>CM075588.1:18971693-21682815 GCA_037962945.1 Sarcoramphus papa
ATCCTCTCTCGTACTCTAAAGAGAACTCAGGTGAGAAATTGCAAATGTCGAGCAATTGCTCAGAGATGAAAAGTGCCAGCACTGAAAGCTGTTGCTAGCCAGCACCCTTCCTTGGAAGCGCTTTCACAGGCGCAGCAACACTGGGGCTTTGCGCTTCTCTACCCACCAAACGTCACGGTCAGTCTCTTTCCATCTCGTAGACACGAGCTGAGAGATTGCAAACGTCGAGCAATTGCTCAGAGATGAAAAGTGCCAGCACTGAAAGCTCTTGCTAGCCAGCACCCTTCCTTGGAAGCGCTTTTGTAGCCCTTAGAACACTGGGGCTCTGGGCTTCTCTAGCCACCTAATCTTCTGCTCATCCTCTCGCGCACTCTAAAGAGAGCTCAGGTGAGAAATTGCAAACGTCGAGCAATTGCTCAGAGATGAAAAGTGCCAGCACTGAAAGCTGTTGCTAGCCAGCACCCTTCCTTGGAAGCGCTTTCACAGGCGCAGCAACACTGGGGCTTTGCGCTTCTCTACCCACCAAACGTCACGGTCACTATCTCTCCGTCTCGTAGACACGAGCTGAGAGATTGCAAACGTCGAGCAATTGCTCAGAGATGAAAAGTGCCAGCACTGAAAGCTGTTGCTAGCCAGCAGCCTTCCTTGGAAGCGCTTTCACAGGCGCAGCAACACTGGGGCTTTGCGCTTCTCTAGCCACCAAACGTCACGGTCAGTCTCTTTCCATCTCGTAGAGACGAGGTGAGAGATTGCAAACGTCGAGCAATTGCTCAGAGATGAAAAGTGCCAGCATTGAAAGCTCTTGCTAGCCGGCACCCTTCCTTGGAAGCGCTTTTGTAGCCCTATGAACACTGGGGCTCTGGGCTTCTCTAGCCACCTAATCTTCTGCTCATCCTCTCGCGCACTCTAAAGAGAGCTCAGGTGAGAAATTGCAAAGGTCGAGCAATTGCTCAGAGATGAAAAGTGCCAGCACTGAAAGCTGTTGCCAGCCAGCACCCTTCCTTGGAAGCGCTTTCACAGGCGCAGCAACACTGGGACTTTGCGCTTCTCTAGCCACCAAACGTCACGGTCATTCTCTTTCCATCTCGTAGACACGAGCTGAGAAATTGCAAACGTCGAGCAATTGCTCAGAGATGAAAAGTGCCAGCACTGAAAGCTGTTGCTAGCCAGCAGCCTTCCTTGGAAGCGCTTTCACAGGCGCAGCAACACTGGGGCTTTGCGCTTCTCTACCCACCAAACGTCACGGTCACTATCTCTCCGACTTGTAGACACGAGCTGAGAAATTGCAAACGTCGAGCAATTGCTCAGAGATGAAAAGTGCCAGCACTGAAAGCTGTTGCTAGCCAGCACCCTTCCTTGGAAGCGCTTTTGTAGGCCTAAGAACACTGGGGCTCTGGGCTTCTCTAGCCACCTAATCTTCTGCTCATCCTCTCGCGCACTCTAAAGAGAGCTCAGGTGAGAAATTGCAAACGTCGAGCAATTGCTCAGAGATGAAAAGTGCCAGCACTGAAAGCTGTTGCTAGCCAGCACCCTTCCTTGGAAGCGCTTTCACAGGCGCAGTAACACTGGGGCTTTGCGCTTCTCTAGCCACCAAACGTCACGGTACGTCTCCTTCCATCTCGTAGACACGAGCTGAGAGATTGCAAACGTCGAGCAATTGCTCAGAGATGAAAAGTGCCAGCACTGAAAGCTGTTGCTAGCCAGCACCCTTCCTTGGAAGCACTTTCACAGGCGCAGCAACACTGGGGCTTTGCGCTTCTCTAGCCACCAAACGTCACGGTCACTATCTCTCCGTCTCGTAGACACGAGCTGAGACATTGCAAACATCGAGCAATTGCTCAGAGATGAAAAGTGCCAGCACTGAAAGCTGTTGCTAGCCGGCACCCTTCCTTGGAAGCGCTTTCACAGGCGCAGCAACACTGGGGCTTTGCGCTTCTCTATCCACCAAACGTCACGGTCGTTCTCTTTCCATCTCGTAGACACGAGCTGAGAGATTGCAAACGTCGAGCAATTGCTCAGAGATGAAAAGTGCCAGCATTGAAAGCTGTTGCTAGCCAGCACCCTTCCTTGGAAGCGCTCTTGTAGCCCTTAGAACACTGGGGCTCTGGGCTTCTCTAGCCACCTAATCTTCTGCTCATCCTCTCGCGCACTCTAAAGAGAGCTCAGGTGAGAAATTGCAAACGTCGAGCAATTGCTCAGAGATGAAAAGTGCCAGCACTGAAAGCTCTTGCTAGCCAGCACCCTTCCTTGGAAGCGCTTTTGTAGCCCTTAGAACACTCGGGCTCTGGGCTTCTCTAGCCAGCTAATCTTCTGCTCATCCTCTCGCGCACTCTAAAGAGAGCTCAGGTGAGAAATTGCAAAGGTCGAGCAATTGCTCAGAGATGAAAAGTGCCAGCTCTGAAAGCTGTTGCCAGCCAGCACCCTTCCTTGGAAGCGCTTTCACAGGCGCAGCAACACTGGGGCTTTGCGCTTCTCTACCCACCAAACGTCACGGTCACTATCTCTCCGTCTTGTAGACATGAGCTGAGAAATTGCAAACGTCGAGCAATTGCTCAGAGATGAAAAGTGCCAGCACTGAAAGCTGTTGCTAGCCAGCACCCTTCCTTGGAAGCGCTTTTGTAGCCCTAAGAACACTGGGGCTCTGGGCTTCTCTAGCCACCTAATCTTCTGCTCATCCTCTCGCGCACTCTAAAGAGAGCTCAGGTGAGAAATTGCAAACGTCGAGCAATTGCTCAGAGATGAAAAGTGCCAGCACTGAAAGCTCTTGCTAGCCAGCAGCCTTCCTTGGAAGCGCTTTCACAGGCGCAGTAACACTGGGGCTTTGCGCTTCTCTACCCAACAAACGTCACGGTCACTATCTCTCTGTGTCGTAGTCACGAGCTGAGAGATTGCAAACGTCGAGCAATTGCTCAGAGATGAAAAGTGCCAGCACTGAAAGCTCTTGCTAGCCAGCACCCTTCCTTGGAAGTGCTTTTGTAGGCCTAAGAACAGTGTAGCTCTGGGCTTCTCTAGCCACCTCATCTTCTGCTCATCCTCTCTCGTACTCTAAAGAGAGATCAGGTGAGAAATTGCAAACGTCGAGCAATTGCTCAGAGATGAAAAGTGCCAGCACTGAAAGCTGTTGCTAGCCAGCACCCTTCCTTGGAAGCGCTTTCACAGGCGCAGCAACACTGGGGCTTTGCGCTTCTCTACCCACCAAACGTCACGGTCAGTCTCTTTCCATCTCGTAGACACAAGCTGAGAGATTGCAAACGTCGAGCAATTGCTCAGAGATGAAAAGTGCCAGCACTGAAAGCTCTTGCTAGCCAGCACCCTTCCTTGGAAACGCTTTTGTAGCCCTTAGAACACTGGGGCTCTGGGCTTCTCTAGCCACCTAATCTTTGGCTCATCCTCTCGCGCACTCTAAAGAGAGCTCAGGTGAGAAATTGCAAACGTCGAGCAATTGCTCAGAGATGAAAAGTGCCAGCACTGAAAGCTGTTGCTAGCCAGCAGCCTTCCTTGGAAGCGCTTTCACAGGCGCAGCAACACTGGGGCTTTGCGCTTCTCTAGCCACCAAACGTCACGGTCAGTCTCTTTCCATCTCGTAGACACGAGCTGAGAGATTGCAAACGTCGAGCAATTGCTCAGAGATGAAAAGTGCCAGCACTGAAAGCTCTTGCTAGCCAGCACCCTTCCTTGGAAGTGCTTTTGTAGCCCTTAGAACACTGGGGCTCTGGGCTTCTCTAGCCACCTAATCTTCTGCTCATCCTCTCTCGTACTCTAAAGAGAGCTCAGGTGAGAAATTGCAAATGTCGAGCAATTGCTCAGAGATGAAAAGTGCCAGCACTGAAAGCTGTTGCTAGCCAGCAGCCTTCCTTGGAAGCGCTTTCACAGGCGCAGCAACACTGGGGCTTTGCGCTTCTCTAGCCACCAAACGTCACGGTCAGTCTCTTTCCATCTCGTAGACACGAGCTGAGAGATTGCAAACGTCGAGCAATTGCTCAGAGATGAAAAGTGCCAGCACTGAAAGCTCTTGCTAGCCAGCACCCTTCCTTGGAAGTGCTTTTGTAGCCCTATGAACACTGGGGCTCTTGGCTTCTCTAGCCACCTCATCTTCTGCTCATCCTCTCTCGTACTCTAAAGAGAGATCAGGTGAGAAATTGCAAACGTCGAGCAATTGCTCAGAGATGAAAAGTGCCAGCACTAAAAGCTGTTGCTAGCCAGCACCCTTCCTTGGAAGCGCTTTCACAGGCGCAGCAACACTGGGGCTTTGCGCTTCTCTAGCCACCAAACGTCACGGTCAGTCTCTTTCCATCTCGTAGACACGAGCTGAGAGATTGCAAACGTCGAGCAATTGCTCAGAGATGAAAAGTGCCAGCACTGAAAGCTCTTGCTAGCCAGCACCCTTCCTTGGAAGCGCTTTTGTAGCCCTTAGAACACTGGGGCTCTGGGCTTCTCTAGCCACCTAATCTTCTGCTCATCCTCTCGCGCACTCTAAAGAGAGCTCAGGTGAGAAATTGCAAACGTCGAGCAATTGCTCAGAGATGAAAAGTGCCAGCACTGAAAGCTGTTGCTAGCCAGCAGCCTTCCTTGGAAGCGCTTTCACAGGCGCAGCAACACTGGGGCTTTGCGCTTCTCTAGCCACCAAACGTCACGGTCAGTCTCTTTCCGTCTCGTAGACACGAGCTGAGAAATTGCAAACGTCGAGCAATTGCTCAGAGATGAAAAGTGCCAGCACTGAAAGCTCTTGCTAGCCAGCACCCTTCCTTGGAAGCGCTTTTGTAGCCCTAAAAACACTGGGGCTCTGGGCTTCTCTAGCCACCTAATCTTCTGCTCATCCTCTCGCGCACTCTAAAGAGAGCTCAGGTGAGAAATTGCAAAGGTCGAGCAATTGCTCAGAGATGAAAAGTGCCAGCACTGAAAGCTCTTGCTAGCCAGCAGCCTTCCTTGGAAGCGCTTTCACAGGCGCAGCAACACTGGGGCTTTGCGCTTCTCTATCCACCAAACGTCACTGTCATTCTCTTTCCATCTCGTAGACACGAGCTGAGAGATTGCAAACGTCGAGCAATTGCTCAGAGATGAAAAGTGCCAGCACTGAAAGCTCTTGCTAGCCAGCACCCTTCCTTGGAAGTGCTTTTGTAGCCCTATGAACACTGGGGCTCTGGGCTTCTCTAGCCACCTAATCTTCTGCTCATCCTCTCTCGTACTCTAAAGAGAGCTCAGGTGAGAAATTGCAAATGTCGAGCAATTGCTCAGAGATGAAAAGTGCCAGCACTGAAAGCTGTTGCTAGCCAGCAGCCTTCCTTGGAAGCGCTTTCACAGGCGCAGCAACACTGGGGCTTTGCGCTTCTCTACCCACCAAACGTCACTGTCATTCTCTTTCCGTCTCGTAGACACGAGGTGAGAGATTGCAAACGTCGAGCAATTGCTCAGAGATGAAAAGTGCCAGCACTGAAAGCTCTTGCTAGCCAGCACCCTTCCTTGGAAGTGCTTTTGTAGCCCTATGAACACTGGGGCTCTGGGCTTCTCTAGCCACCTAATCTTCTGCTCATCCTCTCTCGTACTCTAAAGAGAGCTCAGGTGAGAAATTGCAAATGTCGAGCAATTGCTCAGAGATGAAAAGTGCCAGCACTGAAAGCTGTTGCTAGCCAGCAGCCTTCCTTGGAAGCGCTTTCACAGGCGCAGCAACACTGGGGCTTTGCGCTTCTCTAGCCACCAAACGTCACGGTCATTCTCTTTCCATCTCGTAGACACGAGCTGAGAGATTGCAAACGTCGAGCAATTGCTCAGAGATGAAAAGTGCCAGCACTGAAAGCTCTTGCTAGCCAGCACCCTTCCTTGGAAACGCTCTTGTAGCCCTTAGAACACTGGGGCTCTGGGCTTCTCTAGCCACCTCATCTTCTGCTCATCCTCTCGCACACTCTAAAGAGAGCTCAGGTGAGAAATTGCAAACGTTGAGCAATTGCTCAGAGATGAAAAGTGCCAGCACTGAAAGCTCTTGCTAGCCAGCACCCTTCCTTGGAAGCGCTTTTGTAGCCCTTAGAACACTGGGGCTCTGGGCTTCTCTAGCCACCTAATCTTTGGCTCATCCTCTCGCGCACTCTAAAGAGAGCTCAGGTGAGAAATTGCAAATGTCGAGCAATTGCTCAGAGATGAAAAGTGCCAGCACTGAAAGCTGTTGCTAGCCAGCACCCTTCCTTGGAAGCGCTTTCACAGGCGTAGCAACACTGGGGCTTTGCGCTTCTCTAGCCACCAAACGTCACGGTCAGTCTCTTTCCATCTCGTAGACACGAGCTGAGAGATTGCAAACGTCGAGCAATTGCTCAGAGATGAAAAGTGCCAGCACTGAAAGCTCTTGCTAGCCAGCACCCTTCCTTGGAAACGCTCTTGTAGCCCTTAGAACACTGGGGCTCTGGGCTTCTCTAGCCACCTCATCTTCTGCTCATCCTCTCGCGCACTCTAAAGAGAGCTCAGGTGAGAAATTGCAAACGTCGAGCAATTGCTCAGAGATGAAAAGTGCCAGCACTGAAAGCTCTTGCTAGCCAGCACCCTTCCTTGGAAGCGCTTTTGTAGCCCTTAGAACACTGGGGCTCTGGGCTTCTCTAGCCACCTAATCTTCTGCTCATCCTCTCGCGCACTCTAAAGAGAGCTCAGGTGAGAAATTGCAAACGTCGAGCAATTGCTCAGAGATGAAAAGTGCCAGCACTGAAAGCTGTTGCTAGCCAGCACCCTTCCTTGGAAGCGCTTTCACAGGTGCAGCAACACTGGGGCTTTGCGCTTCTCTACCCACCAAACGTCATGGTCAGTCTCTTTCCGTCTCGTAGACACGAGCTGAGAAATTGCAAACGTCGAGCAATTGCTCAGAGATGAAAAGTGCCAGCACTGAAAGCTCTTGCTAGCCAGCACCCTTCCTTGGAAGTGCTTTTGTAGGCCTAAGAACACTGGGGCCCTGGGCTTCTCTAGCCACCTAATCTTCTGCTCATCCTCTCGCGCACTCTAAAGAGAGCTCTGGTGAGAAATTGCAAACGTCGAGCAATTGCTCAGAGATGAAAAGTGCCAGCACTGAAAGCTGTTGCTAGCCAGCACCCTTCCTTGGAAGCGCTTTCACAGGCGCAGCAACACTGGGGCTTTGCGCTTCTCTAGCCACCAAACGTCACGGTCAGTCTCTTTCCATCTCGTAGACACGAGCTGAGAGATTGCAAACATCGAGCAATTGCTCAGAGATGAAAAGTGCCAGCACTGAAAGCTCTTGCTAGCCAGCACCCTTCCTTGGAAACGCCCTTGTAGCCCTTAGAACACTGGGGCTCTGGGCTTCTCTAGCCACCTAATCTTCTGCTCATCCTGTCGCACACTCTAAAGAGAGCTCAGGTGAGAAATTGCAAATGTCGAGCAATTGCTCAGAGATGAAAAGTGCCAGCACTGAAAGCTCTTGCTAGCCAGCACCCTTCCTTGGAAACGCTCTTGTAGCCCTAAGAACACTGGGGCTCTGGGCTTCTCTAGCCACCTAATCTTCTGCTCATCCTCTCGCGCACTCTAAAGAGAGCTCAGGTGAGAAATTGCAAACGTCGAGCAATTGCTCAGAGATGAAAAGTGCCAGCACTGAAAGCTCTTGCTAGCCAGCACCCTTCCTTGGAAGCGCTTTTGTAGCCCTAAGAACACTGGGGCTCTGGGCTTCTCTAGCCACCTAATCTTCTGCTCATCCTCTCGCGCAGTCTAAAGAGAGCTCAGGTGAGAAATTGCAAACGTCGAGCAATTGCTCAGAGATGAAAAGTGCCAGCACTGAAAGCTGTTGCTAGCCAGCACCCTTCCTTGGAAGCGCTTTCACAGGCGCAGCAACACTGGGGCTTTGCGCTTCTCTAGCCACCAAACGTCACGGTCAGTCTCTTTCCATCTCGTAGACACGAGCTGAGAGATTGCAAACGTCGAGCAATTGCTCAGAGATGAAAAGTGCCAGCACTGAAAGCTCTTGCTAGCCAGCACCCTTCCTTGGAAGTGCTTTTGTAGCCCTATGAACACTGGGGCTCTGGGCTTCTCTAGCCACCTAATCTTCTGCTCATCCTCTCTCGTACTCTAAAGAGAGCTCAGGTGAGAAATTGCAAAGTTCGAGCAATTGCTCAGAGATGAAAAGTGCCAGCACTGAAAGCTGTTGCTAGCCAGCAGCCTTCCTTGGAAGCGCTTTCACAGGCGCAGCAACACTGGGGCTTTGCGCTTCTCTAGCCACCAAACGTCACGGTCAGTCTCTTTCCATCTCGTAGACACGAGCTGAGAGATTGCAAACGTCGAGCAATTGCTCAGAGATGAAAAGTGCCAGCACTGAAAGCTCTTGCTAGCCAGCACCCTTCCTTGGAAGTGCTTTTGTAGCCCTTAGAACACTGGGGCTCTTGGCTTCTCTAGCCACCTCATCTTCTGCTCATCCTCTCTCGTACTCTAAAGAGAGCTCAGGTGAGAAATTGCAAATGTCGAGCAATTGCTCAGAGATGAAAAGTGCCAGCACTGAAAGCTGTTGCTAGCCAGCAGCCTTCCTTGGAAGCGCTTTCACAGGCGCAGCAACACTGGGGCTTTGCGCTTCTCTAGCCACCAAACGTCACTGTCATTCTCTTTCCGTCTCGTAGACACGAGCTGAGAGATTGCAAACGTCGAGCAATTGCTCAGAGATGAAAAGTGCCAGCATTGAAAGCTCTTGCTAGCCAGCACCCTTCCTTGGAAGTGCTTTTGTAGCCCTATGAACACTGGGGCTCTGGGCTTCTCTAGCCACCTAATCTTCTGCTCATCCTCTCTCGTACTCTAAAGAGAGCTCAGGTGAGAAATTGCAAATGTCGAGCAATTGCTCAGAGATGAAAAGTGCCAGCACTGAAAGCTGTTGCTAGCCAGCAGCCTTCCTTGGAAGCGCTTTCACAGGCGCAGCAACACTGGGGCTTTGCGCTTCTCTAGCCACCAAACGTCACGGTCAGTCTCTTTCCATCTCGTAGACACGAGCTGAGAGATTGCAAACGTCGAGCAATTGCTCAGAGATGAAAAGTGCCAGCACTGAAAGCTCTTGCTAGCCAGCACCCTTCCTTGGAAGTGCTTTTGTAGGCCTAAGAACAGTGTAGCTCTGGGCTTCTCTAGCCACCTCATCTTCTGCTCATCCTCTCTCGTACTCTAAAGAGAGATCAGGTGAGAAATTGCAAACGTCGAGCAATTGCTCAGAGATGAAAAGTGCCAGCACTGAAAGCTGTTGCTAGCCAGCAGCCTTCCTTGGAAGCGCTTTCACAGGCGCAGCAACACTGGGGCTTTGCGCTTCTCTACCCACCAAACGTCACGGTCATTCTCTTTCCATATCGTAGACACGAGCTGAGAGATTGCAAACGTCGAGCAATTGCTCAGAGATGAAAAGTGCCAGCACTGAAAGCTCTTGCTAGCCAGCACCCTTCCTTGGAAACGCTCTTGTAGCCCTTAGAACACTGGGGCTCTGGGCTTCTCTAGCCACCTAATCTTTGGCTCATCCTCTCGCGCACTCTAAAGAGAGCTCAGGTGAGAAATTGCAAACGTCGAGCAATTGCTCAGAGATGAAAAGTGCCAGCACTGAAAGCTGTTGCTAGCCAGCAGCCTTCCTTGGAAGCGCTTTCACAGGCGCAGCAACACTGGGGCTTTGCGCTTCTCTAGCCACCAAACGTCACGGTCATTCTCTTTCCATCTCGTAGACACGAGCTGAGAGATTGCAAACGTCGAGCAATTGCTCAGAGATGAAAAGTGCCAGCACTGAAAGCTGTTGCTAGCCAGCACCCTTCCTTGGAAGCGCTTTTGTAGCCCTATGAACACTGGGGCTCTGGGCTTCTCTAGCCACCTCATCTTCTGCTCATCCTCTCGCGCACTCTAAAGAGAGCTCAGGGGAGAAATTGCAAATGTCGAGCAATTGCTCAGAGATGAAAAGTGCCAGCACTGAAAGCTCTTGCTAGCCAGCACCCTTCCTTGGAAGCGCTTTCACAGGCGCAGCAACACTGGGGCTTTGCGCTTCTCTAGCCACCAAACGTCACGGTCAGTCTCTTTCCATCTCGTAGACACGAGCTGAGAGATTGCAAACGTCGAGCAATTGCTCAGAGATGAAAAGTGCCAGCACTGAAAGCTCTTGCTAGCCAGCACCCTTCCTTGGAAGTGCTTTTGTAGCCCTATGAACACTGGGGCTCTTGGCTTCTCTAGCCACCTCATCTTCTGCTCATCCTCTCTCGTACTCTAAAGAGAGATCAGGTGAGAAATTGCAAACGTCGAGCAATTGCTCAGAGATGAAAAGTGCCAGCACTAAAAGCTGTTGCTAGCCAGCACCCTTCCTTGGAAGCGCTTTCACAGGCGCAGCAACACTGGGGCTTTGCGCTTCTCTAGCCACCAAACGTCACGGTCAGTCTCTTTCCATCTCGTAGACACGAGCTGAGAGATTGCAAACGTCGAGCAATTGCTTAGAGATGAAAAGTGCCAGCACTGAAAGCTCTTGCTAGCCAGCACCCTTCCTTGGAAACGCTCTTGTAGCCCTTAGAACACTGGGGCTCTGGGCTTCTCTAGCCACCTAATCTTCTGCTCATCCTCTCGCGCACTCTAAAGAGAGCTCAGGTGAGAAATTGCAAACGTCGAGCAATTGCTCAGAGATGAAAAGTGCCAGCACTGAAAGCTCTTGCTAGCCAGCACCCTTCCTTGGAAGCGCTTTTGTAGCCCTTAGAACACTCGGGCTCTGGGCTTCTCTAGCCACCTAATCTTCTGCTCATCCTCTCGCGCACTCTAAAGAGAGCTCAGGTGAGAAATTGCAAACGTCGAGCAATTGCTCAGAGATGAAAAGTGCCAGCACTGAAAGCTGTTGCTAGCCAGCACCCTTCCTTGGAAGCGCTTTCACAGGCGCAGCAACACTGGGGCTTTGCGCTTCTCTAGCCACCAAACGTCACTGTCATTCTCTTTCCGTCTCGTAGACACGAGGTGAGAGATTGCAAACGTCGAGCAATTGCTCAGAGATGAAAAGTGCCAGCACTGAAAGCTGTTGCTAGCCAGCACCCTTCCTTGGAAGCGCTTTAGTAGGCCTAAGAACAGTGGGGCTCTGGGCTTCTCTAGCCACCTAATCTTCTGCTCATCCTCTCGCGCACTCTAAAGAGAGCTCAGGTGAGAAATTGCAAAGGTCGAGCAATTGCTCAGAGATGAAAAGTGCGAGCACTGAAAGCTGTTGCTAGCCAGCAGCCTTCCTTGGAAGCGCTTTCACAGGCGCAGCAACACTGGGGCTTTGCGCTTCTCTAGCCACCAAACGTCACGGTCAGTCTCTTTCCATCTCGTAGACACGAGCTGAGAGATTGCAAACGTCGAGCAATTGCTCAGAGATGAAAAGTGCCAGCACTGAAAGCTCTTGCTAGCCAGCACCCTTCCTTGGAAGTGCTTTTGTAGCCCTATGAACACTGGGGCTCTTGGCTTCTCTAGCCACCTAATCTTCTGCTCATCCTCTCTCGTACTCTAAAGAGAGCTCAGGTGAGAAATTGCAAATGTCGAGCAATTGCTCAGAGATGAAAAGTGCCAGCACTGAAAGCTGTTGCTAGCCAGCAGCCTTCCTTGGAAGCGCTTTCACAGGCGCAGCAACACTGGGGCTTTGCGCTTCTCTAGCCACCAAATGTCACGGTCATTCTCTTTCCATCTCGTAGACACGAGGTGAGAGATTGCAAACGTCGAGCAATTGCTCAGAGATGAAAAGTGCCAGCACTGAAAGCTCTTGCTAGCCAGCACCCTTCCTTGGAAACGCTCTTGTAGCCCTTAGAACACTGGGGCTCTGGGCTTCTCTAGCCACCTAATCTTCTGCTCATCCTCTCGCACACTCTAAAGAGAGCTCAGGTGAGAAATTGCAAACGTCGAGCAATTGCTCAGAGATGAAAAGTGCCAGCACTGAAAGCTCTTGCTAGCCAGCACCCTTCCTTGGAAGCGCTTTTGTAGCCCTAAGAACACTGGGGCTCTGGGCTTCTCTAGCCACCTAATCTTCTGCTCATCCTCTCGCGCACTCTAAAGAGAGCTCAGGTGAGAAATTGCAAACGTCGAGCAATTGCTCAGAGATGAAAAGTGCCAGCACTGAAAGCTCTTGCTAGCCAGCAGCCTTCCTTGGAAGCGCTTTCACAGGCTCAGTAACACTGGGGCTTTGCGCTTCTCTAGCCACCAAACGTCACGGTCAGTCTCTTTCCATCTCGTAGACACGAGCTGAGAGATTGCAAACGTCAAGCAATTGCTCAGAGGTGAAAAGTGCCAGCACTGAAAGCTGTTGCTAGCCAGCACCCTTCCTTGGAAGCGCTGTTGTAGCCCTTAGAACACTGGGACTCTTGGCTTCTCTAGCCACCTCATCTTCTGCTCATCCTCTCTCGTACTCTAAAGAGAACTCAGGTGAGAAATTGCAAATGTCGAGCAATTGCTCAGAGATGAAAAGTGCCAGCACTGAAAGCTGTTGCTAGCCAGCACCCTTCCTTGGAAGCGCTTTCACAGGCGCAGCAACACTGGGGCTTTGCGCTTCTCTACCCACCAAACGTCACGGTCAGTCTCTTTCCATCTCGTAGACACGAGCTGAGAGATTGCAAACGTCGAGCAATTGCTCAGAGATGAAAAGTGCCAGCACTGAAAGCTCTTGCTAGCCAGCACCCTTCCTTGGAAGCGCTTTTGTAGGCCTAAGAACACTGGGGCTCTGGGCTTCTCTAGCCACCTAATCTTCTGCTCATCCTCTCGCGCACTCTAAAGAGAGCTCAGGTGAGAAATTGCAAACGTCGAGGAATTGCTCAGAGATGAAAAGTGCCAGCACTGAAAGCTCTTGCTAGCCAGCAGCCTTCCTTGGAAGCGCTTTCACAGGCGCAGCAACACTGGGGCTTTGCGCTTCTCTAGCCACCAAATGTCACGGTCATTCTCTTTCCATCTCGTAGACACGAGGTGAGAGATTGCAAACGTCGAGCAATTGCTCAGAGATGAAAAGTGCCAGCACTGAAAGCTCTTGCTAGCCAGCACCCTTCCTTGGAAACGCTCTTGTAGCCCTTAGAAGACTGGGGCTCTGGGCTTCTCTAGCCACCTAATCTTCTGCTCATCCTCTCGCACACTCTAAAGAGAGCTCAGGTGAGAAATTGCAAACGTCGAGCAATTGCTCAGAGATGAAAAGTGCCAGCACTGAAAGCTCTTGCTAGCCAGCACCCTTCCTTGGAAGCGCTTTTGTAGCCCTAAGAACACTGGGGCTCTGGGCTTCTCTAGCCAGCTAATCTTCTGCTCATCCTCTCACGCACTCTAAAGAGAGCTCAGGTGAGAAATTGCAAACGTCGAGCAATTGCTCAGAGATGAAAAGTGCCAGCACTGAAAGCTCTTGCTAGCCAGCAGCCTTCCTTGGAAGCGCTTTCACAGGCTCAGTAACACTGGGGCTTTGCGCTTCTCTAGCCACCAAACGTCACGGTCAGTCTCTTTCCATCTCGTAGACACGAGCTGAGAGATTGCAAACGTCAAGCAATTGCTCAGAGGTGAAAAGTGCCAGCACTGAAAGCTGTTGCTAGCCAGCACCCTTCCTTGGAAGCGCTGTTGTAGCCCTTAGAACACTGGGACTCTTGGCTTCTCTAGCCACCTCATCTTCTGCTCATCCTCTCTCGTACTCTAAAGAGAACTCAGGTGAGAAATTGCAAATGTCGAGCAATTGCTCAGAGATGAAAAGTGCCAGCACTGAAAGCTGTTGCTAGCCAGCACCCTTCCTTGGAAGCGCTTTCACAGGCGCAGCAACACTGGGGCTTTGCGCTTCTCTACCCACCAAACGTCACGGTCAGTCTCTTTCCATCTCGTAGACACGAGCTGAGAGATTGCAAACGTCGAGCAATTGCTCAGAGATGAAAAGTGCCAGCACTGAAAGCTCTTGCTAGCCAGCACCCTTCCTTGGAAGCGCTTTTGTAGCCCTTAGAACACTGGGGCTCTGGGCTTCTCTAGCCACCTAATCTTCTGCTCATCCTCTCGCGCACTCTAAAGAGAGCTCAGGTGAGAAATTGCAAACGTCGAGGAATTGCTCAGAGATGAAAAGTGCCAGCACTGAAAGCTCTTGCTAGCCAGCACCCTTCCTTGGAAGCGCTTTCACAGGCGCAGCAACACTGGGGCTTTGCGCTTCTCTAGCCACCAAACGTCACGGTCACTATCTCTCCGTCTCGTAGACACGAGCTGAGAGATTGCAAACGTCGAGCAATTGCTCAGAGATGAAAAGTGCCAGCACTGAAAGCTGTTGCTAGCCAGCAGCCTTCCTTGGAAGCGCTTTCACAGGCGCAGCAACACTGGGGCTTTGCGCTTCTCTAGCCACCAAACGTCACGGTCAGTCTCTTTCCATCTCGTAGAGACGAGGTGAGAGATTGCAAACGTCGAGCAATTGCTCAGAGATGAAAAGTGCCAGCATTGAAAGCTCTTGCTAGCCGGCACCCTTCCTTGGAAGCGCTTTTGTAGCCCTATGAACACTGGGGCTCTGGGCTTCTCTAGCCACCTAATCTTCTGCTCATCCTCTCGCGCACTCTAAAGAGAGCTCAGGTGAGAAATTGCAAAGGTCGAGCAATTGCTCAGAGATGAAAAGTGCCAGCACTGAAAGCTGTTGCCAGCCAGCACCCTTCCTTGGAAGCGCTTTCACAGGCGCAGCAACACTGGGACTTTGCGCTTCTCTAGCCACCAAACGTCACGGTCAGTCTCTTTCCATCTCGTAGACACGAGCTGAGAAATTGCAAACGTCGAGCAATTGCTCAGAGATGAAAAGTGCCAGCACTGAAAGCTCTTGCTAGCCAGCACCCTTCCTTGGAAGCGCTTTTGTAGGCCTAAGAACACTGGGGCTCTGGGCTTCTCTAGCCACCTAATCTTCTGCTCATCCTCTCGCGCACTCTAAAGAGAGCTCAGGTGAGAAATTGCAAACGTCGAGGAATTGCTCAGAGATGAAAAGTGCCAGCACTGAAAGCTCTTGCTAGCCAGCAGCCTTCCTTGGAAGCGCTTTCACAGGCGCAGCAACACTGGGGCTTTGCGCTTCTCTAGCCACCAAATGTCACGGTCATTCTCTTTCCATCTCGTAGACACGAGGTGAGAGATTGCAAACGTCGAGCAATTGCTCAGAGATGAAAAGTGCCAGCACTGAAAGCTCTTGCTAGCCAGCACCCTTCCTTGGAAACGCTCTTGTAGCCCTTAGAAGACTGGGGCTCTGGGCTTCTCTAGCCACCTAATCTTCTGCTCATCCTCTCGCACACTCTAAAGAGAGCTCAGGTGAGAAATTGCAAACGTCGAGCAATTGCTCAGAGATGAAAAGTGCCAGCACTGAAAGCTCTTGCTAGCCAGCACCCTTCCTTGGAAGCGCTTTTGTAGCCCTAAGAACACTGGGGCTCTGGGCTTCTCTAGCCAGCTAATCTTCTGCTCATCCTCTCACGCACTCTAAAGAGAGCTCAGGTGAGAAATTGCAAACGTCGAGCAATTGCTCAGAGATGAAAAGTGCCAGCACTGAAAGCTCTTGCTAGCCAGCAGCCTTCCTTGGAAGCGCTTTCACAGGCTCAGTAACACTGGGGCTTTGCGCTTCTCTAGCCACCAAACGTCACGGTCAGTCTCTTTCCATCTCGTAGACACGAGCTGAGAGATTGCAAACGTCAAGCAATTGCTCAGAGGTGAAAAGTGCCAGCACTGAAAGCTGTTGCTAGCCAGCACCCTTCCTTGGAAGCGCTGTTGTAGCCCTTAGAACACTGGGACTCTTGGCTTCTCTAGCCACCTCATCTTCT
This sequence comes from Sarcoramphus papa, assembly GCA_037962945.1. Taxonomy (NCBI): domain Eukaryota; kingdom Metazoa; phylum Chordata; class Aves; order Accipitriformes; family Cathartidae; genus Sarcoramphus; species Sarcoramphus papa. The sequence continues at coordinate 18,987,404 of CM075588.1, forward strand.
GCTCATCCTCTCTCGTACTCTAAAGAGAACTCAGGTGAGAAATTGCAAATGTCGAGCAATTGCTCAGAGATGAAAAGTGCCAGCACTGAAAGCTGTTGCTAGCCAGCAGCCTTCCTTGGAAGCGCTTTCACAGGCGCAGCAACACTGGGGCTTTGCGCTTCTCTACCCACCAAACGTCACGGTCAGTCTCTTTCCATCTCGTAGACACGAGCTGAGAGATTGCAAACGTCGAGCAATTGCTCAGAGATGAAAAGTGCCAGCACTGAAAGCTCTTGCTAGCCAGCACCCTTCCTTGGAAGCGCTTTTGTAGCCCTTAGAACACTGGGGCTCTGGGCTTCTCTAGCCACCTAATCTTCTGCTCATCCTCTCGCGCACTCTAAAGAGAGCTCAGGTGAGAAATTGCAAACGTCGAGGAATTGCTCAGAGATGAAAAGTGCCAGCACTGAAAGCTCTTGCTAGCCAGCACCCTTCCTTGGAAGCGCTTTCACAGGCGCAGCAACACTGGGGCTTTGCGCTTCTCTAGCCACCAAACGTCACGGTCACTATCTCTCCGTCTCGTAGACACGAGCTGAGAGATTGCAAACGTCGAGCAATTGCTCAGAGATGAAAAGTGCCAGCACTGAAAGCTGTTGCTAGCCAGCAGCCTTCCTTGGAAGCGCTTTCACAGGCGCAGCAACACTGGGGCTTTGCGCTTCTCTAGCCACCAAACGTCACGGTCAGTCTCTTTCCATCTCGTAGAGACGAGGTGAGAGATTGCAAACGTCGAGCAATTGCTCAGAGATGAAAAGTGCCAGCATTGAAAGCTCTTGCTAGCCGGCACCCTTCCTTGGAAGCGCTTTTGTAGCCCTATGAACACTGGGGCTCTGGGCTTCTCTAGCCACCTAATCTTCTGCTCATCCTCTCGCGCACTCTAAAGAGAGCTCAGGTGAGAAATTGCAAAGGTCGAGCAATTGCTCAGAGATGAAAAGTGCCAGCACTGAAAGCTGTTGCCAGCCAGCACCCTTCCTTGGAAGCGCTTTCACAGGCGCAGCAACACTGGGACTTTGCGCTTCTCTAGCCACCAAACGTCACGGTCATTCTCTTTCCATCTCGTAGACACGAGCTGAGAAATTGCAAACGTCGAGCAATTGCTCAGAGATGAAAAGTGCCAGCACTGAAAGCTGTTGCTAGCCAGCAGCCTTCCTTGGAAGCGCTTTCACAGGCGCAGCAACACTGGGGCTTTGCGCTTCTCTACCCACCAAACGTCACGGTCACTATCTCTCCGACTTGTAGACACGAGCTGAGAAATTGCAAACGTCGAGCAATTGCTCAGAGATGAAAAGTGCCAGCACTGAAAGCTGTTGCTAGCCAGCACCCTTCCTTGGAAGCGCTTTTGTAGGCCTAAGAACACTGGGGCTCTGGGCTTCTCTAGCCACCTAATCTTCTGCTCATCCTCTCGCGCACTCTAAAGAGAGCTCAGGTGAGAAATTGCAAACGTCGAGCAATTGCTCAGAGATGAAAAGTGCCAGCACTGAAAGCTGTTGCTAGCCAGCACCCTTCCTTGGAAGCGCTTTCACAGGCGCAGTAACACTGGGGCTTTGCGCTTCTCTAGCCACCAAACGTCACGGTACGTCTCCTTCCATCTCGTAGACACGAGCTGAGAGATTGCAAACGTCGAGCAATTGCTCAGAGATGAAAAGTGCCAGCACTGAAAGCTGTTGCTAGCCAGCACCCTTCCTTGGAAGCACTTTCACAGGCGCAGCAACACTGGGGCTTTGCGCTTCTCTAGCCACCAAACGTCACGGTCACTATCTCTCCGTCTCGTAGACACGAGCTGAGACATTGCAAACATCGAGCAATTGCTCAGAGATGAAAAGTGCCAGCACTGAAAGCTGTTGCTAGCCGGCACCCTTCCTTGGAAGCGCTTTCACAGGCGCAGCAACACTGGGGCTTTGCGCTTCTCTATCCACCAAACGTCACGGTCGTTCTCTTTCCATCTCGTAGACACGAGCTGAGAGATTGCAAACGTCGAGCAATTGCTCAGAGATGAAAAGTGCCAGCATTGAAAGCTGTTGCTAGCCAGCACCCTTCCTTGGAAGCGCTCTTGTAGCCCTTAGAACACTGGGGCTCTGGGCTTCTCTAGCCACCTAATCTTCTGCTCATCCTCTCGCGCACTCTAAAGAGAGCTCAGGTGAGAAATTGCAAACGTCGAGCAATTGCTCAGAGATGAAAAGTGCCAGCACTGAAAGCTCTTGCTAGCCAGCACCCTTCCTTGGAAGCGCTTTTGTAGCCCTTAGAACACTCGGGCTCTGGGCTTCTCTAGCCAGCTAATCTTCTGCTCATCCTCTCGCGCACTCTAAAGAGAGCTCAGGTGAGAAATTGCAAAGGTCGAGCAATTGCTCAGAGATGAAAAGTGCCAGCTCTGAAAGCTGTTGCCAGCCAGCACCCTTCCTTGGAAGCGCTTTCACAGGCGCAGCAACACTGGGGCTTTGCGCTTCTCTACCCACCAAACGTCACGGTCACTATCTCTCCGTCTTGTAGACATGAGCTGAGAAATTGCAAACGTCGAGCAATTGCTCAGAGATGAAAAGTGCCAGCACTGAAAGCTGTTGCTAGCCAGCACCCTTCCTTGGAAGCGCTTTTGTAGCCCTAAGAACACTGGGGCTCTGGGCTTCTCTAGCCACCTAATCTTCTGCTCATCCTCTCGCGCACTCTAAAGAGAGCTCAGGTGAGAAATTGCAAACGTCGAGCAATTGCTCAGAGATGAAAAGTGCCAGCACTGAAAGCTCTTGCTAGCCAGCACCCTTCCTTGGAAGCGCTTTCACAGGCGCAGCAACACTGGGGCTTTGCGCTTCTCTAGCCACCAAACGTCACGGTCAGTCTCTTTCCATCTCGTAGACACGAGCTGAGAGATTGCAAACGTCGAGCAATTGCTCAGAGATGAAAAGTGCCAGCACTGAAAGCTCTTGCTAGCCAGCACCCTTCCTTGGAAGTGCTTTTGTAGCCCTATGAACACTGGGGCTCTGGGCTTGTCTAGCCACCTAATCTTCTGCTCATCCTCTCGCGCACTCTAAAGAGAGCTCAGGTGAGAAATTGCAAACGTCGAGCAATTGCTCAGAGATGAAAAGTGCCAGCACTGAAAGCTGTTGCTAGCCAGCAGCCTTCCTTGGAAGCGCTTTCACAGGCGCAGTAACACTGGGGCTTTGCGCTTCTCTAGCCACCAAACGTCACGGTCAGTCTCTTTCCATCTCGTAGACACGAGCTGAGAGATTGCAAACGTCAAGCAATTGCTCAGAGGTGAAAAGTGCCAGCACTGAAAGCTGTTGCTAGCCAGCACCCTTCCTTGGAAGCGCTCTTGTAGCCCTTAGAACACTGGGGCTCTGGGCTTCTCTAGCCACCTCATCTTCTGCTCATCCTCTCTCGTACTCTAAAGAGAACTCAGGTGAGAAATTGCAAATGTCGAGCAATTGCTCAGAGATGAAAAGTGCCAGCACTGAAAGCTGTTGCTAGCCAGCACCTTTCCTTGGAAGCGCTTTCACAGGCGCAGCAACACTGGGGCTTTGCGCTTCTCTAGCCACCAAACGTCACGGTCACTATCTCTCCGTCTCGTAGACACGAGCTGAGACATTGCAAACGTCGAGCAATTGCTCAGAGATGAAAAGTGCCAGCACTGAAAGCTCTTGCTAGCCAGCACCCTTCCTTGGAAGTGCTTTTGTAGGCCTAAGAACACTGGGGCTCTGGGCTTCTCTAGCCACCAAACGTCACGGTCATTCTCTTTCCATCTCGTAGACACGAGCTGAGAAATTGCAAACGTCGAGCAATTGCTCAGAGATGAAAAGTGCCAGCAGTGAAAGCTGTTGCTAGCCAGCACCCTTCCTTGGAAGCGCTTTCACAGGCGCAGCAACACTGGGGCTTTGCGCTTCTCTACCCACCAAACGTCACGGTCACTATCTCTCCGTCTTGTAGACATGAGCTGAGAAATTGCAAAGGTCGAGCAATTGCTCAGAGATGAAAAGTGCCAGCACTGAAAGCTGTTGCTAGCCAGCAGCCTTCCTTGGAAGCGCTTTTGTAGGCCTAAGAAGACTGGGGCTCTGGGCTTCTCTAGCCACCTAATCTTCTGCTCATCCTCTCGCGCACTCTAAAGAGAGCTCAGGTGAGAAATTGCAAACGTCGAGCAATTGCTCAGAGATGAAAAGTGCCAGCACTGAAAGCTCTTGCTAGCCAGCACCCTTCCTTGGAAGCGCTTTTGTAGCCCTTAGAACACTGGGGCTCTGGGCTTCTCTAGCCACCTAATCTTCTGCTCATCCTCTCGCGCAGTCTAAAGAGAGCTCTGGTGAGAAATTGCAAACGTCGAGCAATTGCTCAGAGATGAAAAGTGCCAGCAATAAAAGCTGTTGCTAGCCAGCACCCTTCCTTGGAAGCGCTTTCACAGGCGCAGCAACACTGGGGCTTTGCGCTTCTCTAGCCACCAAACGTCACGGTCAGTCTCTTTCCATCTCGTAGACACAAGCTGAGAGATTGCAAACGTCGAGCAATTGCTCAGAGATGAAAAGTGCCAGCACTGAAAGCTCTTGCTAGCCAGCACCCTTCCTTGGAAGTGCTTTTGTAGCCCTATGAACACTGGGGCTCTGGGCTTCTCTAGCCACCTAATCTTCTGCTCATCCTCTCTCGTACTCTAAAGAGAGCTCTGGTGAGAAATTGCAAATGTCGAGCAATTGCTCAGAGATGAAAAGTGCCAGCACTGAAAGCTGTTGCTAGCCAGCAGCCTTCCTTGGAAGCGCTTTCACAGGCGCAGCAACACTGGGGCTTTGCGCTTCTCTACCCACCAAACGTCACGGTCAGTCTCTTTCCATCTCGTAGACACGAGCTGAGAGATTGCAAACGTCGAGCAATTGCTCAGAGATGAAAAGTGCCAGCACTGAAAGCTCTTGCTAGCCAGCACCCTTCCTTGGAAGTGCTTTTGTAGCCCTATGAACACTGGGGCTCTGGGCTTCTCTAGCCACCTAATCTTCTGCTCATCCTCTCGCGCACTCTAAAGAGAGCTCAGGTGAGAAATTGCAAATGTCGAGCAATTGCTCAGAGATGAAAAGTGCCAGCACTGAAAGCTGTTGCTAGCCAGCAGCCTTCCTTGGAAGCGCTTTCACAGGCGCAGCAACACTGGGGCTTTGCGCTTCTCTAGCCACCAAACGTCACGGTCAGTCTCTTTCCATCTCGTAGACACGAGCTGAGAAATTGCAAACGTCGAGCAATTGCTCAGAGATGAAAAGTGCCAGCACTGAAAGCTCTTGCTAGCCAGCACCCTTCCTTGGAAGTGCTTTTGTAGCCCTATGAACACTGGGGCTCTGGGCTTCTCTAGCCACCTAATCTTCTGCTCATCCTCTCTCGTACTCTAAAGAGAGCTCAGGTGAGAAATTGCAAATGTCGAGCAATTGCTCAGAGATGAAAAGTGCCAGCACTGAAAGCTGTTGCTCGCCAGCACCCTTCCTTGGAAGCGCTTTCACAGGCGCAGCAACACTGGGGCTTTGCGCTTCTCTACCCACCAAACGTCACGGTCATTCTCTTTCCACCTCGTAGACACGAGCTGAGAGATTGCAAACGTCGAGCAATTGCTCAGAGATGAAAAGTGCCAGCACTGAAAGCTGTTGCTAGCCAGCACCCTTCCTTGGAAACGCTCTTGTAGCCCTTAGAACACTGGGGCTCTGGGCTTCTCTAGCCACCTAATCTTCTGCTCATCCTCTCGCGCACTCTAAAGAGAGCTCAGGTGAGAAATTGCAAACGTCGAGCAATTGCTCAGAGATGAAAAGTGCCAGCACTGAAAGCTCTTGCTAGCCAGCACCCTTCCTTGGAAGCGCTTTTGTAGCCCTTAGAACACTGGGGCTCTGGGCTTCTCTAGCCACCTAATCTTCTGCTCATCCTCTCGCGCAGTCTAAAGAGAGCTCTGGTGAGAAATTGCAAACGTCGAGCAATTGCTCAGAGATGAAAAGTGCCAGCAATAAAAGCTGTTGCTAGCCAGCACCCTTCCTTGGAAGCGCTTTCACAGGCGCAGCAACACTGGGGCTTTGCGCTTCTCTAGCCACCAAACGTCACGGTCAGTCTCTTTCCATCTCGTAGACACAAGCTGAGAGATTGCAAACGTCGAGCAATTGCTCAGAGATGAAAAGTGCCAGCACTGAAAGCTCTTGCTAGCCAGCACCCTTCCTTGGAAGTGCTTTTGTAGCCCTATGAACACTGGGGCTCTGGGCTTCTCTAGCCACCTAATCTTCTGCTCATCCTCTCTCGTACTCTAAAGAGAGCTCAGGTGAGAAATTGCAAATGTCGAGCAATTGCTCAGAGATGAAAAGTGCCAGCACTGAAAGCTGTTGCTAGCCAGCAGCCTTCCTTGGAAGCGCTTTCACAGGCGCAGCAACACTGGGGCTTTGCGCTTCTCTAGCCACCAAACGTCACGGTCAGTCTCTTTCCATCTCGTAGACACGAGCTGAGAGATTGCAAACGTCGAGCAATTGCTCAGAGATGAAAAGTGCCAGCACTGAAAGCTCTTGCTAGCCAGCACCCTTCCTTGGAAGTGCTTTTGTAGGCCTAAGAACAGTGTAGCTCTTGGCTTCTCTAGCCACCTCATCTTCTGCTCATCCTCTCTCGTACTCTAAAGAGAGATCAGGTGAGAAATTGCAAACGTCGAGCAATTGCTCAGAGATGAAAAGTGCCAGCACTGAAAGCTGTTGCTAGCCAGCAGCCTTCCTTGGAAGCGCTTTCACAGGCGCAGCAACACTGGGGCTTTGCGCTTCTCTAGCCACCAAACGTCACGGTCAGTCTCTTTCCATCTCGTAGACACGAGCTGAGAGATTGCAAACGTCGAGCAATTGCTCAGAGATGAAAAGTGCCAGCACTGAAAGCTCTTGCTAGCCAGCACCCTTCCTTGGAAGTGCTTTTGTAGCCCTATGAACACTGGGGCTCTGGGCTTCTCTAGCCACCTAATCTTCTGCTCATCCTCTCGCGCACTCTAAAGAGAGCTCAGGTGAGAAATTGCAAATGTCGAGCAATTGCTCAGAGATGAAAAGTGCCAGCACTGAAAGCTGTTGCTAGCCAGCAGCCTTCCTTGGAAGCGCTTTCACAGGCGCAGCAACACTGGGGCTTTGCGCTTCTCTAGCCACCAAACGTCACGGTCAGTCTCTTTCCATCTCGTAGACACGAGGTGAGAGATTGCAAACGTCGAGCAATTGCTCAGAGATGAAAAGTGCCAGCACTGAAAGCTCTTGCTAGCCAGCACCCTTCCTTGGAAGTGCTTTTGTAGCCCTATGAACACTGGGGCTCTGGGCTTCTCTAGCCATCTAATCTTCTGCTCATCCTCTCGCGCACTCTAAAGAGAGCTCAGGTGAGAAATTGCAAATGTCGAGCAATTGCTCAGAGATGAAAAGTGCCAGCACTGAAAGCTGTTGCTAGCCAGCAGCCTTCCTTGGAAGCGCTTTCACAGGCGCAGCAACACTGGGGCTTTGCGCTTCTCTAGCCACCAAACGTCACGGTCAGTCTCTTTCCATCTCGTAGACACGAGCTGAGAAATTGCAAACGTCGAGCAATTCCTCAGAGATGAAAAGTGCCAGCACTGAAAGCTCTTGCTAGCCAGCACCCTTCCTTGGAAGTGCTTTTGTAGCCCTATGAACACTGGGGCTCTGGGCTTCTCTAGCCACCTAATCTTCTGCTCATCCTCTCTCGTACTCTAAAGAGAGCTCAGGTGAGAAATTGCAAATGTCGAGCAATTGCTCAGAGATGAAAAGTGCCAGCACTGAAAGCTGTTGCTCGCCAGCACCCTTCCTTGGAAGCGCTTTCACAGGCGCAGCAACACTGGGGCTTTGCGCTTCTCTAGCCACCAAACGTCACGGTCATTCTCTTTCCACCTCGTAGACACGAGCTGAGAGATTGCAAACGTCGAGCAATTGCTCAGAGATGAAAAGTGCCAGCACTGAAAGCTGTTGCTAGCCAGCACCCTTCCTTGGAAACGCTCTTGTAGCCCTATGAACACTGGGGCTCTGGGCTTCTCTAGCCACCTAATCTTCTGCTCATCCTCTCGCGCACTCTAAAGAGAGCTCAGGTGAGAAATTGCAAACGTCGAGCAATTGCTCAGAGATGAAAAGTGCCAGCACTGAAAGCTCTTGCTAGCCAGCACCCTTCCTTGGAAGCGCTTTTGTAGCCCTTAGAACACTGGGGCTCTGGGCTTCTCTAGCCACCTCATCTTCTGCTCATCCTCTCGCGCAGTCTAAAGAGAGCTCTGGTGAGAAATTGCAAACGTCGAGCAATTGCTCAGAGATGAAAAGTGCCAGCACTAAAAGCTGTTGCTAGCCAGCACCCTTCCTTGGAAGCGCTTTCACAGGCGCAGCAACACTGGGGCTTTGCGCTTCTCTAGCCACCAAACGTCACGGTCAGTCTCTTTCCATCTCGTAGACACAAGCTGAGAGATTGCAAACGTCGAGCAATTGCTCAGAGATGAAAAGTGCCAGCACTGAAAGCTCTTGCTAGCCAGCACCCTTCCTTGGAAGTGCTTTTGTAGCCCTATGAACACTGGGGCTCTGGGCTTCTCTAGCCACCTAATCTTCTGCTCATCCTCTCTCGTACTCTAAAGAGAGCTCAGGTGAGAAATTGCAAATGTCGAGCAATTGCTCAGAGATGAAAAGTGCCAGCACTGAAAGCTGTTGCTAGCCAGCAGCCTTCCTTGGAAGCGCTTTCACAGGCGCAGCAACACTGGGGCTTTGCGCTTCTCTAGCCACCAAACGTCACGGTCAGTCTCTTTCCATCTCGTAGACACGAGCTGAGAGATTGCAAACGTCGAGCAATTGCTCAGAGATGAAAAGTGCCAGCACTGAAAGCTCTTGCTAGCCAGCACCCTTCCTTGGAAGTGCTTTTGTAGGCCTAAGAACAGTGGGGCTCTTGGCTTCTCTAGCCACCTCATCTTCTGCTCATCCTCTCTCGTACTCTAAAGAGAGATCAGGTGAGAAATTGCAAACGTCGAGCAATTGCTCAGAGATGAAAAGTGCCAGCACTGAAAGCTGTTGCTAGCCAGCAGCCTTCCTTGGAAGCGCTTTCACAGGCGCAGCAACACTGGGGCTTTGCGCTTCTCTAGCCACCAAACGTCACTGTCATTCTCTTTCCATCTCGTAGACACGAGGTGAGAGATTGCAAACGTCGAGCAATTGCTTAGAGATGAAAAGTGCCAGCACTGAAAGCTCTTGCTAGCCAGCACCCTTCCTTGGAAACGCTCTTGTAGCCCTTAGAACACTGGGGCTCTGGGCTTCTCTAGCCACCTAATCTTCTGCTCATCCTCTCGCGCACTCTAAAGAGAGCTCAGGTGAGAAATTGCAAACGTCGAGCAATTGCTCAGAGATGAAAAGTGCCAGCACTGAAAGCTGTTGCTAGCCAGCACCCTTCCTTGGAAGCGCTTTTGTAGCCCTTAGAACACTGGGGCTCTGGGCTTCTCTAGCCACCTAATCTTCTGCTCATCCTCTCGCGCACTCTAAAGAGAGCTCAGGTGAGAAATTGCAAACGTCGAGCAATTGCTCAGAGATGAAAAGTGCCAGCACTGAAAGCTCTTGCTAGCCAGCAGCCTTCCTTGGAAGCGCTTTCACAGGCGCAGCAACACTGGGGCTTTGCGCTTCTCTAGCCACCAAACGTCACTGTCATTCTCTTTCCGTCTCGTAGACACGAGCTGAGAGATTGCAAACGTCGAGCAATTGCTCAGAGATGAAAAGTGCCAGCACTGAAAGCTCTTGCTAGCCAGCACCCTTCCTTGGAAGCGCTTTTGTAGCCCTAAAAACACTGGGGCTCTGGGCTTCTCTAGCCACCTAATCTTCTGCTCATCCTCTCGCGCAGTCTAAAGAGAGCTCAGGTGAGAAATTGCAAACGTCGAGCAATTGCTCAGAGATGAAAAGTGCCAGCACTGAAAGCTGTTGCTAGCCAGCAGCCTTCCTTGGAAGCGCTTTCACAGGCGCAGCAACACTGGGGCTTTGCGCTTCTCTAGCCACCAAACGTCACGGTCAGTCTCTTTCCATCTCGTAGACACGAGCTGAGAGATTGCAAACGTCGAGCAATTGCTCAGAGATGAAAAGTGCCAGCACTGAAAGCTCTTGCTAGCCAGCACCCTTCCTTGGAAGTGCTTTTGTAGCCCTATGAACACTGGGGCTCTGGGCTTCTCTAGCCACCTCATCTTCTGCTCATCCTCTCGCGCACTCTAAAGAGAGCTCAGGTGAGAAATTGCAAACGTCGAGCAATTGCTCAGAGATGAAAAGTGCCAGCACTGAAAGCTGTTGCTAGCCAGCAGCCTTCCTTGGAAGCGCTTTCACAGGCGCAGCAACACTGGGGCTTTGCGCTTCTCTAGCCACCAAACGTCACGGTCAGTCTCTTTCCATCTCGTAGACACGAGCTGAGAGATTGCAAACATCGAGCAATTGCTCAGAGATGAAAAGTGCCAGCACTGAAAGCTGTTGCTAGCCAGCACCCTTCCTTGGAAGTGCTTTTGTAGCCCTAAGAACACTGGGGCTCTTGGCTTCTCTAGCCACCTCATCTTCTGCTCATCCTCTCGCGCAGTCTAAAGAGAGCTCTGGTGAGAAATTGCAAACGTCGAGCAATTGCTCAGAGATGAAAAGTGCCAGCACTGAAAGCTGTTGCTAGCCAGCACCCTTCCTTGGAAGCGCTTTCACAGGCGCAGCAACACTGGGGCTTTGCGCTTCTCTAGCCACCAAACGTCACGGTCATTCTCTTTCCATCTCGTAGACACGAGGTGAGAGATTGCAAACGTCGAGCAATTGCTCAGAGATGAAAAGTGCCAGCACTGAAAGCTCTTGCTAGCCAGCACCCTTCCTTGGAAGTGCTTTTGTAGCCCTATGAACACTGGGGCTCTGGGCTTCTCTAGCCACCTAATCTTCTGCTCATCCTCTCTCGTACTCTAAAGAGAGCTCAGGTGAGAAATTGCAAATGTCGAGCAATTGCTCAGAGATGAAAAGTGCCAGCACTGAAAGCTCTTGCTAGCCAGCACCCTTCCTTGGAAGCGCTTTCACAGGCGCAGCAACACTGGGGCTTTGCGCTTCTCTAGCCACCAAACGTCACGGTCATTCTCTTTCCATCTCGTAGACACGAGCTGAGAGATTGCAAACGTCGAGCAATTGCTCAGAGATGAAAAGTGCCAGCACTGAAAGCTCTTGCTAGCCAGCACCCTTCCTTGGAAGCGCTTTTGTAGCCCTTAGAACACTGGGGCTCTGGGCTTCTCTAGCCACCTCATCTTCTGCTCATCCTCTCGCGCAGTCTAAAGAGAGCTCAGGTGAGAAATTGCAAACATCGAGCAATTGCTCAGAGATGAAAAGTGCCAGCACTGAAAGCTGTTGCTAGCCAGCACCCTTCCTTGGAAGCGCTTTCACAGGCGCAGCAACACTGGGGCTTTGCGCTTCTCTAGCCACCAAACGTCACGGTCAGTCTCTTTCCATCTCGTAGACACAAGCTGAGAGATTGCAAACGTCGAGCAATTGCTCAGAGATGAAAAGTGCCAGCACTGAAAGCTCTTGCTAGCCAGCACCCTTCCTTGGAAGTGCTTTTGTAGCCCTATGAACACTGGGGCTCTGGGCTTCTCTAGCCACCTCATCTTCTGCTCATCCTCTCGCGCACTCTAAAGAGAGCTCAGGTGAGAAATTGCAAACGTCGAGCAATTGCTCAGAGATGAAAAGTGCCAGCACTGAAAGCTGTTGCTAGCCAGCAGCCTTCCTTGGAAGCGCTTTCACAGGCGCAGCAACACTAGGGCTTTGCGCTTCTCTAGCCACCAAACGTCACGGTCAGTCTCTTTCCATCTCGTAGACACGAGGTGAGAGATTGCAAACGTCGAGCAATTGCTCAGAGATGAAAAGTGCCAGCACTGAAAGCTCTTGCTAGCCAGCACCCTTCCTTGGAAGTGCTTTTGTAGCCCTATGAACACTGGGGTTCTTGGCTTCTCTAGCCACCTCATCTTCTGCTCATCCTCTCTCGTACTCTAAAGAGAGATCAGGTGAGAAATTGCAAACGTCGAGCAATTGCTCAGAGATGAAAAGTGCCAGCACTGAAAGCTGTTGCTAGCCAGCAGCCTTCCTTGGAAGCGCTTTCACAGGCGCAGCAACACTGGGGCTTTGCGCTTCTCTAGCCACCAAACGTCACTGTCATTCTCTTTCCATCTCGTAGACACGAGCTGAGAGATTGCAAACGTCGAGCAATTGCTTAGAGATGAAAAGTGCCAGCACTGAAAGCTCTTGCTAGCCAGCACCCTTCCTTGGAAACGCTCTTGTAGCCCTTAGAACACTGGGGCTCTGGGCTTCTCTAGCCACCTAATCTTCTGCTCATCCTCTCGCGCACTCTAAAGAGAGCTCAGGTGAGAAATTGCAAACGTCGAGCAATTGCTCAGAGATGAAAAGTGCCAGCACTGAAAGCTCTTGCTAGCCAGCACCCTTCCTTGGAAGCGCTTTCACAGGCGCAGCAACACTGGGGCTTTGCGCTTCTCTAGCCACCAAACGTCATGGTCAGTCTCTTTCCATCTCGTAGACACGAGCTGAGAGATTGCAAACGTCGAGCAATTGCTCAGAGATGAAAAGTGCCAGCACTGAAAGCTCTTGCTAGCCAGCACCCTTCCTTGGAAGTGCTTTTGTAGCCCTATGAACACTGGGGCTCTGGGCTTCTCTAGCCACCTAATCTTCTGCTCATCCTCTCTCGTACTCTAAAGAGAGCTCAGGTGAGAAATTGCAAACGTCGAGCAATTGCTCAGAGATGAAAAGTGCCAGCACTGAAAGCTGTTGCTAGCCAGCAGCCTTCCTTGGAAGCGCTTTCACAGGCGCAGCAACACTGGGGCTTTGCGCTTCTCTAGCCACCAAACGTCACGGTCATTCTCTTTCCATCTCGTAGACACGATGTGAGAGATTGCAAACGTCGAGCAATTGCTCAGAGATGAAAAGTGCCAGCACTGAAAGCTCTTGCTAGCCAGCACCCTTCCTTGGAAGTGCTTTTGTAGCCCTATGAACACTGGGGCTCTGGGCTTCTCTAGCCACCTCATCTTCTGCTCATCCTCTCTCGTACTCTAAAGAGAGCTCAGGTGAGAAATTGCAAATGTCGAGCAATTGCTCAGAGATGAAAAGTGCCAGCACTGAAAGCTCTTGCTAGCCAGCAGCCTTCCTTGGAAGCGCTTTCACAGGCGCAGCAACACTGGGGCTTTGCGCTTCTCTAGCCACCAAACGTCACGGTCAGTCTCTTTCCATCTCGTAGACACGAGCTGAGAGATTGCAAACGTCGAGCAATTGCTCAGAGATGAAAAGTGCCAGCACTGAAAGCTCTTGCTAGCCAGCACCCTTCCTTGGAAGTGCTTTTGTAGGCCTAAGAACAGTGTAGCTCTGGGCTTCTCTAGCCACCTCATCTTCTGCTCATCCTCTCTCGTACTCTAAAGAGAGATCAGGTGAGAAATTGCAAACGTCGAGCAATTGCTCAGAGATGAAAAGTGCCAGCACTGAAAGCTGTTGCTAGCCAGCACCCTTCCTTGGAAGCGCTTTCACAGGCGCAGCAACACTGGGGCTTTGCGCTTCTCTAGCCACCAAAGGTCACGGTCAGTCTCTTTCCATCTCGTAGACACAAGCTGAGAGATTGCAAACGTCGAGCAATTGCTCAGAGATGAAAAGTGCCAGCACTGAAAGCTCTTGCTAGCCAGCACCCTTCCTTGGAAACGCTCTTGTAGCCCTATGAACACTGGGGCTCTGGGCTTCTCTAGCCACCTAATCTTTGGCTCATCCTCTCGCGCACTCTAAAGAGAGCTCAGGTGAGAAATTGCAAACGTCGAGCAATTGCTCAGAGATGAAAAGTGCCAGCACTGAAAGCTGTTGCTAGCCAGCACCCTTCCTTGGAAGCGCTTTTGTAGCCCTTAGAACACTGGGGCTCTGGGCTTCTCTAGCCACCTAATCTTCTGCTCATCCTCTCGCGCACTCTAAAGAGAGCTCAGGTGAGAAATTACAAACGTTGAGCAATTGCTCAGAGATGAAAAGTGCCAGCACTGAAAGCTGTTGCTAGCCAGCACCCTTCCTTGGAAGCGCTTTCACAGGCGCAGCAACACTGGGGCTTTGCGCTTCTCTACCCACCAAACGTCACGGTCAGTCTCTTTCCATCTCGTAGACACGAGCTGAGAGATTGCAAACGTCGAGCAATTGCTCAGAGATGAAAAGTGCCAGCACTGAAAGCTCTTGCTAGCCAGCACCCTTCCTTGGAAACGCTTTTGTAGCCCTTAGAACACTGGGGCTCTGGGCTTCTCTAGCCACCTAATCTTTGGCTCATCCTCTCGCGCAGTCTAAAGAGAGCTCAGGTGAGAAATTGCAAACGTCGAGCAATTGCTCAGAGATGAAAAGTGCCAGCACTGAAAGCTGTTGCTAGCCAGCAGCCTTCCTTGGAAGCGCTTTCACAGGCGCAGCAACACTGGGGCTTTGCGCTTCTCTAGCCACCAAACGTCACGGTCAGTCTCTTTCCATCTCGTAGACACGAGCTGAGAGATTGCAAACGTCGAGCAATTGCTCAGAGATGAAAAGTGCCAGCACTGAAAGCTCTTGCTAGCCAGCACCCTTCCTTGGAAGTGCTTTTGTAGCCCTATGAACACTGGGGCTCTGGGCTTCTCTAGCCACCTAATCTTCTGCTCATCCTCTCTCGTACTCTAAAGAGAGCTCAGGTGAGAAATTGCAAATGTCGAGCAATTGCTCAGAGATGAAAAGTGCCAGCACTGAAAGCTGTTGCTAGCCAGCAGCCTTCCTTTGAAGCGCTTTCACAGGCGCAGCAACACTGGGGCTTTGCGCTTCTCTAGCCACCAAACGTCACGGTCAGTCTCTTTCCATCTCGTAGACACGAGCTGAGAGATTGCAAACGTCGAGCAATTGCTCAGAGATGAAAAGTGCCAGCACTGAAAGCTCTTGCTAGCCAGCACCCTTCCTTGGAAGTGCTTTTGTAGCCCTATGAACACTGGGGCTCTTGGCTTCTCTAGCCACCTCATCTTCTGCTCATCCTCTCTCGTACTCTAAAGAGAGATCAGGTGAGAAATTGCAAACGTCGAGCAATTGCTCAGAGATGAAAAGTGCCAGCACTAAAAGCTGTTGCTAGCCAGCACCCTTCCTTGGAAGCGCTTTCACAGGCGCAGCAACACTGGGGCTTTGCGCTTCTCTAGCCACCAAACGTCACGGTCAGTCTCTTTCCATCTCGTAGACACGAGCTGAGAGATTGCAAACGTCGAGCAATTGCTCAGAGATGAAAAGTGCCAGCACTGAAAGCTCTTGCTAGCCAGCACCCTTCCTTGGAAGCGCTTTTGTAGCCCTTAGAACACTGGGGCTCTGGGCTTCTCTAGCCACCTAATCTTCTGCTCATCCTCTCGCGCACTCTAAAGAGAGCTCAGGTGAGAAATTGCAAACGTCGAGCAATTGCTCAGAGATGAAAAGTGCCAGCACTGAAAGCTGTTGCTAGCCAGCAGCCTTCCTTGGAAGCGCTTTCACAGGCGCAGCAACACTGGGGCTTTGCGCTTCTCTAGCCACCAAACGTCACGGTCAGTCTCTTTCCGTCTCGTAGACACGAGCTGAGAAATTGCAAACGTCGAGCAATTGCTCAGAGATGAAAAGTGCCAGCACTGAAAGCTCTTGCTAGCCAGCACCCTTCCTTGGAAGCGCTTTTGTAGCCCTAAAAACACTGGGGCTCTGGGCTTCTCTAGCCACCTAATCTTCTGCTCATCCTCTCGCGCACTCTAAAGAGAGCTCAGGTGAGAAATTGCAAAGGTCGAGCAATTGCTCAGCGATGAAAAGTGCCAGCACTGAAAGCTCTTGCTAGCCAGCAGCCTTCCTTGGAAGCGCTTTCACAGGCGCAGCAACACTGGGGCTTTGCGCTTCTCTATCC
Organism: Sarcoramphus papa; assembly: GCA_037962945.1. Lineage (NCBI taxonomy): Eukaryota > Metazoa > Chordata > Aves > Accipitriformes > Cathartidae > Sarcoramphus > Sarcoramphus papa. The sequence goes on from CM075588.1 coordinate 19,003,280, forward strand.
ACCAAACGTCACTGTCATTCTCTTTCCATCTCGTAGACACGAGCTGAGAGATTGCAAACGTCGAGCAATTGCTCAGAGATGAAAAGTGCCAGCACTGAAAGCTCTTGCTAGCCAGCACCCTTCCTTGGAAGTGCTTTTGTAGCCCTATGAACACTGGGGCTCTGGGCTTCTCTAGCCACCTAATCTTCTGCTCATCCTCTCTCGTACTCTAAAGAGAGCTCAGGTGAGAAATTGCAAATGTCGAGCAATTGCTCAGAGATGAAAAGTGCGAGCACTGAAAGCTGTTGCTAGCCAGCACCCTTCCTTGGAAGCGCTTTCACAGGCGCAGCAACACTGGGGCTTTGCGCTTCTCTAGCCACCAAACGTCACGGTCAGTCTCTTTCCATCTCGTAGACACGAGCTGAGAGATTGCAAACGTCGAGCAATTGCTCAGAGATGAAAAGTGCCAGCACTGAAAGCTCTTGCTAGCCAGCACCCTTCCTTGGAAGTGCTTTTGTAGCCCTATGAACACTGGGGCTCTTGGCTTCTCTAGCCACCTCATCTTCTGCTCATCCTCTCGCGCACTCTAAAGAGAGCTCAGGTGAGAAATTGCAAATGTCGAGCAATTGCTCAGAGATGAAAAGTGCCAGCACTGAAAGCTGTTGCTAGCCAGCACCCTTCCTTGGAAGCGCTTTCACAGGCGCAGCAACACTGGGGCTTTGCGCTTCTCTACCCACCAAACGTCACTGTCATTCTCTTTCCGTCTCGTAGACACGAGGTGAGAGATTGCAAACGTCGAGCAATTGCTCAGAGATGAAAAGTGCCAGCACTGAAAGCTCTTGCTAGCCAGCACCCTTCCTTGGAAGTGCTTTTGTAGCCCTATGAACACTGGGGCTCTGGGCTTCTCTAGCCACCTAATCTTCTGCTCATCCTCTCTCGTACTCTAAAGAGAGCTCAGGTGAGAAATTGCAAATGTCGAGCAATTGCTCAGAGATGAAAAGTGCCAGCACTGAAAGCTGTTGCTAGCCAGCAGCCTTCCTTGGAAGCGCTTTCACAGGCGCAGCAACACTGGGGCTTTGCGCTTCTCTACCCACCAAATGTCACGGTCATTCTCTTTCCATCTCGTAGACACGAGCTGAGAGATTGAAACGTCGAGCAATTGCTCAGAGATGAAAAGTGCCAGCACTGAAAGCTCTTGCTAGCCAGCACCCTTCCTTGGAAACGCTCTTGTAGCCCTATGAACACTGGGGCTCTGGGCTTCTCTAGCCACCTAATCTTCTGCTCATCCTCTCGCACACTCTAAAGAGAGCTCAGGTGAGAAATTGCAAACGTTGAGCAATTGCTCAGAGATGAAAAGTGCCAGCACTGAAAGCTCTTGCTAGCCAGCACCCTTCCTTGGAAGCGCTTTTGTAGCCCTTAGAACACTGGGGCTCTGGGCTTCTCTAGCCACCTAATCTTTGGCTCATCCTCTCGCGCACTCTAAAGAGAGCTCAGGTGAGAAATTGCAAACGTTGAGCAATTGCTCAGAGATGAAAAGTGCCAGCACTGAAAGCTGTTGCTAGCCAGCACCCTTCCTTGGAAGCGCTTTCACAGGCGTAGCAACACTGGGGCTTTGCGCTTCTCTAGCCACCAAACGTCACGGTCAGTCTCTTTCCATCTCGTAGACACGAGCTGAGAGATTGCAAACGTCGAGCAATTGCTCAGAGATGAAAAGTGCCAGCACTGAAAGCTCTTGCTAGCCAGCACCCTTCCTTGGAAACGCTCTTGTAGCCCTTAGAACACTGGGGCTCTGGGCTTCTCTAGCCACCTCATCTTCTGCTCATCCTCTCGCGCACTCTAAAGAGAGCTCAGGTGAGAAATTGCAAACGTCGAGCAATTGCTCAGAGATGAAAAGTGCCAGCACTGAAAGCTCTTGCTAGCCAGCACCCTTCCTTGGAAGCGGTTTTGTAGCCCTTAGAACACTGGGGCTCTGGGCTTCTCTAGCCACCTAATCTTCTGCTCATCCTCTCGCGCACTCTAAAGAGAGCTCAGGTGAGAAATTGCAAACGTCGAGCAATTGCTCAGAGATGAAAAGTGCCAGCACTGAAAGCTGTTGCTAGCCAGCACCCTTCCTTGGAAGCGCTTTCACAGGTGCAGCAACACTGGGGCTTTGCGCTTCTCTACCCACCAAACGTCATGGTCAGTCTCTTTCCGTCTCGTAGACACGAGCTGAGAAATTGCAAACGTCGAGCAATTGCTCAGAGATGAAAAGTGCCAGCACTGAAAGCTCTTGCTAGCCAGCACCCTTCCTTGGAAGTGCTTTTGTAGGCCTAAGAACACTGGGGCCCTGGGCTTCTCTAGCCACCTAATCTTCTGCTCATCCTCTCGCGCACTCTAAAGAGAGCTCAGGTGAGAAATTGCAAACGTCGAGCAATTGCTCAGAGATGAAAAGTGCCAGCACTGAAAGCTGTTGCTAGCCAGCACCCTTCCTTGGAAGCGCTTTCACAGGCGCAGCAACACTGGGGCTTTGCGCTTCTCTAGCCACCAAACGTCACGGTCAGTCTCTTTCCATCTCGTAGACACGAGCTGAGAGATTGCAAACATCGAGCAATTGCTCAGAGATGAAAAGTGCCAGCACTGAAAGCTCTTGCTAGCCAGCACCCTTCCTTGGAAACGCCCTTGTAGCCCTTAGAACACTGGGGCTCTGGGCTTCTCTAGCCACCTAATCTTCTGCTCATCCTGTCGCACACTCTAAAGAGAGCTCAGGTGAGAAATTGCAAATGTCGAGCAATTGCTCAGAGATGAAAAGTGCCAGCACTGAAAGCTGTTGCTAGCCAGCACCCTTCCTTGGAAGCGCTTTTGTAGCCCTAAGAACACTGGGGCTCTGGGCTTCTCTAGCCACCTAATCTTCTGCTCATCCTCTCGCGCACTCTAAAGAGAGCTCAGGTGAGAAATTGCAAACGTCGAGCAATTACTCAGAGATGAAAAGTGCCAGCACTGAAAGCTCTTGCTAGCCAGCACCCTTCCTTGGAAGCGCTTTTGTAGCCCTAAGAACACTGGGGCTCTGGGCTTCTCTAGCCACCTAATCTTCTGCTCATCCTCTCGCGCACTCTAAAGAGAGCTCAGGTGAGAAATTGCAAACGTCGAGCAATTGCTCAGAGATGAAAAGTGCCAGCACTGAAAGCTGTTGCTAGCCAGCACCCTTCCTTGGAAGCGCTTTCACAGGCGCAGCAACACTGGGGCTTTGCGCTTCTCTAGCCACCAAACGTCACGGTCAGTCTCTTTCCATCTCGTAGACACGAGCTGAGAGATTGCAAACGTCGAGCAATTGCTCAGAGATGAAAAGTGCCAGCACTGAAAGCTCTTGCTAGCCAGCACCCTTCCTTGGAAGTGCTTTTGTAGCCCTATGAACACTGGGGCTCTGGGCTTCTCTAGCCACCTAATCTTCTGCTCATCCTCTCTCGTACTCTAAAGAGAGCTCAGGTGAGAAATTGCAAACGTCGAGCAATTGCTCAGAGATGAAAAGTGCCAGCACTGAAAGCTGTTGCTAGCCAGCACCCTTCCTTGGAAGCGCTTTCACAGGCGCAGCAACACTGGGGCTTTGCGCTTCTCTAGCCACCAAACGTCACGGTCAGTCTCTTTCCATCTCGTAGACACGAGCTGAGAGATTGCAAACGTCGAGCAATTGCTCAGAGATGAAAAGTGCCAGCACTGAAAGCTCTTGCTAGCCAGCACCCTTCCTTGGAAGTGCTTTTGTAGCCCTTAGAACACTGGGGCTCTTGGCTTCTCTAGCCACCTCATCTTCTGCTCATCCTCTCTCGTACTCTAAAGAGAGCTCAGGTGAGAAATTGCAAATGTCGAGCAATTGCTCAGAGATGAAAAGTGCCAGCACTGAAAGCTGTTGCTAGCCAGCACCCTTCCTTGGAAGCGCTTTCACAGGCGCAGCAACACTGGGGCTTTGCGCTTCTCTAGCCACCAAACGTCACTGTCATTCTCTTTCCGTCTCGTAGACACGAGCTGAGAGATTGCAAACGTCGAGCAATTGCTCAGAGATGAAAAGTGCCAGCATTGAAAGCTCTTGCTAGCCAGCACCCTTCCTTGGAAGTGCTTTTGTAGCCCTATGAACACTGGGGCTCTGGGCTTCTCTAGCCACCTAATCTTCTGCTCATCCTCTCTCGTACTCTAAAGAGAGCTCAGGTGAGAAATTGCAAATGTCGAGCAATTGCTCAGAGATGAAAAGTGCCAGCACTGAAAGCTGTTGCTAGCCAGCAGCCTTCCTTGGAAGCGCTTTCACAGGCGCAGCAACACTGGGGCTTTGCGCTTCTCTAGCCACCAAACGTCACGGTCAGTCTCTTTCCATCTCGTAGACACGAGCTGAGAGATTGCAAACGTCGAGCAATTGCTCAGAGATGAAAAGTGCCAGCACTGAAAGCTCTTGCTAGCCAGCACCCTTCCTTGGAAGTGCTTTTGTAGGCCTAAGAACAGTGTAGCTCTGGGCTTCTCTAGCCACCTCATCTTCTGCTCATCCTCTCTCGTACTCTAAAGAGAGATCAGGTGAGAAATTGCAAACGTCGAGCAATTGCTCAGAGATGAAAAGTGCCAGCACTGAAAGCTGTTGCTAGCCAGCAGCCTTCCTTGGAAGCGCTTTCACAGGCGCAGCAACACTGGGGCTTTGCGCTTCTCTACCCACCAAACGTCACGGTCATTCTCTTTCCATATCGTAGACACGAGCTGAGAGATTGCAAACGTCGAGCAATTGCTCAGAGATGAAAAGTGCCAGCACTGAAAGCTCTTGCTAGCCAGCACCCTTCCTTGGAAACGCTCTTGTAGCCCTATGAACACTGGGGCTCTGGGCTTCTCTAGCCACCTAATCTTTGGCTCATCCTCTCGCGCACTCTAAAGAGAGCTCAGGTGAGAAATTGCAAACGTCGAGCAATTGCTCAGAGATGAAAAGTGCCAGCACTGAAAGCTCTTGCTAGCCAGCACCCTTCCTTGGAAGCGCTTTTGTAGCCCTTAGAACACTGGGGCTCTGGGCTTCTCTAGCCACCTAATCTTCTGCTCATCCTCTCGCGCACTCTAAAGAGAGCTCAGGTGAGAAATTACAAACGTTGAGCAATTGCTCAGAGATGAAAAGTGCCAGCACTGAAAGCTCTTGCTAGCCAGCACCCTTCCTTGGAAGCGCTTTCACAGGCGTAGCAACACTGGGGCTTTGCGCTTCTCTAGCCACCAAACGTCACGGTCAGTCTCTTTCCATCTCGTAGACACGAGCTGAGAGATTGCAAACGTCGAGCAATTGCTCAGAGATGAAAAGTGCCAGCACTGAAAGCTCTTGCTAGCCAGCACCCTTCCTTGGAAACGCTCTTGTAGCCCTTAGAACACTGGGGCTCTGGGCTTCTCTAGCCACCTAATCTTTGGCTCATCCTCTCGCGCACTCTAAAGAGAGCTCAGGTGAGAAATTGCAAACGTCGAGCAATTGCTCAGAGATGAAAAGTGCCAGCACTGAAAGCTGTTGCTAGCCAGCACCCTTCCTTGGAAGCGCTTTCACAGGCGCAGCAACACTGGGGCTTTGCGCTTCTCTAGCCACCAAACGTCACGGTCATTCTCTTTCCATCTCGTAGACACGAGCTGAGAGATTGCAAACGTCGAGCAATTGCTCAGAGATGAAAAGTGCCAGCACTGAAAGCTCTTGCTAGCCAGCACCCTTCCTTGGAAGTGCTTTTGTAGCCCTATGAACACTGGGGCTCTGGGCTTCTCTAGCCACCTCATCTTCTGCTCATCCTCTCGCGCACTCTAAAGAGAGCTCAGGGGAGAAATTGCAAATGTCGAGCAATTGCTCAGAGATGAAAAGTGCCAGCACTGAAAGCTCTTGCTAGCCAGCACCCTTCCTTGGAAGCGCTTTCACAGGCGCAGCAACACTGGGGCTTTGCGCTTCTCTAGCCACCAAACGTCACGGTCAGTCTCTTTCCATCTCGTAGACACGAGCTGAGAGATTGCAAACGTCGAGCAATTGCTCAGAGGTGAAAAGTGCCAGCACTGAAAGCTCTTGCTAGCCAGCACCCTTCCTTGGAAGTGCTTTTGTAGCCCTATGAACACTGGGGCTCTTGGCTTCTCTAGCCACCTCATCTTCTGCTCATCCTCTCTCGTACTCTAAAGAGAGATCAGGTGAGAAATTGCAAACGTCGAGCAATTGCTCAGAGATGAAAAGTGCCAGCACTAAAAGCTGTTGCTAGCCAGCACCCTTCCTTGGAAGCGCTTTCACAGGCGCAGCAACACTGGGGCTTTGCGCTTCTCTAGCCACCAAACGTCACGGTCAGTCTCTTTCCATCTCGTAGACACGAGCTGAGAGATTGCAAACGTCGAGCAATTGCTTAGAGATGAAAAGTGCCAGCACTGAAAGCTCTTGCTAGCCAGCACCCTTCCTTGGAAACGCTCTTGTAGCCCTTAGAACACTGGGGCTCTGGGCTTCTCTAGCCACCTAATCTTCTGCTCATCCTCTCGCGCACTCTAAAGAGAGCTCAGGTGAGAAATTGCAAACGTCGAGCAATTGCTCAGAGATGAAAAGTGCCAGCACTGAAAGCTCTTGCTAGCCAGCACCCTTCCTTGGAAGCGCTTTTGTAGCCCTTAGAACACTCGGGCTCTGGGCTTCTCTAGCCACCTAATCTTCTGCTCATCCTCTCGCGCACTCTAAAGAGAGCTCAGGTGAGAAATTGCAAACGTCGAGCAATTGCTCAGAGATGAAAAGTGCCAGCACTGAAAGCTCTTGCTAGCCAGCACCCTTCCTTGGAAGTGCTTTTGTAGCCCTTAGAACACTGGGGCTCTTGGCTTCTCTAGCCACCTCATCTTCTGCTCATCCTCTCTCGTACTCTAAAGAGAGCTCAGGTGAGAAATTGCAAATGTCGAGCAATTGCTCAGAGATGAAAAGTGCCAGCACTGAAAGCTGTTGCTAGCCAGCACCCTTCCTTGGAAGCGCTTTCACAGGCGCAGCAACACTGGGGCTTTGCGCTTCTCTAGCCACCAAACGTCACTGTCATTCTCTTTCCGTCTCGTAGACACGAGCTGAGAGATTGCAAACGTCGAGCAATTGCTCAGAGATGAAAAGTGCCAGCATTGAAAGCTCTTGCTAGCCAGCACCCTTCCTTGGAAGTGCTTTTGTAGCCCTATGAACACTGGGGCTCTGGGCTTCTCTAGCCACCTAATCTTCTGCTCATCCTCTCTCGTACTCTAAAGAGAGCTCAGGTGAGAAATTGCAAATGTCGAGCAATTGCTCAGAGATGAAAAGTGCCAGCACTGAAAGCTGTTGCTAGCCAGCAGCCTTCCTTGGAAGCGCTTTCACAGGCGCAGCAACACTGGGGCTTTGCGCTTCTCTAGCCACCAAACGTCACGGTCAGTCTCTTTCCATCTCGTAGACACGAGCTGAGAGATTGCAAACGTCGAGCAATTGCTCAGAGATGAAAAGTGCCAGCACTGAAAGCTCTTGCTAGCCAGCACCCTTCCTTGGAAGTGCTTTTGTAGGCCTAAGAACAGTGTAGCTCTGGGCTTCTCTAGCCACCTCATCTTCTGCTCATCCTCTCTCGTACTCTAAAGAGAGATCAGGTGAGAAATTGCAAACGTCGAGCAATTGCTCAGAGATGAAAAGTGCCAGCACTGAAAGCTGTTGCTAGCCAGCAGCCTTCCTTGGAAGCGCTTTCACAGGCGCAGCAACACTGGGGCTTTGCGCTTCTCTACCCACCAAACGTCACGGTCATTCTCTTTCCATATCGTAGACACGAGCTGAGAGATTGCAAACGTCGAGCAATTGCTCAGAGATGAAAAGTGCCAGCACTGAAAGCTCTTGCTAGCCAGCACCCTTCCTTGGAAACGCTCTTGTAGCCCTATGAACACTGGGGCTCTGGGCTTCTCTAGCCACCTAATCTTTGGCTCATCCTCTCGCGCACTCTAAAGAGAGCTCAGGTGAGAAATTGCAAACGTCGAGCAATTGCTCAGAGATGAAAAGTGCCAGCACTGAAAGCTCTTGCTAGCCAGCACCCTTCCTTGGAAGCGCTTTTGTAGCCCTTAGAACACTGGGGCTCTGGGCTTCTCTAGCCACCTAATCTTCTGCTCATCCTCTCGCGCACTCTAAAGAGAGCTCAGGTGAGAAATTACAAACGTTGAGCAATTGCTCAGAGATGAAAAGTGCCAGCACTGAAAGCTCTTGCTAGCCAGCACCCTTCCTTGGAAGCGCTTTCACAGGCGTAGCAACACTGGGGCTTTGCGCTTCTCTAGCCACCAAACGTCACGGTCAGTCTCTTTCCATCTCGTAGACACGAGCTGAGAGATTGCAAACGTCGAGCAATTGCTCAGAGATGAAAAGTGCCAGCACTGAAAGCTCTTGCTAGCCAGCACCCTTCCTTGGAAACGCTCTTGTAGCCCTTAGAACACTGGGGCTCTGGGCTTCTCTAGCCACCTAATCTTTGGCTCATCCTCTCGCGCACTCTAAAGAGAGCTCAGGTGAGAAATTGCAAACGTCGAGCAATTGCTCAGAGATGAAAAGTGCCAGCACTGAAAGCTGTTGCTAGCCAGCACCCTTCCTTGGAAGCGCTTTCACAGGCGCAGCAACACTGGGGCTTTGCGCTTCTCTAGCCACCAAACGTCACGGTCATTCTCTTTCCATCTCGTAGACACGAGCTGAGAGATTGCAAACGTCGAGCAATTGCTCAGAGATGAAAAGTGCCAGCACTGAAAGCTCTTGCTAGCCAGCACCCTTCCTTGGAAGTGCTTTTGTAGCCCTATGAACACTGGGGCTCTGGGCTTCTCTAGCCACCTCATCTTCTGCTCATCCTCTCGCGCACTCTAAAGAGAGCTCAGGGGAGAAATTGCAAATGTCGAGCAATTGCTCAGAGATGAAAAGTGCCAGCACTGAAAGCTCTTGCTAGCCAGCACCCTTCCTTGGAAGCGCTTTCACAGGCGCAGCAACACTGGGGCTTTGCGCTTCTCTAGCCACCAAACGTCACGGTCAGTCTCTTTCCATCTCGTAGACACGAGCTGAGAGATTGCAAACGTCGAGCAATTGCTCAGAGGTGAAAAGTGCCAGCACTGAAAGCTCTTGCTAGCCAGCACCCTTCCTTGGAAGTGCTTTTGTAGCCCTATGAACACTGGGGCTCTTGGCTTCTCTAGCCACCTCATCTTCTGCTCATCCTCTCTCGTACTCTAAAGAGAGATCAGGTGAGAAATTGCAAACGTCGAGCAATTGCTCAGAGATGAAAAGTGCCAGCACTAAAAGCTGTTGCTAGCCAGCACCCTTCCTTGGAAGCGCTTTCACAGGCGCAGCAACACTGGGGCTTTGCGCTTCTCTAGCCACCAAACGTCACGGTCAGTCTCTTTCCATCTCGTAGACACGAGCTGAGAGATTGCAAACGTCGAGCAATTGCTTAGAGATGAAAAGTGCCAGCACTGAAAGCTCTTGCTAGCCAGCACCCTTCCTTGGAAACGCTCTTGTAGCCCTTAGAACACTGGGGCTCTGGGCTTCTCTAGCCACCTAATCTTCTGCTCATCCTCTCGCGCACTCTAAAGAGAGCTCAGGTGAGAAATTGCAAACGTCGAGCAATTGCTCAGAGATGAAAAGTGCCAGCACTGAAAGCTCTTGCTAGCCAGCACCCTTCCTTGGAAGCGCTTTTGTAGCCCTTAGAACACTCGGGCTCTGGGCTTCTCTAGCCACCTAATCTTCTGCTCATCCTCTCGCGCACTCTAAAGAGAGCTCAGGTGAGAAATTGCAAACGTCGAGCAATTGCTCAGAGATGAAAAGTGCCAGCACTGAAAGCTGTTGCTAGCCAGCAGCCTTCCTTGGAAGCGCTTTCACAGGCGCAGCAACACTGGGGCTTTGCGCTTCTCTAGCCACCAAACGTCACGGTCAGTCTCTTTCCATCTCGTAGACACGAGCTGAGAGATTGCAAACGTCGAGCAATTGCTCAGAGATGAAAAGTGCCAGCACTGAAAGCTCTTGCTAGCCAGCACCCTTCCTTGGAAGTGCTTTTGTAGCCCTATGAACACTGGGGCTCTTGGCTTCTCTAGCCACCTAATCTTCTGCTCATCCTCTCTCGTACTCTAAAGAGAGCTCAGGTGAGAAATTGCAAATGTCGAGCAATTGCTCAGAGATGAAAAGTGCCAGCACTGAAAGCTGTTGCTAGCCAGCAGCCTTCCTTGGAAGCGCTTTCACAGGCGCAGCAACACTGGGGCTTTGCGCTTCTCTAGCCACCAAATGTCACGGTCATTCTCTTTCCATCTCGTAGACACGAGGTGAGAGATTGCAAACGTCGAGCAATTGCTCAGAGATGAAAAGTGCCAGCACTGAAAGCTCTTGCTAGCCAGCACCCTTCCTTGGAAACGCTCTTGTAGCCCTTAGAAGACTGGGGCTCTGGGCTTCTCTAGCCACCTAATCTTCTGCTCATCCTCTCGCACACTCTAAAGAGAGCTCAGGTGAGAAATTGCAAACGTCGAGCAATTGCTCAGAGATGAAAAGTGCCAGCACTGAAAGCTCTTGCTAGCCAGCACCCTTCCTTGGAAGCGCTTTTGTAGCCCTTAGAACACTGGGGCTCTGGGCTTCTCTAGCCACCTAATCTTCTGCTCATCCTCTCGCGCACTCTAAAGAGAGCTCAGGTGAGAAATTGCAAACGTTGAGCAATTGCTCAGAGATGAAAAGTGCCAGCACTGAAAGCTGTTGCTAGCCAGCACCCTTCCTTGGAAGCGCTTTCACAGGCGTAGCAACACTGGGGCTTTGCGCTTCTCTAGCCACCAAACGTCACGGTCAGTCTCTTTCCATCTCGTAGACACGAGCTGAGAGATTGCAAACGTCGAGCAATTGCTCAGAGATGAAAAGTGCCAGCACTGAAAGCTCTTGCTAGCCAGCACCCTTCCTTGGAAACGCTCTTGTAGCCCTTAGAACACTGGGGCTCTGGGCTTCTCTAGCCACCTAATCTTTGGCTCATCCTCTCGCGCACTCTAAAGAGAGCTCAGGTGAGAAATTGCAAACGTCGAGCAATTGCTCAGAGATGAAAAGTGCCAGCACTGAAAGCTCTTGCTAGCCAGCACCCTTCCTTGGAAGCGCTTTTGTAGGCCTAAGAACACTGGGGCTCTGGGCTTCTCTAGCCACCTAATCTATTGCTCATCCTGTCGCGCACTCTAAAGAGAGCTCAGGTGAGAAATTGCAAACGTCGAGCAATTGCTCAGAGATGAAAAGTGCCAGCACTGAAAGCTGTTGCTAGCCAGCACCCTTCCTTGGAAGCGCTTTCACAGGCGCAGCAACACTGGGGCTTTGCGCTTCTCTAGCCACCAAACGTCACGGTCATTCTCTTTCCATCTCGTAGACACGAGCTGAGAGATTGCAAACATCGAGCAATTGCTCAGAGATGAAAAGTGCCAGCACTGAAAGCTCTTGCTAGCCAGCACCCTTCCTTGGAAACGCTCTTGTAGCCCTTAGAACACTGGGGCTCTGGGCTTCTCTAGCCACCTAATCTTCTGCTCATCCTCTCGCGCACTCTAAAGAGAGCTCAGGTGAGAAATTGCAAACGTCGAGCAATTGCTCAGAGATGAAAAGTGCCAGCACTGAAAGCTCTTGCTAGCCAGCAGCCTTCCTTTGAAGCGCTTTCACAGGCGCAGCAACACTGGGGCTTTGCGCTTCTCTAGCCACCAAACGTCACTGTCATTCTCTTTCCGTCTCGTAGACACGAGCTGAGAAATTGCAAACGTCGAGCAATTGCTCAGAGATGAAAAGTGCCAGCACTGAAAGCTCTTGCTAGCCAGCACCCTTCCTTGGAAGCGCTTTTGTAGCCCTAAAAACACTGGGGCTCTGGGCTTCTCTAGCCACCTAATCTTCTGCTCATCCTCTCGCGCACTCTAAAGAGAGCTCAGGTGAGAAATTGCAAATGTTGAGCAATTGCTCAGAGATGAAAAGTGCCAGCACTGAAAGCTGTTGCTAGCCAGCACCCTTCCTTGGAAGCGCTTTCACAGGCGCAGCAACACTGGGGCTTTGCGCTTCTCTAGCCACCAAACGTCACGGTCAGTCTCTTTCCATCTCGTAGACACGAGCTGAGAGATTGCAAACGTCGAGCAATTGCTCAGAGATGAAAAGTGCCAGCACTGAAAGCTCTTGCTAGCCAGCACCCTTCCTTGGAAGTGCTTTTGTAGCCCTTAGAACACTGGGGCTCTTGGCTTCTCTAGCCACCTCATCTTCTGCTCATCCTCTCTCGTACTCTAAAGAGAGCTCAGGTGAGAAATTGCAAATGTCGAGCAATTGCTCAGAGATGAAAAGTGCCAGCACTGAAAGCTGTTGCTAGCCAGCACCCTTCCTTGGAAGCGCTTTCACAGGCGCAGCAACACTGGGGCTTTGCGCTTCTCTAGCCACCAAACGTCACGGTCATTCTCTTTCCATCTCGTAGACACGAGCTGAGAGATTGCAAACGTCGAGCAATTGCTCAGAGATGAAAAGTGCCAGCACTGAAAGCTCTTGCTAGCCGGCACCCTTCCTTGGAAGCGCTTTTGTAGCCCTTAGAACACTGGGGCTCTGGGCTTCTCTAGCCACCTAATCTTCTGCTCATCCTCTCGCGCACTCTAAAGAGAGCTCAGGTGAGAAATTGCAAAGGTCGAGCAATTGCTCAGAGATGAAAAGTGCCAGCACTGAAAGCTCTTGCTAGCCAGCACCCTTCCTTGGAAGTGCTTTCACAGGCGCAGCAACACTGGGACTTTGCGCTTCTCTACCCACCAAACGTCACGGTCACTATCTCTCCGTCTTGTAGACACGAGGTGAGAAATTGCAAAGGTCGAGCAATTGCTCAGAGATGAAAAGTGCCAGCACTGAAAGCTGTTGCTAGCCAGCACCCTTCCTTGGAAGCGCTTTCACAGGCGCAGCAACACTGGGACTTTGCGCTTCTCTACCCACCAAATGTCACGGTCACTATCTCTCCGTCTTGTAGACACGAGGTGAGAAATTGCAAAGGTCGAGCAATTGCTCAGAGATGAAAAGTGCCAGCACTGAAAGCTGTTGCTAGCCAGCACCCTTCCTTGGAAGCGCTTTCACAGGCGCAGCAACACTGGGGCTTTGCGCTTCTCTAGCCACCAAACGTCACGGTCAGTCTCTTTCCATCTCGTAGACACGAGCTGAGAGATTGCAAACGTCGAGCAATTGCTCAGAGATGAAAAGTGCCAGCACTGAAAGCTCTTGCTAGCCAGCACCCTTCCTTGGAAGTGCTTTTGTAGCCCTTAGAACACTGGGGCTCTTGGCTTCTCTAGCCACCTCATCTTCTGCTCATCCTCTCTCGTACTCTAAAGAGAGCTCAGGTGAGAAATTGCAAATGTCGAGCAATTGCTCAGAGATGAAAAGTGCCAGCACTGAAAGCTCTTGCTAGCCAGCACCCTTCCTTGGAAGCGCTTTCACAGGCGCAGCAACACTGGGGCTTTGCGCTTCTCTAGCCACCAAACGTCACGGTCATTCTCTTTCCATCTCGTAGACACGAGCTGAGAGATTGCAAACGTCGAGCAATTGCTCAGAGATGAAAAGTGCCAGCATTGAAAGCTCTTGCTAGCCGGCACCCTTCCTTGGAAGCGCTTTTGTAGCCCTATGAACACTGGGGCTCTGGGCTTCTCTAGCCACCTAATCTTCTGCTCATCCTCTCGCGCACTCTAAAGAGAGCTCAGGTGAGAAATTGCAAACGTCGAGCAATTGCTCAGAGGTGAAAAGTGCCAGCACTGAAAGCTCTTGCTAGCCAGCACCCTTCCTTGGAAGCGCTTTTGTAGGCCTAAGAACACTGGGGCTCTGGGCTTCTCTAGCCACCTAATCTTCTGCTCATCCTCTCGCGCACTCTAAAGAGAGCTCAGGTGAGAAATTGCAAACGTCGAGCAATTGCTCAGAGATGAAAAGTGCCAGCACTGAAAGCTGTTGCCAGCCAGCACCCTTCCTTGGAAGCGCTTTCACAGGCGCAGCAACACTGGGGCTTTGCGCTTCTCTAGCCACCAAACGTCACGGTCGTTCTCTTTCCATCTCGTAGACACGAGCTGAGAGATTGCAAAGGTCGAGCAATTGCTCAGAGATGAAAAGTGCCAGCACTGAAAGCTCTTGCTAGCCAGCACCCTTCCTTGGAAGTGCTTTCACAGGCGCAGCAACACTGGGACTTTGCGCTTCTCTACCCACCAAACGTCACGGTCACTATCTCTCCGTCTTGTAGACACGAGCTGAGAAATTGCAAAGGTCGAGCAATTGCTCAGAGATGAAAAGTGCCAGCACTGAAAGCTGTTGCTAGCCAGCACCCTTCCTTGGAAGCGCTTTTGTAGCCCTAAGAACACTGGGGCTCTGGGCTTCTCTAGCCACCTAATCTTCTGCTCATCCTCTCGCGCACTCTAAAGAGAGCTCAGGTGAGAAATTGCAAACGTCGAGCAATTGCTCAGAGATGAAAAGTGCCAGCACTGAAAGCTGTTGCTAGCCAGCACCCTTCCTTGGAAGCGCTTTCACAGGCGCAGTAACACTGGGGCTTTGCGCTTCTCTAGCCACCAAACGTCACAGTCATTCTCTTTCCATCTCTTAGACACGAGCTGAGAGATTGCAAACGTCGAGCAATTGCTCAGAGATGAAAAGTGCCAGCACTGAAAGCTCTTGCTAGCCAGCACCCTTCCTTGGAAGTGCTTTTGTAGCCCTATGAACACTGGGGCTCTTGGCTTCTCTAGCCACCTAATCTTCTGCTCATCCTCTCTCGTACTCTAAAGAGAGATCAGGTGAGAAATTGCAAACGTCGAGCAATTGCTCAGAGATGAAAAGTGCCAGCACTGAAAGCTGTTGCTAGCCAGCAGCCTTCCTTGGAAGCGCTTTCACAGGCGCAGCAACACTGGGGCTTTGCGCTTCTCTAGCCACCAAACGTCACGGTCAGTCTCTTTCCATCTCGTAGACACGAGCTGAGAGATAGCAAACGTCGAGCAATTGCTCAGAGATGAAAATTGCCAGCACTGAAAGCTCTTGCTAGCCAGCACCCTTCCTTGGAAGCGCTTTTGTAGCCCTTAGAACACTGGGGCTATGTGCTTCTCTAGCCACCTAATCTTCTGCTCATCCTCTCGCGCACTCTAAAGAGAGCTCAGGTGAGAAATTGCAAATGTCGAGCAATTGCTCAGAGATGAAAAGTGCCAGCACTGAAAGCTCTTGCTAGCCAGCACCCTTCCTTGGAAGCGCTTTCACAGGCTCAGCAACACTGGGGCTTTGCGCTTCTCTAGCCACCAAACGTCACTGTCATTCTCTTTCCGTCTCGTAGACACGAGCTGAGAAATTGCAAACGTCGAGCAATTGCTCAGAGATGAAAAGTGCCAGCACTGAAAGCTCTTGCTAGCCAGCACCCTTCCTTGGAAGCGCTTTAGTAGGCCTAAGAACAGTGGGGCTCTGGGCTTCTCTAGCCACCTAATCTTCTGCTCATCCTCTCGCGCACTCTAAAGAGAGCTCTGGTGAGAAATTGCAAACGTCGAGCAATTGCTCAGCGATGAAAAGTGCCAGCACTGAAAGCTGTTGCTAGCCAGCACCCTTCCTTGGAAGCGCTTTCACAGGCGCAGCAACACTGGGGCTTTGCGCTTCTCTACCCACCAAACGTCACTCTCATTCTCTTTCCGTCTCGTAGACACGAGCTGAGAGATTGCAAACGTCGAGCAATTGCTCAGAGATGAAAAGTGCCAGCACTGAAAGCTCTTGCTAGCCAGCACCCTTCCTTGGAAGTGCTTTTGTAGCCCTATGAACACTGGGGCTCTGGGCTTCTCTAGCCACCTAATCTTCTGCTCATCCTCTCTCGTACTCTAAAGAGAGCTCAGGTGAGAAATTGCAAACGTCGAGCAATTGCTCAGAGATGAAAAGTGCCAGCACTGAAAGCTCTTGCTAGCCAGCACCCTTCCTTGGAAGTGCTTTTGTAGCCCTATGAACACTGGGGCTCTTGGCTTCTCTAGCCACCTAATCTTCTGCTCATCCTGTCGCGCACTCTAAAGAGAGCTCAGGTGAGAAATTGCAAACGTCGAGCAATTGCTCAGAGATGAAAAGTGCCAGCACTGAAAGCTGTTGCTAGCCAGCACCCTTCCTTGGAAGCGCTTTCACAGGCGCAGCAACACTGGGGCTTTGCGCTTCTCTAGCCACCAAACGTCACGGTCATTCTCTTTCCATCTCGTAGACACGAGCTGAGAGATTGCAAACATCGAGCAATTGCTCAGAGATGAAAAGTGCCAGCATTGAAAGCTCTTGCTAGCCAGCACCCTTCCTTGGAAACGCTCTTGTAGCCCTATGAACACTGGGGCTCTGGGCTTCTCTAGCCACCTAATCTTCTGCTCATCCTCTCGCGCACTCTAAAGAGAGCTCAGGTGAGAAATTGCAAACGTCGAGCAATTGCTCAGAGATGAAAAGTGCCAGCACTGAAAGCTGTTGCTAGCCAGCAGCCTTCCTTGGAAGCGCTTTCACAGGCGCAGCAACACTGGGGCTTTGCGCTTCTCTAGCCACCAAACGTCACTGTCATTCTCTTTCCGTCTCGTAGACACGAGCTGAGAAATTGCAAACGTCGAGCAATTGCTCAGAGATGAAAAGTGCCAGCACTGAAAGCTCTTGCTAGCCAGCACCCTTCCTTGGAAGCGCTTTTGTAGCCCTAAGAACAGTGGGGCTCTGGGCTTCTCTAGCCACCTAATCTTCTGCTCATCCTCTCGCGCACTCTAAAGAGAGCTCAGGTGAGAAATTGCAAATGTTGAGCAATTGCTCAGAGATGAAAAGTGCCAGCACTGAAAGCTGTTGCTAGCCAGCACCCTTCCTTGGAAGCGCTTTCACAGGCGCAGCAACACTGGGGCTTTGCGCTTCTCTAGCCACCAAACGTCACGGTCAGTCTCTTTCCATCTCGTAGACACGAGCTGAGAGATTGCAAACGTCGAGCAATTGCTCAGAGATGAAAAGTGCCAGCACTGAAAGCTCTTGCTAGCCAGCACCCTTCCTTGGAAACGCTCTTGTAGCCCTTAGAACACTGGGGCTCTGGGCTTCTCTAGCCACCTAATCTTCTGCTCATCCTCTCGCGCACTCTAAAGAGAGCTCAGGTGAGAAATTGCAAACGTCGAGCAATTGCTCAGAGATGAAAAGTGCCAGCACTGAAAGCTCTTGCTAGCCAGCACCCTTCCTTGGAAGCGCTTTTGTAGCCCTAAGAACACTGGGGCTCTGGGCTTCTCTAGCCACCTAATCTTCTGCTCATCCTCTCGCGCACTCTAAAGAGAGCTCAGGTGAGAAATTGCAAACGTCGAGCAATTGCTCAGAGATGAAAAGTGCCAGCACTGAAAGCTGTTGCTAGCCAGCAGCCTTCCTTGGAAGCGCTTTCACAGGCGCAGCAACACTGGGGCTTTGCGCTTCTCTAGCCACCAAACGTCACTGTCATTCTCTTTCCGTCTCGTAGACACGAGCTGAGAAATTGCAAACGTCGAGCAATTGCTCAGAGATGAAAAGTGCCAGCACTGAAAGCTCTTGCTAGCCAGCACCCTTCCTTGGAAGCGCTTTAGTAGGCCTAAGAACAGTGGGGCTCTGGGCTTCTCTAGCCACCTAATCTTCTGCTCATCCTCTCGCGCACTCTAAAGAGAGCTCAGGTGAGAAATTGCAAAGGTCGAGCAATTGCTCAGAGATGAAAAGTGCGAGCACTGAAAGCTGTTGTTAGCCAGCAGCCTTCCTTGGAAGCGCTTTCACAGGCGCAGCAACACTGGGGCTTTGCGCTTCTCTAGCCACCAAACGTCACGGTCAGTCTCTTTCCATCTCGTAGACACGAGCTGACAGATTGCAAACGTCGAGCAATTGCTCAGAGATGAAAAGTGCCAGCACTGAAAGCTCTTGCTAGCCAGCACCCTTCCTTGGAAGTGCTTTTGTAGCCCTATGAACACTGGGGCTCTTGGCTTCTCTAGCCACCTAATCTTCTGCTCATCCTCTCTCGTACTCTAAAGAGAGCTCAGGTGAGAAATTGCAAATGTCGAGCAATTGCTCAGAGATGAAAAGTGCCAGCACTGAAAGCTGTTGCTAGCCAGCAGCCTTCCTTGGAAGCGCTTTCACAGGCGCAGTAACACTGGGGCTTTGCGCTTCTCTAGCCACCAAATGTCACGGTCATTCTCTTTCCATCTCGTAGACACGAGCTGAGAGATTGCAAACGTCGAGCAATTGCTCAGAGATGAAAAGTGCCAGCACTGAAAGCTGTTGCTAGCCAGCACCCTTCCTTGGAAACGCTCTTGTAGCCCTTAGAAGACTGGGGCTCTGGGCTTCTCTAGCCACCTAATCTTCTGCTCATCCTCTCGCACACTCTAAAGAGAGCTCAGGTGAGAAATTGCAAACGTCGAGCAATTGCTCAGAGATGAAAAGTGCCAGCACTGAAAGCTCTTGCTAGCCAGCACCCTTCCTTGGAAGCGCTTTTGTAGCCCTTAGAACACTGGGGCTCTGGGCTTCTCTAGCCACCTAATCTTTGGCTCATCCTCTCGCGCACTCTAAAGAGAGCTCAGGTGAGAAATTGCAAACGTTGAGCAATTGCTCAGAGATGAAAAGTGCCAGCACTGAAAGCTGTTGCTAGCC
The DNA here is from genome assembly GCA_037962945.1 of Sarcoramphus papa. NCBI lineage: Eukaryota > Metazoa > Chordata > Aves > Accipitriformes > Cathartidae > Sarcoramphus > Sarcoramphus papa. Next base: position 19,021,797 of record CM075588.1, read on the forward strand.
AGCACCCTTCCTTGGAAGCGCTTTCACAGGCGCAGCAACACTGGGGCTTTGCGCTTCTCTAGCCACCAAACGTCACGGTCATTCTCTTTCCATCTCGTAGACACGAGCTGAGAGATTGCAAACGTCGAGCAATTGCTCAGAGATGAAAAGTGCCAGCACTGAAAGCTCTTGCTAGCCAGCACCCTTCCTTGGAAACGCTCTTGTAGCCCTATGAACACTGGGGCTCTGGGCTTCTCTAGCCACCTAATCTTTGGCTCATCCTCTCGCGCACTCTAAAGAGAGCTCAGGTGAGAAATTGCAAACGTCGAGCAATTGCTCAGAGATGAAAAGTGCCAGCACTGAAAGCTCTTGCTAGCCAGCACCCTTCCTTGGAAGTGCTTTTGTAGGCCTAAGAACACTGGGGCTCTGGGCTTCTCTAGCCACCTAATCTTCTGCTCATCCTCTCTCGTACTCTAAAGAGAGCTCAGGTGAGAAATTGCAAATGTCGAGCAATTGCTCAGAGATGAAAAGTGCCAGCACTGAAAGCTGTTGCTAGCCAGCAGCCTTCCTTGGAAGCGCTTTCACAGGCGCAGCAACACTGGGGCTTTGCGCTTCTCTAGCCACCAAACGTCACGGTCAGTCTCTTTCCATCTCGTAGACACGAGCTGAGAGATTGCAAACGTCGAGCAATTGCTCAGAGATGAAAAGTGCCAGCACTGAAAGCTCTTGCTAGCCAGCACCCTTCCTTGGAAGTGCTTTTGTAGCCCTATGAACACTGGGGCTCTTGGCTTCTCTAGCCACCTAATCTATTGCTCATCCTGTCGCGCACTCTAAAGAGAGCTCAGCTGAGAAATTGCAAACGTCGAGCAATTGCTCAGAGATGAAAAGTGCCAGCACTGAAAGCTGTTGCTAGCCAGCACCCTTCCTTGGAAGCGCTTTCACAGGCGCAGCAACACTGGGGCTTTGCGCTTCTCTAGCCACCAAACGTCACGGTCATTCTCTTTCCATCTCGTAGACACGAGCTGAGAGATTGCAAACATCGAGCAATTGCTCAGAGATGAAAAGTGCCAGCACTGAAAGCTCTTGCTAGCCAGCACCCTTCCTTGGAAACGCTCTTGTAGCCCTTAGAACACTGGGGCTCTGGGCTTCTCTAGCCACCTAATCTTCTGCTCATCCTCTCGCGCACTCTAAAGAGAGCTCAGGTGAGAAATTGCAAACGTCGAGCAATTGCTCAGAGATGAAAAGTGCCAGCACTGAAAGCTCTTGCTAGCCAGCAGCCTTCCTTTGAAGCGCTTTCACAGGCGCAGCAACACTGGGGCTTTGCGCTTCTCTAGCCACCAAACGTCACTGTCATTCTCTTTCCGTCTCGTAGACACGAGCTGAGAAATTGCAAACGTCGAGCAATTGCTCAGAGATGAAAAGTGCCAGCACTGAAAGCTCTTGCTAGCCAGCACCCTTCCTTGGAAGCGCTTTTGTAGGCCTAAGCACACTGGGGCTCTGGGCTTCTCTAGCCACCTAATCTTCTGCTCATCCTCTCGCGCACTCTAAAGAGAGCTCAGGTGAGAAATTGCAAATGTTGAGCAATTGCTCAGAGATGAAAAGTGCCAGCACTGAAAGCTGTTGCTAGCCAGCACCCTTCCTTGGAAGCGCTTTCACAGGCGCAGCAACACTGGGGCTTTGCGCTTCTCTAGCCACCAAACGTCACGGTCAGTCTCTTTCCATCTCGTAGACACGAGCTGAGAGATTGCAAACGTCGAGCAATTGCTCAGAGATGAAAAGTGCCAGCACTGAAAGCTCTTGCTAGCCAGCACCCTTCCTTGGAAGTGCTTTTGTAGCCCTTAGAACACTGGGGCTCTTGGCTTCTCTAGCCACCTCATCTTCTGCTCATCCTCTCTCGTACTCTAAAGAGAGCTCAGGTGAGAAATTGCAAATGTCGAGCAATTGCTCAGAGATGAAAAGTGCCAGCACTGAAAGCTGTTGCTAGCCAGCAGCCTTCCTTGGAAGCGCTTTCACAGGCGCAGCAACACTGGGGCTTTGCGCTTCTCTAGCCACCAAACGTCACGGTCATTCTCTTTCCATCTCGTAGACACGAGCTGAGAGATTGCAAACGTCGAGCAATTGCTCAGAGATGAAAAGTGCCAGCACTGAAAGCTCTTGCTAGCCGGCACCCTTCCTTGGAAGCGCTTTTGTAGCCCTTAGAACACTGGGGCTCTGGGCTTCTCTAGCCACCTAATCTTCTGCTCATCCTCTCGCGCACTCTAAAGAGAGCTCAGGTGAGAAATTGCAAAGGTCGAGCAATTGCTCAGAGATGAAAAGTGCCAGCACTGAAAGCTCTTGCTAGCCAGCACCCTTCCTTGGAAGTGCTTTCACAGGCGCAGCAACACTGGGACTTTGCGCTTCTCTAGCCACCAAACGTCACGGTCACTATCTCTCCGTCTTGTAGACACGAGGTGAGAAATTGCAAAGGTCGAGCAATTGCTCAGAGATGAAAAGTGCCAGCACTGAAAGCTGTTGCTAGCCAGCACCCTTCCTTGGAAGCGCTTTCACAGGCGCAGCAACACTGGGACTTTGCGCTTCTCTACCCACCAAACGTCACGGTCACTATCTCTCCGTCTTGTAGACACGAGGTGAGAAATTGCAAAGGTCGAGCAATTGCTCAGAGATGAAAAGTGCCAGCACTGAAAGCTGTTGCTAGCCAGCACCCTTCCTTGGAAGCGCTTTTGTAGCCCTAAGAACACTGGGGCTCTGGGCTTCTCTAGCCACCTAATCTTCTGCTCATCCTCTCGCGCACTCTAAAGAGAGCTCAGGTGAGAAATTGCAAACGTCAAGCAATTGCTCAGAGATGAAAAGTGCCAGCACTGAAAGCTGTTGCTAGCCAGCACCCTTCCTTGGAAGCGCTTTCACAGGCGCAGCAACACTGGGGCTTTGCGCTTCTCTAGCCACCAAACGTCACGGTCAGTCTCTTTCCATCTCGTAGACACGAGCTGAGAGATTGCAAACGTCGAGCAATTGCTCAGAGATGAAAAGTGCCAGCACTGAAAGCTCTTGCTAGCCAGCACCCTTCCTTGGAAGTGCTTTTGTAGCCCTTAGAACACTGGGGCTCTTGGCTTCTCTAGCCACCTCATCTTCTGCTCATCCTCTCTCGTACTCTAAAGAGAGCTCAGGTGAGAAATTGCAAATGTCGAGCAATTGCTCAGAGATGAAAAGTGCCAGCACTGAAAGCTCTTGCTAGCCAGCACCCTTCCTTGGAAGCGCTTTCACAGGCGCAGCAACACTGGGGCTTTGCGCTTCTCTAGCCACCAAACGTCACGGTCATTCTCTTTCCATCTCGTAGACACGAGCTGAGAGATTGCAAACATCGAGCAATTGCTCAGAGATGAAAAGTGCCAGCACTGAAAGCTCTTGCTAGCCAGCACCCTTCCTTGGAAACGCTCTTGTAGCCCTTAGAACACTGGGGCTCTGGGCTTCTCTAGCCACCTCATCTTCTGCTCATCCTCTCGCGCACTCTAAAGAGAGCTCAGGTGAGAAATTGCAAACGTCGAGCAATTGCTCAGAGATGAAAAGTGCCAGCACTGAAAGCTCTTGCTAGCCAGCACCCTTCCTTGGAAGCGCTTTCACAGGCGCAGCAACACTGGGGCTTTGCGCTTCTCTAGCCACCAAACGTCACTGTCATTCTCTTTCCGTCTCGTAGACACGAGCTGAGAAATTGCAAACGTCGAGCAATTGCTCAGAGATGAAAAGTGCCAGCACTGAAAGCTCTTGCTAGCCAGCACCCTTCCTTGGAAGCGCTTTTGTAGGCCTAAGCACACTGGGGCTCTGGGCTTCTCTAGCCACCTAATCTTCTGCTCATCCTCTCGCGCACTCTAAAGAGAGCTCAGGTGAGAAATTGCAAATGTTGAGCAATTGCTCAGAGATGAAAAGTGCCAGCACTGAAAGCTGTTGCTAGCCAGCACCCTTCCTTGGAAGCGCTTTCACAGGCGCAGCAACACTGGGGCTTTGCGCTTCTCTAGCCACCAAACGTCACGGTCAGTCTCTTTCCATCTCGTAGACACGAGCTGAGAGATTGCAAACGTCGAGCAATTGCTCAGAGATGAAAAGTGCCAGCACTGAAAGCTCTTGCTAGCCAGCACCCTTCCTTGGAAGTGCTTTTGTAGCCCTTAGAACACTGGGGCTCTTGGCTTCTCTAGCCACCTCATCTTCTGCTCATCCTCTCTCGTACTCTAAAGAGAGCTCAGGTGAGAAATTGCAAATGTCGAGCAATTGCTCAGAGATGAAAAGTGCCAGCACTGAAAGCTGTTGCTAGCCAGCACCCTTCCTTGGAAGCGCTTTCACAGGCGCAGCAACACTGGGGCTTTGCGCTTCTCTAGCCACCAAACGTCACGGTCATTCTCTTTCCATCTCGTAGACACGAGCTGAGAGATTGCAAACGTCGAGCAATTGCTCAGAGATGAAAAGTGCCAGCACTGAAAGCTCTTGCTAGCCGGCACCCTTCCTTGGAAGCGCTTTTGTAGCCCTTAGAACACTGGGGCTCTGGGCTTCTCTAGCCACCTAATCTTCTGCTCATCCTCTCGCGCACTCTAAAGAGAGCTCAGGTGAGAAATTGCAAAGGTCGAGCAATTGCTCAGAGATGAAAAGTGCCAGCACTGAAAGCTCTTGCTAGCCAGCACCCTTCCTTGGAAGTGCTTTCACAGGCGCAGCAACACTGGGACTTTGCGCTTCTCTACCCACCAAACGTCACGGTCACTATCTCTCCGTCTTGTAGACACGAGCTGAGAAATTGCAAAGGTCGAGCAATTGCTCAGAGATGAAAAGTGCCAGCACTGAAAGCTGTTGCTAGCCAGCACCCTTCCTTGGAAGCGCTTTCACAGGCGCAGCAACACTGGGACTTTGCGCTTCTCTACCCACCAAACGTCACGGTCACTATCTCTCCGTCTTGTAGACACGAGGTGAGAAATTGCAAAGGTCGAGCAATTGCTCAGAGATGAAAAGTGCCAGCACTGAAAGCTGTTGCTAGCCAGCACCCTTCCTTGGAAGCGCTTTTGTAGCCCTAAGAACACTGGGGCTCTGGGCTTCTCTAGCCACCTAATCTTCTGCTCATCCTCTCGCGCACTCTAAAGAGAGCTCAGGTGAGAAATTGCAAACGTCAAGCAATTGCTCAGAGATGAAAAGTGCCAGCACTGAAAGCTGTTGCTAGCCAGCACCCTTCCTTGGAAGCGCTTTCACAGGCGCAGCAACACTGGGGCTTTGCGCTTCTCTAGCCACCAAACGTCACGGTCAGTCTCTTTCCATCTCGTAGACACGAGCTGAGAGATTGCAAACGTCGAGCAATTGCTCAGAGATGAAAAGTGCCAGCACTGAAAGCTGTTGCTAGCCAGCACCCTTCCTTGGAAGTGCTTTTGTAGCCCTTAGAACACTGGGGCTCTTGGCTTCTCTAGCCACCTCATCTTCTGCTCATCCTCTCTCGTACTCTAAAGAGAGCTCAGGTGAGAAATTGCAAATGTCGAGCAATTGCTCAGAGATGAAAAGTGCCAGCACTGAAAGCTCTTGCTAGCCAGCACCCTTCCTTGGAAGCGCTTTCACAGGCGCAGCAACACTGGGGCTTTGCGCTTCTCTAGCCACCAAACGTCACGGTCATTCTCTTTCCATCTCGTAGACACGAGCTGAGAGATTGCAAACGTCGAGCAATTGCTCAGAGATGAAAAGTGCCAGCATTGAAAGCTCTTGCTAGCCGGCACCCTTCCTTGGAAGCGCTTTTGTAGCCCTATGAACACTGGGGCTCTGGGCTTCTCTAGCCACCTAATCTTCTGCTCATCCTCTCGCGCACTCTAAAGAGAGCTCAGGTGAGAAATTGCAAACGTCGAGCAATTGCTCAGAGGTGAAAAGTGCCAGCACTGAAAGCTCTTGCTAGCCAGCACCCTTCCTTGGAAGCGCTTTTGTAGGCCTAAGAACACTGGGGCTCTGGGCTTCTCTAGCCACCTAATCTTCTGCTCATCCTCTCGCGCACTCTAAAGAGAGCTCAGGTGAGAAATTGCAAACGTCGAGCAATTGCTCAGAGATGAAAAGTGCCAGCACTGAAAGCTGTTGCCAGCCAGCACCCTTCCTTGGAAGCGCTTTCACAGGCGCAGCAACACTGGGGCTTTGCGCTTCTCTAGCCACCAAACGTCACGGTCGTTCTCTTTCCATCTCGTAGACACGAGCTGAGAGATTGCAAAGGTCGAGCAATTGCTCAGAGATGAAAAGTGCCAGCACTGAAAGCTCTTGCTAGCCAGCACCCTTCCTTGGAAGTGCTTTCACAGGCGCAGCAACACTGGGACTTTGCGCTTCTCTACCCACCAAACGTCACGGTCACTATCTCTCCGTCTTGTAGACACGAGGTGAGAAATTGCAAAGGTCGAGCAATTGCTCAGAGATGAAAAGTGCCAGCACTGAAAGCTGTTGCTAGCCAGCACCCTTCCTTGGAAGCGCTTTTGTAGCCCTTAGAACACTGGGGCTCTGGGCTTCTCTAGCCACCTAATCTTCTGCTCATCCTCTCGCGCACTCTAAAGAGAGCTCAGGTGAGAAATTGCAAATGTCGAGCAATTGCTCAGAGATGAAAAGTGCCAGCACTGAAAGCTGTTGCTAGCCAGCACCCTTCCTTGGAAGCGCTTTCACAGGCTCAGCAACACTGGGGCTTTGCGCTTCTCTAGCCACCAAACGTCACTGTCATTCTCTTTCCGTCTCGTAGACACGAGCTGAGAAATTGCAAACGTCGAGCAATTGCTCAGAGATGAAAAGTGCCAGCACTGAAAGCTCTTGCTAGCCAGCACCCTTTCTTGGAAGCGCTTTAGTAGGCCTAAGAACAGTGGGGCTCTGGGCTTCTCTAGCCACCTAATCTTCTGCTCATCCTCTCGTGCACTCTAAAGAGAGCTCTGGTGAGAAATTGCAAACGTCGAGCAATTGCTCAGCGATGAAAAGTGCCAGCACTGAAAGCTGTTGCTAGCCAGCACCCTTCCTTGGAAGCGCTTTCACAGGCGCAGCAACACTGGGGCTTTGCGCTTCTCTACCCACCAAACGTCACTGTCATTCTCTTTCCGTCTCGTAGACACGAGCTGAGAGATTGCAAACGTCGAGCAATTGCTCAGAGATGAAAAGTGCCAGCACTGAAAGCTCTTGCTAGCCAGCACCCTTCCTTGGAAGTGCTTTTGTAGCCCTATGAACACTGGGGCTCTTGGCTTCTCTAGCCACCTAATCTTCTGCTCATCCTCTCTCGTACTCTAAAGAGAGCTCAGGTGAGAAATTGCAAACGTCGAGCAATTGCTCAGAGATGAAAAGTGCCAGCACTGAAAGCTCTTGCTAGCCAGCACCCTTCCTTGGAAGTGCTTTTGTAGCCCTATGAACACTGGGGCTCTTGGCTTCTCTAGCCACCTAATCTTCTGCTCATCCTGTCGCGCACTCTAAAGAGAGCTCAGGTGAGAAATTGCAAACGTCGAGCAATTGCTCAGAGATGAAAAGTGCCAGCACTGAAAGCTGTTGCTAGCCAGCACCCTTCCTTGGAAGCGCTTTCACAGGCGCAGCAACACTGGGGCTTTGCGCTTCTCTAGCCACCAAACGTCACGGTCATTCTCTTTCCATCTCGTAGACACGAGCTGAGAGATTGCAAACATCGAGCAATTGCTCAGAGATGAAAAGTGCCAGCACTGAAAGCTCTTGCTAGCCAGCACCCTTCCTTGGAAACGCTCTTGTAGCCCTATGAACACTGGGGCTCTGGGCTTCTCTAGCCACCTAATCTTCTGCTCATCCTCTCGCGCACTCTAAAGAGAGCTCAGGTGAGAAATTGCAAACGTCGAGCAATTGCTCAGAGATGAAAAGTGCCAGCACTGAAAGCTGTTGCTAGCCAGCACCCTTCCTTGGAAGCGCTTTCACAGGCGCAGCAACACTGGGGCTTTGCGCTTCTCTAGCCACCAAACGTCACTGTCATTCTCTTTCCGTCTCGTAGACACGAGCTGAGAAATTGCAAACGTCGAGCAATTGCTCAGAGATGAAAAGTGCCAGCACTGAAAGCTCTTGCTAGCCAGCACCCTTCCTTGGAAGCGCTTTTGTAGCCCTAAAAACACTGGGGCTCTGGGCTTCTCTAGCCACCTAATCTTCTGCTCATCCTCTCGCGCACTCTAAAGAGAGCTCAGGTGAGAAATTGCAAATGTTGAGCAATTGCTCAGAGATGAAAAGTGCCAGCACTGAAAGCTGTTGCTAGCCAGCACCCTTCCTTGGAAGCGCTTTCACAGGCGCAGCAACACTGGGGCTTTGCGCTTCTCTAGCCACCAAACGTCACGGTCAGTCTCTTTCCATCTCGTAGACACGAGCTGAGAGATTGCAAACGTCGAGCAATTGCTCAGAGATGAAAAGTGCCAGCACTGAAAGCTCTTGCTAGCCAGCACCCTTCCTTGGAAGTGCTTTTGTAGCCCTTAGAACACTGGGGCTCTTGGCTTCTCTAGCCACCTAATCTTCTGCTCATCCTCTCTCGTACTCTAAAGAGAGCTCAGGTGAGAATTTGCAAATGTCGAGCAATTGCTCAGAGATGAAAAGTGCCAGCACTGAAAGCTGTTGCTAGCCAGCACCCTTCCTTGGAAGCGCTTTCACAGGCGCAGCAACACTGGGGCTTTGCGCTTCTCTAGCCACCAAACGTCACGGTCAGTCTCTTTCCATCTCGTAGACACGAGCTGAGAGATTGCAAACGTCGAGCAATTGCTCAGAGATGAAAAGTGCCAGCACTGAAAGCTCTTGCTAGCCAGCACCCTTCCTTGGAAGTGCTTTTGTAGCCCTTAGAACACTGGGGCTCTTGGCTTCTCTAGCCACCTCATCTTCTGCTCATCCTCTCTCGTACTCTAAAGAGAGCTCAGGTGAGAAATTGCAAATGTCGAGCAATTGCTCAGAGATGAAAAGTGCCAGCACTGAAAGCTGTTGCTAGCCAGCACCCTTCCTTGGAAGCGCTTTCACAGGCGCAGCAACACTGGGGCTTTGCGCTTCTCTAGCCACCAAACGTCACGGTCAGTCTCTTTCCATCTCGTAGACACGAGCTGAGAAATTGCAAACGTCGAGCAATTGCTCAGAGATGAAAAGTGCCAGCACTGAAAGCTCTTGCTAGCCGGCACCCTTCCTTGGAAGCGCTTCTGTAGCCCTATGAACACTGGGGCTCTGGGCTTCTCTAGCCACCTAATCTTCTGCTCATCCTCTCGCGCACTCTAAAGAGAGCTCAGGTGAGAAATTGCAAAGGTCGAGCAATTGCTCAGAGATGAAAAGTGCCAGCACTGAAAGCTGTTGCTAGCCAGCACCCTTCCTTGGAAGTGCTTTCACAGGCGCAGCAACACTGGGGCTTTGCGCTTCTCTAGCCACCAAACGTCACGGTCACTATCTCTCCGTCTTGTAGACACGAGCTGAGAAATTGCAAAGGTCGAGCAATTGCTCAGAGATGAAAAGTGCCAGCACTGAAAGCTCTTGCTAGCCAGCACCCTTCCTTGGAAGTGCTTTTGTAGCCCTATGAACACTGGGGCTCTTGGCTTCTCTAGCCACCTCATCTTCTGCTCATCCTCTCTCGTACTCTAAAGAGAGCTCAGGTGAGAAATTGCAAACGTCGAGCAATTGCTCAGAGATGAAAAGTGCCAGCACTGAAAGCTCTTGCTAGCCAGCACCCTTCCTTGGAAGCGCTTTTGTAGGCCTAAGAACACTGGGGCTCTGGGCTTCTCTAGCCACCTAATCTTCTGCTCATCCTCTCACGCACTCTAAAGAGAGCTCAGGTGAGAAATTGCAAACGTCGAGCAATTGCTCAGAGATGAAAAGTGCCAGCACTGAAAGCTGTTGCCAGCCAGCACCCTTCCTTGGAAGCGCTTTCACAGGCGCAGCAACACTGGGGCTTTGCGCTTCTCTAGCCACCAAACGTCACGGTCGTTCTCTTTCCATCTCGTAGACACGAGCTGAGAGATTGCAAAGGTCGAGCAATTGCTCAGAGATGAAAAGTGCCAGCACTGAAAGCTCTTGCTAGCCAGCACCCTTCCTTGGAAGTGCTTTTGTAGCCCTTAGAACACTGGGGCTCTGTGCTTCTCTAGCCACCTAATCTTCTGCTCATCCTCTCGCGCACTCTAAAGAGAGCTCAGGTGAGAAATTGCAAACGTCGAGCAATTGCTCAGAGATGAAAAGTGCCAGCACTGAAAGCTGTTGCTAGCCAGCACCCTTCCTTGGAAGCGCTTTCACAGGCGCAGCAACACTGGGGCTTTGCGCTTCTCTAGCCACCAAACGTCACGGTCAGTCTCTTTCCATCTCGTAGACACGAGCTGAGAGATTGCAAAGGTCGAGCAATTGCTCAGAGATGAAAAGTGCCAGCACTGAAAGCTGTTGCTAGCCAGCACCCTTCCTTGGAAGCGCTTTTGTAGCCCTAAGAACACTGGGGCTCTGGGCTTCTCTAGCCACCTCATCTTCCGCTCATCCTCTCGCGCACTCTAAAGAGAGCTCAGGTGAGAAATTGCAAACGTCGAGCAATTGCTCAGAGATGAAAAGTGCCAGCACTGAAAGCTGTTGCTAGCCAGCACCCTTCCTTGGAAGCGCTTTCACAGGCGCAGCAACACTGGGGCTTTGCGCTTCTCTAGCCACCAAACGTCACAGTCATTCTCTTTCCATCTCGTAGACACGAGCTGAGAGATTGCAAACGTCGAGCAATTGCTCAGAGATGAAAAGTGCCAGCACTGAAAGCTCTTGCTAGCCAGCACCCTTCCTTGGAAGTGCTTTTGTAGCCCTATGAACACTGGGGCTCTTGGCTTCTCTAGCCACCTAATCTTCTGCTCATCCTGTCGCGCACTCTAAAGAGAGCTCAGGTGAGAAATTGCAAACGTCGAGCAATTGCTCAGAGATGAAAAGTGCCAGCACTGAAAGCTGTTGCTAGCCAGCACCCTTCCTTGGAAGCGCTTTCACAGGCGCAGCAACACTGGGGCTTTGCGCTTCTCTAGCCACCAAACGTCACGGTCAGTCTCTTTCCATCTCGTAGACACGAGCTGAGAGATTGCAAACGTCGAGCAATTGCTCAGAGATGAAAAGTGCCAGCACTGAAAGCTCTTGCTAGCCAGCACCCTTCCTTGGAAGCGCTTTTGTAGCCCTAAGAACACTGGGGCTCTGGGCTTCTCTAGCCACCTAATCTTCTGCTCATCCTCTCGCGCACTCTAAAGAGAGCTCAGGTGAGAAATTGCAAACGTCGAGCAATTGCTCAGAGATGAAAAGTGCCAGCACTGAAAGCTCTTGCTAGCCAGCACCCTTCCTTGGAAGCGCTTTTGTAGCCCTAAGAACACTGGGGCTCTGGGCTTCTCTAGCCACCTAATCTTCTGCTCATCCTCTCGCGCACTCTAAAGAGAGCTCAGGTGAGAAATTGCAAACGTCGAGCAATTGCTCAGAGATGAAAAGTGCCAGCACTGAAAGCTGTTGCTAGCCAGCACCCTTCCTTGGAAGCGCTTTCACAGGCGCAGCAACACTGGGGCTTTGCGCTTCTCTAGCCACCAAACGTCACGGTCAGTCTCTTTCCGTCTCGTAGACACGAGCTGAGAGATTGCAAACGTCGAGCAATTGCTCAGAGATGAAAAGTGCCAGCACTGAAAGCTCTTGCTAGCCAGCACCCTTTCTTGGAAGCGCTTTAGTAGCCCTAAGAAGACTGGGTTCTGGGCTTCTCTAGCCACCTAATCTTCTGCTCATCCTCTCGCGCACTCTAAAGAGAGCTCTGGTGAGAAATTGCAAACGTCGAGCAATTGCTCAGAGATGAAAAGTGCCAGCACTGAAAGCTGTTGCTAGCCAGCACCCTTCCTTGGAAGCGCTTTCACAGGCGCAGCAACACTGGGGCTTTGCGCTTCTCTAGCCACCAAACGTCACTGTCATTCTCTTTCCGTCTCGTAGACACGAGCTGAGAAATTGCAAAGGTCGAGCAATTGCTCAGAGATGAAAAGTGCCAGCACTGAAAGCTCTTGCTAGCCAGCACCCTTTCTTGGAAGCGCTTTTGTAGCCCTAAGAACACTGGGGCTCTGGGCTTCTCTAGCCACCTAATCTTCTGCTCATCCTCTCGCGCACTCTAAAGAGAGCTCTGGTGAGAAATTGCAAATGTCGAGCAATTGCTCAGAGATGAAAAGTGCCAGCACTGAAAGCTGTTGCTAGCCAGCACCCTTCCTTGGAAGCGCTTTCACAGGCGCAGCAACACTGGGGCTTTGCGCTTCTCTAGCCACCAAACGTCACTGTCATTCTCTTTCCGTCTCGCAGACACGAGCTGAGAAATTGCAAACGTCGAGCAATTGCTCAGAGATGAAAAGTGCCAGCACTGAAAGCTCTTGCTAGCCAGCACCCTTCCTTGGAAGTGCTTTTGTAGCCCTATGAACACTGGGGCTCTGGGCTTCTCTAGCCACCTAATCTTCTGCTCATCCTCTCTCGTACTCTAAAGAGAGCTCAGGTGAGAAATTGCAAATGTCGAGCAATTGCTCAGAGATGAAAAGTGCCAGCACTGAAAGCTGTTGCTAGCCAGCACCCTTCCTTGGAAGCGCTTTCACAGGCGCAGCAACACTGGGACTTTGCGCTTCTCTAGCCACCAAACGTCACGGTCAGTCTCTTTCCATCTCGTAGAAACGAGCTGAGAAATTGCAAACGTCGAGGAATTGCTCAGAGATGAAAAGTGCCAGCACTGAAAGCTCTTGCTAGCCAGCACCCTTCCTTGGAAGCGCTTTTGTAGCCCTATGAACACTGGGGCTCTGGGCTTCTCTAGCCACCTCATCTTCTGCTCATCCTCTCTCGTACTCTAAAGGGAGATCAGGTGAGAAATTGCAAATGTCGAGCAATTGCTCAGAGATGAAAAGTGCCAGCACTGAAAGCTCTTGCTAGCCAGCACCCTTCCTTGGAAGCGCTTTCACAGGCGCAGCAACACTGGGGCTTTGCGCTTCTCTACCCACCAAACGTCACGGTCATTCTCTTTCCATCTCGTAGACACGAGCTGAGAGATTGCAAACGTCGAGCAATTGCTCAGAGATGAAAAGTGCCAGCACTGAAAGCTCTTGCTAGCCAGCACCCTTCCTTGGAAACGCTCTTGTAGACCTTAGAACACTGGGGCTCTGGGCTTCTCTAGCCACCTAATCTTCTGCTCATCCTCTCGTGCACTCTAAAGAGAGCTCAGGTGAGAAATTGCAAACGTCGAGCAATTGCTCAGAGATGAAAAGTGCCAGCACTGAAAGCTCTTGCTAGCCAGCACCCTTCCTTGGAAGTGCTTTTGTAGCCCTATGAACACTGGGGCTCTGGGCTTCTCTAGCCACCTAATCTTCTGCTCATCCTCTCGCGCACTCTAAAGAGAGCTCTGGTGAGAAATTGCAAACGTTGAGCAATTGCTCAGAGATGAAAAGTGCCAGCACTGAAAGCTGTTGCTAGCCAGCACCCTTCCTTGGAAGCGCTTTCACAGGCGCAGCAACACTGGGGCTTTGCGCTTCTCTACCCACCAAACGTCACTGTCATTCTCTTTCGGTCTCGTAGACACGAGCTGAGAAATTGCAAACGTCGAGCAATTGCTCAGAGATGAAAAGTGCCAGCACTGAAAGCTGTTGCTAGCCAGCACCCTTCCTTGGAAGCGCTTTCACAGGCGCAGCAACACTGGGGCTTTGCGCTTCTCTAGCCACCAAACGTCACGGTCATTCTCTTTCCGTCTCGTAGACACGAGCTGAGAAATTGCAAACGTCGAGCAATTGCTCAGAGATGAAAAGTGCCAGCACTGAAAGCTCTTGCTAGCCAGCACCCTTCCTTGGAAGCGCTTTTGTAGCCCTAAGAACACTGGGGCTCTGGGCTTCTCTAGCCACCTAATCTTCTGCTCATCCTCTCGCGCACTCTAAAGAGAGCTCAGGTGAGAAATTGCAAACGTCGAGCAATTGCTCAGAGATGAAAAGTGCCAGCACTGAAAGCTGTTGCTAGCCAGCACCCTTCCTTGGAAGCGCTTTCACAGGCGCAGCAACACTGGGGCTTTGCGCTTCTCTACCCACCAAACGTCACGGTCAGTCTCTTTCCATCTCGTAGACACGAGCTGAGAGACTGCAAACGTCGAGCAATTGCTCAGAGATGAAAAGTGCCAGCACTGAAAGCTCTTGCTAGCCAGCACCCTTCCTTGGAAGTGCTTTTGTAGGCCTAAGAACAGTGGGGCTCTGGGCTTCTCTAGCCACCTAATCTTCTGCTCATCCTCTCTCGTACTCTAAAGAGAGCTCAGGTGAGAAATTGCAAATGTCGAGCAATTGCTCAGAGATGAAAAGTGCCAGCACTGAAAGCTCTTGCTAGCCAGCACCGTTCCTTGGAAGCGCTTTCACAGGCGCAGCAACACTGGGGCTTTGCGCTTCTCTAGCCACCAAACGTCACGGTCATTCTCTTTCCATCTCGTAGACACGAGCTGAGAAATTGCAAACGTCGAGCAATTGCTCAGAGATGAAAAGTGCCAGCACTGAAAGCTGTTGCTAGCCGGCACCCTTCCTTGGAAACGCTCTTGTAGCCCTTAGAACTCTGCGGCTATGTGCTTCTCTAGCCACCTAATCTTCTGCTCATCCTCTCGCGCACTCTAAAGAGAGCTCAGGTGAGAAATTGCAAACGTCGAGCAATTGCTCAGAGATGAAAAGTGCCAGCACTGAAAGCTCTTGCTAGCCAGCAGCCTTCCTTGGAAGCGCTTTTGTAGGCCTAAGAACACTGGGGCTCTGGGCTTCTCTAGCCACCTAATCTTCTGCTCATCCTCTCTCGTACTCTAAAGAGAGCTCAGGTGAGAAATTGCAAATGTCGAGCAATTGCTCAGAGATGAAAAGTGCCAGCACTGAAAGCTGTTGCTAGCCAGCACCCTTCCTTGGAAGCGCTTTCACAGGCGCAGCAACACTGGGACTTTGCGCTTCTCTAGCCACCAAACGTCACGGTCAGTCTCTTTCCATCTCGTAGAAACGAGCTGAGAAATTGCAAACGTCGAGGAATTGCTCAGAGATGAAAAGTGCCAGCACTGAAAGCTCTTGCTAGCCAGCACCCTTCCTTGGAAGCGCTTTTGTAGCCCTATGAACACTGGGGCTCTGGGCTTCTCTAGCCACCTCATCTTCTGCTCATCCTCTCTCGTACTCTAAAGGGAGATCAGGTGAGAAATTGCAAATGTCGAGCAATTGCTCAGAGATGAAAAGTGCCAGCACTGAAAGCTCTTGCTAGCCAGCACCCTTCCTTGGAAGCGCTTTCACAGGCGCAGCAACACTGGGGCTTTGCGCTTCTCTACCCACCAAACGTCACGGTCATTCTCTTTCCATCTCGTAGACACGAGCTGAGAGATTGCAAACGTCGAGCAATTGCTCAGAGATGAAAAGTGCCAGCACTGAAAGCTCTTGCTAGCCAGCACCCTTCCTTGGAAACGCTCTTGTAGACCTTAGAACACTGGGGCTCTGGGCTTCTCTAGCCACCTAATCTTCTGCTCATCCTCTCGTGCACTCTAAAGAGAGCTCAGGTGAGAAATTGCAAACGTCGAGCAATTGCTCAGAGATGAAAAGTGCCAGCACTGAAAGCTCTTGCTAGCCAGCACCCTTCCTTGGAAGTGCTTTTGTAGCCCTATGAACACTGGGGCTCTGGGCTTCTCTAGCCACCTAATCTTCTGCTCATCCTCTCGCGCACTCTAAAGAGAGCTCAGGTGAGAAATTGCAAACGTTGAGCAATTGCTCAGAGATGAAAAGTGCCAGCACTGAAAGCTGTTGCTAGCCAGCACCCTTCCTTGGAAGCGCTTTCACAGGCGCAGCAACACTGGGGCTTTGCGCTTCTCTACCCACCAAACGTCACGGTCATTCTCTTTCGGTCTCGTAGACACGAGCTGAGAAATTGCAAACGTCGAGCAATTGCTCAGAGATGAAAAGTGCCAGCACTGAAAGCTGTTGCTAGCCAGCACCCTTCCTTGGAAGCGCTTTCACAGGCGCAGCAACACTGGGGCTTTGCGCTTCTCTAGCCACCAAACGTCACGGTCATTCTCTTTCCGTCTCGTAGACACGAGCTGAGAAATTGCAAACGTCGAGCAATTGCTCAGAGATGAAAAGTGCCAGCACTGAAAGCTCTTGCTAGCCAGCACCCTTCCTTGGAAGCGCTTTTGTAGCCCTAAGAACACTGGGGCTCTGGGCTTCTCTAGCCACCTAATCTTCTGCTCATCCTCTCGCGCACTCTAAAGAGAGCTCAGGTGAGAAATTGCAAACGTCGAGCAATTGCTCAGAGATGAAAAGTGCCAGCACTGAAAGCTGTTGCTAGCCAGCACCCTTCCTTGGAAGCGCTTTCACAGGCGCAGCAACACTGGGGCTTTGCGCTTCTCTACCCACCAAACGTCACGGTCAGTCTCTTTCCATCTCGTAGACACGAGCTGAGAGACTGCAAACGTCGAGCAATTGCTCAGAGATGAAAAGTGCCAGCACTGAAAGCTCTTGCTAGCCAGCACCCTTCCTTGGAAGTGCTTTTGTAGGCCTAAGAACAGTGGGGCTCTGGGCTTCTCTAGCCACCTAATCTTCTGCTCATCCTCTCTCGTACTCTAAAGAGAGCTCAGGTGAGAAATTGCAAATGTCGAGCAATTGCTCAGAGATGAAAAGTGCCAGCACTGAAAGCTCTTGCTAGCCAGCACCGTTCCTTGGAAGCGCTTTCACAGGCGCAGCAACACTGGGGCTTTGCGCTTCTCTAGCCACCAAACGTCACGGTCATTCTCTTTCCATCTCGTAGACACGAGCTGAGAAATTGCAAACGTCGAGCAATTGCTCAGAGATGAAAAGTGCCAGCACTGAAAGCTGTTGCTAGCCGGCACCCTTCCTTGGAAACGCTCTTGTAGCCCTTAGAACTCTGCGGCTATGTGCTTCTCTAGCCACCTAATCTTCTGCTCATCCTCTCGCGCACTCTAAAGAGAGCTCAGGTGAGAAATTGCAAACGTCGAGCAATTGCTCAGAGATGAAAAGTGCCAGCACTGAAAGCTCTTGCTAGCCAGCAGCCTTCCTTGGAAGCGCTTTTGTAGGCCTAAGAACACTGGGGCTCTGGGCTTCTCTAGCCACCTAATCTTCTGCTCATCCTCTCTCGTACTCTAACGAGAGCTCAGGTGAGAAATTACAAATGTCGAGCAATTGCTCAGAGATGAAAAGTGCCAGCACTGAAAGCTGTTGCTAGCCAGCACCCTTCCTTGGAAGTGCTTTTGTAGCCCTATGAACACTGGGGCTCTGGGCTTCTCTAGCCACCTAATCTTCTGCTCATCCTCTCGCGCACTCTAAAGAGAGCTCAGGTGAGAAATTGCAAACGTTGAGCAATTGCTCAGAGATGAAAAGTGCCAGCACTGAAAGCTGTTGCTAGCCAGCACCCTTCCTTGGAAGCGCTTTCACAGGCGCAGCAACACTGGGGCTTTGCGCTTCTCTACCCACCAAACGTCACGGTCATTCTCTTTCGGTCTCGTAGACACGAGCTGAGAAATTGCAAACGTCGAGCAATTGCTCAGAGATGAAAAGTGCCAGCACTGAAAGCTCTTGCTAGCCAGCACCCTTCCTTGGAAGCGCTTTCACAGGCGCAGCAACACTGGGGCTTTGCGCTTCTCTAGCCACCAAACGTCACGGTCATTCTCTTTCCGTCTCGTAGACACGAGCTGAGAAATTGCAAACGTCGAGCAATTGCTCAGAGATGAAAAGTGCCAGCACTGAAAGCTCTTGCTAGCCAGCACCCTTCCTTGGAAGCGCTTTTGTAGCCCTAAGAACACTGGGGCTCTGGGCTTCTGTAGCCACCTAATCTTCTGCTCATCCTCTCGCGCACTCTAAAGAGAGCTCAGGTGAGAAATTGCAAACGTCGAGCAATTGCTCAGAGATGAAAAGTGCCAGCACTGAAAGCTGTTGCTAGCCAGCACCCTTCCTTGGAAGCGCTTTCACAGGCGCAGCAGCACTGGGGCTTTGCGCTTCTCTACCCACCAAACGTCACGGTCAGTCTCTTTCCATCTCGTAGACACGAGCTGAGAGACTGCAAACGTCGAGCAATTGCTCAGAGATGAAAAGTGCCAGCACTGAAAGCTGTTGCTAGCCAGCACCCTTCCTTGGAAGTGCTTTTGTAGGCCTAAGAACAGTGGGGCTCTGGGCTTCTCTAGCCACCTAATCTTCTGCTCATCCTCTCTCGTACTCTAAAGAGAGCTCAGGTGAGAAATTGCAAATGTCGAGCAATTGCTCAGAGATGAAAAGTGCCAGCACTGAAAGCTCTTGCTAGCCAGCACCGTTCCTTGGAAGCGCTTTCACAGGCGCAGCAACACTGGGGCTTTGCGCTTCTCTAGCCACCAAACGTCACGGTCAGTCTCTTTCCATCTCGTAGACACGAGCTGAGAGATAGCAAACGTCGAGCAATTGCTCAGAGATGAAAAGTGCCAGCACTGAAAGCTGTTGCTAGCCAGCACCCTTCCTTGGAAGCGCTTTTGTAGCCCTAAGAACACTGGGGCTCTGGGCTTCTCTAGCCACCTAATCTTCTGCTCATCCTCTCGCGCACTCTAAAGAGAGCTCAGGTGAGAAATTGCAAACGTCGAGCAATTGCTCAGAGATGAAAAGTGCCAGCACTGAAAGCTCTTGCTAGCCAGCACCCTTCCTTGGAAGCGCTTTTGTAGCCCTAAGAACACTGGGGCTCTGGGCTTCTCTAGCCACCTAATCTTCTGCTCATCCTCTCGCGCACTCTAAAGAGAGCTCAGGTGAGAAATTGCAAACGTCGAGCAATTGCTCAGAGATGAAAAGTGCCAGCACTGAAAGCTGTTGCTAGCCAGCACCCTTCCTTGGAAGCGCTTTCACAGGCGCAGCAACACTGGGGCTTTGCGCTTCTCTAGCCACCAAACGTCACGGTCATTCTCTTTCCGTCTCGTAGACACGAGCTGAGAGATTGCAAACGTCGAGCAATTGCTCAGAGATGAAAAGTGCCAGCACTGAAAGCTCTTGCTAGCCAGCACCCTTTCTTGGAAGCGCTTTAGTAGCCCTAAGAAGACTGGGGCTCTGGGCTTCTCTAGCCACCTAATCTTCTGCTCATCCTCTCGCGCACTCTAAAGAGAGCTCAGGTGAGAAATTGCAAACGTCGAGCAATTGCTCAGAGATGAAAAGTGCCAGCACTGAAAGCTGTTGCTAGCCAGCACCCTTCCTTGGAAGCGCTTTCACAGGCGCAGCAACACTGGGGCTTTGCGCTTCTCTAGCCACCAAACGTCACTGTCATTCTCTTTCCGTCTCGTAGACACGAGCTGAGAAATTGCAAAGGTCGAGCAATTGCTCAGAGATGAAAAGTGCCAGCACTGAAAGCTCTTGCTAGCCAGCACCCTTTCTTGGAAGCGCTTTTGTAGCCCTAAGAACACTGGGGCTCTGGGCTTCTCTAGCCACCTAATCTTCTGCTCATCCTCTCGCGCACTCTAAAGAGAGCTCTGGTGAGAAATTGCAAATGTCGAGCAATTGCTCAGAGATGAAAAGTGCCAGCACTGAAAGCTGTTGCTAGCCAGCACCCTTCCTTGGAAGCGCTTTCACAGGCGCAGCAACACTGGGGCTTTGCGCTTCTCTAGCCACCAAACGTCACTGTCATTCTCTTTCCGTCTCGCAGACACGAGCTGAGAAATTGCAAACGTCGAGCAATTGCTCAGAGATGAAAAGTGCCAGCACTGAAAGCTGTTGCTAGCCAGCACCCTTCCTTGGAAGTGCTTTTGTAGCCCTATGAACACTGGGGCTCTGGGCTTCTCTAGCCACCTAATCTTCTGCTCATCCTCTCTCGTACTCTAAAGAGAGCTCAGGTGAGAAATTGCAAATGTCGAGCAATTGCTCAGAGATGAAAAGTGCCAGCACTGAAAGCTGTTGCTAGCCAGCACCCTTCCTTGGAAGCGCTTTCACAGGCGCAGCAACACTGGGACTTTGCGCTTCTCTAGCCACCAAACGTCACGGTCAGTCTCTTTCCATCTCGTAGAAACGAGCTGAGAAATTGCAAACGTCGAGGAATTGCTCAGAGATGAAAAGTGCCAGCACTGAAAGCTCTTGCTAGCCAGCACCCTTCCTTGGAAGTGCTTTTGTAGCCCTATGAACACTGGGGCTCTGGGCTTCTCTAGCCACCTCATCTTCTGCTCATCCTCTCTCGTACTCTAAAGGGAGATCAGGTGAGAAATTGCAAACGTCGAGCAATTGCTCAGAGATGAAAAGTGCCAGCACTGAAAGCTCTTGCTAGCCAGCACCCTTCCTTGGAAGCGCTTTCACAGGCGCAGCAACACTGGGGCTTTGCGCTTCTCTACCCACCAAACGTCACGGTCATTCTCTTTCCATCTCGTAGACACGAGCTGAGAGATTGCAAACGTCGAGCAATTGCTCAGAGATGAAAAGTGCCAGCACTGAAAGCTCTTGCTAGCCAGCACCCTTCCTTGGAAACGCTCTTGTAGCCCTTAGAACACTGGGGCTCTGGGCTTCTCTAGCCACCTAATCTTCTGCTCATCCTCTCGTGCACTCTAAAGAGAGCTCAGGTGAGAAATTGCAAACGTCGAGCAATTGCTCAGAGATGAAAAGTGCCAGCACTGAAAGCTCTTGCTAGCCAGCACCCTTCCTTGGAAGTGCTTTTGTAGCCCTATGAACACTGGGGCTCTGGGCTTCTCTAGCCACCTAATCTTCTGCTCATCCTCTCGCGCACTCTAAAGAGAGCTCAGGTGAGAAATTGCAAACGTTGAGCAATTGCTCAGAGATGAAAAGTGCCAGCACTGAAAGCTGTTGCTAGCCAGCACCCTTCCTTGGAAGCGCTTTCACAGGCGCAGCAACACTGGGGCTTTGCGCTTCTCTACCCACCAAACGTCACGGTCATTCTCTTTCGGTCTCGTAGACACGAGCTGAGAAATTGCAAACGTCGAGCAATTGCTCAGAGATGAAAAGTGCCAGCACTGAAAGCTCTTGCTAGCCAGCACCCTTCCTTGGAAGCGCTTTCACAGGCGCAGCAACACTGGGGCTTTGCGCTTCTCTAGCCACCAAACGTCACGGTCATTCTCTTTCCGTCTCGTAGACACGAGCTGAGAAATTGCAAACGTCGAGCAATTGCTCAGAGATGAAAAGTGCCAGCACTGAAAGCTCTTGCCAGCCAGCACCCTTCCTTGGAAGCGCTTTTGTAGCCCTAAGAACACTGGGGCTCTGGGCTTCTCTAGCCACCTAATCTTCTGCTCATCCTCTCGCGCACTCTAAAGAGAGCTCAGGTGAGAAATTGCAAACGTCGAGCAATTGCTCAGAGATGAAAAGTGCCAGCACTGAAAGCTGTTGCTAGCCAGCACCCTTCCTTGGAAGCGCTTTCACAGGCGCAGCAACACTGGGGCTTTGCGCTTCTCTACCCACCAAACGTCACGGTCAGTCTCTTTCCATCTCGTAGACACGAGCTGAGAGACTGCAAACGTCGAGCAATTGCTCAGAGATGAAAAGTGCCAGCACTGAAAGCTCTTGCTAGCCAGCACCCTTCCTTGGAAGTGCTTTTGTAGGCCTAAGAACAGTGGGGCTCTGGGCTTCTCTAGCCACCTAATCTTCTGCTCATCCTCTCTCGTACTCTAAAGAGAGCTCAGGTGAGAAATTGCAAATGTCGAGCAATTGCTCAGAGATGAAAAGTGCCAGCACTGAAAGCTCTTGCTAGCCAGCACCGTTCCTTGGAAGCGCTTTCACAGGCGCAGCAACACTGGGGCTTTGCGCTTCTCTAGCCACCAAACGTCACGGTCATTCTCTTTCCATCTCGTAGACACGAGCTGAGAAATTGCAAACGTCGAGCAATTGCTCAGAGATGAAAAGTGCCAGCACTGAAAGCTGTTGCTAGCCGGCACCCTTCCTTGGAAACGCTCTTGTAGCCCTTAGAACTCTGCGGCTATGTGCTTCTCTAGCCACCTAATCTTCTGCTCATCCTCTCGCGCACTCTAAAGAGAGCTCAGGTGAGAAATTGCAAACGTCGAGCAATTGCTCAGAGATGAAAAGTGCCAGCACTGAAAGCTCTTGCTAGCCAGCAGCCTTCCTTGGAAGCGCTTTTGTAGGCCTAAGAACACTGGGGCTCTGGGCTTCTCTAGCCACCTAATCTTCTGCTCATCCTCTCTCGTACTCTAACGAGAGCTCAGGTGAGAAATTACAAATGTCGAGCAATTGCTCAGAGATGAAAAGTGCCAGCACTGAAAGCTGTTGCTAGCCAGCACCCTTCCTTGGAAGTGCTTTTGTAGCCCTATGAACACTGGGGCTCTGGGCTTCTCTAGCCACCTAATCTTCTGCTCATCCTCTCGCGCACTCTAAAGAGAGCTCAGGTGAGAAATTGCAAACGTTGAGCAATTGCTCAGAGATGAAAAGTGCCAGCACTGAAAGCTGTTGCTAGCCAGCACCCTTCCTTGGAAGCGCTTTCACAGGCGCAGCAACACTGGGGCTTTGCGCTTCTCTAGCCACCAAACGTCACGGTCATTCTCTTTCGGTCTCGTAGACACGAGCTGAGAAATTGCAAACGTCGAGCAATTGCTCAGAGATGAAAAGTGCCAGCACTGAAAGCTCTTGCTAGCCAGCACCCTTCCTTGGAAGCGCTTTCACAGGCTCAGCAACACTGGGGCTTTGCGCTTCTCTAGCCACCAAACGTCACGGTCATTCTCTTTCCGTCTCGTAGACACGAGCTGAGAAATTGCAAACGTCGAGCAATTGCTCAGAGATGAAAAGTGCCAGCACTGAAAGCTCTTGCTAGCCAGCACCCTTCCTTGGAAGCGCTTTTGTAGGCCTAAGAACACTGGGGCTCTGGGCTTCTGTAGCCACCTAATCTTCTGCTCATCCTCTCGCGCACTCTAAAGAGAGCTCAGGTGAGAAATTGCAAACGTCGAGCAATTGCTCAGAGATGAAAAGTGCCAGCACTGAAAGCTGTTGCTAGCCAGCACCCTTCCTTGGAAGCGCTTTCACAGGCGCAGCAGCACTGGGGCTTTGCGCTTCTCTACCCACCAAACGTCACGGTCAGTCTCTTTCCATCTCGTAGACACGAGCTGAGAGACTGCAAACGTCGAGCAATTGCTCAGAGATGAAAAGTGCCAGCACTGAAAGCTGTTGCTAGCCAGCACCCTTCCTTGGAAGTGCTTTTGTAGGCCTAAGAACAGTGGGGCTCTGGGCTTCTCTAGCCACCTAATCTTCTGCTCATCCTCTCTCGTACTCTAAAGAGAGCTCAGGTGAGAAATTGCAAATGTCGAGCAATTGCTCAGAGATGAAAAGTGCCAGCACTGAAAGCTCTTGCTAGCCAGCACCGTTCCTTGGAAGCGCTTTCACAGGCGCAGCAACACTGGGGCTTTGCGCTTCTCTAGCCACCAAACGTCACGGTCAGTCTCTTTCCATCTCGTAGACACGAGCTGAGAGATTGCAAACGTCGAGCAATTGCTCAGAGATGAAAAGTGCCAGCACTGAAAGCTGTTGCTAGCCGGCACCCTTCCTTGGAAACGCTCTTGTAGCCCTTAGAACTCTGCGGCTATGTGCTTCTCTAGCCACCTAATCTTCTGCTCATCCTCTCGCGCACTCTAAAGAGAGCTCAGGTGAGAAATTGCAAACGTCGAGCAATTGCTCAGAGATGAAAAGTGCCAGCACTGAAAGCTGTTGCTAGCCAGCACCCTTCCTTGGAAGCGCTTTTGTAGGCCTAAGAACACTGGGGCTCTGGGCTTCTCTAGCCACCTAATCTTCTGCTCATCCTCTCTCGTACTCTAACGAGAGCTCAGGTGAGAAATTACAAATGTCGAGCAATTGCTCAGAGATGAAAAGTGCCAGCACTGAAAGCTCTTGCTAGCCAGCACCCTTCCTTGGAAGCGCTTTTGTAGCCCTTAGAACACTGGGGCTCTGGGCTTCACTAGCCACCTAATCTTCTGCTCATCCTCTCTCGTACTCTAAAGAGAGCTCAGGTGAGAAATTGCAAATGTCGAGCAATTGCTCAGAGATGAAAAGTGCCAGCACTGAAAGCTGTTGCTAGCCAGCACCCTTCCTTGGAAGCGCTTTCACAGGCGCAGCAACACTGGGGCTTTGCGCTTCTCTAGCCACCAAACGTCACGGTCACTATCTCTCCGTCTTGTAGACACGAGCTGAGAAATTGCAAACGTCGAGCAATTGCTCAGAGATGAAAAGTGCCAGCACTGAAAGCTGTTGCCAGCCAGCACCCTTCCTTGGAAGCGCTTTCACAGGCGCAGCAACACTGGGACTTTGCGCTTCTCTAGCCACCAAACGTCATGGTCGTCATCTTTCCATCTCGTAGACACGAGCTGAGAGATTGCAAACGTCGAGCAATTGCTCAGAGATGAAAAGTGCCAGCACTGAAAGCTGTTGCCAGCCAGCACCCTTCCTTGGAAGCGCTTTTGTAGCCCTAAGAACACTGGGGCTCTGGGCTTCTCTAGCCACCTAATCTTCTGCTCATCCTCTCGCGCACTCTAAAGAGAGCTCAGGTGAGAAATTGCAAACGTCGAGCAATTGCTCAGAGATGAAAAGTGCCAGCACTGAAAGCTGTTGCTAGCCAGCACCCTTCCTTGGAAGCGCTTTCACAGGCGCAGCAACACTGGGGCTTTGCGCTTCTCTAGCCACCAAACGTCACGGTCATTCTCTTTCCGTCTCGTAGACACGAGCTGAGAGATTGCAAACGTCGAGCAATTGCTCAGAGATGAAAAGTGCCAGCACTGAAAGCTCTTGCTAGCCAGCACCCTTTCTTGGAAGCGCTTTAGTAGCCCTAAGAAGACTGGGGCTCTGGGCTTCTCTAGCCACCTAATCTTCTGCTCATCCTCTCGCGCACTCTAAAGAGAGCTCTGGTGAGAAATTGCAAACGTCGAGCAATTGCTCAGAGATGAAAAGTGCCAGCACTGAAAGCTGTTGCTAGCCAGCACCCTTCCTTGGAAGCGCTTTCACAGGCGCAGCAACACTGGGGCTTTGCGCTTCTCTAGCCACCAAACGTCACTGTCATTCTCTTTCCGTCTCGTAGACACGAGCTGAGAAATTGCAAAGGTCGAGCAATTGCTCAGAGATGAAAAGTGCCAGCACTGAAAGCTCTTGCTAGCCAGCACCCTTTCTTGGAAGCGCTTTTGTAGCCCTAAGAACACTGGGGCTCTGGGCTTCTCTAGCCACCTAATCTTCTGCTCATCCTCTCGCGCACTCTAAAGAGAGCTCTGGTGAGAAATTGCAAATGTCGAGCAATTGCTCAGAGATGAAAAGTGCCAGCACTGAAAGCTGTTGCTAGCCAGCACCCTTCCTTGGAAGCGCTTTCACAGGCGCAGCAACACTGGGGCTTTGCGCTTCTCTAGCCACCAAACGTCACTGTCATTCTCTTTCCGTCTCGCAGACACGAGCTGAGAAATTGCAAACGTCGAGCAATTGCTCAGAGATGAAAAGTGCCAGCACTGAAAGCTGTTGCTAGCCAGCACCCTTCCTTGGAAGTGCTTTTGTAGCCCTATGAACACTGGGGCTCTGGGCTTCTCTAGCCACCTAATCTTCTGCTCATCCTCTCTCGTACTCTAAAGAGAGCTCAGGTGAGAAATTGCAAATGTCGAGCAATTGCTCAGAGATGAAAAGTGCCAGCACTGAAAGCTGTTGCTAGCCAGCACCCTTCCTTGGAAGCGCTTTCACAGGCGCAGCAACACTGGGACTTTGCGCTTCTCTAGCCACCAAACGTCACGGTCAGTCTCTTTCCATCTCGTAGAAACGAGCTGAGAAATTGCAAACGTCGAGGAATTGCTCAGAGATGAAAAGTGCCAGCACTGAAAGCTCTTGCTAGCCAGCACCCTTCCTTGGAAGTGCTTTTGTAGCCCTATGAACACTGGGGCTCTGGGCTTCTCTAGCCACCTCATCTTCTGCTCATCCTCTCTCGTACTCTAAAGGGAGATCAGGTGAGAAATTGCAAATGTCGAGCAATTGCTCAGAGATGAAAAGTGCCAGCACTGAAAGCTGTTGCTAGCCAGCACCCTTCCTTGGAAGCGCTTTCACAGGCGCAGCAACACTGGGGCTTTGCGCTTCTCTACCCACCAAACGTCACGGTCATTCTCTTTCCATCTCGTAGACACGAGCTGAGAGATTGCAAACGTCGAGCAATTGCTCAGAGATGAAAAGTGCCAGCACTGAAAGCTCTTGCTAGCCAGCACCCTTCCTTGGAAACGCTCTTGTAGCCCTTAGAACACTGGGGCTCTGGGCTTCTCTAGCCACCTAATCTTCTGCTCATCCTCTCGTGCACTCTAAAGAGAGCTCAGGTGAGAAATTGCAAACGTCGAGCAATTGCTCAGAGATGAAAAGTGCCAGCACTGAAAGCTCTTGCTAGCCAGCACCCTTCCTTGGAAGTGCTTTTGTAGCCCTATGAACACTGGGGCTCTGGGCTTCTCTAGCCACCTAATCTTCTGCTCATCCTCTCGCGCACTCTAAAGAGAGCTCAGGTGAGAAATTGCAAACGTTGAGCAATTGCTCAGAGATGAAAAGTGCCAGCACTGAAAGCTGTTGCTAGCCAGCACCCTTCCTTGGAAGCGCTTTCACAGGCGCAGCAACACTGGGGCTTTGCGCTTCTCTACCCACCAAACGTCACGGTCATTCTCTTTCGGTCTCGTAGACACGAGCTGAGAAATTGCAAACGTCGAGCAATTGCTCAGAGATGAAAAGTGCCAGCACTGAAAGCTCTTGCTAGCCAGCACCCTTCCTTGGAAGCGCTTTCACAGGCGCAGCAACACTGGGGCTTTGCGCTTCTCTAGCCACCAAACGTCACGGTCATTCTCTTTCCGTCTCGTAGACACGAGCTGAGAAATTGCAAACGTCGAGCAATTGCTCAGAGATGAAAAGTGCCAGCACTGAAAGCTCTTGCTAGCCAGCACCCTTCCTTGGAAGCGCTTTTGTAGCCCTAAGAACACTGGGGCTCTGGGCTTCTCTAGCCACCTAATCTTCTGCTCATCCTCTCGCGCACTCTAAAGAGAGCTCAGGTGAGAAATTGCAAACGTCGAGCAATTGCTCAGAGATGAAAAGTGCCAGCACTGAAAGCTGTTGCTAGCCAGCACCCTTCCTTGGAAGCGCTTTCACAGGCGCAGCAACACTGGGGCTTTGCGCTTCTCTACCCACCAAACGTCACGGTCAGTCTCTTTCCATCTCGTAGACACGAGCTGAGAGACTGCAAACGTCGAGCAATTGCTCAGAGATGAAAAGTGCCAGCACTGAAAGCTCTTGCTAGCCAGCACCCTTCCTTGGAAGTGCTTTTGTAGGCCTAAGAACAGTGGGGCTCTGGGCTTCTCTAGCCACCTAATCTTCTGCTCATCCTCTCTCGTACTCTAAAGAGAGCTCAGGTGAGAAATTGCAAATGTCGAGCAATTGCTCAGAGATGAAAAGTGCCAGCACTGAAAGCTCTTGCTAGCCAGCACCGTTCCTTGGAAGCGCTTTCACAGGCGCAGCAACACTGGGGCTTTGCGCTTCTCTAGCCACCAAACGTCACGGTCATTCTCTTTCCATCTCGTAGACACGAGCTGAGAAATTGCAAACGTCGAGCAATTGCTCAGAGATGAAAAGTGCCAGCACTGAAAGCTGTTGCTAGCCGGCACCCTTCCTTGGAAACGCTCTTGTAGCCCTTAGAACTCTGCGGCTATGTGCTTCTCTAGCCACCTAATCTTCTGCTCATCCTCTCGCGCACTCTAAAGAGAGCTCAGGTGAGAAATTGCAAACGTCGAGCAATTGCTCAGAGATGAAAAGTGCCAGCACTGAAAGCTCTTGCTAGCCAGCAGCCTTCCTTGGAAGCGCTTTTGTAGGCCTAAGAACACTGGGGCTCTGGGCTTCTCTAGCCACCTAATCTTCTGCTCATCCTCTCTCGTACTCTAACGAGAGCTCAGGTGAGAAATTACAAATGTCGAGCAATTGCTCAGAGATGAAAAGTGCCAGCACTGAAAGCTGTTGCTAGCCAGCACCCTTCCTTGGAAGTGCTTTTGTAGCCCTATGAACACTGGGGCTCTGGGCTTCTCTAGCCACCTAATCTTCTGCTCATCCTCTCGCGCACTCTAAAGAGAGCTCAGGTGAGAAATTGCAAACGTTGAGCAATTGCTCAGAGATGAAAAGTGCCAGCACTGAAAGCTGTTGCTAGCCAGCACCCTTCCTTGGAAGCGCTTTCACAGGCGCAGCAACACTGGGGCTTTGCGCTTCTCTACCCACCAAACGTCACGGTCATTCTCTTTCGGTCTCGTAGACACGAGCTGAGAAATTGCAAACGTCGAGCAATTGCTCAGAGATGAAAAGTGCCAGCACTGAAAGCTCTTGCTAGCCAGCACCCTTCCTTGGAAGCGCTTTCACAGGCTCAGCAACACTGGGGCTTTGCGCTTCTCTAGCCACCAAACGTCACGGTCATTCTCTTTCCGTCTCGTAGACACGAGCTGAGAAATTGCAAACGTCGAGCAATTGCTCAGAGATGAAAAGTGCCAGCACTGAAAGCTCTTGCTAGCCAGCACCCTTCCTTGGAAGCGCTTTTGTAGCCCTAAGAACACTGGGGCTCTGGGCTTCTGTAGCCACCTAATCTTCTGCTCATCCTCTCGCGCACTCTAAAGAGAGCTCAGGTGAGAAATTGCAAACGTCGAGCAATTGCTCAGAGATGAAAAGTGCCAGCACTGAAAGCTGTTGCTAGCCAGCACCCTTCCTTGGAAGCGCTTTCACAGGCGCAGCAGCACTGGGGCTTTGCGCTTCTCTACCCACCAAACGTCACGGTCAGTCTCTTTCCATCTCGTAGACACGAGCTGAGAGACTGCAAACGTCGAGCAATTGCTCAGAGATGAAAAGTGCCAGCACTGAAAGCTGTTGCTAGCCAGCACCCTTCCTTGGAAGTGCTTTTGTAGGCCTAAGAACAGTGGGGCTCTGGGCTTCTCTAGCCACCTAATCTTCTGCTCATCCTCTCTCGTACTCTAAAGAGAGCTCAGGTGAGAAATTGCAAATGTCGAGCAATTGCTCAGAGATGAAAAGTGCCAGCACTGAAAGCTCTTGCTAGCCAGCACCGTTCCTTGGAAGCGCTTTCACAGGCGCAGCAACACTGGGGCTTTGCGCTTCTCTAGCCACCAAACGTCACGGTCAGTCTCTTTCCATCTCGTAGACACGAGCTGAGAGATTGCAAACGTCGAGCAATTGCTCAGAGATGAAAAGTGCCAGCACTGAAAGCTGTTGCTAGCCGGCACCCTTCCTTGGAAACGCTCTTGTAGCCCTTAGAACTCTGCGGCTATGTGCTTCTCTAGCCACCTAATCTTCTGCTCATCCTCTCGCGCACTCTAAAGAGAGCTCAGGTGAGAAATTGCAAACGTCGAGCAATTGCTCAGAGATGAAAAGTGCCAGCACTGAAAGCTGTTGCTAGCCAGCACCCTTCCTTGGAAGCGCTTTTGTAGGCCTAAGAACACTGGGGCTCTGGGCTTCTCTAGCCACCTAATCTTCTGCTCATCCTCTCTCGTACTCTAACGAGAGCTCAGGTGAGAAATTACAAATGTCGAGCAATTGCTCAGAGATGAAAAGTGCCAGCACTGAAAGCTCTTGCTAGCCAGCACCCTTCCTTGGAAGCGCTTTTGTAGCCCTTAGAACACTGGGGCTCTGGGCTTCACTAGCCACCTAATCTTCTGCTCATCCTCTCTCGTACTCTAAAGAGAGCTCAGGTGAGAAATTGCAAATGTCGAGCAATTGCTCAGAGATGAAAAGTGCCAGCACTGAAAGCTGTTGCTAGCCAGCACCCTTCCTTGGAAGCGCTTTCACAGGCGCAGCAACACTGGGGCTTTGCGCTTCTCTAGCCACCAAACGTCACGGTCACTATCTCTCCGTCTTGTAGACACGAGCTGAGAAATTGCAAACGTCGAGCAATTGCTCAGAGATGAAAAGTGCCAGCACTGAAAGCTGTTGCCAGCCAGCACCCTTCCTTGGAAGCGCTTTCACAGGCGCAGCAACACTGGGACTTTGCGCTTCTCTAGCCACCAAACGTCATGGTCGTCATCTTTCCATCTCGTAGACACGAGCTGAGAGATTGCAAACGTCGAGCAATTGCTCAGAGATGAAAAGTGCCAGCACTGAAAGCTGTTGCCAGCCAGCACCCTTCCTTGGAAGTGCTTTTGTAGGCCTAAGAACAGTGTAGCTCTGGGCTTCTCTAGCCACCTAATCTTCTGCTCATCCTCTCGCGCACTCTAAAGAGAGCTCAGGTGAGAAATTGCAAACGTTGAGCAATTGCTCAGAGATGAAAAGTGCCAGCACTGAAAGCTGTTGCTAGCCAGCACCCTTCCTTGGAAGCGCTTTCACAGGCGCAGCAACACTGGGGCTTTGCGCTTCTCTAGCCACCAAACGTCACGGTCATTCTCTTTCCATCTCGTAGACACGAGCTGAGAGATTGCAAACGTCGAGGAATTGCTCAGAGATGAAAAGTGCCAGCACTGAAAGCTCTTGCTAGCCAGCAGCCTTCCTTGGAAGCGCTTTCACAGGCGCAGCAGCACTGGGGCTTTGCGCTTCTCTAGCCACCAAACGTCACGGTCACTATCTCTCCGTCTTGTAGACACGAGCTGAGAAATTGCAAACGTTGAGCAATTGCTCAGAGATGAAAAGTGCCAGCACTGAAAGCTCTTGCTAGCCAGCCCCCTTCCTTGGAAGTGCTTTTGTAGCCCTTAGAACACTGGGGCTATGTGCTTCTCTATCCACCTAATCTTCTGCTCATCCTCTCGCGCACTCTAAAGAGAGCTCAGGTGAGAAATTGCAAATGTCGAGCAATTGCTCAGAGATGAAAAGTGCCAGCACTGAAAGCTGTTGCTAGCCAGCACCCTTCCTTGGAAGCGCTTTCACAGGCGCAGCAACACTGGGGCTTTGCGCTTCTCTACCCACCAAACGTCACGGTCATTCTCTTTCCATCTCGTAGACACGAGCTGAGAGATTGCAAACGTCGAGCAATTGCTCAGAGATGAAAAGTGCCAGCACTGAAAGCTCTTGCTAGCCAGCACCCTTCCTTGGAAGCGCTTTCACAGGCGCAGCAACACTGGGGCTTTGCGCTTCTCTAGCCACCAAACGTCACGGTCACTATCTCTCCGTCTTGTAGACACGAGCTGAGAAATTGCAAACGTCGAGCAATTGCTCAGAGATGAAAAGTGCCAGCACTGAAAGCTGTTGCTAGCCAGCACCCTTCCTTGGAAGCGCTTTCACAGGCGCAGTAACACTGGGACTTTGCACTTCTCTACCCACCAAACGTCACGGTCGTTCTCTTTCCGTCTCCTAGACACGAGCTGAGAGATTGCAAACGTCGAGCAATTGCTCAGAGATGAAAAGTGCCAGCACTGAAAGCTGTTGCTAGCCAGCAGCCTTCCTTGGAAGTGCTTTCGTAGCCCTTAGAACACTGGGGCTCTTGGCTTCTCTAGCCACCTAATCTTCTGCTCATCCTCTCGCGCACTCTAAAGAGAGCTCAGGTGAGAAATTGCAAAGGTCGAGCAATTGCTCAGAGATGAAAAGTGCCAGCACTGAAAGCTGTTGCTAGCCAGCACCCTTCCTTGGAAGCGCTTTCACAGGCGCAGCAACACTGGGACTTTGCGCTTCCCTAGCCACCAAACGTCACGGTCACTATCTCTCCGTCTTGTAGACACGAGCTGAGAAATTGCAAAGGTCGAGCAATTGCTCAGAGATGAAAAGTGCCAGCACTGAAAGCTGTTGCTAGCCAGCACCCTTCCTTGGAAGCACTTTCACAGGCGCAGCAACACTGGGGCTTTGCGCTTCTCTAGCCACTAAAGGTCACGGTCGTTCTCTTTCCATCTCGTAGACACGAGCTGAGAGATTGCAAACGTCGAGCAATTGCTCAGAGATGAAAAGTGCCAGCACTGAAAGCTGTTGCCAGCCAGCACCCTTCCTTGGAAGTGCTTTTGTAGCCCTTAGAACACTGGGGCTCTGGGCTTCTCTAGCCACCTAATCTTCTGCTCATCCTCTCGCGCACTCTAAAGAGAGCTCAGGTGAGAAATTGCAAACGTTGAGCAATTGCTCAGAGATGAAAAGTGCCAGCACTGAAAGCTGTTGCTAGCCAGCACCCTTCCTTGGAAGCGCTTTTGTAGGCCTAAGAACACTGGGGCTCTGGGCTTCTCTAGCCACCTAATCTTCTGCTCATCCTCTCTCGTACTCTAACGAGAGCTCAGGTGAGAAATTACAAATGTCGAGCAATTGCTCAGAGATGAAAAGTGCCAGCACTGAAAGCTCTTGCTAGCCAGCACCCTTCCTTGGAAGCGCTTTTGTAGCCCTTAGAACACTGGGGCTCTGGGCTTCACTAGCCACCTAATCTTCTGCTCATCCTCTCTCGTACTCTAAAGAGAGCTCAGGTGAGAAATTGCAAATGTCGAGCAATTGCTCAGAGATGAAAAGTGCCAGCACTGAAAGCTGTTGCTAGCCAGCACCCTTCCTTGGAAGCGCTTTCACAGGCGCAGCAACACTGGGGCTTTGCGCTTCTCTAGCCACCAAACGTCACGGTCACTATCTCTCCGTCTTGTAGACACGAGCTGAGAAATTGCAAACGTCGAGCAATTGCTCAGAGATGAAAAGTGCCAGCACTGAAAGCTGTTGCCAGCCAGCACCCTTCCTTGGAAGCGCTTTCACAGGCGCAGCAACACTGGGACTTTGCGCTTCTCTACCCACCAAACGTCATGGTCGTCATCTTTCCATCTCGTAGACACGAGCTGAGAGATTGCAAACGTCGAGCAATTGCTCAGAGATGAAAAGTGCCAGCACTGAAAGCTGTTGCCAGCCAGCACCCTTCCTTGGAAGTGCTTTTGTAGCCCTTAGAACACTGGGGCTCTGGGCTTCTCTAGCCACCTCATCTTCTGCTCATCCTCTCGCGCACTCTAAAGAGAGCTCAGGTGAGAAATTGCAAACGTTGAGCAATTGCTCAGAGATGAAAAGTGCCAGCACTGAAAGCTGTTGCTAGCCAGCACCCTTCCTTGGAAGCGCTTTCACAGGCGCAGCAACACTGGGGCTTTGCGCTTCTCTACCCACCAAACGTCACGGTCATTCTCTTTCCATCTCGTAGACACGAGCTGAGAGATTGCAAACGTCGAGGAATTGCTCAGAGATGAAAAGTGCCAGCACTGAAAGCTGTTGCTAGCCAGCACCCTTCCTTGGAAGTGCTTTTGTAGCCCTATGAACACTGGGGCTCTGGGCTTCTCTAGCCACCTAATCTTCTGCTCATCCTCTCGCGCACTCTAAAGAGAGCTCAGGTGAGAAATTGCAAACGTTGAGCAATTGCTCAGAGATGAAAAGTGCCAGCACTGAAAGCTGTTGCTAGCCAGCACCCTTCCTTGGAAGCGCTTTCACAGGCGCAGCAACACTGGGGCTTTGCGCTTCTCTACCCACCAAACGTCACGGTCATTCTCTTTCGGTCTCGTAGACACGAGCTGAGAAATTGCAAACGTCGAGCAATTGCTCAGAGATGAAAAGTGCCAGCACTGAAAGCTCTTGCTAGCCAGCACCCTTCCTTGGAAGCGCTTTTGTAGCCCTAAGAACACTGGGGCTCTGGGCTTCTGTAGCCACCTAATCTTCTGCTCATCCTCTCGCGCACTCTAAAGAGAGCTCAGGTGAGAAATTGCAAACGTCGAGCAATTGCTCAGAGATGAAAAGTGCCAGCACTGAAAGCTGTTGCTAGCCAGCACCCTTCCTTGGAAGCGCTTTCACAGGCGCAGCAGCACTGGGGCTTTGCGCTTCTCTACCCACCAAACGTCACGGTCAGTCTCTTTCCATCTCGTAGACACGAGCTGAGAGACTGCAAACGTCGAGCAATTGCTCAGAGATGAAAAGTGCCAGCACTGAAAGCTGTTGCTAGCCAGCACCCTTCCTTGGAAGTGCTTTTGTAGGCCTAAGAACAGTGGGGCTCTGGGCTTCTCTAGCCACCTAATCTTCTGCTCATCCTCTCTCGTACTCTAAAGAGAGCTCAGGTGAGAAATTGCAAATGTCGAGCAATTGCTCAGAGATGAAAAGTGCCAGCACTGAAAGCTCTTGCTAGCCAGCACCGTTCCTTGGAAGCGCTTTCACAGGCGCAGCAACACTGGGGCTTTGCGCTTCTCTACCCACCAAACGTCACGGTCAGTCTCTTTCCATCTCGTAGACACGAGCTGAGAGATTGCAAACGTCGAGCAATTGCTCAGAGATGAAAAGTGCCAGCACTGAAAGCTCTTGCTAGCCAGCACCCTTCCTTGGAAACGCTCTTGTAGCCCTTAGAACTCTGCGGCTATGTGCTTCTCTAGCCACCTAATCTTCTGCTCATCCTCTCGCGCACTCTAAAGAGAGCTCAGGTGAGAAATTGCAAACGTCGAGCAATTGCTCAGAGATGAAAAGTGCCAGCAATGAAAGCTGTTGCTAGCCAGCACCCTTCCTTGGAAGCGCTTTTGTAGGCCTAAGAACACTGGGGCTCTGGGCTTCTCTAGCCACCTAATCTTCTGCTCATCCTCTCTCGTACTCTAACGAGAGCTCAGGTGAGAAATTACAAATGTCGAGCAATTGCTCAGAGATGAAAAGTGCCAGCACTGAAAGCTCTTGCTAGCCAGCACCCTTCCTTGGAAGCGCTTTTGTAGCCCTTAGAACACTGGGGCTCTGGGCTTCTCTAGCCACCTAATCTTCTGCTCATCCTCTCGCGCACTCTAAAGAGAGCTCAGGTGAGAAATTGCAAATGTCGAGCAATTGCTCAGAGATGAAAAGTGCCAGCACTGAAAGCTGTTGCTAGCCAGCACCCTTCCTTGGAAGCGCTTTCAGAGGCGCAGCAACACTGGGGCTTTGCGCTTCTCTAGCCACCAAACGTCACGGTCACTATCTCTCCGTCTTGTAGACACGAGCTGAGAAATTGCAAACGTCGAGCAATTGCTCAGAGATGAAAAGTGCCAGCACTGAAAGCTGTTGCCAGCCAGCACCCTTCCTTGGAAGCGCTTTCACAGGCGCAGCAACACTGGGACTTTGCGCTTCTCTAGCCACCAAACGTCATGGTCGTCATCTTTCCATCTCGTAGACACGAGCTGAGAGATTGCAAACGTCGAGCAATTGCTCAGAGATGAAAAGTGCCAGCACTGAAAGCTGTTGCCAGCCAGCACCCTTCCTTGGAAGTGCTTTTGTAGCCCTTAGAACACTGGGGCTCTGGGCTTCTCTAGCCACCTAATCTTCTGCTCATCCTCTCGCGCACTCTAAAGAGAGCTCAGGTGAGAAATTGCAAACGTTGAGCAATTGCTCAGAGATGAAAAGTGCCAGCACTGAAAGCTGTTGCTAGCCAGCACCCTTCCTTGGAAGCGCTTTCACAGGCGCAGCAACACTGGGGCTTTGCGCTTCTCTAGCCACCAAACGTCACGGTCATTCTCTTTCCATCTCGTAGACACGAGCTGAGAGATTGCAAACGTCGAGGAATTGCTCAGAGATGAAAAGTGCCAGCACTGAAAGCTCTTGCTAGCCAGCAGCCTTCCTTGGAAGCGCTTTCACAGGCGCAGCAGCACTGGGGCTTTGCGCTTCTCTAGCCACCAAACGTCACGGTCACTATCTCTCCGTCTTGTAGACACGAGCTGAGAAATTGCAAACGTTGAGCAATTGCTCAGAGATGAAAAGTGCCAGCACTGAAAGCTCTTGCTAGCCAGCCCCCTTCCTTGGAAGTGCTTTTGTAGCCCTTAGAACACTGGGGCTATGTGCTTCTCTATCCACCTAATCTTCTGCTCATCCTCTCGCGCACTCTAAAGAGAGCTCAGGTGAGAAATTGCAAAGGTCGAGCAATTGCTCAGAGATGAAAAGTGCCAGCACTGAAAGCTGTTGCTAGCCAGCACCCTTCCTTGGAAGCGCTTTCACAGGCGCAGCAACACTGGGGCTTTGCGCTTCTCTACCCACCAAACGTCACGGTCATTCTCTTTCCATCTCGTAGACACGAGCTGAGAGATTGCAAACGTCGAGCAATTGCTCAGAGATGAAAAGTGCCAGCACTGAAAGCTCTTGCTAGCCAGCACCCTTCCTTGGAAGCGCTTTCACAGGCGCAGCAACACTGGGGCTTTGCGCTTCTCTAGCCACCAAACGTCACGGTCACTATCTCTCCGTCTTGTAGACACGAGCTGAGAAATTGCAAACGTCGAGCAATTGCTCAGAGATGAAAAGTGCCAGCACTGAAAGCTCTTGCTAGCCAGCACCCTTCCTTGGAAGCGCTTTCACAGGCGCAGTAACACTGGGACTTTGCACTTCTCTACCCACCAAACGTCACGGTCGTTCTCTTTCCGTCTCCTAGACACGAGCTGAGAGATTGCAAACGTCGAGCAATTGCTCAGAGATGAAAAGTGCCAGCACTGAAAGCTGTTGCTAGCCAGCACCCTTCCTTGGAAGTGCTTTTGTAGCCCTTAGAACACTGGGGCTCTTGGCTTCTCTAGCCACCTAATCTTCTGCTCATCCTCTCGCGCACTCTAAAGAGAGCTCAGGTGAGAAATTGCAAAGGTCGAGCAATTGCTCAGAGATGAAAAGTGCCAGCACTGAAAGCTGTTGCTAGCCAGCACCCTTCCTTGGAAGCGCTTTCACAGGCGCAGCAACACTGGGACTTTGCGCTTCTCTAGCCACCAAACGTCACGGTCACTATCTCTCCGTCTTGTAGACACGAGCTGAGAAATTGCAAAGGTCGAGCAATTGCTCAGAGATGAAAAGTGCCAGCACTGAAAGCTGTTGCTAGCCAGCACCCTTCCTTGGAAGCGCTTTCACAGGCGCAGCAACACTGGGGCTTTGCGCTTCTCTAGCCACTAAAGGTCACGGTCGTTCTCTTTCCATCTCGTAGACACGAGCTGAGAGATTGCAAACGTCGAGCAATTGCTCAGAGATGAAAAGTGCCAGCACTGAAAGCTCTTGCTAGCCAGCACCCTTCCTTGGAAGCGCTTTTGTAGCCCTAAGAACACTGGGGCTCCGGGCTTCTCTAGCCACCTAATCTTCTGCTCATCCTCTCGCGCACTCTAAAGAGAGCTCAGGTGAGAAATTGCAAAGGTCGAGCAATTGCTCAGAGATGAAAAGTGCCAGCACTGAAAGCTGTTGCTAGCCAGCACCCTTCCTTGGAAGCGCTTTCACAGGCGCAGCAACACTGGGGCTTTGCGCTTCTCGACCCACCAAAGGTCACGGTCACTCTCTTTCCGTCTCGTAGACACGAGCTGAGAGATTGCAAACGTCGAGCAATTGCTCAGAGATGAAAAGTGCCAGCACTGAAAGCTCTTGCTAGCCAGCACCCTTCCTTGGAAGTGCTTTTGTAGGCCTAAGAACACTGGGGCTCTTCGCTTCTCTAGCCACCTAATCTTCTGCTCATCCTCTCTCGTACTCTAAAGAGAGCTCAGGTGAGAAATTGCAAATGTCGAGCAATTGTTCAGAGATGAAAAGTGCCAGCACTGAAAGCTGTTGCTAGCCAGCACCCTTCCTTGGAAGCGCTTTCACAGGCGCAGCAACACTGGGGCTTTGCGCTTCTCTAGCCACCAAACGTCACGGTCATTCTCTTTCCATCTCGTAGACACGAGCTGAGAGATTGCAAACGTCGAGCAATTGCTCAGAGATGAAAAGTGCCAGCACTGAAAGCTGTTGCCAGCCAGCACCCTTCCTTGGAAACGCTCTTGTAGCCCTAAGAACACTGGGGCTATGTGCTTCTCTAGCCACCTAATCTTCTGCTCATCCTCTCGCGCACTCTAAAGAGAGCTCAGGTGAGAAATTGCAAACGTCGAGCAATTGCTCAGAGATGAAAAGTGCCAGCACTGAAAGCTCTTGCTAGCCAGCACCCTTCCTTGGAAGCGCTTTTGTAGCCCTAAGAACACTGGGGCTCTGCGCTTCTCTAGCCACCTAATCTTCTGCTCATCCTCTCTCGTACTCTAACGAGAGCTCAGGTGAGAAATTGCAAATGTTGAGCAATTGCTCAGAGATGAAAAGTGCCAGCACTGAAAGCTGTTGCTAGCCAGCACCCTTCCTTGGAAGCGCTTTCACAGGCGCAGCAACACTGGGGCTTTGCGCTTCTCTAGCCACCAAACGTCACGGTCGTTCTCTTTCCATCTCGTAGACACGAGCTGAGAGATTGCAAACGTCGAGCAATTGCTCAGAGATGAAAAGTGCCAGCACTGAAAGCTCTTGCTAGCCAGCACCCTTCCTTGGAAGCGCTTTTGTAGGCCTAAGAACACTGGGGCTCTGGGCTTCTCTAGCCACCTAATCTTCTGCTCATCCTCTCGCGCACTCTAAAGAGAGCTCAGGTGAGAAATTGCAAACATCGAGCAATTGCTCAGAGATGAAAAGTGCCAGCACTGAAAGCTGTTGCTAGCCAGCACCCTTCCTTGGAAGCGCTTTCACAGGCACAGCAACACTGGGGCTTTGCGCTTCTCTAGCCACCAAACGTCTCGATCACTATCTCTCCGTCTCGTAGACACGAGCTGAGAGAACGCAAACGTCGAGCAATTGCTCAGAGATGAAAAGTGCCAGCACTGAAAGCTCTTGCTAGCCAGCACCCTTCCTTGGAAGTGCTTTTGTAGGCCTAAGAACACTGGGGCTCTGGGCTTCTCTAGCCACCTAATCTTCTGCTCGTCCTCTCGCGCACTCTAACGAGAGCTCAGGTGAGAAATTGCAAAGGTCGAGCAATTGCTCAGAGATGAAAAGTGCCAGCACTGAAAGCTGTTGCTAGCCAGCACCCTTCCTTGGAAACGCTCTTGTAGCCCTAAGAACCCTGGGGCTCTGGGCTTCTCTAGCCACCTAATCTTCTGCTCATCCTCTCGCGCACTCTAAAGAGAGCTCAGGTGAGAAATTGCAAACGTCGAGCAATTGCTCAGAGATGAAAAGTGCCAGCACTGAAAGCTCTTGCTAGCCAGCACCCTTCCTTGGAAGCGCTTTCACAGGCGCAGCAACACTGGGGCTTTGCGCTTCTCTAGCCACCAAACGTCACGGTCACTATCTCTCCGTCTTGTAGACACGAGCTGAGAAATTGCAAACGTCGAGCAATTGCTCAGAGATGAAAAGTGCCAGCACTGAAAGCTCTTGCTAGCCAGCACCCTTCCTTGGAAGCGCTTTTGTAGGCCTAAGAACAGTGGGGCTCTGGGCTTCTCTAGACACCTAATCTTCTGCTCATCCTCTCGCGCACTCTAAAGAGAGCTCAGGTGAGAAATTGCAAACATCGAGCAATTGCTCAGAGATGAAAAGTGCCAGCACTGAAAGCTGTTGCTAGCCAGCACCCTTCCTTGGAAGCGCTTTCACAGGCGCAGCAACACTGGGGCTTTGCGCTTCTCTAGCCACCAAACGTCATGGTCATTCTCTTTCCATCTCGTAGACACGAGCTAGAGAAATTGCAAACGTCGAGCAATTGCTCAGAGATGAAAAGTGCCAGCACTGAAAGCTGTTGCTAGCCAGCACCCTTCCTTGGAAGTGCTTTTGTAGGCCTAAGAACACTGGGGCTCTGGGCTTCTCCAGACACCTAATCTTCTGCTCATCCTCTCGCGCACTCTAAAGAGAGCTCAGGTGAGAAATTGCAAACGTCGAGCAATTGCTCAGAGATGAAAAGTGCCAGCACTGAAAGCTCTTGCTAGCCAGCACCCTTCCTTGGAAGCGCTTTCACAGGCACAGCAACACTGGGGCTTTGCGCTTCTCTAGCCACCAAACGTCACGATCACTATCTCTCCGTCTCGTAGACACGAGCTGAGAGATTGCAAACGTCGAGCAATTGCTCAGAGATGAAAAGTGCCAGCACTGAAAGCTGTTGCTAGCCAGCACCCTTCCTTGGAAGTGCTTTTGTAGCCCTTAGAACACTGGGGCTCTGGGCTTGTCTAGACACCTAATCTTCTGCTCATCCTCTCGCGCACTCTAAAGAGAGCTCAGGTGAGAAATTGCAAACGTCGAGCAATTGCTCAGAGATGAAAAGTGCCAGCACTGAAAGCTGTTGCTAGCCAGCACCCTTCCTTGGAAGTGCTTTTGTAGCCCTTAGAACACTGGGGCTCTGGGCTTGTCTAGACACCTAATCTTCTGCTCATCCTCTCGCGCACTCTAAAGAGAGCTCAGGTGAGAAATTGCAAAGGTCGAGCAATTGCTCAGAGATGAAAAGTGCCAGCACTGAAAGCTCTTGCTAGCCAGCACCCTTCCTTGGAAGCGCTTTCACAGGCGCAGCAACACTGGGGCTTTGCGCTTCTCTAGCCACCAAACGTCACGCTCACTATCTCTCCGTCTCGTAGACACGAGCTGAGAGAACGCAAACGTCGAGCAATTGCTCAGAGATGAAAAGTGCCAGCACTGAAAGCTCTTGCTAGCCAGCACCCTTCCTTGGAAGTGCTTTTGTAGCCCTATGAACACTGGGGCTCTGGGCTTCTCTAGCCACCTAATCTTCTGCTCATCCTCTCGCGCACTCTAAAGAGAGCTCAGGTGAGAAATTGCAAAGGTCGAGCAATTGCTCAGAGATGAAAAGTGCCAGCACTGAAAGCTGTTGCTAGCCAGCACCCTTCCTTGGAAGCGCTTTCACAGGCGCAGCAACACTGGGGCTTTGCGCTTCTCTAGCCACCAAACGTCACGGTCACTATCTCTCCGTCTCGTAGACATGAACTGAGAGATTGCAAATGTCGAGCAATTGCTCAGAGATGAAAAGTGCCAGCACTGAAAGCTGTTGCTAGCCAGCACCCTTCCTTGGAAGCGCTTTCACAGGCGCAGCAATACTGGGGCTTTGCGCTTCTCTACCCACCAAACGTCACGGTCATTCTGTTTCCATCTCGTAGACACGAGCTGAGAGATTGCAAACGTCGAGCAATTGCTCAGAGATGAAAAGTGCCAGCACTGAAAGCTCTTGCTAGCCAGCACCCTTCCTTGGAAACGCTCTTGTAGCCCTAAGAACACTGGGGCTCTGGGCTTCTCTAGCCACCTAATCTTCTGCTCATCCTCTCGCGCACTCTAAAGAGAGCTCAGGTGAGAAATTGCAAACGTCGAGCAATTGCTCAGAGATGAAAAGTGCCAGCACTGAAAGCTCTTGCTAGCCAGCACCCTTCCTTGGAAGCGCTTTTGTAGGCCTAAGAACACTGGGGCTCTGGGCTTCTCTAGCCACCTAATCTTCTGCTCATCCTCTCGCGCACTCTAAAGAGAGCTCAGGTGAGAAATTGCAAACATCGAGCAATTGCTCAGAGATGAAAAGTGCCAGCACTGAAAGCTGTTGCTAGCCAGCACCCTTCCTTGGAAGCGCTTTCACAGGCGCAGCAACACTGGGGCTTTGCGCTTCTCTACCCACCAAACGTCATGGTCGTTCTCTTTCCATATCGTAGACACGAGCTGAGAAATTGCAAACGTCGAGCAATTGCTCAGAGATGAAAAGTGCCAGCACTGAAAGCTCTTGCTAGCCAGCACCCTTCCTTGGAAGTGCTTTTGTAGCCCTATGAACACTGGGGCTCTGGGCTTCTCTAGCCACCTAATCTTCTGCTCATCCTCTCGCGCACTCTAAAGAGAGCTCAGGTGAGAAATTGCAAACGTCGAGCAATTGCTCAGAGATGAAAAGTGCCAGCACTGAAAGCTGTTGCTAGCCAGCACCCTTCCTTGGAAGCGCTTTCACAGGCGCAGCAACACTGGGGCTTTGCGCTTCTCTAGCCACCAAACGTCACGGTCAGTCTCTTTCCATCTCGTAGACACGAGCTGAGAGATTGCAAACGTCGAGCAATTGCTCAGAGATGAAAAGTGCCAGCACTGACAGCTCTTGCTAGCCAGCACCCTTCCTTGGAAACGCTCTTGTAGCCCTTAGAACACTGGGGCTATGTGCTTCTCTAGCCACCTAATCTTCTGCTCATCCTCTCGCGCACTCTAAAGAGAGCTCAGGTGAGAAATTGCAAAGGTCGAGCAATTGCTCAGAGATGAAAAGTGCCAGCACTGAAAGCTCTTGCTAGCCAGCACCCTTCCTTGGAAGCGCTTTCACAGGCGCAGCAACACTGGGGCTTTGCGCTTCTCTAGCCACCAAACGTCACGATCACTATCTCTCCGTCTCGTAGACACGAGCTGAGAGATTAGAAACGTCGAGCAATTGCTCAGAGATGAAAAGTGCCAGCACTGAAAGCTCTTGCTAGCCAGCACCCTTCCTTGGAAGCGCTTTTGTAGGCCTAAGAACACTGGGGCTCTGGGCTTCTCTAGCCACCTAATCTTCTGCTCATCCTCTCGCGCACTCTAAAGAGAGCTCAGGTGAGAAATTGCAAACGTCGAGCAATTGCTCAGAGATGAAAAGTGCCAGCACTGAAAGCTGTTGCTAGCCAGCACCCTTCCTTGGAAGCGCTCTTGTAGCCCTTAGAACACTGGGGCTATGTGCTTCTCTAGCCACCTAATCTTCTGCTCATCCTCTCGCGCACTCTAAAGAGAGCTCAGGTGAGAAATTGCAAAGGTCGAGCAATTGCTCAGAGATGAAAAGTGCCAGCACTGAAAGCTGTTGCTAGCCAGCACCCTTCCTTGGAAGCGCTTTCACAGGCGCAGCAACACTGGGACTTTGCGCTTCTCTACCCACCAAATGTCACGGTCATTCTGTTTCCGTCTCGTAGACACGAGCTGAGAGATTGAAAACGTCGAGCAATTGCTCAGAGATGAAAAGTGCCAGCACTGAAAGCTCTTGCTAGCCAGCACCCTTCCTTGGAAGCGCTTTTGTAGGCCTAAGAACACTGGGGCTCTGGGCTTCTCTAGCCACCTAATCTTCTGCTCATCCTCTCGCACACTCTAAAGAGAGCACAGGTGAGAAATTGCAAACGTCGAGCAATTGCTCAGAGATGAAAAGTGCCAGCACTGAAAGCTGTTGCTAGCCAGCACCCTTCCTTGGAAGCGCTTTCACAGGCGCAGCAACACTGGGGCTTTGCGCTTCTCTAGCCACCAAACGTCACAGTCACTATCTCTCCGTCTTGTAGACACGAGCTGAGAGATCGCAAACGTCGAGCAATTGCTCAGAGATGAAAAGTGCCAGCACTGAAAGCTGTTGCTAGCCAGCACCCTTCCTTGGAAGTGCTTTTGTAGCCCTATGAACAGTGGGGCTCTGGGCTTCTCTAGCCACCTAATCTTCTGCTCATCCTCTCGCGCACTCTAACGAGAGCTCAGGTGAGAAATTGCAAATGTCGAGCAATTGCTCAGAGATGAAAAGTGCCAGCACTGAAAGCTGTTGCTAGCCAGCACCCTTCCTTGGAAGCGCTTTCAGAGGCGCAGCAACACTGGGGCTTTGCGCTTCTCTAGCCACCAAACGTCACGGTCATTCTATTTCCATCTCGTAGACACGAGCTGAGAGATTGCAAACGTCGAGCAATTGCTCAGAGATGAAAAGTGCCAGCACTGAAAGCTGTTGCTAGCCAGCACCCTTCCTTGGAAACGCTCTTGTAGCCCTTAGAACACTGGGGCTCTGGGCTTCTCTAGCCACCTAATCTTCTGCTCATCCTCTCGCGCACTCTAAAGAGAGCTCAGGTGAGAAATTGCAAACGTCGAGCAATTGCTCAGAGATGAAAAGTGCCAGCACTGAAAGCTGTTGCTAGCCAGCACCCTTCCTTGGAAGCGCTTTCACAGGCGCAGCAACACTGGGGCTTTGCGCTTCTCTAGCCACCAAACGTCACAGTCACTATCTCTCCGTCTTGTAGACACGAGCTGAGAAATTGCAAACGTCGAGCAATTGCTCAGAGATGAAAAGTGCCAGCACTGAAAGCTCTTGCTAGCCAGCACCCTTCCTTGGAAGCGCTTTTGTAGGCCTAAGAACACTGGGGCTCTGGGCTTCTCTAGCCACCTAATCTTCTGCTGATCCTCTCGCGCACTCTAAAGAGAGCTCAGGTGAGAAATTGCAAACGTCGAGCAATTGCTCAGAGATGAAA
The DNA here is from genome assembly GCA_037962945.1 of Sarcoramphus papa. NCBI lineage: Eukaryota > Metazoa > Chordata > Aves > Accipitriformes > Cathartidae > Sarcoramphus > Sarcoramphus papa. The sequence goes on from CM075588.1 coordinate 19,065,511, forward strand.
AGTGCCAGCACTGAAAGCTGTTGCTAGCCAGCACCCTTCCTTGGAAGCGCTTTCAGAGGCGCAGCAACACTGGGGCTTTGCGCTTCTCTAGCCACCAAACGTCACGGTCACTATCTCTCCGTCTTGTAGACACGAGCTGAGAAATTGCAAACGTCGAGCAATTGCTCAGAGATGAAAAGTGCCAGCACTGAAAGCTCTTGCTAGCCAGCACCCTTCCTTGGAAGCGCTTTTGTAGGCCTAAGAACACTGGGGCTCTGGGCTTCTCTAGCCACCTAATCTTCTGCTCATCCTCTCGCGCACTCTAAAGAGAGCTCAGGTGAGAAATTGCAAACGTCGAGCAATTGCTCAGAGATGAAAAGTGCCAGCACTGAAAGCTGTTGCTAGCCAGCACCCTTCCTTGGAAGCGCTTTCACAGGCGCAGCAACACTGGGGCTTTGCGCTTCTCTAGCCACCAAACGTCACAGTCACTATCTCTCCGTCTTGTAGACACGAGCTGAGAAATTGCAAACGTCGAGCAATTGCTCAGAGATGAAAAGTGCCAGCACTGAAAGCTCTTGCTAGCCAGCACCCTTCCTTGGAAGCGCTTTTGTAGGCCTAAGAACACTGGGGCTCTGGGCTTCTCTAGCCACCTAATCTTCTGCTCATCCTCTCGCGCACTCTAAAGAGAGCTCAGGTGAGAAATTGCAAACATCGAGCAATTGCTCAGAGATGAAAAGTGCCATTAGTGAAAGCTGTTGCTAGCCAGCACCCTTCCTTGGAAGCGCTTTCACAGGCGCAGCAACACTGGGACTTTGCGCTTCTCTACCCACCAAACGTCACGGTCATTCTCTTTCCGTCTCATAGACACGAGCTGAGAGATTGCAAACGTCGAGCAATTGCTCAGAGATGAAAAGTGCCAGCACTGAAAGCTCTTGCTAGCCAGCACCCTTCCTTGGAAGTGCTTTTGTAGGCCTAAGAACACTGGGGCTCTGGGCTTCTCTAGCCACCTAATCTTCTGCTCATCCTCTCGCGCACTCTAAAGAGAGCACAGGTGAGAAATTGCAAATGTTGAGCAATTGCTCAGAGATGAAAAGTGCCAGCAGTGAAAGCTCTTGCTAGCCAGCACCCTTCCTTGGAAGCGCTTTCAGAGGCGCAGCAACACTGGGGCTTTGCGCTTCTCTAGCCACCAAACGTCACAGTCACTATCTCTCCGTCTTGTAGACACGAGCTGAGAGATCGCAAACGTCGAGCAATTGCTCAGAGATGAAAAGTGCCAGCACTGAAAGCTGTTGCTAGCCAGCACCCTTCCTTGGAAGCGCTTTTGTAGCCCTAAGAACACTGGGGCTCTGGGCTTCTCTAGCCACCTAATCTTCTGCTCATCCTCTCGCGCACTCTAAAGAGAGCTCAGGTGAGAAATTGCAAACGTCGAGCAATTGCTCAGAGATGAAAAGTGCCAGCACTGAAAGCTGTTGCCAGCCAGCACCCTTCCTTGGAAGCGCTTTCACAGGCGCAGCAACACTGGGGCTTTGCGCTTCTCTACCCACCAAACGTCACGGTCACTATCTCTCCGTCTTGTAGACACGAGCTGAGAAATTGCAAACGTCGAGCAATTGCTGAGAGATGAAAAGTGCCAGCACTGAAAGCTCTTGCTAGCCAGCACCCTTCCTTGGAAGCGCTTTTGTAGGCCTAAGAACACTGGGGCTCTTGGCTTCTCTAGCCACCTAATCTTCTGCTCATCCTCTCTCGTACTCTAAAGAGAGATCAGGTGAGAAATTGCAAATGTCGAGCAATTGCTCAGAGATGAAAAGTGCCAGCACTGAAAGCTGTTGCTAGCCAGCACCCTTCCTTGGAAGCGCTTTCACAGGCGCAGCAACACTGGGGCTTTGCGCTTCTCTAGCCACCAAACGTCACGGTCATTCTCTTTCCATCTCGTAGACACGAGCTGAGAGATTGCAAACGTCGAGCAATTGCTCAGAGATGAAAAGTGCCAGCACTGAAAGCTGTTGCTAGCCAGCACCCTTCCTTGGAAATGCTCTTGTAGCCCTTAGAACACTGGGGCTATGTGCTTCTCTAGCCACCTAATCTTCTGCTCATCCTCTCGCGCACTCTAAAGAGAGCTCAGGTGAGAAATTGCAAACGTCGAGCAATTGCTCAGAGATGAAAAGTGCCAGCACTGAAAGCTCTTGCTAGCCAGCACCCTTCCTTGGAAGTGCTTTTGTAGCCCTATGAACACTGGGGCTCTGGGCTTCTCTAGCCACCTCATCTTCTTCTCATCCTCTTTCGTACATTAACGAGAGCTCAGGTGAGAAATTGCAAACGTCGAGCAATTGCTCAGAGATGAAAAGTGCCAGCACTGAAAGCTGTTGCTAGCCAGCACCCTTCCTTGGAAGCGCTTTCACAGGCGCAGCAACACTGGGGCTTTGCGCTTCTCTAGCCACCAAACGTCACGGTCATTCTCTTTCCGTGTCGTAGACACGAGCTGAGAAATTGCAAACGTCGAGCAATTGCTCAGAGATGAAAAGTGCCAGCACTGACAGCTCTTGCTAGCCAGCACCCTTCCTTGGAAACGCTCTTGTAGCCCTTAGAACACTGGGGCTCTGGGCTTCTCTAGCCACCTAATCTTCTGCTCATCCTCTCGCGCACTCTAAAGAGAGCTCAGGTGAGAAATTGCAAACGTCGAGCAATTGCTCAGATATGAAAAGTGCCAGCACTGAAAGCTCTTGCTAGCCAGCACCCTTCCTTGGAAGCGCTTTCACAGGCGCAGCAACACTGGGACTTTGCGCTTCTCTAGCCACCAAACGTCACGGTCGTTCTCTTTCCATCTCGTAGACACGAGCTGAGAGATTGCAAACGTCGAGCAATTGCTCAGAGATGAAAAGTGCCAGCACTGAAAGCTCTTGCTAGCCGGCACCCTTCCTTGGAAGCGCTTTTGTAGGCCTAAGAACACTGGGGCTCTGGGCTTCTCTAGCCACCTAATCTTCTGCTCATCCTCTCGCGCACTCTAAAGAGAGCTCAGGTGAGAAATTGCAAAGGTCGAGCAATTGCTCAGAGATGAAAAGTGCCAGCACTGAAAGCTCTTGCTAGCCAGCACCCTTCCTTGGAAGCGCTTTCACAGGCGCAGCAACACTGGGGCTTTGCGCTTCTCTACCCACCAAACGTCACGGTCAGTCTCTTTCCATCTCGTAGACACGAGCTGAGAAATTGCAAACGTCGAGCAATTGCTCAGAGATGAAAAGTGCCAGCACTGAAAGCTCTTGCTAGCCAGCACCCTTCCTTGGAAGCGCTTTTGTAGCCCTAAGAACACTGGGGCTCTGGGCTTCTCTAGCCACCTAATCTATTGCTCATCCTGTCGCGCACTCTAAAGAGAGCTCAGGTGAGAAATTGCAAAGGTCGAGCAATTGCTCAGAGATGAAAAGTGCCAGCACTGAAAGCTGTTGCTAGCCAGCACCCTTCCTTGGAAGCGCTTTCAGAGGCGCAGCAACACTGGGGCTTTGCGCTTCTCTACCCACCAAACGTCACGGTCGTTCTCTTTCCATCTCGTAGACACGAGCTGAGAGATTGCAAACGTCGAGCAATTGCTCAGAGATGAAAAGTGCCAGCACTGAAAGCTGTTGCTAGCCAGCACCCTTCCTTGGAAGCGCTTTTGTAGGCCTAAGAACACTGGGGCTCTGGGCTTCTCTAGCCACCTAATCTTCTGCTCATCCTCTCGCGCACTCTAAAGAGAGCTCAGGTGAGAAATTGCAAATGTCGAGCAATTGCTCAGAGATGAAAAGTGCCAGCACTGAAAGCTGTTGCTAACCAGCACCCTTCCTTGGAAGCGCTTTCAGAGGCGCAGCAACACTGGGGCTTTGCGCTTCTCTAGCCACCAAACGTCACGGTCATTCTATTTCCATCTCGTAGACACGAGCTGAGAGATTGCAAACGTCGAGCAATTGCTCAGAGATGAAAAGTGCCAGCACTGAAAGCTGTTGCTAGCCAGCACCCTTCCTTGGAAACGCTCTTGTAGCCCTTAGAACACTGGGGCTCTGGGCTTCTCTAGCCACCTAATCTTCTGCTCATCCTCTCGCGCACTCTAAAGAGAGCTCAGGTGAGAAATTGCAAACGTCGAGCAATTGCTCAGAGATGAAAAGTGCCAGCACTGAAAGCTGTTGCTAGCCAGCACCCTTCCTTGGAAGCGCTTTCACAGGCGCAGCAACACTGGGGCTTTGCGCTTCTCTAGCCACCAAACGTCACAGTCACTATCTCTCCGTCTTGTAGACACGAGCTGAGAAATTGCAAAGGTCGAGCAATTGCTCAGAGATGAAAAGTGCCAGCACTGAAAGCTGTTGCTAGCCAGCACCCTTCCTTGGAAGCGCTTTTGTAGCCCTAAGAACACTGGGGCTCTGGGCTTCTCTAGCCACCTAATCTTCTGCTCATCCTCTCGCGCACTCTAAAGAGAGCTCAGGTGAGAAATTGCAAAGGTCGAGCAATTGCTCAGAGATGAAAAGTGCCAGCACTGAAAGCTGTTGCTAGCCAGCACCCTTCCTTGGAAGCGCTTTCACAGGCGCAGCAACACTGGGGCTTTGCGCTTCTCTAGCCACCAAACGTCACAGTCACTATCTCTCCGTCTTGTAGACACGAGCTGAGAAATTGCAAACGTCGAGCAATTGCTCAGAGATGAAAAGTGCCAGCACTGAAAGCTCTTGCTAGCCAGCACCCTTCCTTGGAAGCGCTTTTGTAGGCCTAAGAACACTGGGGCTCTGGGCTTCTCTAGCCACCTAATCTTCTGCTCATCCTCTCGCGCACTCTAAAGAGAGCTCAGGTGAGAAATTGCAAACATCGAGCAATTGCTCAGAGATGAAAAGTGCCAGCACTGAAAGCTCTTGCTAGCCAGCACCCTTCCTTGGAAGCGCTTTTGTAGGCCTAAGAACAGTGGGGCTCTGGGCTTCTCTAGCCACCTAATCTTCTGCTCATCCTCTCGCGCACTCTAAAGAGAGCTCAGGTGAGAAATTGCAAACGTCGAGCAATTGCTCAGAGATGAAAAGTGCCAGCACTGAAAGCTCTTGCTAGCCAGCACCCTTCCTTGGAAACGCTCTTGTAGCCCTTAGAACACTGGGGCTATGTGCTTCTCTAGCCACCTAATCTTCTGCTCATCCTCTCGCGCACTCTAAAGAGAGCTCTGGTGAGAAATTGCAAAGGTCGAGCAATTGCTCAGAGATGAAAAGTGCCAGCACTGAAAGCTGTTGCTAAGCAGCACCCTTCCTTGGAAGCGCTTTCACAGGCGCAGCAACACTGGGACTTTGCGCTTCTCTACCCACCAAACGTCACGGTCATTCTCTTTCCGTCTCATAGACACGAGCTGAGAGATTGCAAACGTCGAGCAATTGCTCAGAGATGAAAAGTGCCAGCACTGAAAGCTCTTGCTAGCCAGCACCCTTCCTTGGAAGTGCTTTTGTAGCCCTTAGAACACTGGGGCTCTGGGCTTCTCTAGCCACCTAATCTTCTGCTCATCCTCTCGCACAATCTAAAGAGAGCACAGGTGAGAAATTGCAAAGGTCGAGCAATTGCTCAGAGATGAAAAGTGCCAGCACTGAAAGCTGTTGCTAGCCAGCACCCTTCCTTGGAAGCGCTTTCACAGGCGCAGCAACACTGGGGCTTTGCGCTTCTCTAGCCACCAAACGTCACAGTCACTATCTCTCCGTCTTGTAGACACGAGCTGAGAGATCGCAAACGTCGAGCAATTGCTCAGAGATGAAAAGTGCCAGCACTGAAAGCTGTTGCTAGCCAGCACCCTTCCTTGGAAACGCTCTTGTAGGCCTAAGAAGACTGGGGCTCTGGGCTTCTCTAGCCACCTCATCTTCTGCTCATCCTCTCGCGCACTCTAAAGAGAGCTCAGGTGAGAAATTGCAAAGGTCGAGCAATTGCTCAGAGATGAAAAGTGCCAGCACTGAAAGCTGTTGCTAGCCAGCACCCTTCCTTGGAAGCGCTTTCACAGGCGCAGCAACACTGGGGCTTTGCGCTTCTCTAGCCACCAAAGGTCACGGTCATTCTCTTTCCAGCTCATAGACACGAGCTGAGAAATTGCAAACGTCGAGCAATTGCTCAGAGATGAAAAGTGCCAGCACTGAAAGCTGTTGCTAGCCAGCACCCTTCCTTGGAAACGCTCTTGTAGCCCTAAGAACACTGGGGCTCTTGGCTTCTCTAGCCACCTAATCTTCTGCTCATCCTCTCTCGTACTCTAAAGAGAGCTCAGGTGAGAAATTGCAAAGGTCGAGCAATTGCTCAGAGATGAAAAGTGCCAGCACTGAAAGCTGTTGCTAGCCAGCACCCTTCCTTGGAAGCGCTTTCACAGGCGCAGCAACACTGGGGCTTTGCGCTTCTCTAGCCACCAAACGTCACGGTCATTCTCTTTCCATCTCGTAGACACGAGCTGAGAGATTGCAAACGTCGAGCAATTGCTCAGAGATGAAAAGTGCCATTAGTGAAAGCTGTTGCTAGCCAGCACCCTTCCTTGGAAATGCTCTTGTAGCCCTTAGAACACTGGGGCTATGTGCTTCTCTAGCCACCTAATCTTCTGCTCATCCTCTCGCGCACTCTAAAGAGAGCTCAGGTGAGAAATTGCAAACGTCGAGCAATTGCTCAGAGATGAACAGTGCCAGCAGTGAAAGCTGTTGCTAGCCAGCACCCTTCCTTGGAAGTGCTTTTGTAGCCCTATGAACACTGGGGCTCTGGGCTTCTCTAGCCACCTCATCTTCTGCTCATCCTCTCTCGTACTCTAAAGAGAGCTCAGGTGAGAAATTGCAAAGGTCGAGCAATTGCTCAGAGATGAAAAGTGCCAGCACTGAAAGCTGTTGCTAGCCAGCACCCTTCCTTGGAAGCGCTTTCACAGGCGCAGCAACACTGGGGCTTTGCGCTTCTCTAGCCACCAAAGGTCACGGTCATTCTCTTTCCATCTCGTAGACACGAGCTGAGAGATTGCAAACGTCGAGCAATTGCTCAGAGATGAAAAGTGCCCGCACTGACAGCTCTTGCTAGCCAGCACCCTTCCTTGGAAACGCTCTTGTAGCCCTATGAACACTGGGGCTCTGTGCTTCTCTAGGCACGTAATCTTCTGCTCATCCTCTCGCGCACTCTAAAGAGAGCTCAGGTGAGAAATTGCAAACGTCGAGCAATTGCTCAGAGATGAAAAGTGCCAGCACTGAAAGCTGTTGCTAGCCAGCACCCTTCCTTGGAAGCGCTTTCAGAGGCGCAGCAACACTGGGGCTTTGCGCTTCTCTAGCCACCAAACGTCACAGTCACTATCTCTCCGTCTTGTAGACACGAGCTGAGAAATTGCAGACGTCGAGCAATTGCTCAGAGATGAAAAGTGCCAGCACTGAAAGCTCTTGCTAGCCAGCAGCCTTCCTTGGAAGCGCTTTTGTAGGCCTAAGAACACTGGGGCTCTGGGCTTCTCTAGCCACCTAATCTTCTGCTCATCCTCTCTCGTACTCTAACGAGAGCTCAGGTGAGAAATTACAAATGTCGAGCAATTGCTCAGAGATGAAAAGTGCCAGCACTGAAAGCTCTTGCTAGCCAGCACCCTTCCTTGGAAGCGCTTTTGTAGCCCTTAGAACACTGGGGCTCTGGGCTTCACTAGCCACCTAATCTTCTGCTCATCCTCTCTCGTACTCTAAAGAGAGCTCAGGTGAGAAATTGCAAATGTCGAGCAATTGCTCAGAGATGAAAAGTGCCAGCACTGAAAGCTGTTGCTAGCCAGCACCCTTCCTTGGAAGCGCTTTCACAGGCGCAGCAACACTGGGGCTTTGCGCTTCTCTAGCCACCAAACGTCACGGTCACTATCTCTCCGTCTTGTAGACACGAGCTGAGAAATTGCAAACGTCGAGCAATTGCTCAGAGATGAAAAGTGCCAGCACTGAAAGCTGTTGCCAGCCAGCACCCTTCCTTGGAAGCGCTTTCACAGGCGCAGCAACACTGGGACTTTGCGCTTCTCTAGCCACCAAACGTCATGGTCGTCATCTTTCCATCTCGTAGACACGAGCTGAGAGATTGCAAACGTCGAGCAATTGCTCAGAGATGAAAAGTGCCAGCACTGAAAGCTGTTGCCAGCCAGCACCCTTCCTTGGAAGTGCTTTTGTAGCCCTTAGAACACTGGGGCTCTGGGCTTCTCTAGCCACCTAATCTTCTGCTCATCCTCTCGCGCACTCTAAAGAGAGCTCAGGTGAGAAATTGCAAACGTTGAGCAATTGCTCAGAGATGAAAAGTGCCAGCACTGAAAGCTGTTGCTAGCCAGCACCCTTCCTTGGAAGCGCTTTCACAGGCGCAGCAACACTGGGGCTTTGCGCTTCTCTACCCACCAAACGTCACGGTCATTCTCTTTCCATCTCGTAGACACGAGCTGAGAGATTGCAAACGTCGAGGAATTGCTCAGAGATGAAAAGTGCCAGCACTGAAAGCTGTTGCTAGCCAGCACCCTTCCTTGGAAGTGCTTTTGTAGCCCTTAGAACACTGGGGCTCTGGGCTTCTCTAGCCACGTAATCTTCTGCTCATCCTCTCGCGCACTCTAAAGAGAGCTCAGGTGAGAAATTGCAAACGTCGAGCAATTGCTCAGAGATGAAAAGTGCCAGCACTGAAAGCTGTTGCCAGCCAGCACCCTTCCTTGGAAGCGCTTTCACAGGCGCAGCAACACTGGGGCTTTGCGCTTCTCTAGCCACCAAACGTCACGGTCGTTCTCTTTCCATCTCGTAGACACGAGCTGAGAGATTGCAAACGTCGAGCAATTGCTCAGAGATGAAAAGTGCCAGCACTGAAAGCTCTTGCTAGCCGGCACCCTTCCTTGGAAGCGCTTTTGTAGGCCTAAGAACACTGGGGCTCTGGGCTTCTCTAGCCACCTAATCTTCTGCTCATCCTCTCGCGCACTCTAAAGAGAGCTCAGGTGAGAAATTGCAAACGTCGAGCAATTGCTCAGAGATGAAAAGTGCCAGCACTGAAAGCTGTTGCTAGCCAGCAGCCTTCCTTGGAAGCGCTTTCAGAGGCGCAGCAACACTGGGGCTTTGCGCTTCTCTAGCCACCAAACGTCACAGTCACTATCTCTCCGTCTTGTAGACACGAGCTGAGAAATTGCAAACGTCGAGCAATTGCTCAGAGATGAAAAGTGCCAGCACTGAAAGCTCTTGCTAGCCAGCACCCTTCCTTGGAAGCGCTTTTGTAGCCCTAAGAACACTGGGGCTCTGGGCTTCTCTAGCCACCTAATCTTCTGCTCATCCTCTCTCGTACTCTAACGAGAGCTCAGGTGAGAAATTACAAATGTCGAGCAATTGCTCAGAGATGAAAAGTGCCAGCACTGAAAGCTGTTGCTAGCCAGCACCCTTCCTTGGAAGCGCTTTCACAGGCGCAGCAACACTGGGGCTTTGCGCTTCTCTAGCCACCAAACGTCACGGTCACTATCTCTCCGTCTTGTAGACACGAGCTGAGAAATTGCAAACGTCGAGCAATTGCTCAGAGATGAAAAGTGCCAGCACTGAAAGCTGTTGCCAGCCAGCACCCTTCCTTGGAAGCGCTTTCACAGGCGCAGCAACACTGGGACTTTGCGCTTCTCTAGCCACCAAACGTCATGGTCGTCATCTTTCCATCTCGTAGACACGAGCTGAGAGATTGCAAACGTCGAGCAATTGCTCAGAGATGAAAAGTGCCAGCACTGAAAGCTGTTGCCAGCCAGCACCCTTCCTTGGAAGTGCTTTTGTAGCCCTTAGAACACTGGGGCTCTTGGCTTCTCTAGCCACCTAATCTTCTGCTCATCCTCTCGCGCACTCTAAAGAGAGCTCAGGTGAGAAATTGCAAACGTTGAGCAATTGCTCAGAGATGAAAAGTGCCAGCACTGAAAGCTGTTGCTAGCCAGCACCCTTCCTTGGAAGCGCTTTCACAGGCGCAGCAACACTGGGGCTTTGCGCTTCTCTACCCACCAAACGTCACGGTCATTCTCTTTCCATCTCGTAGACACGAGCTGAGAGATTGCAAACGTCGAGCAATTGCTCAGAGATGAAAAGTGCCAGCACTGAAAGCTGTTGCTAGCCAGCACCCTTCCTTGGAAGTGCTTTTGTAGCCCTATGAACACTGGGGCTCTGGGCTTCTCTAGCCACCTAATCTTCTGCTCATCCTCTCGCGCACTCTAAAGAGAGCTCAGGTGAGAAATTGCAAACGTTGAGCAATTGCTCAGAGATGAAAAGTGCCAGCACTGAAAGCTGTTGCTAGCCAGCACCCTTCCTTGGAAGCGCTTTCACAGGCGCAGCAACACTGGGGCTTTGCGCTTCTCTACCCACCAAACGTCACGGTCATTCTCTTTCGGTCTCGTAGACACGAGCTGAGAAATTGCAAACGTCGAGCAATTGCTCAGAGATGAAAAGTGCCAGCACTGAAAGCTCTTGCTAGCCAGCACCCTTCCTTGGAAGCGCTTTCACAGGCGCAGCAACACTGGGGCTTTGCGCTTCTCTAGCCACCAAACGTCACGGTCATTCTCTTTCCGTCTCGTAGACACGAGCTGAGAAATTGCAAACGTCGAGCAATTGCTCAGAGATGAAAAGTGCCAGCACTGAAAGCTCTTGCTAGCCAGCACCCTTCCTTGGAAGCGCTTTTGTAGCCCTAAGAACACTGGGGCTCTGGGCTTCTGTAGCCACCTAATCTTCTGCTCATCCTCTCGCGCACTCTAAAGAGAGCTCAGGTGAGAAATTGCAAACGTCGAGCAATTGCTCAGAGATGAAAAGTGCCAGCACTGAAAGCTGTTGCTAGCCAGCACCCTTCCTTGGAAGCGCTTTCACAGGCGCAGCAGCACTGGGACTTTGCGCTTCTCTACCCACCAAACGTCACGGTCAGTCTCTTTCCATCTCGTAGACACGAGCTGAGAGACTGCAAACGTCGAGCAATTGCTCAGAGATGAAAAGTGCCAGCACTGAAAGCTGTTGCTAGCCAGCACCCTTCCTTGGAAGTGCTTTTGTAGGCCTAAGAACAGTGGGGCTCTGGGCTTCTCTAGCCACCTAATCTTCTGCTCATCCTCTCTCGTACTCTAAAGAGAGCTCAGGTGAGAAATTGCAAATGTCGAGCAATTGCTCAGAGATGAAAAGTGCCAGCACTGAAAGCTCTTGCTAGCCAGCACCGTTCCTTGGAAGCGCTTTCACAGGCGCAGCAACACTGGGGCTTTGCGCTTCTCTAGCCACCAAACGTCACGGTCAGTCTCTTTCCATCTCGTAGACACGAGCTGAGAGATTGCAAACGTCGAGCAATTGCTCAGAGATGAAAAGTGCCAGCACTGAAAGCTGTTGCTAGCCGGCACCCTTCCTTGGAAACGCTCTTGTAGCCCTTAGAACTCTGCGGCTATGTGCTTCTCTAGCCACCTAATCTTCTGCTCATCCTCTCGCGCACTCTAAAGAGAGCTCAGGTGAGAAATTGCAAACGTCGAGCAATTGCTCAGAGATGAAAAGTGCCAGCACTGAAAGCTGTTGCTAGCCAGCACCCTTCCTTGGAAGCGCTTTTGTAGGCCTAAGAACACTGGGGCTCTGGGCTTCTCTAGCCACCTAATCTTCTGCTCATCCTCTCTCGTACTCTAACGAGAGCTCAGGTGAGAAATTACAAATGTCGAGCAATTGCTCAGAGATGAAAAGTGCCAGCACTGAAAGCTCTTGCTAGCCAGCACCCTTCCTTGGAAGCGCTTTTGTAGCCCTTAGAACACTGGGGCTCTGGGCTTCACTAGCCACCTAATCTTCTGCTCATCCTCTCTCGTACTCTAAAGAGAGCTCAGGTGAGAAATTGCAAACGTCGAGCAATTGCTCAGAGATGAAAAGTGCCAGCACTGAAAGCTGTTGCTAGCCAGCACCCTTCCTTGGAAGCGCTTTCACAGGCGCAGCAACACTGGGGCTTTGCGCTTCTCTAGCCACCAAACGTCACAGTCACTATCTCTCCGTCTTGTAGACACGAGCTGAGAAATTGCAAACGTCGAGCAATTGCTCAGAGATGAAAAGTGCCAGCACTGAAAGCTGTTGCCAGCCAGCACCCTTCCTTGGAAGTGCTTTTGTAGCCCTTAGAACACTGGGGCTCTGGGCTTCTCTAGCCACCTAATCTTCTGCTCATCCTCTCGCGCACTCTAAAGAGAGCTCAGGTGAGAAATTGCAAACGTTGAGCAATTGCTCAGAGATGAAAAGTGCCAGCACTGAAAGCTGTTGCTAGCCAGCACCCTTCCTTGGAAGCGCTTTCACAGGCGCAGCAACACTGGGGCTTTGCGCTTCTCTAGCCACCAAAGGTCACGGTCATTCTCTTTCCATCTCGTAGACACGAGCTGAGAGATTGCAAACGTCGAGGAATTGCTCAGAGATGAAAAGTGCCAGCACTGAAAGCTCTTGCTAGCCAGCACCCTTCCTTGGAAGCGCTTTCACAGGCGCAGCAGCACTGGGGCTTTGCGCTTCTCTAGCCACCAAACGTCACGGTCACTATCTCTCCGTCTTGTAGACACGAGCTGAGAAATTGCAAACGTTGAGCAATTGCTCAGAGATGAAAAGTGCCAGCACTGAAAGCTCTTGCTAGCCAGCCCCCTTCCTTGGAAGTGCTTTTGTAGCCCTTAGAACACTGGGGCTATGTGCTTCTCTATCCACCTAATCTTCTGCTCATCCTCTCGCGCACTCTAAAGAGAGCTCAGGTGAGAAATTGCAAATGTCGAGCAATTGCTCAGAGATGAAAAGTGCCAGCACTGAAAGCTGTTGCTAGCCAGCACCCTTCCTTGGAAGCGCTTTCACAGGCGCAGCAACACTGGGGCTTTGCGCTTCTCTACCCACCAAACGTCACGGTCATTCTCTTTCCATCTCGTAGACACGAGCTGAGAGATTGCAAACGTCGAGCAATTGCTCAGAGATGAAAAGTGCCAGCACTGAAAGCTCTTGCTAGCCAGCACCCTTCCTTGGAAGCGCTTTCACAGGCGCAGCAACACTGGGGCTTTGCGCTTCTCTAGCCACCAAACGTCACGGTCACTATCTCTCCGTCTTGTAGACACGAGCTGAGAAATTGCAAACGTCGAGCAATTGCTCAGAGATGAAAAGTGCCAGCACTGAAAGCTGTTGCTAGCCAGCACCCTTCCTTGGAAGCGCTTTCACAGGCGCAGTAACACTGGGACTTTGCACTTCTCTACCCACCAAACGTCACGGTCGTTCTCTTTCCGTCTCCTAGACACGAGCTGAGAGATTGCAAACGTCGAGCAATTGCTCAGAGATGAAAAGTGCCAGCACTGAAAGCTGTTGCTAGCCAGCACCCTTCCTTGGAAGTGCTTTCGTAGCCCTTAGAACACTGGGGCTCTTGGCTTCTCTAGCCACCTAATTTTCTGCTCATCCTCTCGCGCACTCTAAAGAGAGCTCAGGTGAGAAATTGCAAACATCGAGCAATTGCTCAGAGATGAAAAGTGCCATTAGTGAAAGCTGTTGCTAGCCAGCACCCTTCCTTGGAAGCGCTTTCACAGGCGCAGCAACACTGGGACTTTGCGCTTCCCTAGCCACCAAACGTCACGGTCACTATCTCTCCGTCTTGTAGACACGAGCTGAGAAATTGCAAAGGTCGAGCAATTGCTCAGAGATGAAAAGTGCCAGCACTGAAAGCTGTTGCTAGCCAGCACCCTTCCTTGGAAGCGCTTTCACAGGCGCAGCAACACTGGGGCTTTGCGCTTCTCTAGCCACTAAAGGTCACGGTCGTTCTCTTTCCATCTCGTAGACACGAGCTGAGAGATTGCAAACGTCGAGCAATTGCTCAAAGATGAAAAGTGCCAGCACTGAAAGCTCTTGCTAGCCAGCACCCTTCCTTGGAAGCGCTTTTGTAGCCCTAAGAACACTGGGGCTCCGGGCTTCTCTAGCCACCTAATCTTCTGCTCATCCTCTCGCGCACTCTAAAGAGAGCTCAGGTGAGAAATTGCAAACGTCGAGCAATTGCTCAGAGATGAAAAGTGCCAGCACTGAAAGCTGTTGCTAGCCAGCACCCTTCCTTGGAAGCGCTTTCACAGGCGCAGCAACACTGGGGCTTTGCGCTTCTCTAGCCACCAAACGTCACGGTCAGTCTCTTTCCGTCTCGTAGACACGAGCTGAGAGATTGCAAACGTCGAGCAATTGCTCAGAGATGAAAAGTGCCAGCACTGAAAGCTCTTGCTAGCCAGCACCCTTCCTTGGAAGTGCTTTTGTAGCCCTAAGAACACTGGGGCTCTGGGCTTCTCTAGCCACCTAATCTTCTGCTCATCCTCTCTCGTACTCTAAAGAGAGCTCAGGTGAGAAATTGCAAATGTCGAGCAATTGTTCAGAGATGAAAAGTGCCAGCACTGAAAGCTGTTGCTAGCCAGCACCCTTCCTTGGAAGCGCTTTCACAGGCGCAGCAACACTGGGGCTTTGCGCTTCTCTACCCACCAAACGTCACGGTCATTCTCTTTCGGTCTCGTAGACACGAGCTGAGAGATTGCAAACGTCGAGCAATTGCTCAGAGATGAAAAGTGCCAGCACTGAAAGCTGTTGCCAGCCAGCACCCTTCCTTGGAAACGCTCTTGTAGCCCTAAGAACACTGGGGCTATGTGCTTCTCTAGCCACCTAATCTTCTGCTCATCCTCTCGCGCACTCTAAAGAGAGCTCAGGTGAGAAATTGCAAACGTCGAGCAATTGCTCAGAGATGAAAAGTGCCAGCACTGAAAGCTCTTGCTAGCCAGCACCCTTCCTTGGAAGCGCTTTTGTAGCCCTAAGAACACTGGGGCTCTGGGCTTCTCTAGCCACCTAATCTTCTGCTCATCCTCTCTCGTACTCTAACGAGAGCTCAGGTGAGAAATTGCAAAGGTCGAGCAATTGCTCAGAGATGAAAAGTGCCAGCACTGAAAGCTGTTGCTAGCCAGCACCCTTCCTTGGAAGCGCTTTCACAGGCGCAGCAACACTGGGGCTTTGCGCTTCTCTAGCCACCAAACGTCACGGTCGTTCTCTTTCCATCTCGTAGACACGAGCTGAGAGATTGCAAACGTCGAGCAATTGCTCAGAGATGAAAAGTGCCAGCACTGAAAGCTCTTGCTAGCCAGCACCCTTCCTTGGAAACGCTCTTGTAGCCCTTAGAACACTGGGGCTCTGTGCTTCTCTAGCCACCTAATGTTCTGCTCGTCCTCTCGCGCACTCTAAAGAGAGCTCAGGTGAGAAATTGCAAACGTCGAGCAATTGCTCAGAGATGAAAAGTGCCAGCACTGAAAGCTGTTGCTAGCCAGCACCCTTCCTTGGAAGCGCTTTCACAGGCGCAGCAACACTGGGGCTTTGCGCTTCTCTAGCCACCAAACGTCACAGTCACTATCTCTCCGTCTTGTAGACACGAGCTGAGAAATTGCAAACGTCGAGCAATTGCTCAGAGATGAAAAGTGCCAGCACTGAAAGCTGTTGCTAGCCAGCACCCTTCCTTGGAAGCGCTTTTGTAGCCCTAAGAACACTGGGGCTCTGGGCTTCTCTAGCCACCTAATCTTCTGCTCATCCTCTCGCGCACTCTAAAGAGAGCTCAGGTGAGAAATTGCAAACATCGAGCAATTGCTCAGAGATGAAAAGTGCCAGCACTGAAAGCTGTTGCTAGCCAGCACCCTTCCTTGGAAGCGCTTTCACAGGCACAGCAACACTGGGGCTTTGCGCTTCTCTAGCCACCAAACGTCTCGATCACTATCTCTCCGTCTCGTAGACACGAGCTGAGAGAACGCAAACGTCGAGCAATTGCTCAGAGATGAAAAGTGCCAGCACTGAAAGCTCTTGCTAGCCAGCACCCTTCCTTGGAAGCGCTTTTGTAGGCCTAAGAACACTGGGGCTCTGGGCTTCTCTAGCCACCTAATCTTCTGCTCGTCCTCTCGCGCACTCTAACGAGAGCTCAGGTGAGAAATTGCAAAGGTCGAGCAATTGCTCAGAGATGAAAAGTGCCAGCACTGAAAGCTGTTGCTAGCCAGCACCCTTCCTTGGAAACGCTCTTGTAGCCCTAAGAACACTGGGGCTCTGGGCTTCTCTAGCCACCTAATCTTCTGCTCATCCTCTCGCGCACTCTAAAGAGAGCTCAGGTGAGAAATTGCAAACGTCGAGCAATTGCTCAGAGATGAAAAGTGCCAGCACTGAAAGCTGTTGCTAGCCAGCACCCTTCCTTGGAAGCGCTTTCACAGGCGCAGCAACACTGGGACTTTGCGCTTCTCTAGCCACCAAACGTCACGGTCACTATCTCTCCGTCTTGTAGACACGAGCTGAGAAATTGCAAACGTCGAGCAATTGCTCAGAGATGAAAAGTGCCAGCACTGAAAGCTCTTGCTAGCCAGCACCCTTCCTTGGAAGCGCTTTTGTAGGCCTAAGAACACTGGGGCTCTGGGCTTCTCTAGCCACCTAATCTTCTGCTCATCCTCTCGCGCACTCTAAAGAGAGCTCAGGTGAGAAATTGCAAACATCGAGCAATTGCTCAGAGATGAAAAGTGCCAGCACTGAAAGCTGTTGCTAGCCAGCACCCTTCCTTGGAAGCGCTTTCACAGGCGCAGCAACACTGGGGCTTTGCGCTTCTCTAGCCACCAAACGTCATGGTCATTCTCTTTCCATCTCGTAGACACGAGCTAGAGAAATTGCAAACGTCGAGCAATTGCTCAGAGATGAAAAGTGCCAGCACTGAAAGCTGTTGCTAGCCAGCACCCTTCCTTGGAAGTGCTTTTGTAGCCCTATGAACACTGGGGCTCTGGGCTTCTCTAGCCACCTAATCTTCTGCTCATCCTCTCGCGCACTCTAAAGAGAGCTCAGGTGAGAAATTGCAAACGTTGAGCAATTGCTCAGAGATGAAAAGTGCCAGCACTGAAAGCTCTTGCTAGCCAGCACCCTTCCTTGGAAGCGCTTTCACAGGCGCAGCAACACTGGGGCTTTGCGCTTCTCTAGCCACCAAACGTCACGATCACTATCTCTCCGTCTCGTAGACACGAGCTGAGAGATTGCAAACGTCGAGCAATTGCTCAGAGATGAAAAGTGCCAGCACTGAAAGCTGTTGCTAGCCAGCACCCTTCCTTGGAAGTGCTTTTGTAGCCCTTAGAACACTGGGGCTCTGGGCTTGTCTAGACACCTAATCTTCTGCTCATCCTCTCGCGCACTCTAAAGAGAGCTCAGGTGAGAAATTGCAAACGTCGAGCAATTGCTCAGAGATGAAAAGTGCCAGCACTGAAAGCTGTTGCTAGCCAGCACCCTTCCTTGGAAGTGCTTTTGTAGCCCTTAGAACACTGGGGCTCTGGGCTTGTCTAGACACCTAATCTTCTGCTCATCCTCTCGCGCACTCTAAAGAGAGCTCAGGTGAGAAATTGCAAAGGTCGAGCAATTGCTCAGAGATGAAAAGTGCCAGCACTGAAAGCTCTTGCTAGCCAGCACCCTTCCTTGGAAGCGCTTTCACAGGCGCAGCAACACTGGGGCTTTGCGCTTCTCTAGCCACCAAACGTCTCGATCACTATCTCTCCGTCTCGTAGACACGAGCTGAGAGAACGCAAACGTCGAGCAATTGCTCAGAGATGAAAAGTGCCAGCACTGAAAGCTCTTGCTAGCCAGCACCCTTCCTTGGAAGTGCTTTTGTAGCCCTATGAACACTGGGGCTCTGGGCTTCTCTAGCCACCTAATCTTCTGCTCATCCTGTCGCGCACTCTAAAGAGAGCTCAGGTGAGAAATTGCAAAGGTCGAGCAATTGCTCAGAGATGAAAAGTGCCAGCACTGAAAGCTCTTGCAAGCCAGCACCGTTCCTTGGAAGCGCTTTCACAGGCGCAGCAACACTGGGGCTTTGCGCTTCTCTAGCCACCAAACGTCACGGTCACTATCTCTCCGTCTCGTAGACATGAACTGAGAGATTGCAAAGGTCGAGCAATTGCTCAGAGATGTAAAGTGCCAGCACTGAAAGCTCTTGCTAGCCAGCACCCTTCCTTGGAAGCGCTTTCACAGGCGCAGCAACACTGGGGCTTTGCGCTTCTCTACCCACCAAACGTCATGGTCGTTCTCTTTCCATATCGTAGACACGAGCTGAGAAATTGCAAACGTCCAGCAATTGCTCAGAGATGAAAAGTGCCAGCACTGAAAGCTCTTGCTAGCCAGCACCCTTCCTTGGAAACGCTCTTGTAGCCCTATGAACACTGGGGCTCTGGGCTTCTCTAGCCACCTAATCTTCTGCTCATCCTCTCGCGCACTCTAAAGAGAGCTCAGGTGAGAAATTGCAAACGTCGAGCAATTGCTCAGAGATGAAAAGTGCCAGCACTGAAAGCTGTTGCTAGCCAGCACCCTTCCTTGGAAGCGCTTTCACAGGCGCAGCAACACTGGGGCTTTGCGCTTCTCTAGCCACCAAACGTCACGGTCAGTCTCTTTCCATCTCGTAGACACGAGCTGAGAGATTGCAAACGTCGAGCAATTGCTCAGAGATGAAAAGTGCCAGCACTGACAGCTCTTGCTAGCCAGCACCCTTCCTTGGAAACGCTCTTGTAGCCCTTAGAACACTGGGGCTATGTGCTTCTCTAGCCACCTAATCTTCTGCTCATCCTCTCGCGCACTCTAAAGAGAGCTCAGGTGAGAAATTGCAAACGTCGAGCAATTGCTCAGAGATGAAAAGTGCCAGCACTGAAAGCTGTTGCTAGCCAGCACCCTTCCTTGGAAGCGCTTTCACAGGCGCAGCAACACTGGGGCTTTGCGCTTCTCTAGCCACCAAACGTCACGATCACTATCTCTCCGTCTCATAGACACGAGCTGAGAGATTGCAAACGTCGAGCAATTGCTCAGAGATGAAAAGTGCCAGCACTGAAAGCTCTTGCTAGCCAGCACCCTTCCTTGGAAGCTCTTTTGTAGGCCTAAGAACACTGGGGCTCTGGGCTTCTCTAGCCACCTAATCTTCTGCTCATCCTCTCGCGCACTCTAAAGAGAGCTCAGGTGAGAAATTGCAAACGTCGAGCAATTGCTCAGAGATGAAAAGTGCCAGCACTGAAAGCTGTTGCTAGCCAGCACCCTTCCTTGGAAACGCTCTTGTAGCCCTTAGAACACTGGGGCTATGTGCTTCTCTAGCCACCTAATCTTCTGCTCATCCTCTCGCGCACTCTAAAGAGAGCTCAGGTGAGAAATTGCAAAGGTCGAGCAATTGCTCAGAGATGAAAAGTGCCAGCACTGAAAGCTCTTGCTAGCCAGCACCCTTCCTTGGAAGCGCTTTCACAGGCGCAGCAACACTGGGACTTTGCGCTTCTCTACCCACCAAATGTCACGGTCATTCTGTTTCCGTCTCGTAGACACGAGCTGAGAGATTGAAAACGTCGAGCAATTGCTCAGAGATGAAAAGTGCCAGCACTGAAAGCTCTTGCTAGCCAGCACCCTTCCTTGGAAGCGCTTTTGTAGGCCTAAGAACACTGGGGCTCTGGGCTTCTCTAGCCACCTAATCTTCTGCTCATCCTCTCGCACACTCTAAAGAGAGCACAGGTGAGAAATTGCAAACGTCGAGCAATTGCTCAGAGATGAAAAGTGCCAGCACTGAAAGCTGTTGCTAGCCAGCACCCTTCCTTGGAAGCGCTTTCACAGGCGCAGCAACACTGGGGCTTTGCGCTTCTCTACCCACCAAACGTCACAGTCACTATCTCTCCGTCTTGTAGACACGAGCTGAGAGATCGCAAACGTCGAGCAATTGCTCAGAGATGAAAAGTGCCAGCACTGAAAGCTGTTGCTAGCCAGCACCCTTCCTTGGAAGTGCTTTTGTAGCCCTATGAACAGTGGGGCTCTGGGCTTCTCTAGCCACCTAATCTTCTGCTCATCCTCTCGCGCACTCTAACGAGAGCTCAGGTGAGAAATTGCAAATGTCGAGCAATTGCTCAGAGATGAAAAGTGCCAGCACTGAAAGCTGTTGCTAGCCAGCACCCTTCCTTGGAAGCGCTTTCAGAGGCGCAGCAACACTGGGGCTTTGCGCTTCTCTAGCCACGAAACGTCACGGTCATTCTATTTCCATCTCGTAGACACGAGCTGAGAGATTGCAAACGTCGAGCAATTGCTCAGAGATGAAAAGTGCCAGCACTGAAAGCTCTTGCTAGCCAGCACCCTTCCTTGGAAACGCTCTTGTAGCCCTTAGAACACTGGGGCTCTGGGCTTCTCTAGCCACCTAATCTTCTGCTCATCCTCTCGCGCACTCTAAAGAGAGCTCAGGTGAGAAATTGCAAACGTCGAGCAATTGCTCAGAGATGAAAAGTGCCAGCACTGAAAGCTGTTGCTAGCCAGCACCCTTCCTTGGAAGCGCTTTCACAGGCGCAGCAACACTGGGGCTTTGCGCTTCTCTAGCCACCAAACGTCACGGTCACTATCTCTCCGTCTTGTAGACACGAGCTGAGAAATTGCAAACGTCGAGCAATTGCTCAGAGATGAAAAGTGCCAGCACTGAAAGCTCTTGCTAGCCAGCACCCTTCCTTGGAAGCGCTTTTGTAGGCCTAAGAACACTGGGGCTCTGGGCTTCTCTAGCCACCTAATCTTCTGCTGATCCTCTCGCGCACTCTAAAGAGAGCTCAGGTGAGAAATTGCAAACGTCGAGCAATTGCTCAGAGATGAAAAGTGCCAGCACTGAAAGCTGTTGCTAGCCAGCACCCTTCCTTGGAAGCGCTTTCACAGGCGCAGCAACACTGGGGCTTTGCGCTTCTCTAGCCACCAAACGTCACGCTCACTATCTCTCCGTCTTGTAGACACGAGCTGAGAAATTGCAAACGTCGAGCAATTGCTCAGAGATGAAAAGTGCCAGCACTGAAAGCTCTTGCTAGCCAGCACCCTTCCTTGGAAGCGCTTTTGTAGGCCTAAGAAGACTGGGGCTCTGGGCTTCTCTAGCCACCTCATCTTCTGCTCATCCTCTCGCGCACTCTAAAGAGAGCTCAGGTGAGAAATTGCAAAGGTCGAGCAATTGCTCAGAGATGAAAAGTGCCAGCACTGAAAGCTGTTGCTAGCCAGCACCCTTCCTTGGAAGCGCTTTCACAGGCGCAGCAACACTGGGGCTTTGCGCTTCTCTAGCCACCAAACGTCACAGTCACTATCTCTCCGTCTTGTAGACACGAGCTGAGAAATTGCAAACGTCGAGCAATTGCTCAGAGATGAAAAGTGCCAGCACTGAAAGCTCTTGCTAGCCAGCACCCTTCCTTGGAAGCGCTTTTGTAGGCCTAAGAACACTGGGGCTCTGGGCTTCTCTAGCCACCTAATCTTCTGCTCATCCTCTCGCGCACTCTAAAGAGAGCTCAGGTGAGAAATTGCAAACATCGAGCAATTGCTCAGAGATGAAAAGTGCCATTAGTGAAAGCTGTTGCTAGCCAGCACCCTTCCTTGGAAGCGCTTTCACAGGCGCAGCAACACTGGGACTTTGCGCTTCTCTAGCCACCAAACGTCACGGTCATTCTCTTTCCATCTCATAGACACGAGCTGAGAGATTGCAAACGTCGAGCAATTGCTCAGAGATGAAAAGTGCCAGCACTGAAAGCTCTTGCTAGCCAGCACCCTTCCTTGGAAGTGCTTTTGTAGCCCTAAGAACACTGGGGCTCTGGGCTTCTCTAGCCACCTAATCTTCTGCTCATCCTCTCGCGCACTCTAAAGAGAGCACAGGTGAGAAATTGCAAACGTCGAGCAATTGCTCAGAGATGAAAAGTGCCAGCACTGAAAGCTGTTGCTAGCCAGCACCCTTCCTTGGAAGCGCTTTCAGAGGCGCAGCAACACTGGGGCTTTGCGCTTCTCTAGCCACCAAACGTCACAGTCACTATCTCTCCGTCTTGTAGACACGAGCTGAGAGATCGCAAACGTCGAGCAATTGCTCAGAGATGAAAAGTGCCAGCACTGAAAGCTGTTGCTAGCCAGCACCCTTCCTTGGAAGCGCTTTTGTAGCCCTAAGAACACTGGGGCTCTGGGCTTCTCTAGCCACCTAATCTTCTGCTCATCCTCTCGCGCACTCTAAAGAGAGCTCAGGTGAGAAATTGCAAACGTCGAGCAATTGCTCAGAGATGAAAAGTGCCAGCACTGAAAGCTGTTGCCAGCCAGCACCCTTCCTTGGAAGCGCTTTCACAGGCGCAGCAACACTGGGGCTTTGCGCTTCTCTACCCACCAAACGTCACGGTCACTATCTCTCCGTCTTGTAGACACGAGCTGAGAAATTGCAAACGTCGAGCAATTGCTCAGAGATGAAAAGTGCCAGCACTGAAAGCTCTTGCTAGCCAGCACCCTTCCTTGGAAGCGCTTTTGTAGGCCTAAGAACACTGGGGCTCTTGGCTTCTCTAGCCACCTAATCTTCTGCTCATCCTCTCTCGTACTCTAAAGAGAGATCAGGTGAGAAATTGCAAATGTCGAGCAATTGCTCAGAGATGAAAAGTGCCAGCACTGAAAGCTGTTGCTAGCCAGCACCCTTCCTTGGAAGCGCTTTCAGAGGCGCAGCAACACTGGGGCTTTGCGCTTCTCTAGCCACCAAAGGTCACGGTCATTCTCTTTCCATCTCGTAGACACGAGCTGAGAGATTGCAAACGTCGAGCAATTGCTCAGAGATGAAAAGTGCCATTAGTGAAAGCTGTTGCTAGCCAGCACCCTTCCTTGGAAATGCTCTTGTAGCCCTTAGAACACTGGGGCTATGTGCTTCTCTAGCCACCTAATCTTCTGCTCATCCTCTCGCGCACTCTAAAGAGAGCTCAGGTGAGAAATTGCAAACGTCGAGCAATTGCTCAGAGATGAAAAGTGCCAGCACTGAAAGCTCTTGCTAGCCAGCACCCTTCCTTGGAAGTGCTTTTGTAGCCCTATGAACACTGGGGCTCTGGGCTTCTCTAGCCACCTCATCTTCTTCTCATCCTCTTTCGTACATTAACGAGAGCTCAGGTGAGAAATTGCAAAGGTCGAGCAATTGCTCAGAGATGAAAAGTGCCAGCACTGAAAGCTGTTGCTAGCCAGCACCCTTCCTTGGAAGCGCTTTCAGAGGCGCAGCAACACTGGGGCTTTGCGCTTCTCTAGCCACCAAACGTCACGGTCATTCTCTTTCCGTCTCGTAGACACGAGCTGAGAAATTGCAAACGTCGAGCAATTGCTCAGAGATGAAAAGTGCCAGCACTGACAGCTCTTGCTAGCCAGCACCCTTCCTTGGAAACGCTCTTGTAGCCCTTAGAACACTGGGGCTCTGGGCTTCTCTAGCCACCTAATCTTCTGCTCATCCTCTCGCGCACTCTAAAGAGAGCTCAGGTGAGAAATTGCAAACGTCGAGCAATTGCTCAGAGATGAAAAGTGCCAGCACTGAAAGCTCTTGCTAGCCAGCACCCTTCCTTGGAAGCGCTTTCACAGGCGCAGTAACACTGGGGCTTTGCGCTTCTCTAGCCACCAAACGTCACGGTCGTTCTCTTTCCATCTCGTAGACACGAGCTGAGAGATTGCAAACGTCGAGCAATTGCTCAGAGATGAAAAGTGCCAGCACTGAAAGCTCTTGCTAGCCGGCACCCTTCTTTGGAAGCGCTTTTGTAGGCCTAAGAACACTGGGGCTCTGGGCTTCTCTAGCCACCTAATCTTCTGCTCATCCTCTCGCGCACTCTAAAGAGAGCTCAGGTGAGAAATTGCAAAGGTCGAGCAATTGCTCAGAGATGAAAAGTGCCAGCACTGAAAGCTGTTGCTAACCAGCACCCTTCCTTGGAAGCGCTTTCAGAGGCGCAGCAACACTGGGGCTTTGCGCTTCTCTAGCCACCAAACGTCACGGTCATTCTCTTTCCATCTCGTAGACACGAGCTGAGAGATTGCAAACGTCGAGCAATTGCTCAGAGATGAAAAGTGCCAGCACTGAAAGCTCTTGCTAGCCAGCACCCTTCCTTGGAAACGCTCTTGTAGCCCTTAGAACACTGGGGCTCTGGGCTTCTCTAGCCACCTAATCTTCTGCTCATCCTCTCGCGCACTCTAAAGAGAGCTCAGGTGAGAAATTGCAAACGTCGAGCAATTGCTCAGAGATGAAAAGTGCCAGCACTGAAAGCTGTTGCTAGCCAGCACCCTTCCTTGGAAACGCTCTTGTAGCCCTTAGAACACTGGGGCTATGTGCTTCTCTAGCCACCTAATCTTCTGCTCATCCTCTTGCGCACTCTAAAGAGAGCTCTGGTGAGAAATTGCAAAGGTCGAGCAATTGCTCAGAGATGAAAAGTGCCATTAGTGAAAGCTGTTGCTAAGCAGCACCCTTCCTTGGAAGCGCTTTCACAGGCGCAGCAACACTGGGACTTTGCGCTTCTCTACCCACCAAACGTCACGGTCATTCTCTTTCCGTCTCATAGACACGAGCTGAGAGATCGCAAACGTCGAGCAATTGCTCAGAGATGAAAAGTGCCAGCACTGAAAGCTCTTGCTAGCCAGCACCCTTCCTTGGAAACGCTCTTGTAGGCCTAAGAAGACTGGGGCTCTGGGCTTCTCTAGCCACCTCATCTTCTGCTCATCCTCTCGCGCACTCTAAAGAGAGCTCAGGTGAGAAATTGCAAAGGTCGAGCAATTGCTCAGAGATGAAAAGTGCCAGCACTGAAAGCTGTTGCTAGCCAGCACCCTTCCTTGGAAGCGCTTTCACAGGCGCAGCAACACTGGGGCTTTGCGCTTCTCTAGCCACCAAAGGTCACGGTCATGCTCTTTCCATCTCGTAGACACGAGCTGAGAAATTGCAAACGTCGAGCAATTGCTCAGAGGTGAAAAGTGCCAGCACTGAAAGCTCTTGCTAGCCAGCACCCTTCCTTGGAAGTGCTTTTGTAGCCCTAAGAACACTGGGGCTCTTGGCTTCTCTAGCCACCTAATCTTCTGCTCATCCTCTCTCGTACTCTAAAGAGAGCTCAGGTGAGAAATTGCAAAGGTCGAGCAATTGCTCAGAGATGAAAAGTGCCAGCACTGAAAGCTCTTGCTAGCCAGCACCCTTCCTTGGAAGCGCTTTCAGAGGCGCAGCAACACTGGGGCTTTGCGCTTCTCTAGCCACCAAAGGTCACGGTCATTCTCTTTCCATCTCGTAGACACGAGCTGAGAAATTGCAAACGTCGAGCAATTGCTCAGAGATGAAAAGTGCCATTAGTGAAAGCTGTTGCTAGCCAGCACCCTTCCTTGGAAATGCTCTTGTAGCCCTTAGAACACTGGGGCTATGTGCTTCTCTAGCCACCTAATCTTCTGCTCATCCTCTCGCGCACTCTAAAGAGAGCTCAGGTGAGAAATTGCAAACGTCGAGCAATTGCTCAGAGATGAAAAGTGCCAGCAGTGAAAGCTGTTGCTAGCCAGCACCCTTCCTTGGAAGTGCTTTTGTAGCCCTTAGAACACTGGGGCTCTGGGCTTCTCTAGCCACCTCATCTTCTGCTCATCCTCTCTCGTACTCTAAAGAGAGCTCAGGTGAGAAATTGCAAAGGTCGAGCAATTGCTCAGAGATGAAAAGTGCCAGCACTGAAAGCTCTTGCTAGCCAGCACCCTTCCTTGGAAGCGCTTTCACAGGCGCAGCAACACTGGGGCTTTGCGCTTCTCTACCCACCAAACGTCACGGTCATTCTCTTTCCATCTCGTAGACACTAGCTGAGAGATTGCAAACGTCGAGCAATTGCTCAGAGATGAAAAGTGCCCGCACTGACAGCTCTTGCTAGCCAGCACCCTTCCTTGGAAACGCTCTTGTAGCCCTATGAACACTGGGGCTCTGTGCTTCTCTAGCCACCTAATCTTCTGCTCATCCTCTCGCGCACTCTAAAGAGAGCTCAGGTGAGAAATTGCAAACGTCGAGCAATTGCTCAGAGATGAAAAGTGCCAGCACTGAAAGCTGTTGCCAGCCAGCACCCTTCCTTGGAAGCGCTTTCACAGGCGCAGCAACACTGGGGCTTTGCGCTTCTCTAGCCACCAAACGTCACGGTCGTTCTCTTTCCATCTCGTAGACACGAGCTGAGAGATTGCAAACGTCGAGCAATTGCTCAGAGATGAAAAGTGCCAGCACTGAAAGCTCTTGCTAGCCGGCACCCTTCCTTGGAAGCGCTTTTGTAGGCCTAAGAACACTGGGGCTCTGGGCTTCTCTAGCCACCTAATCTTCTGCTCATCCTCTCGCGCACTCTAAAGAGAGCTCAGGTGAGAAATTGCAAACGTCGAGCAATTGCTCAGAGATGAAAAGTGCCAGCACTGAAAGCTGTTGCTAGCCAGCACCCTTCCTTGGAAGCGCTTTCAGAGGCGCAGCAACACTGGGGCTTTGCGCTTCTCTAGCCACCAAACGTCACAGTCACTATCTCTCCGTCTTGTAGACACGAGCTGAGAAATTGCAAACGTCGAGCAATTGCTCAGAGATGAAAAGTGCCAGCACTGAAAGCTGTTGCTAGCCAGCACCCTTCCTTGGAAGCGCTTTTGTAGGCCTAAGAACACTGGGGCTCTGGGCTTCTCTAGCCACCTAATCTATTGCTCATCCTGTCGCGCACTCTAAAGAGAGCTCAGGTGAGAAATTGCAAACATCGAGGAATTGCTCAGAGATGAAAAGGGCCAGCACTGAAAGCTGTTGCTAGCCAGCACCCTTCCTTGGAAGCACTTTCACAGGCGCAGCAACACTGGGGCTTTGCGCTTCTCTAGCCACCAAAGGTCACGGTCATTCTCTTTCCATCTCGTAGACACGAGCTGAGAAATTGCAAACGTCGAGCAATTGCTCAGAGATGAAAAGTGCCAGCACTGAAAGCTCTTGCTAGCCAGCACCCTTCCTTGGAAGTGCTTTTGTAGGCCTAAGAACACTGGGGCTCTGGGCTTCTCTAGCCACCTAATCTTCTGCTCATCCTCTCGCGCACTCTAAAGAGAGCTCAGGTGAGAAATTGCAAATGTCGAGCAATTGCTCAGAGATGAAAAGTGCCAGCACTGAAAGCTGTTGCTAGCCAGCACCCTTCCTTGGAAGCGCTTTCACAGGCGCAGCAACACTGGGGCTTTGCGCTTCTCTAGCCACCAAACGTCACGGTCATTCTCTTTCCATCTCGTAGACACGAGCTGAGAGATTGCAAACGTCGAGCAATTGCTCAGAGATGAAAAGTGCCATTAGTGAAAGCTGTTGCTAGCCAGCACCCTTCCTTGGAAATGCTCTTGTAGCCCTTAGAACACTGGGGCTCTGGGCTTCTCTAGCCACCTCATCTTCTGCTCATCCTCTTTCGTACATTAACGAGAGCTCAGGTGAGAAATTGCAAAGGTCGAGCAATTGCTCAGAGATGAAAAGTGCCAGCACTGAAAGCTGTTGCTAGCCAGCACCCTTCCTTGGAAGCGCTTTCAGAGGCGCAGCAACACTGGGGCTTTGCGCTTCTCTACCCACCAAACGTCACGGTCATTCTCTTTCCATCTCGTAGACACGAGCTGAGAGATTGCAAACGTCGAGCAATTGCTCAGAGATGAAAAGTACCCGCACTGACAGCTCTTGCTAGCCAGCACCCTTCCTTGGAAACGCTCTTGTAGCCCTTAGAACACTGGGGCTCTGTGCTTCTCTAGCCACCTAATCTTCTGCTCATCCTCTCGCGCACTCTAAAGAGAGCTCAGGTGAGAAATTGCAAACGTCGAGCAATTGCTCAGAGATGAAAAGTGCCAGCACTGAAAGCTGTTGCTAGCCAGCACCCTTCCTTGGAAGCGCTTTCAGAGGCGCAGCAACACTGGGGCTTTGCGCTTCTCTAGCCACCAAACGTCACAGTCACTATCTCTCCGTCTTGTAGACATGAGCTGAGAAATTGCAAACGTCGAGCAATTGCTCAGAGATGAAAAGTGCCAGCACTGAAAGCTCTTGCTAGCCAGCACCCTTCCTTGGAAGCGCTTTTGTAGGCCTAAGAACACTGGGGCTCTGGGCTTCTCTAGCCACCTAATCTATTGCTCATCCTGTCGCGCACTCTAAAGAGAGCTCAGGTGAGAAATTGCAAACATCGAGGAATTGCTCAGAGATGAAAAGTGCCAGCACTGAAAGCTGTTGCTAGCCAGCACCCTTCCTTGGAAGCGCTTTCACAGGCGCAGCAACACTGGGGCTTTGCGCTTCTCTACCCACCAAACGTCACGGTCGTTCTCTTTCCATCTCGTAGACACGAGCTGAGAAATTGCAAACGTCGAGCAATTGCTCAGAGATGAAAAGTGCCAGCACTGAAAGCTCTTGCTAGCCGGCACCCTTCCTTGGAAGTGCTTTTGTAGGCCTAAGAACACTGGGGCTCTGGGCTTCTCTAGCCACCTAATCTTCTGCTCATTCTCTCGCGCACTCTAAAGAGAGCTCAGGTGAGAAATTGCAAACGTCGAGCAATTGCTCAGAGATGAAAAGTGCCAGCACTGAAAGCTGTTGCTAGCCAGCAGCCTTCCTTGGAAGCGCTTTCACAGGCGCAGCAACACTGGGGCTTTGCGCTTCTCTAGCCACCAGAAGTCACAGTCACTATCTCTCCGTCTTGTAGACATGAGCTGAGAAATTGCAAACGTCGAGCAATTGCTCAGAGATGAAAAGTGCCAGCACTGAAAGCTGTTGCTAGCCAGCACCCTTCCTTGGAAGCGCTTTTGTAGCCCTAAGAACAGTGGGGCTCTGGGCTTCTCTAGCCACCTAATCTTCTGCTCATCCTCTCGCGCACTCTAAAGAGAGCTCAGGTGAGAAATTGCAAACATCGAGCAATTGCTCAGAGATGAAAAGTGCCAGCACTGAAAGCTCTTGCTAGCCAGCACCCTTCCTTGGAAGCGCTTTCACAGGCGCAGCAACACTGGGGCTTTGCGCTTCTCTAGCCACCAAACGTCACGGTCATTCTCTTTCCATCTCGTAGACACGAGCTGAGAGATTGCAAACGTCGAGCAATTGCTCAGAGATGAAAAGTGCCAGCACTGAAAGCTGTTGCTAGCCAGCACCCTTCCTTGGAAACGCTCTTGTAGCCCTTAGAACACTGGGGCTCTGGGCTTCTCTAGCCACCTAATCTTCTGCTCATCCTCTCGCGCACTCTAAAGAGAGCTCAGGTGAGAAATTGCAAAGGTCGAGCAATTGCTCAGAGATGAAAAGTGCCAGCACTGAAAGCTCTTGCTAGCCAGCACCCTTCCTTGGAAGCGCTTTCAGAGGCGCAGCAACAATGGGGCTTTGCGCTTCTCTACCCACCAAACGTCACGATCACTATCTCTCCGTCTCGTAGACACGAGCTGAGAGATCGCAAACGTCGAGCAATTGCTCAGAGATGAAAAGTGCCAGCACTGAAAGCTGTTGCTAGCCAGCACCCTTCCTTGGAAGCGCTTTCACAGGCGCAGCAACACTGGGGCTTTGCGCTTCTCTACCCACCAAACGTCATGGTCAGTCTCTTTCCATCTCGTAGACACGAGCTGAGAGATTGCAAACGTCGAGCAATTGCTCAGAGATGAAAAGTGCCAGCACTGAAAGCTCTTGCTAGCCGGCACCCTTCCTTGGAAACGCTCTTGTAGCCCTTAGAACACTGGGGCTATGTGCTTCTCTAGCCACCTAATCTTCTGCTCATCCTCTCGCGCACTCTAAAGAGAGCTCAGGTGAGAAATTGCAAACGTCGAGCAATTGCTCAGAGATGAAAAGTGCCAGCACTGAAAGCTCTTGCTAGCCAGCACCCTTCCTTGGAAGTGCTTTTGTAGCCCTTAGAACACTGGGGCTCTGGGCTTGTCTAGACACATAATCTTCTGCTCATCCTCTCACGCACTCTAAAGAGAGCTCAGGTGAGAAATTGCAAACGTCGAGCAATTGCTCAGAGATGAAAAGTGCCAGCACTGAAAGCTCTTGCAAGCCAGCACCCTTCCTTGGAAGCGCTTTCACAGGCGCAGCAACACTGGGGCTTTGCGCTTCTCTACCCACCAAACGTCACGGTCACTATCTCTCCGTCTTGTAGACACGAGCTGAGAGATTGCAAACGTCGAGCAATTGCTCAGAGATGAAAAGTGCCAGCACTGAAAGCTCTTGCTAGCCAGCACCCTTCCTTGGAAGCGCTTTCACAGGCGCAGCAACACTGGGGCTTTGCGCTTCTCTACCCACCAAACGTCACGGTCGTTCTCTTTCCATCTCGTAGACACGAGCTGAGAGATTGCAAACGTCGAGCAATTGCTCAGAGATGAAAAGTGCCAGCACTGAAAGCTCTTGCTAGCCAGCACCCTTCCTTGGAAGCGCTTTTGTAGGCCTAAGAACACTGGGGCTCTAGGCTTCTCTAGCCACCTATTCTTCTGCTCATCCTCTCGCGCACTCTAAAGAGAGCTCAGGTGAGAAATTGCAAACGTCGAGCAATTGCTCAGAGATGAAAAGTGCCAGCACTGAAAGCTGTTGCTAGCCAGCAGCCTTCCTTGGAAGCGCTTTCACAGGCGCAGCAACACTGGGGCTTTGCGCTTCTCTACCCACCAAACGTCATGGTCATTCTCTTTCCATCTCGTAGACACGAGCTGAGAGATTGCAAACGTCGAGCAATTGCTCAGAGATGAAAAGTACCCGCACTGACAGCTCTTGCTAGCCAGCACCCTTCCTTGGAAACGCTCTTGTAGCCCTTAGAACACTGGGGCTCTGTGCTTCTCTAGCCACCTAATCTTCTGCTCATCCTCTCGCGCACTCTAAAGAGAGCTCAGGTGAGAAATTGCAAACGTCGAGCAATTGCTCAGAGATGAAAAGTGCCAGCACTGAAAGCTGTTGCTAGCCAGCACCCTTCCTTGGAAGCGCTTTCAGAGGCGCAGCAACACTGGGGCTTTGCGCTTCTCTAGCCACCAAACGTCACAGTCACTATCTCTCCGTCTTGTAGACATGAGCTGAGAAATTGCAAACGTCGAGCAATTGCTCAGAGATGAAAAGTGCCAGCACTGAAAGCTCTTGCTAGCCAGCACCCTTCCTTGGAAGCGCTTTTGTAGGCCTAAGAACACTGGGGCTCTGGGCTTCTCTAGCCACCTAATCTATTGCTCATCCTGTCGCGCACTCTAAAGAGAGCTCAGGTGAGAAATTGCAAACATCGAGGAATTGCTCAGAGATGAAAAGTGCCAGCACTGAAAGCTGTTGCTAGCCAGCACCCTTCCTTGGAAGCGCTTTCACAGGCGCAGCAACACTGGGGCTTTGCGCTTCTCTACCCACCAAACGTCACGGTCGTTCTCTTTCCATCTCGTAGACACGAGCTGAGAAATTGCAAACGTCGAGCAATTGCTCAGAGATGAAAAGTGCCAGCACTGAAAGCTCTTGCTAGCCGGCACCCTTCCTTGGAAGTGCTTTTGTAGGCCTAAGAACACTGGGGCTCTGGGCTTCTCTAGCCACCTAATCTTCTGCTCATTCTCTCGCGCACTCTAAAGAGAGCTCAGGTGAGAAATTGCAAACGTCGAGCAATTGCTCAGAGATGAAAAGTGCCAGCACTGAAAGCTGTTGCTAGCCAGCAGCCTTCCTTGGAAGCGCTTTCACAGGCGCAGCAACACTGGGGCTTTGCGCTTCTCTAGCCACCAGAAGTCACAGTCACTATCTCTCCGTCTTGTAGACATGAGCTGAGAAATTGCAAACGTCGAGCAATTGCTCAGAGATGAAAAGTGCCAGCACTGAAAGCTGTTGCTAGCCAGCACCCTTCCTTGGAAGCGCTTTTGTAGCCCTAAGAACAGTGGGGCTCTGGGCTTCTCTAGCCACCTAATCTTCTGCTCATCCTCTCGCGCACTCTAAAGAGAGCTCAGGTGAGAAATTGCAAACATCGAGCAATTGCTCAGAGATGAAAAGTGCCAGCACTGAAAGCTCTTGCTAGCCAGCACCCTTCCTTGGAAGCGCTTTCACAGGCGCAGCAACACTGGGGCTTTGCGCTTCTCTAGCCACCAAACGTCACGGTCATTCTCTTTCCATCTCGTAGACACGAGCTGAGAGATTGCAAACGTCGAGCAATTGCTCAGAGATGAAAAGTGCCAGCACTGAAAGCTGTTGCTAGCCAGCACCCTTCCTTGGAAACGCTCTTGTAGCCCTTAGAACACTGGGGCTCTGGGCTTCTCTAGCCACCTAATCTTCTGCTCATCCTCTCGCGCACTCTAAAGAGAGCTCAGGTGAGAAATTGCAAAGGTCGAGCAATTGCTCAGAGATGAAAAGTGCCAGCACTGAAAGCTCTTGCTAGCCAGCACCCTTCCTTGGAAGCGCTTTCAGAGGCGCAGCAACAATGGGGCTTTGCGCTTCTCTACCCACCAAACGTCACGATCACTATCTCTCCGTCTCGTAGACACGAGCTGAGAGATCGCAAACGTCGAGCAATTGCTCAGAGATGAAAAGTGCCAGCACTGAAAGCTGTTGCTAGCCAGCACCCTTCCTTGGAAGCGCTTTCACAGGCGCAGCAACACTGGGGCTTTGCGCTTCTCTACCCACCAAACGTCATGGTCAGTCTCTTTCCATCTCGTAGACACGAGCTGAGAGATTGCAAACGTCGAGCAATTGCTCAGAGATGAAAAGTGCCAGCACTGAAAGCTCTTGCTAGCCGGCACCCTTCCTTGGAAACGCTCTTGTAGCCCTTAGAACACTGGGGCTATGTGCTTCTCTAGCCACCTAATCTTCTGCTCATCCTCTCGCGCACTCTAAAGAGAGCTCAGGTGAGAAATTGCAAACGTCGAGCAATTGCTCAGAGATGAAAAGTGCCAGCACTGAAAGCTCTTGCTAGCCAGCAGCCTTCCTTGGAAGTGCTTTTGTAGCCCTTAGAACACTGGGGCTCTGGGCTTGTCTAGACACCTAATCTTCTGCTCATCCTCTCACGCACTCTAAAGAGAGCTCAGGTGAGAAATTGCAAACGTCGAGCAATTGCTCAGAGATGAAAAGTGCCAGCACTGAAAGCTCTTGCAAGCCAGCACCCTTCCTTGGAAGCGCTTTCACAGGCGCAGCAACACTGGGGCTTTGCGCTTCTCTACCCACCAAACGTCACGGTCACTATCTCTCCGTCTCGTAGACACGAACTGAGAGATTGCAAACGTCGAGCAATTGCTCAGAGATGAAAAGTGCCAGCACTGAAAGCTCTTGCTAGCCAGCACCCTTCCTTGGAAGCGCTTTCACAGGCGCAGCAACACTGGGGCTTTGCGCTTCTCTACCCACCAAACGTCACGGTCGTTCTCTTTCCATCTCGTAGACACGAGCTGAGAGATTGCAAACGTCGAGCAATTGCTCAGAGATGAAAAGTGCCAGCACTGAAAGCTCTTGCTAGCCAGCACCCTTCCTTGGAAGCGCTTTTGTAGGCCTAAGAACACTGGGGCTCTAGGCTTCTCTAGCCACCTATTCTTCTGCTCATCCTCTCGCGCACTCTAAAGAGAGCTCAGGTGAGAAATTGCAAACGTCGAGCAATTGCTCAGAGATGAAAAGTGCCAGCACTGAAAGCTGTTGCTAGCCAGCACCCTTCCTTGGAAGTGCTTTCAGAGGCGCAGCAACACTGGGGCTTTGCGCTTCTCTAGCCACCAAACTTCACGGTCATTCACTTTCCATCTCCTAGACACGAGCTGAGAGATTGCAAAAGTCGAGCAATTGCTCAGAGATGAAAAGTGCCAGCACTGAAAGCTGTTGCTAGCCAGCACCCTTCCTTGGAAGTGCTTTCAGAGGCGCAGCAACACTGGGGCTTTGCGCTTCTCTGGCCACCAAACGTCACGGTCATTCTCTTTCCATCTCGTAGACACGAGCTGAGAGATTGCAAACGTCGAGCAATTGCTCAGAGATGAAAAGTGCCAGCACTGAAAGCTGTTGCTAGCCAGCACCCTTCCTTGGAAACGCTTTTGTAGGCCTAAGAACACTGGGGCTCTGGGCTTCTCGAGCCACCTAATCTTCTGCTCATCCTCTCTCGTACTCTAAAGAGAGCTCAGGTGAGAAATTGCAAATGTCGAGCAATTGCTCAGAGATGAAAAGTGCCAGCACTGAATGCTGTTGCTAGCCAGCAGCCTTCCTTGGAAGCGCTTTCACAGGCGCAGCAACAGTGGGACTTTGCGCTTCTCTACCCACCAAACGTCACGGTCACTATCTCTCCGTCTCGTAGACACGAGCTGAGAGATCGCAAACGTCGAGCAATTGCTCAGAGATGAAAAGTGCCAGCACTGAAAGCTGTTGCTAGCCAGCACCCTTCCTTGGAAGTGCTTTCAGAGGCGCAGCAACACTGGGGCTTTGCGCTTCTCTAGCCACCAAACGTCACGGTCATTCACTTTCCATCTCCTAGTCACGAGCTGAGAGATTGCAAAAGTCGAGCAATTGCTCAGAGATGAAAAGTGCCAGCACTGAAAGCTGTTGCTAGCCAGCACCCTTCCTTGGAAGTGCTTTCAGAGGCGCAGCAACACTGGGGCTTTGCGCTTCTCTAGCCACCAAACGTCACGGTCATTCTCTTTCCATCTCGTAGACACGAGCTGAGAGATTGCAAACGTCGAGGAATTGCTCAGAGATGAAAAGTGCCAGCACTGAAAGCTCTTGCTAGCCAGCACCCTTCCTTGGAAGTGCTTTTGTAGCCCTAAGAACATTGGGGCTCTTGGCTTCTCGAGCCACCTAATCTTCTGCTCATCCTCTCTCGTACTCTAACGAGAGCTCAGGTGAGAAATTGCAAAGGTCGAGCAATTGCTCAGAGATGAAAAGTGCCAGCACTGAAAGCTGTTGCTAGCCAGCACCCTTCCTTGGAAGCGCTTTCACAGGCGCAGTAACACTGGGGCTTTGCGCTTCTCTAGCCACCAAACGTCACGGTCAGTCTCTTTCCATCTCGTCGACACGAGCTGAGAGATTGCAAACGTCGAGCAATTGCTCAGAGATGAAAAGTGCCAGCACTGAAAGCTCTTGCTAGCCAGCACCCTTCCTTGGAAGTGCTTTTGTAGCCCTAAGAACACTGGGGCTCTGGGCTTCTCTAGCCACCTAATCTTCTGCTCATCCTCTCGCGCACTCTAAAGAGAGCTCAGGTGAGAAATTGCAAAGGTCGAGCAATTGCTCAGAGATGAAAAGTGCCAGCACTGAAAGCTGTTGCTAGCCAGCACCCTTCCTTGGAAGCGCTTTCACAGGCGCAGCAACACTGGGGCTTTGCGCTTCTCTAGCCACCAAACGTCACGGTCACTATCTCTCTGTCTTGTAGACACGAGCTGAGAAATTGCAAACGTCGAGCAATTGCTCAGAGATGAAAAGTGCCAGCACTGAAAGCTCTTGCTAGCCAGCACCCTTCCTTGGAAGCGCTTTTGTAGCCCTAAGAACACTGGGGCTCTGGGCTTCTCTAGCCACCTAATCTTCTGCTCATCCTCTCGCGCACTCTAAAGAGAGCTCAGGTGAGAAATTGCAAAGGTCGAGCAATTGCTCAGAGATGAAAAGTGCCAGCACTGAAAGCTGTTGCTAGCCAGCACCCTTCCTTGGAAGCGCTTTCACAGGCGCAGCAACACTGGGGCTTTGCGCTTCTCTAGCCACCAAACGTCACGGTCATTCTCTTTCCATCTCGTAGACACGAGCTGAGAGATTGCAAACGTCGAGCAATTGCTCAGAGATGAAAAGTGCCAGCACTGAAAGCTGTTGCCAGCCAGCACCGTTCCTTGGAAGCGCTTTCACAGGCGCAGCAACACTGGGGCTTTGCGCTTCTCTAGCCACCAAACGTCACGGTCATTCACTTTCCATCTCCTAGACACGAGCTGAGAGATTGCAAACGTCGAGCAATTGCTCAGAGATGAAAAGTGCCAGCACTGAAAGCTCTTGCTAGCCAGCACCCTTCCTTGGAAGCGCTTTCACAGGCGCAGCAACACTGGGGCTTTGCGCTTCTCTAGCCACCAAACGTCACTGTCAGTCTCTTTCCATCTCGTAGACACGAGCTGAGAGATTGCAAACGTCGAGCAATTGCTCAAAGATGAAGTGCCAGCACTGAAAGCTCTTGCTAGCCGGCACCCTTCCTTGGAAGCGCTCTTGTAGCCCTTAGAACACTGGGGCTCTGTGCTTCTCTAGCCACCTAATCTTCTGCTCATCCTCTCGCGCACTCTAAAGAGAGCTCAGGTGAGAAATTGCAAAGGTCGAGCAATTGCTCAGAGATGAAAAGTGCCAGCACTGAAAGCTCTTGCTAGCCAGCACCCTTCCTTGGAAGTGCTTTTGTAGCCCTAAGAACACTGGGGCTCTGGGCTTCTCGAGCCACCTAATCTTCTGCTCATCCTCTCTCGTACTCTAACGAGAGCTCTGGTGAGAAATTACAAATGTCGAGCAATTGCTCAGAGATGAAAAGTGCCAGCACTGAAAGCTCTTGCTAGCCAGCACCCTTCCTTGGAAGCGCTTTCACAGGCGCAGCAACACTGGGGCTTTGCGCTTCTCTACCCACCAAACGTCACGGTCACTATCTCTCCGTCTCGTAGACATGAGCTGAGAAATTGCAAACGTCGAGCAATTGCTCAGAGATGAAAAGTGCCAGCACTGAAAGCTCTTGCTAGCCAGCACCCTTCCTTGGAAGTGCTTTTGTAGGCCTATGAACACTGGGGCTCTGGGCTTATCTAGCCACCTAATCTTCTGCTCATCCTCTCGCGCACTCTAAAGAGAGCTCAGGTGAGAAATTGCAAATGTCGAGCAATTGCTCAGAGATGAAAAGTGCCAGCACTGAAAGCTGTTGCTAGCCAGCACCCCTCCTTGGAAGCGCTTTCACAGGCGCAGCAACACTGGGGCTTTGCGCTTCTCTAGCCACCAAACGTCACGGTCAGTCTCTTTCCGTCTCGTAGACACGAGCTGAGAGATTGCAAACGTCGAGCAATTGCTCAGAGATGAAAAGTGCCAGCACTGAAAGCTCTTGCTAGCCAGCACCCTTCCTTGGAAGCGCTCTTGTAGCCCTTAGAACACTGGGGCTCTGTGCTTCTCTAGCCACCTAATTTCTGCTCATCCTCTCGCGCACTCTAAAGAGAGCTCAGGTGAGAAATTGCAAACGTCGAGCAATTGCTCAGATATGAAAAGTGCCAGCACTGAAAGCTGTTGCTAGCCAGCACCCTTCCTTGGAAGTGCTTTTGTAGCCCTAAGAACACTGGGGCTCTGGGCTTCTCGAGCCACCTAATCTTCTGCTCATCCTCTCTCGTACTCTAACGAGAGCTCTGGTGAGAAATTACAAATGTCGAGCAATTGCTCAGAGATGAAAAGTGCCAGCACTGAAAGCTCTTGCTAGCCAGCACCCTTCCTTGGAAGCACTTTCACAGGCGCAGTAACACTGGGGCTTTGCGCTTCTCTAGCCACCAAAGGTCACGGTCAGTCTCTTTCCATCTCGTAGACACGAGCTGAGAGATTGCAAACGTCGAGCAATTGCTCAGAGATGAAAAGTGCCAGCACTGAAAGCTCTTGCTAGCCAGCACCCTTCCTTGGAAGCGCTTTTGTAGCCCTAAGAACACTGGGGCTCTGGGCTTCTCTAGCCACCTAATCTTCTGCTCATCCTCTCGCGCACTCTAACGAGAGCTCAGGTGAGAAATTGCAAACGTCGAGCAATTGCTCAGAGATGAAAAGTGCCAGCACTGAAAGCTCTTGCTAGCCAGCACCCTTCCTTGGAAGCGCTTTCACAGGCACAGTAACACTGGGGCTTTGCGCTTCTCTAGCCACCAAAGGTCACGGTCACTCTCTTTCCATCTCGTAGACACGAGCTGAGAAATTGCAAACGTCGAGCAATTGCTCAGAGATGAAAAGTGCCAGCACTGAAAGCTGTTGCTAGCCAGCACCCTTCCTTGGAAGCGCTTTTGTAGGCCTAAGAACAGTGTGGCTCTGGGCTTCTCTAGCCACCTAATCTTCTGCTCATCCTCTCGCGCACTCTAAAGAGAGCTCAGGTGAGAAATTGCAAACGTCGAGCAATTGCTCAGAGATGAAAAGTGCCAGCACTGAAAGCTCTTGCTAGCCAGCACCCTTCCTTGGAAGCGCTTTCACAGGCGCAGCAACACTGGGACTTTGCGCTTCTCTAGCCACCAAACGTCACGGTCGTTCTCTTTCCATATCGTAGACACGAGCTGAGAGATTGCAAAGGTCGAGCAATTGCTCAGAGATGAAAAGTGCCAGCACTGAAAGCTCTTGCTAGCCAGCACCCTTCCTTGGAAGCGCTTTTGTAGCCCTTAGAACACTGGGGCTCTGGGCTTCTCTAGCCACCTAATCTTCTGCTCATCCTCTCGCGCACTCTAACGAGAGCTCAGGTGAGAAATTGCAAACGTCGAGCAATTGCTCAGAGATGAAAAGTGCCAGCACTGAAAGCTGTTGCTAGCCAGCACCCTTCCTTGGAAGCGCTTTCACAGGCGCAGCAACACTGGGGCTTTGCGCTTCTCTAGCCACCAAACGTCACGATCACTATCTCTCCGTCTTGTAGACACGAGCTGAGAGATTGCAAAGGTCGAGCAATTGCTCAGAGATGAAAAGTGCCAGCACTGAAAGCTGTTGCTAGCCAGCACCCTTCCTTGGAAGCGCTTTTGTAGCCCTAAGAACACTGGGGCTCTGGGCTTCTCTAGCCACCTAATCTTCTGCTCATCCTCTCGTGCACTCTAAAGAGAGCTCAGGTGAGAAATTGCAAACGTCGAGCAATTGCTCAGAGATGAAAAGTGCCAGCACTGAAAGCTCTTGCTAGCCAGCACCCTTCCTTGGAAGCGCTTTTGTAGGCCTAAGAACACTGGGGCTCTGGGCTTCTCTAGCCACCTAATCTTCTGCTCATCCTCTCGCGCACTCTAAAGAGAGCTCAGGTGAGAAATTGCAAATGTCGAGCAATTGCTCAGATATGAAAAGTGCCAGCACTGAAAGCTGTTGCTAGCCAGCACCCTTCCTTGGAAGTGCTTTCACAGGCGCAGCAACACTGGGCCTTTGCGCTTCTCTAGCCACCAAACGTCACGGTCACTATCTATCCGTCTTGTAGACACGAGCTGAGAAATTGCAAACGTCGAGCAATTGCTCAGAGATGAAAAGTGCCAGCACTGAAAGCTCTTGCTAGCCAGCACCCTTCCTTGGAAGCGCTTTCACAGGCGCAGCAACACTGGGGCTTTGCGCTTCTCTACCCACCAAACGTCACGGTCAGTCTCTTTCCGTCTCGTAGACACGAGCTGAGAGATTGCAAACGTCGAGCAATTGCTCAGAGATGAAAAGTGCCAGCACTGAAAGCTCTTGCTAGCCAGCACCCTTCCTTGGAAGCGCTCTTGTAGCCCTTAGAACACTGGGGCTCTGTGCTTCTCTAGCCACCTAATCTTCTGCTCATCCTCTCGCGCACTCTAAAGAGAGCTCAGGTGAGAAATTGCAAACGTCGAGCAATTGCTCAGAGATGAAAAGTGCCAGCACTGAAAGCTCTTGCTAGCCAGCACCCTTCCTTGGAAGCGCTTTCACAGGCGCAGTAACACTGGGGCTTTGCGCTTCTCTAGCCACCAAAGGTCACGGTCAGTCTCTTTCCGTCTCGTAGACACGAGCTGAGAGATTGCAAACGTCGAGCAATTGCTCAGAGATGAAAAGTGCCAGCACTGAAAGCTCTTGCTAGCCAGCACCCTTCCTTGGAAGCGCTTTTGTAGCCCTAAGAATACTGGGGCTCTGGGCTTCTCTAGCCACCTAATCTTCTGCTCATCCTCTCGCGCACTCTAAAGAGAGCTCAGGTGAGAAATTGCAAAGGTCGAGCAATTGCTCAGAGATGAAAAGTGCCAGCACTGAAAGCTCTTGCTAGCCAGCACCCTTCCTTGGAAGCGCTTTCACAGGCACAGTAACACTGGGGCTTTGCGCTTCTCTAGCCACCAAACATCACGGTCATTCTCTTTCCATCTCGTAGACACGAGCTGAGAAATTGCAAACGTCGAGCAATTGCTCAGAGATGAAAAGTGCCAGCACTGAAAGCTCTTGCTAGCCAGCACCCTTCCTTGGAAGTGCTTTTGTAGGCCTAAGAACACTGGGGCTCTGGGCTTCTCTAGCCACCTAATCTTCTGCTCATCCTCTCGCGCAGTCTAAAGAGAGCTCAGGTGAGAAATTGCAAAGGTCGAGCAATTGCTCAGAGATGAAAAGTGCCAGCAGTGAAAGCTCTTGCTAGCCAGCACCCTTCCTTGGAAGCGCTTTTGTAGCCCTTAGAACACTGGGGCTCTGGGCTTCTCCAGACACCTAATCTTCTGCTCATCCTCTCGCGCACTCTAAAGAGAGCTCAGGTGAGAAATTGCAAACGTCGAGCAATTGCTCAGAGATGAAAAGTGCCAGCACTGAAAGCTCTTGCTAGCCAGCACCCTTCCTTGGAAGCGCTTTCACAGGCGCAGCAACACTGGGACTTTGCGCTTCTCTAGCCACCAAACGTCACGGTCGTTCTCTTTCCATCTCGTAGACACGAGCTGAGAGATTGCAAACGTCGAGCAATTGCTCAGAGATGAAAAGTGCCAGCACTGAAAGCTGTTGCTAGCCAGCACCCTTCCTTGGAAGTGCTTTTGTAGCCCTTAGAACACTGGGGCTCTGTGCTTCTCTAGCCACCTAATCTTCTGCTCATCCTCTCGCGCACTCTAAAGAGAGCTCAGGTGAGAAATTGCAAAGGTCGAGCAATTGCTCAGAGATGAAAAGTGCCAGCACTGAAAGCTCTTGCTAGCCAGCACCCTTCCTTGGAAGCGCTTTCACAGGCGCAGCAACACTGGGGCTTTGCGCTTCTCTACCCACCAAACGTCACGGTCACTATCTCTCCGTCTTGTAGACACGAGCTGAGAAATTGCAAACGTCGAGCAATTGCTCAGAGATGAAAAGTGCCAGCACTGAAAGCTGTTGCTAGCCAGCACCCTTCCTTGGAAGCGCTTTTGTAGCCCTAAGAACACTGGGGCTCTGGGCTTCTCTAGCCACCTAATCTTCTGCTCATCCTCTCGCGCACTCTAAAGAGAGCTCAGGTGAGAAATTGCAAACGTCGAGCAATTGCTCAGAGATGAAAAGTGCCAGCACTGAAAGCTGTTGCTAGCCAGCACCCTTCCTTGGAAGCGCTTTCACAGGCGCAGCAACACTGGGGCTTTGCGCTTCTCTAGCCACCAAACGTCACGGTCACTCTCTTTCCATCTCGTAGACACGAGCTGAGAGATTGCAAACGTCGAGCAATTGCTCAGAGATGAAAAGTGCCAGCACTGAAAGCTGTTGCTAGCCAGCACCCTTCCTTGGAAACGCTCTTGTAGCCCTTAGAACACTGGGGCTATGTGCTTCTCTAGCCACCTAATCTTCTGCTCATCCTCTCGCGCACTCTAAAGAGAGCTCAGGTGAGAAATTGCAAATGTCGAGCAATTGCTCAGAGATGAAAAGTGCCAGCACTGAAAGCTCTTGCTAGCCAGCACCCTTCCTTGGAAACGCTCTTGTAGCCCTAAGAACACTGGGGCTCTGGGCTTCTCGAGCCACCTAATCTTCTGCTCATCCTCTCGCACAATCTAAAGAGAGCTCAGGTGAGAAATTGCAAACGTCGAGCAATTGCTCAGAGATGAAAAGTGCCAGCACTGAAAGCTGTTGCTAGCCAGCACCCTTCCTTGGAAGTGCTTTCACAGGCGCAGCAACACTGGGGCTTTGCGCTTCTCTAGCCACCAAACGTCACGGTCACTATCTCTCCGTCTCGTAGACTCGAACTGAGAGATTGCAAACGTCCGGCAATTGCTCAGAGATGAAAAGTGCCAGCACTGAAAGCTGTTGCTAGCCAGCACCCTTCCTTGGAAGCGCTTTCACAGGCGCAGCAACACTGGGGCTTTGCGCTTCTCTACCCACCAAACGTCACGGTCGTTCTCTTTCCATCTCGTAGACACGAGCTGAGAGATTGCAAACGTCGAGCAATTGCTCAGAGATGAAAAGTGCCAGCACTGAAAGCTGTTGCTAGCCAGCACCCTTCCTTGGAAGCGCTTTTGTAGCCCTTAGAACACTGGGGCTCTGTGCTTCTCTAGCCACCTAATCTTCTGCTCATCCTCTCGCGCACTCTAAAGAGAGCTCAGGTGAGAAATTGCAAACGTCGAGCAATTGCTCAGAGATGAAAAGTGCCAGCACTGAAAGCTGTTGCTAGCCAGCACCCTTCCTTGGAAGCGCTTTCACAGGCGCAGCAACACTGGGGCTTTGCGCTTCTCTAGCCACCAAACGTCACGATCACTATCTCTCCGTCTTGTAGACACGAGCTGAGGGATCGCAAACGTCGAGCAATTGCTCAGAGATGAAAAGTGCCAGCACTGAAAGCTCTTGCTAGCCAGCACCCTTCCTTGGAAGCGCTTTTGTAGCCCTATGAACACTGGGGCTCTGGGCTTCTCTAGCCACCTTATCTTCTGCTCATCCTCTCGTGCACTCTAAAGAGAGCTCAGGTGAGAAATTGCAAACGTCGAGCAATTGCTCAGAGATGAAAAGTGCCAGCACTGAAAGCTGTTGCTAGCCAGCACCCTTCCTTGGAAGCGCTTTTGTAGCCCTAAGAACACTGGGGCTCTGGGCTTCTCTAGCCACCTAATCTTCTGCTCATCCTCTCGCGCACTGTAAAGAGAGCTCAGGTGAGAAATTGCAAACGTCGAGCAATTGCTCAGAGATGAAAAGTGCCAGCACTGAAAGCTGTTGCTAGCCAGCACCCTTCCTTGGAAGTGCTTTTGTAGGCCTAAGAACAGTGGGGCTCTGGGCTTCTCTAGCCACCTAATCTTCTGCTCATCCTCTCGCGCACTCTAAAGAGAGCTCAGGTGAGAAATTGCAAACGTCGAGCAATTGCTCAGAGATGAAAAGTGCCAGCACTGAAAGCTGTTGCTAGCCAGCACCCTTCCTTGGAAGCGCTTTCACAGGCGCAGTAACACTGGGGCTTTGCGCTTCTCTACCCACCAAAGGTCACGGTCAGTCTCTTTCCATCTCGTAGACACGAGCTGAGAGATTGCAAACGTCGAGCAATTGCTCAGAGATGAAAAGTGCCAGCACTGAAAGCTCTTGCTAGCCAGCACCCTTCCTTGGAAGCGCTTTTGTAGCCCTAAGAACAGTGGGGCTCTGGGCTTCTCTAGCCACCTAATCTTCTGCTCATCCTCTCTTGTACTCTAAAGAGAGCTCAGGCGAGAAATTGCAAAGGTCGAGCAATTGCTCAGAGATGAAAAGTGCCAGCACTGAAAGCTGTTGCTAGCCAGCACCCTTCCTTGGAAGCGCTTTCACAGGCGCAGCAACACTGGGGCTTTGCGCTTCTCTAGCCACCAAACGTCACGGTCATTCTCTTTCCATCTCGTAGACACGAGCTGAGAGATTGCAAACGTCGAGCAATTGCTCAGAGATGAAAAGTGCCAGCACTGAAAGCTGTTGCTAGCCAGCACCCTTCCTTGGAAGTGCTTTCACAGGCGCAGCAACACTGGGGCTTTGCGCTTCTCTAGCCACCAAACGTCACGGTCACTATCTCTCCGTCTCGTAGACTCGAACTGAGAGATTGCAAACGTCCGGCAATTGCTCAGAGATGAAAAGTGCCAGCACTGAAAGCTGTTGCTAGCCAGCACCCTTCCTTGGAAGCGCTTTCACAGGCGCAGCAACACTGGGGCTTTGCGCTTCTCTAGCCACCAAACGTCACGGTCGTTCTCTTTCCATCTCGTAGACACGAGCTGAGAGATTGCAAACGTCGAGCAATTGCTCAGAGATGAAAAGTGCCAGCACTGAAAGCTGTTGCTAGCCAGCACCCTTCCTTGGAAGCGCTTTTGTAGCCCTTAGAACACTGGGGCTCTGTGCTTCTCTAGCCACCTAATCTTCTGCTCATCCTCTCGCGCACTCTAAAGAGAGCTCAGGTGAGAAATTGCAAACGTCGAGCAATTGCTCAGAGATGAAAAGTGCCAGCACTGAAAGCTGTTGCTAGCCAGCACCCTTCCTTGGAAGCGCTTTCACAGGCGCAGCAACACTGGGGCTTTGCGCTTCTCTAGCCACCAAACGTCACGATCACTATCTCTCCGTCTTGTAGACACGAGCTGAGGGATCGCAAACGTCGAGCAATTGCTCAGAGATGAAAAGTGCCAGCAC
Organism: Sarcoramphus papa; assembly: GCA_037962945.1. Classification (NCBI taxonomy): domain Eukaryota; kingdom Metazoa; phylum Chordata; class Aves; order Accipitriformes; family Cathartidae; genus Sarcoramphus; species Sarcoramphus papa. Next base: position 19,109,254 of record CM075588.1, read on the forward strand.
TGAAAGCTCTTGCTAGCCAGCACCCTTCCTTGGAAGCGCTTTTGTAGCCCTATGAACACTGGGGCTCTGGGCTTCTCTAGCCACCTTATCTTCTGCTCATCCTCTCGTGCACTCTAAAGAGAGCTCAGGTGAGAAATTGCAAACGTCGAGCAATTGCTCAGAGATGAAAAGTGCCAGCACTGAAAGCTGTTGCTAGCCAGCACCCTTCCTTGGAAGCGCTTTTGTAGCCCTAAGAACACTGGGGCTCTGGGCTTCTCTAGCCACCTAATCTTCTGCTCATCCTCTCGCGCACTGTAAAGAGAGCTCAGGTGAGAAATTGCAAACGTCGAGCAATTGCTCAGAGATGAAAAGTGCCAGCACTGAAAGCTGTTGCTAGCCAGCACCCTTCCTTGGAAGTGCTTTTGTAGGCCTAAGAACAGTGGGGCTCTGGGCTTCTCTAGCCACCTAATCTTCTGCTCATCCTCTCGCGCACTCTAAAGAGAGCTCAGGTGAGAAATTGCAAACGTCGAGCAATTGCTCAGAGATGAAAAGTGCCAGCACTGAAAGCTGTTGCTAGCCAGCACCCTTCCTTGGAAGCGCTTTCACAGGCGCAGTAACACTGGGGCTTTGCGCTTCTCTACCCACCAAAGGTCACGGTCAGTCTCTTTCCATCTCGTAGACACGAGCTGAGAGATTGCAAACGTCGAGCAATTGCTCAGAGATGAAAAGTGCCAGCACTGAAAGCTCTTGCTAGCCAGCACCCTTCCTTGGAAGCGCTTTTGTAGCCCTAAGAACAGTGGGGCTCTGGGCTTCTCTAGCCACCTAATCTTCTGCTCATCCTCTCTTGTACTCTAAAGAGAGCTCAGGCGAGAAATTGCAAAGGTCGAGCAATTGCTCAGAGATGAAAAGTGCCAGCACTGAAAGCTGTTGCTAGCCAGCACCCTTCCTTGGAAGCGCTTTCACAGGCGCAGCAACACTGGGGCTTTGCGCTTCTCTAGCCACCAAACGTCACGGTCATTCTCTTTCCATCTCGTAGACACGAGCTGAGAGATTGCAAACGTCGAGCAATTGCTCAGAGATGAAAAGTGCCAGCACTGAAAGCTGTTGCTAGCCAGCACCCTTCCTTGGAAGTGCTTTCACAGGCGCAGCAACACTGGGCCTTTGCGCTTCTCTAGCCACCAAACGTCACGGTCACTATCTATCCGTCTTGTAGACACGAGCTGAGAAATTGCAAACGTCGAGCAATTGCTCAGAGATGAAAAGTGCCAGCACTGAAAGCTCTTGCTAGCCAGCACCCTTCCTTGGAAGCGCTTTCACAGGCGCAGCAACACTGGGGCTTTGCGCTTCTCTACCCACCAAACGTCACGGTCAGTCTCTTTCCGTCTCGTAGACACGAGCTGAGAGATTGCAAACGTCGAGCAATTGCTCAGAGATGAAAAGTGCCAGCACTGAAAGCTCTTGCTAGCCAGCACCCTTCCTTGGAAGCGCTCTTGTAGCCCTTAGAACACTGGGGCTCTGTGCTTCTCTAGCCACCTAATCTTCTGCTCATCCTCTCGCGCACTCTAAAGAGAGCTCAGGTGAGAAATTGCAAACGTCGAGCAATTGCTCAGAGATGAAAAGTGCCAGCACTGAAAGCTCTTGCTAGCCAGCACCCTTCCTTGGAAGCGCTTTCACAGGCGCAGTAACACTGGGGCTTTGCGCTTCTCTAGCCACCAAAGGTCACGGTCAGTCTCTTTCCGTCTCGTAGACACGAGCTGAGAGATTGCAAACGTCGAGCAATTGCTCAGAGATGAAAAGTGCCAGCACTGAAAGCTCTTGCTAGCCAGCACCCTTCCTTGGAAGCGCTTTTGTAGCCCTAAGAATACTGGGGCTCTGGGCTTCTCTAGCCACCTCATCTTCTGCTCATCCTCTCGCGCACTCTAAAGAGAGCTCAGGTGAGAAATTGCAAAGGTCGAGCAATTGCTCAGAGATGAAAAGTGCCAGCACTGAAAGCTCTTGCTAGCCAGCACCCTTCCTTGGAAGCGCTTTCACAGGCACAGTAACACTGGGGCTTTGCGCTTCTCTAGCCACCAAACATCACGGTCATTCTCTTTCCATCTCGTAGACACGAGCTGAGAAATTGCAAACGTCGAGCAATTGCTCAGAGATGAAAAGTGCCAGCACTGAAAGCTCTTGCTAGCCAGCACCCTTCCTTGGAAGTGCTTTTGTAGGCCTAAGAACACTGGGGCTCTGGGCTTCTCTAGCCACCTAATCTTCTGCTCATCCTCTCGCGCAGTCTAAAGAGAGCTCAGGTGAGAAATTGCAAAGGTCGAGCAATTGCTCAGAGATGAAAAGTGCCAGCAGTGAAAGCTCTTGCTAGCCAGCACCCTTCCTTGGAAGCGCTTTTGTAGCCCTTAGAACACTGGGGCTCTGGGCTTCTCCAGACACCTAATCTTCTGCTCATCCTCTCGCGCACTCTAAAGAGAGCTCAGGTGAGAAATTGCAAACGTCGAGCAATTGCTCAGAGATGAAAAGTGCCAGCACTGAAAGCTCTTGCTAGCCAGCACCCTTCCTTGGAAGCGCTTTCACAGGCGCAGCAACACTGGGACTTTGCGCTTCTCTACCCACCAAACGTCACGGTCGTTCTCTTTCCATCTCGTAGACACGAGCTGAGAGATTGCAAACGTCGAGCAATTGCTCAGAGATGAAAAGTGCCAGCACTGAAAGCTGTTGCTAGCCAGCACCCTTCCTTGGAAGTGCTTTTGTAGCCCTTAGAACACTGGGGCTCTGTGCTTCTCTAGCCACCTAATCTTCTGCTCATCCTCTCGCGCACTCTAAAGAGAGCTCAGGTGAGAAATTGCAAAGGTCGAGCAATTGCTCAGAGATGAAAAGTGCCAGCACTGAAAGCTCTTGCTAGCCAGCACCCTTCCTTGGAAGCGCTTTCACAGGCGCAGCAACACTGGGGCTTTGCGCTTCTCTACCCACCAAACGTCACGGTCACTATCTCTCCGTCTTGTAGACACGAGCTGAGAAATTGCAAACGTCGAGCAATTGCTCAGAGATGAAAAGTGCCAGCACTGAAAGCTGTTGCTAGCCAGCACCCTTCCTTGGAAGCGCTTTTGTAGCCCTAAGAACACTGGGGCTCTGGGCTTCTCTAGCCACCTAATCTTCTGCTCATCCTCTCGCGCACTCTAAAGAGAGCTCAGGTGAGAAATTGCAAACGTCGAGCAATTGCTCAGAGATGAAAAGTGCCAGCACTGAAAGCTCTTGCTAGCCAGCACCCTTCCTTGGAAGCGCTTTCACAGGCGCAGCAACACTGGGGCTTTGCGCTTCTCTAGCCACCAAAGGTCACGGTCACTCTCTTTCCATCTCGTAGACACGAGCTGAGAGATTGCAAACGTCGAGCAATTGCTCAGAGATGAAAAGTGCCAGCACTGAAAGCTGTTGCTAGCCAGCACCCTTCCTTGGAAACGCTCTTGTAGCCCTTAGAACACTGGGGCTATGTGCTTCTCTAGCCACCTAATCTTCTGCTCATCCTCTCGCGCACTCTAAAGAGAGCTCAGGTGAGAAATTGCAAATGTTGAGCAATTGCTCAGAGATGAAAAGTGCCAGCACTGAAAGCTCTTGCTAGCCAGCACCCTTCCTTGGAAACGCTCTTGTAGCCCTAAGAACACTGGGGCTCTGGGCTTCTCGAGCCACCTAATCTTCTGCTCATCCTCTCGCACAATCTAAAGAGAGCTCAGGTGAGAAATTGCAAACGTCGAGCAATTGCTCAGAGATGAAAAGTGCCAGCACTGAAAGCTGTTGCTAGCCAGCACCCTTCCTTGGAAGTGCTTTCACAGGCGCAGCAACACTGGGGCTTTGCGCTTCTCTAGCCACCAAACGTCACGGTCACTATCTCTCCGTCTCGTAGACTCGAACTGAGAGATTGCAAACGTCCGGCAATTGCTCAGAGATGAAAAGTGCCAGCACTGAAAGCTGTTGCTAGCCAGCACCCTTCCTTGGAAGCGCTTTCACAGGCGCAGCAACACTGGGGCTTTGCGCTTCTCTAGCCACCAAACGTCACGGTCGTTCTCTTTCCATCTCGTAGACACGAGCTGAGAGATTGCAAACGTCGAGCAATTGCTCAGAGATGAAAAGTGCCAGCACTGAAAGCTCTTGCTAGCCAGCACCCTTCCTTGGAAGCGCTTTTGTAGCCCTTAGAACACTGGGGCTCTGTGCTTCTCTAGCCACCTAATCTTCTGCTCATCCTCTCGCGCACTCTAAAGAGAGCTCAGGTGAGAAATTGCAAACGTCGAGCAATTGCTCAGAGATGAAAAGTGCCAGCACTGAAAGCTGTTGCTAGCCAGCACCCTTCCTTGGAAGCGCTTTCACAGGCGCAGCAACACTGGGGCTTTGCGCTTCTCTAGCCACCAAACGTCACGATCACTATCTCTCCGTCTTGTAGACACGAGCTGAGGGATCGCAAACGTCGAGCAATTGCTCAGAGATGAAAAGTGCCAGCACTGAAAGCTCTTGCTAGCCAGCACCCTTCCTTGGAAGCGCTTTTGTAGCCCTATGAACACTGGGGCTCTGGGCTTCTCTAGCCACCTTATCTTCTGCTCATCCTCTCGTGCACTCTAAAGAGAGCTCAGGTGAGAAATTGCAAACGTCGAGCAATTGCTCAGAGATGAAAAGTGCCAGCACTGAAAGCTGTTGCTAGCCAGCACCCTTCCTTGGAAGCGCTTTTGTAGCCCTAAGAACACTGGGGCTCTGGGCTTCTCTAGCCACCTAATCTTCTGCTCATCCTCTCGCGCACTGTAAAGAGAGCTCAGGTGAGAAATTGCAAACGTCGAGCAATTGCTCAGAGATGAAAAGTGCCAGCACTGAAAGCTGTTGCTAGCCAGCACCCTTCCTTGGAAGTGCTTTTGTAGGCCTAAGAACACTGGGGCTCTGGGCTTCTCTAGCCACCTAATCTTCTGCTCATCCTCTCGCGCACTCTAAAGAGAGCTCAGGTGAGAAATTGCAAACGTCGAGCAATTGCTCAGAGATGAAAAGTGCCAGCACTGAAAGCTGTTGCTAGCCAGCACCCTTCCTTGGAAGCGCTTTCACAGGCGCAGTAACACTGGGGCTTTGCGCTTCTCTACCCACCAAAGGTCACGGTCAGTCTCTTTCCATCTCGTAGACACGAGCTGAGAGATTGCAAACGTCGAGCAATTGCTCAGAGATGAAAAGTGCCAGCACTGAAAGCTCTTGCTAGCCAGCACCCTTCCTTGGAAGCGCTTTTGTAGCCCTAAGAACAGTGGGGCTCTGGGCTTCTCTAGCCACCTAATCTTCTGCTCATCCTCTCTTGTACTCTAAAGAGAGCTCAGGCGAGAAATTGCAAAGGTCGAGCAATTGCTCAGAGATGAAAAGTGCCAGCACTGAAAGCTGTTGCTAGCCAGCACCCTTCCTTGGAAGCGCTTTCACAGGCGCAGCAACACTGGGGCTTTGCGCTTCTCTAGCCACCAAACGTCACGGTCATTCTCTTTCCATCTCGTAGACACGAGCTGAGAGATTGCAAACGTCGAGCAATTGCTCAGAGATGAAAAGTGCCAGCACTGAAAGCTCTTGCTAGCCAGCACCCTTCCTTGGAAGCGCTCTTGTAGCCCTTAGAACACTGGGGCTCTGGGCTTCTCCAGACACCTAATCTTCTGCTCATCCTCTCTCGTACTCTAACGAGAGCTCTGGTGAGAAATTGCAAACGTCGAGCAATTGCTCAGAGATGAAAAGTGCCAGCACTGAAAGCTGTTGCTAGCCAGCACCCTTCCTTGGAAGCACTTTCACAGGCGCAGCAACACTGGGGCTTTGCGCTTCTCTAGCCACCAAACGTCACGGTCACTATCTCTCCGTCTTGTAGACACGAGCTGAGAAATTGCAAACGTCGAGCAATTGCTCAGAGATGAAAAGTGCCAGCAGTGAAAGCTCTTGCTAGCCAGCACCCTTCCTTGGAAGTGCTTTTGTAGGCCTAAGAACACTGGGGCTCTGGGCTTCTCTAGCCACCTAATCTTCTGCTCATCCTCTCGCGCACTCTAAAGAGAGCTCAGGTGAGAAATTGCAAACGTCGAGCAATTGCTCAGAGATGAAAAGTGCCAGCACTGAAAGCTGTTGCTAGCCAGCACCCTTCCTTGGAAGCGCTTTCACAGGCGCAGTAACACTGGGGCTTTGCGCTTCTCTACCCACCAAAGGTCACGGTCAGTCTCTTTCCATCTCGTAGACACGAGCTGAGAGATTGCAAACGTCGAGCAATTGCTCAGAGATGAAAAGTGCCAGCACTGAAAGCTCTTGCTAGCCAGCACCCTTCCTTGGAAGCGCTTTTGTAGCCCTAAGAACAGTGGGGCTCTGGGCTTCTCTAGCCACCTAATCTTCTGCTCATCCTCTCGCGCACTCTAAAGAGAGCTCAGGTGAGAAATTGCAAACGTCGAGCAATTGCTCAGAGATGAAAAGTGCCAGCAGTGAAAGCTGTTGCTAGCCAGCACCCTTCCTTGGAAGCGCTTTCACAGGCGCAGCAACACTGGGGCTTTGCGCTTCTCTACCCACCAAACGTCACGGTCAGTCTCTTTCCATCTCGTAGACACGAGCTGAGAGATTGCAAACGTCGAGCAATTGCTCAGAGATGAAAAGTGCCAGCACTGAAAGCTCTTGCTAGCCAGCACCCTTCCTTGGAAGCACTCTTGTAGCCCTATGAACACTGGGGCTCTGTGCTTCTCTAGCCACCTAATCTTCTGCTCATCCTCTCGCGCACTCTAAAGAGAGCTCAGGTGAGAAATTGCAAACGTCGAGCAATTGCTCAGAGATGAAAAGTGCCAGCACTGAAAGCTGTTGCTAGCCAGCACCCTTCCTTGGAAGCGCTTTTGTAGCCCTAAGAAGACTGGGGCTCTGGGCTTCTCTAGCCACCTAATCTTCTGCTCATCCTCTCTTGTACTCTAAAGAGAGCTCAGGTGAGAAATTGCAAAGGTCGAGCAATTGCTCAGAGATGAAAAGTGCCAGCACTGAAAGCTCTTGCTAGCCAGCACCCTTCCTTGGAAGCGCTTTCACAGGCGCAGCAACACTGGGGCTTTGCGCTTCTCTACCCACCAAACGTCACGGTCACTCTCTTTCCATCTCGTAGACACGAGCTGAGAGATTGCAAACGTCGAGCAATTGCTCAGAGATGAAAAGTGCCAGCACTGAAAGCTCTTGCTAGCCAGCACCCTTCCTTGGAAGCGCTCTTGTAGCCCTTAGAACACTGGGGCTCTGGGCTTCTCTAGCCACCTAATCTTCTGCTCATCCTCTAGCACACTCTAAAGAGAGCTCAGGTGAGAAATTGCAAACGTCGAGCAATTGCTCAGAGATGAAAAGTGCCAGCACTGAAAGCTCTTGCTAGCCAGCACCCTTCCTTGGAAGCGCTTTTGTAGCCCTAAGAACAGTGGGGCTCTGGGCTTCTCCAGACACCTAATCTTCTGCTCATCCTCTCTCGTACTCTAACGAGAGCTCTGGTGAGAAATTACAAATGTCGAGCAATTGCTCAGAGATGAAAAGTGCCAGCACTGAAAGCTCTTGCTAGCCAGCACCGTTACTTGGAAGCGCTTTCACAGGCGCAGCAACACTGGGGCTTTGCGCTTCTCTACCCACCAAACGTCACGGTCATTCTCTTTCCATCTCGTAGACACGAGCTGAGAAATTGCAAACGTCGAGCAATTGCTCAGAGATGAAAAGTGCCAGCACTGAAAGCTCTTGCTAGCCAGCACCCTTCCTTGGAAGTGCTTTTGTAGGCCTAAGAACAGTGGGGCTCTGGGCTTCTCTAGCCACCTAATCTTCTGCTCATCCTCTCGCGCACTCTAAAGAGAGCTCAGGTGAGAAATTGCAAAGGTCGAGCAATTGCTCAGAGATGAAAAGTGCCAGCACTGAAAGCTGTTGCTAGCCAGCCCCCTTCCTTGGAAGCGCTTTCACAGGCGCAGTAACACTGGGGCTTTGCGCTTCTCTAGCCACCAAAGGTCACGGTCATTCTCTTTCCATCTCGTAGACACGAGCTGAGAGATTGCAAACGTCGAGCAATTGCTCAGAGATGAAAAGTGCCAGCACTGAAAGCTCTTGCTAGCCAGCACCCTTCCTTGGAAGCGCTTTTGTAGCCCTAAGAAGACTGGGGCTCTGGGCTTCTCTAGCCACCTAATCTTCTGCTCATCCTCTCGCACAATCTAAAGAGAGCTCAGGTGAGAAATTGCAAACGTCGAGCAATTGCTCAGAGATGAAAAGTGCCAGCACTGAAAGCTGTTGCTAGCCAGCACCCTTCCTTGGAAGCGCTTTCAGAGGCGCAGCAACACTGGGGCTTTGCGCTTCTCTACCCACCAAACGTCACGGTCACTGCCTCTCCGTCTTGTAGACACGAGCTGAGAAATTGCAAACGTCGAGCAATTGCTCAGAGATGAAAAGTGCCAGCACTGAAAGCTCTTGCTAGCCAGCACCCTTCCTTGGAAGCGCTTTTGTAGCCCTAAGAACAGTGGGGCTCTGGGCTTCTCTAGCCACCTAATCTTCTGCTCATCCTCTCGCGCAGTCTAAAGAGAGCTCAGGTGAGAAATTGCAAAGGTCGAGCAATTGCTCAGAGATGAAAAGTGCCAGCACTGAAAGCTGTTGCTAGCCAGCACCCTTCCTTGGAAGCGCTTTCACAGGCGCAGCAACACTGGGGCTTTGCGCTTCTCTAGCCACCAAAGGTCACGGTCATTCTCTTTCCATCTCGTAGACACGAGCTGAGAGATTGCAAACGTCGAGCAATTGCTAAGAGATGAAAAGTGCCAGCACTGAAAGCTCTTGCTAGCCAGCACCCTTCCTTGGAAGTGCTTTTGTAGGCCTAAGAACACTGGGGCTCTGGGCTTCTCTAGCCACCTAATCTTCTGCTCATCCTCTCGCGCACTCTAAAGAGAGCTCAGGTGAGAAATTGCAAACGTCGAGCAATTGCTCAGAGATGAAAAGTGCCAGCACTGAAAGCTGTTGCTAGCCAGCACCCTTCCTTGGAAGCACTTTCACAGGCGCAGCAACACTGGGGCTTTGCGCTTCTCTAGCCACCAAACGTCACGGTCACTATCTCTCCGTCTCGTAGACACGAGCTGAGAGATTGCAAAGGTCGAGCAATTGCTCAGAGATGAAAAGTGCCAGCACTGAAAGCTGTTGCTAGCCAGCACCCTTCCTTGGAAGCGCTTTCACAGGCGCAGCAACACTGGGGCTTTGCGCTTCTCTAGCCACCAAACGTCACGGTCATTCTCTTTCCGTCTCGTAGACACGAGCTGAGAGATTGCAAACGTCGAGCAATTGCTCAGAGATGAAAAGTGCCAGCACTGAAAGCTGTTGCTAGCCAGCACCCTTCCTTGGAAGCGCTCTTGTAGCCCTTAGAACACTGGGGCTCTGGGCTTCTCTAGCCACCTAATCTTCTGCTCATCCTCTCGCGCACTCTAAAGAGAGCTCAGGTGAGAAATTGCAAAGGTCGAGCAATTGCTCAGAGATGAAAAGTGCCAGCACTGAAAGCTGTTGCTAGCCAGCCCCCTTCCTTGGAAGCGCTTTCACAGGCGCAGTAACACTGGGGCTTTGCGCTTCTCTAGCCACCAAACGTCACGGTCAGTCTCTTTCCATCTCGTAGACACGAGCTGAGAGATTGCAAACGTCGAGCAATTGCTCAGAGATGAAAAGTGCCAGCACTGAAAGCTGTTGCTAGCCAGCACCCTTCCTTGGAAGCGCTTTTGTAGCCCTAAGAAGACTGGGGCTCTGGGCTTCTCTAGCCACCTAATCTTCTGCTCATCCTCTCGCACAATCTAAAGAGAGCTCAGGTGAGAAATTGCAAACGTCGAGCAATTGCTCAGAGATGAAAAGTGCCAGCACTGAAAGCTGTTGCTAGCCAGCACCCTTCCTTGGAAGCGCTTTCAGAGGCGCAGCAACACTGGGGCTTTGCGCTTCTCTACCCACCAAACGTCACGGTCACTGCCTCTCCGTCTTGTAGACACGAGCTGAGAAATTGCAAACGTCGAGCAATTGCTCAGAGATGAAAAGTGCCAGCACTGAAAGCTCTTGCTAGCCAGCACCCTTCCTTGGAAGCGCTTTTGTAGCCCTAAGAACAGTGGGGCTCTGGGCTTCTCTAGCCACCTAATCTTCTGCTCATCCTCTCGCGCAGTCTAAAGAGAGCTCAGGTGAGAAATTGCAAAGGTCGAGCAATTGCTCAGAGATGAAAAGTGCCAGCACTGAAAGCTGTTGCTAGCCAGCACCCTTCCTTGGAAGCGCTTTCACAGGCGCAGCAACACTGGGGCTTTGCGCTTCTCTAGCCACCAAAGGTCACGGTCATTCTCTTTCCATCTCGTAGACACGAGCTGAGAGATTGCAAACGTCGAGCAATTGCTAAGAGATGAAAAGTGCCAGCACTGAAAGCTCTTGCTAGCCAGCACCCTTCCTTGGAAGTGCTTTTGTAGGCCTAAGAACACTGGGGCTCTGGGCTTCTCTAGCCACCTAATCTTCTGCTCATCCTCTCGCGCACTCTAAAGAGAGCTCAGGTGAGAAATTGCAAACGTCGAGCAATTGCTCAGAGATGAAAAGTGCCAGCACTGAAAGCTGTTGCTAGCCAGCACCCTTCCTTGGAAGCGCTTTCACAGGCGCAGCAACACTGGGGCTTTGCGCTTCTCTAGCCACCAAACGTCACGGTCATTCACTTTCCATCTCCTAGACACGAGCTGAGAGATTGAAAACGTCGAGCAATTGCTCAGAGATGAAAAGTGCCAGCACTGAAAGCTCTTGCTAGCCAGCACCCTTCCTTGGAAGCGCTTTCACAGGCGCAGCAACACTGGGGCTTTGCGCTTCTCTAGCCACCAAAGGTCACGGTCACTATCTCTCCGTCTCGTAGACACGAGCTGAGAGATTGCAAACGTCGAGCAATTGCTCAGAGATGAAAAGTGCCAGCAGTGAAAGCTCTTGCCAGCCAGCACCCTTCCTTGGAAGTGCTTTTGTAGGCCTAAGAACACTGGGGCTCTGGGCTTCTCTAGCCACCTAATCTTCTGCTCATCCTCTCGCGCACTCTAACGAGAGCTCAGGTGAGAAATTGCAAATGTCGAGCAATTGCTCAGAGATGAAAAGTGCCAGCACTGAAAGCTGTTGCTAGCCAGCACCCTTCCTTGGAAGCGCTTTCACAGGCGCAGCAACACTGGGGCTTTGCGCTTCTCTACCCACCAAACGTCACGGTCAGTCTCTTTCCGTCTCGTAGACACGAGCTGAGAGATTGCAAACGTCGAGCAATTGCTCAGAGATGAAAAGTGCCAGCACTGAAAGCTCTTGCTAGCCAGCACCCTTCCTTGGAAGCGCTCTTGTAGCCCTTAGAACACTGGGGCTCTGTGCTTCTCTAGCCACCTAATCTTCTGCTCATCCTCTCGCGCACTCTAAAGAGAGCTCAGGTGAGAAATTGCAAAGGTCGAGCAATTGCTCAGAGATGAAAAGTGCCAGCACTGAAAGCTGTTGCTAGCCAGCACCCTTCCTTGGAAGCGCTTTCACAGGCGCAGTAACACTGGGGCTTTGCGCTTCTCTAGCCACCAAAGGTCACGGTCAGTCTCTTTCCATCTCGTAGACACGAGCTGAGAGATTGCAAACGTCGAGCAATTGCTCAGAGATGAAAAGTGCCAGCACTGAAAGCTGTTGCTAGCCAGCACCCTTCCTTGGAAGCGCTTTTGTAGCCCTAAGAAGACTGGGGCTCTGGGCTTCTCTAGCCACCTAATCTTCTGCTCATCCTCTCGCACAATCTAAAGAGAGCTCAGGTGAGAAATTGCAAATGTCGAGCAATTGCTCAGAGATGAAAAGTGCCAGCACTGAAAGCTGTTGCTAGCCAGCACCCTTCCTTGGAAGCGCTTTCAGAGGCGCAGCAACACTGGGGCTTTGCGCTTCTCTACCCACCAAACGTCACGGTCACTGCCTCTCCGTCTTGTAGACACGAGCTGAGAAATTGCAAACGTCGAGCAATTGCTCAGAGATGAAAAGTGCCAGCACTGAAAGCTCTTGCTAGCCAGCACCCTTCCTTGGAAGCGCTTTTGTAGCCCTAAGAACAGTGGGGCTCTGGGCTTCTCTAGCCACCTAATCTTCTGCTCATCCTCTCGCGCAGTCTAAAGAGAGCTCAGGTGAGAAATTGCAAAGGTCGAGCAATTGCTCAGAGATGAAAAGTGCCAGCACTGAAAGCTGTTGCTAGCCAGCACCCTTCCTTGGAAGCGCTTTCACAGGCGCAGCAACACTGGGGCTTTGCGCTTCTCTAGCCACCAAAGGTCACGGTCATTCTCTTTCCATCTCGTAGACACGAGCTGAGAGATTGCAAACGTCGAGCAATTGCTAAGAGATGAAAAGTGCCAGCACTGAAAGCTCTTGCTAGCCAGCACCCTTCCTTGGAAGTGCTTTTGTAGGCCTAAGAACACTGGGGCTCTGGGCTTCTCTAGCCACCTAATCTTCTGCTCATCCTCTCGTGCACTCTAAAGAGAGCTCAGGTGAGAAATTGCAAACGTCGAGCAATTGCTCAGAGATGAAAAGTGCCAGCACTGAAAGCTCTTGCTAGCCAGCACCCTTCCTTGGAAGCGCTTTCACAGGCGCAGCAACACTGGGGCTTTGCGCTTCTCTAGCCACCAAACGTCACGGTCATTCACTTTCCATCTCCTAGACACGAGCTGAGAGATTGAAAACGTCGAGCAATTGCTCAGAGATGAAAAGTGCCAGCACTGAAAGCTCTTGCTAGCCAGCACCCTTCCTTGGAAGCGCTTTCACAGGCGCAGCAACACTGGGGCTTTGCGCTTCTCTAGCCACCAAAGGTCACGGTCACTATCTCTCCGTCTCGTAGACACGAGCTGAGAGATTGCAAACGTCGAGCAATTGCTCAGAGATGAAAAGTGCCAGCACTGAAAGCTCTTGCTAGCCAGCACCCTTCCTTGGAAGTGCTTTTGTAGGCCTAAGAACACTGGGGCTCTGGGCTTCTCGAGCCACCTAATCTTCTGCTCATCCTGTCGCGCACTCTAAAGAGAGCTCAGGTGAGAAATTGCAAATGTCGAGCAATTGCTCAGAGATGAAAAGTGCCAGCACTGAAAGCTGTTGCTAGCCAGCACCCTTCCTTGGAAGCGCTTTCACAGGCGCAGCAACACTGGGGCTTTGCGCTTCTCTACCCACCAAACGTCACGGTCATTCTCTTTCCGTCTCGTAGACACGAGCTGAGAGATTGCAAACGTCGAGCAATTGCTCAGAGATGAAAAGTGCCAGCACTGAAAGCTGTTGCTAGCCAGCACCCTTCCTTGGAAGCGCTCTTGTAGCCCTTAGAACACTGGGGCTCTGTGCTTCTCTAGCCACCTAATCTTCTGCTCATCCTCTCGCGCACTCTAAAGAGAGCTCAGGTGAGAAATTGCAAACGTCGAGCAATTGCTCAGATATGAAAAGTGCCAGCACTGAAAGCTCTTGCTAGCCAGCACCCTTCCTTGGAAGTGCTTTTGTAGCCCTAAGAACACTGGGGCTCTGGGCTTCTCTAGCCACCTAATCTTCTGCTCATCCTCTCGCGCACTCTAAAGAGAGCTCAGGTGAGAAATTGCAAACGTCGAGCAATTGCTCAGAGATGAAAAGTGCCAGCACTGAAAGCTCTTGCTAGCCAGCACCCTTCCTTGGAAGCGCTTTCACAGGCGCAGTAACACTGGGGCTTTGCGCTTCTCTAGCCACCAAAGGTCACGGTCATTCTCTTTCCATCTCGTAGACACGAGCTGAGAGATTGCAAACGTCGAGCAATTGCTCAGAGATGAAAAGTGCCAGCACTGAAAGCTGTTGCTAGCCAGCACCCTTCCTTGGAAGCGCTTTTGTAGCTCTAAGAACACTGGGGCTCTTGGCTTCTCTAGCCACCTAATCTTCTGCTCATCCTCTCTCGTACTCTAACGAGAGCTCAGGTGAGAAATTGCAAAGGTCGAGTAATTGCTCAGAGATGAAAAGTGCCAACACTGAAAGCTCTTGCTAGCCAGCACCCTTCCTTGGAAGCGCTTTCACAGGCACAGTAACACTGGGGCTTTGCGCTTCTCTAGCCACCAAAGGTCACGGTCACTCTCTTTCCATCTCGTAGACACGAGCTTAGAGATTGCAAACGTCGAGCAATTGCTCAGAGATGAAAAGTGCCAGCACTGAAAGCTGTTGCTAGCCAGCACCCTTCCTTGGAAGCGCTTTTGTAGCCCTAAGAACACTGGGGCTCTGGGCTTCTCTAGCCACCTAATCTTCTGCTCATCCTCTCGCGCACTCTAAAGAGAGCTCAGGTGAGAAATTGCAAACGTCGAGCAATTGCTCAGAGATGAAAAGTGCCAGCACTGAAAGCTCTTGCTAGCCAGCAGCCTTCCTTGGAAGCGCTTTCACAGGTGCAGCAACACTGGGGCTTTGCGCTTCTCTAGCCACCAAACGTCACGGTCGTTCTCTTTCCATCTCGTAGACACGAGCTGAGAGATTGCAAAGGTCGAGCAATTGCTCAGAGATGAAAAGTGCCAGCACTGAAAGCTGTTGCTAGCCAGCACCCTTCCTTGGAAGCGCTTTTGTAGCCCTTAGAACACTGGGGCTCTGGGCTTCTCTAGCCACCTAATCTTCTGCTCATCCTCTCGCGCACTCTAAAGAGAGCTCAGGTGAGAAATTGCAAACGTCGAGCAATTGCTCAGAGATGAAAAGTGCCAGCACTGAAAGCTCTTGCTAGCCAGCACCCTTCCTTGGAAGTGCTTTTGTAGGCCTAAGAACAATGGGGCTATGTGCTTCTCTAGCCACCTAATCTTCTGCTCATCCTCTCGCGCACTCTAAAGAGAGCTCAGGTGAGAAATTGCAAAGGTCGAGCAATTGCTCAGAGATGAAAAGTGCCAGCACTGAAAGCTGTTGCTAGCCAGCACCCTTCCTTGGAAGCGCTTTCACAGGCGCAGTAACACTGGGGCTTTGCGCTTCTCTAGCCACCAAAGGTCACGGTCAGTCTCTTTCCATCTCGTAGACACGAGCTGAGAGATTGCAAACGTCGAGCAATTGCTCAGAGATGAAAAGTGCCAGCACTGAAAGCTGTTGCTAGCCAGCACCCTTCCTTGGAAGCGCTTTCACAGGCGCAGCAACACTGGGGCTTTGCGCTTCTCTACCCACCAAACGTCACGGTCAGTCTCTTTCCATCTCGTAGACACGAGCTGAGAGATTGCAAAGGTCGAGCAATTGCTCAGAGATGAAAAGTGCCAGCAGTGAAAGCTCTTGCTAGCCAGCACCCTTCCTTGGAAGCGCTTTCACAGGCGCAGCAACGCTGGGGCTTTGCGCTTCTCTACCCACCAAACGTCACGGTCAGTCTCTTTCCATCTCGTAGACACGAGCTGAGAGATTGCAAAGGTCGAGCAATTGCTCAGAGATGAAAAGTGCCAGCACTGAAAGCTCTTGCTAGCCAGCACCCTTCCTTGGAAGCGCTCTTGTAGCCCTTAGAACACTGGGGCTCTGTGCTTCTCTAGCCACCTAATCTTCTGCTCATCCTCTAGCACACTCTAAAGAGAGCTCAGGTGAGAAATTGCAAACGTCGAGCAATTGCTCAGAGATGAAAAGTGCCAGCACTGAAAGCTGTTGCTAGCCAGCACCCTTCCTTGGAAGTGCTTTTGTAGGCCTAAGAACACTGGGGCTCTGGGCTTCTCTAGCCACCTAATCTTCTGCTCATCCTCTCGCGCACTCTAAAGAGAGCTCAGGTGAGAAATTGCAAACGTCGAGCAATTGCTCACAGATGAAAAGTGCCAGCACTGAAAGCTGTTGCTAGCCAGCACCCTTCCTTGGAAGCGCTTTCACAGGCGCAGTAACACTGGGGCTTTGCGCTTCTCTACCCACCAAAGGTCACGGTCAGTCTCTTTCCATCTCGTAGACACGAGCTGAGAGATTGCAAACGTCGAGCAATTGCTCAGAGATGAAAAGTGCCAGCACTGAAAGCTCTTGCTAGCCAGCACCCTTCCTTGGAAGCGCTTTTGTAGCCCTAAGAACAGTGGGGCTCTGGGCTTCTCTAGCCACCTAATCTTCTGCTCATCCTCTCGCGCACTCTAAAGAGAGCTCAGGTGAGAAATTGCAAACGTCGAGCAATTGCTCAGAGATGAAAAGTGCCAGCAGTGAAAGCTGTTGCTAGCCAGCACCCTTCCTTGGAAGCGCTTTCACAGGCGCAGCAACACTGGGGCTTTGCGCTTCTCTACCCACCAAACGTCACGGTCAGTCTCTTTCCATCTCGTAGACACGAGCTGAGAGATTGCAAACGTCGAGCAATTGCTCAGAGATGAAAAGTGCCAGCACTGAAAGCTCTTGCTAGCCAGCACCCTTCCTTGGAAGCACTCTTGTAGCCCTATGAACACTGGGGCTCTGTGCTTCTCTAGCCACCTAATCTTCTGCTCATCCTCTCGCGCACTCTAAAGAGAGCTCAGGTGAGAAATTGCAAACGTCGAGCAATTGCTCAGAGATGAAAAGTGCCAGCACTGAAAGCTGTTGCTAGCCAGCACCCTTCCTTGGAAGCGCTTTTGTAGCCCTAAGAAGACTGGGGCTCTGGGCTTCTCTAGCCACCTAATCTTCTGCTCATCCTCTCTTGTACTCTAAAGAGAGCTCAGGTGAGAAATTGCAAAGGTCGAGCAATTGCTCAGAGATGAAAAGTGCCAGCAGTGAAAGCTCTTGCTAGCCAGCACCCTTCCTTGGAAGCGCTTTCACAGGCGCAGCAACACTGGGGCTTTGCGCTTCTCTACCCACCAAACGTCACGGTCACTCTCTTTCCATCTCGTAGACACGAGCTGAGAGATTGCAAACGTCGAGCAATTGCTCAGAGATGAAAAGTGCCAGCACTGAAAGCTCTTGCTAGCCAGCACCCTTCCTTGGAAGCGCTCTTGTAGCCCTTAGAACACTGGGGCTCTGGGCTTCTCTAGCCACCTAATCTTCTGCTCATCCTCTAGCACACTCTAAAGAGAGCTCAGGTGAGAAATTGCAAACGTCGAGCAATTGCTCAGAGATGAAAAGTGCCAGCACTGAAAGCTCTTGCTAGCCAGCACCCTTCCTTGGAAGCGCTTTTGTAGGCCTAAGAACACTGGGGCTCTGGGCTTCTCCAGACACCTAATCTTCTGCTCATCCTCTCTCGTACTCTAACGAGAGCTCTGGTGAGAAATTACAAATGTCGAGCAATTGCTCAGAGATGAAAAGTGCCAGCACTGAAAGCTCTTGCTAGCCAGCACCGTTACTTGGAAGCGCTTTCACAGGCGCAGCAACACTGGGGCTTTGCGCTTCTCTACCCACCAAACGTCACGGTCATTCTCTTTCCATCTCGTAGACACGAGCTGAGAAATTGCAAACGTCGAGCAATTGCTCAGAGATGAAAAGTGCCAGCACTGAAAGCTCTTGCTAGCCAGCACCCTTCCTTGGAAGTGCTTTTGTAGGCCTAAGAACAGTGGGGCTCTGGGCTTCTCTAGCCACCTAATCTTCTGCTCATCCTCTCGCGCACTCTAAAGAGAGCTCAGGTGAGAAATTGCAAAGGTCGAGCAATTGCTCAGAGATGAAAAGTGCCAGCACTGAAAGCTGTTGCTAGCCAGCCCCCTTCCTTGGAAGCGCTTTCACAGGCGCAGTAACACTGGGGCTTTGCGCTTCTCTAGCCACCAAAGGTCACGGTCAGTCTCTTTCCATCTCGTAGACACGAGCTGAGAGATTGCAAACGTCGAGCAATTGCTCAGAGATGAAAAGTGCCAGCACTGAAAGCTGTTGCTAGCCAGCACCCTTCCTTGGAAGCGCTTTTGTAGCCCTAAGAAGACTGGGGCTCTGGGCTTCTCTAGCCACCTAATCTTCTGCTCATCCTCTCGCACAATCTAAAGAGAGCTCAGGTGAGAAATTGCAAACGTCGAGCAATTGCTCAGAGATGAAAAGTGCCAGCACTGAAAGCTGTTGCTAGCCAGCACCCTTCCTTGGAAGCGCTTTCAGAGGCGCAGCAACACTGGGGCTTTGCGCTTCTCTACCCACCAAACGTCACGGTCACTGCCTCTCCGTCTTGTAGACACGAGCTGAGAAATTGCAAACGTCGAGCAATTGCTCAGAGATGAAAAGTGCCAGCACTGAAAGCTCTTGCTAGCCAGCACCCTTCCTTGGAAGCGCTTTTGTAGCCCTAAGAACAGTGGGGCTCTGGGCTTCTCTAGCCACCTAATCTTCTGCTCATCCTCTCGCGCAGTCTAAAGAGAGCTCAGGTGAGAAATTGCAAAGGTCGAGCAATTGCTCAGAGATGAAAAGTGCCAGCACTGAAAGCTGTTGCTAGCCAGCAGCCTTCCTTGGAAGCGCTTTCACAGGCGCAGCAACACTGGGGCTTTGCGCTTCTCTAGCCACCAAAGGTCACGGTCATTCTCTTTCCATCTCGTAGACACGAGCTGAGAGATTGCAAACGTCGAGCAATTGCTAAGAGATGAAAAGTGCCAGCACTGAAAGCTCTTGCTAGCCAGCACCCTTCCTTGGAAGTGCTTTTGTAGGCCTAAGAACACTGGGGCTCTGGGCTTCTCTAGCCACCTAATCTTCTGCTCATCCTCTCGCGCACTCTAAAGAGAGCTCAGGTGAGAAATTGCAAACGTCGAGCAATTGCTCAGAGATGAAAAGTGCCAGCACTGAAAGCTGTTGCTAGCCAGCACCCTTCCTTGGAAGCGCTTTCACAGGCGCAGCAACACTGGGGCTTTGCGCTTCTCTAGCCACCAAACGTCACGGTCATTCACTTTCCATCTCCTAGACACGAGCTGAGAGATTGAAAACGTCGAGCAATTGCTCAGAGATGAAAAGTGCCAGCACTGAAAGCTCTTGCTAGCCAGCACCCTTCCTTGGAAGCGCTTTCACAGGCGCAGCAACACTGGGGCTTTGCGCTTCTCTAGCCACCAAAGGTCACGGTCACTATCTCTCCGTCTCGTAGACATGAGCTGAGAGATTGCAAAGGTCGAGCAATTGCTCAGAGATGAAAAGTGCCAGCAGTGAAAGCTCTTGCTAGCCAGCACCCTTCCTTGGAAGTGCTTTTGTAGGCCTAAGAACACTGGGGCTCTGGGCTTCTCTAGCCACCTAATCTTCTGCTCATCCTCTCGCGCACTCTAACGAGAGATCAGGTGAGAAATTGCAAATGTCGAGCAATTGCTCAGAGATGAAAAGTGCCAGCACTGAAAGCTGTTGCTAGCCAGCACCCTTCCTTGGAAGCGCTTTCACAGGCGCAGCAACACTGGGGCTTTGCGCTTCTCTAGCCACCAAACGTCACGGTCATTCTCTTTCCGTCTCGTAGACACGAGCTGAGAGATTGCAAACGTCGAGCAATTGCTCAGAGATGAAAAGTGCCAGCACTGAAAGCTGTTGCTAGCCAGCACCCTTCCTTGGAAGCGCTCTTGTAGCCCTTAGAACACTGGGGCTCTGGGCTTCTCTAGCCACCTAATCTTCTGCTCATCCTCTCGCGCACTCTAAAGAGAGCTCAGGTGAGAAATTGCAAAGGTCGAGCAATTGCTCAGAGATGAAAAGTGCCAGCACTGAAAGCTGTTGCTAGCCAGCCCCCTTCCTTGGAAGCGCTTTCACAGGCGCAGTAACACTGGGGCTTTGCGCTTCTCTAGCCACCAAAGGTCACGGTCAGTCTCTTTCCATCTCGTAGACACGAGCTGAGAGATTGCAAACGTCGAGCAATTGCTCAGAGATGAAAAGTGCCAGCACTGAAAGCTGTTGCTAGCCAGCACCCTTCCTTGGAAGCGCTTTTGTAGCCCTAAGAACACTGGGGCTCTGGGCTTCTCTAGCCACCTAATCTTCTGCTCATCCTCTCGCACAATCTAAAGAGAGCTCAGGTGAGAAATTGCAAACGTCGAGCAATTGCTCAGAGATGAAAAGTGCCAGCACTGAAAGCTGTTGCTAGCCAGCACCCTTCCTTGGAAGCGCTTTCAGAGGCGCAGCAACACTGGGGCTTTGCGCTTCTCTACCCACCAAACGTCACGGTCACTGCCTCTCCGTCTTGTAGACACGAGCCGAGAAATTGCAAACGTCGAGCAATTGCTCAGAGATGAAAAGTGCCAGCACTGAAAGCTCTTGCTAGCCAGCACCCTTCCTTGGAAGCGCTTTTGTAGCCCTAAGAACAGTGGGGCTCTGGGCTTCTCTAGCCACCTAATCTTCTGCTCATCCTCTCGCGCAGTCTAAAGAGAGCTCAGGTGAGAAATTGCAAAGGTCGAGCAATTGCTCAGAGATGAAAAGTGCCAGCACTGAAAGCTGTTGCTAGCCAGCACCCTTCCTTGGAAGCGCTTTCACAGGCGCAGCAACACTGGGGCTTTGCGCTTCTCTAGCCACCAAAGGTCACGGTCATTCTCTTTCCATCTCGTAGACACGAGCTGAGAGATTGCAAACGTCGAGCAATTGCTAAGAGATGAAAAGTGCCAGCACTGAAAGCTCTTGCTAGCCAGCACCCTTCCTTGGAAGTGCTTTTGTAGGCCTAAGAACACTGGGGCTCTGGGCTTCTCTAGCCACCTAATCTTCTGCTCATCCTCTCGCGCACTCTAAAGAGAGCTCAGGTGAGAAATTGCAAACGTCGAGCAATTGCTCAGAGATGAAAAGTGCCAGCACTGAAAGCTGTTGCTAGCCAGCACCCTTCCTTGGAAGCGCTTTCACAGGCGCAGCAACACTGGGGCTTTGCGCTTCTCTAGCCACCAAACGTCACGGTCATTCACTTTCCATCTCCTAGACACGAGCTGAGAGATTGAAAACGTCGAGCAATTGCTCAGAGATGAAAAGTGCCAGCACTGAAAGCTCTTGCTAGCCAGCACCCTTCCTTGGAAGCGCTTTCACAGGCGCAGCAACACTGGGGCTTTGCGCTTCTCTAGCCACCAAAGGTCACGGTCACTATCTCTCCGTCTCGTAGACACGAGCTGAGAGATTGCAAACGTCGAGCAATTGCTCAGAGATGAAAAGTGCCAGCACTGAAAGCTCTTGCTAGCCAGCACCCTTCCTTGGAAGTGCTTTTGTAGGCCTAAGAACACTGGGGCTCTGGGCTTCTCTAGCCACCTAATCTTCTGCTCATCCTCTCGCGCACTCTAAAGAGAGCTCAGGTGAGAAATTGCAAATGTCGAGCAATTGCTCAGAGATGAAAAGTGCCAGCACTGAAAGCTGTTGCTAGCCAGCACCCTTCCTTGGAAGCGCTTTCACAGGCGCAGCAACACTGGGGCTTTGCGCTTCTCTAGCCACCAAACGTCACGGTCATTCTCTTTCCGTCTCGTAGACACGAGCTGAGAGATTGCAAACGTCGAGCAATTGCTCAGAGATGAAAAGTGCCAGCACTGAAAGCTGTTGCTAGCCAGCACCCTTCCTTGGAAGCGCTCTTGTAGCCCTTAGAACACTGGGGCTCTGTGCTTCTCTAGCCACCTAATCTTCTGCTCATCCTCTCGCGCAGTCTAAAGAGAGCTCAGGTGAGAAATTGCAAAGGTCGAGCAATTGCTCAGAGATGAAAAGTGCCAGCACTGAAAGCTCTTGCTAGCCAGCACCCTTCCTTGGAAGCGCTTTCACAGGCGCAGCAACACTGGGGCTTTGCGCTTCTCTAGCCACCAAAGGTCACGGTCACTATCTCTCCGTCTCGTAGACACGAGCTGAGAGATTGCAAAGGTCGAGCAATTGCTCAGAGATGAAAAGTGCCAGCAGTGAAAGCTCTTGCTAGCCAGCACCCTTCCTTGGAAGTGCTTTTGTAGGCCTAAGAACACTGGGGCTCTGGGCT
Organism: Sarcoramphus papa; assembly: GCA_037962945.1. Classification (NCBI taxonomy): domain Eukaryota; kingdom Metazoa; phylum Chordata; class Aves; order Accipitriformes; family Cathartidae; genus Sarcoramphus; species Sarcoramphus papa. The sequence goes on from CM075588.1 coordinate 19,130,930, forward strand.
TCTCTAGCCACCTAATCTTCTGCTCATCCTCTCGCGCACTCTAACGAGAGCTCAGGTGAGAAATTGCAAATGTCGAGCAATTGCTCAGAGATGAAAAGTGCCAGCACTGAAAGCTGTTGCTAGCCAGCACCCTTCCTTGGAAGCGCTTTCACAGGCGCAGCAACACTGGGGCTTTGCGCTTCTCTACCCACCAAACGTCACGGTCAGTCTCTTTCCGTCTCGTAGACACGAGCTGAGAGATTGCAAACGTCGAGCAATTGCTCAGAGATGAAAAGTGCCAGCACTGAAAGCTGTTGCTAGCCAGCACCCTTCCTTGGAAGCGCTCTTGTAGCCCTTAGAACACTGGGGCTCTGTGCTTCTCTAGCCACCTAATCTTCTGCTCATCCTCTCGCGCACTCTAAAGAGAGCTCAGGTGAGAAATTGCAAAGGTCGAGCAATTGCTCAGAGATGAAAAGTGCCAGCACTGAAAGCTGTTGCTAGCCAGCACCCTTCCTTGGAAGCGCTTTCACAGGCGCAGTAACACTGGGGCTTTGCGCTTCTCTAGCCACCAAAGGTCACGGTCAGTCTCTTTCCATCTCGTAGACACGAGCTGAGAGATTGCAAACGTCGAGCAATTGCTCAGAGATGAAAAGTGCCAGCACTGAAAGCTGTTGCTAGCCAGCACCCTTCCTTGGAAGCGCTTTTGTAGCCCTAAGAACAGTGGGGCTCTGGGCTTCTCTAGCCACCTAATCTTCTGCTCATCCTCTCGCACAATCTAAAGAGAGCTCAGGTGAGAAATTGCAAACGTCGAGCAATTGCTCAGAGATGAAAAGTGCCAGCACTGAAAGCTGTTGCTAGCCAGCACCCTTCCTTGGAAGCGCTTTCACAGGCGCAGCAACACTGGGGCTTTGCGCTTCTCTACCCACCAAACGTCACGGTCACTGCCTCTCCGTCTTGTAGACACGAGCTGAGAAATTGCAAACGTCGAGCAATTGCTCAGAGATGAAAAGTGCCAGCACTGAAAGCTCTTGCTAGCCAGCACCCTTCCTTGGAAGCGCTTTTGTAGCCCTAAGAACACTGGGGCTCTGGGCTTCTCTAGCCACCTAATCTTCTGCTCATCCTCTCGCGCAGTCTAAAGAGAGCTCAGGTGAGAAATTGCAAAGGTCGAGCAATTGCTCAGAGATGAAAAGTGCCAGCACTGAAAGCTGTTGCTAGCCAGCACCCTTCCTTGGAAGCGCTTTCACAGGCGCAGCAACACTGGGGCTTTGCGCTTCTCTAGCCACCAAACGTCACGGTCAGTCTCTTTCCATCTCGTAGACACGAGCTGAGAGATTGCAAACGTCGAGCAATTGCTAAGAGATGAAAAGTGCCAGCACTGAAAGCTCTTGCTAGCCAGCACCCTTCCTTGGAAGTGCTTTTGTAGGCCTAAGAACACTGGGGCTCTGGGCTTCTCTAGCCACCTAATCTTCTGCTCATCCTCTCGTGCACTCTAAAGAGAGCTCAGGTGAGAAATTGCAAAGGTCGAGCAATTGCTCAGAGATGAAAAGTGCCAGCACTGAAAGCTCTTGCTAGCCAGCACCCTTCCTTGGAAGCGCTTTCACAGGCGCAGCAACACTGGGGCTTTGCGCTTCTCTAGCCACCAAACGTCACGGTCATTCACTTTCCATCTCCTAGACACGAGCTGAGAGATTGAAAACGTCGAGCAATTGCTCAGAGATGAAAAGTGCCAGCACTGAAAGCTCTTGCTAGCCAGCACCCTTCCTTGGAAGCGCTTTCACAGGCGCAGCAACACTGGGGCTTTGCGCTTCTCTAGCCACCAAAGGTCACGGTCACTATCTCTCCGTCTCGTAGACACGAGCTGAGAGATTGCAAACGTCGAGCAATTGCTCAGAGATGAAAAGTGCCAGCACTGAAAGCTCTTGCTAGCCAGCACCCTTCCTTGGAAGTGCTTTTGTAGGCCTAAGAACACTGGGGCTCTGGGCTTCTCGAGCCACCTAATCTTCTGCTCATCCTCTCGCGCACTCTAAAGAGAGCTCAGGTGAGAAATTGCAAATGTCGAGCAATTGCTCAGAGATGAAAAGTGCCAGCACTGAAAGCTGTTGCTAGCCAGCACCCTTCCTTGGAAGCGCTTTCACAGGCGCAGCAACACTGGGGCTTTGCGCTTCTCTAGCCACCAAACGTCACGGTCAGTCTCTTTCCGTCTCGTAGACACGAGCTGAGAGATTGCAAACGTCGAGCAATTGCTCAGAGATGAAAAGTGCCAGCACTGAAAGCTGTTGCTAGCCAGCACCCTTCCTTGGAAGCGCTCTTGTAGCCCTTAGAACACTGGGGCTCTGGGCTTCTCTAGCCACCTAATCTTCTGCTCATCCTCTCGCGCACTCTAAAGAGAGCTCAGGTGAGAAATTGCAAACGTCGAGCAATTGCTCAGATATGAAAAGTGCCAGCACTGAAAGCTCTTGCTAGCCAGCACCCTTCCTTGGAAGTGCTTTTGTAGCCCTAAGAACACTGGGGCTCTGGGCTTCTCGAGCCACCTAATCTTCTGCTCATCCTCTCGCGCACTCTAAAGAGAGCTCAGGTGAGAAATTGCAAACGTCGAGCAATTGCTCAGAGATGAAAAGTGCCAGCACTGAAAGCTGTTGCTAGCCAGCACCCTTCCTTGGAAGCGCTTTCACAGGCGCAGTAACACTGGGGCTTTGCGCTTCTCTAGCCACCAAAGGTCACGGTCATTCTCTTTCCATCTCGTAGACACGAGCTGAGAGATTGCAAACGTCGAGCAATTGCTCAGAGATGAAAAGTGCCAGCACTGAAAGCTGTTGCTAGCCAGCACCCTTCCTTGGAAGCGCTTTTGTAGCTCTAAGAACACTGGGGCTCTTGGCTTCTCTAGCCACCTAATCTTCTGCTCATCCTCTCTCGTACTCTAACGAGAGCTCAGGTGAGAAATTGCAAAGGTCGAGTAATTGCTCAGAGATGAAAAGTGCCAACACTGAAAGCTCTTGCTAGCCAGCACCCTTCCTTGGAAGCGCTTTCACAGGCACAGTAACACTGGGGCTTTGCGCTTCTCTAGCCACCAAAGGTCACGGTCACTCTCTTTCCATCTCGTAGACACGAGCTGAGAGATTGCAAACGTCGAGCAATTGCTCAGAGATGAAAAGTGCCAGCACTGAAAGCTGTTGCTAGCCAGCCCCCTTCCTTGGAAGCGCTTTTGTAGGCCTAAGAACACTGGGGCTCTGGGCTTCTCTAGCCACCTAATCTTCTGCTCATCCTCTCGCACAATCTAAAGAGAGCTCAGGTGAGAAATTGCAAACGTCGAGCAATTGCTCAGAGATGAAAAGTGCCAGCACTGAAAGCTGTTGCTAGCCAGCACCCTTCCTTGGAAGCGCTTTCACAGGTGCAGCAACACTGGGGCTTTGCGCTTCTCTAGCCACCAAACGTCACGGTCGTTCTCTTTCCATCTCGTAGACACGAGCTGAGAGATTGCAAAGGTCGAGCAATTGCTCAGAGATGAAAAGTGCCAGCACTGAAAGCTGTTGCTAGCCAGCACCCTTCCTTGGAAGCGCTTTTGTAGCCCTTAGAACACTGGGGCTCTGGGCTTCTCTAGCCACCTCATCTTCTGCTCATCCTCTCGCGCACTCTAAAGAGAGCTCAGGTGAGAAATTGCAAACGTCGAACAATTGCTCAGAGATGAAAAGTGCCAGCACTGAAAGCTCTTGCTAGCCAGCACCCTTCCTTGGAAGTGCTTTTGTAGGCCTAAGAACAATGGGGCTATGTGCTTCTCTAGCCACCTAATCTTCTGCTCATCCTCTCGCGCACTCTAAAGAGAGCTCAGGTGAGAAATTGCAAAGGTCGAGCAATTGCTCAGAGATGAAAAGTGCCAGCACTGAAAGCTGTTGCTAGCCAGCACCCTTCCTTGGAAGCGCTTTCACAGGCGCAGTAACACTGGGGCTTTGCGCTTCTCTAGCCACCAAAGGTCACGGTCAGTCTCTTTCCATCTCGTAGACACGAGCTGAGAGATTGCAAACGTCGAGCAATTGCTCAGAGATGAAAAGTGCCAGCACTGAAAGCTGTTGCTAGCCAGCACCCTTCCTTGGAAGCGCTTTCACAGGCGCAGCAACACTGGGGCTTTGCGCTTCTCTACCCACCAAACGTCACGGTCAGTCTCTTTCCATCTCGTAGACACGAGCTGAGAGATTGCAAAGGTCGAGCAATTGCTCAGAGATGAAAAGTGCCAGCAGTGAAAGCTCTTGCTAGCCAGCACCCTTCCTTGGAAGCGCTTTCACAGGCGCAGCAACACTGGGGCTTTGCGCTTCTCTACCCACCAAACGTCACGGTCACTCTCTTTCCATCTCGTAGACACGAGCTGAGAGATTGCAAACGTCGAGCAATTGCTCAGAGATGAAAAGTGCCAGCACTGAAAGCTCTTGCTAGCCAGCACCCTTCCTTGGAAGCGCTCTTGTAGCCCTTAGAACACTGGGGCTCTGTGCTTCTCTAGCCACCTAATCTTCTGCTCATCCTCTAGCACACTCTAAAGAGAGCTCAGGTGAGAAATTGCAAAGGTCGAGCAATTGCTCAGAGATGAAAAGTGCCAGCACTGAAAGCTGTTGCTAGCCAGCACCCTTCCTTGGAAGCGCTTTTGTAGGCCTAAGAACACTGGGGCTCTGGGCTTCTCCAGACACCTAATCTTCTGCTCATCCTCTCTCGTACTCTAACGAGAGCTCTGGTGAGAAATTACAAATGTCGAGCAATTGCTCAGAGATGAAAAGTGCCAGCACTGAAAGCTGTTGCTAGCCAGCACCGTTACTTGGAAGCGCTTTCACAGGCGCAGCAACACTGGGGCTTTGCGCTTCTCTAGCCACCAAACGTCACGGTCATTCTCTTTCCATCTCGTAGACACGAGCTGAGAAATTGCAAACGTCGAGCAATTGCTCAGAGATGAAAAGTGCCAGCACTGAAAGCTCTTGCTAGCCAGCACCCTTCCTTGGAAGTGCTTTTGTAGGCCTAAGAACAGTGGGGCTCTGGGCTTCTCTAGCCACCTAATATTCTGCTCATCCTCTCGCGCACTCTAAAGAGAGCTCAGGTGAGAAATTGCAAAGGTCGAGCAATTGCTCAGAGATGAACAGTGCCAGCACTGAAAGCTGTTGCTAGCCAGCCCCCTTCCTTGGAAGCGCTTTCACAGGCGCAGTAACACTGGGGCTTTGCGCTTCTCTAGCCACCAAAGGTCACGGTCAGTCTCTTTCCATCTTGTAGACACGAGCTGAGAGATTGCAAACGTCGAGCAATTGCTCAGAGATGAAAAGTGCCAGCACTGAAAGCTGTTGCTAGCCAGCACCCTTCCTTGGAAGCGCTTTTGTAGCCCTAAGAAGACTGGGGCTCTGGGCTTCTCTAGCCACCTAATCTTCTGCTCATCCTCTCGCACAATCTAAAGAGAGCTCAGGTGAGAAATTGCAAACGTCGAGCAATTGCTCAGAGATGAAAAGTGCCAGCACTGAAAGCTGTTGCTAGCCAGCACCCTTCCTTGGAAGCGCTTTCAGAGGCGCAGCAACACTGGGGCTTTGCGCTTCTCTACCCACCAAACGTCACGGTCACTGCCTCTCCGTCTTGTAGACACGAGCTGAGAAATTGCAAACGTCGAGCAATTGCTCAGAGATGAAAAGTGCCAGCACTGAAAGCTCTTGCTAGCCAGCACCCTTCCTTGGAAGCGCTTTTGTAGCCCTAAGAACAGTGGGGCTCTGGGCTTCTCTAGCCACCTAATCTTCTGCTCATCCTCTCGCGCACTCTAAAGAGAGCTCAGGTGAGAAATTGCAAACGTCGAGCAATTGCTCAGAGATGAAAAGTGCCAGCACTGAAAGCTGTTGCTAGCCAGCACCCTTCCTTGGAAGCGCTTTCACAGGCGCAGTAACACTGGGGCTTTGCGCTTCTCTAGCCACCAAAGGTCACGGTCAGTCTCTTTCCATCTCGTAGACACGAGCTGAGAGATTGCAAACGTCGAGCAATTGCTCAGAGATGAAAAGTGCCAGCACTGAAAGCTGTTGCTAGCCAGCACCCTTCCTTGGAAGCGCTTTTGTAGCCCTAAGAAGACTGGGGCTCTGGGCTTCTCTAGCCACCTAATCTTCTGCTCATCCTCTCTTGTACTCTAAAGAGAGCTCAGGTGAGAAATTGCAAAGGTCGAGCAATTGCTCAGAGATGAAAAGTGCCAGCAGTGAAAGCTCTTGCTAGCCAGCACCCTTCCTTGGAAGCGCTTTCACAGGCGCAGCAACACTGGGGCTTTGCGCTTCTCTACCCACCAAACGTCACGGTCAGTCTCTTTCCATCTCGTAGACACGAGCTGAGAGATTGCAAACGTCGAGCAATTGCTCAGAGATGAAAAGTGCCAGCACTGAAAGCTCTTGCTAGCCAGCACCCTTCCTTGGAAGCGCTCTTGTAGCCCTTAGAACACTGGGGCTCTGTGCTTCTCTAGCCACCTAATCTTCTGCTCATCCTCTAGCACACTCTAAAGAGAGCTCAGGTGAGAAATTGCAAACGTCGAGCAATTGCTCAGAGATGAAAAGTGCCAGCACTGAAAGCTCTTGCTAGCCAGCACCCTTCCTTGGAAGCGCTTTTGTAGGCCTAAGAACACTGGGGCTCTGGGCTTCTCCAGACACCTAATCTTCTGCTCATCCTCTCTCGTACTCTAACGAGAGCTCTGGTGAGAAATTACAAATGTCGAGCAATTGCTCAGAGATGAAAAGTGCCAGCACTGAAAGCTCTTGCTAGCCAGCACCGTTACTTGGAAGCGCTTTCACAGGCGCAGCAACACCGGGGCTTTGCGCTTCTCTAGCCACCAAAGGTCACGGTCATTCTCTTTCCATCTCGTAGACACGAGCTGAGAAATTGCAAACGTCGAGCAATTGCTCAGAGATGAAAAGTGCCAGCACTGAAAGCTCTTGCTAGCCAGCACCCTTCCTTGGAAGTGCTTTTGTAGGCCTAAGAACAGTGGGGCTCTGGGCTTCTCTAGCCACCTAATCTTCTGCTCATCCTCTCGCGCACTCTAAAGAGAGCTCAGGTGAGAAATTGCAAAGGTCGAGCAATTGCTCAGAGATGAAAAGTGCCAGCACTGAAAGCTGTTGCTAGCCAGCCCCCTTCCTTGGAAGCGCTTTCACAGGCGCAGTAACACTGGGGCTTTGCGCTTCTCTACCCACCAAAGGTCACGGTCAGTCTCTTTCCATCTCGTAGACACGAGCTGAGAGATTGCAAACGTCGAGCAATTGCTCAGAGATGAAAAGTGCCAGCACTGAAAGCTCTTGCTAGCCAGCACCCTTCCTTGGAAGCGCTTTTGTAGCCCTAAGAAGACTGGGGCTCTGGGCTTCTCTAGCCACCTAATCTTCTGCTCATCCTCTCGCACAATCTAAAGAGAGCTCAGGTGAGAAATTGCAAACGTCGAGCAATTGCTCAGAGATGAAAAGTGCCAGCACTGAAAGCTGTTGCTAGCCAGCACCCTTCCTTGGAAGCGCTTTCAGAGGCGCAGCAACACTGGGGCTTTGCGCTTCTCTACCCACCAAACGTCACGGTCACTGCCTCTCCGTCTTGTAGACACGAGCTGAGAAATTGCAAACGTCGAGCAATTGCTCAGAGATGAAAAGTGCCAGCACTGAAAGCTCTTGCTAGCCAGCACCCTTCCTTGGAAGCGCTTTTGTAGGCCTAAGAACACTGGGGCTCTGGGCTTCTCTAGCCACCTAATCTTCTGCTCATCCTCTCGCGCAGTCTAAAGAGAGCTCAGGTGAGAAATTGCAAAGGTCGAGCAATTGCTCAGAGATGAAAAGTGCCAGCACTGAAAGCTGTTGCTAGCCAGCACCCTTCCTTGGAAGCGCTTTCACAGGCGCAGCAACACTGGGGCTTTGCGCTTCTCTAGCCACCAAACGTCACGGTCATTCTCTTTCCATCTCGTAGACACGAGCTGAGAGATTGCAAACGTCGAGCAATTGCTAAGAGATGAAAAGTGCCAGCACTGAAAGCTCTTGCTAGCCAGCACCCTTCCTTGGAAGTGCTTTTGTAGGCCTAAGAACACTGGGGCTCTGGGCTTCTCTAGCCACCTAATCTTCTGCTCATCCTCTCGCGCACTCTAAAGAGAGCTCAGGTGAGAAATTGCAAACGTCGAGCAATTGCTCAGAGATGAAAAGTGCCAGCACTGAAAGCTGTTGCTAGCCAGCACCCTTCCTTGGAAGCGCTTTCACAGGCGCAGCAACACTGGGGCTTTGCGCTTCTCTAGCCACCAAACGTCACGGTCATTCACTTTCCATCTCCTAGACACGAGCTGAGAGATTGAAAACGTCGAGCAATTGCTCAGAGATGAAAAGTGCCAGCACTGAAAGCTCTTGCTAGCCAGCACCCTTCCTTGGAAGCGCTTTCACAGGCGCAGCAACACTGGGGCTTTGCGCTTCTCTAGCCACCAAAGGTCACGGTCACTATCTCTCCGTCTCGTAGACACGAGCTGAGAGATTGCAAACGTCGAGCAATTGCTCAGAGATGAAAAGTGCCAGCACTGAAAGCTCTTGCTAGCCAGCACCCTTCCTTGGAAGCGCTTTTGTAGGCCTAAGAACACTGGGGCTCTGGGCTTCTCCAGACACCTAATCTTCTGCTCATCCTCTCTCGTACTCTAACGAGAGCTCTGGTGAGAAATTACAAATGTCGAGCAATTGCTCAGAGATGAAAAGTGCCAGCACTGAAAGCTCTTGCTAGCCAGCACCGTTACTTGGAAGCGCTTTCACAGGCGCAGCAACACTGGGGCTTTGCGCTTCTCTAGCCACCAAACGTCACGGTCATTCTCTTTCCATCTCGTAGACACGAGCTGAGAAATTGCAAACGTCGAGCAATTGCTCAGAGATGAAAAGTGCCAGCACTGAAAGCTCTTGCTAGCCAGCACCCTTCCTTGGAAGTGCTTTTGTAGGCCTAAGAACAGTGGGGCTCTTGGCTTCTCTAGCCACCTAATCTTCTGCTCATCCTCTCGCGCACTCTAAAGAGAGCTCAGGTGAGAAATTGCAAAGGTCGAGCAATTGCTCAGAGATGAAAAGTGCCAGCACTGAAAGCTGTTGCTAGCCAGCACCCTTCCTTGGAAGCGCTTTCACAGGCGCAGTAACACTGGGGCTTTGCGCTTCTCTAGCCACCAAAGGTCACGGTCAGTCTCTTTCCATCTCGTAGACACGAGCTGAGAGATTGCAAACGTCGAGCAATTGCTCAGAGATGAAAAGTGCCAGCACTGAAAGCTCTTGCTAGCCAGCACCCTTCCTTGGAAGCGCTTTTGTAGCCCTAAGAAGACTGGGGCTCTGGGCTTCTCTAGCCACCTAATCTTCTGCTCATCCTCTCGCACAATCTAAAGAGAGCTCAGGTGAGAAATTGCAAACGTCGAGCAATTGCTCAGAGATGAAAAGTGCCAGCACTGAAAGCTGTTGCTAGCCAGCACCCTTCCTTGGAAGCGCTTTCAGAGGCGCAGCAACACTGGGGCTTTGCGCTTCTCTACCCACCAAACGTCACGGTCACTGCCTCTCCGTCTTGTAGACACGAGCTGAGAAATTGCAAACGTCGAGCAATTGCTCAGAGATGAAAAGTGCCAGCACTGAAAGCTCTTGCTAGCCAGCACCCTTCCTTGGAAGCGCTTTTGTAGCCCTAAGAACAGTGGGGCTCTGGGCTTCTCTAGCCACCTAATCTTCTGCTCATCCTCTCGCGCAGTCTAAAGAGAGCTCAGGTGAGAAATTGCAAAGGTCGAGCAATTGCTCAGAGATGAAAAGTGCCAGCACTGAAAGCTGTTGCTAGCCAGCACCCTTCCTTGGAAGCGCTTTCACAGGCGCAGCAACACTGGGGCTTTGCGCTTCTCTAGCCACCAAACGTCACGGTCATTCTCTTTCCATCTCGTAGACACGAGCTGAGAGATTGCAAACGTCGAGCAATTGCTAAGAGATGAAAAGTGCCAGCACTGAAAGCTCTTGCTAGCCAGCACCCTTCCTTGGAAGTGCTTTTGTAGGCCTAAGAACACTGGGGCTCTGGGCTTCTCTAGCCACCTAATCTTCTGCTCATCCTCTCGCGCACTCTAAAGAGAGCTCAGGTGAGAAATTGCAAACGTCGAGCAATTGCTCAGAGATGAAAAGTGCCAGCACTGAAAGCTGTTGCTAGCCAGCACCCTTCCTTGGAAGCGCTTTCACAGGCGCAGCAACACTGGGGCTTTGCGCTTCTCTAGCCACCAAACGTCACGGTCATTCACTTTCCATCTCCTAGACACGAGCTGAGAGATTGAAAACGTCGAGCAATTGCTCAGAGATGAAAAGTGCCAGCACTGAAAGCTCTTGCTAGCCAGCACCCTTCCTTGGAAGCGCTTTCACAGGCGCAGCAACACTGGGGCTTTGCGCTTCTCTAGCCACCAAAGGTCACGGTCACTATCTCTCCGTCTCGTAGACACGAGCTGAGAGATTGCAAACGTCGAGCAATTGTTCAGAGATGAAAAGTGCCAGCACTGAAAGCTCTTGCTAGCCAGCACCCTTCCTTGGAAGTGCTTTTGTAGGCCTAAGAACACTGGGGCTCTGGGCTTCTCTAGCCACCTAATCTTCTGCTCATCCTCTCGCGCACTCTAAAGAGAGCTCAGGTGAGAAATTGCAAATGTCGAGCAATTGCTCAGAGATGAAAAGTGCCAGCACTGAAAGCTGTTGCTAGCCAGCACCCTTCCTTGGAAGCGCTTTCACAGGCGCAGCAACACTGGGGCTTTGCGCTTCTCTACCCACCAAACGTCACGGTCAGTCTCTTTCCGTCTCGTAGACACGAGCTGAGAGATTGAAAACGTCGAGCAATTGCTCAGAGATGAAAAGTGCCAGCACTGAAAGCTGTTGCTAGCCAGCACCCTTCCTTGGAAGCGCTTTCACAGGCGCAGCAACACTGGGGCTTTGCGCTTCTCTAGCCACCAAAGGTCACGGTCACTATCTCTCCGTCTCGTAGACACGAGCTGAGAGATTGCAAACGTCAAGCAATTGCTCAGAGATGAAAAGTGCCAGCACTGAAAGCTCTTGCTAGCCAGCACCCTTCCTTGGAAGCGCTTTTGTAGGCCTAAGAACACTGGGGCTCTGGGCTTCTCCAGACACCTAATCTTCTGCTCATCCTCTCTCGTACTCTAACGAGAGCTCTGGTGAGAAATTACAAATGTCGAGCAATTGCTCAGAGATGAAAAGTGCCAGCACTGAAAGCTCTTGCTAGCCAGCACCGTTACTTGGAAGCGCTTTCACAGGCGCAGCAACACTGGGGCTTTGCGCTTCTCTACCCACCAAACGTCACGGTCATTCTCTTTCCATCTCGTAGACACGAGCTGAGAAATTGCAAACGTCGAGCAATTGCTCAGAGATGAAAAGTGCCAGCACTGAAAGCTCTTGCTAGCCAGCACCCTTCCTTGGAAGTGCTTTTGTAGGCCTAAGAACAGTGGGGCTCTGTGCTTCTCTAGCCACCTAATCTTCTGCTCATCCTCTCGCGCACTCTAAAGAGAGCTCAGGTGAGAAATTGCAAAGGTCGAGCAATTGCTCAGAGATGAAAAGTGCCAGCACTGAAAGCTGTTGCTAGCCAGCACCCTTCCTTGGAAGCGCTTTCACAGGCGCAGCAACACTGGGGCTTTGCGCTTCTCTAGCCACCAAACGTCACGGTCATTCACTTTCCATCTCCTAGACACGAGCTGAGAGATTGAAAACGTCGAGCAATTGCTCAGAGATGAAAAGTGCCAGCACTGAAAGCTCTTGCTAGCCAGCACCCTTCCTTGGAAGCGCTTTTGTAGCCCTAAGAACAGTGGGGCTCTGGGCTTCTCTAGCCACCTAATCTTCTGCTCATCCTCTCGCACAATCTAAAGAGAGCTCAGGTGAGAAATTGCAAACGTCGAGCAATTGCTCAGAGATGAAAAGTGCCAGCACTGAAAGCTGTTGCTAGCCAGCACCCTTCCTTGGAAGCGCTTTCAGAGGCGCAGCAACACTGGGGCTTTGCGCTTCTCTACCCACCAAACGTCACGGTCACTGCCTCTCCGTCTTGTAGACACGAGCTGAGAAATTGCAAACGTCGAGCAATTGCTCAGAGATGAAAAGTGCCAGCACTGAAAGCTCTTGCTAGCCAGCACCCTTCCTTGGAAGCGCTTTTGTAGCCCTAAGAACAGTGGGGCTCTGGGCTTCTCTAGCCACCTAATCTTCTGCTCATCCTCTCGCGCAGTCTAAAGAGAGCTCAGGTGAGAAATTGCAAAGGTCGAGCAATTGCTCAGAGATGAAAAGTGCCAGCACTGAAAGCTGTTGCTAGCCAGCAGCCTTCCTTGGAAGCGCTTTCACAGGCGCAGCAACACTGGGGCTTTGCGCTTCTCTAGCCACCAAACGTCACGGTCATTCTCTTTCCATCTCGTAGACACGAGCTGAGAGATTGCAAACGTCGAGCAATTGCTCAGAGATGAAAAGTGCCAGCACTGAAAGCTCTTGCTAGCCAGCACCCTTCCTTGGAAGTGCTTTTGTAGGCCTAAGAACAGTGGGGCTCTGGGCTTCTCTAGCCACCTAATCTTCTGCTCATCCTCTCGCGCACTCTAAAGAGAGCTCAGGTGAGAAATTGCAAACGTCGAGCAATTGCTCAGAGATGAAAAGTGCCAGCACTGAAAGCTGTTGCTAGCCAGCACCCTTCCTTGGAAGCGCTTTCACAGGCGCAGCAACACTGGGGCTTTGCGCTTCTCTAGCCACCAAACGTCACGGTCATTCACTTTCCATCTCCTAGACACGAGCTGAGAGATTGAAAACGTCGAGCAATTGCTCAGAGATGAAAAGTGCCAGCACTGAAAGCTCTTGCTAGCCAGCACCCTTCCTTGGAAGCGCTTTCACAGGCGCAGCAACACTGGGGCTTTGCACTTCTCTAGCCACCAAAGGTCACGGTCACTATCTCTCCGTCTCGTAGACACGAGCTGAGAGATTGCAAACGTCGAGCAATTGCTCAGAGATGAAAAGTGCCAGCACTGAAAGCTCTTGCTAGCCAGCACCCTTCCTTGGAAGTGCTTTTGTAGGCCTAAGAACACTGGGGCTCTGGGCTTCTCTAGCCACCTAATCTTCTGCTCATCCTCTCGCGCACTCTAAAGAGAGCTCAGGTGAGAAATTGCAAATGTCGAGCAATTGCTCAGAGATGAAAAGTGCCAGCACTGAAAGCTGTTGCTAGCCAGCACCCTTCCTTGGAAGCGCTTTCACAGGCGCAGCAACACTGGGGCTTTGCGCTTCTCTACCCACCAAACGTCACGGTCAGTCTCTTTCCGTCTCGTAGACACGAGCTGAGAGATTGCAAACGTCGAGCAATTGCTCAGAGATGAAAAGTGCCAGCACTGAAAGCTCTTGCTAGCCAGCACCCTTCCTTGGAAGCGCTTTTGTAGCCCTAAGAACAGTGGGGCTCTGGGCTTCTCTAGCCACCTAATCTTCTGCTCATCCTCTCGCGCACTCTAAAGAGAGCTCAGGTGAGAAATTGCAAACGTCGAGCAATTGCTCAGATATGAAAAGTGCCAGCACTGAAAGCTCTTGCTAGCCAGCACCCTTCCTTGGAAGTGCTTTTGTAGGCCTAAGAACACTGGGGCTCTGGGCTTCTCGAGCCACCTAATCTTCTGCTCATCCTCTCTCGTACTCTAACGAGAGCTCAGGTGAGAAATTGCAAAGGTCGAGTAATTGCTCAGAGATGAAAAGTGCCAACACTGAAAGCTCTTGCTAGCCAGCACCCTTCCTTGGAAGCGCTTTCACAGGCACAGTAACACTGGGGCTTTGCGCTTCTCTAGCCACCAAAGGTCACGGTCACTCTCTTTCCATCTCGTAGACACGAGCTGAGAGATTGCAAACGTCGAGCAATTGCTCAGAGATGAAAAGTGCCAGCACTGAAAGCTGTTGCTAGCCAGCACCCTTCCTTGGAAGCGCTTTTGTAGCCCTAAGAACACTGGGGCTCTGGGCTTCTCTAGCCACCTAATCTTCTGCTCATCCTCTCGCGCACTCTAAAGAGAGCTCAGGTGAGAAATTGCAAACGTCGAGCAATTGCTCAGAGATGAAAAGTGCCAGCACTGAAAGCTGTTGCTAGCCAGCACCCTTCCTTGGAAGCGCTTTCACAGGCGCAGCAACACTGGGGCTTTGCGCTTCTCTAGCCACCAAACGTCACGGTCGTTCTCTTTCCATCTCGTAGACACGAGCTGAGAGATTGCAAAGGTCGAGCAATTGCTCAGAGATGAAAAGTGCCAGCACTGAAAGCTGTTGCTAGCCAGCACCCTTCCTTGGAAGCGCTTTTGTAGCCCTTAGAACACTGGGGCTCTGGGCTTCTCTAGCCACCTAATCTTCTGCTCATCCTCTCGCGCACTCTAAAGAGAGCTCAGGTGAGAAATTGCAAACGTCGAGCAATTGCTCAGAGATGAAAAGTGCCAGCACTGAAAGCTCTTGCTAGCCAGCACCCTTCCTTGGAAGTGCTTTTGTAGGCCTAAGAACAATGGGGCTATGTGCTTCTCTAGCCACCTAATCTTCTGCTCATCCTCTCGCGCACTCTAAAGAGAGCTCAGGTGAGAAATTGCAAAGGTCGAGCAATTGCTCAGAGATGAAAAGTGCCAGCACTGAAAGCTGTTGCTAGCCAGCACCCTTCCTTGGAAGCGCTTTCACAGGCGCAGTAACACTGGGGCTTTGCGCTTCTCTAGCCACCAAAGGTCACGGTCAGTCTCTTTCCATCTCGTAGACACGAGCTGAGAGATTGCAAACGTCGAGCAATTGCTCAGAGATGAAAAGTGCCAGCACTGAAAGCTCTTGCTAGCCAGCACCCTTCCTTGGAAGCGCTTTCACAGGCGCAGCAACACTGGGGCTTTGCGCTTCTCTAGCCACCAAACGTCACGGTCAGTCTCTTTCCATCTCGTAGACACGAGCTGAGAGATTGCAAACGTCGAGCAATTGCTCAGAGATGAAAAGTGCCAGCAGTGAAAGCTCTTGCTAGCCAGCACCCTTCCTTGGAAGCGCTTTCACAGGCGCAGCAACACTGGGGCTTTGCGCTTCTCTACCCACCAAAGGTCACGGTCAGTCTCTTTCCATCTCGTAGACACGAGCTGAGAGATTGCAAAGGTCGAGCAATTGCTCAGAGATGAAAAGTGCCAGCACTGAAAGCTCTTGCTAGCCAGCACCCTTCCTTGGAAGCGCTCTTGTAGCCCTTAGAACACTGGGGCTCTGTGCTTCTCTAGCCACCTAATCTTCTGCTCATCCTCTAGCACACTCTAAAGAGAGCTCAGGTGAGAAATTGCAAACGTCGAGCAATTGCTCAGAGATGAAAAGTGCCAGCACTGAAAGCTCTTGCTAGCCAGCACCCTTCCTTGGAAGCGCTTTTGTAGGCCTAAGAACACTGGGGCTCTGGGCTTCTCCAGACACCTAATCTTCTGCTCATCCTCTCTCGTACTCTAACGAGAGCTCTGGTGAGAAATTACAAATGTCGAGCAATTGCTCAGAGATGAAAAGTGCCAGCACTGAAAGCTCTTGCTAGCCAGCACCATTACTTGGAAGCGCTTTCACAGGCGCAGCAACACTGGGGCTTTGCGCTTCTCTAGCCACCAAACGTCACGGTCATTCTCTTTCCATCTCGTACACACGAGCTGAGAAATTGCAAACGTCGAGCAATTGCTCAGAGATGAAAAGTGCCAGCACTGAAAGCTCTTGCTAGCCAGCACCCTTCCTTGGAAGTGCTTTTGTAGGCCTAAGAACAGTGGGGCTCTGGGCTTCTCTAGCCACCTAATCTTCTGCTCATCCTCTCGCGCACTCTAAAGAGAGCTCAGGTGAGAAATTGCAAAGGTCGAGCAATTGCTCAGAGATGAAAAGTGCCAGCACTGAAAGCTGTTGCTAGCCAGCCCCCTTCCTTGGAAGCGCTTTCACAGGCGCAGTAACACTGGGGCTTTGCGCTTCTCTAGCCACCAAAGGTCACGGTCAGTCTCTTTCCATCTCGTAGACACGAGCTGAGAGATTGCAAACGTCGAGCAATTGCTCAGAGATGAAAAGTGCCAGCACTGAAAGCTCTTGCTAGCCAGCACCCTTCCTTGGAAACGCTCTTGTAGCCCTTAGAACACTGGGGCTCTGGGCTTCTCTAGCCACCTAATCTTCTGCTCATCCTCTCGCGCACTCTAAAGAGAGCTCAGGTGAGAAATTGCAAACGTCGAGCAATTGCTCAGAGATGAAAAGTGCCAGCACTGAAAGCTGTTGCTAGCCAGCACCCTTCCTTGGAAGCGCTTTCACAGGCGCAGCAACACTGGGGCTTTGCGCTTCTCTAGCCACCAAACGTCACGGTCATTCTCTTTCCATCTCGTAGACACGAGCTGAGAGATTGCAAACGTCGAGCAATTGCTAAGAGATGAAAAGTGCCAGCACTGAAAGCTCTTGCTAGCCAGCACCCTTCCTTGGAAGTGCTTTTGTAGGCCTAAGAACACTGGGGCTCTGGGCTTCTCTAGCCACCTAATCTTCTGCTCATCCTCTCGCGCACTCTAAAGAGAGCTCAGGTGAGAAATTGCAAACGTCGAGCAATTGCTCAGAGATGAAAAGTGCCAGCACTGAAAGCTGTTGCTAGCCAGCACCCTTCCTTGGAAGCGCTTTCACAGGCGCAGCAACACTGGGGCTTTGCGCTTCTCTAGCCACCAAACGTCACGGTCATTCACTTTCCATCTCCTAGACACGAGCTGAGAGATTGAAAACGTCGAGCAATTGCTCAGAGATGAAAAGTGCCAGCACTGAAAGCTCTTGCTAGCCAGCACCCTTCCTTGGAAGCGCTTTCACAGGCGCAGCAACACTGGGGCTTTGCGCTTCTCTAGCCACCAAAGGTCACGGTCACTATCTCTCCGTCTCGTAGACACGAGCTGAGAGATTGCAAACGTCGAGCAATTGTTCAGAGATGAAAAGTGCCAGCACTGAAAGCTCTTGCTAGCCAGCACCCTTCCTTGGAAGTGCTTTTGTAGGCCTAAGAACACTGGGGCTCTGGGCTTCTCTAGCCACCTAATCTTCTGCTCATCCTCTCGCGCACTCTAAAGAGAGCTCAGGTGAGAAATTGCAAATGTCGAGCAATTGCTCAGAGATGAAAAGTGCCAGCACTGAAAGCTGTTGCTAGCCAGCAGCCTTCCTTGGAAGCGCTTTCACAGGCGCAGCAACACTGGGGCTTTGCGCTTCTCTACCCACCAAACGTCACGGTCAGTCTCTTTCCGTCTCGTAGACACGAGCTGAGAGATTGCAAACGTCGAGCAATTGCTCAGAGATGAAAAGTGCCAGCACTGAAAGCTGTTGCTAGCCAGCACCCTTCCTTGGAAGCGGTCTTGTAGCCCTTAGAACACTGGGGCTCTGTGCTTCTCTAGCCACCTAATCTTCTGCTCATCCTCTCGCGCACTCTAAAGAGAGCTCAGGTGAGAAATTGCAAACGTCGAGCAATTGCTCAGATATGAAAAGTGCCAGCACTGAAAGCTCTTGCTAGCCAGCACCCTTCCTTGGAAATGCTTTTGTAGCCCTAAGAACAGTGGGGCTCTGGGCTTCTCTAGCCACCTAATCTTCTGCTCATCCTCTCGCGCACTCTAAAGAGAGCTCAGGTGAGAAATTGCAAACGTCGAGCAATTGCTCAGAGATGAAAAGTGCCAGCACTGAAAGCTCTTGCTAGCCAGCACCCTTCCTTGGAAGCGCTTTCACAGGCGCAGTAACACTGGGGCTTTGCGCTTCTCTAGCCACCAAAGGTCACGGTCATTCTCTTTCCATCTCGTAGACACGAGCTGAGAGATTGCAAACGTCGAGCAATTGCTCAGAGATGAAAAGTGCCAGCACTGAAAGCTGTTGCTAGCCAGCACCCTTCCTTGGAAGCGCTTTTGTAGCTCTAAGAACACTGGGGCTCTTGGCTTCTCTAGCCACCTAATCTTCTGCTCATCCTCTCTCGTACTCTAACGAGAGCTCAGGTGAGAAATTGCAAAGGTCGAGTAATTGCTCAGAGATGAAAAGTGCCAACACTGAAAGCTCTTGCTAGCCAGCACCCTTCCTTGGAAGCGCTTTCACAGGCACAGTAACACTGGGGCTTTGCGCTTCTCTACCCACCAAACGTCACGGTCAGTCTCTTTCCATCTCGTAGACACGAGCTGAGAGATTGCAAACGTCGAGCAATTGCTCAGAGATGAAAAGTGCCAGCACTGAAAGCTCTTGCTAGCCAGCACCGTTACTTGGAAGCGCTTTCACAGGCGCAGCAACAACGGGGCTTTGCGCTTCTCTACCCACCAAACGTCACGGTCAGTCTCTTTCCATCTCGTAGACACGAGCTGAGAGATTGCAAAGGTCGAGCAATTGCTCAGAGATGAAAAGTGCCAGCACTGAAAGCTCTTGCTAGCCAGCACCCTTCCTTGGAAGCGCTCTTGTAGCCCTTAGAACACTGGGGCTCTGTGCTTCTCTAGCCACCTAATCTTCTGCTCATCCTCTAGCACACTCTAAAGAGAGCTCAGGTGAGAAATTGCAAACGTCGAGCAATTGCTCAGAGATGAAAAGTGCCAGCACTGAAAGCTCTTGCTAGCCAGCACCCTTCCTTGGAAGCGCTTTTGTAGGCCTAAGAACACTGGGGCTCTGGGCTTCTCCAGACACCTAATCTTCTGCTCATCCTCTCTCGTACTCTAACGAGAGCTCTGGTGAGAAATTACAAATGTCGAGCAATTGCTCAGAGATGAAAAGTGCCAGCACTGAAAGCTCTTGCTAGCCAGCACCATTACTTGGAAGCGCTTTCACAGGCGCAGCAACACTGGGGCTTTGCGCTTCTCTAGCCACCAAACGTCACGGTCATTCTCTTTCCATCTCGTACACACGAGCTGAGAAATTGCAAACGTCGAGCAATTGCTCAGAGATGAAAAGTGCCAGCACTGAAAGCTCTTGCTAGCCAGCACCCTTCCTTGGAAGTGCTTTTGTAGGCCTAAGAACAGTGGGGCTCTGGGCTTCTCTAGCCACCTAATCTTCTGCTCATCCTCTCGCGCACTCTAAAGAGAGCTCAGGTGAGAAATTGCAAAGGTCGAGCAATTGCTCAGAGATGAAAAGTGCCAGCACTGAAAGCTGTTGCTAGCCAGCCCCCTTCCTTGGAAGCGCTTTCACAGGCGCAGTAACACTGGGGCTTTGCGCTTCTCTAGCCACCAAAGGTCACGGTCAGTCTCTTTCCATCTCGTAGACACGAGCTGAGAGATTGCAAACGTCGAGCAATTGCTCAGAGATGAAAAGTGCCAGCACTGAAAGCTCTTGCTAGCCAGCACCCTTCCTTGGAAACGCTCTTGTAGCCCTTAGAACACTGGGGCTCTGGGCTTCTCTAGCCACCTAATCTTCTGCTCATCCTCTCGCGCACTCTAAAGAGAGCTCAGGTGAGAAATTGCAAACGTCGAGCAATTGCTCAGAGATGAAAAGTGCCAGCACTGAAAGCTGTTGCTAGCCAGCACCCTTCCTTGGAAGCGCTTTCAGAGGCGCAGCAACACTGGGGCTTTGCGCTTCTCTACCCACCAAACGTCACGGTCACTGCCTCTCCGTCTTGTAGACACGAGCTGAGAAATTGCAAACGTCGAGCAATTGCTCAGAGATGAAAAGTGCCAGCACTGAAAGCTCTTGCTAGCCAGCACCCTTCCTTGGAAGCGCTTTTGTAGCCCTAAGAACAGTGGGGCTCTGGGCTTCTCTAGCCACCTAATCTTCTGCTCATCCTCTCGCGCAGTCTAAAGAGAGCTCAGGTGAGAAATTGCAAAGGTCGAGCAATTGCTCAGAGATGAAAAGTGCCAGCACTGAAAGCTGTTGCTAGCCAGCACCCTTCCTTGGAAGCGCTTTCACAGGCGCAGCAACACTGGGGCTTTGCGCTTCTCTAGCCACCAAACGTCACGGTCATTCTCTTTCCATCTCGTAGACACGAGCTGAGAGATTGCAAACGTCGAGCAATTGCTAAGAGATGAAAAGTGCCAGCACTGAAAGCTCTTGCTAGCCAGCACCCTTCCTTGGAAGTGCTTTTGTAGGCCTAAGAACACTGGGGCTCTGGGCTTCTCTAGCCACCTAATCTTCTGCTCATCCTCTCGCGCACTCTAAAGAGAGCTCAGGTGAGAAATTGCAAACGTCGAGCAATTGCTCAGAGATGAAAAGTGCCAGCACTGAAAGCTGTTGCTAGCCAGCACCCTTCCTTGGAAGCGCTTTCACAGGCGCAGCAACACTGGGGCTTTGCGCTTCTCTAGCCACCAAACGTCACGGTCATTCACTTTCCATCTCCTAGACACGAGCTGAGAGATTGAAAACGTCGAGCAATTGCTCAGAGATGAAAAGTGCCAGCACTGAAAGCTCTTGCTAGCCAGCACCCTTCCTTGGAAGCGCTTTCACAGGCGCAGCAACACTGGGGCTTTGCGCTTCTCTAGCCACCAAAGGTCACGGTCACTATCTCTCCGTCTCGTAGACACGAGCTGAGAGATTGCAAACGTCGAGCAATTGCTCAGAGATGAAAAGTGCCAGCACTGAAAGCTCTTGCTAGCCAGCACCCTTCCTTGGAAGCGCTTTCACAGGCGCAGCAACACTGGGGCTTTGCGCTTCTCTAGCCACCAAAGGTCACGGTCATTCTCTTTCCATCTCGTAGACACGAGCTGAGAGATTGCAAACGTCGAGCAATTGCTCAGAGATGAAAAGTGCCAGCACTGAAAGCTGTTGCTAGCCAGCACCCTTCCTTGGAAGCGCTTTTGTAGCTCTAAGAACACTGGGGCTCTTGGCTTCTCTAGCCACCTAATCTTCTGCTCATCCTCTCTCGTACTCTAACGAGAGCTCAGGTGAGAAATTGCAAAGGTCGAGCAATTGCTCAGAGATGAAAAGTGCCAACACTGAAAGCTCTTGCTAGCCAGCACCCTTCCTTGGAAGCGCTTTCACAGGCACAGTAACACTGGGGCTTTGCGCTTCTCTAGCCACCAAAGGTCACGGTCAGTCTCTTTCCATCTCGTAGACACGAGCTGAGAGATTGCAAACGTCGAGCAATTGCTCAGAGATGAAAAGTGCCAGCACTGAAAGCTCTTGCTAGCCAGCACCCTTCCTTGGAAGCGCTTTTGTAGCCCTAAGAAGACTGGGGCTCTGGGCTTCTCTAGCCACCTAATCTTCTGCTCATCCTCTCGCGCACTCTAAAGAGAGCTCAGGTGAGAAATTGCAAACGTCGAGCAATTGCTCAGAGATGAAAAGTGCCAGCACTGAAAGCTGTTGCTAGCCAGCACCCTTCCTTGGAAGCGCTTTCACAGGCGCAGCAACACTGGGGCTTTGCGCTTCTCTAGCCACCAAACGTCACGGTCGTTCTCTTTCCATCTCGTAGACACGAGCTGAGAGATTGCAAAGGTCGAGCAATTGCTCAGAGATGAAAAGTGCCAGCACTGAAAGCTGTTGCTAGCCAGCACCCTTCCTTGGAAAGCGCTTTTGTAGCCCTTAGAACACTGGGGCTCTTGGCTTCTCTAGCCACCTAATCTTCTGCTCATCCTCTCGCGCACTCTAAAGAGAGCTCAGGTGAGAAATTGCAAACGTCGAGCAATTGCTCAGAGATGAAAAGTGCCAGCACTGAAAGCTCTTGCTAGCCAGCACCCTTCCTTGGAAGTGCTTTTGTAGCCCTAAGAACACTGGGGCTATGTGCTTCTCTAGCCACCTAATCTTCTGCTCATCCTCTCGCGCACTCTAAAGAGAGCTCAGGTGAGAAATTGCAAAGGTCGAGCAATTGCTCAGAGATGAAAAGTGCCAGCACTGAAAGCTGTTGCTAGCCAGCACCCTTCCTTGGAAGCGCTTTCACAGGCGCAGTAACACTGGGGCTTTGCGCTTCTCTAGCCACCAAAGGTCACGGTCAGTCTCTTTCCATCTCGTAGACACGAGCTGAGAGATTGCAAACGTCGAGCAATTGCTCAGAGATGAAAAGTGCCAGCACTGAAAGCTCTTGCTAGCCAGCACCCTTCCTTGGAAGCGCTTTCACAGGCGCAGCAACACTGGGGCTTTGCGCTTCTCTAGCCACCAAACGTCACGGTCAGTCTCTTTCCATCTCGTAGACACGAGCTGAGAGATTGCAAACGTCGAGCAATTGCTCAGAGATGAAAAGTGCCAGCAGTGAAAGCTCTTGCTAGCCAGCACCCTTCCTTGGAAGCGCTTTCACAGGCGCAGCAACACTGGGGCTTTGCGCTTCTCTAGCCACCAAACGTCACGGTCATTCTCTTTCCATCTCGTAGACACGAGCTGAGAGATTGCAAAGGTCGAGCAATTGCTCAGAGATGAAAAGTGCCAGCACTGAAAGCTCTTGCTAGCCAGCACCCTTCCTTGGAAACGCTCTTGTAGCCCTTAGAACACTGGGGCTCTGTGCTTCTCTAGCCACCTAATCTTCTGCTCATCCTCTAGCACACTCTAAAGAGAGCTCAGGTGAGAAATTGCAAACGTCGAGCAATTGCTCAGAGATGAAAAGTGCCAGCACTGAAAGCTCTTGCTAGCCAGCACCCTTCCTTGGAAGTGCTTTTGTAGGCCTAAGAACACTGGGGCTCTGGGCTTCTCCAGACACCTAATCTTCTGCTCATCCTCTCTCGTACTCTAACGAGAGCTCTGGTGAGAAATTACAAATGTCGAGCAATTGCTCAGAGATGAAAAGTGCCAGCACTGAAAGCTCTTGCTAGCCAGCACCGTTACTTGGAAGCGCTTTCACAGGCGCAGCAACACTGGGGCTTTGCGCTTCTCTAGCCACCAAACGTCACGGTCAGTCTCTTTCCATCTCGTAGACACGAGCTGAGAAATTGCAAACGTCGAGCAATTGCTCAGAGATGAAAAGTGCCAGCACTGAAAGCTCTTGCTAGCCAGCACCCTTCCTTGGAAGTGCTTTTGTAGGCCTAAGAACACTGGGGCTCTGGGCTTCTCTAGCCACCTAATCTTCTGCTCATCCTCTCGCGCACTCTAAAGAGAGCTCAGGTGAGAAATTGCAAAGGTCGAGCAATTGCTCAGAGATGAAAAGTGCCAGCACTGAAAGCTGTTGCTAGCCAGCCCCCTTCCTTGGAAGCGCTTTCACAGGCGCAGTAACACTGGGGCTTTGCGCTTCTCTAGCCACCAAAGGTCACGGTCAGTCTCTTTCCATCTCGTAGACACGAGCTGAGAGATTGCAAACGTCGAGCAATTGCTCAGAGATGAAAAGTGCCAGCACTGAAAGCTCTTGCTAGCCAGCACCCTTCCTTGGAAGCGCTTTTGTAGCCCTAAGAACACTGGGGCTCTGGGCTTCTCTAGCCACCTAATCTTCTGCTCATCCTCTCGCGCACTCTAAAGAGAGCTCAGGTGAGAAATTGCAAAGGTCGAGCAATTGCTCAGAGATGAAAAGTGCCAGCACTGAAAGCTGTTGCTAGCCAGCACCCTTCCTTGGAAGCGCTTTCACAGGCGCAGCAACACTGGGGCTTTGCGCTTCTCTAGCCACCAAACGTCACGGTCATTCTCTTTCCATCTCGTAGACACGAGCTGAGAGATTGCAAACGTCGAGCAATTGCTAAGAGATGAAAAGTGCCAGCACTGAAAGCTCTTGCTAGCCAGCACCCTTCCTTGGAAGTGCTTTTGTAGGCCTAAGAACACTGGGGCTCTGGGCTTCTCTAGCCACCTAATCTTCTGCTCATCCTCTCGCGCACTCTAAAGAGAGCTCAGGTGAGAAATTGCAAACGTCGAGCAATTGCTCAGAGATGAAAAGTGCCAGCACTGAAAGCTGTTGCTAGCCAGCACCCTTCCTTGGAAGCGCTTTCACAGGCGCAGCAACACTGGGGCTTTGCGCTTCTCTAGCCACCAAACGTCACGGTCATTCACTTTCCATCTCCTAGACACGAGCTGAGAGATTGCAAACGTCGAGCAATTGCTCAGAGATGAAAAGTGCCAGCACTGAAAGCTGTTGCTAGCCAGCACCCTTCCTTGGAAGCGCTTTCACAGGCGCAGCAACACTGGGGCTTTGCGCTTCTCTAGCCACCAAAGGTCACGGTCAGTCTCTTTCCATCTCGTAGACACGAGCTGAGAGATTGCAAACGTCGAGCAATTGTTCAGAGATGAAAAGTGCCAGCACTGAAAGCTCTTGCTAGCCAGCACCCTTCCTTGGAAGTGCTTTTGTAGGCCTAAGAACACTGGGGCTCTGGGCTTCTCTAGCCACCTAATCTTCTGCTCATCCTCTCGCGCACTCTAAAGAGAGCTCAGGTGAGAAATTGCAAATGTCGAGCAATTGCTCAGAGATGAAAAGTGCCAGCACTGAAAGCTGTTGCTAGCCAGCACCCTTCCTTGGAAGCGCTTTCACAGGCGCAGCAACACTGGGGCTTTGCGCTTCTCTACCCACCAAACGTCACGGTCAGTCTCTTTCCGTCTCGTAGACACGAGCTGAGAGATTGCAAACGTCGAGCAATTGCTCAGAGATGAAAAGTGCCAGCACTGAAAGCTGTTGCTAGCCAGCACCCTTCCTTGGAAGCGCTCTTGTAGCCCTTAGAACACTGGGGCTCTGTGCTTCTCTAGCCACCTAATCTTCTGCTCATCCTCTCGCGCACTCTAAAGAGAGCTCAGGTGAGAAATTGCAAACGTCGAGCAATTGCTCAGATATGAAAAGTGCCAGCACTGAAAGCTCTTGCTAGCCAGCACCCTTCCTTGGAAGTGCTTTTGTAGCCCTAAGAACACTGGGGCTCTGGGCTTCTCGAGCCACCTAATCTTCTGCTCATCCTCTCGCGCACTCTAAAGAGAGCTCAGGTGAGAAATTGCAAACGTCGAGCAATTGCTCAGAGATGAAAAGTGCCAGCACTGAAAGCTCTTGCTAGCCAGCACCCTTCCTTGGAAGCGCTTTCACAGGCGCAGTAACACTGGGGCTTTGCGCTTCTCTAGCCACCAAAGGTCACGGTCAGTCTCTTTCCATCTCGTAGACACGAGCTGAGAGATTGCAAACGTCGAGCAATTGCTCAGAGATGAAAAGTGCCAGCACTGAAAGCTGTTGCTAGCCAGCACCCTTCCTTGGAAGCGCTTTTGTAGCTCTAAGAACACTGGGGCTCTTGGCTTCTCTAGCCACCTAATCTTCTGCTCATCCTCTCTCGTACTCTAACGAGAGCTCAGGTGAGAAATTGCAAATGTCGAGCAATTGCTCAGAGATGAAAAGTGCCAGCACTGAAAGCTGTTGCTAGCCAGCACCCTTCCTTGGAAGCGCTTTCACAGGCGCAGCAACACTGGGGCTTTGCGCTTCTCTAGCCACCAAACGTCACGGTCGTTCTCTTTCCATCTCGTAGACACGAGCTGAGAGATTGCAAAGGTCGAGCAATTGCTCAGAGATGAAAAGTGCCAGCACTGAAAGCTGTTGCTAGCCAGCACCCTTCCTTGGAAGCGCTTTTGTAGCCCTTAGAACACTGGGGCTCTGGGCTTCTCTAGCCACCTAATCTTCTGCTCATCCTCTCGCGCACTCTAAAGAGAGCTCAGGTGAGAAATTGCAAACGTCGAGCAATTGCTCAGAGATGAAAAGTGCCAGCACTGAAAGCTCTTGCTAGCCAGCACCCTTCCTTGGAAGTGCTTTTGTAGGCCTAAGAACAATGGGGCTATGTGCTTCTCTAGCCACCTAATCTTCTGCTCATCCTCTCGCGCACTCTAAAGAGAGCTCAGGTGAGAAATTGCAAAGGTCGAGCAATTGCTCAGAGATGAAAAGTGCCAGCACTGAAAGCTGTTGCTAGCCAGCCCCCTTCCTTGGAAGCGCTTTCACAGGCGCAGTAACACTGGGGCTTTGCGCTTCTCTAGCCACCAAAGGTCACGGTCAGTCTCTTTCCATCTCGTAGACACGAGCTGAGAGATTGCAAACGTCGAGCAATTGCTCAGAGATGAAAAGTGCCAGCACTGAAAGCTCTTGCTAGCCAGCACCCTTCCTTGGAAGCGCTTTCACAGGCGCAGCAACACTGGGGCTTTGCGCTTCTCTAGCCACCAAACGTCACGGTCAGTCTCTTTCCATCTCGTAGACACGAGCTGAGAGATTGCAAAGGTCGAGCAATTGCTCAGAGATGAAAAGTGCCAGCAGTGAAAGCTCTTGCTAGCCAGCACCCTTCCTTGGAAGCGCTTTCACAGGCGCAGCAACACTGGGGCTTTGCGCTTCTCTACCCACCAAAGGTCACGGTCAGTCTCTTTCCATCTCGTAGACACGAGCTGAGAGATTGCAAAGGTCGAGCAATTGCTCAGAGATGAAAAGTGCCAGCACTGAAAGCTCTTGCTAGCCAGCACCCTTCCTTGGAAGCGCTCTTGTAGCCCTTAGAACACTGGGGCTCTGTGCTTCTCTAGCCACCTAATCTTCTGCTCATCCTCTAGCACACTCTAAAGAGAGCTCAGGTGAGAAATTGCAAACGTCGAGCAATTGCTCAGAGATGAAAAGTGCCAGCACTGAAAGCTCTTGCTAGCCAGCACCCTTCCTTGGAAGCGCTTTTGTAGGCCTAAGAACACTGGGGCTCTGGGCTTCTCCAGACACCTAATCTTCTGCTCATCCTCTCTCGTACTCTAACGAGAGCTCTGGTGAGAAATTACAAATGTCGAGCAATTGCTCAGAGATGAAAAGTGCCAGCACTGAAAGCTCTTGCTAGCCAGCACCGTTACTTGGAAGCGCTTTCACAGGCGCAGCAACACTGGGGCTTTGCGCTTCTCTAGCCACCAAACGTCACGGTCATTCTCTTTCCATCTCGTAGACACGAGCTGAGAAATTGCAAACGTCGAGCAATTGCTCAGAGATGAAAAGTGCCAGCACTGAAAGCTCTTGCTAGCCAGCACCCTTCCTTGGAAGTGCTTTTGTAGGCCTAAGAACAGTGGGGCTCTGGGCTTCTCTAGCCACCTAATCTTCTGCTCATCCTCTCGCGCACTCTAAAGAGAGCTCAGGTGAGAAATTGCAAAGGTCGAGCAATTGCTCAGAGATGAAAAGTGCCAGCACTGAAAGCTGTTGCTAGCCAGCCCCCTTCCTTGGAAGCGCTTTCACAGGCGCAGTAACACTGGGGCTTTGCGCTTCTCTAGCCACCAAAGGTCACGGTCAGTCTCTTTCCATCTCGTAGACACGAGCTGAGAGATTGCAAACGTCGAGCAATTGCTCAGAGATGAAAAGTGCCAGCACTGAAAGCTCTTGCTAGCCAGCACCCTTCCTTGGAAACGCTCTTGTAGCCCTTAGAACACTGGGGCTCTGGGCTTCTCTAGCCACCTAATCTTCTGCTCATCCTCTCGCGCACTCTAAAGAGAGCTCAGGTGAGAAATTGCAAACGTCGAGCAATTGCTCAGAGATGAAAAGTGCCAGCACTGAAAGCTGTTGCTAGCCAGCACCCTTCCTTGGAAGCGCTTTCAGAGGCGCAGCAACACTGGGGCTTTGCGCTTCTCTACCCACCAAACGTCACGGTCACTGCCTCTCCGTCTTGTAGACACGAGCTGAGAAATTGCAAACGTCGAGCAATTGCTCAGAGATGAAAAGTGCCAGCACTGAAAGCTGTTGCTAGCCAGCACCCTTCCTTGGAAGCGCTCTTGTAGCCCTAAGAACAGTGGGGCTCTGGGCTTCTCTAGCCACCTAATCTTCTGCTCATCCTCTCGCGCACTCTAAAGAGAGCTCAGGTGAGAAATTGCAAACGTCGAGCAATTGCTCAGAGATGAAAAGTGCCAGCACTGAAAGCTCTTGCTAGCCAGCACCCTTCCTTGGAAGTGCTTTTGTAGCCCTAAGAACACTGGGGCTCTGGGCTTCTCGAGCCACCTAATCTTCTGCTCATCCTCTCTCGTACTCTAACGAGAGCTCAGGTGAGAAATTACAAATGTCGAGCAATTGCTCAGAGATGAAAAGTGCCAGCACTGAAAGCTCTTGCTAGCCAGCACCCTTCCTTGGAAGCGCTTTCACAGGCGCAGCAACACTGGGGCTTTGCGCTTCTCTACCCACCAAACGTCACGGTCAGTCTCTTTCCATCTCGTAGACACGAGCTGAGAAATTGCAAACGTCGAGCAATTGCTCAGAGATGAAAAGTGCCAGCACTGAAAGCTCTTGCTAGCCAGCACCCTTCCTTGGAAGTGCTTTTGTAGCCCTTAGAACAGTGGGGCTCTGGGCTTCTCTAGCCACCTCATCTTCTGCTCATCCTCTCGCGCACTCTAAAGAGAGCTCAGGTGAGAAATTGCAAACGTCGAGCAATTGCTCAGAGATGAAAAGTGCCAGCACTGAAAGCTCTTGCTAGCCAGCACCCTTCCTTGGAAGCGCTTTCACAGGCGCAGTAACACTGGGGCTTTGCGCTTCTCTAGCCACCAAAGGTCACGGTCAGTCTCTTTCCATCTCGTAGACACGAGCTGAGAGATTGCAAACGTCGAGCAATTGCTCAGAGATGAAAAGTGCCAGCACTGAAAGCTGTTGCTAGCCAGCACCCTTCCTTGGAAGCGCTTTTGTAGCTCTAAGAACACTGGGGCTCTTGGCTTCTCTAGCCACCTAATCTTCTGCTCATCCTCTCTCGTACTCTAACGAGAGCTCAGGTGAGAAATTGCAAAGGTCGAGTAATTGCTCAGAGATGAAAAGTGCCAGCACTGAAAGCTCTTGCTAGCCAGCACCCTTCCTTGGAAGCGCTTTCACAGGCACAGTAACACTGGGGCTTTGCGCTTCTCTAGCCACCAAAGGTCACGGTCACTCTCTTTCCATCTCGTAGACACGAGCTGAGAGATTGCAAACGTCGAGCAATTGCTCAGAGATGAAAAGTGCCAGCACTGAAAGCTCTTGCTAGCCAGCACCCTTCCTTGGAAGCGCTTTTGTAGCCCTAAGAACACTGGGGCTCTTGGCTTCTCTAGCCACCTAATCTTCTGCTCATCCTCTCGCGCACTCTAAAGAGAGCTCAGGTGAGAAATTGCAAACGTCGAGCAATTGCTCAGAGATGAAAAGTGCCAGCACTGAAAGCTGTTGCTAGCCAGCACCCTTCCTTGGAAGCGCTTTCACAGGCGCAGCAACACTGGGGCTTTGCGCTTCTCTAGCCACCAAACGTCACGGTCGTTCTCTTTCCATCTCGTAGACACGAGCTGAGAGATTGCAAAGGTCGAGCAATTGCTCAGAGATGAAAAGTGCCAGCACTGAAAGCTGTTGCTAGCCAGCACCCTTCCTTGGAAGTGCTTTTGTAGCCCTTAGAACACTGGGGCTCTGGGCTTCTCTAGCCACCTAATCTTCTGCTCATCCTCTCGCGCACTCTAAAGAGAGCTCAGGTGAGAAATTGCAAACGTCGAGCAATTGCTCAGAGATGAAAAGTGCCAGCACTGAAAGCTGTTGCTAGCCAGCACCCTTCCTTGGAAGCGCTTTCACAGGCGCAGCAACACTGGGGCTTTGCGCTTCTCTAGCCACCAAACGTCACGATCACTATCTCTCCGTCTTGTAGACACGAGCTGAGGGATCGCAAACGTCGAGCAATTGCTCAGAGATGAAAAGTGCCAGCACTGAAAGCTCTTGCTAGCCAGCACCCTTCCTTGGAAGCGCTTTTGTAGCCCTATGAACACTGGGGCTCTGGGCTTCTCTAGCCACCTAATCTTCTGCTCATCCTCTCGTGCACTCTAAAGAGAGCTCAGGTGAGAAATTGCAAACATCGAGCAATTGCTCAGAGATGAAAAGTGCCAGCACTGAAAGCTGTTGCTAGCCAGCACCCTTCCTTGGAAGCGCTTTTGTAGCCCTAAGAACACTGGGGCTCTGGGCTTCTCCAGACACCTAATCTTCTGCTCATCCTCTCGCGCACTCTAAAGAGAGCTCAGGTGAGAAATTGCAAACGTCGAGCAATTGCTCAGAGATGAAAAGTGCCAGCACTGAAAGCTGTTGCTAGCCAGCACCCTTCCTTGGAAGTGCTTTCACAGGCGCAGCAACACTGGGGATTTGCGCCTCTCTAGCCACCAAACGTCACGGTCATTCTCTTTCCATCTCGTAGACACGAGCTGAGAGATTGCAAACGTCGAGCAATTGCTCAGAGATGAAAAGTGCCAGCACTGAAAGCTCTTGCTAGCCAGCACCCTTCCTTGGAAGCGCTTTCACAGGCGCAGCAACACTGGGGCTTTGCGCTTCTCTAGCCACCAAACGTCACGGTCATTCTCTTTCCGTCTCGTAGACACGAGCTGAGAGATTGCAAACGTCGAGCAATTGCTCAGAGATGAAAAGTGCCAGCACTGAAAGCTCTTGCTAGCCAGCACCCTTCCTTGGAAGTGCTTTTGTAGCCCTAAGAACACTGGGGCTCTGGGCTTCTCGAGCCACCTAATCTTCTGCTCATCCTCTCTCGTACTCTAACGAGAGCTCTGGTGAGAAATTACAAATGTCGAGCAATTGCTCAGAGATGAAAAGTGCCAGCACTGAAAGCTCTTGCTAGCCAGCACCCTTCCTTGGAAGCGCTTTCACAGGCGCAGCAACACTGGGGCTTTGCGCTTCTCTAGCCACCAAACGTCACGGTCAGTCTCTTTCCATCTCGTAGACACGAGCTGAGAAATTGCAAACGTCGAGCAATTCCTCAGAGATGAAAAGTGCCAGCACTGAAAGCTCTTGCTAGCCAGCACCCTTCCTTGGAAGTGCTTTTGTAGCCCTTAGAACACTGGGGCTCTGGGCTTCTCTAGCCACCTAATCTTCTGCTCATCCTCTCGCGCACTCTAAAGAGAGCTCAGGTGAGAAATTGCAAAGGTCGAGCAATTGCTCAGAGATGAAAAGTGCCAGCACTGAAAGCTGTTGCTAGCCAGCACCCTTCCTTGGAAGCGCTTTCACAGGCGCAGTAACACTGGGGCTTTGCGCTTCTCTAGCCACCAAAGGTCACGGTCAGTCTCTTTCCATCTCGTAGACACGAGCTGAGAGATTGCAAACGTCGAGCAATTGCTCAGAGATGAAAAGTGCCAGCACTGAAAGCTGTTGCTAGCCAGCACCCTTCCTTGGAAGCGCTTTTGTAGGCCTAAGAACACTGGGGCTCTTGGCTTCTCTAGCCACCTAATCTTCTGCTCATCCTCTCTCGTACTCTAACGAGAGCTCAGGTGAGAAATTGCAAACGTCGAGTAATTGCTCAGAGATGAAAAGTGCCAGCACTGAAAGCTCTTGCTAGCCAGCACCCTTCCTTGGAAGCGCTTTCACAGGCACAGTAACACTGGGGCTTTGCGCTTCTCTAGCCACCAAACGTCACGGTCCTTCTCTTTCCATCTCGTAGACACGAGCTGAGAGATTGCAAAGGTCGAGCAATTGCTCAGAGATGAAAAGTGCCAGCACTGAAAGCTGTTGCTAGCCAGCACCCTTCCTTGGAAGCGCTTTTGTAGCCCTTAGAACACTGGG
The DNA here is from genome assembly GCA_037962945.1 of Sarcoramphus papa. NCBI lineage: Eukaryota > Metazoa > Chordata > Aves > Accipitriformes > Cathartidae > Sarcoramphus > Sarcoramphus papa. The sequence goes on from CM075588.1 coordinate 19,162,154, forward strand.
GCTCTGGGCTTCTCTAGCCACCTAATCTTCTGCTCATCCTCTCGCGCACTCTAAAGAGAGCTCAGGTGAGAAATTGCAAACGTCGAGCAATTGCTCAGAGATGAAAAGTGCCAGCACTGAAAGCTCTTGCTAGCCAGCACCCTTCCTTGGAAGTGCTTTTGTAGGCCTAAGAACAATGGGTCTATGTGCTTCTCTAGCCACCTAATCTTCTGCTCATCCTCTCGCGCACTCTAAAGAGAGCTCAGGTGAGAAATTGCAAAGGTCGAGCAATTGCTCAGAGATGAAAAGTGCCAGCACTGAAAGCTGTTGCTAGCCAGCACCCTTCCTTGGAAGCGCTTTCACAGGCGCAGTAACACTGGGGCTTTGCGCTTCTCTAGCCACCAAAGGTCACGGTCATTCTCTTTCCGTCTCGTAGACACGAGCTGAGAGATTGCAAACGTCGAGCAATTGCTCAGAGATGAAAAGTGCCAGCACTGAAAGCTGTTGCTAGCCAGCACCCTTCCTTGGAAGCGCTTTTGTAGGCCTAAGAACACTGGGGCTCTGGGCTTCTCTAGCCACCTAATCTTCTGCTCATCCTCTCTTGTACTCTAAAGAGAGCTCAGGTGAGAAATTGCAAAGGTCGAGCAATTGCTCAGAGATGAAAAGTGCCAGCAGTGAAAGCTCTTGCTAGCCAGCACCCTTCCTTGGAAGCGCTTTCACAGGCGCAGCAACACTGGGGCTTTGCGCTTCTCTACCCACCAAAGGTCACGGTCACTCTCTTTCCATCTCGTAGACACGAGCTGAGAGATTGCAAAGGTCGAGCAATTGCTCAGAGATGAAAAGTGCCAGCACTGAAAGCTCTTGCTAGCCAGCACCCTTCCTTGGAAGCGCTCTTGTAGCCCTTAGAACACTGGGGCTCTGTGCTTCTCTAGCCACCTAATCTTCTGCTCATCCTCTCGCGCACTCTAAAGAGAGCTCAGGTGAGAAATTGCAAAGGTCGAGCAATTGCTCAGAGATGAAAAGTGCCAGCACTGAAAGCTGTTGCTAGCCAGCCCCCTTCCTTGGAAGCGCTTTCACAGGCGCAGTAACACTGGGGCTTTGCGCTTCTCTAGCCACCAAAGGTCACGGTCAGTCTCTTTCCATCTCGTAGACACGAGCTGAGAGATTGCAAACGTCGAGCAATTGCTCAGAGATGAAAAGTGCCAGCACTGAAAGCTGTTGCTAGCCAGCACCCTTCCTTGGAAGCGCTTTTGTAGCCCTAAGAAGACTGGGGCTCTGGGCTTCTCTAGCCACCTAATCTTCTGCTCATCCTCTCGCACAATCTAAAGAGAGCTCAGGTGAGAAATTGCAAACGTCGAGCAATTGCTCAGAGATGAAAAGTGCCAGCACTGAAAGCTGTTGCTAGCCAGCACCCTTCCTTGGAAGCGCTTTCAGAGGCGCAGCAACACTGGGGCTTTGCGCTTCTCTACCCACCAAACGTCACGGTCACTGCCTCTCCGTCTCGTAGACACGAGCTGAGAGATTGCAAACGTCGAGCAATTGCTCAGAGATGAAAAGTGCCAGCACTGAAAGCTGTTGCTAGCCAGCACCCTTCCTTGGAAGCGCTTTTGTAGCCCTAAGAACACTGGGGCTCTGGGCTTCTCTAGCCACCTAATCTTCTGCTCATCCTCTCGCGCACTCTAAAGAGAGCTCAGGTGAGAAATTGCAAAGGTCGAGCAATTGCTCAGAGATGAAAAGTGCCAGCACTGAAAGCTGTTGCTAGCCAGCACCCTTCCTTGGAAGCGCTTTCACAGGCGCAGCAACACTGGGGCTTTGCGCTTCTCTAGCCACCAAATGTCACGGTCATTCTCTTTCCATCTCGTAGACACGAGCTGAGAGATTTCAAAGGTCGAGCAATTGCTAAGAGATGAAAAGTGCCAGCACTGAAAGCTGTTGCTAGCCAGCACCCTTCCTTGGAAGTGCTTTTGTAGGCCTAAGAACACTGGGGCTCTGGGCTTCTCTAGCCACCTAATCTTCTGCTCATCCTCTCGCGCACTCTAAAGAGAGCTCAGGTGAGAAATTGCAAACGTCGAGCAATTGCTCAGAGATGAAAAGTGCCAGCACTGAAAGCTGTTGCTAGCCAGCACCCTTCCTTGGAAGCGCTTTCACAGGCGCAGCAACACTGGGGCTTTGCGCTTCTCTAGCCACCAAAAGTCACGGTCATTCACTTTCCATCTCCTAGACACGAACTGAGAGATTGCAAACGTCGAGCAATTGCTCAGAGATGAAAAGTGCCAGCACTGAAAGCTCTTGCTAGCCAGCACCCTTCCTTGGAAGCGCTTTCACAGGCGCAGCAACACTGGGGCTTTGCGCTTCTCTAGCCACCAAACGTCACGGTCACTATCTCTCCGTCTCGTAGACACGAGCTGAGAGATTGCAAACGTTGAGCAATTGCTCAGAGATGAAAAGTGCCAGCACTGAAAGCTCTTGCTAGCCAGCACCCTTCCTTGGAAGTGCTTTTGTAGGCCTAAGAACACTGGGGCTCTGGGCTTCTCTAGCCACCTAATCTTCTGCTCATCCTCTAGCACACTCTAAAGAGAGCTCAGGTGAGAAATTGCAAACGTCGAGCAATTGCTCAGAGATGAAAAGTGCCAGCACTGAAAGCTGTTGCTAGCCAGCACCCTTCCTTGGAAGCGCTTTCACAGGCGCAGCAACACTGGGGCTTTGCGCTTCTCTACCCACCAAACGTCACGGTCAGTCTCTTTCCGTCTCGTAGACACGAGCTGAGAGATTGCAAACGTCGAGCAATTGCTCAGAGATGAAAAGTGCCAGCACTGAAAGCTGTTGCTAGCCAGCACCCTTCCTTGGAAGTGCTTTTGTAGCCCTAAGAACACTGGGGCTCTGGGCTTCTCGAGCCACCTAATCTTCTGCTCATCCTCTCTCGTACTCTAACGAGAGCTCTGGTGAGAAATTACAAATGTCGAGCAATTGCTCAGAGATGAAAAGTGCCAGCACTGAAAGCTCTTGCTAGCCAGCACCCTTCCTTGGAAGCGCTTTCACAGGCGCAGCAACACTGGGGCTTTGCGCTTCTCTAGCCACCAAACGTCACGGTCAGTCTCTTTCCATCTCGTAGACACGAGCTGAGAAATTGCAAACGTCGAGCAATTGCTCAGAGATGAAAAGTGCCAGCACTGAAAGCTCTTGCTAGCCAGCACCCTTCCTTGGAAGTGCTTTTGTAGGCCTAAGAACACTGGGGCTCTGGGCTTCTCTAGCCACCTAATCTTCTGCTCATCCTCTCGCGCACTCTAAAGAGAGCTCAGGTGAGAAATTGCAAACGTCGAGCAATTGCTCAGAGATGAAAAGTGCCAGCACTGAAAGCTCTTGCTAGCCAGCACCCTTCCTTGGAAGCGCTTTCACAGGCGCAGTAACACTGGGGCTTTGCGCTTCTCTAGCCACCAAAGGTCACGGTCAGTCTCTTTCCATCTCGTAGACACGAGCTGAGAGATTGCAAACGTCGAGCAATTGCTCAGAGATGAAAAGTGCCAGCACTGAAAGCTGTTGCTAGCCAGCACCCTTCCTTGGAAGCGCTTTTGTAGCTCTAAGAACACTGGGGCTCTGGGCTTCTCTAGACACCTAATCTTCTGCTCATCCTCTCTTGTACTCTAACGAGAGCTCAGGTGAGAAATTGCAAAGGTCGAGTAATTGCTCAGAGATGAAAAGTGCCAGCACTGAAAGCTCTTGCTAGCCAGCACCCTTCCTTGGAAGCGCTTTCACAGGCACAGTAACACTGGGGCTTTGCGCTTCTCTAGCCACCAAACGTCACGGTCGTTCTCTTTCCATCTCGTAGACACGAGCTGAGAGATTGCAAAGGTCGAGCAATTGCTCAGAGATGAAAAGTGCCAGCACTGAAAGCTGTTGCTAGCCAGCACCCTTCCTTGGAAGCGCTTTTGTAGCCCTTAGAACACTGGGGCTCTGGGCTTCTCTAGCCACCTAATCTTCTGCTCATCCTCTCGCGCACTCTAAAGAGAGCTCAGGTGAGAAATTGCAAACGTCGAGCAATTGCTCAGAGATGAAAAGTGCCAGCACTGAAAGCTCTTGCTAGCCAGCACCCTTCCTTGGAAGTGCTTTTGTAGGCCTAAGAACAATGGGGCTCTGGGCTTCTCCAGCCACCTAATCTTCTGCTCATCCTCTCGCGCACTCTAAAGAGAGCTCACGTGAGAAATTGCAAAGGTCGAGCAATTGCTCAGAGATGAAAAGTGCCAGCACTGAAAGCTGTTGCTAGCCAGCACCCTTCCTTGGAAGCGCTTTCACAGGCGCAGTAACACTGGGGCTTTGCGCTTCTCTAGCCACCAAAGGTCACGGTCAGTCTCTTTCCATCTCGTAGACACGAGCTGAGAGATTGCAAACGTCGAGCAATTGCTCAGAGATGAAAAGTGCCAGCACTGAAAGCTGTTGCTAGCCAGCACCCTTCCTTGGAAGCGCTTTTGTAGGCCTAAGAACACTGGGGCTCTGGGCTTCTCTAGCCACCTAATCTTCTGCTCATCCTCTCTTGTACTCTAAAGAGAGCTCAGGTGAGAAATTGCAAACGTCGAGCAATTGCTCAGAGATGAAAAGTGCCAGCAGTGAAAGCTCTTGCTAGCCAGCACCCTTCCTTGGAAGCGCTTTCACAGGCGCAGCAACACTGGGGCTTTGCGCTTCTCTACCCACCAAACGTCACGGTCAGTCTCTTTCCATCTCGTAGACACGAGCTGAGAGATTGCAAAGGTCGAGCAATTGCTCAGAGATGAAAAGTGCCAGCACTGAAAGCTCTTGCTAGCCAGCACCCTTCCTTGGAAGCGCTCTTGTAGCCCTTAGAACACTGGGGCTCTGTGCTTCTCTAGCCACCTAATCTTCTGCTCATCCTCTAGCACACTCTAAAGAGAGCTCAGGTGAGAAATTGCAAACGTCGAGCAATTGCTCAGAGATGAAAAGTGCCAGCACTGAAAGCTCTTGCTAGCCAGCACCCTTCCTTGGAAGCGCTTTTGTAGCCCTAAGAACACTGGGGCTCCGGGCCTCTCTAGCCACCTAATCTTCTGCTCATCCTCTCGCGCACTCTAAAGAGAGCTCAGGTGAGAAATTGCAAAGGTCGAGCAATTGCTCAGAGATGAAAAGTGCCAGCACTGAAAGCTGTTGCTAGCCAGCCCCCTTCCTTGGAAGCGCTTTCACAGGCGCAGTAACACTGGGGCTTTGCGCTTCTCTAGCCACCAAAGGTCACGGTCAGTCTCTTTCCATCTCGTAGACACGAGCTGAGAGATTGCAAACGTCGAGCAATTGCTCAGAGATGAAAAGTGCCAGCACTGAAAGCTGTTGCTAGCCAGCACCCTTCCTTGGAAGCGCTTTTGTAGCCCTAAGAACACTGGGGCTCTGGGCTTCTCTAGCCACCTAATCTTCTGCTCATCCTCTCGCACAATCTAAAGAGAGCTCAGGTGAGAAATTGCAAACGTCGAGCAATTGCTCAGAGATGAAAAGTGCCAGCACTGAAAGCTGTTGCTAGCCAGCACCCTTCCTTGGAAGCGCTTTCACAGGCGCAGCAACACTGGGGCTTTGCGCTTCTCTACCCACCAAACGTCACGGTCACTGCCTCTCCGTCTTGTAGACACGAGCTGAGAAATTGCAAACGTCGAGCAATTGCTCAGAGATGAAAAGTGCCAGCACTGAAAGCTCTTGCTAGCCAGCACCCTTCCTTGGAAGCGCTTTTGTAGGCCTAAGAACACTGGGGCTCTGGGCTTCTCTAGCCACCTAATCTTCTGCTCATCCTCTCGCGCACTCTAAAGAGAGCTCAGGTGAGAAATTGCAAAGGTCGAGCAATTGCTCAGAGATGAAAAGTGCCAGCACTGAAAGCTCTTGCTAGCCAGCACCCTTCCTTGGAAGCGCTTTCACAGGCGCAGCAACACTGGGGCTTTGCGCTTCTCTAGCCACCAAAGGTCACGGTCATTCTCTTTCCATCTCGTAGACACGAGCTGAGAGATTGCAAACGTCGAGCAATTGCTCAGAGATGAAAAGTGCCAGCACTGAAAGCTCTTGCTAGCCAGCACCCTTCCTTGGAAGTGCTTTTGTAGGCCTAAGAACACTGGGGCTCTGGGCTTCTCTAGCCACCTAATCTTCTGCTCATCCTCTTGCGCACTCTAAAGAGAGCTCAGGTGAGAAATTGCAAACGTCGAGCAATTGCTCAGAGATGAAAAGTGCCAGCACTGAAAGCTGTTGCTAGCCAGCACCGTTACTTGGAAGCACTTTCACAGGCGCAGCAACACTGGGGCTTTGCGCTTCTCTAGCCACCAAAAGTCACGGTCATTCACTTTCCATCTCCTAGACACGAACTGAGAGATTGCAAACGTCGAGCAATTGCTCAGAGATGAAAAGTGCCAGCACTGAAAGCTCTTGCTAGCCAGCACCCTTCCTTGGAAGCGCTTTCACAGGCGCAGCAACACTGGGGCTTTGCGCTTCTCTAGCCACCAAAGGTCACGGTCACTATCTCTCCGTCTCGTAGACACGAGCTGAGAGATTGCAAACGTCGAGCAATTGCTCAGAGATGAAAAGTGCCAGCACTGAAAGCTCTTGCTAGCCAGCACCCTTCCTTGGAAGTGCTTTTGTAGGCCTAAGAACAATGGGGCTATGTGCTTCTCTAGCCACCTAATCTTCTGCTCATCCTCTCGCGCACTCTAAAGAGAGCTCACGTGAGAAATTGCAAAGGTCGAGCAATTGCTCAGAGATGAAAAGTGCCAGCACTGAAAGCTGTTGCTAGCCAGCACCCTTCCTTGGAAGCGCTTTCACAGGCGCAGTAACACTGGGGCTTTGCGCTTCTCTAGCCACCAAAGGTCACGGTCAGTCTCTTTCCATCTCGTAGACACGAGCTGAGAGATTGCAAACGTCGAGCAATTGCTCAGAGATGAAAAGTGCCAGCACTGAAAGCTGTTGCTAGCCAGCACCCTTCCTTGGAAGCGCTTTTGTAGGCCTAAGAACACTGGGGCTCTGGGCTTCTCTAGCCACCTAATCTTCTGCTCATCCTCTCTTGTACTCTAAAGAGAGCTCAGGTGAGAAATTGCAAACGTCGAGCAATTGCTCAGAGATGAAAAGTGCCAGCAGTGAAAGCTCTTGCTAGCCAGCACCCTTCCTTGGAAGCGCTTTCACAGGCGCAGCAACACTGGGGCTTTGCGCTTCTCTACCCACCAAACGTCACGGTCAGTCTCTTTCCATCTCGTAGACACGAGCTGAGAGATTGCAAAGGTCGAGCAATTGCTCAGAGATGAAAAGTGCCAGCACTGAAAGCTCTTGCTAGCCAGCACCCTTCCTTGGAAGCGCTCTTGTAGCCCTTAGAACACTGGGGCTCTGTGCTTCTCTAGCCACCTAATCTTCTGCTCATCCTCTAGCACACTCTAAAGAGAGTTCAGGTGAGAAATTGCAAACGTCGAGCAATTGCTCAGAGATGAAAAGTGCCAGCACTGAAAGCTCTTGCTAGCCAGCACCCTTCCTTGGAAGCGCTTTTGTAGCCCTAAGAACACTGGGGCTCCGGGCCTCTCTAGCCACCTAATCTTCTGCTCATCCTCTCGCGCACTCTAAAGAGAGCTCAGGTGAGAAATTGCAAAGGTCGAGCAATTGCTCAGAGATGAAAAGTGCCAGCACTGAAAGCTGTTGCTAGCCAGCCCCCTTCCTTGGAAGCGCTTTCACAGGCGCAGTAACACTGGGGCTTTGCGCTTCTCTAGCCACCAAAGGTCACGGTCAGTCTCTTTCCATCTCGTAGACACGAGCTGAGAGATTGCAAACGTCGAGCAATTGCTCAGAGATGAAAAGTGCCAGCACTGAAAGCTGTTGCTAGCCAGCACCCTTCCTTGGAAGCGCTTTTGTAGCCCTAAGAACACTGGGGCTCTGGGCTTCTCTAGCCACCTAATCTTCTGCTCATCCTCTCGCACAATCTAAAGAGAGCTCAGGTGAGAAATTGCAAACGTCGAGCAATTGCTCAGAGATGAAAAGTGCCAGCACTGAAAGCTGTTGCTAGCCAGCACCCTTCCTTGGAAGCGCTTTCAGAGGCGCAGCAACACTGGGGCTTTGCGCTTCTCTACCCACCAAACGTCACGGTCACTGCCTCTCCGTCTTGTAGACACGAGCTGAGAAATTGCAAACGTCGAGCAATTGCTCAGAGATGAAAAGTGCCAGCACTGAAAGCTCTTGCTAGCCAGCACCCTTCCTTGGAAGCGCTTTTGTAGCCCTAAGAACACTGGGGCTCTGGGCTTCTCTAGCCACCTAATCTTCTGCTCATCCTCTCGCGCACTCTAAAGAGAGCTCAGGTGAGAAATTGCAAAGGTCGAGCAATTGCTCAGAGATGAAAAGTGCCAGCACTGAAAGCTGTTGCTAGCCAGCCCCCTTCCTTGGAAGCGCTTTCACAGGCGCAGCAACACTGGGGCTTTGCGCTTCTCTAGCCACCAAAGGTCACGGTCATTCTCTTTCCATCTCGTAGACACGAGCTGAGAGATTGCAAACGTCGAGCAATTGCTAAGAGATGAAAAGTGCCAGCACTGAAAGCTCTTGCTAGCCAGCACCCTTCCTTGGAAGTGCTTTTGTAGGCCTAAGAACACTGGGGCTCTGTGCTTCTCTAGCCACCTAATCTTCTGCTCATCCTCTTGCGCACTCTAAAGAGAGCTCAGGTGAGAAATTGCAAAGGTCGAGCAATTGCTCAGAGATGAAAAGTGCCAGCACTGAAAGCTGTTGCTAGCCAGCACCGTTACTTGGAAGCGCTTTCACAGGCGCAGCAACACTGGGGCTTTGCGCTTCTCTAGCCACCAAAAGTCACGGTCATTCACTTTCCATCTCCTAGACACGAACTGAGAGATTGCAAACGTCGAGCAATTGCTCAGAGATGAAAAGTGCCAGCACTGAAAGCTCTTGCTAGCCAGCACCCTTCCTTGGAAGCGCTTTCACAGGCGCAGCAACACTGGGGCTTTGCGCTTCTCTAGCCACCAAAGGTCACGGTCACTATCTCTCCGTCTCGTAGACACGAGCTGAGAGATTGCAAACGTCGAGCAATTGCTCAGAGATGAAAAGTGCCAGCACTGAAAGCTCTTGCTAGCCAGCACCCTTCCTTGGAAGTGCTTTTGTAGGCCTAAGAACACTGGGGCTCTGGGCTTCTCTAGCCACCTCATCTTCTGCTCATCCTCTCGCGCACTCTAAAGAGAGCTCAGGTGACAAATTGCAAAGGTCGAGCAATTGCTCAGAGATGAAAAGTGCCAGCACTGAAAGCTCTTGCTAGCCAGCACCCTTCCTTGGAAGCGCTTTCACAGGCGCAGTAACACTGGGGCTTTGCGCTTCTCTAGCCACCAAAGGTCACGGTCAGTCTCTTTCCATCTCGTAGACACGAGCTGAGAGATTGCAAACGTCGAGCAATTGCTCAGAGATGAAAAGTGCCAGCACTGAAAGCTCTTGCTAGCCAGCACCCTTCCTTGGAAGCGCTTTTGTAGCTCTAAGAACACTGGGGCTCTGGGCTTCTCTAGCCACCTAATCTTCTGCTCATCCTCTCGCGCACTCTAAAGAGAGCTCAGGTGAGAAATTGCAAACGTCGAGCAATTGCTCAGAGATGAAAAGTGCCAGCACTGAAAGCTGTTGCTAGCCAGCACCCTTCCTTGGAAGCGCTTTCACAGGCGCAGCAACACTGGGGCTTTGCGCTTCTCTAGCCACCAAACGTCACGGTCGTTCTCTTTCCATCTCGTAGACACGAGCTGAGAGATTGCAAAGGTCGAGCAATTGCTCAGAGATGAAAAGTGCCAGCACTGAAAGCTGTTGCTAGCCAGCACCCTTCATTGGAAGCGCTTTTGTAGCCCTTAGAACACTGGGGCTCTGGGCTTCTCTAGCCACCTAATCTTCTGCTCATCCTCTCGCGCACTCTAAAGAGAGCTCAGGTGAGAAATTGCAAACGTCGAGCAATTGCTCAGAGATGAAAAGTGCCAGCACTGAAAGCTGTTGCTAGCCAGCACCGTTACTTGGAAGCGCTTTCACAGGCGCAGCAACACTGGGGCTTTGCGCTTCTCTAGCCACCAAACGTCACGATCACTATCTCTCCGTCTTGTAGACACGAGCTGAGGGATCGCAAACGTCGAGCAATTGCTCAGAGATGAAAAGTGCCAGCACTGAAAGCTCTTGCTAGCCAGCACCCTTCCTTGGAAGCGCTTTTGTAGCCCTATGAACACTGGGGCTCTGGGCTTCTCTAGCCACCTAATCTTCTGCTCATCCTCTCGTGCACTCTAAAGAGAGCTCAGGTGAGAAATTGCAAACATCGAGCAATTGCTCAGAGATGAAAAGTGCCAGCACTGAAAGCTCTTGCTAGCCAGCACCCTTCCTTGGAAGCGCTTTTGTAGCCCTAAGAACACTGGGGCTCTGGGCTTCTCCAGACACCTAATCTTCTGCTCATCCTCTCGCGCACTCTAAAGAGAGCTCAGGTGAGAAATTGCAAACGTCGAGCAATTGCTCAGAGATGAAAAGTGCCAGCACTGAAAGCTGTTGCTAGCCAGCACCCTTCCTTGGAAGTGCTTTCACAGGCGCAGCAACACTGGGGCTTTGCGCCTCTCTAGCCACCAAACGTCACGGTCGTTCTCTTTCCATCTCGTAGACACGAGCTGAGAAATTGCAAACGTCAAGCAATTGCTCAGAGATGAAAAGTGCCAGCACTGAAAGCTGTTGCTAGCCAGCACCCTTCCTTGGAAGCGCTTTCACAGGCGCAGCAACACTGGGGCTTTGCGCTTCTCTAGCCACCAAACGTCACGGTTAGTCTCTTTCCGTCTCGTAGACACGAGCTGAGAGATTGCAAACGTCGAGCAATTGCTCAGAGATGAAAAGTGCCAGCACTGAAAGCTCTTGCTAGCCAGCACCCTTCCTTGGAAGCGCTTTTGTAGCCCTAAGAACACTGGGGCTCTGGGCTTCTCTAGCCACCTAATCTTCTGCTCATCCTCTCGCGCACTCTAAAGAGAGCTCAGCTGAGAAATTGCAAAGGTCGAGCAATTGCTCAGATATGAAAAGTGCCAGCACTGAAAGCTGTTGCTAGCCAGCACCCTTCCTTGGAAACGCTTTCACAGGCACAGCAACACTAGGGCTTTGCGCTTCTCTACCCACCAAAAGGTCACGGTCACTCTCTTTCCATCTCGTAGACACGAGCTGAGAAATTGCAAACGTCGAGCAATTGCTCAGAGATGAAAAGTGCCAGCACTGAAAGCTCTTGCTAGCCAGCACCCTTCCTTGGAAGCGCTTTTGTAGGCCTATGAACACTGGGGCTCTGGGCTTCTCTAGCCACCTAATCTTCTGCTCATCCTCTCGCGCACTCTAAAGAGAGCTCAGGTGAGAAATTGCAAACGTCGAGCAATTGCTCAGAGATGAAAAGTGCCAGCACTGAAAGCTCTTGCTAGCCAGCACCCTTCCTTGGATGCGCTTTTGTAGCCCTAAGAACACTGGGGCTCTGGGCTTCTCCAGACACCTAATCTTCTGCTCATCCTCTCGCGCACTCTAAAGAGAGCTCAGGTGAGAAATTGCAAACGTCGAGCAATTGCTCAGAGATGAAAAGTGCCAGCACTGAAAGCTCTTGCTAGGCAGCACCCTTCCTTGGAAGCGCTTTCACAGGCGCAGCAACACTGGGACTTTGCGCTTCTCTAGCCACCAAACGTCACGGTCATTCTCTTTCCATCTCGTAGACACGAGCTGAGAGATTGCAAACGTCGAGCAATTGCTCAGAGATGAAAAGTGCCAGCACTGAAAGCTGTTGCTAGCCAGCACCCTTCCTTGGAAGTGCTTTTGTAGCCCTTAGAACGCTGGGGCTCTGGGCTTCTCTAGCCACCTAATCTTCTGCTCATCCTCTCGCGCACTCTAAAGAGAGCTCAGGTGAGAAATTGCAAACGTCGAGCAATTGCTCAGAGATGAAAAGTGCCAGCACTGAAAGCTCTTGCTAGCCAGCACCCTTCCTTGGAAGCGCTTTTGTAGCCCTAAGAACACTGGGGCTCTGGGCTTCTCTAGCCACCTAATCTTCTGCTCATCCTCTCGCGCACTCTAAAGAGAGCTCAGGTGAGAAATTGCAAACGTCGAGCAATTGCTCAGAGATGAAAAGTGCCAGCACTGAAAGCTCTTGCTAGCCAGCACCCTTCCTTGGAAGCGCTTTCACAGGCGCAGCAACACTGGGGCTTTGCGCTTCTCTAGCCACCAAACGTCACGGTCAGTCTCTTTCCATCTCGTAGACACGAGCTGAGAGATTGCAAACGTCGAGCAATTGCTCAGAGATGAAAAGTGCCAGCACTGAAAGCTCTTGCTAGCCAGCACCCTTCCTTGGAAGTGCTTTTGTAGCCCTATGAACACTGGGGCTCTGGGCTTCTCTAGCCACCTAATCTTCTGCTCATCCTCTCTCGTACTCTAAAGAGAGATCAGGTGAGAAATTGCAAAGGTCGAGCAATTGCTCAGAGATGAAAAGTGCCAGCACTGAAAGCTGTTGCTAGCCAGCACCCTTCCTTGGAAACGCTCTTGTAGCCCTTAGAACACTGGGGCTCTGGGCTTCTCTAGCCACCTAATCTTCTGCTCATCCTCTCGCGCACTCTAAAGAGAGCTCAGGTGAGAAATTGCAAACATCGAGCAATTGCTCAGAGATGAAAAGTGCCAGCACTGAAAGCTCTTGCTAGCCAGCACCCTTCCTTGGAAACGCTTTTGTAGGCCTAAGAACACTGGGGCTCTGGGCTTCTCTAGCCACCTAATCTTCTGCTCATCCTCTCGCGCACTCTAAAGAGAGCTCAGGTGAGAAATTGCAAACGTCGAGCAATTGCTCAGAGATGAAAAGTGCCAGCACTGAAAGCTGTTGCTAGCCAGCACCCTTCCTTGGAAGTGCTTTCACAGGCGCAGCAACACTGGGGCTTTGCGCTTCTCTAGCTACCAAACGTCACGATCACTATCTCTCCGTCTCGTAGACTCGAACTGAGAGATTGCAAACGTCCGGCAATTGCTCAGAGATGAAAAGTGCCAGCACTGAAAGCTGTTGCTAGCCAGCACCCTTCCTTGGAAGCGCTTTCACAGGCGCAGCAACACTGGGGCTTTGCGCTTCTCTAGCCACCAAACTTCACGGTCGTTCTCTTTCCATCTCGTAGACACGAGCTGAGAGATTGCAAAGGTCGAGCAATTGCTCAGAGATGAAAAGTGCCAGCACTGAAAGCTCTTGCTAGCCAGCACCCTTCCTTGGAAGCGCTTTTGTAGGCCTAAGAACAGTGTGGCTCTGGGCTTCTCTAGCCACCTAATCTTCTGCTCATCCTCTCGCGCACTCTAAAGAGAGCTCAGGTGAGAAATTGCAAACGTCGAGCAATTGCTCAGAGATGAAAAGTGCCAGCACTGAAAGCTGTTGCTAGCCAGCACCCTTCCTTGGAAGCGCTTTCACAGGCGCAGCAACACTGGGGCTTTGCGCTTCTCTAGCCACCAAACGTCACGATCACTATCTCTCCGTCTTGTAGACACGAGCTGAGAGATTGCAAACGTCGAGCAATTGCTCAGAGATGAAAAGTGCCAGCACTGAAAGCTCTTGCTAGCCAGCACCCTTCCTTGGAAGCGCTTTTGTAGCCCTATGAACACTGGGGCTCTGGGCTTCTCTAGCCACCTAATCTTCTGCTCATCCTCTCGTGCACTCTAAAGAGAGCTCAGGTGAGAAATTGCAAACGTCGAGCAATTGCTCAGAGATGAAAAGTGCCAGCACTGAAAGCTGTTGCTAGCCAGCACCCTTCCTTGGAAGTGCTTTTGTAGGCCTAAGAACACTGGGGCTCTGGGCTTCTCTAGCCACCTAATCTTCTGCTCATCCTCTCGTGCACTCTAAAGAGAGCTCAGGTGAGAAATTGCAAACGTCGAGCAATTGCTCAGAGATGAAAAGTGCCAGCACTGAAAGCTCTTGCTAGCCAGCACCCTTCCTTGGAAGTGCTTTTGTAGGCCTAAGAACACTGGGGCTCTGGGCTTCTCTAGCCACCTAATCTTCTGCTCATCCTCTCGCGCACTCTAAAGAGAGCTCAGGGGAGAAATTGCAAACGTCGAGCAATTGCTCAGAGATGAAAAGTGCCAGCACTGAAAGCTCTTGCTAGCCAGCACCCTTCCTTGGAAGTGCTTTCACAGGCGCAGCAACACTGGGGCTTTGCGCTTCTCTAGCCACCAAACGTCACGGTCACTATCTATCCGTCTTGTAGACACGAGCTGAGAAATTGCAAACGTCGAGCAATTGCTCAGAGATGAAAAGTGCCAGCACTGAAAGCTGTTGCTAGCCAGCACCCTTCCTTGGAAGCGCTTTTGTAGGCCTAAGAACACTGGGGCTCCGGGCTTCTCTAGCCACCTAATCTTCTGCTCATCCTCTCGCGCACTCTAAAGAGAGCTCAGGTGAGAAATTGCAAACGTCGAGCAATTGCTCAGAGATGAAAAGTGCCAGCACTGAAAGCTGTTGCTAGCCAGCACCCTTCCTTGGAAGCGCTTTTGTAGGCCTATGAACACTGGGGCTCTGGGCTTCTCTAGCCACCTAATCTTCTGCTCATCCTCTCGCGCACTCTAAAGAGAGCTCAGGTGAGAAATTGCAAACGTCGAGCAATTGCTCAGAGATGAACAGTGCCAGCAGTGAAAGCTGTTGCTAGCCAGCACCCTTCCTTGGAAGCGCTTTTGTAGGCCTAAGAACACTGGGGCTCTGGGCTTCTCTAGCCACCTAATCTTCTGCTCATCCTCTCTCGTACTCTAACGAGAGCTCTGGTGAGAAATTACAAATGTCGAGCAATTGCTCAGAGATGAAAAGTGCCAGCACTGAAAGCTGTTGCTAGCCAGCACCCTTCCTTGGAAGCGCTTTCACAGGCGCAGCAACACTGGGGCTTTGCGCTTCTCTAGCCACCAAACGTCACAGTCATTCTCTTTCCATCTCGTAGACACGAGCTGAGAAATTGCAAACGTCGAGCAATTGCTCAGAGATGAAAAGTGCCAGCACTGAAAGCTCTTGCTAGCCAGCACCCTTCCTTGGAAGTGCTTTTGTAGGCCTAAGAACACTGGGGCTCTGGGCTTCTCTAGCCACCTAATCTTCTGCTCATCCTCTCGCGCACTCTAAAGAGAGCTCAGGTGAGAAATTGCAAACGTCGAGCAATTGCTCAGAGATGAAAAGTGCCAGCACTGAAAGCTGTTGCTAGCCAGCACCCTTCCTTGGAAGCGCTTTCACAGGCGCAGTAACACTGGGGCTTTGCGCTTCTCTAGCCACCAAAGGTCACGGTCAGTCTCTTTCCATCTCGTAGACACGAGCTGAGAGATTGCAAACGTCGAGCAATTGCTCAGAGATGAAAAGTGCCAGCACTGAAAGCTCGTGCTAGCCAGCACCCTTCCTTGGAAGCGCTTTTGTAGCCCTAAGAAGACTGGGGCTCTGGGCTTCTCTAGCCACCTAATCTTCTGCTCATCCTCTCTTGTACTCTAAAGAGAGCTCAGGTGAGAAATTGCAAACGTCGAGCAATTGCTCAGAGATGAAAAGTGCCAGCACTGAAAGCTCTTGCTAGCCAGCACCCTTCCTTGGAAGCGCTTTCACAGGCGCAGCAACACTGGGGCTTTGCGCTTCTCTACCCACCAAACGTCACGGTCATTCTCTTTCCATCTCGTAGACACGAGCTGAGAGATTGCAAACGTCGAGCAATTGCTCAGAGATGAAAAGTGCCAGCACTGAAAGCTCTTGCTAGCCAGCACCCTTCCTTGGAAGCGCTCTTGTAGCCCTTAGAACACTGGGGCTCTGGGCTTCTCTAGCCACCTAATCTTCTGCTCATCCTCTCGCGCACTCTAAAGAGAGCTCAGGTGAGAAATTGCAAACGTCGAGCAATTGCTCAGAGATGAAAAGTGCCAGCACTGAAAGCTCTTGCTAGCCAGCACCCTTCCTTGGAAGCGCTTTTGTAGCCCTAAGAACACTGGGGCTCTGGGCTTCTCCAGACACCTAATCTTCTGCTCATCCTCTCTCGTACTCTAACGAGAGCTCAGGTGAGAAATTACAAATGTCGAGCAATTGCTCAGAGATGAAAAGTGCCAGCACTGAAAGCTCTTGCTAGGCAGCACCCTTCCTTGGAAGCGCTTTCACAGGCGCAGCAACACTGGGACCTTGCGCTTCTCTAGCCACCAAACGTCACGGTCATTCTCTTTCCATCTCGTAGACACGAGCTGAGAAATTGCAAACGTCGAGCAATTGCTCAGAGATGAAAAGTGCCAGCACTGAAAGCTGTTGCTAGCCAGCACCCTTCCTTGGAAGCGCTTTTGTAGCCCTATGAACACTGGGGCTCTGGGCTTCTCTAGCCACCTAATCTTCTGCTCATCCTCTCGCGCACTCTAAAGAGAGCTCAGGTGAGAAATTGCAAACGTCGAGCAATTGCTCAGAGATGAACAGTGCCAGCAGTGAAAGCTGTTGCTAGCCAGCACCCTTCCTTGGAAGCGCTTTTGTAGCCCTAAGAACACTGGAGCTCTGGGCTTCTCTAGCCACCTAATCTTCTGCTCATCCTCTCTCGTACTCTAACGAGAGCTCTGGTGAGAAATTACAAATGTCGAGCAATTGCTCAGAGATGAAAAGTGCCAGCACTGAAAGCTGTTGCTAGCCAGCACCCTTCCTTGGAAGCGCTTTCACAGGCGCAGCAACACTGGGGCTTTGCGCTTCTCTAGCCACCAAAGGTCACGGTCATTCTCTTTCCATCTCGTAGACACGAGCTGAGAAATTGCAAACGTCGAGCAATTGCTCAGAGATGAAAAGTGCCAGCACTGAAAGCTCTTGCTAGCCAGCACCCTTCCTTGGAAGTGCTTTTGTAGGCCTAAGAACACTGGGGCTCTGGGCTTCTCTAGCCACCTAATCTTCTGCTCATCCTCTCGCGCACTCTAAAGAGAGCTCAGGTGAGAAATTGCAAAGGTCGAGCAATTGCTCAGAGATGAAAAGTGCCAGCACTGAAAGCTGTTGCTAGCCAGCACCCTTCCTTGGAAGCGCTTTCACAGGCGCAGCAACACTGGGGCTTTGCGCTTCTCTACCCACCAAAGGTCACGGTCAGTCTCTTTCCATCTCGTAGACACGAGCTGAGAAATTGCAAACGTCGAGCAATTGCTCAGAGATGAAAAGTGCCAGCACTGAAAGCTCTTGCTAGCCAGCACCCTTCCTTGGAAGCGCTTTTGTAGGCCTAAGAACACTGGGGCTCTGGGCTTCTCTAGCCACCTAATCTTCTGCTCATCCTCTCTTGTACTCTAAAGAGAGCTCAGGTGAGAAATTGCAAAGGTCGAGCAATTGCTCAGAGATGAAAAGTGCCAGCAGTGAAAGCTGTTGCTAGCCAGCACCCTTCCTTGGAAGCGCTTTCACAGGCGCAGCAACACTGGGGCTTTGCGCTTCTCTACCCAACAAACGTCACGGTCAGTCTCTTTCCATCTCGTAGACACGAGCTGAGAGATTGCAAACGTCGAGCAATTGCTCAGAGATGAAAAGTGCCAGCAGTGAAAGCTGTTGCTAGCCAGCACCCTTCCTTGGAAGCGCTTTCACAGGCGCAGCAACACTGGGGCTTTGCGCTTCTCTACCCACCAAACGTCACGGTCAGTCTCTTTCCATCTCGTAGACACGAGCTGAGAGATTGCAAACGTCGAGCAATTGCTCAGAGATGAAAAGTGCCAGCACTGAAAGCTGTTGCTAGCCAGCACCCTTCCTTGGAAGCGCTCTTGTAGCCCTTAGAACATTGGGGCTCTGGGCTTCTCTAGCCACCTAATCTTCTGCTCATCCTCTCGCGCACTCTAAAGAGAGTTCAGGTGAGAAATTGCAAACGTCGAGCAATTGCTCAGAGATGAAAAGTGCCAGCACTGAAAGCTGTTGCTAGCCAGCACCCTTCCTTGGAAGCGCTTTTGTAGGCCTAAGAACACTGGGGCTCTGGGCTTCTCCAGACACCTAATCTTCTGCTCATCCTCTCTCGTACTCTAACGAGAGCTCTGGTGAGAAATTACAAATGTCGAGCAATTGCTCAGAGATGAAAAGTGCCAGCACTGAAAGCTCTTGCTAGCCAGCACCGTTACTTGGAAGCGCTTTCAGAGGCGCAGCAACACTGGGGCTTTGCGCTTCTCTACCCACCAAACGTCACGGTCACTGCCTCTCCGTCTTGTAGACACGAGCTGAGAAATTGCAAACGTCGAGCAATTGCTCAGAGATGAAAAGTGCCAGCACTGAAAGCTGTTGCTAGCCAGCACCCTTCCTTGGAAGCGCTCTTGTAGCCCTAAGAACAGTGGGGCTCTGGGCTTCTCTAGCCACCTAATCTTCTGCTCATCCTCTCGCGCACTCTAAAGAGAGCTCAGGTGAGAAATTGCAAACGTCGAGCAATTGCTCAGAGATGAAAAGTGCCAGCACTGAAAGCTGTTGCTAGCCAGCACCGTTACTTGGAAGCGCTTTCACAGGCGCAGCAACACTGGGGCTTTGCGCTTCTCTAGCCACCAAACGTCACGCTCACTATCTCTCCGTCTTGTAGACACGAGCTGAGAGATTGCAAACGTCGAGCAATTGCTCAGAGATGAAAAGTGCCAGCACTGAAAGCTCTTGCTAGCCAGCACCCTTCCTTGGAAGCGCTTTCACAGGCGCAGTAACACTGGGGCTTTGCGCTTCTCTAGCCACCAAAGGTCACGGTCAGTCTCTTTCCATCTCGTAGACACGAGCTGAGAGATTGCAAACGTCGAGCAATTGCTCAGAGATGAAAAGTGCCAGCACTGAAAGCTCTTGCTAGCCAGCACCCTTCCTTGGAAGCGCTCTTGTAGCCCTTAGAACACTGGGGCTCTGTGCTTCTCTAGCCACCTAATCTTCTGCTCATCCTCTCGCGCACTCTAACGAGAGCTCTGGTGAGAAATTACAAATGTCGAGCAATTGCTCAGAGATGAAAAGTGCCAGCACTGAAAGCTGTTGCTAGCCAGCACCCTTCCTTGGAAGCGCTTTCACAGGCGCAGCAACACTGGGGCTTTGCGCTTCTCTAGCCACCAAACGTCACGGTCAGTCTCTTTCCATCTCGTAGACACGAGCTGAGAAATTGCAAACGTCGAGCAATTGCTCAGAGATGAAAAGTGCCAGCACTGAAAGCTCTTGCTAGCCAGCACCCTTCCTTGGAAGTGCTTTTGTAGGCCTAAGAACAGTGGGGCTCTGGGCTTCTCTAGCCACCTAATCTTCTGCTCATCCTCTCGCGCACTCTAAAGAGAGCTCAGGTGAGAAATTGCAAAAGTCGAGCAATTGCTCAGAGATGAAAAGTGCCAGCACTGAAAGCTCTTGCTAGCCAGCACCCTTCCTTGGAAGCGCTTTTGTAGCCCTAAGAACACTGGGGCTCCGGGCTTCTCTAGCCACCTAATCTTCTGCTCATCCTCTCGCGCAGTCTAAAGAGAGCTCAGGTGAGAAATTGCAAACGTCGAGCAATTGCTCAGAGATGAAAAGTGCCAGCAGTGAAAGCTCTTGCTAGCCAGCACCCTTCCTTGGAAGCGCTTTCAGAGGCGCAGCAACACTGGGGCTTTGCGCTTCTCTACCCACCAAACGTCACGGTCAGTCTCTTTCCATCTCGTAGACACGAGCTGAGAGATTGCAAACGTCGAGCAATTGCTCAGAGATGAAAAGTGCCAGCAGTGAAAGCTGTTGCTAGCCAGCACCCTTCCTTGGAAGCGCTCTTGTAGCCCTTAGAACACTGGGGCTCTGGGCTTCTCTAGCCACCTAATCTTCTGCTCATCCTCTCGCGCACTCTAAAGAGAGCTCAGGTGAGAAATTGCAAACGTCGAGCAATTGCTCAGAGATGAACAGTGCCAGCAGTGAAAGCTGTTGCTAGCCAGCACCCTTCCTTGGAAGCGCTTTCACAGGCGCAGCAACACTGGGGCTTTGCGCTTCTCTACCCACCAAACGTCACGGTCATTCTCTTTCCATCTCGTAGACACGAGCTGAGAAATTGCAAACGTCGAGCAATTGCTCAGAGATGAAAAGTGCCAGCACTGAAAGCTCTTGCTAGCCAGCACCCTTCCTTGGAAGTGCTTTTGTAGGCCTAAGAACACTGGGGCTCTGGGCTTCTCTAGCCACCTAATCTTCTGCTCATCCTCTCGCGCACTCTAAAGAGAGCTCAGGTGAGAAATTGCAAACGTCCAGCAATTGCTCAGAGATGAAAAGTGCCAGCACTGAAAGCTGTTGCTAGCCAGCACCCTTCCTTGGAAGCGCTTTCACAGGCGCAGCAACACTGGGGCTTTGCGCTTCTCTAGCCACCAAAGGTCACGGTCAGTCTCTTTCCATCTCGTAGACACGAGCTGAGAGATTGCAAACGTCGAGCAATTGCTCAGAGATGAAAAGTGCCAGCACTGAAAGCTCTTGCTAGCCAGCACCCTTCCTTGGAAGCGCTTTTGTAGCCCTAAGAACACTGGGGCTCCGGGCTTCTCTAGCCACCTAATCTTCTGCTCATCCTCTCGCGCACTCTAAAGAGAGCTCAGGTGAGAAATTGCAAACGTCGAGCAATTGCTCAGAGATGAAAAGTGCCAGCAGTGAAAGCTCTTGCTAGCCAGCACCCTTCCTTGGAAGCGCTTTCAGAGGCGCAGCAACACTGGGGCTTTGCGCTTCTCTACCCACCAAACGTCACGGTCAGTCTCTTTCCATCTCGTAGACACGAGCTGAGAGATTGCAAACGTCGAGCAATTGCTCAGAGATGAAAAGTGCCAGCAGTGAAAGCTGTTGCTAGCCAGCACCCTTCCTTGGAAGCGCTCTTGTAGCCCTTAGAACACTGGGGCTCTGGGCTTCTCTAGCCACCTAATCTTCTGCTCATCCTCTCGCACACTCTAAAGAGAGCTCAGGTGAGAAATTGCAAACGTCGAGCAATTGCTCAGAGATGAAAAGTGCCAGCACTGAAAGCTCTTGCTAGCCAGCACCCTTCCTTGGAAGCGCTTTTGTAGGCCTAAGAACACTGGGGCTCTGGGCTTCTCCAGACACCTAATCTTCTGCTCATCCTCTCTCGTACTCTAACGAGAGCTCTGGTGAGAAATTACAAATGTCGAGCAATTGCTCAGAGATGAAAAGTGCCAGCACTGAAAGCTCTTGCTAGCCAGCACCGTTACTTGGAAGCGCTTTCACAGGCGCAGCAACACTGGGGCTTTGCGCTTCTCTAGCCACCAAACGTCACGGTCATTCTCTTTCCATCTCGTAGACACGAGCTGAGAAATTGCAAACGTCGAGCAATTGCTCAGAGATGAAAAGTGCCAGCACTGAAAGCTCTTGCTAGCCAGCACCCTTCCTTGGAAGTGCTTTTGTAGGCCTAAGAACACTGGGGCTCTGGGCTTCTCTAGCCACCTAATCTTCTGCTCATCCTCTCGCGCACTCTAAAGAGAGCTCTGGTGAGAAATTGCAAACGTCGAGCAATTGCTCAGAGATGAAAAGTGCCAGCACTGAAAGCTGTTGCTAGCCAGCACCGTTACTTGGAAGCGCTTTCACAGGCGCAGCAACACTGGGGCTTTGCGCTTCTCTAGCCACCAAACGTCACGGTCACTATCTCTCCGTCTTGTAGACACGAGCTGAGAGATTGCAAACGTCGAGCAATTGCTCAGAGATGAAAAGTGCCAGCACTGAAAGCTCTTGCTAGCCAGCACCCTTCCTTGGAAGCGCTTTTGTAGCCCTAAGAACACTGGGGCTCTGGGCTTATCTAGCCACCTAATCTTCTGCTCATCCTCTCGCGCACTCTAAAGAGAGCTCAGGTGAGAAATTGCAAACGTCGAGCAATTGCTCAGAGATGAACAGTGCCAGCAGTGAAAGCTGTTGCTAGCCAGCACCCTTCCTTGGAAGTGCTTTTGTAGGCCTAAGAACACTGGGGCTCTGGGCTTCTCTAGCCACCTAATCTTCTGCTCATCCTCTCGCGCACTCTAAAGAGAGCTCAGGTGAGAAATTGCAAAGGTCGAGCAATTGCTCAGAGATGAAAAGTGCCAGCACTGAAAGCTGTTGCTAGCCAGCACCCTTCCTTGGAAGCGCTTTCACAGGCGCAGCAACACTGGGGCTTTGCGCTTCTCTAGCCACCAAACGTCACGGTCATTCTCTTTCCATCTCGTAGACACGAGCTGAGAAATTGCAAACGTCGAGCAATTGCTCAGAGATGAAAAGTGCCAGCACTGAAAGCTCTTGCTAGCCAGCACCCTTCCTTGGAAGTGCTTTTGTAGGCCTAAGAACACTGGGGCTCTGGGCTTCTCTAGCCACCTAATCTTCTGCTCATCCTCTCGCGCACTCTAAAGAGAGCTCAGGTGAGAAATTGCAAACGTCGAGCAATTGCTCAGAGATGAAAAGTGCCAGCACTGAAAGCTGTTGCTAGCCAGCACCCTTCCTTGGAAGCGCTTTCACAGGCGCAGTAACACTGGGGCTTTGCGCTTCTCTAGCCACCAAAGGTCACGGTCAGTCTCTTTCCATCTCGTAGACACGAGCTGAGAGATTGCAAACGTCGAGCAATTGCTCAGAGATGAAAAGTGCCAGCACTGAAAGCTCTTGCTAGCCAGCACCCTTCCTTGGAAGCGCTTTCACAGGCGCAGCAACACTGGGGCTTTGCGCTTCTCTACCCACCAAACGTCACGGTCAGTCTCTTTCCATCTCGTAGACACGAGCTGAGAGATTGCAAACGTCGAGCAATTGCTCAGAGATGAAAAGTGCCAGCAGTGAAAGCTGTTGCTAGCCAGCACCCTTCCTTGGAAGCGCTCTTGTAGCCCTTAGAACACTGGGGCTCTGGGCTTCTCTAGCCACCTAATCTTCTGCTCATCCTCTCGCGCACTCTAAAGAGAGCTCAGGTGAGAAATTGCAAACGTCGAGCAATTGCTCAGAGATGAACAGTGCCAGCAGTGAAAGCTGTTGCTAGCCAGCACCCTTCCTTGGAAGCGCTTTTGTAGCCCTAAGAACACTGGAGCTCTGGGCTTCTCTAGCCACCTAATCTTCTGCTCATCCTCTCTCGTACTCTAACGAGAGCTCTGGTGAGAAATTACAAATGTCGAGCAATTGCTCAGAGATGAAAAGTGCCAGCACTGAAAGCTCTTGCTAGCCAGCACCCTTCCTTGGAAGCGCTTTCACAGGCGCAGCAACACTGGGGCTTTGCGCTTCTCTAGCCACCAAACGTCACGGTCATTCTCTTTCCATCTCGTAGACACGAGCTGAGAAATTGCAAACGTCGAGCAATTGCTCAGAGATGAAAAGTGCCAGCACTGAAAGCTCTTGCTAGCCAGCACCCTTCCTTGGAAGTGCTTTTGTAGGCCTAAGAACACTGGGGCTCTGGGCTTCTCTAGCCACCTAATCTTCTGCTCATCCTCTCGCGCACTCTAAAGAGAGCTCTGGTGAGAAATTGCAAACGTCGAGCAATTGCTCAGAGATGAAAAGTGCCAGCACTGAAAGCTGTTGCTAGCCAGCACCGTTACTTGGAAGCGCTTTCACAGGCGCAGCAACACTGGGGCTTTGCGCTTCTCTAGCCACCAAACGTCACGGTCACTATCTCTCCGTCTTGTAGACACGAGCTGAGAGATTGCAAACGTCGAGCAATTGCTCAGAGATGAAAAGTGCCAGCACTGAAAGCTCTTGCTAGCCAGCACCCTTCCTTGGAAACGCTCTTCTAGCCCTTAGAACACTGGGGCTCTGGGCTTCTCTAGCCACCTAATCTTCTGCTCATCCTCTCGCGCACTCTAAAGAGAGCTCAGGTGAGAAATTGCAAAGGTCGAGCAATTGCTCAGAGATGAAAAGTGCCAGCACTGAAAGCTGTTGCTAGCCAGCACCCTTCCTTGGAAGCGCTTTCACAGGCGCAGCAACACTGGGGCTTTGCGCTTCTCTAGCCACCAAACGTCACGGTCATTCTCTTTCCATCTCGTAGACACGAGCTGAGAAATTGCAAACGTCGAGCAATTGCTCAGAGATGAAAAGTGCCAGCACTGAAAGCTCTTGCTAGCCAGCACCCTTCCTTGGAAGTGCTTTTGTAGGCCTAAGAACACTGGGGCTCTGGGCTTCTCTAGCCACCTAATCTTCTGCTCATCCTCTCGCGCACTCTAAAGAGAGCTCAGGTGAGAAATTGCAAACGTCGAGCAATTGCTCAGAGATGAAAAGTGCCAGCACTGAAAGCTGTTGCTAGCCAGCACCCTTCCTTGGAAGCGCTTTCACAGGCGCAGTAACACTGGGGCTTTGCGCTTCTCTACCCACCAAAGGTCACGGTCATTCTCTTTCCATCTCGTAGACACGAGCTGAGAGATTGCAAACGTCGAGCAATTGCTCAGAGATGAAAAGTGCCAGCACTGAAAGCTCTTGCTAGCCAGCACCCTTCCTTGGAAGCGCTTTTTTAGGCCTAAGAAGACTGGGGCTCTGGGCTTCTCTAGCCACCTAATCTTCTGCTCATCCTCTCTTGTACTCTAAAGAGAGCTCAGGTGAGAAATTGCAAAGGTCGAGCAATTGCTCAGAGATGAAAAGTGCCAGCAGTGAAAGCTGTTGCTAGCCAGCACCGTTACTTGGAAGCGCTTTCACAGGCGCAGCAACACTGGGGCTTTGCGCTTCTCTACCCACCAAACGTCACGGTCAGTCTCTTTCCATCTCGTAGACACGAGCTGAGAGATTGCAAACGTCGAGCAATTGCTCAGAGATGAAAAGTGCCAGCACTGAAAGCTGTTGCTAGCCAGCACCCTTCCTTGGAAGCGCTCTTGTAGCCCTTAGAACACTGGGGCTCTGGGCTTCTCTAGCCACCTAATCTTCTGCTCATCCTCTAGCGCACTCTAAAGAGAGCTCAGGTGAGAAATTGCAAACGTCGAGCAATTGCTCAGAGATGAAAAGTGCCAGCACTGAAAGCTCTTGCTAGCCAGCACCCTTCCTTGGAAGCGCTTTTGTAGGCCTAAGAACACTGGGGCTCTGGGCTTCTCCAGACACCTAATCTTCTGCTCATCCTCTCTCGTACTCTAACGAGAGCTCTGGTGAGAAATTACAAATGTCGAGCAATTGCTCAGAGATGAAAAGTGCCAGCACTGAAAGCTCTTGCTAGCCAGCACCGTTACTTGGAAGCGCTTTCACAGGCGCAGCAACACTGGGGCTTTGCGCTTCTCTAGCCACCAAACGTCACGGTCATTCTCTTTCCATCTCGTAGACACGAGCTGAGAAATTGCAAACGTCGAGCAATTGCTCAGAGATGAAAAGTGCCAGCACTGAAAGCTCTTGCTAGCCAGCACCCTTCCTTGGAAGTGCTTTTGTAGGCCTAAGAACACTGGGGCTCTGGGCTTCTCTAGCCACCTAATCTTCTGCTCATCCTCTCGCGCACTCTAAAGAGAGCTCAGGTGAGAAATTGCAAACGTCGAGCAATTGCTCAGAGATGAAAAGTGCCAGCACTGAAAGCTCTTGCTAGCCAGCACCCTTCCTTGGAAGCGCTTTCACAGGCGCAGCAACACTGGGGCTTTGCGCTTCTCTAGCCACCAAACGTCACGGTCACTATCTCTCCGTCTTGTAGACACGAGCTGAGAGATTGCAAACGTCGAGCAATTGCTCAGAGATGAAAAGTGCCAGCACTGAAAGCTCTTGCTAGCCAGCACCCTTCCTTGGAAGCGCTTTTGTAGGCCTAAGAACACTGGGGCTCTGGGCTTCTCTAGCCACCTAATCTTCTGCTCATCCTCTCGCGCACTCTAAAGAGAGCTCAGGTGAGAAATTGCAAACGTCGAGCAATTGCTCAGAGATGAAAAGTGCCAGCACTGAAAGCTGTTGCTAGCCAGCACCCTTCCTTGGAAGCGCTTTCACAGGCGCAGTAACACTGGGGCTTTGCGCTTCTCTAGCCACCAAAGGTCACGGTCAGTCTCTTTCCATCTCGTAGACACGAGCTGAGAGATTGCAAACGTCGAGCAATTGCTCAGAGATGAAAAGTGCCAGCACTGAAAGCTCTTGCTAGCCAGCACCCTTCCTTGGAAGCGCTCTTGTAGCCCTTAGAACACTGGGGCTCTGTGCTTCTCTAGCCACCTAATCTTCTGCTCATCCTCTCGCGCACTCTAACGAGAGCTCTGGTGAGAAATTACAAATGTCGAGCAATTGCTCAGAGATGAAAAGTGCCAGCACTGAAAGCTCTTGCTAGCCAGCACCCTTCCTTGGAAGCGCTTTCACAGGCGCAGCAACACTGGGGCTTTGCGCTTCTCTAGCCACCAAAGGTCACGGTCAGTCTCTTTCCATCTCGTAGACACGAGCTGAGAAATTGCAAACGTCGAGCAATTGCTCAGAGATGAAAAGTGCCAGCACTGAAAGCTCTTGCTAGCCAGCACCCTTCCTTGGAAGCGCTCTTGTAGCCCTTAGAACACTGGGGCTCTGTGCTTCTCTAGCCACCTAATCTTCTGCTCATCCTCTCGCGCACTCTAAAGAGAGCTCAGGTGAGAAATTGCAAACGTCGAGCAATTGCTCAGAGATGAACAGTGCCAGCAGTGAAAGCTGTTGCTAGCCAGAACCCTTCCTTGGAAGCGCTTTTGTAGCCCTAAGAAGACTGGGGCTCTGGGCTTCTCCAGCCACCTAATCTTCTGCTCATCCTCTCGCGCACTCTAAAGAGAGCTCTGGTGAGAAATTGCAAATGTCGAGCAATTGCTCAGATATGAAAAGTGCCAGCACTGAAAGCTGTTGCTAGCCAGCACCCTTCCTTGGAAGCGCTTTCACAGGCGCAGCAACACTGGGGCTTTGCGCTTCTCTAGCCACCAAACGTCACGGTCATTCTCTTTCCGTCTCGTAGACACGAGCTGAGAGATTGCAAACGTCGAGCAATTGCTCAGAGATGAAAAGTGCCAGCACTGAAAGCTCTTGCTAGCCAGCACCCTTCCTTGGAAGCGCTCTTGTAGCCCTTAGAACACTGGGGCTCTGTGCTTCTCTAGCCACCTAATCTTCTTCTCATCCTCTCGCGCACTCTAAAGAGAGATCAGGTGAGAAATTGCAAACGTCGAGCAATTGCTCAGAGATGAAAAGTGCCAGCACTGAAAGCTCTTGCTAGCCAGCACCCTTCCTTGGAAGCGCTTTTGTAGCCCTAAAAACACTGGGGCTCTGGGCTTCTCCAGCCACCTAATCTTCTGCTCATCCTCTCTCGTACTCTAACGAGAGCTCAGGTGAGAAATTACAAACGTCGAGCAATTGCTCAGAGATGAAAAGTGCCAGCACTGAAAGCTGTTGCTAGCCAGCACCCTTCCTTGGAAGCGCTTTCACAGGCGCAGCAACACTGGGGCTTTGCGCTTCTCTAGCCACCAAAGGTCACGGTCAGTCTCTTTCCATCTCGTAGACACGAGCTGAGAGATTGCAAACGTCGAGCAATTGCTCAGAGATGAAAAGTGCCAGCACTGAAAGCTCTTGCTAGCCAGCACCCTTCCTTGGAAACGCTCTTGTAGCCCTAAGAACAGTGGGGCTCTGGGCTTGTCTAGCCACCTAATCTTCTGCTCATCCTCTCGTGCACTCTAAAGAGAGATCAGGTGAGAAATTGCAAACGTCGAGCAATTGCTCAGAGATGAAAAGTGCCAGCACTGAAAGCTCTTGCTAGCCAGCACCCTTCCTTGGAAGCGCTTTCACAGGCGCAGCAACACTGGGGCTTTGCGCTTCTCTACCCACCAAACGTCACGGTCATTCTCTTTCCATCTCGTAGACACGAGCTGAGAGATTGCAAACGTCGAGCAATTGATCAGATATGAAAAGTGCCAGCACTGAAAGCTGTTGCTAGCCAGCACCCTTCCTTAGAAGCACTTTCACAGGCGCAGCAACACTGGGGCTTTGCGCTTCTCTACCCACCAAACGTCACGGTCACTATCTCTCCGTCTTGTAGACACGAGCTGAGAAATTGCAAACGTCGAGCAATTGCTCAGAGATGAAAAGTGCCAGCACTGAAAGCTGTTGCTAGCCAGCACCCTTCCTTGGAAGCGCTTTCACAGGCGCAGCAACACTGGGACTTTGCGCTTCTCTACCCACCAAACGTCACGGTCATTCACTTTCCATCTCGTAGACACGAGCTGAGAAATTGCAAACGTCGAGCAATTGCTCAGAGATGAAAAGTGCCAGCACTGAAAGCTGTTGCTAGCCAGCACCCTTCCTTAGAAGCGCTTTCACAGGCGCAGCAACACTGGGGCTTTGCGCTTCTCTAGCCACCAAACGTCACGGTCACTATCTCTCCGTCTTGTAGACACGAGCTGAGAAATTGCAAACGTCGAGCAATTGCTCAGAGATGAACAGTGCCAGCAGTGAAAGCTGTTGCTAGCCAGCACCCTTCCTTGGAAGCGCTTTCACAGGCGCAGCAACACTGGGGCTTTGCGCTTCTCTAGCCACCAAACGTCACGGTCAGTCTCTTTCCATCTCGTAGACATGAGCTGAGAGATTGCAAACGTCGAGCAATTGCTCAGAGATGAAAAGTGCCAGCACTGAAAGCTCTTGCTAGCCAGCACCCTTCCTTGGAAGTGCTTTTGTAGGCCTAAGAACACTGGGGCTCTGGGCTTCTCTAGCCACCTAATCTTCTGCTCATCCTCTCGCGCACTCTAAAGAGAGCTCAGGTGAGAAATTGCAAACGTCGAGCAATTGCTCAGAGATGAAAAGTGCCAGCACTGAAAGCTCTTGCTAGCCAGCACCCTTCCTTGGAAGCGCTTTTGTAGCCCTAAGAACAGTGGGGCTCTGGGCTTCTCCAGCCACCAAATCTTCTGCTCATCCTCTCTCGTACTCTAACGAGAGCTCTGGTGAGAAATTACAAATGTCGAGCAATTACTCAGAGATGAAAAGTGCCAGCACTGAAAGCTGTTGCTAGCCAGCACCCTTCCTTGGAAGCGCTTTCAGAGGCGCAGCAACACTGGGGCTTTGCGCTTCTCTACCCACCAAACGTCACGGTCAGTCTCTTTCCATCTCGTAGACACGAGCTGAGAAATTGCAAACGTCGAGCAATTGCTCAGAGATGAAAAGTGCCAGCACTGAAAGCTCTTGCTAGCCAGCACCCTTCCTTGGAAGTGCTTTTGTAGGCCTAAGAACAGTGGGGCTCTGGGCTTCTCTAGCCACCTAATCTTCTGCTCATCCTCTCGCGCACTCTAAAGAGAGCTCAGGTGAGAAATTGCAAACGTCGAGCAATTGCTCAGAGATGAAAAGTGCCAGCACTGAAAGCTCTTGCTAGCCAGCACCCTTCCTTGGAAGCGCTTTCACAGGCGCAGCAACACTGGGGCTTTGCGCTTCTCTAGCCACCAAACGTCACGGTCATTCTCTTTCCATCTCGTAGACACGAGCTGAGAGATTGCAAACGTCGAGCAATTGATCAGATATGAAAAGTGCCAGCACTGAAAGCTGTTGCTAGCCAGCACCCTTCCTTAGAAGCACTTTCACAGGTGCAGCAACACTGGGGCTTTGCGCTTCTCTAGCCACCAAACGTCACGGTCACTATCTCTCCGTCTTGTAGACACGAGCTGAGAAATTGCAAACGTCGAGCAATTGCTCAGAGATGAAAAGTGCCAGCACTGAAAGCTCTTGCTAGCCAGCACCCTTCCTTGGAAGCGCTTTCACAGGCGCAGCAACACTGGGGCTTTGCGCTTCTCTAGCCACCAAACGTCACGGTCATTCTCTTTCCATCTCGTAGACACGAGCTGAGAGATTGCAAACGTCGAGCAATTGCTCAGAGATGAAAAGTGCCAGCACTGAAAGCTCTTGCTAGCCAGCACCCTTCCTTGGAAGCGCTCTTGTAGCCCTTAGAACACTGGGGCTCTGGGCTTCTCTAGCCACCTAATCTTCTGCTCATCCTCTCGCGCACTCTAAAGAGAGCTCAGGTGAGAAATTGCAAACGTCGAGCAATTGCTCAGAGATGAACAGTGCCAGCAGTGAAAGCTGTTGCTAGCCAGAACCCTTCCTTGGAAGCGCTTTTGTAGCCCTAAGAAGACTGGGGCTCTGGGCTTCTCCAGCCACCTAATCTTCTGCTCATCCTCTCGCGCACTCTAACGAGAGCTCTGGTGAGAAATTACAAATGTCGAGCAATTGCTCAGAGATGAAAAGTGCCAGCACTGAAAGCTCTTGCTAGCCAGCACCCTTCCTTGGAAGCGCTTTCACAGGCGCAGCAACACTGGGGCTTTGCGCTTCTCTAGCCACCAAACGTCACGGTCATTCTCTTTCCGTCTCGTAGACACGAGCTGAGAGATTGCAAACGTCGAGCAATTGCTCAGAGATGAAAAGTGCCAGCACTGAAAGCTCTTGCTAGCCAGCACCCTTCCTTGGAAGCGCTCTTGTAGCCCTTAGAACACTGGGGCTCTGTGCTTCTCTAGCCACCTAATCTTCTGCTCATCCTCTCGCGCACTCTAAAGAGAGATCAGGTGAGAAATTGCAAACGTCGAGCAATTGCTCAGAGATGAAAAGTGCCAGCACTGAAAGCTCTTGCTAGCCAGCACCCTTCCTTGGAAGCGCTTTTGTAGCCCTAAGAAGACTGGGGCTCTGGGCTTCTCTAGCCACCTAATCTTCTGCTCATCCTCTCGCGCACTCTAAAGAGAGCTCAGGTGAGAAATTGCAAAGGTCGAGCAATTGCTCAGAGATGAAAAGTGCCAGCACTGAAAGCTGTTGCTAGCCAGCACCCTTCCTCGGAAGCGCTTTCACAGGCGCAGCAACACTGGGGCTTTGCGCTTCTCTAGCCACCAAACGTCACGGTCATTCTCTTTCCATCTCGTAGACACGAGCTGAGAGATTGCAAACGTCGAGCAATTGCTCAGAGATGAAAAGTGCCAGCACTGAAAGCTCTTGCTAGCCAGCACCCTTCCTTGGAAGCGCTCTTGTAGCCCTTAGAACACTGGGGCTCTGTGCTTCTCTAGCCACCTAATCTTCTGCTCATCCTCTCGCGCACTCTAAAGAGAGCTCAGGTGTGAAATTGCAAAACGTCGAGCAATTGCTCAGAGATGAAAAGTGCCAGCACTGAAAGCTGTTGCTAGCCAGCACCCTTCCTTGGAAGCGCTTTTGTAGCCCTAAAAACACTGGGGCTCTGGGCTTCTCCAGCCACCTAATCTTCTGCTCATCCTCTCTCGTACTCTAACGAGAGCTCTGGTGAGAAATTACAAATGTCGAGCAATTGCTCAGAGATGAAAAGTGCCAGCACTGAAAGCTCTTGCTAGCCAGCACCCTTCCTTGGAAGCGCTTTCACAGGCGCAGCAACACTGGGGCTTTGCGCTTCTCTACCCAACAAACGTCACGGTCAGTCTCTTTCCATCTCGTAGACACGAGCTGAGAGATTGCAAACGTCGAGCAATTGCTCGGAGATGAAAAGTGCCAGCACTGAAAGCTCTTGCTAGCCAGCACCCTTCCTTGGAAGCGCTCTTGTAGCCCTTAGAACACTGGGGCTCTGTGCTTCTCTAGCCACCTCATCTTCTGCTCATCCTCTCGCGCACTCTAAAGAGAGCTCAGGTGAGAAATTGCAAACGTCGAGCAATTGCTCAGAGATGAACAGTGCCAGCAGTGAAAGCTGTTGCTAGCCAGAACCCTTCCTTGGAAGCGCTTTTGTAGCCCTAAGAACAGTGGGGCTCTGGGCTTCTCCAGCCACCTAATCTTCTGCTCATCCTCTCGCGCACTCTAACGAGAGCTCTGGTGAGAAATTACAAATGTCGAGCAATTGCTCAGAGATGAAAAGTGCCAGCAGTGAAAGCTGTTGCTAGCCAGCACCCTTCCTTGGAAGCGCTTTCACAGGCGCAGCAACACTGGGGCTTTGCGCTTCTCTAGCCACCAAACGTCACGGTCATTCTCTTTCCATCTCGTAGACACGAGCTGAGAGATTGCAAACGTCGAGCAATTGCTCAGAGATGAAAAGTGCCAGCACTGAAAGCTCTTGCTAGCCAGCACCCTTCCTTGGAAGCGCTCTTGTAGCCCTTAGAACACTGGGGCTCTGTGCTTCTCTAGCCACCTAATCTTCTGCTCATCCTCTCGCGCACTCTAAAGAGAGCTCAGGTGTGAAATTGCAAAACGTCGAGCAATTGCTCAGAGATGAAAAGTGCCAGCACTGAAAGCTGTTGCTAGCCAGCACCCTTCCTTGGAAGCGCTTTTGTAGCCCTAAAAACACTGGGGCTCTGGGCTTCTCCAGCCACCTAATCTTCTGCTCATCCTCTCTCGTACTCTAACGAGAGCTCTGGTGAGAAATTACAAATGTCGAGCAATTGCTCAGAGATGAAAAGTGCCAGCACTGAAAGCTCTTGCTAGCCAGCACCCTTCCTTGGAAGCGCTTTCACAGGCGCAGCAACACTGGGGCTTTGCGCTTCTCTAGCCACCAAACGTCACGGTCAGTCTCTTTCCATCTCGTAGACACGAGCTGAGAGATTGCAAACGTCGAGCAATTGATCAGAGATGAAAAGTGCCAGCACTGAAAGCTGTTGCTAGCCAGCACCCTTCCTTAGAAGCACTTTCACAGGTGCAGCAACACTGGGGCTTTGCGCTTCTCTAGCCACCAAACGTCACGGTCACTATCTCTCCGTCTTGTAGACACGAGCTGAGAAATTGCAAACGTCGAGCAATTGCTCAGAGATGAAAAGTGCCAGCACTGAAAGCTCTTGCTAGCCAGCACCCTTCCTTGGAAGCGCTTTCACAGGCGCAGCAACACTGGGGCTTTGCGCTTCTCTACCCAACAAACGTCACGGTCAGTCTCTTTCCATCTCGTAGACACGAGCTGAGAGATTGCAAACGTCGAGCAATTGCTCGGAGATGAAAAGTGCCAGCACTGAAAGCTCTTGCTAGCCAGCACCCTTCCTTGGAAGCGCTCTTGTAGCCCTTAGAACACTGGGGCTCTGTGCTTCTCTAGCCACCTAATCTTCTGCTCATCCTCTCGCGCACTCTAAAGAGAGCTCAGGTGAGAAATTGCAAACGTCGAGCAATTGCTCAGAGATGAACAGTGCCAGCAGTGAAAGCTGTTGCTAGCCAGAACCCTTCCTTGGAAGCGCTTTTGTAGCCCTAAGAAGACTGGGGCTCTGGGCTTCTCCAGCCACCTAATCTTCTGCTCATCCTCTCGCGCACTCTAACGAGAGCTCTGGTGAGAAATTACAAATGTCGAGCAATTGCTCAGAGATGAAAAGTGCCAGCAGTGAAAGCTGTTGCTAGCCAGCACCCTTCCTTGGAAGCGCTTTCACAGGCGCAGCAACACTGGGGCTTTGCGCTTCTCTAGCCACCAAACGTCACGGTCATTCTCTTTCCATCTCGTAGACACGAGCTGAGAGATTGCAAACGTCGAGCAATTGCTCAGAGATGAAAAGTGCCAGCACTGAAAGCTCTTGCTAGCCAGCACCCTTCCTTGGAAGCGCTCTTGTAGCCCTTAGAACACTGGGGCTCTGTGCTTCTCTAGCCACCTAATCTTCTGCTCATCCTCTCGCGCACTCTAAAGAGAGATCAGGTGAGAAATTGCAAACGTCGAGCAATTGCTCAGAGATGAAAAGTGCCAGCACTGAAAGCTCTTGCTAGCCAGCACCCTTCCTTGGAAGCGCTTTTGTAGCCCTAAAAACACTGGGGCTCTGGGCTTCTCCAGCCACCTAATCTTCTGCTCATCCTCTCTCGTACTCTAACGAGAGCTCAGGTGAGAAATTACAAATGTCGAGCAATTGCTCAGAGATGAAAAGTGCCAGCACTGAAAGCTGTTGCTAGCCAGCACCCTTCCTTGGAAGCGCTTTCACAGGCGCAGCAACACTGGGGCTTTGCGCTTCTCTAGCCACCAAAGGTCACGGTCAGTCTCTTTCCATCTCGCAGACACGAGCTGAGAGATTGCAAACGTCGAGCAATTGCTCAGAGATGAAAAGTGCCAGCACTGAAAGCTCTTGCTAGCCAGCACCCTTCCTTGGAAACGCTTTTGTAGCCCTTAGAACACTGGGGCTCTGGGCTTGTCTAGCCACCTAATCTTCTGCTCATCCTCTCGCGCACTCTAAAGAGAACTCAGGTGAGAAATTGCAAACGTCGAGCAATTGCTCAGAGATGAAAAGTGCCAGCACTGAAAGCTGTTGCTAGCCAGCACCCTTCCTTGGAAGCGCTTTCACAGGCGCAGTAACACTGGGGCTTTGCGCTTCCCTAGACACCAAAGGTCACGGTCAGTCTCTTTCCATCTCGTAGACACGAGCTGAGAGATTGCAAACGTCGAGCAATTGCTCAGAGATGAAAAGTGCCAGCACTGAAAGCTCTTGCTAGCCAGCACCCTTCCTTGGAAGCGCTTTTGTAGCCCTAAGAAGACTGGGGCTCTGTGCTTCTCTAGCCACCTAATCTTCTGCTCATCCTCTCGCGCACTCTAAAGAGAGCTCAGGTGAGAAATTGCAAACGTCCAGCAATTGCTCAGAGATGAAAAGTGCCAGCACTGAAAGCTCTTGCTAGCCAGCACCCTTCCTCGGAAGCGCTTTCACAGGCGCAGCAACACTGGGGCTTTGCGCTTCTCTACCCAACAAACGTCACGGTCAGTCTCTTTCCATCTCGAAGACACGAGCTGAGAGATTGCAAACGTCGAGCAATTGATCAGAGATGAAAAGTGCCAGCACTGAAAGCTGTTGCTAGCCAGCACCCTTCCTTAGAAGCACTTTCACAGGTGCAGCAACACTGGGGCTTTGCGCTTCTCTAGCCACCAAACGTCACGGTCACTATCTCTCCGTCTTGTAGACACGAGCTGAGAAATTGCAAACGTCGAGCAATTGCTCAGAGATGAAAAGTACCAGCACTGAAAGCTCTTGCTAGCCAGCACCCTTCCTTAGAAGCGCTTTCACAGGCGCAGCAACACTGGGGCTTTGCGCTTCTCTACCCAACAAACGTCACGGTCAGTCTCTTTCCATCTCGTAGACACGAGCTGAGAGATTGCAAACGTCGAGCAATTGCTCAGAGATGAAAAGTGCCAGCACTGAAAGCTCTTGCTAGCCAGCACCCTTCCTTGGAAGCGCTCTTGTAGCCCTTAGAACACTGGGGCTCTGTGCTTCTCTAGCCACCTAATCTTCTGCTCATCCTCTCGCGCACTCTAAAGAGAGCTCAGGTGAGAAATTGCAAACGTCGAGCAATTGCTCAGAGATGAACAGTGCCAGCAGTGAAAGCTGTTGCTAGCCAGAACCCTTCCTTGGAAGCGCTTTTGTAGCCCTAAGAAGACTGGGGCTCTGGGCTTCTCCAGCCACCTAATCTTCTGCTCATCCTCTCGCGCACTCTAACGAGAGCTCTGGTGAGAAATTACAAATGTCGAGCAATTGCTCAGAGATGAAAAGTGCCAGCAGTGAAAGCTGTTGCTAGCCAGCACCCTTCCTTGGAAGCGCTTTCACAGGCGCAGCAACACTGGGGCTTTGCGCTTCTCTAGCCACCAAACGTCACGGTCATTCTCTTTCCATCTCGTAGACACGAGCTGAGAGATTGCAAACGTCGAGCAATTGCTCAGAGATGAAAAGTGCCAGCACTGAAAGCTCTTGCTAGCCAGCACCCTTCCTTGGAAGCGCTCTTGTAGCCCTTAGAACACTGGGGCTCTGTGCTTCTCTAGCCACCTAATCTTCTGCTCATCCTTTCGCGCACTCTAAAGAGAGCTCAGGTGAGAAATTGCAAACGTCGAGCAATTGCTCAGAGATGAAAAGTGCCAGCACTGAAAGCTCTTGCTAGCCAGCACCCTTCCTTGGAAGCGCTTTTGTAGCCCTAAAAACACTGGGGCTCTGGGCTTCTCCAGCCACCTAATCTTCTGCTCATCCTCTCTCGTACTCTAAAGAGAGCTCAGGTGAGAAATTACAAATGTCGAGCAATTGCTCAGAGATGAAAAGTGCCAGCACTGAAAGCTGTTGCTAGCCAGCACCCTTCCTTGGAAGCGCTTTCACAGGCGCAGCAACACTGGGGCTTTGCGCTTCTCTAGCCACCAAAGGTCACGGTCAGTCTCTTTCCATCTCGTAGACACGAGCTGAGAGATTGCAAACGTCGAGCAATTGCTCAGAGATGAAAAGTGCCAGCACTGAAAGCTCTTGCTAGCCAGCACCCTTCCTTGGAAACGCTCTTGTAGCCCTAAGAACAGTGGGGCTCTGGGCTTGTCTAGCCACCTAATCTTCTGCTCATCCTCTCGTGCACTCTAAAGAGAACTCAGGTGAGAAATTGCAAACGTCGAGCAATTGCTCAGAGATGAAAAGTGCCAGCACTGAAAGCTCTTGCTAGCCAGCACCCTTCCTTGGAAGCGCTTTTGTAGCCCTAAGAACACTGGGGCTCTGGGCTTCTCTAGCCACCTAATCTTCTGCTCATCCTCTCGCGCACTCTAAAGAGAGATCAGGTGAGAAATTGCAAACGTCCAGCAATTGCTCAGAGATGAAAAGTGCCAGCACTGAAAGCTGTTGCTAGCCAGCACCCTTCCTCGGAAGCGCTTTCACAGGCGCAGCAACACTGGGGCTTTGCGCTTCTCTAGCCACCAAACGTCACGGTCATTCTCTTTCCATCTCGTAGACACGAGCTGAGAGATTGCAAACGTCGAGCAATTGCTCAGAGATGAAAAGTGCCAGCACTGAAAGCTCTTGCTAGCCAGCACCCTTCCTTGGAAGCGCTCTTGTAGCCCTTAGAACACTGGGGCTCTGTGCTTCTCTAGCCACCTAATCTTCTGCTCATCCTCTCGCGCACTCTAAAGAGAGCTCACGTGTGAAATTGCAAAACGTCGAGCAATTGCTCAGAGATGAAAAGTGCCAGCACTGAAAGCTCTTGCTAGCCAGCACCCTTCCTTGGAAGCGCTTTTGTAGCCCTAAAAACACTGGGGCTCTGTGTTTCTCCAGCCACCTAATCTTCTGCTCATCCTCTCTCGTACTCTAACGAGAGCTCTGGTGAGAAATTACAAATGTCGAGCAATTGCTCAGAGATGAAAAGTGCCAGCACTGAAAGCTCTTGCTAGCCAGCACCCTTCCTTGGAAGCGCTTTCACAGGCGCAGCAACACTGGGGCTTTGCGCTTCTCTAGCCACCAAACGTCACGGTCAGTCTCTTTCCGTCTCGTAGACACGAGCTGAGAAATTGCAAACGTCGAGCAATTGCTCAGAGATGAAAAGTGCCAGCACTGAAAGCTCTTGCTAGCCAGCACCCTTCCTTGGAAACGCTTTTGTAGCCCTTAGAACACTGGGGCTCTGGGCTTCTCTAGCCACCTAATCTTCTGCTCATCCTCTCGTGCACTCTAAAGAGAACTCAGGTGAGAAATTGCAAAGGTCGAGCAATTGCTCAGAGATGAAAAGTGCCAGCACTGAAAGCTGTTGCTAGCCAGCCCCTTTCCTTGGAAGCGCTTTCACAGGCGCAGTAACACTGGGGCTTTGCGCTTCTCTAGCCACCAAAGGTCACGGTCAGTCTCTTTCCATCTCGTAGACACGAGCTGAGAGATTGCAAACGTCGAGCAATTGCTCAGAGATGAAAAGTGCCAGCACTGAAAGCTCTTGCTAGCCAGCACCCTTCCTTGGAAGCGCTTTTGTAGCCCTTAGAACACTGGGGCTCTGGGCTTCTCTAGCCACCTAATCTTCTGCTCATCCTCTCGCGCACTCTAAAGAGAGCTCAGGTGAGAAATTGCAAACGTCCAGCAATTGCTCAGAGATGAAAAGTTCCAAGCAATGAAAGCTGTTGCTAGCCAGCACCCTTCCTCGGAAGTGCTTTCACAGGCGCAGCAACACTGGGGCTTTGCGCTTCTCTAGCCACCAAACGTCACGGTCATTCTCTTTCCATCTCGTAGACACGAGCTGAGAGATTGCAAACGTCGAGCAATTGCTCAGAGATGAAAAGTGCCAGCACTGAAAGCTCTTGCTAGCCAGCACCCTTCCTTGGAAGCGCTCTTGTAGCCCTTAGAACACTGGGGCTCTGTGCTTCTCTAGCCACCTAATCTTCTGCTCATCCTCTCGCGCACTCTAAAGAGAGCTCAGGTGTGAAATTGCAAAACGTCGAGCAATTGCTCAGAGATGAAAAGTGCCAGCACTGAAAGCTCTTGCTAGCCAGCACCCTTCCTTGGAAGCGCTTTTGTAGGCCTAAGAACACTGGGGCTCTGGGCTTCTCTAGCCACCTAATCTTCTGCTCATCCTCTCTCGTACTCTAACGAGAGCTCTGGTGAGAAATTACAAATGTCGAGCAATTGCTCAGAGATGAAAAGTGCCAGCACTGAAAGCTGTTGCTAGCCAGCACCCTTCCTTGGAAGTGCTTTCACAGGCGCAGCAACACTGGGGCTTTCCGCTTCTCTAGCCACCAAACGTCACGGTCACTATCTCTCCGTCTTGTAGACACGAGCTGAGAAATTGCAAACGTCGAGCAATTGCTCAGAGATGAAAAGTGCCAGCACTGAAAGCTCTTGCTAGCCAGCACCCTTCCTTGGAAGCGCTTTTGTAGCCCTAAGAACACTGGGGCTCTGGGCTTCTCTAGCCACCTAATCTTCTGCTCATCCTCTCGCGCGCTCTAAAGAGAGCTCAGGTGAGAAATTGCAAACATCGAGCAATTGCTCAGAGATGAAAAGTGCCAGCACTGAAAGCTGTTGCTAGCCAGCACCCTTCCTTGGAAGCGCTTTCACAGGCGCAGTAACACTGGGGCTTTGCGCTTCTCTAGCCACCAAACGTCACGGTCATTCTCTTTCCATCTCGTAGACACGAGCTGAGAGATTGCAAACGTCGAGCAATTGCTCAGAGATGAAAAGTGCCAGCACTGAAAGCTCTTGCTAGCCAGCACCCTTCCTTAGAAGCGCTTTCACAGGCGCAGCAACACTGGGGCTTTGCGCTTCTCTAGCCACCAAACGTCACGGTCACTATCTCTCCGTCTTGTAGACACGAGCTGAGAAATTGCAAACGTCGAGCAATTGCTCAGAGATGAAAAGTGCCAGCAGTGAAAGCTCTTGCTAGCCAGCACCCTTCCTTGGAAGCGCTTTCACAGGCGCAGTAACACTGGGGCTTTGCGCTTCTCTAGCCACCAAACGTCACGGTCAGTCTCTTTCCATCTCGTAGACACGAGCTGAGTGATTGCAAACGTCGAGCAATTGCTCAGAGATGAAAAGTGCCAGCACTGAAAGCTCTTGCTAGCCAGCACCCTTCCTTGGAAGTGCTTTTGTAGCCCTTAGAACACTGGGGCTCTGGGCTTGTCTAGCCACCTAATCTTCTGCTCATCCTCTCACGCACTCTAAAGAGAGCTCAGGTGAGAAATTGCAAACGTCGAGCAATTGCTCAGAGATGAAAAGTGCCAGCACTGAAAGCTCTTGCAAGCCAGCACCGTTACTTGGAAGTGCTTTCACAGGCGCAGCAACACTGGGGCTTTGCGCTTCTCTACCCACCAAACGTCACGGTCACTATCTCTCCGTCTCGTAGACACGAACTGAGAGATTGCAAATGTCGAGCAATTGCTCAGAGATGAAAAGTGCCAGCACTGAAAGCTCTTGCTAGCCAGCACCCTTCCTTGGAAGCGCTTTTGTAGCCCTAAAAACACTGGGGCTCTGGGCTTCTCCAGCCACCTAATCTTCTGCTCATCCTCTCTCGTACTCTAAAGAGAGCTCAGGTGAGAAATTACAAATGTCGAGCAATTGCTCAGAGATGAAAAGTGCCAGCACTGAAAGCTGTTGCTAGCCAGCACCCTTCCTTGGAAGCGCTTTCACAGGCGCAGCAACACTGGGGCTTTGCGCTTCTCTAGCCACCAAAGGTCACGGTCAGTCTCTTTCCATCTCGTAGACACGAGCTGAGAGATTGCAAACGTCGAGCAATTGCTCAGAGATGAAAAGTGCCAGCACTGAAAGCTCTTGCTAGCCAGCACCCTTCCTTGGAAACGCTCTTGTAGCCCTAAGAACAGTGGGGCTCTGGGCTTGTCTAGCCACCTAATCTTCTGCTCATCCTCTCGTGCACTCTAAAGAGAACTCAGGTGAGAAATTGCAAACGTCGAGCAATTGCTCAGAGATGAAAAGTGCCAGCACTGAAAGCTCTTGCTAGCCAGCACCCTTCCTTGGAAGCGCTTTTGTAGCCCTAAGAAGACTGGGGCTCTGGGCTTCTCTAGCCACCTAATCTTCTGCTCATCCTCTCGCGCACTCTAAAGAGAGATCAGGTGAGAAATTGCAAACGTCCAGCAATTGCTCAGAGATGAAAAGTGCCAGCACTGAAAGCTGTTGCTAGCCAGCACCCTTCCTCGGAAGCGCTTTCACAGGCGCAGCAACACTGGGGCTTTGCGCTTCTCTAGCCACCAAACGTCACGGTCAGTCTCTTTCCATCTCGTAGACACGAGCTGAGAGATTGCAAACGTCGAGCAATTGCTCAGAGATGAAAAGTGCCAGCACTGAAAGCTCTTGCTAGCCAGCACCCTTCCTTGGAAGCGCTCTTGTAGCCCTTAGAACACTGGGGCTCTGTGCTTCTCTAGCCACCTAATCTTCTGCTCATCCTCTCGCGCACTCTAAAGAGAGCTCACGTGTGAAATTGCAAAACGTCGAGCAATTGCTCAGAGATGAAAAGTGCCAGCACTGAAAGCTCTTGCTAGCCAGCACCCTTCCTTGGAAGCGCTTTTGTAGCCCTAAAAACACTGGGGCTCTGTGTTTCTCCAGCCACCTAATCTTCTGCTCATCCTCTCGCGCACTCTAAAGAGAGCTCAGGTGAGAAATTGCAAACGTCGAGCAATTGCTCAGAGATGAAAAGTGCCAGCACTGAAAGCTCTTGCTAGCCAGCACCCTTCCTTGGAAGCGCTTTCACAGGCGCAGCAACACTGGGGCTTTGCGCTTCTCTAGCCACCAAACGTCACGGTCAGTCTCTTTCCGTCTCGTAGACACGAGCTGAGAAATTGCAAACGTCGAGCAATTGCTCAGAGATGAAAAGTGCCAGCACTGAAAGCTCTTGCTAGCCAGCACCCTTCCTTGGAAACGCTTTTGTAGCCCTTAGAACACTGGGGCTCTGGGCTTCTCTAGCCACCTAATCTTCTGCTCATCCTCTCGTGCACTCTAAAGAGAACTCAGGTGAGAAATTGCAAAGGTCGAGCAATTGCTCAGAGATGAAAAGTGCCAGCACTGAAAGCTGTTGCTAGCCAGCCCCTTTCCTTGGAAGCGCTTTCACAGGCGCAGTAACACTGGGGCTTTGCGCTTCTCTAGCCACCAAAGGTCACGGTCAGTCTCTTTCCATCTCGTAGACACGAGCTGAGAGATTGCAAACGTCGAGCAATTGCTCAGAGATGAAAAGTGCCAGCACTGAAAGCTCTTGCTAGCCAGCACCCTTCCTTGGAAGCGCTTTTGTAGCCCTTAGAACACTGGGGCTCTGGGCTTCTCTAGCCACCTAATCTTCTGCTCATCCTCTCGCGCACTCTAAAGAGAGCTCAGGTGAGAAATTGCAAACGTCCAGCAATTGCTCAGAGATGAAAAGTTCCAAGCAATGAAAGCTGTTGCTAGCCAGCACCCTTCCTCGGAAGTGCTTTCACAGGCGCAGCAACACTGGGGCTTTGCGCTTCTCTAGCCACCAAACGTCACGGTCATTCTCTTTCCATCTCGTAGACACGAGCTGAGAGATTGCAAACGTCGAGCAATTGCTCAGAGATGAAAAGTGCCAGCACTGAAAGCTCTTGCTAGCCAGCACCCTTCCTTGGAAGCGCTCTTGTAGCCCTTAGAACACTGGGGCTCTTGGCTTCTCTAGCCACCTAATCTTCTGCTCATCCTCTCGTGCACTCTAAAGAGAGCTCAGGTGTGAAATTGCAAAACGTCGAGCAATTGCTCAGAGATGAAAAGTGCCAGCACTGAAAGCTCTTGCTAGCCAGCACCCTTCCTTGGAAGCGCTTTTGTAGCCCTAAGAAGACTGGGGCTCTGGGCTTCTCTAGCCACCTAATCTTCTGCTCATCCTCTCTCGTACTCTAACGAGAGCTCTGGTGAGAAATTACAAATGTCGAGCAATTGCTCAGAGATGAAAAGTGCCAGCACTGAAAGCTGTTGCTAGCCAGCACCCTTCCTTGGAAGTGCTTTCACAGGCGCAGCAACACTGGGGCTTTGCGCTTCTCTAGCCACCAAACGTCACGGTCACTATCTCTCCGTCTTGTAGACACGAGCTGAGAAATTGCAAACGTCGAGCAATTGCTCAGAGATGAAAAGTGCCAGCACTGAAAGCTCTTGCTAGCCAGCACCCTTCCTTGGAAGTGCTTTTGTAGGCCTAAGAACAGTGGGGCTCTGGGCTTCTCTAGCCACCTAATCTTCTGCTCATCCTCTCGCGCGCTCTAAAGAGAGCTCAGGTGAGAAATTGCAAACATCGAGCAATTGCTCAGAGATGAAAAGTGCCAGCAGTGAAAGCTGTTGCTAGCCAGCACCCTTCCTTGGAAGCGCTTTCACAGGCGCAGTAACACTGGGGCTTTGCGCTTCTCTAGCCACCAAACGTCACGGTCATTCTCTTTCCATCTCGTAGACACGAGCTGAGAGATTGCAAACGTCGAGCAATTGCTCAGAGATGAAAAGTGCCAGCACTGAAAGCTCTTGCTAGCCAGCACCCTTCCTTAGAAGCGCTTTCACAGGCGCAGCAACACTGGGGCTTTGCGCTTCTCTAGCCACCAAACGTCACGGTCACTATCTCTCCGTCTTGTAGACACGAGCTGAGAAATTGCAAACGTCGAGCAATTGCTCAGAGATGAAAAGTGCCAGCAGTGAAAGCTCTTGCTAGCCAGCACCCTTCCTTGGAAGCGCTTTCACAGGCGCAGTAACACTGGGGCTTTGCGCTTCTCTAGCCACCAAACGTCACGGTCAGTCTCTTTCCATCTCGTAGACACGAGCTGAGTGATTGCAAACGTCGAGCAATTGCTCAGAGATGAAAAGTGCCAGCACTGAAAGCTCTTGCTAGCCAGCACCCTTCCTTGGAAGTGCTTTTGTAGCCCTTAGAACACTGGGGCTCTGGGCTTGTCTAGCCACCTAATCTTCTGCTCATCCTCTCACGCACTCTAAAGAGAGCTCAGGTGAGAAATTGCAAACGTCGAGCAATTGCTCAGAGATGAAAAGTGCCAGCACTGAAAGCTCTTGCAAGCCAGCACCGTTACTTGGAAGTGCTTTCACAGGCGCAGCAACACTGGGGCTTTGCGCTTCTCTACCCACCAAACGTCACGGTCACTATCTCTCCGTCTCGTAGACACGAACTGAGAGATTGCAAATGTCGAGCAATTGCTCAGAGATGAAAAGTGCCAGCACTGAAAGCTCTTGCTAGCCAGCACCCTTCCTTGGAAGTGCTTTCACAGGCGCAGCAACACTGGGGCTTTGCGCTTCTCTAGCCACCAAACGTCACGGTCATTCTCTTTCCATCTCGTAGACACGAGCTGAGAGATTGCAAACGTCGAGCAATTGCTCAGAGATGAAAAGTGCCAGCACTGAAAGCTCTTGCTAGCCGGCACCCTTCCTTGGAAGTGCTTTTGTAGGCCTATGAACACTGGGGCTCTGGGCTTCTCTAGCCACCTCATCTTCTGCTCATCCTCTCGCGCAGTCTAAAGAGAGCTCAGGTGAGAAATTGCAAAGGTCGAGCAATTGCTCAGATATGAAAAGTGCCAGCACTGAAAGCTCTTGCTAGCCAGCACCCTTCCTTGGAAGTGCTTTTGTAGCCCTAAGAACACTGGGGCTCTGGGCTTCTCTAGCCACCTAATCTTCTGCTCATCCTCTCGCGCACTCTAAAGAGAGCTCAGGTGAGAAATTGCAAAGGTCGAGCAATTGCTCAGAGATGAAAAGTGCCAGCACTGAAAGCTGTTGCTAGCCAGCACCCTTCCTTGGAAGCGCTTTCACAGGCGCAGCAACACTGGGGCTTTGCGCTTCTCTACCCACCAAACGTCACGGTCACTATCTCTCCGTCTTGTAGACACGAGCTGAGAAATTGCAAACGTCGAGCAATTGCTCAGAGATGAAAAGTGCCAGCACTGAAAGCTGTTGCTAGCCAGCACCCTTCCTTGGAAGCGCTTTTGTAGGCCTAAGAACACTGGGGCTCTGGGCTTCTCTAGCCACCTAATCTTCTGCTCATCCTCTCGCGCGCTCTAAAGAGAGCTCAGGTGAGAAATTGCAAATGTCGAGCAATTGCTCAGAGATGAAAAGTGCCAGCAGTGAAAGCTGTTGCTAGCCAGCACCCTTCCTTGGAAGCGCTTTCACAGGCGCAGTAACACTGGGGCTTTGCGCTTCTCTAGCCACCAAACGTCACGGTCATTCTCTTTCCATCTCGTAGACACGAGCTGAGAGATTGCAAACGTCGAGCAATTGCTCAGAGATGAAAAGTGCCAGCACTGAAAGCTGTTGCTAGCCAGCACCCTTCCTTAGAAGCGCTTTCACAGGCGCAGCAACACTGGGGCTTTGCGCTTCTCTAGCCACCAAACGTCACGGTCACTATCTCTCCGTCTTGTAGACACGAGCTGAGAAATTGCAAACGTCGAGCAATTGCTCAGAGATGAAAAGTGCCAGCACTGAAAGCTCTTGCTAGCCAGCACCCTTCCTTGGAAGCGCTTTCACAGGCGCAGTAACACTGGGGCTTTGCGCTTCTCTAGCCACCAAACGTCACGGTCAGTCTCTTTCCATCTCGTAGACACGAGCTGAGAAATTGCAAACGTCGAGCAATTGCTCAGAGATGAAAAGTGCCAGCACTGAAAGCTCTTGCTAGCCAGCACCCTTCCTTGGAAGTGCTTTTGTAGGCCTAAGAACACTGGGGCTCTGGGCTTGTCTAGACACCTAATCTTCTGCTCATCCTCTCGCGCACTCTAAAGAGAGCTCAGGTGAGAAATTGCAAACGTCGAGCAATTGCTCAGAGATGAAAAGTGCCAGCACTGAAAGCTGTTGCTAGCCAGCACCCTTCCTTGGAAGTGCTTTTGTAGCCCTTAGAACACTGGGGCTCTGGGCTTCTCTAGCCACCTAATCTTCTGCTCATCCTCTCACGCACTCTAAAGAGAGCTCAGGTGAGAAATTGCAAACGTCGAGCAATTGCTCAGAGATGAAAAGTGCCAGCACTGAAAGCTCTTGCTAGCCAGCACCGTTACTTGGAAGTGCTTTCACAGGCGCAGCAACACTGGGGCTTTGCGCTTCTCTACCCACCAAACGTCACGGTCACTATCT
Source organism: Sarcoramphus papa (assembly GCA_037962945.1). Taxonomy (NCBI): domain Eukaryota; kingdom Metazoa; phylum Chordata; class Aves; order Accipitriformes; family Cathartidae; genus Sarcoramphus; species Sarcoramphus papa. Next base: position 19,207,034 of record CM075588.1, read on the forward strand.
CTCCGTCTCGTAGACACGAACTGAGAGATTGCAAACGTCGAGCAATTGCTCAGAGATGAAAAGTGCCAGCACTGAAAGCTCTTGCTAGCCAGCACCCTTCCTTGGAAGCGCTTTCACAGGCGCAGCAACACTGGGGCTTTGCGCTTCTCTACCCAACAAACGTCACGGTCAGTCTCTTTCCATCTCGTAGACACGAGCTGAGAGATTGCAAACGTCGAGCAATTGCTCAGAGATGAAAAGTGCCAGCACTGAAAGCTCTTGCTAGCCGGCACCCTTCCTTGGAAGTGCTTTTGTAGCCCTTAGAACACTGGGGCTCTGGGCTTCTCTAGCCACCTAATCTTGTGCTCATCCTCTCGCGCACTCTAAAGAGAGCTCAGGTGAGAAATTGCAAACGTCGAGCAATTGCTCAGAGATGAAAAGTGCCAGCACTGAAAGCTCTTGCTAGCCAGCACCCTTCCTTGGAAGCGCTTTTGTAGCCCTAAGAACACTGGGGCTCTGGGCTTCTCTAGCCACCTATTCTTCTGCTCATCCTCTCGCGCAATCTAAAGAGAGCTCAGGTGAGAAATTGCAAACGTCGAGCAATTGCTCAGAGATGAACAGTGCCAGCAGTGAAAGCTGTTGCTAGCCAGCACCCTTCCTTGGAAGTGCTTTCACAGGCGCAGCAACACTGGGGCTTTGCGCTTCTCTACCCACCAAACGTCACGGTCATTCACTTTCCATCTCCTAGACACGAGCTGAGAGATTGCAAAAGTCGAGCAATTGCTCAGAGATGAAAAGTGCCAGCACTGAAAGCTGTTGCTAGCCAGCACCCTTCCTTGGAAGTGCTTTCACAGGCGCAGTAACACTGGGGCTTTGCGCTTCTCTAGCCACCAAACGTCACGGTCGTTCTCTTTCCATCTCGTAGACACGAGCTGAGAGATTGCAAACGTCGAGCAATTGCTCAGAGATGAAAAGTGCCAGCACTGAAAGCTCTTGCTAGCCAGCACCCTTGCTTGGAAGCGCTTTTGTAGGCCTAAGAAGACTGGGGCTCTGGGCTTCTCTAGCCACCTAATCTTCTGCTCATCCTGTCGCGCACTCTAAAGAGAGCTCTGGTGAGAAATTGCAAAGGTCGAGCAATTGCTCAGAGATGAAAAGTGCCAGCAGTGAAAGCTGTTGCTAGCCAGCACCCTTCCTTGGAAGCGCTTTCACAGGCGCAGCAACACTGGGGCTTTGCGCTTCTCTACCCACCAAACGTCACGGTCACTATCTCTCCGTCTTGTAGACACGAGCTGAGAAATTGCAAAGGTCGAGCAATTGCTCAGAGATGAAAAGTGCCAGCACTGAAAGCTCTTGCTAGCCAGCACCCTTCCTTGGAAGCGCTTTCACAGGCACAGCAACACTGGGGCTTTGCGCTTCTCTAGCCACCAAAGGTCACGGTCATTCTCTTTCCATCTCGTAGACACGAGCTGAGAGATTGCAAATGTCGAGCAATTGCTCAGAGATGAAAAGTGCCAGCACTGAAAGCTCTTGCTAGCCAGCACCCTTCCTTGGAAGCGCTTTTGTAGGCCTAAGAACACTGGGGCTCTGGGCTTCTCTAGCCACCTAATCTTCTGCTCATCCTCTCGCGCACTCTAAAGAGAGCTCAGGTGAGAAATTGCAAATGTCGAGCAATTGCTCAGAGATGAAAAGTGCCAGCACTGAAAGCTGTTGCTAGCCAGCACCCTTCCTTGGAAGCGCTTTCACAGGCGCAGTAACACTGGGGCTTTGCGCTTCTCTAGCCACCAAACGTCACGGTCATTCTCTTTCCATCTCGTAGACACGAGCTGAGAGATTGCAAACGTCGAGCAATTGCTCAGAGATGAAAAGTGCCAGCACTGAAAGCTGTTGCTAGCCAGCACCCTTCCTTAGAAGCGCTTTCACAGGCGCAGCAACACTGGGGCTTTGCGCTTCTCTACCCACCAAACGTCACGGTCACTATCTCTCCGTCTGGTAGACACGAGCTGAGAAATTGCAAACGTCGAGCAATTGCTCAGAGATGAAAAGTGCCAGCACTGAAAGCTCTTGCTAGCCAGCACCCTTCCTTGGAAGCGCTTTCACAGGCGCAGTAACACTGGGGCTTTGCGCTTCTCTAGCCACCAAACGTCACGGTCAGTCTCTTTCCATCTCGTAGACACGAGCTGAGAGATTGCAAACGTCGAGCAATTGCTCAGAGATGAAAAGTGCCAGCACTGAAAGCTGTTGCTAGCCAGCACCCTTCCTTGGAAGTGCTTTTGTAGGCCTAAGAACACTGGGGCTCTGGGCTTGTCTAGACACCTAATCTTCTGCTCATCCTCTCGCGCACTCTAAAGAGAGCTCAGGTGAGAAATTGCAAACGTCGAGCAATTGCTCAGAGATGAAAAGTGCCAGCACTGAAAGCTGTTGCTAGCCAGCACCCTTCCTTGGAAGTGCTTTTGTAGCCCTTAGAACACTGGGGCTCTGGGCTTCTCTAGCCACCTAATCTTCTGCTCATCCTCTCACGCACTCTAAAGAGAGCTCAGGTGAGAAATTGCAAACGTCGAGCAATTGCTCAGAGTTGAAAAGTGCCAGCACTGAAAGCTCTTGCTAGCCAGCACCGTTACTTGGAAGTGCTTTCACAGGCGCAGCAACACTGGGGCTTTGCGCTTCTCTACCCACCAAACGTCACGGTCACTATCTCTCCGTCTCGTAGACACGAACTGAGAGATTGCAAACGTCGAGCAATTGCTCAGAGATGAAAAGTGCCAGCACTGAAAGCTCTTGCTAGCCAGCACCCTTCCTTGGAAGCGCTTTCACAGGCGCAGCAACACTGGGGCTTTGCGCTTCTCTACCCACCAAACGTCACGGTCATTCTCTTTCCATCTCGTAGACACGAGCTGAGAGATTGCAAACGTCGAGCAATTGCTCAGAGATGAAAAGTGCCAGCACTGAAAGCTCTTGCTAGCCGGCACCCTTCCTTGGAAGTGCTTTTGTAGCCCTTAGAACACTGGGGCTCTGGGCTTCTCTAGCCACCTAATCTTCTGCTCATCCTCTCGCGCACTCTAAAGAGAGCTCAGGTGAGAAATTGCAAACGTCGAGCAATTGCTCAGAGATGAAAAGTGCCAGCACTGAAAGCTCTTGCTAGCCAGCACCCTTCCTTGGAAGCGCTTTTGTAGCCCTAAGAACACTGGGGCTCTGGGCTTCTCTAGCCACCTATTCTTCTGCTCATCCTCTCGCGCAATCTAAAGAGAGCTCAGGTGAGAAATTGCAAACGTCGAGCAATTGCTCAGAGATGAACAGTGCCAGCAGTGAAAGCTGTTGCTAGCCAGCACCCTTCCTTGGAAGCGCTTTCACAGGCGCAGCAACACTGGGGCTTTGCGCTTCTCTACCCACCAAACGTCACGGTCATTCACTTTCCATCTCCTAGACACGAGCTGAGAGATTGCAAAAGTCGAGCAATTGCTCAGAGATGAAAACTGCCAGCACTGAAAGCTGTTGCTAGCCAGCACCCTTCCTTGGAAGTGCTTTCACAGGCGCAGTAACACTGGGGCTTTGCGCTTCTCTAGCCACCAAACGTCACGGTCGTTCTCTTTCCATCTCGTAGACACGAGCTGAGAGATTGCAAACGTCGAGCAATTGCTCAGAGATGAAAAGTGCCAGCACTGAAAGCTCTTGCTAGCCAGCACCCTTGCTTGGAAGCGCTTTTGTAGGCCTAAGAACACTGGGGCTCTGGGCTTCTCTAGCCACCTAATCTTCTGCTCATCCTCTCGCGCACTCTAAAGAGAGCTCAGGTGAGAAATTGCAAAGGTCGAGCAATTGCTCAGAGATGAAAAGTGCCAGCACTGAAAGCTGTTGCTAGCCAGCACCCTTCCTTGGAAGCGCTTTCACAGGCGCAGCAACACTGGGGCTTTGCGCTTCTCTACCCACCAAACGTCACGGTCATTCACTTTCCATCTCCTAGACACGAGCTGAGAAATTGCAAAGGTCGAGCAATTGCTCAGAGATGAAAAGTGCCAGCACTGAAAGCTGTTGCTAGCCAGCACCCTTCCTTGGAAGCGCTTTCACAGGCGCAGCAACACTGGGGCTTTGCGCTTCTCTAGCCACCAAACGTCACGGTCACTATCTCTCCGTCTCGTAGACACGAGCTGAGAGATTGCAAACGTCGAGCAATTGCTCAGAGATGAAAAGTGCCAGCACTGAAAGCTCTTGCTAGCCAGCACCCTTCCTTGGAAGTGCTTTTGTAGGCCTATGAACACTGGGGCTCTGGGCTTCTCTAGCCACCTAATCTTCTGCTCATCCTCTCGCGCACTCTAAAGAGAGCTCAGGTGAGAAATTGCAAAGGTCGAGCAATTGCTCAGAGATGAAAAGTGCCAGCACTGAAAGCTCTTGCTAGCCAGCACCCTTCCTTGGAAGCGCTTTCACAGGCGCAGCAACACTGGGGCTTTGCGCTTCTCTACCCACCAAACGTCACGGTCATTCTCTTTCCGTCTCGTAGACACGAGCTGAGAGATTGCAAAGGTCGAGCAATTGATCAGAGATGAAAAGTGCCAGCACTGAAAGCTCTTGCTAGCCAGCAGCCTTCCTTGGAAGGGCTCTTGTAGCCCTTAGAACACTGGGGCTCTGTGCTTCTCTAGCCACCTAATCTTCTGCTCATCCTCTCGCGCACTCTAAAGAGAGCTCAGGTGAGAAATTGCAAACGTCGAGCAATTGCTCAGAGATGAAAAGTGCCAGCACTGAAAGCTCTTGCTAGCCAGCACCCTTCCTTGGAAGCGCTTTCACAGGCACAGCAACACTGGGGCTTTGCGCTTCTCTAGCCACCAAAGGTCACGGTCAGTCTCTTTCCATCTCGTAGACACGAGCTGAGAGATTGCAAACGTCGAGCAATTGCTCAGAGATGAAAAGTGCCAGCACTGAAAGCTGTTGCTAGCCAACACCCTTCCTTGGAAGCGCTTTTGTAGCCCTTAGAACACTGGGGCTCTGGGCTTCTCCAGCCACCTAATCTTCTGCTCATCCTCTCGCGCACTCTAAAGAGAGCTCAGGTGAGAAATTGCAAACGTCGAGCAATTGCTCAGAGATGAAAAGTGCCAGCACTGAAAGCTCTTGCTAGCCAGCACCCTTCCTTGGAAGCGCTTTCACAGGCGCAGCAACACTGGGGCTTTGCGCTTCTCTAGCCACCAAACGTCACGGTCAGTCTCTTTCCATCTCGTAGACACGAGCTGAGAGATTGCAAACGTCGAGCAATTGCTCAGAGATGAAAAGTGCCAGCACTGAAAGCTCTTGCTAGCCAGCACCCTTCCTTGGAAGTGCTTTTGTAGCCCTTAGAACAGTGGGGCTCTGGGCTTCTCTAGCCACCTAATCTTCTGCTCATCCTCTCGCGCACTCTAAAGAGAGCTCAGGTGAGAAATTGCAAACGTCGAGCAATTGCTCAGAGATGAAAAGTGCCAGCACTGAAAGCTGTTGCTAGCCAGCACCCTTCCTTGGAAGCGCTTTCACAGGCGCAGCAACACTGGGGCTTTGCGCTTCTCTAGCCACCAAACGTCAGGGTCACTATCTCTCCGTCTTGTAGACACGAGCTGAGAAATTGCAAACGTCGAGCAATTGCTCAGAGATGAAAAGTGCCAGCACTGAAAGCTCTTGCTAGCCAGCACCCTTCCTTGGAAGCGCTTTTGTAGGCCTAAGAACACTGGGGCTATGGGCTTCTCTAGCCACCTAATCTTCTGCTCATCCTCTCGCGCACTCTAAAGAGAGCTCAGGTGAGAAATTGCAAACGTCGAGCAATTGCTCAGAGATGAAAAGTGCCAGCACTGAAAGCTCTTGCTAGCCAGCACCCTTCCTTGGAAGCGCTTTCACAGGCGCAGCAACACTGGGGCTTTGCGCTTCTCTAGCCACCAAACGTCACGGTCATTCTCTTTCCATCTCGTAGACACGAGCTGAGAGATTGCAAACGTCGAGCAATTGCTCAGAGATGAAAAGTGCCAGCACTGAAAGCTCTTGCTAGCCAGCACCCTTCCTTGGAAGCGCTTTTGTAGCCCTTAGAACACTGGGGCTCTGGGCTTCTCTAGCCACCTAATCTTCTGCTCATCCTCTCGCGCACTCTAAAGAGAGCTCAGGTGAGAAATTGCAAACGTCGAGCAATTGCTCAGAGATGAAAAGTGCCAGCACTGAAAGCTCTTGCTAGCCAGCACCCTTCCTTGGAAGTGCTTTCACAGGCGCAGCAACACTGGGGCTTTGCGCTTCTCTAGCCACCAAACGTCACGGTCAGTCTCTTTCCATCTCGTAGACACGAGCTGAGAGATTACAAACGTCGAGCAATTGCTCAGAGATGAAAAGTGCCAGCACTGAAAGCTCTTGCTAGCCAGCACCCTTCCTTGGAAGTGCTTTTGTAGCCCTATGAACACTGGGGCTCTGGGCTTCTCTAGCCACCTAATCTTCTGCTCATCCTCTCTCGTACTCTAAAGAGAGATCAGTTAAGAAATTGCAAAGGTCGAGCAATTGCTCAGAGATGAAAAGTGCCAGCACTGAAAGCTCTTGCTAGCCAGCACCCTTCCTTGGAAGCGCTTTCACAGGCGCAGCAACACTGGGGCTTTGCGCTTCTCTAGCCACCAAACGTCACGGTCAGTCTCTTTCCATCTCGTAGACACGAACTGAGAGATTGCAAACGTCGAGCAATTGCTCAGAGATGAAAAGTGCCAGCACTGAAAGCTCTTGCTAGCCAGCACCCTTCCTTGGAAACGCTCTTGTAGCCCTTAGAACACTGGGGCTATGTGCTTCTCTAGCCACCTAATCTTCTGCTCATCCTCTCACGCACTCTAACGAGAGCTCAGGTGAGAAATTGCAAAGGTCGAGCAATTGCTCAGAGATGAAAAGTGCCAGCACTGAAAGCTCTTGCTAGCCAGCACCCTTCCTTGGAAGCGCTTTTGTAGGCCTAAGAACACTGGGGCTCTGGGCTTCTCTAGCCACCTAATCTTCTGCTCATCCTCTCGCGCACTCTAAAGAGAGCTCAGGTGAGAAATTGCAAACGTCGAGCAATTGCTCAGAGATGAAAAGTGCCAGCACTGAAAGCTCTTGCTAGCCAGCACCCTTCCTTGGAAGTGCTTTCACAGGCGCAGCAACACTGGGGCTTTGCGCTTCTCTAGCCACCAAAGGTCACGGTCACTCTCTTTCCATCTCGTAGACACGAGCTGAGAGATTGCAAACGTCGAGCAATTGCTCAGAGATGAAAAGTGCCAGCACTGAAAGCTGTTGCTAGCCAGCACCCTTCCTTGGAAGCGCTTTCACAGGCGCAGCAACACTGGGGCTTTGCGCTTCTCTAGCCACCAAACGTCACGGTCACTATCTCTCCGTCTCGTAGACACGAGCTGAGAGATTGCAAACGTCGAGCAATTGCTCAGAGATGAAAAGTGCCAGCACTGAAAGCTCTTGCTAGCCAGCACCCTTCCTTGGAAGTGCTTTTGTAGGCCTATGAACACTGGGGCTCTGGGCTTCTCTAGCCACCTAATCTTCTGCTCATCCTCTCGCGCACTCTAAAGAGAGCTCAGGTGAGAAATTGCAAAGGTCGAGCAATTGCTCAGAGATGAAAAGTGCCAGCACTGAAAGCTCTTGCTAGCCAGCACCCTTCCTTGGAAGCGCTTTCACAGGCGCAGCAACACTGGGGCTTTGCGCTTCTCTACCCACCAAACGTCACGGTCATTCTCTTTCCGTCTCGTAGACACGAGCTGAGAGATTGCAAAGGTCGAGCAATTGATCAGAGATGAAAAGTGCCAGCACTGAAAGCTCTTGCTAGCCAGCAGCCTTCCTTGGAAGGGCTCTTGTAGCCCTTAGAACACTGGGGCTCTGTGCTTCTCTAGCCACCTAATCTTCTGCTCATCCTCTCGCGCACTCTAAAGAGAGCTCAGGTGAGAAATTGCAAACGTCGAGCAATTGCTCAGAGATGAAAAGTGCCAGCACTGAAAGCTCTTGCTAGCCAGCACCCTTCCTTGGAAGCGCTTTCACAGGCACAGCAACACTGGGGCTTTGCGCTTCTCTAGCCACCAAAGGTCACGGTCAGTCTCTTTCCATCTCGTAGACACGAGCTGAGAGATTGCAAACGTCGAGCAATTGCTCAGAGATGAAAAGTGCCAGCACTGAAAGCTGTTGCTAGCCAACACCCTTCCTTGGAAGCGCTTTTGTAGCCCTTAGAACACTGGGGCTCTGGGCTTCTCCAGCCACCTAATCTTCTGCTCATCCTCTCGCGCACTCTAAAGAGAGCTCAGGTGAGAAATTGCAAACGTCGAGCAATTGCTCAGAGATGAAAAGTGCCAGCACTGAAAGCTCTTGCTAGCCAGCACCCTTCCTTGGAAGCGCTTTCACAGGCGCAGCAACACTGGGGCTTTGCGCTTCTCTAGCCACCAAACGTCACGGTCAGTCTCTTTCCATCTCGTAGACACGAGCTGAGAGATTGCAAACGTCGAGCAATTGCTCAGAGATGAAAAGTGCCAGCACTGAAAGCTCTTGCTAGCCAGCACCCTTCCTTGGAAGTGCTTTTGTAGCCCTTAGAACAGTGGGGCTCTGGGCTTCTCTAGCCACCTAATCTTCTGCTCATCCTCTCGCGCACTCTAAAGAGAGCTCAGGTGAGAAATTGCAAACGTCGAGCAATTGCTCAGAGATGAAAAGTGCCAGCACTGAAAGCTGTTGCTAGCCAGCACCCTTCCTTGGAAGCGCTTTCACAGGCGCAGCAACACTGGGGCTTTGCGCTTCTCTAGCCACCAAACGTCAGGGTCACTATCTCTCCGTCTTGTAGACACGAGCTGAGAAATTGCAAACGTCGAGCAATTGCTCAGAGATGAAAAGTGCCAGCACTGAAAGCTCTTGCTAGCCAGCACCCTTCCTTGGAAGCGCTTTTGTAGGCCTAAGAACACTGGGGCTATGGGCTTCTCTAGCCACCTAATCTTCTGCTCATCCTCTCGCGCACTCTAAAGAGAGCTCAGGTGAGAAATTGCAAACGTCGAGCAATTGCTCAGAGATGAAAAGTGCCAGCACTGAAAGCTCTTGCTAGCCAGCACCCTTCCTTGGAAGCGCTTTCACAGGCGCAGCAACACTGGGGCTTTGCGCTTCTCTAGCCACCAAACGTCACGGTCATTCTCTTTCCATCTCGTAGACACGAGCTGAGAGATTGCAAACGTCGAGCAATTGCTCAGAGATGAAAAGTGCCAGCACTGAAAGCTCTTGCTAGCCAGCACCCTTCCTTGGAAGCGCTTTTGTAGCCCTTAGAACACTGGGGCTCTGGGCTTCTCTAGCCACCTAATCTTCTGCTCATCCTCTCGCGCACTCTAAAGAGAGCTCAGGTGAGAAATTGCAAACGTCGAGCAATTGCTCAGAGATGAAAAGTGCCAGCACTGAAAGCTCTTGCTAGCCAGCACCCTTCCTTGGAAGTGCTTTCACAGGCGCAGCAACACTGGGGCTTTGCGCTTCTCTAGCCACCAAACGTCACGGTCAGTCTCTTTCCATCTCGTAGACACGAGCTGAGAGATTACAAACGTCGAGCAATTGCTCAGAGATGAAAAGTGCCAGCACTGAAAGCTCTTGCTAGCCAGCACCCTTCCTTGGAAGTGCTTTTGTAGCCCTATGAACACTGGGGCTCTGGGCTTCTCTAGCCACCTAATCTTCTGCTCATCCTCTCTCGTACTCTAAAGAGAGCTCAGGTGAGAAATTGCAAAGGTCGAGCAATTGCTCAGAGATGAAAAGTGCCAGCACTGAAAGCTCTTGCTAGCCAGCACCCTTCCTTGGAAGCGCTTTCACAGGCGCAGCAACACTGGGGCTTTGCGCTTCTCTAGCCACCAAACGTCACGGTCAGTCTCTTTCCATCTCGTAGACACGAACTGAGAGATTGCAAACGTCGAGCAATTGCTCAGAGATGAAAAGTGCCAGCACTGAAAGCTCTTGCTAGCCAGCACCCTTCCTTGGAAACGCTCTTGTAGCCCTTAGAACACTGGGGCTATGTGCTTCTCTAGCCACCTAATCTTCTGCTCATCCTCTCACGCACTCTAACGAGAGCTCAGGTGAGAAATTGCAAAGGTCGAGCAATTGCTCAGAGATGAAAAGTGCCAGCACTGAAAGCTCTTGCTAGCCAGCACCCTTCCTTGGAAGCGCTTTTGTAGGCCTAAGAACACTGGGGCTCTGGGCTTCTCTAGCCACCTAATCTTCTGCTCATCCTCTCGCGCACTCTAAAGAGAGCTCAGGTGAGAAATTGCAAACGTCGAGCAATTGCTCAGAGATGAAAAGTGCCAGCACTGAAAGCTCTTGCTAGCCAGCACCCTTCCTTGGAAGTGCTTTCACAGGCGCAGCAACACTGGGGCTTTGCGCTTCTCTAGCCACCAAAGGTCACGGTCACTCTCTTTCCATCTCGTAGACACGAGCTGAGAGATTGCAAACGTCGAGCAATTGCTCAGAGATGAAAAGTGCCAGCACTGAAAGCTCTTGCTAGCCAGCACCCTTCCTTGGAAACGCTCTTGCAGCCCTTAGAACACTGGGGCTCTGGGCTTCTCTAGCCACCTAATCTTCTGCTCATCCTCTCGCGCACTCTAAATAGAGCTCAGGTGAGAAATTGCAAACGTCGAGCAATTGCTCAGAGATGAAAAGTGCCAGCACTGAAAGCTCTTGCTAGCCAGCACCGTTACTTGGAAGTGCTTTCAGAGGCGCAGCAACATTGGGACTTTGCGCTTCTCTAGCCACCAAACGTCACGGTCACTATCTCTCCGTCTCGTAGACTCGAACTGAGAAATTGCAAACGTCGAGCAATTGCTCAGAGATGAAAAGTGCCAGCACTGAAAGCTGTTGCTAGCCAGCACCCTTCCTTGGAAGCGCTTTCAGAGGCGCAGCAACACTGGGGCTTTGCGCTTCTCTAGCCACCAAACGTCACGGTCACTATCTCTCCGTCTTGTAGACACGAGCTGAGGGATCGCAAACGTCGAGCAATTGCTCAGAGATGAAAAGTGCCAGCACTGAAAGCTCTTGCTAGCCAGCACCCTTCCTTGGAAGCGCTCTTGTAGCCCTTAGAACACTGGGGCTCTGGGCTTCTCTAGCCACCTAATCTTCTGCTCATCCTCTCGCGCACTCTAAAGAGAGCTCAGGTGAGAAATTGCAAACGTCGAGCAATTGCTCAGAGATGAACAGTGCCAGCACTGAAAGCTCTTGCTAGCCAGCACCCTTCCTTGGAAGCGCTTTCACAGGCGCAGCAACACTGGGGCTTTGCGCTTCTCTAGCCACCAAACGTCACGGTCACTATCTCTCCGTCTTGTAGACACGAGCTGAGAAATTGCAAACGTCGAGCAATTGCTCAGAGATGAAAAGTGCCAGCACTGAAAGCTCTTGCTAGCCAGCAGCCTTCCTTGGAAGCGCTCTTGTAGCCCTTAGAACACTGGGGCTCTGGGCTTCTCTAGCCACCTAATCTTCTGCTCATCCTCTCGTGCACTCTAAAGAGAGCTCAGGTGAGAAATTGCAAACGTCGAGTAATTGCTCAGAGATGAAAAGTGCCAGCACTGAAAGCTGTTGCTAGCCAGCACCCTTCCTTGGAAGCGCTTTTGTAGCCCTAAGAACACTGGGGCTCTTGGCTTCTCTAGCCACCTAATCTTCTGCTCATCCTCTCGTGAACTCTAAAAAGAGCTCAGGTGAGAAATTGCAAACGTCGAGCAATTGCTCAGAGATGAAAAGTGCCAGCACTGAAAGCTGTTGCTAGCCAGCACCCTTCCTTGGAAGCGCTTTTGTAGCCCTAAGAACACTGGGGCTCTTGGCTTCTCTAGCCACCTAATCTTCTGCTCATCCTCTCGTGCACTCTAAAGAGAGCTCAGGTGAGAAATTGCAAACGTCGAGCAATTGCTCAGAGATGAAAAGTGCCAGCACTGAAAGCTCTTGCTAGCCAGCACCCTTCCTTGGAAGCGCTTTCACAGGCGCAGCAACACTGGGGCTTTGCGCTTCTCTAGCCACCAAACGTCACGGTCACTATCTCTCCGTCTTGTAGACACGAGCTGAGAAATTGCAAACGTTGAGCAATTGCTCAGAGATGAAAAGTGCCAGCACTGAAAGCTCTTGCTAGCCAGCACCCTTCCTTGGAAGCGCTTTTGTAGCCCTAAGAACAGTGGGGCTCTGGGCTTCTCTAGCCACCTAATCTTCTGCTCATCCTCTCGCGCACTCTAAAGAGAGCTCAGGTGAGAAATTGCAAACGTCGAGCAATTGCTCAGAGATGAAAAGTGCCAGCACTGAAAGCTCTTGCTAGCCAGCACCCTTCCTTGGAAGCGCTTTCACAGGCGCAGCAACACTGGGGCTTTGCGCTTCTCTAGCCACCAAACGTCACGGTCAGTCTCTTTCCATCTCGTAGACACGAGCTGAGAGATTACAAACGTCGAGCAATTGCTCAGAGATGAAAAGTGCCAGCACTGAAAGCTCTTGCTAGCCAGCACCCTTCCTTGGAAACGCTCTTGTAGCCCTTAGAACACTGGGGCTATGTGCTTCTCTAGCCACCTAATCTTCTGCTCATCCTCTCGCGCACTCTAACGAGAGCTCAGGTGAGAAATTGCAAAGGTCGAGCAATTGCTCAGAGATGAAAAGTGCCAGCACTGAAAGCTCTTGCTAGCCAGCACCCTTCCTTGGAAGCGCTTTTGTAGCCCTAAGAACACTGGGGCTCTGGGCTTCTCTAGCCACCTAATCTTCTGCTCATCCTCTCGCGCACTCTAAAGAGAGCTCAGGTGAGAAATTGCAAACGTCGAGCAATTGCTCAGAGATGAAAAGTGCCAGCACTGAAAGCTCTTGCTAGCCAGCACCCTTCCTTGGAAGTGCTTTCACAGGCGCAGCAACACTGGGGCTTTGCGCTTCTCTAGCCACCAAACGTCACGGTCAGTCTCTTTCCATCTCGTAGACACGAGCTGAGAGATTGCAAACGTCGAGCAATTGCTCAGAGATGAAAAGTGCCAGCACTGAAAGCTCTTGCTAGCCAGCACCCTTCCTTGGAAACGCTCTTGCAGCCCTTAGAACACTGGGGCTCTGGGCTTCTCTAGCCACCTAATCTTCTGCTCATCCTCTCGCGCACTCTAAATAGAGCTCAGGTGAGAAATTGCAAACGTCGAGCAATTGCTCAGAGATGAAAAGTGCCAGCACTGAAAGCTCTTGCTAGCCAGCACCGTTACTTGGAAGTGCTTTCAGAGGCGCAGCAACATTGGGACTTTGCGCTTCTCTACCCACCAAACGTCACGGTCACTATCTCTCCGTCTCGTAGACTCGAACTGAGAAATTGCAAACGTCGAGCAATTGCTCAGAGATGAAAAGTGCCAGCACTGAAAGCTGTTGCTAGCCAGCACCCTTCCTTGGAAGCGCTTTCAGAGGCGCAGCAACACTGGGGCTTTGCGCTTCTCTAGCCACCAAACGTCACGGTCAGTCTCTTTCCATATCGTAGACACGAGCTGAGAGATTGCAAAGGTCGAGCAATTGCTCAGAGATGAAAAGTGCCAGCACTGAAAGCTCTTGCTAGCCAGCACCCTTCCTTGGAAGCGCTTTTGTAGCCCTAAGAACACTGGGGCTCTGGGCTTCTCTAGCCACCTAATCTTCTGCTCATCCTCTCGCGCACTCTAAAGAGAGCTCAGGTGAGAAATTGCAAACGTCGAGCAATTGCTCAGAGATGAACAGTGCCAGCACTGAAAGCTCTTGCTAGCCAGCACCCTTCCTTGGAAGCGCTTTCACAGGCGCAGCAACACTGGGGCTTTGCGCTTCTCTAGCCACCAAACGTCACGGTCACTATCTCTCCGTCTTGTAGACACGAGCTGAGGGATCGCAAACGTCGAGCAATTGCTCAGAGATGAAAAGTGCCAGCACTGAAAGCTCTTGCTAGCCAGCACCCTTCCTTGGAAGCGCTCTTGTAGCCCTTAGAACACTGGGGCTCTGGGCTTCTCTAGCCACCTAATCTTCTGCTCATCCTCTCGTGCACTCTAAAGAGAGCTCAGGTGAGAAATTGCAAACGTCGAGTAATTGCTCAGAGATGAAAAGTGCCAGCACTGAAAGCTGTTGCTAGCCAGCACCCTTCCTTGGAAGCGCTTTTGTAGCCCTAAGAACACTGGGGCTCTGGGCTTCTCTAGCCACCTAATCTTCTGCTCATCCTCTCGTGCACTCTAAAAAGAGCTCAGGTGAGAAATTGCAAACGTCGAGCAATTGCTCAGAGATGAAAAGTGCCAGCACTGAAAGCTGTTGCTAGCCAGCACCCTTCCTTGGAAGCGCTTTTGTAGCCCTAAGAACACTGGGGCTCTGGGCTTCTCTAGCCACCTAATCTTCTGCTCATCCTCTCGCGCACTCTAAAGAGAGCTCAGGTGAGAAATTGCAAACGTCGAGCAATTGCTCAGAGATGAAAAGTGCCAGCACTGAAAGCTGTTGCTAGCCAGCACCCTTCCTTGGAAGTGCTTTCACAGGCGCAGCAACACTGGGGCTTTGCGCTTCTCTAGCCACCAAACGTCACGGTCACTATCTCTCCGTCTTGTAGACACGAGCTGAGAAATTGCAAACGTCGAGCAATTGCTCAGAGATGAAAAGTGCCAGCACTGAAAGCTCTTGCTAGCCAGCACCCTTCCTTGTAAGCGCTTTTGTAGCCCTAAGAACAGTGGGGCTCTGGGCTTCTCTAGCCACCTAATCTTCTGCTCATCCTCTCGCGCACTCTAAAGAGAGCTCAGGTGAGAAATTGCAAACGTCGAGCAATTGCTCAGAGATGAAAAGTGCCAGCACTGAAAGCTCTTGCTAGCCAGCACCCTTCCTTGGAAGCGCTTTCACAGGCGCAGCAACACTGGGGCTTTGCGCTTCTCTAGCCACCAAACGTCACGGTCAGTCTCTTTCCATCTCGTAGACACGAGCTGAGAAATTGCAAACGTCGAGCAATTGCTCAGAGATGAAAAGTGCCAGCACTGAAAGCTGTTGCTAGCCAGCACCCTTCCTTGGAAGTGCTTTTGTAGCCCTATGAACACTGGGGCTCTGGGCTTCTCTAGCCACCTAATCTTCTGCTCATCCTCTCGCGCACTCTAAATAGAGCTCAGGTGAGAAATTGCAAACGTCGAGCAATTGCTCAGAGATGAAAAGTGCCAGCACTGAAAGCTCTTGCTAGCCAGCACCGTTACTTGGAAGTGCTTTCACAGGCGCAGCAACACTGGGACTTTGCGCTTCTCCACCCACCAAACGTCACGGTCACTATCTCTCCGTCTCGTAGACTCGAACTGAGAGATTGCAAACGTCCGGCAATTGCTCAGAGATGAAAAGTGCCAGCACTGAAAGCTGTTGCTAGCCAGCACCCTTCCTTGGAAGCGCTTTCACAGGCGCAGCAACACTGGGGTTTTGCGCTTCTCTAGCCACCAAACGTCACGGTCAGTCTCTTTCCATATCGTAGACACGAGCTGAGAGATTGCAAAGGTCGAGCAATTGCTCAGAGATGAAAAGTGCCAGCACTGAAAGCTCTTGCTAGCCAGCACCCTTCCTTGGAAGCGCTTTTGTAGGCCTAAGAACACTGGGGCTCTGGGCTTCTCTAGCCACCTAATCTTCTGCTCATCCTCTCGCGCACTCTAAAGAGAGCTCAGGTGAGAAATTGCAAACGTCGAGCAATTGCTCAGAGATGAAAAGTGCCAGCACTGAAAGCTCTTGCTAGCCAGCACCCTTCCTTGGAAGCGCTTTCACAGGCGCAGCAACACTGGGGCTTTGCGCTTCTCTACCCACCAAACGTCACGGTCACTATCTCTCCGTCTTGTAGACACGAGCTGAGGGATCGCAAACGTCGAGCAATTGCTCAGAGATGAAAAGTGCCAGCACTGAAAGCTCTTGCTAGCCAGCACCCTTCCTTGGAAGCGCTCTTGTAGCCCTTAGAACACTGGGGCTCTGGGCTTCTCTAGCCACCTAATCTTCTGCTCATCCTCTCGTGCACTCTAAAGAGAGCTCAGGTGAGAAATTGCAAACGTCGAGCAATTGCTCAGAGATGAAAAGTGCCAGCACTGAAAGCTCTTGCTAGCCAGCACCCTTCCTTGGAAGCGCTTTTGTAGCCCTAAGAACACTGGGGCTCTGGGCTTCTCTAGCCACCTAATCTTCTGCTCATCCTCTCGCGCACTCTAAAGAGAGCTCATGTGAGAAATTACAAACGTCGAGCAATTGCTCAGAGATGAAAAGTGCCAGCACTGAAAGCTCTTGCTAGCCAGCACCCTTCCTTGGAAGTGCTTTCACAGGCGCAGCAACACTGGGGCTTTGCGCTTCTCTAGCCACCAAACGTCACGGTCACTATCTCTCCGTCTTGTAGACACGAGCTGAGAAATTGCAAACGTCGAGCAATTGCTCAGAGATGAAAAGTGCCAGCACTGAAAGCTCTTGCTAGCCAGCACCCTTCCTTGGAAGCGCTTTTGTAGGCCTAAGAACACTGGGGCTCTGGGCTTCTCTAGCCACCTCATCTTCTGCTCATCCTCTCGCGCACTCTAAAGAGAGCTCAGGTGAGAAATTGCAAACGTCGAGCAATTGCTCAGAGATGAAAAGTGCCAGCACTGAAAGCTGTTGCTAGCCAGCACCCTTCCTTGGAAGCGCTTTTGTAGCCCTATGAACACTGGGGCTCTGGGCTTCTCTAGCCACTTAATCTACTGCTCATCCTCTCGCGCACTCTAAAGAGACCTCAGGTGAGAGATTGCAAATGTCCGGCAATTGCTCAGAGATGAACAGTGCCAGCAGTGAAAGCTGTTGCTAGCCAGCACCCTTCCTTGGAAGCGCTTTTGTAGCCCTAAGAAGACTGGGGCTCTGGGCTTCTCTAGCCACCTAATCTTCTGCTCATCCTCTCTCGTACTCTAACGAGAGCTCTGGTGAGAAATTACAAATGTCGAGCAATTGCTCAGAGATGAAAAGTGCCAGCACTGAAAGCTCTTGCTAGCCAGCACCCTTCCTTGGAAGCGCTTTCACAGGCGCAGCAACACTGGGGCTTTGCGCTTCTCTAGCCACCAAACGTCACGGTCAGTCTCTTTCCATCTCGTAGACACGAGCTGAGAAATTGCAAACGTCGAGCAATTGCTCAGAGATGAAAAGTGCCAGCACTGAAAGCTGTTGCTAGCCAGCACCCTTCCTTGGAAGCGCTTTTGTAGCCCTAAGAACACTGGGGCTCTGGGCTTCTCTAGCCACCTAATCTTCTGCTCATCCTCTTGCGCACTCTAAAGAGAGCTCAGGTGAGAAATTGCAAACATCGAGCAATTGCTCAGAGATGAAAAGTGCCAGCACTGAAAGCTCTTGCTAGCCAGCACCCTTCCTTGGAAGCGCTTTCACAGGCGCAGTAACACTGGGGCTTTGCGCTTCTCTAGCCACCAAAGGTCACGGTCAGTCTCTTTCCATCTCGTAGACACGAGCTGAGAGATTGCAAAAGTCGAGCAATTGCTCAGAGATGAAAAGTGCCAGCACTGAAAGCTCTTGCTAGCCAGCACCCTTCCTTGGAAGCGCTTTTGTAGCCCTAAGAACACTGGGGCTCTGGGCTTCTCTAGCCACCTAATCTTCTGCTCATCCTCTCTTGTACTCTAAAGAGAGCTCTGGTGAGAAATTGCAAATGTCGAGCAATTGCTCAGAGATGAAAAGTGCCAGCACTGAAAGCTGTTGCTAGCCAGCACCCTTCCTTGGAAGCGCTTTTGTAGCCCTTAGAACACTGGGGCTCTGGGCTTCTCTAGCCTCCTAATCTTCTGCTCATCCTCTCTCGTACTCTAACGAGAGCTCTGGTGAGAAATTACAAATGTCGAGCAATTGCTCAGAGATGAAAAGTGCCAGCACTGAAAGCTCTTGCTAGCCAGCACCCTTCCTTGGAAGCGCTTTCACAGGCGCAGCAACACTGGGGCTTTGCGCTTCTCTAGCCACCAAACGTCACGGTCAGTCTCTTTCCATCTCGTAGACACGAGCTGAGAAATTGCAAACGTCGAGCAATTGCTCAGAGATGAAAAGTGCCAGCACTGAAAGCTGTTGCTAGCCAGCACCCTTCCTTGGAAGTGCTTTTGTAGCCCTATGAACACTGGGGCTCTGGGCTTCTCTAGCCACCTAATCTTCTGCTCATCCTCTCGCGCACTCTAAATAGAGCTCAGGTGAGAAATTGCAAACGTCGAGCAATTGCTCAGAGATGAAAAGTGCCAGCACTGAAAGCTCTTGCTAGCCAGCACCGTTACTTGGAAGTGCTTTCACAGGCGCAGCAACACTGGGACTTTGCGCTTCTCCACCCACCAAACGTCACGGTCACTATCTCTCCGTCTCGTAGACTCGAACTGAGAGATTGCAAACGTCGAGCAATTGCTCAGAGATGAAAAGTGCCAGCACTGAAAGCTGTTGCTAGCCAGCACCCTTCCTTGGAAGCGCTTTCACAGGCGCAGCAACACTGGGGTTTTGCGCTTCTCTAGCCACCAAACGTCACGGTCAGTCTCTTTCCATATCGTAGACACGAGCTGAGAGATTGCAAAGGTCGAGCAATTGCTCAGAGATGAAAAGTGCCAGCACTGAAAGCTCTTGCTAGCCAGCACCCTTCCTTGGAAGCGCTTTTGTAGGCCTAAGAACACTGGGGCTCTGGGCTTCTCTAGCCACCTAATCTTCTGCTCATCCTCTCGCGCACTCTAAAGAGAGCTCAGGTGAGAAATTGCAAACGTCGAGCAATTGCTCAGAGATGAAAAGTGCCAGCACTGAAAGCTCTTGCTAGCCAGCACCCTTCCTTGGAAGCGCTTTCACAGGCGCAGCAACACTGGGGCTTTGCGCTTCTCTACCCACCAAACGTCACGGTCACTATCTCTCCGTCTTGTAGACACGAGCTGAGGGATCGCAAACGTCGAGCAATTGCTCAGAGATGAAAAGTGCCAGCACTGAAAGCTCTTGCTAGCCAGCACCCTTCCTTGGAAGCGCTCTTGTAGCCCTTAGAACACTGGGGCTCTGGGCTTCTCTAGCCACCTAATCTTCTGCTCATCCTCTCGTGCACTCTAAAGAGAGCTCAGGTGAGAAATTGCAAACGTCGAGCAATTGCTCAGAGATGAAAAGTGCCAGCACTGAAAGCTCTTGCTAGCCAGCACCCTTCCTTGGAAGCGCTTTTGTAGCCCTAAGAACACTGGGGCTCTGGGCTTCTCTAGCCACCTAATCTTCTGCTCATCCTCTCGCGCACTCTAAAGAGAGCTCATGTGAGAAATTACAAACGTCGAGCAATTGCTCAGAGATGAAAAGTGCCAGCACTGAAAGCTCTTGCTAGCCAGCACCCTTCCTTGGAAGTGCTTTCACAGGCGCAGCAACACTGGGGCTTTGCGCTTCTCTAGCCACCAAACGTCACGGTCACTATCTCTCCGTCTTGTAGACACGAGCTGAGAAATTGCAAACGTCGAGCAATTGCTCAGAGATGAAAAGTGCCAGCACTGAAAGCTCTTGCTAGCCAGCACCCTTCCTTGGAAGCGCTTTTGTAGGCCTAAGAACACTGGGGCTCTGGGCTTCTCTAGCCACCTCATCTTCTGCTCATCCTCTCGCGCACTCTAAAGAGAGCTCAGGTGAGAAATTGCAAACGTCGAGCAATTGCTCAGAGATGAAAAGTGCCAGCACTGAAAGCTGTTGCTAGCCAGCACCCTTCCTTGGAAGCGCTTTTGTAGCCCTATGAACACTGGGGCTCTGGGCTTCTCTAGCCACTTAATCTACTGCTCATCCTCTCGCGCACTCTAAAGAGACCTCAGGTGAGAGATTGCAAACGTCGAGCAATTGCTCAGAGATGAACAGTGCCAGCAGTGAAAGCTGTTGCTAGCCAGCACCCTTCCTTGGAAGCGCTTTTGTAGCCCTAAGAAGACTGGGGCTCTGGGCTTCTCTAGCCACCTAATCTTCTGCTCATCCTCTCTCGTACTCTAACGAGAGCTCTGGTGAGAAATTACAAATGTCGAGCAATTGCTCAGAGATGAAAAGTGCCAGCACTGAAAGCTCTTGCTAGCCAGCACCCTTCCTTGGAAGCGCTTTCACAGGCGCAGCAACACTGGGGCTTTGCGCTTCTCTAGCCACCAAACGTCACGGTCAGTCTCTTTCCATCTCGTAGACACGAGCTGAGAAATTGCAAACGTCGAGCAATTGCTCAGAGATGAAAAGTGCCAGCACTGAAAGCTCTTGCTAGCCAGCACCCTTCCTTGGAAGCGCTTTTGTAGGCCTAAGAACAGTGGGGCTCTGGGCTTCTCTAGCCACCTAATCTTCTGCTCATCCTCTTGCGCACTCTAAAGAGAGCTCAGGTGAGAAATTGCAAACATCGAGCAATTGCTCAGAGATGAAAAGTGCCAGCACTGAAAGCTCTTGCTAGCCAGCACCCTTCCTTGGAAGCGCTTTCACAGGCGCAGTAACACTGGGGCTTTGCGCTTCTCTAGCCACCAAACGTCACGGTCAGTCTCTTTCCATCTCGTAGACACGAGCTGAGAGATTGCAAACGTCGAGCAATTGCTCAGAGATGAAAAGTGCCAGCACTGAAAGCTCTTGCTAGCCAGCACCCTTCCTTGGAAGCGCTTTTGTAGCCCTAAGAACACTGGGGCTCTGGGCTTCTCTAGCCACCTAATCTTCTGCTCATCCTCTCTTGTACTCTAAAGAGAGCTCTGGTGAGAAATTGCAAATGTCGAGCAATTGCTCAGAGATGAAAAGTGCCAGCACTGAAAGCTGTTGCTAGCCAGCACCCTTCCTTGGAAGCGCTTTTGTAGCCCTTAGAACACTGGGGCTCTGGGCTTCTCTAGCCTCCTAATCTTCTGCTCATCCTCTCTCGTACTCTAACGAGAGCTCTGGTGAGAAATTACAAATGTCGAGCAATTGCTCAGAGATGAAAAGTGCCAGCACTGAAAGCTCTTGCTAGCCAGCACCCTTCCTTGGAAGCGCTTTCACAGGCGCAGCAACACTGGGGCTTTGCGCTTCTCTAGCCACCAAACGTCACGATCACTATCTCTCTCCGACTCGTAGACACGAGCTGAGAAATTGCAAAGGTCGAGCAATTGCTCAGAGATGAAAAGTGCCAGCACTGAAAGCTCTTGCTAGCCAGCACCCTTCCTTGGAAGCGCTTTTGTAGCCCTAAGAACAGTGGGGCTCTGGGCTTCTCTAGCCACCTAATCTTCTGCTCATCCTCTCGCGCACTCTAAAGAGAGCTCAGGTGAGAAATTGCAGACGTCGAGCAATTGCTCAGAGATGAAAAGTGCCAGCACTGAAAGCTCTTGCTAGCCAGCACCCTTCCTTGGAAGCGCTTTCACAGGCGCAGTAACACTGGGGCTTTGCGCTTCTCTAGCCACCAAACGTCACGGTCATTCTCTTTCCATCTCGTAGACACGAGCTGAGAGATTGCAAACGTCGAGCAATTGCTCAGAGATGAAAAGTGCCAGCACTGAAAGCTGTTGCTAGCCAGCACCCTTCCTTGGAAGCGCTTTCACAGGCGCAGCAACACTGGGGCTTTGCGCTTCTCTAGCCACCAAACGTCACGGTCACTATCTCTCCGTCTTGTAGACACGAGCTGAGAAATTGCAAACGTCGAGCAATTGCTCAGAGATGAAAAGTGCCAGCAGTGAAAGCTGTTGCTAGCCAGCACCCTTCCTTGGAAGCGCTTTCACAGGCGCAGCAACACTGGGGCTTTGCGCTTCTCTAGCCACCAAACGTCACGGTCATTCTCTTTCCATCTCGTAGACACGAGCTGAGAGATTGCAAACGTCGAGCAATTGCTCAGAGATGAAAAGTGCCAGCACTGAAAGCTCTTGCTAGCCAGCACCCTTCCTTGGAAGCGCTCTTGTAGCCCTTAGAACACTGGGGCTCTGGGCTTCTCTAGCCACCTAATCTTCTGCTCATCCTCTCGTGCACTCTAAAGAGAGCTCAGGTGAGAAATTGCAAACGTTGAGCAATTGCTCAGAGATGAAAAGTGCCAGCACTGAAAGCTCTTGCTAGCCAGCACCCTTCCTTGGAAGCGCTTTTGTAGCCCTAAGAACACTGGGGCTCTTGGCTTCTCTAGCCACCTAATCTTCTGCTCATCCTCTCGTGCACTCTAAAAAGAGCTCAGGTGAGAAATTGCAAACGTCGAGCAATTGCTCAGAGATGAAAAGTGCCAGCACTGAAAGCTCTTGCTAGCCAGCACCCTTCCTTGGAAGCGCTTTTGTAGCCCTAAGAAGACTGGGGCTCTGGGCTTCTCTAGCCACCTAATCTTCTGCTCATCCTCTCGCGCACTCTAAAGAGAGCTCAGGTGAGAAATTGCAAACGTCGAGCAATTGCTCAGAGATGAAAAGTGCCAGCACTGAAAGCTCTTGCTAGCCAGCACCCTTCCTTGGAAGTGCTTTCACAGGCGCAGCAACACTGGGGCTTTGCGCTTCTCTAGCCACCAAAGGTCACGGTCACTATCTCTCCGTCTCCTAGACACGAGCTGAGAAATTGCAAAGGTCGAGCAATTGCTCAGAGATGAAAAGTGCCAGCACTGAAAGCTCTTGCTAGCCAGCACCCTTCCTTGGAAGCGCTTTTGTAGCCCTAAGAACACTGGGGCTCTGGGCTTCTCTAGCCACCTCATCTTCTGCTCATCCTCTCGCGCACTCTAAAGAGAGCTCAGGTGAGAAATTGCAAACGTCGAGCAATTGCTCAGAGATGAAAAGTGCCAGCACTGAAAGCTCTTGCTAGCCAGCACCCTTCCTTGGAAGCGCTTTTGTAGCCCTATGAACACTGGGGCTCTGGGCTTCTCTAGCCACCTAATCTACTGCTCATCCTCTCGCGCACTCTAAAGAGACCTCAGGTGAGAGATTGCAAACGTCCGGCAATTGCTCAGAGATGAACAGTGCCAGCAGTGAAAGCTGTTGCTAGCCAGCACCCTTCCTTGGAAGCGCTTTCACAGGCGCAGTAACACTGGGGCTTTGCGCTTCTCTAGCCACCAAACGTCACGGTCAGTCTCTTTCCATCTCGTAGACACGAGCTGAGAGATTGCAAACGTCGAGCAATTGCTCAGAGATGAAAAGTGCCAGCACTGAAAGCTCTTGCTAGCCAGCACCCTTCCTTGGAAGCGCTTTTGTAGCCCTAAGAACACTGGGGCTCTTGGCTTCTCTAGCCACCTAATCTTCTGCTCATCCTCTCGTGCACTCTAAAAAGAGCTCAGGTGAGAAATTGCAAACGTCGAGCAATTGCTCAGAGATGAAAAGTGCCAGCACTGAAAGCTGTTGCTAGCCAGCACCCTTCCTTGGAAGCGCTTTTGTAGCCCTAAGAACACTGGGGCTCTGGGCTTCTCTAGCCACCTAATCTTCTGCTCATCCTCTCGCGCACTCTAAAGAGAGCTCAGGTGAGAAATTGCAAACGTCGAGCAATTGCTCAGAGATGAAAAGTGCCAGCACTGAAAGCTCTTGCTAGCCAGCACCCTTCCTTGGAAGTGCTTTCACAGGCGCAGCAACACTGGGGCTTTGCGCTTCTCTAGCCACCAAACGTCACGGTCACTATCTCTCCGTCTTGTAGACACGAGCTGAGAGATTGCAAACGTCGAGCAATTGCTCAGAGATGAAAAGTGCCAGCACTGAAAGCTCTTGCTAGCCAGCACCCTTCCTTGTAAGCGCTTTTGTAGCCCTAAGAACAGTGGGGCTCTGGGCTTCTCTAGCCACCTAATCTTCTGCTCATCCTCTCGCGCACTCTAAAGAGAGCTCAGGTGAGAAATTGCAAACGTCGAGCAATTGCTCAGAGATGAAAAGTGCCAGCACTGAAAGCTCTTGCTAGCCAGCACCCTTCCTTGGAAGCGCTTTCACAGGCGCAGCAACACTGGGGCTTTGCGCTTCTCTAGCCACCAAACGTCACGGTCAGTCTCTTTCCATCTCGTAGACACGAGCTGAGAAATTGCAAACGTCGAGCAATTGCTCAGAGATGAAAAGTGCCAGCACTGAAAGCTGTTGCTAGCCAGCACCCTTCCTTGGAAGTGCTTTTGTAGCCCTATGAACACTGGGGCTCTGGGCTTCTCTAGCCACCTAATCTTCTGCTCATCCTCTCGCGCACTCTAAATAGAGCTCAGGTGAGAAATTGCAAACGTCGAGCAATTGCTCAGAGATGAAAAGTGCCAGCACTGAAAGCTCTTGCTAGCCAGCACCCTTCCTTGGAAGTGCTTTCACAGGCGCAGCAACACTGGGACTTTGCGCTTCTCTACCCACCAAACGTCACGGTCACTATCTCTCCGTCTCGTAGACTCGAACTGAGAGATTGCAAACGTCCGGCAATTGCTCAGAGATGAAAAGTGCCAGCACTGAAAGCTGTTGCTAGCCAGCACCCTTCCTTGGAAGCGCTTTCACAGGCGCAGCAACACTGGGGTTTTGCGCTTCTCTAGCCACCAAACGTCACGGTCAGTCTCTTTCCATATCGTAGACACGAGCTGAGAGATTGCAAAGGTCGAGCAATTGCTCAGAGATGAAAAGTGCCAGCACTGAAAGCTCTTGCTAGCCAGCACCCTTCCTTGGAAGCGCTTTTGTAGCCCTAAGAACACTGGGGCTCTGGGCTTCTCTAGCCACCTAATCTTCTGCTCATCCTCTCGCGCACTCTAAAGAGAGCTCAGGTGAGAAATTGCAAACGTCGAGCAATTGCTCAGAGATGAAAAGTGCCAGCACTGAAAGCTCTTGCTAGCCAGCACCCTTCCTTGGAAGCGCTTTCACAGGCGCAGCAACACTGGGGCTTTGCGCTTCTCTACCCACCAAACGTCACGGTCACTATCTCTCCGTCTTGTAGACACGAGCTGAGGGATCGCAAACGTCGAGCAATTGCTCAGAGATGAAAAGTGCCAGCACTGAAAGCTCTTGCTAGCCAGCACCCTTCCTTGGAAGCGCTCTTGTAGCCCTTAGAACACTGGGGCTCTGGGCTTCTCTAGCCACCTAATCTTCTGCTCATCCTCTCGTGCACTCTAAAGAGAGCTCAGGTGAGAAATTGCAAACGTTGAGCAATTGCTCAGAGATGAAAAGTGCCAGCACTGAAAGCTGTTGCTAGCCAGCACCCTTCCTTGGAAGCGCTTTTGTAGCCCTAAGAACACTGGGGCTCTTGGCTTCTCTAGCCACCTAATCTTCTGCTCATCCTCTCGTGCACTCTAAAAAGAGCTCAGGTGAGAAATTGCAAACGTCGAGCAATTGCTCAGAGATGAAAAGTGCCAGCACTGAAAGCTGTTGCTAGCCAGCACCCTTCCTTGGAAGCGCTTTTGTAGCCCTAAGAACACTGGGGCTCTGGGCTTCTCTAGCCACCTAATCTTCTGCTCATCCTCTCGCGCACTCTAAAGAGAGCTCAGGTGAGAAATTGCAAACGTCGAGCAATTGCTCAGAGATGAAAAGTGCCAGCACTGAAAGCTCTTGCTAGCCAGCACCCTTCCTTGGAAGTGCTTTCACAGGCGCAGCAACACTGGGGCTTTGCGCTTCTCTAGCCACCAAACGTCACGGTCACTATCTCTCCGTCTTGTAGACACGAGCTGAGAAATTGCAAACGTCGAGCAATTGCTCAGAGATGAAAAGTGCCAGCACTGAAAGCTCTTGCTAGCCAGCACCCTTCCTTGGAAGCGCTTTTGTAGCCCTATGAACACTGGGGCTCTGGGCTTCTCTAGCCACCTCATCTTCTGCTCATCCTCTCGCGCACTCTAAAGAGAGCTCAGGTGAGAAATTGCAAACGTCGAGCAATTGCTCAGAGATGAAAAGTGCCAGCACTGAAAGCTCTTGCTAGCCAGCACCCTTCCTTGGAAGCGCTTTCACAGGCGCAGCAACACTGGGGCTTTGCGCTTCTCTACCCACCAAACGTCACGGTCACTATCTCTCCGTCTTGTAGACACGAGCTGAGGGATCGCAAACGTCGAGCAATTGCTCAGAGATGAAAAGTGCCAGCACTGAAAGCTCTTGCTAGCCAGCACCCTTCCTTGGAAGCGCTCTTGTAGCCCTTAGAACACTGGGGCTCTGGGCTTCTCTAGCCACCTAATCTTCTGCTCATCCTCTCGTGCACTCTAAAGAGAGCTCAGGTGAGAAATTGCAAACGTTGAGCAATTGCTCAGAGATGAAAAGTGCCAGCACTGAAAGCTGTTGCTAGCCAGCACCCTTCCTTGGAAGCGCTTTTGTAGCCCTAAGAACACTGGGGCTCTTGGCTTCTCTAGCCACCTAATCTTCTGCTCATCCTCTCGTGCACTCTAAAAGAGCTCAGGTGAGAAATTGCAAACGTCGAGCAATTGCTCAGAGATGAAAAGTGCCAGCACTGAAAGCTCTTGCTAGCCAGCACCCTTCCTTGGAAGCGCTTTTGTAGCCCTAAGAACACTGGGGCTCTGGGCTTCTCTAGCCACCTAATCTTCTGCTCATCCTCTCGCGCACTCTAAAGAGAGCTCAGGTGAGAAATTGCAAACGTCGAGCAATTGCTCAGAGATGAAAAGTGCCAGCACTGAAAGCTCTTGCTAGCCAGCACCCTTCCTTGGAAGTGCTTTCACAGGCGCAGCAACACTGGGGCTTTGCGCTTCTCTAGCCACCAAACGTCACGGTCACTATCTCTCCGTCTTGTAGACACGAGCTGAGAAATTGCAAACGTCGAGCAATTGCTCAGAGATGAAAAGTGCCAGCACTGAAAGCTCTTGCTAGCCAGCACCCTTCATTGGAAGCGCTTTTGTAGCCCTATGAACACTGGGGCTCTGGGCTTCTCTAGCCACCTCATCTTCTGCTCATCCTCTCGCGCACTCTAAAGAGAGCTCAGGTGAGAAATTGCAAACGTCGAGCAATTGCTCAGAGATGAAAAGTGCCAGCACTGAAAGCTCTTGCTAGCCAGCACCCTTCCTTGGAAGCGCTTTTGTAGCCCTATGAACACTGGGGCTCTGGGCTTCTCTAGCCACTTAATCTACTGCTCATCCTCTCGCGCACTCTAAAGAGACCTCAGGTGAGAGATTGCAAACGTCCGGCAATTGCTCAGAGATGAACAGTGCCAGCAGTGAAAGCTGTTGCTAGCCAGCACCCTTCCTTGGAAGCGCTTTTGTAGCCCTAAGAAGACTGGGGCTCTGGGCTTCTCTAGCCACCTAATCTTCTGCTCATCCTCTCTCGTACTCTAACGAGAGCTCTGGTGAGAAATTACAAATGTCGAGCAATTGCTCAGAGATGAAAAGTGCCAGCACTGAAAGCTCTTGCTAGCCAGCACCCTTCCTTGGAAGCGCTTTCACAGGCGCAGCAACACTGGGGCTTTGCGCTTCTCTACCCACCAAACGTCACGGTCATTCTCTTTCCATCTCGTAGACTCGAGCTGAGAAATTGCAAACGTCGAGCAATTGCTCAGAGATGAAAAGTGCCAGCACTGAAAGCTCTTGCTAGCCAGCACCCTTCCTTGGAAGCGCTTTTGTAGGCCTAAGAACAGTGGGGCTCTGGGCTTCTCTAGCCACCTAATCTTCTGCTCATCCTCTTGCGCACTCTAAAGAGAGCTCAGGTGAGAAATTGCAAACATCGAGCAATTGCTCAGAGATGAAAAGTGCCAGCACTGAAAGCTGTTGCTAGCCAGCACCCTTCCTTGGAAGCGCTTTCACAGGCGCAGTAACACTGGGGCTTTGCGCTTCTCTAGCCACCAAAGGTCACGGTCAGTCTCTTTCCATCTCGTAGACACGAGCTGAGAGATTGCAAACGTCGAGCAATTGCTCAGAGATGAAAAGTGCCAGCACTGAAAGCTCTTGCTAGCCAGCACCCTTCCTTGGAAGCGCTTTTGTAGCCCTAAGAACACTGGGGCTCTGGGCTTCTCTAGCCACCTAATCTTCTGCTCATCCTCTCTTGTACTCTAAAGAGAGCTCTGGTGAGAAATTGCAAATGTTGAGCAATTGCTCAGAGATGAAAAGTGCCAGCACTGAAAGCTGTTGCTAGCCAGCACCCTTCCTTGGAAGCGCTTTTGTAGCCCTAAGCACACTGGGGCTCTGGGCTTCTCTAGCCTCCTAATCTTCTGCTCATCCTCTCTCGTACTCTAACGAGAGCTCTGGTGAGAAATTACAAATGTCGAGCAATTGCTCAGAGATGAAAAGTGCCAGCACTGAAAGCTCTTGCTAGCCAGCACCCTTCCTTGGAAGCGCTTTCACAGGCGCAGCAACACTGGGGCTTTGCGCTTCTCTAGCCACCAAACGTCACGGTCATTCTCTTTCCATCTCGTAGACACGAGCTGAGAGATTGCAAACGTCGAGCAATTGCTCAGAGATGAAAAGTGCCAGCACTGAAAGCTGTTGCTAGCCAGCACCCTTCCTTAGAAGCGCTTTCACAGGCGCAGCAACACTGGGGCTTTGCGCTTCTCTAGCCACCAAACGTCACGGTCACTATCTCTCCGTCTTGTAGACACGAGCTGAGAAATTGCAAACGTCGAGCAATTGCTCAGAGATGAAAAGTGCCAGCAGTGAAAGCTGTTGCTAGCCAGCACCCTTCCTTGGAAGCGCTTTCACAGGCGCAGCAACACTGGGGCTTTGCGCTTCTCTAGCCACCAAACGTCACGGTCATTCTCTTTCCATCTCGTAGACACGAGCTGAGAGATTGCAAACGTCGAGCAATTGCTCAGAGATGAAAAGTGCCAGCACTGAAAGCTCTTGCTAGCCAGCACCCTTCCTTGGAAGCGCTCTTGTAGCCCTTAGAACACTGGGGCTCTGGGCTTCTCTAGCCACCTAATCTTCTGCTCATCCTCTCGTGCACTCTAAATAGAGCTCAGGTGAGAAATTGCAAACGTTGAGCAATTGCTCAGAGATGAAAAGTGCCAGCACTGAAAGCTCTTGCTAGCCAGCACCCTTCCTTGGAAGCGCTTTTGTAGCCCTAAGAACACTGGGGCTCTTGGCTTCTCTAGCCACCTAATCTTCTGCTCATCCTCTCGTGCACTCTAAAAAGAGCTCAGGTGAGAAATTGCAAACGTCGAGCAATTGCTCAGAGATGAAAAGTGCCAGCACTGAAAGCTCTTGCTAGCCAGCACCCTTCCTTGGAAGCGCTTTTGTAGCCCTAAGAAGACTGGGGCTCTGGGCTTCTCTAGCCACCTAATCTTCTGCTCATCCTCTCGCGCACTCTAAAGAGAGCTCAGGTGAGAAATTGCAAACGTCGAGCAATTGCTCAGAGATGAAAAGTGCCAGCACTGAAAGCTCTTGCTAGCCAGCACCCTTCCTTGGAAGTGCTTTCACAGGCGCAGCAACACTGGGGCTTTGCGCTTCTCTAGCCACCAAAGGTCACGGTCACTATCTCTCCGTCTTGTAGACACGAGCTGAGAAATTGCAAACGTCGAGCAATTGCTCAGAGATGAAAAGTGCCAGCACTGAAAGCTCTTGCTAGCCAGCACCCTTCCTTGGAAGCGCTTTTGTAGGCCTAAGAACACTGGGGCTCTGGGCTTCTCTAGCCACCTCATCTTCTGCTCATCCTCTCGCGCACTCTAAAGAGAGCT
Organism: Sarcoramphus papa; assembly: GCA_037962945.1. Lineage (NCBI taxonomy): Eukaryota > Metazoa > Chordata > Aves > Accipitriformes > Cathartidae > Sarcoramphus > Sarcoramphus papa. The sequence goes on from CM075588.1 coordinate 19,236,347, forward strand.
CAGGTGAGAAATTGCAAACGTCGAGCAATTGCTCAGAGATGAAAAGTGCCAGCACTGAAAGCTGTTGCTAGCCAGCACCCTTCCTTGGAAGCGCTTTTGTAGCCCTAAGAAGACTGGGGCTCTGGGCTTCTCTAGCCGCCTAATCTACTGCTCATCCTCTCGCGCACTCTAAAGAGACCTCAGGTGAGAGATTGCAAACGTCCGGCAATTGCTCAGAGATGAACAGTGCCAGCAGTGAAAGCTGTTGCTAGCCAGCACCCTTCCTTGGAAGCGCTTTTGTAGCCCTAAGAAGACTGGGGCTCTGGGCTTCTCTAGCCACCTAATCTTCTGCTCATCCTCTCTCGTACTCTAACGAGAGCTCTGGTGAGAAATTACAAATGTCGAGCAATTGCTCAGAGATGAAAAGTGCCAGCACTGAAAGCTGTTGCTAGCCAGCACCCTTCCTTGGAAGCGCTTTCACAGGCGCAGCAACACTGGGGCTTTGCGCTTCTCTAGCCACCAAACGTCACGGTCATTCTCTTTCCATCTTGTAGACACGAGCTGAGAAATTGCAAACGTCGAGCAATTGCTCAGAGATGAAAAGTGCCAGCACTGAAAGCTCTTGCTAGCCAGCACCCTTCCTTGGAAGCGCTTTCACAGGCGCAGTAACACTGGGGCTTTGCGCTTCTCTAGCCACCAAAGGTCACGGTCAGTCTCTTTCCATCTCGTAGACACGAGCTGAGAGATTGCAAACGTCGAGCAATTGCTCAGAGATGAAAAGTGCCAGCACTGAAAGCTCTTGCTAGCCAGCACCCTTCCTTGGAAGCGCTTTTGTAGCCCTAAGAACACTGGGGCTCTGGGCTTCTCTAGCCACCTAATCTTCTGCTCATCCTCTCTTGTACTCTAAAGAGAGCTCTGGTGAGAAATTGCAAATGTCGAGCAATTGCTCAGAGATGAAAAGTGCCAGCACTGAAAGCTGTTGCTAGCCAGCACCCTTCCTTGGAAGCGCTTTTGTAGCCCTAAGCACACTGGGGCTCTGGGCTTCTCCAGCCACCTAATCTTCTGCTCATCCTCTCGCGCACTCTAACGAGAGCTCTGGTGAGAAATTACAAATGTCGAGCAATTGCTCAGAGATGAAAAGTGCCAGCAGTGAAAGCTGTTGCTAGCCAGCACCCTTCCTTGGAAGCGCTTTCACAGGCGCAGCAACACTGGGGCTTTGCGCTTCTCTTGCCACCAAACGTCACGGTCAGTCTCCTTCCATCTCGTAGACACGAGCTGAGAGATTGCAAACGTCGAGCAATTGCTCAGAGATGAAAAGTGCCAGCACTGAAAGCTCTTGCTAGCCAGCACCCTTCCTTGGAAGCGCTCTTGTAGCCCTTAGAACACTGGGGCTCTGTGCTTCTCTAGCCACCTAATCTTCTGCTCATCCTCTCGCGCACTCTAAAGAGAGCTCAGGTGAGAAATTGCAAAGGTCGAGCAATTGCTCAGAGATGAAAAGTGCCAGCACTGAAAGCTCTTGCTAGCCAGCACCCTTCCTTGGAAGCGCTTTTGTAGCCCTAAGAACACTGGGGCTCTGGGCTTCTCGAGCCACCTATTCTTCTGCTCATCCTCTCTCGTACTCTAACGAGAGCTCTGGTGAGAAATTACAAATGTCGAGCAATTGCTCAGAGATGAAAAGTGCCAGCACTGAAAGCTCTTGCTAGCCAGCACCCTTCCTTGGAAGCGCTTTCACAGGCGCAGCAACACTGGGGCTTTGCGCTTCTCTAGCCACCAAACGTCACGGTCAGTCTCTTTCCATCTCGTAGACACGAGCTGAGAAATTGCAAACGTCGAGCAATTGCTCAGAGATGAAAAGTGCCAGCACTGAAAGCTCTTGCTAGCCAGCACCCTTCCTTGGAAACGCTCTTGTAGCCCTTAGAACACTGGGGCTCTGGGCTTCTCTAGCCACCTAATCTTCTGCTCATCCTCTCGCGCACTCTAAAGAGAGCTCAGGGGAGAAATTGCAAACGTCGAGCAATTGCTCAGAGATGAAAAGTGCCAGCACTGAAAGCTGTTGCTAGCCAGCACCCTTCCTTGGAAGCGCTTTCACAGGCGCAGCAACACTGGGGCTTTGCGCTTCTCTAGCCACCAACGTCACGGTCATTCTCTTTCCATCTCGTAGACACGAGCTGAGAGATTGCAAACGTCGAGCAATTGCTCAGATATGAAAAGTGCCAGCACTGAAAGCTGTTGCTAGCCAGCAGCCTTCCTTAGAAGCACTTTCACAGGCGCAGCAGCACTGGGGCTTTGCGCTTCTCTACCCACCAAACGTCACGGTCACTATCTCTCCGTCTTGTAGACACGAGCTGAGAAATTGCAAACGTCGAGCAATTGCTCAGAGATGAAAAGTGCCAGCACTGAAAGCTCTTGCTAGCCAGCACCCTTCCTTGGAAGCGCTTTCACAGGCGCAGCAACACTGGGGCTTTGCGCTTCTCTAGCCACCAAACGTCACGGTCAGTCTCTTTCCATCTCGTAGACACGAGCTGAGAGATTGCAAACGTCGAGCAATTGCTCAGAGATGAAAAGTGCCAGCACTGAAAGCTCTTGCTAGCCAGCACCCTTCCTTGGAAGCGCTCTTGTAGCCCTTAGAACAGTGTGGCTCTGGGCTTCTCTAGCCACCTAATCTTCTGCTCATCCTCTCGCGCACTCTAAAGAGAGCTCAGGTGAGAAATTGCAAACGTCGAGCAATTGCTCAGAGATGAACAGTGCCAGCAGTGAAAGCTGTTGCTAGCCAGCACCCTTCCTTGGAAGCGCTTTTGTAGCCCTAAGAACACTGGGGCTCTGGGCTTCTCCAGCCACCTAATCTTCTGCTCATCCTCTCTCGTACTCTAACGAGAGCTCTGGTGAGTAATTACAAATGTCGAGCAATTGCTCAGAGATGAAAAGTGCCAGCACTGAAAGCTCTTGCTAGCCAGCACCCTTCCTTAGAAGCGCTTTCACAGGCGCAGCAACACTGGGGCTTTGCGCTTCTCTAGCCAACAAACGTCACGGTCATTCTCTTTCCGTCTCGTAGACACGAGCTGAAAAATTGCAAACGTCGAGCAATTGCTCAGAGATGAAAAGTGCCAGCACTGAAAGCTCTTGCTAGCCAGCACCCTTCCTTGGAAACGCTCTTGTAGCCATAAGAACAGTGGGGCTCTGGGCTTCTCTAGCCACCTAATCTTCTGCTCATCCTCTCGCGCACTCTAAAGAGAGCTCAGGTGAGAAATTGCAAACGTCGAGCAATTGCTCAGAGATGAAAAGTGCCAGCACTGAAAGCTGTTGCTAGCCAGCACCCTTCCTTGGAAGCGCTTTCAGAGGCGCAGCAACACTGGGGCTTTGCGCTTCTCTACCCACCAAACGTCACGGTCATTCTCTTTCCATCTCGTAGACACGAGCTGAGAGATTGCAAACGTCGAGCAATTGCTCAGAGATGAAAAGTGCCAGCACTGAAAGCTGTTGCTAGCCAGCACCCTTCCTTAGAAGCACTTTCACAGGCGCAGCAGCACTGGGGCTTTGCGCTTCTCTAGCCACCAAACGTCACGGTCACTATCTCTCCGTCTTGTAGACACGAGCTGAGAAATTGCAAACGTCGAGCAATTGCTCAGAGATGAAAAGTGCCAGCACTGAAAGCTCTTGCTAGCCAGCACCCTTCCTTGGAAGCGCTCTTGTAGCCCTTAGAACACTGGGGCTCTGTGCTTCTCTAGCCACCTAATCTTCTGCTCATCCTCTCGCGCACTCTAAAGAGAGCTCAGGTGAGAAATTGCAAACGTCGAGCAATTGCTCAGAGATGAAAAGTGCCAGCAGTGAAAGCTGTTGCTAGCCAGCACCCTTCCTTGGAAGCGCTTTTGTAGCCCTAAGAACACTGGGGCTCTGGGCTTCTCCAGCCACCTAATCTTCTGCTCATCCTCTCTCGTACTCTAACGAGAGCTCTGGTGAGAAATTGCAAACGTCGAGCAATTGCTCAGAGATGAAAAGTGCCAGCACTGAAAGCTCTTGCTAGCCAGCACCCTTCCTTGGAAGCGCTTTCAGAGGCGCAGCAACACTGGGGCTTTGCGCTTCTCTAGCCACCAAACGTCACGGTCATTCTCTTTCCGTCTCGTAGACACGAGCTGAGAAATTGCAAACGTCGAGCAATTGCTCAGAGATGAAAAGTGCCAGCACTGAAAGCTCTTGCTAGCCAGCACCCTTCCTTGGAAGTGCTTTTGTAGCCCTAAGAACACTGGGGCTCTGGGCTTCTCTAGCCACCTAATCTTCTGCTCATCCTCTCGCGCACTCTAAAGAGAGCTCAGGTGAGAAATTGCAAACGTCGAGCAATTGCTCAGAGATGAAAAGTGCCAGCACTGAAAGCTGTTGCTAGCCAGCACCCTTCCTTGGAAGCGCTTTCACAGGCGCAGTAACACTGGGGCTTTGCGCTTCTCTAGCCACCAAACGTCACGGTCATTCTCTTTCCATCTCGTAGACACGAGCTGAGAAATTGCAAACGTCGAGCAATTGCTCAGAGATGAAAAGTGCCAGCACTGAAAGCTCTTGCTAGCCAGCACCCTTCCTTGGAAGCGCTTTTGTAGGCCTAAGAACACTGGGGCTCTGGGCTTCTCTAGCCACCTCATCTTCTGCTCATCCTCTCGCGCACTCTAAAGAGAGCTCAGGTGAGAAATTGCAAACGTCGAGCAATTGCTCAGAGATGAAAAGTGCCAGCACTGAAAGCTGTTGCTAGCCAGCACACTTCCTTGGAAGCGCTCTTGTAGCCCTTAGAACACTGGGGCTCTGGGCTTCTCTAGCCACCTAATCTTCTGCTCATCCTCTCGCGCAGTCTAAAGAGAGCTCAGGTGAGAAATTGCAAACGTCGAGCAATTGCTCAGAGATGAACAGTGCCAGCACTGAAAGCTGTTGCTAGCCAGCACCCTTCCTTGGAAGCGCTTTTGTAGCCCTAAGAACACTGGGGCTCTGGGCTTCTCCAGCCACCTAATCTTCTGCTCATCCTCTCGCGCACTCTAACGAGAGCTCTGGTGAGAAATTACAAATGTCGAGCAATTGCTCAGAGATGAAAAGTGCCAGCAGTGAAAGCTGTTGCTAGCCAGCACCCTTCCTTGGAAGCGCTTTCACAGGCGCAGCAACACTGGGGCTTTGCGCTTCTCTTGCCACCAAACGTCACGGTCAGTCTCCTTCCATCTCGTAGACACGAGCTGAGAGATTGCAAACGTCGAGCAATTGCTCAGAGATGAAAAGTGCCAGCACTGAAAGCTCTTGCTAGCCAGCACCCTTCCTTGGAAGCGCTCTTGTAGCCCTTAGAACACTGGGGCTCTGTGCTTCTCTAGCCACCTAATCTTCTGCTCATCCTCTCGCGCACTCTAAAGAGAGCTCAGGTGAGAAATTGCAAAGGTCGAGCAATTGCTCAGAGATGAAAAGTGCCAGCACTGAAAGCTCTTGCTAGCCAGCACCCTTCCTTGGAAGCGCTTTTGTAGCCCTAAGAACACTGGGGCTCTGGGCTTCTCCAGCCACCTATTCTTCTGCTCATCCTCTCTCGTACTCTAACGAGAGCTCTGGTGAGAAATTACAAATGTCGAGCAATTGCTCAGAGATGAAAAGTGCCAGCACTGAAAGCTCTTGCTAGCCAGCACCCTTCCTTGGAAGCGCTTTCACAGGCGCAGCAACACTGGGGCTTTGCGCTTCTCTAGCCACCAAACGTCACGGTCAGTCTCTTTCCATCTCGTAGACACGAGCTGAGAAATTGCAAACGTCGAGCAATTGCTCAGAGATGAAAAGTGCCAGCACTGAAAGCTCTTGCTAGCCAGCACCCTTCCTTGGAAACGCTCTTGTAGCCCTTAGAACACTGGGGCTCTGGGCTTCTCTAGCCACCTAATCTTCTGCTCATCCTCTCGCGCACTCTAAAGAGAGCTCAGGGGAGAAATTGCAAACGTCGAGCAATTGCTCAGAGATGAAAAGTGCCAGCACTGAAAGCTGTTGCTAGCCAGCACCCTTCCTTGGAAGCGCTTTCACAGGCGCAGCAACACTGGGGCTTTGCGCTTCTCTAGCCACCAAAGTCACGGTCATTCTCTTTCCATCTCGTAGACACGAGCTGAGAGATTGCAAACGTCGAGCAATTGCTCAGATATGAAAAGTGCCAGCACTGAAAGCTGTTGCTAGCCAGCAGCCTTCCTTAGAAGCACTTTCACAGGCGCAGCAGCACTGGGGCTTTGCGCTTCTCTACCCACCAAACGTCACGGTCACTATCTCTCCGTCTTGTAGACACGAGCTGAGAAATTGCAAACGTCGAGCAATTGCTCAGAGATGAAAAGTGCCAGCACTGAAAGCTCTTGCTAGCCAGCACCCTTCCTTGGAAGCGCTTTCACAGGCGCAGCAACACTGGGGCTTTGCGCTTCTCTAGCCACCAAACGTCACGGTCAGTCTCTTTCCATCTCGTAGACACGAGCTGAGAGATTGCAAACGTCGAGCAATTGCTCAGAGATGAAAAGTGCCAGCACTGAAAGCTCTTGCTAGCCAGCACCCTTCCTTGGAAGCGCTCTTGTAGCCCTTAGAACAGTGTGGCTCTGGGCTTCTCTAGCCACCTAATCTTCTGCTCATCCTCTCGCGCACTCTAAAGAGAGCTCAGGTGAGAAATTGCAAACGTCGAGCAATTGCTCAGAGATGAACAGTGCCAGCAGTGAAAGCTGTTGCTAGCCAGCACCCTTCCTTGGAAGCGCTTTTGTAGCCCTAAGAACACTGGGGCTCTGGGCTTCTCCAGCCACCTAATCTTCTGCTCATCCTCTCTCGTACTCTAACGAGAGCTCTGGTGAGTAATTACAAATGTCGAGCAATTGCTCAGAGATGAAAAGTGCCAGCACTGAAAGCTCTTGCTAGCCAGCACCCTTCCTTAGAAGCGCTTTCACAGGCGCAGCAACACTGGGGCTTTGCGCTTCTCTAGCCAACAAACGTCACGGTCATTCTCTTTCCATCTCGTAGACACGAGCTGAGAAATTGCAAACGTCGAGCAATTGCTCAGAGATGAAAAGTGCCAGCACTGAAAGCTCTTGCTAGCCAGCACCCTTCCTTGGAAACGCTCTTGTAGCCATAAGAACAGTGGGGCTCTGGGCTTCTCTAGCCACCTAATCTTCTGCTCATCCTCTCGCGCACTCTAAAGAGAGCTCAGGTGAGAAATTGCAAACGTCGAGCAATTGCTCAGAGATGAAAAGTGCCAGCACTGAAAGCTGTTGCTAGCCAGCACCCTTCCTTGGAAGCGCTTTCACAGGCGCAGCAACACTGGGGCTTTGCGCTTCTCTACCCACCAAACGTCACGGTCATTCTCTTTCCATCTCGTAGACACGAGCTGAGAGATTGCAAACGTCGAGCAATTGATCAGATATGAAAAGTGCCAGCACTGAAAGCTGTTGCTAGCCAGCACCCTTCCTTAGAAGCACTTTCACAGGCGCAGCAACACTGGGGCTTTGCGCTTCTCTAGCCACCAAACGTCACGGTCACTATCTCTCCGTCTTGTAGACACGAGCTGAGAAATTGCAAACGTCGAGCAATTGCTCAGCGATGAAAAGTGCCAGCACTGAAAGCTCTTGCTAGCCAGCACCCTTCCTTGGAAGCGCTTTCACAGGCGCAGCAACACTGGGGCTTTGCGCTTCTCTACCCACCAAACGTCACGGTCAGTCTCTTTCCATCTCGTAGACACGAGCTGAGAGATTGCAAACGTCGAGCAATTGCTCAGAGATGAAAAGTGCCAGCACTGAAAGCTCTTGCTAGCCAGCACACTTCCTTGGAAGCGCTCTTGTAGCCCTTAGAACAGTGTGGCTCTGGGCTTCTCTAGCCACCTAATCTTCTGCTCATCCTCTCGCGCACTCTAAAGAGAGCTCAGGTGAGAAATTGCAAACGTCGAGCAATTGCTCAGAGATGAACAGTGCCAGCACTGAAAGCTGTTGCTAGCCAGCACCCTTCCTTGGAAGCGCTTTTGTAGCCCTAAGAACAGTGGGGCTCTGGGCTTCTCCAGCCACCTAATCTTCTGCTCATCCTCTCGCGCACTCTAACGAGAGCTCTGGTGAGAAATTACAAATGTCGAGCAATTGCTCAGAGATGAAAAGTGCCAGCAGTGAAAGCTGTTGCTAGCCAGCACCCTTCCTTGGAAGCGCTTTCACAGGCGCAGCAACACTGGGGCTTTGCGCTTCTCTTGCCACCAAACGTCACGGTCAGTCTCCTTCCATCTCGTAGACACGAGCTGAGAGATTGCAAACGTCGAGCAATTGCTCAGAGATGAAAAGTGCCAGCACTGAAAGCTCTTGCTAGCCAGCACCCTTCCTTGGAAGCGCTCTTGTAGCCCTTAGAACACTGGGGCTCTGTGCTTCTCTAGCCACCTAATCTTCTGCTCATCCTCTCGCGCACTCTAAAGAGAGCTCAGGTGAGAAATTGCAAAGGTCGAGCAATTGCTCAGAGATGAAAAGTGCCAGCACTGAAAGCTCTTGCTAGCCAGCACCCTTCCTTGGAAGCGCTTTTGTAGCCCTAAGAACACTGGGGCTCTGGGCTTCTCGAGCCACCTATTCTTCTGCTCATCCTCTCTCGTACTCTAACGAGAGCTCTGGTGAGAAATTACAAATGTTGAGCAATTGCTCAGAGATGAAAAGTGCCAGCACTGAAAGCTGTTGCTAGCCAGCACCCTTCCTTGGAAGCGCTTTCACAGGCGCAGCAACACTGGGGCTTTGCGCTTCTCTAGCCACCAAACGTCACGGTCAGTCTCTTTCCATCTCGTAGACACGAGCTGAGAAATTGCAAACGTCGAGCAATTGCTCAGAGATGAAAAGTGCCAGCACTGAAAGCTCTTGCTAGCCAGCACCCTTCCTTGGAAACGCTCTTGTAGCCCTTAGAACACTGGGGCTCTGGGCTTCTCTAGCCACCTAATCTTCTGCTCATCCTCTCGCGCACTCTAAAGAGAGCTCAGGTGAGAAATTGCAAACGTCGAGCAATTGCTCAGAGATGAAAAGTGCCAGCACTGAAAGCTGTTGCTAGCCAGCACCTTTCCTTGGAAGCGCTTTCACAGGCGCAGCAACACTGGGGCTTTGCGCTTCTCTAGCCACCAACGTCACGGTCATTCTCTTTCCATCTCGTAGACACGAGCTGAGAGATTGCAAACGTCGAGCAATTGCTCAGATATGAAAAGTGCCAGCACTGAAAGCTGTTGCTAGCCAGCAGCCTTCCTTAGAAGCACTTTCACAGGCGCAGCAGCACTGGGGCTTTGCGCTTCTCTACCCACCAAACGTCACGGTCACTATCTCTCCGTCTTGTAGACACGAGCTGAGAAATTGCAAACGTCGAGCAATTGCTCAGAGATGAAAAGTGCCAGCACTGAAAGCTCTTGCTAGCCAGCACCCTTCCTTGGAAGCGCTTTCACAGGCGCAGCAACACTGGGGCTTTGCGCTTCTCTAGCCACCAAACGTCACGGTCAGTCTCTTTCCATCTCGTAGACACGAGCTGAGAGATTGCAAACGTCGAGCAATTGCTCAGAGATGAAAAGTGCCAGCACTGAAAGCTCTTGCTAGCCAGCACCCTTCCTTGGAAGCGCTCTTGTAGCCCTTAGAACAGTGTGGCTCTGGGCTTCTCTAGCCACCTAATCTTCTGCTCATCCTCTCGCGCACTCTAAAGAGAGCTCAGGTGAGAAATTGCAAACGTCGAGCAATTGCTCAGAGATGAACAGTGCCAGCAGTGAAAGCTGTTGCTAGCCAGCACCCTTCCTTGGAAGCGCTTTTGTAGCCCTAAGAACACTGGGGCTCTGGGCTTCTCCAGCCACCTAATCTTCTGCTCATCCTCTCTCGTACTCTAACGAGAGCTCTGGTGAGTAATTACAAATGTCGAGCAATTGCTCAGAGATGAAAAGTGCCAGCACTGAAAGCTCTTGCTAGCCAGCACCCTTCCTTAGAAGCGCTTTCACAGGCGCAGCAACACTGGGGCTTTGCGCTTCTCTAGCCAACAAACGTCACGGTCATTCTCTTTCCATCTCGTAGACACGAGCTGAGAAATTGCAAACGTCGAGCAATTGCTCAGAGATGAAAAGTGCCAGCACTGAAAGCTCTTGCTAGCCAGCACCCTTCCTTGGAAACGCTCTTGTAGCCATAAGAACAGTGGGGCTCTGGGCTTCTCTAGCCACCTAATCTTCTGCTCATCCTCTCGCGCACTCTAAAGAGAGCTCAGGTGAGAAATTGCAAACGTCGAGCAATTGCTCAGAGATGAAAAGTGCCAGCACTGAAAGCTGTTGCTAGCCAGCACCCTTCCTTGGAAGCGCTTTCAGAGGCGCAGCAACACTGGGGCTTTGCGCTTCTCTACCCACCAAACGTCACGGTCATTCTCTTTCCATCTCGTAGACACGAGCTGAGAGATTGCAAACGTCGAGCAATTGATCAGATATGAAAAGTGCCAGCACTGAAAGCTGTTGCTAGCCAGCACCCTTCCTTAGAAGCACTTTCACAGGCGCAGCAGCACTGGGGCTTTGCGCTTCTCTAGCCACCAAACGTCACGGTCACTATCTCTCCGTCTTGTAGACACGAGCTGAGAAATTGCAAACGTCGAGCAATTGCTCAGAGATGAAAAGTGCCAGCACTGAAAGCTCTTGCTAGCCAGCACCCTTCCTTGGAAGCGCTCTTGTAGCCCTTAGAACACTGGGGCTCTGTGCTTCTCTAGCCACCTAATCTTCTGCTCATCCTCTCGCGCACTCTAAAGAGAGATCAGGTGAGAAATTGCAAACGTCGAGCAATTGCTCAGAGATGAAAAGTGCCAGCAGTGAAAGCTGTTGCTAGCCAGCACCCTTCCTTGGAAGCGCTTTTGTAGCCCTAAGAACACTGGGGCTCTGGGCTTCTCCAGCCACCTAATCTTCTGCTCATCCTCTCTCGTACTCTAACGAGAGCTCTGGTGAGAAATTGCAAACGTCGAGCAATTGCTCAGAGATGAAAAGTGCCAGCACTGAAAGCTCTTGCTAGCCAGCACCCTTCCTTGGAAGCGCTTTCAGAGGCGCAGCAACACTGGGGCTTTGCGCTTCTCTAGCCACCAAACGTCACGGTCATTCTCTTTCCGTCTCGTAGACACGAGCTGAGAGATTGCAAAAGTCGAGCAATTGCTCAGAGATGAAAAGTGCCAGCACTGAAAGCTCTTGCTAGCCAGCACCCTTCCTTGGAAGTGCTTTTGTAGCCCTAAGAACACTGGGGCTCTGGGCTTCTCTAGCCACCTAATCTTCTGCTCATCCTCTCGCGCACTCTAAAGAGAGCTCAGGTGAGAAATTGCAAACGTCGAGCAATTGCTCAGAGATGAAAAGTGCCAGCACTGAAAGCTGTTGCTAGCCAGCACCCTTCCTTGGAAGCGCTTTCACAGGCGCAGTAACACTGGGGCTTTGCGCTTCTCTAGCCACCAAACGTCACGGTCATTCTCTTTCCATCTCGTAGACACGAGCTGAGAAATTGCAAACGTCGAGCAATTGCTCAGAGATGAAAAGTGCCAGCACTGAAAGCTCTTGCTAGCCAGCACCCTTCCTTGGAAGCGCTTTTGTAGGCCTAAGAAGACTGGGGCTCTGGGCTTCTCTAGCCACCTCATCTTCTGCTCATCCTCTCGCGCACTCTAAAGAGAGCTCAGGTGAGAAATTGCAAACGTCGAGCAATTGCTCAGAGATGAAAAGTGCCAGCACTGAAAGCTGTTGCTAGCCAGCACACTTCCTTGGAAGCGCTCTTGTAGCCCTTAGAACAGTGTGGCTCTGGGCTTCTCTAGCCACCTAATCTTCTGCTCATCCTCTCGCGCAGTCTAAAGAGAGCTCAGGTGAGAAATTGCAAACGTCGAGCAATTGCTCAGAGATGAACAGTGCCAGCACTGAAAGCTGTTGCTAGCCAGCACCCTTCCTTGGAAGTGCTTTTGTAGGCCTAAGAACACTGGGGCTCTGGGCTTCTCCAGCCACCTAATCTTCTGCTCATCCTCTCGCGCACTCTAACGAGAGCTCTGGTGAGAAATTACAAATGTCGAGCAATTGCTCAGAGATGAAAAGTGCCAGCAGTGAAAGCTGTTGCTAGCCAGCACCCTTCCTTGGAAGCGCTTTCACAGGTGCAGCAACACTGGGGCTTTGCGCTTCTCTTGCCACCAAACGTCACGGTCAGTCTCCTTCCATCTCGTAGACACGAGCTGAGAGATTGCAAACGTCGAGCAATTGCTCAGAGATGAAAAGTGCCAGCACTGAAAGCTCTTGCTAGCCAGCACCCTTCCTTGGAAGCGCTCTTGTAGCCCTTAGAACACTGGGGCTCTGTGCTTCTCTAGCCACCTAATCTTCTGCTCATCCTCTCGCGCACTCTAAAGAGAGCTCAGGTGAGAAATTGCAAAGGTCGAGCAATTGCTCAGAGATGAAAAGTGCCAGCACTGAAAGCTCTTGCTAGCCAGCACCCTTCCTTGGAAGCGCTTTTGTAGCCCTAAGAACACTGGGGCTCTGGGCTTCTCCAGCCACCTATTCTTCTGCTCATCCTCTCTCGTACTCTAACGAGAGCTCTGGTGAGAAATTACAAATGTCGAGCAATTGCTCAGAGATGAAAAGTGCCAGCACTGAAAGCTCTTGCTAGCCAGCACCCTTCCTTGGAAACGCTTTCACAGGCGCAGCAACACTGGGGCTTTGCGCTTCTCTAGCCACCAAAGTCACGGTCATTCTCTTTCCATCTCGTAGACACGAGCTGAGAGATTGCAAACGTCGAGCAATTGCTCAGATATGAAAAGTGCCAGCACTGAAAGCTGTTGCTAGCCAGCAGCCTTCCTTAGAAGCACTTTCACAGGCGCAGCAGCACTGGGGCTTTGCGCTTCTCTACCCACCAAACGTCACGGTCACTATCTCTCCGTCTTGTAGACATGAGCTGAGAAATTGCAAACGTCGAGCAATTGCTCAGAGATGAAAAGTGCCAGCACTGAAAGCTCTTGCTAGCCAGCACCCTTCCTTGGAAGCGCTTTCACAGGCGCAGCAACACTGGGGCTTTGCGCTTCTCTAGCCACCAAACGTCACGGTCAGTCTCTTTCCATCTCGTAGACACGAGCTGAGAGATTGCAAACGTCGAGCAATTGCTCAGAGATGAAAAGTGCCAGCACTGAAAGCTCTTGCTAGCCAGCACCCTTCCTTGGAAGCGCTCTTGTAGCCCTTAGAACAGTGTGGCTCTGGGCTTCTCTAGCCACCTAATCTTCTGCTCATCCTCTCGCGCACTCTAAAGAGAGCTCAGGTGAGAAATTGCAAACGTCGAGCAATTGCTCAGAGATGAACAGTGCCAGCAGTGAAAGCTGTTGCTAGCCAGCACCCTTCCTTGGAAGCGCTTTTGTAGCCCTAAGAACACTGGGGCTCTGGGCTTCTCCAGCCACCTAATCTTCTGCTCATCCTCTCTCGTACTCTAACGAGAGCTCTGGTGAGTAATTACAAATGTCGAGCAATTGCTCAGAGATGAAAAGTGCCAGCACTGAAAGCTCTTGCTAGCCAGCACCCTTCCTTAGAAGCGCTTTCACAGGCGCAGCAACACTGGGGCTTTGCGCTTCTCTAGCCAACAAACGTCACGGTCATTCTCTTTCCATCTCGTAGACACGAGCTGAGAAATTGCAAACGTCGAGCAATTGCTCAGAGATGAAAAGTGCCAGCACTGAAAGCTCTTGCTAGCCAGCACCCTTCCTTGGAAACGCTCTTGTAGCCATAAGAACAGTGGGGCTCTGGGCTTCTCTAGCCACCTAATCTTCTGCTCATCCTCTCGCGCACTCTAAAGAGAGCTCAGGTGAGAAATTGCAAACGTCGAGCAATTGCTCAGAGATGAAAAGTGCCAGCACTGAAAGCTGTTGCTAGCCAGCAGCCTTCCTTGGAAGCGCTTTCACAGGCGCAGCAACACTGGGGCTTTGCGCTTCTCTACCCACCAAACGTCACGGTCATTCTCTTTCCATCTCGTAGACACGAGCTGAGAGATTGCAAACGTCGAGCAATTGCTCAGAGATGAAAAGTGCCAGCACTGAAAGCTGTTGCTAGCCAGCACCCTTCCTTAGAAGCACTTTCACAGGCGCAGCAGCACTGGGGCTTTGCGCTTCTCTAGCCACCAAACGTCACGGTCACTATCTCTCCGTCTTGTAGACACGAGCTGAGAAATTGCAAACGTCGAGCAATTGCTCAGAGATGAAAAGTGCCAGCACTGAAAGCTCTTGCTAGCCAGCACCCTTCCTTGGAAGCGCTCTTGTAGCCCTTAGAACACTGGGGCTCTGTGCTTCTCTAGCCACCTAATCTTCTGCTCATCCTCTCGCGCACTCTAAAGAGAGATCAGGTGAGAAATTGCAAACGTCGAGCAATTGCTCAGAGATGAAAAGTGCCAGCAGTGAAAGCTGTTGCTAACCAGCACCCTTCCTTGGAAGCGCTTTTGTAGCCCTAAGAACACTGGGGCTCTGGGTTTCTCCAGCCACCTAATCTTCTGCTCATCCTCTCTCGTACTCTAACGAGAGCTCTGGTGAGAAATTGCAAACGTCGAGCAATTGCTCAGAGATGAAAAGTGCCAGCACTGAAAGCTCTTGCTAGCCAGCACCCTTCCTTGGAAGCGCTTTCAGAGGCGCAGCAACACTGGGGCTTTGCGCTTCTCTAGCCACCAAACGTCACGGTCATTCTCTTTCCGTCTCGTAGACACGAGCTGAGAGATTGCAAACGTCGAGCAATTGCTCAGAGATGAAAAGTGCCAGCACTGAAAGCTCTTGCTAGCCAGCACCCTTCCTTGGAAGTGCTTTTGTAGCCCTAAGAACACTGGGGCTCTGGGCTTCTCTAGCCACCTAATCTTCTGCTCATCCTCTCGCGCACTCTAAAGAGAGCTCAGGTGAGAAATTGCAAACGTCGAGCAATTGCTCAGAGATGAAAAGTGCCAGCACTGAAAGCTGTTGCTAGCCAGCACCCTTCCTTGGAAGCGCTTTCACAGGCGCAGTAACACTGGGGCTTTGCGCTTCTCTACCCAACAAACGTCACGGTCATTCTCTTTCCATCTCGTAGACACGAGCTGAGAAATTGCAAACGTCGAGCAATTGCTCAGAGATGAAAAGTGCCAGCACTGAAAGCTCTTGCTAGCCAGCACCCTTCCTTGGAAGCGCTTTTGTAGGCCTAAGAACACTGGGGCTCTGGGCTTCTCTAGCCACCTCATCTTCTGCTCATCCTCTCGCGCACTCTAAAGAGAGCTCAGGTGAGAAATTGCAAACGTCGAGCAATTGCTCAGAGATGAAAAGTGCCAGCACTGAAAGCTGTTGCTAGCCAGCACCCTTCCTTGGAAGCGCTTTCAGAGGCGCAGCAACACTGGGGCTTTGCGCTTCTCTAGCCACCAAACGTCACGGTCATTCTCTTTCCATCTCGTAGACACGAGCTGAGAGATTGCAAAAGTCGAGCAATTGCTCAGAGATGAAAAGTGCCAGCACTGAAAGCTGTTGCTAGCCAGCACCCTTCCTTGGAAGCGCTCTTGTAGCCCTTAGAACACTGAGGCTCTGTGCTTCTCTAGCCACCTAATCTTCTGCTCATCCTCTCGCGCACTCTAAAGAGAGCTCAGGTGTGAAATTGCAAAACGTCGAGCAATTGCTCAGAGATGAAAAGTGCCAGCACTGAAAGCTCTTGCTAGCCAGCACCCTTCCTTGGAAGCGCTCTTGTAGCCCTAAGAACACTGGGGCTCTGGGCTTCTCCAGCCACCTAATCTTCTGCTCATCCTCTCTCGTACTCTAACGAGAGCTCTGGTGAGAAATTACAAATGTCGAGCAATTGCTCAGAGATGAAAAGTGCCAGCACTGAAAGCTGTTGCTAGCCAGCACCCTTCCTTGGAAGCGCTTTCACAGGCGCAGCAACACTGGGGCTTTGCGCTTCTCTAGCCACCAAACGTCACGGTCATTCTCTTTCCATCTTGTAGACACGAGCTGAGAAATTGCAAACGTTGAGCAATTGCTCAGAGATGAAAAGTGCCAGCACTGAAAGCTCTTGCTAGCCAGCACCCTTCCTTGGAATTGCTTTTGTAGGCCTAAGAACACTGGGGCTCTGGGCTTCTCTAGCCACCTAATCTTCTGCTCATCCTCTCGCGCACTCTAAAGAGAGCTCAGGTGAGAAATTGCAAACGTCGAGCAATTGCTCAGAGATGAAAAGTGCCAGCACTGAAAGCTCTTGCTAGGCAGCACCCTTCCTTGGAAGCGCTTTCACAGGCGCAGCAACACTGGGGCTTTGCGCTTCTCTAGCCACCAAACGTCACGGTCACTATCTCTCCGTCTTGTAGACACGAGCTGAGAAATTGCAAACGTCGAGCAATTGCTCAGAGATGAAAAGTGCCAGCACTGAAAGCTGTTGCTAGCCAGCACCCTTCCTTGGAAGCGCTTTTGTAGCCCTAAGAACACTGGGGCTCTGGGCTTCTCTAGCCACCTAATCTTCTGCTCATCCTCTCGCGCACTCTAAAGAGAGCTCAGGTGAGAAATTGCAAACGTCGAGCAATTGCTCAGAGATGAAAAGTGCCAGCACTGAAAGCTCTTGCTAGCCAGCACCCTTCCTTGGAAGCGCTTTCACAGGCGCAGTAACACTGGGGCTTTGCGCTTCTCTAGCCACCAAACGTCACGGTCAGTCTCTTTCCATCTCGTAGACACGAGCTGAGAAATTGCAAACGTCGAGCAATTGCTCAGAGATGAAAAGTGCCAGCAGTGAAAGCTGTTGCTAGCCAGCACCCTTCCTTGGAAGTGCTTTTGTAGCCCTAAGAACACTGGGGCTCTGGGCTTCTCTAGCCACCTAATCTTCTGCTCATCCTCTCGCGCACTCTAAAGAGAGCTCAGGTGAGAAATTGCAAAGGTCGAGCAATTGCTCAGAGATGAACAGTGCCAGCAGTGAAAGCTGTTGCTAGCCAGCACCCTTCCTTGGAAGTGCTTTCACAGGCGCAGCAACACTGGGGCTTTGCGCTTCTCTACCCACCAAACGTCACGGTCATTCACTTTCCATCTCCTAGACACGAGCTGAGAGATTGCAAACGTCGAGCAATTGCTCAGAGATGAAAAGTGCCAGCACTGAAAGCTGTTGCTAGCCAGCACCCTTCCTTGGAAGTGCTTTCACAGGCGCAGTAACACTGGGGCTTTGCGCTTCTCTAGCCACCAAAGGTCACGGTCGTTCTCTTTCCATCTCGTAGACACGAGCTGAGAGATTGCAAACGTCGAGCAATTGCTCAGAGATGAAAAGTGCCAGCACTGAAAGCTCTTGCTAGCCAGCACCCTTCCTTGGAAGCGCTTTTGTAGCCCTAAGAACACTGGGGCTCTGGGCTTCTCTAGCCACCTAATCTTCTGCTCATCCTCTCGCGCACTCTAAAGAGAGCTCTGGTGAGAAATTGCAAACGTCGAGCAATTGCTCAGAGATGAAAAGTGCCAGCACTGAAAGCTGTTGCTAGCCAGCACCCTTCCTTGGAAGCGCTTTCACAGGCGCAGCAACACTGGGGCTTTGCGCTTCTCTAGCCACCAAACGTCACGGTCACTATCTCTCCGTCTTGTAGACACGAGCTGAGAAATTGCAAACGTCGAGCAATTGCTCAGAGATGAAAAGTGCCAGCACTGAAAGCTGTTGCTAGCCAGCACCCTTCCTTGGAAGCGCTTTTGTAGGCCTAAGAACACTGGTGCTCTGGGCTTCTCTAGCCACCTCATCTTCTGCTCATCCTCTCGCGCACTCTAAAGAGAGCTCAGGGGAGAAATTGCAAAGGTCGAGCAATTGCTCAGAGATGAAAAGTGCCAGCACTGAAAGCTGTTGCTAGCCAGCACCCTTCCTTGGAAGCGCTTTCACAGGCGCAGCAACACTGGGGCTTTGCGCTTCTCTAGCCACCAAACGTCACGGTCATTCTCTTTCCATCTCGTAGACACGAGCTGAGAGATTGCAAACGTCGAGCAATTGCTCAGAGATGAAAAGTGCCAGCACTGAAAGCTCTTGCTAGCCAGCACCCTTCCTTGGAAGTGCTTTTGTAGCCCTAAGAACACTGGGGCTCTGTGCTTCTCTAGCCACCTAATCTTCTGCTCATCCTCTCGCGCACTCTAAAGAGAGCTCAGGTGAGAAATTGCAAACGTCGAGCAATTGATCGGAGATGAAAAGTGTCAGCACTGAAAGCTGTTGCTAGCCAGCACCCTTCCTTGGAAGCGCTTTCACAGGCGCAGCAACACTGGGGCTTTGCGCTTCTCTACCCACCAAACGTCACGGTCATTCACTTTCCATCTCGTAGACACGAGCTGAGAGATTGCAAACGTCGAGCAATTGCTCAGAGATGAAAAGTGCCAGCACTGAAAGCTGTTGCTAGCCAGCACCCTTCCTTGGAAGCGCTTTCACAGGCGCAGCAACACTGGGGCTTTGCGCTTCTCTAGCCACCAAACGTCACGGTCACTATCTCTCCGTCTCGTAGACACGAGCTGAGAGATTGCAAACGTCGAGCAATTGCTCAGAGATGAAAAGTGCCAGCACTGAAAGCTCTTGCTAGCCAGCACCCTTCCTTGGAAGTGCTTTTGTAGGCCTATGAACACTGGGGCTCTGGGCTTCTCTAGCCACCTAATCTTCTGCTCATCCTCTCGCGCACTCTAAAGAGAGCTCAGGTGAGAAATTGCAAACGTCGAGCAATTGCTCAGAGATGAAAAGTGCCAGCACTGAAAGCTGTTGCTAGCCAGCACCCTTCCTTGGAAGCGCTTTCACAGGCGCAGCAACACTGGGGCTTTGCGCTTCTCTAGCCACCAAACGTCACGGTCATTCTCTTTCCGTCTCGTAGACACGAGCTGAGAGATTGCAAAGGTCGAGCAATTGCTCAGAGATGAAAAGTGCCAGCACTGAAAGCTCTTGCTAGCCAGCACCCTTCCTTGGAAGCGCTCTTGTAGCCCTTAGAACACTGGGGCTCTGTGCTTCTCTAGCCACCTAATCTTCTGCTCATCCTCTCGCGCACTCTAAAGAGAGCTCAGGTGAGAAATTGCAAACGTCGAGCAATTGCTCAGATATGAAAAGTGCCAGCACTGAAAGCTCTTGCTAGCCAGCACCCTTCCTTGGAAGCGCTTTTGTAGCCCTAAGAACACTGGGGCTCTGGGCTTCTCTAGCCACCTAATCTTCTGCTCATCCTCTCTCGTACTCTAACGAGAGCTCTGGTGAGAAATTACAAACGTCGAGCAATTGCTCAGAGATGAAAAGTGCCAGCACTGAAAGCTCTTGCTAGCCAGCACCCTTCCTTGGAAGCGCTTTCACAGGCGCAGCAACACTGGGGCTTTGCGCTTCTCTAGCCACCAAACGTCACAGTCAGTCTCTTTCCATCTCGTAGACACGAGCTGAGAAATTGCAAACGTCGAGCAATTGCTCAGAGATGAAAAGTGCCAGCACTGAAAGCTGTTGCTAGCCAGCACCCTTCCTTGGAAGTGCTTTTGTAGGCCTAAGAACAGTGGGGCTCTGTGCTTCTCTAGCCACCTAATCTTCTGCTCATCCTCTCGCGCACTCTAAAGAGAGCTCAGGTGAGAAATTGCAAACGTTGAGCAATTGCTCAGAGATGAAAAGTGCCAGCACTGAAAGCTCTTGCTAGCCAGCACCCTTCCTTGGAAGCGCTTTCACAGGCGCAGTAACACTGGGGCTTTGCGCTTCTCTACCCACCAAAGGTCACGGTCACTCTCTTTCCATCTCGTAGACACGAGCTGAGAGATTGCAAATGTCGAGCAATTGCTCAGAGATGAAAAGTGCCAGCACTGAAAGCTCTTGCTAGCCAGCACCCTTCCTTGGAAGCGCTTTTGTAGGCCTAAGAACAGTGTGGCTCTGGGCTTCTCTAGCCACCTAATCTTCTGCTCATCCTCTCGCGCACTCTAAAGAGAGCTCAGGTGAGAAATTGCAAACGTCGAGCAATTGCTCAGAGATGAAAAGTGCCAGCAGTGAAAGCTGTTGCTAGCCAGCACCCTTCCTTGGAAGCGCTTTTGTAGCCCTTAGAACACTGGGGCTCTGGGCTTCTCCAGCCACCTAATCTTCTGCTCATCCTCTCGCGCACTCTAAAGAGAGCTCAGGTGAGAAATTGCAAATGTCGAGCAATTGCTCAGAGATGAAAAGTGCCAGCACTGAAAGCTCTTGCTAGCCAGCACCCTTCCTTGGAAGCGCTTTCACAGGCGCAGCAACACTGGGACTTTGCGCTTCTCTACCCACCAAACGTCACGGTCAGTCTCTTTCCATCTCGTAGACACGAGCTGAGAGATTGCAAACGTCGAGCAATTGCTCAGAGATGAAAAGTGCCAGCACTGAAAGCTCTTGCTAGCCAGCACCCTTCCTTGGAAGTGCTTTTGTAGCCCTTAGAACACTGGGGCTCTGGGCTTCTCTAGCCACCTAATCTTCTGCTCATCCTCTCTCGTACTCTAACGAGAGCTCAGGTGAGAAATTGCAAAGGTCGAGCAATTGCTCAGAGATGAAAAGTGCCAGCACTGAAAGCTCTTGCTAGCCAGCACCCTTCCTTGGAAGCGCTTTCACAGGCACAGTAACACTGGGGCTTTGCGCTTCTCTAGCCACCAAAGGTCACGGTCACTCTCTTTCCATCTCGTAGACACGAGCTGAGAGATTGCAAACGTCGAGCAATTGCTCAGAGATGAAAAGTGCCAGCACTGAAAGCTGTTGCTAGCCAGCACCCTTCCTTGGAAGCGCTTTCAGAGGCGCAGCAACACTGGGGCTTTGCGCTTCTCTAGCCACCAAACGTCAGGGTCACTATCTCTCCGTCTTGTAGACACGAGCTGAGAAATTGCAAACGTTGAGCAATTGCTCAGAGATGAAAAGTGCCAGCACTGAAAGCTCTTGCTAGCCAGCACCCTTCCTTAGAAGCACTTTTGTAGGCCTAAGAACACTGGGGCTCTGGGCTTCTCTAGCCACCTAATCTTCTGCTCATCCTCTCGCGCACTCTAAAGAGAGCTCAGGTGAGAAATTGCAAACGTCGAGCAATTGCTCAGAGATGAAAAGTGCCAGCACAGAAAGCTGTTGCTAGCCAGCACCCTTCCTTGGAAGCGCTTTCACAGGCGCAGCAACACTGGGGCTTTGCGCTTCTCTACCCACCAAACGTCACGGTCATTCTCTTTCCATCTCGTAGACACGAACTGAGAGATTGCAAACGTCGAGCAATTGCTCAGAGATGAAAAGTGCCAGCACTGAAAGCTCTTGCTAGCCAGCACCCTTCCTTGGAAACGCTCTTGTAGCCCTTAGAACACTGGGGCTCTGGGCTTCTCTAGCCACCTAATCTTCTGCTCATCCTCTCGCGCACTCTAAAGAGAGCTCAGGTGAGAAATTGCAAACGTCGAGCAATTGCTCAGAGATGAAAAGTGCCAGCACTGAAAGCTCTTGCTAGCCAGCACCCTTCCTTGGAAGTGCTTTCACAGGCGCAGCAACACTGGGGCTTTGCGCTTCTCTAGCCACCAAAGGTCACGGTCAGTCTCTTTCCATCTCGTAGACACGAGCTGAGAGATTGCAAACGTCGAGCAATTGCTCAGAGATGAAAAGTGCCAGCACTGAAAGCTGTTGCTAGCCAGCACCCTTCCTTGGAAGCGCTTTTGTAGGCCTAAGAACACTGGGGCTCTGGGCTTCTCTAGCCACCTAATCTTCTGCTCATCCTCTCGCGCACTCTAAAGAGAGCTCAGGTGAGAAATTGCAAACGTCGAGCAATTGCTCAGAGATGAAAAGTGCCAGCACTGAAAGCTCTTGCTAGCCAGCACCCTTCCTTGGAAGTGCTTTCACAGGCGCAGCAACACTGGGGCTTTGCGCTTCTCTAGCCACCAAACGTCACGGTCACTATCTCTCCGTCTCGTAGACACGAGCTGAGAAATTGCAAACGTCGAGCAATTGCTCAGAGATGAAAAGTGCCAGCACTGAAAGCTGTTGCTAGCCAGCACCCTTCCTTGTAAGCGCTTTTGTAGCCCTAAGAACAGTGGGGCTCTGGGCTTCTCTAGCCACCTAATCTTCTGCTCATCCTCTCGCGCACTCTAAAGAGAGCTCAGGTGAGAAATTGCAAACGTCGAGCAATTGCTCAGAGATGAAAAGTGCCAGCACTGAAAGCTGTTGCTAGCCAGCACCCTTCCTTGGAAGCGCTTTCACAGGCGCAGCAACACTGGGGCTTTGCGCTTCTCTAGCCACCAAACGTCACGGTCAGTCTCTTTCCATCTCGTAGACACGAGCTGAGAGATTGCAAACGTCGAGCAATTGCTCAGAGATGAAAAGTGCCAGCACTGAAAGCTCTTGCTAGCCAGCACCCTTCCTTGGAAGTGCTTTTGTAGCCCTAAGAACAGTGGGGCTCTGGGCTTCTCTAGCCACCTAATCTTCTGCTCATCCTCTCTCGTACTCTAAAGAGAGATCAGGTGAGAAATTGCAAAGGTCGAGCAATTGCTCAGAGATGAAAAGTGCCAGCACTGAAAGCTCTTGCTAGCCAGCACCGTTACTTGGAAGCGCTTTCACAGGCGCAGCAACACTGGGGCTTTGCGCTTCTCTAGCCACCAAACGTCATGGTCAGTCTCTTTCCATCTCGTAGACACGAACTGAGAGATTGCAAACGTCGAGCAATTGCTCAGAGATGAAAAGTGCCAGCACTGAAAGCTCTTGCTAGCCAGCACCCTTCCTTGGAAACGCTCTTGTAGCCCATAGAACACTGGGGCTATGTGCTTCTCTAGCCACCTCATCTTCTGCTCATCCTCTCGCGCACTCTAACGAGAGCTCAGGTGAGAAATTGCAAAGGTCGAGCAATTGCTCAGAGATGAAAAGTGCCAGCACTGAAAGCTCTTGCTAGCCAGCACCCTTCCTTGGAAGCGCTTTTGTAGCCCTAAGAACACTGGGGCTCTGGGCTTCTCTAGCCACCTAATCTTCTGCTCATCCTCTCGCGTACTCTAAAGAGAGCTCAGGTGAGAAATTGCAAACGTCGAGCAATTGCTCAGAGATGAAAAGTGCCAGCACTGAAAGCTGTTGCTAGCCAGCACCCTTCCTTGGAAGCGCTTTTGTAGCCCTAAGAACAGTGGGGCTCTGGGCTTCTCTAGCCACCTAATCTTCTGCTCATCCTCTCGCGCACTCTAAAGAGAGCTCAGGTGAGAAATTGCAAACGTCGAGCAATTGCTCAGAGATGAAAAGTGCCAGCACTGAAAGCTCTTGCTAGCCAGCACCGTTACTTGGAAGTGCTTTCACAGGCGCAGCAACACTGGGGCTTTGCGCTTCTCTAGCCACCAAACGTCACGATCACTATCTCTCCGTCTCGTAGACTCGAACTGAGAGATTGCAAACGTCCGGCAATTGCTCAGAGATGAAAAGTGCCAGCACTGAAAGCTGTTGCTAGCCAGCACCCTTCCTTGGAAGCGCTTTCAGAGGCGCAGCAACACTGGGGCTTTGCGCTTCTCTAGCCACCAAACGTCACGGTCAGTCTATTTCCATATCGTAGACACGAGCTGAGAGATTGCAAAGGTCGAGCAATTGCTCAGAGATGAAAAGTGCCAGCACTGAAAGCTCTTGCTAGCCAGCACCCTTCCTTGGAAGTGCTTTTGTAGCCCTAAGAACACTGGGGCTCTGGGCTTCTCTAGCCACCTAATCTTCTGCTCATCCTCTCGCGCACTCTAAAGAGAGCTCAGGTGAGAAATTGCAAACGTCGAGCAATTGCTCAGAGATGAAAAGTGCCAGCACTGAAAGCTGTTGCTAGCCAGCACCCTTCCTTGGAAGCGCTTTCACAGGCGCAGCAACACTGGGGCTTTGCGCTTCTCTAGCCACCAAACGTCACGGTCACTATCTCTCCGTCTTGTAGACACGAGCTGAGGGATCGCAAACGTCGAGCAATTGCTCAGAGATGAAAAGTGCCAGCACTGAAAGCTCTTGCTAGCCAGCACCCTTCCTTGGAAGCGCTCTTGTAGCCCTTAGAACACTGGGGCTCTGGGCTTCTCTAGCCACCTAATCTTCTGCTCATCCTCTCGTGCACTCTAAAGAGAGCTCAGGTGAGAAATTGCAAACGTTGAGCAATTGCTCAGAGATGAAAAGTGCCAGCACTGAAAGCTGTTGCTAGCCAGCACCCTTCCTTGGAAGCGCTTTTGTAGGCCTAAGAACACTGGAGCTCTTGGCTTCTCTAGCCACCTAATCTTCTGCTCATCCTCTCGTGCACTCTAAAAAGAGCTCAGGTGAGAAATTGCAAACGTCGAGCAATTGCTCAGAGATGAAAAGTGCCAGCACTGAAAGCTCTTGCTAGCCAGCACCCTTCCTTGGAAGCGCTTTTGTAGCCCTAAGAACACTGGGGCTCTGGGCTTCTCTAGCCACCTAATCTTCTGCTCATCCTCTCGCGCACTCTAAAGAGAGCTCAGGTGAGAAATTGCAAAGGTCGAGCAATTGCTCAGAGATGAAAAGTGCCAGCACTGAAAGCTCTTGCTAGCCAGCACCCTTCCTTGGAAGTGCTTTCACAGGCGCAGCAACACTGGGGCTTTGCGCTTCTCTAGCCACCAAACGTCACGGTCACTATCTCTCCGTCTTGTAGACACGAACTGAGAAATTGCAAACGTCGAGCAATTGCTCAGAGATGAAAAGTGCCAGCACTGAAAGCTCTTGCTAGCCAGCACCCTTCCTTGGAAGCGCTTTTGTAGGCCTAAGAACAGTGGGGCTCTGGGCTTCTCTAGCCACCTAATCTTCTGCTCATCCTCTCGCGCACTCTAAAGAGAGCTCAGGTGAGAAATTGCAAACGTCGAGCAATTGCTCAGAGATGAAAAGTGCCAGCACTGAAAGCTGTTGCTAGCCAGCACCCTTCCTTGGAAGCGCTTTTGTAGCCCTATGAACACTGGGGCTCTGGGCTTCTCTAGCCACCTAATCTTCTGCTCATCCTCTCGCGCACTCTAAAGAGAGCTCAGGTGAGAGATTGCAAACGTCCGGCAATTGCTCAGAGATGAACAGTGCCAGCAGTGAAAGCTGTTGCTAGCCAGCACCCTTCCTTGGAAGCGCTTTTGTAGCCCTAAGAAGACTGGGGCTCTGGGCTTCTCTAGCCACCTAATCTTCTGCTCATCCTCTCTCGTACTCTAACGAGAGCTCAGGTGAGAAATTACAAATGTCGAGCAATTGCTCAGAGATGAAAAGTGCCAGCACTGAAAGCTCTTGCTAGCCAGCACCCTTCCTTGGAAGCGCTTTCACAGGCGCAGCAACACTGGGGCTTTGCGCTTCTCTAGCCACCAAACGTCACGGTCATTCTCTTTCCATCTCGTAGACACGAGCTGAGAAATTGCAAACGTCGAGCAATTGCTCAGAGATGAAAAGTGCCAGCACTGAAAGCTGTTGCTAGCCAGCACCCTTCCTTGGAAGTGCTTTTGTAGCCCTATGAACACTGGGGCTCTGGGCTTCTCTAGCCACCTAATCTTCTGCTCATCCTCTCGCGCACTCTAAAGAGAGCTCAGGTGAGAAATTGCAAACGTCGAGCAATTGCTCAGAGATGAAAAGTGCCAGCACTGAAAGCTGTTGCCAGCCAGCACCCTTCCTTGGAAGCGCTTTCACAGGCGCAGTAACACTGGGGCTTTGCGCTTCTCTAGCCACCAAAGGTCACGGTCAGTCTCTTTCCATCTCGTAGACACGAGCTGAGAGATTGCAAACGTCGAGCAATTGCTCAGAGATGAAAAGTGCCAGCACTGAAAGCTCTTGCTAGCCAGCACCCTTCCTTGGAAGCGCTTTTGTAGCCCTAAGAACACTGGGGCTCTGGGCTTCTCTAGCCACCTAATCTTCTGCTCATCCTCTCTTGTACTCTAAAGAGAGCTCTG
The DNA here is from genome assembly GCA_037962945.1 of Sarcoramphus papa. Taxonomy (NCBI): domain Eukaryota; kingdom Metazoa; phylum Chordata; class Aves; order Accipitriformes; family Cathartidae; genus Sarcoramphus; species Sarcoramphus papa. Next base: position 19,262,066 of record CM075588.1, read on the forward strand.
GTGAGAAATTGCAAACGTCGAGCAATTGCTCAGAGATGAAAAGTGCCAGCACTGAAAGCTGTTGCTAGCCAGCACCCTTCCTTGGAAGCGCTTTTGTAGCCCTAAGAAGACTGGGGCTTGGGCTTCTCTAGCCACCTAATCTTCTGCTCATCCTCTCTCGTACTCTAACGAGAGCTCTGGTGAGAAATTACAAATGTCGAGCAATTGCTCAGAGATGAAAAGTGCCAGCACTGAAAGCTCTTGCTAGCCAGCACCCTTCCTTGGAAGCGCTTTCACAGGCGCAGCAGCACTGGGGCTTTGCGCTTCTCTAGCCACCAAACGTCACGATCACTATCTCTCTCCGACTCGTAGACACGAGCTGAGAAATTGCAAAGGTCGAGCAATTGCTCAGAGATGAAAAGTGCCAGCACTGAAAGCTCTTGCTAGCCAGCACCCTTCCTTGGAAGCGCTTTTGTAGCCCTAAGAACAGTGGGGCTCTGGGCTTCTCTAGCCACCTAATCTTCTGCTCATCCTCTCGCGCACTCTAAAGAGAGCTCAGGTGAGAAATTGCAAACGTCGAGCAATTGCTCAGAGATGAAAAGTGCCAGCACTGAAAGCTCTTGCTAGCCAGCACCCTTCCTTGGAAGCGCTTTCACAGGCGCAGTAACACTGGGGCTTTGCGCTTCTCTAGCCACCAAAGGTCACGGTCATTCTCTTTCCATCTCGTAGACACGAGCTGAGAGATTGCAAACGTCGAGCAATTGCTCAGAGATGAAAAGTGCCAGCACTGAAAGCTGTTGCTAGCCAGCACCCTTCCTTAGAAGCGCTTTCACAGGCGCAGCAACACTGGGGCTTTGCGCTTCTCTAGCCACCAAACGTCACGGTCACTATCTCTCCGTCTTGTAGACACGAGCTGAGAAATTGCAAACGTCGAGCAATTGCTCAGAGATGAAAAGTGCCAGCACTGAAAGCTGTTGCTAGCCAGCCCCCTTCCTTGGAAACGCTCTTGTAGCCCTAAGAACAGTGGGGCTCTGGGCTTCTCTAGCCACCTAATCTTCTGCTCATCCTCTCGCGCACTCTAAAGAGAGCTCAGTTGAGAAATTGCAAAGGTCGAGCAATTGCTCAGAGATGAAAAGTGCCAGCACTGAAAGCTCTTGCTAGCCAGCACCCTTCCTTGGAAGGGCTTTTGTAGCCCTAAGAACACTGGGGCTCTGGGCTTCTCCAGCCACCTAATCTTCTGCTCATCCTCTCGCGCACTCTAAAGAGAGCTCAGGGGAGAAATTGCAAACGTCGAGCAATTGCTCAGAGATGAAAAGTGCCAGCACTGAAAGCTCTTGCTAGCCAGCACCCTTCCTTGGAAACGCTTTTGTAGCCCTTAGAACACTGGGGCTCTGGGCTTCTCTAGCCACCTAATCTTCTGCTCATCCTCTCGCGCACTCTAAAGAGAGCTCAGGGGAGAAATTGCAAACGTCGAGCAATTGCTCAGAGATGAAAAGTGCCAGCACTGAAAGCTGTTGCTAGCCAGCACCCTTCCTTGGAAGCGCTTTCACAGGCGCAGCAACACTGGGGCTTTGCGCTTCTCTAGCCACCAAACGTCACGGTCAGTCTCTTTCCATCTCGTAGACACGAGCTGAGAGATTGCAAACGTCGAGCAATTGATCAGATATGAAAAGTGCCAGCACTGAAAGCTCTTGCTAGCCAGCACCCTTCCTTAGAAGCACTTTCACAGGCGCAGCAGCACTGGGGCTTTGCGCTTCTCTACCCACCAAACGTCACGGTCACTATCTCTCCGTCTTGTAGACACGAGCTGAGAAATTGCAAAGGTCGAGCAATTGCTCAGAGATGAAAAGTGCCAGCACTGAAAGCTCTTGCTAGCCAGCACCCTTCCTTGGAAGCGCTTTCAGAGGCGCAGCAACACTGGGGCTTTGCGCTTCTCTAGCCACCAAACGTCATGGTCAGTCTCTTTCCATCTCGTAGACACGAGCTGAGAGATTGAAAACGTCGAGCAATTGCTCAGATATGAAAAGTGCCAGCACTGAAAGCTCTTGCTAGCCAGCACCCTTCCTTGGAAGCGCTCTTGTAGCCCTTAGAACACTGGGGCTCTGTGCTTCTCTAGCCACCTAATCTTCTGCTCATCCTCTCGCGCACTCTAAAGAGAGCTCAGGTGAGAAATTGCAAACGTCGAGCAATTGCTCAGAGATGAAAAGTGCCAGCACTGAAAGCTCTTGCTAGCCAGCACCCTTCCTTGGAAGCGCTTTTGTAGCCCTAAGAACACTGGGGCTCTGGGCTTCTCCAGCCACCTAATCTTCTGCTCATCCTCTCTCGTACTCTAACGAGAGCTCTGGTGAGAAATTACAAATGTCGAGCAATTGCTCAGAGATGAAAAGTGCCAGCACTGAAAGCTCTTGCTAGCCAGCACCCTTCCTTGGAAGCGCTTTCACAGGCGCAGCAACACTGGGGCTTTGCGCTTCTCTAGCCACCAAACGTCACGGTCAGTCTCTTTCCATCTCGTAGACACGAGCTGAGAAATTGCAAACGTCGAGCAATTGCTCAGAGATGAAAAGTGCCAGCACTGAAAGCTCTTGCTAGCCAGCACCCTTCCTTGGAAACGCTCTTGTAGCCATAAGAACAGTGGGGCTCTGGGCTTCTCTAGCCACCTGATCTTCTGCTCATCCTCTCGCGCACTCTAAAGAGAGCTCAGGGGAGAAATTGCAAACGTCGAGCAATTGCTCAGAGATGAAAAGTGCCAGCACTGAAAGCTGTTGCTAGCCAGCACCCTTCCTTGGAAGCGCTTTCAGAGGCGCAGCAACACTGGGGCTTTGCGCTTCTCTAGCCACCAAACGTCACGGTCATTCTCTTTCCATCTCGTAGACACGAGCTGAGAGATTGCAAACGTCGAGCAATTGCTCAGAGATGAAAAGTGCCAGCACTGAAAGCTCTTGCTAGCCAGCACCCTTCCTTAGAAGCACTTTCAGAGGCGCAGCAGCACTGGGGCTTTGCGCTTCTCTAGCCACCAAACGTCACGGTCACTATCTCTCCGTCTTGTAGACACGAGCTGAGAAATTGCAAACGTCGAGCAATTGCTCAGAGATGAAAAGTGCCAGCACTGAAAGCTCTTGCTAGCCAGCACCCTTCCTTGGAAGCGCTTTCACAGGCGCAGCAACACTGGGGCTTTGCGCTTCTCTAGCCACCAAACGTCACGGTCAGTCTCTTTCCATCTCGTAGACACGAGCTGAGAGATTGCAAACGTCGAGCAATTGCTCAGAGATGAAAAGTGCCAGCACTGAAAGCTGTTGCTAGCCAGCACCCTTCCTTGGAAGCGCTCTTGTAGCCCTTAGAACACTGGGGCTCTGTGCTTCTCTAGCCACCTAATCTTCTGCTCATCCTCTCGCGCACTCTAAAGAGAGCTCAGGGGAGAAATTGCAAACGTCGAGCAATTGCTCAGAGATGAAAAGTGCCAGCACTGAAAGCTCTTGCTAGCCAGCACCCTTCCTTGGAAGCGCTTTCACAGGCGCAGCAACACTGGGGCTTTGCGCTTCTCTAGCCACCAAACGTCACGGTCAGTCTCTTTCCATCTCGTAGACACGAGCTGAGAGATTGCAAACGTCGAGCAATTGATCAGATATGAAAAGTGCCAGCACTGAAAGCTCTTGCTAGCCAGCACCCTTCCTTAGAAGTGCTTTTGTAGCCCTATGAACACTGGGGCTCTGGGCTTCTCTAGCCACCTAATCTTCTGCTCATCCTCTCTCGTACTCTAACGAGAGCTCTGGTGAGAAATTGCAAAGGTCGAGCAATTGCTCAGAGATGAAAAGTGCCAGCACTGAAAGCTCTTGCTAGCCAGCACCGTTACTTGGAAGCGCTTTCACAGGCGCAGCAACACTGGGGCTTTGCGCTTCTCTAGCCACCAAACGTCACGGTCAGTCTCTTTCCATCTCGTAGACACGAACTGAGAGATTGCAAACGTCGAGCAATTGCTCAGAGATGAAAAGTGCCAGCACTGAAAGCTCTTGCTAGCCAGCACCCTTCCTTGGAAACGCTCTTGTAGCCCATAGAACACTGGGGCTATGTGCTTCTCTAGCCACCTCATCTTCTGCTCATCCTCTCGCGCACTCTAACGAGAGCTCAGGGGAGAAATTGCAAAGGTCGAGCAATTGCTCAGAGATGAAAAGTGCCAGCACTGAAAGCTCTTGCTAGCCAGCACCCTTCCTTGGAAGCGCTTTTGTAGCCCTAAGAACACTGGGGCTCTGGGCTTCTCTAGCCACCTAATCTTCTGCTCATCCTCTCGCGTACTCTAAAGAGAGCTCAGGTGAGAAATTGCAAACGTCGAGCAATTGCTCAGAGATGAAAAGTGCCAGCACTGAAAGCTGTTGCTAGCCAGCACCCTTCCTTGGAAGCGCTTTTGTAGCCCTAAGAACAGTGGGGCTCTGGGCTTCTCTAGCCACCTAATCTTCTGCTCATCCTCTCGCGCACTCTAAAGAGAGCTCAGGTGAGAAATTGCAAACGTCGAGCAATTGCTCAGAGATGAAAAGTGCCAGCACTGAAAGCTCTTGCTAGCCAGCACCGTTACTTGGAAGTGCTTTCACAGGCGCAGCAACACTGGGGCTTTGCGCTTCTCTAGCCACCAAACGTCACGATCACTATCTCTCCGTCTCGTAGACTCGAACTGAGAGATTGCAAACGTCCGGCAATTGCTCAGAGATGAAAAGTGCCAGCACTGAAAGCTGTTGCTAGCCAGCACCCTTCCTTGGAAGCGCTTTCACAGGCGCAGCAACACTGGGGCTTTGCGCTTCTCTAGCCACCAAACGTCACGGTCAGTCTATTTCCATATCGTAGACACGAGCTGAGAGATTGCAAAGGTCGAGCAATTGCTCAGAGATGAAAAGTGCCAGCACTGAAAGCTCTTGCTAGCCAGCACCCTTCCTTGGAAGCGCTTTTGTAGCCCTAAGAACACTGGGGCTCTGGGCTTCTCTAGCCACCTAATCTTCTGCTCATCCTCTCGCGCACTCTAAAGAGAGCTCAGGTGAGAAATTGCAAACGTCGAGCAATTGCTCAGAGATGAAAAGTGCCAGCACTGAAAGCTGTTGCTAGCCAGCACCCTTCCTTGGAAGCGCTTTCACAGGCGCAGCAACACTGGGGCTTTGCGCTTCTCTACCCACCAAACGTCACGGTCACTATCTCTCCGTCTTGTAGACACGAGCTGAGGGATCGCAAACGTCGAGCAATTGCTCAGAGATGAAAAGTGCCAGCACTGAAAGCTCTTGCTAGCCAGCACCCTTCCTTGGAAGCGCTCTTGTAGCCCTTAGAACAGTGGGGCTCTGGGCTTCTCTAGCCACCTAATCTTCTGCTCATCCTCTCGTGCACTCTAAAGAGAGCTCAGGTGAGAAATTGCAAACGTTGAGCAATTGCTCAGAGATGAAAAGTGCCAGCACTGAAAGCTGTTGCTAGCCAGCACCCTTCCTTGGAAGCGCTTTTGTAGGCCTAAGAACACTGGAGCTCTTGGCTTCTCTAGCCACCTAATCTTCTGCTCATCCTCTCGTGCACTCTAAAAAGAGCTCAGGTGAGAAATTGCAAACGTCGAGCAATTGCTCAGAGATGAAAAGTGCCAGCACTGAAAGCTCTTGCTAGCCAGCACCCTTCCTTGGAAGCGCTTTTGTAGCCCTAAGAACAGTGGGGCTCTGGGCTTCTCTAGCCACCTAATCTTCTGCTCATCCTCTCGCGCACTCTAAAGAGAGCTCAGGTGAGAAATTGCAAACGTCGAGCAATTGCTCAGAGATGAAAAGTGCCAGCACTGAAAGCTCTTGCTAGCCAGCACCCTTCCTTGGAAGTGCTTTCACAGGCGCAGCAACACTGGGGCTTTGCGCTTCTCTAGCCACCAAACGTCACGGTCACTATCTCTCCGTCTTGTAGACACGAACTGAGAAATTGCAAACGTCGAGCAATTGCTCAGAGATGAAAAGTGCCAGCACTGAAAGCTCTTGCTAGCCAGCACCCTTCCTTGGAAGCGCTTTTGTAGGCCTAAGAACACTGGGGCTCTGGGCTTCTCTAGCCACCTAATCTTCTGCTCATCCTCTCGCGCACTCTAAAGAGAGCTCAGGTGAGAAATTGCAAACGTCGAGCAATTGCTCAGAGATGAAAAGTGCCAGCACTGAAAGCTGTTGCTAGCCAGCACCCTTCCTTGGAAGCGCTTTTGTAGCCCTATGAACACTGGGGCTCTGGGCTTCTCTAGCCACCTAATCTTCTGCTCATCCTCTCGCGCACTCTAAAGAGAGCTCAGGTGAGAGATTGCAAACGTCCGGCAATTGCTCAGAGATGAACAGTGCCAGCAGTGAAAGCTGTTGCTAGCCAGCACCCTTCCTTGGAAGCGCTTTTGTAGCCCTAAGAAGACTGGGGCTCTGGGCTTCTCTAGCCACCTAATCTTCTGCTCATCCTCTCTCGTACTCTAACGAGAGCTCAGGTGAGAAATTACAAATGTCGAGCAATTGCTCAGAGATGAAAAGTGCCAGCACTGAAAGCTCTTGCTAGCCAGCACCCTTCCTTGGAAGCGCTTTCACAGGCGCAGCAACACTGGGGCTTTGCGCTTCTCTAGCCACCAAACGTCACGGTCATTCTCTTTCCATCTCGTAGACACGAGCTGAGAAATTGCAAACGTCGAGCAATTGCTCAGAGATGAAAAGTGCCAGCACTGAAAGCTGTTGCTAGCCAGCACCCTTCCTTGGAAGTGCTTTTGTAGCCCTATGAACACTGGGGCTCTGGGCTTCTCTAGCCACCTAATCTTCTGCTCATCCTCTCGCGCACTCTAAAGAGAGCTCAGGTGAGAAATTGCAAACGTCGAGCAATTGCTCAGAGATGAAAAGTGCCAGCACTGAAAGCTGTTGCCAGCCAGCACCCTTCCTTGGAAGCGCTTTCACAGGCGCAGTAACACTGGGGCTTTGCGCTTCTCTAGCCACCAAAGGTCACGGTCATTCTCTTTTCATCTCGTAGACACGAGCTGAGAGATTGCAAACGTCGAGCAATTGCTCAGAGATGAAAAGTGCCAGCACTGAAAGCTCTTGCTAGCCAGCACCCTTCCTTGGAAGCGCTTTTGTAGCCCTAAGAACACTGGGGCTCTGGGCTTCTCTAGCCACCTAATCTTCTGCTCATCCTCTCGCGCACTCTAAAGAGAGCTCTGGTGAGAAATTGCAAACGTCGAGCAATTGCTCAGAGATGAAAAGTGCCAGCACTGAAAGCTGTTGCTAGCCAGCACCCTTCCTTGGAAGCGCTTTTGTAGCCCTAAGAAGACTGGGGCTCTGGGCTTCTCTAGCCACCTAATCTTCTGCTCATCCTCTCTCGTACTCTAACGAGAGCTCTGGTGAGAAATTACAAATGTCGAGCAATTGCTCAGAGATGAAAAGTGCCAGCACTGAAAGCTCTTGCTAGCCAGCACCCTTCCTTGGAAGCGCTTTCACAGGCGCAGCAGCACTGGGGCTTTGCGCTTCTCTAGCCACCAAACGTCACGATCACTATCTCTCTCCGACTCGTAGACACGAGCTGAGAAATTGCAAAGGTCGAGCAATTGCTCAGAGATGAAAAGTGCCAGCACTGAAAGCTCTTGCTAGCCAGCACCCTTCCTTGGAAGCGCTTTTGTAGCCCTAAGAACAGTGGGGCTCTGGGCTTCTCTAGCCACCTAATCTTCTGCTCATCCTCTCGCGCACTCTAAAGAGAGCTCAGGTGAGAAATTGCAAACGTCGAGCAATTGCTCAGAGATGAAAAGTGCCAGCACTGAAAGCTCTTGCTAGCCAGCACCCTTCCTTGGAAGCGCTTTCACAGGCGCAGTAACACTGGGGCTTTGCGCTTCTCTAGCCACCAAACGTCACGGTCATTCTCTTTCCATCTCGTAGACACGAGCTGAGAGATTGCAAACGTCGAGCAATTGCTCAGAGATGAAAAGTGCCAGCACTGAAAGCTGTTGCTAGCCAGCACCCTTCCTTAGAAGCGCTTTCACAGGCGCAGCAACACTGGGGCTTTGCGCTTCTCTAGCCACCAAACGTCACGGTCACTATCTCTCCGTCTTGTAGACACGAGCTGAGAAATTGCAAACGTCGAGCAATTGCTCAGAGATGAAAAGTGCCAGCACTGAAAGCTGTTGCTAGCCAGCCCCATTCCTTGGAAGCGCTCTTGTAGCCCTAAGAACAGTGGGGCTCTGGGCTTCTCTAGCCACCTAATCTTCTGCTCATCCTCTCGCGCACTCTAAAGAGAGCTCAGTTGAGAAATTGCAAAGGTCGAGCAATTGCTCAGAGATGAAAAGTGCCAGCACTGAAAGCTCTTGCTAGCCAGCACCCTTCCTTGGAAGCGCTTTTGTAGCCCTAAGAACACTGGGGCTCAGGGCTTCTCCAGCCACCTAATCTTCTGCTCATCCTCTCTCGTACTCTAACGAGAGCTCTGGTGAGAAATTACAAATGTCGAGCAATTGCTCAGAGATGAAAAGTGCCAGCACTGAAAGCTCTTGCTAGCCAGCACCCTTCCTTGGAAGCGCTTTCAGAGGCGCAGCAACACTGGGGCTTTGCGCTTCTCTAGCCACCAAACGTCACGGTCAGTCTCTTTCCATCTCGTAGACACGAGCTGAGAAATTGCAAACGTCGAGCAATTGCTCAGAGATGAAAAGTGCCAGCACTGAAAGCTCTTGCTAGCCAGCACCCTTCCTTGGAAACGCTTTTGTAGCCCTTAGAACACTGGGGCTCTGGGCTTCTCTAGCCACCTAATCTTCTGCTCATCCTCTCGCGCACTCTAAAGAGAGCTCAGGGGAGAAATTGCAAACGTCGAGCAATTGCTCAGAGATGAAAAGTGCCAGCACTGAAAGCTGTTGCTAGCCAGCACCCTTCCTTGGAAGCGCTTTCAGAGGCGCAGCAACACTGGGGCTTTGCGCTTCTCTAGCCACCAAACGTCACGGTCAGTCTCTTTCCATCTCGTAGACACGAGCTGAGAGATTGCAAACGTCGAGCAATTGATCAGATATGAAAAGTGCCAGCACTGAAAGCTCTTGCTAGCCAGCACCCTTCCTTAGAAGCACTTTCACAGGCGCAGCAACACTGGGGCTTTGCGCTTCTCTACCCACCAAACGTCACGGTCACTATCTCTCCGTCTTGTAGACACGAGCTGAGAAATTGCAAACGTCGAGCAATTGCTCAGAGATGAAAAGTGCCAGCACTGAAAGCTCTTGCTAGCCAGCACCCTTCCTTGGAAGCGCTTTCACAGGCGCAGCAACACTGGGGCTTTGCGCTTCTCTAGCCACCAAACGTCACGATCACTATCTCTCCATCTCGTAGACACGAGCTGAGAGATTGCAAACGTCGAGCAATTGCTCAGAGATGAAAAGTGCCAGCACTGAAAGCTCTTGCTAGCCAGCACCCTTCCTTGGAAGCGCTCTTGTAGCCCTTAGAACACTGGGGCTCTGTGCTTCTCTAGCCACCTAATCTTCTGCTCATCCTCTCGCGCACTCTAAAGAGAGCTCAGGTGAGAAATTGCAAATGTCGAGCAATTGCTCAGAGATGAAAAGTGCCAGCACTGAAAGCTGTTGCTAGCCAGCACCCTTCCTTGGAAGCGCTTTTGTAGCCCTAAGAACACTGGGGCTCTGGGCTTCTCCAGCCACCTAATCTTCTGCTCATCCTCTCTCGTACTCTAACGAGAGCTCTGGTGAGAAATTACAAATGTCGAGCAATTGCTCAGAGATGAAAAGTGCCAGCACTGAAAGCTGTTGCTAGCCAGCACCCTTCCTTGGAAGCGCTTTCACAGGCGCAGCAACACTGGGGCTTTGCGCTTCTCTAGCCACCAAACGTCACGGTCAGTCTCTTTCCATCTCGTAGACACGAGCTGAGAAATTGCAAACGTCGAGCAATTGCTCAGAGATGAAAAGTGCCAGCACTGAAAGCTCTTGCTAGCCAGCACCCTTCCTTGGAAACGCTCTTGTAGCCCTAAGAACAGTGGGGCTCTGGGCTTCTCTAGCCACCTAATCTTCTGCTCATCCTCTCGCACACTCTAAAGAGAGCTCAGGTGAGAAATTGCAAACGTCGAGCAATTGCTCAGAGATGAAAAGTGCCAGCACTGAAAGCTGTTGCTAGCCAGCACCCTTCCTTGGAAGCGCTTTCAGAGGCGCAGCAACACTGGGGCTTTGCGCTTCTCTAGCCACCAAACGTCACGGTCATTCTCTTTCCATCTCGTAGACACGAGCTGAGAGATTGCAAACGTCGAGCAATTGCTCAGAGATGAAAAGTGCCAGCACTGAAAGCTCTTGCTAGCCAGCACCCTTCCTTAGAAGCACTTTCACAGGCGCAGCAGCACTGGGGCTTTGCGCTTCTCTAGCCACCAAACGTCACGGTCACTATCTCTCCGTCTCGTAGACACGAGCTGAGAGATTGCAAACGTCGAGCAATTGCTCAGAGATGAAAAGTGCCAGCACTGAAAGCTCTTGCTAGCCAGCACCCTTCCTTGGAAGCGCTTTCAGAGGCGCAGCAACACTGGGGCTTTGCGCTTCTCTAGCCACCAAACGTCATGGTCAGTCTCTTTCCATCTCGTAGACACGAGCTGAGAGATTGAAAACGTCGAGCAATTGCTCAGATATGAAAAGTGCCAGCACTGAAAGCTCTTGCTAGCCAGCACCCTTCCTTGGAAGCGCTCTTGTAGCCCTTAGAACACTGGGGCTCTGTGCTTCTCTAGCCACCTAATCTTCTGCTCATCCTCTCGCGCACTCTAAAGAGAGCTCAGGTGAGAAATTGCAAACGTCGAGCAATTGCTCAGAGATGAAAAGTGCCAGCACTGAAAGCTCTTGCTAGCCAGCACCCTTCCTTGGAAGCGCTTTTGTAGCCCTAAGAACACTGGGGCTCTGGGCTTCTCCAGCCACCTAATCTTCTGCTCATCCTCTCTCGTACTCTAACGAGAGCTCTGGTGAGAAATTACAAATGTCGAGCAATTGCTCAGAGATGAAAAGTGCCAGCACTGAAAGCTCTTGCTAGCCAGCACCCTTCCTTGGAAGCGCTTTCACAGGCGCAGCAACACTGGGGCTTTGCGCTTCTCTAGCCACCAAACGTCACGGTCAGTCTCTTTCCATCTCGTAGACACGAGCTGAGAAATTGCAAACGTCGAGCAATTGCTCAGAGATGAAAAGTGCCAGCACTGAAAGCTCTTGCTAGCCAGCACCCTTCCTTGGAAACGCTCTTGTAGCCATAAGAACAGTGGGGCTCTGGGCTTCTCTAGCCACCTAATCTTCTGCTCATCCTCTCGCGCACTCTAAAGAGAGCTCAGGTGAGAAATTGCAAACGTCGAGCAATTGCTCAGAGATGAAAAGTGCCAGCACTGAAAGCTGTTGCTAGCCAGCACCCTTCCTTGGAAGCGCTTTCAGAGGCGCAGCAACACTGGGGCTTTGCGCTTCTCTACCCACCAAACGTCACGGTCATTCTCTTTCCATCTCGTAGACACGAGCTGAGAGATTACAAACGTCGAGCAATTGATCAGATATGAAAAGTGCCAGCACTGAAAGCTGTTGCTAGCCAGCACCCTTCCTTAGAAGCACTTTCACAGGCGCAGCAGCACTGGGGCTTTGCGCTTCTCTAGCCACCAAACGTCACGGTCACTATCTCTCCGTCTTGTAGACACGAGCTGAGAAATTGCAAACGTCGAGCAATTGCTCAGAGATGAAAAGTGCCAGCACTGAAAGCTCTTGCTAGCCAGCACCCTTCCTTGGAAGCGCTTTCACAGGCGCAGCAACACTGGGGCTTTGCGCTTCTCTACCCACCAAACGTCACGGTCAGTCTCTTTCCATCTCGTAGACACGAGCTGAGAGATTGCAAACGTCGAGCAATTGCTCAGAGATGAAAAGTGCCAGCACTGAAAGCTGTTGCTAGCCAGCACCCTTCCTTGGAAGCGCTCTTGTAGCCCTTAGAACACTGGGGCTCTGTGCTTCTCTAGCCACCTAATCTTCTGCTCATCCTCTCGCGCACTCTAAAGAGAGCTCAGGGGAGAAATTGCAAACGTCGAGCAATTGCTCAGAGATGAAAAGTGCCAGCACTGAAAGCTCTTGCTAGCCAGCACCCTTCCTTGGAAGCGCTTTCACAGGCGCAGCAACACTGGGGCTTTGCGCTTCTCTAGCCACCAAACGTCACGGTCAGTCTCTTTCCATCTCGTAGACACGAGCTGAGAGATTGCAAACGTCGAGCAATTGATCAGATATGAAAAGTGCCAGCACTGAAAGCTCTTGCTAGCCAGCACCCTTCCTTAGAAGCACTTTCACAGGCGCAGCAACACTGGGGCTTTGCGCTTCTCTAGCCACCAAACGTCACGGTCACTATCTCTCCGTCTTGTAGACACGAGCTGAGAAATTGCAAACGTCGAGCAATTGCTCAGAGATGAAAAGTGCCAGCACTGAAAGCTCTTGCTAGCCAGCACCCTTCCTTGGAAGCGCTTTCACAGGCGCAGCAACACTGGGGCTTTGCGCTTCTCTACCCACCAAACGTCATGGTCAGTCTCTTTCCATCTCGTAGACACGAGCTGAGAGATTGCAAACGTCGAGCAATTGCTCAGAGATGAAAAGTGCCAGCACTGAAAGCTCTTGCTAGCCAGCACCCTTCCTTGGAAGCGCTCTTGTAGCCCTTAGAACACTGGGGCTCTGTGCTTCTCTAGCCACCTAATCTTCTGCTCATCCTCTCGCGCACTCTAAAGAGAGCTCAGGTGAGAAATTGCAAACGTCGAGCAATTGCTCAGAGATGAAAAGTGCCAGCACTGAAAGCTCTTGCTAGCCAGCCCCCTTCCTTGGAAGCGCTTTTGTAGGCCTAAGAACACTGGGGCTCTGGGCTTCTCCAGCCACCTAATCTTCTGCTCATCCTCTCTCGTACTCTAAAGAGAGCTCTGGTGAGAAATTACAAATGTCGAGCAATTGCTCAAAGATGAAAAGTGCCAGCACTGAAAGCTCTTGCTAGCCAGCACCCTTCCTTGGAAGCGCTTTCACAGGCGCAGCAACACTGGGGCTTTGCGCTTCTCTAGCCACCAAACGTCACGGTCAGTCTCTTTCCATCTCGTAGACACGAGCTGAGAAATTGCAAACGTCGAGCAATTGCTCAGAGATGAAAAGTGCCAGCACTGAAAGCTCTTGCTAGCCAGCACCCTTCCTTGGAAACGCTCTTGTAGCCCTAAGAACAGTGGGGCTCTGGGCTTCTCTAGACACCTAATCTTCTGCTCATCCTCTCGCGCACTCTAAAGAGAGCTCAGGTGAGAAATTGCAAACGTCGAGCAATTGCTCAGAGATGAAAAGTGCCAGCACTGAAAGCTCTTGCTAGCCAGCACCCTTCCTTGGAAGCGCTTTCACAGGCGCAGCAACACTGGGGCTTTGCGCTTCTCTAGCCACCAAACGTCACGGTCATTCTCTTTCCATCTCGTAGACACGAGCTGAGAGATTGCAAACGTCGAGCAATTGCTCAGATATGAAAAGTGCCAGCACTGAAAGCTGTTGCTAGCCAGCACCCTTCCTTAGAAGCACTTTCACAGGCGCAGCAGCACTGGGGCTTTGCGCTTCTCTAGCCACCAAACGTCACGGTCACTATCTCTCCGTCTTGTAGACACGAGCTGAGAAATTGCAAACGTCGAGCAATTGCTCAGAGATGAAAAGTGCCAGCACTGAAAGCTCTTGCTAGCCAGCACCCTTCCTTGGAAGCGCTTTCACAGGCGCAGCAACACTGGGGCTTTGCGCTTCTCTAGCCACCAAACGTCATGGTCAGTCTCTTTCCATCTCGTAGACACGAGCTGAGAGATTGAAAACGTCGAGCAATTGCTCAGATATGAAAAGTGCCAGCACTGAAAGCTCTTGCTAGCCAGCACCCTTCCTTGGAAGCGCTCTTGTAGCCCTTAGAACACTGGGGCTCTGGGCTTCTCTAGCCACCTAATCTTCTGCTCATCCTCTCGCGCACTCTAAAGAGAGCTCAGGTGAGAAATTGCAAACGTCGAGCAATTGCTCAGAGATGAAAAGTGCCAGCACTGAAAGCTCTTGCTAGCCAGCACCCTTCCTTGGAAGCGCTTTTGTAGCCCTAAGAACACTGGGGCTCTGGGCTTCTCCAGCCACCTAATCTTCTGCTCATCCTCTCTCGTACTCTAACGAGAGCTCTGGTGAGAAATTGCAAAGGTCGAGCAATTGCTCAGAGATGAAAAGTGCCAGCACTGAAAGCTCTTGCTAGCCAGCACCCTTCCTTGGAAGCGCTTTCACAGGCGCAGCAACACTGGGGCTTTGCGCTTCTCTAGCCACCAAACGTCACGGTCAGTCTCTTTCCATCTCGTAGACACGAGCTGAGAAATTGCAAACGTCGAGCAATTGCTCAGAGATGAAAAGTGCCAGCACTGAAAGCTCTTGCTAGCCAGCACCCTTCCTTGGAAACGCTCTTGTAGCCATAAGAACAGTGGGGCTCTGGGCTTCTCTAGCCACCTAATCTTCTGCTCATCCTCTCGCGCACTCTAAAGAGAGCTCAGGTGAGAAATTGCAAACGTCGAGCAATTGCTCAGAGATGAAAAGTGCCAGCACTGAAAGCTCTTGCTAGCCAGCACCCTTCCTTGGAAGCGCTTTCAGAGGCGCAGCAACACTGGGGCTTTGCGCTTCTCTACCCACCAAACGTCACGGTCATTCTCTTTCCATCTCGTAGACACGAGCTGAGAGATTGCAAACGTCGAGCAATTGATCAGATATGAAAAGTGCCAGCACTGAAAGCTGTTGCTAGCCAGCACCCTTCCTTAGAAGCACTTTCACAGGCGCAGCAGCACTGGGGCTTTGCGCTTCTCTAGCCACCAAACGTCACGGTCACTATCTCTCCGTCTTGTAGACACGAGCTGAGAAATTGCAAACGTCGAGCAATTGCTCAGAGATGAAAAGTGCCAGCACTGAAAGCTCTTGCTAGCCAGCACCCTTCCTTGGAAGCGCTTTCACAGGCGCAGCAACACTGGGGCTTTGCGCTTCTCTAGCCACCAAACGTCACGGTCAGTCTCTTTCCATCTCGTAGACACGAGCTGAGAGATTGCAAACGTCGAGCAATTGCTCAGAGATGAAAAGTGCCAGCACTGAAAGCTCTTGCTAGCCAGCACCCTTCCTTGGAAGCGCTCTTGTAGCCCTTAGAACACTGGGGCTCTGTGCTTCTCTAGCCACCTAATCTTCTGCTCATCCTCTCGCGCACTCTAAAGAGAGCTCAGGTGAGAAATTGCAAAGGTCGAGCAATTGCTCAGAGATGAAAAGTGCCAGCACTGAAAGCTGTTGCTAGCCAGCACCCTTCCTTGGAAGCGCTTTCAGAGGCGCAGCAACACTGGGGCTTTGCGCTTCTCTAGCCACCAAACGTCACGGTCATTCTCTTTCCATCTCGTAGACACGAGCTGAGAGATTGCAAACGTCGAGCAATTGCTCAGAGATGAAAAGTGCCAGCACTGAAAGCTGTTGCTAGCCAGCACCCTTCCTTAGAAGCGCTTTCAGAGGCGCAGCAACACTGGGGCTTTGCGCTTCTCTACCCACCAAACGTCACGGTCACTATCTCTCCGTCTTGTAGACACGAGCTGAGAAATTGCAAACGTCGAGCAATTGCTCAGAGATGAAAAGTGCCAGCACTGAAAGCTCTTGCTAGCCAGCACCCTTCCTTGGAAGCGCTTTCACAGGCGCAGCAACACTGGGGCTTTGCGCTTCTCTACCCACCAAACGTCACGGTCAGTCTCTTTCCATCTCGTAGACACGAGCTGAGAGATTGCAAACGTCGAGCAATTGCTCAGAGATGAAAAGTGCCAGCACTGAAAGCTCTTGCTAGCCAGCACACTTCCTTGGAAGCGCTCTTGTAGCCCTTAGAACAGTGTGGCTCTGGGCTTCTCTAGCCACCTAATCTTCTGCTCATCCTCTCGCGCACTCTAAAGAGAGCTCAGGTGAGAAATTGCAAACGTCGAGCAATTGCTCAGAGATGAACAGTGCCAGCACTGAAAGCTGTTGCTAGCCAGCACCCTTCCTTGGAAGCGCTTTTGTAGCCCTAAGAACACTGGGGATCTGGGCTTCTCCAGCCACCTAATCTTCTGCTCATCCTCTCTCGTACTCTAAAGAGAGCTCTGGTGAGAAATTACAAATGTCGAGCAATTGCTCAGAGATGAAAAGTGCCAGCACTGAAAGCTGTTGCTAGCCAGCACCCTTCCTTGGAAGCGCTTTCACAGGCGCAGCAACACTGGGGCTTTGCGCTTCTCTAGCCACCAAAGGTCACGGTCAGTCTCTTTCCATCTCGTAGACACGAGCTGAGAGATTGCAAACGTCGAGCAATTGCTCAGAGATGAAAAGTGCCAGCACTGAAAGCTCTTGCTAGCCAGCACCCTTCCTTGGAAGCGCTCTTGTAGCCCTTAGAACACTGGGGCTCTGTGCTTCTCTAGCCACCTAATCTTCTGCTCATCCTCTCGCGCACTCTAAAGAGAGCTCAGGTGAGAAATTGCAAACGTCGAGCAATTGCTCAGAGATGAAAAGTGCCAGCACTGAAAGCTCTTGCTAGCCAGCACCCTTCCTTGGAAGCGCTTTTGTAGCCCTAAGAACAGTGGGGCTCTGTGTTTCTCCAGCCACCTAATCTTCTGCTCATCCTCTCTCGTACTCTAACGAGAGCTCTGGTGAGAAATTACAAATGTCGAGCAATTGCTCAGAGATGAAAAGTGCCAGCACTGAAAGCTCTTGCTAGCCAGCACCCTTCCTTGGAAGCGCTTTCACAGGCGCAGCAACACTGGGGCTTTGCGCTTCTCTACCCACCAAACGTCACGGTCAGTCTCTTTCCATCTCGTAGACACGAGCTGAGAAATTGCAAACGTCGAGCAATTCCTCAGAGATGAAAAGTGCCAGCACTGAAAGCTCTTGCTAGCCAGCACCCTTCCTTGGAAACGCTCTTGTAGCCCTAAGAACAGTGGGGCTCTGGGCTTCTCTAGCCACCTCATCTTCTGCTCATCCTCTCGCGCACTCTAAAGAGAGCTCAGGTGAGAAATTGCAAACGTCGAGCAATTGCTCAGAGATGAAAAGTGCCAGCACTGAAAGCTGTTGCTAGCCAGCACCCTTCCTTGGAAGCGCTTTCACAGGCGCAGCAACACTGGGGCTTTGCGCTTCTCTAGCCACCAACGTCACGGTCATTCTCTTTCCATCTCGTAGACATGAGCTGAGAGATTGCAAACGTCGAGCAATTGCTCAGAGATGAAAAGTGCCAGCACTGAAAGCTGTTGCTAGCCAGCACCCTTCCTTAGAAGCACTTTCACAGGCGCAGCAGCACTGGGGCTTTGCGCTTCTCTAGCCACCAAACGTCACGGTCACTATCTCTCCGTCTTGTAGACACGAGCTGAGAAATTGCAAACGTCGAGCAATTGCTCAGAGATGAAAAGTGCCAGCACTGAAAGCTCTTGCTAGCCAGCACCCTTCCTTGGAAGCGCTTTCACAGGCGCAGCAACACTGGGGCTTTGCGCTTCTCTAGCCACCAAACGTCACGGTCAGTCTCTTTCCATCTCGTAGACACGAGCTGAGAGATTGCAAACGTCGAGCAATTGCTCAGAGATGAAAAGTGCCAGCACTGAAAGCTCTTGCTAGCCAGCACCCTTCCTTGGAAGCGCTCTTGTACCCCTTAGAACACTGGGGCTCTGTGCTTCTCTAGCCACCTAATCTTCTGCTCATCCTCTCGCGCACTCTAAAGAGAGCTCAGGTGAGAAATTGCAAACGTCGAGCAATTGCTCAGAGATGAACAGTGCCAGCAGTGAAAGCTGTTGCTAGCCAGCACCCTTCCTTGGAAGCGCTTTTGTAGCCCTAAGAACACTGGGGCTCTGGGCTTCTCCAGCCACCTAATCTTCTGCTCATCCTCTCTCGTACTCTAACGAGAGCTCTGGTGAGTAATTACAAATGTCGAGCAATTGCTCAGAGATGAAAAGTGCCAGCACTGAAAGCTCTTGCTAGCCAGCACCCTTCCTTAGAAGCGCTTTCACAGGCGCAGCAACACTGGGGCTTTGCGCTTCTCTACCCACCAAACGTCACGGTCAGTCTCTTTCCATCTCGTAGACACGAGCTGAGAGATTGCAAACGTCGAGCAATTGCTCAGAGATGAAAAGTGCCAGCACTGAAAGCTCTTGCTAGCCAGCACACTTCCTTGGAAGCGCTCTTGTAGCCCTTAGAACAGTGTGGCTCTGGGCTTCTCTAGCCACCTAATCTTCTGCTCATCCTCTCGCGCACTCTAAAGAGAGCTCAGGTGAGAAATTGCAAACGTCGAGCAATTGCTCAGAGATGAACAGTGCCAGCACTGAAAGCTGTTGCTAGCCAGCACCCTTCCTTGGAAGCGCTTTTGTAGGCCTAAGAACACTGGGGATCTGGGCTTCTCCAGCCACCTAATCTTCTGCTCATCCTCTCTCGTACTCTAAAGAGAGCTCTGGTGAGAAATTACAAATGTCGAGCAATTGCTCAGAGATGAAAAGTGCCAGCACTGAAAGCTGTTGCTAGCCAGCACCCTTCCTTGGAAGCGCTTTCACAGGCGCAGCAACACTGGGGCTTTGCGCTTCTCTAGCCACCAAAGGTCACGGTCAGTCTCTTTCCATCTCGTAGACACGAGCTGAGAGATTGCAAACGTCGAGCAATTGCTCAGAGATGAAAAGTGCCAGCACTGAAAGCTCTTGCTAGCCAGCACCCTTCCTTGGAAGCGCTCTTGTAGCCCTTAGAACACTGGGGCTCTGTGCTTCTCTAGCCACCTAATCTTCTGCTCATCCTCTCGCGCACTCTAAAGAGAGCTCAGGTGAGAAATTGCAAACGTCGAGCAATTGCTCAGAGATGAAAAGTGCCAGCACTGAAAGCTCTTGCTAGCCAGCACCCTTCCTTGGAAGCGCTTTTGTAGCCCTAAGAACAGTGGGGCTCTGTGTTTCTCCAGCCACCTAATCTTCTGCTCATCCTCTCTCGTACTCTAACGAGAGCTCTGGTGAGAAATTGCAAACGTCGAGCAATTGCTCAGAGATGAAAAGTGCCAGCACTGAAAGCTCTTGCTAGCCAGCACCCTTCCTTGGAAGCGCTTTCACAGGCGCAGCAACACTGGGGCTTTGCGCTTCTCTACCCACCAAACGTCACGGTCAGTCTCTTTCCATCTCGTAGACACGAGCTGAGAAATTGCAAACGTCGAGCAATTCCTCAGAGATGAAAAGTGCCAGCACTGAAAGCTCTTGCTAGCCAGCACCCTTCCTTGGAAACGCTCTTGTAGCCCTAAGAACAGTGGGGCTCTGGGCTTCTCTAGCCACCTCATCTTCTGCTCATCCTCTCGCGCACTCTAAAGAGAGCTCAGGTGAGAAATTGCAAACGTCGAGCAATTGCTCAGAGATGAAAAGTGCCAGCACTGAAAGCTGTTGCTAGCCAGCACCCTTCCTTGGAAGCGCTTTCACAGGCGCAGCAACACTGGGGCTTTGCGCTTCTCTAGCCACCAACGTCACGGTCATTCTCTTTCCATCTCGTAGACATGAGCTGAGAGATTGCAAACGTCGAGCAATTGCTCAGATATGAAAAGTGCCAGCACTGAAAGCTGTTGCTAGCCAGCACCCTTCCTTAGAAGCACTTTCACAGGCGCAGCAGCACTGGGGCTTTGCGCTTCTCTAGCCACCAAACGTCACGGTCACTATCTCTCCGTCTTGTAGACACGAGCTGAGAAATTGCAAACGTCGAGCAATTGCTCAGAGATGAAAAGTGCCAGCACTGAAAGCTCTTGCTAGCCAGCACCCTTCCTTGGAAGCGCTTTCACAGGCGCAGCAACACTGGGGCTTTGCGCTTCTCTAGCCACCAAACGTCACGGTCAGTCTCTTTCCATCTCGTAGACACGAGCTGAGAGATTGCAAACGTCGAGCAATTGCTCAGAGATGAAAAGTGCCAGCACTGAAAGCTCTTGCTAGCCAGCACCCTTCCTTGGAAGCGCTCTTGTACCCCTTAGAACACTGGGGCTCTGTGCTTCTCTAGCCACCTAATCTTCTGCTCATCCTCTCGCGCACTCTAAAGAGAGCTCAGGTGAGAAATTGCAAACGTCGAGCAATTGCTCAGAGATGAACAGTGCCAGCAGTGAAAGCTGTTGCTAGCCAGCACCCTTCCTTGGAAGCGCTTTTGTAGCCCTAAGAACACTGGGGCTCTGGGCTTCTCCAGCCACCTAATCTTCTGCTCATCCTCTCTCGTACTCTAACGAGAGCTCTGGTGAGTAATTACAAATGTCGAGCAATTGCTCAGAGATGAAAAGTGCCAGCACTGAAAGCTCTTGCTAGCCAGCACACTTCCTTGGAAGCGCTCTTGTAGCCCTTAGAACAGTGTGGCTCTAGGCTTCTCTAGCCACCTAATCTTCTGCTCATCCTCTCGCGCACTCTAAAGAGAGCTCTGGTGAGAAATTGCAAACGTCGAGCAATTGCTCAGAGATGAACAGTGCCAGCACTGAAAGCTGTTGCTAGCCAGCACCCTTCCTTGGAAGCGCTTTTGTAGCCCTAAGAACACTGGGGATCTGGGCTTCTCCAGCCACCTAATCTTCTGCTCATCCTCTCTCGTACTCTAAAGAGAGCTCTGGTGAGAAATTACAAATGTCGAGCAATTGCTCAGAGATGAAAAGTGCCAGCACTGAAAGCTGTTGCTAGCCAGCACCCTTCCTTGGAAGCGCTTTCAGAGGCGCAGCAACACTGGGGCTTTGCGCTTCTCTAGCCACCAACGTCACGGTCAGTCTCTTTCCATCTCGTAGACACGAGCTGAGAGATTGCAAACGTCGAGCAATTGCTCAGAGATGAAAAGTGCCAGCACTGAAAGCTCTTGCTAGCCAGCACCCTTCCTTGGAAGCGCTCTTGTAGCCCTTAGAACACTGGGGCTCTGTGCTTCTCTAGCCACCTAATCTTCTGCTCATCCTCTCGCGCACTCTAAAGAGAGCTCAGGTGAGAAATTGCAAACGTCGAGCAATTGCTCAGAGATGAAAAGTGCCAGCACTGAAAGCTCTTGCTAGCCAGCACCCTTCCTTGGAAGCGCTTTTGTAGCCCTAAGAACACTGGGGCTCTGGGCTTCTCCAGCCACCTAATCTTCTGCTCATCCTCTCTCGTACTCTAACGAGAGCTCTGGTGAGAAATTACAAATGTCGAGCAATTGCTCAGAGATGAAAAGTGCCAGCACTGAAAGCTGTTGCTAGCCAGCACCCTTCCTTGGAAGCGCTTTCACAGGCGCAGCAACACTGGGGCTTTGCGCTTCTCTAGCCACCAAACGTCACGGTCAGTCTCTTTCCATCTCGTAGACACGAGCTGAGAAATTGCAAACGTCGAGCAATTGCTCAGAGATGAAAAGTGCCAGCACTGAAAGCTCTTGCTAGCCAGCACCCTTCCTTGGAAACGCTCTTGTAGCCCTAAGAACAGTGGGGCTCTGGGCTTCTCTAGCCACCTAATCTTCTGCTCATCCTCTCGCGCACTCTAAAGAGAGCTCAGGTGAGAAATTGCAAACGTCGAGCAATTGCTTAGAGATGAAAAGTGCCAGCACTGAAAGCTGTTGCTAGCCAGCACCCTTCCTTGGAAGCGCTTTCAGAGGCGCAGCAACACTGGGGCTTTGCGCTTCTCTAGCCACCAACGTCACGGTCATTCTCTTTCCATCTCGTAGACATGAGCTGAGAGATTGCAAACGTCGAGCAATTGCTCAGATATGAAAAGTGCCAGCACTGAAAGCTCTTGCTAGCCAGCACCCTTCCTTAGAAGCACTTTCACAGGCGCAGCAGCACTGGGGCTTTGCGCTTCTCTAGCCACCAAACGTCACGGTCACTATCTCTCCGTCTTGTAGACACGAGCTGAGAAATTGCAAACGTCGAGCAATTGCTCAGAGATGAAAAGTGCCAGCACTGAAAGCTCTTGCTAGCCAGCACCCTTCCTTGGAAGCGCTTTCACAGGCGCAGCAACACTGGGGCTTTGCGCTTCTCTAGCCACCAAACGTCACGGTCAGTCTCTTTCCATCTCGTAGACACGAGCTGAGAGATTGCAAACGTCGAGCAATTGCTCAGAGATGAAAAGTGCCAGCACTGAAAGCTCTTGCTAGCCAGCACCCTTCCTTGGAAGCGCTCTTGTAGCCCTTAGAACACTGGGGCTCTGTGCTTCTCTAGCCACCTAATCTTCTGCTCATCCTCTCGCGCACTCTAAAGAGAGCTCAGGTGAGAAATTGCAAACGTCGAGCAATTGCTCAGAGATGAACAGTGCCAGCAGTGAAAGCTGTTGCTAGCCAGCACCCTTCCTTGGAAGCGCTTTTGTAGCCCTAAGAACACTGGGGCTCTGGGCTTCTCCAGCCACCTAATCTTCTGCTCATCCTCTCTCGTACTCTAACGAGAGCTCTGGTGAGTAATTACAAATGTCGAGCAATTGCTCAGAGATGAAAAGTGCCAGCACTGAAAGCTCTTGCTAGCCAGCACACTTCCTTGGAAGCGCTCTTGTAGCCCTTAGAACAGTGTGGCTCTGGGCTTCTCTAGCCACCTAATCTTCTGCTCATCCTCTCGCGCACTCTAAAGAGAGCTCAGGTGAGAAATTGCAAACGTCGAGCAATTGCTCAGAGATGAAAAGTGCCAGCACTGAAAGCTGTTGCTAGCCAGCACCCTTCCTTGGAAGCGCTTTTGTAGCCCTAAGAACACTGGGGATCTGGGCTTCTCCAGCCACCTAATCTTCTGCTCATCCTCTCGCGCACTCTAAAGAGAGCTCTGGTGAGAAATTACAAATGTCGAGCAATTGCTCAGAGATGAAAAGTGCCAGCACTGAAAGCTGTTGCTAGCCAGCACCCTTCCTTGGAAGCGCTTTCACAGGCGCAGCAACACTGGGGCTTTGCGCTTCTCTAGCCACCAAAGGTCACGGTCAGTCTCTTTCCATCTCGTAGACACGAGCTGAGAGATTGCAAACGTCGAGCAATTGCTCAGAGATGAAAAGTGCCAGCACTGAAAGCTCTTGCTAGCCAGCACCCTTCCTTGGAAGCGCTCTTGTAGCCCTTAGAACACTGGGGCTCTGTGCTTCTCTAGCCACCTAATCTTCTCCTCATCCTCTCGCGCACTCTAAAGAGAGCTCAGGTGAGAAATTGCAAACGTCGAGCAATTGCTCAGAGATGAAAAGTGCCAGCACTGAAAGCTCTTGCTAGCCAGCACCCTTCCTTGGAAGCGCTTTTGTAGCCCTAAGAACACTGGGGCTCTGGGCTTCTCCAGCCACCTAATCTTCTGCTCATCCTCTCTCGTACTCTAGCGAGAGCTCTGGTGAGAAATTACAAATGTCGAGCAATTGCTCAGAGATGAAAAGTGCCAGCACTGAAAGCTCTTGCTAGCCAGCACCCTTCCTTGGAAGCGCTTTCAGAGGCGCAGCAACACTGGGGCTTTGCGCTTCTCTAGCCACCAAACGTCACGGTCAGTCTCTTTCCATCTCGTAGACACGAGCTGAGAAATTGCAAACGTCGAGCAATTGCTCAGAGATGAAAAGTGCCAGCACTGAAAGCTCTTGCTAGCCAGCACCCTTCCTTGGAAACGCTCTTGTAGCCCTAAGAACAGTGGGGCTCTGGGCTTCTCTAGCCACCTAATCTTCTGCTCATCCTCTCGCGCACTCTAAAGAGAGCTCAGGTGAGAAATTGCAAACGTCGAGCAATTGCTTAGAGATGAAAAGTGCCAGCACTGAAAGCTGTTGCTAGCCAGCACCCTTCCTTGGAAGCGCTTTCAGAGGCGCAGCAACACTGGGGCTTTGCGCTTCTCTAGCCACCAACGTCACGGTCATTCTCTTTCCATCTCGTAGACATGAGCTGAGAGATTGCAAACGTCGAGCAATTGCTCAGATATGAAAAGTGCCAGCACTGAAAGCTGTTGCTAGCCAGCACCCTTCCTTAGAAGCACTTTCACAGGCGCAGCAGCACTGGGGCTTTGCGCTTCTCTAGCCACCAAACGTCACGGTCACTATCTCTCCGTCCTGTAGACACGAGCTGAGAAATTGCAAACGTCGAGCAATTGCTCAGAGATGAAAAGTGCCAGCACTGAAAGCTCTTGCTAGCCAGCACCCTTCCTTGGAAGCGCTTTCACAGGCGCAGCAACACTGGGGCTTTGCGCTTCTCTAGCCACCAAACGTCACGGTCAGTCTCTTTCCATCTCGTAGACACGAGCTGAGAGATTGCAAACGTCGAGCAATTGCTCAGAGATGAAAAGTGCCAGCACTGAAAGCTCTTGCTAGCCAGCACCCTTCCTTGGAAGCGCTCTTGTAGCCCTTAGAACACTGGGGCTCTGTGCTTCTCTAGCCACCTAATCTTCTGCTCATCCTCTCGCGCACTCTAAAGAGAGCTCAGGTGAGAAATTGCAAACGTCGAGCAATTGCTCAGAGATGAACAGTGCCAGCAGTGAAAGCTGTTGCTAGCCAGCACCCTTCCTTGGAAGCGCTTTTGTAGCCCTAAGAACACTGGGGCTCTGGGCTTCTCCAGCCACCTAATCTTCTGCTCATCCTCTCTCGTACTCTAACGAGAGCTCTGGTGAGTAATTACAAATGTCGAGCAATTGCTCAGAGATGAAAAGTGCCAGCACTGAAAGCTCTTGCTAGCCAGCACCCTTCCTTAGAAGCGCTTTCACAGGCGCAGCAACACTGGGGCTTTGCGCTTCTCTACCCACCAAACGTCACGGTCATTCTCTTTCCATCTCGTAGACACGAGCTGAGAAATTGCAAACGTCGAGCAATTGCTCAGAGATGAAAAGTGCCAGCACTGAAAGCTCTTGCTAGCCAGCACCCTTCCTTGGAAACGCTCTTGTAGGCCTAAGAACACTGGGGCTCTGGGCTTCTCTAGCCACCTAATCTTCTGCTCATCCTCTCGCGCACTCTAAAGAGAGCTCAGGTGAGAAATTGCAAACGTCGAGCAATTGCTCAGAGATGAAAAGTGCCAGCACTGAAAGCTGTTGCTAGCCAGCACCCTTCCTTGGAAGCGCTTTCAGAGGCGCAGCAACACTGGGGCTTTGCGCTTCTCTAGCCACCAAAGGTCACGGTCATTCTCTTTCCATCTCGTAGACACGAGCTGAGAGATTGCAAACGTCGAGCAATTGCTCAGAGATGAAAAGTGCCAGCACTGAAAGCTGTTGCTAGCCAGCACCCTTCCTTAGAAGCACTTTCACAGGCGCAGCAGCACTGGGGCTTTGCGCTTCTCTAGCCACCAAAGGTCACGGTCACTATCTCTCCGTCTTGTAGACACGAGCTGAGAAATTGCAAACGTCGAGCAATTGCTCAGAGATGAAAATTGCCAGCACTGAAAGCTGTTGCTAGCCAGCACCCTTCCTTGGAAGCGCTCTTGTAGCCCTTAGAACACTGGGGCTCTGTGCTTCTCTAGCCACCTAATCTTCTGCTCATCCTCTCGCGCACTCTAAAGAGAGCTCAGGTGTGAAATTGCAAAACGTCGAGCAATTGCTCAGAGATGAAAAGTGCCAGCACTGAAAGCTCTTGCTAGCCAGCACCCTTCCTTGGAAGCGCTTTTGTAGCCCTAAAAACACTGGGGCTCTGGGCTTCTGTAGCCACCTAATCTTCTGCTCATCCTCTCTCGTACTCTAACGAGAGCTCTGGTGAGAAATTACAAATGTCGAGCAATTGCTCAGAGATGAAAAGTGCCAGCACTGAAAGCTCTTGCTAGCCAGCACCCTTCCTTGGAAGCGCTTTCACAGGCGCAGCAACACTGGGGCTTTGCGCTTCTCTACCCACCAAACGTCACGGTCATTCTCTTTCCATCTCGTAGACACGAGCTGAGAGATTGCAAACGTCGAGCAATTGCTCAGAGATGAAAAGTGCCAGCACTGAAAGCTGTTGCTAGCCAGCACCCTTCCTTGGAAGCGCTCTTGTAGCCCTTAGAACACTGGGGCTCTGTGCTTCTCTAGCCACCTAATCTTCTGCTCATCCTCTCGCGCACTCTAAAGAGAGCTCAGGTGTGAAATTGCAAAACGTCGAGCAATTGCTCAGAGATGAAAAGTGCCAGCACTGAAAGCTCTTGCTAGCCAGCACCCTTCCTTGGAAGCGCTTTTGTAGGCCTAAGAACACTGGGGCTCTGGGCTTCTCTAGCCACCTAATCTATTGCTCATCCTGTCGCGCACTCTAAAGAGAGCTCAGGTGAGAAATTGCAAACATCGAGGAATTGCTCAGAGATGAAAAGTGCCAGCACTGAAAGCTGTTGCTAGCCAGCACCCTTCCTTGGAAGCGCTTTCACAGGCGCAGCAACACTGGGGCTTTGCGCTTCTCTAGCCACCAAACGTCACGGTCAGTCTCTTTCCATCTCGTAGACACGAGCTGAGAAATTGCAAACGTCGAGCAATTCCTCAGAGATGAAAAGTGCCAGCACTGAAAGCTCTTGCTAGCCAGCACCCTTCCTTGGAAGTGCTTTTGTAGGCCTAAGAACACTGGGGCTCTGGGCTTCTCTAGCCACCTAATCTTCTGCTCATCCTCTCGCGCACTCTAAAGAGAGCTCAGGTGAGAAATTGCAAAGGTCGAGCAATTGCTCAGAGATGAAAAGTGCCAGCACTGAAAGCTCTTGCTAGCCAGCACCCTTCCTTGGAAGCGCTTTTGTAGCCCTAAGAACACTGGGGCTCTGGGCTTCTCTAGCCACCTAATCTTCTGCTCATCCTCTCTCGTACTCTAACGAGAGCTCTGGTGAGAAATTGCAAACGTCGAGCAATTGCTCAGAGATGAAAAGTGCCAGCACTGAAAGCTCTTGCTAGCCAGCACCCTTCCTTGGAAGCGCTTTCACAGGCGCAGCAACACTGGGGCTTTGCGCTTCTCTAGCCACCAAACGTCACGGTCATTCTCTTTCCATCTCGTAGACACGAGCTGAGAGATTGCAAACGTCGAGCAATTGCTCAGAGATGAAAAGTGCCAGCACTGAAAGCTGTTGCTAGCCAGCACCCTTCCTTGGAAGCGCTCTTGTAGCCCTTAGAACACTGGGGCTCTGTGCTTCTCTAGCCACCTAATCTTCTGCTCATCCTCTCGCGCACTCTAAAGAGAGCTCAGGTGTGAAATTGCAAAACGTCGAGCAATTGCTCAGAGATGAAAAGTGCCAGCACTGAAAGCTCTTGCTAGCCAGCACCCTTCCTTGGAAGCGCTTTTGTAGCCCTAAAAACACTGGGGCTCTGGGCTTCTGTAGCCACCTAATCTTCTGCTCATCCTCTCTCGTACTCTAACAAGAGCTCTGGTGAGAAATTACAAATGTCGAGCAATTGCTCAGAGATGAAAAGTGCCAGCACTGAAAGCTCTTGCTAGCCAGCACCCTTCCTTGGAAGCGCTTTCACAGGCGCAGCAACACTGGGGCTTTGCGCTTCTCTAGCCACCAAACGTCACGGTCACTATCTCTCCGTCTTGTAGACACGAGCTGAGAAATTGCAAACGTCGAGCAATTGCTCAGAGATGAAAAGTGCCAGCACTGAAAGCTGTTGCTAGCCAGCAGCCTTCCTTGGAAGCGCTTTTGTAGCCCTAAGAACACTGGGGCTCTGGGCTTGTCTAGCCACCTAATCTTCTGCTCATCCTCTCGCGCACTCTAAAGAGAGCTCAGGTGAGAAATTGCAAAGGTCGAGCAATTGCTCAGAGATGAAAAGTGCCAGCAGTGAAAGCTGTTGCTAGCCAGCACCCTTCCTTGGAAGCGCTTTCACAGGCGCAGTAACACTGGGGCTTTGCGCTTCTCTAGCCACCAAACGTCACGGTCATTCTCTTTCCATCTCGTAGACACGAGCTGAGAGATTGCAAACGTCGAGCAATTGCTCAGAGATGAAAAGTGCCAGCACTGAAAGCTCTTGCTAGCCAGCACCCTTCCTTAGAAGCGCTTTCACAGGCGCAGCAACACTGGGGCTTTGCGCTTCTCTAGCCACCAAACGTCACGGTCACTATCTCTCCGTCTTGTAGACACGAGCTGAGAAATTGCAAACGTCGAGCAATTGCTCAGAGATGAAAAGTGCCAGCACTGAAAGCTCTTGCTAGCCAGCACCCTTCCTTGGAAGTGCTTTTGTAGGCCTAAGAACACTGGGGCTCTGGGCTTCTCTAGCCACCTAATCTTCTGTTCATCCTCTCGCGCACTCTAAAGAGAGCTCAGGTGAGAAATTGCAAATGTCGAGCAATTGCTCAGAGATGAAAAGTGCCAGCACTGAAAGCTCTTGCTAGCCAGCACCCTTCCTTGGAAGCGCTTTCACAGGCGCAGTAACACTGGGGCTTTGCGCTTCTCTAGCCACCAAAGGTCACGGTCAGTCTCTTTCCATCTCGTAGACACGAGCTGAGAGATTGCAAACGTCGAGCAATTGCTCAGAGATGAAAAGTGCCAGCACTGAAAGCTGTTGCTAGCCAGCACCCTTCCTTGGAAGCGCTTTTGTAGGCCTAAGAACACTGGGGCTCTGGGCTTCTCTAGCCACCTAATCTTCTGCTCATCCTCTCGCGCACTCTAAAGAGAGCTCAGGTGAGAAATTGCAAACGTCGAGCAATTGCTCAGAGATGAAAAGTGCCAGCACTGAAAGCTCTTGCTAGCCAACACCCTTCCTTGGAAGTGCTTTTGTAGGCCTAAGAACACTGGGGCTCTGGGCTTCTCTAGCCACCTAATCTTCTGCTCATCCTCTCTCGTACTCTAACGAGAGCTCTGGTGAGAAATTGCAAAGGTCGAGCAATTGCTCAGAGATGAAAAGTGCCAGCACTGAAAGCTGTTGCTAGCCAGCACCCTTCCTTGGAAGCGCTTTCACAGGCGCAGCAACACTGGGGCTTTGCGCTTCTCTAGCCACCAAACGTCATGGTCATTCTCTTTCCATCTCGTAGACACGAGCTGAGAAATTGCAAACGTCGAGCAATTGCTCAGATATGAAAAGTGCCAGCACTGAAAGCTGTTGCTAGCCAGCACCCTTCCTTGGAAGTGCTTTTGTAGGCCTAAGAACAGTGGGGCTCTGGGCTTCTCTAGCCACCTAATCTTCTGCTCATCCTCTCGCGCACTCTAAAGAGAGCTCAGGTGAGAAATTGCAAACGTCGAGCAATTGCTCAGAGATGAAAAGTGCCAGCACTGAAAGCTGTTGCTAGCCAGCACCCTTCCTTGGAAGCGCTTTCAGAGGCGCAGCAACACTGGGGCTTTGCGCTTCTCTAGCCACCAAACGTCACGGTCATTCTCTTTCCATCTCGTAGACACGAGCTGAGAGATTGCAAACGTCGAGCAATTGCTCAGAGATGAAAAGTGCCAGCACTGAAAGCTCTTGCTAGCCAGCACCCTTCCTTGGAAGCGCTCTTGTAGCCCTTAGAACACTGGGGCTCTGTGCTTCTCTAGCCACCTAATCTTCTGCTCATCCTCTCGCGCACTCTAAAGAGAGCTCAGGTGTGAAATTGCAAAACGTCGAGCAATTGCTCAGAGATGAAAAGTGCCAGCACTGAAAGCTCTTGCTAGCCAGCACCCTTCCTTGGAAGCGCTTTTGTAGCCCTAAAAACACTGGGGCTCTGGGCTTCTGTAGCCACCTAATCTTCTGCTCATCCTCTCTCGTACTCTAACGAGAGCTCTGGTGAGAAATTACAAATGTCGAGCAATTGCTCAGAGATGAAAAGTGCCAGCACTGAAAGCTGTTGCTAGCCAGCACCCTTCCTTGGAAGCGCTTTCACAGGCGCAGCAACACTGGGGCTTTGCGCTTCTCTAGCCACCAAACGTCACGGTCATTCTCTTTCCATCTCGTAGACACGAGCTGAGAAATTGCAAACGTCGAGCAATTGCTCAGAGATGAAAAGTGCCAGCACTGAAAGCTCTTGCTAGCCAGCACCCTTCCTTGGAAGTGCTTTTGTAGCCCTAAGAACACTGGGGCTCTGGGCTTGTCTAGCCACCTAATCTTCTGCTCATCCTCTCGCGCACTCTAAAGAGAGCTCAGGTGAGAAATTGCAAAGGTCGAGCAATTGCTCAGAGATGAAAAGTGCCAGCACTGAAAGCTGTTGCTAGCCAGCACCCTTCCTTGGAAGCGCTTTCACAGGCGCAGCAACACTGGGGCTTTGCGCTTCTCTAGCCACCAAACGTCACGGTCACTATCTCTCCGTCTTGTAGACACGAGCTGAGAAATTGCAAACGTCGAGCAATTGCTCAGAGATGAAAAGTGCCAGCACTGAAAGCTCTTGCTAGCCAGCACCCTTCCTTGGAAGCGCTTTTGTAGGCCTAAGAACACTGGGGCTCTGGGCTTCTCTAGCCACCTAATCTTCTGCTCATCCTCTCGCGCACTCTAAAGAGAGCTCAGGTGAGAAATTGCAAACGTCGAGCAATTGCTCAGAGATGAAAAGTGCCAGGACTGAAAGCTGTTGCTAGCCAGCACCCTTCCTTGGAAGCGCTTTCACAGGCGCAGTAACACTGGGGCTTTGCGCTTCTCTAGCCACCAAAGGTCACGGTCATTCTCTTTCCATCTCGTAGACACGAGCTGAGAGATTGCAAACGTCGAGCAATTGCTCAGAGATGAAAAGTGCCAGCACTGAAAGCTGTTGCTAGCCAGCACCCTTCCTTAGAAGCGCTTTCACAGGCGCAGCAACACTGGGGCTTTGCGCTTCTCTAGCCACCAAACGTCACGGTCACTATCTCTCCGTCTTGTAGACACGAGCTGAGAAATTGCAAACGTCGAGCAATTGCTCAGAGATGAAAAGTGCCAGCACTGAAAGCTGTTGCTAGCCAGCACCCTTCCTTGGAAGCGCTTTTGTAGCCCTAAGAACACTGGGGCTCTGGGCTTCTCTAGCCACCTAATCTTCTGCTCATCCTCTCGCGCACTCTAAAGAGAGCTCAGGTGAGAAATTGCAAACGTCGAGCAATTGCTCAGAGATGAAAAGTGCCAGCACAGAAAGCTCTTGCTAGCCAACACCCTTCCTTGGAAGTGCTTTTGTAGCCCTAAGAACACTGCGGCTCTGGGCTTCTCTAGCCACCTAATCTTCTGCTCATCCTCTCGCGCACTCTAACGAGAGCTCTGGTGAGAAATTACAAATGTCGAGCAATTGCTCAGAGATGAAAAGTGCCAGCAGTGAAAGCTGTTGCTAGCCAGCACCCTTCCTTGGAAGCGCTTTCACAGGCGCAGCAACACTGGGGCTTTGCGCTTCTCTACACACCAAACGTCACGGTCATTCTCTTTCCATCTCGTAGACACGAGCTGAGAAATTGCAAACGTCGAGCAATTGCTCAGATATGAAAAGTGCCAGCACTGAAAGCTGTTGCTAGCCAGCACCCTTCCTTGGAAGTGCTTTTGTAGGCCTAAGAACAGTGGGGCTCTGGGCTTCTCTAGCCACCTAATCTTCTGCTCATCCTCTCGCGCACTCTAAAGAGAGCTCAGGTGAGAAATTGCAAAGGTCGAGCAATTGCTCAGAGATGAAAAGTGCCAGCACTGAAAGCTGTTGCTAGCCAGCACCCTTCCTTGGAAGCGCTTTCAGAGGCGCAGCAACACTGGGGCTTTGCGCTTCTCTAGCCACCAAACGTCACGGTCATTCTCTTTCCATCTCGTAGACACGAGCTGAGAGATTGCAAACGTCGAGCAATTGATCAGATATGAAAAGTGCCAGCACTGAAAGCTGTTGCTAGCCAGCACCCTTCCTTAGAAGCACTTTCACAGGCGCAGCAGCACTGGGGCTTTGCGCTTCTCTAGCCACCAAACGTCACGGTCACTATCTCTCCGTCTTGTAGACACGAGCTGAGAAATTGCAAACGTCGAGCAATTGCTCAGAGATGAAAAGTGCCAGCACTGAAAGCTCTTGCTAGCCAGCACCCTTCCTTGGAAGTGCTTTTGTAGCCCTAAGAACACTGGGGCTCTGGGCTTCTCTAGCCACCTAATCTTCTGCTCATCCTCTCGCGCAGTCTAAAGAGAGCTCAGGTGAGAAATTGCAAATGTCGAGCAATTGCTCAGAGATGAACAGTGCCAGCACTGAAAGCTGTTGCTAGCCAGCACCCTTCCTTGGAAGCGCTTTCACAGGCGCAGTAACACTGGGGCTTTGCGCTTCTCTAGCCACCAAAGGTCACGGTCAGTCTCTTTCCATCTCGTAGACACGAGCTGAGAGATTGCAAACGTCGAGCAATTGCTCAGAGATGAAAAGTGCCAGCACTGAAAGCTCTTGCTAGCCAGCACCCTTCCTTGGAAGCGCTTTTGTAGGCCTAAGAACACTGGGGCTCTGGGCTTCTCTAGCCACCTAATCTTCTGCTCATCCTCTCGCGCACTCTAAAGAGAGCTCAGGTGAGAAATTGCAAACGTCGAGCAATTGCTCAGAGATGAAAAGTGCCAGCACTGAAAGCTCTTGCTAGCCAACACCCTTCCTTGGAAGTGCTTTTGTAGGCCTAAGAACACTGGGGCTCTGGGCTTCTCTAGCCACCTAATCTTCTGCTCATCCTCTCTCGTACTCTAACGAGAGCTCTGGTGAGAAATTGCAAACGTCGAGCAATTGCTCAGAGATGAAAAGTGCCAGCACTGAAAGCTGTTGCTAGCCAGCACCCTTCCTTGGAAGCGCTTTCACAGGCGCAGCAACATGGGGCTTTGCGCTT
Organism: Sarcoramphus papa; assembly: GCA_037962945.1. NCBI lineage: Eukaryota > Metazoa > Chordata > Aves > Accipitriformes > Cathartidae > Sarcoramphus > Sarcoramphus papa. Next base: position 19,294,509 of record CM075588.1, read on the forward strand.
CTCTACACACCAAACGTCACGGTCATTCTCTTTCCATCTCGTAGACACGAGCTGAGAAATTGCAAACGTCGAGCAATTGCTCAGATATGAAAAGTGCCAGCACTGAAAGCTGTTGCTAGCCAGCACCCTTCCTTGGAAGTGCTTTTGTAGCCCTAAAAACACTGGGGCTCTGGGCTTCTGTAGCCACCTAATCTTCTGCTCATCCTCTCTCGTACTCTAAAGAGAGCTCTGGTGAGAAATTACAAATGTCGAGCAATTGCTCAGAGATGAAAAGTGCCAGCACTGAAAGCTGTTGCTAGCCAGCACCCTTCCTTGGAAGCGCTTTCACAGGCGCAGCAACACTGGGGCTTTGCGCTTCTCTAGCCACCAAACGTCACGGTCATTCTCTTTCCATCTCGTAGACACGAGCTGAGAAATTGCAAACGTCGAGCAATTGCTCAGAGATGAAAAGTGCCAGCACTGAAAGCTCTTGCTAGCCAGCACCCTTCCTTGGAAGTGCTTTTGTAGGCCTAAGAACAGTGGGGCTCTGGGCTTGTCTAGCCACCTAATCTTCTGCTCATCCTCTCGCGCACTCTAAAGAGAGCTCAGGTGAGAAATTGCAAACGTCGAGCAATTGCTCAGAGATGAAAAGTGCCAGCACTGAAAGCTGTTGCTAGCCAGCACCCTTCCTTGGAAGCGCTTTCAGAGGCGCAGCAACACTGGGGCTTTGCGCTTCTCTAGCCACCAAACGTCACGGTCACTATCTCTCCGTCTTGTAGACACGAGCTGAGAAATTGCAAACGTCGAGCAATTGCTCAGAGATGAAAAGTGCCAGCACTGAAAGCTCTTGCTAGCCAGCACCCTTCCTTGGAAGCGCTTTTGTAGGCCTAAGAACACTGGGGCTCTGGGCTTCTCTAGCCACCTAATCTTCTGCTCATCCTCTCGCGCAGTCTAAAGAGAGCTCAGGTGAGAAATTGCAAACGTCGAGCAATTGCTCAGAGATGAAAAGTGCCAGCACTGAAAGCTGTTGCTAGCCAGCACCCTTCCTTGGAAGCGCTTTCACAGGCGCAGTAACACTGGGGCTTTGCGCTTCTCTAGCCACCAAAGGTCACGGTCATTCTCTTTCCATCTCGTAGACACGAGCTGAGAGATTGCAAACGTCGAGCAATTGCTCAGAGATGAAAAGTGCCAGCACTGAAAGCTGTTGCTAGCCAGCACCCTTCCTTAGAAGCGCTTTCACAGGCGCAGCAACACTGGGGCTTTGCGCTTCTCTAGCCACCAAACGTCACGGTCACTATCTCTCCGTCTTGTAGACACGAGCTGAGAAATTGCAAACGTCGAGCAATTGCTCAGAGATGAAAAGTGCCAGCACTGAAAGCTCTTGCTAGCCAGCACCCTTCCTTGGAAGTGCTTTTGTAGCCCTAAGAACACTGGGGCTCTGGGCTTCTCTAGCCACCTAATCTTCTGCTCATCCTCTCGCGCACTCTAAAGAGAGCTCAGGTGAGAAATTGCAAACGTCGAGCAATTGCTCAGAGATGAAAAGTGCCAGCACTGAAAGCTGTTGCTAGCCAGCACCCTTCCTTGGAAGCGCTTTCACAGGCGCGGTAACACTGGGGCTTTGCGCTTCTCTAGCCACCAAAGGTCACGGTCAGTCTCTTTCCATCTCGTAGACACGAGCTGAGAGATTGCAAACGTCGAGCAATTGCTCAGAGATGAAAAGTGCCAGCACTGAAAGCTCTTGCTAGCCAGCACCCTTCCTTGGAAGCGCTTTTGTAGCCCTAAGAACACTGGGGCTCTGGGCTTCTCTAGCCACCTAATCTTCTGCTCATCCTCTCGCGCACTCTAAAGAGAGCTCAGGTGAGAAATTGCAAACGTCGAGCAATTGCTCAGAGATGAAAAGTGCCAGCACAGAAAGCTCTTGCTAGCCAACACCCTTCCTTGGAAGTGCTTTTGTAGCCCTAAGAACACTGGGGCTCTGGGCTTCTCTAGCCACCTAATCTTCTGCTCATCCTCTCGCGCACTCTAACGAGAGCTCTGGTGAGAAATTACAAATGTCGAGCAATTGCTCAGAGATGAAAAGTGCCAGCAGTGAAAGCTGTTGCTAGCCAGCACCCTTCCTTGGAAGCGCTTTCACAGGCGCAGCAACACTGGGGCTTTGCGCTTCTCTACACACCAAACGTCACGGTCATTCTCTTTCCATCTCGTAGACACGAGCTGAGAAATTGCAAACGTCGAGCAATTGCTCAGAGATGAAAAGTGCCAGCACTGAAAGCTCTTGCTAGCCAACACCCTTCCTTGGAAGTGCTTTTGTAGGCCTAAGAACACTGGGGCTCTGGGCTTCTCTAGCCACCTAATCTTCTGCTCATCCTCTCTCGTACTCTAACGAGAGCTCAGGTGAGAAATTGCAAAGGTCGAGCAATTGCTCAGAGATGAAAAGTGCCAGCACTGAAAGCTGTTGCTAGCCAGCACCCTTCCTTGGAAGCGCTTTCACAGGCGCAGCAACATGGGGCTTTGCGCTTCTCTACACACCAAACGTCACGGTCATTCTCTTTCCATCTCGTAGACACGAGCTGAGAAATTGCAAACGTCGAGCAATTGCTCAGATATGAAAAGTGCCAGCACTGAAAGCTGTTGCTAGCCAGCACCCTTCCTTGGAAGTGCTTTTGTAGGCCTAAGAACACTGGGGCTCTGGGCTTCTCTAGCCACCTAATCTTCTGCTCATCCTCTCGCGCACTCTAAAGAGAGCTCAGGTGAGAAATTGCAAACGTCAAGCAATTGCTCAGAGATGAAAAGTGCCAGCACTGAAAGCTCTTGCTAGCCAGCACCCTTCCTTGGAAGCGCTTTCAGAGGCGCAGCAACACTGGGGCTTTGCGCTTCTCTAGCCACCAAACGTCACGGTCATTCTCTTTCCATCTCGTAGACACGAGCTGAGAGATTGCAAACGTCGAGCAATTGCTCAGAGATGAAAAGTGCCAGCACTGAAAGCTCTTGCTAGCCAGCACCCTTCCTTGGAAGCGCTCTTGTAGCCCTTAGAACACTGGGGCTCTGTGCTTCTCTAGCCACCTAATCTTCTGCTCATCCTCTCGCGCACTCTAAAGAGAGCTCAGGTGTGAAATTGCAAAACGTCGAGCAATTGCTCAGAGATGAAAAGTGCCAGCACTGAAAGCTCTTGCTAGCCAGCACCCTTCCTTGGAAGCGCTTTTGTAGCCCTAAAAACACTGGGGCTCTGGGCTTCTGTAGCCACCTAATCTTCTGCTCATCCTCTCTCGTACTCTAACGAGAGCTCTGGTGAGAAATTACAAATGTCGAGCAATTGCTCAGAGATGAAAAGTGCCAGCACTGAAAGCTGTTGCTAGCCAGCACCCTTCCTTGGAAGCGCTTTCACAGGCGCAGCAACACTGGGGCTTTGCGCTTCTCTAGCCACCAAACGTCACGGTCATTCTCTTTCCATCTCGTAGACACGAGCTGAGAAATTGCAAACGTCGAGCAATTGCTCAGAGATGAAAAGTGCCAGCACTGAAAGCTCTTGCTAGCCAGCACCCTTCCTTGGAAGTGCTTTTGTAGGCCTAAGAACAGTGGGGCTCTGGGCTTGTCTAGCCACCTAATCTTCTGCTCATCCTCTCGCGCACTCTAAAGAGAGCTCAGGTGAGAAATTGCAAAGGTCGAGCAATTGCTCAGAGATGAAAAGTGCCAGCACTGAAAGCTGTTGCTAGCCAGCACCCTTCCTTGGAAGCGCTTTCAGAGGCGCAGCAACACTGGGGCTTTGCGCTTCTCTAGCCACCAAACGTCACGGTCACTATCTCTCCGTCTTGTAGACACGAGCTGAGAAATTGCAAACGTCGAGCAATTGCTCAGAGATGAAAAGTGCCAGCACTGAAAGCTCTTGCTAGCCAGCACCCTTCCTTGGAAGCGCTTTTGTAGGCCTAAGAACACTGGGGCTCTGGGCTTCTCTAGCCACCTAATCTTCTGCTCATCCTCTCGCGCAGTCTAAAGAGAGCTCAGGTGAGAAATTGCAAACGTCGAGCAATTGCTCAGAGATGAAAAGTGCCAGCACTGAAAGCTGTTGCTAGCCAGCACCCTTCCTTGGAAGCGCTTTCACAGGCGCAGTAACACTGGGGCTTTGCGCTTCTCTAGCCACCAAAGGTCACGGTCATTCTCTTTCCATCTCGTAGACACGAGCTGAGAGATTGCAAACGTCGAGCAATTGCTCAGAGATGAAAAGTGCCAGCACTGAAAGCTGTTGCTAGCCAGCACCCTTCCTTAGAAGCGCTTTCACAGGCGCAGCAACACTGGGGCTTTGCGCTTCTCTACCCACCAAACGTCACGGTCACTATCTCTCCGTCTTGTAGACACGAGCTGAGAAATTGCAAACGTCGAGCAATTGCTCAGAGATGAAAAGTGCCAGCACTGAAAGCTCTTGCTAGCCAGCACCCTTCCTTGGAAGTGCTTTTGTAGGCCTAAGAACACTGGGGCTCTGGGCTTCTCTAGCCACCTAATCTTCTGCTCATCCTCTCGCGCACTCTAAAGAGAGCTCAGGTGAGAAATTGCAAACGTCGAGCAATTGCTCAGAGATGAAAAGTGCCAGCACTGAAAGCTGTTGCTAGCCAGCACCCTTCCTTGGAAGCGCTTTCACAGGCGCAGTAACACTGGGGCTTTGCGCTTCTCTAGCCACCAAAGGTCACGGTCAGTCTCTTTCCATCTCGTAGACACGAGCTGAGAGATTGCAAACGTCGAGCAATTGCTCAGAGATGAAAAGTGCCAGCACTGAAAGCTCTTGCTAGCCAGCACCCTTCCTTGGAAGCGCTTTTGTAGGCCTAAGAACACTGGGGCTCTGGGCTTCTCTAGCCACCTAATCTTCTGCTCATCCTCTCGCGCACTCTAAAGAGAGCTCAGGTGAGAAATTGCAAACGTCGAGCAATTGCTCAGAGATGAAAAGTGCCAGCACTGAAAGCTCTTGCTAGCCAACACCCTTCCTTGGAAGTGCTTTTGTAGCCCTAAGAACAGTGGGGCTCTGGGCTTCTCTAGCCACCTAATCTTCTGCTCATCCTCTCGCGCACTCTAACGAGAGCTCTGGTGAGAAATTACAAATGTCGAGCAATTGCTCAGAGATGAAAAGTGCCAGCACTGAAAGCTGTTGCTAGCCAGCACCCTTCCTTGGAAGCGCTTTCACAGGCGCAGCAACACTGGGGCTTTGCGCTTCTCTACACACCAAACGTCACGGTCATTCTCTTTCCATCTCGTAGACACGAGCTGAGAAATTGCAAACGTCGAGCAATTGCTCAGATATGAAAAGTGCCAGCACTGAAAGCTCTTGCTAGCCAGCACCCTTCCTTGGAAGTGCTTTTGTAGGCCTAAGAACAGTGGGGCTCTGGGCTTCTCTAGCCACCTAATCTTCTGCTCATCCTCTCGCGCACTCTAAAGAGAGCTCAGGTGAGAAATTGCAAACGTCGAGCAATTGCTCAGAGATGAAAAGTGCCAGCAGTGAAAGCTGTTGCTAGCCAGCACCCTTCCTTGGAAGCGCTTTCAGAGGCGCAGCAACACTGGGGCTTTGCGCTTCTCTAGCCACCAAACGTCACGGTCATTCTCTTTCCATCTCGTAGACACGAGCTGAGAGATTGCAAACGTCGAGCAATTGATCAGATATGAAAAGTGCCAGCACTGAAAGCTGTTGCTAGCCAGCACCCTTCCTTAGAAGCACTTTCACAGGCGCAGCAGCACTGGGGCTTTGCGCTTCTCTAGCCACCAAACGTCACGGTCACTATCTCTCCGTCTTGTAGACACGAGCTGAGAAATTGCAAACGTCGAGGAATTGCTCAGAGATGAAAAGTGCCAGCACTGAAAGCTGTTGCTAGCCAGCACCCTTCCTTGGAAGTGCTTTTGTAGCCCTAAGAACACTGGGGCTCTGGGCTTCTCTAGCCACCTAATCTTCTGCTCATCCTCTCGCGCACTCTAAAGAGAGCTCAGGTGAGAAATTGCAAATGTCGAGCAATTGCTCAGAGATGAAAAGTGCCAGCACTGAAAGCTGTTGCTAGCCAGCACCCTTCCTTGGAAGCGCTTTCACAGGCGCAGCAACACTGGGGCTTTGCGCTTCTCTAGCCACCAAAGGTCACGGTCATTCTCTTTCCATCTCGTAGACCCGAGCTGAGAGATTGCAAACGTCGAGCAATTGCTCAGAGATGAAAAGTGCCAGCACTGAAAGCTGTTGCTAGCCAGCACCCTTCCTTGGAAGCGCTTTTGTAGCCCTTAGAACACTGGGGCTCTGTGCTTCTCTAGCCACCTAATCTTCTCCTCATCCTCTCGCGCACTCTAAAGAGAGCTCAGGTGAGAAATTGCAAACGTCGAGCAATTGCTCAGATATGAAAAGTGCCAGCACTGAAAGCTGTTGCTAGCCAGCACCCTTCCTTGGAAGCGCTTTTGTAGGCCTAAGAACACTGGGGCTCTGGGCTTCTCTAGCCACCTAATCTTCTGCTCATCCTCTCGCGCACTCTAAAGAGAGCTCAGGTGAGAAATTGCAAACGTCGAGCAATTGCTCAGAGATGAAAAGTGCCAGCACTGAAAGCTGTTGCTAGCCAGCACCCTTCCTTGGAAGCGCTTTCAGAGGCGCAGCAACACTGGGGCTTTGCGCTTCTCTAGCCACCAAACGTCACGGTCACTATCTCTCCGTCTTGTAGACACGAGCTGAGAGATTGCAAACGTCGAGCAATTGCTCAGAGATGAAAAGTGCCAGCACTGAAAGCTGTTGCTAGCCAGCACCCTTCCTTGGAAGCGCTTTCACAGGCGCAGCAACACTGGGGCTTTGCGCTTCTCTAGCCACCAAACGTCACGGTCAGTCTCTTTCCATCTCGTAGACACGAGCTGAGAGATTGCAAACGTCGAGCAATTGCTCAGAGATGAAAAGTGCCAGCACTGAAAGCTCTTGCTAGCCAGCACCCTTCCTTGGAAGCGCTCTTGTAGCCCTTAGAACACTGGGGCTCTGTGCTTCTCTAGCCACCTAATCTTCTCCTCATCCTCTCGCGCACTCTAAAGAGAGCTCAGGTGAGAAATTGCAAACGTCGAGCAATTGCTCAGAGATGAAAAGTGCCAGCACTGAAAGCTCTTGCTAGCCAGCACCCTTCCTTGGAAGCGCTTTTGTAGCCCTAAAAACACTGGGGCTCTGGGCTTCTCCAGCCACCTAATCTTCTGCTCATCCTCTCTCGTACTCTAACGAGAGCTCTGGTGAGAAATTACAAATGTCGAGCAATTGCTCAGAGATGAAAAGTGCCAGCACTGAAAGCTGTTGCCAGCCAGCAGCCTTCCTTGGAAGCGCTTTCACAGGCGCAGCAACACTGGGGCTTTGCGCTTCTCTAGCCACCAAACGTCACGGTCACTATCTCTCCGTCTTGTAGACACGAGCTGAGAAATTGCAAAGGTCGAGCAATTGCTCAGAGATGAAAAGTGCCAGCACTGAAAGCTGTTGCTAGCCAGCACCCTTCCTTGGAAGCGCTTTTGTAGGCCTAAGAACACTGGGGCTCTGGGCTTCTCTAGCCACCTAATCTTCTGCTCATCCTCTCGCGCACTCTAAAGAGAGCTCAGGTGAGAAATTGCAAACGTCGAGCAATTGCTCAGAGATGAAAAGTGCCAGCACTGAAAGCTGTTGCTAGCCAGCACCCTTCCTTGGAAGCGCTTTCACAGGCGCAGTAACACTGGGGCTTTGCGCTTCTCTAGCCACCAAAGGTCACGGTCATTCTCTTTCCATCTCGTAGACACGAGCTGAGAAATTGCAAACGTCGAGCAATTGCTCAGAGATGAAAAGTGCCAGCACTGAAAGCTGTTGCTAGCCAGCACCCTTCCTTAGAAGCGCTTTCACAGGCGCAGCAACACTGGGGCTTTGCGCTTCTCTAGCCAACAAACGTCACGGTCATTCTCTTTCCGACTCGTAGACACGAGCTGAGAGATTGCAAACGTCGAGCAATTGCTCAGAGATGAAAAGTGCCAGCACTGAAAGCTCTTGCTAGCCAGCACCCTTCCTTGGAAGTGCTTTTGTAGCCCTATGAACACTGGGGCTCTTGGCTTCTCTAGCCACCTAATCTTCTGCTCATCCTCTCTCGTACTCTAAAGAGAGCTCAGGTGAGAAATTACAAATGTCGAGCAATTGCTCAGAGATGAAAAGTGCCAGCACTGAAAGCTGTTGCTAGCCAGCACCCTTCCTTGGAAGCGCTTTCACAGGCGCAGCAACACTGGGGCTTTGCGCTTCTCTAGCCACCAAACGTCACGGTCATTCTCTTTCCATCTCGTAGACACGAGCTGAGAAATTGCAAACGTCGAGCAATTGCTCAGAGATGAAAAGTGCCAGCACTGAAAGCTCTTGCTAGCCAGCACCCTTCCTTGGAAGTGCTTTTGTAGGCCTAAGAACAGTGGGGCTCTGGGCTTGTCTAGCCACCTAATCTTCTGCTCATCCTCTCGCGCACTCTAAAGAGAGCTCAGGTGAGAAATTGCAAACGTCGAGCAATTGCTCAGAGATGAAAAGTGCCAGCACTGAAAGCTGTTGCTAGCCAGCACCCTTCCTTGGAAGCGCTTTCACAGGCGCAGCAACACTGGGGCTTTGCGCTTCTCTAGCCACCAAACGTCACGGTCACTATCTCTCCGTCTTGTAGACACGAGCTGAGAAATTGCAAACGTCGAGCAATTGCTCAGAGATGAAAAGTGCCAGCACTGAAAGCTCTTGCTAGCCAGCACCCTTCCTTGGAAGCGCTTTTGTAGCCCTAAGAACACTGGGGCTCTGGGCTTCTCTAGCCACCTAATCTTCTGCTCATCCTCTCGCGCACTCTAAAGAGAGCTCAGGTGAGAAATTGCAAACGTCGAGCAATTGCTCAGAGATGAAAAGTGCCAGCACTGAAAGCTGTTGCTAGCCAGCACCCTTCCTTGGAAGCGCTTTCACAGGCGCAGTAACACTGGGGCTTTGCGCTTCTCTAGCCACCAAACGTCACGGTCATTCTCTTTCCATCTCGTAGACACGAGCTGAGAGATTGCAAACGTCGAGCAATTGCTCAGAGATGAAAAGTGCCAGCACTGAAAGCTCTTGCTAGCCAGCACCCTTCCTTAGAAGCGCTTTCACAGGCGCAGCAACACTGGGGCTTTGCGCTTCTCTAGCCACCAAACGTCACGGTCACTATCTCTCCGTCTTGTAGACACGAGCTGAGAAATTGCAAACGTCGAGCAATTGCTCAGAGATGAAAAGTGCCAGCACTGAAAGCTCTTGCTAGCCAGCACCCTTCCTTGGAAGCGCTTTCACAGGCGCAGTAACACTGGGGCTTTGCGCTTCTCTAGCCACCAAACGTCACGGTCAGTCTCTTTCCATCTCGTAGACACGAGCTGAGAAATTGCAAACGTCGAGCAATTGCTCAGAGATGAAAAGTGCCAGCACTGAAAGCTCTTGCTAGCCAGCACCCTTCCTTGGAAGTGATTTTGTAGCCCTAAGAACACTGGGGCTCTGGGCTTCTCTAGCCACCTAATCTTCTGCTCATCCTCTCGCGCACTCTAAAGAGAGCTCAGGTGAGAAATTGCAAACGTCGAGCAATTGCTCAGAGATGAAAAGTGCCAGCACTGAAAGCTGTTGCTAGCCAGCACCCTTCCTTGGAAGCGCTTTCACAGGCGCAGTAACACTGGGGCTTTGCGCTTCTCTAGCCACCAAAGGTCACGGTCAGTCTCTTTCCATCTCGTAGACACGAGCTGAGAGATTGCAAACGTCGAGCAATTGCTCAGAGATGAAAAGTGCCAGCACTGAAAGCTCTTGCTAGCCAGCACCCTTCCTTGGAAGTGCTTTTGTAGGCCTAAGAACAGTGGGGCTCTGGGCTTGTCTAGCCACCTAATCTTCTGCTCATCCTCTCGCGCACTCTAAAGAGAGCTCAGGTGAGAAATTGCAAACGTCGAGCAATTGCTCAGAGATGAAAAGTGCCAGCACAGAAAGCTCTTGCTAGCCAACACCCTTCCTTGGAAGTGCTTTTGTAGCCCTAAGAACACTGGGGCTCTGGGCTTCTCTAGCCACCTAATCTTCTGCTCATCCTCTCGCGCACTCTAACGAGAGCTCTGGTGAGAAATTACAAATGTCGAGCAATTGCTCAGAGATGAAAAGTGCCAGCACTGAAAGCTGTTGCTAGCCAGCACCCTTCCTTGGAAGCGCTTTCACAGGCGCAGCAACACTGGGGCTTTGCGCTTCTCTACACACCAAACGTCACGGTCATTCTCTTTCCATCTCGTAGACACGAGCTGAGAAATTGCAAACGTCGAGCAATTGCTCAGATATGAAAAGTGCCAGCACTGAAAGCTCTTGCTAGCCAGCACCCTTCCTTGGAAGTGCTTTTGTAGGCCTAAGAACACTGGGGCTCTGGGCTTCTCTAGCCACCTAATCTTCTGCTCATCCTCTCGCGCACTCTAAAGAGAGCTCAGGTGAGAAATTGCAAACGTCGAGCAATTGCTCAGAGATGAAAAGTGCCAGCAGTGAAAGCTGTTGCTAGCCAGCACCCTTCCTTGGAAGCGCTTTCAGAGGCGCAGCAACACTGGGGCTTTGCGCTTCTCTAGCCACCAAACGTCACGGTCATTCTCTTTCCATCTCGTAGACACGAGCTGAGAGATTGCAAACGTCGAGCAATTGATCAGAGATGAAAAGTGCCAGCACTGAAAGCTGTTGCTAGCCAGCACCCTTCCTTAGAAGCACTTTCACAGGCGCAGCAGCACTGGGGCTTTGCGCTTCTCTAGCCACCAAACGTCACGGTCACTATCTCTCCGTCTTGTAGACACGAGCTGAGAAATTGCAAACGTCGAGCAATTGCTCAGAGATGAAAAGTGCCAGCACTGAAAGCTCTTGCTAGCCAGCACCCTTCCTTGGAAGTGCTTTTGTAGGCCTAAGAACACTGGGGCTCTGGGCTTCTCTAGCCACCTAATCTTCTGCTCATCCTCTCGCGCACTCTAAAGAGAGCTCAGGTGAGAAATTGCAAATGTCGAGCAATTGCTCAGAGATGAAAAGTGCCAGCACTGAAAGCTGTTGCTAGCCAGCACCCTTCCTTGGAAGCGCTTTCACAGGCGCAGCAACACTGGGGCTTTGCGCTTCTCTAGCCACCAAAGGTCACGGTCATTCTCTTTCCATCTCGTAGACACGAGCTGAGAGATTGCAAACGTCGAGCAATTGCTCAGAGATGAAAAGTGCCAGCACTGAAAGCTCTTGCTAGCCAGCACCCTTCCTTGGAAGCGCTTTTGTAGCCCTTAGAACACTGGGGCTCTGTGCTTCTCTAGCCACCTAATCTTCTCCTCATCCTCTCGCGCACTCTAAAGAGAGCTCAGGTGAGAAATTGCAAACGTCGAGCAATTGCTCAGATATGAAAAGTGCCAGCACTGAAAGCTGTTGCTAGCCAGCACCCTTCCTTGGAAGCGCTTTTGTAGGCCTAAGAACACTGGGGCTCTGTGCTTCTCTAGCCACCTAATCTTCTGCTCATCCTCTCGCGCACTCTAAAGAGAGCTCAGGTGAGAAATTGCAAAGGTCGAGCAATTGCTCAGAGATGAAAAGTGCCAGCACTGAAAGCTGTTGCTAGCCAGCACCCTTCCTTGGAAGCGCTTTCAGAGGCGCAGCAACACTGGGGCTTTGCGCTTCTCTAGCCACCAAACGTCACGGTCACTATCTCTCCGTCTTGTAGACACGAGCTGAGAGATTGCAAACGTCGAGCAATTGCTCAGAGATGAAAAGTGCCAGCACTGAAAGCTCTTGCTAGCCAGCACCCTTCCTTGGAAGCGCTTTCACAGGCGCAGCAACACTGGGGCTTTGCGCTTCTCTAGCCACCAAATGTCACGGTCAGTCTCTTTCCATCTCGTAGACACGAGCTGAGAGATTGCAAACGTCGAGCAATTGCTCAGAGATGAAAAGTGCCAGCACTGAAAGCTCTTGCTAGCCAGCACCCTTCCTTGGAAGCGCTCTTGTAGCCCTTAGAACACTGGGGCTCTGTGCTTCTCTAGCCACCTAATCTTCTCCTCATCCTCTCGCGCACTCTAAAGAGAGCTCAGGTGAGAAATTGCAAACGTCGAGCAATTGCTCAGAGATGAAAAGTGCCAGCACTGAAAGCTCTTGCTAGCCAGCACCCTTCCTTGGAAGCGCTTTTGTAGCCCTAAAAACACTGGGGCTCTGGGCTTCTCCAGCCACCTAATCTTCTGCTCATCCTCTCTCGTACTCTAACGAGAGCTCTGGTGAGAAATTACAAATGTCGAGCAATTGCTCAGAGATGAAAAGTGCCAGCACTGAAAGCTCTTGCTAGCCAGCACCCTTCCTTGGAAGCGCTTTCACAGGCGCAGCAACACTGGGGCTTTGCGCTTCTCTAGCCACCAAACGTCACGGTCACTATCTCTCCGTCTTGTAGACACGAGCTGAGAAATTGCAAACGTCGAGCAATTGCTCAGAGATGAAAAGTGCCAGCACTGAAAGCTCTTGCTAGCCAGCACCCTTCCTTGGAAGCGCTTTTGTAGGCCTAAGAACACTGGGGCTCTGGGCTTCTCTAGCCACCTAATCTTCTGCTCATCCTCTCGCGCACTCTAAAGAGAGCTCAGGTGAGAAATTGCAAACGTCGAGCAATTGCTCAGAGATGAAAAGTGCCAGCACTGAAAGCTGTTGCTAGCCAGCACCCTTCCTTGGAAGCGCTTTCACAGGCGCAGTAACACTGGGGCTTTGCGCTTCTCTAGCCACCAAAGGTCACGGTCATTCTCTTTCCATCTCGTAGACACGAGCTGAGAGATTGCAAACGTCGAGCAATTGCTCAGAGATGAAAAGTGCCAGCACTGAAAGCTGTTGCTAGCCAGCACCCTTCCTTAGAAGCGCTTTCACAGGCGCAGCAACACTGGGGCTTTGCGCTTCTCTAGCCAACAAACGTCACGGTCATTCTCTTTCCGACTCGTAGACACGAGCTGAGAGATTGCAAACGTCGAGCAATTGCTCAGAGATGAAAAGTGCCAGCACTGAAAGCTCTTGCTAGCCAGCACCCTTCCTTGGAAGTGCTTTTGTAGCCCTATGAACACTGGGGCTCTTGGCTTCTCTAGCCACCTAATCTTCTGCTCATCCTCTCTCGTACTCTAAAGAGAGCTCAGGTGAGAAATTGCAAACGTCGAGCAATTGCTCAGAGATGAAAAGTGCCAGCACTGAAAGCTGTTGCCAGCCAGCACCCTTCCTTGGAAGCGCTTTCAGAGGCGCAGCAACACTGGGGCTTTGCGCTTCTCTAGCCACCAAACGTCACGGTCAGTCTCTTTCCATCTCGTAGACACGAGCTGAGAGATTGCAAACGTCGAGCAATTGCTCAGAGATGAAAAGTGCCAGCACTGAAAGCTGTTGCTAGCCAGCACCCTTCCTTGGAAGCGCTCTTGTAGCCCTTAGAACACTGGGGCTCTGTGCTTCTCTAGCCACCTAATCTTCTCCTCATCCTCTCGCGCACTCTAAAGAGAGCTCAGGTGAGAAATTGCAAACGTCGAGCAATTGCTCAGAGATGAAAAGTGCCAGCACTGAAAGCTGTTGCTAGCCAGCACCCTTCCTTGGAAGTGCTTTTGTAGCCCTATGAACACTGGGGCTCTGGGCTTCTCTAGCCACCTAATCTTCTGCTCATCCTCTCTCGTACTCTAACGAGAGCTCAGGTGAGAAATTGCAAAGGTCGAGCAATTGCTCAGAGATGAAAAGTGCCAGCACTGAAAGCTCTTGCTAGCCAGCACCCTTCCTTGGAAGCGCTTTCACAGGCGCAGCAACACTGGGGCTTTGCGCTTCTCTACACACCAAACGTCACGGTCACTATCTCTCCGTCTTGTAGACACGAGCTGAGAGATTGCAAACGTCGAGCAATTGCTCAGAGATGAAAAGTGCCAGCACTGAAAGCTGTTGCTAGCCAGCAGCCTTCCTTGGAAGTGCTTTTGTAGGCCTAAGAACAGTGGGGCTCTGGGCTTCTCTAGCCACCTAATCTTCTGCTCATCCTCTCGCGCGCTCTAAAGAGAGCTCAGGTGAGAAATTGCAAACGTCGAGCAATTGCTCAGAGATGAAAAGTGCCAGCACTGAAAGCTGTTGCTAGCCAGCACCCTTCCTTAGAAGCGCTTTCACAGGCGCAGCAACACTGGGGCTTTGCGCTTCTCTAGCCACCAAACGTCACGGTCACTATCTCTCCGTCTCGTAGACACGAGCTGAGAAATTGCAAACGTCGAGCAATTGCTCAGAGATGAAAAGTGCCAGCACTGAAAGCTCTTGCTAGCCAGCACCCTTCCTTGGAAAGTGCTTTTGTAGGCCTAAGAACACTGGGGCTCTGGGCTTCTCTAGCCACCTAATCTTCTGCTCACCCTCTCGCGCACTCTAAAGAGAGCTCAGGTGAGAAATTGCAAACGTCGAGCAATTGCTCAGAGATGAAAAGTGCCAGCAGTGAAAGCTGTTGCTAGCCAGCACCCTTCCTTGGAAGCGCTTTCACAGGCGCAGTAACACTGGGGCTTTGCGCTTCTCTAGCCACCAAACGTCACGGTCAGTCTCTTTCCATCTCGTAGACACGAGCTGAGAGATTGCAAACGTCGAGCAATTGCTCAGAGATGAAAAGTGCCAGCACTGAAAGCTGTTGCTAGCCAGCACCCTTCCTTGGAAGCGCTTTTGTAGCCCTAAGAACACTGGGGCTCTGGGCTTCTCTAGCCACCTAATCTTCTGCTCATCCTCTCTCGTACTCTAAAGAGAACTCAGGTGAGAAATTGCAAACGTCGAGCAATTGCTCAGAGATGAAAAGTGCCAGCACTGAAAGCTGTTGCTAGCCAGCACCCTTCCTTGGAAGCGCTTTCACAGGCGCAGTAACACTGGGGCTTTGCGCTTCTCTAGCCACCAAACGTCACGGTCACTATCTCTCCGTCTTGTAGACACGAGCTGAGAAATTGCAAACGTCGAGCAATTGCTCAGAGATGAAAAGTGCCAGCACTGAAAGCTCTTGCTAGCCAGCACCCTTCCTTGGAAGCGCTTTTGTAGGCCTAAGAACACTGGGGCTCTGGGCTTCTCTAGCCACCTAATCTTCTGCTCATCCTCTCGCGCACTCTAAAGAGAGCTCAGGTGAGAAATTGCAAACGTCGAGCAATTGCTCAGAGATGAAAAGTGCCAGCACTGAAAGCTGTTGCTAGCCAGCACCCTTCCTTGGAAGCGCTTTCACAGGCGCAGTAACACTGGGGCTTTGCGCTTCTCTAGCCACCAAACGTCACGGTCATTCTCTTTCCATCTCGTAGACACGAGCTGAGAAATTGCAAACGTCGAGCAATTGCTCAGAGATGAAAAGTGCCAGCACTGAAAGCTGTTGCTAGCCAGCACCCTTCCTTAGAAGCGCTTTCACAGGCGCAGCAACACTGGGGCTTTGCGCTTCTCTAGCCAACAAACGTCACGGTCATTCTCTTTCCGACTCGTAGACACGAGCTGAGAGATTGCAAACGTCGAGCAATTGCTCAGAGATGAAAAGTGCCAGCACTGAAAGCTCTTGCTAGCCAGCACCCTTCCTTGGAAGTGCTTTTGTAGCCCTATGAACACTGGGGCTCTTGGCTTCTCTAGCCACCTAATCTTCTGCTCATCCTCTCTCGTACTCTAAAGAGAGCTCAGGTGAGAAATTGCAAACGTCGAGCAATTGCTCAGAGATGAAAAGTGCCAGCACTGAAAGCTCTTGCTAGCCAGCACCCTTCCTTGGAAGCGCTTTCACAGGCGCAGCAACACTGGGGCTTTGCGCTTCTCTAGCCACCAAACGTCACGGTCAGTCTCTTTCCATCTCGTAGACACGAGCTGAGAGATTGCAAACGTCGAGCAATTGCTCAGAGATGAAAAGTGCCAGCACTGAAAGCTGTTGCTAGCCAGCACCCTTCCTTGGAAGCGCTCTTGTAGCCCTTAGAACACTGGGGCTCTGTGCTTCTCTAGCCACCTAATCTTCTGCTCATCCTCTCGCGCACTCTAAAGAGAGCTCAGGTGAGAAATTGCAAACGTCGAGCAATTGCTCAGAGATGAAAAGTGCCAGCACTGAAAGCTGTTGCTAGCCAGCACCCTTCCTTGGAAGCGCTTTTGTAGCCCTAAGAACACTGGGGCTCTGGGCTTCTCTAGCCACCTAATCTTCTGCTCATCCTCTCTCTTACTCTAAAGAGAGCTCAGGTGAGAAATTGCAAACGTCGAGCAATTGCTCAGAGATGAAAAGTGCCAGCACTGAAAGCTCTTGCTAGCCAGCACCCTTCCTTGGAAGCGCTTTCACAGGCGCAGCAACACTGGGGCTTTGCGCTTCTCTAGCCACCAAACGTCACGGTCACTATCTCTCCGTCTCGTAGACACGAGCTGAGAGATTGCAAACGTCGAGCAATTGCTCAGAGATGAAAAGTGCCAGCACTGAAAGCTGTTGCTAGCCAGCACCCTTCCTTGGAAGTGCTTTTGTAGGCCTAAGAACACTGGGGCTCTGGGCTTCTCTAGCCACCTAATCTTCTGCTCATCCTCTCGCGCGCTCTAAAGAGAGCTCAGGTGAGAAATTGCAAACGTCGAGCAATTGCTCAGAGATGAAAAGTGCCAGCACTGAAAGCTGTTGCTAGCCAGCACCCTTCCTTAGAAGCGCTTTCACAGGCGCAGCAACACTGGGGCTTTGCGCTTCTCTAGCCACCAAACGTCACGGTCACTATCTCTCCGTCTTGTAGACACGAGCTGAGAAATTGCAAACGTCGAGCAATTGCTCAGAGATGAAAAGTGCCAGCACTGAAAGCTCTTGCTAGCCAGCACCCTTCCTTGGAAGCGCTTTCACAGGCGCAGCAACACTGGGGCTTTGCGCTTCTCTAGCCACCAAACGTCACGGTCAGTCTCTTTCCATCTCGTAGACACGAGCTGAGAAATTGCAAACGTCGAGCAATTGCTCAGAGATGAAAAGTGCCAGCAGTGAAAGCTGTTGCTAGCCAGCACCCTTCCTTGGAAGCGCTTTCACAGGCGCAGTAACACTGGGGCTTTGCGCTTCTCTAGCCACCAAACGTCACGGTCAGTCTCTTTCCATCTCGTAGACACGAGCTGAGAGATTGCAAACGTCGAGCAATTGCTCAGAGATGAAAAGTGCCAGCACTGAAAGCTGTTGCTAGCCAGCACCCTTCCTTGGAAGCGCTTTTGTAGGCCTAAGAACACTGGGGCTCTGGGCTTCTCTAGCCACCTAATCTTCTGCTCATCCTCTCGCGCACTCTAAAGAAAGCTCAGGTGAGAAATTGCAAACGTCGAGCAATTGCTCAGAGATGAAAAGTGCCAGCACAGAAAGCTGTTGCTAGCCAGCACCCTTCCTTGGAAGCGCTTTTGTAGCCCTAAGAACACTGGGGCTCTGGGCTTCTCTAGCCACCTAATCTTCTGCTCATCCTCTCTCGTACTCTAAAGAGAACTCAGGTGAGAAATTGCAAACGTCGAGCAATTGCTCAGAGATGAAAAGTGCCAGCACTGAAAGCTGTTGCTAGCCAGCACCCTTCCTTGGAAGCGCTTTCACAGGCGCAGTAACACTGGGGCTTTGCGCTTCTCTAGCCACCAAACGTCACGGTCATTCTCTTTCCATCTCGTAGACACGAGCTGAGAGATTGCAAAAGTCGAGCAATTGCTCAGAGATGAAAAGTGCCAGCACTGAAAGCTGTTGCTAGCCAGCACCCTTCCTTAGAAGCGCTTTCACAGGCGCAGCAACACTGGGGCTTTGCGCTTCTCTAGCCACCAAACGTCACGGTCACTATCTCTCCGTCTTGTAGACACGAGCTGAGAAATTGCAAACGTCGAGCAATTGCTCAGAGATGAAAAGTGCCAGCACTGAAAGCTCTTGCTAGCCAGCACCCTTCCTTGGAAGTGCTTTTGTAGCCCTTAGAACACTGGGGCTCTGGGCTTCTCTAGCCACCTAATCTTCTGCTCATCCTTTCGCGCACTCTAAAGAGAGCTCAGGTGAGAAATTGCAAATGTCGAGCAATTGCTCAGAGATGAAAAGTGCCAGCAGTGAAAGCTGTTGCTAGCCAGCACCCTTCCTTGGAAGCGCTTTCACAGGCGCAGTAACACTGGGGCTTTGCGCTTCTCTAGCCACCAAAGGTCACGGTCAGTCTCTTTCCATCTCGTAGACATGAGCTGAGAGATTGCAAACGTCGAGCAATTGCTCAGAGATGAAAAGTGCCAGCACTGAAAGCTCTTGCTAGCCAGCACCCTTCCTTGGAAACGCTTTTGTAGCCCTAAGAACACTGGGGCTCTGGGCTTCTCTAGCCACCTAATCTTCTGCTCATCCTCTCGCGCACTCTAAAGAGAGCTCAGGTGAGAAATTGCAAAGGTCGAGCAATTGCTCAGAGATGAAAAGTGCCAGCACTGAAAGCTGTTGCTAGCCAGCACCCTTCCTTGGAAGCGCTTTCAGAGGCGCAGCAACACTGGGGCTTTGCGCTTCTCTAGCCACCAAAGGTCACGGTCAGTCTCTTTCCATCTCGTAGACCCGAGCTGAGAGATTGCAAACGTCGAGCAATTGCTCAGAGATGAAAAGTGCCAGCACTGAAAGCTCTTGCTAGCCAGCACCCTTCCTTGGAAGCGCTTTTGTAGGCCTAAGAACACTGGGGCTCTGGGCTTCTCTAGCCACCTAATCTTCTGCTCATCCTCTCTCGTACTCTAAAGAGAACTCAGGTGAGAAATTGCAAACGTCGAGCAATTGCTCAGAGATGAAAAGTGCCAGCACTGAAAGCTGTTGCTAGCCAGCACCCTTCCTTGGAAGCGCTTTCACAGGCGCAGTAACACTGGGGCTTTGCGCTTCTCTAGCCACCAAACGTCACGGTCATTCTCTTTCCATCTCGTAGACACGAGCTGAGAGATTGCAAAAGTCGAGCAATTGCTCAGAGATGAAAAGTGCCAGCACTGAAAGCTGTTGCTAGCCAGCACCCTTCCTTAGAAGCGCTTTCACAGGCGCAGCAACACTGGGGCTTTGCGCTTCTCTAGCCACCAAACGTCACGGTCACTATCTCTCCGTCTTGTAGACACGAGCTGAGAAATTGCAAACGTCGAGCAATTGCTCAGAGATGAAAAGTGCCAGCACTGAAAGCTCTTGCTAGCCAGCACCCTTCCTTGGAAGTGCTTTTGTAGCCCTTAGAACACTGGGGCTCTGGGCTTCTCTAGCCACCTAATCTTCTGCTCATCCTTTCGCGCACTCTAAAGAGAGCTCAGGTGAGAAATTGCAAATGTCGAGCAATTGCTCAGAGATGAAAAGTGCCAGCAGTGAAAGCTGTTGCTAGCCAGCACCCTTCCTTGGAAGCGCTTTCACAGGCGCAGCAACACTGGGGCTTTGCGCTTCTCTAGCCACCAAAGGTCACGGTCAGTCTCTTTCCATCTCGTAGACATGAGCTGAGAGATTGCAAACGTCGAGCAATTGCTCAGAGATGAAAAGTGCCAGCACTGAAAGCTCTTGCTAGCCAGCACCCTTCCTTGGAAACGCTTTTGTAGCCCTAAGAACACTGGGGCTCTGGGCTTCTCTAGCCACCTAATCTTCTGCTCATCCTCTCGCGCACTCTAAAGAGAGCTCAGGTGAGAAATTGCAAAGGTCGAGCAATTGCTCAGAGATGAAAAGTGCCAGCACTGAAAGCTGTTGCTAGCCAGCACCCTTCCTTGGAAGCGCTTTCAGAGGCGCAGCAACACTGGGGCTTTGCGCTTCTCTAGCCACCAAAGGTCACGGTCAGTCTCTTTCCATCTCGTAGACCCGAGCTGAGAGATTGCAAACGTCGAGCAATTGCTCAGAGATGAAAAGTGCCAGCACTGAAAGCTCTTGCTAGCCAGCACCCTTCCTTGGAAGCGCTTTTGTAGCCCTAAGAAGACTGGGGCTCTGGGCTTCGCTAGCCACCTAATCTTCTGCTCATCCTCTCTCGTACTCTAAAGAGAGCTCAGGTGAGAAATTGCAAACGTCGAGCAATTGCTCAGAGATGAAAAGTGCCAGCACTGAAAGCTGTTGCTAGCCAGCACCCTTCCTTGGAAGCGCTTTCACAGGCGCAGCAACACTGGGGCTTTGCGCTTCTCTAGCAAACCAAACGTCACGGTCATTCTCTTTCCATCTCGTAGACACGAGCTGAGAGATTGCAAACGTCGAGCAATTGCTCAGAGATGAAAAGTGCCAGCACTGAAAGCTGTTGCTAGCCAGCACCCTTCCTTGGAAGTGCTTTTGTAGCCCTTAGAACACTGGGGCTCTGGGCTTCTCTAGCCACCTAATCTTCTGCTCATCCTCTCGCGCACTCTAAAGAGAGCTCAGGTGAGAAATTGCAAACGTCGAGCAATTGCTCAGAGATGAAAAGTGCCAGCACTGAAAGCTCTTGCTAGCCAGCACCCTTCCTTGGAAGCGCTTTTGTAGCCCTAAAAACACTGGGGCTCTGGGCTTCTCGAGCCACCTCATCTTCTGCTCATCCTCTCTCGTACTCTAACGAGAGCTCTGGTGAGAAATTACAAATGTCGAGCAATTGCTCAGAGATGAAAAGTGCCAGCACTGAAAGCTGTTGCTAGCCAGCACCCTTCCTTGGAAGCGCTTTCACAGGCGCAGCAACACTGGGGCTTTGCGCTTCTCTAGCCACCAAAGGTCACGGTCAGTCTCTTTCCATCTCGTAGACACGAGCTGAGAGAACGCAAACGTCGAGCAATTGCTCAGAGATGAAAAGTGCCAGCACTGAAAGCTCTTGCTAGCCAGCACCCTTCCTTGGAAGCGCTTTTGTAGCCCTAAGAACACTGGGGCTCTGGGCTTCTCTAGCCACCTAATCTTCTGCTCATCCTCTCGCGCACTCTAAAGAGAGCTCAGGTGAGAAATTGCAAACGTTGAGCAATTGCTCAGAGATGAAAAGTGCCAGCACTGAAAGCTGTTGCTAGCCAGCACCCTTCCTTGGAAGCGCTTTCAGAGGCGCAGCAACACTGGGGCTTTGCGCTTCTCTAGCCACCAAACGTCACGGTCACTATCTCTCCCTCTTGTAGACACGAGCTGAGAAATTGCAAACGTCGAGCAATTGCTCAGAGATGAAAAGTGCCAGCACTGAAAGCTGTTGCTAGCCAGCACCCTTCCTTGGAAGCGCTTTTGTAGCCCTAAGAACACTGGGTCTCTGGGCTTGTCTAGCCACCTAATCTTCTGCTCATCCTCTCGCGCGCTCTAAAGAGAGCTCAGGTGAGAAATTGCAAACGTCGAGCAATTGCTCAGAGATGAAAAGTGCCAGCAGTGAAAGCTGTTGCTAGCCAGCACCCTTCCTTGGAAGCGCTTTCACAGGCGCAGTAACACTGGGGCTTTGCGCTTCTCTAGCCACCAAACGTCACGGTCATTCTCTTTCCATCTCGTAGACACGAGCTGAGAGATTGCAAACGTCGAGCAATTGCTCAGAGATGAAAAGTGCCAGCACTGAAAGCTGTTGCTAGCCAGCACCCTTCCTTAGAAGCGCTTTCACAGGCGCAGCAACACTGGGGCTTTGTGCTTCTCTAGCCACCAAACGTCACGGTCACTATCTCTCTGTCTTGTAGACACGAGCTGAGAAATTGCAAACGTCGAGCAATTGCTCAGAGATGAAAAGTGCCAGCACTGAAAGCTGTTGCCAGCCAGCACCCTTCCTTGGAAGTGCTTTCACAGGCGCAGCAACACTGGGGCTTTGCGCTTCTCTAGCCACCAAAGGTCACGGTCATTCTCTTTCCATCTCGTAGACACGAGCTGAGAGATTGCAAACGTCGAGCAATTGCTCAGAGATGAAAAGTGCCAGCACTGAAAGCTCTTGCTAGCCAGCACCCTTCCTTGGAAGCGCTTTTGTAGGCCTAAGAACACTGGGGCTCTGGGCTTCTCTAGCCACCTAATCTTCTGTTCATCCTCTCGCGCACTCTAAAGAGAGCTCAGGTGAGAAATTGCAAAGGTCGAGCAATTGCTCAGAGATGAAAAGTGCCAGCACTGAAAGCTGTTGCTAGCCAGCACCCTTCCTTGGAAGCGCTTTCACAGGCGCAGCAACACTGGGGCTTTGCGCTTCTCTAGCCACCAAACGTCACGGTCACTATCTCTCCGTCTTGTAGACACGAGCTGAGAAATTGCAAAGGTCGAGCAATTGCTCAGAGATGAAAAGTGCCAGCACTGAAAGCTGTTGCTAGCCAGCACCCTTCCTTGGAAGCGCTTTTGTAGGCCTAAGAACACTGGGGCTCTGGGCTTCTGTAGCCACCTAATCTTCTGCTCATCCTCTCGCGCGCTCTAAAGAGAGCTCAGGTGAGAAATTGCAAACGTCGAGCAATTGCTCAGAGATGAAAAGTGCCAGCACTGAAAGCTGTTGCTAGCCAGCACCCTTCCTTGGAAGCGCTTTCACAGGCGCAGTAACACTGGGGCTTTGCGCTTCTCTAGCCACCAAACGTCACGGTCATTCTCTTTCCATCTCGTAGACATGAGCTGAGAGATTGCAAAGGTCGAGCAATTGCTCAGAGATGAAAAGTGCCAGCACTGAAAGCTGTTGCTAGCCAGCACCCTTCCTTAGAAGCGCTTTCACAGGCGCAGCAACACTGGGGCTTTGCGCTTCTCTACCCACCAAACGTCACGGTCACTATCTCTCCGTCTTGTAGACACGAGCTGAGAAATTGCAAACGTCGAGCAATTGCTCAGAGATGAAAAGTGCCAGCACTGAAAGCTGTTGCTAGCCAGCACCCTTCCTTGGAAGCGCTTTCAGAGGCGCAGTAACACTGGGGCTTTGCGCTTCTCTAGCCACCAAACGTCACGGTCAGTCTCTTTCCATCTCGTAGACATGAGCTGAGAAATTGCAAACGTCGAGCAATTGCTCAGAGATGAAAAGTGCCAGCACTGAAAGCTCTTGCTAGCCAGCACCCTTCCTTGGAAGTGCTTTTGTAGCCCTAAGAACACTGGGGCTCTTGGCTTCTCTAGCCACCTAATCTTCTGCTCATCCTCTCGCGCACTCTAAAGAGAGCTCAGGTGAGAAATTGCAAATGTCGAGCAATTGCTCAGACATGAAAAGTGCCAGCACTGAAAGCTGTTGCTAGCCAGCAGCCTTCCTTGGAAGCGCTTTCACAGGCGCAGTAACACTGGGGCTTTGCGCTTCTCTAGCCACCAAACGTCACGGTCACTATCTCTCCGTCTTGTAGACACGAGCTGAGAAATTGCAAACGTCGAGCAATTGCTCAGAGATGAAAAGTGCCAGCACTGAAAGCTCTTGCTAGCCAGCACCCTTCCTTGGAAGCGCTTTCACAGGCGCAGTAACACTGGGGCTTTGCGCTTCTCTAGCCACCAAACGTCACGGTCAGTCTCTTTCCATCTCGTAGACACGAGCTGAGAAATTGCAAACGTCGAGCAATTGCTCAGAGATGAAAAGTGCCAGCACTGAAAGCTGTTGCTAGCCAGCACCCTTCCTTGGAAGTGCTTTTGTAGGCCTAAGAACACTGGGGCTCTGGGCTTCTCTAGCCACCTAATCTTCTGCTCATCCTCTCGCGCACTCTAAAGAGAGCTCAGGTGAGAAATTGCAAATGTCGAGCAATTGCTCAGAGATGAAAAGTGCCAGCACTGAAAGCTGTTGCTAGCCAGCACCCTTCCTTGGAAGCGCTTTCACAGGCGCAGTAACACTGGGGCTTTGCGCTTCTCTACCCACCAAACGTCACGGTCAGTCTCTTTCCATCTCGTAGACACGAGCTGAGAGATTGCAAACGTCGAGCAATTGCTCAGAGATGAAAAGTGCCAGCACTGAAAGCTGTTGCTAGCCAGCACCCTTCCTTGGAAGCGCTTTTGTAGCCCTTAGAACACTGGGGCTCTGGGCTTCTCTAGCCACCTAATCTTCTGCTCATCCTCTCGCGCACTCTAAAGAGAGCTCAGGTGAGAAATTGCAAACGTCGAGCAATTGCTCAGAGATGAAAAGTGCCAGCACAGAAAGCTCTTGCTAGCCAGCACCCTTCCTTGGAAGCGCTTTTGTAGGCCTAAGAACACTGGGGCTCTGGGCTTCTCTAGCCAGCTAATCTTCTGCTCATCCTCTCGCGCACTCTAAAGAGAGCTCAGGTGAGAAATTGCAAACGTCGAGCAATTGCTCAGAGATGAAAAGTGCCAGCACTGAAAGCTGTTGCCAGCCAGCACCCTTCCTTGGAAGCGCTTTCACAGGCGCAGCAACACTGGGACTTTGCGCTTCTCTAGCCACCAAACGTCACGGTCATTCTCTTTCCGTCTCGTAGACACGAGCTGAGAGATTGCAAACGTCGAGCAATTGCTCAGAGATGAAAAGTGCCAGCACTGAAAGCTCTTGCTAGCCAGCACCCTTCCTTGGAAGTGCTTTTGTAGGCCTAAGAACACTGGGGCTCTTGGCTTCTCTAGCCACCTAATCTTCTGCTCATCCTCTCTCGTACTCTAACGAGAGATCAGGTGAGAAATTGCAAAGGTCGAGCAATTGCTCAGAGATGAAAAGTGCCAGCACTGAAAGCTGTTGCTAGCCAGCACCCTTCCTTGGAAGCGCTTTCACAGGCGCAGCAACACTGGGGCTTTGCGCTTCTCTAGCCACCAAAGGTCACGGTCATTCTCTTTCCATCTCGTAGACACGAGCTGAGAGATTGCAAAGGTCGAGCAATTGCTCAGAGATGAAAAGTGCCAGCACTGAAAGCTCTTGCTAGCCAGCACCCTTCCTTGGAAGCGCTTTCACAGGCGCAGTAACACTGGGGCTTTGCGCTTCTCTACCCACCAAACGTCACGGTCACTATCTCTCCGTCTTGTAGACACGAGCTGAGAAATTGCAAACGTCGAGCAATTGCTCAGAGATGAAAAGTGCCAGCACTGAAAGCTCTTGCTAGCCAGCCCCCTTCCTTGGAAGCGCTTTTGTAGGCCTAAGAACACTGGGGCTCTGGGCTTCTCTAGCCACCTAATCTTCTGCTCATCCTCTCGCGCACTCTAAAGAGAGCTCAGGTGAGAAATTGCAAACGTCAAGCAATTGCTCAGAGATGAAAAGTGCCAGCACTGAAAGCTGTTGCTAGCCAGCACCCTTCCTTGGAAGCGCTTTCACAGGCGCAGTAACACTGGGGCTTTGCGCTTCTCTAGCCACCAAATGTCACGGTCAGTCTCTTTCCATCTCGTAGACACGAGCTGAGAGATTGCAAACGTCGAGCAATTGCTCAGAGATGAAAAGTGCCAGCACTGAAAGCTCTTGCTAGCCAGCACCCTTCCTTGGAAGCGCTTTCAGAGGCGCAGCAACACTGGGGCTTTGCGCTTCTCTAGCCACCAAACGTCACGGTCACTATCTCTCCGTCTTGTAGACACGAGCTGAGAAATTGCAAACGTCGAGCAATTGCTCAGAGATGAAAAGTGCCAGCACTGAAAGCTCTTGCTAGCCAGCACCCTTCCTTGGAAGCGCTTTCACAGGCGCAGTAACACTGGGGCTTTGCGCTTCTCTAGCCACCAAAGGTCACGGTCAGTCTCTTTCCATCTCGTAGACACGAGCTGAGAAATTGCAAACGTCGAGCAATTGCTCAGAGATGAAAAGTGCCAGCACTGAAAGCTGTTGCTAGCCAGCACCCTTCCTTGGAAGCGCTTTTGTAGGCCTAAGAACACTGGGGCTCTGGGCTTCTCTAGCCACCTAATCTTCTGCTCATCCTCTCGCGCACTCTAAAGAGAGCTCAGGTGAGAAATTGCAAACGTCGAGCAATTGCTCAGAGATGAAAAGTGCCAGCACTGAAAGCTCTTGCTAGCCAGCACCCTTCCTTGGAAGCGCTTTTGTAGGCCTAAGAACACTGGGGCTCTGGGCTTCTCTAGCCACCTAATCTTCTGCTCTTCCTCTCGCGCACTCTAAAGAGAGCTCAGGTGAGAAATTGCAAACGTCGAGCAATTGCTCAGAGATGAAAAGTGCCAGCACTGAAAGCTCTTGCTAGCCAGCACCCTTCCTTGGAAGCGCTTTCACAGGCGCAGCAACACTGGGACTTTGCGCTTCTCTAGCCACCAAACGTCACGGTCATTCTCTTTCCGTCTCGTAGACACGAGCTGAGAGATTGCAAACGTCGAGCAATTGCTCAGAGATGAAAAGTGCCAGCACTGAAAGCTGTTGCTAGCCAGCACCCTTCCTTGGAAGCGCTTTTGTAGGCCTAAGAAGACTGGGGCTCTGGGCTTCTCTAGCCACTTAATCTTCTGCTCATCCTCTCGCACACTCTAAAGAGAGCTCAGGTGAGAAATTGCAAAGGTCGAGCAATTGCTCAGAGATGAAAAGTGCCAGCACTGAAAGCTGTTGCTAGCCAGCACCCTTCCTTGGAAGCGCTTTCAGAGGCGCAGCAACACTGGGGCTTTGCGCTTCTCTAGCCACCAAACGTCACGATCACTATCTCTCCGTCTTGTAGACACGAGCTGAGGGATCGCAAACGTCGAGCAATTGCTCAGAGATGAAAAGTGCCAGCACTGAAAGCTCTTGCAAGTCAGCACCCTTCCTTGGAAGCGCTTTCAGAGGCGCAGCAACACTGGGGCTTTGCGCTTGTCTAGCCACCAAACGTCACGGTCACTATCTCTCCGTCTCGTAGACACGAGCTGAGAAATTGCAAACGTCGAGCAATTGCTCAGAGATGAAAAGTGCCAGCACTGAAAGCTGTTGCTAGCCAGCACCCTTCCTTGGAAGCGCTTTTGTAGCCCTAAGAAGACTGGGGCTCTGGGCTTCTCTAGCCACCTAATCTTCTGCTCATCCTCTCGCGCACTCTAAAGAGAGCTCAGGTGAGAAATTGCAAACGTCGAGCAATTGCTCAGAGATGAAAAGTGCCAGCACAGAAAGCTCTTGCTAGCCAGCAGCCTTCCTTGGAAGCGCTTTTGTAGGCCTAAGAACACTGGGGCTCTGGGCTTCTCTAGCCACCTAATCTTCTGCTCATCCTCTCGCGCAGTCTAAAGAGAGCTCAGGTGAGAAATTGCAAATGTCGAGCAATTGCTCAGAGATGAAAAGTGCCAGCACTGAAAGCTGTTGCTAGCCAGCACCCTTCCTTGGAAGCGCTTTTGTAGGCCTAAGAACACTGGGGCTCTGGGCTTCTCTAGCCACCTAATCTTCTGCTCATCCTCTCGCGCACTCTAAAGAGAGCTCAGGTGAGAAATTGCAAACGTCGAGCAATTGCTCAGAGATGAAAAGTGCCAGCACTGAAAGCTGTTGCTAGCCAGCACCCTTCCTTGGAAGCGCTTTCACAGGCGCAGCAACACTGGGGCTTTGCGCTTCTCTACCCACCAAACGTCACGGTCATTCTCTTTCCGTCTCGTAGACACGAGCTGAGAGGTTGCAAACGTCGAGCAATTGCTCAGAGATGAAAAGTGCCAGCACTGAAAGCTCTTGCTAGCCAGCACCCTTCCTTGGAAGTGATTTTGTAGCCCTTAGAACACTGGGGCTCTGGGCTTCTCTAGCCACCTAATCTTGTGCTCATCCTCTCGCGCACTCTAAAGAGAGCTCAGGTGAGAAATTGCAAACGTCGAGCAATTGCTCAGAGATGAAAAGTGCCAGCACTGAAAGCTGTTGCTAGCCAGCACCCTTCCTTGGAAGCGCTTTCACAGGCGCAGCAACACTGGGGCTTTGCGCTTCTCTAGCCACCAAACGTCACGGTCACTATCTCTCCGTCTTGTAGACACGAGCTGAGAAATTGCAAACGTCGAGCAATTGCTCAGAGATGAAAAGTGCCAGCACTGAAAGCTCTTGCTAGCCAGCACCCTTCCTTGAAGCGCTTTGACAGGCGCAGTAACACTGGGGTTTTGCGCTTCTCTAGCCACCAAACGTCACGGTCAGTCTCTTTCCATCTCGTAGACACGAGCTGAGAAATTGCAAACGTCGAGCAATTGCTCAGAGATGAAAAGTGCCAGCACTGAAAGCTGTTGCTAGCCAGCACCCTTCCTTGGAAGTGCTTTTGTAGCCCTATGAACACTGGGGCTCTGGGCTTCTCTAGCCACCTAATCTTCTGCTCATCCTCTTGCGCACTCTAAAGAGAGCTCAGGTGAGAAATTGCAAATGTCGAGCAATTGCTCAGAGATGAAAAGTGCCAGCACTGAAAGCTGTTGCTAGCCAGCACCCTTCCTTGGAAGCGCTTTCACAGGCGCAGCAACACTGGGGCTTTGCGCTTCTCTAGCCACCAAAGGTCACGGTCAGTCTCTTTCCATCTCGTAGACATGAGCTGAGAGATTGCAAACGTCGAGCAATTGCTCAGAGATGAAAAGTGCCAGCACTGAAAGCTGTTGCTAGCCAGCACCCTTCCTTGGAAGCGCTTTTGTAGCCCTAAGAACACTGGGGCTCTGGGCTTCTCTAGCCACCTAATCTTCTGCTCATCCTCTCGCGCACTCTAAAGAGAGCTCAGGTGAGAAATTGCAAACGTCGAGCAATTGCTCAGAGATGAAAAGTGCCAGCACTGAAAGCTCTTGCTAGCCAGCACCCTTCCTTGGAAGCGCTTTCACAGGCGCAGCAACACTGGGGCTTTGCGCTTCTCTAGCCACCAAACGTCACGGTCATTCTCTTTCCGTCTCGTAGACACGAGCTGAGAGATTGCAAACGTCGAGCAATTGCTCAGAGATGAAAAGTGCCAGCACTGAAAGCTGTTGCTAGCCAGCACCCTTCCTTGGAAGCGCTTTTGTAGGCCTAAGAAGACTGGGGCTCTGGGCTTCTCTAGCCACTTAATCTTCTGCTCATCCTCTCGCACACTCTAAAGAGAGCTCAGGTGAGAAATTGCAAACGTCGAGCAATTGCTCAGAGATGAAAAGTGCCAGCACTGAAAGCTGTTGCTAGCCAGCACCCTTCCTTGGAAGCGCTTTCAGAGGCGCAGCAACACTGGGGCTTTGCGCTTCTCTAGCCACCAAACGTCACGATCACTATCTCTCCGTCTTGTAGACACGAGCTGAGGGATCGCAAACGTCGAGCAATTGCTCAGAGATGAAAAGTACCAGCACTGAAAGCTGTTCCTAGCCAGCACCCTTCCTTGGAAGCGCTTTTGTAGCCCTATGAACAGTGGGGCTCTGGGCTTCTCTAGACACCTAATCTTCTGCTCATCCTCTCGCGCACTCTAAAGAGAGCTCAGGTGAGAAATTGCAAACGTCGAGCAATTGCTCAGAGATGAAAAGTGCCAGCACTGAAAGCTCTTGCAAGTCAGCACCCTTCCTTGGAAGCGCTTTCAGAGGCGCAGCAACACTGGGGCTTTGCGCTTCTCTAGCCACCAAACGTCACGGTCACTATCTCTCCGTCTCGTAGACACGAGCTGAGAAATTGCAAACGTCGAGCAATTGCTCAGAGATGAAAAGTGCCAGCACTGAAAGCTGTTGCTAGCCAGCACCCTTCCTTGGAAGCGCTTTTGTAGCCCTAAGAAGACTGGGGCTCTGGGCTTCTCTAGCCACCTAATCTTCTGCTCATCCTCTCGCGCACTCTAAAGAGAGCTCTGGTGAGAAATTGCAAACGTCGAGCAATTGCTCAGAGATGAAAAGTGCCAGCACAGAAAGCTCTTGCTAGCCAGCAGCCTTCCTTGGAAGCGCTTTTGTAGGCCTAAGAACACTGGGGCTCTGGGCTTCTCTAGCCACCTAATCTTCTGCTCATCCTCTCGCGCACTCTAAAGAGAGCTCAGGTGAGAAATTGCAAATGTCGAGCAATTGCTCAGAGATGAAAAGTGCCAGCACTGAAAGCTGTTGCTAGCCAGCACCCTTCCTTGGAAGCGCTTTTGTAGGCCTAAGAACACTGGGGCTCTGGGCTTCTCTAGCCACCTAATCTTCTGCTCATCCTCTCGCGCACTCTAAAGAGAGCTCAGGTGAGAAATTGCAAACGTCGAGCAATTGCTCAGAGATGAAAAGTGCCAGCACTGAAAGCTGTTGCCAGCCAGCACCCTTCCTTGGAAGCGCTTTCACAGGCGCAGCAACACTGGGGCTTTGCGCTTCTCTACCCACCAAACGTCACGGTCATTCTCTTTCCGTCTCGTAGACACGAGCTGAGAGATTGCAAACGTCGAGCAATTGCTCAGAGATGAAAAGTGCCAGCACTGAAAGCTCTTGCTAGCCAGCACCCTTCCTTGGAAGTGATTTTGTAGCCCTTAGAACACTGGGGCTCTGGGCTTCTCTAGCCACCTAATCTTGTGCTCATCCTCTCGCGCACTCTAAAGAGAGCTCAGGTGAGAAATTGCAAACGTCGAGCAATTGCTCAGAGATGAAAAGTGCCAGCACTGAAAGCTGTTGCTAGCCAGCACCCTTCCTTGGAAGCGCTTTCACAGGCGCAGCAACACTGGGGCTTTGCGCTTCTCTAGCCACCAAACGTCACGGTCACTATCTCTCCGTCTTGTAGACACGAGCTGAGAAATTGCAAACGTCGAGCAATTGCTCAGAGATGAAAAGTGCCAGCACTGAAAGCTCTTGCTAGCCAGCACCCTTCCTTGAAGCGCTTTGACAGGCGCAGTAACACTGGGGTTTTGCGCTTCTCTAGCCACCAAACGTCACGGTCAGTCTCTTTCCATCTCGTAGACACGAGCTGAGAAATTGCAAACGTCGAGCAATTGCTCAGAGATGAAAAGTGCCAGCACTGAAAGCTGTTGCTAGCCAGCACCCTTCCTTGGAAGTGCTTTTGTAGCCCTATGAACACTGGGGCTCTGGGCTTCTCTAGCCACCTAATCTTCTGCTCATCCTCTTGCGCACTCTAAAGAGAGCTCAGGTGAGAAATTGCAAATGTCGAGCAATTGCTCAGAGATGAAAAGTGCCAGCACTGAAAGCTGTTGCTAGCCAGCACCCTTCCTTGGAAGCGCTTTCACAGGCGCAGTAACACTGGGGCTTTGCGCTTCTCTAGCCACCAAAGGTCACGGTCAGTCTCTTTCCATCTCGTAGACACGAGCTGAGAGATTGCAAACGTCGAGCAATTGCTCAGAGATGAAAAGTGCCAGCACTGAAAGCTGTTGCTAGCCAGCACCCTTCCTTGGAAGCGCTTTTGTAGCCCTATGAACACTGGGGCTCTGGGCTTGTCTAGCCACCTAATCTTCTGCTCATCCTCTCGCGCACTCTAAAGAGAGCTCAGGTGAGAAATTGCAAACGTCGAGCAATTGCTCAGAGATGAAAAGTGCCAGCACTGAAAGCTCTTGCTAGCCAGCACCCTTCCTTGGAAGTGCTTTTGTAGGCCTAAGAACACTGGGGCTCTGGGCTTCTGTAGCCACCTAATCTTCTGCTCATCCTCTCGCGCACTCTAAAGAGAGCTCAGTTGAGAAATTGCAAATGTCGAGCAATTGCTCAGAGATGAAAAGTGCCAGCACTGAAAGCTGTTGCCAGCCAGCACCCTTCCTTGGAAGCGCTTTCACAGGCGCAGCAACACTGGGGCTTTGCGCTTCTCTAGCCACCAAACGTCACGGTCATTCTCTTTCCGTCTCGTAGACACGAGCTGAGAGATTGCAAACGTCGAGCAATTGCTCAGAGATGAAAAGTGCCAGCACTGAAAGCTCTTGCTAGCCAGCACCCTTCCTTGGAAGTGCTTTTGTAGCCCTTAGAACACTGGGGCTCTGGGCTTCTCTAGCCACCTAATCTTCTGCTCATCCTCTCGCGCACTCTAAAGAGAGCTCAGGTGAGAAATTGCAAAGGTCGAGCAATTGCTCAGAGATGAAAAGTGCCAGCACTGAAAGCTCTTGCTAGCCAGCACCCTTCCTTGGAAGCGCTTTCACAGGCGCAGCAACACTGGGGCTTTGCGCTTCTCTAGCCACCAAACGTCACGGTCACTATCTCTCCGTCTTGTAGACACGAGCTGAGAAATTACAAACGTCGAGCAATTGCTCAGAGATGAAAAGTGCCAGCACTGAAAGCTCTTGCTAGCCAGCACCCTTCCTTGGAAGCGCTTTTGTAGCCCTAAGAACACTGGGGCTCTGGGCTTCTCTAGCCACCTAATCTTCTGCTCATCCTCTCGCGCACTCTAAAGAGAGCTCAGGTGAGAAATTGCAAAGGTCGAGCAATTGCTCAGAGATGAAGAGTGCCAGCACTGAAAGCTGTTGCTAGCCAGCACCCTTCCTTGGAAGCGCTTTCACAGGCGCAGCAACACTGGGGCTTTGCGCTTCTCTAGCCACCAAACGTCACGGTCAGTCTCTTTCCATCTCGTAGACACGAGCTGAGAGATTGCAAAGGTCGAGCAATTGCTCAGAGATGAAAAGTGCCAGCACTGAAAGCTCTTGCTAGCCAGCACCCTTCCTTGGAAGCGCTTTTGTAGCCCTTAGAACACTGGGGCTCTGGGCTTCTCTAGCCACCTAATCTTCTGTTCATCCTCTCGCGCACTCTAAAGAGAGCTCAGGTGAGAAATTGCAAACATCGAGCAATTGCTCAGAGATGAAAAGTGCCAGCACTGAAAGCTCTTGCTAGCCAGCACCCTTCCTTGGAAGTGCTTTTGTAGCCCTTAGAACAGTGGGGCTCTGGGCTTCTCTAGCCACCTAATCTTCTGCTCATCCTCTCGCGCACTCTAAAGAGAGCTCAGGTGAGAAATTGCAAACGTCGAGCAATTGCTCAGAGATGAAAAGTGCCAGCACTGAAAGCTGTTGCTAGCCAGCACCCTTCCTTGGAAGCGCTTTCACAGGCGCAGCAACACTGGGGCTTTGCGCTTCTCTAGCCACCAAACGTCACGGTCACTATCTCTCCGTCTTGTAGACACGAGCTGAGAAATTGCAAACGTCGAGCAATTGCTCAGAGATGAAAAGTGCCAGCACTGAAAGCTGTTGCTAGCCAGCACCCTTCCTTGGAAGCGCTTTTGTAGGCCTAAGAAGACTGGGGCTCTGGGCTTCTCTAGCCACCTAATCTTCTGCTCATCCTCTCGCGCACTCTAAAGAGAGCTCAGTTGAGAAATTGCAAATGTCGAGCAATTGCTCAGAGATGAAAAGTGCCAGCACTGAAAGCTGTTGCCAGCCAGCACCCTTCCTTGGAAGCGCTTTCACAGGCGCAGCAACACTGGGGCTTTGCGCTTCTCTAGCCACCAAAGGTCAAGGTCATTCTCTTTCCGTCTCGTAGACACGAGCTGAGAGATTGCAAAGGTCGAGCAATTGCTCAGAGATGAAAAGTGCCAGCACTGAAAGCTCTTGCTAGCCAGCACCCTTCCTTGGAAGCGCTTTTGTAGCCCTTAGAACACTGGGGCTCTGGGCTTCTCTAGCCACCTAATCTTCTGCTCATCCTCTCGCGCACTCTAAAGAGAGCTCAGGTGAGAAATTGCAAAGGTCGAGCAATTACTCAGAGATGAAAAGTGCCAGCACTGAAAGCTGTTGCTAGCCAGCACCCTTCCTTGGAAGCGCTTTCACAGGCGCAGCAACACTGGGGCTTTGCGCTTCTCTAGCCACCAAACGTCACGGTCACTATCTCTCCGTCTTGTAGACACGAGCTGAGAAATTGCAAACGTCGAGCAATTGCTCAGAGATGAAAAGTGCCAGCACTGAAAGCTCTTGCTAGCCAGCACCCTTCCTTGGAAGCGCTTTTGTAGCCCTATGAACACTGGGGCTCTGGGCTTCTCTAGCCACCTAATCTTCTGCTCATCCTCTCGCGCACTCTAAAGAGAGCTCAGGTGAGAAATTGCAAACGTCGAGCAATTGCTCAGAGATGAAAAGTGCCAGCACTGAAAGCTGTTGCTAGCCAGCACCCTTCCTTGGAAGCGCTTTCACAGGCGCAGCAACACTGGGGCTTTGCGCTTCTCTAGCCACCAAACGTCACGGTCAGTCTCTTTCCATCTCGTAGACACGAGCTGAGAGATTGCAAAGGTCGAGCAATTGCTCAGAGATGAAAAGTGCCAGCACTGAAAGCTCTTGCTAGCCAGCACCCTTCCTTGGAAGCGCTTTTGTAGCCCTTAGAACACTGGGGCTCTGGGCTTCTCTAGCCACCTAATCTTCTGCTCATCCTCTCGCGCACTCTAAAGAGAGCTCAGGTGAGAAATTGCAAACGTCGAGCAATTGCTCAGAGATGAAAAGTGCCATCACTGAAAGCTCTTGCTAGCCAGCACCCTTCCTTGGAAGCGCTTTCACAGGCACAGCAACACTGGGGCTTTGCGCTTCTCTAGCCACCAAACGTCACGGTCAGTCTCTTTCCATCTCGTAGACACGAGCTGAGAGATTGCAAACGTCGAGCAATTGCTCAGAGATGAAAAGTGCCAGCACTGAAAGCTCTTGCTAGCCAGCACCCTTCCTTGGAAGCGCTTTTGTAGGCCTAAGAACACTGGGGCTCTGTGCTTCTCTAGCCACCTAATCTTCTGCTCATCCTCTCGCGCACTCTAAAGAGAGCTCAGGTGAGAAATTGCAAACGTCGAGCAATTGCTCAGAGATGAAAAGTGCCAGCACTGAAAGCTCTTGCTAGCCAGCACCCTTCCTTGGAAGCGCTTTCACAGGCGCAGCAACACTGGGGCTTTGCGCTTCTCTAGCCACCAAAGGTCACGGTCATTCTCTTTCCATCTCGTAGACACGAGCTGAGAGATTGCAAACGTCGAGCAATTGCTCAGAGATGAAAAGTGCCAGCACTGAAAGCTCTTGCTAGCCAGCACCCTTCCTGGAAACGCTTTTGTAGGCCTAAGAACACTGGGGCTCTGGGCTTCTCTAGCCACCTAATCTTCTGCTCATCCTCTCGCGCACTCTAAAGAGAGCTCAGGTGAGAAATTGCAAACGTCGAGCAATTGCTCAGAGATGAAAAGTGCCAGCACTGAAAGCTGTTGCTAGCCAGCACCCTTCCTTGGAAGCGCTTTCACAGGCGCAGCAACACTGGGGCTTTGCGCTTCTCTAGCCACCAAAGGTCACGGTCAGTCTCTTTCCATCTCGTAGACACGAGCTGAGAGATTGCAAACGTCGAGCAATTGCTCAGAGATGAAAAGTGCCAGCACTGAAAGCTCTTGCTAGCCAGCCCCCTTCCTTGGAAGCGCTTTTGTAGCCCTTAGAACACTGGGGCTCTGGGCTTCTCTAGCCACCTAATCTTCTGCTCATCCTCTCGCGCACTCTAAAGAGAGCTCAGGTGAGAAATTGCAAAGGTCGAGCAATTGCTCAGAGATGAAAAGTGCCAGCACTGAAAGCTCTTGCTAGCCAGCCCCCTTCCTTGGAAGCGCTTTTGTAGGCCTAAGAACACTGGGGCTCTGGGCTTCTCTAGCCACCTAATCTTCTGCTCATCCTCTCGCGCACTCTAAAGAGAGCTCAGGTGAGAAATTGCAAACGTCGAGCAATTGCTCAGAGATGAAAAGTGCCAGCACTGAAAGCTGTTGCCAGCCAGCACCCTTCCTTGGAAGCGCTTTCAGAGGCGCAGCAACACTGGGGCTTTGCGCTTCTCTAGCCACCAAACGTCACGGTCACTATCTCTCCGTCTTGTAGACACGAGCTGAGAAATTGCAAAGGTCGAGCAATTGCTCAGAGATGAAAAGTGCCAGCACTGAAAGCTCTTGCTAGCCAGCACCCTTCCTTGGAAGCGCTTTTGTAGGCCTAAGAACACTGGGGCTCTGGGCTTGTCTAGCCACCTAATCTTCTGCTCATCCTCTCGCGCACTCTAAAGAGAGCTCAGGTGAGAAATTGCAAACATCGAGCAATTGCTCAGAGATGAAAAGTGCCAGCACTGAAAGCTCTTGCTAGCCAGCACCCTTCCTTGGAAGCGCTTTCACAGGCGCAGCAACACTGGGGCTTTGCGCTTCTCTAGCCACCAAATGTCACGGTCAGTCTCTTTCCATCTCGTAGACACGAGCTGAGAGATTGCAAACGTCGAGCAATTGCTCAGAGATGAAAAGTGCCAGCACTGAAAGCTGTTGCTAGCCAGCACCCTTCCTTGGAAGCGCTTTCACAGGCGCAGCAACACTGGGGCTTTGCGCTTCTCTAGCCACCAAACGTCACGGTCATTCTCTTTCCGTCTCGTAGACACGAGCTGAGAAATTGCAAAGGTCGAGCAATTGCTCAGAGATGAAAAGTGCCAGCACTGAAAGCTGTTGCTAGCCAGCACCCTTCCTTGGAAGTGCTTTTGTAGCCCTTAGAACACTGGGGCTCTGGGCTTCTCTAGCCACCTAATCTTCTGCTCATCCTCTCGCGCACTCTAAAGAGAGCTCAGGTGAGAAATTGCAAACGTCGAGCAATTGCTCAGAGATGAAAAGTGCCAGCACTGAAAGCTCTTGCTAGCCAGCACCCTTCCTTGGAAGCGCTTTCACAGGCGCAGCAACACTGGGGCTTTGCGCTTCTCTAGCCACCAAACGTCACGGTCACTATCTCTCCGTCTTGTAGACACGAGCTGAGAAATTGCAAACGTCGAGCAATTGCTCAGAGATGAAAAGTGCCAGCACTGAAAGCTCTTGCTAGCCAGCACCCTTCCTTGGAAGCGCTTTCACAGGTGCAGTAACACTGGGGCTTTGCGCTTCTCTAGCCACCAAACGTCACGGTCAGTCTCTTTCCATCTCGTAGACACGAGCTGAGAGATTGCAAACGTCGAGCAATTGCTCAGAGATGAAAAGTGCCAGCACTGAAAGCTCTTGCTAGCCAGCACCCTTCCTTGGAAGTGCTTTTGTAGCCCTATGAACACTGGGGCTCTGGGCTTCTCTAGCCACCTAATCTTCTGCTCATCCTCTCGCGCACTCTAAAGAGAGCTCAGGTGAGAAATTGCAAAGGTCGAGCAATTGCTCAGAGATGAAAAGTGCCAGCACTGAAAGCTCTTGCTAGCCAGCACCCTTCCTTGGAAGCGCTTTCACAGGCGCAGTAACACTGGGGCTTTGCGCTTCTCTAGCCACCAAACGTCACGGTCAGTCTCTTTCCCTCTCGTAGACACGAGCTGAGAGATTGCAAACGTCGAGCAATTGCTCAGATATGAAAAGTGCCAGCACTGAAAGCTGTTGCTAGCCAGCACCCTTCCTTGGAAGTGCTTTTGTAGGCCTAAGAACACTGGGGCTCTGGGCTTCTCTAGCCACCCAATCTTCTGCTCATCCTCTCGCGCACTCTAAAGAGAGCTCAGGTGAGAAATTGCAAACGTCGAGCAATTGCTCAGAGATGAAAAGTGCCAGCACTGAAAGCTGTTGCCAGCCAGCACCCTTCCTTGGAAGCGCTTTCACAGGCGCAGCAACACTGGGGCTTTGCGCTTCTCTAGCCACCAAACGTCACGGTCATTCTCTTTCCGTCTCGTAGACACGAGCTGAGAGATTGCAAACGTCGAGCAATTGCTCAGAGATGAAAAGTGCCAGCACTGAAAGCTGTTGCTAGCCAGCACCCTTCCTTGGAAACGCTCTTGTAGCCCTAAGAACACTGGGGCTCTGGGCTTCTCTAGCCACCTAATCTTCTGCTCATCCTCTCGCGCACTCTAAAGAGAGCTCAGGTGAGAAATTGCAAACGTCGAGCAATTGCTCAGAGATGAAAAGTGCCAGCACTGAAAGCTGTTGCTAGCCAGCACCCTTCCTTGGAAGCGCTTTCAGAGGCGCAGCAACACTGGGGCTTTGCGCTTCTCTAGCCACCAAACGTCACGGTCACTATCTCTCCGTCTTGTAGACACGAGCTGAGAAATTGCAAACGTCGAGCAATTGCTCAGAGATGAAAAGTGCCAGCACTGAAAGCTGTTGCTAGCCAGCATCCTTCCTTGGAAGCGCTTTCACAGGCGCAGTAACACTGGGGCTTTGCGCTTCTCTAGCCACCAAAGGTCACGGTCAGTCTCTTTCCATCTCGTAGACACGAGCTGAGAAATTGCAAACGTCGAGCAATTGCTCAGAGATGAAAAGTGCCAGCACTGAAAGCTGTTGCTAGCCAGCACCCTTCCTTGGAAGTGCTTTTGTAGCCCTATGAACACTGGGGCTCTGGGCTTCTCTAGCCACCTAATCTTCTGCTCATCCTCTCGCGCACTCTAAAGAGAGCTCAGGTGAGAAATTGCAAACGTCGAGCAATTGCTCAGAGATGAAAAGTGCCAGCACTGAAAGCTGTTGCCAGCCAGCACCCTTCCTTGGAAGCGCTTTCACAGGCGCAGCAACAGTGGGGCTTTGCGCTTCTCTAGCCACCAAACGTCACGGTCATTCTCTTTCCGTCTCGTAGACACGAGCTGAGAGATTGCAAACGTCGAGCAATTGCTCAGAGATGAAAAGTGCCAGCACTGAAAGCTCTTGCTAGCCAGCACCCTTCCTTGGAAGTGCTTTTGTAGCCCTAAGAACAGTGGGGCTCTGGGCTTCTCTAGCCACCTCATCTTCTGCTCATCCTCTCTCGTACTCTAAAGAGAGCTCAGGTGAGAAATTGCAAAGGTCGAGCAATTGCTCAGAGATGAAAAGTGCCAGCACTGAAAGCTGTTGCTAGCCAGCAGCCTTCCTTGGAAGCGCTTTCAGAGGCGCAGCAACACTGGGGCTTTGCGCTTCTCTAGCCACCAAACGTCACGGTCACTATCTCTCCGTCTTGTAGACACGAGCTGAGAAATTGCAAACGTCGAGCAATTGCTCAGAGATGAAAAGTGCCAGCACTGAAAGCTGTTGCTAGCCAGCACCCTTCCTTGGAAGCGCTTTTGTAGGCCTAAGAACACTGGGGCTCTGGGCTTCTCTAGCCACCTAATCTTCTGCTCATCCTGTCGCGCACTCTAAAGAGAGCTCAGGTGAGAAATTGCAAACGTCGAGCAATTGCTCAGAGATGAAAAGTGCCAGCACTGAAAGCTGTTGCTAGCCAGCACCCTTCCTTGGAAGCGCTTTCAGAGGCGCAGCAACACTGGGGCTTTGCGCTTCTCTAGCCACCAAACGTCACGGTCAGTCTCTTTCCATCTCGTAGACACGAGCTGAGAGATTGCAAAGGTCGAGCAATTGCTCAGAGATGAAAAGTGCCAGCACTGAAAGCTGTTGCTAGCCAGCCCCCTTCCTTGGAAGCGCTTTTGTAGCCCTTAGAACACTGGGTCTCTGGGCTTCTCTAGCCACCTAACCTTCTGCTCATCCTCTCGCGCACTCTAAAGAGAGCTCAGGTGAGAAATTGCAAACATCGAGCAATTGCTCAGAGATGAAAAGTGCCAGCACTGAAAGCTCTTGCTAGCCAGCACCCTTCCTTGGAAGCGCTTTCACAGGCGCAGCAACACTGGGGCTTTGCGCTTCTCTAGCCACCAAACGTCACGGTCAGTCTCTTTCCATCTCGTAGACACGAGCTGAGAGATTGCAAACGTCGAGCAATTGCTCAGAGATGAAAAGTGCCAGCACTGAAAGCTCTTGCTAGCCAGCACCCTTCCTTGGAAGCGCTTTTGTAGCCCTTAGAACACTGGGGCTCTGGGCTTCTCTAGCCACCTAATCTTCTGCTCATCCTCTCGCGCACTCTAAAGAGAGCTCAGGTGAGAAATTGCAAACGTCGAGCAATTGCTCAGAGATGAAAAGTGCCAGCACTGAAAGCTGTTGCTAGCCAGCACCCTTCCTTGGAAGCGCTTTTGTATGCCTAAGAACACTGGGGCTCTGGGCTTCTCTAGCCACCTAATCTTCTGCTCATCCTCTCGCGCACTCTAAAGAGAGCTCAGGTGAGAAATTGCAAACGTCGAGCAATTGCTCAGAGATGAAAAGTGCCAGCACTGAAAGCTGTTGCCAGCCAGCACCCTTCCTTGGAAGCGCTTTCAGAGGCGCAGCAACACTGGGGCTTTGCGCTTCTCTACCCACCAAACGTCACGGTCACTATCTATCCGTCTTGTAGACACGAGCTGAGAAATTGCAAAGGTCGAGCAATTGCTCAGAGATGAAAAGTGCCAGCACTGAAAGCTCTTGCAAGCCAGCACCCTTCCTTGGAAGCGCTTTTGTAGGCCTAAGAACACTGGGGCTCTGGGCTTGTCTAGCCACCTAATCTTCTGCTCATCCTCTCGCGCAGTCTAAAGAGAGCTCAGGTGAGAAATTGCAAACATCGAGCAATTGCTCAGAGATGAAAAGTGCCAGCACTGAAAGCTGTTGCTAGCCAGCACCCTTCCTTGGAAGCGCTTTCAGAGGTGCAGCAACACTGGGGCTTTGCGCTTCTCTAGCCACCAAATGTCACGGTCAGTCTCTTTCCATCTCGTAGACACGAGCTGAGAGATTGCAAAAGTCGAGCAATTGCTCAGAGATGAAAAGTGCCAGCACTGAAAGCTCTTGCTAGCCAGCACCCTTCCTTGGCAGTGCTTTTGTAGCCCTAAGAACACTGGGGCTCTGGGCTTCTCTAGCCACCTAATCTTCTGCTCATCCTCTCGCGCACTCTAAAGAGAGCTCAGGTGAGAAATTGCAAAGGTCGAGCAATTGCTCAGAGATGAAAAGTGCCAGCACTGAAAGCTCTTGCTAGCCAGCACCCTTCCTTGGAAGCGCTTTCACAGGCGCAGCAACACTGGGGCTTTGCGCTTCTCTAGCCACCAAACATCACGGTCACTATCTCTCCGTCTTGTAGACACGAACTGAGAAATTGCAAACGTCGAGCAATTGCTCAGAGATGAAAAGTGCCAGCACTGAAAGCTGTTGCTAGCCAGCACCCTTCCTTGGAAGCGCTTTTGTAGGCCTAAGAACAGTGGGGCTCTGGGCTTCTCTAGCCACCTAATCTTCTGCTCATCCTCTCGCGCACTCTAAAGAGAGCTCAGGTGAGAAATTGCAAAGGTCGAGCAATTGCTCAGAGATGAAAAGTGCCAGCACTGAAAGCTGTTGCTAGCCAGCACCCTTCCTTGGAAGCGCTTTCACAGGCGCAGTAACACTGGGGCTTTGCGCTTCTCTAGCCACCAAACGTCACGGTCATTCTCTTTCCATCTCGTAGACACGAGCTGAGAGATTGCAAACGTCGAGCAATTGCTCAGAGATGAAAAGTGCCAGCACTGAAAGCTGTTGCTAGCCAGCAGCCTTCCTTGGAAGCGCTTTCACAGGCGCAGCAACACTGGGGCTTTGCGCTTCTCTAGCCACCAAACGTCACGGTCAGTCTCTTTCCATCTCGTAGACACGAGCTGAGAGATTGCAAACGTCGAGCAATTGCTCAGAGATGAAAAGTGCCAGCACTGAAAGCTGTTGCTAGCCAGCACCCTTCCTTGGAAGCGCTTTTGTAGGCCTAAGAACACTGGGGCTCTGGGCTTCTCTAGCCACCTAATCTTCTGCTCATCCTCTCGCGCACTCTAAAGAGAGCTCAGGTGAGAAATTGCAAAGGTCGAGCAATTGCTCAGAGATGAAAAGTGCCAGCACTGAAAGCTGTTGCCAGCCAGCACCCTTCCTTGGAAGCGCTTTCACAGGCGCAGCAACACTGGGGCTTTGCGCTTCTCTAGCCACCAAACGTCACGGTCATTCTCTTTCCATCTCGTAGACACGAGCTGAGAAATTGCAAACGTCGAGCAATTGCTCAGAGATGAAAAGTGCCAGCACTGAAAGCTGTTGCTAGCCAGCACCCTTCCTTGGAAGCGCTTTTGTAGGCCTAAGAACACTGGGGCTCTGGGCTTCTCTAGCCACCTAATCTTCTGCTCATCCTCTCGCGCACTCTAAAGAGAGCTCAGGTGAGAAATTGCAAACGTCGAGCAATTGCTCAGAGATGAAAAGTGCCAGCACTGAAAGCTGTTGCTAGCCAGCACCCTTCCTTGGAAGCGCTTTCAGAGGCGCAGCAACACTGGGGCTTTGCGCTTCTCTAGTCACCAAACGTCACGGTCACTATCTCTCCGTCTCGTAGACACGAGCTGAGAAATTGCAAACGTCGAGCAATTGCTCAGAGATGAAAAGTGCCAGCACTGAAAGCTCTTGCTAGCCAGCACCCTTCCTTGGAAGCGCTTTCACAGGCGCAGTAACACTGGGGCTTTGCGCTTCTCTACCCACCAAACGTCACGGTCAGTCTCTTTCCATTTCGTAGACACGAGCTGAGAAATTGCAAACGTCGAGCAATTGCTCAGAGATGAAAAGTGCCAGCACTGAAAGCTGTTGCTAGCCAGCACCCTTCCTTGGAAGTGCTTTTGTAGCCCTATGAACACTGGGGCTCTGGGCTTCTCTAGCCACCTCATCTTCTGCTCATCCTCTCGCGCACTCTAAAGAGAGCTCAGGTGAGAAATTGCAAATGTCGAGCAATTGCTCAGAGATGAAAAGTGCCAGCACTGAAAGCTGTTGCTAGCCAGCACCCTTCCTTGGAAGCGCTTTCACAGGCGCAGCAACACTGGGGCTTTGCGCTTCTCTACCCACCAAACGTCACGGTCAGTCTCTTTCCATCTCGTAGACACGAGCTGAGAGATTGCAAACGTCGAGCAATTGCTCAGAGATGAAAAGTGCCAGCACTGAAAGCTCTTGCTAGCCAGCACCCTTCCTTGGAAGCGCTTTTGTAGCCCTAAGAACACTGGGGCTCTGGGCTTCTCTAGCCACCTAATCTTCTGC
The DNA here is from genome assembly GCA_037962945.1 of Sarcoramphus papa. Taxonomy (NCBI): domain Eukaryota; kingdom Metazoa; phylum Chordata; class Aves; order Accipitriformes; family Cathartidae; genus Sarcoramphus; species Sarcoramphus papa. The sequence goes on from CM075588.1 coordinate 19,336,641, forward strand.
TCATCCTCTCGCGCACTCTAAAGAGAGCTCAGGTGAGAAATTGCAAACGTCGAGCAATTGCTCAGAGATGAAAAGTGCCAGCACTGAAAGCTGTTGCTAGCCAGCACCCTTCCTTGGAAGCGCTTTCACAGGCGCAGTAACACTGGGGCTTTGCGCTTCTCTAGCCACCAAACGTCACGGTCATTCTCTTTCCATCTCGTAGACACGAGCTGAGAGATTGCAAACGTCGAGCAATTGCTCAGAGATGAAAAGTGCCAGCACTGAAAGCTGTTGCTAGCCAGCACCCTTCCTTGGAAGCGCTTTCACAGGCGCAGCAACACTGGGGCTTTGCGCTTCTCTAGTCACCAAACGTCACGGTCACTATCTCTCCGTCTTGTAGACACGAGCTGAGAAATTGCAAACGTCGAGCAATTGCTCAGAGATGAAAAGTGCCAGCACTGAAAGCTCTTGCTAGCCAGCACCCTTCCTTGGAAGTGCTTTCACAGGCGCAGTAACACTGGGGCTTTGCGCTTCTCTAGCCACCAAACGTCACGGTCAGTCTCTTTCCATCTCGTAGACACGAGCTGAGAAATTGCAAAGGTCGAGCAATTGCTCAGAGATGAAAAGTGCCAGCACTGAAAGCTGTTGCTAGCCAGCACCCTTCCTTGGAAGTGCTTTTGTAGCCCTATGAACACTGGGGCTCTGGGCTTCTCTAGCCACCTAATCTTCTGCTCATCCTCTCGCGCACTCTAAAGAGAGCTCAGGTGAGAAATTGCAAATGTCGAGCAATTGCTCAGAGATGAAAAGTGCCAGCACTGAAAGCTGTTGCTAGCCAGCACCCTTCCTTGGAAGCGCTTTCACAGGCGCAGCAACACTGGGGCTTTGCGCTTCTCTACCCACCAAACGTCACGGTCAGTCTCTTTCCATCTCGTAGACACGAGCTGAGAGATTGCAAACGTCGAGCAATTGCTCAGAGATGAAAAGTGCCAGCACTGAAAGCTCTTGCTAGCCAGCACCCTTCCTTGGAAGCGCTTTTGTAGCCCTAAGAACACTGGGGCTCTGGGCTTCTCTAGCCACCTAATCTTCTGCTCATCCTCTCGCGCACTCTAAAGAGAGCTCAGGTGAGAAATTGCAAACGTCGAGCAATTGCTCAGAGATGAAAAGTGCCAGCACTGAAAGCTCTTGCTAGCCAGCACCCTTCCTTGGAAGCGCTTTTGTAGGCCTAAGAACACTGGGGCTCTGGGCTTCTCTAGCCACCTAATCTTCTGCTCATCCTCTCGCGCACTCTAAAGAGAGCTCAGTTGAGAAATTGCAAATGTCGAGCAATTGCTCAGAGATGAAAAGTGCCAGCACTGAAAGCTGTTGCCAGCCAGCACCCTTCCTTGGAAGCGCTTTCACAGGCGCAGCAACACTGGGGCTTTGCGCTTCTCTAGCCACCATACGTCACGGTCAGTCTCTTTCCGTCTCATAGACACGAGCTGAGAGATTGCAAACGTCGAGCAATTGCTCAGAGATGAAAAGTGCCAGCACTGAAAGCTCTAGCTAGCCAGCACCCTTCCTTGGAAGTGCTTTTGTAGCCCTTAGAACACTGGGGCTCTGGGCTTCTCTAGCCACCTAATCTTCTGCTCATCCTCTCGCGCACTCTAAAGAGAGCTCAGGTGAGAAATTGCAAAGGTCGAGCAATTGCTCAGAGATGAAAAGTGCCAGCACTGAAAGCTGTTGCTAGCCAGCACCCTTCCTTGGAAGCGCTTTCACAGGCGCAGCAACACTGGGGCTTTGCGCTTCTCTAGCCACCAAACGTCACGGTCACTATCTCTCCGTCTTGTAGACACGAACTGAGAAATTGCAAACGTCGAGCAATTGCTCAGAGATGAAAAGTGCCAGCACTGAAAGCTGTTGCTAGCCAGCACCCTTCCTTGGTAGCGCTCTTGTAGGCCTAAGAACACTGGGGCTCTGGGCTTCTCTAGCCACCTCATCTTCTGCTCATCCTCTCGCGCACTCTAAAGAGAGCTCAGGTGAGAAATTGCAAACGTCGAGCAATTGCTCAGAGATGAAAAGTGCCAGCACTGAAAGCTGTTGCTAGCCAGCACCCTTCCTTGGAAGCGCTTTCAGAGGCGCAGCAACACTGGGGCTTTGCGCTTCTCTAGCCACCAAACGTCACGGTCAGTCTCTTTCCATCTCGTAGACACGAGCTGAGAGATTGCAAAGGTCGAGCAATTGCTCAGAGATGAAAAGTGCCAGCACTGAAAGCTCTTGCAAGCCAGCACCCTTCCTTGGAAGCGCTCTTGTAGCCCTTAGAACAGTGGGGCTCTGGGCTTCTCTAGCCACCTAATCTTCTGCTCATGCTCTCGCGCAGTCTAAAGAGAGCTCAGGTGAGAAATTGCAAACGTCGAGCAATTGCTCAGAGATGAAAAGTGCCAGCACTGAAAGCTGTTGCCAGCCAGCACCCTTCCTTGGAAGCGCTTTCAGAGGCGCAGCAACACTGGGGCTTTGCGCTTCTCTAGCCACCAAACGTCACGGTCATTCTCTTTCCATCTCGTAGACACGAGCTGAGAGATTGCAAACGTCGAGCAATTGCTCAGAGATGAAAAGTGCCAGCACTGAAAGCTCTTGCTAGCCAGCACCCTTCCTTGGAAGTGCTTTTGTAGCCCTTAGAACACTGGGGATCTGGGATTCTCTAGCCACCTAATCTTCTGCTCATCCTCTCGCGCACTCTAAAGAGAGCTCAGGTGAGAAATTGCAAACGTCGAGCAATTGCTCAGAGATGAAAAGTGCCAGCACTGAAAGCTGTTGCTAGCCAGCACCCTTCCTTGGAAGCGCTTTCACAGGCGCAGCAACACTGGGGCTTTGCGCTTCTCTAGTCACCAAACGTCACGATCACTATCTCTCCGTCTTGTAGACACGAGCTGAGAAATTGCAAACGTCGAGCAATTGCTCAGAGATGAAAAGTGCCAGCACTGAAAGCTCTTGCTAGCCAGCACCCTTCCTTGGAAGCGCTTTCACAGGCGCAGTAACACTGGCGCTTTGCGCTTCTCTAGCCACCAAACGTCACGGTCAGTCTCTTTCCATCTCGTAGACACGAGCTGAGAAATTGCAAAGGTCGAGCAATTGCTCAGAGATGAAAAGTGCCAGCACTGAAAGCTCTTGCTAGCCAGCACCCTTCCTTGGAAGCGCTTTTGTAGCCCTAAGAACACTGGGGCTCTGGGCTTGTCTAGCCACCTAATCTGCTGCTCATCCTCTCGCGCACTCTAAAGAGAGCTCAGGTGAGAAATTGCAAACGTCGAGCAATTGCTCAGGGATGAAAAGTGCCAGCACTGAAAGCTGTTGCTAGCCAGCACCCTTCCTTGGAAGCGCTTTTGTAGGCCTAAGAACACTGGGGCTCTGGGCTTCTCTAGCCACCTAATCTTCTGCTCATCCTCTCGCGCACTCTAAAGAGAGCTCAGGTGAGAAATTGCAAAGGTCGAGCAATTGCTCAGAGATGAAAAGTGCCAGCACTGAAAGCTGTTGCTAGCCAGCAGCCTTCCTTGGAAGCGCTTTCACAGGCGCAGCAACACTGGGGCTTTGCGCTTCTCTAGCCACCAAACGTCACGATCACTATCTCTCCGTTTCGTAGACACGAGCTGAGAAATTGCAAAGGTCGAGCAATTGCTCAGAGATGAAAAGTGCCAGCACTGAAAGCTCTTGCTAGCCAGCACCCTTCCTTGGAAGCGCTTTCACAGGCACAGCAACACTGGGGCTTTGCGCTTCTCTAGCCACCAAACGTCACGGTCAGTCTCTTTCCATCTCGTAGACACGAGCTGAGAGATTGCAAACGTCGAGCAATTGCTCAGAGATGAAAAGTGCCAGCACTGAAAGCTCTTGCTAGCCAGCACCCTTCCTTGGAAGCGCTTTCACAGGCGCAGTAACACTGGCGCTTTGCGCTTCTCTAGCCACCAAACGTCACGGTCAGTCTCTTTCCATCTCGTAGACACGAGCTGAGAAATTGCAAAGGTCGAGCAATTGCTCAGAGATGAAAAGTGCCAGCACTGAAAGCTCTTGCTAGCCAGCACCCTTCCTTGGAAACGCTTTTGTACGCCTAAGAACATAGGGCTCTGGGCTTCTCTAGCCACCTAATCTTCTGCTCATCCTCTCGCGCACTCTAAAGAGAGCTCTGGTGAGAAATTGCAAATGTCGAGCAATTGCTCAGAGATGAACAGTGCCAGCACTGAAAGCTGTTGCTAGCCAGCACCCTTCCTTGGAAGCGCTTTCACAGGCGCAGTAACACTGGGGCTTTGCGCTTCTCTAGCCACCAAAGGTCACGGTCAGTCTCTTTCCATCTCGTAGACACGAGCTGAGAGATTGCAAACGTCGAGCAATTGCTCAGAGATGAAAAGTGCCAGCACTGAAAGCTCTTGCTAGCCAGCACCCTTCCTGGAAACGCTTTTGTAGGCCTAAGAACACTGGGGCTCTGGGCTTCTCTAGCCACCTAATCTTCTGCTCATCCTCTCGCGCACTCTAAAGAGAGCTCAGGTGAGAAATTGCAAACATCGAGCAATTGCTCAGAGATGAAAAGTGCCAGCACTGAAAGCTGTTGCTAGCCAGCACCCTTCCTTGGAAGCGCTTTCACAGGCGCAGCAACACTGGGGCTTTGCGCTTCTCTAGCCACCAAACGTCACGGTCAGTCTCTTTCCATCTCGTAGACACGAGCTGAGAGATTGCAAACGTCGAGCAATTGCTCAGAGATGAAAAGTGCCAGCACTGAAAGCTGTTGCTAGCCAGCACCCTTCCTTGGAAGCGCTTTTGTAGGCCTAAGAACACTGGGGCTCTGGGCTTCTCTAGCCACCTAATCTTCTGCTCATCCTCTCGCGCACTCTAAAGAGAGCTCAGGTGAGAAATTGCAAACGTCGAGCAATTGCTCAGAGATGAAAAGTGCCAGCACTGAAAGCTCTTGCAAGCCAGCACCCTTCCTTGGAAGCGCTTTCACAGGCGCAGCAACACTGGGGTTTTGCGCTTCTCTAGCCACCAAACGTCACGGTCACTATCTCTCCGTCTCGTAGACACGAACTGAGAGATTGCAAACGTCGAGCAATTGCTCAGAGATGAAAAGTGCCAGCACTGAAAGCTCTTGCTAGCCAGCACCCTTCCTTGGAAGTGCTTTTGTAGGCCTAAGAACACTGGGGCTCTGGGCTTCTCTAGCCACCTAATCTTCTGCTCATCCTCTCGCGCACTCTAAAGAGAGCTCAGGTGAGAAATTGCAAATGTCGAGCAATTGCTCAGAGATGAAAAGTGCCAGCACTGAAAGCTGTTGCTAGCCAGCACCCTTCCTTGGAAGCGCTTTCACAGGCGCAGCAACACTGGGGCTTTGCGCTTCTCTAGCCACCAAACGTCACGGTCACTAACTCTCCGTCTTGTAGACACGAGCTGAGAAATTGCAAACGTCGAGCAATTGCTCAGAGATGAAAAGTGCCAGCACTGAAAGCTGTTGCTAGCCAGCACCCTTCCTTGGAAGCGCTTTTGTAGCCCTATGAACACTGGGGCTCTGTGCTTCTCTAGCCACCTAATCTTCTGCTCATCCTCTCGCGCGCTCTAAAGAGAGCTCAGGTGAGAAATTGCAAACGTCGAGCAATTGCTCAGAGATGAAAAGTGCCAGCACTGAAAGCTCTTGCTAGCCAGCACCCTTCCTTGGAAGCGCTTTCACAGGCGCAGCAACACTGGGGTTTTGCGCTTCTCTAGCCACCAAACGTCATGGTCACTATCTCTCCGTCTCGTAGACACGAACTGAGAGATTGCAAACGTCGAGCAATTGCTCAGAGATGAAAAGTGCCAGCACTGAAAGCTCTTGCTAGCCAGCACCCTTCCTTGGAAGTGCTTTTGTAGGCCTAAGAACACTGGGGCTCTGGGCTTCTCTAGCCACCTAATCTTCTGCTCATCCTCTCGCGCACTCTAAAGAGAGCTCAGGTGAGAAATTGCAAATGTCGAGCAATTGCTCAGAGATGAAAAGTGCCAGCACTGAAAGCTGTTGCTAGCCAGCACCCTTCCTTGGAAGCGCTTTCACAGGCGCAGCAACACTGGGGCTTTGCGCTTCTCTAGCCACCAAACGTCACGGTCACTAACTCTCCGTCTTGTAGACACGAGCTGAGAAATTGCAAACGTCGAGCAATTGCTCAGAGATGAAAAGTGCCAGCACTGAAAGCTGTTGCTAGCCAGCACCCTTCCTTGGAAGCGCTTTTGTAGCCCTATGAACACTGGGGCTCTGTGCTTCTCTAGCCACCTAATCTTCTGCTCATCCTCTCGCGCGCTCTAAAGAGAGCTCAGGTGAGAAATTGCAAACGTCGAGCAATTGCTCAGAGATGAAAAGTGCCAGCACTGAAAGCTCTTGCTAGCCAGCACCCTTCCTTGGAAGCGCTTTCACAGGCGCAGTAACACTGGGACTTTGCGCTTCTCTAGCCACCAAACGTCACGGTCAGTCTCTTTCCATCTCGTAGACACGAGCTGAGAGATTGCAAACGTCGAGCAATTGCTCAGAGATGAAAAGTGCCAGCACTGAAAGCTCTTGCTAGCCAGCACCCTTCCTTGGAAGCGCTTTCACAGGCGCAGCAACACTGGGGCTTTGCGCTTCTCTAGCCACCAAACGTCACGGTCACTATCTCTCCGTCTTGTAGACACGAGCTGAGAAATTGCAAACGTCGAGCAATTGCTCAGAGATGAAAAGTGCCAGCACTGAAAGCTCTTGCTAGCCAGCACCCTTCCTTGGAAGCGCTTTCACAGGCGCAGTAACACTGGGGCTTTGCGCTTCTCTAGCCACCAAACGTCACGGTCAGTCTCTTTCCATCTCGTAGACACGAGCTGAGAAATTGCAAACGTCGAGCAATTGCTCAGAGATGAAAAGTGCCAGCACTGAAAGCTCTTGCTAGCCAGCACCCTTCCTTGGAAGTGCTTTTGTAGCCCTAAGAACACTGGGGCTCTGGGCTTCTCTAGCCACCTAATCTTCTGCTCATCCTCTCGCGCGCTCTAAAGAGAGCTCAGGTGAGAAATTGCAAATGTTGAGCAATTGCTCAGAGATGAAAAGTGCCAGCACTGAAAGCTGTTGCTAGCCAGCACCCTTCCTTGGAAGCGCTTTCAGAGGCGCAGTAACACTGGGACTTTGCGCTTCTCTAGCCACCAAACGTCACGGTCATTCTCTTTCCATCTCGTAGACACGAGCTGAGAGATTGCAAACGTCGAGCAATTGCTCAGAGATGAAAAGTGCCAGCACTGAAAGCTGTTGCTAGCCAGCACCCTTCCTTAGAAGCGCTTTCAGAGGCGCAGCAACACTGGGGCTTTGCGCTTCTCTAGCCACCAAACGTCACGGTCACTATCTCTCCGTCTTGTAGACACGAGCTGAGAAATTGCAAACGTCGAGCAATTGCTCAGAGATGAAAAGTGCCAGCACTGAAAGCTCTTGCTAGCCAGCACCCTTCCTTGGAAGCGCTTTCACAGGCGCAGTAACACTGGGGCTTTGCGCTTCTCTAGCCACCAAACGTCACGGTCAGTCTCTTTCCATCTCGTAGACACGAGCTGAGAAATTGCAAAGGTCGAGCAATTGCTCAGAGATGAAAAGTGCCAGCACTGAAAGCTGTTGCTAGCCAGCACCCTTCCTTGGAAGCGCTTTTGTAGCGCTAAGAACACTGGGGCTCTGGGCTTGTCTAGACACCTAATCTTCTGCTCATCCTCTCGCGCACTCTAAAGAGAGCTCAGGTGAGAAATTGCAAATGTCGAGCAATTGCTCAGAGATGAAAAGTGTCAGCACTGAAAGCTGTTGCTAGCCAGCACCCTTCCTTGGAAGCGCTTTCACAGGCGCAGCAACACTGGGGCTTTGCGCTTCTCTAGCCACCAAACGTCACGGTCACTATCTCTCCGTTTCGTAGACACGAGCTGAGGGATCGCAAACGTCGAGCAATTGCTCAGAGATGAAAAGTGCCAGCACTGAAAGCTCTTGCTAGCCAGCACCCTTCCTTGGAAGCACTTTTGTAGCCCTAAGAACACTGGGGCTCTGGGCTTGTCTAGACACCTAATCTTCTGCTCATCCTCTCGCGCACTCTAAAGAGAGCTCAGGTGAGAAATTGCAAACGTCGAGCAATTGCTCAGAGATGAAAAGTGCCAGCACTGAAAGCTGTTCCTAGCCAGCACCCTTCCTTGGAAGCGCTTTCACAGGCGCAGCAACACTGGGACTTTGCGCTTCTCTAGCCACCAAAGGTCACGGTCAGTCTCTTTCCATCTCGTAGACACGAGCTGAGAGATTGCAAACGTCGAGCAATTGCTCAGAGATGAAAAGTGCCAGCACTGAAAGCTGTTGCTAGCCAGCACCCTTCCTTGGAAGCGCTTTCACAGGCGCAGCAACACTGGGGCTTTGCGCTTCTCTAGCCACCAAATGTCACGGTCACTATCTCTCCGTCTTGTAGACACGAGCTGAGAAATTGCAAACGTCGAGCAATTGCTCAGAGATGAAAAGTGCCAGCACTGAAAGCTCTTGCTAGCCAGCACCCTTCCTTGGAAGCGCTTTCACAGGCGCAGTAACACTGGGGCTTTGCGCTTCTCTAGCCACCAAACGTCACGGTCAGTCTCTTTCCATCTCGTAGACACGAGCTGAGAAATTGCAAACGTCGAGCAATTGCTCAGAGATGAAAAGTGCCAGCACTGAAAGCTGTTGCTAGCCAGCACCCTTCCTTGGAAGTGCTTTTGTAGCCCTAAGAACACTGGGGCTCTGGGCTTCTCTAGCCACCTAATCTTCTGCTCATCCTCTCGCGCACTCTAAAGAGAGTTCAGGTGAGAAATTGCAAATGTTGAGCAATTGCTCAGAGATGAAAAGTGCCAGCACTGAAAGCTGTTGCTAGCCAGCACCCTTCCTTGGAAGCGCTTTCACAGGCGCAGTAACACTGGGACTTTGCGCTTCTCTAGCCACCAAACGTCACGGTCATTCTCTTTCCATCTCGTAGACACGAGCTGAGAGATTGCAAACGTCGAGCAATTGCTCAGAGATGAAAAGTGCCAGCACTGAAAGCTGTTGCTAGCCAGCACCCTTCCTTAGAAGCGCTTTCACAGGCGCAGCAACACTGGGGCTTTGCGCTTCTCTAGCCACCAAAGGTCACGGTCACTATCTCTCCGTCTTGTAGACACGAGCTGAGAAATTGCAAAGGTCGAGCAATTGCTCAGAGATGAAAAGTGCCAGCACTGAAAGCTCTTGCTAGCCAGCACCCTTCCTTGGAAGCGCTTTCACAGGCGCAGTAACACTGGGGCTTTGCGCTTCTCTAGCCACCAAACGTCACGGTCAGTCTCTTTCCATCTCGTAGACACGAGCTGAGAAATTGCAAAGGTCGAGCAATTGCTCAGAGATGAAAAGTGCCAGCACTGAAAGCTGTTGCTAGCCAGCACACTTCCTTGGAAGCGATTTTGTACCGCTAAGAACACTGGGGCTCTGGGCTTGTCTAGACACCTAATCTTCTGCTCATCCTCTCGCGCACTCTAAAGAGAGCTCAGGTGAGAAATTGCAAATGTCGAGCAATTGCTCAGAGATGAAAAGTGCCAGCACTGAAAGCTGTTGCTAGCCAGCACCCTTCCTTGGAAGCGCTTTCACAGGCGCAGCAACACTGGGGCTTTGCGCTTCTCTAGCCACCAAACGTCACAGTCACTACCTCTCCGTTTCGTAGACACGAGCTGAGGGATCGCAAACGTCGAGCAATTGCTCAGAGATGAAAAGTGCCAGCACTGAAAGCTGTTGCTAGCCAGCACCCTTCCTTGGAAGCACTTTTGTAGGCCTAAGAACACTGGGGCTCTGGGCTTGTCTAGACACCTAATCTTCTGCTCATCCTCTCGCGCACTCTAAAGAGAGCTCAGGTGAGAAATTGCAAACGTCGAGCAATTGCTCAGAGATGAAAAGTGCCAGCACTGAAAGCTCTTGCAAGCCAGCACCGTTCCTTGGAAGCGCTTTCACAGGCGCAGCAACACTGGGGCTTTGCGCTTCTCTAGCCACCAAAGGTCACGGTCAGTCTCTTTCCATCTCGTAGACACGAGCTGAGAGATTGCAAACGTCGAGCAATTGCTCAGAGATGAAAAGTGCCAGCACTGAAAGCTGTTGCTAGCCAGCACCCTTCCTTGGAAGCGCTTTCACAGGCGCAGCAACACTGGGGCTTTGCGCTTCTCTAGCCACCAAATGTCACGGTCACTATCTCTCCGTCTTGTAGACACGAGCTGAGAAATTGCAAACGTCGAGCAATTGCTCAGAGATGAAAAGTGCCAGCACTGAAAGCTCTTGCTAGCCAGCACCCTTCCTTGGAAGCGCTTTCACAGGCGCAGTAACACTGGGGCTTTGCGCTTCTCTAGCCACCAAACGTCACGGTCAGTCTCTTTCCATCTCGTAGACACGAGCTGAGAAATTGCAAACGTCGAGCAATTGCTCAGAGATGAAAAGTGCCAGCACTGAAAGCTCTTGCTAGCCAGCACCCTTCCTTGGAAGTGCTTTTGTAGCCCTAAGAACACTGGGGCTCTGGGCTTCTCTAGCCACCTAATCTTCTGCTCATCCTCTCGCGCGCTCTAAAGAGAGCTCAGGTGAGAAATTGCAAATGTTGAGCAATTGCTCAGAGATGAAAAGTGCCAGCACTGAAAGCTGTTGCTAGCCAGCACCCTTCCTTGGAAGCGCTTTCACAGGCGCAGTAACACTGGGACTTTGCGCTTCTCTAGCCACCAAACGTCACGGTCATTCTCTTTCCATCTCGTAGACACGAGCTGAGAGATTGCAAACGTCGAGCAATTGCTCAGAGATGAAAAGTGCCAGCACTGAAAGCTGTTGCTAGCCAGCACCCTTCCTTAGAAGCGCTTTCACAGGCGCAGCAACACTGGGGCTTTGCGCTTCTCTAGCCACCAAAGGTCACGGTCACTATCTCTCCGTCTTGTAGACACGAGCTGAGGGATCGCAAACGTCGAGCAATTGCTCAGAGATGAAAAGTGCCAGCACTGAAAGCTCTTGCTAGCCAGCACCCTTCCTTGGAAGCGCTTTCACAGGCGCAGTAACACTGGGGCTTTGCGCTTCTCTAGCCACCAAACGTCACGGTCAGTCTCTTTCCATCTCGTAGACACGAGCTGAGAGATTGCAAACGTCGAGCAATTGCTCAGAGATGAAAAGTGCCAGCACTGAAAGCTGTTGCTAGCCAGCACCCTTCCTTGGAAGCGCTTTTGTAGCGCTAAGAACACTGGGGCTCTGGGCTTGTCTAGACACCTAATCTTCTGCTCATCCTCTCGCGCACTCTAAAGAGAGCTCAGGTGAGAAATTGCAAATGTCGAGCAATTGCTCAGAGATGAAAAGTGCCAGCACTGAAAGCTGTTGCTAGCCAGCACCCTTCCTTGGAAGCGCTTTCACAGGCGCAGCAACACTGGGGCTTTGCGCTTCTCTAGCCACCAAAGGTCACAGTCACTATCTCTCCGTTTCGTAGACACGAGCTGAGGGATCGCAAACGTCGAGCAATTGCTCAGAGATGAAAAGTGCCAGCACTGAAAGCTGTTGCTAGCCAGCACCCTTCCTTGGAAGCACTTTTGTAGGCCTAAGAACACTGGGGCTCTGGGCTTGTCTAGACACCTAATCTTCTGCTCATCCTCTCGCGCACTCTAAAGAGAGCTCAGGTGAGAAATTGCAAACGTCGAGCAATTGCTCAGAGATGAAAAGTGCCAGCACTGAAAGCTCTTGCAAGCCAGCACCGTTCCTTGGAAGCGCTTTCACAGGCGCAGCAACACTGGGGCTTTGCGCTTCTCTAGCCACCAAACGTCACGGTCACTATCTGTCCGTCTCGTAGACACGAACTGAGAGATTGCAAACGTCGAGCAATTGCTCAGAGATGAAAAGTGCCAGCACTGAAAGCTCTTGCTAGCCAGCACCCTTCCTTGGAAGTGCTTTTGTAGGCCTAAGAACACTGGGGCTCTGGGCTTCTCTAGCCACCTAATCTTCTGCTCATCCTCTCGCGCACTCTAAAGAGAGCTCAGGTGAGAAATTGCAAAGGTCGAGCAATTGCTCAGAGATGAAAAGTGCCAGCACTGAAAGCTGTTGCTAGCCAGCACCCTTCCTTGGAAGCGCTTTCACAGGCGCAGCAACACTGGGGCTTTGCGCTTCTCTAGCCACCAAACGTCACGGTCACTAACTCTCCGTCTTGTAGACACGAGCTGAGAAATTGCAAACGTCGAGCAATTGCTCAGAGATGAAAAGTGCCAGCACTGAAAGCTGTTGCTAGCCAGCACCCTTCCTTGGAAGCGCTTTTGTAGCCCTTAGAACACTGGGGCTCTGGGCTTCTCTAGCCACCTAATCTTCTGCTCATCCTCTCGCGCGCTCTAAAGAGACCTCAGGTGAGAAATTGCAAAGGTCGAGCAATTGCTCAGAGATGAAAAGTGCCAGCACTGAAAGCTCTTGCTAGCCAGCACCCTTCCTTGGAAGCGCTTTCACAGGCACAGTAACACTGGGGCTTTGCGCTTCTCTAGCCACCAAAGGTCACGGTCAGTCTCTTTCCATCTCGTAGACACGAGCTGAGAGATTGCAAACGTCGAGCAATTGCTCAGAGATGAAAAGTGCCAGCACTGAAAGCTGTTGCTAGCCAGCACCCTTCCTTAGAAGCGCTTTCACAGGCGCAGCAACACTGGGGCTTTGCGCTTCTCTACCCAACAAACGTCACGGTCACTATCTCTCCGTCTTGTAGACACGAGCTGAGAAATTGCAAACGTCGAGCAATTGCTCAGAGATGAAAAGTGCCAGCACTGAAAGCTCTTGCTAGCCAGCACCCTTCCTTGGAAGCACTTTTGTAGCCCTAAGAACACTGGGGCTCTGGGCTTGTCTAGACACCTAATCTTCTGCTCATCCTCTCGCGCACTCTAAAGAGAGCTCAGGTGAGAAATTGCAAACGTCGAGCAATTGCTCAGAGATGAAAAGTGCCAGCACTGAAAGCTGTTGCTAGCCAGCACCCTTCCTTGGAAGCGCTTTCAGAGGCGCAGCAACACTGGGACTTTGCGCTTCTCTAGCCACCAAACGTCACGGTCAGTCTCTTTCCATCTCGTAGACACGAGCTGAGAGATTGCAAACGTCGAGCAATTGCTCAGAGATGAAAAGTGCCAGCACTGAAAGCTGTTGCTAGCCAGCACCCTTCCTTGGAAGCGCTTTCACAGGCGCAGCAACACTGGGGCTTTGCGCTTCTCTAGCCACCAAATGTCACGGTCACTATCTCTCCGTCTTGTAGACACGAGCTGAGAAATTGCAAACGTCGAGCAATTGCTCAGAGATGAAAAGTGCCAGCACTGAAAGCTCTTGCTAGCCAGCACCCTTCCTTGGAAGCGCTTTCACAGGCGCAGTAACACTGGGGCTTTGCGCTTCTCTAGCCACCAAAGGTCACGGTCAGTCTCTTTCCATCTCGTAGACACGAGCTGAGAAATTGCAAACGTCGAGCAATTGCTCAGAGATGAAAAGTGCCAGCACTGAAAGCTCTTGCTAGCCAGCACCCTTCCTTGGAAGTGCTTTTGTAGCCCTAAGAACACTGGGGCTCTGGGCTTCTCTAGCCACCTAATCTTCTGCTCATCCTCTCGCGCACTCTAAAGAGAGCTCAGGTGAGAAATTGCAAATGTTGAGCAATTGCTCAGAGATGAAAAGTGCCAGCACTGAAAGCTGTTGCTAGCCAGCACCCTTCCTTGGAAGCGCTTTCACAGGCGCAGTAACACTGGGACTTTACGCTTCTCTACCCACCAAACGTCACGGTCATTCTCTTTCCATCTCGTAGACACGAGCTGAGAGATTGCAAACGTCGAGCAATTGCTCAGAGATGAAAAGTGCCAGCACTGAAAGCTGTTGCTAGCCAGCACCCTTCCTTAGAAGCGCTTTCACAGGCGCAGCAACACTGGGGCTTTGCGCTTCTCTAGCCACCAAATGTCACGGTCACTATCTCTCCGTCTTGTAGACACGAGCTGAGAAATTGCAAAGGTCGAGCAATTGCTCAGAGATGAAAAGTGCCAGCACTGAAAGCTCTTGCTAGCCAGCACCCTTCCTTGGAAGCGCTTTCACAGGCGCAGTAACACTGGGGCTTTGCGCTTCTCTAGCCACCAAACGTCACGGTCAGTCTCTTTCCATCTCGTAGACACGAGCTGAGAAATTGCAAAGGTCGAGCAATTGCTCAGAGATGAAAAGTGCCAGCACTGAAAGCTGTTGCTAGCCAGCACCCTTCCTTGGAAGCGCTTTTGTAGCGCTAAGAACACTGGGGCTCTGGGCTTGTCTAGACACCTAATCTTCTGCTCATCCTCTCGCGCACTCTAAAGAGAGCTCAGGTGAGAAATTGCAAATGTCGAGCAATTGCTCAGAGATGAAAAGTGCCAGCACTGAAAGCTGTTGCTAGCCAGCACCCTTCCTTGGAAGCGCTTTCACAGGCGCAGCAACACTGGGGCTTTGCGCTTCTCTAGCCACCAAACGTCACGGTCACTATCTCTCCGTTTCGTAGACACGAGCTGAGGGATCGCAAAGGTCGAGCAATTGCTCAGAGATGAAAAGTGCCAGCACTGAAAGCTGTTGCTAGCCAGCACCCTTCCTTGGAAGCACTTTTGTAGCCCTAAGAACACTGGGGCTCTGGGCTTCTCTAGACACCTAATCTTCTGCTCATCCTCTCGCGCACTCTAAAGAGAGCTCAGGTGAGAAATTGCAAACGTCGAGCAATTGCTCAGAGATGAAAAGTGCCAGCACTGAAAGCTCTTGCAAGCCAGCACCGTTCCTTGGAAGCGCTTTCACAGGCGCAGCAACACTGGGGCTTTGCGCTTCTCTAGCCACCAAACGTCACGGTCACTATCTGTCCGTCTCGTAGACACGAGCTGAGAGATTGCAAACGTCGAGCAATTGCTCAGAGATGAAAAGTGCCAGCACTGAAAGCTCTTGCTAGCCAGCACCCTTCCTTGGAAGTGCTTTTGTAGGCCTAAGAACAGTGGGGCTCTGGGCTTCTCTAGCCACCTAATCTTCTGCTCATCCTCTCGCGCACTCTAAAGAGAGCTCAGGTGAGAAATTGCAAACGTCGAGCAATTGCTCAGAGATGAAAAGTGCCAGCACTGAAAGCTGTTGCTAGCCAGCACCCTTCCTTGGAAGCGCTTTCACAGGCGCAGCAACACTGGGGCTTTGCGCTTCTCTAGCCACCAAACGTCACGGTCACTATCTCTCCGTCTTGTAGACACGAGCTGAGAAATTGCAAACGTCGAGCAATTGCTCAGAGATGAAAAGTGCCAGCACTGAAAGCTGTTGCTAGCCAGCACCCTTCCTTGGAAGCACTTTTGTAGCCCTAAGAACACTGGGGCTCTGGGCTTCTCTAGCCACCTAATCTTCTGCTCATCCTCTCGCGCACTCTAAAGAGAGCTCAGGTGAGAAATTGCAAACGTCGAGCAATTGCTCAGAGATGAAAAGTGCCAGCACTGAAAGCTGTTGCTAGCCAGCACCCTTCCTTGGAAGCGCTTTCACAGGCGCAGCAACACTGGGGCTTTGCGCTTCTCTAGCCACCAAACATCACGGTCACTATCTCTCCGTCTTGTAGACACGAGCTGAGAAATTGCAAACGTCGAGCAATTGCTCAGAGATGAAAAGTGCCAGCACTGAAAGCTGTTGCTAGCCAGCACCCTTCCTTGGAAGCGCTTTCACAGGCACAGTAACACTGGGGCTTTGCGCTTCTCTAGCCACCAAAGGTCACGGTCATTCTCTTTCCATCTCGTAGACACGAGCTGAGAGATTGCAAACGTCGAGCAATTGCTCAGAGATGAAAAGTGCCAGCACTGAAAGCTGTTGCTAGCCAGCACCCTTCCTTGGAAGCGCTTTCACAGGCGCAGCAACACTGGGGCTTTGCGCTTCTCTAGCCACCAAATGTCACGGTCACTATCTCTCCGTCTTGTAGACACGAGCTGAGAAATTGCAAACGTCGAGCAATTGCTCAGAGATGAAAAGTGCCAGCACTGAAAGCTCTTGCTAGCCAGCACCCTTCCTTGGAAGCGCTTTCACAGGCGCAGTAACACTGGGGCTTTGCGCTTCTCTAGCCACCAAACGTCACGGTCAGTCTCTTTCCATCTCGTAGACACGAGCTGAGAAATTGCAAACGTCGAGCAATTGCTCAGAGATGAAAAGTGCCAGCACTGAAAGCTGTTGCTAGCCAGCACCCTTCCTTGGAAGCGCTTTTGTAGCCCTATGAACACTGGGGCTCTGGGCTTCTCTAGCCACCTAATCTTCTGCTCATCCTCTCGCGCACTCTAAAGAGAGCTCAGGTGAGAAATTGCAAATGTCGAGCAATTGCTCAGAGATGAAAAGTGCCAGCACTGAAAGCTGTTGCTAGCCAGCACCCTTCCTTGGAAGCGCTTTCACAGGCGCAGTAACACTGGGGCTTTGCGCTTCTCTAGCCACCAAACGTCACGGTCAGTCTCTTTCCATCTCGTAGACACGAGCTGAGAGATTGCAAACGTCGAGCAATTGCTCAGAGATGAAAAGTGCCAGCACTGAAAGCTGTTGCTAGCCAGCACCCTTCCTTAGAAGCGCTTTCACAGGCGCAGCAGCACTGGGGCTTTGCGCTTCTCTACCCAACAAACGTCACGGTCACTATCTCTCCGTCTTGTAGACACGAGCTGAGAAATTGCAAACGTCGAGCAATTGCTCAGAGATGAAAAGTGCCAGCACTGAAAGCTCTTGCTAGCCAGCACCCTTCCTTGGAAGCACTTTTGTAGCCCTAAGAACACTGGGGCTCTGGGCTTGTCTAGACACCTAATCTTCTGCTCATCCTCTCGCGCACTCTAAAGAGAGCTCAGGTGAGAAATTGCAAACGTCGAGCAATTGCTCAGAGATGAAAAGTGCCAGCACTGAAAGCTGTTGCTAGCCAGCACCCTTCCTTGGAAGCGCTTTCAGAGGCGCAGCAACACTGGGACTTTGCGCTTCTCTAGCCACCAAAGGTCACGGTCAGTCTCTTTCCATCTCGTAGACACGAGCTGAGAGATTGCAAACGTCGAGCAATTGCTCAGAGATGAAAAGTGCCAGCACTGAAAGCTGTTGCTAGCCAGCACCCTTCCTTGGAAGCGCTTTCACAGGCGCAGCAACACTGGGGCTTTGCGCTTCTCTAGCCACCAAATGTCACGGTCACTATCTCTCCGTCTTGTAGACACGAGCTGAGAAATTGCAAACGTCGAGCAATTGCTCAGAGATGAAAAGTGCCAGCACTGAAAGCTCTTGCTAGCCAGCACCCTTCCTTGGAAGCGCTTTCACAGGCGCAGCAACACTGGGGCTTTGCGCTTCTCTAGCCACCAAACGTCACGGTCAGTCTCTTTCCATCTCGTAGACACGAGCTGAGAAATTGCAAACGTCGAGCAATTGCTCAGAGATGAAAAGTGCCAGCACTGAAAGCTCTTGCTAGCCAGCACCCTTCCTTGGAAGCGCTTTTGTAGGCCTAAGAAGACTGGGGCTCTGGGCTTCTCTAGCCACCTAATCTTCTGCTCATCCTCTCGCGCGCTCTAAAGAGAGCTCAGGTGAGAAATTGCAAACGTTGAGCAATTGCTCAGAGATGAAAAGTGCCAGCACTGAAAGCTGTTGCTAGCCAGCACCCTTCCTTGGAAGCGCTTTCACAGGCGCAGTAACACTGGGGCTTTGCGCTTCTCTAGCCACCAAACGTCACGGTCAGTCTCTTTCCATCTCGTAGACACGAGCTGAGAGATTGCAAACGTCGAGCAATTGCTCAGAGATGAAAAGTGCCAGCACTGAAAGCTGTTGCTAGCCAGCACCCTTCCTTAGAAGCGCTTTCACAGGCGCAGCAACACTGGGGCTTTGCGCTTCTCTAGCCACCAAACGTCACGGTCACTATCTCTCCGTCTTGTAGACACGAGCTGAGAAATTGCAAAGGTCGAGCAATTGCTCAGAGATGAAAAGTGCCAGCACTGAAAGCTCTTGCTAGCCAGCACCCTTCCTTGGAAGCGCTTACACAGGCGCAGTAACACTGGGGCTTTGCGCTTCTCTAGCCACCAAACGTCACGGTCTGTCTCTTTCCATCTCGTAGACACGAGCTGAGAAATTGCAAAGGTCGAGCAATTGCTCAGAGATGAAAAGTGCCAGCACTGAAAGCTCTTGCTAGCCAGCACCCTTCCTTGGAAGTGCTTTTGTAGCCCTAAGAACACTGGGGCTCTGGACTTCTCTAGCCACATAATCTTCTGCTCATCCTCTCGCGCACTCTAAAGGGAGCTCAGGTGAGAAATTGCAAAT
Source organism: Sarcoramphus papa (assembly GCA_037962945.1). Taxonomy (NCBI): domain Eukaryota; kingdom Metazoa; phylum Chordata; class Aves; order Accipitriformes; family Cathartidae; genus Sarcoramphus; species Sarcoramphus papa. The sequence continues at coordinate 19,354,852 of CM075588.1, forward strand.
GTCGAGCAATTGCTCAGAGATGAAAAGTGCCAGCACTGAAAGCTCTTGCTAGCCAGCACCCTTCCTTGGAAGCGCTTTCACAGGCGCAGCAACACTGGGGCTTTGCGCTTCTCTAGCCACCAAAGGTCACGGTCACTATCTCTCCGTTTCGTAGACACGAGCTGAGAAATTGCAAACGTCGAGCAATTGCTCAGAGATGAAAAGTACCAGCACTGAAAGCTGTTGCTAGCCAGCACCCTTCCTTGGAAGCACTTTTGTAGCCCTAAGAACACTGGGGCTCTGGGCTTCTCTAGCCACCTAATCTTCTGCTCATCCTCTCGCACACTCTAAAGAGAGCTCAGGTGAGAAATTGCAAACGTCGAGCAATTGCTCAGAGATGAAAAGTGCCAGCACTGAAAGCTCTTGCAAGCCAGCACCGTTCCTTGGAAGCGCTTTCACAGGCGCAGCAACACTGGGGCTTTGCGCTTCTCTAGCCACCAAACGTCACGGTCACTATCTGTCCGTCTCGTAGACACGAACTGAGAGATTGCAAAGGTCGAGCAATTGCTCAGAGATGAAAAGTGCCAGCACTGAAAGCTCTTGCTAGCCAGCACCCTTCCTTGGAAGTGCTTTTGTAGGCCTAAGAACACTGGGGCTCTGGGCTTCTCTAGCCACCTAATCTTCTGCTCATCCTCTCGCGCACTCTAAAGAGAGCTCAGGTGAGAAATTGCAAACGTCGAGCAATTGCTCAGAGATGAAAAGTGCCAGCACTGAAAGCTCTTGCTAGCCAGCACCCTTCCTTGGAAGTGCTTTTGTAGCCCTAAGAACACTGGGGCTCTGGGCTTCTCTAGCCACCTAATCTTCTGCTCATCCTCTCGCGCACTCTAAAGAGAGCTCAGGTGAGAAATTGCAAACGTCGAGCAATTGCTCAGAGATGAAAAGTGCCAGCACTGAAAGCTCTTGCAAGCCAGCACCCTTCCTTGGAAGCGCTTTCACAGGCGCAGCAACACTGGGGCTTTGCGCTTCTCTAGCCACCAAACGTCATGGTCACTATCTCTCCGTCTCGTAGACACGAACTGAGAGATTGCAAACGTCGAGCAATTGCTCAGAGATGAAAAGTGCCAGCACTGAAAGCTCTTGCTAGCCAGCACCCTTCCTTGGAAGTGCTTTTGTAGGCCTAAGAACACTGGGGCTCTGGGCTTCTCTAGCCACCTAATCTTCTGCTCATCCTCTCGCGCACTCTAAAGAGAGCTCAGGTGAGAAATTGCAAAGGTCGAGCAATTGCTCAGAGATGAAAAGTGCCAGCACTGAAAGCTGTTGCTAGCCAGCACCCTTCCTTGGAAGCGCTTTCACAGGCGCAGCAACACTGGGGCTTTGCGCTTCTCTAGCCACCAAACGTCACGGTCACTAACTCTCCGTCTTGTAGACACGAGCTGAGAAATTGCAAACGTCGAGCAATTGCTCAGAGATGAAAAGTGCCAGCACTGAAAGCTGTTGCTAGCCAGCACCCTTCCTTGGAAGCGCTTTTGTAGCCCTATGAACACTGGGGCTCTGGGCTTCTCTAGCCACCTAATCTTCTGCTCATCCTCTCGCGCGCTCTAAAGAGAGCTCAGGTGAGAAATTGCAAACGTCGAGCAATTGCTCAGAGATGAAAAGTGCCAGCACTGAAAGCTCTTGCTAGCCAGCACCCTTCCTTGGAAGCGCTTTCACAGGCGCAGTAACACTGGGACTTTGCGCTTCTCTAGCCACCAAACGTCACGGTCATTCTCTTTCCATCTCGTAGACACGAGCTGAGAGATTGCAAACGTCGAGCAATTGCTCAGAGATGAAAAGTGCCAGCACTGAAAGCTCTTGCTAGCCAGCACCCTTCCTTGGAAGCGCTTTCACAGGCGCAGCAACACTGGGGCTTTGCGCTTCTCTAGCCACCAAATGTCACGGTCACTATCTCTCCGTCTTGTAGACACGAGCTGAGAAATTGCAAACGTCGAGCAATTGCTCAGAGATGAAAAGTGCCAGCACTGAAAGCTCTTGCTAGCCAGCACCCTTCCTTGGAAGCGCTTTCACAGGCGCAGTAACACTGGGGCTTTGCGCTTCTCTAGCCACCAAAGGTCACGGTCAGTCTCTTTCCATCTCGTAGACACGAGCTGAGAAATTGCAAACGTCGAGCAATTGCTCAGAGATGAAAAGTGCCAGCACTGAAAGCTCTTGCTAGCCAGCACCCTTCCTTGGAAGTGCTTTTGTAGGCCTAAGAACACTGGGGCTCTGGGCTTCTCTAGCCACCTAATCTTCTGCTCATCCTCTTGCGCGCTCTAAAGAGAGCTCAGGTGAGAAATTGCAAATGTTGAGCAATTGCTCAGAGATGAAAAGTGCCAGCACTGAAAGCTGTTGCTAGCCAGCACCCTTCCTTGGAAGCGCTTTCACAGGCGCAGTAACACTGGGACTTTGCGCTTCTCTAGCCACCAAACGTCACGGTCATTCTCTTTCCATCTCGTAGACACGAGCTGAGAGATTGCAAACGTCGAGCAATTGCTCAGAGATGAAAAGTGCCAGCACTGAAAGCTGTTGCTAGCCAGCACCCTTCCTTAGAAGCGCTTTCAGAGGCGCAGCAACACTGGGGCTTTGCGCTTCTCTAGCCACCAAACGTCACGGTCACTATCTCTCCGTCTTGTAGACACGAGCTGAGAAATTGCAAACGTCGAGCAATTGCTCAGAGATGAAAAGTGCCAGCACTGAAAGCTCTTGCTAGCCAGCACCCTTCCTTGGAAGCGCTTTCACAGGCGCAGTAACACTGGGGCTTTGCGCTTCTCTAGCCACCAAACGTCACGGTCAGTCTCTTTCCATCTCGTAGACACGAGCTGAGAAACTGCAAAGGTCGAGCAATTGCTCAGAGATGAAAAGTGCCAGCACAGAAAGCTCTTGCTAGCCAGCACCCTTCCTTGGAAGCGCTTTTGTAGGCCTAAGAACACTGGGGCTCTGGGCTTGTCTAGACACCTAATCTGCTCATCCTCTCGCGCACTCTAAAGAGAGCTCAGGTGAGAAATTGCAAACGTCGAGCAATTGCTCAGAGATGAAAAGTGCCAGCACTGAAAGCTGTTGCTAGCCAGCACCCTTCCTTGGAAGCGCTTTCACAGGCGCAGCAACACTGGGGCTTTGCGCTTCTCTAGCCACCAAACGTCACGGTCACTATCTCTCCGTTTCGTAGACACGAGCTGAGGGATCGCAAACGTCGAGCAATTGCTCAGAGATGAAAAGTGCCAGCACTGAAAGCTGTTGCTAGCCAGCACCCTTCCTTGGAAGCACTTTTGTAGCCCTAAGAACACTGGGGCTCTGGGCTTGTCTAGACACCTAATCTTCTGCTCATCCTCTCGCGCACTCTAAAGAGAGCTCAGGTGAGAAATTGCAAACGTCGAGCAATTGCTCAGAGATGAAAAGTGCCAGCACTGAAAGCTGTTGCTAGCCAGCACCCTTCCTTGGAAGCGCTTTCAGAGGCGCAGCAACACTGGGGCTTTGCGCTTCTCTACCCACCAAAGGTCACGGTCAGTCTCTTTCCATCTCGTAGACACGAGCTGAGAGATTGCAAACGTCGAGCAATTGCTCAGAGATGAAAAGTGCCAGCACTGAAAGCTGTTGCTAGCCAGCACCCTTCCTTGGAAGCGCTTTCACAGGCGCAGCAACACTGGGGCTTTGCGCTTCTCTAGCCACCAAATGTCACGGTCACTATCTCTCCGTCTTGTAGACACGAGCTGAGAAATTGCAAACGTCGAGCAATTGCTCAGAGATGAAAAGTGCCAGCACTGAAAGCTCTTGCTAGCCAGCACCCTTCCTTGGAAGCGCTTTCACAGGCGCAGTAACACTGGGGCTTTGCGCTTCTCTAGCCACCAAAGGTCACGGTCAGTCTCTTTCCATCTCGTAGACACGAGCTGAGAAATTGCAAACGTCGAGCAATTGCTCAGAGATGAAAAGTGCCAGCACTGAAAGCTCTTGCTAGCCAGCACCCTTCCTTGGAAGTGCTTTTGTAGCCCTAAGAACACTGGGGCTCTGGGCTTCTCTAGCCACCTAATCTTCTGCTCATCCTCTCGCGCGCTCTAAAGAGAGCTCAGGTGAGAAATTGCAAATGTTGAGCAATTGCTCAGAGATGAAAAGTGCCAGCACTGAAAGCTGTTGCTAGCCAGCACCCTTCCTTGGAAGCGCTTTCACAGGCGCAGTAACACTGGGACTTTGCGCTTCTCTAGCCACCAAACGTCACGGTCATTCTCTTTCCATCTCGTAGACACGAGCTGAGAGATTGCAAACGTCGAGCAATTGCTCAGAGATGAAAAGTGCCAGCACTGAAAGCTCTTGCTAGCCAGCACCCTTCCTTAGAAGCGCTTTCACAGGCGCAGCAACACTGGGGCTTTGCGCTTCTCTAGCCACCAAACATCACGGTCACTATCTCTCCGTCTTGTAGACACGAACTGAGAGATTGCAAACGTCGAGCAATTGCTCAGAGATGAAAAGTGCCAGCACTGAAAGCTCTTGCTAGCCAGCACCCTTCCTTGGAAGCGCTTTCACAGGCGCAGTAACACTGGGGCTTTGCGCTTCTCTAGCCACCAAACGTCACGGTCAGTCTCTTTCCATCTCGTAGACACGAGCTGAGAAATTGCAAAGGTCGAGCAATTGCTCAGAGATGAAAAGTGCCAGCACTGAAAGCTCTTGCTAGCCAGCACCCTTCCTTGGAAGCGCTTTTGTAGCGCTAAGAACACTGGGGCTCTGGGCTTGTCTAGACACCTAATCTTCTGCTCATCCTCTCGCGCACTCTAAAGAGAGCTCAGGTGAGAAATTGCAAATGTCGAGCAATTGCTCAGAGATGAAAAGTGCCAGCACTGAAAGCTGTTGCTAGCCAGCACCCTTCCTTGGAAGCGCTTTCAGAGGCGCAGCAACACTGGGGCTTTGCGCTTCTCTAGCCACCAAACGTCACGGTCACTATCTCTCCGTTTCGTAGACACGAGCTGAGGGATCGCAAACGTCGAGCAATTGCTCAGAGATGAAAAGTGCCAGCACTGAAAGCTGTTGCTAGCCAGCACCCTTCCTTGGAAGCACTTTTGTAGCCCTAAGAACACTGGGGCTCTGGGCTTGTCTAGACACCTAATCTTCTGCTCATCCTCTCGCGTAGTGTAAAGAGAGCTCAGGTGAGAAATTGCAAACGTCGAGCAATTGCTCAGAGATGAAAAGTGCCAGCACTGAAAGCTCTTGCAAGCCAGCACCGTTCCTTGGAAGCGCTTTCACAGGCGCAGCAACACTGGGGCTTTGCGCTTCTCTAGCCACCAAAGGTCACGGTCACTATCTGTCCGTCTCGTAGACACGAACTGAGAGATTGCAAACGTCGAGCAATTGCTCAGAGATGAAAAGTGCCAGCACTGAAAGCTCTTGCTAGCCAGCACCCTTCCTTGGAAGTGCTTTTGTAGGCCTAAGAACACTGGGGCTCTGGGCTTCTCTAGCCACCTAATCTTCTGCTCATCCTCTCGCGCACTCTAAAGAGAGCTCAGGTGAGAAATTGCAAACGTCGAGCAATTGCTCAGAGATGAAAAGTGCCAGCACTGAAAGCTGTTGCTAGCCAGCACCCTTCCTTGGAAGCGCTTTCACAGGCGCAGCAACACTGGGGCTTTGCGCTTCTCTAGCCACCAAACGTCACGGTCACTAACTCTCCGTCTTGTAGACACGAGCTGAGAAATTGCAAACGTCGAGCAATTGCTCAGAGATGAAAAGTGCCAGCACTGAAAGCTGTTGCTAGCCAGCACCCTTCCTTGGAAGCGCTTTTGTAGCCCTATGAACACTGGGGCTCTGTGCTTCTCTAGCCACCTAATCTTCTGCTCATCCTCTCGCGCGCTCTAAAGAGAGCTCAGGTGAGAAATTGCAAACGTCGAGCAATTGCTCAGAGATGAAAAGTGCCAGCACTGAAAGCTCTTGCTAGCCAGCACCCTTCCTTGGAAGCGCTTTCACAGGCGCAGCAACACTGGGACTTTGCGCTTCTCTAGCCACCAAACGTCACGGTCAGTCTCTTTCCATCTCGTAGACACGAGCTGAGAGATTGCAAACGTCGAGCAATTGCTCAGAGATGAAAAGTGCCAGCACTGAAAGCTGTTGCTAGCCAGCACCCTTCCTTAGAAGCGCTTTCACAGGCGCAGCAACACTGGGGCTTTGCGCTTCTCTACCCAACAAACGTCACAGTCACTATCTCTCCGTCTTGTAGACACGAGCTGAGAAATTGCAAACGTCGAGCAATTGCTCAGAGATGAAAAGTGCCAGCACTGAAAGCTGTTGCTAGCCAGCACCCTTCCTTGGAAGCACTTTTGTAGCCCTAAGAACACTGGGGCTCTGGGCTTGTCTAGACACCTAATCTTCTGCTCATCCTCTCGCGCACTCTAAAGAGAGCTCAGGTGAGAAATTGCAAAGGTCGAGCAATTGCTCAGAGATGAAAAGTGCCAGCACTGAAAGCTGTTGCTAGCCAGCACCCTTCCTTGGAAGCGCTTTCAGAGGCGCAGCAACACTGGGACTTTGCGCTTCTCTAGCCACCAAAGGTCACGGTCAGTCTCTTTCCATCTCGTAGACACGAGCTGAGAGATTGCAAACGTCGAGCAATTGCTCAGAGATGAAAAGTGCCAGCACTGAAAGCTGTTGCTAGCCAGCACCCTTCCTTGGAAGCGCTTTCACAGGCGCAGCAACACTGGGGCTTTGCGCTTCTCTAGCCACCAAATGTCACGGTCACTATCTCTCCGTCTTGTAGACACGAGCTGAGAAATTGCAAACGTCAAGCAATTGCTCAGAGATGAAAAGTGCCAGCACTGAAAGCTCTTGCTAGCCAGCACCCTTCCTTGGAAGCGCTTTCACAGGCGCAGTAACACTGGGGCTTTGCGCTTCTCTAGCCACCAAAGGTCACGGTCAGTCTCTTTCCATCTCGTAGACACGAGCTGAGAAATTGCAAACGTCGAGCAATTGCTCAGAGATGAAAAGTGCCAGCACTGAAAGCTCTTGCTAGCCAGCACCCTTCCTTGGAAGTGCTTTTGTAGCCCTAAGAACACTGGGGCTCTGGGCTTCTCTAGCCACCTAATCTTCTGCTCATCCTCTCGCGCACTCTAAAGAGAGCTCAGGTGAGAAATTGCAAATGTTGAGCAATTGCTCAGAGATGAAAAGTGCCAGCACTGAAAGCTGTTGCTAGCCAGCACCCTTCCTTGGAAGCGCTTTCACAGGCGCAGTAACACTGGGACTTTGCGCTTCTCTACCCACCAAACGTCACGGTCATTCTCTTTCCGTCTCGTAGACACGAGCTGAGAGATTGCAAACGTCGAGCAATTGCTCAGAGATGAAAAGTGCCAGCACTGAAAGCTCTTGCTAGCCAGCACCCTTCCTTGGAAGCGCTTTCACAGGCGCAGTAACACTGGGGCTTTGCGCTTCTCTAGCCACCAAACGTCACGGTCAGTCTCTTTCCATCTCGTAGACACGAGCTGAGGGATCGCAAACGTCGAGCAATTGCTCAGAGATGAAAAGTGCCAGCACTGAAAGCTGTTGCTAGCCAGCACCCTTCCTTGGAAGCGCTTTTGTAGCGCTAAGAACACTGGGGCTCTGGGCTTGTCTAGACACCTAATCTTCTGCTCATCCTCTCGCGCACTCTAAAGAGAGCTCAGGTGAGAAATTGCAAATGTCGAGCAATTGCTCAGAGATGAAAAGTGCCAGCACTGAAAGCTGTTGCTAGCCAGCACCCTTCCTTGGAAGCGCTTTCACAGGCGCAGCAACACTGGGGCTTTGCGCTTCTCTAGCCACCAAACGTCACGGTCACTATCTCTCCGTTTCGTAGACACGAGCTGAGGGATCGCAAACGTCGAGCAATTGCTCAGAGATGAAAAGTGCCAGCACTGAAAGCTGTTGCTAGCCAGCACCCTTCCTTGGAAGCACTTTTGTAGCCCTAAGAACACTGGGGCTCTGGGCTTGTCTAGACACCTAATCTTCTGCTCATCCTCTCGCGTAGTGTAAAGAGAGCTCAGGTGAGAAATTGCAAACGTCGAGCAATTGCTCAGAGATGAAAAGTGCCAGCACTGAAAGCTCTTGCTAGCCAGCACCCTTCCTTGGAAGCGCTTTCACAGGCGCAGCAACACTGGGGCTTTGCGCTTCTCTACCCACCAAACGTCACGGTCACTATCTGTCCGTCTCGTAGACACGAACTGAGAGATTGCAAACGTCGAGCAATTGCTCAGAGATGAAAAGTGCCAGCACTGAAAGCTCTTGCTAGCCAGCACCCTTCCTTGGAAGTGCTTTTGTAGGCCTAAGAACAGTGGGGCTCTGGGCTTCTCTAGCCACCTAATCTTCTGCTCATCCTCTCGCGCACTCTAAAGAGAGCTCAGGTGAGAAATTGCAAAGGTCGAGCAATTGCTCAGAGATGAAAAGTGCCAGCACTGAAAGCTGTTGCTAGCCAGCACCCTTCCTTGGAAGCGCTTTCACAGGCGCAGCAACACTGGGGCTTTGCGCTTCTCTAGCCACCAAACGTCACGGTCACTATCTCTCCGTCTTGTAGACACGAGCTGAGAAATTGCAAACGTCGAGCAATTGCTCAGAGATGAAAAGTGCCAGCACTGAAAGCTGTTGCTAGCCAGCACCCTTCCTTGGAAGCGCTTTTGTAGCCCTATGAACACTGGGGCTCTGGGCTTCTCTAGCCACCTAATCTTCTGCTCATCCTCTCGCGCACTCTAAAGAGAGCTCAGGTGAAAAATTGCAAACGTCGAGCAATTGCTCAGAGATGAAAAGTGCCAGCACTGAAAGCTCTTGCTAGCCAGCACCCTTCCTTGGAAGCGCTTTCACAGGCGCAGCAACACTGGGGCTTTGCGCTTCTCTAGCCACCAAACATCACGGTCACTATCTCTCCGTCTTGTAGACACGAGCTGAGAAATTGCAAACGTCGAGCAATTGCTCAGAGATGAAAAGTGCCAGCACTGAAAGCTGTTGCTAGCCAGCACCCTTCCTTGGAAGCGCTTTCACAGGCGCAGCAACACTGGGGCTTTGCGCTTCTCTAGCCACCAAATGTCACGGTCACTATCTCTCCGTCTTGTAGACACGAGCTGAGAAATTGCAAACGTCGAGCAATTGCTCAGAGATGAAAAGTGCCAGCACTGAAAGCTCTTGCTAGCCAGCACCCTTCCTTGGAAGCGCTTTCACAGGCGCAGTAACACTGGGGCTTTGCGCTTCTCTAGCCACCAAAGGTCACGGTCAGTCTCTTTCCATCTCGTAGACACGAGCTGAGAGATTGCAAACGTCGAGCAATTGCTCAGAGATGAAAAGTGCCAGCACTGAAAGCTCTTGCTAGCCAGCACCCTTCCTTGGAAGTGCTTTTGTAGCCCTAAGAACACTGGGGCTCTGGGCTTCTCTAGCCACCTAATCTTCTGCTCATCCTCTCGCGCACTCTAAAGAGAGCTCAGGTGAGAAATTGCAAATGTTGAGCAATTGCTCAGAGATGAAAAGTGCCAGCACTGAAAGCTGTTGCTAGCCAGCACCCTTCCTTGGAAGCGCTTTCACAGGCGCAGTAACACTGGGACTTTGCGCTTCTCTACCCACCAAACGTCACGGTCATTCTCTTTCCATCTCGTAGACACGAGCTGAGAGATTGCAAACGTCGAGCAATTGCTCAGAGATGAAAAGTGCCAGCACTGAAAGCTGTTGCTAGCCAGCACCCTTCCTTAGAAGCGCTTTCACAGGCGCAGCAACACTGGGGCTTTGCGCTTCTCTAGCCACCAAACGTCACGGTCACTATCTCTCCGTCTTGTAGACACGAGCTGAGAAATTGCAAACGTCGAGCAATTGCTCAGAGATGAAAAGTGCCAGCACTGAAAGCTCTTGCTAGCCAGCACCCTTCCTTGGAAGCGCTTTCACAGGCGCAGTAACACTGGGGCTTTGCGCTTCTCTAGCCACCAAACGTCACGGTCAGTCTCTTTCCATCTAGTAGACACGAGCTGAGAAATTGCAAAGGTCGAGCAATTGCTCAGAGATGAAAAGTGCCAGCACTGAAAGCTGTTGCTAGCCAGCACCCTTCCTTGGAAGCGCTTTCACAGGCGCAGCAACACTGGGGCTTTGCGCTTCTCTAGCCACCAAAGGTCACGGTCACTATCTCTCCGTTTCGTAGACACGAGCTGAGGGATCGCAAACGTCGAGCAATTGCTCAGAGATGAAAAGTGCCAGCACTGAAAGCTGTTGCTAGCCAGCACCCTTCCTTGGAAGCACTTTTGTAGCCCTAAGAACACTGGGGCTCTGGGCTTCTCTAGACACCTAATCTTCTGCTCATCCTCTCGCGCACTCTAAAGAGAGCTCAGGTGAGAAATTGCAAACGTCGAGCAATTGCTCAGAGATGAAAAGTGCCAGCACTGAAAGCTCTTGCAAGCCAGCACCGTTCCTTGGAAGCGCTTTCACAGGCGCAGCAACACTGGGGCTTTGCGCTTCTCTAGCCACCAAACGTCACGGTCACTATCTGTCCGTCTCGTAGACACGAACTGAGAGATTGCAAACGTCGAGCAATTGCTCAGAGATGAAAAGTGCCAGCACTGAAAGCTCTTGCTAGCCAGCACCCTACCTTGGAAGTGCTTTTGTAGGCCTAAGAACAGTGGGGCTCTGGGCTTCTCTAGCCACCTAATCTTCTGCTCATCCTCTCGCGCACTCTAAAGAGAGCTCAGGTGAGAAATTGCAAAGGTCGAGCAATTGCTCAGAGATGAAAAGTGCCAGCACTGAAAGCTGTTGCTAGCCAGCACCCTTCCTTGGAAGCGCTTTCACAGGCGCAGCAACACTGGGGCTTTGCGCTTCTCTAGCCACCAAACGTCACGGTCACTATCTCTCCGTCTTGTAGACACGAGCTGAGAAATTGCAAAGGTCAAGCAATTGCTCAGAGATGAAAAGTGCCAGCACTGAAAGCTGTTGCTAGCCAGCACCCTTCCTTGGAAGCGCTTTTGTAGCCCTAAGAACACTGGGGCTCTGGGCTTCTCTAGCCACCTAATCTTCTGCTCATCCTCTCGCGCACTCTAAAGAGAGCTCAGGTGAGAAATTGCAAACGTCGAGCAATTGCTCAGAGATGAAAAGTGCCAGCACTGAAAGCTCTTGCTAGCCAGCACCCTTCCTTGGAAGCGCTTTCACAGGCGCAGCAACACTGGGGCTTTGCGCTTCTCTAGCCACCAAACATCACGGTCACTATCTCTCCGTCTTGTAGACACGAGCTGAGAAATTGCAAACGTCGAGCAATTGCTCAGAGATGAAAAGTGCCAGCACTGAAAGCTCTTGCTAGCCAGCACCCTTCCTTGGAAGCGCTTTCACAGGCGCAGTAACACTGGGGCTTTGCGCTTCTCTAGCCACCAAATGTCACGGTCAGTCTCTTTCCATCTCGTAGACACGAGCTGAGAGATTGCAAACGTCGAGCAATTGCTCAGAGATGAAAAGTGCCAGCACTGAAAGCTGTTGCTAGCCAGCACCCTTCCTTGGAAGCGCTTTCACAGGCGCAGCAACACTGGGGCTTTGCGCTTCTCTAGCCACCAAACGTCACGGTCAGTCTCTTTCCATCTCGTAGACACGAGCTGAGAAATTGCAAAGGTCGAGCAATTGCTCAGAGATGAAAAGTGCCAGCACTGAAAGCTGTTGCTAGCCAGCACCCTTCCTTGGAAGCACTTTTGTAGCCCTAAGAACACTGGGGCTCTGGGCTTCTCTAGACACCTAATCTTCTGCTCATCCTCTCGCGCACTCTAAAGAGAGCTCAGGTGAGAAATTGCAAACGTCGAGCAATTGCTCAGAGATGAAAAGTGCCAGCACTGAAAGCTCTTGCAAGCCAGCACCGTTCCTTGGAAGCGCTTTCACAGGCGCAGCAACACTGGGGCTTTGCGCTTCTCTAGCCACCAAACGTCACGGTCACTATCTGTCCGTCTCGTAGACACGAACTGAGAGATTGCAAACGTCGAGCAATTGCTCAGAGATGAAAAGTGCCAGCACTGAAAGCTCTTGCTAGCCAGCACCCTACCTTGGAAGTGCTTTTGTAGGCCTAAGAACAGTGGGGCTCTGGGCTTCTCTAGCCACCTAATCTTCTGCTCATCCTCTCGCGCACTCTAAAGAGAGCTCAGGTGAGAAATTGCAAAGGTCGAGCAATTGCTCAGAGATGAAAAGTGCCAGCACTGAAAGCTGTTGCTAGCCAGCACCCTTCCTTGGAAGCGCTTTCACAGGCGCAGCAACACTGGGGCTTTGCGCTTCTCTAGCCACCAAACGTCACGGTCACTATCTCTCCGTCTTGTAGACACGAGCTGAGAAATTGCAAAGGTCAAGCAATTGCTCAGAGATGAAAAGTGCCAGCACTGAAAGCTGTTGCTAGCCAGCACCCTTCCTTGGAAGCGCTTTTGTAGCCCTAAGAACAGTGGGGCTCTGGGCTTCTCTAGCCACCTAATCTTCTGCTCATCCTCTCGCGCACTCTAAAGAGAGCTCAGGTGAGAAATTGCAAACGTCGAGCAATTGCTCAGAGATGAAAAGTGCCAGCACTGAAAGCTCTTGCTAGCCAGCACCCTTCCTTGGAAGCGCTTTCACAGGCGCAGCAACACTGGGGCTTTGCGCTTCTCTAGCCACCAAACATCACGGTCACTATCTCTCCGTCTTGTAGACACGAGCTGAGAAATTGCAAACGTCGAGCAATTGCTCAGAGATGAAAAGTGCCAGCACTGAAAGCTCTTGCTAGCCAGCACCCTTCCTTGGAAGCGCTTTCACAGGCGCAGTAACACTGGGGCTTTGCGCTTCTCTAGCCACCAAAGGTCACGGTCAGTCTCTTTCCATCTCGTAGACACGAGCTGAGAGATTGCAAACGTCGAGCAATTGCTCAGAGATGAAAAGTGCCAGCACTGAAAGCTGTTGCTAGCCAGCACCCTTCCTTGGAAGCGCTTTCACAGGCGCAGCAACACTGGGGCTTTGCGCTTCTCTAGCCACCAAACGTCACGGTCAGTCTCTTTCCATCTCGTAGACACGAGCTGAGAAATTGCAAAGGTCGAGCAATTGCTCAGAGATGAAAAGTGCCAGCACTGAAAGCTGTTGCTAGCCAGCACCCTTCCTTGGAAGCGCTTTTGTAGCGCTAAGAACACTGGGGCTCTGGGCTTGTCTAGACACCTAATCTTCTGCTCATCCTCTCGCGCACTCTAAAGAGAGCTCAGGTGAGAAATTGCAAATGTCGAGCAATTGCTCAGAGATGAAAAGTGCCAGCACTGAAAGCTGTTGCTAGCCAGCACCCTTCCTTGGAAGCGCTTTCACAGGCGCAGCAACACTGGGGCTTTGCGCTTCTCTAGCCACCAAACGTCACGGTCACTATCTCTCCGTTTCGTAGACACGAGCTGAGGGATCGCAAACGTCGAGCAATTGCTCAGAGATGAAAAGTGCCAGCACTGAAAGCTGTTGCTAGCCAGCACCCTTCCTTGGAAGCACTTTTGTAGCCCTAAGAACACTGGGGCTCTGGGCTTCTCTAGACACCTAATCTTCTGCTCATCCTCTCGCGCACTCTAAAGAGAGCTCAGGTGAGAAATTGCAAACGTCGAGCAATTGCTCAGAGATGAAAAGTGCCAGCACTGAAAGCTCTTGCAAGCCAGCACCGTTCCTTGGAAGCGCTTTCACAGGCGCAGCAACACTGGGGCTTTGCGCTTCTCTAGCCACCAAACGTCACGGTCACTATCTGTCCGTCTCGTAGACACGAACTGAGAGATTGCAAACGTCGAGCAATTGCTCAGAGATGAAAAGTGCCAGCACTGAAAGCTCTTGCTAGCCAGCACCCTACCTTGGAAGTGCTTTTGTAGGCCTAAGAACAGTGGGGCTCTGGGCTTCTCTAGCCACCTAATCTTCTGCTCATCCTCTCGCGCACTCTAAAGAGAGCTCAGGTGAGAAATTGCAAACGTCGAGCAATTGCTCAGAGATGAAAAGTGCCAGCACTGAAAGCTGTTGCTAGCCAGCACCCTTCCTTGGAAGCGCTTTCACAGGCGCAGCAACACTGGGGCTTTGCGCTTCTCTACACACCAAACGTCACGGTCACTATCTCTCCGTCTTGTAGACACGAGCTGAGAAATTGCAAAGGTCGAGCAATTGCTCAGAGATGAAAAGTGCCAGCACTGAAAGCTGTTGCTAGCCAGCACCCTTCCTTGGAAGCGCTTTTGTAGCCCTATGAACACTGGGGCTCTGGGCTTCTCTAGCCACCTAATCTTCTGCTCATCCTCTCGCGCACTCTAAAGAGAGCTCAGGTGAGAAATTGCAAACGTCGAGCAATTGCTCAGAGATGAAAAGTGCCAGCACTGAAAGCTCTTGCTAGCCAGCACCCTTCCTTGGAAGCGCTTTCACAGGCGCAGCAACACTGGGGCTTTGCGCTTCTCTAGCCACCAAATGTCACGGTCACTATCTCTCCGTCTTGTAGACACGAGCTGAGAAATTGCAAACGTCGAGCAATTGCTCAGAGATGAAAAGTGCCAGCACTGAAAGCTCTTGCTAGCCAGCACCCTTCCTTGGAAGCGCTTTCACATGCGCAGTAACACTGGGGCTTTGCGCTTCTCTAGCCACCAAACGTCACGGTCAGTCTCTTTCCATCTCGTAGACACGAGCTGAGAAATTGCAAACGTCGAGCAATTGCTCAGAGATGAAAAGTGCCAGCACTGAAAGCTGTTGCTAGCCAGCACCCTTCCTTGGAAGCGCTTTTGTAGCCCTATGAACACTGGGGCTCTGGGCTTCTCTAGCCACCTAATCTTCTGCTCATCCTCTCGCGCACTCTAAAGAGAGCTCAGGTGAGAAATTGCAAATGTCGAGCAATTGCTCAGAGATGAAAAGTGCCAGCACTGAAAGCTGTTGCTAGCCAGCACCCTTCCTTGGAAGCGCTTTCACAGGCGCAGTAACACTGGGGCTTTGCGCTTCTCTAGCCACCAAACGTCACGGTCAGTCTCTTTCCATCTCGTAGACACGAGCTGAGAGATTGCAAACGTCGAGCAATTGCTCAGAGATGAAAAGTGCCAGCACTGAAAGCTGTTGCTAGCCAGCACCCTTCCTTAGAAGCGCTTTCACAGGCGCAGCAACACTGGGGCTTTGCGCTTCTCTACCCAACAAACGTCACGGTCACTATCTCTCCGTCTTGTAGACACGAGCTGAGAAATTGCAAACGTCGAGCAATTGCTCAGAGATGAAAAGTGCCAGCACTGAAAGCTCTTGCTAGCCAGCACCCTTCCTTGGAAGCACTTTTGTAGCCCTAAGAACACTGGGGCTCTGGGCTTCTCTAGACACCTAATCTTCTGCTCATCCTCTCGCGCACTCTAAAGAGAGCTCAGGTGAGAAATTGCAAACGTCGAGCAATTGCTCAGAGATGAAAAGTGCCAGCACTGAAAGCTGTTGCTAGCCAGCACCCTTCCTTGGAAGCGCTTTCAGAGGCGCAGCAACACTGGGACTTTGCGCTTCTCTAGCCACCAAACGTCACGGTCAGTCTCTTTCCATCTCGTAGACACGAGCTGAGAGATTGCAAACGTCGAGCAATTGCTCAGAGATGAAAAGTGCCAGCACTGAAAGCTGTTGCTAGCCAGCACCCTTCCTTGGAAGCGCTTTCACAGGCGCAGCAACACTGGGGCTTTGCGCTTCTCTAGCCACCAAATGTCACGGTCACTATCTCTCCGTCTTGTAGACACGAGCTGAGAAATTGCAAACGTCGAGCAATTGCTCAGAGATGAAAAGTGCCAGCACTGAAAGCTGTTGCTAGCCAGCACCCTTCCTTGGAAGCGCTTTCAGAGGCGCAGCAACACTGGGGCTTTGCGCTTCTCTAGCCACCAAACGTCACGGTCAGTCTCTTTCCATCTCGTAGACACGAGCTGAGAAATTGCAAACGTCGAGCAATTGCTCAGAGATGAAAAGTGCCAGCACTGAAAGCTCTTGCTAGCCAGCACCCTTCCTTGGAAGCGCTTTTGTAGGCCTAAGAAGAGTGGGGCTCTGGGCTTCTCTAGCCACCTAATCTTCTGCTCATCCTCTCGCGCGCTCTAAAGAGAGCTCAGGTGAGAAATTGCAAACGTTGAGCAATTGCTCAGAGATGAAAAGTGCCAGCACTGAAAGCTGTTGCTAGCCAGCACCCTTCCTTGGAAGCGCTTTCACAGGCGCAGTAACACTGGGACTTTGCGCTTCTCTACCCACCAAACGTCACGGTCATTCTCTTTCCATCTCGTAGACACGAGCTGAGACATTGCAAACGTCGAGCAATTGATCAGAGATGAAAAGTGCCAGCACTGAAAGCTGTTGCTAGCCAGCACCCTTCCTTAGAAGCGCTTTCACAGGCGCAGCAACACTGGGGCTTTGCGCTTCTCTAGCCACCAAACGTCACGGTCACTATCTCTCCGTCTTGTAGACACGAGCTGAGAAATTGCAAAGGTCGAGCAATTGCTCAGAGATGAAAAGTGCCAGCACTGAAAGCTCTTGCTAGCCAGCACCCTTCCTTGGAAGCGCTTACACAGGCGCAGCAACACTGGGAGTTTGCGCTTCTCTACCCACCAAACGTCACGGTCTGTCTCTTTCCATCTCGTAGACACGAGCTGAGAGATTGCAAACGTCGAGCAATTGCTCAGAGATGAAAAGTGCCAGCACTGAAAGCTGTTGCTAGCCAGCACCCTTCCTTGGAAGCGCTTTTGTAGGCCTAAGAACACTGGGGCTCTGGGCTTGTCTAGACACCTAATCTTCTGCTCATCCTCTCGCGCACTCTAAAGAGAGCTCAGGTGAGAAATTGCAAATGTCGAGCAATTGCTCAGAGATGAAAAGTGCCAGCACTGAAAGCTGTTGCTAGCCAGCACCCTTCCTTGGAAGCGCTTTCACAGGCGCAGCAACACTGGGGCTTTGCGCTTCTCTAGCCACCAAACGTCACGGTCACTATCTCTCCGTTTCGTAGACACGAGCTGAGGGATCGCAAACGCCGAGCAATTGCTCAGAGATGAAAAGTACCAGCACTGAAAGCTGTTGCTAGCCAGCACCCTTCCTTGGAAGCACTTTTGTAGCCCTAAGAACACTGGGGCTCTGGGCTTCTCTAGCCACCTAATCTTCTGCTCATCCTCTCGCGCACTCTAAAGAGAGCTCAGGTGAGAAATTGCAAACGTCGAGCAATTGCTCAGAGATGAAAAGTGCCAGCACTGAAAGCTGTTGCTAGCCAGCACCCTTCCTTGGAAGCGCTTTCACAGGCGCAGCAACACTGGGGCTTTGCGCTTCTCTAGCCACCAAACGTCACGGTCACTATCTCTCCGTCTTGTAGACACGAGCTGAGAAATTGCAAACGTCGAGCAATTGCTCAGAGATGAAAAGTGCCAGCACTGAAAGCTCTTGCTAGCCAGCACCCTTCCTTGGAAGCGCTTTTGTAGCCCTATGAACACTGGGGCTCTGGGCTTCTCTAGCCACCTAATCTTCTGCTCATCCTCTCGCGCACTCTAAAGAGAGCTCAGGTGAGAAATTGCAAACGTTGAGCAATTGCTCAGAGATGAAAAGTGCCAGCACTGAAAGCTGTTGCTAGCCAGCACCCTTCCTTGGAAGCGCTTTCAGAGGCGCAGCAACACTGGGGCTTTGCGCTTCTCTAGTCACCAAATGTCACGGTCACTATCTCTCCGTCTTGTAGACACGAGCTGAGAAATTGCAAACGTCGAGCAATTGCTCAGAGATGAAAAGTGCCAGCACTGAAAGCTCTTGCTAGCCAGCACCCTTCCTTGGAAGCGCTTTTGTAGCCCTAAGAACACTGGGGCTCTGGGCTTCTCTAGCCACCTCATCTTCTGCTCATCCTCTCGCGCACTCTAAAGAGAGCTCAGGTGAGAAATTGCAAACGTCGAGCAATTGCTCAGAGATGAAAAGTGCCAGCACTGAAAGCTCTTGCTAGCCAGCACCCTTCCTTGGAAGCGCTTTCAGAGGCGCAGCAACACTGGGGCTTTGCGCTTCTCTAGCCACCAAACGTCACGGTCACTATCTCTCCGTCTTGTAGACACGAGCTGAGAAATTGCAAACGTCGAGCAATTGCTCAGAGATGAAAAGTGCCAGCACTGAAAGCTCTTGCTAGCCAGCACCCTTCCTTGGAAGCGCTTTCACAGGCGCAGTAACACTGGGGCTTTGCGCTTCTCTAGCCACCAAACGTCACGGTCAGTCTCTTTCCATCTCGTAGACACGAGCTGAGAAATTGCAAACGTCGAGCAATTGCTCAGAGATGAAAAGTGCCAGCACTGAAAGCTCTTGCTAGCCAGCACCCTTCCTTGGAAGTGCTTTTGTAGCCCTTAGAACACTGGGGCTCTGGGCTTCTCTAGCCACCTAATCTTCTGCTCATCCTCTCGCGCACTCTAAAGAGAGCTCAGGTGAGAAATTGCAAATGTCGAGCAATTGCTCAGAGATGAAAAGTGCCAGCACTGAAAGCTGTTGCTAGCCAGCACCCTTCCTTAGAAGCGCTTTCACAGGCGCAGCAACACTGGGGCTTTGCGCTTCTCTAGCCAGCAAACGTCACGGTCACTATCTCTCCGTCTTGTAGACACGAGCTGAGAAATTGCAAACGTCGAGCAATTGCTCAGAGATGAAAAGTGCCAGCACTGAAAGCTCTTGCTAGCCAGCACCCTTCCTTGGAAGCGCTTTCACAGGCGCAGTAACACTGGGGCTTTGCGCTTCTCTAGCCACAAAACGTCACGGTCAGTCTCTTTCCATCTCGTAGACAGGAGCTGAGAAATTGCAAAGGTCGAGCAATTGCTCAGAGATGAAAAGTGCCAGCACTGAAAGCTGTTGCTAGCCAGCACCCTTCCTTGGAAGCGCTTTTGTAGCCCTATGAACACTGGGGCTATGGGCTTCTCTAGACACCTAATCTTCTGCTCATCCTCTCGCGCACTCTAAAGAGAGCTCAGGTGAGAAATTGCAAACGTCGAGCAATTGCTCAGAGATGAAAAGTGCCAGCACTGAAAGCTGTTGCTAGCCAGCACCCTTCCTTGGAAGCGCTTTCACAGGCGCAGTAACACTGGGGCTTTGCGCTTCTCTAGCCACCAAAGGTCACGGTCAGTCTCTTTCCATCTCGTAGACACGAGCTGAGAAATTGCAAACGTCGAGCAATTGCTCAGAGATGAAAAGTGCCAGCACTGAAAGCTGTTGCTAGCCAGCACCCTTCCTTGGAAGCGCTTTTGTAGGCCTAAGAACACTGGGGCTCTGGGCTTCTCTAGCCACCTAATCTTCTGCTCATCCTCTCGCGCACTCTAAAGAGAGCTCAGGTGAGAAATTGCAAACGTCGAGCAATTGCTCAGAGATGAAAAGTGCCAGCACTGAAAGCTGTTGCTAGCCAGCACCCTTCCTTGGAAGCGCTTTCACAGGCGCAGCAACACTGGGGCTTTGCGCTTCTCTAGCCACCAAACGTCACGGTCACTATCTCTCCGTCTTGTAGACACGAGCTGAGAGATTGCAAACGTCGAGCAATTGCTCAGAGATGAAAAGTGCCAGCACTGAAAGCTGTTGCTAGCCAGCACCCTTCCTTGGAAGCGCTTTCACAGGCGCAGTAACACTGGGGCTTTGCGCTTCTCTAGCCACCAAACGTCACGGTCAGTCTCTTTCCATCTCGTAGACACGAGCTGAGAAATTGCAAACGTCGAGCAATTGCTCAGAGATGAAAAGTGCCAGCACTGAAAGCTGTTGCTAGCCAGCACCATTCCTTGGAAGCGCTTTTGTAGGCCTAAGAACACTGGGGCTCTGGGCTTCTCTAGCCACCTAATCTTCTGCTCATCCTCTCGCGCACTCTAAAGAGAGCTCAGGTGAGAAATTGCAAATGTCGAGCAATTGCTCAGAGATGAAAAGTGCCAGCAGTGAAAGCTGTTGCTAGCCAGCACCCTTCCTTAGAAGCGCTTTCAGAGGCGCAGCAACACTGGGGCTTTGCGCTTCTCTAGCCACCAAACGTCACGGTCACTATCTCTCCGTCTTGTAGACACGAGCTAAGAAATTGCAAACGTCGAGCAATTGCTCAGAGATGAAAAGTGCCAGCACTGAAAGCTCTTGCTAGCCAGCACCCTTCCTTGGAAGCGCTTTCACAGGCGCAGTAACACTGGGGCTTTGCGCTTCTCTAGCCACCAAACGTCACGGTCAGTCTCTTTCCATCTCGTAGACAGGAGCTGAGAAATTGCAAACGTCGAGCAATTGCTCAGAGATGAAAAGTGCCAGCACTGAAAGCTCTTGCTAGCCAGCACCCTTCCTTGGAAGCGCTTTTGTAGCCCTAAGAACACTGGGGCTATGGGCTTCTCTAGCCACCTAATCTTCTGCTCATCCTCTCGCGCACTCTAAAGAGAGCTCAGGTGAGAAATTGCAAATGTCGAGCAATTGCTCAGAGATGAAAAGTGCCAGCACTGAAAGCTGTTGCTAGCCAGCACCCTTCCTTGGAAGCGCTTTCACAGGCGCAGTAACACTGGGGCTTTGCGCTTCTCTAGCCACCAAACGTCACGGTCAGTCTCTTTCCATCTCGTAGACACGAGCTGAGAAATTGCAAACGTCGAGCAATTGCTCAGAGATGAAAAGTGCCAGCACTGAAAGCTGTTGCTAGCCAGCACCCTTCCTTGGAAGCGCTTTTGTAGGCCTAAGAACAGTGGGGCTCTGGGCTTCTCTAGCCACCTAATCTTCTGCTCATCCTCTCGCGCACTCTAAAGAGAGCTCAGGTGAGAAATTGCAAACGTCGAGCAATTGCTCAGAGATGAAAAGTGCCAGCACTGAAAGCTGTTGCTAGCCAGCACCCTTCCTTGGAAGCGCTTTCACAGGCGCAGTAACACTGGGGCTTTGCGCTTCTCTAGCCACCAAACGTCACGGTCACTATCTCTCCGTCTTGTAGACACGAGCTGAGAAATTGCAAACGTCGAGCAATTGCTCAGAGATGAAAAGTGCCAGCACTGAAAGCTCTTGCTAGCCAGCACCCTTCCTTGGAAGCGCTTTCACAGGCGCAGTAACACTGGGGCTTTGCGCTTCTCTAGCCACCAAACGTCACGGTCAGTCTCTTTCCATCTCGTAGACACGAGCTGAGAAATTGCAAACGTCGAGCAATTGCTCAGAGATGAAAAGTGCCAGCACTGAAAGCTGTTGCTAGCCAGCACCATTCCTTGGAAGCGCTTTTGTAGGCCTAAGAACACTGGGGCTCTGGGCTTGTCTAGCCACCTAATCTTCTGCTCATCCTCTCGCGCACTCTAAAGAGAGCTCAGGTGAGAAATTGCAAAGGTCGAGCAATTGCTCAGAGATGAAAAGTGCCAGCACTGAAAGCTCTTGCTAGCCAGCACCCTTCCTTGGAAGCGCTTTTGTAGGCCTAAGAACACTGGGGCTCTGGGCTTCTCTAGCCACTTAATCTTCTGCTCATCCTCTCGCGCACTCTAAAGAGAGCTCAGTTGAGAAATTGCAAATGTCGAGCAATTGCTCAGAGATGAAAAGTGCCAGCAGTGAAAGCTGTTGCCAGCCAGCACCCTTCCTTGGAAGAGCTTTTGTAGCCCTAAGAACACTGGGGCTCTGGGCTTCTCTAGCCACCTAATCTTCTGCTCATCCTCTCGCGCACTCTAAAGAGAGCTCAGTTGAGAAATTGCAAATGTCGAGCAATTGCTCAGAGATGAAAAGTGCCAGCACTGAAAGCTGTTGCTAGCCAGCACCCTTCCTTGGAAGTGCTTTCACAGGCGCAGTAACACTGGGGCTTTGCGCTTCTCTAGCCACCAAACGTCACGGTCAGTCTCTTTCCATCTCGTAGACACGAGCTGAGAGATTGCAAACGTCGAGCAATTGCTCAGAGATGAAAAGTGCCAGCACTGAAAGCTGTTGCTAGCCAGCACCCTTCCTTGGAAGCGCTTTTGTAGGCCTAAGAACACTGGGGCTCTGGGCTTCTCTAGCCACCTAATCTTCTGCTCATCCTCTCGCGCACTCTAAAGAGAGCTCAGGTGAGAAATTGCAAACGTCGAGCAATTGCTCAGAGATGAAAAGTGCCAGCACTGAAAGCTGTTGCCAGCCAGCACCCTTCCTTGGAAGCGCTTTCACAGGCGCAGCAACACTGGGGCTTTGCGCTTCTCTAGCCACCAAACGTCACGGTCATTCTCTTTCCGTCTCGTAGACACGAGCTGAGAGATTGCAAACGTCGAGCAATTGCTCAGAGATGAAAAGTGCCAGCACTGAAAGCTGTTGCTAGCCAGCACCCTTCCTTGGAAGCGCTTTCAGAGGCGCAGCAACACTGGGGCTTTGCGCTTCTCTAGCCACCAAACGTCACGGTCACTATCTCTCCGTCTTGTAGACACGAGCTGAGAAATTGCAAACGTCGAGCAATTGCTCAGAGATGAAAAGTGCCAGCACTGAAAGCTCTTGCTAGCCAGCACCCTTCCTTGGAAGCGCTTTCACAGGCGCAGTAACACTGGGGCTTTGCGCTTCTCTAGCCACCAAACGTCACGGTCAGTCTCTTTCCATCTCGTAGACAGGAGCTGAGAAATTGCAAACGTCGAGCAATTGCTCAGAGATGAAAAGTGCCAGCACTGAAAGCTCTTGCTAGCCAGCACCCTTCCTTGGAAGTGCTTTTGTAGCCCTATGAACACTGGGGCTCTGGGCTTCTCTAGCCACCTAATCTTCTGCTCATCCTCTCGCGCACTCTAAAGAGAGCTCAGGTGAGAAATTGCAAATGTCGAGCAATTGCTCAGAGATGAAAAGTGCCAGCACTGAAAGCTGTTGCTAGCCAGCACCCTTCCTTGGAAGCGCTTTCACAGGCGCAGTAACACTGGGGCTTTGCGCTTCTCTAGCCACCAAATGTCACGGTCAGTCTCTTTCCATCTCGTAGACACGAGCTGAGAGATTGCAAACGTCGAGCAATTGCTCAGAGATGAAAAGTGCCAGCACTGAAAGCTCTTGCTAGCCAGCACCCTTCCTTGGAAGCGCTTTTGTAGCCCTAAGAACACTGGGGCTCTGGGCTTCTCTAGCCACCTAATCTTCTGCTCATCCTCTCGCGCACTCTAAAGAGAGCTCAGGTGAGAAATTGCAAACGTCGAGCAATTGCTCAGAGATGAAAAGTGCCAGCACTGAAAGCTCTTGCTAGCCAGCACCCTTCCTTGGAAGCGCTTTTGTAGCCCTATGAACACTGGGGCTCTGGGCTTCTCTAGCCACCTAATCTTCTGCTCATCCTCTCGCGCACTCTAAAGAGAACTCAGTTGAGAAATTGCAAATGTCGAGCAATTGCTCAGAGATGAAAAGTGCCAGCACTGAAAGCTGTTGCCAGCCAGCACCCTTCCTTGGAAGCGCTTTCACAGGCGCAGCAACACTGGGACTTTGCGCTTCTCTAGCCACCAAAAGTCACGGTCATTCTCTTTCCGTCTCGTAGACACGAGCTGAGAAATTGCAAACGTCGAGCAATTGCTCAGAGATGAAAAGTGCCAGCACTGAAAGCTGTTGCTAGCCAGCACCCTTCCTTGGAAGTGCTTTTGTAGCCCTTAGAACACTGGGGCTCTGGGCTTCTCTAGCCACCTAATCTTCTGCTCATCCTCTCGCGCACTCTAAAGAGAGCTCAGGTGAGAAATTGCAAAGGTCGAGCAATTGCTCAGAGATGAAAAGTGCCAGCACTGAAAGCTGTTGCTAGCCAGCACCCTTCCTTGGAAGCGCTTTCACAGGCGCAGCAACACTGGGGCTTTGCGCTTCTCTAGCCACCAAACGTCACGGTCACTATCTCTCCGTCTTGTAGACACGAGCTGAGAAATTGCAAACGTCGAGCAATTGCTCAGAGATGAAAAGTGCCAGCACTGAAAGCTCTTGCTAGCCAGCACCCTTCCTTGGAAGCGCTTTTGTAGGCCTAAGAACACTGGGGCTCTGGGCTTCTCTAGCCACCTAATCTTCTGCTCATCCTCTCGCGCACTCTAAAGAGAGCTCAGGTGAGAAATTGCAAAGGTCGAGCAATTGCTCAGAGATGAAAAGTGCCAGCACTGAAAGCTGTTGCTAGCCAGCACCCTTCCTTGGAAGCGCTTTCACAGGCGCAGCAACACTGGGGCTTTGCGCTTCTCTACCCACCAAACGTCACGGTCAGTCTCTTTCCATCTCGTAGACACGAGCTGAGAGATTGCAAACGTCGAGCAATTGCTCAGAGATGAAAAGTGCCAGCACTGAAAGCTCTTGCTAGCCAGCACCCTTCCTTGGAAACGCTTTTGTAGGCCTAAGAACACTGGGGCTCTGGGCTTCTCTAGCCACCTAATCTTCTGCTCATCCTCTCGCGCACTCTAAAGAGAGCTCAGGTGAGAAATTGCAAAGGTCGAGCAATTGCTCAGAGATGAAAAGTGCCAGCACTGAAAGCTCTTGCAAGCCAGCACCCTTCCTTGGAAGCGCTTTCACAGGCGCAGCAACACTGGGGCTTTGCGCTTCTCTAGCCACCAAAGGTCACGGTCAGTCTCTTTCCATCTCGTAGACACGAGCTGAGAGATTGCAAACGTCGAGCAATTGCTAAGAGATGAAAAGTGCCAGCACTGAAAGCTGTTGCTAGCCAGCACCCTTCCTTGGAAGCGCTTTTGTAGGCCTAAGAACACTGGGGCTCTGGGCTTCTCTAGCCACCTAATCTTCTGCTCATCCTCTCGCGCACTCTAAAGAGAGCTCAGGTGAGAAATTGCAAACGTCGAGCAATTGCTCAGAGATGAAAAGTGCCAGCACTGAAAGCTGTTGCCAGCCAGCACCCTTCCTTGGAAGCGCTTTCACAGGCGCAGCAACACTGGGGCTTTGCGCTTCTCTAGCCACCAAACGTCACGGTCATTCTCTTTCCGTCTCGTAGACACGAGCTGAGAGATTGCAAACGTCGAGCAATTGCTCAGAGATGAAAAGTGCCAGCACTGAAAGCTGTTGCTAGCCAGCACCCTTCCTTGGAAGTGCTTTTGTAGCCCTTAGAACACTGGGGCTCTGGGCTTCTCTAGCCACCTAATCTTCTGCTCATCCTCTCGCGCACTCTAAAGAGAGCTCAGGTGAGAAATTGCAAACGTCGAGCAATTGCTCAGAGATGAAAAGTGCCAGCACTGAAAGCTGTTGCTAGCCAGCACCCTTCCTTGGAAGCGCTTTCAGAGGCGCAGCAACACTGGGGCTTTGCGCTTCTCTAGCCACCAAACGTCACGGTCACTATCTCTCCGTCTTGTAGACACGAGCTGAGAAATTGCAAACGTCGAGCAATTGCTCAGAGATGAAAAGTGCCAGCACTGAAAGCTGTTGCTAGCCAGCACCCTTCCTTGGAAGCGCTTTCACAGGCGCAGTAACACTGGGGCTTTGCGCTTCTCTAGCCACCAAAGGTCACGGTCAGTCTCTTTCCATCTCGTAGACACGAGCTGAGAGATTGCAAACGTCGAGCAATTGCTCAGAGATGAAAAGTGCCAGCACTGAAAGCTCTTGCTAGCCAGCACCCTTCCTTGGAAGCGCTTTTGTAGGCCTAAGAACACTGGGGCTCTGGGCTTCTCTAGCCACCTAATCTACTGCTCATCCTCTCGCGCACTCTAAAGAGAGCTCAGGTGAGAAATTGCAAACGTCGAGCAATTGCTCAGAGATGAAAAGTGCCAGCACTGAAAGCTGTTGCTAGCCAGCACCCTTCCTTGAAGCGCTTTCACAGGCGCAGCAACACTGGGACTTTGCGCTTCTCTACCCACCAAACGTCACGGTCACTATCTCTCCGTCTTGTAGACACGAACTGAGAGATTGCAAACGTCCGGCAATTGCTCAGAGATGAAAAGTGCCAGCACTGAAAGCTGTTGCTAGCCAGCACCCTTCCTTGGAAGTGCTTTCACAGGCGCAGCAACACTGGGGCTTTGCGCTTCTCTAGCCACCAAACGTCACGGTCATTCTCTTTCCATCTCGTAGACACGAGCTGAGAGATTGCAAACGTCGAGCAATTGCTCAGAGATGAAAAGTGCCAGCACTGAAAGCTCTTGCTAGCCAGCACCCTTCCTTGGAAGCGCTTTTGTAGCCCTATGAACACTGGGGCTCTGGGCTTCTCTAGCCACCTAATCTTCTGCTCATCCTCTCGCGCACTCTAAAGAGAGCTCAGGTGAGAAATTGCAAACGTCGAGCAATTGCTCAGAGATGAAAAGTGCCAGCACTGAAAGCTCTTGCTAGCCAGCACACTTCCTTGGAAGCGCTTTTGTAGGCCTAAGAACACTGGGGCTCTGGGCTTCTCTAGCCACCTAATCTTCTGCTCATCCTCTCGCGCACTCTAAAGAGAGCTCAGGTGAGAAATTGCAAACGTCGAGCAATTGCTCAGAGATGAAAAGTGCCAGCACTGAAAGCTGTTGCCAGCCAGCACCCTTCCTTGGAAGCGCTTTCACAGGCGCAGCAACACTGGGGCTTTGCGCTTCTCTAGCCACCAAACGTCACGGTCATTCTCTTTCCATCTCGTACACACGAGCTGAGAGATTGCAAACGTCGAGCAATTGCTCAGAGATGAAAAGTGCCAGCACTGAAAGCTGTTGCTAGCCAGCACCCTTCCTTGGAAGTGCTTTTGTAGGCCTAAGAACACTGGGGCTCTGGGCTTCTCTAGCCACCTAATCTTCTGCTCATCCTCTCGCGCACTCTAAAGAGAGCTCAGGTGAGAAATTGCAAACGTCGAGCAATTGCTCAGAGATGAAAAGTGCCAGCACTGAAAGCTGTTGCCAGCCAGCACCCTTCCTTGGAAGCGCTTTCAGAGGCGCAGCAACACTGGGGCTTTGCGCTTCTCTAGCCACCAAACGTCACGATCACTATCTCTCCGTTTCGTAGACACGAGCTGAGGGATCGCAAACGTCGAGCAATTGCTCAGAGATGAAAAGTGCCAGCACTGAAAGCTCTTGCTAGCCAGCACCCTTCCTTGGAAGCGCTTTCACAGGCGCAGCAACACTGGGGCTTTGCGCTTCTCTAGCCACCAAACGTCACGGTCGTTCTCTTTCCATCTCGCAGACACGAGCTGAGAGATTGCAAACGTCGAGCAATTGCTCAGAGATGAAAAGTGCCAGCACTGAAAGCTGTTGCTAGCCAGCACCCTTCCTTGGAAGCGCTTTTGTAGCCCTATGAACACTGGGGCTCTGGGCTTCTCTAGCCACCTAATCTTCTGCTCATCCTCTCGCGCACTCTAAAGAGAGCTCAGGTGAGAAATTGCAAACGTCGAGCAATTGCTCAGAGATGAAAAGTGCCAGCACTGAAAGCTCTTGCTAGCCAGCACCCTTCCTTGGAAGCGCTTTTGTAGCCCTATGAACACTGGGGCTCTGGGCTTCTCTAGCCACCTAATCTTCTGCTCATCCTCTCGCGCACTCTAAAGAGAACTCAGTTGAGAAATTGCAAATGTCGAGCAATTGCTCAGAGATGAAAAGTGCCAGCACTGAAAGCTGTTGCCAGCCAGCACCCTTCCTTGGAAGCGCTTTCACAGGCGCAGCAACACTGGGACTTTGCGCTTCTCTAGCCACCAAAAGTCACGGTCATTCTCTTTCCGTCTCGTAGACACGAGCTGAGAAATTGCAAACGTCGAGCAATTGCTCAGAGATGAAAAGTGCCAGCACTGAAAGCTGTTGCTAGCCAGCACCCTTCCTTGGAAGTGCTTTTGTAGCCCTTAGAACACTGGGGCTCTGGGCTTCTCTAGCCACCTAATCTTCTGCTCATCCTCTCGCGCACTCTAAAGAGAGCTCAGGTGAGAAATTGCAAAGGTCGAGCAATTGCTCAGAGATGAAAAGTGCCAGCACTGAAAGCTGTTGCTAGCCAGCACCCTTCCTTGGAAGCGCTTTCACAGGCGCAGCAACACTGGGGCTTTGCGCTTCTCTAGCCACCAAACGTCACGGTCACTATCTCTCCGTCTTGTAGACACGAGCTGAGAAATTGCAAACGTCGAGCAATTGCTCAGAGATGAAAAGTGCCAGCACTGAAAGCTCTTGCTAGCCAGCACCCTTCCTTGGAAGCGCTTTTGTAGGCCTAAGAACACTGGGGCTCTGGGCTTCTCTAGCCACCTAATCTTCTGCTCATCCTCTCGCGCACTCTAAAGAGAGCTCAGGTGAGAAATTGCAAAGGTCGAGCAATTGCTCAGAGATGAAAAGTGCCAGCAGTGAAAGCTGTTGCTAGCCAGCACCCTTCCTTGGAAGCGCTTTCACAGGCGCAGCAACACTGGGGCTTTGCGCTTCTCTACCCACCAAACGTCACGGTCAGTCTCTTTCCATCTCGTAGACACGAGCTGAGAGATTGCAAACGTCGAGCAATTGCTCAGAGATGAAAAGTGCCAGCACTGAAAGCTCTTGCTAGCCAGCACCCTTCCTTGGAAACGCTTTTGTAGGCCTAAGAACACTGGGGCTCTGGGCTTCTCTAGCCACCTAATCTTCTGCTCATCCTCTCGCGCACTCTAAAGAGAGCTCAGGTGAGAAATTGCAAAGGTCGAGCAATTGCTCAGAGATGAAAAGTGCCAGCACTGAAAGCTCTTGCAAGCCAGCACCCTTCCTTGGAAGCGCTTTCACAGGCGCAGCAACACTGGGGCTTTGCGCTTCTCTAGCCACCAAAGGTCACGGTCAGTCTCTTTCCATCTCGTAGACACGAGCTGAGAGATTGCAAACGTCGAGCAATTGCTAAGAGATGAAAAGTGCCAGCACTGAAAGCTGTTGCTAGCCAGCACCCTTCCTTGGAAGCGCTTTTGTAGGCCTAAGAACACTGGGGCTCTGGGCTTCTCTAGCCACCTAATCTTCTGCTCATCCTCTCGCGCACTCTAAAGAGAGCTCAGGTGAGAAATTGCAAACGTCGAGCAATTGCTCAGAGATGAAAAGTGCCAGCACTGAAAGCTGTTGCCAGCCAGCACCCTTCCTTGGAAGCGCTTTCACAGGCGCAGCAACACTGGGGCTTTGCGCTTCTCTAGCCACCAAACGTCACGGTCATTCTCTTTCCGTCTCGTAGACACGAGCTGAGAGATTGCAAACGTCGAGCAATTGCTCAGAGATGAAAAGTGCCAGCACTGAAAGCTGTTGCTAGCCAGCACCCTTCCTTGGAAGTGCTTTTGTAGCCCTTAGAACACTGGGGCTCTGGGCTTCTCTAGCCACCTAATCTTCTGCTCATCCTCTCGCGCACTCTAAAGAGAGCTCAGGTGAGAAATTGCAAACGTCGAGCAATTGCTCAGAGATGAAAAGTGCCAGCACTGAAAGCTGTTGCTAGCCAGCACCCTTCCTTGGAAGCGCTTTCAGAGGCGCAGCAACACTGGGGCTTTGCGCTTCTCTAGCCACCAAACGTCACGGTCACTATCTCTCCGTCTTGTAGACACGAGCTGAGAAATTGCAAACGTCGAGCAATTGCTCAGAGATGAAAAGTGCCAGCACTGAAAGCTCTTGCTAGCCAGCACCCTTCCTTGGAAGCGCTTTCACAGGCGCAGTAACACTGGGGCTTTGCGCTTCTCTAGCCACCAAACGTCACGGTCAGTCTCTTTCCATCTCGTAGACACGAGCTGAGAGATTGCAAACGTCGAGCAATTGCTCAGAGATGAAAAGTGCCAGCACTGAAAGCTCTTGCTAGCCAGCACCCTTCCTTGGAAGCGCTTTTGTAGGCCTAAGAACACTGGGGCTCTGGGCTTCTCTAGCCACCTAATCTACTGCTCATCCTCTCGCGCACTCTAAAGAGAGCTCAGGTGAGAAATTGCAAACGTCGAGCAATTGCTCAGAGATGAAAAGTGCCAGCACTGAAAGCTGTTGCTAGCCAGCACCCTTCCTTGAAGCGCTTTCACAGGCGCAGCAACACTGGGACTTTGCGCTTCTCTACCCACCAAACGTCACGGTCACTATCTCTCCGTCTTGTAGACACGAACTGAGAGATTGCAAACGTCCGGCAATTGCTCAGAGATGAAAAGTGCCAGCACTGAAAGCTGTTGCTAGCCAGCACCCTTCCTTGGAAGTGCTTTCACAGGCGCAGCAACACTGGGGCTTTGCGCTTCTCTAGCCACCAAACGTCACGGTCATTCTCTTTCCATCTCGTAGACACGAGCTGAGAGATTGCAAACGTCGAGCAATTGCTCAGAGATGAAAAGTGCCAGCACTGAAAGCTCTTGCTAGCCAGCACCCTTCCTTGGAAGCGCTTTTGTAGCCCTATGAACACTGGGGCTCTGGGCTTCTCTAGCCACCTAATCTTCTGCTCATCCTCTCGCGCACTCTAAAGAGAGCTCAGGTGAGAAATTGCAAACGTCGAGCAATTGCTCAGAGATGAAAAGTGCCAGCACTGAAAGCTCTTGCTAGCCAGCACACTTCCTTGGAAGCGCTTTTGTAGGCCTAAGAACACTGGGGCTCTGGGCTTCTCTAGCCACCTAATCTTCTGCTCATCCTCTCGCGCACTCTAAAGAGAGCTCAGGTGAGAAATTGCAAACGTCGAGCAATTGCTCAGAGATGAAAAGTGCCAGCACTGAAAGCTGTTGCCAGCCAGCACCCTTCCTTGGAAGCGCTTTCACAGGCGCAGCAACACTGGGGCTTTGCGCTTCTCTAGCCACCAAACGTCACGGTCATTCTCTTTCCATCTCGTACACACGAGCTGAGAGATTGCAAACGTCGAGCAATTGCTCAGAGATGAAAAGTGCCAGCACTGAAAGCTGTTGCTAGCCAGCACCCTTCCTTGGAAGTGCTTTTGTAGGCCTAAGAACACTGGGGCTCTGGGCTTCTCTAGCCACCTAATCTTCTGCTCATCCTCTCGCGCACTCTAAAGAGAGCTCAGGTGAGAAATTGCAAACGTCGAGCAATTGCTCAGAGATGAAAAGTGCCAGCACTGAAAGCTGTTGCCAGCCAGCACCCTTCCTTGGAAGCGCTTTCAGAGGCGCAGCAACACTGGGGCTTTGCGCTTCTCTAGCCACCAAACGTCACGATCACTATCTCTCCGTTTCGTAGACACGAGCTGAGGGATCGCAAACGTCGAGCAATTGCTCAGAGATGAAAAGTGCCAGCACTGAAAGCTCTTGCTAGCCAGCACCCTTCCTTGGAAGCGCTTTCACAGGCGCAGCAACACTGGGGCTTTGCGCTTCTCTAGCCACCAAACGTCACGGTCGTTCTCTTTCCATCTCGCAGACACGAGCTGAGAGATTGCAAACGTCGAGCAATTGCTCAGAGATGAAAAGTGCCAGCACTGAAAGCTGTTGCTAGCCAGCACCCTTCCTTGGAAGCGCTTTTGTAGCCCTATGAACACTGGGGCTCTGGGCTTCTCTAGCCACCTAATCTTCTGCTCATCCTCTCGCGCACTCTAAAGAGAGCTCAGGTGAGAAATTGCAAACGTCGAGCAATTGCTCAGAGATGAAAAGTGCCAGCACTGAAAGCTCTTGCTAGCCAGCACCCTTCCTTGGAAGCGCTTTTGTAGCCCTATGAACACTGGGGCTCTGGGCTTCTCTAGCCACCTAATCTTCTGCTCATCCTCTCGCGCACTCTAAAGAGAACTCAGTTGAGAAATTGCAAATGTCGAGCAATTGCTCAGAGATGAAAAGTGCCAGCACTGAAAGCTGTTGCCAGCCAGCACCCTTCCTTGGAAGCGCTTTCACAGGCGCAGCAACACTGGGACTTTGCGCTTCTCTAGCCACCAAAAGTCACGGTCATTCTCTTTCCGTCTCGTAGACACGAGCTGAGAAATTGCAAACGTCGAGCAATTGCTCAGAGATGAAAAGTGCCAGCACTGAAAGCTGTTGCTAGCCAGCACCCTTCCTTGGAAGTGCTTTTGTAGCCCTTAGAACACTGGGGCTCTGGGCTTCTCTAGCCACCTAATCTTCTGCTCATCCTCTCGCGCACTCTAAAGAGAGCTCAGGTGAGAAATTGCAAAGGTCGAGCAATTGCTCAGAGATGAAAAGTGCCAGCACTGAAAGCTGTTGCTAGCCAGCACCCTTCCTTGGAAGCGCTTTCACAGGCGCAGCAACACTGGGGCTTTGCGCTTCTCTAGCCACCAAACGTCACGGTCACTATCTCTCCGTCTTGTAGACACGAGCTGAGAAATTGCAAACGTCGAGCAATTGCTCAGAGATGAAAAGTGCCAGCACTGAAAGCTCTTGCTAGCCAGCACCCTTCCTTGGAAGCGCTTTTGTAGGCCTAAGAACACTGGGGCTCTGGGCTTCTCTAGCCACCTAATCTTCTGCTCATCCTCTCGCGCACTCTAAAGAGAGCTCAGGTGAGAAATTGCAAAGGTCGAGCAATTGCTCAGAGATGAAAAGTGCCAGCAGTGAAAGCTGTTGCTAGCCAGCACCCTTCCTTGGAAGCGCTTTCACAGGCGCAGCAACACTGGGGCTTTGCGCTTCTCTACCCACCAAACGTCACGGTCAGTCTCTTTCCATCTCGTAGACACGAGCTGAGAGATTGCAAACGTCGAGCAATTGCTCAGAGATGAAAAGTGCCAGCACTGAAAGCTCTTGCTAGCCAGCACCCTTCCTTGGAAACGCTTTTGTAGGCCTAAGAACACTGGGGCTCTGGGCTTCTCTAGCCACCTAATCTTCTGCTCATCCTCTCGCGCACTCTAAAGAGAGCTCAGGTGAGAAATTGCAAAGGTCGAGCAATTGCTCAGAGATGAAAAGTGCCAGCACTGAAAGCTCTTGCAAGCCAGCACCCTTCCTTGGAAGCGCTTTCACAGGCGCAGCAACACTGGGGCTTTGCGCTTCTCTAGCCACCAAAGGTCACGGTCAGTCTCTTTCCATCTCGTAGACACGAGCTGAGAGATTGCAAACGTCGAGCAATTGCTAAGAGATGAAAAGTGCCAGCACTGAAAGCTGTTGCTAGCCAGCACCCTTCCTTGGAAGCGCTTTTGTAGGCCTAAGAACACTGGGGCTCTGGGCTTCTCTAGCCACCTAATCTTCTGCTCATCCTCTCGCGCACTCTAAAGAGAGCTCAGGTGAGAAATTGCAAACGTCGAGCAATTGCTCAGAGATGAAAAGTGCCAGCACTGAAAGCTGTTGCCAGCCAGCACCCTTCCTTGGAAGCGCTTTCACAGGCGCAGCAACACTGGGGCTTTGCGCTTCTCTAGCCACCAAACGTCACGGT
This sequence comes from Sarcoramphus papa, assembly GCA_037962945.1. Lineage (NCBI taxonomy): Eukaryota > Metazoa > Chordata > Aves > Accipitriformes > Cathartidae > Sarcoramphus > Sarcoramphus papa. The sequence continues at coordinate 19,387,776 of CM075588.1, forward strand.
CATTCTCTTTCCGTCTCGTAGACACGAGCTGAGAGATTGCAAACGTCGAGCAATTGCTCAGAGATGAAAAGTGCCAGCACTGAAAGCTGTTGCTAGCCAGCACCCTTCCTTGGAAGTGCTTTTGTAGCCCTTAGAACACTGGGGCTCTGGGCTTCTCTAGCCACCTAATCTTCTGCTCATCCTCTCGCGCACTCTAAAGAGAGCTCAGGTGAGAAATTGCAAACGTCGAGCAATTGCTCAGAGATGAAAAGTGCCAGCACTGAAAGCTGTTGCTAGCCAGCACCCTTCCTTGGAAGCGCTTTCAGAGGCGCAGCAACACTGGGGCTTTGCGCTTCTCTAGCCACCAAACGTCACGGTCACTATCTCTCCGTCTTGTAGACACGAGCTGAGAAATTGCAAACGTCGAGCAATTGCTCAGAGATGAAAAGTGCCAGCACTGAAAGCTCTTGCTAGCCAGCACCCTTCCTTGGAAGCGCTTTCACAGGCGCAGTAACACTGGGGCTTTGCGCTTCTCTAGCCACCAAACGTCACGGTCAGTCTCTTTCCATCTCGTAGACACGAGCTGAGAGATTGCAAACGTCGAGCAATTGCTCAGAGATGAAAAGTGCCAGCACTGAAAGCTCTTGCTAGCCAGCACCCTTCCTTGGAAGCGCTTTTGTAGGCCTAAGAACACTGGGGCTCTGGGCTTCTCTAGCCACCTAATCTACTGCTCATCCTCTCGCGCACTCTAAAGAGAGCTCAGGTGAGAAATTGCAAACGTCGAGCAATTGCTCAGAGATGAAAAGTGCCAGCACTGAAAGCTGTTGCTAGCCAGCACCCTTCCTTGAAGCGCTTTCACAGGCGCAGCAACACTGGGACTTTGCGCTTCTCTACCCACCAAACGTCACGGTCACTATCTCTCCGTCTTGTAGACACGAACTGAGAGATTGCAAACGTCCGGCAATTGCTCAGAGATGAAAAGTGCCAGCACTGAAAGCTGTTGCTAGCCAGCACCCTTCCTTGGAAGTGCTTTCACAGGCGCAGCAACACTGGGGCTTTGCGCTTCTCTAGCCACCAAACGTCACGGTCATTCTCTTTCCATCTCGTAGACACGAGCTGAGAGATTGCAAACGTCGAGCAATTGCTCAGAGATGAAAAGTGCCAGCACTGAAAGCTCTTGCTAGCCAGCACCCTTCCTTGGAAGCGCTTTTGTAGCCCTATGAACACTGGGGCTCTGGGCTTCTCTAGCCACCTAATCTTCTGCTCATCCTCTCGCGCACTCTAAAGAGAGCTCAGGTGAGAAATTGCAAACGTCGAGCAATTGCTCAGAGATGAAAAGTGCCAGCACTGAAAGCTCTTGCTAGCCAGCACACTTCCTTGGAAGCGCTTTTGTAGGCCTAAGAACACTGGGGCTCTGGGCTTCTCTAGCCACCTAATCTTCTGCTCATCCTCTCGCGCACTCTAAAGAGAGCTCAGGTGAGAAATTGCAAACGTCGAGCAATTGCTCAGAGATGAAAAGTGCCAGCACTGAAAGCTGTTGCCAGCCAGCACCCTTCCTTGGAAGCGCTTTCACAGGCGCAGCAACACTGGGGCTTTGCGCTTCTCTAGCCACCAAACGTCACGGTCATTCTCTTTCCATCTCGTACACACGAGCTGAGAGATTGCAAACGTCGAGCAATTGCTCAGAGATGAAAAGTGCCAGCACTGAAAGCTGTTGCTAGCCAGCACCCTTCCTTGGAAGTGCTTTTGTAGGCCTAAGAACACTGGGGCTCTGGGCTTCTCTAGCCACCTAATCTTCTGCTCATCCTCTCGCGCACTCTAAAGAGAGCTCAGGTGAGAAATTGCAAACGTCGAGCAATTGCTCAGAGATGAAAAGTGCCAGCACTGAAAGCTGTTGCCAGCCAGCACCCTTCCTTGGAAGCGCTTTCAGAGGCGCAGCAACACTGGGGCTTTGCGCTTCTCTAGCCACCAAACGTCACGATCACTATCTCTCCGTTTCGTAGACACGAGCTGAGGGATCGCAAACGTCGAGCAATTGCTCAGAGATGAAAAGTGCCAGCACTGAAAGCTCTTGCTAGCCAGCACCCTTCCTTGGAAGCGCTTTCACAGGCGCAGCAACACTGGGGCTTTGCGCTTCTCTAGCCACCAAACGTCACGGTCGTTCTCTTTCCATCTCGTAGACACGAGCTGAGAGATTGCAAACGTCGAGCAATTGCTCAGAGATGAAAAGTGCCAGCACTGAAAGCTGTTGCTAGCCAGCACCCTTCCTTGGAAGCGCTTTTGTAGCCCTATGAACACTGGGGCTCTGGGCTTCTCTAGCCACCTAATCTTCTGCTCATCCTCTCGCGCACTCTAAAGAGAGCTCAGGTGAGAAATTGCAAACGTCGAGCAATTGCTCAGAGATGAAAAGTGCCAGCACTGAAAGCTCTTGCTAGCCAGCACCCTTCCTTGGAAGCGCTTTTGTAGCCCTAAGAACACTGGGGCTCTGGGCTTGTCTAGACACCTAATCTTCTGCTCATCCTCTCGCGCACTCTAAAGAGAGCTCAGGTGAGAAATTGCAAAGGTCGAGCAATTGCTCAGAGATGAAAAGTGCCAGCACTGAAAGCTCTTGCTAGCCAGCACCCTTCCTTGGAAGCGCTTTCAGAGGCGCAGTAACACTGGGGCTTTGCGCTTCTCTAGCCACAAAACGTCACGGTCAGTCTCTTTCCATCTCGTAGACACGAGCTGAGAGATTGCAAACGTCGAGCAATTGCTCAGAGATGAAAAGTGCCAGCACTGAAAGCTGTTGCTAGCCAGCACCCTTCCTTGGAAGCGCTTTCACAGGCGCAGTAACACTGGGGCTTTGCGCTTCTCTACCCACCAAACGTCACGGTCATTCTCTTTCCATCTCGTAGACACGAGCTGAGAAATTGCAAACGTCGAGCAATTGCTCAGAGATGAAAAGTGCCAGCACTGAAAGCTCTTGCTAGCCAGCACCCTTCCTTGGAAGCGCTTTTGTAGGCCTAAGAACACTGGGGCTCTGGGCTTCTCTAGCCACCTAATCTTCTGCTCATCCTCTCGCGCACTCTAAAGAGAGCTCAGGTGAGAAATTGCAAACGTCGAGCAATTGCTCAGAGATGAAAAGTGCCAGCACTGAAAGCTCTTGCTAGCCAGCACCCTTCCTTGGAAGCGCTTTTGTAGGCCTAAGAACACTGGGGCTCTGGGCTTCTCTAGCCACCTAATCTTCTGCTCATCCTCTCGCGCACTCTAAAGAGAGCTCAGGTGAGAAATTGCAAACGTCGAGCAATTGCTCAGAGATGAAAAGTGCCAGCACTGAAAGCTGTTGCCAGCCAGCACCCTTCCTTGGAAGCGCTTTCACAGGCGCAGCAACACTGGGACTTTGCGCTTCTCTAGCCACCAAACGTCACGGTCATTCTCTTTCCGTCTCGTAGACACGAGCTGAGAGATTGCAAACGTCGAGCAATTGCTCAGAGATGAAAAGTGCCAGCACTGAAAGCTCTTGCTAGCCAGCACCCTTCCTTGGAAGTGCTTTTGTAGGCCTAAGAACACTGGGGCTCTGGGCTTCTCTAGCCACCTAATCTTCTGCTCATCCTCTCGCGCACTCTAAAGAGAGCTCAGGTGAGAAATTGCAAACGTCGAGCAATTGCTCAGAGATGAAAAGTGCCAGCACTGAAAGCTGTTGCTAGCCAGCACCCTTCCTTGGAAGCGCTTTCACAGGCGCAGCAACACTGGGACTTTGCGCTTCTCTACCCACCAAACGTCACGGTCACTATCTCTCCGTCTTGTAGACACGAGCTGAGAAATCGCAAACGTCGAGCAATTGCTCAGAGATGAAAAGTGCCAGCACTGAAAGCTCTTGCTAGCCAGCACCCTTCCTTGGAAGCGCTTTTGTAGGCCTAAGAACACTGGGGCTCTGGGCTTCTCTAGCCACCTAATCTTCTGCTCATCCTCTCGCGCACTCTAAAGAGAGCTCAGGTGAGAAATTGCAAACGTCGAGCAATTGCTCAGAGATGAAAAGTGCCAGCACTGAAAGCTGTTGCTAGCCAGCACCCTTCCTTGGAAGCGCTTTCAGAGGCGCAGCAACACTGGGGCTTTGCGCTTCTCTAGCCACCAAAGGTCACGGTCATTCTCTTTCCGTCTCGTAGACACGAGCTGAGAGATTGCAAATGTCGAGCAATTGCTCAGAGATGAAAAGTGCCAGCACTGAAAGCTGTTGCTAGCCAGCACCCTTCCTTGGAAACGCTTTTGTAGGCCTAAGAACACTGGGGCTCTGGGCTTCTCTAGCCACCTAATCTACTGCTCATCCTCTCGCGCACTCTAAAGAGAGCTCAGGTGAGAAATTGCAAACGTCGAGCAATTGCTCAGAGATGAAAAGTGCCAGCACTGAAAGCTGTTGCTAGCCAGCACCCTTCCTTGGAAGCGCTTTCACAGGCGCAGCAACACTGGGGCTTTGCGCTTCTCTACCCACCAAACGTCACGGTCAGTCTCTTTCCATCTCGTAGACACGAGCTGAGAGATTGCAAACGTCGAGCAATTGCTCAGAGATGAAAAGTGCCAGCACTGAAAGCTCTTGCTAGCCAGCACCCTTCCTTCGAAACGCTTTTGTAGCCCTAAGAACACTGGGGCTCTGGGCTTCTCTAGCCACCTAATCTTCTGCTCATCCTCTCGCGCACTCTAAAGAGAGCTCAGGTGAGAAATTGCAAACGTCGAGCAATTGCTCAGAGATGAAAAGTGCCAGCACTGAAAGCTCTTGCAAGCCAGCACCGTTCCTTGGAAGCGCTTTCACAGGCGCAGCAACACTGGGACTTTGCGCTTCTCTACCCACCAAACGTCACGGTCACTATCTCTCCGTCTTGTAGACACGAACTGAGAGATTGCAAACGTCCGGCAATTGCTCAGAGATGAAAAGTGCCAGCACTGAAAGCTGTTGCTAGCCAGCACCCTTCCTTGGAAGTGCTTTCACAGGCGCAGCAACACTGGGGCTTTGCGCTTCTCTAGCCACCAAACGTCACGGTCATTCTCTTTCCATCTCGTAGACACGAGCTGAGAGATTGCAAAGGTCGAGCAATTGCTCAGAGATGAAAAGTGCCAGCACTGAAAGCTCTTGCTAGCCAGCACCCTTCCTTGGAAGCGCTTTTGTAGGCCTAAGAACACTGGGGCTCTGGGCTTCTCTAGCCACCTAATCTTCTGCTCATCCTCTCGCGCACTCTAAAGAGAGCTCAGGTGAGAAATTGCAAATGTCGAGCAATTGCTCAGAGATGAAAAGTGCCAGCACTGAAAGCTCTTGCTAGCCAGCACACTTCCTTGGAAGCGCTTTTGTAGGCCTAAGAACACTGGGGCTCTGGGCTTCTCTAGCCACCTAATCTTCTGCTCATCCTCTCGCGCACTCTAAAGAGAGCTCAGGTGAGAAATTGCAAACGTCGAGCAATTGCTCAGAGATGAAAAGTGCCAGCACTGAAAGCTGTTGCCAGCCAGCACCCTTCCTTGGAAGCGCTTTCACAGGCGCAGTAACACTGGGGCTTTGCGCTTCTCTAGCCACCAAACGTCACGGTCAGTCTCTTTCCATCTCGTAGACACGAGCTGAGAGATTGCAAACGTCGAGCAATTGCTCAGAGATGAAAAGTGCCAGCACTGAAAGCTGTTGCTAGCCAGCACCCTTCCTTGGAAGTGCTTTTGTAGGCCTAAGAACACTGGGGCTCTGGGCTTCTCTAGCCACCTAATCTTCTGCTCATCCTCTCGCGCACTCTAAAGAGAGCTCAGGTGAGAAATTGCAAACGTCGAGCAATTGCTCAGAGATGAAAAGTGCCAGCACTGAAAGCTGTTGCCAGCCAGCACCCTTCCTTGGAAGCGCTTTCAGAGGCGCAGCAACACTGGGGCTTTGCGCTTCTCTAGCCACCAAACGTCACGATCACTATCTCTCCGTTTCGTAGACACGAGCTGAGGGATCGCAAAGGTCGAGCAATTGCTCAGAGATGAAAAGTGCCAGCACTGAAAGCTGTTGCTAGCCAGCACCCTTCCTTGGAAGCGCTTTCACAGGCGCAGCAACACTGGGGCTTTGCGCTTCTCTAGCCACCAAACGTCACGGTCGTTCTCTTTCCATCTCGTAGACACGAGCTGAGAGATTGCAAACGTCGAGCAATTGCTCAGAGATGAAAAGTGCCAGCACTGAAAGCTGTTGCTAGCCAGCACCCTTCCTTGGAAGCGCTTTTGTAGCCCTATGAACACTGGGGCTCTGGGCTTCTCTAGCCACCTAATCTTCTGCTCATCCTCTCGCGCACTCTAAAGAGAGCTCAGGTGAGAAATTGCAAACGTCGAGCAATTGCTCAGAGATGAAAAGTGCCAGCACTGAAAGCTGTTGCTAGCCAGCACCCTTCCTTGGAAGCGCTTTTGTAGCCCTATGAACACTGGGGCTCTGGGCTTGTCTAGACACCTAATCTTCTGCTCATCCTCTCGCGCACTCTAAAGAGAGCTCAGGTGAGAAATTGCAAAGGTCGAGCAATTGCTCAGAGATGAAAAGTGCCAGCACTGAAAGCTCTTGCTAGCCAGCACCCTTCCTTGGAAGCGCTTTCAGAGGCGCAGTAACACTGGGGCTTTGCGCTTCTCTAGCCACCAAACGTCACGGTCAGTGTCTTTCCATCTCGTAGACACGAGCTGAGAAATTGCAAACGTCGAGCAATTGCTCAGAGATGAAAAGTGCCAGCACTGAAAGCTGTTGCTAGCCAGCACCCTTCCTTGGAAGCGCTTTCACAGGCGCAGTAACACTGGGGCTTTGCGCTTCTCTAGCCACCAAACATCACGGTCAGTCTCTTTCCATCTCGTAGACACGAGCTGAGAGATTGCAAACGTCGAGCAATTGCTCAGAGATGAAAAGTGCCAGCACTGAAAGCTCTTGCTAGCCAGCACCCTTCCTTGGAAGTGCTTTTGTAGCCCTAAGAACACTGGGGCTCTGGGCTTCTCTAGCCACCTAATCTTCTGCTCATCCTCTCGCGCACTCTAAAGAGAGCTCAGGTGAGAAATTGCAAACGTCGAGCAATTGCTCAGAGATGAAAAGTGCCAGCACTGAAAGCTCTTGCTAGCCAGCACCCTTCCTTGGAAGCGCTTTTGTAGCCCTAAGAACACTGGGGCTCTGGGCTTCTCTAGCCACCTAATCTTCTGCTCATCCTCTCGCGCACTCTAAAGAGAGCTCAGGTGAGAAATTGCAAACGTCGAGCAATTGCTCAGAGATGAAAAGTGCCAGCACTGAAAGCTGTTGCCAGCCAGCACCCTTCCTTGGAAGCGCTTTCACAGGCGCAGCAACACTGGGAGTTTGCGCTTCTCTACCCACCAAACGTCACGGTCATTCTCTTTCCGTCTCGTAGACACGAGCTGAGAGATTGCAAACGTCGAGCAATTGCTCAGAGATGAAAAGTGCCAGCACTGAAAGCTGTTGCTAGCCAGCACCCTTCCTTGGAAGTGCTTTTGTAGCCCTTAGAACACTGGGGCTCTGGGCTTCTCTAGCCACCTAATCTTCTGCTCATCCTCTCGCGAACTCTAAAGAGAGCTCAGGTGAGAAATTGCAAACGTCGAGCAATTGCTCAGAGATGAAAAGTGCCAGCACTGAAAGCTGTTGCTAGCCAGCACCCTTCCTTGGAAGCGCTTTCACAGGCGCAGCAACACTGGGACTTTGCGCTTCTCTACCCACCAAACGTCACGGTCACTATCTCTCCGTCTTGTAGACACGAGCTGAGAAATCGCAAACGTCGAGCAATTGCTCAGAGATGAAAAGTGCCAGCACTGAAAGCTCTTGCTAGCCAGCACCCTTCCTTGGAAGCGCTTTTGTAGGCCTAAGAACACTGGGGCTCTGGGCTTCTCTAGCCACCTAATCTTCTGCTCATCCTCTCGCGCACTCTAAAGAGAGCTCAGGTGAGAAATTGCAAACGTCGAGCAATTGCTCAGAGATGAAAAGTGCCAGCACTGAAAGCTCTTGCTAGCCAGCACCCTTCCTTGGAAGCGCTTTCAGAGGCGCAGCAACACTGGGGCTTTGCGCTTCTCTAGCCACCAAAGGTCACGGTCATTCTCTTTCCGTCTCGTAGACACGAGCTGAGAGATTGCAAATGTCGAGCAATTGCTCAGAGATGAAAAGTGCCAGCACTGAAAGCTGTTGCTAGCCAGCACCCTTCCTTGGAAACGCTTTTGTAGGCCTAAGAACACTGGGGCTCTGGGCTTCTCTAGCCACCTAATCTACTGCTCATCCTCTCGCGCACTCTAAAGAGAGCTCACGTGAGAAATTGCAAAGGTCGAGCAATTGCTCAGAGATGAAAAGTGCCAGCACTGAAAGCTGTTGCTAGCCAGCACCCTTCCTTGGAAGCGCTTTCACAGGCGCAGCAACACTGGGGCTTTGCGCTTCTCTAGCCACCAAATGTCACGGTCATTCTCTTTCCGTCTCGTAGACACGAGCTGAGAGATTGCAAATGTCGAGCAATTGCTCAGAGATGAAAAGTGCCAGCACTGAAAGCTCTTGCTAGCCAGCACCCTTCCTTGGAAGCGCTTTTGTAGCCCTAAGAACACTGGGGCTCTGGGCTTCTCGAGCCACCTAATCTTCTGCTCATCCTCTCGCGCACTCTAAAGAGAGCTCAGGTGAGAAATTGCAAATGTCGAGCAATTGCTCAGAGATGAAAAGTGCCAGCACTGAAAGCTGTTGCTAGCCAGCACCCTTCCTTGGAAGCGCTTTCACAGGCGCAGTAACACTGGGGCTTTGCGCTTCTCTAGCCACCAAACGTCACGGTCAGTCTCTTTCCATCTCGTAGACACGAGCTGAGAGATTGCAAACGTCGAGCAATTGCTCAGAGATGAAAAGTGCCAGCACTGAAAGCTGTTGGTAGCCAGCACCCTTCCTTGGAAGTGCTTTTGTAGGCCTAAGAACACTGGGGCTCTGGGCTTCTCTAGCCACCTAATCTTCTGTTCATCCTCTCGCGCACTCTAAAGAGAGCTCAGGTGAGAAATTGCAAACGTCGAGCAATTGCTCAGAGATGAAAAGTGCCAGCACTGAAAGCTGTTGCTAGCCAGCACCCTTCCTTGGAAGCGCTTTCACAGGCGCAGCAACACTGGGGCTTTGCGCTTCTCTAGCCACCAAAGGTCACGGTCATTCTCTTTCCGTCTCGTAGACACGAGCTGAGAGATTGCAAATGTCGAGCAATTGCTCAGAGATGAAAAGTGCCAGCACTGAAAGCTGTTGCTAGCCAGCACCCTTCCTTGGAAGCGCTTTTGTAGCCCTAAGAACACTGGGGCTCTGGGCTTCTCGAGCCACCTAATCTTCTGCTCATCCTCTCGCGCACTCTAAAGAGAGCTCAGGTGAGAAATTGCAAATGTCGAGCAATTGCTCAGAGATGAAAAGTGCCAGCACTGAAAGGTGTTGCTAGCCAGCACCCTTCCTTGGAAGCGCTTTCACAGGCGCAGTAACACTGGGGCTTTGCGCTTCTCTAGCCACCAAACGTCACGGTCAGTCTCTTTCCATCTCGTAGACACGAGCTGAGAGATTGCAAACGTCGAGCAATTGCTCAGAGATGAAAAGTGCCAGCACTGAAAGCTGTTGCTAGCCAGCACCCTTCCTTGGAAGTGCTTTTGTAGGCCTAAGAACACTGGGGCTCTGGGCTTCTCTAGCCACCTAATCTTCTGCTCATCCTCTCGCGCACTCTAAAGAGAGCTCAGGTGAGAAATTGCAAACGTCGAGCAATTGCTCAGAGATGAAAAGTGCCAGCACTGAAAGCTGTTGCTAGCCAGCCCCCTTCCTTGGAAGCGCTTTTGTAGGCCTAAGAACACTGGGGCTCTGGGCTTCTCTAGCCACCTAATCTTCTGCTCATCCTCTCGCGCACTCTAAAGAGAGCTCAGGTGAGAAATTGCAAACGTCGAGCAATTGCTCAGAGATGAAAAGTGCCAGCACTGAAAGCTGTTGCCAGCCAGCACCCTTCCTTGGAAGCGCTTTCACAGGCGCAGCAACACTGGGACTTTGCGCTTCTCTAGCCACCAAACGTCACGGTCATTCTCTTTCCGTCTCGTAGACACGAGCTGAGAGATTGCAAACGTCGAGCAATTGCTCAGAGATGAAAAGTGCCAGCACTGAAAGCTGTTGCTAGCCAGCACCCTTCCTTGGAAGTGCTTTTGTAGCCCTATGAACACTGGGGCTCTGGGCTTCTCTAGCCACCTCATCTTCTGCTCATCCTCTCGCGCACTCTAAAGAGAGCTCAGGTGAGAAATTGCAAACGTCGAGCAATTGCTCAGAGATGAAAAGTGCCAGCACTGAAAGCTGTTGCTAGCCAGCACCCTTCCTTGGAAGCGCTTTCACAGGCGCAGCAACACTGGGGCTTTGCGCTTCTCTAGCCACCAAACGTCACGGTCACTATCTCTCCGTCTTGTAGACACGAGCTGAGAAATTGCAAACGTCGAGCAATTGCTCAGAGATGAAAAGTGCCAGCACTGAAAGCTCTTGCTAGCCAGCACCCTTCCTTGGAAGCGCTTTTGTAGCCCTAAGAACACTGGGGCTCTGGGCTTCTCTAGCCACCTAATCTTCTGCTCATCCTCTCGCGCACTCTAAAGAGAGCTCAGGTGAGAAATTGCAAAGGTCGAGCAATTGCTCAGAGATGAAAAGTGCCAGCACTGAAAGCTGTTGCTAGCCAGCACCCTTCCTTGGAAGCGCTTTCAGAGGCGCAGCAACACTGGGGCTTTGCGCTTCTCTAGCCACCAAACGTCACGGTCAGTCTCTTTCCATCTCGTAGACACGAGCTGAGAGATTGCAAAGGTCGAGCAATTGCTCAGAGATGAAAAGTGCCAGCACTGAAAGCTCTTGCTAGCCAGCACCCTTCCTTGGAAGCGCTTTTGTAGCCCTATGAACACTGGGGCTCTTGGCTTCTCTAGCCACCTAATCTTCTGCTCATCCTCTCTCCTACTCTAACGAGAGATCAGGTGAGAAATTGCAAAGGTCGAGCAATTGCTCAGAGATGAAAAGTGCCAGAACTGAAAGCTGTTGCTAGCCAGCACCCTTCCTTGGAAGCGCTTTCACAGGCGCAGCAACACTGGGGCTTTGCGCTTCTCTACCCACCAAAGGTCACGGTCAGTCTCTTTCCATCTCGTAGACACGAGCTGAGAGATTGCAAACGTCGAGCAATTGCTCAGAGATGAAAAGTGCCAGCACTGAAAGCTCTTGCTAGCCAGCACCCTTCCTTCGAAACGCTCTTGTAGCCCTTAGAACACTGGGGCTATGTGCTTCTCTAGCCACCTAATCTTCTGTTCATCCTCTCGCGCACTCTAAAGAGAGCTCAGGTGAGAAATTGCAAACATCGAGCAATTGCTCAGAGATGAAAAGTGCCAGCACTGAAAGCTCTTGCTAGCCAGCACCCTTCCTTGGACACGCTCTTGTAGCCCTATGAACACTGGGGCTCTGGGCTTCTCTAGCCACCTAATCTTCTGCTCATCCTCTCGCGCACTCTAAAGAGAGCTCAGGTGAGAAATTGCAAACGTCGAGCAATTGCTCAGAGATGAAAAGTGCCAGCACTGAAAGCTCTTGCAAGCCAGCACCCTTCCTTGGAAGCGCTTTCACAGGCGCAGCAACACTGGGGCTTTGCGCTTCTCTACCCACCAAACGTCACGGTCACTATCTCTCCGTCTCGTAGACACGAACTGAGAGATTGCAAACGTCCGGCAATTGCTCAGAGATGAAAAGTGCCAGCACTGAAAGCTGTTGCTAGCCAGCACCCTTCCTTGGAAGTGCTTTCACAGGCGCAGCAACACTGGGGCTTTGCGCTTCTCTAGCCACCAAACGTCACGGTCATGCTCTTCCATATCGTAGACACGAGCTGAGAGATTGCAAAGGTCGAGCAATTGCTCAGAGATGAAAAGTGCCAGCACTGAAAGCTCTTCCTAGCCAGCACCCTTCCTTGGAAGCGCTTTTGTAGCCCTTAGAACACTGGGGCTCTGTGCTTCTCTAGCCACCTCATCTTCTGCTCATCCTCTCGCGCACTCTAAAGAGAGCTCAGGTGAGAAATTGCAAACGTCGAGCAATTGCTCAGAGATGAAAAGTGCCAGCACTGAAAGCTCTTGCTAGCCAGCACACTTCCTTGGAAGCGCTTTTGTAGCCCTAAGAACACTGGGGCTCTGGGCTTCTCTAGCCACCTAATCTTCTGCTCATCCTCTCGCGCACTCTAAAGAGAGCTCAGGTGAGAAATTGCAAACGTCGAGCAATTGCTCAGAGATGAAAAGTGCCAGCACTGAAAGCTGTTGCTAGCCAGCACCCTTCCTTGGAAGCGCTTTCACAGGCGCAGCAACACTGGGGCTTTGCGCTTCTCTAGCCACCAAACGTCACAGTCACTATCTCTCCGTCTTGTAGACACGAGCTGAGAAATTGCAAACGTCGAGCAATTGCTCAGAGATGAAAAGTGCCAGCACTGAAAGCTCTTGCTAGCCAGCACCCTTCCTTGGAAGTGCTTTTGTAGCCCTTAGAACACTGGGGCTCTGGGCTTCTCTAGCCACCTAATCTTCTGCTCATCCTCTCGCGCACTCTAAAGAGAGCTCAGGTGAGAAATTGCAAACGTCGAGCAATTGCTCAGAGATGAAAAGTGCCAGCACTTGAAAGCTCTTGCAAGCCAGCACCGTTCCTTAGAAGCGCTTTCACAGGCGCAGCAACACTGGGGCTTTGCGCTTCTCTAGCCACCAAACGTCACGGTCACTATCTCTCCGTCTCGTAGACACGAGCTGAGAGATTGCAAACGTCGAGCAATTGCTCAGAGATGAAAAGTGCCAGCACTGAAAGCTCTTGCTAGCCAGCACCCTTCCTTCGAAACGCTCTTGTAGCCCTTAGAACACTGGGGCTATGTGCTTCTCTAGCCACCTAATCTTCTGTTCATCCTCTCGCGCACTCTAAAGAGAGCTCAGGTGAGAAATTGCAAACATCGAGCAATTGCTCAGAGATGAAAAGTGCCAGCACTGAAAGCTCTTGCTAGCCAGCACCCTTCCTTGGACACGCTCTTGTAGCCCTATGAACACTGGGGCTCTGGGCTTCTCTAGCCACCTAATCTTCTGCTCATCCTCTCGCGCACTCTAAAGAGAGCTCAGGTGAGAAATTGCAAACGTCGAGCAATTGCTCAGAGATGAAAAGTGCCAGCACTGAAAGCTCTTGCAAGCCAGCACCCTTCCTTGGAAGCGCTTTCACAGGCGCAGCAACACTGGGGCTTTGCGCTTCTCTACCCACCAAACGTCACGGTCACTATCTCTCCGTCTCGTAGACACGAACTGAGAGATTGCAAACGTCCGGCAATTGCTCAGAGATGAAAAGTGCCAGCACTGAAAGCTGTTGCTAGCCAGCACCCTTCCTTGGAAGTGCTTTCACAGGCGCAGCAACACTGGGGCTTTGCGCTTCTCTAGCCACCAAACGTCACGGTCATGCTCTTCCATATCGTAGACACGAGCTGAGAGATTGCAAAGGTCGAGCAATTGCTCAGAGATGAAAAGTGCCAGCACTGAAAGCTCTTCCTAGCCAGCACCCTTCCTTGGAAGCGCTTTTGTAGCCCTTAGAACACTGGGGCTCTGTGCTTCTCTAGCCACCTAATCTTCTGCTCATCCTCTCGCGCACTCTAAAGAGAGCTCAGGTGAGAAATTGCAAACGTCGAGCAATTGCTCAGAGATGAAAAGTGCCAGCACTGAAAGCTCTTGCTAGCCAGCACACTTCCTTGGAAGCGCTTTTGTAGCCCTAAGAACACTGGGGCTCTGGGCTTCTCTAGCCACCTAATCTTCTGCTCATCCTCTCGCGCACTCTAAAGAGAGCTCAGGTGAGAAATTGCAAACGTCGAGCAATTGCTCAGAGATGAAAAGTGCCAGCACTGAAAGCTGTTGCTAGCCAGCACCCTTCCTTGGAAGCGCTTTCACAGGCGCAGCAACACTGGGGCTTTGCGCTTCTCTAGCCACCAAACGTCACAGTCACTATCTCTCCGTCTTGTAGACACGAGCTGAGAAATTGCAAACGTCGAGCAATTGCTCAGAGATGAAAAGTGCCAGCACTGAAAGCTCTTGCTAGCCAGCACCCTTCCTTGGAAGTGCTTTTGTAGCCCTTAGAACACTGGGGCTCTGGGCTTCTCTAGCCACCTAATCTTCTGCTCATCCTCTCGCGCACTCTAAAGAGAGCTCAGGTGAGAAATTGCAAACGTCGAGCAATTGCTCAGAGATGAAAAGTGCCAGCACTTGAAAGCTCTTGCAAGCCAGCACCGTTCCTTAGAAGCGCTTTCACAGGCGCAGCAACACTGGGGCTTTGCGCTTCTCTAGCCACCAAACGTCACGGTCACTATCTCTCCGTCTCGTAGACACGAGCTGAGAGATTGCAAACGTCGAGCAATTGCTCAGAGATGAAAAGTGCCAGCAGTGAAAGCTCTTGCTAGCCAGCACCCTTCCTTCGAAACGCTCTTGTAGCCCTTAGAACACTGGGGCTATGTGCTTCTCTAGCCACCTAATCTTCTGTTCATCCTCTCGCGCACTCTAAAGAGAGCTCAGGTGAGAAATTGCAAACATCGAGCAATTGCTCAGAGATGAAAAGTGCCAGCACTGAAAGCTCTTGCTAGCCAGCACCCTTCCTTGGACACGCTCTTGTAGCCCTTAGAACAGTGGGGCTCTGGGCTTCTCTAGCCACCTAATCTTCTGCTCATCCTCTCGCGCACTCTAAAGAGAGCTCAGGTGAGAAATTGCAAACGTCGAGCAATTGCTCAGAGATGAAAAGTGCCAGCACTGAAAGCTCTTGCAAGCCAGCACCCTTCCTTGGAAGCGCTTTCACAGGCGCAGCAACACTGGGGCTTTGCGCTTCTCTACCCACCAAACGTCACGGTCACTATCTCTCCGTCTCGTAGACACGAATTGAGAGATTGCAAACGTCCGGCAATTGCTCAGAGATGAAAAGTGCCAGCACTGAAAGCTCTTGCTAGCCAGCACCCTTCCTTGGAAGTGCTTTCACAGGCGCAGCAACACTGGGGCTTTGCGCTTCTCTAGCCACCAAACGTCACGGTCATGCTCTTCCATATCGTAGACACGAGCTGAGAGATTGCAAAGGTCGAGCAATTGCTCAGAGATGAAAAGTGCCAGCACTGAAAGCTCTTGCTAGCCAGCACCCTTCCTTGGAAGCGCTTTTGTAGGCCTAAGAACACTGGGGCTCTGGGCTTCTCTAGCCACCTAATCTTCTGCTCATCCTCTCGCGCACTCTAAAGAGAGCTCAGGTGAGAAATTGCAAACGTCGAGCAATTGCTCAGAGATGAAAAGTGCCAGCACTGAAAGCTCTTGCTAGCCAGCACACTTCCTTGGAAGCGCTTTTGTAGGCCTAAGAACACTGGGGCTCTGGGCTTCTCTAGCCACCTAATCTTCTGCTCATCCTCTCGCGCACTCTAAAGAGAGCTCAGGTGAGAAATTGCAAAGGTCGAGCAATTGCTCAGAGATGAAAAGTGCCAGCACTGAAAGCTGTTGCCAGCCAGCACCCTTCCTTGGAAGCGCTTTCACAGGCGCAGTAACACTGGGGCTTTGCGCTTCTCTAGCCACCAAACGTCACGGTCATTCTCTTTCCATCTCGTAGACACGAGCTGAGAGATTGCAAACGTCGAGCAATTGCTCAGAGATGAAAAGTGCCAGCACTGAAAGCTGTTGCTAGCCAGCACCCTTCCTTGGAAGTGCTTTTGTAGGCCTAAGAACACTGGGGCTCTGGGCTTCTCTAGCCACCTAATCTTCTGCTCATCCTCTCGCGCACTCTAAAGAGAGCTCAGGTGAGAAATTGCAAACGTCGAGCAATTGCTCAGAGATGAAAAGTGCCAGCACTGAAAGCTGTTGCCAGCCAGCACCCTTCCTTGGAAGCGCTTTCAGAGGCGCAGCAACACTGGGGCTTTGCGCTTCTCTAGCCACCAAACGTCACGATCACTATCTCTCCGTTTCGTAGACACGAGCTGAGGGATCGCAAAGGTCGAGCAATTGCTCAGAGATGAAAAGTGCCAGCACTGAAAGCTGTTGCTAGCCAGCACCCTTCCTTGGAAGCGCTTTCACAGGCGCAGCAACACTGGGGCTTTGCGCTTCTCTAGCCACCAAACGTCACGGTCGTTCTCTTTCCATCTCGTAGACACGAGCTGAGAGATTGCAAACGTCGAGCAATTGCTCAGAGATGAAAAGTGCCAGCACTGAAAGCTGTTGCTAGCCAGCACCCTTCCTTGGAAGCGCTTTTGTAGCCCTATGAACACTGGGGCTCTGGGCTTCTCTAGCCACCTAATCTTCTGCTCATCCTCTCGCGCACTCTAAAGAGAGCTCAGGTGAGAAATTGCAAACGTCGAGCAATTGCTCAGAGATGAAAAGTGCCAGCACTGAAAGCTGTTGCTAGCCAGCACCCTTCCTTGGAAGCGCTTTTGTAGCCCTATGAACACTGGGGCTCTGGGCTTGTCTAGACACCTAATCTTCTGCTCATCCTCTCGCGCACTCTAAAGAGAGCTCAGGTGAGAAATTGCAAAGGTCGAGCAATTGCTCAGAGATGAAAAGTGCCAGCACTGAAAGCTCTTGCTAGCCAGCACCCTTCCTTGGAAGCGCTTTCAGAGGCGCAGTAACACTGGGGCTTTGCGCTTCTCTAGCCACCAAACGTCACGGTCAGTGTCTTTCCATCTCGTAGACACGAGCTGAGAAATTGCAAACGTCGAGCAATTGCTCAGAGATGAAAAGTGCCAGCACTGAAAGCTGTTGCTAGCCAGCACCCTTCCTTGGAAGCGCTTTCACAGGCGCAGTAACACTGGGGCTTTGCGCTTCTCTAGCCACCAAACATCACGGTCAGTCTCTTTCCATCTCGTAGACACGAGCTGAGAGATTGCAAACGTCGAGCAATTGCTCAGAGATGAAAAGTGCCAGCACTGAAAGCTCTTGCTAGCCAGCACCCTTCCTTGGAAGTGCTTTTGTAGCCCTAAGAACACTGGGGCTCTGGGCTTCTCTAGCCACCTAATCTTCTGCTCATCCTCTCGCGCACTCTAAAGAGAGCTCAGGTGAGAAATTGCAAACGTCGAGCAATTGCTCAGAGATGAAAAGTGCCAGCACTGAAAGCTCTTGCTAGCCAGCACCCTTCCTTGGAAGCGCTTTTGTAGCCCTAAGAACACTGGGGCTCTGGGCTTCTCTAGCCACCTAATCTTCTGCTCATCCTCTCGCGCACTCTAAAGAGAGCTCAGGTGAGAAATTGCAAACGTCGAGCAATTGCTCAGAGATGAAAAGTGCCAGCAGTGAAAGCTGTTGCCAGCCAGCACCCTTCCTTGGAAGCGCTTTCACAGGCGCAGCAACACTGGGAGTTTGCGCTTCTCTACCCACCAAACGTCACGGTCATTCTCTTTCCGTCTCGTAGACACGAGCTGAGAGATTGCAAACGTCGAGCAATTGCTCAGAGATGAAAAGTGCCAGCACTGAAAGCTGTTGCTAGCCAGCACCCTTCCTTGGAAGTGCTTTTGTAGCCCTTAGAACACTGGGGCTCTGGGCTTCTCTAGCCACCTAATCTTCTGCTCATCCTCTCGCGCACTCTAAAGAGAGCTCAGGTGAGAAATTGCAAACGTCGAGCAATTGCTCAGAGATGAAAAGTGCCAGCACTGAAAGCTGTTGCTAGCCAGCACCCTTCCTTGGAAGCGCTTTCACAGGCGCAGCAACACTGGGACTTTGCGCTTCTCTACCCACCAAACGTCACGGTCACTATCTCTCCGTCTTGTAGACACGAGCTGAGAAATCGCAAACGTCGAGCAATTGCTCAGAGATGAAAAGTGCCAGCACTGAAAGCTCTTGCTAGCCAGCACCCTTCCTTGGAAGCGCTTTTGTAGGCCTAAGAACACTGGGGCTCTGGGCTTCTCTAGCCACCTAATCTACTGCTCATCCTCTCGCGCACTCTAAAGAGAGCTCAGGTGAGAAATTGCAAACGTCGAGCAATTGCTCAGAGATGAAAAGTGCCAGCACTGAAAGCTCTTGCTAGCCAGCACCCTTCCTTGGAAGCGCTTTCAGAGGCGCAGCAACACTGGGGCTTTGCGCTTCTCTAGCCACCAAAGGTCACGGTCATTCTCTTTCCGTCTCGTAGACACGAGCTGAGAGATTGCAAATGTCGAGCAATTGCTCAGAGATGAAAAGTGCCAGCACTGAAAGCTGTTGCTAGCCAGCACCCTTCCTTGGAAACGCTTTTGTAGGCCTAAGAACACTGGGGCTCTGGGCTTCTCTAGCCACCTAATCTTCTGCTCATCCTCTCACGCACTCTAAAGAGAGCTCACGTGAGAAATTGCAAAGGTCGAGCAATTGCTCAGAGATGAAAAGTGCCAGCACTGAAAGCTGTTGCTAGCCAGCACCCTTCCTTGGAAGCGCTTTCACAGGCGCAGCAACACTGGGGCTTTGCGCTTCTCTAGCCACCAAATGTCACGGTCATTCTCTTTCCGTCTCGTAGACACGAGCTGAGAGATTGCAAATGTCGAGCAATTGCTCAGAGATGAAAAGTGCCAGCACTGAAAGCTCTTGCTAGCCAGCACCCTTCCTTGGAAGCGCTTTTGTAGCCCTAAGAACACTGGGGCTCTGGGCTTCTCGAGCCACCTAATCTTCTGCTCATCCTCTCGCGCACTCTAAAGAGAGCTCAGGTGAGAAATTGCAAATGTCGAGCAATTGCTCAGAGATGAAAAGTGCCAGCACTGAAAGCTGTTGCTAGCCAGCACCCTTCCTTGGAAGCGCTTTCACAGGCGCAGTAACACTGGGGCTTTGCGCTTCTCTAGCCACCAAACGTCACGGTCAGTCTCTTTCCATCTCGTAGACACGAGCTGAGAGATTGCAAACGTCGAGCAATTGCTCAGAGATGAAAAGTGCCAGCACTGAAAGCTGTTGCTAGCCAGCACCCTTCCTTGGAAGCGCTCTTGTAGCCCTTAGAACACTGGGGCTCTGGGCTTCTCTAGCCACCTAATCTTCTGTTCATCCTCTCGCGCACTCTAAAGAGAGCTCAGGTGAGAAATTGCAAACGTCGAGCAATTGCTCAGAGATGAAAAGTGCCAGCACTGAAAGCTGTTGCTAGCCAGCCCCCTTCCTTGGAAGCGCTTTTGTAGGCCTAAGAACACTGGGGCTCTGGGCTTCTCTAGCCACCTAATCTTCTGCTCATCCTCTCGCGCACTCTAAAGAGAGCTCAGGTGAGAAATTGCAAAGGTCGAGCAATTGCTCAGAGATGAAAAGTGCCAGCACTGAAAGCTGTTGCTAGCCAGCACCCTTCCTTGGAAGCGCTTTCACAGGCGCAGCAACACTGGGGCTTTGCGCTTCTCTAGCCACCAAAGGTCACGGTCATTCTCTTTCCGTCTCGTAGACACGAGCTGAGAGATTGCAAATGTCGAGCAATTGCTCAGAGATGAAAAGTGCCAGCACTGAAAGCTGTTGCTAGCCAGCACCCTTCCTTGGAAGCGCTTTTGTAGCCCTAAGAACACTGGGGCTCTGGGCTTCTCGAGCCACCTAATCTTCTGCTCATCCTCTCGCGCACTCTAAAGAGAGCTCAGGTGAGAAATTGCAAATGTCGAGCAATTGCTCAGAGATGAAAAGTGCCAGCACTGAAAGGTGTTGCTAGCCAGCACCCTTCCTTGGAAGCGCTTTCACAGGCGCAGTAACACTGGGGCTTTGCGCTTCTCTAGCCACCAAACGTCACGGTCAGTCTCTTTCCATCTCGTAGACACGAGCTGAGAGATTGCAAACGTCGAGCAATTGCTCAGAGATGAAAAGTGCCAGCACTGAAAGCTGTTGCTAGCCAGCACCCTTCCTTGGAAGTGCTTTTGTAGGCCTAAGAACACTGGGGCTCTGGGCTTCTCTAGCCACCTAATCTTCTGCTCATCCTCTCGCGCACTCTAAAGAGAGCTCAGGTGAGAAATTGCAAACGTCGAGCAATTGCTCAGAGATGAAAAGTGCCAGCACTGAAAGCTGTTGCTAGCCAGCCCCCTTCCTTGGAAGCGCTTTTGTAGGCCTAAGAACACTGGGGCTCTGGGCTTCTCTAGCCACCTAATCTTCTGCTCATCCTCTCGCGCACTCTAAAGAGAGCTCAGGTGAGAAATTGCAAACGTCGAGCAATTGCTCAGAGATGAAAAGTGCCAGCACTGAAAGCTGTTGCCAGCCAGCACCCTTCCTTGGAAGCGCTTTCACAGGCGCAGCAACACTGGGACTTTGCGCTTCTCTAGCCACCAAACGTCACGGTCATTCTCTTTCCGTCTCGTAGACACGAGCTGAGAGATTGCAAACGTCGAGCAATTGCTCAGAGATGAAAAGTGCCAGCACTGAAAGCTGTTGCTAGCCAGCACCCTTCCTTGGAAGTGCTTTTGTAGCCCTATGAACACTGGGGCTCTGGGCTTCTCTAGCCACCTCATCTTCTGCTCATCCTCTCGCGCACTCTAAAGAGAGCTCAGGTGAGAAATTGCAAACGTCGAGCAATTGCTCAGAGATGAAAAGTGCCAGCACTGAAAGCTGTTGCTAGCCAGCACCCTTCCTTGGAAGCGCTTTCACAGGCGCAGCAACACTGGGGCTTTGCGCTTCTCTAGCCACCAAACGTCACGGTCACTATCTCTCCGTCTTGTAGACACGAGCTGAGAAATTGCAAACGTCGAGCAATTGCTCAGAGATGAAAAGTGCCAGCACTGAAAGCTCTTGCTAGCCAGCACCCTTCCTTGGAAGCGCTTTTGTAGCCCTAAGAACACTGGGGCTCTGGGCTTCTCTAGCCACCTAATCTTCTGCTCATCCTCTCGCGCACTCTAAAGAGAGCTCAGGTGAGAAATTGCAAAGGTCGAGCAATTGCTCAGAGATGAAAAGTGCCAGCACTGAAAGCTGTTGCTAGCCAGCACCCTTCCTTGGAAGCGCTTTCAGAGGCGCAGCAACACTGGGGCTTTGCGCTTCTCTAGCCACCAAACGTCACGGTCAGTCTCTTTCCATCTCGTAGACACGAGCTGAGAGATTGCAAAGGTCGAGCAATTGCTCAGAGATGAAAAGTGCCAGCACTGAAAGCTCTTGCTAGCCAGCACCCTTCCTTGGAAGCGCTTTTGTAGCCCTATGAACACTGGGGCTCTTGGCTTCTCTAGCCACCTAATCTTCTGCTCATCCTCTCTCCTACTCTAACGAGAGATCAGGTGAGAAATTGCAAAGGTCGAGCAATTGCTCAGAGATGAAAAGTGCCAGAACTGAAAGCTGTTGCTAGCCAGCACCCTTCCTTGGAAGCGCTTTCACAGGCGCAGCAACACTGGGGCTTTGCGCTTCTCTACCCACCAAAGGTCACGGTCAGTCTCTTTCCATCTCGTAGACACGAGCTGAGAGATTGCAAACGTCGAGCAATTGCTCAGAGATGAAAAGTGCCAGCACTGAAAGCTCTTGCTAGCCAGCACCCTTCCTTCGAAACGCTCTTGTAGCCCTTAGAACACCGGGGCTATGTGCTTCTCTAGCCACCTAATCTTCTGTTCATCCTCTCGCGCACTCTAAAGAGAGCTCAGGTGAGAAATTGCAAACATCGAGCAATTGCTCAGAGATGAAAAGTGCCAGCACTGAAAGCTCTTGCTAGCCAGCACCCTTCCTTGGACACGCTCTTGTAGCCCTATGAACACTGGGGCTCTGGGCTTCTCTAGCCACCTAATCTTCTGCTCATCCTCTCGCGCACTCTAAAGAGAGCTCAGGTGAGAAATTGCAAACGTCGAGCAATTGCTCAGAGATGAAAAGTGCCAGCACTGAAAGCTCTTGCAAGCCAGCACCCTTCCTTGGAAGCGCTTTCACAGGCGCAGCAACACTGGGGCTTTGCGCTTCTCTACCCACCAAACGTCACGGTCACTATCTCTCCGTCTCGTAGACACGAACTGAGAGATTGCAAACGTCCGGCAATTGCTCAGAGATGAAAAGTGCCAGCAGTGAAAGCTGTTGCCAGCCAGCACCCTTCCTTGGAAGCGCTTTCACAGGCGCAGCAACACTGGGAGTTTGCGCTTCTCTACCCACCAAACGTCACGGTCATTCTCTTTCCGTCTCGTAGACACGAGCTGAGAGATTGCAAACGTCGAGCAATTGCTCAGAGATGAAAAGTGCCAGCACTGAAAGCTGTTGCTAGCCAGCACCCTTCCTTGGAAGTGCTTTTGTAGCCCTTAGAACACTGGGGCTCTGGGCTTCTCTAGCCACCTAATCTTCTGCTCATCCTCTCGCGCACTCTAAAGAGAGCTCAGGTGAGAAATTGCAAACGTCGAGCAATTGCTCAGAGATGAAAAGTGCCAGCACTGAAAGCTGTTGCTAGCCAGCACCCTTCCTTGGAAGCGCTTTCACAGGCGCAGCAACACTGGGACTTTGCGCTTCTCTACCCACCAAACGTCACGGTCACTATCTCTCCGTCTTGTAGACACGAGCTGAGAAATCGCAAACGTCGAGCAATTGCTCAGAGATGAAAAGTGCCAGCACTGAAAGCTCTTGCTAGCCAGCACCCTTCCTTGGAAGCGCTTTTGTAGGCCTAAGAACACTGGGGCTCTGGGCTTCTCTAGCCACCTAATCTTCTGCTCATCCTCTCGCGCACTCTAAAGAGAGCTCAGGTGAGAAATTGCAAACGTCGAGCAATTGCTCAGAGATGAAAAGTGCCAGCACTGAAAGCTCTTGCTAGCCAGCACCCTTCCTTGGAAGCGCTTTCAGAGGCGCAGTAACACTGGGGCTTTGCGCTTCTCTAGCCACCAAAGGTCACGGTCATTCTCTTTCCGTCTCGTAGACACGAGCTGAGAGATTGCAAATGTCGAGCAATTGCTCAGAGATGAAAAGTGCCAGCACTGAAAGCTGTTGCTAGCCAGCACCCTTCCTTGGAAACGCTTTTGTAGGCCTAAGAACACTGGGGCTCTGGGCTTCTCTAGCCACCTAATCTACTGCTCATCCTCTCGCGCACTCTAAAGAGAGCTCACGTGAGAAATTGCAAAGGTCGAGCAATTGCTCAGAGATGAAAAGTGCCAGCACTGAAAGCTGTTGCTAGCCAGCACCCTTCCTTGGAAGCGCTTTCACAGGCGCAGCAACACTGGGGCTTTGCGCTTCTCTAGCCACCAAATGTCACGGTCATTCTCTTTCCGTCTCGTAGACACGAGCTGAGAGATTGCAAATGTCGAGCAATTGCTCAGAGATGAAAAGTGCCAGCACTGAAAGCTCTTGCTAGCCAGCACCCTTCCTTGGAAGCGCTTTTGTAGCCCTAAGAACACTGGGGCTCTGGGCTTCTCGAGCCACCTAATCTTCTGCTCATCCTCTCGCGCACTCTAAAGAGAGCTCAGGTGAGAAATTGCAAATGTCGAGCAATTGCTCAGAGATGAAAAGTGCCAGCACTGAAAGCTGTTGCTAGCCAGCAGCCTTCCTTGGAAGCGCTTTCACAGGCGCAGTAACACTGGGGCTTTGCGCTTCTCTAGCCACCAAACGTCACGGTCAGTCTCTTTCCATCTCGTAGACACGAGCTGAGAGATTGCAAACGTCGAGCAATTGCTCAGAGATGAAAAGTGCCAGCACTGAAAGCTGTTGCTAGCCAGCACCCTTCCTTGGAAGTGCTTTTGTAGGCCTAAGAACACTGGGGCTCTGGGCTTCTCTAGCCACCTAATCTTCTGTTCATCCTCTCGCGCACTCTAAAGAGAGCTCAGGTGAGAAATTGCAAACGTCGAGCAATTGCTCAGAGATGAAAAGTGCCAGCACTGAAAGCTGTTGCTAGCCAGCCCCCTTCCTTGGAAGCGCTTTTGTAGGCCTAAGAACACTGGGGCTCTGGGCTTCTCTAGCCACCTAATCTTCTGCTCATCCTCTCGCGCACTCTAAAGAGAGCTCAGGTGAGAAATTGCAAAGGTCGAGCAATTGCTCAGAGATGAAAAGTGCCAGCACTGAAAGCTGTTGCTAGCCAGCACCCTTCCTTGGAAGCGCTTTCACAGGCGCAGCAACACTGGGGCTTTGCGCTTCTCTAGCCACCAAAGGTCACGGTCATTCTCTTTCCGTCTCGTAGACACGAGCTGAGAGATTGCAAATGTCGAGCAATTGCTCAGAGATGAAAAGTGCCAGCACTGAAAGCTGTTGCTAGCCAGCACCCTTCCTTGGAAGCGCTTTTGTAGCCCTAAGAACACTGGGGCTCTGGGCTTCTCGAGCCACCTCATCTTCTGCTCATCCTCTCGCGCACTCTAAAGAGAGCTCAGGTGAGAAATTGCAAATGTCGAGCAATTGCTCAGAGATGAAAAGTGCCAGCACTGAAAGGTGTTGCTAGCCAGCACCCTTCCTTGGAAGCGCTTTCACAGGCGCAGTAACACTGGGGCTTTGCGCTTCTCTAGCCACCAAACGTCACGGTCAGTCTCTTTCCATCTCGTAGACACGAGCTGAGAGATTGCAAACGTCGAGCAATTGCTCAGAGATGAAAAGTGCCAGCACTGAAAGCTGTTGCTAGCCAGCACCCTTCCTTGGAAGTGCTTTTGTAGGCCTAAGAACACTGGGGCTCTGGGCTTCTCTAGCCACCTAATCTTCTGCTCATCCTCTCGCGCACTCTAAAGAGAGCTCAGGTGAGAAATTGCAAACGTCGAGCAATTGCTCAGAGATGAAAAGTGCCAGCACTGAAAGCTGTTGCTAGCCAGCCCCCTTCCTTGGAAGCGCTTTTGTAGGCCTAAGAACACTGGGGCTCTGGGCTTCTCTAGCCACCTAATCTTCTGCTCATCCTCTCGCGCACTCTAAAGAGAGCTCAGGTGAGAAATTGCAAACGTCGAGCAATTGCTCAGAGATGAAAAGTGCCAGCACTGAAAGCTGTTGCCAGCCAGCACCCTTCCTTGGAAGCGCTTTCACAGGCGCAGCAACACTGGGACTTTGCGCTTCTCTAGCCACCAAACGTCACGGTCATTCTCTTTCCGTCTCGTAGACACGAGCTGAGAGATTGCAAACGTCGAGCAATTGCTCAGAGATGAAAAGTGCCAGCACTGAAAGCTGTTGCTAGCCAGCACCCTTCCTTGGAAGTGCTTTTGTAGCCCTAAGAACACTGGGGCTCTGGGCTTCTCTAGCCACCTCATCTTCTGCTCATCCTCTCGCGCACTCTAAAGAGAGCTCAGGTGAGAAATTGCAAACGTCGAGCAATTGCTCAGAGATGAAAAGTGCCAGCACTGAAAGCTGTTGCTAGCCAGCACCCTTCCTTGGAAGCGCTTTCACAGGCGCAGCAACACTGGGGCTTTGCGCTTCTCTAGCCACCAAACGTCACGGTCACTATCTCTCCGTCTTGTAGACACGAGCTGAGAAATTGCAAACGTCGAGCAATTGCTCAGAGATGAAAAGTGCCAGCACTGAAAGCTCTTGCTAGCCAGCACCCTTCCTTGGAAGCGCTTTTGTAGGCCTAAGAACACTGGGGCTCTGGGCTTCTCTAGCCACCTAATCTTCTGCTCATCCTCTCGCGCACTCTAAAGAGAGCTCAGGTGAGAAATTGCAAAGGTCGAGCAATTGCTCAGAGATGAAAAGTGCCAGCACTGAAAGCTGTTGCTAGCCAGCACCCTTCCTTGGAAGCGCTTTCAGAGGCGCAGCAACACTGGGGCTTTGCGCTTCTCTAGCCACCAAACGTCACGGTCAGTCTCTTTCCATCTCGTAGACACGAGCTGAGAGATTGCAAAGGTCGAGCAATTGCTCAGAGATGAAAAGTGCCAGCACTGAAAGCTCTTGCTAGCCAGCACCCTTCCTTGGAAGCGCTTTTGTAGCCCTATGAACACTGGGGCTCTTGGCTTCTCTAGCCACCTAATCTTCTGCTCATCCTCTCTCCTACTCTAACGAGAGATCAGGTGAGAAATTGCAAAGGTCGAGCAATTGCTCAGAGATGAAAAGTGCCAGAACTGAAAGCTGTTGCTAGCCAGCACCCTTCCTTGGAAGCGCTTTCACAGGCGCAGCAACACTGGGGCTTTGCGCTTCTCTACCCACCAAAGGTCACGGTCAGTCTCTTTCCATCTCGTAGACACGAGCTGAGAGATTGCAAACGTCGAGCAATTGCTCAGAGATGAAAAGTGCCAGCACTGAAAGCTCTTGCTAGCCAGCACCCTTCCTTGGAAGTGCTTTTGTAGGCCTAAGAACACTGGGGCTCTGGGCTTCTCTAGCCACCTAATCTTCTGCTCATCCTCTCGCGCACTCTAAAGAGAGCTCAGGTGAGAAATTGCAAACATCGAGCAATTGCTCAGAGATGAAAAGTGCCAGCACTGAAAGCTCTTGCTAGCCAGCACCCTTCCTTGGACACGCTCTTGTAGCCCTATGAACACTGGGGCTCTGGGCTTCTCTAGCCACCTAATCTTCTGCTCATCCTCTCGCGCACTCTAAAGAGAGCTCAGGTGAGAAATTGCAAACGTCGAGCAATTGCTCAGAGATGAAAAGTGCCAGCACTGAAAGCTCTTGCAAGCCAGCACCCTTCCTTGGAAGCGCTTTCACAGGCGCAGCAACACTGGGGCTTTGCGCTTCTCTACCCACCAAACGTCACGGTCACTATCTCTCCGTCTCGTAGACACGAACTGAGAGATTGCAAACGTCCGGCAATTGCTCAGAGATGAAAAGTGCCAGCACTGAAAGCTGTTGCTAGCCAGCACCCTTCCTTGGAAGTGCTTTCACAGGCGCAGCAACACTGGGGCTTTGCGCTTCTCTAGCCACCAAACGTCACGGTCATGCTCTTCCATATCGTAGACACGAGCTGAGAGATTGCAAAGGTCGAGCAATTGCTCAGAGATGAAAAGTGCCAGCACTGAAAGCTCTTCCTAGCCAGCACCCTTCCTTGGAAGCGCTTTTGTAGCCCTTAGAACACTGGGGCTCTGTGCTTCTCTAGCCACCTAATCTTCTGCTCATCCTCTCGCGCACTCTAAAGAGAGCTCAGGTGAGAAATTGCAAACGTCGAGCAATTGCTCAGAGATGAAAAGTGCCAGCACTGAAAGCTCTTGCTAGCCAGCACACTTCCTTGGAAGCGCTTTTGTAGCCCTAAGAACACTGGGGCTCTGGGCTTCTCTAGCCACCTAATCTTCTGCTCATCCTCTCGCGCACTCTAAAGAGAGCTCAGGTGAGAAATTGCAAACGTCGAGCAATTGCTCAGAGATGAAAAGTGCCAGCACTGAAAGCTGTTGCTAGCCAGCACCCTTCCTTGGAAGCGCTTTCACAGGCGCAGCAACACTGGGGCTTTGCGCTTCTCTAGCCACCAAACGTCACAGTCACTATCTCTCCGTCTTGTAGACACGAGCTGAGAAATTGCAAACGTCGAGCAATTGCTCAGAGATGAAAAGTGCCAGCACTGAAAGCTCTTGCTAGCCAGCACCCTTCCTTGGAAGTGCTTTTGTAGCCCTTAGAACACTGGGGCTCTGGGCTTCTCTAGCCACCTAATCTTCTGCTCATCCTCTCGCGCACTCTAAAGAGAGCTCAGGTGAGAAATTGCAAACGTCGAGCAATTGCTCAGAGATGAAAAGTGCCAGCACTTGAAAGCTCTTGCAAGCCAGCACCGTTCCTTAGAAGCGCTTTCACAGGCGCAGCAACACTGGGGCTTTGCGCTTCTCTAGCCACCAAACGTCACGGTCACTATCTCTCCGTCTCGTAGACACGAGCTGAGAGATTGCAAACGTCGAGCAATTGCTCAGAGATGAAAAGTGCCAGCAGTGAAAGCTCTTGCTAGCCAGCACCCTTCCTTCGAAACGCTCTTGTAGCCCTTAGAACACTGGGGCTATGTGCTTCTCTAGCCACCTAATCTTCTGTTCATCCTCTCGCGCACTCTAAAGAGAGCTCAGGTGAGAAATTGCAAACATCGAGCAATTGCTCAGAGATGAAAAGTGCCAGCACTGAAAGCTCTTGCTAGCCAGCACCCTTCCTTGGACACGCTCTTGTAGCCCTTAGAACAGTGGGGCTCTGGGCTTCTCTAGCCACCTAATCTTCTGCTCATCCTCTCGCGCACTCTAAAGAGAGCTCAGGTGAGAAATTGCAAACGTCGAGCAATTGCTCAGAGATGAAAAGTGCCAGCACTGAAAGCTCTTGCAAGCCAGCACCCTTCCTTGGAAGCGCTTTCACAGGCGCAGCAACACTGGGGCTTTGCGCTTCTCTACCCACCAAACGTCACGGTCACTATCTCTCCGTCTCGTAGACACGAACTGAGAGATTGCAAACGTCCGGCAATTGCTCAGAGATGAAAAGTGCCAGCACTGAAAGCTCTTGCTAGCCAGCACCCTTCCTTGGAAGTGCTTTCACAGGCGCAGCAACACTGGGGCTTTGCGCTTCTCTAGCCACCAAACGTCACGGTCATGCTCTTCCATATCGTAGACACGAGCTGAGAGATTGCAAAGGTCGAGCAATTGCTCAGAGATGAAAAGTGCCAGCACTGAAAGCTCTTCCTAGCCAGCACCCTTCCTTGGAAGCGCTTTTGTAGCCCTTAGAACACTGGGGCTCTGTGCTTCTCTAGCCACCTAATCTTCTGCTCATCCTCTCGCGCACTCTAAAGAGAGCTCAGGTGAGAAATTGCAAACGTCGAGCAATTGCTCAGAGATGAAAAGTGCCAGCACTGAAAGCTCTTGCTAGCCAGCACACTTCCTTGGAAGCGCTTTTGTAGCCCTAAGAACACTGGGGCTCTGGGCTTCTCTAGCCACCTAATCTTCTGCTCATCCTCTCGCGCACTCTAAAGAGAGCTCAGGTGAGAAATTGCAAACGTCGAGCAATTGCTCAGAGATGAAAAGTGCCAGCACTGAAAGCTCTTGCTAGCCAGCACCCTTCCTTGGAAGCGCTTTCACAGGCGCAGCAACACTGGGGCTTTGCGCTTCTCTAGCCACCAAACGTCACAGTCACTATCTCTCCGTCTTGTAGACACGAGCTGAGAAATTGCAAACGTCGAGCAATTGCTCAGAGATGAAAAGTGCCAGCACTGAAAGCTCTTGCTAGCCAGCACCCTTCCTTGGAAGTGCTTTTGTAGCCCTTAGAACACTGGGGCTCTGGGCTTCTCTAGCCACCTAATCTTCTGCTCATCCTCTCGCGCACTCTAAAGAGAGCTCAGGTGAGAAATTGCAAACGTCGAGCAATTGCTCAGAGATGAAAAGTGCCAGCACTTGAAAGCTCTTGCAAGCCAGCACCGTTCCTTAGAAGCGCTTTCACAGGCGCAGCAACACTGGGGCTTTGCGCTTCTCTAGCCACCAAACGTCACGGTCACTATCTCTCCGTCTCGTAGACACGAGCTGAGAGATTGCAAACGTCGAGCAATTGCTCAGAGATGAAAAGTGCCAGCACTGAAAGCTGTTGCTAGCCAGCACCCTTCCTTGGAAACGCTCTTGTAGCCCTTCGAACACTGGGGCTCTGGGCTTCTCTAGCCACCTAATCTTCTGCTCATCCTCTCGCGCACTCTAAAGAGAGCTCAGGTGAGAAATTGCAAACGTCGAGCAATTGCTCAGAGATGAAAAGTGCCAGCACTGAAAGCTGTTGCTAGCCAGCACCCTTCCTTGGAAGCGCTTTTGTAGGCCTAAGAACACTGGGGCTCTGGGCTTCTCGAGCCACCTCATCTTCTGCTCATCCTCTCGCGCACTCTAACGAGAGCTCTGGTGAGAAATTACAAATGTCGAGCAATTGCTCAGAGATGAAAAGTGCCAGCACTGAAAGCTCTTGCTAGCCAGCACCCTTCCTTGGAAGCGCTTTCAGAGGCGCAGCAACACTGGGGCTTTGCGCTTCTCTAGCCACCAAACGTCACGGTCAGTCTCTTTCCATCTCGTAGACACGAGCTGAGAGATTGCAAACGTCGAGCAATTGCTCAGAGATGAAAAGTGCCAGCACTGAAAGCTCTTGCTAGCCAGCACCCTTCCTTGGAAGCGCTCTTGTAGCCCTTAGAACACTGGGGCTCTGTGCTTCTCTAGCCACCTAATCTTCTGCTCATCCTCTCGCGCACTCTAAAGAGAGCTCAGGTGAGAAATTGCAAACGTCGAGCAATTGCTCAGAGATGAAAAGTGCCAGCACTGAAAGCTCTTGCTAGCCAGCACCCTTCCTTGGAAGCGCTTTTGTAGCCCTAAGAACACTGGGGCTCTGGGCTTCTCTAGCCACCTAATCTTCTGCTCATCCTCTCGCGCACTCTAAAGAGAGCTCAGGTGAGAAATTGCAAACGTCGAGCAATTGCTCAGAGATGAAAAGTGCCAGCACTGAAAGCTCTTGCTAGCCAGCAACCTTCCTTGGAAGCGCTTTCACAGGCGCAGCAACACTGGGGCTTTGCGCTTCTCTAGCCACCAAACGTCACGGTCACTATCTCTCCGTCTCGTAGACACGAGCTCAGAAATTGCAAACGTCGAGCAATTGCTCAGAGATGAAAAGTGCCAGCACTGAAAGCTGTTGCTAGCCAGCACCCTTCCTTGGAAGCGCTTTCACAGGCGCAGTAACACTGGGGCTTTGCGCTTCTCTAGCCACCAAACGTCACGGTCACTATCTCTCCATCTTGTAGACACGAGCTGAGAGATTGCAAACGTCGAGCAATTGCTCAGAGATGAAAAGTGCCAGCACTGAAAGCTGTTGCTAGCCAGCACCCTTCCTTGGAAGCGCTTTTGTAGCCCTAAGAACACTGGGGCTCTGGGCTTCTCTAGCCACCTAATCTTCTGCTCATCCTCTCGCACACTCTAAAGAGAGCACAGGTGAGAAATTGCAAACGTCGAGCAATTGCTCAGAGATGAAAAGTGCCAGCACTGAAAGCTGTTGCTAGCCAGCACCCTTCCTTGGAAGCGCTTTCACAGGCGCAGTAACACTGGGGCTTTGCGCTTCTCTACCCACCAAAGGTCACGGTCAGTCTCTTTCCATCTCGTAGACACGAGCTGAGAGATTGCAAACGTCGAGCAATTGCTCAGAGATGAAAAGTGCCAGCACTGAAAGCTCTTGCTAGCCAGCACCCTTCCTTGGAAAGTGCTTTTGTAGCCCTATGAACACTGGGGCTCTGGGCTTCTCTAGCCACCTCATCTTCTGCTCATCCTCTCGCGCACTCTAAAGAGAGCTCAGGTGAGAAATTGCAAAGGTCGAGCAATTGCTCAGAGATGAAAAGTGCCAGCACTGAAAGCTCTTGCTAGCCAGCACCCTTCCTTGGAAGCGCTTTTGTAGCCCTAAGAACACTGGGGCTCTGGGCTTCTCGAGCCACCTAATCTTCTGCTCATCCTCTCTCGTACTCTAACGAGAGCTCTGGTGAGAAATTACAAATGTCGAGCAATTGCTCAGAGATGAAAAGTGCCAGCACTGAAAGCTGTTGCTAGCCAGCACCCTTCCTTGGAAGCGCTTTCACAGGCGCAGCAACACTGGGGCTTTGCGCTTCTCTAGCCACCAAACGTCACGGTCAGTCTCTTTCCATCTCGTAGACACTAGCTGAGAGATTGCAAACGTCGAGCAATTGCTCAGAGATGAAAAGTGCCAGCACTGAAAGCTCTTGCTAGCCAGCACCCTTCCTTGGAAGCGCTTTTGTAGCCCTTAGAACACTGGGGCTCTGGGCTTCTCTAGCCACCTAATCTTCTGCTCATCCTCTCGCGCACTCTAAAGAGAGCTCAGGTGAGAAATTGCAAACGTCGAGCAATTGCTCAGAGATGAAAAGTGCCAGCACTGAAAGCTGTTGCTAGCCAGCACCCTTCCTTGGAAGCGCTTTCACAGGCGCAGCAACACTGGGGCTTTGCGCTTCTCTAGCCACCAGACGTCACGCTCACTATCTCTCCGTCTTGTAGACACGAGCTGAGAAATTGCAAACGTCGAGCAATTGCTCAGAGATGAAAAGTGCCAGCACTGAAAGCTCTTGCTAGCCAGCACCCTTCCTTGGAAGTGCTTTTGTAGCCCTAAGAACACTGGGGCTCTGGGCTTCTCTAGCCACCTAATCTTCTGCTCATCCTCTCGCGCAGTCTAAAGAGAGCTCAGGTGAGAAATTGCAAACGTCGAGCAATTGCTCAGAGATGAAAAGTGCCAGCACTGAAAGCTCTTGCTAGCCAGCACCCTTCCTTGGAAGCGCTTTCAGAGGCGCAGCAACACTGGGGCTTTGCGCTTCTCTACCCACCAAACGTCACGGTCAGTCTCTTTCCATCTCGTAGACACGAGCTGAGAGATTGCAAACGTCGAGCAATTGCTCAGAGATGAAAAGTGCCAGCACTGAAAGCTGTTGCTAGCCAGCACCCTTCCTTGGAAGTGCTTTTGTAGGCCTAAGAACAGTGGGGCTCTTGGCTTCTCTAGCCACCTAATCTTCTGCTCATCCTCTCTCGTACTCTAAAGAGAGCTCAGGTGAGAAATTGCAAATGTCGAGCAATTGCTCAGAGATGAAAAGTGCCAGCACTGAAAGCTGTTGCTAGCCAGCACCCTTCCTTGGAAGCGCTTTCAGAGGCGCAGCAACACTGGGGCTTTGCGCTTCTCTAGCCACCAAACGTCACGGTCGTTCTCTTTCCATCTCGTAGACACGAGCTGAGAGATTGCAAAGGTCGAGCAATTGCTCAGAGATGAAAAGTGCCAGCACTGAAAGCTCTTGCTAGCCAGCACCCTTCCTTGGAAAGTGCTTTTGTAGCCCTATGAACACTGGGGCTCTGGGCTTCTCTAGCCACCTAATCTTCTGCTCATCCTCTCGCGCAGTCTAAAGAGAGCTCAGGTGAGAAATTGCAAACGTCGAGCAATTGCTCAGAGATGAAAAGTGCCAGCACTGAAAGCTCTTGCTAGCCAGCACCCTTCCTTGGAAGCGCTTTTGTAGGCCTAAGAACACTGGGGCTCTGGCTTCTCGAGCCACCTAATCTTCTGCTCATCCTCTCTCGTACTCTAACGAGAGCTCTGGTGAGAAATTACAAATGTCGAGCAATTGCTCAGAGATGAAAAGTGCCAGCACTGAAAGCTCTTGCTAGCCAGCACCCTTCCTTGGAAGCGCTTTCACAGGCGCAGCAACACTGGGGCTTTGCGCTTCTCTAGCCACCAAACGTCACGGTCATTCTCTTTCAATCTCGTAGACACGAGCTGAGAAATTGCAAACGTCGAGCAATTGCTCAGAGATGAAAAGTGCCAGAACTGAAAGCTGTTGCTAGCCAGCAGCCTTCCTTGGAAGTGCTTTCACAGGCGCAGCAACACTGGGGCTTTGCGCTTCTCTAGCCACCAAACGTCACGCTCACTATCTCTCCGTCTTGTAGACACGAGCTGAGAAATTGCAAACGTAGAGCAATTGCTCAGAGATGAAAAGTGCCAGCACTGAAAGCTCTTGCTAGCCAGCACCCTTCCTTGGAAGCGCTTTTGTAGCCCTATGAACACTGGGGCTCTTGGCTTCTCTAGCCACCTAATCTTCTGCTCATCTTCTCTCGTACTCTAAAGAGAGATCAGGTGAGAAATTGCAAATGTCGAGCAATTGCTCAGAGATGAAAAGTGCCAGCACTGAAAGCTGTTGCTAGCCAGCACCGTTCCTTGGAAGCGCTTTCAGAGGCGCAGCAACACTGGGGCTTTGCGCTTCTCTAGCCACCAAACGTCACGGTCAGTCTCTTTCCATCTCGTAGACACGAGCTGAGAGATTGCAAACGTCGAGCAATTGCTCAGAGATGAAAAGTGCCAGCACTGAAAGCTCTTGCTAGCCAGCACCCTTCCTTGGAAACGCTCTTGTAGCCCTTAGAGCACTGGGGCTCTGGGCTTCTCTAGCCACCTAATCTTCTGCTCATCCTCTCGCGCACTCTAAAGAGAGCTCAGGTGAGAAATTGCAAACGTCGAGCAATTGCTCAGAGATGAAAAGTGCCAGCACTGAAAGCTCTTGCTAGCCAGCACCCTTCCTTGGAAGCGCTTTTGTAGCCCTAAGAACACTGGGGCTCGGGGCTTCTCTAGCCACCTCATCTTCTGCTCATCCTCTCGCGCACTCTAAAGAGAGCTCAGGTGAGAAATTGCAAAGGTCGAGCAATTGCTCAGAGATGAAAAGTGCCAGCACTGAAAGCTCTTGCAAGCCAGCACCGTTCCTTGGAAGCGCTTTCACAGGCGCAGCAACACTGGGGCTTTGCGCTTCTCTAGCCACCAAACGTCACGGTCAGTCTCGTTCCATCTCGTAGACACGAGCTGAGAGATTGCAAACGTCGAGCAATTGCACAGAGATGAAAAGTGCCAGCACTGAAAGCTCTTGCTAGCCAGCACCCTTCCTTGGAAATGCTCTTGTAGCCCTTCGAACACTGGGGCTCTGGGCTTCTCTAGCCACCTAATCTTCTGCTCATCCTCTCGCGCACTCTAAAGAGAGCTCAGGTGAGAAATTGCAAAGGTCGAGCAATTGCTCAGAGATGAAAAGTGCCAGCACTGAAAGCTCTTGCTAGCCAGCACCCTTCCTTGGAAGCGCTTTCACAGGCGCAGCAACACTGGGGCTTTGCGCTTCTCTAGCCACCAAACGTCACGGTCACTATCTCTCCGTCTCGTAGACACGAACTGAGAGATTGCAAACGTCCGGCAATTGCTCAGAGATGAAAAGTGCCAGCACTGAAAGCTGTTGCTAGCCAGCACCCTTCCTTGGAAGCGCTTTCACAGGCGCAGCATCACTGGGGCTTTGCGCTTCTCTACCCACCAAACGTCATGGTCGTTCTCTTTCCATCTCGTAGACACGAGCTGAGAGATTGCAAACGTCGAGCAATTGCTCAGAGATGAAAAGTGCCAGCACTGAAAGCTCTTGCTAGCCAGCACCCTTCCTTGGAAACGCTCTTGTAGCCCTTAGAACACTGGGCTCTGGGCTTCTCTAGCCACCTAATCTTCTGCTCATCCTCTCGCGCACTCTAAAGAGAGCTCAGGTGAGAAATTGCAAACGTCGAGCAATTGCTCAGAGATGAAAAGTGCCAGCACTGAAAGCTGTTGCTAGCCAGCACCCTTCCTTGGAAGCGCTTTTGTAGCCCTAAGAACACTGGGGCTCTGGGCTTCTCTAGCCACCTAATCTTCTGCTCATCCTCTCGCGCACTCTAAAGAGAGCTCAGGTGAGAAATTGCAAACGTCGAGCAATTGCTCAGAGATGAAAAGTGCCAGCACTGAAAGCTGTTGCTAGCCAGCACCCTTCCTTGGAAGCGCTTTCACAGGCGCAGCAACACTGGGGCTTTGCGCTTCTCTAGCCACCAAACGTCATGGTCACTATCTCTCCGTCTTGTAGACACGAGCTGAGAAATTGCAAACGTCGAGCAATTGCTCAGAGATGAAAAGTGCCAGCACTGAAAGCTCTTGCTAGCCAGCACCCTTCCTTGGAAACGCTTTTGTAGGCCTAAGAACAGTGGGGCTCTGGGCTTCTCTAGCCACCTAATCTTCTGCTCATCCTCTCGCGCACTCTAAAGAGAGCTCAGGTGAGAAATTGCAAACATCGAGCAATTGCTCAGAGATGAAAAGTGCCAGCACTGAAAGCTCTTGCTAGCCAGCAGCCTTCCTTGGAAGCGCTTTCACAGGCGCAGCAACACTGGGGCTTTGAGCTTCTCTACCCACCAAACGTCACGATCACTATCTCTCCGTCTTGTAGACACGAGCTGAGAGATCGCAAACGTCGAGCAATTGCTCAGAGATGAAAAGTGCCAGCACTGAAAGCTGTTGCTAGCCAGCACCCTTCCTTGGAAGCGCTTTTGTAGCCCTTAGAACACTGGGGCTCTGGGCTTGTCTAGCCACCTAATCTTCTGCTCATCCTCTCGCGCACTCTAAAGAGAGCTCAGGTGAGAAATTGCAAACGTCGAGCAATTGCTCAGAGATGAAAAGTGCCAGCACTGAAAGGTGTTGCTAGCCAGCACCCTTCCTTGGAAGCGCTTTCATAGGCGCAGCAACACTGGGGCTTTGCGCTTCTCTAGCCACCAAACGTCACGGTCACTATCTCTCCGTCTCGTAGACACGAACTGAGAGATTGCAAACGTCGAGCAATTGCTCAGAGATGAAAAGTGCCAGCACTGAAAGCTGTTGCTAGCCAGCACCCTTCCTTGGAAGCGCTTTCACAGGCGCAGCAACACTGGGGCTTTGCGCTTCTCTAGCCACCAAACGTCACGGTCGTTCTCTTTCCATCTCGTAGACACGAGCTGAGAGATTGCAAACGTCGAGCAATTGCTCAGAGATGAAAAGTGCCAGCACTGAAAGCTCTTGCTAGCCAGCACCCTTCCTTGGAAAGTGCTTTTGTAGCCCTATGAACAGTGGGGCTCTGGGCTTCTCTAGCCACCTAATCTTCTGCTCATCCTCTCGCGCACTCTAAAGAGAGCTCAGGTGAGAAATTGCAAACGTCGAGCAATTGCTCAGCGATGAAAAGTGCCAGCACTGAAAGCTGTTGCTAGCCAGCACCCTTCCTTGGAAGCGCTTTTGTAGCCCTAAGAACATGGGGCTCTGGGCTTCTCAAGCCACCTAATCTTCTGCTCATCCTCTCGCGCACTCTAAAGAGAGCTCAGGTGAGAAATTGCAAACGTCGAGCAATTGCTCAGAGATGAAAAGTGCCAGCACTGAAAGCTCTTGCTAGCCAGCACCCTTCCTTGGAAGTGCTTTCACAGGCGGAGCAACACTGGGGCTTTGCGCTTCTCTAGCCACCAAACGTCACGGTCATTCTCTTTCCATCTCGTAGGCACGAGCTGAGAGATTGCAAACGTCGAGCAATTGCTCAGAGATGAAAAGCGCCAGCACTGAAAGCTGTTGCTAGCCAGCACCCTTCCTTGGAAGTGCTTTTGTAGCCCTAAGAACACTGGGGCTCTGGGCTTCTCTAGCCACCTAATCTTCTGCTCATCCTCTCTCGTACTCTAAAGAGAGCTCAGGTGAGAAATTGCAAATGTCGAGCAATTGCTCAGAGATGAAAAGTGCCAGCACTGAAAGCTCTTGCTAGCCAGCACCCTTCCTTGGAAGCGCTTTCACAGGCGCAGCAACACTGGGGCTTTGCGCTTCTCTAGCCACCAAACGTCACGGTCAGTCTCTTTCCATCTCGTAGACACGAGCTGAGAGATTGCAAACGTCGAGCAATTGCTCAGAGATGAAAAGTGCCAGCACTGAAAGCTCTTGCTAGCCAGCACCCTTCCTTGGAAGCGCTCTTGTAGCCCTTAGAACACTGGGGCTCTGT
This sequence comes from Sarcoramphus papa, assembly GCA_037962945.1. Taxonomy (NCBI): domain Eukaryota; kingdom Metazoa; phylum Chordata; class Aves; order Accipitriformes; family Cathartidae; genus Sarcoramphus; species Sarcoramphus papa. The sequence continues at coordinate 19,424,713 of CM075588.1, forward strand.
GCTTCTCTAGCCACCTAATCTTCTGCTCATCCTCTCGCGCACTCTAAAGAGAGCTCAGGTGAGAAATTGCAAACGTCGAGCAATTGCTCAGAGATGAAAAGTGCCAGCACTGAAAGCTCTTGCTAGCCAGCACCCTTCCTTGGAAGCGCTTTTGTAGCCCTAAGAACACTGGGGCTCTGGGCTTCTCTAGCCACCTAATCTTCTGCTCATCCTCTCGCGCACTCTAAAGAGAGCTCAGGTGAGAAATTGCAAACGTCGAGCAATTGCTCAGAGATGAAAAGTGCCAGCACTGAAAGCTCTTGCTAGCCAGCAACCTTCCTTGGAAGCGCTTTCACAGGCGCAGCAACACTGGGGCTTTGCGCTTCTCTAGCCACCAAACGTCACGGTCACTATCTCTCCGTCTCGTAGACACGAGCTCAGAAATTGCAAACGTCGAGCAATTGCTCAGAGATGAAAAGTGCCAGCACTGAAAGCTGTTGCTAGCCAGCACCCTTCCTTGGAAGCGCTTTCACAGGCGCAGTAACACTGGGGCTTTGCGCTTCTCTAGCCACCAAACGTCACGGTCACTATCTCTCCATCTTGTAGACACGAGCTGAGAGATTGCAAACGTCGAGCAATTGCTCAGAGATGAAAAGTGCCAGCACTGAAAGCTGTTGCTAGCCAGCACCCTTCCTTGGAAGCGCTTTTGTAGCCCTAAGAACACTGGGGCTCTGGGCTTCTCTAGCCACCTAATCTTCTGCTCATCCTCTCGCACACTCTAAAGAGAGCACAGGTGAGAAATTGCAAACGTCGAGCAATTGCTCAGAGATGAAAAGTGCCAGCACTGAAAGCTGTTGCTAGCCAGCACCCTTCCTTGGAAGCGCTTTCACAGGCGCAGTAACACTGGGGCTTTGCGCTTCTCTACCCACCAAAGGTCACGGTCAGTCTCTTTCCATCTCGTAGACACGAGCTGAGAGATTGCAAACGTCGAGCAATTGCTCAGAGATGAAAAGTGCCAGCACTGAAAGCTCTTGCTAGCCAGCACCCTTCCTTGGAAAGTGCTTTTGTAGCCCTATGAACACTGGGGCTCTGGGCTTCTCTAGCCACCTCATCTTCTGCTCATCCTCTCGCGCACTCTAAAGAGAGCTCAGGTGAGAAATTGCAAACGTCGAGCAATTGCTCAGAGATGAAAAGTGCCAGCACTGAAAGCTCTTGCTAGCCAGCACCCTTCCTTGGAAGCGCTTTTGTAGCCCTAAGAACACTGGGGCTCTGGGCTTCTCGAGCCACCTAATCTTCTGCTCATCCTCTCTCGTACTCTAACGAGAGCTCTGGTGAGAAATTACAAATGTCGAGCAATTGCTCAGAGATGAAAAGTGCCAGCACTGAAAGCTGTTGCTAGCCAGCACCCTTCCTTGGAAGCGCTTTCAGAGGCGCAGCAACACTGGGGCTTTGCGCTTCTCTAGCCACCAAACGTCACGGTCAGTCTCTTTCCATCTCGTAGACACGAGCTGAGAGATTGCAAACGTCGAGCAATTGCTCAGAGATGAAAAGTGCCAGCACTGAAAGCTGTTGCTAGCCAGCACCCTTCCTTGGAAGTGCTTTTGTAGGCCTAAGAACAGTGGGGCTCTTGGCTTCTCTAGCCACCTAATCTTCTGCTCATCCTCTCTCGTACTCTAAAGAGAGCTCAGGTGAGAAATTGCAAATGTCGAGCAATTGCTCAGAGATGAAAAGTGCCAGCACTGAAAGCTGTTGCTAGCCAGCACCCTTCCTTGGAAGCGCTTTCAGAGGCGCAGCAACACTGGGGCTTTGCGCTTCTCTAGCCACCAAACGTCACGGTCGTTCTCTTTCCATCTCGTAGACACGAGCTGAGAGATTGCAAAGGTCGAGCAATTGCTCAGAGATGAAAAGTGCCAGCACTGAAAGCTGTTGCTAGCCAGCACCCTTCCTTGGAAAGTGCTTTTGTAGCCCTATGAACACTGGGGCTCTGGGCTTCTCTAGCCACCTAATCTTCTGCTCATCCTCTCGCGCACTCTAAAGAGAGCTCAGGTGAGAAATTGCAAACGTCGAGCAATTGCTCAGAGATGAAAAGTGCCAGCACTGAAAGCTCTTGCTAGCCAGCACCCTTCCTTGGAAGCGCTTTTGTAGGCCTAAGAACACTGGGGCTCTGGCTTCTCGAGCCACCTAATCTTCTGCTCATCCTCTCTCGTACTCTAACGAGAGCTCTGGTGAGAAATTACAAATGTCGAGCAATTGCTCAGAGATGAAAAGTGCCAGCACTGAAAGCTCTTGCTAGCCAGCACCCTTCCTTGGAAGCGCTTTCACAGGCGCAGCAACACTGGGGCTTTGCGCTTCTCTAGCCACCAAACGTCACGGTCATTCTCTTTCAATCTCGTAGACACGAGCTGAGAAATTGCAAACGTCGAGCAATTGCTCAGAGATGAAAAGTGCCAGCACTGAAAGCTGTTGCTAGCCAGCACCCTTCCTTAGAAGCGCTTTCACAGGCGCAGCAACACTGGGGCTTTGCGCTTCTCTAGCCACCAAACGTCACGCTCACTATCTCTCCGTCTTGTAGACACGAGCTGAGAAATTGCAAACGTAGAGCAATTGCTCAGAGATGAAAAGTGCCAGCACTGAAAGCTCTTGCTAGCCAGCACCCTTCCTTGGAAGCGCTTTTGTAGCCCTATGAACACTGGGGCTCTTGGCTTCTCTAGCCACCTAATCTTCTGCTCATCTTCTCTCGTACTCTAAAGAGAGATCAGGTGAGAAATTGCAAATGTCGAGCAATTGCTCAGAGATGAAAAGTGCCAGCACTGAAAGCTGTTGCTAGCCAGCACCCTTCCTTGGAAGCGCTTTCACAGGCGCAGCAACACTGGGGCTTTGCGCTTCTCTAGCCACCAAACGTCACGGTCAGTCTCTTTCCATCTCGTAGACACGAGCTGAGAGATTGCAAACGTCGAGCAATTGCTCAGAGATGAAAAGTGCCAGCACTGAAAGCTCTTGCTAGCCAGCACCCTTCCTTGGAAACGCTCTTGTAGCCCTTAGAGCACTGGGGCTCTGGGCTTCTCTAGCCACCTAATCTTCTGCTCATCCTCTCGCGCACTCTAAAGAGAGCTCAGGTGAGAAATTGCAAACGTCGAGCAATTGCTCAGAGATGAAAAGTGCCAGCACTGAAAGCTCTTGCTAGCCAGCACCCTTCCTTGGAAGCGCTTTTGTAGCCCTAAGAACACTGGGGCTCGGGGCTTCTCTAGCCACCTCATCTTCTGCTCATCCTCTCGCGCACTCTAAAGAGAGCTCAGTTGAGAAATTGCAAATGTCGAGCAATTGCTCAGAGATGAAAAGTGCCAGCACTGAAAGCTCTTGCAAGCCAGCACCGTTCCTTGGAAGCGCTTTCACAGGCGCAGCAACACTGGGGCTTTGCGCTTCTCTAGCCACCAAACGTCACGGTCACTATCTCTCCATCTTGTAGACACGAGCTGAGAGATTGCAAACGTCGAGCAATTGCTCAGAGATGAAAAGTGCCAGCACTGAAAGCTGTTGCTAGCCAGCACCCTTCCTTGGAAGCGCTTTCACAGGCGCAGCAACACTGGGGCTTTGCGCTTCTCTAGCCACCAAACGTCACGGTCACTATCTCTCCGTCTCGTAGACACGAACTGAGAGATTGCAAACGTCCGGCAATTGCTCAGAGATGAAAAGTGCCAGCACTGAAAGCTGTTGCTAGCCAGCACCCTTCCTTGGAAGCGCTTTCACAGGCGCAGCAACACTGGGGCTTTGCGCTTCTCTACCCACCAAACGTCATGGTCGTTCTCTTTCCATATCGTAGACACGAGCTGAGAGATTGCAAACGTCGAGCAATTGCTCAGAGATGAAAAGTGCCAGCACTGAAAGCTCTTGCTAGCCAGCACCCTTCCTTGGAAACGCTCTTGTAGCCCTTAGAACACTGGGCTCTGGGCTTCTCTAGCCACCTAATCTTCTGCTCATCCTCTCGCGCACTCTAAAGAGAGCTCAGGTGAGAAATTGCAAACGTCGAGCAATTGCTCAGAGATGAAAAGTGCCAGCACTGAAAGCTGTTGCTAGCCAGCACCCTTCCTTGGAAGCGCTTTTGTAGCCCTAAGAACACTGGGGCTCTGGGCTTCTCTAGCCACCTAATCTTCTGCTCATCCTCTCGCGCAGTCTAAAGAGAGCTCAGGTGAGAAATTGCAAACGTCGAGCAATTGCTCAGAGATGAAAAGTGCCATCACTGAAAGCTCTTGCTAGCCAGCACCCTTCCTTGGAAGCGCTTTTGTAGGCCTAAGAACACTGGGGCTCTGGGCTTCTCTAGCCACCTAATCTTCTGCTCATCCTCTCGTGCACTCTAAAGAGAGCTCAGGTGAGAAAATGCAAAGGTCGAGCAATTGCTCAGAGATGAAAAGTGCCAGCACTGAAAGGTGTTGCTAGCCAGCACCCTTCCTTGGAAGTGCTTTCACAGGCGCAGTAACACTGGGGCTTTGCGCTTCTCTACCCACCAAACGTCACGGTCATTCTCTTTCCATCTCGTAGACACGAGCTGAGAGATTGCAAACGTCGAGCAATTGCTCAGAGATGAAAAGTGCCAGCACTGAAAGCTGTTGCTAGCCAGCACCCTTCCTTGGAAGCGCTCTTGTAGCCCTTAGAACACTGGGGCTCTGTGCTTCTCCAGCCACCTAATCTTCTGCTCATCCTCTCGCGCACTCTAAAGAGAGCTCAGGTGAGAAATTGCAAACGTTGAGCAATTGCTCAGCGATGAAAAGTGCCAGCACTGAAAGCTCTTGCTAGCCAGCACCCTTCCTTGGAAGTGCTTTTGTAGCCCTAAGAACACTGGGGCTCTGGGCTTCTCTAGCCACCTAATCTTCTGCTCATCCTCTCGCGCACTCTAAAGAGAGCTCAGGTGAGAAATTGCAAACGTCCAGCAATTGCTCAGAGATAAAAAGTGCCAGCACTGAAAGCTGTTGCCAGCCAGCACCCTTCCTTGGAAGCGCTTTCACAGGCGCAGCAACACTGGGGCTTTGCGCTTCTCTAGCCACCAAACGTCACGGTCAGTCTCTTTCCATCTCGTAGACACGAGCTGAGAGATTGCAAACGTCGAGCAATTGCTCAGAGATGAAAAGTGCCAGCACTGAAAGCTCTTGCTAGCCAGCACCCTTCCTTGGAAGTGCTTTTGTAGCCCTAAGAACACTGGGGCTCTGGGCTTGTCTAGCCACCTAATCTTCTGCTCATCCTCTCGCACACTCTAAAGAGAGCTCAGGTGAGAAATTGCAAACGTCGAGCAATTGCTCAGAGATGAAAAGTGCCAGCACTGAAAGCTGTTGCTAGCCAGCACCCTTCCTTGGAAGCGCTTTTGTAGCCCTAAGAACAGTGGGGCTCTGGGCTTCTCTAGCCACCTCATCTTCTGCTCATCCTCTCGCGCACTCTAAAGAGAGCTCAGGTGAGAAATTTCAAACGTCGAGCAATTGCTCAGAGATGAAAAGTGCCAGCACTGAAAGGTGTTGCTAGCCAGCACCCTTCATTGGAAGTGCTTTCACAGGCGCAGTTAACACTGGGGCTTTGCGCTTCTCTAGCCACCAAACGTCACCGTCATTCTCTTTCCATCTCGTAGACACGAGCTGAGAGATTGCAAACATCGAGCAATTGCTCAGAGATGAAAAGTGCCAGCACTGAAAGCTCTTGCTAGCCAGCACCCTTCCTTGGAAGCGCTCTTGTAGCCCTTAGAACACTGGGGCTCTGGGCTTCTCAAGCCACCTAATCTTCTGCTCATCCTCTCGCGCACTCTAAAGAGAGCTCAGGTGAGAAATTGCAAACGTCGAGCAATTGCTCAGAGATGAAAAGTGCCAGCACAGAAAGCTGTTGCTAGCCAGCACCCTTCCTTGGAAGTGCTTTTGTAGGCCTAAGAACACTGGGGCTCTGGGCTTCTCTAGCCACCTAATCTTCTGCTCATCCTCTCGCGCACTCTAAAGAGAGCTCAGGTGAGAAATTGCAAATGTCGAGCAATTGCTCAGAGATGAAAAGTGCCAGCACTGAAAGCTGTTGCCAGCCAGCACCCTTCCTTGGAAGCGCTTTCACAGGCGCAGCAACACTGGGGCTTTGCGCTTCTCTAGCCACCAAACGTCACGGTCAGTCTCTTTCCATCTCGTAGACACGAGCTGAGAGATTGCAAATGTCGAGCAATTGCTCAGAGATGAAAAGTGCCAGCACTGAAAGCTCTTGCTAGCCAGCACCCTTCCTTGGAAGTGCTTTTGTAGCCCTAAGAAGACTGGGGCTCTGGGCTTCTCTAGCCACTTAATCTTCTGCTCATCCTCTCGCACACTCTAAAGAGAGCTCAGGTGAGAAATTGCAAACGTCGAGCAATTGCTCAGAGATGAAAAGTGCCAGCACTGAAAGCTGTTGCTAGCCAGCACCCTTCCTTGAAAGTGCTTTTGTAGCCCTAAGAACACTGGGGCTCTGGGCTTCTCGAGCCACCTCATCTTCTGCTCATCCTCTCGCGCACTCTAAAGAGAGCTCAGGTGAGAAATTGCAAACGTCGAGCAATTGCTCAGAGATGAAAAGTGCCAGCACTGAAAGCTGTTGCTAGCCAGCACCCTTCCTTGGAAGTGCTTTCACAGGCGCAGTAACACTGGGGCTTTGCGCTTCTCTAGCCACCAAACGTCACCGTCATTCTCTTTCCATCTCGTAGACACGAGCTGAGAGATTGCAAACGTCCGGCAATTGCTCAGAGATGAAAAGTGCCAGCACTGAAAGCTGTTGCTAGCCAGCACCCTTCCTTGGAAGCGCTCTTGTAGCCCTTAGAACACTGGGGCTCTGGGCTTCTCCAGCCACGTAATCTTCTGCTCATCCTCTCGCGCACTCTAAAGAGAGCTCAGGTGAGAAATTGCAAACGTTGAGCAATTGCTCAGAGATGAAAAGTGCCAGCACTGAAAGCTGTTGCTAGCCAGCACCCTTCCTTGGAAGTGCTTTTGTAGCCCTAAGAACACTGGGGCTCTGGGCTTCTCTAGCCACCTAATCTTCTGCTCATCCTCTCGTGCACTCTAAAGAGAGCTCAGGTGAGAAATTGCAAACGTCCAGCAATTGCTCAGAGATGAAAAGTGCCAGCACTGAAAGCTGTTGCCAGCCAGCACCCTTCCTTGGAAGCGCTTTCACAGGCGCAGCAACACTGGGGCTTTGCGCTTCTCTAGCCACCAAACGTCACGGTCAGTCTCTTTCCATCTCGTAGACACGAGCTGAGAGATTGCAAACGTCGAGCAATTGCTCAGAGATGAAAAGTGCCAGCACTGAAAGCTCTTGCTAGCCAGCACCCTTCCTTGGAAGTGCTTTTGTAGCCCTAAGAACACTGGGGCTCTGGGCTTCTCTAGCCACTTAATCTTCTGCTCATCCTCTCGCACACTCTAAAGAGAGCTCAGGTGAGAAATTGCAAACGTCGAGCAATTGCTCAGAGATGAAAAGTGCCAGCACTGAAAGCTGTTGCTAGCCAGCACCCTTCCTTGGAAGCGCTTTCACAGGCGCAGCAACACTGGGGCTTTGCGCTTTTCTACCCACCAAACGTCACGGTCATTCTCTTTCCATCTCGTAGACACGAGCTGAGAGATTGCAAACGTCGAGCAATTGCTCAGAGATGAAAAGTGCCAGCACTGAAAGCTGTTGCTAGCCAGCACCGTTCCTTGGAAGCGCTTTCACAGGCGCAGCAACGCTGGGGCTTTGCGCTTCTCTAGCCACCAAACGTCACGGTCACTATCTCTCCGTCTCGTAGACACGAACTGAGAGATTGCAAACGTCGAGCAATTGCTCAGAGATGAAAAGTGCCAGCACTGAAAGCTGTTGCTAGCCAGCACCCTTCCTTGGAAGCGCTTTCACAGGCGCAGCAACACTGGGGCTTTGCGCTTCTCTAGCCACCAAACGTCACGGTCAGTCTCTTTCCATCTCGTAGACACGAGCTGAGAGATTGCAAACGTCGAGCAATTGCTCAGAGATGAAAAGTGCCAGCACTGAAAGCTCTTGCTAGCCAGCACCCTTCCTTGGAAGCGCTTTTGTAGGCCTAAGAACACTGGGGCTCTGGGCTTCTCTAGCCACCTAATCTTCTGCTCATCCTCTCGCGCACTCTAAAGAGAGCTCAGGTGAGAAATTGCAAACGTCGAGCAATTGCTCAGCGATGAAAAGTGCCAGCACTGAAAGCTGTTGCTAGCCAGCACCCTTCCTTGGAAGCGCTTTTGTAGGCCTAAGAACACTGGGGCTCTGGGCTTCTCTAGCCACCTCATCTTCTGCTCATCCTCTCTCGTACTCTAAAGAGAGCTCAGGTGAGAAATTGCAAATGTCGAGCAATTGCTCAGAGATGAAAAGTGCCAGCACTGAAAGCTGTTGCTAGCCAGCACCCTTCCTTGGAAGCGCTTTCACAGGCGCAGCAACACTGGGGCTTTGCGCTTCTCTACCCACCAAAGGTCACGGTCAGACTCTTTCCATCTCGTAGACACGAGCTGAGAGATTGCAAACGTCGAGCAATTGCTCAGAGATGAAAAGTGCCAGCACTGAAAGCTGTTGCTAGCCAGCACCCTTCCTTGGAAGCGCTCTTGTAGCCCTTAGAACACTGGGGCTCTGGGCTTCTCCAGCCACCTAATCTTCTGCTCATCCTCTCGCGCACTCTAAAGAGAGCTCAGGTGAGAAATTGCAAACGTTGAGCAATTGCTCAGAGATGAAAAGTGCCAGCACTGAAAGCTCTTGCTAGCCAGCACCCTTCCTTGGAAGTGCTTTTGTAGGCCTAAGAACACTGGGGCTCTGGGCTTCTCTAGCCACCTAATCTTCTGCTCATCCTCTCGCGCACTCTAAAGAGAGCTCAGGTGAGAAATTGCAAAGGTCGAGCAATTGCTCAGAGATGAAAAGTGCCAGCACTGAAAGCTGTTGCCAGCCAGCACCCTTCCTTGGAAGCGCTTTCACAGGCGCAGCAACACTGGGGCTTTGCGCTTCTCTAGCCACCAAACGTCACAGTCACTATCTCTCCGTCTCGTAGACACGAACTGAGAGATTGCAAACGTCGAGCAATTGCTCAGAGATGAAAAGGGCCAGCACTGAAAGCTCTTGCTAGCCAGCACCCTTCCTTGGAAGCGCTTTCACAGGCGCAGCAACACTGGGGCTTTGCGCTTTTCTACCCACGAAACGTCACGGTCATTCTCTTTCCATCTCGTAGACACGAGCTGAGAGATTGCAAACGTCGAGCAATTGCTCAGAGATGAAAAGTGCCAGCACTGAAAGCTCTTGCTAGCCGGCACCCTTCCTTGGAAGTGCTTTTGTAGGCCTAAGAACACTGGGGCTCTGGGCTTCTCTAGCCACCTAATCTTCTGCTCATCCTCTCGCGCAGTCTAAAGAGAGCTCAGGTGAGAAATTGCAAACGTCGAGCAATTGCTCAGAGATGAAAAGTGCCATCACTGAAAGCTCTTGCTAGCCAGCACCCTTCCTTGGAAGCGCTTTTGTAGGCCTAAGAACACTGGGGCTCTGGGCTTCTCTAGCCACCTAATCTTCTGCTCATCCTCTCGTGCACTCTAAAGAGAGCTCAGGTGAGAAAATGCAAAGGTCGAGCAATTGCTCAGAGATGAAAAGTGCCAGCACTGAAAGGTGTTGCTAGCCAGCACCCTTCCTTGGAAGTGCTTTCACAGGCGCAGTAACACTGGGGCTTTGCGCTTCTCTAGCCACCAAACGTCACGGTCATTCTCTTTCCATCTCGTAGACACGAGCTGAGAGATTGCAAACGTCGAGCAATTGCTCAGAGATGAAAAGTGCCAGCACTGAAAGCTGTTGCTAGCCAGCACCCTTCCTTGGAAGCGCTCTTGTAGCCCTTAGAACACTGGGGCTCTGTGCTTCTCCAGCCACCTAATCTTCTGCTCATCCTCTCGCGCACTCTAAAGAGAGCTGAGGTGAGAAATTGCAAACGTTGAGCAATTGCTCAGCGATGAAAAGTGCCAGCACTGAAAGCTCTTGCTAGCCAGCACCCTTCCTTGGAAGTGCTTTTGTAGCCCTAAGAACACTGGGGCTCTGGGCTTCTCTAGCCACCTCATCTTCTGCTCATCCTCTCGCGCACTCTAAAGAGAGCTCAGGTGAGAAATTGCAAACGTCCAGCAATTGCTCAGAGATAAAAAGTGCCAGCACTGAAAGCTCTTGCCAGCCAGCACCCTTCCTTGGAAGCGCTTTCACAGGCGCAGCAACACTGGGGCTTTGCGCTTCTCTAGCCACCAAACGTCACGGTCAGTCTCTTTCCATCTCGTAGACACGAGCTGAGAGATTGCAAACGTCGAGCAATTGCTCAGAGATGAAAAGTGCCAGCACTGAAAGCTCTTGCTAGCCAGCACCCTTCCTTGGAAGTGCTTTTGTAGCCCTAAGAACACTGGGGCTCTGGGCTTGTCTAGCCACCTAATCTTCTGCTCATCCTCTCGCACACTCTAAAGAGAGCTCAGGTGAGAAATTGCAAACGTCGAGCAATTGCTCAGAGATGAAAAGTGCCAGCACTGAAAGCTGTTGCTAGCCAGCACCCTTCCTTGGAAGCGCTTTTGTAGCCCTAAGAACAGTGGGGCTCTGGGCTTCTCTAGCCACCTCATCTTCTGCTCATCCTCTCGCGCACTCTAAAGAGAGCTCAGGTGAGAAATTTCAAACGTCGAGCAATTGCTCAGAGATGAAAAGTGCCAGCACTGAAAGGTGTTGCTAGCCAGCACCCTTCATTGGAAGTGCTTTCACAGGCGCAGTAACACTGGGGCTTTGCGCTTCTCTACCCACCAAACGTCACCGTCATTCTCTTTCCATCTCGTAGACACGAGCTGAGAGATTGCAAATGTCGAGCAATTGCTCAGAGATGAAAAGTGCCAGCACTGAAAGCTCTTGCTAGCCAGCACCCTTCCTTGGAAGCGCTCTTGTAGGCCTAAGAACACTGGGGCTCTGGGCTTCTCTAGCCACCTAATCTTCTGCTCATCCTCTCGCGCACTCTAAAGAGAGCTCAGGTGAGAAATTGCAAAGGTCGAGCAATTGCTCAGAGATGAAAAGTGCCAGCACAGAAAGCTGTTGCTAGCCAGCACCCTTCCTTGGAAGTGCTTTTGTAGGCCTAAGAACACTGGGGCTCTGGGCTTCTCTAGCCACCTAATCTTCTGCTCATCCTCTCGCGCACTCTAAAGAGAGCTCAGGTGAGAAATTGCAAATGTCGAGCAATTGCTCAGAGATGAAAAGTGCCAGCACTGAAAGCTGTTGCCAGCCAGCACCCTTCCTTGGAAGCGCTTTCACAGGCGCAGCAACACTGGGGCTTTGCGCTTCTCTAGCCACCAAACGTCACGGTCAGTCTCTTTCCATCTCGTAGACACGAGCTGAGAGATTGCAAATGTCGAGCAATTGCTCAGAGATGAAAAGTGCCAGCACTGAAAGCTCTTGCTAGCCAGCACCCTTCCTTGGAAGTGCTTTTGTAGCCCTAAGAACACTGGGGCTCTGGGCTTCTCTAGCCACCTAATCTTCTGCTCATCCTCTCGCACACTCTAAAGAGAGCTCAGGTGAGAAATTGCAAACGTCGAGCAATTGCTCAGATATGAAAAGTGCCAGCACTGAAAGCTGTTGCTAGCCAGCACCCTTCCTTGGAAGCGCTTTTGTAGCCCTAAGAACACTGGGGCTCTGGGCTTCTCGAGCCACCTCATCTTCTGCTCATCCTCTCGCGCACTCTAAAGAGAGCTCAGGTGAGAAATTGCAAACGTCGAGCAATTGCTCAGAGATGAAAAGTGCCAGCACTGAAAGCTGTTGCTAGCCAGCACCCTTCCTTGGAAGTGCTTTCACAGGCGCAGTAACACTGGGGCTTTGCGCTTCTCTAGCCACCAAACGTCACGGTCATTCTCTTTCCATCTCGTAGACACGAGCTGAGAGATTGCAAATGTCGAGCAATTGCTCAGAGATGAAAAGTGCCAGCACTGAAAGCTGTTGCTAGCCAGCACCCTTCCTTGGAAGCGCTCTTGTAGCCCTTAGAACACTGGGGCTCTGGGCTTCTCCAGCCACGTAATCTTCTGCTCATCCTCTCGCGCACTCTAAAGAGAGCTCAGGTGAGAAATTGCAAACGTCGAGCAATTGCTCAGAGATGAAAAGTGCCAGCACTGAAAGCTCTTGCTAGCCAGCACCCTTCCTTGGAAGCGCTTTCACAGGCGCAGTAACACTGGGGCTTTGCGCTTCTCTAGCCACCAAACGTCACGGTCAGTCTCTTTCCATCTCGTAGACACGAGCTGAGAGATTGCAAAGGTCGAGCAATTGCTCAGAGATGAAAAGTGCCAGCACTGAAAGCTGTTGCTAGCCAGCACCCTTCCTTGGAAGCGCTTTTGTAGGCCTAAGAACACTGGGGCTCTGGGCTTCTCTAGCCACCTCATCTTCTGCTCATCCTCTCGCGCACTCTAAAGAGAGCTCAGGTGAGAAATTGCAAATGTCGAGCAATTGCTCAGAGATGAAAAGTGCCAGCACTGAAAGCTGTTGCTAGCCAGCACCCTTCCTTGGAAGTGCTTTCACAGGCGCAGTAACACTGGGGCTTTGCGCTTCTCTAGCCACCAAACGTCACGGTCAGTCTCTTTCCATCTCGTAGACACGAGCTGAGAGATTGCAAACGTCGAGCAATTGCTCAGAGATGAAAAGTGCCAGCACTGAAAGCTCTTGCTAGCCAGCACCCTTCCTTGGAAGTGCTTTTGTAGCCCTAAGAACACTGGGGCTCTGGGCTTCTCTAGCCACCTAATCTTCTGCTCATCCTCTCTCGTACTCTAAAGAGAGCTCAGGTGAGAAATTGCAAATGTCGAGCAATTGCTCAGAGATGAAAAGTGCCAGCACTGAAAGCTGTTGCTAGCCAGCACCCTTCCTTGGAAGCGCTTTCACAGGCGCAGCAACACTGGGGCTTTGCGCTTCTCTAGCCACCAAACGTCACGGTCAGTCTCTTTCCATCTCGTAGACACGAGCTGAGAGATTGCAAACGTCGAGCAATTGCTCAGAGATGAAAAGTGCCAGCACTGAAAGCTCTTGCTAGCCAGCACCCTTCCTTGGAAGCGCTCTTGTAGCCCTTAGATCACTGGGGCTCTGTGCTTCTCTAGCCACCTAATCTTCTGCTCATCCTCTCGCGCACTCTAAAGAGAGCTCAGGTGAGAAATTGCAAACGTTGAGCAATTGCTCAGAGATGAAAAGTGCCAGCACTGAAAGCTCTTGCTAGCCAGCACCCTTCCTTGGAAGCGCTTTTGTAGCCCTATGAACACTGGGGCTCTGGGCTTCTCTAGCCACCTCATCTTCTGCTCATCCTCTCGCGCACTCTAAAGAGAGCTCAGGTGAGAAATTGCAAACGTCCAGCAATTGCTCAGAGATGAAAAGTGCCAGCACTGAAAGCTGTTGCTAGCCAGCATCCTTCCTTGGAAGCGCTTTCACAGGCGCAGCAACACTGGGGCTTTGAGCTTCTCTAGCCACCAAACGTCACGGTCAGTCTCTTTCCGTCTCGTAGACACGAGCTGAGAGATTGCAAACGTCGAGCAATTGCTCAGAGATGAAAAGTGCCAGCACTGAAAGCTCTTGCTAGCCAGCACCCTTCCTTGGAAGTGCTTTTGTAGCCCTATGAACACTGGGGCTCTGGGCTTCTCTAGCCACCTAATCTTCTGCTCATCCTCTCTCGTACTCTAAAGAGAGCTCAGGTGAGAAATTGCAAAGGTCGAGCAATTGCTCAGAGATGAAAAGTGCCAGCACTGAAAGCTGTTGCTAGCCAGCACCCTTCCTTGGAAGCGCTTTCACAGGCGCAGCAACACTGGGGCTTTGCGCTTCTCTACCCACCAAACGTCACGGTCATTCTCTTTCCATCTCGTAGACACGAGCTGAGAGATTGCAAACGTCGAGCAATTGCTCAGAGATGAAAAGTGCCAGCACTGAAAGGTGTTGCTAGCCAGCACCCTTCCTTGGAAACGCTTTTGTAGGCCTAAGAACACTGGGGCTATGTGCTTCTCTAGCCACCTAATCTTCTGCTCATCCTCTCGCGCACTCTAAAGAGAGCTCAGGTGAGAAATTGCAAACGTTGAGCAATTGCTCAGAGATGAAAAGTGCCAGCACTGAAAGCTGTTGCTAGCCAGCACCCTTCCTTGGAAGCGCTTTTGTAGCCCTAAGAACAGTGGGGCTCTGGGCTTCTCTAGCCACCTAATCTTCTGCTCATCCTCTCGCGCACTCTAAAGAGAGCTCAGGTGAGAAATTGCAAACGTTGAGCAATTGCTCAGAGATGAAAAGTGCCAGCACTGAAAGCTGTTGCTAGCCAGCACCCTTCCTTGGAAGCACTTTCACAGGCGCAGCAACACTGGGGCTTTGCGCTTCTCTAGCCACCAAACGTCATGGTCACTATCTCTCCGTCTTGTAGACACGAGCTGAGAAATTGCAAACGTCGAGCAATTGCTCAGAGATGAAAAGTGCCAGCACTGAAAGCTGTTGCTAGCCAGCACCCTTCCTTGGAAGCGCTTTTGTAGCCCTAAGAACACTGGGGCTCTGGGCTTCTCTAGCCACCTCATCTTCTGCTCATCCTCTCGCGCACTCTAAAGAGAGCTCAGGTGAGAAATTGCAAACATCGAGCAATTGCTCAGAGATGAAAAGTGCCAGCACTGAAAGCTGTTGCTAGCCAGCACCCTTCCTTGGAAGCGCTTTCACAGGCGCAGCAACACTGGGGCTTTGCGCTTCTCTAGCCACCAAACGTCACGATCACTATCTCTCCGTCTTGTAGACACGATCTGAGAGATCGCAAACGTCGAGCAATTGCTCAGAGATGAAAAGTGCCAGCACTGAAAGCTGTTGCTAGCCAGCACCCTTCCTTGGAAGCGCTTTCACAGGCGCAGCAACACTGGGGCTTTGCGCTTCTCTAGCCACCAAACGTCACGATCACTATCTCTCCGTCTTGTAGACACGATCTGAGAGATCGCAAACGTCGAGCAATTGCTCAGAGATGAAAAGTGCCAGCACTGAAAGCTCTTGCTAGCCAGCACCCTTCCTTGGAAGCGCTTTTGTAGCCCTTAGAACACTGGGGCTCTGGGCTTGTCTAGACACCTAATCTTCTGCTCATCCTCTCGCGCACTCTAAAGAGAGCTCAGGTGAGAAATTGCAAAGGTCGAGCAATTGCTCAGAGATGAAAAGTGCCAGCACTGAAAGCTGTTGCTAGCCAGCACCCTTCCTTGAAAGCGCTTTCACAGGCGCAGCAACGCTGGGGCTTTGCGCTTCTCTAGCCACCAAACGTCACGGTCACTATCTCTCCGTCTCGTAGACACGAACTGAGAGATTGCAAACGTCGAGCAATTGCTCAGAGATGAAAAGTGCCAGCACTGAAAGCTGTTGCTAGCCAGCACCCTTCCTTGGAAGCGCTTTCACAGGCGCAGCAACACTGGGGCTTTGCGCTTCTCTAGCCACCAAACGTCACGGTCAGTCTCTTTCCGTCTCGTAGACACGAGCTGAGAGATTGCAAACGTCGAGCAATTGCTCAGAGATGAAAAGTGCCAGCACTGAAAGCTCTTGCTAGCCAGCACCCTTCCTTGGAAGTGCTTTTGTAGCCCTATGAACACTGGGGCTCTGGGCTTCTCTAGCCACCTAATCTTCTGCTCATCCTCTCTCGTACTCTAAAGAGAGCTCAGGTGAGAAATTGCAAATGTCGAGCAATTGCTCAGAGATGAAAAGTGCCAGCACTGAAAGCTGTTGCTAGCCAGCACCCTTCCTTGGAAGCGCTTTCACAGGCGCAGCAACACTGGGGCTTTGCGCTTCTCTACCCACCAAACGTCACGGTCATTCTCTTTCCATCTCGTAGACACGAGCTGAGAGATTGCAAACGTCGAGCAATTGCTCAGAGATGAAAAGTGCCAGCACTGAAAGCTGTTGCTAGCCAGCACCCTTCCTTGGAAACGCTTTTGTAGGCCTAAGAACACTGGGGCTATGTGCTTCTCTAGCCACCTAATCTTCTGCTCATCCTCTCGCGCACTCTAAAGAGAGCTCAGGTGAGAAATTGCAAACGTTGAGCAATTGCTCAGAGATGAAAAGTGCCAGCACTGAAAGCTGTTGCTAGCCAGCACCCTTCCTTGGAAGCGCTTTTGTAGCCCTAAGAACAGTGGGGCTCTGGGCTTCTCTAGCCACCTAATCTTCTGCTCATCCTCTCGCGCACTCTAAAGAGAGCTCAGGTGAGAAATTGCAAACGTTGAGCAATTGCTCAGAGATGAAAAGTGCCAGCACTGAAAGCTGTTGCTAGCCAGCACCCTTCCTTGGAAGCGCTTTCACAGGCGCAGCAACACTGGGGCTTTGCGCTTCTCTAGCCACCAAACGTCATGGTCACTATCTCTCCGTCTTGTAGACACGAGCTGAGAAATTGCAAACGTCGAGCAATTGCTCAGAGATGAAAAGTGCCAGCACTGAAAGCTGTTGCTAGCCAGCACCCTTCCTTGGAAGCGCTCTTGTAGCCCTAAGAACACTGGGGCTCTGGGCTTCTCTAGCCACCTCATCTTCTGCTCATCCTCTCGCGCACTCTAAAGAGAGCTCAGGTGAGAAATTGCAAAGGTCGAGCAATTGCTCAGAGATGAAAAGTGCCAGCACTGAAAGCTGTTGCTAGCCAGCAGCCTTCCTTGGAAGCGCTTTCACAGGCGCAGCAACACTGGGGCTTTGCGCTTCTCTAGCCACCAAACGTCACGGTCAGTCTCTTTCCATCTCGTAGACACGAGCTGAGAGATTGCAAACGTCGAGCAATTGCTCAGAGATGAAAAGTGCCAGCACTGAAAGCTGTTGCTAGCCAGCACCCTTCCTTGGAAGCGCTTTCACAGGCGCAGCAACACTGGGGCTTTGCGCTTCTCTAGCCACCAAACGTCACGGTCAGTCTCTTTCCATCTCGTAGACACGAGCTGAGAGATTGCAAACGTCGAGCAATTGCTCAGAGATGAAAAGTGCCAGCACTGAAAGCTCTTGCTAGCCAGCACCCTTCCTTGGAAGCGCTTTTGTAGGCCTAAGAACACTGGGGCTCTGGGCTTCTCTAGCCACCTAATCTTCTGCTCATCCTCTCGCGCACTCTAAAGAGAGCTCAGGTGAGAAATTGCAAACGTCGAGCAATTGCTCAGCGATGAAAAGTGCCAGCTCTGAAAGCTGTTGCTAGCCAGCACCCTTCCTTGGAAGCGCTTTTGTAGGCCTAAGAACACTGGGGCTCTGGGCTTCTCTAGCCACCTCATCTTCTGCTCATCCTCTCTCGTACTCTAAAGAGAGCTCAGGTGAGAAATTGCAAATGTCGAGCAATTGCTCAGAGATGAAAAGTGCCAGCACTGAAAGCTGTTGCTAGCCAGCACCCTTCCTTGGAAGCGCTTTCACAGGCGCAGCAACACTGGGGCTTTGCGCTTCTCTACCCACCAAAGGTCACGGTCAGACTCTTTCCATCTCGTAGACACGAGCTGAGAGATTGCAAACGTCGAGCAATTGCTCAGAGATGAAAAGTGCTAGCACTGAAAGCTCTTGCTAGCCAGCACCCTTCCTTGGAAGCGCTCTTGTAGCCCTTAGAACACTGGGGTTCTGGGCTTCTCCAGCCACCTAATCTTCTGCTCATCCTCTCGCGCACTCTAAAGAGAGCTCAGGTGAGAAATTGCAAACGTTGAGCAATTGCTCAGAGATGAAAAGTGCCAGCACTGAAAGCTCTTGCTAGCCAGCACCCTTCCTTGGAAGTGCTTTTGTAGGCCTAAGAACACTGGGGCTCTGGGCTTCTCTAGCCACCTAATCTTCTGCTCATCCTCTCGCGCACTCTAAAGAGAGCTCAGGTGAGAAATTGCAAACGTCGAGCAATTGCTCAGCGATGAAAAGTGCCAGCTCTGAAAGCTGTTGCTAGCCAGCACCCTTCCTTGGAAGCGCTTTTGTAGGCCTAAGAACACTGGGGCTCTGGGCTTCTCTAGCCACCTCATCTTCTGCTCATCCTCTCTCGTACTCTAAAGAGAGCTCAGGTGAGAAATTGCAAATGTCGAGCAATTGCTCAGAGATGAAAAGTGCCAGCACTGAAAGCTGTTGCTAGCCAGCACCCTTCCTTGGAAGCGCTTTCACAGGCGCAGCAACACTGGGGCTTTGCGCTTCTCTACCCACCAAAGGTCACGGTCAGACTCTTTCCATCTCGTAGACACGAGCTGAGAGATTGCAAACGTCGAGCAATTGCTCAGAGATGAAAAGTGCCAGCACTGAAAGCTCTTGCTAGCCAGCACCCTTCCTTGGAAGCGCTCTTGTAGCCCTTAGAACACTGGGGCTCTGGGCTTCTCCAGCCAACTAATCTTCTGCTCATCCTCTCGCGCACTCTAAAGAGAGCTCAGGTGAGAAATTGCAAACGTTGAGCAATTGCTCAGAGATGAAAAGTGCCAGCACTGAAAGCTGTTGCTAGCCAGCACCCTTCCTTGGAAGTGCTTTTGTAGGCCTAAGAACACTGGGGCTCTGGGCTTCTCTAGCCACCTAATCTTCTGCTCATCCTCTCGCGCACTCTAAAGAGAGCTCAGGTGAGAAATTGCAAACGTTGAGCAATTGCTCAGAGATGAAAAGTGCCAGCACTGAAAGCTGTTGCTAGCCAGCACCCTTCCTTGGAAGCGCTTTCACAGGCGCAGCAACACTGGGGCTTTGCGCTTCTCTAGCCACCAAACGTCACAGTCACTATCTCTCCGTCTCGTAGACACGAACTGAGAGATTGCAAACGTCGAGCAATTGCTCAGAGATGAAAAGTGCCAGCACTGAAAGCTCTTGCTAGCCAGCATCCTTCCTTGGAAGCGCTTTCAGAGGCGCAGCAACACTGGGGCTTTGCGCTTTTCTACCCACCAAACGTCACGGTTATTCTCTTTCCATCTCGTAGACACGAGCTGAGAGATTGCAAACGTCGAGCAATTGCTCAGAGATGAAAAGTGCCAGCACTGAAAGCTCTTGCTAGCCGGCACCCTTCCTTGGAAGCGCTTTTGTAGGCCTAAGAACAGTGGGGCTCTGGGCTTCTCTAGCCACCTAATCTTCTGCTCATCCTCTCGCGCACTCTAAAGAGAGCTCAGGTGAGAAATTGCAAACGTCCAGCAATTGCTCAGAGATGAAAAGTGCCAGCACTGAAAGCTGTTGCTAGCCAGCACCCTTCCTTGGAAGCGCTTTCACAGGCGCAGCAACACTGGGGCTTTGCGCTTCTCTAGCCACCAAACGTCACGGTCATTCTCTTTCCATCTCGTAGACACGAGCTGAGAGATTGCAAACGTCGAGCAATTGCTCAGAGATGAAAAGTGCCAGCACTGAAAGCTGTTGCTAGCCAGCACCCTTCCTTGGAAGTGCTTTTGTAGCCCTAAGAACACTGGGGCTCTGGGCTTCTCTAGCCACCTAATCTTCTGCTCATCCTCTCGCGCACTCTAAAGAGAGCTCAGGTGAGAAATTGCAAACGTCGAGCAATTGCTCAGAGATAAAAAGTGCCAGCACTGAAAGCTGTTGCTAGCCAGCACCCTTCCTTGGAAGCGCTTTCACAGGCGCAGCAACACTGGGGCTTTGCGCTTCTCTAGCCACCAAACGTCACGGTCAGTCTCTTTCCATCTCGTAGACACGAGCTGAGAGATTGCAAACGTCGAGCAATTGCTCAGAGATGAAAAGTGCCAGCACTGAAAGCTCTTGCTAGCCAGCACCCTTCCTTGGAAGTGCTTTTGTAGCCCTAAGAACACTGGGGCTCTGGGCTTCTCTTGCCACTTAATCTTCTGCTCATCCTCTCGCACACTCTAAAGAGAGCTCAGGTGAGAAATTGCAAACGTCGAGCAATTGCTCAGAGATGAAAAGTGCCAGCACTGAAAGCTGTTGCTAGCCAGCACCCTTCCTTGGAAGCGCTTTTGTAGCCCTAAGAACACTGGGGCTCTGGGCTTCTCTAGCCACCTCATCTTCTGCTCATCCTCTCGCGCACTCTAAAGAGAGCTCAGGTGAGAAATTTCAAACGTTGAGCAATTGCTCAGAGATGAAAAGTGCCAGCACTGAAAGCTGTTGCTAGCCAGCACCCTTCCTTGGAAGCGCTTTCACAGGCGCAGCAACACTGGGGCTTTGCGCTTCTCTAGCCACCAAACGTCACGGTCAGTCTCTTTCCATCTCGTAGACACGAGCTGAGAGATTGCAAACGTCGAGCAATTGCTCAGAGATGAAAAGTGCCAGCACTGAAAGCTCTTGCTAGCCAGCACCCTTCCTTGGAAGTGCTTTTGTAGCCCTATGAACAGTGGGGCTCTGGGCTTCTCTAGCCACCTAATCTTCTGCTCATCCTCTCTCGTACTCTAAAGAGAGATCAGGTGAGAAATTGCAAATGTCGAGCAATTGCTCAGAGATGAAAAGTGCCAGAACTGAAAGCTGTTGCTAGCCAGCACCCTTCCTTGGAAGCGCTTTCAGAGGCGCAGCAACACTGGGGCTTTGCGCTTCTCTACCCACCAAATGTCACGGTCATTCTCTTTCCATCTCGTAGACACGAGCTGAGAGATTGCAAACGTCGAGCAATTGCTCAGAGATGAAAAGTGCCAGCACTGAAAGCTCTTGCTAGCCAGCACCCTTCCTTGGAAGCGCTCTTGTAGCCCTTAGAACACTGGGGCTCTGGGCTTCTCTAGCCACCTAATCTTCTGCTCATCCTCTCGCGCACTCTAAAGAGAGCTCAGGTGAGAAATTGCAAAGGTCGAGCAATTGCTCAGAGATGAAAAGTGCCAGCACTGAAAGCTCTTGCTAGCCAGCACCCTTCCTTGGAAACGCTTTTGTAGGCCTAAGAACACTGGGGCTATGTGCTTCTCTAGCCACCTAATCTTCTGCTCATCCTCTCGCGCACTCTAAAGAGAGCTCAGGTGAGAAATTGCAAACGTTGAGCAATTGCTCAGAGATGAAAAGTGCCAGCACTGAAAGCTGTTGCTAGCCAGCACCCTTCCTTGGAAGCGCTTTTGTAGCCCTAAGAACAGTGGGGCTCTGGGCTTCTCTAGCCACCTAATCTTCTGCTCATCCTCTCGCGCACTCTAAAGAGAGCTCAGGTGAGAAATTGCAAACGTCGAGCAATTGCTCAGAGATGAAAAGTGCCAGCACTGAAAGCTGTTGCTAGCCAGCACCCTTCCTTGGAAGCGCTTTCACAGGCGCAGCAACACTGGGGCTTTGCGCTTCTCTAGCCACCAAACGTCATGGTCACTATCTCTCCGTCTTGTAGACACGAGCTGAGAAATTGCAAACGTCGAGCAATTGCTCAGAGATGAAAAGTGCCAGCACTGAAAGCTGTTGCTAGCCAGCACCCTTCCTTGGAAGCGCTTTTGTAGGCCTAAGAACACTGGGGCTCTGGGCTTCTCTAGCCACCTAATCTTCTGCTCATCCTCTCGCGCACTCTAAAGAGAGCTCAGGTGAGAAATTGCAAACGTTGAGCAATTGCT
Source organism: Sarcoramphus papa (assembly GCA_037962945.1). Classification (NCBI taxonomy): domain Eukaryota; kingdom Metazoa; phylum Chordata; class Aves; order Accipitriformes; family Cathartidae; genus Sarcoramphus; species Sarcoramphus papa. Next base: position 19,446,069 of record CM075588.1, read on the forward strand.
CAGAGATGAAAAGTGCCAGCACTGAAAGCTGTTGCTAGCCAGCACCCTTCCTTGGAAGCGCTTTCACAGGCGCAGCAACACTGGGGCTTTGCGCTTCTCTAGCCACCAAACGTCACGATCACTATCTCTCCGTCTTGTAGACACGATCTGAGAGATCGCAAACGTCGAGCAATTGCTCAGAGATGAAAAGTGCCAGCACTGAAAGCTGTTGCTAGCCAGCACCCTTCCTTGGAAGCGCTTTTGTAGCCCTTAGAACACTGGGGCTCTGGGCTTGTCTAGACACCTAATCTTCTGCTCATCCTCTCGCGCACTCTAAAGAGAGCTCAGGTGAGAAATTGCAAAGGTCGAGCAATTGCTCAGAGATGAAAAGTGCCAGCACTGAAAGCTGTTGCTAGCCAGCACCCTTCCTTGGAAGCGCTTTCACAGGCGCAGCAACGCTGGGGCTTTGCGCTTCTCTAGCCACCAAACGTCACGGTCACTATCTCTCCGTCTCGTAGACACGAACTGAGAGATTGCAAATGTCGAGCAATTGCTCAGAGATGAAAAGTGCCAGCACTGAAAGCTGTTGCTAGCCAGCACCCTTCCTTGGAAGCGCTTTCACAGGCGCAGCAACACTGGGGCTTTGCGCTTCTCTAGCCACCAAACGTCACGGTCAGTCTCTTTCCATCTCGTAGACACGAGCTGAGAGATTGCAAACGTCGAGCAATTGCTCAGAGATGAAAAGTGCCAGCACTGAAAGCTCTTGCTAGCCAGCACCCTTCCTTGGAAGCGCTTTTGTAGGCCTAAGAACACTGGGGCTCTGGGCTTCTCTAGCCACCTAATCTTCTGCTCATCCTCTCGCGCACTCTAAAGAGAGCTCAGGTGAGAAATTGCAAACGTCGAGCAATTGCTCAGCGATGAAAAGTGCCAGCACTGAAAGCTGTTGCTAGCCAGCACCCTTCCTTGGAAGCGCTTTTGTAGGCCTAAGAACACTGGGGCTCTGGGCTTCTCTAGCCACCTCATCTTCTGCTCATCCTCTCTCGTACTCTAAAGAGAGCTCAGGTGAGAAATTGCAAATGTCGAGCAATTGCTCAGAGATGAAAAGTGCCAGCACTGAAAGCTGTTGCTAGCCAGCACCCTTCCTTGGAAGCGCTTTCACAGGTGCAGCAACACTGGGGCTTTGCGCTTCTCTACCCACCAAACGTCACGGTCAGTCTCTTTCCATCTCGTAGACACGAGCTGAGAGATTGCAAACGTCGAGCAATTGCTCAGAGATGAAAAGTGCCAGCACTGAAAGCTGTTGCTAGCCAGCACCCTTCCTTGGAAGCGCTCTTGTAGCCCTTAGAACACTGGGGCTCTGGGCTTCTCCAGCCACCTAATCTTCTGCTCATCCTCTCGCGCACTCTAAAGAGAGCTCAGGTGAGAAATTGCAAACGTTGAGCAATTGCTCAGAGATGAAAAGTGCCAGCACTGAAAGCTCTTGCTAGCCAGCACCCTTCCTTGGAAGTGCTTTTGTAGGCCTAAGAACACTGGGGCTCTGGGCTTCTCTAGCCACCTAATCTTCTGCTCATCCTCTCGCGCACTCTAAAGAGAGCTCAGGTGAGAAATTGCAAAGGTCGAGCAATTGCTCAGAGATGAAAAGTGCCAGCACTGAAAGCTGTTGCCAGCCAGCACCCTTCCTTGGAAGCGCTTTCACAGGCGCAGCAACACTGGGGCTTTGCGCTTCTCTAGCCACCAAACGTCACAGTCACTATCTCTCCGTCTCGTAGACACGAACTGAGAGATTGCAAACGTCGAGCAATTGCTCAGAGATGAAAAGTGCCAGCACTGAAAGGTGTTGCTAGCCAGCACCCTTCCTTGGAAGTGCTTTCACAGGCGCAGCAACACTGGGGCTTTGCGCTTCTCTAGCCACCAAACGTCACGGTCATTCTCTTTCCATCTCGTAGACACGAGCTGAGAGATTGCAAACGTCGAGCAATTGCTCAGAGATGAAAAGTGCCAGCACTGAAAGCTCTTGCTAGCCAGCACCCTTCCTTGGAAGCGCTCTTGTAGCCCTTAGAACACAGGGGCTCTGGGCTTCTCCAGCCAACTAATCTTCTGCTCATCCTCTCGCGCACTCTAAAGAGAGCTCAGGTGAGAAATTGCAAACGTTGAGCAATTGCTCAGAGATGAAAAGTGCCAGCACTGAAAGCTCTTGCTAGCCAGCACCCTTCCTTGGAAGTGCTTTTGTAGGCCTAAGAACACTGGGGCTCTGGGCTTCTCTAGCCACCTAATCTTCTGCTCATCCTCTCGCGCACTCTAAAGAGAGCTCAGGTGAGAAATTGCAAACGTCCAGCAATTGCTCAGAGATAAAAAGTGCCAGCACTGAAAGCTGTTGCCAGCCAGCACCCTTCCTTGGAAGCGCTTTCACAGGCGCAGCAACACTGGGGCTTTGCGCTTCTCTACCCACCAAACGTCACGGTCAGTCTCTTTCCATCTCGTAGACACGAGCTGAGAGATTGCAAACGTCGAGCAATTGCTCAGAGATGAAAAGTGCCAGCACTGAAAGCTGTTGCTAGCCAGCACCCTTCCTTGGAAGTGCTTTTGTAGCCCTAAGAACACTGGGGCTCTGGGCTTCTCTAGCCACCTAATCTTCTGCTCATCCTCTCGCGCACTCTAAAGAGAGCTCAGGTGAGAAATTTCAAACGTCGAGCAATTGCTCAGAGATGAAAAGTGCCAGCACTGAAAGGTGTTGCTAGCCAGCACCCTTCCTTGGAAGTGCTTTCACAGGCGCAGTTAACACTGGGGCTTTGCGCTTTTCTACCCACCAAACGTCACCGTCATTCTCTTTCCATCTCGTAGACACGAGCTGAGAGATTGCAAACGTCGAGCAATTGCTCAGAGATGAAAAGTGCCAGCACTGAAAGCTCTTGCTAGCCAGCACCCTTCCTTGGAAGCGCTCTTGTAGCCCTTAGAACACTGGGGCTCTGGGCTTCCTTAGCCACCTAATCTTCTGCTCATCCTCTCGCGCACTCTAAAGAGAGCTCAGGTGAGAAATTGCAAACGTCGAGCAATTGCTCAGAGATGAAAAGTGCCAGCACAGAAAGCTGTTGCTAGCCAGCACCCTTCCTTGGAAGTGCTTTTGTAGGCCTAAGAACACTGGGGCTCTGGGCTTCTCTAGCCACCTAATCTTCTGCTCATCCTCTCGCGCACTCTAAAGAGAGCTCAGGTGAGAAATTGCAAATGTCGAGCAATTGCTCAGAGATGAAAAGTGCCAGCACTGAAAGCTGTTGCCAGCCAGCACCCTTCCTTGGAAGCGCTTTCACAGGCGCAGCAACACTGGGGCTTTGCGCTTCTCTAGCCACCAAACGTCACGGTCAGTCTCTTTCCATCTCGTAGACACGAGCTGAGAGATTGCAAATGTCGAGCAATTGCTCAGAGATGAAAAGTGCCAGCACTGACAGCTCTTGCTAGCCAGCACCCTTCCTTGGAAGCGCTCTTGTAGCCCTTAGAACACTGGGGCTCTGGGCTTCTCCAGCCACGTAATCTTCTGCTCATCCTCTCGCGCACTCTAAAGAGAGCTCAGGTGAGAAATTGCAAACGTCGAGCAATTGCTCAGAGATGAAAAGTGCCAGCACTGAAAGCTCTTGCTAGCCAGCACCCTTCCTTGGAAGTGCTTTTGTAGGCCTAAGAACACTGGGGCTCTGGGCTTCTCTAGCCACCTAATCTTCTGCTCATCCTCTCGTGCACTCTAAAGAGAGCTCAGGTGAGAAATTGCAAACGTCCAGCAATTGCTCAGAGATGAAAAGTGCCAGCACTGAAAGCTGTTGCCAGCCAGCACCCTTCCTTGGAAGCGCTTTCACAGGCGCAGCAACACTGGGGCTTTGCGCTTCTCTAGCCACCAAACGTCACGGTCAGTCTCTTTCCATCTCGTAGACACGAGCTGAGAGATTGCAAACGTCGAGCAATTGCTCAGAGATGAAAAGTGCCAGCACTGAAAGCTCTTGCTAGCCAGCACCCTTCCTTGGAAGTGCTTTTGTAGCCCTAAGAACACTGGGGCTCTGGGCTTCTCTAGCCACTTAATCTTCTGCTCATCCTCTCGCGCACTCTAAAGAGAGCTCAGGTGAGAAATTGCAAACGTCGAGCAATTGCTCAGAGATGAAAAGTGCCAGCAGTGAAAGCTGTTGCTAGCCAGCACCCTTCCTTGGAAGCGCTTTCACAGGCGCAGCAACACTGGGGCTTTGCGCTTTTCTACCCACCAAACGTCACGGTCGTTCTCTTTCCATCTCGTAGACACGAGCTGAGAGATTGCAAACGTCGAGCAATTGCTCAGAGATGAAAAGTGCCAGCACTGAAAGCTCTTGCTAGCCGGCACCCTTCCATGGAATTGCTTTTGTAGGCCTAAGAACACTGGGGCTCTGGGCTTCTCTAGCCACCTAATCTTGTGCTCATCCTCTCGCGCACTCTAAAGAGAGCTCAGGTGAGAAATTGCAAACGTCGAGCAATTGCTCAGAGATGAAAAGTGCCAGCACTGAAAGCTCTTGCTAGCCAGCACCCTTCCTTGGAAGCGCTTTTGTAGGCCTAAGAACACTGGGGCTCTGGGCTTCTCTAGCCACCTAATCTTCTGCTCATCCTCTCGCGCACTCTAAAGAGAGCTCAGGTGAGAAATTGCAAACGTCGAGCAATTGCTCAGAGATGAAAAGTGCCAGCACTGAAAGCTGTTGCTAGCCAGCACCCTTCCTTGGAAGTGCTTTCACAGGCGCAGTAACACTGGGGCTTTGCGCTTCTCTAGCCACCAAACGTCACGGTCAGTCTCTTTCCATCTCGTAGACACGAGCTGAGAGATTGCAAACGTCGAGCAATTGCTCAGAGATGAAAAGTGCCAGCACTGAAAGCTGTTGCTAGCCAGCACCCTTCCTTGGAAGTGCTTTTGTAGCCCTATGAACACTGGGGCTCTTGGCTTCTGTAGCCACCTAATCTTCTGCTCATCCTCTCTCGTACTCTAAAGAGAGCTCAGGTGAGAAATTGCAAATGTCGAGCAATTGCTCAGAGATGAAAAGTGCCAGCACTGAAAGCTCTTGCTAGCCAGCACCCTTCCTTGGAAGCGCTTTCACAGGCGCAGCAACACTGGGGCTTTGCGCTTCTCTAGCCACCAAACGTCACGGTCAGTCTCTTTCCATCTCGTAGACACGAGCTGAGAGATTGCAAACGTCGAGCAATTGCTCAGAGATGAAAAGTGCCAGCACTGAAAGCTCTTGCTAGCCAGCACCCTTCCTTGGAAGCGCTCTTGTAGCCCTTAGATCACTGGGGCTCTGTGCTTCTCTAGCCACCTAATCTTCTGCTCATCCTCTCGCGCACTCTAAAGAGAGCTCAGGTGAGAAATTGCAAACGTTGAGCAATTGCTCAGAGATGAAAAGTGCCAGCACTGAAAGCTCTTGCTAGCCAGCACCCTTCCTTGGAAGCGCTTTTGTAGCCCTATGAACACTGGGGCTCTGGGCTTCTCTAGCCACCTCATCTTCTGCTCATCCTCTCGCGCACTCTAAAGAGAGCTCAGGTGAGAAATTGCAAACGTCCAGCAATTGCTCAGAGATGAAAAGTGCCAGCACTGAAAGCTGTTGCTAGCCAGCATCCTTCCTTGGAAGCGCTTTCACAGGCGCAGCAACACTGGGGCTTTGCGCTTCTCTAGCCACCAAATGTCACGGTCACTATCTCTCCGTCTCGTAGACACGAGCTGAGAGATTGCAAACGTCGAGCAATTGCTCAGAGATGAAAAGTGCCAGCACTGAAAGCTCTTGCTAGCCAGCACCCTTCCTTGGAAGTGCTTTTGTAGCCCTAAGAACACTGGGGCTCTGGGCTTCTCTAGCCACCTAATCTTCTGCTCATCCTCTCTCGTACTCTAAAGAGAGCTCAGGTGAGAAATTGCAAAGGTCGAGCAATTGCTCAGAGATGAAAAGTGCCAGCACTGAAAGCTGTTGCTAGCCAGCACCCTTCCTTGGAAGCGTTTTCACAGGCGCAGCAACACTGGGGCTTTGCGCTTCTCTACCCACCAAACGTCACGGTCATTCTCTTTCCATCTCGTAGACACGAGCTGAGAGATTGCAAACGTCGAGCAATTGCTCAGAGATGAAAAGTGCCAGCACTGAAAGCTCTTGCTAGCCAGCACCCTTCCTTGGAAACGCTTTTGTAGGCCTAAGAACACTGGGGCTATGTGCTTCTCTAGCCACCTAATCTTCTGCTCATCCTCTCGCACACTCTAAAGAGAGCTCAGGTGAGAAATTGCAAACGTTGAGCAATTGCTCAGAGATGAAAAGTGCCAGCACTGAAAGCTGTTGCTAGCCAGCACCCTTCCTTGGAAGCGCTTTCACAGGCGCAGCAACACTGGGGCTTTGCGCTTCTCTAGCCACCAAACGTCATGGTCACTATCTCTCCGTCTTGTAGACACGAGCTGAGAAATTGCAAACGTCGAGCAATTGCTCAGAGATGAAAAGTGCCAGCACTGAAAGCTGTTGCTAGCCAGCACCCTTCCTTGGAAGCGCTTTTGTAGCCCTAAGAACACTGGGGCTCTGGGCTTCTCTAGCCACCTCATCTTCTGCTCATCCTCTCGCGCACTCTAAAGAGAGCTCAGGTGAGAAATTGCAAACATCGAGCAATTGCTCAGAGATGAAAAGTGCCAGCACTGAAAGCTGTTGCTAGCCAGCACCCTTCCTTGGAAGCGCTTTCACAGGCGCAGCAACACTGGGGTTTTGCGCTTCTCTAGCCACCAAACGTCACGATCACTATCTCTCCGTCTTGTAGACACGATCTGAGAGATCGCAAACGTCGAGCAATTGCTCAGAGATGAAAAGTGCCAGCACTGAAAGCTCTTGCTAGCCAGCACCCTTCCTTGGAAGCGCTTTTGTAGCCCTTAGAACACTGGGGCTCTGGGCTTGTCTAGACACCTAATCTTCTGCTCATCCTCTCGCGCACTCTAAAGAGAGCTCAGGTGAGAAATTGCAAAGGTCGAGCAATTGCTCAGAGATGAAAAGTGCCAGCACTGAAAGCTGTTGCTAGCCAGCACCCTTCCTTGAAAGCGCTTTCACAGGCGCAGCAACGCTGGGGCTTTGCGCTTCTCTAGCCACCAAACGTCACGGTCACTATCTCTCCGTCTCGTAGACACGAACTGAGAGATTGCAAACGTCGAGCAATTGCTCAGAGATGAAAAGTGCCAGCACTGAAAGCTGTTGCTAGCCAGCACCCTTCCTTGGAAGCGCTTTCACAGGCGCAGCAACACTGGGGCTTTGCGCTTCTCTAGCCACCAAACGTCACGGTCAGTCTCTTTCCGTCTCGTAGACACGAGCTGAGAGATTGCAAACGTCGAGCAATTGCTCAGAGATGAAAAGTGCCAGCACTGAAAGCTCTTGCTAGCCAGCACCCTTCTTTGGAAGTGCTTTTGTAGCCCTATGAACACTGGGGCTCTGGGCTTCTCTTGCCACCTAATCTTCTGCTCATCCTCTCTCGTACTCTAAAGAGAGCTCAGGTGAGAAATTGCAAAGGTCGAGCAATTGCTCAGAGATGAAAAGTGCCAGCACTGAAAGCTGTTGCTAGCCAGCACCCTTCCTTGGAAGCGCTTTCACAGGCGCAGCAACACTGGGGCTTTGCGCTTCTCTACCCACCAAACGTCACGGTCAGACTCTTTCCATCTCGTAGACACGAGCTGAGAGATTGCAAACGTCGAGCAATTGCTCAGAGATGAAAAGTGCCAGCACTGAAAGCTGTTGCTAGCCAGCACCCTTCCTTGGAAACGCTTTTGTAGGCCTAAGAACACTGGGGCTATGTGCTTCTCTAGCCACCTAATCTTCTGCTCATCCTCTCGCGCACTCTAAAGAGAGCTCAGGTGAGAAATTGCAAACGTTGAGCAATTGCTCAGAGATGAAAAGTGCCAGCACTGAAAGCTGTTGCTAGCCAGCACCCTTCCTTGGAAGCGCTTTTGTAGCCCTAAGAACAGTGGGGCTCTGGGCTTCTCTAGCCACCTCATCTTCTGCTCATCCTCTCTCGTACTCTAAAGAGAGCTCAGGTGAGAAATTGCAAATGTCGAGCAATTGCTCAGAGATGAAAAGTGCCAGCACTGAAAGCTGTTGCTAGCCAGCACCCTTCCTTGGAAGCGCTTTCACAGGCGCAGCAACACTGGGGCTTTGCGCTTCTCTACCCACCAAAGGTCACGGTCAGACTCTTTCCATCTCGTAGACACGAGCTGAGAGATTGCAAACGTCGAGCAATTGCTCAGAGATGAAAAGTGCCAGCACTGAAAGCTCTTGCTAGCCAGCACCCTTCCTTGGAAGCGCTCTTGTAGCCCTTAGAACACTGGGGCTCTGGGCTTCTCCAGCCACCTAATCTTCTGCTCATCCTCTCGCGCACTCTAAAGAGAGCTCAGGTGAGAAATTGCAAACGTTGAGCAATTGCTCAGAGATGAAAAGTGCCAGCACTGAAAGCTGTTGCTAGCCAGCACCCTTCCTTGGAAGTGCTTTTGTAGGCCTAAGAACACTGGGGCTCTGGGCTTCTCTAGCCACCTAATCTTCTGCTCATCCTCTCGCGCACTCTAAAGAGAGCTCAGGTGAGAAATTGCAAACGTCGAGCAATTGCTCAGCGATGAAAAGTGCCAGCTCTGAAAGCTGTTGCTAGCCAGCACCCTTCCTTGGAAGCGCTTTTGTAGGCCTAAGAACACTGGGGCTCTGGGCTTCTCTAGCCACCTCATCTTCTGCTCATCCTCTCTCTTACTCTAAAGAGAGCTCAGGTGAGAAATTGCAAATGTCGAGCAATTGCTCAGAGATGAAAAGTGCCAGCACTGAAAGCTGTTGCTAGCCAGCACCCTTCCTTGGAAGCGCTTTCACAGGCGCAGCAACACTGGGGCTTTGCGCTTCTCTACCCACCAAACGTCACGGTCAGACTCTTTCCATCTCGTAGACACGAGCTGAGAGATTGCAAACGTCGAGCAATTGCTCAGAGATGAAAAGTGCCAGCACTGAAAGCTGTTGCTAGCCAGCACCCTTCCTTGGAAGCGCTCTTGTAGCCCTTAGAACACTGGGGCTCTGGGCTTCTCTAGCCAACTAATCTTCTGCTCATCCTCTCGCGCACTCTAAAGAGAGCTCAGGTGAGAAATTGCAAACGTTGAGCAATTGCTCAGAGATGAAAAGTGCCAGCACTGAAAGCTGTTGCTAGCCAGCACCCTTCCTTGGAAGTGCTTTTGTAGCCCTAAGAACACTGGGGCTCTGGGCTTCTCTAGCCACCTAATCTTCTGCTCATCCTCTCGCGCACTCTAAAGAGAGCTCAGGTGTGAAATTGCAAAGGTCGAGCAATTGCTCAGAGATGAAAAGTGCCAGCACTGAAAGCTGTTGCCAGCCAGCACCCTTCCTTGGAAGCGCTTTCACAGGCGCAGCAACACTGGGGCTTTGCGCTTCTCTAGCCACCAAACGTCACAGTCACTATCTCTCCGTCTCGTAGACACGAACTGAGAGATTGCAAACGTCGAGCAATTGCTCAGAGATGAAAAGTGCCAGCACTGAAAGCTCTTGCTAGCCAGCACCCTTCCTTGGAAGTGCTTTTGTAGCCCTAAGAACACTGGGGCTCTGGGCTTCTCTAGCCACTTAATCTTCTGCTCATCCTCTCGCACACTCTAAAGAGAGCTCAGGTGAGAAATTGCAAACGTCGAGCAATTGCTCAGAGATGAAAAGTGCCAGCACTGAAAGCTGTTGCTAGCCAGCACCCTTCCTTGGAAGCGCTTTCACAGGCGCAGCAACACTGGGGCTTTGCGCTTCTCTAGCCACCAAACGTCACAGTCACTATCTCTCCGTCTCGTAGACACGAGCTGAGAGATTGCAAACGTCGAGCAATTGCTCAGAGATGAAAAGTGCCAGCACTGAAAGCTGTTGCTAGCCAGCATCCTTCCTTGGAAGCGCTTTCACAGGCGCAGCAACACTGGGGCTTTGCGCTTCTCTAGCCACCAAACGTCACCGTCATTCTCTTTCCATCTCGTAGACACGAGCTGAGAGATTGCAAACGTCGAGCAATTGCTCAGAGATGAAAAGTGCCAGCACTGAAAGCTCTTGCTAGCCGGCACCCTTCCTTGGAAGTGCTTTTGTAGGCCTAAGAACACTGGGGCTCTGGGCTTCTCTAGCCACCTAATCTTCTGCTCATCCTCTCGCGCACTCTAAAGAGAGCTCAGGTGAGAAATTGCAAACGTCGAGCAATTGCTCAGAGATGAAAAGTGCCAGCACTGAAAGCTGTTGCTAGCCAGCACCCTTCCTTGGAAGCGCTTTTGTAACCCTAAAAACACTGGGGCTCTGGGCTTCTCTAGCCACCTCATCTTCTGCTCATCCTCTCGCGCACTCTAAAGAGAGCTCAGGTGAGAAATTGCAAACGTCGAGCAATTGCTCAGAGATGAAAAGTGCCAGCACTGAAAGGTGTTGCTAGCCAGCACCCTTCCTTGGAAGTGCTTTCACAGGCGCAGTAACACTGGGGCTTTGCGCTTCTCTAGCCACCAAACGTCACGGTCATTCTCTTTCCATCTCGTAGACATGAGCTGAGAGATTGCAAACGTCGAGCAATTGCTCAGAGATGAAAAGTGCCAGCACTGAAAGCTGTTGCTAGCCAGCACCCTTCCTTGGAAGTGCTTTTGTAGCCCTATGAACACTGGGGCTCTTGGCTTCTCTAGCCACCTAATCTTCTGCTCATCCTCTCGCGCAGTCTAAAGAGAGCTCAGGTGAGAAATTGCAAACGTCGAGCAATTGCTCAGAGATGAAAAGTGCCAGCACTGAAAGCTGTTGCTAGCCAGCACCCTTCCTTGGAAGCGCTTTTGTAGGCCTAAGAACACTGGGGCTCTGGGCTTCTCTAGCCACCTCATCTTCTGCTCATCCTCTCGCGCACTCTAAAGAGAGCTCAGGTGAGAAATTGCAAACGTCGAGCAATTGCTCAGAGATGAAAAGTGCCAGCACTGAAAGCTGTTGCTAGCCAGCACCCTTCCTTGGAAGCGCTTTCACAGGCGCAGCAACACTGGGGCTTTGCGCTTCTCTACCCACCAAAGGTCACGGTCACTCTCTTTCCGTCTCGTAGACACGAGCTGAGAGATTGCAAACGTCGAGCAATTGCTCAGAGATGAAAAGTGCCAGCACTGAAAGCTCTTGCTAGCCGGCACCCTTCCTTGGAAGCGCTTTTGTAGCCCTAAGAACACTGGGGCTCTGGGCTTCTCTAGCCACCTCATCTTCTGCTCATCCTCTCGCGCACTCTAAAGAGAGCTCAGGTGAGAAATTGCAAACGTTGAGCAATTGCTCAGAGATGAAAAGTGCCAGCACTGAAAGCTGTTGCTAGCCAGCACCCTTCCTTGGAAGCGCTTTCACAGGCGCAGCAACACTGGGGCTTTGCGCTTCTCTAGCCACCAAACGTCACGGTCATTCTCTTTCCGTCTCGTAGACACGAGCTGAGAGATTGCAAACGTCGAGCAATTGCTCAGAGATGAAAAGTGCCAGCACTGAAAGCTCTTGCTAGCCAGCACCCTTCCTTGGAAGTGCTTTTGTAGCCCTATGAACACTGGGGCTCTGGGCTTCTCTAGCCACCTCATCTTCTGCTCATCCTCTCTCGTACTCTAAAGAGAGATCAGGTGAGAAATTGCAAATGTCGAGCAATTGCTCAGAGATGAAAAGTGCCAGAACTGAAAGCTGTTGCTAGCCAGCACCCTTCCTTGGAAGCGCTTTCAGAGGCGCAGCAACACTGGGGCTTTGCGCTTCTCTACCCACCAAATGTCACGGTCATTCTCTTTCCATCTCGTAGACACGAGCTGAGAGATTGCAAACGTCGAGCAATTGCTCAGAGATGAAAAGTGCCAGCACTGAAAGCTCTTGCTAGCCAGCACCCTTCCTTGGAAGCGCTCTTGTAGCCCTTAGAACACTGGGGCTCTGGGCTTCTCTAGCCACCTAATCTTCTGCTCATCCTCTCGCGCACTCTAAAGAGAGCTCAGGTGAGAAATTGCAAAGGTCGAGCAATTGCTCAGAGATGAAAAGTGCCAGCACTGAAAGCTCATGCTAGCCAGCACCCTTCCTTGGAAGCGCTTTTGTAGGCCTAAGAACACTGGGGCTCTGGGCTTCTCTAGCCACCTAATCTTCTGCTCATCCTCTCTCGTACTCTAACGAGAGCTCAGGTGAGAAATTGCAAAGGTCGAGCAATTGCTCAGAGATGAAAAGTGCCAGCACTGAAAGCTCTTGCTAGCCAGCACCCTTCCTTGGAAGCGCTTTCACAGGCGCAGCAACACTGGGGCTTTGCGCTTCTCTAGCCACGAAAGGTCACGGTCAGTCTCTTTCCATCTCGTAGACACGAGCTGAGAGATTGCAAACGTCGAGCAATTGCTCAGAGATGAAAAGTGCCAGCACTGAAAGCTCTTGCTAGCCAGCACCCTTCCTTGGAAGCGCTTTTGTAGCCCTAAGAACACTGGGGCTCTGGGCTTCTCTAGCCACCTCATCTTCTGCTCATCCTCTCGCGCACTCTAAAGAGAGCTCAGGTGAGAAATTGCAAACGTTGAGCAATTGCTCAGAGATGAAAAGTGCCAGCACTGAAAGCTGTTGCTAGCCAGCACCCTTCCTTGGAAGCGCTTTCACAGGCGCAGCAACACTGGGGCTTTGCGCTTCTCTAGCCACCAAACGTCACGGTCATTCTCTTTCCGTCTCGTAGACACGAGCTGAGAGATTGCAAACGTCGAGCAATTGCTCAGAGATGAAAAGTGCCAGCACTGAAAGCTCTTGCTAGCCAGCACCCTTCCTTGGAAGTGCTTTTGTAGCCCTATGAACACTGGGGCTCTGGGCTTCTCTAGCCACCTCATCTTCTGCTCATCCTCTTGCGCACTCTAAAGAGAGCTCAGGTGAGAAATTGCAAATGTCGAGCAATTGCTCAGAGATGAAAAGTGCCAGAACTGAAAGCTGTTGCTAGCCAGCACCCTTCCTTGGAAGCGCTTTCAGAGGCGCAGCAACACTGGGGCTTTGCGCTTCTCTACCCACCAAATGTCACGGTCATTCTCTTTCCATCTCGTAGACACGAGCTGAGAGATTGCAAACGTCGAGCAATTGCTCAGAGATGAAAAGTGCCAGCACTGAAAGCTCTTGCTAGCCAGCACCCTTCCTTGGAAGCGCTCTTGTAGCCCTTAGAACACTGGGGCTCTGGGCTTCTCTAGCCACCTAATCTTCTGCTCATCCTCTCGCGCACTCTAAAGAGAGCTCAGGTGAGAAATTGCAAAGGTCGAGCAATTGCTCAGAGATGAAAAGTGCCAGCACTGAAAGCTCATGCTAGCCAGCACCCTTCCTTGGAAGCGCTTTTGTAGGCCTAAGAACACTGGGGCTCTGGGCTTCTCTAGCCACCTAATCTTCTGCTCATCCTCTCTCGTACTCTAACGAGAGCTCAGGTGAGAAATTGCAAAGGTCGAGCAATTGCTCAGAGATGAAAAGTGCCAGCACTGAAAGCTCTTGCTAGCCAGCACCCTTCCTTGGAAGCGCTTTCACAGGCGCAGCAACACTGGGGCTTTGCGCTTCTCTAGCCACGAAAGGTCACGGTCAGTCTCTTTCCATCTCGTAGACACGAGCTGAGAGATTGCAAACGTCGAGCAATTGCTCAGAGATGAAAAGTGCCAGCACTGAAAGCTCTTGCTAGCCAGCACCCTTCCTTGGAAAGTGCTTTTGTACCCCTTAGAACACTGGGGCTCTGGGCTTCTCTAGCCACCTAATCTTTTGCTCATCCTCTCGCGCACTCTAAAGAGAGCTCAGGTGAGAAATTGCAAACGTCGAGCAATTGCTCAGAGATGAAAAGTGCCAGCACTGAAAGCTCTTGCAAGCCAGCACCGTTCCTTGGAAGCGCTTTCACAGGCGCAGCAACACTGGGGCTTTGCGCTTCTCTACCCACCAAACGTCACGGTCAGTCTCTTTCCATCTCGTAGACACGAGCTGAGAAATTGCAAAAGTCGAGCAATTGCTCAGAGATGAAAAGTGCCAGCACTGAAAGCTCTTGCTAGCTAGCACCCTTCCTTGGAAGCGCTTTTGTAGCCCTAAGAACACTGGGGCTCTGGGCTTCTCTAGCCACCTAATCTTCTGCTCATCCTCTCTCGTACTCTAACGAGAGCTCAGGTGAGAAATTGCAAACGTCGAGCAATTGCTCAGAGATGAAAAGTGCCAGCACTGAAAGCTGTTGCCAGCCAGCACCCTTCCTTGGAAGCGCTTTCACAGGCGCAGCAACACTGGGACTTTGCGCTTCTCTAGCCACCAAATGTCACGGTCATTCTCTTTCCGTCTCGTAGACACGAGCTGAGAGATTGCAAAAGTCGAGCAATTGCTCAGAGATGAAAAGTGCCAGCACTGAAAGCTCTTGCTAGCCAGCACCCTTCCTTGGAAGTGCTTTTGTAGCCCTTAGAACACTGGGGCTCTGGGCTTGTCTAGCCACCTAGTCTTCTGCTCATCCTCTCGCGCACTCTAAAGAGAGCTCAGGTGAGAAATTGCAAACGTCGAGCAATTGCTCAGAGATGAAAAGTGCCAGCACTGAAAGCTCTTGCTAGCCAGCACCCTTCCTTGGAAGCGCTTTCACAGGTGCAGCAACACTGAGGCTTTGCGCTTCTCTAGCCACCAAACGTCACGGTCACTATCTCTCCGTCTCGTAGACACGAGCTGAGAAATTGCAAACGTCGAGCAATTGCTCAGAGATGAAAAGTGCCAGCACTGAAAGCTCTTGCTAGCTAGCACCCTTCCTTGGAAGCGCTTTTGTAGCCCTAAGAACACTGGGGCTCTGGGCTTCTCTAGCCACCTCATCTTCTGCTCATCCTCTCGCGCACTCTAAAGAGAGCTCAGGTGAGAAATTGCAAACGTCGAGCAATTGCTCAGAGATGAAAAGTGCCAGCACTGAAAGCTGTTGCTAGCCAGCACCCTTCCTAGGAAGCGCTTTCACAGGCGCAGTAACACTGGGACTTTGCGCTTCTCTAGCCACCAAACGTCACGGTCATTCTCTTTCCATCTCGTAGACACGAGCTGAGAGATTGCAAACGTCGAGCAATTGCTCAGAGATGAAAAGTGCCAGCACTGAAAGCTGTTGCTAGCCAGCACCCTTCCTTGGAAGTGCTTTTGTAGCCCTATGAACACTGGGGCTCTTGGCTTCTCTAGCCACCTAATCTTCTGCTCATCCTCTCGCGCACTCTAAAGAGAGCTCAGGTGAGAAATTGCAAACGTCGAGCAATTGCTCAGAGATGAAAAGTGCCAGCACTGAAAGCTGTTGCTAGCCAGCACCCTTCCTTGGAAGCGCTTTCACAGGCGCAGCAACACTGGGGCTTTGCGCTTCTCTACCCACCAAACGTCACGGTCAGTCTCTTTCCATCTCGTAGACACGAGCTGAGAGATTGCAAACGTCGAGCAATTGCTCAGAGATGAAAAGTGCCAGCACTGAAAGCTCTTGCTAGCCAGCACCCTTCCTTGGAAACGCTCTTGTAGCCCTTAGAACACTGGGGCTCTGGGCTTCTCTAGCCACCTAATCTTCTGCTCATCCTCTCGCGCACTCTAAAGAGAGCTCAGGTGAGAAATTGCAAAGGTCGAGCAATTGCTCAGAGATGAAAAGTGCCAGCACTGAAAGCTCTTGCAAGCCAGCACCCTTCCTTGGAAGCGCTTTTGTAGCCCTAAGAACATGGGGCTCTGGGCTTCTCGAGCCACCTAATCTTCTGCTCATCCTCTCGCGCACTCTAAAGAGAGCTCAGGTGAGAAATTGCAAATGTCGAGCAATTGCTCAGAGATGAAAAGTGCCAGCACTGAAAGCTCTTGCTAGCCAGCACCCTTCCTTGGAAGCGCTTTCACAGGCGCAGCAACACTGGGGCTTTGCGCTTCTCTAGCCACCAAACGTCACGGTCAGTCTCTTTCCATCTCGTAGACACGAGCTGAGAGATTGCAAACGTCGAGCAATTGCTCAGAGATGAAAAGTGCCAGCACTGAAAGCTGTTGCTAGCCAGCACCCTTCCTTGGAAGCGCTTTCACAGGCGCAGCAACACTGGGGCTTTGCGCTTCTCTACCCACCAAAGGTCACGGTCAGTCTCTTTCCATCTCGTAGACACGAGCTGAGAAATTGCAAACGTCGAGCAATTGCTCAGAGATGAAAAGTGCCAGCACTGAAAGCTCTTGCTAGCCGGCACCCTTCCTTGGAAGTGCTTTTGTAGGCCTAAGAACACTGGGGCTCTGGGCTTCTCTAGCCACCTAATCTTCTGCTCATCCTCTCGCGCACTCTAAAGAGAGCTCAGGTGAGAAATTGCAAACGTCGAGCAATTGCTCAGAGATGAAAAGTGCCAGCACTGAAAGCTGTTGCTAGCCAGCACCCTTCCTTGGAAGTGCTTTTGTAGCCCTAAGAACACTGGGGCTCTGGGCTTCTCTAGCCACCTCATCTTCTGCTCATCCTCTCGCGCACTCTAAAGAGAGCTCAGGTGAGAAATTGCAAACGTCGAGCAATTGCTCAGAGATGAAAAGTGCCAGCACTGAAAGCTGTTGCTAGCCAGCACCCTTCCTTGGAAGTGCTTTCACAGGCGCAGTAACACTGGGGCTTTGCGCTTCTCTAGCCACCAAACGTCACGGTCATTCTCTTTCCATCTCGTAGACACGAGCTGAGAGATTGCAAACGTCAAGCAATTGCTCAGAGATGAAAAGTGCCAGCACTGAAAGCTCTTGCTAGCCAGCACCCTTCCTTGGAAGTGCTTTTGTAGGCCTAAGAACAGTGGGGCTCTGGGCTTCTCTAGCCACCTAATCTTCTGCTCATCCTCTCGCGCACTCTAAAGAGAGCTCAGGTGAGAAATTGCAAACGTCGAGCAATTGCTCAGAGATGAAAAGTGCCAGCACTGAAAGCTGTTGCTAGCCAGCACCCTTCCTTGGAAGCGCTTTCACAGGCGCAGCAACACTGGGGCTTTGCGCTTCTCTACCCACCAAATGTCACGGTCACTATCTCTCCGTCTTGTAGACACGAGCTGAGAGATTGCAAACGTCGAGCAATTGCTCAGAGATGAAAAGTGCCAGCACTGAAAGCTGTTGCTAGCCAGCACCCTTCCTTGGAAGTGCTTTTGTAGCCCTAAGAACACTGGGGCTCTGGGCTTCTCTAGCCACCTAATCTTCTGCTCATCGTCTCGCGCACTCTAAAGAGAGCTCAGGTGAGAAATTGCAAACGTCGAGCAATTGCTCAGAGATGAAAAGTGCCAGCACTGAAAGCTGTTGCTAGCCAGCAGCCTTCCTTGGAAGCGCTTTCACAGGCGCAGCAACACTGGGGCTTTGCGCTTCTCTAGCCACCAAACGTCACGGTCAGTCTCTTTCCATCTCGTAGACACGAGCTGAGAGATTGCAAACGTCGAGCAATTGCTCAGAGATGAAAAGTGCCAGCACTGAAAGCTGTTGCTAGCCAGCACCCTTCCTTGGAAGCGCTTTTGTAGGCCTAAGAACACTGGGGCTCTGGGCTTCTCTAGCCACCTAATCTTCTGCTCATCCTCTCGCGCACTCTAAAGAGAGCTCAGGTGAGAAATTGCAAACGTCGAGCAATTGCTCAGAGATGAAAAGTGCCAGCACTGAAAGCTCTTGCTAGCCAGCACCCTTCCTTGGAAGCGCTTTCACAGGCGCAGCAACACTGGGGCTTTGCGCTTCTCTAGCCACCAAATGTCACGGTCATTCTCTTTCCGTCTCGTAGACACGAGCTGAGAGATTGCAAAAGTCGAGCAATTGCTCAGAGATGAAAAGTGCCAGCACTGAAAGCTCTTGCTAGCCAGCACCCTTCCTTGGAAGTGCTTTTGTAGGCCTAAGAACACTGGGGCTCTGGGCTTCTCTAGCCACCTAATCTTCTGCTCATCCTCTCGCGCACTCTAAAGAGAGCTCAGGTGAGAAATTGCAAACGTCGAGCAATTGCTCAGAGATGAAAAGTGCCAGCACTGAAAGCTCTTGCTACCCAGCACCCTTCCTTGGAAGCGCTTTCACAGGCGCAGCAACACTGGGGCTTTGCGCTTCTCTAGCCACCAAACGTCACGGTCACTATCTCTCCGTCTTCTAGACACGAGCTGAGAAATTGCAAAGGTCGAGCAATTGCTCAGAGATGAAAAGTGCCAGCACTGAAAGCTCTTGCTAGCTAGCACCCTTCCTTGGAAGCGCTTTTGTAGCCCTAAGAACACTGGGGCTCTGGGCTTCTCTAGCCACCTAATCTTCTGCTCATCCTCTCTCGTACTCTAACGAGAGCTCAGGTGAGAAATTGCAAATGTCGAGCAATTGCTCAGAGATGAAAAGTGCCAGCACTGAAAGCTCTTGCTAGCCAGCACCCTTCCTTGGAAGCGCTTTCACAGGCGCAGCAACACTGGGGCTTTGCGCTTCTCTAGCCACCAAACGTCACGGTCATTCTCTTTCCATCTCGTAGACACGAGCTAAGAGATTGCAAACGTCGAGCAATTGCTCAGAGATGAAAAGTGCCAGCACTGAAAGCTGTTGCTAGCCAGCACCCTTCCTTGGAAGTGCTTTTGTAGCCCTATGAACACTGGGGCTCTGGGCTTCTCTAGCCACCTAATCTTCTGCTCATCCTCTCGCGCACTCTAAAGAGAGCTCAGGTGAGAAATTGCAAACGTCGAGCAATTGCTCAGAGATGAAAAGTGCCACCACTGAAAGCTGTTGCTAGCCAGCACCCTTCCTTGGAAGCGCTTTCACAGGCGCAGCAACACTGGGGCTTTGCGCTTCTCTAGCCACCAAACGTCACGGTCAGTCTCTTTCCATCTCGTAGACACGAGCTGAGAGATTGCAAACGTCGAGCAATTGCTCAGAGATGAAAAGTGCCAGCACTGAAAGCTCTTGCTAGCCAGCACCCTTCCTTGGAAGCGCTTTTGTAGCCCTAAGAACACTGGGGCTCTGGGCTTCTCTAGCCACCTAATCTTCTGCTCATCCTCTCGCGCACTCTAAAGAGAGCTCAGGTGAGAAATTGCAAACGTCGAGCAATTGCTCAGAGATGAAAAGTGCCAGCACTGAAAGCTGTTGCTAGCCAGCACCCTTCCTTGGAAGTGCTTTCACAGGCGCAGTAACACTGGGGCTTTGCGCTTCTCTAGCCACCAAACGTCACGGTCATTCTCTTTCCATCTCGTAGACACGAGCTGAGAGATTGCAAACGTCCGGCAATTGCTCAGAGATGAAAAGTGCCAGCACTGAAAGCTCTTGCTAGCCAGCACCCTTCCTTGGAAGTGCTTTTGTAAGCCTAAGAACAGTGGGGCTCTGGGCTTCTCTAGCCACCTAATCTTCTGCTCATCCTCTCGCGCACTCTAAAGAGAGCTCAGGTGAGAAATTGCAAACGTCGAGCAATTGCTCAGAGATGAAAAGTGCCAGCACTGAAAGCTGTTGCTAGCCAGCACCCTTCCTTGGAAGCGCTTTCACAGGCGCAGCAACACTGGGGCTTTGCGCTTCTCTACCCACCAAATGTCACGGTCACTATCTCTCCGTCTTGTAGACACGAGCTGAGAGATTGCAAACGTCGAGCAATTGCTCAGAGATGAAAAGTGCCAGCACTGAAAGCTGTTGCTAGCCAGCACCCTTCCTTGGAAGTGCTTTTGTAGCCCTAAGAACACTGGGGCTCTGGGCTTCTCTAGCCACCTAATCTTCTGCTCATCGTCTCGCGCACTCTAAAGAGAGCTCAGGTGAGAAATTGCAAAGGTCGAGCAATTGCTCAGAGATGAAAAGTGCCAGCACTGAAAGCTGTTGCTAGCCAGCACCCTTCCTTGGAAGCGCTTTCACAGGCGCAGCAACACTGGGGCTTTGCGCTTCTCTAGCCACCAAACGTCACGGTCAGTCTCTTTCCATCTCGTAGACACGAGCTGAGAGATTGCAAACGTCGAGCAATTGCTCAGAGATGAAAAGTGCCAGCACTGAAAGCTGTTGCTAGCCAGCACCCTTCCTTGGAAGTGCTTTTGTAGGCCTAAGAACACTGGGGCTCTGGGCTTCTCTAGCCACCTAATCTTCTGCTCATCCTCTCGCGCACTCTAAAGAGAGCTCAGGTGAGAAATTGCAAACGTCGAGCAATTGCTCAGAGATGAAAAGTGCCAGCACTGAAAGCTCTTGCTAGCCAGCACCCTTCCTTGGAAGCGCTTTCACAGGCGCAGCAACACTGGGGCTCTGGGCTTCTCTAGCCACCTCATCTTCTGCTCATCCTCTCGCGCACTCTAAAGAGAGCTCAGGTGAGAAATTGCAAACGTCAAGCAATTGCTCAGAGATGAAAAGTGCCAGCACTGAAAGCTGTTGCCAGCCAGCACCCTTCCTTGGAAGCGCTTTCACAGGCGCAGCAACACTGGGGCTTTGCGCTTCTCTAGCCACCAAATGTCACGGTCATTCTCTTTCCGTCTCGTAGACACGAGCTGAGAGATTGCAAAAGTCGAGCAATTGCTCAGAGATGAAAAGTGCCAGCACTGAAAGCTCTTGCTAGCTAGCACCCTTCCTTGGAAGTGCTTTTGTAGCCCTAAGAACACTGGGGCTCTGGGCTTCTCTAGCCACCTAATCTTCTGCTCATCCTCTCGCGCACTCTAAAGAGAGCTCAGGTGAGAAATTGCAAACGTCGAGCAATTGCTCAGAGATGAAAAGTGCCAGCACTGAAAGCTCTTGCTACCCAGCACCCTTCCTTGGAAGCGCTTTCACAGGCGCAGCAACACTGGGGCTTTGCGCTTCTCTAGCCACCAAACGTCACGGTCACTATCTCTCCGTCTTCTAGACACGAGCTGAGAGATTGCAAATGTCGAGCAATTGCTCAGAGATGAAAAGTGCCAGCACTGAAAGCTCTTGCTAGCTAGCACCCTTCCTTGGAAGCGCTTTTGTAGCCCTAAGAACACTGGGGCTCTGGGCTTCTCTAGCCACCTAATCTTCTGCTCATCCTCTCTCGTACTCTAACGAGAGCTCAGGTGAGAAATTGCAAAGGTCGAGCAATTGCTCAGAGATGAAAAGTGCCAGCACTGAAAGCTGTTGCTAGCCAGCACCCTTCCTTGGAAGCGCTTTCACAGGCGCAGCAACACTGGGGCTTTGCGCTTCTCTAGCCACCAAACGTCACGGTCATTCTCTTTCCATCTCGTAGACACGAGCTGAGAAATTGCAAACGTCGAGCAATTGCTCAGAGATGAAAAGTGCCAGCACTGAAAGCTGTTGCTAGCCAGCACCCTTCCTTGGAAGTGCTTTTGTAGCCCTATGAACACTGGGGCTCTTGGCTTCTCTAGCCACCTAATCTTCTGCTCATCCTCTCGCGCACTCTAAAGAGAGCTCAGGTGAGAAATTGCAAATGTCGAGCAATTGCTCAGAGATGAAAAGTGCCAGCACTGAAAGCTCTTGCTAGCCAGCACCCTTCCTTGGAAGCGCTTTCACAGGCGCAGCAACACTGGGGCTTTGCGCTTCTCTAGCCACCAAACGTCACGGTCAGTCTCTTTCCATCTCGTAGACACGAGCTGAGAGATTGCAAACGTCGAGCAATTGCTCAGAGATGAAAAGTGCCAGCACTGAAAGCTGTTGCTAGCCAGCACCCTTCCTTGGAAGTGCTTTTGTAGCCCTATGAACACTGGGGCTCTTGGCTTCTCTAGCCACCTAATCTTCTGCTCATCCTCTCGCGCACTCTAAAGAGAGCTCAGGTGAGAAATTGCAAACGTCCAGCAATTGCTCAGAGATGAAAAGTGCCAGCACTGAAAGCTGTTGCTAGCCAGCACCCTTCCTTGGAAGCGCTTTCACAGGCGCAGCAACACTGGGGCTTTGCGCTTCTCTAGCCACCAAACGTCACGCTCACTATCTCTCTCCGTCTCGTAGACACGAGCTGAGACATTGAAAATGTCGAGCAATTGCTCAGAGATGAAAAGTGCCAGCACTGAAAGCTGTTGCTAGCCAGCACCCTTCCTTGGAAACGCTCTTGTAGGCCTAAGAACACTGGGGCTCTGGGCTTCTCTAGCCACCTAATCTTCTGCTCATCCTCTCGCGCACTCTAAAGAGAGCTCAGGTGAGAAATTGCAAAGGTCGAGCAATTGCTCAGAGATGAAAAGTGCCAGCACTGAAAGCTCTTGCTAGCCAGCACCCTTCCTTGGAAGCGCTTTCACAGGCGCAGCAACACTGGGGCTTTGCGCTTCTCTAGCCACCAAACGTCACGATCACTATCTCTCCGTCTCGTAGAAACGAGCTGAGAGATCGCAAACGTCCAGCAATTGCTCAGAGATGAAAAGTGCCAGCACTGAAAGCTCTTGCTAGCCAGCACCCTTCCTTGGAAGTGCTTTTGTAGCCCTATGAACACTGGGGCTCTGGGCTTCTCTAGCCACCTAATCTTCTGCTCATCCTCTCGCGCACTCTAAAGAGAGCTCAGGTGAGAAATTGCAAAGGTCGAGCAATTGCTCAGAGATGAAAAGTGCCAGCACTGAAAGCTGTTGCCAGCCAGCACCCTTCCTTGGAAGCGCTTTTGTAGGCCTAAGAACACTGGGGCTCTGGGCTTCTCTAGCCACCTCATCTTCTGCTCATCCTCTCGCGCACTCTAAAGAGAGCTCAGGTGAGAAATTGCAAACGTCGAGCAATTGCTCAGAGATGAAAAGTGCCAGCACTGAAAGCTGTTGCCAGCCAGCACCCTTCCTTGGAAGCGCTTTCACAGGCGCAGCAACTCTGGGAGTTTGCGCTTCTCTAGCCACCAAATGTCACGGTCATTCTCTTTCCGTCTCGTAGACACGAGCTGAGAGATTGCAAAAGTCGAGCAATTGCTCAGAGATGAAAAGTGCCAGCACTGAAAGCTGTTGCTAGCCAGCACCCTTCCTTGGAAGCGCTTTCACAGGCGCAGCAACACTGGGGCTTTGCGCTTCTCTACCCACCAAACGTCACGGTCACTATCTCTCCGTCTTCTAGACACGAGCTGAGAAATTGCAAAGGTCGAGCAATTGCTCAGAGATGAAAAGTGCCAGCACTGAAAGCTCTTGCTAGCTAGCACCCTTTCTTGGAAGCGCTTTTGTAGCCCTAAGAACACTGGGGCTCTGTGCTTCTCTAGCCACCTAATCTTCTGCTCATCCTCTCTCGTACTCTAACGAGAGCTCAGGTGAGAAATTGCAAAGGTCGAGCAATTGCTCAGAGATGAAAAGTGCCAGCACTGAAAGCTGTTGCTAGCCAGCACCCTTCCTTGGAAGCGCTTTCACAGGCGCAGCAACACTGGGGCTTTGCGCTTCTCTAGCCACCAAACGTCACGGTCATTCTCTTTCCATCTCGTAGACACGAGCTGAGAGATTGCAAACGTCGAGCAATTGCTCAGAGATGAAAAGTGCCAGCACTGAAAGCTGTTGCTAGCCAGCACCCTTCCTTGGAAGTGCTTTTGTAGCCCTATGAACACTGGGGCTCTGGGCTTCTCTAGCCACCTAATCTTCTGCTCATCCTCTCGCGCACTCTAAAGAGAGCTCAGGTGAGAAATTGCAAACGTCGAGCAATTGCTCAGAGATGAAAAGTGCCACCACTGAAAGCTGTTGCTAGCCAGCACCCTTCCTTGGAAGCGCTTTCACAGGCGCAGCAACACTGGGGCTTTGCGCTTCTCTAGCCACCAAACGTCACGGTCAGTCTCTTTCCATCTCGTAGACACGAGCTGAGAGATTGCAAACGTCGAGCAATTGCTCAGAGATGAAAAGTGCCAGCACTGAAAGCTCTTGCTAGCCAGCACCCTTCCTTGGAAGCGCTTTTGTAGCCCTAAGAACACTGGGGCTCTGGGCTTCTCTAGCCACCTAATCTTCTGCTCATCCTCTCGCGCACTCTAAAGAGAGCTCAGGTGAGAAATTGCAAACGTCGAGCAATTGCTCAGAGATGAAAAGTGCCAGCACTGAAAGCTGTTGCTAGCCAGCACCCTTCCTTGGAAGTGCTTTCACAGGCGCAGTAACACTGGGGCTTTGCGCTTCTCTAGCCACCAAACGTCACGGTCATTCTCTTTCCATCTCGTAGACACGAGCTGAGAGATTGCAAACGTCCGGCAATTGCTCAGAGATGAAAAGTGCCAGCACTGAAAGCTCTTGCTAGCCAGCACCCTTCCTTGGAAGTGCTTTTGTAAGCCTAAGAACAGTGGGGCTCTGGGCTTCTCTAGCCACCTAATCTTCTGCTCATCCTCTCGCGCACTCTAAAGAGAGCTCAGGTGAGAAATTGCAAACGTCGAGCAATTGCTCAGAGATGAAAAGTGCCAGCACTGAAAGCTGTTGCTAGCCAGCACCCTTCCTTGGAAGCGCTTTCACAGGCGCAGCAACACTGGGGCTTTGCGCTTCTCTACCCACCAAATGTCACGGTCACTATCTCTCCGTCTTGTAGACACGAGCTGAGAGATTGCAAACGTCGAGCAATTGCTCAGAGATGAAAAGTGCCAGCACTGAAAGCTGTTGCTAGCCAGCACCCTTCCTTGGAAGTGCTTTTGTAGCCCTAAGAACACTGGGGCTCTGGGCTTCTCTAGCCACCTAATCTTCTGCTCATCGTCTCGCGCACTCTAAAGAGAGCTCAGGTGAGAAATTGCAAAGGTCGAGCAATTGCTCAGAGATGAAAAGTGCCAGCACTGAAAGCTGTTGCTAGCCAGCACCCTTCCTTGGAAGCGCTTTCACAGGCGCAGCAACACTGGGGCTTTGCGCTTCTCTAGCCACCAAACGTCACGGTCAGTCTCTTTCCATCTCGTAGACACGAGCTGAGAGATTGCAAACGTCGAGCAATTGCTCAGAGATGAAAAGTGCCAGCACTGAAAGCTGTTGCTAGCCAGCACCCTTCCTTGGAAGTGCTTTTGTAGGCCTAAGAACACTGGGGCTCTGGGCTTCTCTAGCCACCTAATCTTCTGCTCATCCTCTCGCGCACTCTAAAGAGAGCTCAGGTGAGAAATTGCAAACGTCGAGCAATTGCTCAGAGATGAAAAGTGCCAGCACTGAAAGCTCTTGCTAGCCAGCACCCTTCCTTGGAAGCGCTTTCACAGGCGCAGCAACACTGGGGCTCTGGGCTTCTCTAGCCACCTCATCTTCTGCTCATCCTCTCGCGCACTCTAAAGAGAGCTCAGGTGAGAAATTGCAAAGGTCGAGCAATTGCTCAGAGATGAAAAGTGCCAGCACTGAAAGCTGTTGCCAGCCAGCACCCTTCCTTGGAAGCGCTTTCACAGGCGCAGCAACACTGGGGCTTTGCGCTTCTCTAGCCACCAAATGTCACGGTCATTCTCTTTCCGTCTCGTAGACACGAGCTGAGAGATTGCAAAAGTCGAGCAATTGCTCAGAGATGAAAAGTGCCAGCACTGAAAGCTCTTGCTAGCCAGCACCCTTCCTTGGAAGTGCTTTTGTAGCCCTAAGAACACTGGGGCTCTGGGCTTCTCTAGCCACCTAATCTTCTGCTCATCCTCTCGCGCACTCTAAAGAGAGCTCAGGTGAGAAATTGCAAACGTCGAGCAATTGCTCAGAGATGAAAAGTGCCAGCACTGAAAGCTCTTGCTACCCAGCACCCTTCCTTGGAAGCGCTTTCACAGGCGCAGCAACACTGGGGCTTTGCGCTTCTCTAGCCACCAAACGTCACGGTCACTATCTCTCCGTCTTCTAGACACGAGCTGAGAGATTGCAAATGTCGAGCAATTGCTCAGAGATGAAAAGTGCCAGCACTGAAAGCTCTTGCTAGCTAGCACCCTTCCTTGGAAGCGCTTTTGTAGCCCTAAGAACACTGGGGCTCTGGGCTTCTCTAGCCACCTAATCTTCTGCTCATCCTCTCTCGTACTCTAACGAGAGCTCAGGTGAGAAATTGCAAAGGTCGAGCAATTGCTCAGAGATGAAAAGTGCCAGCACTGAAAGCTGTTGCTAGCCAGCACCCTTCCTTGGAAGCGCTTTCACAGGCGCAGCAACACTGGGGCTTTGCGCTTCTCTAGCCACCAAACGTCACGGTCATTCTCTTTCCATCTCGTAGACACGAGCTGAGAAATTGCAAACGTCGAGCAATTGCTCAGAGATGAAAAGTGCCAGCACTGAAAGCTGTTGCTAGCCAGCACCCTTCCTTGGAAGTGCTTTTGTAGCCCTATGAACACTGGGGCTCTTGGCTTCTCTAGCCACCTAATCTTCTGCTCATCCTCTCGCGCACTCTAAAGAGAGCTCAGGTGAGAAATTGCAAATGTCGAGCAATTGCTCAGAGATGAAAAGTGCCAGCACTGAAAGCTCTTGCTAGCCAGCACCCTTCCTTGGAAGCGCTTTCACAGGCGCAGCAACACTGGGGCTTTGCGCTTCTCTAGCCACCAAACGTCACGGTCAGTCTCTTTCCATCTCGTAGACACGAGCTGAGAGATTGCAAACGTCGAGCAATTGCTCAGAGATGAAAAGTGCCAGCACTGAAAGCTGTTGCTAGCCAGCACCCTTCCTTGGAAGTGCTTTTGTAGCCCTATGAACACTGGGGCTCTTGGCTTCTCTAGCCACCTAATCTTCTGCTCATCCTCTCGCGCACTCTAAAGAGAGCTCAGGTGAGAAAGTGCAAACGTCCAGCAATTGCTCAGAGATGAAAAGTGCCAGCACTGAAAGCTGTTGCTAGCCAGCACCCTTCCTTGGAAGCGCTTTCACAGGCGCAGCAACACTGGGGCTTTGCGCTTCTCTAGCCACCAAACGTCACGCTCACTATCTCTCTCCGTCTCGTAGACACGAGCTGAGACATTGAAAATGTCGAGCAATTGCTCAGAGATGAAAAGTGCCAGCACTGAAAGCTGTTGCTAGCCAGCACCCTTCCTTGGAAACGCTCTTGTAGGCCTAAGAACACTGGGGCTCTGGGCTTCTCTAGCCACCTAATCTTCTGCTCATCCTCTCGCGCACTCTAAAGAGAGCTCAGGTGAGAAATTGCAAAGGTCGAGCAATTGCTCAGAGATGAAAAGTGCCAGCACTGAAAGCTGTTGCTAGCCAGCACCCTTCCTTGGAAGCGCTTTCACAGGCGCAGCAACACTGGGGCTTTGCGCTTCTCTAGCCACCAAACGTCACGATCACTATCTCTCCGTCTCGTAGAAACGAGCTGAGAGATCGCAAACGTCCAGCAATTGCTCAGAGATGAAAAGTGCCAGCACTGAAAGCTCTTGCTAGCCAGCACCCTTCCTTGGAAGTGCTTTTGTAGCCCTATGAACACTGGGGCTCTGGGCTTCTCTAGCCACCTAATCTTCTGCTCATCCTCTCGCGCACTCTAAAGAGAGCTCAGGTGAGAAATTGCAAAGGTCGAGCAATTGCTCAGAGATGAAAAGTGCCAGCACTGAAAGCTGTTGCTAGCCAGCACCCTTCCTTGGAAGCGCTTTTGTAGGCCTAAGAACACTGGGGCTCTGGGCTTCTCTAGCCACCTCATCTTCTGCTCATCCTCTCGCGCACTCTAAAGAGAGCTCAGGTGAGAAATTGCAAACGTCGAGCAATTGCTCAGAGATGAAAAGTGCCAGCACTGAAAGCTGTTGCCAGCCAGCACCCTTCCTTGGAAGCGCTTTCACAGGCGCAGCAACTCTGGGAGTTTGCGCTTCTCTAGCCACCAAATGTCACGGTCATTCTCTTTCCGTCTCGTAGACACGAGCTGAGAGATTGCAAAAGTCGAGCAATTGCTCAGAGATGAAAAGTGCCAGCACTGAAAGCTGTTGCTAGCCAGCACCCTTCCTTGGAAGCGCTTTCACAGGCGCAGCAACACTGGGGCTTTGCGCTTCTCTACCCACCAAACGTCACGGTCACTATCTCTCCGTCTTCTAGACACGAGCTGAGAAATTGCAAAGGTCGAGCAATTGCTCAGAGATGAAAAGTGCCAGCACTGAAAGCTCTTGCTAGCTAGCACCCTTTCTTGGAAGCGCTTTTGTAGCCCTAAGAACACTGGGGCTCTGTGCTTCTCTAGCCACCTAATCTTCTGCTCATCCTCTCTCGTACTCTAACGAGAGCTCAGGTGAGAAATTGCAAAGGTCGAGCAATTGCTCAGAGATGAAAAGTGCCAGCACTGAAAGCTGTTGCTAGCCAGCACCCTTCCTTGGAAGCGCTTTCACAGGCGCAGCAACACTGGGGCTTTGCGCTTCTCTAGCCACCAAACGTCACGGTCATTCTCTTTCCATCTCGTAGACACGAGCTGAGAGATTGCAAACGTCGAGCAATTGCTCAGAGATGAAAAGTGCCAGCACTGAAAGCTGTTGCTAGCCAGCACCCTTCCTTGGAAGTGCTTTTGTAGCCCTATGAACACTGGGGCTCTGGGCTTCTCTAGCCACCTAATCTTCTGCTCATCCTCTCGCGCACTCTAAAGAGAGCTCAGGTGAGAAATTGCAAACGTCGAGCAATTGCTCAGAGATGAAAAGTGCCACCACTGAAAGCTGTTGCTAGCCAGCACCCTTCCTTGGAAGCGCTTTCACAGGCGCAGCAACACTGGGGCTTTGCGCTTCTCTACCCACCAAATGTCACGGTCACTATCTCTCCGTCTTGTAGACACGAGCTGAGAGATTGCAAACGTCGAGCAATTGCTCAGAGATGAAAAGTGCCAGCACTGAAAGCTGTTGCTAGCCAGCACCCTTCCTTGGAAGTGCTTTTGTAGCCCTAAGAACACTGGGGCTCTGGGCTTCTCTAGCCACCTAATCTTCTGCTCATCGTCTCGCGCACTCTAAAGAGAGCTCAGGTGAGAAATTGCAAAGGTCGAGCAATTGCTCAGAGATGAAAAGTGCCAGCACTGAAAGCTGTTGCTAGCCAGCACCCTTCCTTGGAAGCGCTTTCACAGGCGCAGCAACACTGGGGCTTTGCGCTTCTCTAGCCACCAAACGTCACGGTCAGTCTCTTTCCATCTCGTAGACACGAGCTGAGAGATTGCAAACGTCGAGCAATTGCTCAGAGATGAAAAGTGCCAGCACTGAAAGCTGTTGCTAGCCAGCACCCTTCCTTGGAAGTGCTTTTGTAGGCCTAAGAACACTGGGGCTCTGGGCTTCTCTAGCCACCTAATCTTCTGCTCATCCTCTCGCGCACTCTAAAGAGAGCTCAGGTGAGAAATTGCAAACGTCGAGCAATTGCTCAGAGATGAAAAGTGCCAGCACTGAAAGCTCTTGCTAGCCAGCACCCTTCCTTGGAAGCGCTTTCACAGGCGCAGCAACACTGGGGCTCTGGGCTTCTCTAGCCACCTCATCTTCTGCTCATCCTCTCGCGCACTCTAAAGAGAGCTCAGGTGAGAAATTGCAAACGTCGAGCAATTGCTCAGAGATGAAAAGTGCCAGCACTGAAAGCTGTTGCCAGCCAGCACCCTTCCTTGGAAGCGCTTTCACAGGCGCAGCAACACTGGGGCTTTGCGCTTCTCTAGCCACCAAATGTCACGGTCATTCTCTTTCCGTCTCGTAGACACGAGCTGAGAGATTGCAAAAGTCGAGCAATTGCTCAGAGATGAAAAGTGCCAGCACTGAAAGCTCTTGCTAGCCAGCACCCTTCCTTGGAAGTGCTTTTGTAGCCCTAAGAACACTGGGGCTCTGGGCTTCTCTAGCCACCTCATCTTCTGCTCATCCTCTCGCGCACTCTAAAGAGAGCTCAGGTGAGAAATTGCAAACGTCGAGCAATTGCTCAGAGATGAAAAGTGCCAGCACTGAAAGCTCTTGCTACCCAGCACCCTTCCTTGGAAGCGCTTTCACAGGCGCAGCAACACTGGGGCTTTGCGCTTCTCTAGCCACCAAACGTCACGGTCACTATCTCTCCGTCTTCTAGACACGAGCTGAGAGATTGCAAATGTCGAGCAATTGCTCAGAGATGAAAAGTGCCAGCACTGAAAGCTCTTGCTAGCTAGCACCCTTCCTTGGAAGCGCTTTTGTAGCCCTAAGAACACTGGGGCTCTGGGCTTCTCTAGCCACCTAATCTTCTGCTCATCCTCTCTCGTACTCTAACGAGAGCTCAGGTGAGAAATTGCAAACGTCGAGCAATTGCTCAGAGATGAAAAGTGCCAGCACTGAAAGCTGTTGCTAGCCAGCACCCTTCCTTGGAAGCGCTTTCACAGGCGCAGCAACACTGGGGCTTTGCGCTTCTCTAGCCACCAAACGTCACGGTCATTCTCTTTCCATCTCGTAGACACGAGCTGAGAAATTGCAAACGTCGAGCAATTGCTCAGAGATGAAAAGTGCCAGCACTGAAAGCTGTTGCTAGCCAGCACCCTTCCTTGGAAGTGCTTTTGTAGCCCTATGAACACTGGGGCTCTTGGCTTCTCTAGCCACCTAATCTTCTGCTCATCCTCTCGCGCACTCTAAAGAGAGCTCAGGTGAGAAATTGCAAATGTCGAGCAATTGCTCAGAGATGAAAAGTGCCAGCACTGAAAGCTCTTGCTAGCCAGCACCCTTCCTTGGAAGCGCTTTCACAGGCGCAGCAACACTGGGGCTTTGCGCTTCTCTAGCCACCAAACGTCACGGTCAGTCTCTTTCCATCTCGTAGACACGAGCTGAGAGATTGCAAATGTCGAGCAATTGCTCAGAGATGAAAAGTGCCAGCACTGAAAGCTGTTGCTAGCCAGCACCCTTCCTTGGAAGTGCTTTTGTAGCCCTATGAACACTGGGGCTCTTGGCTTCTCTAGCCACCTAATCTTCTGCTCATCCTCTCGCGCACTCTAAAGAGAGCTCAGGTGAGAAATTGCAAACGTCCAGCAATTGCTCAGAGATGAAAAGTGCCAGCACTGAAAGCTGTTGCTAGCCAGCACCCTTCCTTGGAAGCGCTTTCACAGGCGCAGCAACACTGGGGCTTTGCGCTTCTCTAGCCACCAAACGTCACGCTCACTATCTCTCTCCGTCTCGTAGACACGAGCTGAGAGATTGCAAACGTCGAGCAATTGCTCAGAGATGAAAAGTGCCAGCACTGAAAGCTGTTGCTAGCCAGCACCCTTCCTTGGAAACGCTCTTGTAGGCCTAAGAACACTGGGGCTCTGGGCTTCTCTAGCCACCTAATCTTCTGCTCATCCTCTCGCGCACTCTAAAGAGAGCTCAGGTGAGAAATTGCAAAGGTCGAGCAATTGCTCAGAGATGAAAAGTGCCAGCACTGAAAGCTCTTGCTAGCCAGCACCCTTCCTTGGAAGCGCTTTCACAGGCGCAGCAACACTGGGGCTTTGCGCTTCTCTAGCCACCAAACGTCACGATCACTATCTCTCCGTCTCGTAGAAACGAGCTGAGAGATCGCAAACGTCCAGCAATTGCTCAGAGATGAAAAGTGCCAGCACTGAAAGCTCTTGCTAGCCAGCACCCTTCCTTGGAAGTGCTTTTGTAGCCCTATGAACACTGGGGCTCTGGGCTTCTCTAGCCACCTAATCTTCTGCTCATCCTCTCGCGCACTCTAAAGAGAGCTCAGGTGAGAAATTGCAAAGGTCGAGCAATTGCTCAGAGATGAAAAGTGCCAGCACTGAAAGCTGTTGCCAGCCAGCACCCTTCCTTGGAAGCGCTTTTGTAGGCCTAAGAACACTGGGGCTCTGGGCTTCTCTAGCCACCTCATCTTCTGCTCATCCTCTCGCGCACTCTAAAGAGAGCTCAGGTGAGAAATTGCAAACGTCGAGCAATTGCTCAGAGATGAAAAGTGCCAGCACTGAAAGCTGTTGCCAGCCAGCACCCTTCCTTGGAAGCGCTTTCACAGGCGCAGCAACTCTGGGAGTTTGCGCTTCTCTAGCCACCAAATGTCACGGTCATTCTCTTTCCGTCTCGTAGACACGAGCTGAGAGATTGCAAAAGTCGAGCAATTGCTCAGAGATGAAAAGTGCCAGCACTGAAAGCTGTTGCTAGCCAGCACCCTTCCTTGGAAGCGCTTTCACAGGCGCAGCAACACTGGGGCTTTGCGCTTCTCTACCCACGAAACGTCACGGTCACTATCTCTCCGTCTTCTAGACACGAGCTGAGAAATTGCAAAGGTCGAGCAATTGCTCAGAGATGAAAAGTGCCAGCACTGAAAGCTCTTGCTAGCTAGCACCCTTTCTTGGAAGCGCTTTTGTAGCCCTAAGAACACTGGGGCTCTGTGCTTCTCTAGCCACCTAATCTTCTGCTCATCCTCTCTCGTACTCTAACGAGAGCTCAGGTGAGAAATTGCAAAGGTCGAGCAATTGCTCAGAGATGAAAAGTGCCAGCACTGAAAGCTGTTGCTAGCCAGCACCCTTCCTTGGAAGCGCTTTCACAGGCGCAGCAACACTGGGGCTTTGCGCTTCTCTAGCCACCAAACGTCACGGTCATTCTCTTTCCATCTCGTAGACACGAGCTGAGAGATTGCAAACGTCGAGCAATTGCTCAGAGATGAAAAGTGCCAGCACTGAAAGCTGTTGCTAGCCAGCACCCTTCCTTGGAAGTGCTTTTGTAGCCCTATGAACACTGGGGCTCTGGGCTTCTCTAGCCACCTAATCTTCTGCTCATCCTCTCGCGCACTCTAAAGAGAGCTCAGGTGAGAAATTGCAAACGTCGAGCAATTGCTCAGAGATGAAAAGTGCCACCACTGAAAGCTGTTGCTAGCCAGCACCCTTCCTTGGAAGCGCTTTCACAGGCGCAGCAACACTGGGGCTTTGCGCTTCTCTAGCCACCAAACGTCACGGTCAGTCTCTTTCCATCTCGTAGACACGAGCTGAGAGATTGCAAACGTCGAGCAATTGCTCAGAGATGAAAAGTGCCAGCACTGAAAGCTCTTGCTAGCCAGCACCCTTCCTTGGAAGCGCTTTTGTAGCCCTAAGAACACTGGGGCTCTGGGCTTCTCTAGCCACCTAATCTTCTGCTCATCCTCTCGCGCACTCTAAAGAGAGCTCAGGTGAGAAATTGCAAACGTCGAGCAATTGCTCAGAGATGAAAAGTGCCAGCACTGAAAGCTCTTGCTAGCCAGCACCCTTCCTTGGAAGCGCTTTCACAGGCGCAGTAACACTGGGGCTTTGCGCTTCTCTAGCCACCAAACGTCACGGTCATTCTCTTTCCATCTCGTAGACACGAGCTGAGAGATTGGAAACGTCGAGCAATTGCTCAGAGATGAAAAGTGCCAGCACTGAAAGCTGTTGCTAGCCAGCACCCTTCCTTGGAAGTGCTTTTGTAGGCCTAAGAACAGTGGGGCTCTGGGCTTCTCTAGCCACCTAATCTTCTGCTCATCCTCTCGCGCACTCTAAAGAGAGCTCAGGTGAGAAATTGCAAACGTCGAGCAATTGCTCAGAGATGAAAAGTGCCAGCACTGAAAGCTGTTGCTAGCCAGCACCCTTCCTTGGAAGCGCTTTCACAGGCGCAGCAACACTGGGGCTTTGCGCTTCTCTACCCACCAAATGTCACGGTCACTATCTCTCCGTCTTGTAGACACGAGCTGAGAGATTGCAAACGTCGAGCAATTGCTCAGAGATGAAAAGTGCCAGCACTGAAAGCTGTTGCTAGCCAGCACCCTTCCTTGGAAGTGCTTTTGTAGCCCTAAGAACACTGGGGCTCTGGGCTTCTCTAGCCACCTAATCTTCTGCTCATCGTCTCGCGCACTCTAAAGAGAGCTCAGGTGAGAAATTGCAAACGTCGAGCAATTGCTCAGAGATGAAAAGTGCCAGCACTGAAAGCTGTTGCTAGCCAGCAGCCTTCCTTGGAAGCGCTTTCAGAGGCGCAGCAACACTGGGGCTTTGCGCTTCTCTACCCACCAAACGTCACGGTCAGTCTCTTTCCATCTCGTAGACACGAGCTGAGAGATTGCAAACGTCGAGCAATTGCTCAGAGATGAAAAGTGCCAGCACTGAAAGCTGTTGCTAGCCAGCACCCTTCCTTGGAAGCGCTTTTGTAGCCCTATGAACACTGGGGCTCTGGGCTTCTCTAGCCACCTAATCTTCTGCTCATCCTCTCGCGCACTCTAAAGAGAGCTCAGGTGAGAAATTGCAAACGTCGAGCAATTGCTCAGAGATGAAAAGTGCCAGCACTGAAAGCTGTTGCTAGCCAGCACCCTTCCTTGGAAGCGCTTTTGTAGGCCTAAGAACACTGGGGCTCTGGGCTTCTCTAGCCACCTCATCTTCTGCTCATCCTCTCGCGCACTCTAAAGAGAGCTCAGGTGAGAAATTGCAAACGTCGAGCAATTGCTCAGAGATGAAAAGTGCCAGCACTGAAAGCTGTTGCCAGCCAGCACCCTTCCTTGGAAGCGCTTTCACAGGCGCAGCAACTCTGGGAGTTTGCGCTTCTCTAGCCACCAAATGTCACGGTCATTCTCTTTCCGTCTCGTAGACACGAGCTGAGAGATTGCAAAAGTTGAGCAATTGCTCAGAGATGAAAAGTGCCAGCACTGAAAGCTCTTGCTAGCCAGCACCCTTCCTTGGAAGTGCTTTTGTAGCCCTAAGAACACTGGGGCTCTGGGCTTCTCTAGCCACCTAATCTTCTGCTCATCCTCTCGCGCACTCTAAAGAGAGCTCAGGTGAGAAATTGCAAACGTCGAGCAATTGCTCAGAGATGAAAAGTGCCAGCAGTGAAAGCTGTTGCTAGCCAGCACCCTTCCTTGGAAGCGCTTTCACAGGCGCAGCAACACTGGGGCTTTGCGCTTCTCTAGCCACCAAACGTCACGCTCACTATCTCTCCGTCTTCTAGACACGAGCTGAGAAATTGCAAAGGTCGAGCAATTGCTCAGAGATGAAAAGTGCCAGCACTGAAAGCTCTTGCTAGCTAGCACCCTTCCTTGGAAGCGCTTTTGTAGCCCTAAGAACACTGGGGCTCTGGGCTTCTCTAGCCACCTCATCTTCTGCTCATCCTCTCGCGCACTCTAAAGAGAGCTCAGGTGAGAAATTGCAAAGGTCGAGCAATTGCTCAGAGATGAAAAGTGCCAGCACTGAAAGCTCTTGCTAGCCAGCAGCCTTCCTTGGAAGCGCTTTCACAGGCGCAGCAACACTGGGGCTTTGCGCTTCTCTAGCCACCAAACGTCACGGTCAGTCTCTTTCCATCTCGTAGACACGAGCTGAGAGATTGCAAACGTCGAGCAATTGCTCAGAGATGAAAAGTGCCAGCACTGAAAGCTGTTGCTAGCCAGCACCCTTCCTTGGAAGTGCTTTTGTAGCCCTAAGAACACTGGGGCTCTGGGCTTCTCTAGCCACCTAATCTTCTGCTCATCCTCTCGCGCACTCTAAAGAGAGCTCAGGTGAGAAATTGCAAAGGTCGAGCAATTGCTCAGAGATGAAAAGTGCCAGCACTGAAAGCTGTTGCTAGCCAGCACCCTTCCTTGGAAGCGCTTTCACAGGCGCAGCAACACTGGGGCTTTGCGCTTCTCTAGCCACCAAACGTCACGCTCACTATCTCTCTCCGTCTCGTAGACACGAGCTGAGACATTGAAAATGTCGAGCAATTGCTCAGAGATGAAAAGTGCCAGCACTGAAAGCTGTTGCTAGCCAGCACCCTTCCTTGGAAACGCTCTTGTAGGCCTAAGAACACTGGGGCTCTGGGCTTCTCTAGCCACCTAATCTTCTGCTCATCCTGTCGCGCACTCTAAAGAGAGCTCAGGTGAGAAATTGCAAAGGTCGAGCAATTGCTCAGAGATGAAAAGTGCCAGCACTGAAAGCTCTTGCTAGCCAGCACCCTTCCTTGGAAGCGCTTTCACAGGCGCAGCAACACTGGGGCTTTGCGCTTCTCTAGCCACCAAACGTCACGATCACTATCTCTCCGTCTCGTAGAAACGAGCTGAGAGATCGCAAACGTCCAGCAATTGCTCAGAGATGAAAAGTGCCAGCACTGAAAGCTCTTGCTAGCCAGCACCCTTCCTTGGAAGTGCTTTTGTAGGCCTAAGAACAGTGGGGCTCTGGGCTTCTCTAGCCACCTAATCTTCTGCTCATCCTCTCGCGCACTCTAAAGAGAGCTCAGGTGAGAAATTGCAAACGTCGAGCAATTGCTCAGAGATGAAAAGTGCCACCACTGAAAGCTCTTGCTAGCCAGCACCCTTCCTTGGAAGCTGTTTTGTAGTCCTAAGAACACTGGGGCTCTGGGCTTCTCTAGCCACCTAATCTTCTGCTCATCCTCTCGCGCACTCTAAAGAGAGCTCAGGTGAGAAATTGCAAACGTCGAGCAATTGCTCAGAGATGAAAAGTGCCAGCACTGAAAGCTCTTGCTAGCCAGCACCCTTCCTTGGAAGCGCTTTTGTAGGCCTAAGAACACTGGGGCTCTGGGCTTCTCTAGCCACCTCATCTTTTGCTCATCCTCTCGCGCACTCTAAAGAGAGCTCAGGTGAGAAATTGCAAACGTCGAGCAATTGCTCAGAGATGAAAAGTGCCAGCACTGAAAGCTGTTGCCAGCCAGCACCCTTCCTTGGAAGCGCTTTCACAGGCGCAGCAACTCTGGGAGTTTGCGCTTCTCTAGCCACCAAATGTCACGGTCATTCTCTTTCCGTCTCGTAGACACGAGCTGAGAGATTGCAAAGGTCGAGCAATTGCTCAGAGATGAAAAGTGCCAGCACTGAAAGCTGTTGCTAGCCAGCACCCTTCCTTGGAAGCGCTTTCACAGGCGCAGCAACACTGGGGCTTTGCGCTTCTCTAGCCACCAAACGTCACGGTCACTATCTCTCCGTCTTCTAGACACGAGCTGAGAAATTGCAAAGGTCGAGCAATTGCTCAGAGATGAAAAGTGCCAGCACTGAAAGCTCTTGCTAGCTAGCACCCTTCCTTGGAAGCGCTTTTGTAGCCCTAAGAACACTGGGGCTCTGGGCTTCTCTAGCCACCTAATCTTCTGCTCATCCTCTCTCGTACTCTAACGAGAGCTCAGGTGAGAAATTGCAAATGTCGAGCAATTGCTCAGAGATGAAAAGTGCCAGCACTGAAAGCTGTTGCTAGCCAGCACCCTTCCTTGGAAGCGCTTTCACAGGCGCAGCAACACTGGGGCTTTGCGCTTCTCTAGCCACCAAACGTCACGGTCATTCTCTTTCCATCTCGTAGACACGAGCTGAGAGATTGCAAACGTAGAGCAATTGCTCAGAGATGAAAAGTGCCAGCACTGAAAGCTGTTGCTAGCCAGCACCCTTCCTTGGAAGTGCTTTTGTAGCCCTATGAACACTGGGGCTCTTGGCTTCTCTAGCCACCTCATCTTCTGCTCATCCTCTCGCGCACTCTAAAGAGAGCTCAGGTGAGAAATTGCAAACGTCGAGCAATTGCTCAGAGATGAAAAGTGCCAGCACTGAAAGCTGTTGCTAGCCAGCACCCTTCCTTGGAAGCGCTTTCAGAGGCGCAGCAACACTGGGGCTTTGCGCTTCTCTAGCCACCAAACGTCACGGTCAGTCTCTTTCCATCTCGTAGACACGAGCTGAGAGATCGCAAACGTCCAGCAATTGCTCAGAGATGAAAAGTGCCAGCACTGAAAGCTGTTGCTAGCCAGCACCCTTCCTTGGAAGCGCTTTTGTAGCCCTATGAACACTGGGGCTCTGGGCTTCTCTAGCCACCTAATCTTCTGCTCATCCTCTCGCGCACTCTAAAGAGAGCTCAGGTGAGAAATTGCAAACGTCGAGCAATTGCTCAGAGATGAAAAGTGCCAGCACTGAAAGCTGTTGCTAGCCAGCACCCTTCCTTGGAAGCGCTTTTGTAGGCCTAAGAACACTGGGGCTCTGGGCTTCTCTAGCCACCTCATCTTCTGCTCATCCTCTCGCGCACTCTAAAGAGAGCTCAGGTGAGAAATTGCAAACGTCGAGCAATTGCTCAGAGATGAAAAGTGCCAGCACTGAAAGCTGTTGCCAGCCAGCACCCTTCCTTGGAAGCGCTTTCACAGGCGCAGCAACTCTGGGAGTTTGCGCTTCTCTAGCCACCAAATGTCACGGTCATTCTCTTTCCGTCTCGTAGACACGAGCTGAGAGATTGCAAAAGTTGAGCAATTGCTCAGAGATGAAAAGTGCCAGCACTGAAAGCTCTTGCTAGCCAGCACCCTTCCTTGGAAGTGCTTTTGTAGCCCTAAGAACACTGGGGCTCTGGGCTTCTCTAGCCACCTAATCTTCTGCTCATCCTCTCGCGCACTCTAAAGAGAGCTCAGGTGAGAAATTGCAAACGTCGAGCAATTGCTCAGAGATGAAAAGTGCCAGCAGTGAAAGCTGTTGCTAGCCAGCACCCTTCCTTGGAAGCGCTTTCACAGGCGCAGCAACACTGGGGCTTTGCGCTTCTCTAGCCACCAAACGTCACGCTCACTATCTCTCCGTCTTCTAGACACGAGCTGAGAAATTGCAAAGGTCGAGCAATTGCTCAGAGATGAAAAGTGCCAGCACTGAAAGCTCTTGCTAGCTAGCACCCTTCCTTGGAAGCGCTTTTGTAGCCCTAAGAACACTGGGGCTCTGGGCTTCTCTAGCCACCTCATCTTCTGCTCATCCTCTCGCGCACTCTAAAGAGAGCTCAGGTGAGAAATTGCAAATGTCGAGCAATTGCTCAGAGATGAAAAGTGCCAGCACTGAAAGCTCTTGCTAGCCAGCAGCCTTCCTTGGAAGCGCTTTCACAGGCGCAGCAACACTGGGGCTTTGCGCTTCTCTAGCCACCAAACGTCACGGTCAGTCTCTTTCCATCTCGTAGACACGAGCTGAGAGATTGCAAACGTCGAGCAATTGCTCAGAGATGAAAAGTGCCAGCACTGAAAGCTGTTGCTAGCCAGCACCCTTCCTTGGAAGTGCTTTTGTAGCCCTATGAACACTGGGGCTCTTGGCTTCTCTAGCCACCTAATCTTCTGCTCATCCTCTCGCGCACTCTAAAGAGAGCTCAGGTGAGAAATTGCAAAGGTCGAGCAATTGCTCAGAGATGAAAAGTGCCAGCACTGAAAGCTGTTGCTAGCCAGCACCCTTCCTTGGAAGCGCTTTCACAGGCGCAGCAACACTGGGGCTTTGCGCTTCTCTAGCCACCAAACGTCATGCTCACTATCTCTCTCCGTCTCGTAGACACGAGCTGAGAGATCGCAAACGTCCAGCAATTGCTCAGAGATGAAAAGTGCCAGCACTGAAAGCTGTTGCTAGCCAGCACCCTTCCTTGGAAACGCTCTTGTAGGCCTAAGAACACTGGGGCTCTGGGCTTCTCTAGCCACCTAATCTTCTGCTCATCCTGTCGCGCACTCTAAAGAGAGCTCAGGTGAGAAATTGCAAAGGTCGAGCAATTGCTCAGAGATGAAAAGTGCCAGCACTGAAAGCTCTTGCTAGCCAGCACCCTTCCTTGGAAGCGCTTTCACAGGCGCAGCAACACTGGGGCTTTGCGCTTCTCTAGCCACCAAACGTCACGATCACTATCTCTCCGTCTCGTAGAAACGAGCTGAGAGATCGCAAACGTCCAGCAATTGCTCAGAGATGAAAAGTGCCAGCACTGAAAGCTCTTGCTAGCCAGCACCCTTCCTTGGAAGTGCTTTTGTAGCCCTATGAACACTGGGGCTCTGGGCTTCTCTAGCCACCTAATCTTCTGCTCATCCTCTCGCGCACTCTAAAGAGAGCTCAGGTGAGAAATTGCAAAGGTCGAGCAATTGCTCAGAGATGAAAAGTGCCAGCACTGAAAGCTCTTGCTAGCCAGCACCCTTCCTTGGAAGCTCTTTTGTAGGCCTAAGAACACTGGGGCTCTGGGCTTCTCTAGCCACCTAATCTTCTGCTCATCCTCTCGCGCACTCTAAAGAGAGCTCAGGTGAGAAATTGCAAACGTCGAGCAATTGCTCAGAGATGAAAAGTGCCAGCACTGAAAGCTCTTGCTAGCCAGCACCCTTCCTTGGAAGCGCTTTTGTAGGCCTAAGAACACTGGGGCTCTGGGCTTCTCTAGCCACCTCATCTTTTGCTCATCCTCTCGCGCACTCTAAAGAGAGCTCAGGTGAGAAATTGCAAACGTCGAGCAATTGCTCAGAGATGAAAAGTGCCAGCACTGAAAGCTGTTGCCAGCCAGCACCCTTCCTTGGAAGCGCTTTCACAGGCGCAGCAACTCTGGGAGTTTGCGCTTCTCTAGCCACCAAATGTCACGGTCATTCTCTTTCCGTCTCGTAGACACGAGCTGAGAGATTGCAAAGGTCGAGCAATTGCTCAGAGATGAAAAGTGCCAGCAGTGAAAGCTGTTGCTAGCCAGCACCCTTCCTTGGAAGCGCTTTCACAGGCGCAGCAACACTGGGGCTTTGCGCTTCTCTAGCCACCAAACGTCACGGTCACTATCTCTCCGTCTTCTAGACACGAGCTGAGAAATTGCAAAGGTCGAGCAATTGCTCAGAGATGAAAAGTGCCAGCACTGAAAGCTCTTGCTAGCTAGCACCCTTCCTTGGAAGCGCTTTTGTAGCCCTAAGAACACTGGGGCTCTGGGCTTCTCTAGCCACCTAATCTTCTGCTCATCCTCTCTCGTACTCTAACGAGAGCTCAGGTGAGAAATTGCAAATGTCGAGCAATTGCTCAGAGATGAAAAGTGCCAGCACTGAAAGCTGTTGCTAGCCAGCACCCTTCCTTGGAAGCGCTTTCAGAGGCGCAGCAACACTGGGGCTTTGCGCTTCTCTAGCCACCAAACGTCACGGTCATTCTCTTTCCATCTCGTAGACACGAGCTGAGAGATTGCAAACGTAGAGCAATTGCTCAGAGATGAAAAGTGCCAGCACTGAAAGCTCTTGCTAGCCAGCACCCTTCCTTGGAAGTGCTTTTGTAGCCCTATGAACACTGGGGCTCTTGGCTTCTCTAGCCACCTCATCTTCTGCTCATCCTCTCGCGCACTCTAAAGAGAGCTCAGGTGAGAAATTGCAAACGTCGAGCAATTGCTCAGAGATGAAAAGTGCCAGCACTGAAAGCTGTTGCTAGCCAGCACCCTTCCTTGGAAGCGCTTTCACAGGCGCAGCAACACTGGGGCTTTGCGCTTCTCTAGCCACCAAACGTCACGGTCAGTCTCTTTCCATCTCGTAGACACGAGCTGAGAGATCGCAAACGTCCAGCAATTGCTCAGAGATGAAAAGTGCCAGCACTGAAAGCTGTTGCTAGCCAGCACCCTTCCTTGGAAGCGCTTTTGTAGCCCTATGAACACTGGGGCTCTGGGCTTCTCTAGCCACCTAATCTTCTGCTCATCCTCTCGCGCACTCTAAAGAGAGCTCAGGTGAGAAATTGCAAACGTCGAGCAATTGCTCAGAGATGAAAAGTGCCAGCACTGAAAGCTGTTGCTAGCCAGCACCCTTCCTTGGAAGCGCTTTTGTAGGCCTAAGAACACTGGGGCTCTGGGCTTCTCTAGCCACCTCATCTTCTGCTCATCCTCTCGCGCACTCTAAAGAGAGCTCAGGTGAGAAATTGCAAACGTCGAGCAATTGCTCAGAGATGAAAAGTGCCAGCACTGAAAGCTGTTGCCAGCCAGCACCCTTCCTTGGAAGCGCTTTCACAGGCGCAGCAACTCTGGGAGTTTGCGCTTCTCTAGCCACCAAATGTCACGGTCATTCTCTTTCCGTCTCGTAGACACGAGCTGAGAGATTGCAAAAGTTGAGCAATTGCTCAGAGATGAAAAGTGCCAGCACTGAAAGCTCTTGCTAGCCAGCACCCTTCCTTGGAAGTGCTTTTGTAGGCCTAAGAACACTGGGGCTCTGGGCTTCTCTAGCCACCTAATCTTCTGCTCATCCTCTCGCGCACTCTAAAGAGAGCTCAGGTGAGAAATTGCAAACGTCGAGCAATTGCTCAGAGATGAAAAGTGCCAGCAGTGAAAGCTGTTGCTAGCCAGCACCCTTCCTTGGAAGCGCTTTCACAGGCGCAGCAACACTGGGGCTTTGCGCTTCTCTAGCCACCAAACGTCACGCTCACTATCTCTCCGTCTTCTAGACACGAGCTGAGAAATTGCAAAGGTCGAGCAATTGCTCAGAGATGAAAAGTGCCAGCACTGAAAGCTCTTGCTAGCTAGCACCCTTCCTTGGAAGCGCTTTTGTAGCCCTAAGAACACTGGGGCTCTGGGCTTCTCTAGCCACCTCATCTTCTGCTCATCCTCTCGCGCACTCTAAAGAGAGCTCAGGTGAGAAATTGCAAATGTCGAGCAATTGCTCAGAGATGAAAAGTGCCAGCACTGAAAGCTCTTGCTAGCCAGCAGCCTTCCTTGGAAGCGCTTTCACAGGCGCAGCAACACTGGGGCTTTGCGCTTCTCTAGCCACCAAACGTCACGGTCAGTCTCTTTCCATCTCGTAGACACGAGCTGAGAGATTGCAAACGTCGAGCAATTGCTCAGAGATGAAAAGTGCCAGCACTGAAAGCTGTTGCTAGCCAGCACCCTTCCTTGGAAGTGCTTTTGTAGCCCTATGAACACTGGGGCTCTTGGCTTCTCTAGCCACCTAATCTTCTGCTCATCCTCTCGCGCACTCTAAAGAGAGCTCAGGTGAGAAATTGCAAAGGTCGAGCAATTGCTCAGAGATGAAAAGTGCCAGCACTGAAAGCTGTTGCTAGCCAGCACCCTTCCTTGGAAGCGCTTTCACAGGCGCAGCAACACTGGGGCTTTGCGCTTCTCTAGCCACCAAACGTCACGCTCACTATCTCTCTCCGTCTCGTAGACACGAGCTGAGACATTGAAAATGTCGAGCAATTGCTCAGAGATGAAAAGTGCCAGCACTGAAAGCTGTTGCTAGCCAGCACCCTTCCTTGGAAACGCTTTTGTAGGCCTAAGAACACTGGGGCTCTGGGCTTCTCTAGCCACCTAATCTTCTGCTCATCCTGTCGCGCACTCTAAAGAGAGCTCAGGTGAGAAATTGCAAAGGTCGAGCAATTGCTCAGAGATGAAAAGTGCCAGCACTGAAAGCTCTTGCTAGCCAGCACCCTTCCTTGGAAGCGCTTTCACAGGCGCAGCAACACTGGGGCTTTGCGCTTCTCTAGCCACCAAACGTCACGATCACTATCTCTCCGTCTCGTAGAAACGAGCTGAGAGATCGCAAACGTCCAGCAATTGCTCAGAGATGAAAAGTGCCAGCACTGAAAGCTCTTGCTAGCCAGCACCCTTCCTTGGAAGTGCTTTTGTAGCCCTATGAACACTGGGGCTCTGGGCTTCTCTAGCCACCTAATCTTCTGCTCATCCTCTCGCGCACTCTAAAGAGAGCTCAGGTGAGAAATTGCAAAGGTCGAGCAATTGCTCAGAGATGAAAAGTGCCAGCACTGAAAGCTGTTGCTAGCCAGCACCCTTCCTTGGAAGCGCTTTTGTAGGCCTAAGAAGACTGGGGCTCTGGGCTTCTCTAGCCACCTAATCTTCTGCTCATCCTCTCGCGCACTCTAAAGAGAGCTCAGGTGAGAAATTGCAAACGTCGAGCAATTGCTCAGAGATGAAAAGTGCCAGCACTGAAAGCTCTTGCTAGCCAGCACCCTTCCTTGGAAGCGCTTTTGTAGGCCTAAGAACACTGGGGCTCTGGGCTTCTCTAGCCACCTCATCTTTTGCTCATCCTCTCGCGCACTCTAAAGAGAGCTCAGGTGAGAAATTGCAAACGTCGAGCAATTGCTCAGAGATGAAAAGTGCCAGCACTGAAAGCTGTTGCCAGCCAGCACCCTTCCTTGGAAGCGCTTTCACAGGCGCAGCAACTCTGGGAGTTTGCGCTTCTCTAGCCACCAAATGTCACGGTCATTCTCTTTCCGTCTCGTAGACACGAGCTGAGAGATTGCAAAGGTCGAGCAATTGCTCAGAGATGAAAAGTGCCAGCACTGAAAGCTCTTGCTAGCCAGCACCCTTCCTTGGAAGCGCTTTCACAGGCGCAGCAACACTGGGGCTTTGCGCTTCTCTACCCACCAAACGTCACGGTCACTATCTCTCCGTCTTCTAGACACGAGCTGAGAAATTGCAAAGGTCGAGCAATTGCTCAGAGATGAAAAGTGCCAGCACTGAAAGCTCTTGCTAGCTAGCACCCTTCCTTGGAAGCGCTTTTGTAGCCCTAAGAACACTGGGGCTCTGGGCTTCTCTAGCCACCTAATCTTCTGCTCATCCTCTCTCGTACTCTAACGAGAGCTCAGGTGAGAAATTGCAAATGTCGAGCAATTGCTCAGAGATGAAAAGTGCCAGCACTGAAAGCTGTTGCTAGCCAGCACCCTTCCTTGGAAGCGCTTTCACAGGCGCAGCAACACTGGGGCTTTGCGCTTCTCTAGCCACCAAACGTCACGGTCATTCTCTTTCCATCTCGTAGACACGAGCTGAGAGATTGCAAACGTAGAGCAATTGCTCAGAGATGAAAAGTGCCAGCACTGAAAGCTGTTGCTAGCCAGCACCCTTCCTTGGAAGTGCTTTTGTAGCCCTATGAACACTGGGGCTCTTGGCTTCTCTAGCCACCTCATCTTCTGCTCATCCTCTCGCGCACTCTAAAGAGAGCTCAGGTGAGAAATTGCAAACGTCGAGCAATTGCTCAGAGATGAAAAGTGCCACCACTGAAAGCTGTTGCTAGCCAGCACCCTTCCTTGGAAGCGCTTTCACAGGCGCAGCAACACTGGGGCTTTGCGCTTCTCTAGCCACCAAACGTCACGGTCAGTCTCTTTCCATCTCGTAGACACGAGCTGAGAGATCGCAAACGTCCAGCAATTGCTCAGAGATGAAAAGTGCCAGCACTGAAAGCTCTTGCTAGCCAGCAGCCTTCCTTGGAAATGCTTTTGTAGCCCTATGAACACTGGGGCTCTGGGCTTCTCTAGCCACCTAATCTTCTGCTCATCCTCTCGCGCACTCTAAAGAGAGCTCAGGTGAGAAATTGCAAAAGTCGAGCAATTGCTCAGAGATGAAAAGTGCCAGCACTGAAAGCTCTTGCTAGCCAGCACCCTTCCTTGGAAGTGCTTTTGTAGCCCTAAGAACACTGGGGCTCTGGGCTTCTCTAGCCACCTCATCTTCTGCTCATCCTCTCGCGCACTCTAAAGAGAGCTCAGGTGAGAAATTGCAAACGTCGAGCAATTGCTCAGAGATGAAAAGTGCCAGCACTGAAAGCTGTTGCTAGCCAGCACCCTTCCTTG
Organism: Sarcoramphus papa; assembly: GCA_037962945.1. Classification (NCBI taxonomy): domain Eukaryota; kingdom Metazoa; phylum Chordata; class Aves; order Accipitriformes; family Cathartidae; genus Sarcoramphus; species Sarcoramphus papa. The sequence continues at coordinate 19,490,794 of CM075588.1, forward strand.
GAAGCGCTTTCACAGGCGCAGCAACACTGGGGCTTTGCGCTTCTCTAGCCACCAAACGTCACGGTCACTATCTCTCCGTCTTGTAGACACGAGCTGAGAAATTGCAAAGGTCGAGCAATTGCTCAGAGATGAAAAGTGCCAGCACTGAAAGCTCTTGCTAGCTAGCACCCTTCCTTGGAAGCGCTTTTGTAGCCCTAAGAACACTGGGGCTCTGGGCTTCTCGAGCCACCTAATCTTCTGCTCATCCTCTCTCGTACTCTAAAGAGAGCTCAGGTGGGAAATTGCAAAGGTCGAGCAATTGCTCAGAGATGAAAAGTGCCAGCACTGAAAGCTCTTGCTAGCCAGCACCCTTCCTTGGAAGCGCTTTCACAGGCGCAGCAACACTGGGACTTTGCGCTTCTCTAGCCACCAAAGGTCACGGTCAGTCTCTTTCCATCTCGTAGACACGAGCTGAGAGATTGCAAACGTAGAGCAATTGCTCAGAGATGAAAAGTGCCAGCACTGAAAGCTGTTGCTAGCCAGCACCCTTCCTTGGAAGTGCTTTTGTAGGCCTAAGAACACTGGGGCTCTTGGCTTCTCTAGCCACCTAATCTTCTGCTCATCCTCTCGCGCACTCTAAAGAGAGCTCAGGTGAGAAATTGCAAAGGTCGAGCAATTGCTCAGAGATGAAAAGTGCCACCACTGAAAGCTGTTGCTAGCCAGCAGCCTTCCTTGGAAGCGCTTTCAGAGGCACAGCAACACTGGGGCTTTGCGCTTCTCTACCCACCAAAGGTCACGGTCAGTCTCTTTCCATCTCGTAGACACGAGCTGAGAGATTGCAAACGTCGAGCAATTGCTCAGAGATGAAAAGTGCCAGCACTGAAAGCTCTTGCTAGCCAGCACCCTTCCTTGGAAGCGCTTTTGTAGCCCTAAGAACAGTGGGGCTCTGGGCTTCTCGAGCCACCTAATCTTCTGCTCATCCTCTCTCGTACTCTAACGAGAGCTCTGGTGAGAAATTACAAATGTCGAGCAATTGCTCAGAGATGAAAAGTGCCAGCACTGAAAGCTGTTGCTAGCCAGCACCCTTCCTTGGAAGCGCTTTCAGAGGCGCAGCAACACTGGGGCTTTGCGCTTCTCTAGCCACCAAACGTCACCGTCATTCTCTTTCCATCTCGTAGACACGAGCTGAGAAATTGCAAACGTCGAGCAATTGCTCAGAGATGAAAAGTGCCAGCACTGAAAGCTGTTGCTAGCCAGCACCCTTCCTTGGAAGTGCTTTTGTAGCCCTATGAACACTGGGGCTCTTGGCTTCTCTAGCCACCTAATCTTCTGCTCATCCTCTCGCGCACTCTAAAGAGAGCTCAGGTGAGAAATTGCAAACGTCGAGCAATTGCTCAGAGATGAAAAGTGCCAGCACTGAAAGCTGTTGCTAGCCAGCACCCTTCCTTGGAAGCGCTTTCACAGGCGCAGCAACACTGGGGCTTTGCGCTTCTCTACCCACCAAAGGTCACGGTCAGTCTCTTTCCATCTCGTAGACACGAGCTGAGAGATTGCAAACGTCGAGCAATTGCTCAGAGATGAAAAGTGCCAGCACTGAAAGCTGTTGCTAGCCAGCACCCTTCCTTGGAAGCGCTCTTGTAGCCCTTAGAACACTGGGGCTCTGGGCTTCTCTAGCCACCTAATCTTCTGCTCATCCTCTCGCGCACTCTAAAGAGAGCTCAGGTGAGAAATTGTAAACGTCGAGCAATTGCTCAGAGATGAAAAGTGCCAGCACTGAAAGCTCTTGCTAGCCAGCACCCTTCCTTGGAAGCGCTTTCACAGGCGCAGCAACACTGGGGCTTTGCGCTTCTCTAGCCACCAAACGTCACGGTCACTATCTCTCCGTCTTGTAGACACGAGCTGAGAAATTGCAAAGGTCGAGCAATTGCTCAGAGATGAAAAGTGCCAGCACTGAAAGCTCTTGCTAGCCAGCACCCTTCCTTGGAAGCGCTTTTGTAGCCCTTAGAACACTGGGGCTCTGGGCTTCTCTAGCCACCTAATCTTCTGCTCATCCTCTCGTGCACTCTAAAGAGAGCTCAGGTGAGAAATTGCAAACGTCGAGCAATTGCTCAGAGATGAAAAGTGCCAGCACTGAAAGCTGTTGCTAGCCAGCACCCTTCCTTGGAAGCGCTTTCACAGGCGCAGTAACACTGGGGCTTTGCGCTTCTCTAGCCACCAAACATCACGGTCAGTCTCTTTCCATCTCGTAGACACGAGCTGAGAGATTGCAAACGTCGAGCAATTGCTCAGAGATGAAAAGTGCCAGCACTGAAAGCTCTTGCTAGCCAGCACCCTTCCTTGGAAACGCTCTTGTAGCCCTATGAACACTGGGGCTCTGTGCTTCTCTAGCCACCTAATCTTCTGCTCATCCTCTCGCGCACTCTAAAGAGAGCTCAGGTGAGAAATTGCAAAGGTCGAGCAATTGCTCAGAGATGAAAAGTGCCAGCACTGAAAGCTCTTGCTAGCCAGCACCCTTCCTTGGAAGCGCTTTTGTAGCCCTAAGAACACTGGGGCTCTGGGCTTCTCGAGCCACCTAATCTTCTGCTCATCCTCTCTCATACTCTAACGAGAGGTCTGGTGAGAAATTACAAATGTCGAGCAATTGCTCAGAGATGAAAAGTGCCAGCACTGAAAGCTGTTGCTAGCCAGCACCCTTCCTTGGAAGCGCTTTCACAGGCGCAGCAACACTGGGGCTTTGCGCTTCTCTAGCCACCAAACGTCACGGTCAGTCTCTTTCCATCTCGTAGACACGAGCTGAGAAATTGCAAACGTCGAGCAATTGCTCAGAGATGAAAAGTGCCAGCACTGAAAGCTCTTGCTAGCCAGCACCCTTCCTTGGAAGTGCTTTTGTAGGCCTAAGAACACTGGGGCTCTGGGCTTCTCTAGCCACCTAATCTTCTGCTCATCCTCTCGCGCACTCTAAAGAGAGCTCAGGTGAGAAATTGCAAACGTCGAGCAATTGCTCAGAGATGAAAAGTGCCAGCACTGAAAGCTGTTGCTAGCCAGCACCCTTCCTTGGAAGCGCTTTCACAGGCGCAGCAACACTGGGGCTTTGCGCTTCTCTAGCCACCAAACGTCATGGTCACTATCTCTCCGTCTTGTAGAAACGAGCTGAGAAATTGCAAACGTCGAGCAATTGCTCAGAGATGAAAAGTGCCAGCACTGAAAGCTCTTGCTAGCCAGCACCCTTCCTTGGAAGCGCTTTTGTAGCCCTAAGAACACTGGGGCTCTGGGCTTCTCTAGCCACCTAATCTTCTGCTCATCCTCTCGCGCACTCTAAACAGAGCTCAGGTGAGAAATTGCAAAGGTCGAGCAATTGCTCAGAGATGAAAAGTGCCAGCACTGAAAGCTCTTGCTAGCCAGCACCCTTCCTTGGAAGCGCTTTCAGAGGCGCAGCAACACTGGGGCTTTGCGCTTCTCTAGCCACCAAACGTCACGGTCATTCTCTTTCCATCTCGTAGACACGAGCTGAGAGATTGCAAACGTCGAGCAATTGCTCAGAGATGAAAAGTGCCAGCACTGAAAGCTGTTGCTAGCCAGCACCCTTCCTTGGTAGCGCTTTTGTAGGCCTAAGAACACTGGGGCTTTGCGCTTCTCTAGCCACCAAACGTCACGGTCGTTCTCTTTCCATATCGTAGACACGAGCTGAGAGATTGCAAACGTCGAGCAATTGCTCAGAGATGAAAAGTGCCAGCACTGAAAGCTGTTGCTAGCCAGCACCCTTCCTTGGAAGCGCTTTTGTAGGCCTAAGAACACTGGGGCTCTGGGCTTCTCTAGCCACCTAATCTTCTGCTCATCCTCTCGCGCAATCTAAAGAGAGCTCAGGTGAGAAATTGCAAAGGTCGAGCAATTGCTCAGAGATGAAAAGTGCCAGCACTGAAAGCTCTTGCTAGCCAGCACCCTTCCTTGGAAGCGCTTTTGTAGCCCTAAGAACACTGGGGCTCTGGGCTTCTCTAGCCACCTAATCTTCTGCTCATCCTCTCGCGCACTCTAAAGAGAGCTCAGGTGAGAAATTGCAAACGTCGAGCAATTGCTCAGAGATGAAAAGTGCCAGCACTGAAAGCTGTTGCTAGCCAGCACCCTTCCTTGGAAGCGCTTTCACAGGCGCAGCAACACTGGGGCTTTGCGCTTCTCTAGCCACCAAACGTCACGGTCATTCTCTTTCCATCTCGTAGACACGAGCTGAGAGATCGCAAACGTCCAGCAATTGCTCAGAGATGAAAAGTGCCAGCACTGAAAGCTGTTGCTAGCCAGCACCCTTCCTTGGAAGCGCTCTTGTAGCCCTTAGAACACTGGGGCTCTGGGCTTCTCTAGCCACCTAATCTTCTGCTCATCCTCTCACGCACTCTAAAGAGAGCTCAGGTGAGAAATTGCAAACGTCGAGCAATTGCTCAGAGATGAAAAGTGCCAGCACTGAAAGCTGTTGCTAGCCAGCACCCTTCCTTGGAAGCGCTTTCACAGGCGCAGCAACACTGGGGCTTTGCGCTTCTCTAGCCACCAAACATCACGGTCATTCTCTTTCCATCTCGTAGACACGAGCTGAGAGATTGCAAACGTCGAGCAATTGCTCAGAGATGAAAAGTGCCAGCACTGAAAGCTGTTGCTAGCCAGCACCCTTCCTTGGAAACGCTCTTGTAGCCCTATGAACACTGGGGCTCTGGGCTTCTCTAGCCACCTAATCTTCTGCTCATCCTCTCGCGCACTCTAAAGAGAGCTCAGGTGAGAAATTGCAAAGGTCGAGCAATTGCTCAGAGATGAAAAGTACCAGCACTGAAAGCTCTTGCTAGCTAGCACCCTTCCTTGGAAGCGCTTTTGTAGGCCTAAGAACACTGGGGCTCTGGGCTTCTCGAGCCACCTAATCTTCTGCTCATCCTCTCTCGTACTCTAACGAGAGCTCTGGTGAGAAATTACAAATGTCGAGCAATTGCTCAGAGATGAAAAGTGCCAGCACTGAAAGCTCTTGCTAGCCAGCACCCTTCCTTGGAAGCGCTTTCACAGGCGCAGCAACACTGGGGCTTTGCGCTTCTCTACCCACCAAACGTCACGGTCATTCTCTTTCCATCTCGTAGACACGAGCTGAGAAATTGCAAACGTCGAGCAATTGCTCAGAGATGAAAAGTGCCAGCACTGAAAGCTGTTGCTAGCCAGCACCCTTCCTTGGAAACGCTCTTGTAGCCCTAAGAACACTGGGGCTCTGGGCTTCTCTAGCCACCTAATCTTCTGCTCATCCTCTCGCGCACTCTAAAGAGAGCTCAGGTGAGAAATTGCAAAGGTCGAGCAATTGCTCAGAGATGAAAAGTGCCAGCACTGAAAGCTGTTGCTAGCCAGCACCCTTCCTTGGAAGCGCTTTCACAGGCGCAGCAACACTGGGGCTTTGCGCTTCTCTAGCCACCAAACGTCATGGTCACTATCTCTCCGTCTTGTAGAAACGAGCTGAGAAATTGCAAACGTCGAGCAATTGCTCAGAGATGAAAAGTGCCAGCACTGAAAGCTCTTGCTAGCCAGCACCCTTCCTTGGAAGCGCTTTTGTAGCCCTAAGAACACTGGGGCTCTGGGCTTCTCTAGCCACCTAATCTTCTGCTCATCCTCTCGCGCACTCTAAAGAGAGCTCAGGTGAGAAATTGCAAAGGTCGAGCAATTGCTCAGAGATGAAAAGTGCCAGCACTGAAAGCTCTTGCTAGCCAGCACCCTTCCTTGGAAGCGCTTTCACAGGCGCAGCAACACTGGGGCTTTGCGCTTCTCTAGCCACCAAACGTCACGGTCATTCTCTTTCCATCTCGTAGAAACGAGCTGAGAGATTGCAAACGTCGAGCAATTGCTCAGAGATGAAAAGTGCCAGCACTGAAAGCTCTTGCTAGCCAGCACCCTTCCTTGGAAGCGCTTTTGTAGCCCTAAGAACACTGGGGCTCTGTGCTTCTCTAGCCACCTAATCTTCTGCTCATCGTCTCGCGCACTCTAAAGAGAGCTCAGGTGAGAAATTGCAAAGGTCGAGCAATTGCTCAGAGATGAAAAGTGCCAGCACTGAAAGCTGTTGCCAGCCAGCACCCTTCCTTGGAAGCGCTTTCACAGGCGCAGCAACACTGGGGCTTTGCGCTTCTCTACCCACCAAACGTCACGGTCATTCTCTTTCCATCTCGTAGACACAAGCTGAGAGATTGTAAACGTCGAGCAATTGCTCAGAGATGAAAAGTGCCAGCACTGAAAGCTGTTGCTAGCCAGCACCCTTCCTTGGTAGCGCTTTTGTAGGCCTAAGAACACTGGGGCTTTGCGCTTCTCTAGCCACCAAACGTCACGGTCGTTCTCTTTCCATATCGTAGACACGAGCTGAGAAATTGCAAACGTCGAGCAATTGCTCAGAGATGAAAAGTGCCAGCACTGAAAGCTGTTGCTAGCCAGCACCCTTCCTTGGAAGCGCTTTTGTAGGCCTAAGAACACTGGGGCTCTGGGCTTCTCTAGCCACCTAATCTTCTGCTCATCCTCTCGCGCAATCTAAAGAGAGCTCAGGTGAGAAATTGCAAAGGTCGAGCAATTGCTCAGAGATGAAAAGTGCCAGCACTGAAAGCTGTTGCTAGCCAGCACCCTTCCTTGGAAGCGCTTTTGTAGCCCTAAGAACACTGGGGCTCTGGGCTTCTCGAGCCACCTAATCTTCTGCTCATCCTCTCTCGTACTCTAACGAGAGGTCTGGTGAGAAATCACAAATGTCGAGCAATTGCTCAGAGATGAAAAGTGCCAGCACTGAAAGCTCTTGCTAGCCAGCACCCTTCCTTGGAAGCGCTTTCACAGGCGCAGCAACACTGGGGCTTTGCGCTTCTCTAGCCACCAAACGTCACGGTCATTCTCTTTCCATCTCGTAGACACGAGCTGAGAAATTGCAAACGTCGAGCAATTGCTCAGAGATGAAAAGTGCCAGCACTGAAAGCTGTTGCTAGCCAGCACCCTTCCTTGGAAACGCTCTTGTAGCCCTAAGAACACTGGGGCTCTGGGCTTCTCTAGCCACCTCATCTTCTGCTCATCCTCTCGCGCACTCTAAAGAGAGCTCAGGTGAGAAATTGCAAACGTCGAGCAATTGCTCAGAGATGAAAAGTGCCAGCACTGAAAGCTGTTGCTAGCCAGCACCCTTCCTTGGAAGCGCTTTCACAGGCGCAGCAACACTGGGGCTTTGCGCTTCTCTAGCCACCAAACGTCATGGTCACTATCTCTCCGTCTTGTAGAAACGAGCTGAGAAATTGCAAACGTCGAGCAATTGCTCAGAGATGAAAAGTGCCAGCACTGAAAGCTCTTGCTAGCCAGCACCCTTCCTTGGAAGCGCTTTTGTAGCCCTAAGAACACTGGGGCTCTGGGCTTCTCTAGCCACCTAATCTTCTGCTCATCCTCTCGCGCACTCTAAAGAGAGCTCAGGTGAGAAATTGCAAAGGTCGAGCAATTGCTCAGAGATGAAAAGTGCCAGCACTGAAAGCTCTTGCTAGCCAGCACCCTTCCTTGGAAGCGCTTTCACAGGCGCAGCAACACTGGGGCTTTGCGCTTCTCTAGCCACCAAACGTCACGGTCATTCTCTTTCCATCTCGTAGACACGAGCTGAGAGATTGCAAACGTCGAGCAATTGCTCAGAGATGAAAAGTGCCAGCACTGAAAGCTGTTGCTAGCCAGCACCCTTCCTTGGAAGCGCTTTTGTAGGCCTAAGAAAACAGGGGCTCTGGGCTTCTCTAGCCACCTAATCTTCTGCTCATCCTCTCGCGCACTCTAAAGAGAGCTCAGGTGAGAAATTGCAAAGGTCGAGCAATTGCTCAGAGATGAAAAGTGCCAGCACTGAAAGCTGTTGCCAGCCAGCACCCTTCCTTGGAAGCGCTTTCACAGGCGCAGCAACACTGGGGCTTTGCGCTTCTCTACCCACCAAACGTCACGGTCATTCTCTTTCCATCTCGTAGACACAAGCTGAGAGATTGTAAACGTCGAGCAATTGCTCAGAGATGAAAAGTGCCAGCACTGAAAGCTGTTGCTAGCCAGCACCCTTCCTTGGTAGCGCTTTTGTAGGCCTAAGAACACTGGGGCTTTGCGCTTCTCTAGCCACCAAACGTCACGGTCGTTCTCTTTCCATATCGTAGACACGAGCTGAGAGATTGCAAACGTCGAGCAATTGCTCAGAGATGAAAAGTGCCAGCACTGAAAGCTGTTGCTAGCCAGCACCCTTCCTTGGAAGCGCTTTTGTAGGCCTAAGAACACTGGGGCTCTGGGCTTCTCTAGCCACCTAATCTTCTGCTCATCCTCTCGCGCAATCTAAAGAGAGCTCAGGTGAGAAATTGCAAAGGTCGAGCAATTGCTCAGAGATGAAAAGTGCCAGCACTGAAAGCTCTTGCTAGCCAGCACCCTTCCTTGGAAGCGCTTTTGTAGCCCTAAGAACACTGGGGCTCTGGGCTTCTCGAGCCACCTAATCTTCTGCTCATCCTCTCTCGTACTCTAACGAGAGCTCTGGTGAGAAATTACAAATGTCGAGCAATTGCTCAGAGATGAAAAGTGCCAGCACTGAAAGCTGTTGCTAGCCAGCACCCTTCCTTGGAAGCGCTTTCACAGGCGCAGCAACACTGGGGCTTTGCGCTTCTCTAGCCACCAAACGTCACGGTCATTCTCTTTCCATCTCGTAGACACGAGCTGAGAGATTGCAAACGTCGAGCAATTGCTCAGAGATGAAAAGTGCCAGCACTGAAAGCTGTTGCTAGCCAGCACCCTTCCTTGGAAGCGCTCTTGTAGCCCTTAGAACACTGGGGCTCTGGGCTTCTCTAGCCACCTAATCTTCTGCTCATCCTCTCGCGCACTCTAAAGAGAGCTCAGGTGAGAAATTGCAAAGGTCGAGCAATTGCTCAGAGATGAAAAGTGCCAGCACTGAAAGCTGTTGCCAGCCAGCACCCTTCCTTGGAAGCGCTTTCACAGGCGCAGCAACACTGGGGCTTTGCGCTTCTCTAGCCACCAAACGTCACGCTCACTATCTCTCTCCGTCTCGTAGACACGAGCTGAGACATTGAAAATGTCGAGCAATTGCTCAGAGATGAAAAGTGCCAGCACTGAAAGCTGTTGCTAGCCAGCACCCTTCCTTGGAAACGCTCTTGTAGGCCTAAGAACACTGGGGCTCTGGGCTTCTCTAGCCACCTAATCTTCTGCTCATCCTGTCACGCACTCTAACGAGAGCTCAGGTGAGAAATTGCAAAGGTCGAGCAATTGCTCAGAGATGAAAAGTGCCAGCACTGAAAGCTCTTGCTAGCCAGCACCCTTCCTTGGAAGCGCTTTCACAGGCGCAGCAACACTGGGGCTTTGCGCTTCTCTAGCCACCAAACGTCACGATCACTATCTCTCCGTCTCGTAGAAACGAGCTGAGAGATCGCAAACGTCCAGCAATTGCTCAGAGATGAAAAGTGCCAGCACTGAAAGCTGTTGCTAGCCAGCACCCTTCCTTGGAAGTGCTTTTGTAGCCCTATGAACAGTGGGGCTCTGGGCTTCTCTAGCCACCTAATCTTCTGCTCATCCTCTCGCGCACTCTAAAGAGAGCTCAGGTGAGAAATTGCAAACGTCGAGCAATTGCTCAGAGATGAAAAGTGCCACCACTGAAAGCTCTTGCTAGCCAGCACCCTTCCTTGGAAGCGCTTTTGTAGCCCTAAGAACACTGGGGCTCTGGGCTTCTCTAGCCACCTAATCTTCTGCTCATCCTCTCGCGCACTCTAAAGAGAGCTCAGGTGAGAAATTGCAAAGGTCGAGCAATTGCTCAGAGATGAAAAGTGCCAGCACAGAAAGCTGTTGCCAGCCAGCACCCTTCCTTGGAAGCGCTTTCACAGGCGCAGCAACACTGGGGCTTTGCGCTTCTCTAGCCACCAAACGTCACGGTCATTCTCTTTCCGTCTCGTAGACACGAGCTGAGAGATTGCAAAAGTCGAGCAATTGCTCAGAGATGAAAAGTGCCAGCACTGAAAGCTCTTGCTAGCCAGCACCCTTCCTTGGAAGTGCTTTTGTAGCCCTAAGAACACTGGGGCTCTGGGCTTCTCTAGCCACCTAATCTTCTGCTCATCCTCTCGCGCACTCTAAAGAGAGCTCAGGTGAGAAATTGCAAAGGTCGAGCAATTGCTCAGAGATGAAAAGTGCCAGCACTGAAAGCTGTTGCTAGCCAGCACCCTTCCTTGGAAGCGCTTTTGTAGCCCTAAGAACACTGGGGCTCTGGGCTTTTCGAGCCACCTAATCTTCTGCTCATCCTCTCTCGTACTCTAACGAGAGCTCAGGTGAGAAATTACAAATGTCGAGCAATTGCTCAGAGATGAAAAGTGCCAGCACTGAAAGCTCTTGCTAGCCAGCACCCTTCCTTGGAAACGCTCTTGTAGCCCTAAGAACACTGGGGCTCTGGGCTTCTCTAGCCACCTAATCTTCTGCTCATCCTCTCGCGCACTCTAAAGAGAGCTCAGGTGAGAAATTGCAAATGTCGAGCAATTGCTCAGAGATGAAAAGTGCCAGCACTGAAAGCTGTTGCTAGCCAGCACCCTTCCTTGGAAGCGCTTTCACAGGCGCAGCAACACTGGGGCTTTGCGCTTCTCTACCCACCAAACGTCACGGTCAGTCTCTTTCCATCTCGTAGACACGAGCTGAGAAATTGCAAACGTCGAGCAATTGCTCAGAGATGAAAAGTGCCAGCACTGAAAGCTCTTGCTAGCCAGCACCCTTCCTTGGAAGTGCTTTTGTAGCCCTATGAACACTGGGGCTCTGGGCTTCTCTAGCCACCTAATCTTCTGCTCATCCTCTCGCGCACTCTAAAGAGAGCTCAGGTGAGAAATTGCAAACGTCGAGCAATTGCTCAGAGATGAAAAGTGCCAGCACTGAAAGCTCTTGCCAGCCAGCACCCTTCCTTGGAAGCGCTTTCACAGGCGCAGCAACACTGGGGCTTTGCGCTTCTCTAGCCACCAAACGTCACGCTCACTATCTCTCTCCGTCTCGTAGACACGAGCTGAGACATTGAAAATGTCGAGCAATTGCTCAGAGATGAAAAGTGCCAGCACTGAAAGCTGTTGCTAGCCAGCACCCTTCCTTGGAAACGCTCTTGTAGGCCTAAGAACACTGGGGCTCTGGGCTTCTCTAGCCACCTAATCTTCTGCTCATCCTGTCACGCACTCTAACGAGAGCTCAGGTGAGAAATTGCAAAGGTCGAGCAATTGCTCAGAGATGAAAAGTGCCAGCACTGAAAGCTCTTGCTAGCCAGCACCCTTCCTTGGAAGCGCTTTCACAGGCGCAGCAACACTGGGGCTTTGCGCTTCTCTAGCCACCAAACGTCACGATCACTATCTCTCCGTCTCGTAGAAACGAGCTGAGAGATCGCAAACGTCCAGCAATTGCTCAGAGATGAAAAGTGCCAGCACTGAAAGCTCTTGCTAGCCAGCACCCTTCCTTGGAAGTGCTTTTGTAGCCCTATGAACACTGGGGCTCTGGGCTTCTCTAGCCACCTAATCTTCTGCTCATCCTCTCGCGCACTCTAAAGAGAGCTCAGGTGAGAAATTGCAAACGTCGAGCAATTGCTCAGAGATGAAAAGTGCCACCACTGAAAGCTCTTGCTAGCCAGCACCCTTCCTTGGAAGCGCTTTTGTAGCCCTAAGAACACTGGGGCTCTGGGCTTCTCTAGCCACCTAATCTTCTGCTCATCCTCTCGCGCACTCTAAAGAGAGCTCAGGTGAGAAATTGCAAAGGTCGAGCAATTGCTCAGAGATGAAAAGTGCCAGCACAGAAAGCTCTTGCTAGCCAGCACCCTTCCTTGGAAGCGCTTTCACAGGCGCAGCAACACTGGGGCTTTGCGCTTCTCTAGCCACCAAACGTCACGGTCATTCTCTTTCCGTCTCGTAGACACGAGCTGAGAGATTGCAAAAGTCGAGCAATTGCTCAGAGATGAAAAGTGCCAGCACTGAAAGCTCTTGCTAGCCAGCACCCTTCCTTGGAAACGCTCTTGTAGCCCTTAGAACACTGGGGCTCTGGGCTTCTCTAGCCACCTAATCTTCTGCTCATCCTCTCGCGCACTCTAAAGAGAGCTCAGGTGAGAAATTGCAAACGTCGAGCAATTGCTCAGAGATGAAAAGTGCCAGCACTGAAAGCTCTTGCTAGCCAGCACCCTTCCTTGGAAGCGCTTTCAGAGGCGCAGCAACACTGGGGCTTTGCGCTTCTCTAGCCACCAAACGTCACGGTCACTATCTCTCCGTCTTGTAGACACGAGCTGAGAAATTGCAAACGTCGAGCAATTGCTCAGAGATGAAAAGTGCCAGCACTGAAAGCTCTTGCTAGCTAGCACCCTTCCTTGGAAGCGCTTTTGTAGCCCTAAGAACACTGGGGCTCTGGGCTTCTCCAGCCACCTCATCTTCTGCTCATCCTCTCGCGCACTCTAAAGAGAGCTCAGGTGAGAAATTGCAAAGGTCGAGCAATTGCTCAGAGATGAAAAGTGCCAGCACTGAAAGCTCTTGCTAGCCAGCACCCTTCCTTGGAAGCGCTTTCACAGGCGCAGCAACACTGGGACTTTGCGCTTCTCTAGCCACCAAACGTCACGGTCATTCTCTTTCCATCTCGTAGACACGAGCTGAGAGATTGCAAACGTCGAGCAATTGCTCAGAGATGAAAAGTGCCAGCACTGAAAGCTGTTGCTAGCCAGCACCCTTCCTTGGAAGCGCTTTTGTAGGCCTAAGAACACTGGGGCTCTGGGCTTCTCTAGCCACCTAATCTTCTGCTCATCCTCTCGCGCACTCTAAAGAGAGCTCAGGTGAGAAATTGCAAATGTCGAGCAATTGCTCAGAGATGAAAAGTGCCAGCACTGAAAGCTCTTGCTAGCCAGCACCCTTCCTTGGAAGCGCTTTCACAGGCGCAGCAACACTGGGGCTTTGCGCTTCTCTACCCACCTAACGTCACGATCACTATCTCTCTGTCTCGTAGACACGAGCTGAGAGATCGCAAACGTCGAGCAATTGCTCAGAGATGAAAAGTGCCAGCACTGAAAGCTGTTGCTAGCCAGCACCCTTCCTTGGAAGCGCTTTTGTAGCCCTTAGAACACTGGGGCTCTGGGCTTCTCTAGCCACCTAATCTTCTGCTCATCCTCTCTCGCACTCTAAAGAGAGCTCAGGTGAGAAATTGCAAACGTCGAGCAATTGCTCAGAGATGAAAAGTGCCAGCACTGAAAGCTCTTGCAAGCCAGCACCCTTCCTTGGAAGCGCTTTCACAGGCGCAGTAACACTGGGGCTTTGCGCTTCTCTAGCCACCAAAGGTCACGGTCAGTCTCTTTCCATCTCGTAGACACGAGCTGAGAGATTGCAAAGGTCGAGCAATTGCTCAGAGATGAAAAGTGCCAGCACTGAAAGCTGTTGCTAGCCAGCAGCCTTCCTTGGAAGCGCTTTTGTAGGTCTAAGAACACTGGGGCTTTGCGCTTCTCTAGCCACCAAATGTCACGGTCGTTCTCTTTCCATATCGTAGACACGAGCTGAGAGATTGCAAACGTCGAGCAATTGCTCAGAGATGAAAAGTGCCAGCACTGAAAGCTGTTGCTAGCCAGCACCCTTCCTTGGAAGTGCTTTTGTAGCCCTAAGAACACTGGGGCTCTGGGCTTCTCTAGCCACCTAATCTTCTGCTCATCCTCTCGCGCACTCTAAAGAGAGCTCAGGTGAGAAATTGCAAACGTCGAGCAATTGCTCAGAGATGAAAAGTGCCAGCACTGAAAGCTGTTGCTAGCCAGCACCCTTCCTTGGAAGTGCTTTTGTAGCCCTAAGAACACTGGGGCTCTGGGCTTCTCTAGCCACCTCATCTTCTGCTCATCCTCTCGCGCACTCTAAAGAGAGCTCAGGTGAGAAATTGCAAACGTCGAGCAATTGCTCAGAGATGAAAAGTGCCAGCACTGAAAGCTGTTGCCAGCCAGCACCCTTCCTTGGAAGCGCTTTCACAGGCGCAGCAACACTGGGGCTTTGCGCTTCTCTAGCCACCAAACGTCACGGTCACTATCTCTCCGTCTTGTAGACACGAGCTGAGAGATTGCAAAAGTCGAGCAATTGCTCAGAGATGAAAAGTGCCAGCACTGAAAGCTCTTGCTAGCCAGCACCCTTCCTTGGAAGTGCTTTTGTAGCCCTAAGAACACTGGGGCTCTGGGCTTCTCTAGCCACCTCATCTTCTGCTCATCCTCTCGCGCACTCTAAAGAGAGCTCAGGTGAGAAATTGCAAACGTCAAGCAATTGCTCAGAGATGAAAAGTGCCAGCACTGAAAGCTCTTGCTAGCCAGCACCCTTCCTTGGAAGCGCTTTCACAGGCGCAGCAACACTGGGGCTTTGCGCTTCTCTAGCCACCAAACGTCACGGTCACTATCTCTCCGTCTTGTAGACACGAGCTGAGAAATTGCAAAGTCGAGCAATTGCTCAGAGATGAAAAGTGCCAGCACTGAAAGCTCTTGCTAGCTAGCACCCTTCCTTGGAAGTGCTTTTGTTGCCCTAAGAACACTGGGGCTCTGGGCTTCTCCAGCCACCTAATCTTCTGCTCATCCTCTCGCGCACTCTAAAGAGAGCTCAGGTGAGAAATTGCAAATGTCGAGCAATTGCTCAGAGATGAAAAATGCCAGCACTGAAAGCTCTTGCTAGCCAGCACCCTTCCTTGGAAGCGCTTTCACAGGCGCAGTAACACTGGGGCTTTGCGCTTCTCTAGCCACCAAACATCACGGTCAGTCTCTTTCCATCTCGTAGACACGAGCTGAGAGATTGCAAACGTCGAGCAATTGCTCAGAGATGAAAAGTGCCAGCACTGAAAGCTCTTGCTAGCCAGCACCCTTCCTTGGAAGTGCTTTTGTAGCCCTAAGAACACTGGGGCTCTGGGCTTCTCTAGCCACCTAATCTTCTGCTCATCCTCTCGCGCACTCTAAAGAGAGCTCAGGTGAGAAATTGCAAAGGTCGAGCAATTGCTCAGAGATGAAAAGTGCCAGCACAGAAAGCTGTTGCCAGCCAGCACCCTTCCTTGGAAGCGCTTTCACAGGCGCAGCAACACTGGGACTTTGCGCTTCTCTAGCCACCAAACGTCACGGTCATTCTCTTTCCGTCTCGTAGACACGAGCTGAGAGATTGCAAAAGTCGAGCAATTGCTCAGAGATGAAAAGTGCCAGCACTGAAAGCTCTTGCTAGCCAGCACCCTTCCTTGGAAGTGCTTTTGTAGCCCTAAGAACACTGGGGCTCTGGGCTTCTCTAGCCACCTAATCTTCTGCTCATCCTCTCGCGCACTCTAAAGAGAGCTCAGGTGAGAAATTGCAAAGGTCGAGCAATTGCTCAGAGATGAAAAGTGCCAGCACTGAAAGCTGTTGCTAGCCAGCACCCTTCCTTGGAAGCGCTTTTGTAGCCCTTAGAACACTGGGGCTCTGGGCTTTTCGAGCCACCTAATCTTCTGCTCATCCTCTCTCGTACTCTAACGAGAGCTCAGGTGAGAAATTACAAATGTCGAGCAATTGCTCAGAGATGAAAAGTGCCAGCACTGAAAGCTCTTGCTAGCCAGCACCCTTCCTTGGAAGTGCTTTTGTAGCCCTATGAACACTGGGGCTCTGGGCTTCTCTAGCCACCTAATCTTCTGCTCATCCTCTCGCGCACTCTAAAGAGAGCTCAGGTGAGAAATTGCAAAGGTCGAGCAATTGCTCAGAGATGAAAAGTGCCAGCACAGAAAGCTCTTGCTAGCCAGCACCCTTCCTTGGAAGCGCTTTCACAGGCGCAGCAACACTGGGGCTT
This sequence comes from Sarcoramphus papa, assembly GCA_037962945.1. Classification (NCBI taxonomy): domain Eukaryota; kingdom Metazoa; phylum Chordata; class Aves; order Accipitriformes; family Cathartidae; genus Sarcoramphus; species Sarcoramphus papa. Next base: position 19,506,552 of record CM075588.1, read on the forward strand.
TGCGCTTCTCTAGCCACCAAACGTCACGGTCATTCTCTTTCCGTCTCGTAGACACGAGCTGAGAGATTGCAAAAGTCGAGCAATTGCTCAGAGATGAAAAGTGCCAGCACTGAAAGCTCTTGCTAGCCAGCACCCTTCCTTGGAAGTGCTTTTGTAGCCCTATGAACACTGGGGCTCTGGGCTTCTCTAGCCACCTAATCTTCTGCTCATCCTCTCGCGCACTCTAAAGAGAGCTCAGGTGAGAAATTGCAAACGTCGAGCAATTGCTCAGAGATGAAAAATGCCAGCACTGAAAGCTCTTGCTAGCCAGCACCCTTCCTTGGAAGCGCTTTCACAGGTGCAGTAACACTGGGGCTTTGCGCTTCTCTAGCCACCAAAGGTCACGGTCATTCTCTTTCCATCTCGTAGACACGAGCTGAGAGATTGCAAACGTCGAGCAATTGCTCAGAGATGAAAAGTGCCAGCACTGAAAGCTCTTGCTAGCCAGCACCCTTCCTTGGAAACGCTCTTGTAGCCCTTAGAACACTGGGGCTCTGGGCTTCTCTAGCCACCTAATCTTCTGCTCATCCTCTCGCGCACTCTAAAGAGAGCTCAGGTGAGAAATTGCAAACGTCGAGCAATTGCTCAGAGATGAAAAGTGCCACCACTGAAAGCTCTTGCTAGCCAGCACCCTTCCTTGGAAGCGCTTTTGTAGCCCTAAGAACACTGGGGCTCTGGGCTTCTCGAGCCACCTAATCTTCTGCTCATCCTCTCTCGTACTCTAAAGAGAGCTCTGGTGAGAAATTACAAATGTCGAGCAATTGCTAAGAGATGAAAAGTGCCAGCACTGAAAGCTCTTGCTAGCCAGCACCCTTCCTTGGAAGCGCTTTCACAGGCGCAGCAACACTGGGGCTTTGCGCTTCTCTAGCCACCAAACGTCATGGTCACTATCTCTCCGTCTTGTAGACACGAGCTGAGAAATTGCAAACGTCGAGCAATTGCTCAGAGATGAAAAGTGCCAGCACTGAAAGCTCTTGCTAGCCAGCACCCTTCCTTGGAAGCGCTTTTGTAGGCCTAAGAACACTGGGGCTCTGGGCTTCTCTAGCCACCTCATCTTCTGCTCATCCTCTCGCGCACTCTAAAGAGAGCTCAGGTGAGAAATTGCAAAGGTCGAGCAATTGCTCAGAGATGAAAAGTGCCAGCACTGAAAGCTCTTGCTAGCCAGCACCCTTCCTTGGAAGCGCTTTCACAGGCGCAGCAACACTGGGACTTTGCGCTTCTCTAGCCACCAAACGTCACGGTCATTCTCTTTCCATCTCGTAGACACGAGCTGAGAGATTGCAAACGTCGAGCAATTGCTCAGAGATGAAAAGTGCCAGCACAGAAAGCTCTTGCTAGCCAGCACCCTTCCTTGGAAGCGCTTTTGTAGGTCTAAGAACACTGGGGCTTTGCGCTTCTCTAGCCACCAAATGTCACGGTCGTTCTCTTTCCATATCGTAGACACGAGCTGAGAGATTGCAAACGTCGAGCAATTGCTCAGAGATGAAAAGTGCCAGCACTGAAAGCTCTTGCTAGCCAGCACCCTTCCTTGGAAGTGCTTTTGTAGCCCTAAGAACACTGGGGCTCTGGGCTTCTCTAGCCACCTAATCTTCTGCTCATCCTCTCGCGCACTCTAAAGAGAGCTCAGGTGAGAAATTGCAAACGTCGAGCAATTGCTCAGAGATGAAAAGTGCCAGCACTGAAAGCTCTTGCTAGCCAGCACCCTTCCTTGGAAGCGCTTTTGTAGCCCTAAGAACACTGGGGCTCTGGGCTTCTCTAGCCACCTCATCTTCTGCTCATCCTCTCGCGCACTCTAAAGAGAGCTCAGGTGAGAAATTGCAAACGTCGAGCAATTGCTCAGAGATGAAAAGTGCCAGCACTGAAAGCTGTTGCCAGCCAGCACCCTTCCTTGGAAGCGCTTTCACAGGCGCAGCAACACTGGGGCTTTGCGCTTCTCTAGCCACCAAACGTCACGGTCACTATCTCTCCGTCTTGTAGACACGAGCTGAGAGATTGCAAAAGTCGAGCAATTGCTCAGAGATGAAAAGTGCCAGCACTGAAAGCTCTTGCTAGCCAGCACCCTTCCTTGGAAGTGCTTTTGTAGCCCTAAGAACACTGGGGCTCTGGGCTTCTCTAGCCACCTCATCTTCTGCTCATCCTCTCGCGCACTCTAAAGAGAGCTCAGGTGAGAAATTGCAAACGTCAAGCAATTGCTCAGAGATGAAAAGTGCCAGCACTGAAAGCTCTTGCTAGCCAGCACCCTTCCTTGGAAGCGCTTTCACAGGCGCAGCAACACTGGGGCTTTGCGCTTCTCTAGCCACCAAACGTCACGGTCACTATCTCTCCGTCTCTTAGAAACGAGCTGAGAAATTGCAAAGTCGAGCAATTGCTCAGAGATGAAAAGTGCCAGCACTGAAAGCTCTTGCTAGCTAGCACCCTTCCTTGGAAGTGCTTTTGTTGCCCTAAGAACACTGGGGCTCTGGGCTTCTCCAGCCACCTAATCTTCTGCTCATCCTCTCGCGCACTCTAAAGAGAGCTCAGGTGAGAAATTGCAAATGTCGAGCAATTGCTCAGAGATGAAAAATGCCAGCACTGAAAGCTCTTGCTAGCCAGCAGCCTTCCTTGGAAGCGCTTTCACAGGCGCAGCAACACTGGGGCTTTGCGCTTCTCTAGCCACCAAACATCACGGTCAGTCTCTTTCCATCTCGTAGACACGAGCTGAGAGATTGCAAACGTCGAGCAATTGCTCAGAGATGAAAAGTGCCAGCACTGAAAGCTCTTGCTAGCCAGCACCCTTCCTTGGAAGTGCTTTTGTAGCCCTAAGAACACTGGGGCTCTGGGCTTCTCGAGCCACCTAATCTTCTGCTCATCCTCTCTCGTACTCTAAAGAGAGCTAAGGTGAGAAATTGCAAACGTCGAGCAATTGCTCAGAGATGAAAAGTGCCAGCACTGAAAGCTGTTGCTAGCCAGCACCCTTCCTTGGAAGCGCTTTCACAGGCACAGCAACACTGGGGCTTTGCGCTTCTCTAGCCACCAAATGTCACGGTCGTTCTCTTTCCATATCGTAGACACGAGCTGAGAGATTGCAAACGTCGAGCAATTGCTCAGAGATGAAAAGTGCCAGCACTGAAAGCTCTTGCTAGCCAGCACCCTTCCTTGGAAGCGCTTTCACAGGCGCAGCAACACTGGGGCTTTGCGCTTCTCTAGCCACCAAACGTCACGATCACTATCTCTCCGTCTCTTAGAAACGAGCTGAGAGATCGCAAACGTCCAGCAATTGCTCAGAGATGAAAAGTGCCAGCACTGAAAGCTCTTGCTAGCCAGCACCCTTCCTTGGAAGTGCTTTTGTAGCCCTATGAACACTGGGGCTCTGGGCTTCTCTAGCCACCTAATCTTCTGCTCATCCTCTCGCGCACTCTAAAGAGAGCTCAGGTGAGAAATTGCAAACGTCGAGCAATTGCTCAGAGATGAAAAGTGCCACCACTGAAAGCTCTTGCTAGCCAGCACCCTTCCTTGGAAGCGCTTTTGTAGCCCTTAGAACACTGGGGCTCTGGGCTTCTCTAGCCACCTAATCTTCTGCTCATCCTCTCGCGCACTCTAAAGAGAGCTCAGGTGAGAAATTGCAAAGGTCGAGCAATTGCTCAGAGATGAAAAGTGCCAGCACTGAAAGCTCTTGCTAGCCAGCACCCTTCCTTGGAAGCGCTTTCAGAGGCGCAGCAACACTGGGGCTTTGCGCTTCTCTAGCCACCAAACGTCACGGTCACTATCTCTCCGTCTTGTAGACACGAGCTGAGAAATTGCAAACGTCGAGCAATTGCTCAGAGATGAAAAGTGCCAGCACTGAAAGCTCTTGCTAGCTAGCACCCTTCCTTGGAAGCGCTTTTGTAGCCCTAAGAACACTGGGGCTCTGGGCTTCTCCAGCCACCTAATCTTCTGCTCATCCTCTCGCGCACTCTAAAGAGAGCTCAGGTGAGAAATTGCAAACGTCGAGCAATTGCTCAGAGATGAAAAATGCCAGCACTGAAAGCTGTTGCTAGCCAGCACCCTTCCTTGGAAGCGCTTTCACAGGTGCAGTAACACTGGGGCTTTGCGCTTCTGTAGCCACCAAAGGTCACGGTCATTCTCTTTCCATCTCGTAGACACGAGCTGAGAGATTGCAAACGTCGAGCAATTGCTCAGAGATGAAAAGTGCCAGCACTGAAAGCTCTTGCTAGCCAGCACCCTTCCTTGGAAACGCTCTTGTAGCCCTTAGAACACTGGGGCTCTGGGCTTCTCTAGCCACCTAATCTTCTGCTCATCCTCTCGCGCACTCTAAAGAGAGCTCAGGTGAGAAATTGCAAACGTCGAGCAATTGCTCAGAGATGAAAAGTGCCAGCACTGAAAGCTCTTGCTAGCCAGCACCCTTCCTTGGAAGCGCTTTTGTAGCCCTAAGAACACTGGGGCTCTGGGCTTCTCGAGCCACCTAATCTTCTGCTCATCCTCTCTCGTACTCTAACGAGAGCTCTGGTGAGAAATTACAAATGTCGAGCAATTGCTCAGAGATGAAAAGTGCCAGCACTGAAAGCTCTTGCTAGCCAGCACCCTTCCTTGGAAGCGCTTTCACAGGCGCAGCAACACTGGGGCTTTGCGCTTCTCTAGCCACCAAACGTCATGGTCACTATCTCTCCGTCTTGTAGACATGAGCTGAGAAATTGCAAACGTCGAGCAATTGCTCAGAGATGAAAAGTGCCAGCACTGAAAGCTCTTGCTAGCCAGCACCCTTCCTTGGAAGCGCTTTTGTAGCCCTAAGAACACTGGGGCTCTGGGCTTCTCTAGCCACCTCATCTTCTGCTCATCCTCTCGCGCAGTCTAAAGAGAGCTCAGGTGAGAAATTGCAAACGTCGAGCAATTGCTCAGAGATGAAAAGTGCCAGCACTGAAAGCTCTTGCTAGCCAGCACCCTTCCTTGGAAGCGCTTTCACAGGCGCAGCAACACTGGGACTTTGCGCTTCTCTAGCCACCAAACGTCACGGTCATTCTCTTTCCATCTCGTAGACACGAGCTGAGAGATTGCAAACGTCGAGCAATTGCTCAGAGATGAAAAGTGCCAGCACTGAAAGCTCTTGCTAGCCAGCACCCTTCCTTGGAAGTGCTTTTGTAGGCCTAAGAACACTGGGGCTCTGGGCTTCTCTAGCCACCTAATCTTCTGCTCATCCTCTCGCACACTCTAAAGAGAGCTCAGGTGAGAAATTGCAAATGTCGAGCAATTGCTCAGAGATGAAAAGTGCCAGCACTGAAAGCTGTTGCTAGCCAGCACCCTTCCTTGGAAGCGCTTTCACAGGCGCAGCAACACTGGGGCTTTGCGCTTCTCTAGTCACCTAACGTCACGATCACTATCTCTCTGTCTCGTAGACATGAGCTGAGAGATCGCAAACGTCGAGCAATTGCTCAGAGATGAAAAGTGCCAGCACTGAAAGCTGTTGCTAGCCAGCACCCTTCCTTGGAAGCGCTTTTGTAGCCCTTAGAACACTGGGGCTCTGGGCTTCTCTAGCCACCTAATCTTCTGCTCATCCTCTCTCGTACTCTAAAGAGAGCTCAGGTGAGAAATTGCAAACGTCGAGCAATTGCTCAGAGATGAAAAGTGCCAGCACTGAAAGCTCTTGCAAGCCAGCACCCTTCCTTGGAAGCGCTTTCACAGGCGCAGTAACACTGGGGCTTTGCGCTTCTCTAGCCACCAAAGGTCACGGTCAGTCTCTTTCCATCTCGTAGACACGAGCTGAGAGATTGCAAAGGTCGAGCAATTGCTCAGAGATGAAAAGTGCCAGCACTGAAAGCTGTTGCTAGCCAGCAGCCTTCCTTGGAAGCGCTTTTGTAGGTCTAAGAACACTGGGGCTTTGCGCTTCTCTAGCCACCAAATGTCACGGTCGTTCTCTTTCCATATCGTAGACACGAGCTGAGAGATTGCAAACGTCGAGCAATTGCTCAGAGATGAAAAGTGCCAGCACTGAAAGCTGTTGCTAGCCAGCACCCTTCCTTGGAAGTGCTTTTGTAGCCCTAAGAACACTGGGGCTCTGGGCTTCTCTAGCCACCTAATCTTCTGCTCATCCTCTCGCGCACTCTAAAGAGAGCTCAGGTGAGAAATTGCAAACGTCGAGCAATTGCTCAGAGATGAAAAGTGCCAGCACTGAAAGCTGTTGCTAGCCAGCACCCTTCCTTGGAAGTGCTTTTGTAGCCCTAAGAACACTGGGGCTCTGGGCTTCTCTAGCCACCTCATCTTCTGCTCATCCTCTCGCGCACTCTAAAGAGAGCTCAGGTGAGAAATTGCAAACGTCGAGCAATTGCTCAGAGATGAAAAGTGCCAGCACTGAAAGCTGTTGCCAGCCAGCACCCTTCCTTGGAAGCGCTTTCAGAGGCGCAGCAACACTGGGGCTTTGCGCTTCTCTAGCCACCAAACGTCACGGTCACTATCTCTCCGTCTCATAGACACGAGCTGAGAGATTGCAAAAGTCGAGCAATTGCTCAGAGATGAAAAGTGCCAGCACTGAAAGCTCTTGCTAGCCAGCACCCTTCCTTGGAAGTGCTTTTGTAGCCCTAAGAACACTGGGGCTCTGGGCTTCTCTAGCCACCTCATCTTCTGCTCATCCTCTCGCGCACTCTAAAGAGAGCTCAGGTGAGAAATTGCAAACGTCAAGCAATTGCTCAGAGATGAAAAGTGCCAGCACTGAAAGCTGTTGCTAGCCAGCACCCTTCCTTGGAAGCGCTTTCACAGGCGCAGCAACACTGGGGCTTTGCGCTTCTCTAGCCACCAAACGTCACGGTCACTATCTCTCCGTCTTGTAGACACGAGCTGAGAAATTGCAAAGTCGAGCAATTGCTCAGAGATGAAAAGTGCCAGCACTGAAAGCTCTTGCTAGCTAGCACCCTTCCTTGGAAGTGCTTTTGTTGCCCTAAGAACACTGGGGCTCTGGGCTTCTCCAGCCACCTAATCTTCTGCTCATCCTCTCGCGCACTCTAAAGAGAGCTCAGGTGAGAAATTGCAAACGTCGAGCAATTGCTCAGAGATGAAAAGTGCCAGCACTGAAAGCTGTTGCTAGCCAGCACCCTTCCTTGGAAGCGCTTTCACAGGCACAGCAACACTGGGGCTTTGCGCTTCTCTAGCCACCAAATGTCACGGTCGTTCTCTTTCCATATCGTAGACACGAGCTGAGAGATTGCAAACGTCGAGCAATTGCTCAGAGATGAAAAGTGCCAGCACTGAAAGCTCTTGCTAGCCAGCACCCTTCCTTGGAAACGCTCTTGTAGCCCTTAGAACACTGGGGCTCTGGGCTTCTCTAGCCACCTAATCTTCTGCTCATCCTCTCGCGCACTCTAAAGAGAGCTCAGGTGAGAAATTGCAAACGTCGAGCAATTGCTCAGAGATGAAAAGTGCCAGCACTGAAAGCTGTTGCTAGCCAGCACCCTTCCTTGGAAGCGCTTTTGTAGCCCTAAGAACACTGGGGCTCTGGGCTTCTCTAGCCACCTAATCTTCTGCTCATCCTCTCGCGCACTCTAAAGAGAGCTCAGGTGAGAAATTGCAAAGGTCGAGCAATTGCTCAGAGATGAAAAGTGCCAGCACTGAAAGCTCTTGCAAGCCAGCACCCTTCCTTGGAAGCGCTTTCAGAGGCGCAGCAACACTGGGGCTTTGCGCTTCTCTAGCCACCAAACGTCACGGTCATTCTCTTTCCATCTCGTAGACACGAGCTGAGAGATCGCAAACGTCGAGCAATTGCTCAGAGATGAAAAGTGCCAGCACTGAAAGCTCTTGCTAGCCAGCACCCTTCCTTGGAAGCGCTTTTGTAGCCCTATGAACACTGGGGCTCTGGGCTTCTCTAGCCACCTAATCTTCTGCTCATCCTCTCGTGCACTCTAAAGAGAGCTCAGGTGAGAAATTGCAAACGTCGAGCAATTGCTCAGAGATGAAAAGTGCCAGCACTGAAAGCTCTTGCAAGCCAGCACCCTTCCTTGGAAGCGCTTTCAGAGGCGCAGCAACACTGGGGCTTTGCGCTTCTCTAGCCACCAAAGGTCACGGTCAGTCTCTTTCCATCTCGTAGACACGAGCTGAGAGATTGCAAAGGTCGAGCAATTGCTCAGAGATGAAAAGTGCCAGCACTGAAAGCTCTTGCTAGCCAGCACCCTTCCTTGGAAGCGCTTTTGTAGGCCTAAGAACACTGGGGCTTTGCGCTTCTCTAGCCACCAAACGTCACGGTCGTTCTCTTTCCATATTGTAGACACGAGCTGAGAGATTGCAAACGTCGAGCAATTGCTCAGAGATGAAAAGTGCCAGCACTGAAAGCTGTTGCTAGCCAGCACCCTTCCTTGGAAGCGCTTTTGTAGCCCTTAGAACACTGGGGCTCTGGGCTTCTCTAGCCACCTAATCTTCTGCTCATCCTCTCGCGCACTCTAAAGAGAGCTCAGGTGAGAAATTGCAAACGTCGAGCAATTGCTCAGAGATGAAAAGTGCCAGCACTGAAAGCTGTTGCTAGCCAGCACCCTTCCTTGGAAGCGCTTTTGTAGCCCTAAGAACACTGGGGCTCTGGGCTTCTCTAGCCACCTCATCTTCTGCTCATCCTCTCGCGCACTCTAAAGAGAGCTCAGGTGAGAAATTGCAAACGTCGAGCAATTGCTCAGAGATGAAAAGTGCCAGCAGTGAAAGCTGTTGCCAGCCAGCACCCTTCCTTGGAAGCGCTTTCACAGGCGCAGCAACACTGGGGCTTTGCGCTTCTCTACCCACCAAACGTCACGGTCAGTCTCTTTCCGTCTCGTAGACACGAGCTGAGAGATTGCAAACGTCGAGCAATTGCTCAGAGATGAAAAGTGCCAGAACTGAAAGCTCTTGCAAGCCAGCACCCTTCCTTGGAAGCGCTTTCACAGGCGCAGTAACACTGGGGCTTTGCGCTTCTCTAGCCACCAAAGGTCACGGTCAGTCTCTTTCCATCTCGTAGACACGAGCTGAGAGATTGCAAAGATCGAGCAATTGCTCAGAGATGAAAAGTGCCAGCACTGAAAGCTGTTGCTAGCCAGCACCCTTCCTTGGAAGCGCTTTTGTAGGTCTAAGAACACTGGGGCTTTGCGCTTCTCTAGCCACCAAATGTCACGGTCGTTCTCTTTCCATATCGTAGACACGAGCTGAGAGATTGCAAACGTCGAGCAATTGCTCAGAGATGAAAAGTGCCAGCACTGAAAGCTGTTGCTAGCCAGCACCCTTCCTTGGAAGTGCTTTTGTAGCCCTATGAACACTGGGGCTCTGGGCTTCTCTAGCCACCTAATCTTCTGCTCATCCTCTCGCGCACTCTAAAGAGAGCTCAGGTGAGAAATTGCAAACGTCGAGCAATTGCTCAGAGATGAAAAGTGCCAGCACTGAAAGCTGTTGCTAGCCAGCACCCTTCCTTGGAAGTGCTTTTGTAGCCCTTAGAACACTGGGGCTCTGGGCTTCTCTAGCCACCTAATCTTCTGCTCATCCTCTCGCGCACTCTAAAGAGAGCTCAGGTGAGAAATTGCAAACGTCGAGCAATTGCTCAGAGATGAAAAGTGCCAGCACTGAAAGCTGTTGCTAGCCAGCACCCTTCCTTGGAAGCGCTTTCACAGGCGCAGCAACACTGGGGCTTTGCGCTTCTCTAGCCACCAAACATCACGGTCACTATCTCTCCGTCTTGTAGACACGAGCTGAGAGATTGCAAAAGTCGAGCAATTGCTCAGAGATGAAAAGTGCCAGCACTGAAAGCTCTTGCTAGCCAGCACCCTTCCTTGGAAGTGCTTTTGTAGCCCTAAGAACACTGGGGCTCTGGGCTTCTCTAGCCACCTCATCTTCTGCTCATCCTCTCGCGCACTCTAAAGAGAGCTCAGGTGAGAAATTGCAAACGTCAAGCAATTGCTCAGAGATGAAAAGTGCCAGCACTGAAAGCTCTTGCTAGCCAGCACCCTTCCTTGGAAGCGCTTTCACAGGCGCAGCAACACTGGGGCTTTGCGCTTCTCTAGCCACCAAACGTCACGCTCACTATCTCTCCGTCTTGTAGACACGAGCTGAGAAATTGCAAAGTCGAGCAATTGCTCAGAGATGAAAAGTGCCAGCACTGAAAGCTCTTGCTAGCTAGCACCCTTCCTTGGAAGCGCTTTTGTTGCCCTAAGAACACTGGGGCTCTGGGCTTCTCCAGCCACCTAATCTTCTGCTCATCCTCTCGCGCACTCTAAAGAGAGCTCAGGTGAGAAATTGCAAATGTCGAGCAATTGCTCAGAGATGAAAAATGCCAGCACTGAAAGCTCTTGCTAGCCAGCACCCTTCCTTGGAAGCGCTTTCACAGGCGCAGTAACACTGGGGCTTTGCGCTTCTCTAGCCACCAAACATCACGGTCAGTCTCTTTCCATCTCGTAGACACGAGCTGAGAGATTGCAAACGTCGAGCAATTGCTCAGAGATGAAAAGTGCCAGCACTGAAAGCTGTTGCTAGCCAGCACCCTTCCTTGGAAGTGCTTTTGTAGCCCTAAGAACACTGGGGCTCTGGGCTTCTCTAGCCACCTAATCTTCTGCTCATCCTCTCTCGTACTCTAAAGAGAGCTCAGGTGAGAAATTGCAAACGTCGAGCAATTGCTCAGAGATGAAAAGTGCCAGCACTGAAAGCTGTTGCTAGCCAGCACCCTTCCTTGGAAGCGCTTTCACAGGCACAGCAACACTGGGGCTTTGCGCTTCTCTAGCCACCAAACGTCACGATCACTATCTCTCCATCTCGTAGACACGAGCTGAGAGATTGCAAACGTCGAGCAATTGCTCAGAGATGAAAAGTGCCAGCACTGAAAGCTCTTGCTAGCCAGCACCCTTCCTTGGAAACGCTCTTGTAGCCCTTAGAACACTGGGGCTCTGGGCTTCTCTAGCCACCTAATCTTCTGCTCATCCTCTCGCGCACTCTAAAGAGAGCTCAGGTGAGAAATTGCAAAGGTCGAGCAATTGCTCAGAGATGAAAAGTGCCAGCACTGAAAGCTGTTGCTAGCCAGCACCCTTCCTTGGAAGCGCTTTTGTAGCCCTAAGAACACTGGGGCTCTGGGCTTCTCTAGCCACCTAATCTTCTGCTCATCCTCTCGCGCACTCTAAAGAGAGCTCAGGTGAGAAATTGCAAACGTCGAGCAATTGCTCAGAGATGAAAAGTGCCAGCACTGAAAGCTGTTGCTAGCCAGCACCCTTCCTTGGAAGTGCTTTTGTAGCCCTTAGAACACTGGGGCTCTGGGCTTCTCTAGCCACCTAATCTTCTGCTCATCCTCTCGCGCACTCTAAAGAGAGCTCAGGTGAGAAATTGCAAACGTCGAGCAATTGCTCAGAGATGAAAAGTGCCAGCACTGAAAGCTGTTGCCAGCCAGCACCCTTCCTTGGAAGCGCTTTCACAGGCGCAGCAACACTGGGGCTTTGCGCTTCTCTAGCCACCAAACATCACGGTCACTATCTCTCCGTCTTGTAGACACGAGCTGAGAGATTGCAAAAGTCGAGCAATTGCTCAGAGATGAAAAGTGCCAGCACTGAAAGCTCTTGCTAGCCAGCACCCTTCCTTGGAAGTGCTTTTGTAGCCCTAAGAACACTGGGGCTCTGGGCTTCTCTAGCCACCTCATCTTCTGCTCATCCTCTCGCGCACTCTAAAGAGAGCTCAGGTGAGAAATTGCAAACGTCAAGCAATTGCTCAGAGATGAAAAGTGCCAGCACTGAAAGCTCTTGCTAGCCAGCACCCTTCCTTGGAAGCGCTTTCACAGGCGCAGCAACACTGGGGCTTTGCGCTTCTCTAGCCACCAAATGTCACGGTCACTATCTCTCCGTCTTGTAGACACGAGCTGAGAAATTGCAAAGTCGAGCAATTGCTCAGAGATGAAAAGTGCCAGCACTGAAAGCTCTTGCTAGCTAGCACCCTTCCTTGGAAGCGCTTTTGTTGCCCTAAGAACACTGGGGCTCTGGGCTTCTCCAGCCACCTAATCTTCTGCTCATCCTCTCGCGCACTCTAAAGAGAGCTCAGGTGAGAAATTGCAAACGTCGAGCAATTGCTCAGAGATGAAAAATGCCAGCACTGAAAGCTCTTGCTAGCCACCACCCTTCCTTGGAAGCGCTTTCACAGGCGCAGTAACACTGGGGCTTTGCGCTTCTCTAGCCACCAAACATCACGGTCAGTCTCTTTCCATCTCGTAGACACGAGCTGAGAGATTGCAAACGTCGAGCAATTGCTCAGAGATGAAAAGTGCCAGCACCGAAAGCTGTTGCTAGCCAGCACCCTTCCTTGGAAGTGCTTTTGTAGCCCTAAGAACACTGGGGCTCTGGGCTTCTCTAGCCACCTAATCTTCTGCTCATCCTCTCTCGTACTCTAAAGAGAGCTCAGGTGAGAAATTGCAAACGTCGAGCAATTGCTCAGAGATGAAAAGTGCCAGCACTGAAAGCTGTTGCTAGCCAGCACCCTTCCTTGGAAGCGCTTTCACAGGCACAGCAACACTGGGGCTTTGCGCTTCTCTAGCCACCAAACGTCACGCTCACTATCTCTCCATCTCGTAGACACGAGCTGAGAGATTGCAAACGTCGAGCAATTGCTCAGAGATGAAAAGTGCCAGCACTGAAAGCTCTTGCTAGCCAGCACCCTTCCTTGGAAGCGCTTTTGTAGGCCTAAGAACACTGGGGCTCTGGGCTTCTCTAGCCACCTAATCTTCTGCTCATCCTCTCGCGCACTCTAAAGAGAGCTCAGGTGAGAAATTGCAAATGTCGAGCAATTGCTCAGAGATGAAAAGTGCCAGCACTGAAAGCTCTTGCAAGCCAGCACCCTTCCTTGGAAGCGCTTTCAGAGGCGCAGCAACACTGGGGCTTTGCGCTTCTCTAGCCACCAAAGGTCACGGTCAGTCTCTTTCCATCTCGTAGACACGAGCTGAGAGATCGCAAACGTCGAGCAATTGCTCAGAGATGAAAAGTGCCAGCACTGAAAGCTGTTGCTAGCCAGCACCCTTCCTTGGAAGCGCTTTTGTAGCCCTATGAACACTGGGGCTCTGGGCTTCTCTAGCCACCTAATCTTCTGCTCATCCTCTCGTGCACTCTAAAGAGAGCTCAGGTGAGAAATTGCAAACGTCGAGCAATTGCTCAGAGATGAAAAGTGCCAGCACTGAAAGCTCTTGCAAGCCAGCACCCTTCCTTGGAAGCGCTTTCAGAGGCGCAGCAACACTGGGGCTTTGCGCTTCTCTAGCCACCAAAGGTCACGGTCAGTCTCTTTCCATCTCGTAGACACGAGCTGAGAGATTGCAAAGGTCGAGCAATTGCTCAGAGATGAAAAGTGCCAGCACTGAAAGCTCTTGCTAGCCAGCACCCTTCCTTGGAAGCGCTTTTGTAGGCCTAAGAACACTGGGGCTTTGCGCTTCTCTAGCCACCAAACGTCACGGTCATTCTCTTTCCATATTGTAGACACGAGCTGAGAGATTGCAAACGTCGAGCAATTGCTCAGAGATGAAAAGTGCCAGCACTGAAAGCTGTTGCTAGCCAGCACCCTTCCTTGGAAGCGCTTTTGTAGCCCTTAGAACACTGAGGCTCTGGGCTTCTCTAGCCACCTAATCTTCTGCTCATCCTCTCGCGCACTCTAAAGAGAGCTCAGGTGAGAAATTGCAAACGTCCAGCAATTGCTCAGAGATGAAAAGTGCCAGCACTGAAAGCTGTTGCTAGCCAGCACCCTTCCTTGGAAGCGCTTTTGTAGCCCTAAGAACACTGGGGCTCTGGGCTTCTCTAGCCACCTCATCTTCTGCTCATCCTCTCGCGCACTCTAAAGAGAGCTCAGGTGAGAAATTGCAAACGTCGAGCAATTGCTCAGAGATGAAAAGTGCCAGCACTGAAAGCTGTTGCCAGCCAGCACCCTTCCTTGGAAGCGCTTTCACAGGCGCAGCAACACTGGGGCTTTGCGCTTCTCTACCCAACAAACGTCACGGTCAGTCTCTTTCTGTCTTGTAGACACGAGCTGAGAGATTGCAAAAGTCGAGCAATTGCTCAGAGATGAAAAGTGCCAGCACTGAAAGCTCTTGCTAGCCAGCACCCTTCCTTGGAAGCGCTTTCACAGGCGCAGCAACACTGGGACTTTGCGCTTCTCTAGCCACCAAACGTCATGGTCACTATCTCTCCGTCTTGTAGAACGAGCTGAGAAATTGCAAACGTCGAGCAATTGCTCAGAGATGAAAAGTGCCAGCACTGAAAGCTCTTGCTAGCCAGCACCCTTCCTTGGAAGCGCTCTTGTAGCCCTAAGAACACTGGGGCTCTGGGCTTCTCTAGCCACCTAATCTTCTGCTCATCCTCTCGCGCACTCTAAAGAGAGCTCAGGTGAGAAATTGCAAACGTCGAGCAATTGCTCAGAGATGAAAAGTGCCAGCACTGAAAGCTCTTGCTAGCCAGCACCCTTCCTTGGAAGCGCTTTCAGAGGCGCAGCAACACTGGGGCTTTGCGCTTCTCTAGCCACCAAAGGTCACGGTCAGTCTCTTTCCATCTCGTAGACACGAGCTGAGAGCTTGCAAAGGTCGAGCAATTGCTCAGAGATGAAAAGTGCCAGCACTGAAAGCTCTTGCTAGCCAGCACCCTTCCTTGGAAGCGCTTTTGTAGGCCTAAGAACACTGGGGCTTTGCGCTTCTCTAGCCACCAAATGTCACGGTCGTTCTCTTTCCATATCGTAGACACAAGCTGAGAGATTGCAAACGTCGAGCAATTGCTCAGAGATGAAAAGTGCCAGCACTGAAAGCTGTTGCTAGCCAGCACCCTTCCTTGGAAGCGCTTTTGTAGCCCTATGAACACTGGGGCTCTGGGCTTCTCTAGCCACCTAATCTTCTACTCATCCTCTCGCGCACTCTAAAGAGAGCTCAGGTGAGAAATTGCAAACGTCGAGCAATTGCTCAGAGATGAAAAGTGCCAGCACTGAAAGCTGTTGCTAGCCAGCACCCTTCCTTGGAAGTGCTTTTGTAGCCCTTAGAACACTGGGGCTCTGGGCTTCTCTAGCCACCTAATCTTCTGCTCATCCTCTCGCGCACTCTAAAGAGAGCTCAGGTGAGAAATTGCAAACGTCGAGCAATTGCTCAGAGATGAAAAGTGCCAGCACTGAAAGCTGTTGCCAGCCAGCACCCTTCCTTGGAAGCGCTTTCACAGGCGCAGCAACACTGGGGCTTTGCGCTTCTCTACCCACCAAACGTCACGGTCAGTCTCTTTCCGTCTCGTAGACACGAGCTGAGAAATTGCAAAAGTCGAGCAATTGCTCAGAGATGAAAAGTGCCAGCACTGAAAGCTCTTGCTAGCCAGCACCCTTCCTTGGAAGTGCTTTTGTAGGCCTAAGAACACTGGGGCTCTGGGCTTCTCTAGCCACCTAATCTTCTGCTCATCCTCTCGCGCACTCTAAAGAGAGCTCAGGTGAGAAATTGCAAACGTCCAGCAATTGCTCAGAGATGAAAAGTGCCAGCACTGAAAGCTCTTGCTAGCCAGCACCCTTCCTTGGAAGCGCTTTTGTAGCCCTAAGAACACTGGGGCTCTGGGCTTCTCTAGCCACCTAATCTTCTGCTCATCCTCTCGCGCACTCTAAAGAGAGCTCAGGTGAGAAATTGCAAAGGTCGAGCAATTGCTCAGAGATGAAAAGTGCCAGCACTGAAAGCTCTTGCAAGCCAGCACCCTTCCTTGGAAGCGCTTTCAGAGGCGCAGCAACACTGGGGCTTTGCGCTTCTCTAGCCACCAAACGTCACGGTCATTCTCTTTCCATCTCGTAGACACGAGCTGAGAGATCGCAAACGTCGAGCAATTGCTCAGAGATGAAAAGTGCCAGCACTGAAAGCTGTTGCTAGCCAGCACCCTTCCTTGGAAGCGCTTTTGTAGCCCTATGAACACTGGGGCTCTGGGCTTCTCTAGCCACCTAATCTTCTGCTCATCCTCTCGTGCACTCTAAAGAGAGCTCAGGTGAGAAATTGCAAACGTCGAGCAATTGCTCAGAGATGAAAAGTGCCAGCACTGAAAGCTCTTGCAAGCCAGCACCCTTCCTTGGAAGCGCTTTCACAGGCGCAGCAACACTGGGGCTTTGCGCTTCTCTAGCCACCAAAGGTCACGGTCAGTCTCTTTCCATCTCGTAGACACGAGCTGAGAGATTGCAAAGGTCGAGCAATTGCTCAGAGATGAAAAGTGCCAGCACTGAAAGCTCTTGCTAGCCAGCACCCTTCCTTGGAAGCGCTTTTGTAGGCCTAAGAACACTGGGGCTTTGCGCTTCTCTAGCCACCAAACGTCACGGTCATTCTCTTTCCATATTGTAGACACGAGCTGAGAGATTGCAAACGTCGAGCAATTGCTCAGAGATGAAAAGTGCCAGTACTGAAAGCTCTTGCTAGCTAGCACCCTTCCTTGGAAGTGCTTTTGTAGCTCTAAGAACACTGGGGCTCTGGGCTTCTCCAGCCACCTAATCTTCTGCTCATCCTCTCACGCACTCTAAAGAGAGCTCAGGTGAGAAATTGCAAATGTCGAGCAATTGCTCAGAGATGAAAAATGCCAGCACTGAAAGCTCTTGCTAGCCAGCACCCTTCCTTGGAAGCGCTTTCACAGGCGCAGTAACACTGGGGCTTTGCGCTTCTCTAGCCACGAAACATCACGGTCAGTCTCTTTCCATCTCGTAGACACGAGCTGAGAGATTGCAAACGTCGAGCAATTGCTCAGAGATGAAAAGTGCCAGCACTGAAAGCTCTTGCTAGCCAGCACCCTTCCTTGGAAGTGCTTTTGTAGCCCTAAGAACACTGGGGCTCTGGGCTTCTCTAGCCACCTCATCTTCTGCTCATCCTCTCTCGTACTCTAAAGAGAGCTCAGGTGAGAAATTGCAAACGTCGAGCAATTGCTCAGAGATGAAAAGTGCCAGCACTGAAAGCTGTTGCTAGCCAGCACCCTTCCTTGGAAGCGCTTTCACAGGCGCAGCAACACTGGGGCTTTGCGCTTCTCTACCCACCAAACGTCACGGTCATTCTCTTTCCATCTCGTAGACACGAGCTGAGAGATTGCAAACGTCGAGCAATTGCTCAGAGATGAAAAGTGCCAGCACTGAAAGCTCTTGCTAGCCAGCACCCTTCCTTGGAAGCGCTTTTGTAGCCCTTAGAACACTGGGGCTTTGCGCTTCTCTAGCCACCTAATCTTCTGCTCATCCTCTCGCGCACTCTAAAGAGAGCTCAGGTGAGAAATTGCAAACGTCGAGCAATTGCTCAGAGATGAAAAGTGCCAGCACTGAAAGCTCTTGCTAGCCAGCACCCTTCCTTGGAAGCGCTTTTGTAGGCCTAAGAACACTGGGGCTCTGGGCTTCTCGAGCCACCTAATCTTCTGCTCATCCTCTCTCGTACTCTAACGAGAGCTCTGGTGAGAAATTACAAATGTCGAGCAATTGCTCAGAGATGAAAAGTGCCAGCACTGAAAGCTCTTGCTAGCCAGCACCCTTCCTTGGAAGCGCTTTCACAGGCGCAGTAACACTGGGGCTTTGCGCTTCTCTAGCCACCAAACGTCATGGTTACTATCTCTCCGTCTTGTAGACACGAGCTGAGAAATTGCAAACGTCGAGCAATTGCTCAGAGATGAAAAGTGCCAGCACTGAAAGCTCTTGCTAGCCAGCACCCTTCCTTGGAAGCGCTTTTGTAGCCCTAAGAACACTGGGGCTCTGGGCTTCTCTAGCCACCTAATCTTCTGCTCATCCTCTCGCGCACTCTAAAGAGAGCTCAGGTGAGAAATTGCAAATGTCGAGCAATTGCTCAGAGATGAAAAGTGCCAGCACTGAAAGCTCTTGCAAGCCAGCACCCTTCCTTGGAAGCGCTTTCACAGGCGCAGCAACACTGGGACTTTGCGCTTCTCTACCCACCAAACGTCACGGTCATTCTCTTTCCATCTCGTAGACACGAGCTGAGAGATCGCAAACGTCGAGCAATTGCTCAGAGATGAAAAGTGCCAGCACTGAAAGCTGTTGCTAGCCAGCACCCTTCCTTGGAAGCGCTTTTGTAGCCCTAAGAACACTGGGGCTCTGGGCTTCTCTAGCCACCTCATCTTCTGCTCATCCTCTCGCGCACTCTAAAGAGAGCTCAGGTGAGAAATTGCAAACGTCGAGCAATTGCTCAGAGATGAAAAGTGCCAGCACTGAAAGCTCTTGCAAGCCAGCACCCTTCCTTGGAAGCGCTTTCAGAGGCGCAGCAACACTGGGGCTTTGCGCTTCTCTACCCACCAAAGGTCACGGTCGGTCTCTTTCCATCTCGTAGACACGAGCTGAGAGATTGCAAAGGTCGAGCAATTGCTCAGAGATGAAAAGTGCCAGCACTGAAAGCTGTTGCCAGCCAGCACCCTTCCTTGGAAGCGCTTTCAGAGGCGCAGCAACACTGGGGCTTTGCGCTTCTCTAGTCACCAAATGTCACGGTTGTTCTCTTTCCATATCGTAGACACGAGCTGAGAGATTGCAAACGTCGAGCAATTGCTCAGAGATGAAAAGTGCCAGCACTGAAAGCTGTTGCTAGCCAGCACCCTTCCTTGGAAGCGCTTTTGTAGCCCTTAGAACACTGGGGCTCTGGGCTTCTCTAGCCACCTAATCTTCTGCTCATCCTCTCGCGCACTCTAAAGAGAGCTCAGGTGACAAATTGCAAACGTCCAGCAATTGCTCAGAGATGAAAAGTGCCAGCACTGAAAGCTGTTGCCAGCCAGCACCCTTCCTTGGAAGCGCTTTCACAGGCGCAGCAACACTGGGGCTTTGCGCTTCTCTAGCCACCAAACGTCACGGTCAGTCTCTTTCCGTCTCGTAGACACGAGCTGAGAGATTGCAAAAGTCGAGCAATTGCTCAGAGATGAAAAGTGCCAGCACTGAAAGCTGTTGCTAGCCAGCACCCTTCCTTGGAAGTGCTTTTGTAGCCCTTAGAACACTGGGGCTCTGGGCTTCTCTAGCCACCTAATCTTCTGCTCATCCTCTCGCGCACTCTAAAGAGAGCTCAGGTGAGAAATTGCAAACGTCGAGCAATTGCTCAGAGATGAAAAGTGCCACCACTGAAAGCTGTTGCTAGCCAGCACCCTTCCTTGGAAGCGCTTTCACAGGCGCAGCAACACTGGGGCTTTGCGCTTCTCTAGCCACCAAACGTCACGGTCACTATCTCTCCGTCTTGTAGACACGAGCTGAGAAATTGCAAACGTCGAGCAATTGCTCAGAGATGAAAAGTGCCAGCACTGAAAGCTGTTGCTAGCCAGCACCCTTCCTTGGAAGTGCTTTTGTAGCCCTAAGAACACTGGGGCTCTGGGCTTCTCTAGCCACCTAATCTTCTGCTCATCCTCTCGCGCACTCTAAAGAGAGCTCAGGTGAGAAATTACAAACGTCGAGCAATTGCTCAGAGATGAAAAGTGCCAGCACTGAAAGCTCTTGCTAGCCAGCACCCTTCCTTGGAAGCGCTTTCACAGGCGCAGCAACACTGGGGCTTTGCGCTTCTCTACCCACCAAATGTCACGGTCATTCTCTTTCCATCTCGTAGACACGAGCTGAGAGATTGCAAACGTCGAGCAATTGCTCAGAGATGAAAAGTGCCAGCACTGAAAGCTCTTGCTAGCCAGCACCCTTCCTTGGAAACGCTCTTGTAGCCCTTAGAACACTGGGGCTCTGTGCTTCTCTAGCCACCTAATCTTCTGCTCATCCTCTCGCGCACTCTAAAGAGAGCTCAGGTGAGAAATTGCAAAGGTCGAGCAATTGCTCAGAGATGAAAAGTGCCAGCACTGAAAGCTGTTGCTAGCCAGCACCCTTCCTTGGAAGCGCTTTTGTAGGCCTAAGAAGACTGGGGCTCTGGGCTTCTCTAGCCACCTAATCTTCTGCTCATCCTCTCTCGTACTCTAACGAGAGCTCAGGTGAGAAATTACAAATGTCGAGCAATTGCTCAGAGATGAAAAGTGCCAGCACTGAAAGCTGTTGCTAGCCAGCACCCTTCCTTGGAAGCGCTTTCACAGGCGCAGCAACACTGGGGCTTTGCGCTTCTCTAGCCACCAAACGTCACGGTCATTCTTTTCCATCTCGTAGACACGAGCTGAGAAATTGCAAAGGTCGAGCAATTGCTCAGAGATGAAAAGTGCCAGCACTGAAAGCTCTTGCTAGCCAGCACCCTTCCTTGGAAGCGCTCTTGTAGCCCTAAGAACACTGGGGCTCTGGGCTTCTCTAGCCACCTAATCTTCTGCTCATCCTCTCGCGCACTCTAAAGAGAGCTCAGGTGAGAAATTGCAAACGTCGAGCAATTGCTCAGAGATGAAAAGTGCCAGCACTGAAAGCTCTTGCTAGCCAGCACCCTTCCTTGGAAGCGCTTTCACAGGCGCAGCAACACTGGGGCTTTGCGCTTCTCTAGCCACCAAACGTCATGGTCACTATCTGTCCGTCTTGTAGACACGAGCTGAGAGATTGCAAAGGTCGAGCAATTGCTCAGAGATGAAAAGTGCCAGCACTGAAAGCTCTTGCTAGCCAGCACCCTTCCTTGGAAGCGCTTTTGTAGCCCTAAGAACACTGGGGCTCTGGGCTTCTCTAGCCACCTAATCTTCTGCTCATCCTCTCGCGCACTCTAAAGAGAGTTCAGGTGAGAAATTGCAAACGTCGAGCAATTGCTCAGAGATAAAAAGTGCCAGCACTGAAAGCTCTTGCTAGCCAGCACCCTTCCTTGGAAGCGCTTTTGTAGCCCTAAGAACACTGGGGCTCTGGGCTTCTCGAGCCACCTAATCTTCTGCTCATCCTCTCTCGTACTCTAACGAGAGCTCTGGTGAGAAATTACAAATGTCGAGCAATTGCTCAGAGATGAAAAGTGCCAGCACTGAAAGCTGTTGCTAGCCAGCACCCTTCCTTGGAAGCGCTTTCACAGGCGCAGCAACACTGGGGCTTTGCGCTTCTCTAGCCACCAAACGTCACGATCACTATCTCTCCGTCTCGTAGACACGAACTGAGAGATTGCAAACGTCGAGCAATTGCTCAGAGATGAAAAGTGCCAGCACTGAAAGCTCTTGCTAGCCAGCACCCTTCCTTGGAAGCGCTTTTGTAGCCCTAAGAACACTGGGGCTTTGCGCTTCTCTAGCCACCAAACGTCACGGTCGTTCTCTTTCCATATTGTAGACACGAGCTGAGAGATTGCAAACGTCGAGCAATTGCTCAGAGATGAAAAGTGCCAGCACTGAAAGCTCTTGCTAGCCAGCACCCTTCCTTGGAAGCGCTTTTGTAGCCCTTAGAACACTGGGGCTCTGGGCTTCTCTAGCCACCTCATCTTCTGCTCATCCTCTCGCGCACTCTAAAGAGAGCTCAGGTGAGAAATTGCAAACGTCGAGCAATTGCTCAGAGATGAAAAGTGCCAGCACTGAAAGCTGTTGCTAGCCAGCACCCTTCCTTGGAAGCGCTTTTGTAGCCCTAAGAACACTGGGGCTCTGGGCTTCTCTAGCCACCTAATCTTCTGCTCATCCTCTCGCGCACTCTAAAGAGAGCTCAGGTGAGAAATTGCAAAGGTCGAGCAATTGCTCAGAGATGAAAAGTGCCAGCACTGAAAGCTGTTGCCAGCCAGCACCCTTCCTTGGAAGCGCTTTCAGAGGCGCAGCAACACTGGGGCTTTGCGCTTCTCTACCCACCAAACGTCACGGTCATTCTCTTTCCATGTCGTAGACACGAGCTGAGAGATTGCAAAAGTCGAGCAATTGCTCAGAGATGAAAAGTGCCAGCACTGAAAGCTCTTGCTAGCCAGCACCCTTCCTTGGAAGCGCTTTCACAGGCGCAGCAACACTGGGGCTTTGCGCTTCTCTAGCCACCAAACGTCACGCTCACTATCTCTCGGTCTTGTAGACACGAGCTGAGAAATTGCAAACGTCGAGCAATTGCTCAGAGATGAAAAGTGCCAGCACTGAAAGCTCTTGCTAGCCAGCACCCTTCCTTGGAAGTGCTTTTGTAGCCCTAAGAACACTGGGGCTCTGGGCTTCTCTAGCCACCTAATCTTCTGCTCATCCTCTCGCGCACTCTAACGAGAGCTCAGGTGAGAAATTGCAAACGTCGAGCAATTGCTCAGAGATGAAAAGTGCCAGCACTGAAAGCTCTTGCTAGCCAGCACCCTTCCTTGGAAGCGCTTTCAGAGGCGCAGCAACACTGGGGCTTTGCGCTTCTCTAGCCACCAAATGTCACGGTCAGTCTCTTTCCACCTCATAGACACGAGCTGAGAGATTGCAAACGTCGAGCAATTGCTCAGAGATGAAAAGTGCCAGCACTGAAAGCTCTTGCTAGCCAGCACCCTTCCTTGGAAACGCTTTTGTAGCCCTAAGAACACTGGGGCTCTGGGCTTCTCTAGCCACCTAATCTTCTGCTCATCCTCTCGCGCACTCTAAAGAGAGCTCAGGTGAGAAATTGCAAAGGTCGAGCAATTGCTCAGAGATGAAAAGTGCCAGCACTGAAAGCTGTTGCTAGCCAGCACCCTTCCTTGGAAGCGCTTTTGTAGGCCTAAGAAGACTGGGGCTCTGGGCTTCTCTAGCCACCTAATCTTCTGCTCATCATCTCTCGTACTCTAACGAGAGCTCTGGTGAGAAATTACAAATGTCGAGCAATTGCTCAGAGATGAAAAGTGCCAGCACTGAAAGCTGTTGCTAGCCAGCACCCTTCCTTGGAAGCGCTTTCACAGGCGCAGCAACACTGGGGCCTTGCGCTTCTCTAGCCACCAAACGTCACGGTCATTCTCTTTCCATCTCGTAGACACGAGCTGAGAGATTGCAAAAGTCGAGCAATTGCTCAGAGATGAAAAGTGCCAGCACTGAAAGCTCTTGCTAGCCAGCACCCTTCCTTGGAAACGCTCTTGTAGCCCTAAGAACACTGGGGCTCTGGGCTTCTCTAGCCACCTAATCTTCTGCTCATCCTCTCGCGCACTCTAAAGAGAGCTCAGGTGAGAAATTGCAAACGTCGAGCAATTGCTCAGAGATGAAAAGTGCCAGCACTGAAAGCTCTTGCTAGCCAGCACCCTTCCTTGGAAGCGCTTTCACAGGCGCAGCAACACTGGGGCTTTGCGCTTCTCTAGCCACCAAACGTCACGCTCACTATCTCTCCGTCTTGTAGACACGAGCTGAGAGATTGCAAAGGTCGAGCAATTGCTCAGAGATGAAAAGTGCCAGCACCGAAAGCTCTTGCTAGCCAGCACCCTTCCTTGGAAGCGCTTTTGTAGCCCTAAGAAGACTGGGGCTCTGGGCTTCTCTAGCCACCTAATCTTCTGCTCATCCTCTCGCGCACTCTAAAGAGAGCTCAGGTGAGAAATTGCAAACGTCGAGCAATTGCTCAGAGATAAAAAGTGCCAGCACTGAAAGCTCTTGCTAGCCAGCACCCTTCCTTGGAAGCGCTTTTGTAGCCCTAAGAACACTGGGGCTCTGGGCTTCTCTAGCCACCTAATCTTCTGCTCATCCTCTCGCGCACTGTAAAGAGAGCTCAGGTGAGAAATTGCAAATGTCGAGCAATTGCTCAGAGATGAAAAGTGCCAGCACTGAAAGCTGTTGCCAGCCAGCACCCTTCCTTGGAAGCGCTTTCACAGGCGCAGCAACACTGGGACTTTGCGCTTCTCTAGCCACCAAACGTCACGGTCATTCTCTTTCCATCTCGTAGACACGAGCTGAGAGATTGCAAAAGTCGAGCAATTGCTCAGAGATGAAAAGTGCCAGCACTGAAAGCTCTTGCTAGCCAGCACCCTTCCTTGGAAGTGCTTTTGTAGCCCTAAGAACACTGGGGCTCTGGGCTTCTCTAGCCACCTCATCTTCTGCTCATCCTCTCGCGCACTCTAAAGAGAGCTCAGGTGAGAAATTGCAAACGTCGAGCAATTGCTCAGAGATGAAAAGTGCCAGCACTGAAAGCTCTTGCTAGCCAGCACCCTTCCTTGGAAGCGCTTTCACAGGCGCAGCAACACTGGGGCTTTGCGCTTCTCTAGCCACCAAACGTCACGGTCATTCTCTTTCCATCTCGTAGACACGAGCTGAGAAATTGCAAACGTCGAGCAATTGCTCAGAGATAAAAAGTGCCAGCACTGAAAGCTCTTGCTAGCCAGCACCCTTCCTTGGAAACGCTCTTGTAGCCCTAAGAACACTGGGGCTCTGGGCTTCTCTAGCCACCTAATCTTCTGCTCATCCTCTCGCGCACTCTAAAGAGAGCTCAGGTGAGAAATTGCAAATGTCGAGCAATTGCTCAGAGATGAAAAGTGCCAGCACTGAAAGCTGTTGCTAGCCAGCACCCTTCCTTGGAAGCGCTTTCACAGGCGCAGCAACACTGGGACTTTGCGCTTCTCTAGCCACCAAACGTCACGGTCGTTCTCTTTCCATCTCGTAGACACGAGCTGAGAGATTGCAAAAGTCGAGCAATTGCTCAGAGATGAAAAGTGCCAGCACTGAAAGCTGTTGCTAGCCAGCACCCTTCCTTGGAAGCGCTTTTGTAGCCCTAAGAACACTGGGGCTCTGGGCTTCTCTAGCCACCTAATCTTCTGCTCATCCTGTCGCGCACTCTAAAGAGAGCTCAGGTGAGAAATTGCAAACGTCGAGCAATTGCTCAGAGATAAAAAGTGCCAGCACTGAAAGCTGTTGCTAGCCAGCACCCTTCCTTGGAAGCGCTTTTGTAGGCCTAAGAAGACTGGGGCTCTGGGCTTCTCTAGCCACCTAATCTTCTGCTCATCCTCTCGCGCACTCTAAAGAGAGCTCAGGTGAGAAATTGCAAACGTCGAGCAATTGCTCAGAGATGAAAAGTGCCAGCACTGAAAGCTCTTGCTAGCCAGCACCCTTCCTTGGAAGCGCTTTCACAGGCGCAGCAACACTGGGGCTTTGCGCTTCTCTAGCCACCAAACGTCACGGTCATTCTCTTTCCATCTCGTAGACACGAGCTGAGAAATTGCAAACGTCGAGCAATTGCTCAGAGATGAAAAATGCCAGCACTGAAAGCTCTTGCTAGCCAGCACCCTTCCTTGGAAGTGCTTTTGTAGCCCTATGAACACTGGGGCTCTTGGCTTCTCTAGCCACCTAATCTTCTGCTCATCCTCTCTCGTACTCTAACGAGAGCTCTGGTGAGAAATTACAAACGTCGAGCAATTGCTCAGAGATGAAAAGTGCCAGCACTGAAAGCTCTTGCAAGCCAGCACCCTTCCTTGGAAGCGCTTTCACAGGCGCAGCAACACTGGGACTTTGCGCTTCTCTAGCCACCAAACGTCATGGTCACTATCTCTCCGTCTCGTAGACACGAGCTGAGAGATTGCAAAGGTCGAGCAATTGCTCAGAGATGAAAAGTGCCAGCACTGAAAGCTCTTGCTAGCCAGCACCCTTCCTTGGAAGCGCTTTTGTAGCCCTAAGAACACTGGGGCTCTGGGCTTCTCGAGCCACCTAATCTTCTGCTCATCCTCTCGCGCACTCTAACGAGAGCTCTGGTGAGAAATTGCAAACGTCGAGCAATTGCTCAGAGATGAAAAGTGCCAGCACTGAAAGCTGTTGCTAGCCAGCACCCTTCCTTGGAAGCGCTTTCACAGGCGCAGCAACACTGGGGCTTTGCGCTTCTCTAGCCACCAAACGTCACAGTCACTATCTCTCCGTCTCGTAGACACGAACTGAGAGATTGCAAACGTCCAGCAATTGCTCAGAGATGAAAAGTGCCAGCACTGAAAGCTGTTGCTAGCCAGCACCCTTCCTTGGAAGCGCTTTTGTAGGCCTAAGAACACTGGGGCTTTGCGCTTCTCTAGCCACCAAACGTCACGGTCGTTCTCTTTCCATATTGTAGACACGAGCTGAGAGATTGCAAAGGTCGAGCAATTGCTCAGAGATGAAAAGTGCCAGCACTGAAAGCTCTTGCTAGCCAGCACCCTTCCTTGGAAGCGCTTTTGTAGCCCTTAGAACACTGGGGCTCTGGGCTTCTCTAGCCACCTAATCTTCTGCTCATCCTCTCGCGCACTCTAAAGAGAGCTCAGGTGAGAAATTGCAAACGTCGAGCAATTGCTCAGAGATGAAAAGTGCCAGCACTGAAAGCTCTTGCTAGCCAGCACCCTTCCTTGGAAGCGCTTTTGTAGGCCTAAGAAGACTGGGGCTCTGGGCTTCTCTAGCCACCTAATCTTCTGCTCATCCTCTCGCGCACTGTAAAGAGAGCTCAGGTGAGAAATTGCAAAGGTCGAGCAATTGCTCAGAGATGAAAAGTGCCAGCACTGAAAGCTGTTGCCAGCCAGCAGCCTTCCTTGGAAGCGCTTTCACAGGCGCAGCAACAGTGGGGCTTTGCGCTTCTCTAGCCACCAAACGTCACGGTCATTCTCTTTCCATCTCGTAGACACGAGCTGAGAGATTGCAAAAGTCGAGCAATTGCTCAGAGATGAAAAGTGCCAGCACTGAAAGCTCTTGCTAGCCAGCACCCTTCCTTGGAAGTGCTTTTGTAGGCCTAAGAACACTGGGGCTCTGGGCTTCTCTAGCCACCTAATCTTCTGCTCATCCTCTCGCGCACTCTAAAGAGAGCTGAGGTGAGAAATTGCAAAGGTCGAGCAATTGCTCAGAGATGAAAAGTGCCAGCACTGAAAGCTGTTGCTAGCCAGCACCCTTCCTTGGAAGCGCTTTCACAGGCGCAGCAACACTGGGGCTTTGCGCTTCTCTAGCCACCAAATGTCACGGTCACTATCTCTCCGTCTTGTAGACACGAGCTGAGAAATTGCAAACGTTGAGCAATTGCTCAGAGATGAAAAGTGCCAGCACTGAAAGCTCTTGCTAGCCAGCACCCTTCCTTGGAAGCGCTTTTGTAGGCCTAAGAAGACTGGGGCTCTGGGCTTCTCTAGCCACCTCATCTTCTGCTCATCCTCTCGCGCACTCTAAAGAGAGCTCAGGTGAGAAATTGCAAACGTCGAGCAATTGCTCAGAGATGAAAAGTGCCATCACTGAAAGCTCTTGCTAGCCAGCACCCTTCCTTGGAAGCGCTTTCACAGGCGCAGCAACACTGGGGCTTTGCGCTTCTCTAGCCACCAAACGTCACGGTCAGTCTCTTTCCATCTCGTAGACACGAGCTGAGAGATTGCAAAGGTCGAGCAATTGCTCAGAGATGAAAAGTGCCAGCACTGAAAGCTGTTGCTAGCCAGCACCCTTCCTTGGAAGCGCTTTTGTAGCCCTTAGAACACTGGGGCTCTGGGCTTCTCTAGCCACCTCATCTTCTGCTCATCCTCTCGCGCACTCTAAAGAGAGCTCAGGTGAGAAATTGCAAACGTCGAGCAATTGCTCAGAGATGAAAAGTGCCAGCACTGAAAGCTGTTGCTAGCCAGCACCCTTCCTTGGAAACGCTCTTGTAGCCCTAAGAACACTGGGGCTCTGGGCTTCTCTAGCCACCTCATCTTCTGCTCATCCTCTCGCGCACTCTAAAGAGAGCTCAGGTGAGAAATTGCAAACGTCGAGCAATTGCTCAGAGATGAAAAGTGCCAGCACTGAAAGCTGTTGCTAGCCAGCACCCTTCCTTGGAAGCGCTTTCACAGGCGCAGCAACACTGGGGCTTTGCGCTTCTCTACCCACCAAATGTCACGGTCACTATCTCTCCGTCTTGTAGACACGAGCTGAGAGATTGCAAAGGTCGAGCAATTGCTCAGAGATGAAAAGTGCCAGCACTGAAAGCTCTTGCTAGCCAGCACCCTTCCTTGGAAGCGCTTTTCTAGCCCTATGAACACTGGGGCTCTGGGCTTCTCTAGCCACCTAATCTTCTGCTCATCCTCTCGCGCACTCTAACGAGAGCTCAGGTGAGAAATTGCAAACGTCGAGCAATTGCTCAGAGATGAAAAGTGCCAGCACTGAAAGCTCTTGCTAGCTAGCACCCTTCCTTGGAAGCGCTTTTGTAGCCCTAAGAACACTGGGGCTCTGGGCTTCTCGAGCCACCTAATCTTCTGCTCATCCTCTCTCGTACTCTAACGAGAGCTCAGGTGAGAAATTGCAAAGGTCGAGCAATTGCTCAGAGATGAAAAGTGCCAGCACTGAAAGCTCTTGCTAGCCAGCACCCTTCCTTGGAAGCGCTTTCACAGGCGCAGCAACACTGGGGCTTTGCGCTTCTCTAGCCACCAAACGTCACGGTCATTCTCTTTCCATCTCGTAGACACGAGCTGAGAAATTGCAAACGTCGAGCAATTGCTCAGAGATGAAAAGTGCCAGCACTGAAAGCTCTTGCTAGCTAGCACCCTTCCTTGGAAGCGCTTTTGTAGCCCTAAGAACACTGGGGCTCTGGGCTTCTCTAGCCACCTAATCTTCTGCTCATCCTCTCGCGCACTCTAAAGAGAGCTCAGGTGAGAAATTGCAAACGTCGAGCAATTGCTCACAGATGAAAAGTGCCAGCACTGAAAGCTGTTGCCAGCCAGCACCCTTCCTTGGAAGCGCTTTCACAGGCGCAGCAACACTGGGGCTTTGCGCTTCTCTAGCCACCAAACGTCATGGTCACTATCTCTCCGTCTTGTAGACACGAGCTGAGAAATTGCAAACGTCGAGCAATTGCTCAGAGATGAAAAGTGCCAGCACTGAAAGCTGTTGCTAGCCAGCACCCTTCCTTGGAAGTGCTTTTGTAGCCCTAAGAACACTGGGGCTCTGGGCTTCTCTAGCCACCTAATCTTCTGCTCATCCTCTCGCGCACTCTAACGAGAGCTCAGGTGAGAAATTGCAAACGTCGAGCAATTGCTCAGAGATGAAAAGTGCCAGCACTGAAAGATGTTGCCAGCCAGCACCCTTCCTTGGAAGCGCTTTCACAGGCGCAGCAACACTGGGGCTTTGCGCTTCTCTAGCCACCAAACGTCACGGTCATTCTCTTTCCATCTCGTAGACACGAGCTGAGAGATTGCAAACGTCGAGCAATTGCTCAGAGATGAAAAGTGCCAGCACTGAAAGCTCTTGCTAGCCAGCACCCTTCCTTGGAAGCGCTTTTGTAGGCCTAAGAAGACTGGGGCTCTGGGCTTCTCTAGCCACCTAATCTTCTGCTCATCCTCTCGCGCACTCTAAAGAGAGCTCAGGTGAGAAATTGCAAACGTCGAGCAATTGCTCAGAGATGAAAAGTGCCAGCACTGAAAGCTCTTGCTAGCCAGCACCCTTCCTTGGAAGCGCTTTCACAGGCGCAGCAACACTGGGGCTTTGCGCTTCTCTAGCCACCAAACGTCACGATCACTATCTCTCTGTCTTGTAGACACGAGCTGAGAGATCGCAAACGTCCAGCAATTGCTCAGAGATGAAAAGTGCCAGCACTGAAAGCTGTTGCTAGCCAGCACCCTTCCTTGGAAGCGCTTTTGTAGGCCTAAGAAGACTGGGGCTCTGGGCTTCTCTAGCCACCTAATCTTCTGCTCATCCTCTCGCGCACTCTAAAGAGAGCTCAGGTGAGAAATTGCAAACGTCGAGCAATTGCTCAGAGATGAAAAGTGCCAGCACTGAAAGCTCTTGCTAGCCAGCACCCTTCCTTGGAAGCGCTTTCACAGGCGCAGCAACAGTGGGGCTTTGCGCTTCTCTACCCACCAAACGTCACGGTCACTATCTCTCCGTCTCGTAGACACGAACTGAGAGATTGCAAACGTCGAGCAATTGCTCAGAGATGAAAAGTGCCAGCACTGAAAGCTGTTGCCAGCCTGCACCCTTCCTTGGAAGCGCTTTCACAGGCGCAGCAACACTGGGGCTTTGCGCTTCTCTAGCCACCAAACGTCACGGTCAGTCTCTTTCCGTCTCGTAGACACGAGCTGAGAGATTGCAAAAGTCGAGCAATTGCTCAGAGATGAAAAGTGCCAGCACTGAAAGCTCTTGCTAGCCAGCACCCTTCCTTGGAAGTGCTTTTGTAGGCCTAAGAACAGTGGGGCTCTGGGCTTCTCTAGCCACCTAATCTTCTGCTCATCCTCTCGCGCACTCTAAAGAGAGCTCAGGTGAGAAATTGCAAACGTCGAGCAATTGCTCAGAGATGAAAAGTGCCAGCACTGAAAGCTCTTGCTAGCCAGCACCCTTCCTTGGAAGCGCTTTCAGAGGCGCAGCAACAGTGGGGCTTTGCGCTTCTCTAGACACCAAACGTCACGGTCACTATCTCTCCGTCTCGTAGACACGAACTGAGAGATTGCAAACGTCCAGCAATTGCTCAGAGATGAAAAGTGCCAGCACTGAAAGCTCTTGCTAGCCAGCACCCTTCCTTGGAAGCGCTTTTGTAGGCCTAAGAACACTGGGGCTTTGCGCTTCTCTAGCCACCAAACGTCACGGTCATTCTCTTTCCATATTGTAGACACGAGCTGAGAGATTGCAAACGTCGAGCAATTGCTCAGAGATGAAAAGTGCCAGCACTGAAAGCTCTTGCTAGCCAGCACCCTTCCTTGGAAACGCTCTTGTAGCCCTAAGAACACTGGGGCTCTGGGCTTCTCTAGCCACCTAATCTTCTGCTCATCCTCTCGCGCACTCTAAAGAGAGCTCAGGTGAGAAATTGCAAACGTCGAGCAATTGCTCAGAGATGAAAAGTGCCAGCACTGAAAGCTGTTGCCAGCCAGCACCCTTCCTTGGAAGCGCTTTTGTAGGCCTAAGAAGACTGGGGCTCTGGGCTTCTCTAGCCACCTAATCTTCTGCTCATCCTCTCGCGCACTCTAAAGAGAGCTCAGGTGAGAAATTGCAAACGTCGAGCAATTGCTCAGAGATGAAAAGTGCCAGCACTGAAAGCTGTTGCTAGCCAGCACCCTTCCTTGGAAGCGCTTTTGTAGCCCTAAGAACACTGGGGCTCTGGGCTTCTCTAGCCACCTAATCTTCTGCTCATCCTCTCGCGCACTCTAAAGAGAGCTCAGGTGAGAAATTGCAAACGTCGAGCAATTGCTCAGAGATGAAAAGTGCCAGCACTGAAAGCTCTTGCTAGCCAGCACCCTTCCTTGGAAGCGCTTTCACAGGCGCAGCAACACTGGGGCTTTGCGCTTCTCTAGCCACCAAACGTCACGGTCACTATCTCTCCGTCTCGTAGACACGGACTGAGAGATTGCAAACGTCCAGCAATTGCTCAGAGATGAAAAGTGCCAGCACTGAAAGCTCTTGCTAGCCAGCACCCTTCCTTGGAAGCGCTTTTGTAGGCGTAAGAACACTGGGGCTTTGCGCTTCTCTAGCCACCAAACGTCACGGTCAGTCTCTTTCCATATTGTAGACACGAGCTGAGAGATTGCAAATGTCGAGCAATTGCTCAGAGATGAAAAGTGCCAGCACTGAAAGCTCTTGCTAGCCAGCACCCTTCCTTGGAAGCGCTCTTGTAGCCCTAAGAACACTGGGGCTCTGGGCTTCTCTAGCCACCTAATCTTCTGCTCATCCTCTCGCGCACTCTAAAGAGAGCTCAGGTGAGAAATTGCAAACGTCGAGCAATTGCTCAGAGATGAAAAGTGCCAGCACTGACAGCTGTTGCCAGCCAGCACCCTTCCTTGGAAGCGCTTTCACAGGCGCAGCAACACTGGGGCTTTGCGCTTCTCTAGCCATCAAACGTCATGGTCACTATCTCTCCGTCTTGTAGACACGAGCTGAGAAATTGCAAACGTCGAGCAATTGCTCAGAGATGAAAAGTGCCAGCACTGAAAGCTCTTGCTAGCCAGCACCCTTCCTTGGAAGCGCTTTTGTAGCCCTAAGAACACTGGGGCTCTGGGCTTCTCTAGCCACCTAATCTTCTGCTCATCCTCTCGCGCACTCTAAAGAGAGCTCAGGTGGGAAATTGCAAACGTCGAGCAATTGCTCAGAGATGAAAAGTGCCAGCACTGAAAGCTGTTGCCAGCCAGCACCCTTCCTTGGAAGCGCTTTTGTAGGCGTAAGAACACTGGGGCTTTGCGCTTCTCTAGCCACCTAATCTTCTGCTCATCCTCTCGCGCACTCTAAAGAGAGCTCAGGTGAGAAATTGCAAACGTCGAGCAATTGCTCAGAGATGAAAAGTGCCAGCACTGAAAGCTGTTGCTAGCCAGCACCCTTCCTTGGAAGCGCTTTTGTAGCCCTAAGAACACTGGGGCTCTGGGCTTCTCTAGCCACCTAATCTTCTGCTCATCCTCTCGCGCACTCTAACGAGAGCTCAGGTGAGAAATTGCAAATGTCGAGCAATTGCTCAGAGATGAAAAGTGCCAGCACTGAAAGCTCTTGCTAGCCAGCACCCTTCCTTGGAAGCGCTTTCAGAGGCGCAGCAACACTGGGGCTTTGCGCTTCTCTACCCACCAAACGTCACGGTCAGTCTCTTTCCATCTCGTAGACACGAGCTGAGAGATTGCAAACGTCGAGCAATTGCTCAGAGATGAAAAGTGCCAGCACTGAAAGCTGTTGCTAGCCAGCACCCTTCCTTGGAAGTGCTTTTGTAGGCCTAAGAACACGGGGGCTCTGTGCTTCTCTAGCCACCTAATCTTCTGCTCATCCTCTCGCGCAGTCTAAAGAGAGCTCAGGTGAGAAATTGCAAAGGTCGAGCAATTGCTGAGAGATGAAAAGTGCCATCACTGAAAGCTCTTGCTAGCCAGCACCCTTCCTTGGAAGCGCTTTTGTAGGCCTAAGATCACTGGGGCTCTGGGCTTCTCTAGCCACCTAATCTTCTGCTCATCCTCTCGCGCACTCTAAAGAGAGCTCAGGTGAGAAATTGCAAATGTCGAGCAATTGCTCAGAGATGAAAAGTGCCAGCACTGAAAGCTCTTGCTAGCCAGCACCCTTCCTTGGAAGCGCTTTCACAGGCGCAGCAACAGTGGGGCTTTGCGCTTCTCTAGCCACCAAACGTCACGGTCAGTCTCTTTCCATCTCGTAGACACGAGCTGAGAAATTGCAAAGGTCGAGCAATTGCTCAGAGATGAAAAGTGCCAGCACTGAAAGCTCTTGCTAGCCAGCACCCTTCCTTGGAAGCGCTCTTGTAGCCCTAAGAACACTGGGGCTCTGGGCTTCTCTAGCCACCTAATCTTCTGCTCATCCTCTCGCGCACTCTAAAGAGAGCTCAGGTGAGAAATTGCAAACGTCGAGCAATTGCTCAGAGATGAAAAGTGCCAGCACTGAAAGCTCTTGCTAGCCAGCACCCTTCCTTGGAAGCGCTTTCACAGGCGCAGCAACACTGGGGCTTTGCGCTTCTCTAGCCACCAAACGTCATGGTCACTATCTCTCCGTCTTGTAGACACGAGCTGAGAGATTGCAAAGGTCGAGCAATTGCTCAGAGATGAAAAGTGCCAGCACTGAAAGCTGTTGCTAGCCAGCACCCTTCCTTGGAAGCGCTTTTGTAGGCCTAAGAAGACTGGGGCTCTGGGCTTCTCTAGCCACCTAATCTTCTGCTCATCCTCTCGCGCACTCTAAAGAGAGCTCAGGTGAGAAATTGCAAAGGTCGAGCAATTGCTCAGAGATGAAAAGTGCCATCACTGAAAGCTCTTGCTAGCCAGCACCCTTCCTTGGAAGCGCTTTCACAGGCGCAGCAACACTGGGGCTTTGCGCTTCTCTAGCCACCAAACGTCACGATCACTATCTCTCTGTCTTGTAGACACGAGCTGAGAGATCGCAAACGTCCAGCAATTGCTCAGAGATGAAAAGTGCCAGCACTGAAAGCTGTTGCTAGCCAGCACCCTTCCTTGGAAGCGCTTTTGTAGCCCTTAGAACACTGGGGCTCTGGGCTTCTCTAGCCACCTAATCTTCTGCTCATCCTCTCGCGCACTCTAAAGAGAGCTCAGGTGAGAAATTGCAAACGTCGAGCAATTGCTCAGAGATGAAAAGTGCCAGCACTGAAAGCTGTTGCTAGCCAGCACCCTTCCTTGGAAGCGCTTTCACAGGCGCAGCAACACTGGGGCTTTGCGCTTCTCTACCCACCAAACGTCACGGTCACTATCTCTCTGTCTCGTAGACACGAACTGAGAGATTGCAAACGTCGAGCAATTGCTCAGAGATGAAAAGTGCCAGCACTGAAAGCTGTTGCCAGCCAGCACCCTTCCTTGGAAGCGCTTTCACAGGCGCAGCAACACTGGGGCTTTGCGCTTCTCTAGCCACCAAACGTCACGGTCAGTCTCTTTCCGTCTCGTAGACACGAGCTGAGAGATTGCAAAAGTCGAGCAATTGCTCAGAGATGAAAAGTGCCAGCACTGAAAGCTGTTGCTAGCCAGCACCCTTCCTTGGAAGTGCTTTTGTAGGCCTAAGAACAGTGGGGCTCTGGGCTTCTCTAGCCACCTAATCTTCTGCTCATCCTCTCGCGCACTCTAAAGAGAGCTCAGGTGAGAAATTGCAAACGTCGAGCAATTGCTCAGAGATGAAAAGTGCCAGCACTGAAAGCTCTTGCTAGCCAGCACCCTTCCTTGGAAGCGCTTTCAGAGGCGCAGCAACACTGGGGCTTTGCGCTTCTCTAGCCACCAAACGTCACGGTCACTATCTCTCCGTCTCGTAGACACGAACTGAGAGATTGCAAACGTCCAGCAATTGCTCAGAGATGAAAAGTGCCAGCACTGAAAGCTCTTGCTAGCCAGCACCCTTCCTTGGAAGCGCTTTTGTAGGCCTAAGAACACTGGGGCTTTGCGCTTCTCTAGCCACCAAACGTCACGGTCATTCTCTTTCCATATTGTAGACACGAGCTGAGAGATTGCAAATGTCGAGCAATTGCTCAGAGATGAAAAGTGCCAGCACTGAAAGCTCTTGCTAGCCAGCACCCTTCCTTGGAAACGCTCTTGTAGCCCTAAGAACACTGGGGCTCTGGGCTTCTCTAGCCACCTAATCTTCTGCTCATCCTCTCGCGCACTGTAAAGAGAGCTCAGGTGAGAAATTGCAAACGTCGAGCAATTGCTCAGAGATGAAAAGTGCCAGCACTGAAAGCTGTTGCCAGCCAGCACCCTTCCTTGGAAGCGCTTTTGTAGGCCTAAGAAGACTGGGGCTCTGGGCTTCTCTAGCCACCTAATCTTCTGCTCATCCTCTCGCGCACTCTAAAGAGAGCTCAGGTGAGAAATTGCAAACGTCGAGCAATTGCTCAGAGATGAAAAGTGCCAGCACTGAAAGCTGTTGCTAGCCAGCACCCTTCCTTGGAAGCGCTTTTGTAGCCCTAAGAACACTGGGGCTCTGGGCTTCTCTAGCCACCTAATCTTCTGCTCATCCTCTCGCGCACTCTAACGAGAGCTCAGGTGAGAAATTGCAAACGTCGAGCAATTGCTCAGAGATGAAAAGTGCCAGCACTGAAAGCTCTTGCTAGCCAGCACCCTTCCTTGGAAGCGCTTTCACAGGCGCAGCAACACTGGGGCTTTGCGCTTCTCTAGCCACCAAACGTCACAGTCACTATCTCTCCGTCTCGTAGACACGAACTGAGAGATTGCAAACGTCGAGCAATTGCTCAGAGATGAAAAGTGCCAGCACTGAAAGCTCTTGCTAGCCAGCACCCTTCCTTGGAAGCGCTTTTGTAGGCCTAAGAACACTGGGGCTTTGCGCTTCTCTAGCCACCAAACGTCACGGTCAGTCTCTTTCCATATTGTAGACACGAGCTGAGAGATTGCAAATGTCGAGCAATTGCTCAGAGATGAAAAGTGCCAGCACTGAAAGCTCTTGCTAGCCAGCACCCTTCCTTGGAAACGCTCTTGTAGCCCTAAAGAACACTGGGGCTCTGGGCTTCTCTAGCCACCTAATCTTCTGCTCATCCTCTCGCGCACTCTAAAGAGAGCTCAGGTGAGAAATTGCAAACGTCGAGCAATTGCTCAGAGATGAAAAGTGCCAGCACTGAAAGCTCTTGCTAGCCAGCACCCTTCCTTGGAAGCGCTTTCACAGGCGCAGCAACACTGGGGCTTTGCGCTTCTCTAGCCACCAAACGTCACGATCACTATCTCTCTGTCTTGTAGACACGAGCTGAGAGATCGCAAACGTCCAGCAATTGCTCAGAGATGAAAAGTGCCAGCACTGAAAGCTCTTGCTAGCCAGCACCCTTCCTTGGAAGCGCTTTTGTAGCCCTTAGAACACTGGGGCTCTGGGCTTCTCTAGCCACCTAATCTTCTGCTCATCCTCTCGCGCACTCTAAAGAGAGCTCAGGTGAGAAATTGCAAACGTCGAGCAATTGCTCAGAGATGAAAAGTGCCAGCACTGAAAGCTGTTGCTAGCCAGCACCCTTCCTTGGAAGCGCTTTCACAGGCGCAGCAACACTGGGGCTTTGCGCTTCTCTACCCACCAAACGTCACGGTCACTATCTCTCTGTCTCGTAGACACGAACTGAGAGATTGCAAACGTCGAGCAATTGCTCAGAGATGAAAAGTGCCAGCACTGAAAGCTGTTGCCAGCCAGCACCCTTCCTTGGAAGCGCTTTCACAGGCGCAGCAACACTGGGGCTTTGCGCTTCTCTAGCCACCAAACGTCACGGTCAGTCTCTTTCCGTCTCGTAGACACGAGCTGAGAGATTGCAAAAGTCGAGCAATTGCTCAGAGATGAAAAGTGCCAGCACTGAAAGCTGTTGCTAGCCAGCACCCTTCCTTGGAAGTGCTTTTGTAGGCCTAAGAACAGTGGGGCTCTGGGCTTCTCTAGCCACCTAATCTTCTGCTCATCCTCTCGCGCACTCTAAAGAGAGCTCAGGTGAGAAATTGCAAACGTCGAGCAATTGCTCAGAGATGAAAAGTGCCAGCACTGAAAGCTCTTGCTAGCCAGCACCCTTCCTTGGAAGCGCTTTCAGAGGCGCAGCAACACTGGGGCTTTGCGCTTCTCTAGCCACCAAACGTCACGGTCACTATCTCTCCGTCTCGTAGACACGAACTGAGAGATTGCAAACGTCCAGCAATTGCTCAGAGATGAAAAGTGCCAGCACTGAAAGCTCTTGCTAGCCAGCACCCTTCCTTGGAAGCGCTTTTGTAGGCCTAAGAACACTGGGGCTTTGCGCTTCTCTAGCCACCAAACGTCACGGTCGTTCTCTTTCCATATTGTAGACACGAGCTGAGAGATTGCAAATGTCGAGCAATTGCTCAGAGATGAAAAGTGCCAGCACTGAAAGCTCTTGCTAGCCAGCACCCTTCCTTGGAAACGCTCTTGTAGCCCTAAGAACACTGGGGCTCTGGGCTTCTCTAGCCACCTAATCTTCTGCTCATCCTCTCGCGCACTGTAAAGAGAGCTCAGGTGAGAAATTGCAAACGTCGAGCAATTGCTCAGAGATGAAAAGTGCCAGCACTGAAAGCTGTTGCCAGCCAGCACCCTTCCTTGGAAGCGCTTTTGTAGGCCTAAGAAGACTGGGGCTCTGGGCTTCTCTAGCCACCTAATCTTCTGCTCATCCTCTCGCGCACTCTAAAGAGAGCTCAGGTGAGAAATTGCAAACGTCGAGCAATTGCTCAGAGATGAAAAGTGCCAGCACTGAAAGCTGTTGCTAGCCAGCACCCTTCCTTGGAAGCGCTTTTGTAGCCCTAAGAACACTGGGGCTCTGGGCTTCTCTAGCCACCTAATCTTCTGCTCATCCTCTCGCGCACTCTAAAGAGAGCTCAGGTGAGAAATTGCAAACGTCGAGCAATTGCTCAGAGATGAAAAGTGCCAGCACTGAAAGCTCTTGCTAGCCAGCACCCTTCCTTGGAAGCGCTTTCACAGGCGCAGCAACACTGGGGCTTTGCGCTTCTCTAGCCACCAAACGTCACAGTCACTATCTCTCCGTCTCGTAGACACGAACTGAGAGATTGCAAACGTCGAGCAATTGCTCAGAGATGAAAAGTGCCAGCACTGAAAGCTGTTGCTAGCCAGCACCCTTCCTTGGAAGCGCTTTTGTAGGCCTAAGAACACTGGGGCTTTGCGCTTCTCTAGCCACCAAACGTCACGGTCAGTCTCTTTCCATATTGTAGACACGAGCTGAGAGATTGCAAATGTCGAGCAATTGCTCAGAGATGAAAAGTGCCAGCACTGAAAGCTCTTGCTAGCCAGCACCCTTCCTTGGAAACGCTCTTGTAGCCCTAAGAACACTGGGGCTCTGGGCTTCTCTAGCCACCTAATCTTCTGCTCATCCTCTCGCGCACTCTAAAGAGAGCTCAGGTGAGAAATTGCAAACGTCGAGCAATTGCTCAGAGATGAAAAGTGCCAGCACTGAAAGCTGTTGCCAGCCAGCACCCTTCCTTGGAAGCGCTTTCACAGGCGCAGCAACACTGGGGCTTTGCGCTTCTCTAGCCATCAAACGTCATGGTCACTATCTCTCCGTCTTGTAGACACGAGCTGAGAAATTGCAAACGTCGAGCAATTGCTCAGAGATGAAAAGTGCCAGCACTGAAAGCTGTTGCTAGCCAGCACCCTTCCTTGGAAGCGCTTTTGTAGCCCTAAGAACACTGGGGCTCTGTGCTTCTCTAGCCACCTAATCTTCTGCTCATCCTCTCGCGCACTCTAACGAGAGCTCAGGTGAGAAATTGCAAATGTCGAGCAATTGCTCAGAGATGAAAAGTGCCAGCACTGAAAGCTGTTGCTAGCCAGCAGCCTTCCTTGGAAGCGCTTTCAGAGGCGCAGCAACAGTGGGGCTTTGCGCTTCTCTAGCCACCAAACGTCACGGTCAGTCTCTTTCCATCTCGTAGACACGAGCTGAGAGATTGCAAACGTCGAGCAATTGCTCAGAGATGAAAAGTGCCAGCACTGAAAGCTGTTGCTAGCCAGCACCCTTCCTTGGAAGTGCTTTTGTAGGCCTAAGAACACTGGGGCTCTGTGCTTCTCTAGCCACCTAATCTTCTGCTCATCCTCTCGCGCACTCTAAAGAGAGCTCAGGTGAGAAATTGCAAAGGTCGAGCAATTGCTCAGAGATGAAAAGTGCCAGCACTGAAAGCTGTTGCTAGCCAG
The DNA here is from genome assembly GCA_037962945.1 of Sarcoramphus papa. Lineage (NCBI taxonomy): Eukaryota > Metazoa > Chordata > Aves > Accipitriformes > Cathartidae > Sarcoramphus > Sarcoramphus papa. The sequence continues at coordinate 19,545,248 of CM075588.1, forward strand.
CACCCTTCCTTGGAAGCGCTTTTGTAGCCCTATGAACACTGGGGCTCTGGGCTTCTCTAGCCACCTAATCTTCTGCTCATCCTCTCGCGCACTCTAAAGAGAGCTCAGGTGAGAAATTGCAAATGTCGAGCAATTGCTCAGAGATGAAAAGTGCCAGCACTGAAAGCTCTTGCTAGCCAGCACCCTTCCTTGGAAGCGCTTTCACAGGCGCAGCAACACTGGGGCTTTGCGCTTCTCTAGCCACCAAACGTCACGGTCAGTCTCTTTCCATCTCGTAGACACGAGCTGAGAAATTGCAAACGTCGAGCAATTGCTCAGAGATGAAAAGTGCCAGCACTGAAAGCTCTTGCTAGCCAGCACCCTTCCTTGGAAGCGCTCTTGTAGCCCTAAGAACACTGGGGCTCTGGGCTTCTCTAGCCACCTAATCTTCTGCTCATCCTCTCGCGCACTCTAAAGAGAGCTCAGGTGAGAAATTGCAAACGTCGAGCAATTGCTCAGAGATGAAAAGTGCCAGAACTGAAAGCTGTTGCTAGCCAGCACCCTTCCTTGGAAGCGCTTTCACAGGCGCAGCAACACTGGGGCTTTGCGCTTCTCTAGCCACCAAACGTCATGGTCACTATCTCTCCGTCTTGTAGACACGAGCTGAGAGATTGCAAAGGTCGAGCAATTGCTCAGAGATGAAAAGTGCCAGCACTGAAAGCTCTTGCTAGCCAGCACCCTTCCTTGGAAGCGCTTTTGTAGCCCTAAGAACACTGGGGCTCTGGGCTTCTCTAGCCACCTAATCTTCTGCTCATCCTCTCGCGCACTCTAAAGAGAGCTCAGGTGAGAAATTGCAAAGGTCGAGCAATTGCTCAGAGATGAAAAGTGCCAGCACTGAAAGCTGTTGCCAGCCAGCACCCTTCCTTGGAAGCGCTTTTGTAGGCCTAAGAAGACTGGGGCTTTGCGCTTCTCTAGCCACCTAATCTTCTGCTCATCCTCTCGCGCACTCTAAAGAGAGCTCAGGTGAGAAATTGCAAACGTCGAGCAATTGCTCAGAGATGAAAAGTGCCAGCACTGAAAGCTGTTGCTAGCCAGCACCCTTCCTTGGAAGCGCTTTTGTAGCCCTAAGAACACTGGGGCTCTGGGCTTCTCTAGCCACCTAATCTTCTGCTCATCCTCTCGCGCACTCTAACGAGAGCTCAGGTGAGAAATTGCAAATGTCGAGCAATTGCTCAGAGATGAAAAGTGCCAGCACTGAAAGCTGTTGCTAGCCAGCAGCCTTCCTTGGAAGCGCTTTCAGAGGCGCAGCAACAGTGGGGCTTTGCGCTTCTCTAGCCACCAAACGTCACGGTCAGTCTCTTTCCATCTCGTAGACACGAGCTGAGAGATTGCAAACGTCGAGCAATTGCTCAGAGATGAAAAGTGCCAGCACTGAAAGCTGTTGCTAGCCAGCACCCTTCCTTGGAAGTGCTTTTGTAGGCCTAAGAACACTGGGGCTCTGGGCTTCTCTAGCCACCTAATCTTCTGCTCATCCTCTCGCGCAGTCTAAAGAGAGCTCAGGTGAGAAATTGCAAACGTCGAGCAATTGCTCAGAGATGAAAAGTGCCAGCACTGAAAGCTGTTGCTAGCCAGCACCCTTCCTTGGAAGCGCTTTTGTAGCCCTATGAACACTGGGGCTCTGGGCTTCTCTAGCCACCTAATCTTCTGCTCATCCTCTCGCGCACTCTAAAGAGAGCTCAGGTGAGAAATAGCAAATGTCGAGCAATTGCTCAGAGATGAAAAGTGCCAGCACTGAAAGCTCTTGCTAGCCAGCACCCTTCCTTGGAAGCGCTTTCACAGGCGCAGCAACACTGGGGCTTTGCGCTTCTCTAGCCACCAAACGTCACGGTCAGTCTCTTTCCATCTCGTAGACACGAGCTGAGAAATTGCAAACGTCGAGCAATTGCTCAGAGATGAAAAGTGCCAGCACTGAAAGCTCTTGCTAGCCAGCACCCTTCCTTGGAAGCGCTCTTGTAGCCCTAAGAACACTGGGGCTCTGGGCTTCTCTAGCCACCTAATCTTCTGCTCATCCTCTCGCGCACTCTAAAGAGAGCTCAGGTGAGAAATTGCAAACGTCGAGCAATTGCTCAGAGATGAAAAGTGCCAGAACTGAAAGCTGTTGCTAGCCAGCACCCTTCCTTGGAAGCGCTTTCACAGGCGCAGCAACACTGGGGCTTTGCGCTTCTCTAGCCACCAAACGTCATGGTCACTATCTCTCCGTCTTGTAGACACGAGCTGAGAGATTGCAAAGGTCGAGCAATTGCTCAGAGATGAAAAGTGCCAGCACTGAAAGCTCTTGCTAGCCAGCACCCTTCCTTGGAAGCGCTTTTGTAGCCCTAAGAACACTGGGGCTCTGGGCTTCTCTAGCCACCTAATCTTCTGCTCATCCTCTCGCGCACTCTAAAGAGAGCTCAGGTGAGAAATTGCAAAGGTCGAGCAATTGCTCAGAGATGAAAAGTGCCAGCACTGAAAGCTGTTGCCAGCCAGCACCCTTCCTTGGAAGTGCTTTCACAGGCGCAGCAACACTGGGGCTTTGCGCTTCTCTAGCCACCAAACGTCACGGTCATTCTCTTTCCATCTCGTAGACACGAGCTGAGAGATTGCAAACGTCGAGCAATTGCTCAGAGATGAAAAGTGCCAGCACTGAAAGCTGTTGCTAGCCAGCACCCTTCCTTGGAAGTGCTTTTGTAGCCCTAAGAACACTGGGGCTCTGGGCTTCTCTAGCCACCTAATCTTCTGCTCATCCTCTCACGCACTCTAAAGAGAGCTTAGGTGAGAAATTGCAAACGTCGAGCAATTGCTCAGAGATGAAAAGTGCCAGCACTGAAAGCTGTTGCCAGCCAGCACCCTTCCTTGGAAGCGCTTTCACAGGCGCAGCAACACTGGGACTTTGCGCTTCTCTAGCCACCAAACGTCACGGTCAGTCTCTTTCCGTCTCGTAGACACGAGCTGAGAGATTGCAAAAGTCGAGCAATTGCTCAGAGATGAAAAGTGCCAGCACTGAAAGCTCTTGCTAGCCAGCACCCTTCCTTGGAAGTGCTTTTGTAGGCCTAAGAACACTGGGGCTCTGGGCTTCTCTAGCCACCTAATCTTCTGCTCATCCTCTCGCGCACTCTAAAGAGAGCTCAGGTGAGAAATTGCAAACGTCGAGCAATTGCTCAGAGATGAAAAGTGCCAGCACTGAAAGCTCTTGCTAGCCAGCACCCTTCCTTGGAAGCGCTTTCACAGGCGCAGCAACACTGGGGCTTTGCGCTTCTCTAGCCACCAAACGTCACGGTCACTATCTCTCCGTCTTGTAGACACGAGCTGAGAAATTGCAAAGGTCGAGCAATTGCTCAGAGATGAAAAGTGCCAGCACTGAAAGCTCTTGCTAGCCAGCACCCTTCCTTGGAAGCGCTTTTGTAGCCCTAAGAACACTGGGGCTCTGGGCTTCTCTAGCCACCTAATCTTCTGCTCATCCTCTCGCGCACTCTAAAGAGAGCTCAGGTGAGAAATTGCAAAGGTCGAGCAATTGCTCAGAGATGAAAAGTGCCAGCACTGAAAGCTGTTGCCAGCCAGCACCCTTCCTTGGAAGTGCTTTCACAGGCGCAGCAACACTGGGGCTTTGCGCTTCTCTAGCCACCAAACGTCACGGTCATTCTCTTTCCATCTCGTAGACACGAGCTGAGAGATTGCAAACGTCGAGCAATTGCTCAGAGATGAAAAGTGCCAGCACTGAAAGCTGTTGCTAGCCAGCACCCTTCCTTGGAAGTGCTTTTGTAGCCCTAAGAACACTGGGGCTCTGGGCTTCTCTAGCCACCTAATCTTCTGCTCATCCTCTCACGCACTCTAAAGAGAGCTTAGGTGAGAAATTGCAAACGTCGAGCAATTGCTCAGAGATGAAAAGTGCCAGCACTGAAAGCTGTTGCCAGCCAGCACCCTTCCTTGGAAGCGCTTTCACAGGCGCAGCAACACTGGGACTTTGCGCTTCTCTAGCCACCAAACGTCACGGTCAGTCTCTTTCCGTCTCGTAGACACGAGCTGAGAGATTGCAAAAGTCGAGCAATTGCTCAGAGATGAAAAGTGCCAGCACTGAAAGCTCTTGCTAGCCAGCACCCTTCCTTGGAAGTGCTTTTGTAGGCCTAAGAACACTGGGGCTCTGGGCTTCTCTAGCCACCTAATCTTCTGCTCATCCTCTCGCGCACTCTAAAGAGAGCTCAGGTGAGAAATTGCAAAGGTCGAGCAATTGCTCAGAGATGAAAAGTGCCAGCACTGAAAGCTCTTGCTAGCCAGCACCCTTCCTTGGAAGCGCTTTCACAGGCGCAGCAACACTGGGGCTTTGCGCTTCTCTAGCCACCAAACGTCACGGTCACTATCTCTCCGTCTTGTAGACACGAGCTGAGAAATTGCAAACGTCGAGCAATTGCTCAGAGATGAAAAGTGCCAGCACTGAAAGCTGTTGCTAGCCAGCACCCTTCCTTGGAAGTGCTTTTGTAGCCCTTAGAACACTGGGGCTCTGTGCTTCTCTAGCCACCTAATCTTCTGCTCATCCTCTCGCGCACTCTAAAGAGAGTTCAGGTGAGAAATTGCAAAGGTCGAGCAATTGCTCAGAGACGAAAAGTGCCAGCACTGAAAGCGCTTGCTAGCCAGCACCCTTCCTTGGAAGCGCTTTCACAGGCGCAGCAACACTGGGGCTTTGCGCTTCTCTAGCCACCAAACGTCACGGTCACTATCTCTCCGTCTCGTAGACACGAACTGAGAGATTGCAAACGTCGAGCAATTGCTCAGAGATGAAAAGTGCCAGTACTGAAAGCTGTTGCTAGCCAGCACCCTTCCTTGGAAGCGCTTTTGTAGGCCTAAGAACACTGGGGCTTTGCGCTTCTCTAGCCACCAAACGTCACGGTCAGTCTCTTTCCGTATTGTAGACACGAGCTGAGAGATTGCAAATGTCGAGCAATTGCTCAGAGACGAAAAGTGCCAGCACTGAAAGCTCTTGCTAGCCAGCACCCTTCCTTGGAAACGCTCTTGTAGCCCTAAGAACACTGGGGCTCTGGGCTTCTCTAGCCACCTAATCTTCTGCTCATCCTCTCGCGCACTCTAAAGAGAGCTCAGGTGAGAAAATGCAAAGGTCGAGCAATTGCTCAGAGATGAAAAGTGCCAGCACTGAAAGCTGTTGCCAGCCAGCACCCTTCCTTGGAAGCGCTTTCACAGGCGCAGCAACACTGGGGCTTTGCGCTTCTCTAGCCATCAAACGTCATGGTCACTATCTCTCCGTCTTGTAGACATGAGCTGAGAAATTGCAAACGTCGAGCAATTGCTCAGAGATGAAAAGTGCCAGCACTGAAAGCTCTTGCTAGCCAGCACCCTTCCTTGGAAGCGCTTTTGTAGCCCTAAGAACACTGGGACTCTGGGCTTCTCTAGCCACCTAATCTTCTGCTCATCCTCTCGCGCAGTCTAAAGAGAGCTCAGGTGAGAAATTGCAAACGTCGAGCAATTGCTCAGAGATGAAAAGTGCCAGCACTGAAAGCTGTTGCCAGCCAGCACCCTTCCTTGGAAGCGCTTTTGTAGGCCTAAGAAGACTGGGGCTTTGCGCTTCTCTAGCCACCTAATCTTCTGCTCATCCTCTCGCGCACTCTAAAGAGAGCTCAGGTGAGAAATTGCAAACGTCGAGCAATTGCTCAGAGATGAAAAGTGCCAGCACTGAAAGCTGTTGCTAGCCAGCACCCTTCCTTGGAAGCGCTTTTGTAGGCCTAAGAACACTGGGGCTCTGGGCTTCTCTAGCCACCTAATCTTCTGCTCATCCTCTCGCGCACTCTAAAGAGAGCTCAGGTGAGAAATTGCAAACGTCGAGCAATTGCTCAGAGATGAAAAGTGCCAGCACTGAAAGCTGTTGCCAGCCAGCACCCTTCCTTGGAAGCGCTTTCACAGGCGCAGCAACACTGGGGCTTTGCGCTTCTCTAGCCACCAAACGTCATGGTCATTCTCTTTCCATCTCGTAGACACGAGCTGAGAGATTGCAAACGTCGAGCAATTGCTCAGAGATGAAAAGTGCCAGCACTGAAAGCTCTTGCTAGCCAGCACCCTTCCTTGGAAGCGCTTTTGTAGCCCTAAGAACACTGGGGCTCTGGGCTTCTCTAGCCACCTAATCTTCTGCTCATCCTCTCGCGCACTCTAAAGAGAGCTCAGGTGAGAAATTGCAAACGTCGAGCAATTGCTCAGAGATGAAAAGTGCCAGCACTGAAAGCTGTTGCTAGCCAGCACCCTTCCTTGGAAGCGCTTTCACAGGCGCAGCAACACTGGGGCTTTGCGCTTCTCTACCCACCAAACGTCACGGTCACTATCTCTCTGTCTCGTAGACACGAACTGAGAGATTGCAAACGTCGAGCAATTGCTCAGAGATGAAAAGTGCCAGCACTGAAAGCTGTTGCCAGCCAGCACCCTTCCTTGGAAGCGCTTTCACAGGCGCAGCAACACTGGGGCTTTGCGCTTCTCTAGCCACCAAAGGTCACGGTCAGTCTCTTTCCGTCTCGTAGACACGAGCTGAGAGATTGCAAAAGTCGAGCAATTGCTCAGAGATGAAAAGTGCCAGCACTGAAAGCTGTTGCTAGCCAGCACCCTTCCTTGGAAGTGCTTTTGTAGGCCTAAGAACACTGGGGCTCTGGGCTTCTCTAGCCACCTCATCTTCTGCTCATCCTCTCGCGCACTCTAAAGAGAGCTCAGGTGAGAAATTGCAAACGTCGAGCAATTGCTCAGAGATGAAAAGTGCCAGCACTGAAAGCTCTTGCTAGCCAGCACCCTTCCTTGGAAGCGCTTTTGTAGGCCTAAGAACACTGGGGCTTTGCGCTTCTCTAGCCATCAAACGTCATGGTCAGTCTCTTTCCATATTGTAGACACGAGCTGAGAAATTGCAAACGTCGAGCAATTGCTCAGAGATGAAAAGTGCCAGCACTGAAAGCTCTTGCTAGCCAGCACCCTTCCTTGGAAGCGCTTTTGTAGGCCTAAGAACACTGGGGCTCTGGGCTTCTCGAGCCACCTAATCTTCTGCTCATCCTCTCGCGCACTCTAAAGAGAGCTCAGGTGGGAAATTGCAAACGTCGAGCAATTGCTCAGAGATGAAAAGTGCCAGCACTGAAAGCTGTTGCCAGCCAGCACCCTTCCTTGGAAGCGCTTTTGTAGGCCTAAGAAGACTGGGGCTTTGCGCTTCTCTAGCCACCTAATCTTCTGCTCATCCTCTCGCGCACTCTAAAGAGAGCTCAGGTGAGAAATTGCAAATGTCGAGCAATTGCTCAGAGATGAAAAGTGCCAGCACTGAAAGCTGTTGCTAGCCAGCACCCTTCCTTGGAAGCGCTTTTGTAGGCCTAAGAACACTGGGGCTCTGGGCTTCTCTAGCCACCTAATCTTCTGCTCATCCTCTCGCGCACTCTAACGAGAGCTCAGGTGAGAAATTGCAAATGTCGAGCAATTGCTCAGAGATGAAAAGTGCCAGCACTGAAAGCTGTTGCTAGCCAGCAGCCTTCCTTGGAAGCGCTTTCAGAGGCGCAGCAACACTGGGGCTTTGCGCTTCTCTAGCCACCAAACGTCACGGTCAGTCTCTTTCCATCTCGTAGACACGAGCTGAGAGATTGCAAAGGTCGAGCAATTGCTCAGAGATGAAAAGTGCCAGCACTGAAAGCTGTTGCTAGCCAGCACCCTTCCTTGGAAGTGCTTTTGTAGGCCTAAGAACACTGGGGCTCTGTGCTTCTCTAGCCACCTAATCTTCTGCTCATCCTCTCGCGCAGTCTAAAGAGAGCTCAGGTGAGAAATTGCAAACGTCGAGCAATTGCTCAGAGATGAAAAGTGCCAGCACTGAAAGCTGTTGCTAGCCAGCACCCTTCCTTGGAAGCGCTTTTGTAGCCCTATGAACACTGGGGCTCTGGGCTTCTCTAGCCACCTAATCTTCTGCTCATCCTCTCGCGCACTCTAAAGAGAGCTCAGGTGAGAAATTGCAAATGTCGAGCAATTGCTCAGAGATGAAAAGTGCCAGCACTGAAAGCTCTTGCTAGCCAGCACCCTTCCTTGGAAGCGCTTTCACAGGCGCAGCAACACTGGGGCTTTGCGCTTCTCTAGCCACCAAACGTCACGGTCAGTCTCTTTCCATCTCGTAGACACGAGCTGAGAAATTGCAAACGTCGAGCAATTGCTCAGAGATGAAAAGTGCCAGCACTGAAAGCTCTTGCTAGCCAGCACCCTTCCTTGGAAGCGCTCTTGTAGCCCTAAGAACACTGGGGCTCTGGGCTTCTCTAGCCACCTAATCTTCTGCTCATCCTCTCGCGCACTCTAAAGAGAGCTCAGGTGAGAAATTGCAAACGTCGAGCAATTGCTCAGAGATGAAAAGTGCCAGCACTGAAAGCTCTTGCTAGCCAGCACCCTTCCTTGGAAGCGCTTTCACAGGCGCAGCAACACTGGGGCTTTGCGCTTCTCTAGCCACCAAACGTCATGGTCACTATCTCTCCGTCTTGTAGACACGAGCTGAGAGATTGCAAAGGTCGAGCAATTGCTCAGAGATGAAAAGTGCCAGCACTGAAAGCTCTTGCTAGCCAGCACCCTTCCTTGGAAGCGCTTTTGTAGCCCTAAGAACACTGGGGCTCTGGGCTTCTCTAGCCACCTAATCTTCTGCTCATCCTCTCGCGCACTCTAAAGAGAGCTCAGGTGAGAAATTGCAAAGGTCGAGCAATTGCTCAGAGATGAAAAGTGCCAGCACTGAAAGCTGTTGCCAGCCAGCACCCTTCCTTGGAAGTGCTTTCACAGGCGCAGCAACACTGGGGCTTTGCGCTTCTCTAGCCACCAAACGTCACGGTCATTCTCTTTCCATCTCGTAGACACGAGCTGAGAGATTGCAAACGTCGAGCAATTGCTCAGAGATGAAAAGTGCCAGCACTGAAAGCTCTTGCTAGCCAGCACCCTTCCTTGGAAGTGCTTTTGTAGCCCTAAGAACACTGGGGCTCTGGGCTTCTCTAGCCACCTAATCTTCTGCTCATCCTCTCGCGCACTCTAAAGAGAGCTTAGGTGAGAAATTGCAAAGGTCGAGCAATTGCTCAGAGATGAAAAGTGCCAGCACTGAAAGCTGTTGCCAGCCAGCACCCTTCCTTGGAAGCGCTTTCACAGGCGCAGCAACACTGGGGCTTTGCGCTTCTGTAGCCACCAAAGGTCACGGTCAGTCTCTTTCCGTCTCATAGACACGAGCTGAGAGATTGCAAAAGTCGAGCAATTGCTCAGAGATGAAAAGTGCCAGCACTGAAAGCTCTTGCTAGCCAGCACCCTTCCTTGGAAGTGCTTTTGTAGGCCTAAGAAGACTGGGGCTCTGGGCTTCTCTAGCCACCTAATCTTCTGCTCATCCTCTCGCGCACTCTAAAGAGAGCTCAGGTGAGAAATTGCAAACGTCGAGCAATTGCTCAGAGATGAAAAGTGCCAGCACTGAAAGCTGTAGCTAGCCAGCACCCTTCCTTGGAAGCGCTTTCACAGGCGCAGCAACACTGGGGCTTTGCGCTTCTCTAGCCACCAAACGTCATGGTCACTATCTCTCCGTCTTGTAGACACGAGCTGAGAAATTGCAAACGTCGAGCAATTGCTCAGAGATGAAAAGTGCCAGCACTGAAAGCTCTTGCTAGCCAGCACCCTTCCTTGGAAGTGCTTTTGTAGCCCTATGAACACTGGGGCTCTGGGCTTCTCTAGCCACCTCATCTTCTGCTCATCCTCTCGCGCACTCTAAAGAGAGTTCAGGTGAGAAATTGCAAAGGTCGAGCAATTGCTCAGAGACGAAAAGTGCCAGCACTGAAAGCGCTTGCTAGCCAGCACCCTTCCTTGGAAGCGCTTTCACAGGCGCAGCAACACTGGGGCTTTGCGCTTCTCTAGCCACCAAACGTCACGGTCACTATCTCTCCGTCTTGTAGACACGAACTGAGAGATTGCAAACGTCGAGCAATTGCTCAGAGATGAAAAGTGCCAGTACTGAAAGCTGTTGCTAGCCAGCACCCTTCCTTGGAAGCGCTTTTGTAGGCCTAAGAACACTGGGGCTTTGCGCTTCTCTAGCCACCAAACGTCACGGTCAGTCTCTTTCCGTATTGTAGACACGAGCTGAGAGATTGCAAATGTCGAGCAATTGCTCAGAGACGAAAAGTGCCAGCACTGAAAGCTCTTGCTAGCCAGCACCCTTCCTTGGAAACGCTCTTGTAGCCCTAAGAACACTGGGGCTCTGGGCTTCTCTAGCCACCTAATCTTCTGCTCATCCTCTCGCGCACTCTAAAGAGAGCTCAGGTGAGAAAATGCAAAGGTCGAGCAATTGCTCAGAGATGAAAAGTGCCAGCACTGAAAGCTGTTGCCAGCCAGCACCCTTCCTTGGAAGCGCTTTCACAGGCGCAGCAACACTGGGGCTTTGCGCTTCTCTAGCCATCAAACGTCATGGTCACTATCTCTCCGTCTTGTAGACACGAGCTGAGAAATTGCAAACGTCGAGCAATTGCTCAGAGATGAAAAGTGCCAGCACTGAAAGCTCTTGCTAGCCAGCACCCTTCCTTGGAAGCGCTTTTGTAGCCCTAAGAACACTGGGACTCTGGGCTTCTCTAGCCACCTAATCTTCTGCTCATCCTCTCGCGCACTCTAAAGAGAGCTCAGGTGAGAAATTGCAAACGTCGAGCAATTGCTCAGAGATGAAAAGTGCCAGCACTGAAAGCTGTTGCCAGCCAGCACCCTTCCTTGGAAGCGCTTTTGTAGGCCTAAGAAGACTGGGGCTTTGCGCTTCTCTAGCCACCTAATCTTCTGCTCATCCTCTCGCGCACTCTAAAGAGAGCTCAGGTGAGAAATTGCAAACGTCGAGCAATTGCTCAGAGATGAAAAGTGCCAGCACTGAAAGCTGTTGCTAGCCAGCACCCTTCCTTGGAAGCGCTTTTGTAGGCCTAAGAACACTGGGGCTCTGGGCTTCTCTAGCCACCTAATCTTCTGCTCATCCTCTCGCGCACTCTAAAGAGAGCTCAGGTGAGAAATTGCAAATGTCGAGCAATTGCTCAGAGATGAAAAGTGCCAGCACTGAAAGCTGTTGCCAGCCAGCACCCTTCCTTGGAAGCGCTTTCACAGGCGCAGCAACACTGGGGCTTTGCGCTTCTCTAGCCACCAAACGTCATGGTCATTCTCTTTCCATCTCGTAGACACGAGCTGAGAGATTGCAAACGTCGAGCAATTGCTCAGAGATGAAAAGTGCCAGCACTGAAAGCTGTTGCTAGCCAGCACCCTTCCTTGGAAGCGCTTTTGTAGGCCTAGGAAGACTGGGGCTCTGGGCTTCTCTAGCCACCTAATCTTCTGCTCATCCTCTCGCGCACTCTAAAGAGAGCTCAGGTGAGAAATTGCAAACGTCGAGCAATTGCTCAGAGATGAAAAGTGCCATCACTGAAAGCTGTTGCTAGCCAGCACCCTTCCTTGGAAGCGCTTTCACAGGCGCAGCAACACTGGGGCTTTGCGCTTCTCTAGCCACCAAACGTCACGATCACTATCTCTCTGTCTTGTAGACACGAGCTGAGAGATCGCAAACGTCCAGCAATTGCTCAGAGATGAAAAGTGCCAGCACTGAAAGCTCTTGCTAGCCAGCACCCTTCCTTGGAAGCGCTTTTGTAGCCCTTAGAACACTGGGGCTCTGGGCTTCTCTAGCCACCTAATCTTCTGCTCATCCTCTCGCGCACTCTAAAGAGAGCTCAGGTGAGAAATTGCAAACGTCGAGCAATTGCTCAGAGATGAAAAGTGCCAGCACTGAAAGCTGTTGCTAGCCAGCACCCTTCCTTGGAAGCGCTTTCACAGGCGCAGCAACACTGGGGCTTTGCGCTTCTCTAGCCACCAAACGTCACGGTCACTATCTCTCTGTCTCGTAGACACGAACTGAGAGATTGCAAACGTCGAGCAATTGCTCAGAGATGAAAAGTGCCAGCACTGAAAGCTGTTGCCAGCCAGCACCCTTCCTTGGAAGCGCTTTCACAGGCGCAGCAACACTGGGGCTTTGCGCTTCTCTAGCCACCAAAGGTCACGGTCAGTCTCTTTCCGTCTCGTAGACACGAGCTGAGAGATTGCAAAAGTCGAGCAATTGCTCAGAGATGAAAAGTGCCAGCACTGAAAGCTGTTGCTAGCCAGCACCCTTCCTTGGAAGTGCTTTTGTAGGCCTAAGAACACTGGGGCTCTGGGCTTCTCTAGCCACCTCATCTTCTGCTCATCCTCTCGCGCACTCTAAAGAGAGCTCAGGTGAGAAATTGCAAACGTCGAGCAATTGCTCAGAGATGAAAAGTGCCAGCACTGAAAGCTCTTGCTAGCCAGCACCCTTCCTTGGAAGCGCTTTTGTAGGCCTAAGAACACTGGGGCTTTGCGCTTCTCTAGCCACCAAACGTCACGGTCAGTCTCTTTCCATATTGTAGACACGAGCTGAGAGATTGCAAATGTCGAGCAATTGCTCAGAGATGAAAAGTGCCAGCACTGAAAGCTCTTGCTAGCCAGCACCCTTCCTTGGAAACGCTCTTGTAGCCCTAAGAACACTGGGGCTCTGGGCTTCTCTAGCCACCTAATCTTCTGCTCATCCTCTCGCGCACTCTAAAGAGAGCTCAGGTGAGAAATTGCAAACGTCGAGCAATTGCTCAGAGATGAAAAGTGCCAGCACTGAAAGCTGTTGCCAGCCAGCACCCTTCCTTGGAAGCGCTTTTGTAGGCCTAAGAAGACTGGGGCTCTGGGCTTCTCTAGCCACCTAATCTTCTGCTCATCCTCTCGCGCACTCTAAAGAGAGCTCAGGTGAGAAATTGCAAACGTCGAGCAATTGCTCAGAGATGAAAAGTGCCAGCACTGAAAGCTGTTGCTAGCCAGCACCCTTCCTTGGAAGCGCTTTTGTAGCCCTAAGAACACTGGGGCTCTGGGCTTCTCTAGCCACCTAATCTTCTGCTCATCCTCTCGCGCACTCTAACGAGAGCTCAGGTGAGAAATTGCAAACGTCGAGCAATTGCTCAGAGATGAAAAGTGCCAGCACTGAAAGCTGTTGCTAGTCAGCACCCTTCCTTGGAAGCGCTTTCACAGGCGCAGCAACACTGGGGCTTTGCGCTTCTCTAGCCACCAAACGTCACGGTCACTATCTCTCCGTCTCGTAGACACGAACTGAGAGATTGCAAACGTCCAGCAATTGCTCAGAGATGAAAAGTGCCAGCACTGAAAGCTCTTGCTAGCCAGCACCCTTCCTTGGAAGCGCTTTTGTAGGCCTAAGAACACTGGGGCTTTGCGCTTCTCTAGCCACCAAACGTCACGGTCAGTCTCTTTCCATATTGTAGACACGAGCTGAGAGATTGCAAATGTCGAGCAATTGCTCAGAGATGAAAAGTGCCAGCACTGAAAGCTCTTGCTAGCCAGCACCCTTCCTTGGAAACGCTCTTGTAGCCCTAAGAACACTGGGGCTCTGGGCTTCTCTAGCCACCTAATCTTCTGCTCATCCTCTCGCGCACTCTAAAGAGAGCTCAGGTGAGAAATTGCAAACGTCGAGCAATTGCTCAGAGATGAAAAGTGCCAGCACTGAAAGCTGTTGCCAGCCAGCACCCTTCCTTGGAAGCGCTTTCACAGGCGCAGCAACACTGGGGCTTTGCGCTTCTCTAGCCATCAAACGTCATGGTCACTATCTCTCCGTCTCGTAGACACGAGCTGAGAAATTGCAAAGGTCGAGCAATTGCTCAGAGATGAAAAGTGCCAGCACTGAAAGCTCTTGCTAGCCAGCACCCTTAATTGGAAGCGCTTTTGTAGCCCTAAGAACACTGGGGCTCTGGGCTTCTCTAGCCACCTAATCTTCTGCTCATCCTCTCGCGCACTCTAAAGAGAGCTCAGGTGAGAAATTGCAAACGTCGAGCAATTGCTCAGAGATGAAAAGTGCCAGCACTGAAAGCTGTTGCCAGCCAGCACCCTTCCTTGGAAGCGCTTTTGTAGCCCTAAGAAGACTGGGGCTTTGCGCTTCTCTAGCCACCTAATCTTCTGCTCATCCTCTCGCGCACTCTAAAGAGAGCTCAGGTGAGAAATTGCAAACGTCGAGCAATTGCTCAGAGATGAAAAGTGCCAGCACTGAAAGCTGTTGCTAGCCAGCACCCTTCCTTGGAAGCGCTTTTGTAGCCCTAAGAACACTGGGGCTCTGGGCTTCTCTAGCCACCTAATCTTCTGCTCATCCTCTCGCGCACTCTAAAGAGAGCTCAGGTGAGAAATTGCAAATGTCGAGCAATTGCTCAGAGATGAAAAGTGCCAGCACTGAAAGCTGTTGCTAGCCAGCACCCTTCCTTGGAAGCGCTTTCACAGGCGCAGCAACACTGGGGCTTTGCGCTTCTCTAGTCACCTAACGTCACGATCACTATCTCTCTGTCTCGTAGACATGAGCTGAGAGATCGCAAACGTCGAGCAATTGCTCAGAGATGAAAAGTGCCAGCACTGAAAGCTGTTGCTAGCCAGCACCCTTCCTTGGAAGTGCTTTTGTAGGCCTAAGAACACTGGGGCTCTGTGCTTCTCTAGCCACCTAATCTTCTGCTCATCCTCTCGCGCACTCTAAAGAGAGCTCAGGTGAGAAATTGCAAACGTCGAGCAATTGCTCAGAGATGAAAAGTGCCAGCACTGAAAGCTGTTGCTAGCCAGCACCCTTCCTTGGAAGCACTCTTGTAGGCCTAAGAACACTGGGGCTCTGGGCTTCTCTAGCCACCTCATCTTCTGCTCATCCTCTCGCGCACTCTAAAGAGAGCTCAGGTGAGAAATTGCAAATGTCGAGCAATTGCTCAGAGATGAAAAGTGCCAGCACTGAAAGCTGTTGCTAGCCAGCACCCTTCCTTGGAAGCGCTTTCACAGGCGCAGCAACACTGGGGCTTTGCGCTTCTCTACACACCAAACGTCACGGTCATTCTCTTTCCATCTCGTAGACACGAGCTGAGAGATTGCAAAGGTCGAGCAATTGCTCAGAGATGAAAAGTGCCAGCACTGAAAGCTCTTGCTAGCCAGCACCCTTCCTTGGAAGTGCTTTTGTAGCCCTATGAACACTGGGGCTCTGGGCTTCTCTAGCCACCTAATCTTCTGCTCATCCTCTCGCGCACTCTAAAGAGAGTTCAGGTGAGAAATTGCAAAGGTCGAGCAATTGCTCAGAGACGAAAAGTGCCAGCACTGAAAGCGCTTGCTAGCCAGCACCCTTCCTTGGAAGCGCTTTCACAGGCGCAGCAACACTGGGGCTTTGCGCTTCTCTAGCCACCAAACGTCACGGTCACTATCTCTCCGTCTCGTAGACACGAACTGAGAGATTGCAAACGTCGAGCAATTGCTCAGAGATGAAAAGTGCCAGTACTGAAAGCTGTTGCTAGCCAGCACCCTTCCTTGGAAGCGCTCTTGTAGCCCTAAGAACACTGGGGCTTTGCGCTTCTCTAGCCACCAAACGTCACGGTCAGTCTCTTTCCGTATTGTAGACACGAGCTGAGAGATTGCAAATGTCGAGCAATTGCTCAGAGACGAAAAGTGCCAGCACTGAAAGCTCTTGCTAGCCAGCACCCTTCCTTGGAAACGCTCTTGTAGCCCTAAGAACATTGGGGCTCTGGGCTTCTCTAGCCACCTAATCTTCTGCTCATCCTCTCGCGCACTCTAAAGAGAGCTCAGGTGAGAAATTGCAAACGTCGAGCAATTGCTCAGAGATGAAAAGTGCCAGCACTGAAAGCTGTTGCCAGCCAGCACCCTTCCTTGGAAGCGCTTTCACAGGCGCAGCAACACTGGGGCTTTGCGCTTCTCTAGCCACCAAACGTCATGGTCATTCTCTTTCCATCTCGTAGACACGAGCTGAGAGATTGCAAACGTCGAGCAATTGCTCAGAGATGAAAAGTGCCAGCACTGAAAGCTGTTGCTAGCCAGCACCCTTCCTTGGAAGCGCTTTTGTAGGCCTAAGAAGACTGGGGCTCTGGGCTTCTCTAGCCACCTAATCTTCTGCTCATCCTCTCGCGCACTCTAAAGAGAGCTCAGGTGAGAAATTGCAAACGTCGAGCAATTGCTCAGAGATGAAAAGTGCCATCACTGAAAGCTCTTGCTAGCCAGCACCCTTCCTTGGAAGCGCTTTCACAGGCGCAGCAACACTGGGGCTTTGCGCTTCTCTAGCCACCAAACGTCAGGGTCACTATCTCTCTGTCTTGTAGACACGAGCTGAGAGATCGCAAACGTCCAGCAATTGCTCAGAGATGAAAAGTGCCAGCACTGAAAGCTGTTGCTAGCCAGCACCCTTCCTTGGAAGCGCTTTTGTAGCCCTTAGAACACTGGGGCTCTGGGCTTCTCTAGCCACCTAATCTTCTGCTCATCCTCTCGCGCACTCTAAAGAGAGCTCAGGTGAGAAATTGCAAAGGTCGAGCAATTGCTCAGAGATGAAAAGTGCCAGCACTGAAAGCTGTTGCTAGCCAGCACCCTTCCTTGGAAGCGCTTTCACAGGCGCAGCAAGACTGGGGCTTTGCGCTTCTCTAGCCACCAAACGTCACGGTCACTATCTCTCTGTCTCGTAGACACGAACTGAGAGATTGCAAACGTCGAGCAATTGCTCAGAGATGAAAAGTGCCAGCACTGAAAGCTGTTGCCAGCCAGCACCCTTCCTTGGAAGCGCTTTCACAGGCGCAGCAACACTGGGGCTTTGCGCTTCTGTAGCCACCAAAGGTCACGGTCAGTCTCTTTCCGTCTCATAGACACGAGCTGAGAGATTGCAAAAGTCGAGCAATTGCTCAGAGATGAAAAGTGCCAGCACTGAAAGCTCTTGCTAGCCAGCACCCTTCCTTGGAAGTGCTTTTGTAGGCCTAAGAACACTGGGGCTCTGGGCTTCTCTAGCCACCTCATCTTCTGCTCATCCTCACGCGCACTCTAAAGAGAGCTCAGGTGAGAAATTGCAAACGTCGAGCAATTGCTCAGAGATGAAAAGTGCCAGCACTGAAAGCTGTTGCTAGCCAGCACCCTTCCTTGGAAGCGCTTTTGTAGGCCTAAGAACACTGGGGCTTTGCGCTTCTCTAGCCACCAAACGTCACGGTCAGTCTCTTTCCATATTGTAGACACGAGCTGAGAGATTGCAAATGTCGAGCAATTGCTCAGAGATGAAAAGTGCCAGCACTGAAAGCTCTTGCTAGCCAGCACCCTTCCTTGGAAACGCTCTTGTAGCCCTAAGAACACTGGGGCTCTGGGCTTCTCTAGCCACCTAATCTTCTGCTCATCCTCTCGCGCACTCTAAAGAGAGCTCAGGTGAGAAATTGCAAACGTCGAGCAATTGCTCAGAGATGAAAAGTGCCAGCACTGAAAGCTGTTGCCAGCCAGCACCCTTCCTTGGAAGCGCTTTTGTAGGCCTAAGAAGACTGGGGCTCTGGGCTTCTCTAGCCACCTAATCTTCTGCTCATCCTCTCGCGCACTCTAAAGAGAGCTCAGGTGAGAAATTGCAAACGTCGAGCAATTGCTCAGAGATGAAAAGTGCCAGCACTGAAAGCTGTTGCTAGCCAGCACCCTTCCTTGGAAGCGCTTTTGTAGCCCTAAGAACACTGGGGCTCTGGGCTTCTCTAGCCACCTAATCTTCTGCTCATCCTCTCGCGCACTCTAACGAGAGCTCAGGTGAGAAATTGCAAACGTCGAGCAATTGCTCAGAGATGAAAAGTGCCAGCACTGAAAGCTGTTGCTAGTCAGCACCCTTCCTTGGAAGCGCTTTCACAGGCGCAGCAACACTGGGGCTTTGCGCTTCTCTAGCCACCAAACGTCACGGTCACTATCTCTCCGTCTCGTAGACACGAACTGAGAGATTGCAAACGTCGAGCAATTGCTCAGAGATGAAAAGTGCCAGCACTGAAAGCTCTTGCTAGCCAGCACCCTTCCTTGGAAGCGCTTTTGTAGGCCTAAGAACACTGGGGCTTTGCGCTTCTCTAGCCACCAAACGTCACGGTCGTTCTCTTTCCATATTGTAGACACGAGCTGAGAGATTGCAAATGTCGAGCAATTGCTCAGAGATGAAAAGTGCCAGCACTGAAAGCTCTTGCTAGCCAGCACCCTTCCTTGGAAACGCTCTTGTAGCCCTAAGAACACTGGGGCTCTGGGCTTCTCTAGCCACCTAATCTTCTGCTCATCCTCTCGCGCACTCTAAAGAGAGCTCAGGTGAGAAATTGCAAAGGTCGAGCAATTGCTCAGAGATGAAAAGTGCCAGCACTGAAAGCTGTTGCCAGCCAGCACCCTTCCTTGGAAGCGCTTTCACAGGCGCAGCAACACTGGGGCTTTGCGCTTCTCTAGCCATCAAACGTCATGGTCACTATCTCTCCGTCTCGTAGACACGAGCTGAGAAATTGCAAAGGTCGAGCAATTGCTCAGAGATGAAAAGTGCCAGCACTGAAAGCTCTTGCTAGCCAGCACCCTTACTTGGAAGCGCTTTTGTAGCCCTAAGAACACTGGGGCTCTGGGCTTCTCTAGCCACCTAATCTTCTGCTCATCCTCTCGCGCACTCTAAAGAGAGTTCAGGTGGGAAATTGCAAACGTCGAGCAATTGCTCAGAGATGAAAAGTGCCAGCACTGAAAGCTGTTGCCAGCCAGCACCCTTCCTTGGAAGCGCTTTTGTAGGCCTAAGAAGACTGGGGCTTTGCGCTTCTCTAGCCACCTAATCTTCTGCTCATCCTCTCGCGCACTCTAAAGAGAGCTCAGGTGAGAAATTGCAAACGTCGAGCAATTGCTCAGAGATGAAAAGTGCCAGCACTGAAAGCTATTGCTAGCCAGCACCCTTCCTTGGAAGCGCTTTTGTAGCCCTAAGAACACTGGGGCTCTGGGCTTCTCTAGCCACCTAATCTTCTGCTCATCCTCTCGCGCACTCTAAAGAGAGCTCAGGTGAGAAATTGCAAAGGTCGAGCAATTGCTCAGAGATGAAAAGTGCCAGCACTGAAAGCTGTTGCTAGCCAGCAGCCTTCCTTGGAAGCGCTTTCAGAGGCGCAGCAACACTGGGGCTTTGCGCTTCTCTAGCCACCAAACGTCACGGTCAGTCTCTTTCCATCTCGTAGACACGAGCTGAGAGATTGCAAACGTCGAGCAATTGCTCAGAGATGAAAAGTGCCAGCACTGAAAGCTGTTGCTAGCCAGCACCCTTCCTTGGAAGTGCTTTTGTAGGCCTAAGAACACTGGGGCTCTGTGCTTCTCTAGCCACCTAATCTTCTGCTCATCCTCTCGCGCACTCTAAAGAGAGCTCAGGTGAGAAATTGCAAACGTCGAGCAATTGCTCAGAGATGAAAAGTGCCAGCACTGAAAGCTGTTGCTAGCCAGCACCCTTCCTTGGAAGCGCTTTTGTAGGCCTAAGAACACTGGGGCTCTGGGCTTCTCTAGCCACCTAATCTTCTGCTCATCCTCTCGCGCACTCTAAAGAGAGCTCAGGTGAGAAATTGCAAATGTCGAGCAATTGCTCAGAGATGAAAAGTGCCAGCACTGAAAGCTGTTGCTAGCCAGCACCCTTCCTTGGAAGCGCTTTCAGAGGCGCAGCAACACTGGGGCTTTGCGCTTCTCTAGCCACCAAACGTCACGGTCAGTCTCTTTCCATCTCGTAGACACGAGCTGAGAGATTGCAAAGGTCGAGCAATTGCTCAGAGATGAAAAGTGCCAGCACTGAAAGCTCTTGCTAGCCAGCACCCTTCCTTGGAAGCGCTTTTGTAGGCCTAAGAACACTGGGGCTTTGCGCTTCTCTAGCCACCAAACGTCACGGTCAGTCTCTTTCCGTATTGTAGACACGAGCTGAGAGATTGCAAATGTCGAGCAATTGCTCAGAGACGAAAAGTGCCAGCACTGAAAGCTCTTGCTAGCCAGCACCCTTCCTTGGAAGCGCTTTTGTAGGCCTAAGAACACTGGGGCTCTGGGCTTCTCTAGCCACCTAATCTTCTGCTCATCCTCTCGCGCACTCTAAAGAGAGCTCAGGTGAGAAAATGCAAAGGTCGAGCAATTGCTCAGAGATGAAAAGTGCCAGCACTGAAAGCTGTTGCCAGCCAGCACCCTTCCTTGGAAGCGCTTTCACAGGCGCAGCAACACTGGGGCTTTGCGCTTCTCTAGCCATCAAACGTCATGGTCACTATCTCTCCGTCTTGTAGACACGAGCTGAGAAATTGCAAACGTCGAGCAATTGCTCAGAGATGAAAAGTGCCAGCACTGAAAGCTCTTGCTAGCCAGCACCCTTCCTTGGAAGCGCTTTTGTAGCCCTAAGAACACTGGGACTCTGGGCTTCTCTAGCCACCTAATCTTCTGCTCATCCTCTCGCGCACTCTAAAGAGAGCTCAGGTGAGAAATTGCAAACGTCGAGCAATTGCTCAGAGATGAAAAGTACCAGCACTGAAAGCTGTTGCCAGCCAGCACCCTTCCTTGGAAGCGCTTTTGTAGGCCTAAGAAGACTGGGGCTTTGCGCTTCTCTAGCCACCTAATCTTCTGCTCATCCTCTCGCGCACTCTAAAGAGAGCTCAGGTGAGAAATTGCAAACGTCGAGCAATTGCTCAGAGATGAAAAGTGCCAGCACTGAAAGCTGTTGCTAGCCAGCACCCTTCCTTGGAAGCGCTTTTGTAGGCCTAAGAACACTGGGGCCCTGGGCTTCTCTAGCCACCTAATCTTCTGCTCATCCTCTCGCGCACTCTAAAGAGAGCTCAGGTGAGAAATTGCAAACGTCGAGCAATTGCTCAGAGATGAAAAGTGCCAGCACTGAAAGCTGTTGCCAGCCAGCACCCTTCCTTGGAAGCGCTTTCACAGGCGCAGCAACACTGGGGCTTTGCGCTTCTCTAGCCACCAAACGTCATGGTCATTCTCTTTCCATCTCGTAGACACGAGCTGAGAGATTGCAAACGTCGAGCAATTGCTCAGAGATGAAAAGTGCCAGCACTGAAAGCTGTTGCTAGCCAGCACCCTTCCTTGGAAGCGCTTTTGTAGGCCTAAGAAGACTGGGGCTCTGGGCTTCTCTAGCCACCTAATCTTCTGCTCATCCTCTCGCGCACTCTAAAGAGAGCTCAGGTGAGAAATTGCAAACGTCGAGCAATTGCTCAGAGATGAAAAGTGCCAGCACTGAAAGCTCTTGCTAGCCAGCACCCTTCCTTGGAAGCGCTTTCACAGGCGCAGCAACACTGGGGCTTTGCGCTTCTCTAGCCACCAAACGTCACGATCACTATCTCTCTGTCTTGTAGACACGAGCTGAGAGATCGCAAACGTCCAGCAATTGCTCAGAGATGAAAAGTGCCAGCACTGAAAGCTGTTGCTAGCCAGCACCCTTCCTTGGAAGCGCTTTTGTAGCCCTTAGAACACTGGGGCTCTGGGCTTCTCTAGCCACCTAATCTTCTGCTCATCCTCTCGCGCACTCTAAAGAGAGCTCAGGTGAGAAATTGCAAACGTCGAGCAATTGCTCAGAGATGAAAAGTGCCAGCACTGAAAGCTGTTGCTAGCCAGCACCCTTCCTTGGAAGCGCTTTCACAGGCGCAGCAACACTGGGGCTTTGCGCTTCTCTACCCACCAAACGTCACGGTCACTATCTCTCTGTCTCGTAGACACGAACTGAGAGATTGCAAACGTCGAGCAATTGCTCAGAGATGAAAAGTGCCAGCACTGAAAGCTGTTGCCAGCCAGCACCCTTCCTTGGAAGCGCTTTCACAGGCGCAGCAACACTGGGGCTTTGCGCTTCTCTAGCCACCAAAGGTCACGGTCAGTCTCTTTCCGTCTCATAGACACGAGCTGAGAGATTGCAAAAGTCGAGCAATTGCTCAGAGATGAAAAGTGCCAGCACTGAAAGCTGTTGCTAGCCAGCACCCTTCCTTGGAAGTGCTTTTGTAGGCCTAAGAACACTGGGGCTCTGGGCTTCTCTAGCCACCTAATCTTCTGCTCATCCTCACGCGCACTCTAAAGAGAGCTCAGGTGAGAAATTGCAAACGTCGAGCAATTGCTCAGAGATGAAAAGTGCCAGCACTGAAAGCTCTTGCTAGCCAGCACCCTTCCTTGGAAGCGCTTTTGTAGGCCTAAGAACACTGGGGCTTTGCGCTTCTCTAGCCACCAAACGTCACGGTCAGTCTCTTTCCATATTGTAGACACGAGCTGAGAGATTGCAAATGTCGAGCAATTGCTCAGAGATGAAAAGTGCCAGCACTGAAAGCTCTTGCTAGCCAGCACCCTTCCTTGGAAACGCTCTTGTAGGCCTAAGAACACTGGGGCTCTGGGCTTCTCTAGCCACCTAATCTTCTGCTCATCCTCTCGCGCACTCTAAAGAGAGCTCAGGTGAGAAATTGCAAACGTCGAGCAATTGCTCAGAGATGAAAAGTGCCAGCACTGAAAGCTGTTGCCAGCCAGCACCCTTCCTTGGAAGCGCTTTTGTAGGCCTAAGAAGACTGGGGCTCTGGGCTTCTCTAGCCACCTAATCTTCTGCTCATCCTCTCGCGCACTCTAAAGAGAGCTCAGGTGAGAAATTGCAAACGTCGAGCAATTGCTCAGAGATGAAAAGTGCCAGCACTGAAAGCTGTTGCTAGCCAGCACCCTTCCTTGGAAGCGCTTTTGTAGCCCTAAGAACAGTGGGGCTCTGGGCTTCTCTAGCCACCTAATCTTCTGCTCATCCTCTCGCGCACTCTAAAGAGAGCTCAGGTGAGAAATTGCAAACGTCGAGCAATTGCTCAGAGATGAAAAGTGCCAGCACTGAAAGCTGTTGCTAGTCAGCACCCTTCCTTGGAAGCGCTTTCACAGGCGCAGCAACACTGGGGCTTTGCGCTTCTCTAGCCACCAAACGTCACGGTCACTATCTCTCCGTCTCGTAGACACGAACTGAGAGATTGCAAACGTCCAGCAATTGCTCAGAGATGAAAAGTGCCAGCACTGAAAGCTCTTGCTAGCCAGCACCCTTCCTTGGAAGCGCTTTTGTAGGCCTAAGAACACTGGGGCTTTGCGCTTCTCTAGCCACCAAACGTCACGGTCGTTCTCTTTCCATATTGTAGACACGAGCTGAGAGATTGCAAATGTCGAGCAATTGCTCAGAGATGAAAAGTGCCAGCACTGAAAGCTCTTGCTAGCCAGCACCCTTCCTTGGAAACGCTCTTGTAGCCCTAAGAACACTGGGGCTCTGGGCTTCTCTAGCCACCTCATCTTCTGCTCATCCTCTCGCGCACTCTAAAGAGAGCTCAGGTGAGAAATTGCAAACGTCGAGCAATTGCTCAGAGATGAAAAGTGCCAGCACTGAAAGCTGTTGCCAGCCAGCACCCTTCCTTGGAAGCGCTTTCACAGGCGCAGCAACACTGGGGCTTTGCGCTTCTCTAGCCATCAAACGTCATGGTCACTATCTCTCCGTCTCGTAGACACGAGCTGAGAAATTGCAAAGGTCGAGCAATTGCTCAGAGATGAAAAGTGCCAGCACTGAAAGCTCTTGCTAGCCAGCACCCTTACTTGGAAGCGCTTTTGTAGCCCTAAGAACACTGGGGCTCTGGGCTTCTCTAGCCACCTAATCTTCTGCTCATCCTCTCGCGCACTCTAAAGAGAGTTCAGGTGGGAAATTGCAAACGTCGAGCAATTGCTCAGAGATGAAAAGTGCCAGCACTGAAAGCTGTTGCCAGCCAGCACCCTTCCTTGGAAGCGCTTTTGTAGGCCTAAGAAGACTGGGGCTTTGCGCTTCTCTAGCCACCTAATCTTCTGCTCATCCTCTCGCGCACTCTAAAGAGAGCTCAGGTGAGAAAATGCAAACGTCGAGCAATTGCTCAGAGATGAAAAGTGCCAGCACTGAAAGCTGTTGCTAGCCAGCACCCTTCCTTGGAAGCGCTTTTGTAGCCCTAAGAACACTGGGGCTCTGGGCTTCTCTAGCCACCTAATCTTCTGCTCATCCTCTCGCGCACTCTAAAGAGAGCTCAGGTGAGAAATTGCAAATGTCGAGCAATTGCTCAGAGATGAAAAGTGCCAGCACTGAAAGCTGTTGCTAGCCAGCAGCCTTCCTTGGAAGCGCTTTCAGAGGCGCAGCAACACTGGGGCTTTGCGCTTCTCTAGCCACCAAACGTCACGGTCAGTCTCTTTCCATCTCGTAGACACGAGCTGAGAGATTGCAAACGTCGAGCAATTGCTCAGAGATGAAAAGTGCCAGCACTGAAAGCTGTTGCTAGCCAGCACCCTTCCTTGGAAGTGCTTTTGTAGGCCTAAGAACACTGGGGCTCTGTGCTTCTCTAGCCACCTAATCTTCTGCTCATCCTCTCGCGCACTCTAAAGAGAGCTCAGGTGAGAAATTGCAAACGTCGAGCAATTGCTCAGAGATGAAAAGTGCCAGCACTGAAAGCTGTTGCTAGCCAGCACCCTTCCTTGGAAGCGCTTTCAGAGGCGCAGCAACAGTGGGGCTTTGCGCTTCTCTAGCCACCAAACGTCACGGTCAGTCTCTTTCCATCTCGTAGACACGAGCTGAGAGATTGCAAAGGTCGAGCAATTGCTCAGAGATGAAAAGTGCCAGCACTGAAAGCTCTTGCTAGCCAGCACCCTTCCTTGGAAGCGCTTTTGTAGCCCTAAGAACACTGGGGCTCTTGGCTTCTCTAGCCACCTAATCTTCTGCTCATCCTCTCGCGCACTCTAAAGAGAGCTCAGGTGAGAAATTGCAAAGGTCGAGCAATTGCTCAGAGATGAAAAGTGCCAGCACTGAAAGCTGTTGCCAGCCAGCACCCTTCCTTGGAAGCGCTTTCACAGGCGCAGCAACACTGGGGCTTTGCGCTTCTCTACCCACCAAACGTCACGGTCATTCTCTTTCCATCTCGTAGACACGAGCTGAGAGATTGCAAACGTCGAGCAATTGCTCAGAGATGAAAAGTGCCAGCACTGAAAGCTCTTGCTAGCCAGCACCCTTCCTTGGAAGTGCTTTTGTAGCCCTAAGAACACTGGGGCTCTGGGCTTCTCTAGCCACCTAATCTTCTGCTCATCCTCTCGCGCACTCTAAAGAGAGCTTAGGTGAGAAATTGCAAAGGTCGAGCAATTGCTCAGAGACGAAAAGTGCCAGCACTGAAAGCGCTTGCTAGCCAGCACCCTTCCTTGGAAGCGCTTTCACAGGCGCAGCAACACTGGGGCTTTGCGCTTCTCTAGCCACCAAACGTCACGGTCACTATCTCTCCGTATTGTAGACACGAGCTGAGAGATTGCAAATGTCGAGCAATTGCTCAGAGATGAAAAGTGCCAGCACTGAAAGCTGTTGCTAGCCAGCACCCTTCCTTGGAAACGCTCTTGTAGCCCTAAGAACACTGGGGCTCTGGGCTTCTCTAGCCACCTAATCTTCTGCTCATCCTCTCGCGCACTCTAAAGAGAGCTCAGGTGAGAAATTGCAAACGTCGAGCAATTGCTCAGAGATGAAAAGTGCCAGCACTGAAAGCTGTTGCCAGCCAGCACCCTTCCTTGGAAGCGCTTTCACAGGCGCAGCAACACTGGGGCTTTGCGCTTCTCTAGCCATCAAACGTCATGGTCACTATCTCTCCGTCTTGTAGACACGAGCTGAGAAATTGCAAACGTCGAGCAATTGCTCAGAGATGAAAAGTGCCAGCACTGAAAGCTCTTGCTAGCCAGCACCCTTCCTTGGAAGTGCTTTTGTAGGCCTAAGAACACTGGGGCTCTGGGCTTCTCTAGCCACCTAATCTTCTGCTCATCCTCTCGCGCACTCTAAAGAGAGCTCAGGTGAGAAATTGCAAACGTCGAGCAATTGCTCAGAGATGAAAAGTGCCAGCACTGAAAGCTCTTGCTAGCCAGCACCCTTCCTTGGAAGCGCTTTTGTAGGCCTAAGAACACTGGGGCTCTGGGCTTCTCTAGCCACCTAATCTTCTGCTCATCCTCTCGCGCACTCTAAAGAGAGCTCAGGTGAGAAATTGCAAACGTCGAGCAATTGCTCAGAGATGAAAAGTGCCAGCACTGAAAGCTCTTGCTAGCCAGCACCCTTCCTTGGAAGCGCTTTCACAGGCGCAGCAACACTGGGGCTTTGCGCTTCTCTAGCCACCAAACGTCATGGTCACTATCTCTCCGTCTTGTAGACACGAGCTGAGAGATTGCAAACGTCGAGCAATTGCTCAGAGATGAAAAGTGCCAGCACTGAAAGCTCTCGCTAGCCAGCACCCTTCCTTGGAAGCGCTTTTGTAGCCCTAAGAACACTGGGGCTCTGGGCTTCTCTAGCCACCTAATCTTCTGCTCATCCTCTCGCGCACTCTAAAGAGAGCTCAGGTGAGAAATTGCAAACGTCGAGCAATTGCTCAGAGATGAAAAGTGCCAGCACTGAAAGCTGTTGCCAGCCAGCACCCTTCCTTGGAAGCGCTTTCACAGGCGCAGCAACACTGGGGCTTTGCGCTTCTCTACCCACCAAACGTCACGGTCATTCTCTTTCCATCTCGTAGACACGAGCTGAGAGATTGCAAATGTCGAGCAATTGCTCAGAGATGAAAAGTGCCAGCACTGAAAGCTCTTGCTAGCCAGCACCCTTCCTTGGAAGTGCTTTTGTAGGCCTAAGAACACTGGGGCTCTGGGCTTCTCTAGCCACCTAATCTTCTGCTCATCCTCTCGCGCACTCTAAAGAGAGCTCAGGTGAGAAATTGCAAAGGTCGAGCAATTGCTCAGAGATGAAAAGTGCCAGCACTGAAAGCTGTTGCTAGCCAGCACCCTTCCTTGGAAGCGCTTTCACAGGCGCAGCAACACTGGGGCTTTGCGCTTCTCTAGCCACCAAACGTCACGGTCATTCTCTTTCCATCTCGTAGACACGAGCTGAGAGATTGCAAACGTCGAGCAATTGCTCAGAGATGAAAAGTGCCAGCACTGAAAGCTGTTGCCAGCCAGCACCCTTCCTTGGAAGCGCTTTCACAGGCGCAGCAACACTGGGGCTTTGCGCTTCTCTAGCCACCAAACGTCACGGTCAGTCTCTTTCCGTCTCGTAGACACGAGCTGAGAGATTGCAAAAGTCGAGCAATTGCTCAGAGATGAAAAGTGCCAGCACTGAAAGCTGTTGCTAGCCAGCACCCTTCCTTGGAAGTGCTTTTGTAGCCCTATGAAGACTGGGGCTCTGGGCTTCTCTAGCCACCTAATCTTCTGCTCATCCTCTCGCGCACTCTAAAGAGAGCTCAGGTGAGAAATTGCAAACGTCGAGCAATTGCTCAGAGATGAAAAGTGCCAGCACTGAAAGCGCTTGCTAGCCAGCACCCTTCCTTGGAAGCGCTTTCACAGGCGCAGCAACACTGGGGCTTTGCGCTTCTCTAGCCACCAAACGTCACGGTCACTATCTCTCCGTCTCGTAGACACGAACTGAGAGATTGCAAACGTCGAGCAATTGCTCAGAGATGAAAAGTGCCAGCACTGAAAGCTCTTGCTAGCCAGCACCCTTCCTTGGAAGCGCTTTCACAGGCGCAGCAACACTGGGGCTTTGCGCTTCTCTAGCCACCAAACGTCACGGTCGTTCTCTTTCCATCTCGTAGACACGAGCTGAGAGATTGCAAACGTCGAGCAATTGCTCAGAGATGAAAAGTGCCAGCACTGAAAGCTCTTGCTAGCCAGCACCCTTCCTTGGAAGCGCTTTTGTAGCCCTAAGAACACTGGGGCTCTGGGCTTCTCTAGCCACCTAATCTTCTGCTCATCCTCTCGCGCACTCTAAAGAGAGTTCAGGTGAGAAATTGCAAACGTCGAGCAATTGCTCAGAGATGAAAAGTGCCAGCACTGAAAGCGCTTGCTAGCCAGCACCCTTCCTTGGAAGCGCTTTCACAGGCGCAGCAACACTGGGGCTTTGCGCTTCTCTAGCCACCAAACGTCACGGTCAGTCTCTTTCCATCTCGTAGACACGAGCTGAGAAATTGCAAACGTCGAGCAATTGCTCAGAGATGAAAAGTGCCAGCACTGAAAGCTGTTGCTAGCCAGCACCCTTCCTTGGAAACGCTCTTGTAGCCCTAAGAACACTGGGGCTCTGGGCTTCTCTAGCCACCTAATCTTCTGCTCATCCTCTCGCGCACTCTAAAGAGAGCTCAGGTGAGAAATTGCAAACGTCGAGCAATTGCTCAGAGATGAAAAGTGCCAGCACTGAAAGCTGTTGCTAGCCAGCACCCTTCCTTGGAAGCGCTTTCACAGGCGCAGCAACACTGGGGCTTTGCGCTTCTCTAGCCACCAAACGTCATGGTCACTATCTCTCCGTCTTGTAGACACGAGCTGAGAGATTGCAAAGGTCGAGCAATTGCTCAGAGATGAAAAGTGCCAGCACTGAAAGCTCTTGCTAGCCAGCACCCTTCCTTGGAAGTGCTTTTGTAGCCCTAAGAACACTGGGGCTCTGGGCTTCTCTAGCCACCTAATCTTCTGCTCATCCTCTCGCGCACTCTAAAGAGAGCTTAGGTGAGAAATTGCAAAGGTCGAGCAATTGCTCAGAGATGAAAAGTGCCAGCACTGAAAGCTGTTGCTAGCCAGCACCCTTCCTTGGAAGCGCTTTCACAGGCGCAGCAACACTGGGGCTTTGCGCTTCTCTAGCCACCAAACGTCACGGTCACCATCTCTCCGTCTTGTAGACACGAGCTGAGAAATTGCAAACGTCGAGCAATTGCTCAGAGATGAAAAGTGCCAGCACTGAAAGCTCTTGCTAGCCAGTACCCTTCCTTGGAAGCGCTTTTGTAGCCCTTAGAACACTGGGGCTCTGGGCTTCTCTAGCCACCTAATCTTCTGCTCATCCTCTCGCGCACTCTAAAGAGAGTTCAGGTGAGAAATTGCAAACGTCGAGCAATTGCTCAGAGATGAAAAGTGCCAGCACTGAAAGCTGTTGCTAGCCAGCACCCTTCCTTGGAAGCGCTTTCACAGGCGCAGCAACACTGGGGCTTTGCGCTTCTCTAGCCACCAAACGTCACGGTCACTATCTCTCTGTCTCGTAGACACGAACTGAGAGATTGCAAACGTCCAGCAATTGCTCAGAGATGAAAAGTGCCAGCACTGAAAGCTCTTGCTAGCCAGCACCCTTCCTTGGAAGCGCTTTTGTAGGCCTAAGAACACTGGGGCTTTGCGCTTCTCTAGCCACCAAACGTCACGGTCGTTCTCTTTCCATATTGTAGACACGAGCTGAGAGATTGCAAACGTCGAGCAATTGCTCAGAGATGAAAAGTGCCAGCACTGAAAGCTCTTGCTAGCCAGCACCCTTCCTTGGAAGCGCTTTTGTAGGCCTAAGAACACTGGGGCTCTGGGCTTCTCTAGCCACCTAATCTTCTGCTCATCCTCTCGCGCAGTCTAAAGAGAGCTCAGGTGAGAAATTGCAAACGTCGAGCAATTGCTCAGAGATGAAAAGTGCCAGCACTGAAAGCTGTTGCCAGCCAGCACCCTTCCTTGGAAGCGCTTTCACAGGCGCAGCAACACTGGGGCTTTGCGCTTCTCTAGCCACCAAACGTCACGGTCAGTCTCTTTCCATCTCGTAGACACGAGCTGAGAAATTGCAAACGTCGAGCAATTGCTCAGAGATGAAAAGTGCCAGCACTGAAAGCTCTTGCTAGCCAGCACCCTTCCTTGGAAGTGCTTTTGTAGGCCTATGAACACTGGGGCTCTGGGCTTCTCTAGCCACCTAATCTTCTGCTCATCCTCTCGCGCACTCTAAAGAGAGCTCAGGTGAGAAATTGCAAACGTCGAGCAATTGCTCAGAGATGAAAAGTGCCAGCACTGAAAGCTGTTGCTAGCCAGCACCCTTCCTTGGAAGCGCTTTCACAGGCGCAGCAACACTGGGGCTTTGCGCTTCTCTAGCCACCAAACGTCACGGTCACTATCTCTCCGTCTTGTAGACACGAGCTGAGAAATTGCAAACGTCGAGCAATTGCTCAGAGATGAAAAGTGCCAGCACTGAAAGCTCTTGCTAGCCAGCACCCTTCCTTGGAAGCGCTTTTGTAGCCCTAAGAACACTGGGGCTCTGGGCTTCTCTAGCCACCTAATCTTCTGCTCATCCTCTCGCGCACTCTAAAGAGAGCTCAGGTGAGAAATTGCAAACGTCGAGCAATTGCTCAGAGATGAAAAGTGCCAGCACTGAAAGCTGTTGCTAGCCAGCACCCTTCCTTGGAAGCGCTTTCACAGGCGCAGCAACACTGGGGCTTTGCGCTTCTCTAGCCACCAAACGTCACGGTCAGTCTCTTTCCATCTCGTAGACACGAGCTGAGAAATTGCAAACGTCGAGCAATTGCTCAGAGATGAAAAGTGCCAGCACTGAAAGCTCTTGCTAGCCAGCACCCTTCCTTGGAAGTGCTTTTGTAGGCCTAAGAACACTGGGGCTCTGGGCTTCTCTAGCCACCTAATCTTCTGCTCATCCTCTCGCGCACTCTAAAGAGAGCTCAGGTGAGAAATTGCAAATGTCGAGCAATTGCTCAGAGATGAAAAGTGCCAGCACTGAAAGCTGTTGCTAGCCAGCACCCTTCCTTGGAAGCGCTTTCACAGGCGCAGCAAGACTGGGGCTTTGCGCTTCTCTAGCCACCAAACGTCACGGTCACTATCTCTCCGTCTTGTAGACACGAGCTGAGAAATTGCAAACGTCGAGCAATTGCTCAGAGATGAAAAGTGCCAGCACTGAAAGCTCTTGCTAGCCAGCACCCTTCCTTGGAAGCGCTTTTGTAGCCCTAAGAACACTGGGGCTCTGGGCTTCTCTAGCCACCTAATCTTCTGCTCATCCTCTCGCGCACTCTAAAGAGAGCTCAGGTGAGAAATTGCAAACGTCGAGCAATTGCTCAGAGATGAAAAGTGCCAGCACTGAAAGCTCTTGCTAGCCAGCACCCTTCCTTGGAAGCGCTTTCACAGGCGCAGCAACAGTGGGGCTTTGCGCTTCTCTAGCCACCAAACGTCACGGTCAGTCTCTTTCCATCTCGTAGACACGAGCTGAGAAATTGCAAACGTCGAGCAATTGCTCAGAGATGAAAAGTGCCAGCACTGAAAGCTCTTGCTAGCCAGCACCCTTCCTTGGAAGCGCTTTTGTAGCCCTAAGAACACTGGGGCTCTGTGCTTCTCTAGCCACCTAATCTTCTGCTCATCCTCTCGCGCACTCTAAAGAGAGCTCAGGTGAGAAATTGCAAAGGTCGAGCAATTGCTCAGAGATGAAAAGTGCCAGCACTGAAAGCTGTTGCTAGCCAGCACCCTTCCTTGGAAGCGCTTTCACAGGCGCAGTAACACTGGGGCTTTGCGCTTCTCTAGCCACCAAACGTCACGGTCACTATCTCTCCGTCTTGTAGACACGAGCTGAGAAATTGCAAACGTCGAGCAATTGCTCAGAGATGAAAAGTGCCAGCACTGAAAGCTCTTGCTAGCCAGCACCCTTCCTTGGAAGCGCTTTTGTAGCCCTAAGAACACTGGGGCTCTGTGCTTCTCTAGCCACCTAATCTTCTGCTCATCCTCTCGCGCAGTCTAAAGAGAGCTCAGGTGAGAAATTGCAAACGTCGAGCAATTGCTCAGAGATGAAAAGTGCCAGCACTGAAAGCTGTTGCTAGCCAGCACCCTTCCTTGGAAGCGCTTTCACAGGCGCAGCAACAGTGGGGCTTTGCGCTTCTCTAGCCACCAAACGTCACGGTCAGTCTCTTTCCATCTCGTAGACACGAGCTGAGAAATTGCAAACGTCGAGCAATTGCTCAGAGATGAAAAGTGCCAGCACTGAAAGCTCTTGCTAGCCAGCACCCTTCCTTGGAAGCGCTTTTGTAGCCCTAAGAACACTGGGGCTCTGGGCTTCTCTAGCCACCTAATCTTCTGCTCATCCTCTCGCGCACTCTAAAGAGAGCTCAGGTGAGAAATTGCAAACGTCGAGCAATTGCTCAGAGATGAAAAGTGCCAGCACTGAAAGCTCTTGCTAGCCAGCACCCTTCCTTGGAAGCGCTTTCACAGGCGCAGTAACACTGGGGCTTTGCGCTTCTCTAGCCACCAAACGTCACGGTCAGTCTCTTTCCATCTCGTAGACACGAGCTGAGAGATTGCAAACGTCGAGCAATTGCTCAGAGATGAAAAGTGCCAGCACTGAAAGCTCTTGCTAGCCAGCACCCTTCCTTGGAAGCGCTTTTGTAGCCCTAAGAACACTGGGGCTCTGGGCTTCTCTAGCCACCTAATCTTCTGCTCATCCTCTCGCGCACTCTAAAGAGAGCTCAGGTGAGAAATTGCAAACGTCGAGCAATTGCTCAGAGATGAAAAGTGCCAGCACTGAAAGCTGTTGCTAGCCAGCACCCTTCCTTGGAAGCGCTTTCACAGGCGCAGCAACACTGGGGCTTTGCGCTTCTCTAGCCACCAAACGTCACGCTCACTATCTCTCCGTCTTGTAGACACGAGCTGAGAAATTGCAAACGTCGAGCAATTGCTCAGAGATGAAAAGTGCCAGCACTGAAAGCTCTTGCTAGCCAGCACCCTTCCTTGGAAGCGCTTTTGTAGCCCTATGAACACTGGGGCTCTGGGCTTCTCTAGCCACCTAATCTTCTGCTCATCCTCTCGCGCACTCTAAAGAGAGTTCAGGTGAGAAATTGCAAAGGTCGAGCAATTGCTCAGAGATGAAAAGTGCCAGCACTGAAAGCTCTTGCTAGCCAGCACCCTTCCTTGGAAGCGCTTTCACAGGCGCAGCAACACTGGGGCTTTGCGCTTCTCTAGCCACCAAACGTCACGGTCACTATCTCTCCGTCTCGTAGACACGAACTGAGAGATTGCAAACGTCCAGCAATTGCTCAGAGATGAAAAGTGCCAGCACTGAAAGCTCTTGCTAGCCAGCACCCTTCCTTGGAAGCGCTTTTGTAGGCCTAAGAACACTGGGGCTTTGCGCTTCTCTAGCCACCAAACGTCACGGTCGTTCTCTTTCCATATCGTAGACACGAGCTGAGAGATTGCAAACGTCGAGCAATTGCTCAGAGATGAAAAGTGCCAGCACTGAAAGCTCTTGCTAGCCAGCACCCTTCCTTGGAAGCGCTCTTGTAGGCCTAAGAACACTGGGGCTCTGGGCTTCTCCAGCCACCTAATCTTCTGCTCATCCTCTCGCGCACTCTAAAGAGAGCTCAGGTGAGAAATTGCAAAGGTCGAGCAATTGCTCAGAGATGAAAAGTGCCAGCACTGAAAGCTGTTGCTAGCCAGCACCCTTCCTTGGAAGCGCTTTTGTAGCCCTAAGAACACTGGGGCTCTGGGCTTCTCTAGCCACCTAATCTTCTGCTCATCCTCTCGCGCACTCTAAAGAGAGCTCAGGTGAGAAATTGCAAATGTCGAGCAATTGCTCAGAGATGAAAAGTGCCAGCACTGAAAGCTCTTGCTAGCCAGCACCCTTCCTTGGAAGCGCTTTCAGAGGCGCAGCAACACTGGGGCTTTGCGCTTCTCTAGCCACCAAACGTCATGGTCACTATCTCTCCGTCTTGTAGACACGAGCTGAGAGATTGCAAACGTCGAGCAATTGCTCAGAGATGAAAAGTGCCAGCACTGAAAGCTCTCGCTAGCCAGCACCCTTCCTTGGAAGCGCTTTTGTAGCCCTAAGAACACTGGGGCTCTGGGCTTCTCTAGCCACCTAATCTTCTGCTCATCCTCTCGCGCACTCTAAAGAGAGCTCAGGTGAGAAATTGCAAATGTCGAGCAATTGCTCAGAGATGAAAAGTGCCAGCACTGAAAGCTGTTGCTAGCCAGCACCCTTCCTTGGAAGCGCTTTCACAGGCGCAGCAACACTGGGGCTTTGCGCTTCTCTAGCCACCAAACGTCACGGTCACTATCTCTCCGTCTTGTAGACACGAGCTGAGAAATTGCAAACGTCGAGCAATTGCTCAGAGATGAAAAGTGCCAGCACTGAAAGCTCTTGCTAGCCAGCACCCTTCCTTGGAAGCGCTTTTGTAGCCCTAAGAACACTGGGGCTCTGGGCTTCTCTAGCCACCTAATCTTCTGCTCATCCTCTCGCGCACTCTAAAGAGAGCTCAGGTGAGAAATTGCAAACGTCGAGCAATTGCTCAGAGATGAAAAGTGCCAGCACTGAAAGCTGTTGCTAGCCAGCACCCTTCCTTGGAAGCGCTTTCACAGGCGCAGCAACACTGGGGCTTTGCGCTTCTCTAGCCACCAAACATCACGGTCAGTCTCTTTCCATCTCGTAGACACGAGCTGAGAAATTGCAAACGTCGAGCAATTGCTCAGAGATGAAAAGTGCCAGCACTGAAAGCTCTTGCTAGCCAGCACCCTTCCTTGGAAGCGCTTTTGTAGCCCTAAGAACACTGGGGCTCTGGGCTTCTCTAGCCACCTAATCTACTGCTCATCCTCTCGCGCACTCTAAAGAGAGCTCAGGTGAGAAATTGCAAACGTCGAGCAATTGCTCAGAGATGAAAAGTGCCAGCACTGAAAGCTGTTGCTAGCCAGCACCCTTCCTTGGAAGCGCTTTCACAGGCGCAGTAACACTGGGGCTTTGCGCTTCTCTAGCCACCAAACGTCACGGTCAGTCTCTTTCCATCTCGTAGACACGAGCTGAGAGATTGCAAACGTCGAGCAATTGCTCAGAGATGAAAAGTGCCAGCACTGAAAGCTCTTGCTAGCCAGCACCCTTCCTTGGAAACGCTCTTGTAGCCCTTAGAACAGTGGGGCTCTGGGCTTCTCTAGCCACCTAATCTTCTGCTCATCCTCTCGCGCACTCTAAAGAGAGCTCAGGTGAGAAATTGCAAACGTCGAGCAATTGCTCAGAGATGAAAAGTGCCAGCACTGAAAGCTCTTGCTAGCCAGCACCCTTCCTTGGAAGCGCTTTCACAGGCGCAGCAACACTGGGACTTTGCGCTTCTCTAGCCACCAAACGTCATGGTCACTATCTCTCCGTCTTGTAGACACGAGCTGAGAGATTGCAAACGTCGAGCAATTGCTCAGAGATGAAAAGTGCCAGCACTGAAAGCTCTCGCTAGCCAGCACCCTTCCTTGGAAGCGCTTTTGTAGCCCTAAGAACACTGGGGCTCTGGGCTTCTCTAGCCACCTAATCTTCTGCTCATCCTCTCGCGCACTCTAAAGAGAGCTCAGGTGAGAAATTGCAAATGTCGAGCAATTGCTCAGAGATGAAAAGTGCCAGCACTGAAAGCTGTTGCTAGCCAGCACCCTTCCTTGGAAGCGCTTTCACAGGCGCAGCAACACTGGGGCTTTGCGCTTCTCTAGCCACCAAAGGTCACGGTCACTATCTCTCCGACTTGTAGACACGAGCTGAGAAATTGCAAACGTCGAGCAATTGCTCAGAGATGAAAAGTGCCAGCACTGAAAGCTCTTGCTAGCCAGCACCCTTCCTTGGAAGCGCTTTTGTAGCCCTAAGAACACTGGGGCTCTGGGCTTCTCTAGCCACCTAATCTTCTGCTCATCCTCTCGCGCACTCTAAAGAGAGCTCAGGTGAGAAATTGCAAACGTCGAGCAATTGCTCAGAGATGAAAAGTGCCAGCACTGAAAGCTGTTGCTAGCCAGCACCCTTCCTTGGAAGCGCTTTCACAGGCGCAGCAACACTGGGGCTTTGCGCTTCTCTAGCCACCAAACATCACGGTCAGTCTCTTTCCATCTCGTAGACACGAGCTGAGAAATTGCAAACGTCGAGCAATTGCTCAGAGATGAAAAGTGCCAGCACTGAAAGCTCTTGCTAGCCAGCACCCTTCCTTGGAAGCGCTTTTGTAGCCCTAAGAACACTGGGGCTCTGGGCTTCTCTAGCCACCTAATCTACTGCTCATCCTCTCGCGCACTCTAAAGAGAGCTCAGGTGAGAAATTGCAAACGTCGAGCAATTGCTCAGAGATGAAAAGTGCCAGCACTGAAAGCTGTTGCTAGCCAGCACCCTTCCTTGGAAGCGCTTTCACAGGCGCAGTAACACTGGGGCTTTGCGCTTCTCTAGCCACCAAACGTCACGGTCAGTCTCTTTCCATCTCGTAGACACGAGCTGAGAGATTGCAAACGTCGAGCAATTGCTCAGAGATGAAAAGTGCCAGCACTGAAAGCTCTTGCTAGCCAGCACCCTTCCTTGGAAGCGCTTTTGTAGCCCTAAGAACACTGGGGCTCTGGGCTTCTCTAGCCACCTAATCTTCTGCTCATCCTCTCGTGCACTCTAAAGAGAGCTCAGGTGAGAAATTGCAAACGTCGAGCAATTGCTCAGAGATGAAAAGTGCCAGCACTGAAAGCTGTTGCTAGCCAGCACCCTTCCTTGGAAGCGCTTTCACAGGCGCAGCAACACTGGGGCTTTGCGCTTCTCTAGCCACCAAACGTCACGGTCACCATCTCTCCGTCTCGTAGACACGAGCTGAGAAATTGCAAACGTCGAGCAATTGCTCAGAGATGAAAAGTGCCAGCACTGAAAGCTCTTGCTAGCCAGCACCCTTCCTTGGAAGCGCTTTTGTAGCCCTAAGAACACTGGGGCTCTGGGCTTCTCTAGCCACCTAATCTTCTGCTCATCCTCTCGCGCACTCTAAAGAGAGTTCAGGTGAGAAATTGCAAAGGTCGAGCAATTGCTCAGAGATGAAAAGTGCCAGCACTGAAAGCTCTTGCTAGCCAGCACCCTTCCTTGGAAGCGCTTTCACAGGCGCAGCAACACTGGGGCTTTGCGCTTCTCTAGCCACCAAACGTCACGGTCACTATCTCTCCGTCTCGTAGACACGAACTGAGAGATTGCAAACGTCCAGCAATTGCTCAGAGATGAAAAGTGCCAGCACTGAAAGCTCTTGCTAGCCAGCACCCTTCCTTGGAAGCGCTTTTGTAGGCCTAAGAACACTGGGGCTTTGCGCTTCTCTAGCCACCAAACGTCACGGTCGTTCTCTTTCCATATTGTAGACACGAGCTGAGAGATTGCAAACGTCGAGCAATTGCTCAGAGATGAAAAGTGCCAGCACTGAAAGCTCTTGCTAGCCAGCACCCTTCCTTGGAAGCGCTCTTGTAGCCCTTAGAACACTGGGGCTCTGGGCTTCTCCAGCCACCTAATCTTCTGCTCATCCTCTCGCGCACTCTAAAGAGAGCTCAGGTGAGAAATTGCAAAGGTCGAGCAATTGCTCAGAGATGAAAAGTGCCAGCACTGAAAGCTCTTGCTAGCCAGCACCCTTCCTTGGAAGCGCTTTTGTAGCCCTAAGAACACTGGGGCTCTGGGCTTCTCTAGCCACCTAATCTTCTGCTCATCCTCTCGCGCACTCTAAAGAGAGCTCAGGTGAGAAATTGCAAATGTCGAGCAATTGCTCAGAGATGAAAAGTGCCAGCACTGAAAGCTCTTGCTAGCCAGCACCCTTCCTTGGAAGCGCTTTCAGAGGCGCAGCAACACTGGGGCTTTGCGCTTCTCTAGCCACCAAAGGTCACGGTCAGTCTCTTTCCATCTCGTAGACACGAGCTGAGAGATTGCAAACGTCGAGCAATTGCTCAGAGATGAAAAGTGCCAGCACTGAAAGCTCTTGCTAGCCAGCACCCTTCCTTGGAAACGCTCTTGTAGCCCTAAGAACAGTGGGGCTCTGGGCTTCTCTAGCCACCTAATCTTCTGCTCATCCTCTCGCGCACTCTAAAGAGAGCTCAGGTGAGAAATTGCAAACGTCGAGCAATTGCTCAGAGATGAAAAGTGCCAGCACTGAAAGCTCTTGCTAGCCAGCACCCTTCCTTGGAAGCGCTTTCACAGGCGCAGCAACACTGGGACTTTGCGCTTCTCTAGCCACCAAACGTCATGGTCACTATCTCTCCGTCTTGTAGACACGAGCTGAGAGATTGCAAACGTCGAGCAATTGCTCAGAGATGAAAAGTGCCAGCACTGAAAGCTCTTGCTAGCCAGCACCCTTCCTTGGAAGCGCTTTTGTAGGCCTAAGAACACTGGGGCTCTGGGCTTCTCTAGCCACCTAATCTTCTGCTCATCCTCTCGCGCACTCTAAAGAGAGCTCAGGTGAGAAATTGCAAACGTCGAGCAATTGCTCAGAGATGAAAAGTGCCAGCACTGAAAGCTGTTGCCAGCCAGCACCCTTCCTTGGAAGCGCTTTCACAGGCGCAGCAACACTGGGGCTTTGCGCTTCTCTACCCACCAAACGTCACGGTCATTCTCTTTCCATCTCGTAGACACGAGCTGAGAGATTGCAAACGTCGAGCAATTGCTCAGAGATGAAAAGTGCCAGCACTGAAAGCTCTTGCTAGCCAGCACCCTTCCTTGGAAGTGCTTTTGTAGGCCTAAGAACACTGGGGCTCTGGGCTTCTCTAGCCACCTAATCTTCTGCTCATCCTCTCGCGCACTCTAAAGAGAGCTCAGGTGAGAAATTGCAAACGTCGAGCAATTGCTCAGAGATGAAAAGTGCCAGCACTGAAAGCTGTTGCTAGCCAGCACCCTTCCTTGGAAGCGCTTTCACAGGCGCAGCAACACTGGGGCTTTGCGCTTCTCTAGCCACCAAACGTCACGGTCACTATCTCTCCGTCTTGTAGACACGAGCTGAGAAATTGCAAACGTCGAGCAATTGCTCAGAGATGAAAAGTGCCAGCACTGAAAGCTCTTGCTAGCCAGCACCCTTCCTTGGAAGCGCTTTTGTAGCCCTATGAACACTGGGGCTCTGGGCTTCTCTAGCCACCTAATCTTCTGCTCATCCTCTCACGCACTCTAAAGAGAGTTCAGGTGAGAAATTGCAAACGTCGAGCAATTGCTCAGAGATGAAAAGTGCCAGCACTGAAAGCGCTTGCTAGCCAGCACCCTTCCTTGGAAGCGCTTTCACAGGCGCAGCAACACTGGGGCTTTGCGCTTCTCTAGCCACCAAACGTCACGGTCACTATCTCTCCGTCTCGTAGACACGAACTGAGAGATTGCAAACGTCGAGCAATTGCTCAGAGATGAAAAGTGCCAGCACTGAAAGCTCTTGCTAGCCAGCACCCTTCCTTGGAAGCGCTTTCACAGGCGCAGCAACACTGGGGCTTTGCGCTTCTCTAGCCACCAAACGTCACGGTCGTTCTCTTTCCATATTGTAGACACGAGCTGAGAGATTGCAAACGTCGAGCAATTGCTCAGAGATGAAAAGTGCCAGCACTGAAAGCTCTTGCTAGCCAGCACCCTTCCTTGGAAGCGCTTTTGTAGCCCTAAGAACACTGGGGCTCTGGGCTTCTCTAGCCACCTAATCTTCTGCTCATCCTCTCGCGCACTCTAAAGAGAGCTCAGGTGAGAAATTGCAAAGGTCGAGCAATTGCTCAGAGATGAAAAGTGCCAGCACTGAAAGCGCTTGCTAGCCAGCACCCTTCCTTGGAAGCGCTTTCACAGGCGCAGTAACACTGGGGCTTTGCGCTTCTCTAGCCACCAAACGTCACGGTCAGTCTCTTTCCATCTCGTAGACACGAGCTGAGAAATTGCAAACGTCGAGCAATTGCTCAGAGATGAAAAGTGCCAGCACTGAAAGCTCTTGCTAGCCAGCACCCTTCCTTGGAAACGCTCTTGTAGCCCTAAGAACACTGGGGCTCTGGGCTTCTCTAGCCACCTAATCTTCTGCTCATCCTCTCGCGCACTCTAAAGAGAGCTCAGGTGAGAAATTGCAAACGTCGAGCAATTGCTCAGAGATGAAAAGTGCCAGCACTGAAAGCTGTTGCTAGCCAGCACCCTTCCTTGGAAGCGCTTTCACAGGCGCAGCAACACTGGGGCTTTGCGCTTCTCTAGCCAGCAAACGTCATGGTCACTATCTCTCCGTCTTGTAGACACGAGCTGAGAGATTGCAAACGTCGAGCAATTGCTCAGAGATGAAAAGTGCCAGCACTGAAAGCTCTTGCTAGCCAGCACCCTTCCTTGGAAGTGCTTTTGTAGCCCTAAGAACACTGGGGCTCTGGGCTTCTCTAGCCACCTAATCTTCTGCTCATCCTCTCGCGCACTCTAAAGAGAGCTTAGGTGAGAAATTGCAAAGGTCGAGCAATTGCTCAGAGATGAAAAGTGCCAGCACTGAAAGCTGTTGCTAGCCA
The DNA here is from genome assembly GCA_037962945.1 of Sarcoramphus papa. Taxonomy (NCBI): domain Eukaryota; kingdom Metazoa; phylum Chordata; class Aves; order Accipitriformes; family Cathartidae; genus Sarcoramphus; species Sarcoramphus papa. The sequence goes on from CM075588.1 coordinate 19,585,072, forward strand.
GCACCCTTCCTTGGAAGCGCTTTCACAGGCGCAGCAACACTGGGGCTTTGCGCTTCTCTAGCCACCAAACGTCACGGTCACCATCTCTCCGTCTTGTAGACACGAGCTGAGAAATTGCAAACGTCGAGCAATTGCTCAGAGATGAAAAGTGCCAGCACTGAAAGCTCTTGCTAGCCAGCACCCTTCCTTGGAAGCGCTTTTGTAGCCCTTAGAACACTGGGGCTCTGGGCTTCTCTAGCCACCTAATCTTCTGCTCATCCTCTCGCGCACTCTAAAGAGAGTTCAGGTGAGAAATTGCAAACGTCGAGCAATTGCTCAGAGATGAAAAGTGCCAGCACTGAAAGCTGTTGCTAGCCAGCACCCTTCCTTGGAAGCGCTTTCACAGGCGCAGCAACACTGGGGCTTTGCGCTTCTCTAGCCACCAAACGTCACGGTCACTATCTCTCCGTCTCGTAGACACGAACTGAGAGATTGCAAACGTCCAGCAATTGCTCAGAGATGAAAAGTGCCAGCACTGAAAGCTCTTGCTAGCCAGCACCCTTCCTTGGAAGCGCTTTTGTAGCCCTAAGAACACTGGGGCTTTGCGCTTCTCTAGCCACCAAACGTCACGGTCGTTCTCTTTCCATATTGTAGACACGAGCTGAGAGATTGCAAACGTCGAGCAATTGCTCAGAGATGAAAAGTGCCAGCACTGAAAGCTCTTGCTAGCCAGCACCCTTCCTTGGAAGCGCTCTTGTAGCCCTTAGAACACTGGGGCTCTGGGCTTCTCCAGCCACCTAATCTTCTGCTCATCCTCTCGCGCACTCTAAAGAGAGCTCAGGTGAGAAATTGCAAACGTCGAGCAATTGCTCAGAGATGAAAAGTGCCAGCACTGAAAGCTGTTGCTAGCCAGCACCCTTCCTTGGAAGCGCTTTTGTAGCCCTAAGAACACTGGGGCTCTGGGCTTCTCTAGCCACCTAATCTTCTGCTCATCCTCTCGCGCACTCTAAAGAGAGCTCAGGTGAGAAATTGCAAATGTCGAGCAATTGCTCAGAGATGAAAAGTGCCAGCACTGAAAGCTGTTGCTAGCCAGCACCCTTCCTTGGAAGCGCTTTCAGAGGCGCAGCAACACTGGGGCTTTGCGCTTCTCTAGCCACCAAACGTCACGGTCAGTCTCTTTCCATCTCGTAGACACGAGCTGAGAGATTGCAAACGTCGAGCAATTGCTCAGAGATGAAAAGTGCCAGCACTGAAAGCTCTTGCTAGCCAGCACCCTTCCTTGGAAACGCTCTTGTAGCCCTAAGAACAGTGGGGCTCTGGGCTTCTCTAGCCACCTAATCTTCTGCTCATCCTCTCGCGCACTCTAAAGAGAGCTCAGGTGAGAAATTGCAAACGTCGAGCAATTGCTCAGAGATGAAAAGTGCCAGCACTGAAAGCTCTTGCTAGCCAGCACCCTTCCTTGGAAGCGCTTTCACAGGCGCAGCAACACTGGGACTTTGCGCTTCTCTAGCCACCAAACGTCATGGTCACTATCTCTCCGTCTTGTAGACACGAGCTGAGAGATTGCAAACGTCGAGCAATTGCTCAGAGATGAAAAGTGCCAGCACTGAAAGCTGTTGCTAGCCAGCACCCTTCCTTGGAAGCGCTTTCACAGGCGCAGCAACACTGGGGCTTTGCGCTTCTCTACCCACCAAACGTCACGGTCATTCTCTTTCCATCTCGTAGACACGAGCTGAGAGATTGCAAACGTCGAGCAATTGCTCAGAGATGAAAAGTGCCAGCACTGAAAGCTCTTGCTAGCCAGCACCCTTCCTTGGAAGTGCTTTTGTAGGCCTAAGAACACTGGGGCTCTGGGCTTCTCTAGCCACCTAATCTTCTGCTCATCCTCTCGCGCACTCTAAAGAGAGCTTAGGTGAGAAATTGCAAAGGTCGAGCAATTGCTCAGAGATGAAAAGTGCCAGCACTGAAAGCTGTTGCTAGCCAGCACCCTTCCTTGGAAGCGCTTTCACAGGCGCAGCAACACTGGGGCTTTGCGCTTCTCTAGCCACCAAACGTCACGATCATTCTCTTTCCATCTCGTAGACACGAGCTGAGAGATTGCAAACGTCGAGCAATTGCTCAGAGATGAAAAGTGCCAGCACTGAAAGCTGTTGCCAGCCAGCACCCTTCCTTGGAAGCGCTTTCACAGGCGCAGCAACACTGGGGCTTTGCGCTTCTCTAGCCACCAAACGTCACGGTCAGTCTCTTTCCGTCTCGTAGACACGAGCTGAGAGATTGCAAAAGTCGAGCAATTGCTCAGAGATGAAAAGTGCCAGCACTGAAAGCTCTTGCTAGCCAGCACCCTTCCTTGGAAGTGCTTTTGTAGGCCTAAGAACACTGGGGCTCTGGGCTTCTCTAGCCACCTAATCTTCTGCTCATCCTCTCGCGCACTCTAAAGAGAGCTCAGGTGAGAAATTGCAAACGTCGAGCAATTGCTCAGAGATGAAAAGTGCCAGCACTGAAAGCTCTTGCTAGCCAGCACCCTTCCTTGGAAGCGCTTTCACAGGCGCAGCAACACTGGGGCTTTGCGCTTCTCTAGCCACCAAACGTCACGGTCACTATCTCTCCGTCTTGTAGACACGAGCTGAGAAATTGCAAACGTCGAGCAATTGCTCAGAGATGAAAAGTGCCAGCACTGAAAGCTCTTGCTAGCCAGCACCCTTCCTTGGAAGTGATTTTGTAGCCCTATGAACACTGGGGCTCTGGGCTTCTCTAGCCACCTAATCTTCTGCTCATCCTCTCGCGCACTCTAAAGAGAGTTCAGGTGAGAAATTGCAAACGTCGAGCAATTGCTCAGAGATGAAAAGTGCCAGCACTGAAAGCGCTTGCTAGCCAGCACCCTTCCTTGGAAGCGCTTTCACAGGCGCAGCAACACTGGGGCTTTGCGCTTCTCTAGCCACCAAACGTCACGGTCACTATCTCTCCGTCTCGTAGACACGAACTGAGAGATTGCAAACGTCGAGCAATTGCTCAGAGATGAAAAGTGCCAGCACTGAAAGCTCTTGCTAGCCAGCACCCTTCCTTGGAAGCGCTTTCACAGGCGCAGCAACACTGGGGCTTTGCGCTTCTCTAGCCACCAAACGTCACGGTCGTTCTCTTTCCATATTGTAGACACGAGCTGAGAGATTGCAAACGTCGAGCAATTGCTCAGAGATGAAAAGTGCCAGCACTGAAAGCTCTTGCTAGCCAGCACCCTTCCTTGGAAGCGCTTTTGTAGCCCTAAGAACACTGGGGCTCTGGGCTTCTCTAGCCACCTAATCTTCTGCTCATCCTCTCGCGCACTCTAAAGAGAGCTCAGGTGAGAAATTGCAAAGGTCGAGCAATTGCTCAGAGATGAAAAGTGCCATCACTGAAAGCGCTTGCTAGCCAGCACCCTTCCTTGGAAGCGCTTTCACAGGCGCAGCAACACTGGGGCTTTGCGCTTCTCTAGCCACCAAACGTCACGGTCAGTCTCTTTCCATCTCGTAGACACGAGCTGAGAAATTGCAAACGTCGAGCAATTGCTCAGAGATGAAAAGTGCCAGCACTGAAAGCTCTTGCTAGCCAGCACCCTTCCTTGGAAACGCTCTTGTAGCCCTAAGAACACTGGGGCTCTGGGCTTCTCTAGCCACCTAATCTTCTGCTCATCCTCTTGCGCACTCTAAAGAGAGCTCAGGTGAGAAATTGCAAAGGTCGAGCAATTGCTCAGAGATGAAAAGTGCCAGCACTGAAAGCTGTTGCTAGCCAGCACCCTTCCTTGGAAGCGCTTTCACAGGCGCAGCAACACTGGGGCTTTGCGCTTCTCTAGCCACCAAACGTCATGGTCACTATCTCTCCGTCTTGTAGACACGAGCTGAGAGATTGCAAAGGTCGAGCAATTGCTCAGAGATGAAAAGTGCCAGCACTGAAAGCTCTTGCTAGCCAGCACCCTTCCTTGGAAGTGCTTTTGTAGCCCTAAGAACAGTGGGGCTCTGGGCTTCTCTAGCCACCTAATCTTCTGCTCATCCTCTCGCGCACTCTAAAGAGAGCTTAGGTGAGAAATTGCAAAGGTCGAGCAATTGCTCAGAGATGAAAAGTGCCAGCACTGAAAGCTGTTGCTAGCCAGCACCCTTCCTTGGAAGCGCTTTCACAGGCGCAGCAACACTGGGGCTTTGCGCTTCTCTAGCCACCAAACGTCACGGTCACCATCTCTCCGTCTTGTAGACACGAGCTGAGAAATTGCAAACGTCGAGCAATTGCTCAGAGATGAAAAGTGCCAGCACTGAAAGCTCTTGCTAGCCAGCACCCTTCCTTGGAAGCGCTTTTGTAGCCCTTAGAACACTGGGGCTCTGGGCTTCTCTAGCCACCTAATCTTCTGCTCATCCTCTCGCGCACTCTAAAGAGAGTTCAGGTGAGAAATTGCAAACGTCGAGCAATTGCTCAGAGATGAAAAGTGCCAGCACTGAAAGCTGTTGCTAGCCAGCACCCTTCCTTGGAAGCGCTTTCACAGGCGCAGCAACACTGGGGCTTTGCGCTTCTCTAGCCACCAAACGTCACGGTCACTATCTCTCCGTCTCGTAGACACGAACTGAGAGATTGCAAACGTCCAGCAATTGCTCAGAGATGAAAAGTGCCAGCACTGAAAGCTCTTGCTAGCCAGCACCCTTCCTTGGAAGCGCTTTTGTAGGCCTAAGAACACTGGGGCTTTGCGCTTCTCTAGCCACCAAACGTCACGGTCGTTCTCTTTCCATCTCGTAGACACGAGCTGAGAGATTGCAAACGTCGAGCAATTGCTCAGAGATGAAAAGTGCCAGCACTGAAAGCTCTTGCTAGCCAGCACCCTTCCTTGGAAGCGCTTTTGTAGCCCTAAGAACACTGGGGCTCTGGGCTTCTCTAGCCACCTAATCTTCTGCTCATCCTCTCGCGCACTCTAAAGAGAGCTCAGGTGAGAAATTGCAAACGTCGAGCAATTGCTCAGAGATGAAAAGTGCCAGCACTGAAAGCGCTTGCTAGCCAGCACCCTTCCTTGGAAGCGCTTTCACAGGCGCAGCAACACTGGGGCTTTGCGCTTCTCTAGCCACCAAACGTCACGGTCAGTCTCTTTCCATCTCGTAGACACGAGCTGAGAAATTGCAAACGTCGAGCAATTGCTCAGAGATGAAAAGTGCCAGCACTGAAAGCTCTTGCTAGCCAGCACCCTTCCTTGGAAGTGCTTTTGTAGGCCTAAGAACACTGGGGCTCTGGGCTTCTCTAGCCACCTAATCTTCTGCTCATCCTCTCGCGCACTCTAAAGAGAGCTCAGGTGAGAAATTGCAAATGTCGAGCAATTGCTCAGAGATGAAAAGTGCCAGCACTGAAAGCTGTTGCTAGCCAGCACCCTTCCTTGGAAGCGCTTTCACAGGCGCAGCAACACTGGGGCTTTGCGCTTCTCTAGCCACCAAACGTCACGGTCACTATCTCTCCGTCTTGTAGACACGAGCTGAGAAATTGCAAACGTCGAGCAATTGCTCAGAGATGAAAAGTGCCAGCACTGAAAGCTCTTGCTAGCCAGCACCCTTCCTTGGAAGCGCTTTTGTAGCCCTAAGAACACTGGGGCTCTGGGCTTCTCTAGCCACCTAATCTTCTGCTCATCCTCTCGCGCAGTCTAAAGAGAGCTCAGGTGAGAAATTGCAAACGTCGAGCAATTGCTCAGAGATGAAAAGTGCCAGCACTGAAAGCTGTTGCTAGCCAGCACCCTTCCTTGGAAGCGCTTTCACAGGCGCAGCAACACTGGGGCTTTGCGCTTCTCTAGCCACCAAACGTCACGGTCAGTCTCTTTCCATCTCGTAGACACGAGCTGAGAAATTGCAAACGTCGAGCAATTGCTCAGAGATGAAAAGTGCCAGCACTGAAAGCTCTTGCTAGCCAGCACCCTTCCTTGGAAGTGCTTTTGTAGGCCTATGAACACTGGGGCTCTGGGCTTCTCTAGCCACCTAATCTTCTGCTCATCCTCTCGCGCACTCTAAAGAGAGCTCAGGTGAGAAATTGCAAATGTCGAGCAATTGCTCAGAGATGAAAAGTGCCAGCACTGAAAGCTGTTGCTAGCCAGCACCCTTCCTTGGAAGCGCTTTCACAGGCGCAGCAACACTGGGGCTTTGCGCTTCTCTAGCCACCAAACGTCACGGTCACTATCTCTCCGTCTTGTAGACACGAGCTGAGAAATTGCAAACGTCGAGCAATTGCTCAGAGATGAAAAGTGCCACCACTGAAAGCTCTTGCTAGCCAGCACCCTTCCTTGGAAGCGCTTTTGTAGCCCTAAGAACACTGGGGCTCTGGGCTTCTCTAGCCACCTAATCTTCTGCTCATCCTCTCGCGCACTCTAAAGAGAGCTCAGGTGAGAAATTGCAAAGGTCGAGCAATTGCTCAGAGATGAAAAGTGCCAGCACTGAAAGCTGTTGCTAGCCAGCACCCTTCCTTGGAAGCGCTTTCACAGGCGCAGTAACACTGGGGCTTTGCGCTTCTCTAGCCACCAAACGTCATGGTCAGTCTCTTTCCATCTCGTAGACACGAGCTGAGAAATTGCAAACGTCGAGCAATTGCTCAGAGATGAAAAGTGCCAGCACTGAAAGCTCTTGCTAGCCAGCACCCTTCCTTGGAAGCGCTTTTGTAGCCCTAAGAACACTGGGGCTCTGGGCTTCTCTAGCCACCTAATCTTCTGCTCATCCTCTCGCGCACTCTAAAGAGAGCTCAGGTGAGAAATTGCAAAGGTCGAGCAATTGCTCAGAGATGAAAAGTGCCAGCACTGAAAGCTGTTGCTAGCCAGCACCCTTCCTTGGAAGCGCTTTCACAGGCGCAGCAACACTGGGGCTTTGCGCTTCTCTAGCCACCAAACGTCACGGTCATTCTCTTTCCGTCTCGTAGACACGAACTGAGAGATTGCAAACGTCGAGCAATTGCTCAGAGATGAAAAGTGCCAGCACTGAAAGCTCTTGCTAGCCAGCACCCTTCCTTGGAAGCGCTTTTGTAGGCCTAAGAACACTGGGGCTTTGCGCTTCTCTAGCCACCAAACGTCACGGTCGTTCTCTTTCCATATTGTAGACACGAGCTGAGAGATTGCAAACGTCGAGCAATTGCTCAGAGATGAAAAGTGCCAGCACTGAAAGCTCTTGCTAGCCAGCACCCTTCCTTGGAAGCGCTTTTGTAGCCCTAAGAACACTGGGGCTCTGGGCTTCTCTAGCCACCTAATCTTCTGCTCATCCTCTCGCGCACTCTAAAGAGAGCTCAGGTGAGAAATTGCAAACGTCGAGCAATTGCTCAGAGATGAAAAGTGCCAGCACTGAAAGCTGTTGCTAGCCAGCACCCTTCCTTGGAAGCGCTTTCACAGGCGCAGCAACACTGGGGCTTTGCGCTTCTCTAGCCACCAAACGTCACGGTCAGTCTCTTTCCATATCGTAGACACGAGCTGAGAAATTGCAAACGTCGAGCAATTGCTCAGAGATGAAAAGTGCCAGCACTGAAAGCTCTTGCTAGCCGGCACCCTTCCTTGGAAGTGCTTTTGTAGGCCTAAGAACACTGGGGCTCTGGGCTTCTCTAGCCACCTAATCTTCTGCTCATCCTCTCGCACACTCTAAAGAGAGCTCAGGTGAGAAATTGCAAATGTCGAGCAATTGCTCAGAGATGAAAAGTGCCAGCACTGAAAGCTGTTGCTAGCCAGCACCCTTCCTTGGAAGCGCTTTCACAGGCGCAGCAACACTGGGGCTTTGCGCTTCTCTAGCCACCAAACGTCACGGTCATTCGCTTTCCATCTCGTAGACACGAGCTGAGAAATTGCAAACGTCGAGCAATTGCTCAGAGATGAAAAGTGCCAGCACTGAAAGCTCTTGCTAGCCAGCACCCTTACTTGGAAGCGCTTTTGTAGCCCTAAGAACACTGGGGCTCTGGGCTTCTCTAGCCACCTAATCTTCTGCTCATCCTCTCGCGCACTCTAAAGAGAGCTTAGGTGAGAAATTACAAATGTCGAGCAATTGCTCAGAGATGAAAAGTGCCAGCACTGAAAGCTCTTGCTAGCCAGCACCCTTCCTTGGAAGCGCTTTCACAGGCGCAGCAACACTGGGGCTTTGCGCTTCTCTAGCCACCAAACGTCACGATCATTCTCTTTCCATCTCGTAGACACGAGCTGAGAGATTGCAAATGTCGAGCAATTGCTCAGAGATGAAAAGTGCCAGCACTGAAAGCTCTTGCTAGCCAGCACCCTTCCTTGGAAGTGCTTTTGTAGCCCTAAGAACACTGGGGCTCTGGGCTTCTCTAGCCACCTAATCTTCTGCTCATCCTCTCGCGCACTCTAAAGAGAGCTTAGGTGAGAAATTGCAAACGTCGAGCAATTGCTCAGAGATGAAAAGTGCCAGCACTGAAAGCTGTTGCTAGCCAGCACCCTTCCTTGGAAGCGCTTTCACAGGCGCAGCAACACTGGGGCTTTGCGCTTCTCTAGCCACCAAACGTCACGGTCACTATCTCTCCTGTCTCGTAGACACGAACTGAGAGATTGCAAACGTCGAGCAATTGCTCAGAGATGAAAAGTGCCAGCACTGAAAGCTCTTGCTAGCCAGCACCCTTCCTTGCAAGCGCTTTTGTAGCCCTTAGAACACTGGGGCTCTGGGCTTCTCTAGCCACCTAATCTTCTGCTCATCCTCTCGCGCACTCTAAAGAGAGCTCAGGTGAGAAATTGCAAATGTCGAGCAATTGCTCAGAGATGAAAAGTGCCAGCACTGAAAGCTGTTGCTAGCCAGCACCCTTCCTTGGAAGCGCTTTCACAGGCGCAGCAACACTGGGGCTTTGCGCTTCTCTAGCCACCAAACGTCACGGTCACTATCTCTCCGTCTTGTAGACACGAGCTGAGAAATTGCAAACGTCGAGCAATTGCTCAGAGATGAAAAGTGCCAGCACTGAAAGCTCTTGCTAGCCAGCACCCTTCCTTGGAAGCGCTTTTGTAGCCCTAAGAACACTGGGGCTCTGGGCTTCTCTAGCCACCTAATCTTCTGCTCATCCTCTCGCGCACTCTAAAGAGAGCTCAGGTGAGAAATTGCAAACGTCGAGCAATTGCTCAGAGATGAAAAGTGCCAGCACTGAAAGCTGTTGCTAGCCAGCACCCTTCCTTGGAAGCGCTTTCACAGGCGCAGCAACACTGGGGCTTTGCGCTTCTCTAGCCACCAAACGTCACGGTCATTCTCTTTCCGTCTCGTAGACACGAACTGAGAGATTGCAAACGTCGAGCAATTGCTCAGAGATGAAAAGTGCCAGCACTGAAAGCTCTTGCTAGCCAGCACCCTTCCTTGGAAGCGCTTTTGTAGGCCTAAGAACACTGGGGCTTTGCGCTTCTCTAGCCACCAAACGTCACGGTCGTTCTCTTTCCATATTGTAGACACGAGCTGAGAGATTGCAAAGGTCGAGCAATTGCTCAGAGATGAAAAGTGCCAGCACTGAAAGCTCTTGCTAGCCAGCACCCTTCCTTGGAAGCGCTTTTGTAGCCCTAAGAACACTGGGGCTCTGGGCTTCTCTAGCCACCTAATCTTCTGCTCATCCTCTCGCGCACTCTAAAGAGAGCTCAGGTGAGAAATTGCAAACGTCGAGCAATTGCTCAGAGATGAAAAGTGCCATCACTGAAAGCTCTTGCTAGCCAGCACCCTTCCTTGGAAGCGCTTTCACAGGCGCAGCAACACTGGGGCTTTGCGCTTCTCTAGCCACCAAACGTCACGGTCAGTCTCTTTCCATCTCGTAGACACGAGCTGAGAAATTGCAAACGTCGAGCAATTGCTCAGAGATGAAAAGTGCCAGCACTGAAAGCTCTTGCTAGCCAGCACCCTTCCTTGGAAGTGCTTTTGTAGGCCTAAGAACACTGGGGCTCTGGGCTTCTCTAGCCACCTAATCTTCTGCTCATCCTCTCGCGCACTCTAAAGAGAGCTCAGGTGAGAAATTGCAAATGTCGAGCAATTGCTCAGAGATGAAAAGTGCCAGCACTGAAAGCTGTTGCTAGCCAGCACCCTTCCTTGGAAGCGCTTTCACAGGCGCAGCAACACTGGGGCTTTGCGCTTCTCTAGCCACCAAACGTCACGGTCACTATCTCTCCGTCTTGTAGACACGAGCTGAGAAATTGCAAACGTCGAGCAATTGCTCAGAGATGAAAAGTGCCAGCACTGAAAGCTCTTGCTAGCCAGCACCCTTCCTTGGAAGCGCTTTTGTAGCCCTAAGAACAGTGGGGCTCTGGGCTTCTCTAGCCACCTAATCTTCTGCTCATCCTCTCGCGCACTCTAAAGAGAGCTCAGGTGAGAAATTGCAAACGTCGAGCAATTGCTCAGAGATGAAAAGTGCCAGCACTGAAAGCTGTTGCTAGCCAGCACCCTTCCTTGGAAGCGCTTTCACAGGCGCAGCAACACTGGGGCTTTGCGCTTCTCTAGCCACCAAACGTCACGGTCAGTCTCTTTCCATCTCGTAGACACGAGCTGAGAAATTGCAAACGTCGAGCAATTGCTCAGAGATGAAAAGTGCCAGCACTGAAAGCTCTTGCTAGCCAGCACCCTTCCTTGGAAGCGCTTTTGTAGCCCTAAGAACACTGGGGCTCTGGGCTTCTCTAGCCACCTAATCTTCTGCTCATCCTCTCGCGCACTCTAAAGAGAGCTTAGGTGAGAAATTACAAATGTCGAGCAATTGCTCAGAGATGAAAAGTGCCAGCACTGAAAGCTCTTGCTAGCCAGCACCCTTCCTTGGAAGCGCTTTCACAGGCGCAGCAACACTGGGGCTTTGCGCTTCTCTAGCCACCAAACGTCACGATCATTCTCTTTCCATCTCGTAGACACGAGCTGAGAGATTGCAAATGTCGAGCAATTGCTCAGAGATGAAAAGTGCCATCACTGAAAGCTCTTGCTAGCCAGCACCCTTCCTTGGAAACGCTCTTGTAGCCCTTAGAACACTGGGGCTCTGGGCTTCTCTAGCCACCTAATCTTCTGCTCATCCTCTCGCGCACTCTAAAGAGAGCTCAGGTGAGAAATTGCAAACGTCGAGCAATTGCTCAGAGATGAAAAGTGCCAGCACTGAAAGCTGTTGCTAGCCAGCACCCTTCCTTGGAAGCGCTTTCACAGGCGCAGCAACACTGGGGCTTTGCGCTTCTCTAGCCACCAAACGTCACGGTCAGTCTCTTTCCATCTCGTAGACACGAGCTGAGAAATTGCAAACGTCGAGCAATTGCTCAGAGATGAAAAGTGCCAGCACTGAAAGCTCTTGCTAGCCAGCACCCTTCCTTGGAAGTGCTTTTGTAGGCCTAAGAACACTGGGGCTCTGGGCTTCTCTAGCCACCTAATCTTCTGCTCATCCTCTCGCGCACTCTAAAGAGAGCTCAGGTGAGAAATTGCAAATGTCGAGCAATTGCTCAGAGATGAAAAGTGCCAGCACTGAAAGCTGTTGCTAGCCAGCCCCCTTCCTTGGAAGCGCTTTCACAGGCGCAGCAACACTGGGGCTTTGCGCTTCTCTAGCCACCAAACGTCACGGTCACTATCTCTCCGTCTTGTAGACACGAGCTGAGAAATTGCAAACGTCGAGCAATTGCTCAGAGATGAAAAGTGCCAGCACTGAAAGCTCTTGCTAGACAGCACCCTTCCTTGGAAGCGCTTTCACAGGCGCAGCAACACTGGGGCTTTGCGCTTCTCTAGCCACCAAACGTCACGGTCATTCTCTTTCCGTCTCGTAGACACGAACTGAGAGATTGCAAACGTCCAGCAATTGCTCAGAGGTGAAAAGTGCCAGCACTGAAAGCTCTTGCTAGCCAGCACCCTTCCTTGGAAGCGCTTTTGTAGGCCTAAGAACACTGGGGCTTTGCGCTTCTCTAGCCACCAAACGTCACGGTCGTTCTCTTTCCATATTGTAGACACGAGCTGAGAGATTGCAAACGTCGAGCAATTGCTCAGAGATGAAAAGTGCCAGCACTGAAAGCTGTTGCTAGCCAGCACCCTTCCTTGGAAGCGCTTTTGTAGCCCTAAGAACACTGGGGCTCTGGGCTTCTCTAGCCACCTAATCTTCTGCTCATCCTCTCGCGCACTCTAAAGAGAGCTCAGGTGAGAAATTGCAAACGTCGAGCAATTGCTCAGAGATGAAAAGTGCCAGCACTGAAAGCTGTTGCTAGCCAGCACCCTTCCTTGGAAGCGCTTTCACAGGCGCAGTAACACTGGGGCTTTGCGCTTCTCTAGCCACCAAATGTCACGGTCAGTCTCTTTCCATCTCGTAGACACGAGCTGAGAAATTGCAAACGTCGAGCAATTGCTCAGAGATGAAAAGTGCCAGCACTGAAAGCTCTTGCTAGCCAGCACCCTTCCTTGGAAGTGCTTTTGTAGGCCTAAGAACACTGGGGCTCTGGGCTTCTCTAGCCACCTAATCTTCTGCTCATCCTCTCGCACACTCTAAAGAGAGCTCAGGTGAGAAATTGCAAATGTCGAGCAATTGCTCAGAGATGAAAAGTGCCAGCACTGAAAGCTGTTGCTAGCCAGCACCCTTCCTTGGAAGCGCTTTCACAGGCGCAGCAACACTGGGGCTTTGCGCTTCTCTAGCCACCAAACGTCACGCTCACTATCTCTCCGTCTTGTAGACACGAGCTGAGAAATTGCAAACGTCGAGCAATTGCTCAGAGATGAAAAGTGCCAGCACTGAAAGCTCTTGCTAGCCAGCACCCTTCCTTGGAAGCGCTTTTGTAGCCCTAAGAACACTGGGGCTCTGGGCTTCTCTAGCCACCTAATCTTCTGCTCATCCTCTCGCGCACTCTAAAGAGAGCTCAGGTGAGAAATTGCAAACGTCGAGCAATTGCTCAGAGATGAAAAGTGCCAGCACTGAAAGCTGTTGCTAGCCAGCACCCTTCCTTGGAAGCGCTTTCACAGGCGCAGCAACACTGGGGCTTTGCGCTTCTCTAGCCACCAAACGTCACGGTCATTCTCTTTCCATCTCGTAGACACGAGCTGAGAAATTGCAAACGTCGAGCAATTGCTCAGAGATGAAAAGTGCCAGCACTGAAAGCTCTTGCTAGCCAGCACCCTTCCTTGGAAGCGCTTTTGTAGCCCTAAGAACACTGGGGCTCTGGGCTTCTCTAGCCACCTAATCTTCTGCTCATCCTCTCGCGCACTCTAAAGAGAGCTCAGGTGAGAAATTACAAATGTCGAGCAATTGCTCAGAGATGAAAAGTGCCAGCACTGAAAGCTGTTGCTAGCCAGCACCCTTCCTTGGAAGCGCTTTCACAGGCGCAGCAACACTGGGACTTTGCGCTTCTCTAGCCACCAAACGTCACGATCATTCTCTTTCCATCTCGTAGACACGAGCTGAGAGATTGCAAACGTCGAGCAATTGCTCAGAGATGAAAAGTGCCATCACTGAAAGCTCTTGCTAGCCAGCACCCTTCCTTGGAAACGCTCTTGTAGCCCTTAGAACACTGGGGCTCTGGGCTTCTCTAGCCACGTAATCTTCTGCTCATCCTCTCGCGCACTCTAAAGAGAGCTCAGGTGAGAAATTGCAAACGTCGAGCAATTGCTCAGAGATGAAAAGTGCCAGCACTGAAAGCTGTTGCTAGCCAGCACCCTTCCTTGGAAGCGCTTTCACAGGCGCAGCAACACTGGGGCTTTGCGCTTCTCTAGCCACCAAACGTCACGGTCAGTCTCTTTCCATCTCGTAGACACGAGCTGAGAAATTGCAAACGTCGAGCAATTGCTCAGAGATGAAAAGTGCCAGCACTGAAAGCTCTTGCTAGCCAGCACCCTTCCTTGGAAGTGCTTTTGTAGGCCTAAGAACACTGGGGCTCTGGGCTTCTCTAGCCACCTAATCTTCTGCTCATCCTCTCGCGCACTCTAAAGAGAGCTCAGGTGAGAAATTGCAAATGTCGAGCAATTGCTCAGAGATGAAAAGTGCCAGCACTGAAAGCTGTTGCTAGCCAGCACCCTTCCTTGGAAGCGCTTTCACAGGCGCAGCAACACTGGGGCTTTGCGCTTCTCTAGCCACCAAACGTCACGGTCAGTCTCTTTCCATCTCGTAGACACGAGCTGAGAAATTGCAAACGTCGAGCAATTGCTCAGAGATGAAAAGTGCCAGCACTGAAAGCTCTTGCTAGCCAGCACCCTTCCTTGGAAGTGCTTTTGTAGGCCTAAGAACACTGGGGCTCTGGGCTTCTCTAGCCACCTCATCTTCTGCTCATCCTCTCGCGCACTCTAAAGAGAGCTCAGGTGAGAAATTGCAAATGTCGAGCAATTGCTCAGAGATGAAAAGTGCCAGCACTGAAAGCTGTTGCTAGCCAGCACCCTTCCTTGGAAGCGCTTTCACAGGCGCAGCAACACTGGGGCTTTGCGCTTCTCTAGCCACCAAACGTCACGGTCACTATCTCTCCGTCTTGTAGACACGAGGTGAGAAATTGCAAACGTCGAGCAATTGCTCAGAGATGAAAAGTGCCACCACTGAAAGCTCTTGCTAGCCAGCACCCTTCCTTGGAAGCGCTTTTGTAGCCCTAAGAACACTGGGGCTCTGGGCTTCTCTAGCCACCTAATCTTCTGCTCATCCTCTCGCGCACTCTAAAGAGAGCTCAGGTGAGAAATTGCAAACGTCGAGCAATTGCTCAGAGATGAAAAGTGCCAGCACTGAAAGCTGTTGCTAGCCAGCACCCTTCCTTGGAAGCGCTTTCACAGGCGCAGCAACACTGGGGCTTTGCGCTTCTCTAGCCACCAAACGTCACGGTCAGTCTCTTTCCATCTCGTAGACACGAGCTGAGAAATTGCAAACGTCGAGCAATTGCTCAGAGATGAAAAGTGCCAGCACTGAAAGCTCTTGCTAGCCAGCACCCTTCCTTGGAAGTGCTTTTGTAGGCCTAAGAACACTGGGGCTCTGGGCTTCTCTAGCCACCTAATCTTCTGCTCATCCTCTCGCGCACTCTAAAGAGAGCTCAGGTGAGAAATTGCAAATGTCGAGCAATTGCTCAGAGATGAAAAGTGCCAGCACTGAAAGCTGTTGCTAGCCAGCACCCTTCCTTGGAAGCGCTTTCACAGGCGCAGCAACACTGGGGCTTTGCGCTTCTCTAGCCACCAAACGTCACGGTCACTATCTCTCCGTCTTGTAGACACGAGCTGAGAAATTGCAAACGTCGAGCAATTGCTCAGAGATGAAAAGTGCCAGCACTGAAAGCTCTTGCTAGCCAGCACCCTTCCTTGGAAGCGCTTTTGTAGCCCTAAGAACACTGGGGCTCTGGGCTTCTCTAGCCACCTAATCTTCTGCTCATCCTCTCGCGCACTCTAAAGAGAGCTCAGGTGAGAAATTGCAAACGTCGAGCAATTGCTCAGAGATGAAAAGTGCCAGCACTGAAAGCTCTTGCTAGCCAGCACCCTTCCTTGGAAGCGCTTTCACAGGCGCAGCAACACTGGGGCTTTGCGCTTCTCTAGCCACCAAACGTCACGGTCAGTCTCTTTCCATCTCGTAGACACGAGCTGAGAAATTGCAAACGTCGAGCAATTGCTCAGAGATGAAAAGTGCCAGCACTGAAAGCTCTTGCTAGCCAGCACCCTTCCTTGGAAGCGCTTTTGTAGCCCTAAGAACACTGGGGCTCTGGGCTTCTCGAGCCACCTAATCTTCTGCTCATCCTCTCGCGCACTCTAAAGAGAGCTCAGGTGAGAAATTGCAAAGGTCGAGCAATTGCTCAGAGATGAAAAGTGCCAGCACTGAAAGCTCTTGCTAGCCAGCACCCTTCCTTGGAAGTGCTTTTGTAGGCCTAAGAACACTGGGGCTCTGGGCTTCTCTAGCCACCTAATCTTCTGCTCATCCTCTCGCACACTCTAAAGAGAGCTCAGGTGAGAAATTGCAAATGTCGAGCAATTGCTCAGAGATGAAAAGTGCCAGCACTGAAAGCTGTTGCTAGCCAGCACCCTTCCTTGGAAGCGCTTTCACAGGCGCAGCAACACTGGGGCTTTGCGCTTCTCTACCCACCAAATGTCACGGTCATTCTCTTTCCGTCTCGTAGACACGAGCTGAGAAATTGCAAACGTCGAGCAATTGCTCAGAGATGAAAAGTGCCAGCACTGAAAGCTCTTGCTAGCCAGCACCCTTCCTTGGAAGTGCTTTTGTAGGCCTAAGAACACTGGGGCTCTGGGCTTCTCTAGCCACCTAATCTTCTGCTCATCCTCTCGCGCACTCTAAAGAGAGCTTAGGTGAGAAATTACAAATGTCGAGCAATTGCTCAGAGATGAAAAGTGCCAGCACTGAAAGCTCTTGCTAGCCAGCACCCTTCCTTGGAAGCGCTTTCACAGGCGCAGCAACACTGGGGCTTTGCGCTTCTCTAGCCACCAAACGTCACGATCATTCTCTTTCCATCTCGTAGACACGAGCTGAGAAATTGCAAACGTCGAGCAATTGCTCAGAGATGAAAAGTGCCAGCACTGAAAGCTCTTGCTAGCCAGCACCCTTCCTTGGAAACGCTCTTGTAGCCCTTAGAACACTGGGGCTCTGGGCTTCTCTAGCCACCTCATCTTCTGCTCATCCTCTCACGCACTCTAAAGAGAGCTCAGGTGAGAAATTGCAAATGTCGAGCAATTGCTCAGAGATGAAAAGTGCCAGCACTGAAAGCTGTTGCTAGCCAGCACCCTTCCTTGGAAGCGCTTTCACAGGCGCAGCAACACTGGGGCTTTGCGCTTCTCTAGCCACCAAACGTCACGGTCACTATCTCTCCGTCTTGTAGACACGAGGTGAGAAATTGCAAACGTCGAGCAATTGCTCAGAGATGAAAAGTGCCAGCACTGAAAGCTCTTGCTAGCCAGCACCCTTCCTTGGAAGCGCTTTTGTAGCCCTAAGAACACTGGGGCTCTGGGCTTGTCTAGCCACCTAATCTTCTGCTCATCCTCTCGCGCACTCTAAAGAGAGCTCAGGTGAGAAATTGCAAACGTCGAGCAATTGCTCAGAGATGAAAAGTGCCAGCACTGAAAGCTGTTGCTAGCCAGCACCCTTCCTTGGAAGCGCTTTCACAGGCGCAGCAACACTGGGGCTTTGCGCTTCTCTAGCCACCAAACGTCACGGTCAGTCTCTTTCCATCTCGTAGACACGAGCTGAGAAATTGCAAACGTCGAGCAATTGCTCAGAGATGAAAAGTGCCAGCACTGAAAGCTCTTGCTAGCCAGCACCCTTCCTTGGAAGTGCTTTTGTAGGCCTAAGAACACTGGGGCTCTGGGCTTCTCTAGCCACCTAATCTTCTGCTCATCCTCTCGCGCACTCTAAAGAGAGCTCAGGTGAGAAATTGCAAATGTCGAGCAATTGCTCAGAGATGAAAAGTGCCAGCACTGAAAGCTGTTGCTAGCCAGCACCCTTCCTTGGAAGCGCTTTCACAGGCGCAGCAACACTGGGGCTTTGCGCTTCTCTAGCCACCAAACGTCACGGTCACTATCTCTCCGTCTTGTAGACACGAGCTGAGAAATTGCAAACGTCGAGCAATTGCTCAGAGATGAAAAGTGCCAGCACTGAAAGCTCTTGCTAGCCAGCACCCTTCCTTGGAAGCGCTTTTGTAGCCCTAAGAACAGTGGGGCTCTGGGCTTCTCTAGCCACCTAATCTTCTGCTCATCCTCTCGCGCACTCTAAAGAGAGCTCAGGTGAGAAATTGCAAACGTCGAGCAATTGCTCAGAGATGAAAAGTGCCAGCACTGAAAGCTCTTGCTAGCCAGCACCCTTCCTTGGAAGCGCTTTCACAGGCGCAGCAACACTGGGGCTTTGCGCTTCTCTAGCCACCAAACGTCACGGTCAGTCTCTTTCCATCTCGTAGACACGAGCTGAGAAATTGCAAACGTCGAGCAATTGCTCAGAGATGAAAAGTGCCAGCACTGAAAGCTCTTGCTAGCCAGCACCCTTCCTTGGAAGCGCTTTTGTAGCCCTAAGAACACTGGGGCTCTGGGCTTCTCTAGCCACCTAATCTTCTGCTCATCCTCTCGCGCACTCTAAAGAGAGCTCAGGTGAGAAATTGCAAAGGTCGAGCAATTGCTCAGAGATGAAAAGTGCCAGCACTGAAAGCTCTTGCTAGCCAGCACCCTTCCTTGGAAGTGCTTTTGTAGGCCTAAGAACACTGGGGCTCTGGGCTTCTCTAGCCACCTAATCTTCTGCTCATCCTCTCGCACACTCTAAAGAGAGCTCAGGTGAGAAATTGCAAATGTCGAGCAATTGCTCAGAGATGAAAAGTGCCAGCACTGAAAGCTGTTGCTAGCCAGCACCCTTCCTTGGAAGCGCTTTCACAGGCGCAGCAACACTGGGGCTTTGCGCTTCTCTACCCACCAAATGTCACGGTCATTCTCTTTCCGTCTCGTAGACACGAGCTGAGAAATTGCAAACGTCGAGCAATTGCTCAGAGATGAAAAGTGCCAGCACTGAAAGCTCTTGCTAGCCAGCACCCTTCCTTGGAAGTGCTTTTGTAGGCCTAAGAACACTGGGGCTCTGGGCTTCTCTAGCCACCTAATCTTCTGCTCATCCTCTCGCGCACTCTAAAGAGAGCTTAGGTGAGAAATTACAAATGTCGAGCAATTGCTCAGAGATGAAAAGTGCCAGCACTGAAAGCTCTTGCTAGCCAGCACCCTTCCTTGGAAGCGCTTTCACAGGCGCAGCAACACTGGGGCTTTGCGCTTCTCTAGCCACCAAACGTCACGATCATTCTCTTTCCATCTCGTAGACACGAGCTGAGAAATTGCAAACGTCGAGCAATTGCTCAGAGATGAAAAGTGCCAGCACTGAAAGCTCTTGCTAGCCAGCACCCTTCCTTGGAAACGCTCTTGTAGCCCTTAGAACACTGGGGCTCTGGGCTTCTCTAGCCACCTCATCTTCTGCTCATCCTCTCACGCACTCTAAAGAGAGCTCAGGTGAGAAATTGCAAACGTCGAGCAATTGCTCAGAGATGAAAAGTGCCAGCACTGAAAGCTGTTGCTAGCCAGCACCCTTCCTTGGAAGCGCTTTCACAGGCGCAGCAACACTGGGGCTTTGCGCTTCTCTAGCCACCAAACGTCACGGTCAGTCTCTTTCCATCTCGTAGACACGAGCTGAGAAATTGCAAACGTCGAGCAATTGCTCAGAGATGAAAAGTGCCAGCACTGAAAGCTCTTGCTAGCCAGCACCCTTCCTTGGAAGTGCTTTTGTAGGCCTAAGAACACTGGGGCTCTGGGCTTCTCTAGCCACCTAATCTTCTGCTCATCCTCTCGCGCACTCTAAAGAGAGCTCAGGTGAGAAATTGCAAATGTCGAGCAATTGCTCAGAGATGAAAAGTGCCAGCACTGAAAGCTGTTGCTAGCCAGCACCCTTCCTTGGAAGCGCTTTCACAGGCGCAGCAACACTGGGGCTTTGCGCTTCTCTAGCCACCAAACGTCACGGTCACTATCTCTCCGTCTTGTAGACACGAGCTGAGAAATTGCAAACGTCGAGCAATTGCTCAGAGATGAAAAGTGCCAGCACTGAAAGCTCTTGCTAGACAGCACCCTTCCTTGGAAGCGCTTTCACAGGCGCAGCAACACTGGGGCTTTGCGCTTCTCTAGCCACCAAACGTCACGGTCATTCTCTTTCCGTCTCGTAGACACGAACTGAGAGATTGCAAACGTCCAGCAATTGCTCAGAGGTGAAAAGTGCCAGCACTGAAAGCTCTTGCTAGCCAGCACCCTTCCTTGGAAGCGCTTTTGTAGGCCTAAGAACACTGGGGCTTTGCGCTTCTCTAGCCACCAAACGTCACGGTCGTTCTCTTTCCATATTGTAGACACGAGCTGAGAGATTGCAAAGGTCGAGCAATTGCTCAGAGATGAAAAGTGCCAGCACTGAAAGCTGTTGCTAGCCAGCACCCTTCCTTGGAAGCGCTTTTGTAGCCCTAAGAACACTGGGGCTCTGGGCTTCTCTAGCCACCTAATCTTCTGCTCATCCTCTCGCGCACTCTAAAGAGAGCTCAGGTGAGAAATTGCAAACGTCGAGCAATTGCTCAGAGATGAAAAGTGCCAGCACTGAAAGCTGTTGCTAGCCAGCACCCTTCCTTGGAAGCGCTTTCACAGGCGCAGTAACACTGGGGCTTTGCGCTTCTCTAGCCACCAAATGTCACGGTCAGTCTCTTTCCATCTCGTAGACACGAGCTGAGAAATTGCAAACGTCGAGCAATTGCTCAGAGATGAAAAGTGCCAGCACTGAAAGCTCTTGCTAGCCAGCACCCTTCCTTGGAAGTGCTTTTGTAGGCCTAAGAACACTGGGGCTCTGGGCTTCTCTAGCCACCTAATCTTCTGCTCATCCTCTCGCACACTCTAAAGAGAGCTCAGGTGAGAAATTGCAAATGTCGAGCAATTGCTCAGAGATGAAAAGTGCCAGCACTGAAAGCTGTTGCTAGCCAGCACCCTTCCTTGGAAGCGCTTTCACAGGCGCAGCAACACTGGGGCTTTGCGCTTCTCTAGCCACCAAACGTCACGCTCACTATCTCTCCGTCTTGTAGACACGAGCTGAGAAATTGCAAACGTCGAGCAATTGCTCAGAGATGAAAAGTGCCAGCACTGAAAGCTCTTGCTAGCCAGCACCCTTCCTTGGAAGCGCTTTTGTAGCCCTAAGAACAGTGGGGCTCTGGGCTTCTCTAGCCACCTAATCTTCTGCTCATCCTCTCGCGCACTCTAAAGAGAGCTCAGGTGAGAAATTGCAAACGTCGAGCAATTGCTCAGAGATGAAAAGTGCCAGCACTGAAAGCTGTTGCTAGCCAGCACCCTTCCTTGGAAGCGCTTTCACAGGCGCAGCAACACTGGGGCTTTGCGCTTCTCTAGCCACCAAACGTCACGGTCATTCTCTTTCCATCTCGTAGACACGAGCTGAGAAATTGCAAACGTCGAGCAATTGCTCAGAGATGAAAAGTGCCAGCACTGAAAGCTCTTGCTAGCCAGCACCCTTCCTTGGAAGCGCTTTTGTAGCCCTAAGAACACTGGGGCTCTGGGCTTCTCTAGCCACCTAATCTTCTGCTCATCCTCTCGCGCACTCTAAAGAGAGCTCAGGTGAGAAATTACAAATGTCGAGCAATTGCTCAGAGATGAAAAGTGCCAGCACTGAAAGCTGTTGCTAGCCAGCACCCTTCCTTGGAAGCGCTTTCACAGGCGCAGCAACACTGGGACTTTGCGCTTCTCTAGCCACCAAACGTCACGATCATTCTCTTTCCATCTCGTAGACACGAGCTGAGAGATTGCAAACGTCGAGCAATTGCTCAGAGATGAAAAGTGCCATCACTGAAAGCTCTTGCTAGCCAGCACCCTTCCTTGGAAACGCTCTTGTAGCCCTTAGAACACTGGGGCTCTGGGCTTCTCTAGCCACGTAATCTTCTGCTCATCCTCTCGCGCACTCTAAAGAGAGCTCAGGTGAGAAATTGCAAACGTCGAGCAATTGCTCAGAGATGAAAAGTGCCAGCACTGAAAGCTGTTGCTAGCCAGCACCCTTCCTTGGAAGCGCTTTCACAGGCGCAGCAAGACTGGGGCTTTGCGCTTCTCTAGCCACCAAACGTCACGGTCAGTCTCTTTCCATCTCGTAGACAGGAGCTGAGAAATTGCAAACGTCGAGCAATTGCTCAGAGATGAAAAGTGCCAGCACTGAAAGCTCTTGCTAGCCAGCACCCTTCCTTGGAAGTGCTTTTGTAGGCCTAAGAACACTGGGGCTCTGGGCTTCTCTAGCCACCTAATCTTCTGCTCATCCTCTCGCGCACTCTAAAGAGAGCTCAGGTGAGAAATTGCAAATGTCGAGCAATTGCTCAGAGATGAAAAGTGCCATCACTGAAAGCTCTTGCTAGCCAGCACCCTTCCTTGGAAGCGCTTTCACAGGCGCAGCAACACTGGGGCTTTGCGCTTCTCTAGCCACCAAACGTCATGGTCAGTCTCTTTCCATCTCGTAGACACGAGCTGAGAAATTGCAAACGTCGAGCAATTGCTCAGAGATGAAAAGTGCCAGCACTGAAAGCTCTTGCTAGCCAGCACCCTTCCTTGGAAGTGCTTTTGTAGGCCTAAGAACACTGGGGCTCTGGGCTTCTCTAGCCACCTAATCTTCTGCTCATCCTCTCGCGCACTCTAAAGAGAGCTCAGGTGAGAAATTGCAAATGTCGAGCAATTGCTCAGAGATGAAAAGTGCCAGCACTGAAAGCTCTTGCTAGCCAGCACCCTTCCTTGGAAGCGCTTTCACAGGCGCAGCAACACTGGGGCTTTGCGCTTCTCTAGCCACCAAACGTCACGGTCACTATCTCTCCGTCTTGTAGACACGAGCTGAGAAATTGCAAACGTCGAGCAATTGCTCAGAGATGAAAAGTGCCAGCACTGAAAGCTCTTGCTAGCCAGCACCCTTCCTTGGAAGCGCTTTTGTAGCCCTAAGAACACTGGGGCTCTGGGCTTCTCTAGCCACCTAATCTTCTGCTCATCCTCTCGCGCACTCTAAAGAGAGCTCAGGTGAGAAATTGCAAACGTCGAGCAATTGCTCAGAGATGAAAAGTGCCAGCACTGAAAGCTGTTGCTAGCCAGCACCCTTCCTTGGAAGCGCTTTCACAGGCGCAGCAACACTGGGGCTTTGCGCTTCTCTACCCACCAAACGTCACGGTCACTATCTCTCTGTCTCGTAGACACGAACTGAGAGATTGCAAACGTCGAGCAATTGCTCAGAGATGAAAAGTGCCAGCACTGAAAGCTCTTGCTAGCCAGCACCCTTCCTTGGAAGCGCTTTTGTAGCCCTAAGAACACTGGGGCTCTGGGCTTCTCTAGCCACCTAATCTTCTGCTCATCCTCTCGCGCACTCTAAAGAGAGCTCAGGTGAGAAATTGCAAACGTCGAGCAATTGCTCAGAGATGAAAAGTGCCAGCACTGAAAGCTGTTGCTAGCCAGCACCCTTCCTTGGAAGCGCTTTCACAGGCGCAGCAACACTGGGGCTTTGCGCTTCTCTAGCCACCAAACGTCACGGTCATTCTCTTTCCATCTCGTAGACACGAGCTGAGAAATTGCAAACGTCGAGCAATTGCTCAGAGATGAAAAGTGCCAGCACTGAAAGCTCTTGCTAGCCAGCACCCTTCCTTGGAAGTGCTTTTGTAGGCCTAAGAACACTGGGGCTCTGGGCTTCTCTAGCCACCTAATCTTCTGCTCATCCTCTCGCGCACTCTAAAGAGAGCTCAGGTGAGAAATTGCAAAGGTCGAGCAATTGCTCAGAGATGAAAAGTGCCAGCACTGAAAGCTGTTGCTAGCCAGCACCCTTCCTTGGAAGCGCTTTCACAGGCGCAGCAACACTGGGGCTTTGCGCTTCTCTACCCACCAAACGTCACGGTCACTATCTCTCCGTCTCGTAGACACGAGCTGAGAGATTGCAAACGTCGAGCAATTGCTCAGAGATGAAAAGTGCCAGCACTGAAAGCTCTTGCTAGCCAGCACCCTTCCTTGGAAGCGCTTTTGTAGCCCTAAGAACAGTGGGGCTCTGGGCTTCTCTAGCCACCTAATCTTCTGCTCATCCTCTCGCGCACTCTAAAGAGAGCTCAGGTGAGAAATTGCAAACGTCGAGCAATTGCTCAGAGATGAAAAGTGCCAGCACTGAAAGCTGTTGCTAGCCAGCACCCTTCCTTGGAAGCGCTTTCACAGGCGCAGCAACACTGGGGCTTTGCGCTTCTCTAGCCACCAAACGTCACGGTCAGTCTCTTTCCATCTCGTAGACACGAGCTGAGAAATTGCAAACGTCGAGCAATTGCTCAGAGATGAAAAGTGCCAGCACTGAAAGCTCTTGCTAGCCAGCACCCTTCCTTGGAAGCGCTTTTGTAGCCCTAAGAACACTGGGGCTCTGGGCTTCTCTAGCCACCTAATCTTCTGCTCATCCTCTCGCGCACTCTAAAGAGAGCTCAGGTGAGAAATTGCAAACGTCGAGCAATTGCTCAGAGATGAAAAGTGCCAGCACTGAAAGCTGTTGCTAGCCAGCACCCTTCCTTGGAAGCGCTTTCACAGGCGCAGTAACACTGGGGCTTTGCGCTTCTCTACCCACCAAATGTCACGGTCAGTCTCTTTCCATCTCGTAGACACGAGCTGAGAAATTGCAAACGTCGAGCAATTGCTCAGAGATGAAAAGTGCCAGCACTGAAAGCTCTTGCTAGCCAGCACCCTTCCTTGGAAGCACTTTTGTAGGCCTAAGAACACTGGGGCTCTGGGCTTCTCTAGCCACCTAATCTTCTGCTCATCCTCTCGCGCACTCTAAAGAGAGCTCAGGTGAGAAATTGCAAAGGTCGAGCAATTGCTCAGAGATGAAAAGTGCCAGCACTGAAAGCTCTTGCTAGCCAGCACCCTTCCTTGGAAGTGCTTTTGTAGGCCTAAGAACACTGGGGCTCTGGGCTTCTCTAGCCACCTAATCTTCTGCTCATCCTCTCGCACACTCTAAAGAGAGCTCAGGTGAGAAATTGCAAATGTCGAGCAATTGCTCAGAGATGAAAAGTGCCAGCACTGAAAGCTGTTGCTAGCCAGCACCCTTCCTTGGAAGCGCTTTCACAGGCGCAGCAACACTGGGGCTTTGCGCTTCTCTACCCACCAAATGTCACGGTCATTCTCTTTCCGTCTCGTAGACACGAGCTGAGAAATTGCAAACGTCGAGCAATTGCTCAGAGATGAAAAGTGCCAGCACTGAAAGCTCTTGCTAGCCAGCACCCTTCCTTGGAAGTGCTTTTGTAGGCCTAAGAACACTGGGGCTCTGGGCTTCTCTAGCCACCTAATCTTCTGCTCATCCTCTCGCGCACTCTAAAGAGAGCTCAGGTGAGAAATTGCAAACGTCGAGCAATTGCTCAGAGATGAAAAGTGCCAGCACTGAAAGCTGTTGCTAGCCAGCACCCTTCCTTGGAAGCGCTTTCACAGGCGCAGCAACACTGGGGCTTTGCGCTTCTCTAGCCACCAAACGTCACGGTCAGTCTCTTTCCATCTCGTAGACACGAGCTGAGAAATTGCAAACGTCGAGCAATTGCTCAGAGATGAAAAGTGCCAGCACTGAAAGCTCTTGCTAGCCAGCACCCTTCCTTGGAAGTGCTTTTGTAGGCCTAAGAACACTGGGGCTCTGGGCTTCTCTAGCCACCTAATCTTCTGCTCATCCTCTCGCGCACTCTAAAGAGAGCTCAGGTGAGAAATTGCAAATGTCGAGCAATTGCTCAGAGATGAAAAGTGCCAGCACTGAAAGCTGTTGCTAGCCAGCACCCTTCCTTGGAAGCGCTTTCACAGGCGCAGCAACACTGGGGCTTTGCGCTTCTCTAGCCACCAAACGTCACGGTCACTATCTCTCCGTCTTGTAGACACGAGCTGAGAAATTGCAAACGTCGAGCAATTGCTCAGAGATGAAAAGTGCCAGCACTGAAAGCTCTTGCTAGCCAGCAGCCTTCCTTGGAAGCGCTTTTGTAGGCCTAAGAACACTGGGGCTCTGGGCTTCTCTAGCCACCTAATATTCTGCTCATCCTCTCGCGCACTCTAAAGAGAGCTCAGGTGAGAAATTGCAAACGTCGAGCAATTGCTCAGAGATGAAAAGTGCCAGCACTGAAAGCTGTTGCTAGCCAGCACCCTTCCTTGGAAGCGCTTTCACAGGCGCAGCAACACTGGGGCTTTGCGCTTCTCTAGCCACCAAACGTCACGGTCAGTCTCTTTCCATCTCGTAGACACGAGCTGAGAAATTGCAAACGTCGAGCAATTGCTCAGAGATGAAAAGTGCCAGCACTGAAAGCTCTTGCTAGCCAGCACCCTTCCTTGGAAGCGCTTTTGTAGCCCTAAGAACACTGGGGCTCTGGGCTTCTCTAGCCACCTAATCTTCTGCTCATCCTCTCGCGCACTCTAAAGAGAGCTCAGGTGAGAAATTGCAAAGGTCGAGCAATTGCTCAGAGATGAAAAGTGCCAGCACTGAAAGCTGTTGCTAGCCAGCACCCTTCCTTGGAAGCGCTTTCACAGGCGCAGCAACACTGGGGCTTTGCGCTTCTCTAGCCACCAAACGTCACGGTCACTATCTCTCTCCGTCTTGTAGACACGAGCTGAGAAATTGCAAACGTCGAGCAATTGCTCAGAGATGAAAAGTGCCAGCACTGAAAGCTCTTGCTAGCCAGCACCCTTCCTTGGAAGCGCTTTTGTAGGCCTAAGAACACTGGGGCTTTGCGCTTCTCTAGCCACCAAACGTCACGGTCGTTCTCTTTCCATATTGTAGACACGAGCTGAGAGATTGCAAACGTCGAGCAATTGCTCAGAGATGAAAAGTGCCAGCACTGAAAGCTCTTGCTAGCCAGCACCCTTCCTTGGAAGCGCTTTTGTAGCCCTAAGAACACTGGGGCTCTGGGCTTCTCTAGCCACCTAATCTTCTGCTCATCCTCTCGCGCACTCTAAAGAGAGCTCAGGTGAGAAATTGCAAACGTCGAGCAATTGCTCAGAGATGAAAAGTGCCAGCAGTGAAAGCTGTTGCTAGCCAGCACCCTTCCTTGGAAGCGCTTTCACAGGCGCAGCAACACTGGGGCTTTGCGCTTCTCTAGCCACCAAACGTCACGGTCATTCTCTTTCCATCTCGTAGACACGAGCTGAGAGATTGCAAAGGTCGAGCAATTGCTCAGAGATGAAAAGTGCCATCACTGAAAGCTCTTGCTAGCCAGCACCCTTCCTTGGAAGCGCTTTTGTAACCCTAAGAACAGTGGGGCTCTGGGCTTCTCTAGCCACCTCATCTTCTGCTCATCCTCTCGTGCACTCTAAAGAGAGCTCAGGTGAGAAATTGCAAAGGTCGAGCAATTGCTCAGAGATGAAAAGTGCCAGCACTGAAAGCTGTTGCTAGCCAGCACCCTTCCTTGGAAGCGCTTTCACAGGCGCAGCAACACTGGGGCTTTGCGCTTCTCTAGCCACCAAACGTCACGGTCATTCTCTTTCCATCTCGTAGACACGAGCTGAGAGATTGCAAACGTCGAGCAATTGCTCAGAGATGAAAAGTGCCAGCACTGAAAGCTCTTGCTAGCCAGCACCCTTCCTTGGAAACGCTCTTGTAGCCCTTAGAACACTGGGGCTCTGGGCTTCTCTAGCCACGTAATCTTCTGCTCATCCTCTCACGCACTCTAAAGAGAGCTCAGGTGAGAAATTGCAAAGGTCGAGCAATTGCTCAGAGATGAAAAGTGCCAGCACTGAAAGCTGTTGCTAGCCAGCACCCTTCCTTGGAAGCGCTTTTGTAGGCCTAAGAACACTGGGGCTCTGGGCTTCTCTAGCCACCTAATCTTCTGCTCATCCTCTCTCGTACTCTAACGAGAGCTCTGGTGAGAAATTACAAATGTCGAGCAATTGCTCAGAGATGAAAAGTGCCAGCACTGAAAGCTCTTGCTAGCCAGCACCCTTCCTTGGAAACGCTCTTGTAGCCCTAAGAACACTGGGGCTCTGGGCTTCTCTAGCCACCTAATCTTCTGCTCATCCTCTCGCGCACTCTAAAGAGAGCTCAGGTGAGAAATTGCAAAGGTCGAGCAATTGCTCAGAGATGAAAAGTGCCAGCACTGAAAGCTCTTGCAAGCCAGCACCCTTCCTTGGAAGCGCTTTCACAGGCGCAGCAACACTGGGGCTTTGCGCTTCTCTAGCCACCAAACGTCACGGTCACTATCTCTCCGTCTTGTAGACACGAGCTGAGAGATTGCAAAGGTCGAGCAATTGCTCAGAGATGAAAAGTGCCAGCACTGAAAGCTCTTGCTAGCCAGCACCCTTCCTTGGAAACGCTCTTGTAGGCCTAAGAACACTGGGGCTCTGGGCTTCTCTAGCCACCTCATCTTCTGCTCATCCTCTCGCGCACTCTAAAGAGAGTTCAGGTGAGAAATTGCAAACGTCCAGCAATTGCTCAGAGATGAAAAGTGCCAGCACTGAAAGCTGTTGCCAGACAGCACCCTTCCTTGGAAGCGCTTTCACAGGCGCAGCAACACTGGGGCTTTGCGCTTCTCTAGCCACCAAACGTCACGCTCACTATCTCTCTCCGTCTCGTAGACACGAGCTGAGACGTTGCAAAGGTCGAGCAATTGCTCAGAGATGAAAAGTGCCAGCACTGAAAGCTCTTGCTAGCCAGCACCCTTCCTTGGAAACGCTCTTGTAGGCCTAAGAACACTGGGGCTCTGTGTTTCTCTAGCCACCTAATCTTCTGCTCATCCTCTCGCGCACTCTAAAGAGAGCTCAGGTGAGAAATTGCAAAGGTCGAGCAATTGCTCAGAGATGAAAAGTGCCATCACTGAAAGCTCTTGCTAGCCAGCACCCTTCCTTGGAAGCGCTTTCACAGGCGCAGCAACACTGGGGCTTTGCGCTTCTCTAGCCACCAAATGTCACGGTCATTCTCTTTCCATCTCGTAGACACGAGCTGAGAAATTGCAAACGTCGAGCAATTGCTCAGAGATGAAAAGTGCCAGCACTGAAAGCTCTTGCTAGGCAGCACCCTTCCTTGGAAACGCTATTGTAGCCCTTAGAACACTGGGGCTCTGGGCTTCTCGAGCCACCTAATCTTCTGCTCATCCTCTCGCGCACTCTAAAGAGAGCTCAGGTGAGAAATTGCAAACATCGAGGAATTGCTCAGAGATGAAAAGTGCCAGCACTGAAAGCTGTTGCTAGCCAGCACCCTTCCTTGGAAGCGCTTTCACAGGCGCAGCAACACTGGGGCTTTGCGCTTCTCTACCCACCAAACGTCACGGTCACTATCTCTCCGTGTCGTAGACACGAGCTGAGAGATTGCAAAGGTCGAGCAATTGCTCAGAGATGAAAAGTGCCAGCACTGAAAGCTGTTGCTAGCCAGCACCCTTCCTTGCAAGCGCTCTTGTAGGCCTAAGAACACTGGGGCTCTGGGCTTCTCTAGCCACCTAATCTTCTGCTCATCCTCTCGCGCACTCTAAAGAGAGCTCAGGTGAGAAATTGCAAACGTCGAGCAATTGCTCAGAGGTGAAAAGTGCCAGCACTGAAAGCTGTTGCTAGCCAGCACCCTTCCTTGGAAGCGCTTTCACAGGCGCAGCAACACTGGGGCTTTGCGCTTCTCTACCCACCAAACGTCACGGTCAGTCTCTTTCCATCTCGTAGACACGAGCTGAGAAATTGCAAACGTCGAGCAATTGCTCAGAGATGAAAAGTGCCAGCACTGAAAGCTCTTGCTAGCCAGCACCCTTCCTTGGAAGTGCTTTTGTAGGCCTAAGAACACTGGGGCTCTGGGCTTCTCTAGCCACCTAATCTTCTGCTCATCCTCTCGCGCACTCTAAAGAGAGCTCAGGTGAGAAATTGCAAATGTCGAGCAATTGCTCAGAGATGAAAAGTGCCAGCACTGAAAGCTGTTGCTAGCCAGCACCCTTCCTTGGAAGCGCTTTCACAGGCGCAGCAACACTGGGGCTTTGCGCTTCTCTAGCCACCAAACGTCACGGTCAGTCTCTTTCCATCTCGTAGACACGAGCTGAGAAATTGCAAACGTCGAGCAATTGCTCAGAGATGAAAAGTGCCAGCACTGAAAGCTCTTGCTAGCCAGCACCCTTCCTTGGAAGTGCTTTTGTAGGCCTAAGAACACTGGGGCTCTGGGCTTCTCTAGCCACCTAATCTTCTGCTCATCCTCTCGCGCACTCTAAAGAGAGCTCAGGTGAGAAAATGCAAATGTCGAGCAATTGCTCAGAGATGAAAAGTGCCAGCACTGAAAGCTGTTGCTAGCCAGCACCCTTCCTTGGAAGCGCTTTCACAGGCGCAGCAACACTGGGGCTTTGCGCTTCTCTAGCCACCAAACGTCATGGTCAGTCTCTTTCCATCTCGTAGACACGAGCTGAGAAATTGCAAACGTCGAGCAATTGCTCAGAGATGAAAAGTGCCAGCACTGAAAGCTCTTGCTAGCCAGCACCCTTCCTTGGAAGTGCTTTTGTAGGCCTAAGAACAGTGGGGCTCTGGGCTTCTCTAGCCACCTAATCTTCTGCTCATCCTCTCGCGCACTCTAAAGAGAGCTCAGGTGAGAAATTGCAAATGTCGAGCAATTGCTCAGAGATGAAAAGTGCCAGCACTGAAAGCTGTTGCTAGCCAGCACCCTTCCTTGGAAGCGCTTTCACAGGCGCAGCAACACTGGGGCTTTGCGCTTCTCTAGCCACCAAACGTCACGGTCACTATCTCTCCGTCTTGTAGACACGAGCTGAGAAATTGCAAACGTCGAGCAATTGCTCAGAGATGAAAAGTGCCAGCACTGAAAGCTCTTGCTAGCCAGCACCCTTCCTTGGAAGCGCTTTTGTAGCCCTAAGAACACTGGGGCTCTGGGCTTCTCTAGCCACCTAATCTTCTGCTCATCCTCTCGCGCACTCTAAAGAGAGCTCAGGTGAGAAATTGCAAACGTCGAGCAATTGCTCAGAGATGAAAAGTGCCAGCACTGAAAGCTGTTGCTAGCCAGCACCCTTCCTTGGAAGCGCTTTCACAGGCGCAGCAACACTGGGGCTTTGCGCTTCTCTAGCCACCAAACGTCACGGTCGTTCTCTTTCCATATTGTAGACACGAGCTGAGAGATTGCAAACGTCGAGCAATTGCTCAGAGATGAAAAGTGCCAGCACTGAAAGCTCTTGCTAGCCAGCACCCTTCCTTGGAAGCGCTTTTGTAGCCCTAAGAACACTGGGGCTCTGGGCTTCTCTAGCCACCTAATCTTCTGCTCATCCTCTCGCGCACTCTAAAGAGAGCTCAGGTGAGAAATTGCAAACGTCGAGCAATTGCTCAGAGATGAAAAGTGCCAGCACTGAAAGCTGTTGCTAGCCAGCACCCTTCCTTGGAAGCGCTTTCACAGGCGCAGCAACACTGGGGCTTTGCGCTTCTCTAGCCACCAAACGTCACGGTCAGTCTCTTTCCATCTCGTAGACACGAGCTGAGAAATTGCAAACGTCGAGCAATTGCTCAGAGATGAAAAGTGCCAGCACTGAAAGCTCTTGCTAGCCAGCACCCTTCCTTGGAAGTGCTTTTGTAGGCCTAAGAACACTGGGGCTCTGGGCTTCTCTAGCCACCTAATCTTCTGCTCATCCTCTCGCGCACTCTAAAGAGAGCTCAGGTGAGAAATTGCAAATGTCGAGCAATTGCTCAGAGATGAAAAGTGCCAGCACTGAAAGCTGTTGCTAGCCAGCACCCTTCCTTGGAAGCGCTTTCACAGGCGCAGCAACACTGGGGCTTTGCGCTTCTCTACCCACCAAATGTCACGGTCATTCTCTTTCCGTCTCGTAGACACGAGCTGAGAAATTGCAAACGTCGAGCAATTGCTCAGAGATGAAAAGTGCCAGCACTGAAAGCTCTTGCTAGCCAGCACCCTTCCTTGGAAGTGCTTTTGTAGGCCTAAGAACACTGGGGCTCTGGGCTTCTCTAGCCACCTAATCTTCTGCTCATCCTCTCGCGCACTCTAAAGAGAGCTTAGGTGAGAAATTACAAATGTCGAGCAATTGCTCAGAGATGAAAAGTGCCAGCACTGAAAGCTCTTGCTAGCCAGCACCCTTCCTTGGAAGCGCTTTCACAGGCGCAGCAACACTGGGGCTTTGCGCTTCTCTAGCCACCAAACGTCACGATCATTCTCTTTCCATCTCGTAGACACGAGCTGAGAAATTGCAAACGTCGAGCAATTGCTCAGAGATGAAAAGTGCCATCACTGAAAGCTCTTGCTAGCCAGCACCCTTCCTTGGAAACGCTCTTGTAGCCCTTAGAACACTGGGGCTCTGGGCTTCTCTAGCCACCTCATCTTCTGCTCATCCTCTCACGCACTCTAAAGAGAGCTCAGGTGAGAAATTGCAAACGTCGAGCAATTGCTCAGAGATGAAAAGTGCCAGCACTGAAAGCTGTTGCTAGCCAGCACCCTTCCTTGGAAGCGCTTTCACAGGCGCAGCAACACTGGGGCTTTGCGCTTCTCTAGCCACCAAACGTCACGGTCAGTCTCTTTCCATCTCGTAGACACGAGCTGAGAAATTGCAAACGTCGAGCAATTGCTCAGAGATGAAAAGTGCCAGCACTGAAAGCTCTTGCTAGCCAGCACCCTTCCTTGGAAGTGCTTTTGTAGGCCTAAGAACACTGGGGCTCTGGGCTTCTCTAGCCACCTAATCTTCTGCTCATCCTCTCGCGCACTCTAAAGAGAGCTCAGGTGAGAAATTGCAAATGTCGAGCAATTGCTCAGAGATGAAAAGTGCCAGCACTGAAAGCTGTTGCTAGCCAGCACCCTTCCTTGGAAGCGCTTTCACAGGCGCAGCAACACTGGGGCTTTGCGCTTCTCTAGCCACCAAACGTCACGGTCACTATCTCTCCGTCTTGTAGACACGAGCTGAGAAATTGCAAACGTCGAGCAATTGCTCAGAGATGAAAAGTGCCAGCACTGAAAGCTCTTGCTAGCCAGCACCCTTCCTTGGAAGCGCTTTTGTAGCCCTAAGAACACTGGGGCTCTGGGCTTCTCTAGCCACCTAATCTTCTGCTCATCCTCTCGCACACTCTAAAGAGAGCTCAGGTGAGAAATTGCAAACGTCGAGCAATTGCTCAGAGATGAAAAGTGCCAGCACTGAAAGCTGTTGCTAGCCAGCACCCTTCCTTGGAAGCGCTTTCACAGGCGCAGCAACACTGGGGCTTTGCGCTTCTCTAGCCACCAAACGTCACGGTCAGTCTCTTTCCATCTCGTAGACACGAGCTGAGAAATTGCAAACGTCGAGCAATTGCTCAGAGATGAAAAGTGCCAGCACTGAAAGCTCTTGCTAGCCAGCACCCTTCCTTGGAAGTGCTTTTGTAGGCCTAAGAACACTGGGGCTCTGGGCTTCTCTAGCCACCTAATCTTCTGCTCATCCTCTCGCGCACTCTAAAGAGAGCTCAGGTGAGAAATTGCAAATGTCGAGCAATTGCTCAGAGATGAAAAGTGCCACCACTGAAAGCTGTTGCTAGCCAGCACCCTTCCTTGGAAGCGCTTTCACAGGCGCAGCAACACTGGGGCTTTGCGCTTCTCTAGCCACCAAACGTCACGGTCACTATCTCTCCGTCTTCTAGACACGAGCTGAGAAATTGCAAACGTCGAGCAATTGCTCAGAGATGAAAAGTGCCAGCACTGAAAGCTCTTGCTAGCCAGCACCCTTCCTTGGAAGCGCTTTTGTAGCCCTAAGAACACTGGGGCTCTGGGCTTCTCTAGCCACCTAATCTTCTGCTCATCCTCTCGCGCACTCTAAAGAGAGCTCAGGTGAGAAATTGCAAACGTCGAGCAATTGCTCAGAGATGAAAAGTGCCAGCACTGAAAGCTGTTGCTAGCCAGCACCCTTCCTTGGAAGCGCTTTCACAGGCGCAGTAACACTGGGGCTTTGCGCTTCTCTAGCCACCAAACGTCACGGTCAGTCTCTTTCCATCTTGTAGACACGAGCTGAGAAATTGCAAACGTCGAGCAATTGCTCAGAGATGAAAAGTGCCAGCACTGAAAGCTCTTGCTAGCCAGCACCCTTCCTTGGAAGCGCTTTTGTAGCCCTAAGAACACTGGGGCTCTGGGCTTCTCTAGCCACCTAATCTTCTGCTCATCCTCTCGCGCACTCTAAAGAGAGCTCAGGTGAGAAATTGCAAAGGTCGAGCAATTGCTCAGAGATGAAAAGTGCCAGCACTGAAAGCTCTTGCTAGCCAGCACCCTTCCTTGGAAGCGCTTTCACAGGCGCAGCAACACTGGGGCTTTGCGCTTCTCTAGCCACCAAACGTCACGGTCACTATCTCTCTCCGTCTTGTAGACACG
Source organism: Sarcoramphus papa (assembly GCA_037962945.1). NCBI lineage: Eukaryota > Metazoa > Chordata > Aves > Accipitriformes > Cathartidae > Sarcoramphus > Sarcoramphus papa. The sequence goes on from CM075588.1 coordinate 19,618,732, forward strand.
AGCTGAGAAATTGCAAACGTCGAGCAATTGCTCAGAGATGAAAAGTGCCAGCACTGAAAGCTCTTGCTAGCCAGCACCCTTCCTTGGAAGCGCTTTTGTAGGCCTAAGAACACTGGGGCTTTGCGCTTCTCTAGCCACCAAACGTCACGGTCGTTCTCTTTCCATATTGTAGACACGAGCTGAGAGATTGCAAACGTCGAGCAATTGCTCAGAGATGAAAAGTGCCAGCACTGAAAGCTCTTGCTAGCCAGCACCCTTCCTTGGAAGCGCTTTTGTAGGCCTAAGAACACTGGGGCTCTGGGCTTCTCTAGCCACCTAATCTTCTGCTCATCCTCTCGCGCACTCTAAAGAGAGCTCAGGTGAGAAATTGCAAACGTCGAGCAATTGCTCAGAGATGAAAAGTGCCAGCAGTGAAAGCTGTTGCTAGCCAGCACCCTTCCTTGGAAGCGCTTTCACAGGCGCAGCAACACTGGGGCTTTGCGCTTCTCTAGCCACCAAACGTCACGGTCATTCTCTTTCCATCTCGTAGACACGAGCTGAGAGATTGCAAAGGTCGAGCAATTGCTCAGAGATGAAAAGTGCCATCACTGAAAGCTCTTGCTAGCCAGCACCCTTCCTTGGAAGCGCTTTTGTAACCCTAAGAACAGTGGGGCTCTGGGCTTCTCTAGCCACCTCATCTTCTGCTCATCCTCTCGTGCACTCTAAAGAGAGCTCAGGTGAGAAATTGCAAAGGTCGAGCAATTGCTCAGAGATGAAAAGTGCCAGCACTGAAAGCTGTTGCTAGCCAGCACCCTTCCTTGGAAGCGCTTTCACAGGCGCAGCAACACTGGGGCTTTGCGCTTCTCTAGCCACCAAACGTCATGGTCATTCTCTTTCCATCTCGTAGACACGAGCTGAGAGATTGCAAACGTCGAGCAATTGCTCAGAGATGAAAAGTGCCAGCACTGAAAGCTCTTGCTAGCCAGCACCCTTCCTTGGAAACGCTCTTGTAGCCCTTAGAACACTGGGGCTCTGGGCTTCTCTAGCCACCTAATCTTCTGCTCATCCTCTCACGCACTCTAAAGAGAGCTCAGGTGAGAAATTGCAAAGGTCGAGCAATTGCTCAGAGATGAAAAGTGCCAGCACTGAAAGCTCTTGCTAGCCAGCACCCTTCCTTGGAAGCGCTTTTGTAGGCCTAAGAACACTGGGGCTCTGGGCTTCTCTAGCCACCTAATCTTCTGCTCATCCTCTCTCGTACTCTAACGAGAGCTCTAGTGAGAAATTACAAATGTCGAGCAATTGCTCAGAGATGAAAAGTGCCAGCACTGAAAGCTCTTGCTAGCCAGCACCCTTCCTTGGAAACGCTCTTGTAGCCCTAAGAACACTGGGGCTCTGGGCTTCTCTAGCCACCTAATCTTCTGCTCATCCTCTCACGCACTCTAAAGAGAGCTCAGGTGAGAAATTGCAAAGGTCGAGCAATTGCTCAGAGATGAAAAGTGCCAGCACTGAAAGCTCTTGCAAGCCAGCACCCTTCCTTGGAAGCGCTTTCACAGGCGCAGCAACACTGGGGCTTTGCGCTTCTCTAGCCACCAAACGTCACGGTCACTATCTCTCCGTCTTGTAGACACGAGCTGAGAGATTGCAAAGGTCGAGCAATTGCTCAGAGATGAAAAGTGCCAGCACTGAAAGCTCTTGCTAGCCAGCACCCTTCCTTGGAAACGCTCTTGTAGGCCTAAGAACACTGGGGCTCTGGGCTTCTCTAGCCACCTCATCTTCTGCTCATCCTCTCGCGCACTCTAAAGAGAGTTCAGGTGAGAAATTGCAAACGTCCAGCAATTGCTCAGAGATGAAAAGTGCCAGCACTGAAAGCTGTTGCCAGACAGCACCCTTCCTTGGAAGCGCTTTCACAGGCGCAGCAACACTGGGGCTTTGCGCTTCTCTAGCCACCAAACGTCACGCTCACTATCTCTCTCCGTCTCGTAGACACGAGCTGAGACGTTGCAAAGGTCGAGCAATTGCTCAGAGATGAAAAGTGCCAGCACTGAAAGCTCTTGCTAGCCAGCACCCTTCCTTGGAAACGCTCTTGTAGGCCTAAGAACACTGGGGCTCTGTGTTTCTCTAGCCACCTAATCTTCTGCTCATCCTCTCGCGCACTCTAAAGAGAGCTCAGGTGAGAAATTGCAAAGGTCGAGCAATTGCTCAGAGATGAAAAGTGCCATCACTGAAAGCTCTTGCTAGCCAGCACCCTTCCTTGGAAGCGCTTTCACAGGCGCAGCAACACTGGGGCTTTGCGCTTCTCTAGCCACCAAACGTCACGATCACTATCTCTCCGTCTCGTAGACACGAGCTGAGAGATCGCAAACGTCCAGCAATTGCTCAGAGATGAAAAGTGCCAGCACTGAAAGCTGTTGCTAGCCAGCACCCTTCCTTGGAAGCGCTTTTGTAGCCCTTAGAACACTGGGGCTCTGGGCTTCTCTAGCCACCTAATCTTCTGCTCATCCTCTCGCGCACTCTAAAGAGAGCTCAGGTGAGAAATTGCAAAGGTCGAGCAATTGCTCAGAGATGAAAAGTGCCAGCACTGAAAGCTCTTGCTAGCCAGCACCCTTCCTTGGAAGCGCTTTCACAGGCGCAGCAACACTGGGGCTTTGCGCTTCTCTAGCCACCAAACGTCACGGTCACTATCTCTCCGTCTCGTAGACACGAACTGAGAGATTGCAAACGTCCAGCAATTGCTCAGAGATAAAAAGTGCCAGCACTGAAAGCTGTTGCTAGCCAGCACCCTTCCTTGGAAGTGCTTTTGTAGGCCTAAGAACACTGGGGCTTTGCGCTTCTCTAGCCACCAAACGTCACGGTCGTTCTCTTTCCATATCGTAGACACGAGCTGAGAGATTGCAAACGTCGAGCAATTGCTCAGAGATGAAAAGTGCCAGCACTGAAAGCTCTTGCTAGCCAGCACCCTTCCTTGGAAGCGTTTTTGTAGCCCTTAGAACACTGGGGCTCTGGGCTTCTCTAGCCACCTAATCTTCTGCTCATCCTCTCGCGCACTCTAAAGAGAGCTCAGGTTAGAAATTGCAAACGTCGAGCAATTGCTCAGAGATGAAAAGTGCCAGCACTGAAAGCTGTTGCTAGCCAGCACCCTTCCTTGGAAGCGCTTTCACAGGCGCAGCAACACTGGGGCTTTGCGCTTCTCTAGCCACCAAATGTCACGGTCATTCTCTTTCCATCTCGTAGACACGAGCTGAGAAATTGCAAACGTCGAGCAATTGCTCAGAGATGAAAAGTGCCAGCACTGAAAGCTCTTGCTAGCCAGCACCCTTCCTTGGAAACGCTCTTGTAGCCCTTAGAACACTGGGGCTCTGGGCTTCTCGAGCCACCTAATCTTCTGCTCATCCTCTCGCGCACTCTAAAGAGAGCTCAGGTGAGAAATTGCAAAGGTCGAGCAATTGCTCAGAGATGAAAAGTGCCAGCACTGAAAGCTGTTGCTAGCCAGCACCCTTCCTTGGAAGCGCTTTCACAGGCGCAGCAACACTGGGGCTTTGCGCTTCTCTACCCACCAAACGTCACGGTCACTATCTCTCCGTGTCGTAGACACGAGCTGAGAGATTGCAAAGGTCGAGCAATTGCTCAGAGATGAAAAGTGCCAGCACTGAAAGCTGTTGCTAGCCAGCACCCTTCCTTGCAAGCGCTCTTGTAGGCCTAAGAACACTGGGGCTCTGGGCTTCTCTAGCCACCTAATCTTCTGCTCATCCTCTCGCGCAGTCTAAAGAGAGCTCAGGTGAGAAATTGCAAAGGTCGAGCAATTGCTCAGAGATGAAAAGTGCCAGCACTGAAAGCTGTTGCTAGCCAGCACCCTTCCTTGGAAGCGCTTTCACAGGCGCAGCAACACTGGGGCTTTGCGCTTCTCTAGCCACCAAACGTCACGGTCACTATCTCTCCGTCTTCTAGACACGAGCTGAGAAATTGCAAACGTCGAGCAATTGCTCAGAGATGAAAAGTGCCAGCACTGAAAGCTCTTGCTAGCCAGCACCCTTCCTTGGAAGCGCTTTTGTAGCCCTAAGAACACTGGGGCTCTGGGCTTCTCTAGCCACCTAATCTTCTGCTCATCCTCTCGCGCACTCTAAAGAGAGCTCAGGTGAGAAATTGCAAACGTCGAGCAATTGCTCAGAGATGAAAAGTGCCAGCACTGAAAGCTGTTGCTAGCCAGCACCCTTCCTTGGAAGCGCTTTCACAGGCGCAGTAACACTGGGGCTTTGCGCTTCTCTAGCCACCAAACGTCACGGTCAGTCTCTTTCCATCTTGTAGACACGAGCTGAGAAATTGCAAACGTCGAGCAATTGCTCAGAGATGAAAAGTGCCAGCACTGAAAGCTCTTGCTAGCCAGCACCCTTCCTTGGAAGCGCTTTTGTAGCCCTAAGAACACTGGGGCTCTGGGCTTCTCTAGCCACCTAATCTTCTGCTCATCCTCTCGCGCACTCTAAAGAGAGCTCAGGTGAGAAATTGCAAAGGTCGAGCAATTGCTCAGAGATGAAAAGTGCCAGCACTGAAAGCTCTTGCTAGCCAGCACCCTTCCTTGGAAGCGCTTTCACAGGCGCAGCAACACTGGGGCTTTGCGCTTCTCTAGCCACCAAACGTCACGGTCACTATCTCTCTCCGTCTTGTAGACACGAGCTGAGAAATTGCAAACGTCGAGCAATTGCTCAGAGATGAAAAGTGCCAGCACTGAAAGCTCTTGCTAGCCAGCACCCTTCCTTGGAAGCGCTTTTGTAGGCCTAAGAACACTGGGGCTTTGCGCTTCTCTAGCCACCAAACGTCACGGTCGTTCTCTTTCCATATTGTAGACACGAGCTGAGAGATTGCAAACGTCGAGCAATTGCTCAGAGATGAAAAGTGCCAGCACTGAAAGCTCTTGCTAGCCAGCACCCTTCCTTGGAAACGCTCTTGTAGCCCTTAGAACACTGGGGCTCTGGGCTTCTCTAGCCACCTAATCTTCTGCTCATCCTCTCACGCACTCTAAAGAGAGCTCAGGTGAGAAATTGCAAAGGTCGAGCAATTGCTCAGAGATGAAAAGTGCCAGCAGTGAAAGCTGTTGCTAGCCAGCACCCTTCCTTGGAAGCGCTTTCACAGGCGCAGCAACACTGGGGCTTTGCGCTTCTCTAGCCACCAAACGTCACGGTCATTCTCTTTCCATCTCGTAGACACGAGCTGAGAGATTGCAAAGGTCGAGCAATTGCTCAGAGATGAAAAGTGCCATCACTGAAAGCTCTTGCTAGCCAGCACCCTTCCTTGGAAGCGCTTTTGTAACCCTAAGAACAGTGGGGCTCTGGGCTTCTCTAGCCACCTCATCTTCTGCTCATCCTCTCGTGCACTCTAAAGAGAGCTCAGGTGAGAAATTGCAAAGGTCGAGCAATTGCTCAGAGATGAAAAGTGCCAGCACTGAAAGCTGTTGCTAGCCAGCACCCTTCCTTGGAAGCGCTTTCACAGGCGCAGCAACACTGGGGCTTTGCGCTTCTCTAGCCACCAAACGTCATGGTCATTCTCTTTCCATCTCGTAGACACGAGCTGAGAGATTGCAAACGTCGAGCAATTGCTCAGAGATGAAAAGTGCCAGCACTGAAAGCTCTTGCTAGCCAGCACCCTTCCTTGGAAACGCTCTTGTAGCCCTTAGAACACTGGGGCTCTGGGCTTCTCTAGCCACCTAATCTTCTGCTCATCCTCTCACGCACTCTAAAGAGAGCTCAGGTGAGAAATTGCAAAGGTCGAGCAATTGCTCAGAGATGAAAAGTGCCAGCACTGAAAGCTCTTGCTAGCCAGCACCCTTCCTTGGAAGCGCTTTTGTAGGCCTAAGAACACTGGGGCTCTGGGCTTCTCTAGCCACCTAATCTTCTGCTCATCCTCTCTCGTACTCTAACGAGAGCTCTGGTGAGAAATTACAAATGTCGAGCAATTGCTCAGAGATGAAAAGTGCCAGCACTGAAAGCTCTTGCTAGCCAGCACCCTTCCTTGGAAACGCTCTTGTAGCCCTAAGAACACTGGGGCTCTGGGCTTCTCTAGCCACCTAATCTTCTGCTCATCCTCTCACGCACTCTAAAGAGAGCTCAGGTGAGAAATTGCAAAGGTCGAGCAATTGCTCAGAGATGAAAAGTGCCAGCACTGAAAGCTCTTGCAAGCCAGCACCCTTCCTTGGAAGCGCTTTCACAGGCGCAGCAACACTGGGGCTTTGCGCTTCTCTAGCCACCAAACGTCACGGTCACTATCTCTCCGTCTTGTAGACACGAGCTGAGAGATTGCAAAGGTCGAGCAATTGCTCAGAGATGAAAAGTGCCAGCACTGAAAGCTCTTGCTAGCCAGCACCCTTCCTTGGAAACGCTCTTGTAGGCCTAAGAACACTGGGGCTCTGGGCTTCTCTAGCCACCTCATCTTCTGCTCATCCTCTCGCGCACTCTAAAGAGAGTTCAGGTGAGAAATTGCAAACGTCCAGCAATTGCTCAGAGATGAAAAGTGCCAGCACTGAAAGCTGTTGCCAGACAGCACCCTTCCTTGGAAGCGCTTTCACAGGCGCAGCAACACTGGGGCTTTGCGCTTCTCTAGCCACCAAACGTCACGCTCACTATCTCTCTCCGTCTCGTAGACACGAGCTGAGACGTTGCAAAGGTCGAGCAATTGCTCAGAGATGAAAAGTGCCAGCACTGAAAGCTCTTGCTAGCCAGCACCCTTCCTTGGAAACGCTCTTGTAGGCCTAAGAACACTGGGGCTCTGTGTTTCTCTAGCCACCTAATCTTCTGCTCATCCTCTCGCGCACTCTAAAGAGAGCTCAGGTGAGAAATTGCAAAGGTCGAGCAATTGCTCAGAGATGAAAAGTGCCATCACTGAAAGCTCTTGCTAGCCAGCACCCTTCCTTGGAAGCGCTTTCACAGGCGCAGCAACACTGGGGCTTTGCGCTTCTCTAGCCACCAAACGTCACGATCACTATCTCTCCGTCTCGTAGACACGAGCTGAGAGATCGCAAACGTCCAGCAATTGCTCAGAGATGAAAAGTGCCAGCACTGAAAGCTGTTGCTAGCCAGCACCCTTCCTTGGAAGCGCTTTTGTAGCCCTTAGAACACTGGGGCTCTGGGCTTCTCTAGCCACCTAATCTTCTGCTCATCCTCTCGTGCACTCTAAAGAGAGCTCAGGTGAGAAATTGCAAAGGTCGAGCAATTGCTCAGAGATGAAAAGTGCCAGCACTGAAAGCTCTTGCTAGCCAGCACCCTTCCTTGGAAGCGCTTTCACAGGCGCAGCAACACTGGGGCTTTGCGCTTCTCTAGCCACCAAACGTCACGGTCACTATCTCTCCGTCTCGTAGACACGAACTGAGAGATTGCAAACGTCCAGCAATTGCTCAGAGATAAAAAGTGCCAGCACTGAAAGCTGTTGCTAGCCAGCACCCTTCCTTGGAAGTGCTTTTGTAGGCCTAAGAACACTGGGGCTTTGCGCTTCTCTAGCCACCAAACGTCACGGTCGTTCTCTTTCCATATCGTAGACACGAGCTGAGAGATTGCAAACGTCGAGCAATTGCTCAGAGATGAAAAGTGCCAGCACTGAAAGCTCTTGCTAGCCAGCACCCTTCCTTGGAAGCGTTTTTGTAGCCCTTAGAACACTGGGGCTCTGGGCTTCTCTAGCCACCTAATCTTCTGCTCATCCTCTCGCGCACTCTAAAGAGAGCTCAGGTTAGAAATTGCAAACGTCGAGCAATTGCTCAGAGATGAAAAGTGCCAGCACTGAAAGCTGTTGCTAGCCAGCACCCTTCCTTGGAAGCGCTTTCACAGGCGCAGCAACACTGGGGCTTTGCGCTTCTCTAGCCACCAAATGTCACGGTCATTCTCTTTCCATCTCGTAGACACGAGCTGAGAAATTGCAAACGTCGAGCAATTGCTCAGAGATGAAAAGTGCCAGCACTGAAAGCTCTTGCTAGCCAGCACCCTTCCTTGGAAACGCTCTTGTAGCCCTTAGAACACTGGGGCTCTGGGCTTCTCGAGCCACCTAATCTTCTGCTCATCCTCTCGCGCACTCTAAAGAGAGCTCAGGTGAGAAATTGCAAAGGTCGAGCAATTGCTCAGAGATGAAAAGTGCCAGCACTGAAAGCTGTTGCTAGCCAGCACCCTTCCTTGGAAGCGCTTTCACAGGCGCAGCAACACTGGGGCTTTGCGCTTCTCTACCCACCAAACGTCACGGTCACTATCTCTCCGTGTCGTAGACACGAGCTGAGAGATTGCAAAGGTCGAGCAATTGCTCAGAGATGAAAAGTGCCAGCACTGAAAGCTGTTGCTAGCCAGCACCCTTCCTTGCAAGCGCTCTTGTAGGCCTAAGAACACTGGGGCTCTGGGCTTCTCTAGCCACCTAATCTTCTGCTCATCCTCTCGCGCAGTCTAAAGAGAGCTCAGGTGAGAAATTGCAAAGGTCGAGCAATTGCTCAGAGATGAAAAGTGCCAGCACTGAAAGCTGTTGCTAGCCAGCACCCTTCCTTGGAAGCGCTTTCACAGGCGCAGCAACACTGGGGCTTTGCGCTTCTCTAGCCACCAAACGTCACGGTCACCATCTCTCCGTCTTGTAGACACGAGCTGAGAAATTGCAAACGTCGAGCAATTGCTCAGAGATGAAAAGTGCCAGCACTGAAAGCTCTTGCTAGCCAGCACCCTTCCTTGGAAGCGCTTTTGTAGGCCTATGAACACTGGGGCTCTGGGCTTCTCTAGCCACCTCATCTTCTGCTCATCCTCTCGCGCACTCTAAAGAGAGTTCAGGTTAGAAATTGCAAAGGTCGAGCAATTGCTCAGAGATGAAAAGTGCCAGCACTGAAAGCTGTTGCTAGCCAGCACCCTTCCTTGGAAGCGCTTTCACAGGCGCAGCAACACTGGGGCTTTGCGCTTCTCTACCCACCAAACGTCACGGTCACTATCTCTCCGTCTCGTAGACACGAACTGACAGATTGCAAACGTCCAGCAATTGCTCAGAGATGAAAAGTGCCAGCACTGAAAGCTCTTGCTAGCCAGCACCCTTCCTTGGAAGCGCTTTTGTAGGCCTAAGAACACTGGGGCTTTGCGCTTCTCTAGCCACCAAACGTCACGGTCGTTCTCTTTCCATATTGTAGACACGAGCTGAGAGATTGCAAACGTCGAGCAATTGCTCAGAGATGAAAAGTGCCAGCACTGAAAGCTGTTGCTAGCCAGCACCCTTCCTTGGAAGCGCTTTTGTAGCCCTAAGAACACTGGGGCTCTGGGCTTCTCTAGCCACCTAATCTTCTGCTCATCCTCTCGCACACTCTAAAGAGAGCTCAGGTGAGAAATTGCAAATGTCGAGCAATTGCTCAGAGATGAAAAGTGCCAGCACTGAAAGCTCTTGCTAGCCAGCACCCTTCCTTGGAAGCGCTTTCACAGGCGCAGCAACACTGGGGCTTTGCGCTTCTCTAGCCACCAAACGTCACGGTCACTATCTCTCCGTCTCGTAGACACGAACTGAGAAATTGCAAACGTCGAGCAATTGCTCAGAGATGAAAAGTGCCAGCACTGAAAGCTCTTGCTAGCCAGCACCCTTCCTTGGAAACGCTCTTGTAGCCCTTAGAACACTGGGGCTCTGGGCTTCTCTAGCCACGTAATCTTCTGCTCATCCTCTCACGCACTCTAAAGAGAGCTCAGGTGAGAAATTGCAAACGTCGAGCAATTGCTCAGAGATGAAAAGTGCCAGCACTGAAAGCTGTTGCTAGCCAGCACCCTTCCTTGGAAGCGCTTTTGTAGCCCTAAGAACACTGGGGCTCTGGGCTTCTCTAGCCACCTAATCTTCTGCTCATCCTCTCTCGTACTCTAACGAGAGCTCTGGTGAGAAATTACAAATGTCGAGCAATTGCTCAGAGATGAAAAGTGCCAGCACTGAAAGCTCTTGCTAGCCAGCACCCTTCCTTGGAAACGCTCTTGTAGCCCTAAGAACACTGGGGCTCTGGGCTTCTCTAGCCACCTAATCTTCTGCTCATCCTCTCGCGCACTCTAAAGAGAGCTCAGGTGAGAAATTGCAAAGGTCGAGCAATTGCTCAGAGATGAAAAGTGCCAGCACTGAAAGCTCTTGCAAGCCAGCACCCTTCCTTGGAAGCGCTTTCACAGGCGCAGCAACACTGGGGCTTTGCGCTTCTCTAGCCACCAAACGTCACGGTCACTATCTCTCCGTCTTGTAGACACGAGCTGAGAGATTGCAAACGTCGAGCAATTGCTCAGAGATGAAAAGTGCCAGCACTGAAAGCTCTTGCTAGCCAGCACCCTTCCTTGGAAACGCTCTTGTAGGCCTAAGAACACTGGGGCTCTGGGCTTCTCTAGCCACCTAATCTTCTGCTCATCCTCTCGCGCACTCTAAAGAGAGTTCAGGTGAGAAATTGCAAACGTCCAGCAATTGCTCAGAGATGAAAAGTGCCAGCACTGAAAGCTGTTGCCAGACAGCACCCTTCCTTGGAAGCGCTTTCACAGGCGCAGCAACACTGGGGCTTTGCGCTTCTCTAGCCACCAAACGTCACGCTCACTATCTCTCTCCGTCTCGTAGACACGAGCTGAGACGTTGCAAAGGTCGAGCAATTGCTCAGAGATGAAAAGTGCCAGCACTGAAAGCTCTTGCTAGCCAGCACCCTTCCTTGGAAGCGCTTTTGTAGGCCTAAGAACACTGGGGCTTTGCGCTTCTCTAGCCACCAAACGTCACGGTCGTTCTCTTTCCATATCGTAGACACGAGCTGAGAGATTGCAAACGTCGAGCAATTGCTCAGAGATGAAAAGTGCCAGCACTGAAAGCTCTTGCTAGCCAGCACCCTTCCTTGGAAGCGTTTTTGTAGCCCTTAGAACACTGGGGCTCTGGGCTTCTCTAGCCACCTAATCTTCTGCTCATCCTCTCGCGCACTCTAAAGAGAGCTCAGGTTAGAAATTGCAAACGTCGAGCAATTGCTCAGAGATGAAAAGTGCCAGCACTGAAAGCTCTTGCTAGCCAGCACCCTTCCTTGGAAGCGCTTTCACAGGCGCAGCAACACTGGGGCTTTGCGCTTCTCTAGCCACCAAATGTCATGGTCATTCTCTTTCCATCTCGTAGACACGAGCTGAGAAATTGCAAACGTCGAGCAATTGCTCAGAGATGAAAAGTGCCAGCACTGAAAGCTCTTGCTAGCCAGCACCCTTCCTTGGAAACGCTCTTGTAGCCCTTAGAACACTGGGGCTCTGGGCTTCTCGAGCCACCTAATCTTCTGCTCATCCTCTCGCGCACTCTAAAGAGAGCTCAGGTGAGAAATTGCAAAGGTCGAGCAATTGCTCAGAGATGAAAAGTGCCAGCACTGAAAGCTGTTGCTAGCCAGCACCCTTCCTTGGAAGCGCTTTCACAGGCGCAGCAACACTGGGGCTTTGCGCTTCTCTAGCCACCAAACGTCACGGTCACTATCTCTCCGTCTCGTAGACACGAGCTGAGAGATTGCAAAGGTCGAGCAATTGCTCAGAGATGAAAAGTGCCAGCACTGAAAGCTGTTGCTAGCCAGCACCCTTCCTTGGAAGCGCTCTGTAGGCCTAAGAACACTGGGGCTCTGGGCTTCTCTAGCCACCTAATCTTCTGCTCATCCTCTCGCGCACTCTAAAGAGAGCTCAGGTGAGAAATTGCAAAGGTCGAGCAATTGCTCAGAGATGAAAAGTGCCAGCACTGAAAGCTGTTGCTAGCCAGCACCGTATCTTGGAAGCGCTTTCACAGGCGCAGCAACACTGGGGCTTTGCGCTTCTCTAGCCACCAAACGTCACGGTCACTATCTCTCCGTCTCGTAGACACGAACTGAGAGATTGCAAACGTCGAGCAATTGCTCAGAGATGAAAAGTGCCAGCACTGAAAGCTGTTGCTAGCCAGCACCCTTCCTTGGAAGCGCTTTTGTAGGCCTAAGAACACTGGGGCTTTGCGCTTCTCTAGCCACCAAACGTCACGGTCACTATCTCTCCGTCTCGTAGACACGAACTGAGAGATTGCAAACGTCGAGCAATTGCTCAGAGATGAAAAGTGCCAGCACTGAAAGCTGTTGCTAGCCAGCACCCTTCCTTGGAAGCGCTTTTGTAGTCCTAAGAACACTGGGGCTTTGCGCTTCTCTAGCCACCAAACGTCACGGTCGTTCTCTTTCCATATCGTAGACACGAGCTGAGAAATTGCAAACGTCGAGCAATTGCTCAGAGATGAAAAGTGCCAGCACTGAAAGCTCTTGCTAGCCAGCACCCTTCCTTGGAAGCGCTTTTGTAGCCCTTAGAACACTGGGGCTCTGGGCTTCTCTAGCCACCTAATCTTCTGCTCATCCTCTCGCGCACTCTAAAGAGAGCTCAGGTGAGAAATTGCAAAGGTCGAGCAATTGCTCAGAGATGAAAAGTGCCAGCACTGAAAGCTCTTGCTAGCCAGCACCCTTCCTTGGAAGCGCTTTCACAGGCGCAGCAACACTGGGGCTTTGCGCTTCTCTAGCCACCAAACGTCACGGTCAGTCTCTTTCCATCTCGTAGACACGAGCTGAGAAATTGCAAAGGTCGAGCAATTGCTCAGAGATGAAAAGTGCCAGCACTGAAAGCTCTTGCTAGCCAGCACCCTTCCTTGGAAGTGCTTTTGTAGGCCTAAGAACACTGGGGCTCTGGGCTTCTCTAGCCACCTAATCTTCTGCTCATCCTCTCGCGCACTCTAAAGAGAGCTCAGGTGAGAAATTGCAAACGTCGAGCAATTGCTCAGAGATGAAAAGTGCCAGCACTGAAAGCTCTTGCTAGCCAGCACCCTTCCTTGGAAGCGCTTTTGTAGCCCTAAGAACACTGGGGCTCTGGGCTTCTCGAGCCACCTAATCTTCTGCTCATCCTCTCTCGTACTCTAACGAGAGCTCTGGTGAGAAATTACAAATGTCGAGCAATTGCTCAGAGATGAAAAGTGCCAGCAGTGAAAGCTGTTGCTAGCCAGCACCCTTCCTTGGAAGCGCTTTCACAGGCGCAGCAACACTGGGGCTTTGCGCTTCTCTAGCCACCAAACGTCACGGTCAGTCTCTTTCCATCTCGTAGACACGAGCTGAGAAATTGCAAACGTCGAGCAATTGCTCAGAGATGAAAAGTGCCAGCACTGAAAGCTCTTGCTAGCCAGCACCCTTCCTTGGAAACGCTCTTGTAGCCCTAAGAACACTGGGGCTCTGGGCTTCTCTAGCCACCTAATCTTCTGCTCATCCTCTCGCGCACTCTAAAGAGAGCTCAGGTGAGAAATTGCAAACGTCGAGCAATTGCTCAGAGATGAAAAGTGCCAGCAGTGAAAGCTCTTGCTAGCCAGCACCCTTCCTTGGAAGCGCTTTCACAGGCGCAGCAACACTGGGGCTTTGCGCTTCTCTAGCCACCAAACGTCACGGTCACTATCTCTCCGTCTTGTAGACACGAGCTGAGATATTGCAAAGGTCGAGCAATTGCTCAGAGATGAAAAGTGCCAGCACTGAAAGCTGTTGCTAGCCAGCACCCTTCCTTGGAAGCGCTTTTGTAGCCCTATGAACACTGGGGCTGTGGGCTTCTCTAGCCACCTAATCTTCTGCTCATCCTCTCGCGCACTCTAAAGAGAGCTCAGGTGAGAAATTACAAAGGTCGAGCAATTGCTCAGAGATGAAAAGTGCCAGCACTGAAAGCTGTTGCCAGCCAGCACCCTTCCTTGGAAGCGCTTTCACAGGCGCAGCAACACTGAGGCTTTGCGCTTCTCTAGCCACCAAACGTCACGGTCATTCTCTTTCCATCTCGTAGACACGAGCTGAGAGATTGCAAACGTCGAGCAATTGCTCAGAGATGAAAAGTGCCAGCACTGAAAGCTGTTGCTAGCCAGCACCCTTCCTTGGAAGCGCTTTTGTAGGCCTAAGAACACTGGGGCTCTGGGCTTCTCTAGCCACCTCATCTTCTGCTCATCCTCTCGCGCACTCTAAAGAGAGCTTAGGTGAGAAATTGCAAACGTCGAGCAATTGCTCAGAGATGAAAAGTGCCAGCACTGAAAGCTGTTGCTAGCCAGCACCCTTCCTTGGAAGCGCTTTCACAGGCGCAGCAACACTGGGGCTTTGCGCTTCTCTAGCCACCAAACGTCACGCTCACTATCTCTCTCCGTCTCATAGACACGAGCTGAGACATTGAAAACGTCGAGCAATTGCTCAGAGATGAAAAGTGCCAGCACTGAAAGCTGTTGCTAGCCAGCACCCTTCCTTGGAAACGCTTTTGTAGCCCTTAGAACACAGGGGCTCTTTGTTTCTCTAGCCACCTAATCTTCTGCTCATCCTCTCGCGCACTCTAAAGAGAGCTCAGGTGAGAAATTGCAAACGTCCAGCAATTGCTCAGAGATGAAAAGTGCCAGCACTGAAAGCTGTTGCCAGCCAGCACCCTTCCTTGGAAGCGCTTTCACAGGCGCAGCAACACTGGGGCTTTGCGCTTCTCTAGCCACCAAACGTCACGGTCATTCTCTTTCCATCTCGTAGACACGAGCTGAGAGATTGCAAACGTCGAGCAATTGCTCAGAGATGAAAAGTGCCAGCACTGAAAGCTGTTGCTAGCCAGCACCCTTCCTTGCAAGTGCTTTTGTAGCCCTAAGAACACTGGGGCTCTATGTTTCTCTAGCCACCTCATCTTCTGCTCATCCTCTCGCGCACTCTAAAGAGAGCTCAGGTGAGAAATTGCAAAGGTCGAGCAATTGCTCAGAGATGAAAAGTGCCAGCACTGAAAGCTCTTGCTAGCCAGCACCCTTCCTTGGAAGCGCTTTCACAGGCGCAGCAACACTGGGGCTTTGCGCTTCTCTAGCCACCAAACGTCACGGTCACTATCTCTCCGTCTCGTAGACACGAGCTGAGAGATCGCAAACGTCCAGCAATTGCTCAGAGATGAAAAGTGCCAGCACTGAAAGCTGTTGCTAGCCAGCACCCTTCCTTGGAAGCGCTTTTGTAGCCCTTAGAACACTGGGGCTCTGGGCTTCTCTAGCCACCTAATCTTCTGCTCATCCTCTCGCGCACTCTAAAGAGAGCTCAGGTGAGAAATTGCAAAGGTCGAGCAATTGCTCAGAGATGAAAAGTGCCAGCACTGAAAGCTCTTGCTAGCCAGCACCCTTCCTTGGAAGCGCTTTTGTAGGCCTAAGAACACTGGGGCTTTGCGCTTCTCTAGCCACCAAACGTCACGGTCACTATCTCTCCGTCTCGTAGACACGAGCTGAGAGATTGCAAAGGTCGAGCAATTGCTCAGAGATGAAAAGTGCCAGCACTGAAAGCTGTTGCTAGCCAGCACCCTTCCTTGGAAGCGCTTTTGTAGTCCTAAGAACACTGGGGCTTTGCGCTTCTCTAGCCACCAAACGTCACGGTCGTTCTCTTTCCATATCGTAGACACGAGCTGAGGGATTGCAAAGGTCGAGCAATTGCTCAGAGATGAAAAGTGCCAGCACTGAAAGCTGTTGCTAGCCAGCACCCTTCCTTGGAAGCGCTTTTGTAGCCCTTAGAACACTGGGGCTCTGGGCTTCTCTAGCCACCTAATCTTCTGCTCATCCTCTCGCGCACTCTAAAGAGAGCTCAGGTGAGAAATTGCAAACGTCGAGCAATTGCTCAGAGATGAAAAGTGCCAGCACTGAAAGCTGTTGCTAGCCAGCACCCTTCCTTGGAAGCGCTTTCACAGGCGCAGCAACACTGGGGCTTTGCGCTTCTCTAGCCACCAAACGTCACGGTCATTCTCTTTCCATCTCGTAGACACGAGCTGAGAGATTGCAAACGTCGAGCAATTGCTCAGAGATGAAAAGTGCCAGCACTGAAAGCTGTTGCTAGCCAGCACCCTTCCTTGCAAGTGCTTTTGTAGCCCTAAGAACACTGGGGCTCTATGTTTCTCTAGCCACCTAATCTTCTGCTCATCCTCTCGCGCACTCTAAAGAGAGCTCAGGTGAGAAATTGCAAAGGTCGAGCAATTGCTCAGAGATGAAAAGTGCCAGCACTGAAAGCTCTTGCTAGCCAGCACCCTTCCTTGGAAGCGCTTTCACAGGCGCAGCAACAGTGGGGCTTTGCGCTTCTCTAGCCACCAAACGTCACGGTCACTATCTCTCCGTCTCGTAGACACGAGCTGAGAGATCGCAAACGTCCAGCAATTGCTCAGAGATGAAAAGTGCCAGCACTGAAAGCTGTTGCTAGCCAGCACCCTTCCTTGGAAGCGCTTTTGTAGCCCTTAGAACACTGGGGCTCTGGGCTTCTCTAGCCACCTAATCTTCTGCTCATCCTCTCGCGCACTCTAAAGAGAGCTCAGGTGAGAAATTGCAAACGTCGAGCAATTGCTCAGAGATGAAAAGTGCCAGCACTGAAAGCTCTTGCTAGCCAGCACCCTTCCTTGGAAGCGCTTTCACAGGCGCAGCAACACTGGGGCTTTGCGCTTCTCTAGCCACCAAACGTCACGGTCAGTCTCTTTCCATCTCGTAGACACGAGCTGAGAAATTGCAAACGTCGAGCAATTGCTCAGAGATGAAAAGTGCCAGCACTGAAAGCTCTTGCTAGCCAGCACCCTTCCTTGGAAACGCTCTTGTAGCCCTTAGAACACTGGGGCTCTGGGCTTCTCTAGCCACCTAATCTTTTGCTCATCCTCTCGCGCACTCTAAAGAGAGCTCAGGTGAGAAATTGCAAACGTCGAGCAATTGCTCAGAGATGAAAAGTGCCAGCACTGAAAGCTGTTGCTAGCCAGCACCCTTCCTTGGAAGCGCTTTTGTAGCCCTAAGAACACTGGGGCTCTGGGCTTCTCTAGCCACCTCATCTTCTGCTCATCCTCTCTCGTACTCTAACGAGAGCTCTGGTGAGAAATTGCAAATGTCGAGCAATTGCTCAGAGATGAAAAGTGCCAGCACTGAAAGCTGTTGCTAGCCAGCACCCTTCCTTGGAAGCGCTTTCACAGGCGCAGTAACACTGGGGCTTTGCGCTTCTCTAGCCACCAAACGTCACGCTCACTATCTCTCTCCGTCTCGTAGACATGAGCTGAGAGATTGCAAACGTCGAGCAATTGCTCAGAGATGAAAAGTGCCAGCACTGAAAGCTCTTGCTAGCCAGCACCCTTCCTTGGAAGTGCTTTGGTAGCCCTAAGAACACTGGGGCTCTGTGTTTCTCTAGCCACCTAATCTTCTGCTCATCCTCTCGCGCACTCTAAAGAGAGCTCAGGTGAGAAATTGCAAAGGTCGAGCAATTGCTCAGAGATGAAAAGTGCCATCACTGAAAGCTCTTGCTAGCCAGCACCCTTCCTTGGTAGCGCTTTCACAGGCGCAGCAACACTGGGGCTTTGCGCTTCTCTAGCCACCAAACGTCACGATCACTATCTCTCCGTCTCGTAGACACGAGCTGAGAGATCGCAAACGTCCAGCAATTGCTCAGAGATGAAAAGTGCCAGCAGTGAAAGCTGTTGCTAGCCAGCACCCTTCCTTGGAAGCGCTTTTGTAGCCCTTAGAACACTGGGGCTCTGGGCTTCTCTAGCCACCTAATCTTCTGCTCATCCTCTCGCGCACTCTAAAGAGAGCTCAGGTGAGAAATTGCAAAGGTCGAGCAATTGCTCAGAGATGAAAAGTGCCAGCACTGAAAGCTCTTGCTAGCCAGCACCCTTCCTTGGAAGCGCTTTCACAGGCGCAGCAACACTGGGGCTTTGCGCTTCTCTAGCCACCAAACGTCACGGTCACTATCTCTCGGTCTCGTAGACACGAACTGAGAGATTGCAAAGGTCGAGCAATTGCTCAGAGATGAAAAGTGCCAGCACTGAAAGCTGTTGCTAGCTAGCACCCTTCCTTGGAAGCGCTTTTGTAGGCCTAAGAAGACTGGGGCTTTGCGCTTCTCTAGCCAACACAAGTCACGGTCGTTCTCTTTCCATATCGTAGACACGAGCTGAGAGATTGCAAAGGTCGAGCAATTGCTCAGAGATGAAAAGTGCCAGCACTGAAAGCTGTTGCTAGCCAGCACCCTTCCTTGGAAGCGCTTTTGTAGCCCTAAGAACACTGGGGCTCTGTGCTTCTCTAGCCACCTAATCTTCTGCTCATTCTCTCGCGCACTCTAAAGAGAGCTCAGGTGAGAAATTGCAAACGTCGAGCAATTGCTCAGAGATGAAAAGTGCCAGCACTGAAAGCTGTTGCTAGCCAGCACCCTTCCTTGGAAGCGCTTTCACAGGCGCAGCAACACTGGGGCTTTGCGCTTCTCTAGCCACCAAACGTCACGGTCATTCTCTTTCCATCTCGTAGACACGAGCTGAGAAATTGCAAAGGTCGAGCAATTGCTCAGAGATGAAAAGTGCCAGCACTGAAAGCTGTTGCTAGCCAGCACCCTTCCTTGGAAACGCTCTTGTAGCCCTTAGAACACTGGGGCTCTGGGCTTCTCTAGCCACCTAATCTTCTGCTCATCCTCTCGCGCACTCTAAAGAGAGCTCAGGTGAGAAATTGCAAACGTCGAGCAATTGCTCAGAGATGAAAAGTGCCAGCACTGAAAGCTGTTGCTAGCCAGCACCCTTCCTTGGAAGCGCTTTCAGAGGCGCAGCAACACTGGGGCTTTGCGCTTCTCTACCCACCAAACGTCACGCTCACTATCTCTCTCCGTCTCGTAGACACGAGCTGAGAGATTGCAAACGTCGAGCAATTGCTCAGAGATGAAAAGTGCCAGCACTGAAAGCTGTTGCTAGCCGGCACCCTTCCTTGGAAACGCTCTTGTAGGCCTAAGAACACTGGGGCTCTGTGTTTCTCTAGCCACCTAATCTTCTGCTCATCCTCTCGCGCACTCTAAAGAGAGCTCAGGTGAGAAATTGCAAAGGTCGAGCAATTGCTCAGAGATGAAAAGTGCCATCACTGAAAGCTCTTGCTAGCCAGCACCCTTCCTTGGAAGCGCTTTCAGAGGCGCAGCAACACTGGGGCTTTGCGCTTCTCTAGCCACCAAACGTCACGATCACTATCTCTCCGTCTCGTAGACACGAGCTGAGAGATCGCAAACGTCCAGCAATTGCTCAGAGATGAAAAGTGCCAGCACTGAAAGCTGTTGCTAGCCAGCACCCTTCCTTGGAAGCGCTTTTGTAGCCCTTAGAACACTGGGGCTCTGGGCTTCTCTAGCCACCTAATCTTCTGCTCATCCTCTCGCGCACTCTAAAGAGAGCTCAGGTGAGAAATTGCAAACGTCGAGCAATTGCTCAGAGATGAAAAGTGCCAGCACTGAAAGCTCTTGCTAGCCAGCACCCTTCCTTGGAAACGCTCTTGTAGCCCTTAGAACACTGGGGCTCTGGGCTTCTCTAGCCACGTAATCTTCTGCTCATCCTCTCACGCACTCTAAAGAGAGCTCAGGTGAGAAATTGCAAAGGTCGAGCAATTGCTCAGAGATGAAAAGTGCCAGCACTGAAAGCTGTTGCTAGCCAGCACCCTTCCTTGGAAGCGCTTTTGTAGCCCTAAGAACACTGGGGCTCTGGGCTTCTCTAGCCACCTAATCTTCTGCTCATCCTCTCTCGTACTCTAACGAGAGCTCTGGTGAGAAATTACAAATGTCGAGCAATTGCTCAGAGATGAAAAGTGCCAGCACTGAAAGCTCTTGCTAGCCAGCACCCTTCCTTGGAAACGCTCTTGTAGCCCTAAGAACACTGGGGCTCTGGGCTTCTGTAGCCACCTAATCTTCTGCTCATCCTCTCGCGCACTCTAAAGAGAGCTCAGGTGAGAAATTGCAAAGGTCGAGCAATTGCTCAGAGATGAAAAGTGCCAGCACTGAAAGCTCTTGCAAGCCAGCACCCTTCCTTGGAAGCGCTTTCACAGGCGCAGCAACACTGGGGCTTTGCGCTTCTCTAGCCACCAAACGTCACGGTCACTATCTCTCCGTCTTGTAGACACGAGCTGAGAGATTGCAAAGGTCGAGCAATTGCTCAGAGATGAAAAGTGCCAGCACTGAAAGCTGTTGCTAGCCAGCACCCTTCCTTGGAAACGCTCTTGTAGCCCTTAGAACACTGGGGCTCTGGGCTTCTCGAGCCACCTAATCTTCTGCTCATCCTCTCGCGCACTCTAAAGAGAGCTCAGGTGAGAAATTGCAAAGGTCGAGCAATTGCTCAGAGATGAAAAGTGCCAGCACTGAAAGCTGTTGCTAGCCAGCACCCTTCCTTGGAAGCGCTTTCACAGGCGCAGCAACACTGGGGCTTTGCGCTTCTCTAGCCACCAAACGTCACGGTCACTATCTCTCCGTCTCGTAGACACGAGCTGAGAGATTGCAAAGGTCGAGCAATTGCTCAGAGATGAAAAGTGCCAGCACTGAAAGCTGTTGCTAGCCAGCACCCTTCCTTGGAAGCGCTCTTGTAGGCCTAAGAACACTGGGGCTCTGGGCTTCTGTAGCCACCTAATCTTCTGCTCATCCTCTCGCGCACTCTAAAGAGAGCTCAGGTGAGAAATTGCAAAGGTCGAGCAATTGCTCAGAGATGAAAAGTGCCAGCACTGAAAGCTGTTGCTAGCCAGCACCGTATCTTGGAAGCGCTTTCACAGGCGCAGCAACACTGGGGCTTTGCGCTTCTCTAGCCACCAAACGTCACGGTCACTATCTCTCCGTCTCGTAGACACGAACTGAGAGATTGCAAACGTCGAGCAATTGCTCAGAGATGAAAAGTGCCAGCACTGAAAGCTGTTGCTAGCCAGCACCCTTCCTTGGAAGCGCTTTTGTAGGCCTAAGAAGACTGGGGCTTTGCGCTTCTCTAGCCACCAAACGTCACGGTCGTTCTCTTTCCATATCGTAGACACGAGCTGAGAGATTGCAAACGTCGAGCAATTGCTCAGAGATGAAAAGTGCCAGCACTGAAAGCTGTTGCTAGCCAGCACCCTTCCTTGGAAGCGCTTTTGTAGCCCTAAGAACACTGGGGCTCTGGGCTTCTCTAGCCACCTAATCTTCTGCTCATCCTCTCGCGCACTCTAAAGAGAGCTCAGGTGAGAAATTGCAAAGGTCGAGCAATTGCTCAGAGATGAAAAGTGCCAGCACTGAAAGCTGTTGCTAGCCAGCACCCTTCCTTGGAAGCGCTTTCACAGGCGCAGCAACACTGGGGCTTTGCGCTTCTCTACCCACCAAACGTCATGGTCATTCTCTTTCCATCTCGTAGACACGAGCTGAGAAATTGCAAAGGTCGAGCAATTGCTCAGAGATGAAAAGTGCCAGCACTGAAAGCTCTTGCTAGCCAGCACCCTTCCTTGGAAACGCTCTTGTAGCCCTTAGAACACTGGGGCTCTGGGCTTCTCTAGCCACCTAATCTTCTGCTCATCCTCTCGCGCACTCTAAAGAGAGCTCAGGTGAGAAATTGCAAACGTCGAGCAATTGCTCAGAGATGAAAAGTGCCAGCACTGAAAGCTCTTGCTAGCCAGCACCCTTCCTTGGAAGCGCTTTTGTAGCCCTAAGAACACTGGGGCTCTGGGCTTCTCGAGCCACCTAATCTTCTGCTCATCCTCTCTCGTACTCTAAAGAGAGCTCAGGTGAGAAATTACAAATGTCGAGCAATTGCTCAGAGATGAAAAGTGCCAGCACTGAAAGCTGTTGCTAGTCAGCACCCTTCCTTGGAAGCGCTTTCACAGGCGCAGCAACACTAGGTCTTTGCGCTTCTCTAGCCACCAAACGTCACGGTCAGTCTCTTTCCATCTCGTAGACACGAGCTGAGAAATTGCAAACGTCGAGCAATTGCTCAGAGATGAAAAGTGCCAGCACTGAAAGCTGTTGCTAGCCTGCACCCTTCCTTGGAAACGCTCTTGTAGCCCTAAGAACACTGGGGCTCTGGGCTTCTCTAGCCACCTAATCTTCTGCTCATCCTCTCGCGCACTCTAAAGAGAGCTCAGGTGAGAAATTGCAAAGGTCGAGCAATTGCTCAGAGATGAAAAGTGCCAGCAGTGAAAGCTCTTGCTAGCCAGCACCCTTCCTTGGAAGCGCTTTCACAGGCGCAGCAACACTGGGGCTTTGCGCTTCTCTAGCCACCAAACGTCATGGTCACTATCTCTCCGTCTTGTAGACACGAGCTGAGATATTGCAAAGGTCGAGCAATTGCTCAGAGATGAAAAGTGCCAGCACTGAAAGCTCTTGCTAGCCAGCACCCTTCCTTGGAAGCGCTTTTGTAGCCCTATGAACACTGGGGCTCTGGGCTTCTCTAGCCACCTAATCTTCTGCTCATCCTCTCGCGCACTCTAAAGAGAGCTCTGGTGAGAAATTACAAAGGTCGAGCAATTGCTCAGAGATGAAAAGTGCCAGCACTGAAAGCTGTTGCCAGCCAGCACCCTTCCTTGGAAGCGCTTTCACAGGCGCAGCAACACTGGGGCTTTGTGCTTCTCTAGCCACCAAACGTCACGGTCATTCTCTTTCCATCTCGTAGACACGAGCTGAGAGATTGCAAACGTCGAGCAATTGCTCAGAGATGAAAAGTGCCAGCACTGAAAGCTGTTGCTAGCCAGCACCCTTCCTTGGAAACGCTTTTGTAGGCCTAAGAACACTGGGGCTCTGGGCTTCTCTAGCCACCTAATCTTCTGCTCATCCTCTCGCGCACTCTAAAGAGAGCTTAGGTGAGAAATTGCAAACGTCGAGCAATTGCTCAGAGATGAAAAGTGCCAGCACTGAAAGCTGTTGCTAGCCAGCACCCTTCCTTGGAAGCGCTTTCACAGGCGCAGTAACACTGGGGCTTTGCGCTTCTCTAGCCACCAAACGTCACGCTCACTATCTCTCTCCGTCTCGTAGACACGAGCTGAGAGATTGCAAACGTCGAGCAATTGCTCAGAGATGAAAAGTGCCAGCACTGAAAGCTCTTGCTAGCCAGCACCCTTCCTTGGAAACGCTTTTGTAGCCCTTAGAACACAGGGGCTCTTTGTTTCTCTAGCCACCTAATCTTCTGCTCATCCTCTCGCGCACTCTAAAGAGAGCTCAGGTGAGAAATTGCAAACGTCCAGCAATTGCTCAGAGATGAAAAGTGCCAGCACTGAAAGCTGTTGCCAGCCAGCACCCTTCCTTGGAAGCGCTTTCACAGGCGCAGCAACACTGGGGCTTTGCGCTTCTCTAGCCACCAAACGTCACGGTCATTCTCTTTCCATCTCGTAGACACGAGCTGAGAGATTGCAAACGTCGAGCAATTGCTCAGAGATGAAAAGTGCCAGCACTGAAAGCTGTTGCTAGCCAGCACCCTTCCTTGCAAGTGCTTTTGTAGCCCTAAGAACACTGGGGCTCTATGTTTCTCTAGCCACCTAATCTTCTGCTCATCCTCTCGCGCACTCTAAAGAGAGCTCAGGTGAGAAATTGCAAAGGTCGAGCAATTGCTCAGAGATGAAAAGTGCCAGCACTGAAAGCTCTTGCTAGCCAGCACCCTTCCTTGGAAGCGCTTTCACAGGCGCAGCAACACTGGGGCTTTGCGCTTCTCTAGCCACCAAACGTCACGGTCACTATCTCTCCGTCTCGTAGACACGAGCTGAGAGATCGCAAACGTCCAGCAATTGCTCAGAGATGAAAAGTGCCAGCACTGAAAGCTGTTGCTAGCCAGCACCCTTCCTTGGAAGCGCTTTTGTAGCCCTTAGAACACTGGGGCTCTGGGCTTCTCTAGCCACCTAATCTTCTGCTCATCCTCTCGCGCACTCTAAAGAGAGCTCAGGTGAGAAATTGCAAACGTCGAGCAATTGCTCAGAGATGAAAAGTGCCAGCACTGAAAGCTCTTGCTAGCCAGCACCCTTCCTTGGAAGCGCTTTTGTACGCCTAAGAACACTGGGGCTTTGCGCTTCTCTAGCCACCAAACGTCACGGTCACTATCTCTCCGTCTCGTAGACACGAGCTGAGAGATTGCAAAGGTCGAGCAATTGCTCAGAGATGAAAAGTGCCAGCACTGAAAGCTGTTGCTAGCCAGCACCCTTCCTTGGAAGCGCTTTTGTAGTCCTAAGAACACTGGGGCTTTGCGCTTCTCTAGCCACCAAACGTCACGGTCGTTCTCTTTCCATATCGTAGACACGAGCTGAGGGATTGCAAAGGTCGAGCAATTGCTCAGAGATGAAAAGTGCCAGCACTGAAAGCTCTTGCTAGCCAGCACCCTTCCTTGGAAGCGCTTTTGTAGCCCTATGAACACTGGGGCTCTGGGCTTCTCTAGCCACCTAATCTTCTGCTCATCCTCTCGCGCACTCTAAAGAGAGCTCAGGTGAGAAATTGCAAACGTCGAGCAATTGCTCAGAGATGAAAAGTGCCAGCACTGAAAGCTCTTGCTAGCCAGCACCCTTCCTTGGAAGCGCTTTCACAGGCGCAGCAACACTGGGGCTTTGCGCTTCTCTAGCCACCAAACGTCACGGTCATTCTCTTTCCATCTCGTAGACACGAGCTGAGAAATTGCAAACGTCGAGCAATTGCTCAGAGATGAAAAGTGCCAGCACTGAAAGCTCTTGCTAGCCAGCACCCTTCCTTGGAAACGCTCTTGTAGCCCTTAGAACACTGGGGCTCTGGGCTTCTCTAGCCACCTAATCTTTTGCTCATCCTCTCGCGCACTCTAAAGAGAGCTCAGGTGAGAAATTGCAAACGTCGAGCAATTGCTCAGAGATGAAAAGTGCCAGCACTGAAAGCTGTTGCTAGCCAGCACCCTTCCTTGGAAGCGCTTTTGTAGCCCTAAGAACACTGGGGCTCTGGGCTTCTCTAGCCACCTCATCTTCTGCTCATCCTCTCTCGTACTCTAACGAGAGCTCTGGTGAGAAATTGCAAACGTCGAGCAATTGCTCAGAGATGAAAAGTGCCAGCACTGAAAGCTGTTGCTAGCCAGCACCCTTCCTTGGAAGCGCTTTCACAGGCGCAGTAACACTGGGGCTTTGCGCTTCTCTACCCACCAAACGTCACGCTCACTATCTCTCTCCGTCTCGTAGACATGAGCTGAGAGATTGCAAACGTCGAGCAATTGCTCAGAGATGAAAAGTGCCAGCACTGAAAGCTGTTGCTAGCCAGCACCCTTCCTTGGAAGTGCTTTGGTAGCCCTAAGAACACAGGGGCTCTGTGTTTCTCTAGCCACCTAATCTTCTGCTCATCCTCTCGCGCACTCTAAAGAGAGCTCAGGTGAGAAATTGCAAAGGTCGAGCAATTGCTCAGAGATGAAAAGTGCCATCACTGAAAGCTCTTGCTAGCCAGCACCCTTCCTTGGTAGCGCTTTCACAGGCGCAGCAACACTGGGGCTTTGCGCTTCTCTAGCCACCAAACGTCACGATCACTATCTCTCCGTCTCGTAGACACGAGCTGAGAGATCGCAAACGTCGAGCAATTGCTCAGAGATGAAAAGTGCCAGCACTGAAAGCTGTTGCTAGCCAGCACCCTTCCTTGGAAGCGCTTTTGTAGCCCTTAGAACACTGGGGCTCTGGGCTTCTCTAGCCACCTAATCTTCTGCTCATCCTCTCGCGCACTCTAAAGAGAGCTCAGGTGAGAAATTGCAAACGTCGAGCAATTGCTCAGAGATGAAAAGTGCCAGCACTGAAAGCTCTTGCTAGCCAGCACCCTTCCTTGGAAGCGCTTTCACAGGCGCAGCAACACTGGGGCTTTGCGCTTCTCTAGCCACCAAACGTCACGGTCACTATCTCTCCGTCTCGTAGACACGAACTGAGAGATTGCAAAGGTCGAGCAATTGCTCAGAGATGAAAAGTGCCAGCACTGAAAGCTGTTGCTAGCTAGCACCCTTCCTTGGAAGCGCTTTTGTAGGCCTAAGAACACTGGGGCTTTGCGCTTCTCTAGCCAACACACGTCACGGTCGTTCTCTTTCCATATCGTAGACACGAGCTGAGAGATTGCAAAGGTCGAGCAATTGCTCAGAGATGAAAAGTGCCAGCACTGAAAGCTGTTGCTAGCCAGCACCCTTCCTTGGAAGCGCTTTTGTAGCCCTTAGAACACTGGGGCTCTGTGCTTCTCTAGCCACCTAATCTTCTGCTCATTCTCTCGCGCACTCTAAAGAGAGCTCAGGTGAGAAATTGCAAACGTTGAGCAATTGCTCAGAGATGAAAAGTGCCAGCACTGAAAGCTCTTGCTAGCCAGCACCCTTCCTTGGAAGCGCTTTCACAGGCGCAGCAACACTGGGGCTTTGCGCTTCTCTACCCACCAAACGTCACGGTCATTCTCTTTCCATCTCGTAGACACGAGCTGAGAAATTGCAAAGGTCGAGCAATTGCTCAGAGATGAAAAGTGCCAGCACTGAAAGCTGTTGCTAGCCAGCACCCTTCCTTGGAAACGCTCTTGTAGCCCTTAGAACACTGGGGCTCTGGGCTTCTCTAGCCACCTAATCTTCTGCTCATCCTCTCGCGCACTCTAAAGAGAGCTCAGGTGAGAAATTGCAAAGGTCGAGCAATTGCTCAGAGATGAAAAGTGCCAGCACTGAAAGCTGTTGCTAGCCAGCACCCTTCCTTGGAAGCGCTTTCACAGGCGCAGCAACACTGGGGCTTTGCGCTTCTCTAGCCACCAAACGTCACGCTCACTATCTCTCTCCGTCTCGTAGACACGAACTGAGAGATTGCAAACGTCGAGCAATTGCTCAGAGATGAAAAGTGCCAGCACTGAAAGCTGTTGCTAGCCGGCACCCTTCCTTGGAAATGCTCTTGTAGGCCTAAGAACACTGGGGCTCTGTGTTTCTCTAGCCACCTAATCTTCTGCTCATCCTCTCGCGCACTCTAAAGAGAGCTCAGGTGAGAAATTGCAAACGTCGAGCAATTGCTCAGAGATGAAAAGTGCCAGCACTGAAAGCTCTTGCTAGCCAGCACCCTTCCTTGGAAGCGCTTTCACAGGCGCAGCAACACTGGGGCTTTGCGCTTCTCTAGCCACCAAACGTCACGATCACTATCTCTCCGTGTCGTAGACACGAGCTGAGAGATCGCAAACGTCCAGCAATTGCTCAGAGATGAAAAGTGCCAGCACTGAAAGCTGTTGCTAGCCAGCCCCCTTCCTTGGAAGCGCTTTTGTAGCCCTTAGAACACTGGGGCTCTGGGCTTCTCTAGCCACCTAATCTTCTGCTCATCCTCTCGCGCACTCTAAAGAGAGCTCAGGTGAGAAATTGCAAACGTCGAGCAATTGCTCAGAGATGAAAAGTGCCAGCACTGAAAGCTCTTGCTAGCCAGCACCCTTCCTTGGAAGCGCTTTCACAGGCGCAGCAACACTGGGGCTTTGCGCTTCTCTAGACACCAAACGTCACGGTCACTATCTCTCCGTCTCGTAGACACGAGCTGAGAGATTGCAAACGTCCAGCAATTGCTCAGAGATGAAAAGTGCCAGCACTGAAAGCTGTTGCTAGCTAGCACCCTTCCTTGGAAGCGCTTTTGTAGGCCTAAGAACACTGGGGCTTTGCGCTTCTCTAGCCAACACACGTCACGGTCGTTCTCTTTCCATATCGTAGACACGAGCTGAGAGATTGCAAACGTCGAGCAATTGCTCAGAGATGAAAAGTGCCAGCACTGAAAGCTCTTGCTAGCCAGCACCCTTCCTTGGAAGCGCTTTTGTAGCCCTTAGAACACTGGGGCTCTGGGCTTCTCTAGCCACCTAATCTTCTGCTCATCCTCTCGCGCACTCTAAAGAGAGCTCAGGTGAGAAATTGCAAACGTCGAGCAATTGCTCAGAGATGAAAAGTGCCAGCACTGAAAGCTGTTGCTAGCCAGCACCCTTCCTTGGAAGCGCTTTCAGAGGCGCAGCAACACTGGGGCTTTGCGCTTCTCTAGCCACCAAACGTCACGGTCATTCTCTTTCCATCTCCTAGACACGAGCTGAGAAATTGCAAAGGTCGAGCAATTGCTCAGAGATCAAAAGTGCCAGCACTGAAAGCTGTTGCTAGCCAGCACCCTTCCTTGGAAGCGCTTTCACAGGCGCAGCAACACTGGGGCTTTGCGCTTCTCTAGCCACCAAACGTCACGGTCACTATCTCTCCGTCTTGTAGACACGAGCTGAGAAATTGCAAACGTCGAGCAATTGCTCAGAGATGAAAAGTGCCAGCACTGAAAGCTCTTGCTAGCCAGCACCCTTCCTTGGAAGTGCTTTTGTAGGCCTAAGAACAGTGGGGCTCTGGGCTTCTCTAGCCACCTAATCTTCTGCTCATCCTCTCGCGCACTCTAAAGAGAGCTTAGGTGAGAAATTGCAAAGGTCGAGCAATTGCTCAGAGATGAAAAGTGCCAGCACTGAAAGCTCTTGCTAGCCAGCACCCTTCCTTGGAAGCGCTTTCACAGGCGCAGCAACACTGGGGCTTTGCGCTTCTCTAGCCACCAAACGTCACGCTCACTATCTCTCTCCGTCTCGTAGACACGAGCTGAGACATTGAAAACGTCGAGCAATTGCTCAGAGATGAAAAGTGCCAGCACTGAAAGCTGTTGCTAGCCGGCACCCTTCCTTGGAAACGCTCTTGTAGGCCTAAGAACACTGGGGCTCTGTGTTTCTCTAGCCACCTAATCTTCTGCTCATCCTCTCGTGCACTCTAAAGAGAGCTCAGGTGAGAAATTGCAAAGGTCGAGCAATTGCTCAGAGATGAAAAGTGCCATCACTGAAAGCTCTTGCTAGCCAGCACCCTTCCTTGGAAGCGCTTTCAGAGGCGCAGCAACACTGGGGCTTTGCGCTTCTCTAGCCACCAAACGTCACGGTCACTATCTCTCCGTCTCGTAGACACGAGCTGAGAGATTGCAAACGTCGAGCAATTGCTCAGAGATGAAAAGTGCCAGCACTGAAAGCTGTTGCTAGCCAGCACCCTTCCTTGGAAGCGCTTTTGTAGCCCTTAGAACACTGGGGCTCTGGGCTTCTCTAGCCACCTAATCTTCTGCTCATCCTCTCGCGCAGTCTAAAGAGAGCTCAGGTGAGAAATTGCAAACGTCGAGCAATTGCTCAGAGATGAAAAGTGCCAGCACTGAAAGCTCTTGCTAGCCAGCACCCTTCCTTGGAAGCGCTTTCACAGGCGCAGCAACACTGGGGCTTTGCGCTTCTCTAGCCACCAAACGTCACGGTCACTATCTCTCCGTCTCGTAGACACGAACTGAGAGATTGCAAAGGTCGAGCAATTGCTCAGAGATGAAAAGTGCCAGCACTGAAAGCTGTTGCTAGCCAGCACCCTTCCTTGGAAGCGCTTTTGTAGGCCTAAGAACACTGGGGCTTTGCGCTTCTCTAGCCAACACACGTCACGGTCGTTCTCTTTCCATATCGTAGACACGAGCTGAGAGATTGCAAACGTCGAGCAATTGCTCAGAGATGAAAAGTGCCAGCACTGAAAGCTCTTGCTAGCCAGCACCCTTCCTTGGAAGCGCTTTTGTAGCCCTTAGAACACTGGGGCTCTGGGCTTCTCTAGCCACCTAATCTTCTGCTCATCCTCTCGCGCACTCTAAAGAGAGCTCAGGTGAGAAATTGCAAACGTCGAGCAATTGCTCAGAGATGAAAAGTGCCAGCACTGAAAGCTGTTGCTAGCCAGCACCCTTCCTTGGAAGCGCTTTCACAGGCGCAGCAACACTGGGGCTTTGCGCTTCTCTAGTCACCAAACGTCACGGTCATTCTCTTTCCATCTCGTAGACACGAGCTGAGAAATTGCAAAGGTCGAGCAATTGCTCAGAGATGAAAAGTGCCAGCACTGAAAGCTGTTGCTAGCCAGCACCCTTCCTTGGAAACGCTCTTGTAGCCCTTAGAACACTGGGGCTCTGGGCTTCTCTAGCCACCTAATCTTCTGCTCATCCTCTCGCGCAGTCTAAAGAGAGCTCAGGTGAGAAATTGCAAATGTCGAGCAATTGCTCAGAGATGAAAAGTGCCATCACTGAAAGCTCTTGCTAGCCAGCACCCTTCCTTGGAAGCGCTTTCAGAGGCGCAGCAACACTGGGGCTTTGCGCTTCTCTAGCCACCAAACGTCACGATCACTATCTCTCCCTCTCGTAGACACGAGCTGAGAGATCGCAAACGTCCAGCAATTGCTCAGAGATGAAAAGTGCCAGCACTGAAAGCTGTTGCTAGCCAGCTCCCTTCCTTGGAAGCGCTCTTGTAGCCCTTAGAACACTGGGGCTCTGGGCTTCTCTAGCCACCTAATCTTCTGCTCATCCTCTCGCGCACTCTAAAGAGAGCTCAGGTGAGAAATTGCAAACGTCGAGCAATTGCTCAGAGATGAAAAGTGCCAGCACTGAAAGCTCTTGCTAGCCAGCACCCTTCCTTGGAAGCGCTTTCACAGGCGCAGCAACAGTGGGGCTTTGCGCTTCTCTAGCCACCAAACGTCACGGTCACTATCTCTCCGTCTCGTAGCCACGAACTGAGAGATTGCAAACGTCCAGCAATTGCTCAGAGATGAAAAGTGCCAGCACTGAAAGCTGTTGCTAGCCAGCACCCTTCCTTGGAAGCGCTTTTGTAGGCCTAAGAACACTGGGGCTTTGCGCTTCTCTAGCCACCAAACGTCACGGTCGTTCTCTTTCCATATCGTAGACACGAGCTGAGAAATTGCAAACGTCGAGCAATTGCTCAGAGATGAAAAGTGCCAGCACTGAAAGCTGTTGCTAGCCAGCACCCTTCCTTGGAAGCGCTTTCACAGGCGCAGCAACACTGGGGCTTTGCGCTTCTGTACCCACCAAACGTCACGGTCATTCTCTTTCCATCTCGTAGACACGAGCTGAGAAATTGCAAAGGTCGAGCAATTGCTCAGAGATGAAAAGTGCCAGCACTGAAAGCTGTTGCTAGCCAGCACCCTTCCTTGGAAACGCTTTTGTAGCGCTAAGAACACTGGGGCTCTGTGCTTGTCTAGACACCTAATCTTCTGCTCATCCTCTCGCGCACTCTAAAGAGAGCTCAGGTGAGAAATTGCAAATGTCGAGCAATTGCTCAGAGATGAAAAGTGCCAGCACTGAAAGCTGTTGCTAGCCAGCACCCTTCCTTGGAAGCGCTTTTGTAGCCCTAAGAACACTGGGGCTCTGGGCTTCTGTAGCCACCTAATCTTCTGCTCATCCTCTCGCGCAGTCTAAAGAGAGCTCAGGTGAGAAATTGCAAACGTCGAGCAATTGCTCAGAGATGAAAAGTGCCAGCACTGAAAGCTCTTGCTAGCCAGCACCCTTCCTTGGAAGTGCTTTTGTAGCCCTTAGAACACTGGGGCTCTGTGCTTCTCTAGCCACCTAATCTTCTGCTCATCCTCTCGCGCACTCTAAAGAGAGCTCAGGTGAGAAATTGCAAAGGTCGAGCAATTGCTCAGAGATGAAAAGTGCCAGCACTGAAAGCTGTTGCTAGCCAGCACCCTTCCTTGGAAGCGCTTTCACAGGCGCAGCAACACTGGGGCTTTGCGCTTCTCTAGCCACCAAACGTCACGGTCACTATCTCTCCGTCTTGTAGACACGAGCTGAGAAATTGCAAACGTCGAGCAATTGCTCAGAGATGAAAAGTGCCAGCACTGAAAGCTCTTGCTAGCCAGCACCCTTCCTTGCAAGTGCTTTTGTAGGCCTAAGAACACTGGGGCTCTGGGCTTCTCTAGCCACCTAATCTTCTGCTCATCCTCTCGCGCACTCTAAAGAGAGCTTAGGTGAGAAATTGCAAAGGTCGAGCAATTGCTCAGAGATGAAAAGTGCCAGCACTGAAAGCTCTTGCTAGCCAGCACCCTTCCTTGGAAGCGCTTTCACAGGCGCAGCAACACTGGGGCTTTGCGCTTCTCTAGCCACCAAACGTCACGCTCACTATCTCTCTCCGTCTCGTAGACATGAGCTGAGACATTGAAAATGTCGAGCAATTGCTCAGAGATGAAAAGTGCCAGCACTGAAAGCTGTTGCTAGCCAGCACCCTTCCTTGGAAGTGCTTTTGTAGCCCTAAGAACACTGGGGCTCTGTGCTTCTCTAGCCACCTAATCTTCTGCTCATCCTCTCGCGCACTCTAAAGAGAGCTCAGGTGAGAAATTGCAAAGGTCGAGCAATTGCTCAGAGATGAAAAGTGCCATCACTGAAAGCTGTTGCTAGCCAGCACCCTTCCTTGGAAGCGCTTTCAGAGGCGCAGCAACACTGGGGCTTTGCGCTTCTCTAGCCACCAAACGTCACGATCACTATCTCTCCGTCTCGTAGACACGAGCTGAGAGATCGCAAACGTCCAGCAATTGCTCAGAGATGAAAAGTGCCAGCACTGAAAGCTGTTGCTAGCCAGCACCCTTCCTTGGAAGCGCTTTTGTAGGCCTAAGAACACTGGGGCTCTGGGCTTCTCTAGCCACCTAATCTTCTGCTCATCCTCTCGCGCACTCTAAAGAGAGCTCAGGTGAGAAATTGCAAACGTCGAGCAATTGCTCAGAGATGAAAAGTGCCAGCACTGAAAGCTCTTGCTAGCCAGCACCCTTCCTTGGTAGCGCTTTCAGAGGCGCAGCAACACTGGGGCTTTGCGCTTCTCTAGCCACCAAACGTCACGGTCACTATCTCTCCGTCTCGTAGACACGAACTGAGAGATTGCAAAGGTCGAGCAATTGCTCAGAGATGAAAAGTGCCAGCACTGAAAGCTGTTGCTAGCCAGCACCCTTCCTTGGAAGCGCTTTTGTAGCCCTAAGAACACTGGGGCTCTGGGCTTCTCTAGCCACCCAATCTTCTGCTCATCCTCTCGCGCAGTCTAAAGAGAGCTCAGGTGAGAAATTGCAAACGTCGAGCAATTGCTCAGAGATGAAAAGTGCCAGCACAGAAAGCTGTTGTTAGCCAGCACCCTTCCTTGGAAGTGCTTTTGTAGCCCTTAGAACACTGGGGCTCTGGGCTTCTCTAGCCACCTAATCTTCTGCTCATCCTCTCGCGCACTCTAAAGAGAGCTCAGGTGAGAAATTGCAAAGGTCGAGCAATTGCTCAGAGATGAAAAGTGCCAGCACTGAAAGCTGTTGCTAGCCAGCACCCTTCCTTGGAAGCGCTTTCACAGGCGCAGCAACACTGGGGCTTTGCGCTTCTCTA
Source organism: Sarcoramphus papa (assembly GCA_037962945.1). Classification (NCBI taxonomy): domain Eukaryota; kingdom Metazoa; phylum Chordata; class Aves; order Accipitriformes; family Cathartidae; genus Sarcoramphus; species Sarcoramphus papa. Next base: position 19,651,552 of record CM075588.1, read on the forward strand.
GCCACCAAACGTCACGGTCACTATCTCTCCGTCTTGTAGACACGAGCTGAGAAATTGCAAACGTCGAGCAATTGCTCAGAGATGAAAAGTGCCAGCACTGAAAGCTGTTGCTAGCCGGCACCCTTCCTTGGAAATGCTCTTGTAGGCCTAAGAACACTGGGGCTCTGTGTTTCTCTAGCCACCTAATCTTCTGCTCATCCTCTCGCGCACTCTAAAGAGAGCTCAGGTGAGAAATTGCAAACGTCGAGCAATTGCTCAGAGATGAAAAGTGCCAGCACTGAAAGCTCTTGCTAGCCAGCACCCTTCCTTGGAAGCGCTTTCACAGGCGCAGCAACACTGGGGCTTTGCGCTTCTCTAGCCACCAAACGTCACGATCACTATCTCTCCGTGTCGTAGACATGAGCTGAGAGATCGCAAACGTCCAGCAATTGCTCAGAGATGAAAAGTGCCAGCACTGAAAGCTGTTGCTAGCTAGCACCCTTCCTTGGAAGCGCTTTTGTAGGCCTAAGAACACTGGGGCTTTGCGCTTCTCTAGCCAACACACGTCACGGTCGTTCTCTTTCCATATCGTAGACACGAGCTGAGAGATTGCAAACGTCGAGCAATTGCTCAGAGATGAAAAGTGCCAGCACTGAAAGCTCTTGCTAGCCAGCACCCTTCCTTGGAAGCGCTTTTGTAGCCCTTAGAACACTGGGGCTCTGGGCTTCTCTAGCCACCTAATCTTCTGCTCATCCTCTCGCGCACTCTAAAGAGAGCTCAGGTGAGAAATTGCAAACGTCGAGCAATTGCTCAGAGATGAAAAGTGCCAGCACTGAAAGCTGTTGCTAGCCAGCACCCTTCCTTGGAAGCGCTTTCAGAGGCGCAGCAACACTGGGGCTTTGCGCTTCTCTAGCCACCAAACGTCACGGTCATTCTCTTTCCATCTCCTAGACACGAGCTGAGAAATTGCAAAGGTCGAGCAATTGCTCAGAGATCAAAAGTGCCAGCACTGAAAGCTGTTGCTAGCCAGCACCCTTCCTTGGAAGCGCTTTCACAGGCGCAGCAACACTGGGGCTTTGCGCTTCTCTAGCCACCAAACGTCACGGTCACTATCTCTCCGTCTTGTAGACACGAGCTGAGAAATTGCAAACGTCGAGCAATTGCTCAGAGATGAAAAGTGCCAGCACTGAAAGCTCTTGCTAGCCAGCACCCTTCCTTGGAAGTGCTTTTGTAGGCCTAAGAACAGTGGGGCTCTGGGCTTCTCTAGCCACCTAATCTTCTGCTCATCCTCTCGCGCACTCTAAAGAGAGCTTAGGTGAGAAATTGCAAAGGTCGAGCAATTGCTCAGAGATGAAAAGTGCCAGCACTGAAAGCTGTTGCTAGCCAGCACCCTTCCTTGGAAGCGCTTTCACAGGCGCAGCAACACTGGGGCTTTGCGCTTCTCTACCCACCAAACGTCACGCTCACTATCTCTCTCCGTCTCGTAGACACGAGCTGAGAGATTGCAAACGTCGAGCAATTGCTCAGAGATGAAAAGTGCCAGCACTGAAAGCTGTTGCTAGCCGGCACCCTTCCTTGGAAACGCTCTTGTAGCCCTAAGAACACTGGGGCTCTGTGTTTCTCTAGCCACCTAATCTTCTGCTCATCCTCTCGTGCACTCTAAAGAGAGCTCAGGTGAGAAATTGCAAAGGTCGAGCAATTGCTCAGAGATGAAAAGTGCCATCACTGAAAGCTCTTGCTAGCCAGCACCCTTCCTTGGAAGCGCTTTCAGAGGCGCAGCAACACTGGGGCTTTGCGCTTCTCTAGCCACCAAACGTCACGGTCACTATCTCTCCGTCTCGTAGACACGAGCTGAGAGATTGCAAACGTCGAGCAATTGCTCAGAGATGAAAAGTGCCAGCACTGAAAGCTGTTGCTAGCCAGCACCCTTCCTTGGAAGCGCTTTTGTAGCCCTTAGAACACTGGGGCTCTGGGCTTCTCTAGCCACCTAATCTTCTGCTCATCCTCTCGCGCAGTCTAAAGAGAGCTCAGGTGAGAAATTGCAAACGTCGAGCAATTGCTCAGAGATGAAAAGTGCCAGCACTGAAAGCTCTTGCTAGCCAGCACCCTTCCTTGGAAGCGCTTTCACAGGCGCAGCAACACTGGGGCTTTGCGCTTCTCTAGCCACCAAACGTCACGGTCACTATCTCTCCGTCTCGTAGACACGAACTGAGAGATTGCAAAGGTCGAGCAATTGCTCAGAGATGAAAAGTGCCAGCACTGAAAGCTGTTGCTAGCCAGCACCCTTCCTTGGAAGCGCTTTTGTAGGCCTAAGAACACTGGGGCTTTGCGCTTCTCTAGCCAACACACGTCACGGTCGTTCTCTTTCCATATCGTAGACACGAGCTGAGAGATTGCAAACGTCGAGCAATTGCTCAGAGATGAAAAGTGCCAGCACTGAAAGCTCTTGCTAGCCAGCACCCTTCCTTGGAAGCGCTTTTGTAGCCCTTAGAACACTGGGGCTCTGGGCTTCTCTAGCCACCTAATCTTCTGCTCATCCTCTCGCGCACTCTAAAGAGAGCTCAGGTGAGAAATTGCAAACGTCGAGCAATTGCTCAGAGATGAAAAGTGCCAGCACTGAAAGCTGTTGCTAGCCAGCACCCTTCCTTGGAAGCGCTTTCACAGGCGCAGCAACACTGGGGCTTTGCGCTTCTCTAGTCACCAAACGTCACGGTCATTCTCTTTCCATCTCGTAGACACGAGCTGAGAAATTGCAAAGGTCGAGCAATTGCTCAGAGATGAAAAGTGCCAGCACTGAAAGCTGTTGCTAGCCAGCACCCTTCCTTGGAAACGCTCTTGTAGCCCTTAGAACACTGGGGCTCTGGGCTTCTCTAGCCACCTAATCTTCTGCTCATCCTCTCGCGCAGTCTAAAGAGAGCTCAGGTGAGAAATTGCAAATGTCGAGCAATTGCTCAGAGATGAAAAGTGCCATCACTGAAAGCTCTTGCTAGCCAGCACCCTTCCTTGGAAGCGCTTTCAGAGGCGCAGCAACACTGGGGCTTTGCGCTTCTCTAGCCACCAAACGTCACGATCACTATCTCTCCCTCTCGTAGACACGAGCTGAGAGATCGCAAACGTCCAGCAATTGCTCAGAGATGAAAAGTGCCAGCACTGAAAGCTGTTGCTAGCCAGCACCCTTCCTTGGAAGCGCTCTTGTAGCCCTTAGAACACTGGGGCTCTGGGCTTCTCTAGCCACCTAATCTTCTGCTCATCCTCTCGCGCACTCTAAAGAGAGCTCAGGTGAGAAATTGCAAACGTCGAGCAATTGCTCAGAGATGAAAAGTGCCAGCACTGAAAGCTCTTGCTAGCCAGCACCCTTCCTTGGAAGCGCTTTCACAGGCGCAGCAACAGTGGGGCTTTGCGCTTCTCTAGCCACCAAACGTCACGGTCACTATCTCTCCGTCTCGTAGCCACGAACTGAGAGATTGCAAACGTCCAGCAATTGCTCAGAGATGAAAAGTGCCAGCACTGAAAGCTGTTGCTAGCCAGCACCCTTCCTTGGAAGCGCTTTTGTAGGCCTAAGAACACTGGGGCTTTGCGCTTCTCTAGCCACCAAACGTCACGGTCGTTCTCTTTCCATATCGTAGACACGAGCTGAGAAATTGCAAACGTCGAGCAATTGCTCAGAGATGAAAAGTGCCAGCACTGAAAGCTGTTGCTAGCCAGCACCCTTCCTTGGAAGCGCTTTCACAGGCGCAGCAACACTGGGGCTTTGCGCTTCTGTACCCACCAAACGTCACGGTCATTCTCTTTCCATCTCGTAGACACGAGCTGAGAAATTGCAAAGGTCGAGCAATTGCTCAGAGATGAAAAGTGCCAGCACTGAAAGCTGTTGCTAGCCAGCACCCTTCCTTGGAAACGCTTTTGTAGCGCTAAGAACACTGGGGCTCTGTGCTTGTCTAGACACCTAATCTTCTGCTCATCCTCTCGCGCACTCTAAAGAGAGCTCAGGTGAGAAATTGCAAATGTCGAGCAATTGCTCAGAGATGAAAAGTGCCAGCACTGAAAGCTGTTGCTAGCCAGCACCCTTCCTTGGAAGCGCTTTTGTAGCCCTAAGAACACTGGGGCTCTGGGCTTCTGTAGCCACCTAATCTTCTGCTCATCCTCTCGCGCAGTCTAAAGAGAGCTCAGGTGAGAAATTGCAAACGTCGAGCAATTGCTCAGAGATGAAAAGTGCCAGCACTGAAAGCTCTTGCTAGCCAGCACCCTTCCTTGGAAGTGCTTTTGTAGCCCTTAGAACACTGGGGCTCTGTGCTTCTCTAGCCACCTAATCTTCTGCTCATCCTCTCGCGCACTCTAAAGAGAGCTCAGGTGAGAAATTGCAAAGGTCGAGCAATTGCTCAGAGATGAAAAGTGCCAGCACTGAAAGCTGTTGCTAGCCAGCACCCTTCCTTGGAAGCGCTTTCACAGGCGCAGCAACACTGGGGCTTTGCGCTTCTCTAGCCACCAAACGTCACGGTCACTATCTCTCCGTCTTGTAGACACGAGCTGAGAAATTGCAAACGTCGAGCAATTGCTCAGAGATGAAAAGTGCCAGCACTGAAAGCTCTTGCTAGCCAGCACCCTTCCTTGCAAGTGCTTTTGTAGGCCTAAGAACACTGGGGCTCTGGGCTTCTCTAGCCACCTAATCTTCTGCTCATCCTCTCGCGCACTCTAAAGAGAGCTTAGGTGAGAAATTGCAAAGGTCGAGCAATTGCTCAGAGATGAAAAGTGCCAGCACTGAAAGCTCTTGCTAGCCAGCACCCTTCCTTGGAAGCGCTTTCACAGGCGCAGCAACACTGGGGCTTTGCGCTTCTCTAGCCACCAAACGTCACGCTCACTATCTCTCTCCGTCTCGTAGACATGAGCTGAGACATTGAAAATGTCGAGCAATTGCTCAGAGATGAAAAGTGCCAGCACTGAAAGCTGTTGCTAGCCAGCACCCTTCCTTGGAAGTGCTTTTGTAGCCCTAAGAACACTGGGGCTCTGTGCTTCTCTAGCCACCTAATCTTCTGCTCATCCTCTCGCGCACTCTAAAGAGAGCTCAGGTGAGAAATTGCAAAGGTCGAGCAATTGCTCAGAGATGAAAAGTGCCATCACTGAAAGCTGTTGCTAGCCAGCACCCTTCCTTGGAAGCGCTTTCAGAGGCGCAGCAACACTGGGGCTTTGCGCTTCTCTAGCCACCAAACGTCACGATCACTATCTCTCCGTCTCGTAGACACGAGCTGAGAGATCGCAAACGTCCAGCAATTGCTCAGAGATGAAAAGTGCCAGCACTGAAAGCTGTTGCTAGCCAGCACCCTTCCTTGGAAGCGCTTTTGTAGGCCTAAGAACACTGGGGCTCTGGGCTTCTCTAGCCACCTAATCTTCTGCTCATCCTCTCGCGCACTCTAAAGAGAGCTCAGGTGAGAAATTGCAAACGTCGAGCAATTGCTCAGAGATGAAAAGTGCCAGCACTGAAAGCTCTTGCTAGCCAGCACCCTTCCTTGGTAGCGCTTTCAGAGGCGCAGCAACACTGGGGCTTTGCGCTTCTCTAGCCACCAAACGTCACGGTCACTATCTCTCCGTCTCGTAGACACGAACTGAGAGATTGCAAAGGTCGAGCAATTGCTCAGAGATGAAAAGTGCCAGCACTGAAAGCTGTTGCTAGCCAGCACCCTTCCTTGGAAGCGCTTTTGTAGCCCTAAGAACACTGGGGCTCTGGGCTTCTCTAGCCACCCAATCTTCTGCTCATCCTCTCGCGCAGTCTAAAGAGAGCTCAGGTGAGAAATTGCAAACGTCGAGCAATTGCTCAGAGATGAAAAGTGCCAGCACAGAAAGCTGTTGTTAGCCAGCACCCTTCCTTGGAAGTGCTTTTGTAGCCCTTAGAACACTGGGGCTCTGGGCTTCTCTAGCCACCTAATCTTCTGCTCATCCTCTCGCGCACTCTAAAGAGAGCTCAGGTGAGAAATTGCAAAGGTCGAGCAATTGCTCAGAGATGAAAAGTGCCAGCACTGAAAGCTGTTGCTAGCCAGCACCCTTCCTTGGAAGCGCTTTCACAGGCGCAGCAACACTGGGGCTTTGCGCTTCTCTAGCCACCAAACGTCACGGTCACTATCTCTCCGTCTTGTAGACACGAGCTGAGAAATTGCAAACGTCGAGCAATTGCTCAGAGATGAAAAGTGCCAGCACTGAAAGCTGTTGCTAGCCAGCACCCTTCCTTGGAAGCGCTTTTGTAGCCCTAAGAACACTGGGGCTCTGGGCTTCTGTAGCCACCTAATCTTCTGCTCATCCTCTCGCGCAGTCTAAAGAGAGCTCAGGTGAGAAATTGCAAACGTCGAGCAATTGCTCAGAGATGAAAAGTGCCAGCACTGAAAGCTGTTGCTAGCCAGCACCCTTCCTTGGAAGTGCTTTTGTAGCCCTTAGAACACTGGGGCTCTGGGCTTCTCTAGCCACCTAATCTTCTGCTCATCCTCTCGCGCACTCTAAAGAGAGCTCAGGTGAGAAATTGCAAAGGTCGAGCAATTGCTCAGAGATGAAAAGTGCCAGCACTGAAAGCTGTTGCTAGCCAGCACCCTTCCTTGGAAGCGCTTTCACAGGCGCAGCAACACTGGGGCTTTGCGCTTCTCTAGCCACCAAACGTCACGGTCACTATCTCTCCGTCTTGTAGACACGAGCTGAGAAATTGCAAACGTCGAGCAATTGCTCAGAGATGAAAAGTGCCACCACTGAAAGCTGTTGCTAGCCAGCACCCTTCCTTGGAAGTGCTTTTGTAGCCCTTAGAACACTGGGGCTCTGGGCTTCTCTAGCCACCTAATCTTCTGCTCACCCTCTCGCGCACTCTAAAGAGAGCTCAGGTGAGAAATTGCAAAGGTCGAGCAATTGCTCAGAGATGAAAAGTGCCAGCACTGAAAGCTGTTGCTAGCCAGCACCCTTCCTTGGAAGCGCTTTCACAGGCGCAGCAACACTGGGGCTTTGCGCTTCTCTACCCACCAAACGTCACGGTCATTCTCTTTCCGTCTCGTAGACACGAGCTGAGAAATTGCAAACGTCGAGCAATTGCTCAGAGATGAAAAGTGCCAGCACTGAAAGCTCTTGCTAGCCAGCACCCTTCCTTGGAAGCGCTTTTGTAGCCCTAAGAACACTGGGGCTCTGGGCTTCTCTAGCCACCTAATCTTCTGCTCATCCTCTCGCGCAGTCTAAAGAGAGCTCAGGTGAGAAATTGCAAACGTCGAGCAATTGCTCAGAGATGAAAAGTGCCAGCACTGAAAGCTCTTGCTAGCCAGCACCCTTCCTTGGAAGTGCTTTTGTAGCCCTAAGAACACTCAGGCTCTGGGCTTCTCTAGCCACCTCATCTTCTGCTCATCCTCTCGCGCACTCTAAAGAGAGCTCAGGTGAGAAATTGCAAACGTCGAGCAATTGCTCAGAGATGAAAAGTGCCAGCACTGAAAGCTGTTGCTAGCCAGCACCCTTCCTTGGAAGCGCTTTCACAGGCGCAGCAACACTGGGGCTTTGCGCTTCTCTAGCCACCAAACGTCACGGTCATTCTCTTTCCATCTCGTAGACACGAGCTGAGAAATTGCAAACGTCGAGCAATTGCTCAGAGATGAAAAGTGCCAGCACTGAAAGCTCTTGCTAGCCAGCACCCTTCCTTGGAAGTGCTTTTGTAGGCCTAAGAACACTGGGGCTCTGGGCTTCTCTAGCCACCTAATCTTCTGCTCTTCCTCTCGCGCACTCTAAAGAGAGCTCAGGTGAGAAATTGCAAACGTCGAGCAATTGCTCAGAGATGAAAAGTGCCAGCACTGAAAGCTCTTGCTAGCCAGCACCCTTCCTTGGAAGCGCTTTCAGAGGCGCAGCAACACTGGGGCTTTGCGCTTCTCTAGCCACCAAATGTCACGGTCATTCTCTTTCCGTCTCGTAGACACGAGCTGAGAGATTGCAAACGTCGAGCAATTGCTCAGAGATGAAAAGTGCCAGCACTGAAAGCTCTTGCTAGCCAGCACCCTTCCTTGGAAGCGCTTTTGTAGCCCTAAGAACACTGGGGCTCTATGTTTCTCTAGCCACCTAATCTTCTGCTCATCCTCTCGCGCACTCTAAAGAGAGCTCAGGTGAGAAATTGCAAAGGTCGAGCAATTGCTCAGAGATGAAAAGTGCCAGCACTGAAAGCTCTTGCTAGCCAGCACCCTTCCTTGGAAGCGCTTTCACAGGCGCAGCAACACTGGGGCTTTGCGCTTCTCTAGCCACCAAACGTCACGGTCACTATCTCTCCGTCTCGTAGACACGAGCTGAGAAATTGCAAACGTCGAGCAATTGCTCAGAGATGAAAAGTGCCAGCACTGAAAGCTCTTGCTAGCCAGCACCCTTCCTTGGAAGCGCTTTTGTAGCCCTTAGAACACTGGGGCTCTGGGCTTCTCTAGCCACCTAATCTTCTGCTCATCCTCTCGCGCACTCTAAAGAGAGCTCATGTGAGAAATTGCAAACGTCGAGCAATTGCTCAGAGATGAAAAGTGCCAGCACTGAAAGCTGTTGCTAGCCAGCACCCTTCCTTGGAAGCGCTTTCACAGGCGCAGTAACACTGGGGCTTTGCGCTTCTCTAGCCACCAAACGTCACGGTCAGTCTCTTTCCATCTCATAGACACGAGCTGAGAGATTGCAAACGTCGAGCAATTGCTCAGAGATGAAAAGTGCCAGCACTGAAAGCTCTTGCTAGCCAGCACCCTTCCTTGGAAGCGCTTTCACAGGCGCAGCAACACTGGGGCTTTGCGCTTCTCTAGCCACCAAATGTCACGGTCATTCTCTTTCCGTCTCGTAGACACGAGCTGAGAGATTGCAAAGGTCGAGCAATTGCTCAGAGATGAAAAGTGCCAGCACTGAAAGCTCTTGCTAGCCAGCACCCTTCCTTGGAAGCGCTTTTGTAGCCCTTAGAACACTGGGGCTCTGGGCTTGTCTAGCCACCTAATCTTCTGCTCATCATCTCGCACAGTCTAAAGAGAGCTCAGGTGAGAAATTGCAAATGTCGAGCAATTGCTCAGAGATGAAAAGTGCCAGCACTGAAAGCTGTTGCTAGCCAGCACCCTTCCTTGGAAGCGCTTTCACAGGCGCAGCAACACTGGGGCTTTGCGCTTCTCTACCCACCAAACGTCACGGTCACTATCTCTCCGTCTTGTAGACACGAGCTGAGAAATTGCAAACGTCGAGCAATTGCTCAGAGATGAAAAGTGCCAGCACTGAAAGCTGTTGCTAGCCAGCACCCGTCCTTGGAAGCGCTTTTGTAGGCCAAAGAACACTGGGGCTCTGGGCTTCTGTAGCCACCTAATCTTCTGCTCATCCTCTCGCGCACTCTAAAGAGAGCTCAGGTGAGAAATTGCAAACGTCGAGCAATTGCTCAGAGATGAAAAGTGCCAGCACTGAAAGCTGTTGCTAGCCAGCACCCTTCCTTGGAAGCGCTTTCACAGGCGCAGCAACACTGGGGCTTTGCGCTTCTCTAGCCACCAAACGTCACGGTCAGTCTCTTTCCATCTCATAGACACGAGCTGAGAGATTGCAAACGTCGAGCAATTGCTCAGAGATGAAAAGTGCCAGCACTGAAAGCTCTTGCTAGCCAGCACCCTTCCTTGGAAGCGCTTTTGTAGCCCTATGAACACTGGGGCTCTCGGCTTCTCTAGCCACCTAATCTTCTGCTCATCCTCTCTCGTACTCTAACGAGAGCTCAGGTGAGAAATTGAGAATGTCGAGCAATTGCTCAGAGATGAAAAGTGCCAGCACTGAAAGCTCTTGCTAGCCAGCACCCTTCCTTGGAAGCGCTTTCACAGGCGCAGTAACACTGGGGCTTTGCGCTTCTCTAGCCACCAAACGTCACGGTCATTCTCTTTCCATCTCGTAGACACGAGCTGAGAAATTGCAAAGGTCGAGCAATTGCTCAGAGATGAAAAGTGCCAGCACTGAAAGCTCTTGCTAGCCAGCACCCTTCCTTGGAAGCGCTTTTGTAGCCCTTAGAACACTGGGGCTCTGGGCTTCTCTAGCCACCTAATCTTCTGCTCATCCTCTCGCGCACTCTAAAGAGAGCTCAGGTGAGAAATTGCAAAGGTCGAGCAATTGCTCAGAGATGAAAAGTGCCAGCACTGAAAGCTCTTGCTAGCCAGCACCCTTCCTTGGAAGCGCTTTCACAGGCGCAGCAACACTGGGGCTTTGCGCTTCTCTACCCACCAAACGTCACGGTCACTATCTCTCCGTCTTGTAGACACGAGCTGAGAAATTGCAAACGTCGAGCAATTGCTCAGAGATGAAAAGTGCCAGCACTGAAAGCTGTTGCTAGCCAGCACCCTTCCTTGGAAGCGCTTTTGTAGGCCTAAGAACACTGGGGCTCTGGGCTTCTCTAGCCACCTCATCTTCTGCTCATCCTCTCGCGCACTCTAAAGAGAGCTCAGGTGAGAAATTGCAAACGTCGAGCAATTGCTCAGAGATGAAAAGTGCCAGCACTGAAAGCTGTTGCTAGCCAGCACCCTTCCTTGGAAGCGCTTTCACAGGCGCAGTAACACTGGGGCTTTGCGCTTCTCTAGCCACCAAACGTCACGGTCAGTCTCTTTCCATCTCATAGACACGAGCTGAGAGATTGCAAACGTCGAGCAATTGCTCAGAGATGAAAAGTGCCAGCACTGAAAGCTCTTGCTAGCCAGCACCCTTCCTTGGAAGTGCTTTTGTAGGCCTAAGAACACTGGGGCTCTGGGCTTCTCTAGCCACCTAATCTTCTGCTCATCCTCTCGCGCACTCTAACGAGAGCTCAGGTGAGAAATTGCAAATGTCGAGCAATTGCTCAGAGATGACAAGTGCCAGCACTGAAAGCTGTTGCTAGCCAGCACCCTTCCTTGGAAGCGCTTTCAGAGGCGCAGCAACACTGGGGCTTTGCGCTTCTCTAGCCACCAAACGTCACGGTCACTATCTCTCCGTCTCGTAGACACGAGCTGAGAGATTGCAAACGTCGAGCAATTGCTCAGAGATGAAAAGTGCCAGCACTGAAAGCTCTTGCTAGCCAGCACCCTTCCTTGGAAGCGCTTTTGTAGCCCTAAGAACACTGGGGCTCTGGGCTTCTCTAGCCACCTAATCTTCTGCTCATCCTCTCGCGCACTCTAAAGAAAGCTCAGGTGAGACATTGCAAACGTCGAGCAATTGCTCAGAGATGAAAAGTGCCAGCACTGAAAGCTGTTGCTAGCCAGCACCCTTCCTTGGAAGCGCTTTCACAGGCGCAGTAACACTGGGGCTTTGCGCTTCTCTACCCACCAAACGTCACGGTCATTCTCTTTCCATCTCGTAGACACGAGCTGAGAGATTGCAAACGTCGAGCAATTGCTCAGAGATTAAAAGTGCCAGCACTGAAAGCTCTTGCTAGCCAGCACCCTTTCTTGGAAGTGGTTTTGTAGGCCTAAGAACACTGGGGCTCTGGGCTTCTCTAGCCACCTAATCTTCTGCTCATCCTCTCGCGCACTCTAAAGAGAGCTCAGGTGAGAAATTGCAAACGTCGAGCAATTGCTCAGAGATGAAAAGTGCCAGCACTGAAAGCTGTTGCTAGCCAGCACCCTTCCTTGGAAGCGCTTTCACAGGCGCAGCAACACTGGGGCTTTGCGCTTCTCTAGCCACCAAACGTCACGGTCACTATCTCTCCGTCTTGTAGACACGAGCTGAGAAATTGCAAACGTCGAGCAATTGCTCAGAGATGAAAAGTGCCAGCACTGAAAGCTCTTGCTAGCCAGCACCCTTCCTTGGAAGCGCTTTTGTAGCCCTAAGAACACTAGGGCTCTGTGCTTCTCTAGCCACCTAATCTTCTGCTCATCCTCTCGCGCAGTCTAAAGAGAGCTCAGGTGAGAAATTGCAAATGTCGAGCAATTGCTCAGAGATGAAAAGTGCCAGCACTGAAAGCTCTTGCTAGCCAGCACCCTTCCTTGGAAGCGCTTTTGTAGCCCTAAGAACACTGGGGCTCTGGGCTTCTCTAGCCACCTAATCTTCTGCTCATCCTCTCGCGCACTCTAAAGAAAGCTCAGGTGAGACATTGCAAACGTCGAGCAATTGCTCAGAGATGAAAAGTGCCAGCACTGAAAGCTGTTGCTAGCCAGCACCCTTCCTTGGAAGCGCTTTCACAGGCGCAGTAACACTGGGGCTTTGCGCTTCTCTAGCCACCAAACGTCACGGTCATTCTCTTTCCATCTCGTAGACACGAGCTGAGAAATTGCAAAGGTCGAGCAATTGCTCAGAGATGAAAAGTGCCAGCACTGAAAGCTCTTGCTAGCCAGCACCCTTTCTTGGAAGTGCTTTTGTAGGCCTAAGAACACTGGGGCTCTGGGCTTCTCTAGCCACCTAATCTTCTGCTCATCCTCTCGCGCACTCTAAAGAGAGCTCAGGTGAGAAATTGCAAACGTCGAGCAATTGCTCAGAGATGAAAAGTGCCAGCACTGAAAGCTGTTGCTAGCCAGCACCCTTCCTTGGAAGCGCTTTCACAGGCGCAGCAACACTGGGGCTTTGCGCTTCTCTAGCCACCAAACGTCACGGTCACTATCTCTCCGTCTTGTAGACACGAGCTGAGAAATTGCAAACGTCGAGCAATTGCTCAGAGATGAAAAGTGCCAGCACTGAAAGCTCTTGCTAGCCAGCACCCTTCCTTGGAAGCGCTTTTGTAGCCCTAAGAACACTAGGGCTCTGTGCTTCTCTAGCCACCTAATCTTCTGCTCATCCTCTCGCGCACTCTAAAGAGAGCTCAGGTGAGAAATTGCAAAGGTCGAGCAATTGCTCAGAGATGAAAAGTGCCAGCACTGAAAGCTGTTGCTAGCCAGCACCCTTCCTTGGAAGCGCTTTCACAGGCGCAGCAACACTGGGGCTTTGCGCTTCTCTAGCCACCAAACGTCACGGTCACTATCTCTCCGTCTCGTAGACACGAGCTGAGAGATTGCAAAGGTCGAGCAATTGCTCAGAGATGAAAAGTGCCAGCACTGAAAGCTCTTGCTAGCCAGCACCCTTCCTTGGAAACGCTCTTGTAGCCCTAAGAACTCTGGGGCTCTGGGCTTCTCTAGCCACCTAATCTTCTGCTCATCCTCTCGCGCACTCTAAAGAGAGCTCAGGTGAGAAATTGCAAACGTCGAGCAATTGCTCAGAGATGAAAAGTGCCAGCACTGAAAGCTCTTGCTAGCCAGCACCCTTCCTTGCAAGCGCTTTTGTAGCCCTAAGAACACTGGGGCTCTGGGCTTCTCTAGCCACCTAATCTTCTGCTCATCCTCTCGCGCACTCTAAAGAGAGCTCAGGTGAGAAATTGCAAACGTCGAGCAATTGCTCAGAGATGAAAAGTGCCAGCACTGAAAGCTGTTGCTAGCCAGCACCCTTCCTTGGAAGCGCTTTCACAGGCGCAGCAACACTGGGGCTTTGCGCTTCTCTAGCCACCAAACGTCACGGTCACTATCTCTCCGTTTCGTAGACACGAGTTGAGAAATTGCAAACGTCGAGCAATTGCTCAGAGATGAAAAGTGCCAGCACTGAAAGCTCTTGCTAGCCAGCACCCTTCCTTGGAAGCGCTTTTGTAGCCCTAAGAACACTGGGGCTCTGTGCTTCTCTAGCCACCTAATCATCTGCTCATCCTCTCGCGCACTCTAAAGAGAGCTCAGGTGAGAAATTGCAAACGTCGAGCAATTGCTCAGAGATGAAAAGTGCCAGCACTGAAAGCTCTTGCTAGCCAGCACCCTTCCTTGGAAGCGCTTTTGTAGCCCTAAGAACACTGGGGCTCTGGGCTTCTCTAGCCACCTAATCTTCTGCTCATCCTCTCACGCACTCTAAAGAGAGCTCAGGTGAGAAATTGCAAAGGTCGAGCAATTGCTCAGAGATGAAAAGTGCCAGCACTGAAAGCTGTTGCTAGCCAGCACCCTATCTTGGAAGCGCTTTCACAGGCGCATTAACACTGGGGCTTTGCGCTTCTCTAGCCACCAAATGTCACGGTCAGTCTCTTTCCATCTCATAGACACGAGCTGAGAGATTGCAAACGTTGAGCAATTGCTCAGAGATGAAAAGTGCCAGCACTGAAAGCTCTTGCTAGCCAGCACCCTTCCTTGGAAGTGCTTTTGTAGGCCTAAGAACACTGGGGCTCTTGGCTTCTGTAGCCACCTAATCTTCTGCTCATCCTCTCTCGTACTCTAACGAGAGCTCAGGTGAGAAATTGCAAAGGTCGAGCAATTGCTCAGAGATGAAAAGTGCCAGCACTGAAAGCTGTTGCTAGCCAGCACCCTTCCTTGGAAGCGCTTTCACAGGCGCAGCAACACTGGGGCTTTGCGCTTCTCTACCCACCTAATGTCACGGTCATTCTGTTTCCGTCTCGTAGACACGAGCTGAGAAATTGCAAAGGTCGAGCAATTGCTCAGAGATGAAAAGTGCCAGCACTGAAAGCTGTTGCTAGCCAGCACCCTTCCTTGGAAGCGCTTTCAGAGGCGCAGCAACACTGGGGCTTTGCGCTTCTCTAGCCACCAAACGTCACGGTCACTATCTCTCCGTCTCGTAGACACGAACTGAGAGATTGCAAACGTCGAGCAATTGCTCAGAGATGAAAAGTGCCAGCACTGAAAGCTCTTGCTAGCCAGCACCCTTCCTTGGAAACGCTCTTGTACCCCTAAGAACACTGGGGCTCTGTGCTTCTCTAGCCACTTAATCTTCTGCTCATCCTCTCGCGCACTCTAAAGAGAGCTCAGGTGAGAAATTGCAAAGGTCGAGCAATTGCTCAGAGATGAAAAGTGCCAGCACTGAAAGCTGTTGCTAGCCAGCACCCTTCCTTGGAAGCGCTTTTGTAGCCCTAAGAACACTGGGGCTCTGTGCTTCTCTAGCCACCTCATCTTCTGCTCATCCTCTCGCGCACTCTAAAGAGAGCTCAGGTGAGAAATTGCAAAGGTCGAGCAATTGCTCAGAGATGAAAAGTGCCAGCACTGAAAGCTCTTGCTAGCCAGCACCCTTCCTTGGAAGCGCTTTCACAGGCGCAGCAACACTGGGGCTTTGCGCTTCTCTACCCACCAAACGTCACGGTCATTCTCTTTCCATCTCGTAGACACGAGCTGAGAGATTGCAAACGTCGAGCAATTGCTCAGAGATGAAAAGTGCCAGCAGTGAAAGCTGTTGCTACCCAGCACCCTTCCTTGGAAACGCTCTTGTAGCCCTAAGAACTCTGGGGCTCTGGGCTTCTCTAGCCACCTAATCTTCTGCTCATCCTCTCGCGCACTCTAAAGAGAGCTCAGGTGAGAAATTGCAAAGGTCGAGCAATTGCTCAGAGATGAAAAGTGCCATCACTGAAAGCTGTTGCTAGCCAGCACCCTTCCTTGGAAGCGCTTTCACAGGCGCAGCAACACTGGGGCTTTGCGCTTCTCTAGCCACCAAACGTCACGGTCACTATATCTCCGTCTTGTAGACACGAGCTGAGAAATTGCAAATGTCGAGCAATTGCTCAGAGATGAAAAGTGCCAGCACTGAAAGCTCTTGCTAGCCAGCACCCTTCCTTGGAAGCGCTTTTGTAGGCCTAAGAACAGTGGGGCTCTGTGCTTCTCTAGCCACCTAATCTTCTGCTCATCCTCTCGCGCACTCTAAAGAGAGCTCAGGTGAGAAATTACAAAGGTCGAGCAATTGCTCAGAGATTAAAAGTGCCAGCACTGAAAGCTGTTGCTAGCCAGCACCCTTCCTTGGAAGCGCTTTTGTAGGCCTAAGAACACTGGGGCTCTGGGCTTCTCTAGCCACCTAATCTTCTGCTCATCCTCTCGCGCAGTCTAAAGAGAGCTCAGGTGAGAAATTGCAAACGTCGAGCAATTGCTCAGAGATGAAAAGTGCCAGCACTGAAAGCTGTTGCTAGCCAGCACCCTTCCTTGGAAGCGCTTTCACAGGCGCAGCAACACTGGGGCTTTGCGCTTCTCTAGCCACCAAACGTCACGGTCACTATCTCTCCGTCTCGTAGACACGAGCTGAGAGATTGCAAAGGTCGAGCAATTGCTCAGAGATGAAAAGTGCCAGCACTGAAAGCTCTTGCTAGCCAGCACCCTTCCTTGGAAACGCTCTTGTAGCCCTAAGAACTCTGGGGCTCTGGGCTTCTCTAGCCACCTAATCTTCTGCTCATCCTCTCGCGCACTCTAAAGAGAGCTCAGGTGAGAAATTGCAAACGTCGAGCAATTGCTCAGAGATGAAAAGTGCCAGCACTGAAAGCTGTTGCTAGCCAGCACCCTTCCTTGCAAGCGCTTTTGTAGGCCTAAGAACACTGGGGCTCTGTGCTTCTCTAGCCACCTAATCTTCTGCTCATCCTCTCGCGCACTCTAAAGAGAGCTCAGGTGAGAAATTGCAAAGGTCGAGCAATTGCTCAGAGATGAAAAGTGCCAGCACTGAAAGCTGTTGCTAGCCAGCACCCTTCCTTGGAAGCGCTTTCACAGGCGCAGCAACACTGGGGCTTTGCGCTTCTCTAGCCACCAAACGTCACGGTCACTATCTCTCCGTTTCGTAGACACGAGCTGAGAAATTGCAAACGTCGAGCAATTGCTCAGAGATGAAAAGTGCCAGCACTGAAAGCTGTTGCTAGCCAGCACCCTTCCTTGGAAGCGCTTTTGTAGCCCTAAGAACACTGGGGCTCTGGGCTTCTCTAGCCACCTAATCATCTGCTCATCCTCTCGCGCACTCTAAAGAGAGCTCAGGTGAGAAATTGCAAACGTCGAGCAATTGCTCAGAGATGAAAAGTGCCAGCACTGAAAGCTCTTGCTAGCCAGCACCCTTCCTTGGAAGCGCTTTTGTAGCCCTAAGAACACTGGGGCTCTGGGCTTCTCTAGCCACCTAATCTTCTGCTCATCCTCTCACGCACTCTAAAGAGAGCTCAGGTGAGAAATTGCAAAGGTCGAGCAATTGCTCAGAGATGAAAAGTGCCAGCACTGAAAGCTGTTGCTAGCCAGCACCCTTCCTTGGAAGCGCTTTCACAGGCGCATTAACACTGGGGCTTTGCGCTTCTCTAGCCACCAAATGTCACGATCAGTCTCTTTCCATCTCATAGACACGAGCTGAGAGATTGCAAACGTTGAGCAATTGCTCAGAGATGAAAAGTGCCAGCACTGAAAGCTCTTGCTAGCCAGCACCCTTCCTTGGAAGTGCTTTTGTAGGCCTAAGAACACTGGGGCTCTTGGCTTCTGTAGCCACCTAATCTTCTGCTCATCCTCTCTCGTACTCTAACGAGAGCTCAGGTGAGAAATTGCAAAGGTCGAGCAATTGCTCAGAGATGAAAAGTGCCAGCACTGAAAGCTGTTGCTAGCCAGCACCCTTCCTTGGAAGCGCTTTCACAGGCGCAGCAACACTGGGGCTTTGCGCTTCTCTACCCACCTAATGTCACGGTCATTCTGTTTCCGTCTCGTAGACACGAGCTGAGAAATTGCAAAGGTCGAGCAATTGCTCAGAGATGAAAAGTGCCAGCACTGAAAGCTGTTGCTAGCCAGCACCCTTCCTTGGAAGCGCTTTCAGAGGCGCAGCAACACTGGGGCTTTGCGCTTCTCTAGCCACCAAACGTCACGGTCACTATCTCTCCGTCTCGTAGACACGAACTGAGAGATTGCAAACGTCGAGCAATTGCTCAGAGATGAAAAGTGCCAGCACTGAAAGCTCTTGCTAGCCAGCACCCTTCCTTGGAAACGCTCTTGTAGCCCTTAGAACACTGGGGCTCTGTGCTTCTCTAGCCACTTAATCTTCTGCTCATCCTCTCGCGCACTCTAAAGAGAGCTCAGGTGAGAAATTGCAAAGGTCGAGCAATTGCTCAGAGATGAAAAGTGCCAGCACTGAAAGCTGTTGCTAGCCAGCACCCTTCCTTGGAAGCGCTTTTGTAGCCCTAAGAACACTGGGGCTCTGTGCTTCTCTAGCCACCTCATCTTCTGCTCATCCTCTCGCGCACTCTAAAGAGAGCTCAGGTGAGAAATTGCAAAGGTCGAGCAATTGCTCAGAGATGAAAAGTGCCAGCACTGAAAGCTCTTGCTAGCCAGCACCCTTCCTTGGAAGCGCTTTCACAGGCGCAGCAACACTGGGGCTTTGCGCTTCTCTAGCCACCAAACGTCACGGTCATTCTCTTTCCATCTCGTAGACACGAGCTGAGAGATTGCAAACGTCGAGCAATTGCTCAGAGATGAAAAGTGCCAGCAGTGAAAGCTGTTGCTACCCAGCACCCTTCCTTGGAAACGCTCTTGTAGCCCTAAGAACTCTGGGGCTCTGGGCTTCTCTAGCCACCTAATCTTCTGCTCATCCTCTCGCGCACTCTAAAGAGAGCTCAGGTGAGAAATTGCAAAGGTCGAGCAATTGCTCAGAGATGAAAAGTGCCATCACTGAAAGCTGTTGCTAGCCAGCACCCTTCCTTGGAAGCGCTTTCACAGGCGCAGCAACACTGGGGCTTTGCGCTTCTCTAGCCACCAAACGTCACGGTCACTATCTCTCCGTCTTGTAGACACGAGCTGAGAAATTGCAAATGTCGAGCAATTGCTCAGAGATGAAAAGTGCCAGCAGTGAAAGCTCTTGCTAGCCAGCACCCTTCCTTGGAAGCGCTTTTGTAGGCCTAAGAACAGTGGGGCTCTGTGCTTCTCTAGCCACCTAATCTTCTGCTCATCCTCTCGCGCACTCTAAAGAGAGCTCAGGTGAGAAATTGCAAAGGTCGAGCAATTGCTCAGAGATTAAAAGTGCCAGCACTGAAAGCTGTTGCTAGCCAGCACCCTTCCTTGGAAGCGCTTTTGTAGGCCTAAGAACACTGGGGCTCTGGGCTTCTCTAGCCACCTAATCTTCTGCTCATCCTCTCGCGCAGTCTAAAGAGAGCTCAGGTGAGAAATTGCAAACGTCGAGCAATTGCTCAGAGATGAAAAGTGCCAGCACTGAAAGCTGTTGCTAGCCAGCACCCTTCCTTGGAAGCGCTTTCACAGGCGCAGCAACACTGGGGCTTTGCGCTTCTCTAGCCACCAAACGTCACGCTCACTATCTCTCCGTTTCGTAGACACGAGCTGAGAAATTGCAAACGTCGAGCAATTGCTCAGAGATGAAAAGTGCCAGCACTGAAAGCTCTTGCTAGCCAGCACCCTTCCTTGGAAACGCTCTTGTAGCCCTTAGAACACTGGGGCTCTGGGCTTCTCTAGCCACCTAATCTTCTGCTCATCCTCTCGCGCACTCTAAGGAGAGCTCAGGTGAGAAATTGCAAACGTCGAGCAATTGCTCAGAGATGAAAAGTGCCAGCACTGAAAGCTGTTGCTAGCCAGCACCCTTCCTTGAAAGCGCTTTCACAGGCGCAGTAACACTGGGGCTTTGCGCTTCTCTAGCCACCAAACGTCACGGTCAGTCTCTTTCCATCTCATAGACACGAGCTGAGAAATTGCAAACGTCGAGCAATTGCTCAGAGATGAAAAGTGCCAGCACTGAAAGCTCTTGCTAGCCAGCACCCTTCCTTGGAAGCGCTTTTGTAGGCCTAAGAACACTGGGGCTCTGGGCTTCTCTAGCCACCTAATCTTCTGCTCATCCTCTCTCGTACTCTAACGAGAGCTCAGGTGAGAAATTGCAAACGTCGAGCAATTGCTCAGAGATGAAAAGTGCCAGCACTGAAAGCTGTTGCTAGCCAGCACCCTTCCTTGGAAGTGCTTTCACAGGCGCAGTAACACTGGGGCTTTGCGCTTCTCTACCCACCAAATGTCACGGTCATTCTCTTTCCGTCTCGTAGACACGAGCTGAGAAATTGCAAACGTCGAGCAATTGCTCAGAGATGAAAAGTGCCAGCACTGAAAGCTCTTGCTAGCCAGCACCCTTCCTTGGAAGCGCTTTTGTAGGCCTAAGAACACTGGGGCTCTGGGCTTCTCTAGCCACCTAATCTTCTGCTCATCCTCTCGCGCACTCTAAAGAGAGCTCAGGTGAGAAATTGCAAACGTCGAGCAATTGCTCAGAGATGAAAAGTGCCAGCACTGAAAGCTCTTGCTAGCCAGCACCCTTCCTTGGAAGTGCTTTTGTAGCCCTATGAACACTGGGGCTCTGGGCTTCTCTAGCCACCTAATCTTCTGCTCATCCTCTCTCGTACTCTAACGAGAGCTCAGGTGAGAAATTGCAAATGTCGAGCAATTGCTCAGAGATGAAAAGTGCCAGCACTGAAAGCTGTTGCTAGCCAGCACCCTTCCTTGGAAGCGCTTTCACAGGCGCAGCAACACTGGGGCTTTGCGCTTCTCTAGCCACCAAATGTCACGGTCATTCTCTTTCCATCTCGTAGACACGAGCTGAGAGATTGCAAAGGTCGAGCAATTGCTCAGAGATGAAAAGTGCCAGCACTGAAAGCTGTTGCTAGCCAGCACCCTTCCTTGGAAGCGCTTTCAGAGGCGCAGCAACACTGGGGCTTTGCGCTTCTCTAGCCACCAAACGTCACGGTCACTACATCTCCGTCTTGTAGACACGAGCTGAGAAATTGCAAACGTCGAGCAATTGCTCAGAGATGAAAAGTGCCAGCACTGAAAGCTGTTGCTAGCCAGCACCCTTCCTTGGAAGTGCTTTCACAGGCGCAGCAACACTGGGGCTTTGCGCTTCTCTAGCCACCAAACGTCACGGTCACTATCTCTCCGTCTTGTAGACACGAGCTGAGAAATTGCAAACGTCGAGCAATTGCTCAGAGATGAAAAGTGCCAGCACTGAAAGCTCTTGCAAGCCAGCACCCTTCCTTGGAAGCGCTTTTGTAGCCCTTAGAACACTGGGGCTCTGGGCTTCTCTAGCCACCTAATCTTCTGCTCATCCTCTCGCGCACTCTAAAGAGAGCTCAGGTGAGTAATTGCAAACGTCGAGCAATTGCTCAGAGATGAAAAGTGCCAGCACTGAAAGCTCTTGCTAGCCAGCACCCTTCCTTGGAAGCGCTTTCACAGGCGCAGCAACACTGGGGCTTTGCGCTTCTCTAGCCACCAAACGTCACGGTCAGTCTCTTTCCATCTCATAGACACGAGCTGAGAGATTCCAAACGTCGAGCAATTGCTCAGAGATGAAAAGTGCCAGCACTGAAAGCTCTTGCTAGCCAGCACCCTTCCTTGGAAGTGCTTTTGTAGCCCTAAGAACACTGGGGCTCTGTGCTTCTCTAGCCACCTCATCTTCTGCTCATCCTCTCGCGCACTCGAAAGAGAGCTCAGGTGAGAAATTGCAAAGGTCGAGCAATTGCTCAGAGATGAAAAGTGCCAGCACTGAAAGCTGTTGCTAGCCAGCACCCTTCCTTGGAAGCACTTTCACAGGCGCAGCAACACTGGGGCTTTGCGCTTCTCTACCCACCAAACGTCACGGTCAGTCTCTTTCCATCTCGTAGACACGAGCTGAGAAATTGCAAACGTCGAGCAATTGCTCAGAGATGAAAAGTGCCAGCACTGAAAGCTCTTGCTAGCCAGCACCCTTCCTTGGAAGTGCTGTTGTAGCCCTTAGAACAGTGGGGCTCTGGGCTTCTCTAGCCACCTAATCTTCTGCTCATCCTCTCTCGTACTCTAACGAGAGCTCAGGTGAGAAATTGCAAATGTCGAGCAATTGCTCAGAGATGAAAAGTGCCAGCACTGAAAGCTGTTGCTAGCCAGCACCCTTCCTTGAAAGTGCTTTTGTAGGCCTAAGAACACTGGGGCTCTGGGCTTCTCTAGCCACCTAATCTTCTGCTCATCCTCTCGCGCACTCTAAAGAGAGCTCAGGTGAGAAATTGCAAACGTCGAGCAATTGCTCAGAGATGAAAAGTGCCAGCACTGAAAGCTCTTGCTAGCCAGCACCCTTCCTTGGAAGTGCTTTTGTAGCCCTATGAACACTGGGGCTCTGGGCTTCTCTAGCCACCTAATCTTCTGCTCATCCTCTCTCGTACTCTAACGAGAGCTCAGGTGAGAAATTGCAAATGTCGAGCAATTGCTCAGAGATGAAAAGTGCCAGCACTGAAAGCTGTTGCTAGCCAGCACCCTTCCTTGGAAGCGCTTTCACAGGCGCAGCAACACTGGGGCTTTGCGCTTCTCTAGCCACCAAACGTAACGGTCACTATCTCTCCGTCTTGTAGACACGAGCTGAGAAATTGCAAACGTCGAGCAATTGCTCAGCGATGAAAAGTGCCAGCACTGAAAGCTCTTGCTAGCCAGCACCCTTCCTTGGAAGTGCTTTTGTAGCCCTTAGAACACTGGGGCTCTGGGCTTCTCTAGCCACCTAATCTTCTGCTCATCCTCTCGCGCACTCTAAAGAGAGCTCAGGTGAGAAATTGCAAACGTCGAGCAATTGCTCAGAGATGAAAAGTGCCAGCACTGAAAGCTCTTGCTAGCCAGCACCCTTCCTTGGAAGCGCTTTTGTAGCCCTAAGAACAGTGGGGCTCTGGGCTTCTCTAGCCACCTAATCTTCTGCTCATCCTCTCGCGCACTCTAAAGAGAGCTCAGGTGAGTAATTGCAAACGTCGAGCAATTGCTCAGAGATGAAAAGTGCCAGCACTGAAAGCTGTTGCTAGCCAGCAGCCTTCCTTGGAAGCGCTTTCACAGGCGCAGCAACACTGGGGCTTTGCGCTTCTCTACCCACCAAACGTCACGGTCAGTCTCTTTCCATCTCTTAGACACGAGCTGAGAGATTGCAAACGTCGAGCAATTGCTCAGAGATGAAAAGTGCCAGCACTGAAAGCTCTTGCTAGCCAGCACCCTTCCTTGGAAGTGCTTTTGTAGGCCTAAGAACACTGGGGCTCTGGGCTTCTCTAGCCACCTCATCTTCTGCTCATCCTCTCGCGCACTCGAAAGAGAGCTCAGGTGAGAAATTGCAAATGTCGAGCAATTGCTCAGAGATGAAAAGTGCCAGCACTGAAAGCTGTTGCTAGCCAGCACCCTTCCTTGGAAGCACTTTCACAGGCGCAGCAACACTGGGGCTTTGCGCTTCTCTAGCCACCAAACGTCACGGTCATTCTCTTTCCATCTCGTAGACACGAGCTGAGAAATTGCAAACGTCGAGCAATTGCTCAGAGATGAAAAGTGCCAGCACTGAAAGCTCTTGCTAGCCAGCACCCTTCCTTGGAAGTGCTTTTGTAGGCCTAAGAACACTGGGGCTCTGGGCTTCTCTAGCCACCTCATCTTCTGCTCATCCTCTCGCGCACTCTAAAGAGAGCTCAGGTGAGAAATTGCAAAGGTCGAGCAATTGCTCAGAGATGAAAAGTGCCAGCACTGAAAGCTGTTGCTAGCCAGCACCCTTCCTTGGAAGCGCTTTCACAGGCGCAGCAACACTGGGGCTTTGCGCTTCTCTAGCCACCAAACGTCACGGTCACTATCTCTCCGTCTTGTAGACACGAGCTGAGAAATTGCAAACGTCGAGCAATTGCTCAGAGATGAAAAGTGCCAGCACTGAAAGCTGTTGCTAGCCAGCACCCTTCCTTGGAAGCGCTTTTGTAGCCCTTAGAACACTGGGGCTCTGGGCTTCTCTAGCCACCTAATCTTCTGCTCATCCTCTCGCGCACTCTAAAGAGAGCTCAGGTGAGTAATTGCAAACGTCGAGCAATTGCTCAGAGATGAAAAGTGCCAGCACTGAAAGCTGTTGCTAGCCAGCAGCCTTCCTTGGAAGCGCTTTCACAGGCGCAGCAACACTGGGGCTTTGCGCTTCTCTAGCCACCAAACGTCACGGTCAGTCTCTTTCCATCTCATAGACACGAGCTGAGAGATTGCAAACGTCGAGCAATTGCTCAGAGATGAAAAGTGCCAGCACTGAAAGCTGTTGCTAGCCAGCACCCTTCCTTGGAAGTGCTTTTGTAGGCCTAAGAACACTGGGGCTCTGGGCTTCTCTAGCCACCTAATCTTCTGCTCATCCTCTCTCGTACTCTAAAGAGAGCTCAGGTGAGAAATTGCAAAGGTCGAGCAATTGCTCAGAGATGAAAAGTGCCAGCACTGAAAGCTGTTGCTAGCCAGCACCCTTCCTTGGAAGCGCTTTCAGAGGCGCAGTAACACTGGGGCTTTGCGCTTCTCTACCCACCAAACGTCACGGTCACTATCTCTCCGTCTCGTAGACACGAGCTGAGAGATTGCAAACGTCGAGCAATTGCTCAGAGATGAAAAGTGCCAGCACTGAAAGCTGTTGCTAGCCGGCACCCTTCCTTGAAAGTGCTTTTGTAGCCCTAAGAACACTGGGGCTCTGGGCTTCTCTAGCCACCTCATCTTCTGCTCATCCTCTCGCGCACTCTAAAGAGAGCTCAGGTGAGAAATTGCAAAGGTCGAGCAATTGCTCAGAGATGAAAAGTGCCAGCACTGAAAGCTGTTGCTAGCCAGCACCCTTCCTTGGAAGCGCTTTCACAGGCACAGTAACACTGGGGCTTTGCGCTTCTCTAGCCACCAAACGTCACGGTCACTATCTCTCCGTCTTGTAGACACGAGCTGAGAAATTGCAAACGTCGAGCAATTGCTCAGAGATGAAAAGTGCCAGCACTGAAAGCTGTTGCTAGCCAGCACCCTTCCTTGGAAGCGCTTTTGTAGCCCTAAGAACACTGGGGCTCTGGGCTTCTCTAGCCACCTAATCATCTGCTCATCCTCTCGCGCACACTAAAGAGAGCTCAGGTGAGAAATTGCAAACGTCGAGCAATTGCTCAGAGATGAAAAGTGCCAGCACTGAAAGCTCTTGCTAGCCAGCACCCTTCCTTGGAAGCGCTTTCACAGGCGCAGTAACACTGGGGCTTTGCGCTTCTCTAGCCACCAAACGTCACGGTCACTATCTGTCCGTCTCGTAGACACGAACTGAGAGATTGCAAAGGTCGAGCAATTGCTCAGAGATGAAAAGTGCCAGCAGTGAAAGCTGTTGCTAGCCAGCACCCTTCCTTGGAAGCGCTTTCAGAGGCGCAGCAACACTGGGGCTTTGCGCTTCTCTAGCCACCAAACGTCACGGTCACTATCTCTCCGTCTCGTAGACACGAACTGAGAGATTGCAAACGTCGAGCAATTGCTCAGAGATGAAAAGTGCCAGCACTGAAAGCTCTTGCTAGCCAGCACCCTTCCTTGGAAACGCTCTTGTAGCCCTTAGAACACTGGGGCTCTGTGCTTCTCTAGCCACTTAATCTTCTGCTCATCCTCTCGCGCACTCTAAAGAGAGCTCAGGTGAGAAATTGCAAAGGTCGAGCAATTGCTCAGAGATGAAAAGTGCCAGCACTGAAAGCTGTTGCTAGCCAGCACCCTTCCTTGGAAGCGCTTTTGTAGCCCTAAGAACACTGGGGCTCTGTGCTTCTCTAGCCACCTCATCTTCTGCTCATCCTCTCGCGCACTCTAAAGAGAGCTCAGGTGAGAAATTGCAAAGGTCGAGCAATTGCTCAGAGATGAAAAGTGCCAGCACTGAAAGCTCTTGCTAGCCAGCACCCTTCCTTGGAAGCGCTTTCACAGGCGCAGCAACACTGGGGCTTTGCGCTTCTCTAGCCACCAAACGTCACGGTCATTCTCTTTCCATCTCGTAGACACGAGCTGAGAGATTGCAAACGTCGAGCAATTGCTCAGAGATGAAAAGTGCCAGCAGTGAAAGCTGTTGCTACCCAGCACCCTTCCTTGGAAACGCTCTTGTAGCCCTAAGAACTCTGGGGCTCTGGGCTTCTCTAGCCACCTAATCTTCTGCTCATCCTCTCGCGCACTCTAAAGAGAGCTCAGGTGAGAAATTGCAAAGGTCGAGCAATTGCTCAGAGATGAAAAGTGCCATCACTGAAAGCTGTTGCTAGCCAGCACCCTTCCTTGGAAGCGCTTTCACAGGCGCAGCAACACTGGGGCTTTGCGCTTCTCTAGCCACCAAACGTCACGGTCACTATCTCTCCGTCTTGTAGACACGAGCTGAGAAATTGCAAATGTCGAGCAATTGCTCAGAGATGAAAAGTGCCAGCAGTGAAAGCTCTTGCTAGCCAGCACCCTTCCTTGGAAGCGCTTTTGTAGGCCTAAGAACAGTGGGGCTCTGTGCTTCTCTAGCCACCTAATCTTCTGCTCATCCTCTCGCGCACTCTAAAGAGAGCTCAGGTGAGAAATTGCAAAGGTCGAGCAATTGCTCAGAGATTAAAAGTGCCAGCACTGAAAGCTGTTGCTAGCCAGCACCCTTCCTTGGAAGCGCTTTTGTAGGCCTAAGAACACTGGGGCTCTGGGCTTCTCTAGCCACCTAATCTTCTGCTCATCCTCTCGCGCAGTCTAAAGAGAGCTCAGGTGAGAAATTGCAAACGTCGAGCAATTGCTCAGAGATGAAAAGTGCCAGCACTGAAAGCTGTTGCTAGCCAGCACCCTTCCTTGGAAGCGCTTTCACAGGCGCAGCAACACTGGGGCTTTGCGCTTCTCTAGCCACCAAACGTCACGCTCACTATCTCTCCGTTTCGTAGACACGAGCTGAGAAATTGCAAACGTCGAGCAATTGCTCAGAGATGAAAAGTGCCAGCACTGAAAGCTCTTGCTAGCCAGCACCCTTCCTTGGAAACGCTCTTGTAGCCCTTAGAACACTGGGGCTCTGGGCTTCTCTAGCCACCTAATCTTCTGCTCATCCTCTCGCGCACTCTAAGGAGAGCTCAGGTGAGAAATTGCAAACGTCGAGCAATTGCTCAGAGATGAAAAGTGCCAGCACTGAAAGCTGTTGCTAGCCAGCACCCTTCCTTGAAAGCGCTTTCACAGGCGCAGTAACACTGGGGCTTTGCGCTTCTCTAGCCACCAAACGTCACGGTCAGTCTCTTTCCATCTCATAGACACGAGCTGAGAAATTGCAAACGTCGAGCAATTGCTCAGAGATGAAAAGTGCCAGCACTGAAAGCTCTTGCTAGCCAGCACCCTTCCTTGGAAGCGCTTTTGTAGGCCTAAGAACACTGGGGCTCTGGGCTTCTCTAGCCACCTCATCTTCTGCTCATCCTCTCTCGTACTCTAACGAGAGCTCAGGTGAGAAATTGCAAACGTCGAGCAATTGCTCAGAGATGAAAAGTGCCAGCACTGAAAGCTGTTGCTAGCCAGCACCCTTCCTTGGAAGTGCTTTCACAGGCGCAGTAACACTGGGGCTTTGCGCTTCTCTACCCACCAAATGTCACGGTCATTCTCTTTCCGTCTCGTAGACACGAGCTGAGAAATTGCAAACGTCGAGCAATTGCTCAGAGATGAAAAGTGCCAGCACTGAAAGCTCTTGCTAGCCAGCACCCTTCCTTGGAAGCGCTTTTGTAGGCCTAAGAACACTGGGGCTCTGGGCTTCTCTAGCCACCTAATCTTCTGCTCATCCTCTCGCGCACTCTAAAGAGAGCTCAGGTGAGAAATTGCAAACGTCGAGCAATTGCTCAGAGATGAAAAGTGCCAGCACTGAAAGCTCTTGCTAGCCAGCACCCTTCCTTGGAAGTGCTTTTGTAGCCCTATGAACACTGGGGCTCTGGGCTTCTCTAGCCACCTAATCTTCTGCTCATCCTCTCTCGTACTCTAACGAGAGCTCAGGTGAGAAATTGCAAATGTCGAGCAATTGCTCAGAGATGAAAAGTGCCAGCACTGAAAGCTGTTGCTAGCCAGCACCCTTCCTTGGAAGCGCTTTCACAGGCGCAGCAACACTGGGGCTTTGCGCTTCTCTAGCCACCAAATGTCACGGTCATTCTCTTTCCATCTCGTAGACACGAGCTGAGAGATTGCAAAGGTCGAGCAATTGCTCAGAGATGAAAAGTGCCAGCACTGAAAGCTGTTGCTAGCCAGCACCCTTCCTTGGAAGCGCTTTCAGAGGCGCAGCAACACTGGGGCTTTGCGCTTCTCTAGCCACCAAACGTCACGGTCACTACATCTCCGTCTTGTAGACACGAGCTGAGAAATTGCAAACGTCGAGCAATTGCTCAGAGATGAAAAGTGCCAGCACTGAAAGCTGTTGCTAGCCAGCACCCTTCCTTGGAAGTGCTTTCACAGGCGCAGCAACACTGGGGCTTTGCGCTTCTCTAGCCACCAAACGTCACGGTCACTATCTCTCCGTCTTGTAGACACGAGCTGAGAAATTGCAAACGTCGAGCAATTGCTCAGAGATGAAAAGTGCCAGCACTGAAAGCTCTTGCAAGCCAGCACCCTTCCTTGGAAGCGCTTTTGTAGCCCTTAGAACACTGGGGCTCTGGGCTTCTCTAGCCACCTAATCTTCTGCTCATCCTCTCGCGCACTCTAAAGAGAGCTCAGGTGAGTAATTGCAAACGTCGAGCAATTGCTCAGAGATGAAAAGTGCCAGCACTGAAAGCTCTTGCTAGCCAGCACCCTTCCTTGGAAGCGCTTTCACAGGCGCAGCAACACTGGGGCTTTGCGCTTCTCTAGCCACCAAACGTCACGGTCAGTCTCTTTCCATCTCATAGACACGAGCTGAGAGATTCCAAACGTCGAGCAATTGCTCAGAGATGAAAAGTGCCAGCACTGAAAGCTCTTGCTAGCCAGCACCCTTCCTTGGAAGTGCTTTTGTAGCCCTAAGAACACTGGGGCTCTGTGCTTCTCTAGCCACCTCATCTTCTGCTCATCCTCTCGCGCACTCGAAAGAGAGCTCAGGTGAGAAATTGCAAATGTCGAGCAATTGCTCAGAGATGAAAAGTGCCAGCACTGAAAGCTGTTGCTAGCCAGCACCCTTCCTTGGAAGCACTTTCACAGGCGCAGCAACACTGGGGCTTTGCGCTTCTCTACCCACCAAACGTCACGGTCAGTCTCTTTCCATCTCGTAGACACGAGCTGAGAAATTGCAAACGTCGAGCAATTGCTCAGAGATGAAAAGTGCCAGCACTGAAAGCTCTTGCTAGCCAGCACCCTTCCTTGGAAGTGCTGTTGTAGCCCTTAGAACAGTGGGGCTCTGGGCTTCTCTAGCCACCTAATCTTCTGCTCATCCTCTCTCGTACTCTAACGAGAGCTCAGGTGAGAAATTGCAAATGTCGAGCAATTGCTCAGAGATGAAAAGTGCCAGCACTGAAAGCTGTTGCTAGCCAGCACCCTTCCTTGAAAGTGCTTTTGTAGGCCTAAGAACACTGGGGCTCTGGGCTTCTCTAGCCACCTAATCTTCTGCTCATCCTCTCGCGCACTCTAAAGAGAGCTCAGGTGAGAAATTGCAAACGTCGAGCAATTGCTCAGAGATGAAAAGTGCCAGCACTGAAAGCTCTTGCTAGCCAGCACCCTTCCTTGGAAGTGCTTTTGTAGCCCTATGAACACTGGGGCTCTGGGCTTCTCTAGCCACCTAATCTTCTGCTCATCCTCTCTCGTACTCTAACGAGAGCTCAGGTGAGAAATTGCAAATGTCGAGCAATTGCTCAGAGATGAAAAGTGCCAGCACTGAAAGCTGTTGCTAGCCAGCACCCTTCCTTGGAAGCGCTTTCACAGGCGCAGCAACACTGGGGCTTTGCGCTTCTCTAGCCACCAAACGTAACGGTCACTATCTCTCCGTCTTGTAGACACGAGCTGAGAAATTGCAAACGTCGAGCAATTGCTCAGCGATGAAAAGTGCCAGCACTGAAAGCTCTTGCTAGCCAGCACCCTTCCTTGGAAGTGCTTTTGTAGCCCTTAGAACACTGGGGCTCTGGGCTTCTCTAGCCACCTAATCTTCTGCTCATCCTCTCGCGCACTCTAAAGAGAGCTCAGGTGAGAAATTGCAAACGTCGAGCAATTGCTCAGAGATGAAAAGTGCCAGCACTGAAAGCTCTT
Source organism: Sarcoramphus papa (assembly GCA_037962945.1). NCBI lineage: Eukaryota > Metazoa > Chordata > Aves > Accipitriformes > Cathartidae > Sarcoramphus > Sarcoramphus papa. The sequence goes on from CM075588.1 coordinate 19,681,134, forward strand.
GCTAGCCAGCACCCTTCCTTGGAAGCGCTTTTGTAGCCCTAAGAACAGTGGGGCTCTGGGCTTCTCTAGCCACCTAATCTTCTGCTCATCCTCTCGCGCACTCTAAAGAGAGCTCAGGTGAGTAATTGCAAACGTCGAGCAATTGCTCAGAGATGAAAAGTGCCAGCACTGAAAGCTGTTGCTAGCCAGCAGCCTTCCTTGGAAGCGCTTTCACAGGCGCAGCAACACTGGGGCTTTGCGCTTCTCTACCCACCAAACGTCACGGTCAGTCTCTTTCCATCTCGTAGACACGAGCTGAGAGATTGCAAACGTCGAGCAATTGCTCAGAGATGAAAAGTGCCAGCACTGAAAGCTCTTGCTAGCCAGCACCCTTCCTTGGAAGTGCTTTTGTAGGCCTAAGAACACTGGGGCTCTGGGCTTCTCTAGCCACCTCATCTTCTGCTCATCCTCTCGCGCACTCGAAAGAGAGCTCAGGTGAGAAATTGCAAATGTCGAGCAATTGCTCAGAGATGAAAAGTGCCAGCACTGAAAGCTGTTGCTAGCCAGCACCCTTCCTTGGAAGCACTTTCACAGGCGCAGCAACACTGGGGCTTTGCGCTTCTCTAGCCACCAAACGTCACGGTCATTCTCTTTCCATCTCGTAGACACGAGCTGAGAAATTGCAAACGTCGAGCAATTGCTCAGAGATGAAAAGTGCCAGCACTGAAAGCTCTTGCTAGCCAGCACCCTTCCTTGGAAGTGCTTTTGTAGGCCTAAGAACACTGGGGCTCTGGGCTTCTCTAGCCACCTCATCTTCTGCTCATCCTCTCGCGCACTCTAAAGAGAGCTCAGGTGAGAAATTGCAAAGGTCGAGCAATTGCTCAGAGATGAAAAGTGCCAGCACTGAAAGCTGTTGCTAGCCAGCACCCTTCCTTGGAAGCGCTTTCACAGGCGCAGCAACACTGGGGCTTTGCGCTTCTCTAGCCACCAAACGTCACGGTCACTATCTCTCCGTCTTGTAGACACGAGCTGAGAAATTGCAAACGTCGAGCAATTGCTCAGAGATGAAAAGTGCCAGCACTGAAAGCTGTTGCTAGCCAGCACCCTTCCTTGGAAGCGCTTTTGTAGCCCTTAGAACACTGGGGCTCTGGGCTTCTCTAGCCACCTAATCTTCTGCTCATCCTCTCGCGCACTCTAAAGAGAGCTCAGGTGAGTAATTGCAAACGTCGAGCAATTGCTCAGAGATGAAAAGTGCCAGCACTGAAAGCTGTTGCTAGCCAGCAGCCTTCCTTGGAAGCGCTTTCACAGGCGCAGCAACACTGGGGCTTTGCGCTTCTCTAGCCACCAAACGTCACGGTCAGTCTCTTTCCATCTCATAGACACGAGCTGAGAGATTGCAAACGTCGAGCAATTGCTCAGAGATGAAAAGTGCCAGCACTGAAAGCTGTTGCTAGCCAGCACCCTTCCTTGGAAGTGCTTTTGTAGGCCTAAGAACACTGGGGCTCTGGGCTTCTCTAGCCACCTAATCTTCTGCTCATCCTCTCTCGTACTCTAAAGAGAGCTCAGGTGAGAAATTGCAAAGGTCGAGCAATTGCTCAGAGATGAAAAGTGCCAGCACTGAAAGCTGTTGCTAGCCAGCACCCTTCCTTGGAAGCGCTTTCAGAGGCGCAGTAACACTGGGGCTTTGCGCTTCTCTACCCACCAAACGTCACGGTCACTATCTCTCCGTCTCGTAGACACGAGCTGAGAGATTGCAAACGTCGAGCAATTGCTCAGAGATGAAAAGTGCCAGCACTGAAAGCTGTTGCTAGCCGGCACCCTTCCTTGAAAGTGCTTTTGTAGCCCTAAGAACACTGGGGCTCTGGGCTTCTCTAGCCACCTCATCTTCTGCTCATCCTCTCGCGCACTCTAAAGAGAGCTCAGGTGAGAAATTGCAAAGGTCGAGCAATTGCTCAGAGATGAAAAGTGCCAGCACTGAAAGCTGTTGCTAGCCAGCACCCTTCCTTGGAAGCGCTTTCACAGGCACAGTAACACTGGGGCTTTGCGCTTCTCTAGCCACCAAACGTCACGGTCACTATCTCTCCGTCTTGTAGACACGAGCTGAGAAATTGCAAACGTCGAGCAATTGCTCAGAGATGAAAAGTGCCAGCACTGAAAGCTGTTGCTAGCCAGCACCCTTCCTTGGAAGCGCTTTTGTAGCCCTAAGAACACTGGGGCTCTGGGCTTCTCTAGCCACCTAATCATCTGCTCATCCTCTCGCGCACTCTAAAGAGAGCTCAGGTGAGAAATTGCAAACGTCGAGCAATTGCTCAGAGATGAAAAGTGCCAGCACTGAAAGCTCTTGCTAGCCAGCACCCTTCCTTGGAAGCGCTTTCACAGGCGCAGTAACACTGGGGCTTTGCGCTTCTCTAGCCACCAAACGTCACGGTCACTATCTGTCCGTCTCGTAGACACGAACTGAGAGATTGCAAACGTCGAGCAATTGCTCAGAGATGAAAAGTGCCAGCAGTGAAAGCTGTTGCTAGCCAGCACCCTTCCTTGGAAGCGCTTTCACAGGCGCAGCAACACTGGGGCTTTGCGCTTCTCTACCCACCAAACGTCACGGTCATTCTCTTTCCATCTCGTAGACACGAGCTGAGAAATTGCAAACGTCCAGCAATTGCTAAGAGATGAAAAGTGCCAGCACTGAAAGCTGTTGCTAGTCGGCACCCTTCCTTGGAAACGCTCTTGTAGCCCTTAGAACACTGGGGCTCTGGGCTTCTCTAGCCACCTAATCTTCTGCTCATCCTATCGCGCACTCTAAAGAGAGCTCAGGTGAGAAATTGCAAATGTCGAGCAATTGCTCAGAGATGAAAACTGCCAGCACTGAAAGCTCTTGCTAGCCAGCACCCTTCCTTGGAAGCGCTTTCACAGGCGCAGTAACACTGGGGCTTTGCGCTTCTCTAGCCACCAAACGTCACGGTCAGTCTCTTTCCATCTCGTAGACACGAGCTGAGAGATTGCAAACGTCGAGCAATTGCTCAGAGATGAAAAGTGCCAGCACTGAAAGCTGTTGCTAGCCAGCACCCTTCCTTGGAAACGCTCTTGTAGCCCTTAGAACACTGGGGCTCTGTGCTTCTCTAGCCACCTAATCTTCTGCTCATCCTCTCGCGCACTCTAAAGAGAGCTCAGGTGAGAAATTGCAAAGGTCGAGCAATTGCTCAGAGATGAAAAGTGCCAGCACTGAAAGCTGTTGCTAGCCAGCACCCTTCCTTGGAAGCGCTTTCACAGGCGCAGCAACACTGGGGCTTTGCGCTTCTCTAGCCACCAAACGTCACGGTCATTCTCTTTCCGTCTCGTAGACACGAGCTGAGAAATTGCAAAGGTCGAGCAATTGCTCAGAGATGAAAAGTGCCAGCACTGAAAGCTGTTGCTAGCCAGCACCCTTCCTTGGAAGCGCTTTTGTAGGCCTAAGAACACTGGGGCTCTGGGCTTCTCTAGCCACCTAATCTTCTGCTCATCCTCTCGCGCACTCTAAAGAGAGCTCAGGTGAGAAATTGCAAACGTCAAGCAATTGCTCAGAGATGAAAAGTGCCAGCACTGAAAGCTGTTGCTAGCCAGCCCCCTTCCTTGGAAGCGCTTTCACAGGCGCAGCAACACTGGGGCTTTGCGCTTCTCTAGCCACCAAACGTCACGGTCACTATCTCTCCGTCTCGTAGACACGAGCTGAGAGATTGCAAACGTCGAGCAATTGCTCAGAGATGAAAAGTGCCAGCACTGAAAGCTGTTGCTAGCCAGCACCCTTCCTTGGAAGTGCTGTTGTAGCCCTTAGAACAGTGGGGCTCTGGGCTTCTCTAGCCACCTAATCTTCTGCTCATCCTCTCGCGCACTCTAAAGAGAGCTCAGGTGAGAAATTGCAAACGTCGAGCAATTGCTCAGAGATGAAAAGTGCCAGCACTGAAAGCTCTTGCTAGCCAGCACCCTTCCTTGGAAGTGCTTTTGTAGGCCTATGAACACTGGGGCTCTGGGCTTCTCTAGCCACCTAATCTTCTGCTCATCCTCTCTCGTACTCTAACGAGAGCTCAGGTGAGAAATTGCAAATGTCGAGCAATTGCTCAGAGATGAAAAGTGCCAGCACTGAAAGCTGTTGCTAGCCAGCACCCTTCCTTGGAAGCGCTTTCACAGGCGCAGCAACACTGGGGCTTTGCGCTTCTCTAGCCACCAAACGTAACGGTCACTATCTCTCCGTCTTGTAGACACGAGCTGAGAAATTGCAAACGTCGAGCAATTGCTCAGAGATGAAAAGTGCCAGCACTGAAAGCTCTTGCTAGCCAGCACCCTTCCTTGGAAGTGCTTTTGTAGCCCTTAGAACACTGGGGCTCTGGGCTTCTCTAGCCACCTAATCTTCTGCTCATCCTCTCGCGCACTCTAAAGAGAGCTCAGGTGAGAAATTGCAAACGTCGAGCAATTGCTCAGAGATGAAAAGTGCCAGCACTGAAAGCTCTTGCTAGCCAGCACCCTTCCTTGGAAGCGCTTTTGTAGCCCTAAGAACAGTGGGGCTCTGGGCTTCTCTAGCCACCTAATCTTCTGCTCATCCTCTCGCGCACTCTAAAGAGAGCTCAGGTGAGTAATTGCAAACGTCGAGCAATTGCTCAGAGATGAAAAGTGCCAGCACTGAAAGCTGTTGCTAGCCAGCAGCCTTCCTTGGAAGCGCTTTCACAGGCGCAGCAACACTGGGGCTTTGCGCTTCTCTACCCACCAAACGTCACGGTCAGTCTCTTTCCATCTCGTAGACACGAGCTGAGAGATTGCAAACGTCGAGCAATTGCTCAGAGATGAAAAGTGCCAGCACTGAAAGCTCTTGCTAGCCAGCACCCTTCCTTGGAAGTGCTTTTGTAGGCCTAAGAACACTGGGGCTCTGGGCTTCTCTAGCCACCTCATCTTCTGCTCATCCTCTCGCGCACTCGAAAGAGAGCTCAGGTGAGAAATTGCAAACGTCGAGCAATTGCTCAGAGATGAAAAGTGCCAGCACTGAAAGCTGTTGCTAGCCAGCACCCTTCCTTGGAAGCACTTTCACAGGCGCAGCAACACTGGGGCTTTGCGCTTCTCTAGCCACCAAAGGTCACGGTCATTCTCTTTCCATCTCGTAGACACGAGCTGAGAAATTGCAAACGTCGAGCAATTGCTCAGAGATGAAAAGTGCCAGCACTGAAAGCTCTTGCTAGCCAGCACCCTTCCTTGGAAACGCTCTTGTAGGCCTAAGAACACTGGGGCTCTGGGCTTCTCTAGCCACCTCATCTTCTGCTCATCCTCTCGCGCACTCTAAAGAGAGCTCAGGTGAGAAATTGCAAAGGTCGAGCAATTGCTCAGAGATGAAAAGTGCCAGCACTGAAAGCTGTTGCTAGCCAGCACCCTTCCTTGGAAGCGCTTTCACAGGCGCAGCAACACTGGGGCTTTGCGCTTCTCTAGCCACCAAACGTCACGGTCACTATCTCTCCGTCTTGTAGACACGAGCTGAGAAATTGCAAACGTCGAGCAATTGCTCAGAGATGAAAAGTGCCAGCACTGAAAGCTGTTGCTAGCCAGCACCCTTCCTTGGAAGCGCTTTTGTAGCCCTTAGAACACTGGGGCTCTGGGCTTCTCTAGCCACCTAATCTTCTGCTCATCCTCTCGCGCACTCTAAAGAGAGCTCAGGTGAGTAATTGCAAAGGTCGAGCAATTGCTCAGAGATGAAAAGTGCCAGCACTGAAAGCTGTTGCTAGCCGGCACCCTTCCTTGAAAGTGCTTTTGTAGCCCTAAGAACACTGGGGCTCTGGGCTTCTCTAGCCACCTCATCTTCTGCTCATCCTCTCGCGCACTCTAAAGAGAGCTCAGGTGAGAAATTGCAAAGGTCGAGCAATTGCTCAGAGATGAAAAGTGCCAGCACTGAAAGCTGTTGCTAGCCAGCACCCTTCCTTGGAAGCGCTTTCACAGGCACAGTAACACTGGGGCTTTGCGCTTCTCTAGCCACCAAACGTCACGGTCACTATCTCTCCGTCTTGTAGACACGAGCTGAGAAATTGCAAACGTCGAGCAATTGCTCAGAGATGAAAAGTGCCAGCACTGAAAGCTGTTGCTAGCCAGCACCCTTCCTTGGAAGCGCTTTTGTAGCCCTAAGAACACTGGGGCTCTGGGCTTCTCTAGCCACCTAATCATCTGCTCATCCTCTCGCGCACTCTAAAGAGAGCTCAGGTGAGAAATTGCAAACGTCGAGCAATTGCTCAGAGATGAAAAGTGCCAGCACTGAAAGCTGTTGCTAGCCAGCACCCTTCCTTGGAAGCGCTTTCACAGGCGCAGTAACACTGGGGCTTTGCGCTTCTCTAGCCACCAAACGTCACGGTCACTATCTGTCCGTCTCGTAGACACGAACTGAGAGATTGCAAACGTCGAGCAATTGCTCAGAGATGAAAAGTGCCAGCACTGAAAGCTGTTGCTAGCCAGCACCCTTCCTTGGAAGCGCTTTTGTAGCCCTAAGAACACTGGGGCTCTGGGCTTCTCTAGCCACCTAATCATCTGCTCATCCTCTCGCGCACTCTAAAGAGAGCTCAGGTGAGAAATTGCAAACGTCGAGCAATTGCTCAGAGATGAAAAGTGCCAGCACTGAAAGCTGTTGCTAGCCAGCACCCTTCCTTGGAAGCGCTTTCACAGGCGCAGTAACACTGGGGCTTTGCGCTTCTCTAGCCACCAAACGTCACGGTCACTATCTGTCCGTCTCGTAGACACGAACTGAGAGATTGCAAACGTCGAGCAATTGCTCAGAGATGAAAAGTGCCAGCAGTGAAAGCTGTTGCTAGCCAGCACCCTTCCTTGGAAGCGCTTTCACAGGCGCAGCAACACTGGGGCTTTGCGCTTCTCTACCCACCAAACGTCACGGTCATTCTCTTTCCATCTCGTAGACACGAGCTGAGAAATTGCAAACGTCCAGCAATTGCTAAGAGATGAAAAGTGCCAGCACTGAAAGCTGTTGCTAGTCGGCACCCTTCCTTGGAAACGCTCTTGTAGCCCTTAGAACACTGGGGCTCTGGGCTTCTCTAGCCACCTAATCTTCTGCTCATCCTATCGCGCACTCTAAAGAGAGCTCAGGTGAGAAATTGCAAATGTCGAGCAATTGCTCAGAGATGAAAACTGCCAGCACTGAAAGCTCTTGCTAGCCAGCACCCTTCCTTGGAAGCGCTTTCACAGGCGCAGTAACACTGGGGCTTTGCGCTTCTCTAGCCACCAAACGTCACGGTCAGTCTCTTTCCATCTCGTAGACACGAGCTGAGAGATTGCAAAGGTCGAGCAATTGCTCAGAGATGAAAAGTGCCAGCACTGAAAGCTGTTGCTAGCCAGCACCCTTCCTTGGAAACGCTCTTGTAGCCCTTAGAACACTGGGGCTCTGTGCTTCTCTAGCCACCTAATCTTCTGCTCATCCTCTCGCGCACTCTAAAGAGAGCTCAGGTGAGAAATTGCAAAGGTCGAGCAATTGCTCAGAGATGAAAAGTGCCAGCACTGAAAGCTGTTGCTAGCCAGCACCCTTCCTTGGAAGCGCTTTCACAGGCGCAGCAACACTGGGGCTTTGCGCTTCTCTAGCCACCAAACGTCACGGTCATTCTCTTTCCGTCTCGTAGACACGAGCTGAGAGATTGCAAACGTCGAGCAATTGCTCAGAGATGAAAAGTGCCAGCACTGAAAGCTGTTGCTAGCCAGCACCCTTCCTTGGAAGCGCTTTTGTAGGCCTAAGAACACTGGGGCTCTGGGCTTCTCTAGCCACCTAATCTTCTGCTCATCCTCTCGCGCACTCTAAAGAGAGCTCAGGTGAGAAATTGCAAACGTCAAGCAATTGCTCAGAGATGAAAAGTGCCAGCACTGAAAGCTGTTGCTAGCCAGCCCCCTTCCTTGGAAGCGCTTTCACAGGCGCAGCAACACTGGGGCTTTGCGCTTCTCTAGCCACCAAACGTCACGGTCACTATCTCTCCGTCTCGTAGACACGAGCTGAGAGATTGCAAACGTCGAGCAATTGCTCAGAGATGAAAAGTGCCAGCACTGAAAGCTGTTGCTAGCCAGCACCCTTCCTTGGAAGCGCTTTTGTAGCCCTTAGAACACTGGGGCTCTGGGCTTCTCTAGCCACCTAATCTTCTGCTCATCCTCTCGCGCACTCTAAAGAGAGCTCAGGTGAGAAATTGCAAACGTCGAGCAATTGCTCAGAGATGAAAAGTGCCAGCACTGAAAGCTGTTGCTAGCCAGCACCCTTCCTTGGAAGCGCTTTCAGAGGCGCAGTAACACTGGGGCTTTGCGCTTCTCTACCCACCAAACGTCACGATCATTCTCTTTCCATCTCGTAGACACGAGCTGAGAGATTGCAAACGTCGAGCAATTGCTCAGAGATGAAAAGTGCCAGCACTGAAAGCTCTTGCTAGCCAGCACCCTTCCTTGGAAACGCTCTTGTAGCCCTTAGAACACTGGGGCTCTGGGCTTCTCTAGCCACCTAATCTTCTGCTCATCCTCTCGCGCACTCTAAAGAGAGCTCAGGTGAGAAATTGCAAACGTCGAGCAATTGCTCAGAGATGAAAAGTGCCAGCACTGAAAGCTCTTGCTAGCCAGCACCCTTCCTTGGAAGCGCTTTCACAGGCGCAGCAACACTGGGGCTTTGCGCTTCTCTAGCCACCAAACGTCACGGTCACTATCTCTCCGTCTCGTAGACACGAGCTGAGAGATTGCAAACGTCGAGCAATTGCTCAGAGATGAAAAGTGCCAGCACTGAAAGCTCTTGCTAGCCAGCACCCTTCCTTGGAAGTGCTTTTGTAGGCCTAAGAACACTGGGGCTCTGGGCTTCTCTAGCCACCTAATCTTCTGCTCATCCTCTCGCGCACTCTAAAGAGAGCTCAGGTGAGAAATTGCAAACGTCGAGCAATTGCTCAGAGATGAAAAGTGCCAGCACTGAAAGCTCTTGCTAGCCAGCACCCTTCCTTGGAAGTGCTTTTGTAGGCCTAAGAACACTGGGGCTCTGGGCTTCTCTAGCCACCTCATCTTCTGTTCATCCTCTCGCGCAGTCTAAAGAGAGCTCAGGTGAGAAAATGCAAATGTCGAGCAATTGCTCAGAGATGAAAAGTGCCAGCACTGAAAGCTGTTGCTAGCCAGCACCCTTCCTTGGAAGCGCTTTCACAGGCGCAGCAACACTGGGGCTTTGCGTTTCTCTAGCCACCAAACGTCACGGTCACTATCTCTCCGTCTCGTAGACACGAGCTGAGAGATTGCAAACGTCGAGCAATTGCTCAGAGATGAAAAGTGCCAGCACTGAAAGCTCTTGCTAGCCAGCACCCTTCCTTGGAAGCGCTTTTGTAGCCCTTAGAACACTGGGGCTCTGGGCTTCTCTAGCCACCTAATCTTCTGCTCATCCTCTCGCGCACTCTAAAGAGAGCTCAGGTGAGTAATTGCAAAGGTCGAGCAATTGCTCAGAGATGAAAAGTGCCAGCACTGAAAGCTGTTGCTAGCCAGCACCCTTCCTTGGAAGCGCTTTCACAGGCGCAGCAACACTGGGGCTTTGCGCTTCTCTACCCACCAAAGGTCACGGTCAGTCTCTTTCCATCTCATAGACACGAGCTGAGAGATTGCAAACGTCGAGCAATTGCTCAGAGATGAAAAGTGCCAGCACTGAAAGCTGTTGCTAGCCAGCACCCTTCCTTGAAAGTGCTTTTGTAGCCCTAAGAACACTGGGGCTCTGGGCTTCTCTAGCCACCTAATCTTCTGCTCATCCTCTCGCGCACTCTAAAGAGAGCTCAGGTGAGAAATTGCAAAGGTCGAGCAATTGCTCAGAGATGAAAAGTGCCAGCACTGAAAGCTCTTGCTAGCCAGCACCCTTCCTTGGAAGCTCTTTCACAGGCGCAGCAACACTGGGGCTTTGCGCTTCTCTAGCCACCAAACGTCACGGTCACTATCTCTCCGTCTTGTAGACACGAGCTGAGAAATTGCAAACGTCGAGCAATTGCTCAGAGATGAAAAGTGCCAGCACTGAAAGCTGTTGCTAGCCAGCACCCTTCCTTGGAAGCGCTTTTGTAGCCCTAAGAACACTGGGGCTCTGGGCTTCTCTAGCCACCTAATCATCTGCTCATCCTCTCGCGCACTCTAAAGAGAGCTCAGGTGAGAAATTGCAAACGTCGAGCAATTGCTCAGAGATGAAAAGTGCCAGCACTGAAAGCTGTTGCTAGCCAGCACCCTTCCTTGGAAGCGCTTTCACAGGCGCAGTAACACTGGGGCTTTGCGCTTCTCTACCCACCAAACGTCACGGTCACTATCTGTCCGTCTCGTAGACACGAACTGAGAGATTGCAAACGTCGAGCAATTGCTCAGAGATGAAAAGTGCCAGCAGTGAAAGCTGTTGCTAGCCAGCACCCTTCCTTGGAAGCGCTTTCACAGGCTCAGCAACACTGGGGCTTTGCGCTTCTCTACCCACCAAACGTCACGGTCATTCTCTTTCCATCTCGTAGACATGAGCTGAGAAATTGCAAACGTCCAGCAATTGCTCAGAGATGAAAAGTGCCAGCACTGAAAGCTGTTGCTAGTCGGCACCCTTCCTTGGAAACGCTCTTGTAGCCCTTAGAACACTGGGGCTCTGTGCTTCTCTAGCCACCTAATCTTCTGCTCATCCTCTCGCGCACTCTAAAGAGAGCTCAGGTGAGAAATTGCAAAGGTCGAGCAATTGCTCAGAGATGAAAAGTGCCAGCACTGAAAGCTGTTGCTAGCCAGCACCCTTCCTTGGAAGCGCTTTCACAGGCGCAGCAACACTGGGGCTTTGCGCTTCTCTACCCACCAAACGTCAAGGTCACTATCTCTCCGTCTCGTAGACACGAGCTGAGAGATTGCAAACGTCCAGCAATTGCTAAGAGATGAAAAGTGCCAGCACTGAAAGCTGTTGCTAGCCAGCACCCTTCCTTGGAAGCGCTTTTGTAGGCCTAAGAACACTGGGGCTCTGGGCTTCTCTAGCCACCTAATCTTCTGCTCATCCTCTCGCGCAGTCTAAAGAGAGCTCAGGTGAGAAATTGCAAAGGTCGAGCAATTGCTCAGAGATGAAAAGTGCCAGCACTGAAAGCTCTTGCTAGCCAGCACCCTTCCTTGGAAGCTCTTTCACAGGCGCAGCAACACTGGGGCTTTGCGCTTCTCTAGCCACCAAACGTCACGGTCACTATCTCTCCGTCTTGTAGACACGAGCTGAGAAATTGCAAAGGTCGAGCAATTGCTCAGAGATGAAAAGTGCCAGCACTGAAAGCTGTTGCTAGCCAGCACCCTTCCTTGGAAGCGCTTTTGTAGCCCTAAGAACACTGGGGCTCTGTGCTTCTCTAGCCACCTAATCATCTGCTCATCCTCTCGCGCACTCTAAAGAGAGCTCAGGTGAGAAATTGCAAACGTCGAGCAATTGCTCAGAGATGAAAAGTGCCAGCACTGAAAGCTGTTGCTAGCCAGCACCCTTCCTTGGAAGCGCTTTCACAGGCGCAGTAACACTGGGGCTTTGCGCTTCTCTACCCACCAAACGTCACGGTCACTATCTGTCCGTCTCGTAGACACGAACTGAGAGATTGCAAACGTTGAGCAATTGCTCAGAGATGAAAAGTGCCAGCAGTGAAAGCTGTTGCTAGCCAGCAGCCTTCCTTGGAAGCGCTTTCACAGGCGCAGCAACACTGGGGCTTTGCGCTTCTCTAGCCACCAAACGTCACGGTCATTCTCTTTCCATCTCGTAGACACGAGCTGAGAAATTGCAAACGTCGAGCAATTGCTCAGAGATGAAAAGTGCCAGCACTGAAAGCTCTTGCTAGCCAGCACCCTTCCTTGGAAACGCTCTTGTAGCCCTTAGAACACTGGGGCTCTGTGCTTCTCTAGCCACCTAATCTTCTGCTCATCCTCTCGCGCACTCTAAAGAGAGCTCAGGTGAGAAATTGCAAAGGTCGAGCAATTGCTCAGAGATGAAAAGTGCCAGCACTGAAAGCTCTTGCTAGCCAGCACCCTTCCTTGGAAGCGCTTTCACAGGCGCAGCAACACTGGGGCTTTGCGCTTCTCTACCCAACAAACGTCACGGTCACTATCTCTCCGTCTCGTAGACACGAGCTGAGAGATTGCAAACGTCGAGCAATTGCTCAGAGATGAAAAGTGCCAGCACTGAAAGCTGTTGCTAGCCAGCACCCTTCCTTGGAAGTGCTTTTGTAGGCCTAAGAACACTGGGGCTCTGGGCTTCTCTAGCCACCTAATCTTCTGCTCATCCTCTCGCGCACTCTAAAGAGAGCTCAGGTGAGAAATTGCAAACGTCGAGCAATTGCTCAGAGATGAAAAGTGCCAGCACTGAAAGCTCTTGCTAGCCAGCACCCTTCCTTGCAAGCGCTTTTGTAGGCCTAAGAACACTGGGGCTCTGGGCTTCTCTAGCCACCTAATCTTCTGTTCATCCTCTCGCGCACTCTAAAGAGAGCTCAGGTGAGTAATTGCAAAGGTCGAGCAATTGCTCAGAGATGAAAAGTGCCAGCACTGAAAGCTCTTGCTAGCCAGCACCCTTCCTTGGAAGCGCTTTCACAGGCGCAGCAACACTGGGGCTTTGCGTTTCTCTAGCCACCAAAGGTCACGGTCTGTCTCTTTCCATCTCATAGACACGAGCTGAGAGATTGCAAACGTCGAGCAATTGCTCAGAGATGAAAAGTGCCAGCACTGAAAGCTGTTGCTAGCCGGCACCCTTCCTTGGAAGTGCTTTTGTAGGCCTAAGAACACTGGGGCTCTGGGCTTCTCTAGCCACCTAATCTTCTGCTCATCCTCTCGCGCACTCTAAAGAGAGCTCAGGTGAGAAATTGCAAAGGTCGAGCAATTGCTCAGAGATGAAAAGTGCCAGCACTGAAAGCTGTTGCTAGCCAGCACCCTTCCTTGGAAGCTCTTTCACAGGCGCAGCAACACTGGGGCTTTGCGCTTCTCTAGCCACCAAACGTCACGGTCACTATCTCTCCGTCTTGTAGACACGAGCTGAGAAATTGCAAACGTCGAGCAATTGCTCAGAGATGAAAAGTGCCAGCACTGAAAGCTGTTGCTAGCCAGCACCCTTCCTTGGAAGTGCTTTTGTAGCCCTAAGAACACTGGGGCTCTGGGCTTCTCTAGCCACCTAATCATCTGCTCATCCTCTCGCGCACTCTAAAGAGAGCTCAGGTGAGAAATTGCAAACGTCGAGCAATTGCTCAGAGATGAAAAGTGCCAGCACTGAAAGCTGTTGCTAGCCAGCACCCTTCCTTGGAAGCGCTTTCACAGGCGCAGTAACACTGGGGCTTTGCGCTTCTCTAGCCACCAAACGTCACGGTCACTATCTGTCCGTCTCGTAGACACGAGCTGAGAAATTGCAAACGTCGAGCAATTGCTCAGAGATGAAAAGTGCCAGCAGTGAAAGCTGTTGCTAGCCAGCACCCTTCCTTGGAAGCGCTTTCACAGGCGCAGCAACACTGGGGCTTTGCGCTTCTCTACCCACCAAACGTCACGGTCATTCTCTTTCCATCTCGTAGACATGAGCTGAGAAATTGCAAACGTCCAGCAATTGCTCAGAGATGAAAAGTGCCAGCACTGAAAGCTGTTGCTAGTCGGCACCCTTCCTTGGAAACGCTCTTGTAGCCCTTAGAACACTGGGGCTCTGGGCTTCTCTAGCCACCTAATCTTCTGCTCATCCTATCGCGCACTCTAAAGAGAGCTCAGGTGAGAAATTGCAAATGTCGAGCAATTGCTCAGAGATGAAAAGTGCCAGCACTGAAAGCTGTTGCTAGCCAGCACCCTTCCTTGGAAGCGCTTTCACAGGCGCAGTAACACTGGGGCTTTGCGCTTCTCTACCCACCAAACGTCACGGTCATTCTCTTTCCATCTCGTAGACACGAGCTGAGAGATTGCAAACGTCGAGCAATTGCTCAGAGATGAAAAGTGCCAGCACTGAAAGCTCTTGCTAGCCAGCACCCTTCCTTGGAAACGCTCTTGTAGCCCTTAGAACACTGGGGCTCTGGGCTTCTCTAGCCACCTAATCTTCTGCTCATCCTCTCGCGCACTCTAAAGAGAGCTCAGGTGAGAAATTGCAAAGGTCGAGCAATTGCTCAGAGATGAAAAGTGCCAGCACTGAAAGCTGTTGCTAGCCAGCACCCTTCCTTGGAAGCGCTTTCACAGGCGCAGCAACACTGGGGCTTTGCGCTTCTCTACCCACCAAAAGTCACGGTCACTATCTCTCCGTCTCGTAGACACGAGCTGAGAGATTGCAAACGTCCAGCAATTGCTAAGAGATGAAAAGTGCCAGCACTGAAAGCTGTTGCTAGCCAGCACCCTTCCTTGGAAGCGCTTTTGTAGCCCTAAGAACAGTGGGGCTCTGGGCTTCTCCAGCCACCTAATCTTCTGCTCATCCTCTCGCGCAGTCTAAAGAGAGCTCAGGTGAGAAATTGCAAAGGTCGAGCAATTGCTCAGAGATGAAAAGTGCCAGCACTGAAAGCTGTTGCTAGCCAGCACCCTTCCTTGGAAGCTCTTTCACAGGCGCAGCAACACTGGCGCTTTGCGCTTCTCTAGCCACCAAACGTCACGGTCACTATCTCTCCGTCTTGTAGACACGAGCTGAGAAATTGCAAACGTCGAGCAATTGCTCAGAGATGAAAAGTGCCAGCACTGAAAGCTCTTGCTAGCCAGCACCCTTCCTTGGAAGCGCTTTTGTAGCCCTAAGAACACTGGGGCTCTGTGCTTCTCTAGCCACCTAATCATCTGCTCATCCTCTCGCGCACTCTAAAGAGAGCTCAGGTGAGAAATTGCAAACGTCGAGCAATTGCTCAGAGATGAAAAGTGCCAGCACTGAAAGCTGTTGCTAGCCAGCACCCTTCCTTGGAAGCGCTTTCACAGGCGCAGTAACACTGGGGCTTTGCGCTTCTCTAGCCACCAAACGTCACGGTCACTATCTGTCCGTCTCGTAGACACGAACTGAGAGATTGCAAACGTTGAGCAATTGCTCAGAGATGAAAAGTGCCAGCAGTGAAAGCTGTTGCTAGCCAGCACCCTTCCTTGGAAGCGCTTTCACAGGCGCAGCAACACTGGGGCTTTGCGCTTCTCTACCCACCAAACGTCACGGTCATTCTCTTTCCATCTCGTAGACATGAGCTGAGAAATTGCAAACGTCCAGCAATTGCTCAGAGATGAAAAGTGCCAGCACTGAAAGCTGTTGCTAGTCGGCACCCTTCCTTGGAAACGCTCTTGTAGCCCTTAGAACACTGGGGCTCTGGGCTTCTCTAGCCACCTAATCTTCTGCTCATCCTATCGCGCACTCTAAAGAGAGCTCAGGTGAGAAATTGCAAACGTCGAGCAATTGCTCAGAGATGAAAAGTGCCAGCACTGAAAGCTCTTGCTAGCCAGCACCCTTCCTTGGAAGCGCTTTCACAGGCGCAGTAACACTGGGGCTTTGCGCTTCTCTACCCACCAAACGTCACGGTCATTCTCTTTCCATCTCGTAGACACGAGCTGAGAGATTGCAAACGTCGAGCAATTGCTCAGAGATGAAAAGTGCCAGCACTGAAAGCTCTTGCTAGCCAGCACCCTTCCTTGGAAACGCTCTTGTAGCCCTTAGAACACTGGGGCTCTGTGCTTCTCTAGCCACCTAATCTTCTGCTCATCCTCTCGCGCACTCTAAAGAGAGCTCAGGTGAGAAATTGCAAAGGTCGAGCAATTGCTCAGAGATGAAAAGTGCCAGCACTGAAAGCTGTTGCTAGCCAGCACCCTTCCTTGGAAGCGCTTTCACAGGCGCAGCAACACTGGGGCTTTGCGCTTCTCTAGCCACCAAACGTCACGGTCACTATCTCTCCGTCTCGTAGACACGAGCTGAGAGATTGCAAACGTCGAGCAATTGCTCAGAGATGAAAAGTGCCAGAACTGAAAGCTGTTGCTAGCCAGCACCCTTCCTTGGAAGCGTTTTTGTAGCCCTTAGAACACTGGGGCTCTGGGCTTCTCTAGCCACCTAATCTTCTGCTCATCCTCTCGCGCACTCTAAAGAGAGCTCAGGTGAGAAATTGCAAACGTCGAGCAATTGCTCAGAGATGAAAAGTGCCAGCACTGAAAGCTCTTGCTAGCCAGCACCCTTCCTTGGAAGCGCTTTCACAGGCGCAGTAACACTGGGGCTTTGCGCTTCTCTAGCCACCAAACGTCACGGTCACTATCTCTCCGTCTCGTAGACACGAACTGAGAGATTGCAAACGTCGAGCAATTGCTCAGAGATGAAAAGTGCCAGCAGTGAAAGCTGTTGCTAGCCAGCACCCTTCCTTGGAAGCGCTTTCACAGGCGCAGCAACACTGGGGCTTTGCGCTTCTCTACCCACCAAACGTCACGGTCATTCTCTTTCCATCTCGTAGACATGAGCTGAGAAATTGCAAACGTCCAGCAATTGCTCAGAGATGAAAAGTGCCAGCACTGAAAGCTGTTGCTAGTCGGCACCCTTCCTTGGAAACGCTCTTGTAGCCCTTAGAACACTGGGGCTGTGGGCTTCTCTAGCCACCTAATCTTCTGCTCATCCTATCGCGCACTCTAAAGAGAGCTCAGGTGAGAAATTGCAAATGTCGAGCAATTGCTCAGAGATGAAAAGTGCCAGCACTGAAAGCTCTTGCTAGCCAGCACCCTTCCTTGGAAGCGCTTTCACAGGCGCAGTAACACTGGGGCTTTGCGCTTCTCTAGCCACCAAACGTCACGGTCATTCTCTTTCCATCTCGTAGACACGAGCTGAGAGATTGCAAACGTCGAGCAATTGCTCAGAGATGAAAAGTGCCAGCACTGAAAGCTCTTGCTAGCCAGCACCCTTCCTTGGAAACGCTCTTGTAGCCCTTAGAACACTGGGGCTCTGGGCTTCTCTAGCCACCTAATCTTCTGCTCATCCTCTCGCGCACTCTAAAGAGAGCTCAGGTGAGAAATTGCAAACGTCGAGCAATTGCTCAGAGATGAAAAGTGCCAGCACTGAAAGCTGTTGCTAGCCAGCACCCTTCCTTGGAAGCGCTTTCAGAGGCGCAGCAACACTGGGGCTTTGCGCTTCTCTACCCACCAAACGTCACGGTCACTATCTCTCCGTCTCGTAGACACGAGCTGAGAGATTGCAAACGTCCAGCAATTGCTAAGAGATGAAAAGTGCCAGCACTGAAAGCTGTTGCTAGCCAGCACCCTTCCTTGGAAGCGCTTTTGTAGCCCTTAGAACACTGGGGCTCTGGGCTTCTCTAGCCACCTAATCTTCTGCTCATCCTCTCGCGCACTCTAAAGAGAGCTCAGGTGAGAAATTGCAAACGTCGAGCAATTGCTCAGAGATGAAAAGTGCCAGCACTGAAAGCTCTTGCTAGCCAGCACCCTTCCTTGGAAGCGCTTTCAGAGGCGCAGTAACACTGGGGCTTTGCGCTTCTCTACCCACCAAACGTCACGGTCATTCTCTTTCCATCTCGTAGACACGAGCTGAGAGATTGCAAACGTCGAGCAATTGCTCAGAGATGAAAAGTGCCAGCACTGAAAGCTCTTGCTAGCCAGCACCCTTCCTTGGAAACGCTCTTGTAGCCCTTAGAACACTGGGGCTCTGGGCTTCTCTAGCCACCTAATCTTCTGCTCATCCTCTCGCGCACTCTAAAGAGAGCTCAGGTGAGAAATTGCAAATGTCGAGCAATTGCTCAGAGATGAAAAGTGCCAGCACTGAAAGCTGTTGCTAGCCAGCACCCTTCCTTGGAAGCGCTTTCAGAGGCGCAGTAACACTGGGGCTTTGCGCTTCTCTAGCCACCAAACGTCACGGTCACTATCTCTCCGTCTCGTAGACACGAGCTGAGAGATTGCAAACGTCGAGCAATTGCTCAGAGATGAAAAGTGCCAGCACTGAAAGCTGTTGCTAGCCAGCACCCTTCCTTGGAAGTGCTTTTGTAGGCCTAAGAACACTGGGGCTCTGGGCTTCTCTAGCCACCTAATCTTCTGCTCATCCTCTCGCGCACTCTAAAGAGAGCTCAGGTGAGAAATTGCAAACGTCGAGCAATTGCTCAGAGATGAAAAGTGCCAGCACTGAAAGCTCTTGCTAGCCAGCACCCTTCCTTGGAAGCGCTTTCACAGGCGCAGTAACACTGGGGCTTTGCGCTTCTCTAGCCACCAAACGTCACGGTCACTATCTCTCCGTCTCGTAGACACGAGCTGAGAGATTGCAAACGTCGAGCAATTGCTCAGAGATGAAAAGTGCCAGCACTGAAAGCTCTTGCTAGCCAGCACCCTTCCTTGGAAGTGGTTTTGTAGGCCTAAGAACACTGGGGCTCTTGGCTTCTCTAGCCACCTAATCTTCTGCTCATCCTCTCGC
The DNA here is from genome assembly GCA_037962945.1 of Sarcoramphus papa. Taxonomy (NCBI): domain Eukaryota; kingdom Metazoa; phylum Chordata; class Aves; order Accipitriformes; family Cathartidae; genus Sarcoramphus; species Sarcoramphus papa. Next base: position 19,699,435 of record CM075588.1, read on the forward strand.
GCACTCTAAAGAGAGCTCAGGTGAGAAATTGCAAACGTCGAGCAATTGCTCAGAGATGAAAAGTGCCAGCACTGAAAGCTCTTGCTAGCCAGCACCCTTCCTTGGAAGCGCTTTCACAGGCGCAGTAACACTGGGGCTTTGCGCTTCTCTACCCACCAAACGTCACGGTCATTCTCTTTCCATCTCGTAGACACGAGCTGAGAGATTGCAAACGTCGAGCAATTGCTCAGAGATGAAAAGTGCCAGCACTGAAAGCTCTTGCTAGCCAGCACCCTTCCTTGGAAACGCTCTTGTAGGCCTAAGAACACTGGGGCTCTGGGCTTCTCTAGCCACCTAATCTTCTGCTCATCCTCTCGCGCAGTCTAAAGAGAGCTCAGGTGAGAAATTGCAAAGGTCGAGCAATTGCTCAGAGATGAAAAGTGCCAGCACTGAAAGCTGTTGCTAGCCAGCCCCCTTCCTTGGAAGCGCTTTCACAGGCGCAGCAACACTGGGGCTTTGCGCTTCTCTAGCCACCAAACGTCACGGTCATTCTCTTTCCGTCTCGTAGACACGAGCTGAGAAATTGCAAACGTCGAGCAATTGCTCAGAGATGAAAAGTGCCAGCACTGAAAGCTGTTGCTAGCCAGCACCCTTCATTGGAAGTGCTTTTGTAGGCCTAAGAACACTGGGGCTCTGGGCTTCTCTAGCCACCTAATCTTCTGCTCATCCTCTCGCGCACTCTAAAGAGAGCTCAGGTGAGAAATTGCAAACGTCGAGCAATTGCTCAGAGATGAAAAGTGCCAGCACTGAAAGCTCTTGCTAGCCAGCACCCTTCCTTGGAAGCGCTTTTGTAGGCCTAAGAACACTGGGGCTCTGGGCTTCTCTAGCCACCTCATCTTCTGCTCATCCTCTCGCGCACTCTAAAGAGAGCTCAGGTGAGAAATTGCAAAGGTCGAGCAATTGCTCAGAGATGAAAAGTGCCAGCACTGAAAGCTGTTGCTAGCCAGCACCCTTCCTTGGAAGCGCTTTCACAGGCGCAGCAACACTGGGGCTTTGCGCTTCTCTACCCACCAAAAGTCACGGTCACTATCTCTCCGTCTCGTAGACACGAGCTGAGAGATTGCAAACGTCCAGCAATTGCTAAGAGATGAAAAGTGCCAGCACTGAAAGCTGTTGCTAGCCAGCACCCTTCCTTGGAAGCGCTTTTGTAGCCCTAAGAACAGTGGGGCTCTGGGCTTCTCCAGCCACCTAATCTTCTGCTCATCCTCTCGCGCAGTCTAAAGAGAGCTCAGGTGAGAAATTGCAAAGGTCGAGCAATTGCTCAGAGATGAAAAGTGCCAGCACTGAAAGCTGTTGCTAGCCAGCACCCTTCCTTGGAAGCTCTTTCACAGGCGCAGCAACACTGGCGCTTTGCGCTTCTCTAGCCACCAAACGTCACGGTCACTATCTCTCCGTCTTGTAGACACGAGCTGAGAAATTGCAAACGTCGAGCAATTGCTCAGAGATGAAAAGTGCCAGCACTGAAAGCTCTTGCTAGCCAGCACCCTTCCTTGGAAGCGCTTTTGTAGCCCTAAGAACACTGGGGCTCTGTGCTTCTCTAGCCACCTAATCATCTGCTCATCCTCTCGCGCACTCTAAAGAGAGCTCAGGTGAGAAATTGCAAACGTCGAGCAATTGCTCAGAGATGAAAAGTGCCAGCACTGAAAGCTGTTGCTAGCCAGCACCCTTCCTTGGAAGCGCTTTCACAGGCGCAGTAACACTGGGGCTTTGCGCTTCTCTAGCCACCAAACGTCACGGTCACTATCTGTCCGTCTCGTAGACACGAACTGAGAGATTGCAAACGTTGAGCAATTGCTCAGAGATGAAAAGTGCCAGCAGTGAAAGCTGTTGCTAGCCAGCACCCTTCCTTGGAAGCGCTTTCACAGGCGCAGCAACACTGGGGCTTTGCGCTTCTCTACCCACCAAACGTCACGGTCATTCTCTTTCCATCTCGTAGACATGAGCTGAGAAATTGCAAACGTCCAGCAATTGCTCAGAGATGAAAAGTGCCAGCACTGAAAGCTGTTGCTAGTCGGCACCCTTCCTTGGAAACGCTCTTGTAGCCCTTAGAACACTGGGGCTCTGGGCTTCTCTACCCACCTAATCTTCTGCTCATCCTCTCGCGCACTCTAAAGAGAGCTCAGGTGAGAAATTGCAAACGTCGAGCAATTGCTCAGAGATGAAAAGTGCCAGCACTGAAAGCTCTTGCTAGCCAGCACCCTTCCTTGGAAGCGCTTTCACAGGCGCAGTAACACTGGGGCTTTGCGCTTCTCTACCCACCAAACGTCACGGTCATTCTCTTTCCATCTCGTAGACACGAGCTGAGAGATTGCAAACGTCGAGCAATTGCTCAGAGATGAAAAGTGCCAGCACTGAAAGCTCTTGCTAGCCAGCACCCTTCCTTGGAAACGCTCTTGTAGCCCTTAGAACACTGGGGCTCTGTGCTTCTCTAGCCACCTAATCTTCTGCTCATCCTCTCGCGCACTCTAAAGAGAGCTCAGGTGAGAAATTGCAAAGGTCGAGCAATTGCTCAGAGATGAAAAGTGCCAGCACTGAAAGCTGTTGCTAGCCAGCACCCTTCCTTGGAAGCGCTTTCACAGGCGCAGCAACACTGGGGCTTTGCGCTTCTCTAGCCACCAAACGTCACGGTCACTATCTCTCCGTCTCGTAGACACGAGCTGAGAGATTGCAAACGTCGAGCAATTGCTCAGAGATGAAAAGTGCCAGCACTGAAAGCTGTTGCTAGCCAGCACCCTTCCTTGGAAGCGTTTTTGTAGCCCTTAGAACACTGGGGCTCTGGGCTTCTCTAGCCACCTAATCTTCTGCTCATCCTCTCGCGCACTCTAAAGAGAGCTCAGGTGAGAAATTGCAAACGTCGAGCAATTGCTCAGAGATGAAAAGTGCCAGCAGTGAAAGCTGTTGCTAGCCAGCACCCTTCCTTGGAAGCGCTTTCACAGGCGCAGCAACACTGGGGCTTTGCGCTTCTCTACCCACCAAACGTCACGGTCATTCTCTTTCCATCTCGTAGACATGAGCTGAGAAATTGCAAACGTCCAGCAATTGCTCAGAGATGAAAAGTGCCAGCACTGAAAGCTGTTGCTAGTCGGCACCCTTCCTTGGAAACGCTCTTGTAGCCCTTAGAACACTGGGGCTGTGGGCTTCTCTAGCCACCTAATCTTCTGCTCATCCTATCGCGCACTCTAAAGAGAGCTCAGGTGAGAAATTGCAAATGTCGAGCAATTGCTCAGAGATGAAAAGTGCCAGCACTGAAAGCTCTTGCTAGCCAGCACCCTTCCTTGGAAGCGCTTTCACAGGCGCAGTAACACTGGGGCTTTGCGCTTCTCTACCCACCAAACGTCACGGTCATTCTCTTTCCATCTCGTAGACACGAGCTGAGAGATTGCAAACGTCGAGCAATTGCTCAGAGATGAAAAGTGCCAGCACTGAAAGCTCTTGCTAGCCAGCACCCTTCCTTGGAAACGCTCTTGTAGCCCTTAGAACACTGGGGCTCTGGGCTTCTCTAGCCACCTAATCTTCTGCTCATCCTCTCGCGCACTCTAAAGAGAGCTCAGGTGAGAAATTGCAAACGTCGAGCAATTGCTCAGAGATGAAAAGTGCCAGCACTGAAAGCTGTTGCTAGCCAGCACCCTTCCTTGGAAGCGCTTTCAGAGGCGCAGCAACACTGGGGCTTTGCGCTTCTCTACCCACCAAACGTCACGGTCACTATCTCTCCGTCTCGTAGACACGAGCTGAGAGATTGCAAACGTCCAGCAATTGCTAAGAGATGAAAAGTGCCAGCACTGAAAGCTGTTGCTAGCCAGCACCCTTCCTTGGAAGCGCTTTTGTAGCCCTTAGAACACTGGGGCTCTGGGCTTCTCTAGCCACCTAATCTTCTGCTCATCCTCTCGCGCACTCTAAAGAGAGCTCAGGTGAGAAATTGCAAACGTCGAGCAATTGCTCAGAGATGAAAAGTGCCAGCACTGAAAGCTCTTGCTAGCCAGCACCCTTCCTTGGAAGCGCTTTCAGAGGCGCAGTAACACTGGGGCTTTGCGCTTCTCTACCCACCAAACGTCACGGTCATTCTCTTTCCATCTCGTAGACACGAGCTGAGAGATTGCAAACGTCGAGCAATTGCTCAGAGATGAAAAGTGCCAGCACTGAAAGCTCTTGCTAGCCAGCACCCTTCCTTGGAAACGCTCTTGTAGCCCTTAGAACACTGGGGCTCTGGGCTTCTCTAGCCACCTAATCTTCTGCTCATCCTCTCGCGCACTCTAAAGAGAGCTCAGGTGAGAAATTGCAAATGTCGAGCAATTGCTCAGAGATGAAAAGTGCCAGCACTGAAAGCTGTTGCTAGCCAGCACCCTTCCTTGGAAGCGCTTTCAGAGGCGCAGTAACACTGGGGCTTTGCGCTTCTCTAGCCACCAAACGTCACGGTCACTATCTCTCCGTCTCGTAGACACGAGCTGAGAGATTGCAAACGTCGAGCAATTGCTCAGAGATGAAAAGTGCCAGCACTGAAAGCTGTTGCTAGCCAGCACCCTTCCTTGGAAGTGCTTTTGTAGGCCTAAGAACACTGGGGCTCTGGGCTTCTCTAGCCACCTAATCTTCTGCTCATCCTCTCGCGCACTCTAAAGAGAGCTCAGGTGAGAAATTGCAAACGTCGAGCAATTGCTCAGAGATGAAAAGTGCCAGCACTGAAAGCTCTTGCTAGCCAGCACCCTTCCTTGGAAGCGCTTTCACAGGCGCAGTAACACTGGGGCTTTGCGCTTCTCTAGCCACCAAACGTCACGGTCACTATCTCTCCGTCTCGTAGACACGAGCTGAGAGATTGCAAACGTCGAGCAATTGCTCAGAGATGAAAAGTGCCAGCACTGAAAGCTCTTGCTAGCCAGCACCCTTCCTTGGAAGTGGTTTTGTAGGCCTAAGAACACTGGGGCTCTTGGCTTCTCTAGCCACCTAATCTTCTGCTCATCCTCTCGCGCACTCTAAAGAGAGCTCAGGTGAGAAATTGCAAACGTCGAGCAATTGCTCAGAGATGAAAAGTGCCAGCACTGAAAGCTCTTGCTAGCCAGCACCCTTCCTTGGAAGCGCTTTCACAGGCGCAGTAACACTGGGGCTTTGCGCTTCTCTACCCACCAAACGTCACGGTCATTCTCTTTCCATCTCGTAGACACGAGCTGAGAGATTGCAAACGTCGAGCAATTGCTCAGAGATGAAAAGTGCCAGCACTGAAAGCTCTTGCTAGCCAGCACCCTTCCTTGGAAACGCTCTTGTAGGCCTAAGAACACTGGGGCTCTGGGCTTCTCTAGCCACCTAATCTTCTGCTCATCCTCTCGCGCAGTCTAAAGAGAGCTCAGGTGAGAAATTGCAAAGGTCGAGCAATTGCTCAGAGATGAAAAGTGCCAGCACTGAAAGCTGTTGCTAGCCAGCCCCCTTCCTTGGAAGCGCTTTCACAGGCGCAGCAACACTGGGGCTTTGCGCTTCTCTAGCCACCAAACGTCACGGTCATTCTCTTTCCGTCTCGTAGACACGAGCTGAGAAATTGCAAACGTCGAGCAATTGCTCAGAGATGAAAAGTGCCAGCACTGAAAGCTGTTGCTAGCCAGCACCCTTCATTGGAAGTGCTTTTGTAGGCCTAAGAACACTGGGGCTCTGGGCTTCTCTAGCCACCTAATCTTCTGCTCATCCTCTCGCGCACTCTAAAGAGAGCTCAGGTGAGAAATTGCAAACGTCGAGCAATTGCTCAGAGATGAAAAGTGCCAGCACTGAAAGCTCTTGCTAGCCAGCACCCTTCCTTGGAAGTGCTTTTGTAGGCCTAAGAACACTGGGGCTCTGGGCTTCTCTAGCCACCTAATCTTCTGTTCATCCTCTCGCGCAGTCTAAAGAGAGCTCAGGTGAGAAAATGCAAATGTCGAGCAATTGCTCAGAGATGAAAAGTGCCAGCACTGAAAGCTCTTGCTAGCCAGCACCCTTCCTTGGAAGCGCTTTCACAGGCGCAGCAACACTGGGGCTTTGCGCTTCTCTAGCCACCAAACCTCACGGTCACTATCTCTCCGTCTCGTAGACACGAGCTGAGAAATTGCAAACGTCGAGCAATTGCTCAGAGATGAAAAGTGCCAGCACTGAAAGCTCTTGCTAGCCAGCACCCTTCCTTGGAAGTGCTTTTGTAGGCCTAAGAACACTGGGGCTCTGGGCTTCTCTAGCCACCTAATCTTCTGCTCATCCTCTCTCGTACTCTAAAGAGAGCTCAGGTGAGAAATTGCAAAGGTCGAGCAATTGCTCAGAGATGAAAAGTGCCAGCACTGAAAGCTGTTGCTAGCCAGCACCCTTCCTTGGAAGCGCTTTCACAGGCGCAGCAACACTGGGGCTTTGCGCTTCTCTACCCACCAAACGTCACGGTCACTATATCTCCGTCTCGTAGACACGAGCTGAGAGATTGCAAACGTCGAGCAATTGCTCAGAGATGAAAAGTGCCAGCACTGAAAGCTCTTGCTAGCCGGCACCCTTCCTTGGAAGTGCTTTTGTAGGCCTAAGAACACTGGGGCTCTGGGCTTCTCTAGCCACCTAATCTTCTGCTCATCCTCTCGCGCACTCTAAAGAGAGCTCAGGTGAGAAATTGCAAACGTCGAGCAATTGCTCAGAGATGAAAAGTGCCAGCACTGAAAGCTCTTGCTAGCCAGCACCCTTCCTTGGAAGTGCTTTTGTAGGCCTAAGAACACTGGGGCTCTGGGCTTCTCTAGCCACCTAATCTTCTGTTCATCCTCTCGCGCACTCTAAAGAGAGCTCAGGTGAGAAAATGCAAATGTCGAGCAATTGCTCAGAGATGAAAAGTGCCAGCACTGAAAGCTCTTGCTAGCCAGCACCCTTCCTTGGAAGCGCTTTCACAGGCGCAGCAACACTGGGGCTTTGCGCTTCTCTAGCCACCAAACCTCACGGTCACTATCTCTCCGTCTCGTAGACACGAGCTGAGAAATTGCAAACGTCGAGCAATTGCTCAGAGATGAAAAGTGCCAGCACTGAAAGCTCTTGCTAGCCAGCACCCTTCCTTGGAAGTGCTTTTGTAGGCCTAAGAACACTGGGGCTCTGGGCTTCTCTAGCCACCTAATCTTCTGCTCATCCTCTCTCGTACTCTAAAGAGAGCTCAGGTGAGAAATTGCAAAGGTCGAGCAATTGCTCAGAGATGAAAAGTGCCAGCACTGAAAGCTGTTGCTAGCCAGCACCCTTCCTTGGAAGCGCTTTCACAGGCGCAGCAACACTGGGGCTTTGCGCTTCTCTACCCACCAAACGTCACGGTCACTATCTCTCCGTCTCGTAGACACGAGCTGAGAGATTGCAAACGTCGAGCAATTGCTCAGAGATGAAAAGTGCCAGCACTGAAAGCTCTTGCTAGCCGGCACCCTTCCTTGAAAGTGCTTTTGTAGCCCTAAGAACACTGGGGCTCTGGGCTTCTCTAGCCACCTAATCTTCTGCTCATCCTCTCGCGCACTCTAAAGAGAGCTCAGGTGAGAAATTGCAAACGTCGAGCAATTGCTCAGAGATGAAAAGTGCCAGCACTGAAAGCTGTTGCTAGCCAGCACCCTTCCTTGGAAGCGCTTTCACAGGCGCAGCAACACTGGGGCTTTGCGCTTCTCTAGCCACCAAACGTCACGGTCACTATCTCTCCGTCTTGTAGACACGAGCTGAGAAATTGCAAACGTCGAGCAATTGCTCAGAGATGAAAAGTGCCAGCACTGAAAGCTCTTGCTAGCCAGCACCCTTCCTTGGAAGCGCTTTTGTAGCCCTAAGAACACTGGGGCTCTGGGCTTCTCTAGCCACCTAATCATCTGCTCATCCTCTCGCGCACTCTAAAGAGAGCTCAGGTGAGAAATTGCAAACGTCGAGCAATTGCTCAGAGATGAAAAGTGCCAGCACTGAAAGCTGTTGCTAGTCAGCACCCTTCCTTGGAAGCGCTTTCACAGGCGCAGTAACACTGGGGCTTTGCGCTTCTCTAGCCACCAAACGTCACGGTCACTATCTGTCCGTCTCGTAGACACGAACTGAGAGATTGCAAACGTCGAGCAATTGCTCAGAGATGAAAAGTGCCAGCACTGAAAGCTGTTGCTAGCCAGCACCCTTCCTTGGAAGCGCTTTCACAGGCGCAGCAACACTGGGGCTTTGCGCTTCTCTACCCACCAAACGTCACGGTCATTCTCTTTCCATCTCGTAGACATGAGCTGAGAAATTGCAAACATCCAGCAATTGCTCAGAGATGAAAAGTGCCAGCACTGAAAGCTGTTGCTAGTCGGCACCCTTCCTTGGAAACGCTTTTGTAGGCCTAAGAAGACTGGGGCTCTTGGCTTCTCTAGCCACCTAATCTTCTGCTCATCCTATCGCGCACTCTAAAGAGAGCTCAGGTGAGAAATTGCAAATGTCGAGCAATTGCTCAGAGATGAAAACTGCCAGCACTGAAAGCTCTTGCTAGCCAGCACCCTTCCTTGGAAGCGCTTTCACAGGCGCAGTAACACTGGGGCTTTGCGCTTCTCTAGCCACCAAACGTCACGGTCATTCTCTTTCCATCTCGTAGACACGAGCTGAGAGATTGCAAACGTCGAGCAATTGCTCAGAGATGAAAAGTGCCAGCACTGAAAGCTCTTGCTAGCCAGCACCCTTCCTTGGAAGTGCTTTTGTAGCCCTATGAACACTGGGGCTCTTGGCTTCTCTAGCCACCTAATCTTCTGCTCATCCTCTCGCGCACTCTAAAGAGAGCTCAGGTGAGAAATTGCAAAGGTCGAGCAATTGCTCAGAGATGAAAAGTGCCAGCACTGAAAGCTCTTGCTAGCCAGCACCCTTCCTTGGAAGCGCTTTCACAGGCGCAGCAACACTGGGGCTTTGCGCTTCTCTAGCCACCAAACGTCACGGTCACTATCTGTCCGTCTCGTAGACACGAGCTGAGAGATTGCAAATGTCGAGCAATTGCTAAGAGATGAAAAGTGCCAGCACTGAAAGCTCTTGCTAGCCAGCACCCTTCCTTGGAAGCGCTTTTGTAGCCCTTAGAACACTTGGGCTCTGGGCTTCTCTAGCCACCTAATCTTCTGCTCATCCTCTCGCGCACTCTAAAGAGAGCTCAGGTGAGAAATTGCAAACGTCAAGCAATTGCTCAGAGATGAAAAGTGCCAGCACTGAAAGCTGTTGCTAGCCAGCACCCTTCCTTGGAAGCGCTTTCACAGGCGCAGTAACACTGGGGCTTTGCGCTTCTCTAGCCACCAAACGTCACGGTCATTCTCTTTCCATCTCGTAGACACGAGCTGAGAGATTGCAAACGTCGAGCAATTGCTCAGAGATGAAAAGTGCCAGCACTGAAAGCTCTTGCTAGCCAGCACCCTTCCTTGGAAACGCTCTTGTAGCCCTTAGAACACTGGGGCTCTGGGCTTCTCTAGCCACCTCATCTTCTGCTCATCCTCTCGCGCACTCTAAAGAGAGCTCAGGTGAGAAATTGCAAATGTCGAGCAATTGCTCAGAGATGAAAAGTGCCAGCACTGAAAGCTGTTGCTAGCCAGCACCCTTCCTTGGAAGCGCTTTCACAGGCGCAGCAACACTGGGGCTTTGCGCTTCTCTACCCACCAAACGTCACGGTCACTATCTCTCCGTCTCGTAGACACGAGCTGAGAGATTGCAAACGTCCAGCAATTGCTAAGAGATGAAAAGTGCCAGCACTGAAAGCTGTTGCTAGCCAGCACCCTTCCTTGGAAGCGCTTTTGTAGCCCTTAGAACACTGGGGCTCTGGGCTTCTCTAGCCACCTAATCTTCTGCTCATCCTCTCGCGCACTCTAAAGAGAGCTCAGGTGAGAAATTGCAAACGTCGAGCAATTGCTCAGAGATGAAAAGTGCCAGCACTGAAAGCTCTTGCTAGCCAGCACCCTTCCTTGGAAGCGCTTTCACAGGCGCAGTAACACTGGGGCTTTGCGCTTCTCTACCCACCAAACGTCACGGTCATTCTCTTTCCATCTCGTAGACACGAGCTGAGAGATTGCAAATGTCGAGCAATTGCTCAGAGATGAAAAGTGCCAGCACTGAAAGCTCTTGCTAGCCAGCACCCTTCCTTGGAAACGCTCTTGTAGCCCTTAGAACACTGGGGCTCTGGGCTTCTCTAGCCACCTAATCTTCTGCTCATCCTCTCGCGCACTCTAAAGAGAGCTCAGGTGAGAAATTGCAAATGTCGAGCAATTGCTCAGAGATGAAAAGTGCCAGCACTGAAAGCTGTTGCTAGCCAGCACCCTTCCTTGGAAGCGCTTTCAGAGGCGCAGCAACACTGGGGCTTTGCGCTTCTCTAGCCACCAAACGTCACGGTCACTATCTGTCCGTCTCGTAGACACGAGCTGAGAGATTGCAAACGTCGAGCAATTGCTCAGAGATGAAAAGTGCCAGCACTGAAAGCTGTTGCTAGCCAGCACCCTTCCTTGGAAGTGCTTTTGTAGCCCTATGAACACTGGGGCTCTGGGCTTCTCTAGCCACCTAATCTTCTGCTCATCCTCTCGCGCACTCTAAAGAGAGCTCAGGTGAGAAATTGCAAAGGTCGAGCAATTGCTCAGAGATGAAAAGTGCCAGCACTGAAAGCTCTTGCTAGCCAGCACCCTTCCTTGGAAGCGCTTTCACAGGCGCAGTAACACTGGGGCTTTGCGCTTCTCTAGCCACCAAACGTCACGGTCACTATCTCTCCGTCTCGTAGACACGAACTGAGAGATTGCAAACGTCGAGCAATTGCTCAGAGATGAAAAGTGCCAGCACTGAAAGCTCTTGCTAGCCAGCACCCTTCCTTGGAAGTGCTTTTGTAGGCCTAAGAACACTGGGGCTCTGGGCTTCTCTAGCCACCTAATCTTCTGCTCATCCTCTCGCGCACTCTAACGAGAGCTCAGGTGAGAAATTGCAAAGGTCGAGCAATTGCTCAGAGATGAAAAGTGCCAGCACTGAAAGCTCTTGCTACCCAGCACCCTTCCTTGGAAGCGCTTTCACAGGCGCAGTAACACTGGGGCTTTGCGCTTCTCTAGCCACCAAACGTCACGGTCATTCTCTTTCCATCTCGTAGACACGAGCTGAGAGATTGCAAACGTCGAGCAATTGCTCAGAGATGAAAAGTGCCAGCACTGAAAGCTCTTGCTAGCCAGCACCCTTCCTTGGAAACGCTCTTGTAGCCCTTAGAACACTGGGGCTCTGTGCTTCTCTAGCCACCTAATCTTCTGCTCATCCTCTCGCGCACTCTAAAGAGAGCTCAGGTGAGAAATTGCAAATGTCGAGCAATTGCTCAGAGATGAAAAGTGCCAGCACTGAAAGCTGTTGCTAGCCAGCACCCTTCCTTGGAAGCGCTTTCACAGGCGCAGCAACACTGGGGCTTTGCGCTTCTCTAGCCACCAAACGTCACGGTCACTATCTCTCCGTCTCGTAGACACGAGCTGAGAGATTGCAAACGTCGAGCAATTGCTCAGAGATGAAAAGTGCCAGCACTGAAAGCTGTTGCTAGCCAGCCCCCTTCCTTGGAAGCGCTTTCACAGGCGCAGCAACACTGGGGCTTTGCGCTTCTCTACCCACCAAACGTCACGGTCATTCTCTTTCCGTCTTGTAGACACGAGCTGAGAAATTGCAAACGTCGAGCAATTGCTCAGAGATGAAAAGTGCCAGCACTGAAAGCTGTTGCTAGCCAGCACCCTTCCTTGGAAGTGCTTTTGTAGGCCTAAGAACACTGGGGCTCTGGGCTTCTCTAGCCACCTAATCTTCTGCTCATCCTCTCGCGCACTCTAAAGAGAGCTCAGGTGAGAAATTGCAAACGTCGAGCAATTGCTCAGAGATGAAAAGTGCCAGCACTGAAAGCTCTTGCTAGCCAGCACCCTTCCTTGGAAGTGCTTTTGTAGGCCTAAGAACACTCGGGCTCTGGGCTTCTCTAGCCACCTAATCTTCTCTTCATCCTCTCGCGCAGTCTAAAGAGAGCTCAGGTGAGAAAATGCAAATGTCGAGCAATTGCTCAGAGATGAAAAGTGCCAGCACTGAAAGCTCTTGCTAGCCAGCACCCTTCCTTGGAAGCGCTTTCACAGGCGCAGCAACACTGGGGCTTTGCGCTTCTCTAGCCACCAAACGTCACGGTCACTATCTCTCCGTCTCGTAGACACGAGCTGAGAAATTGCAAACGTCGAGCAATTGCTCAGAGATGAAAAGTGCCAGCACTGAAAGCTCTTGCTAGCCAGCACCCTTCCTTGGAAGCGCTTTTGTAGCCCTTAGAACACTGGGGCTCTTGGCTTCTCTAGCCACCTAATCTTCTGCTCATCCTCTCGCGCACTCTAAAGAGAGCTCAGGTGAGTAATTGCAAAGGTCGAGCAATTGCTCAGAGATGAAAAGTGCCAGCACTGAAAGCTGTTGCTAGCCAGCACCCTTCCTTGGAAGCGCTTTCACAGGCGCAGCAACACTGGGGCTTTGCGCTTCTCTAGCCACCAAAGGTCACGGTCAGTCTCTTTCCATCTCATAGACACGAGCTGAGAGATTGCAAACGTCGAGCAATTGCTCAGAGATGAAAAGTGCCAGCACTGAAAGCTCTTGCTAGCCAGCACCCTTCCTTGGAAGTGCTTTTGTAGGCCTAAGAACACTGGGGCTCTGGGCTTCTCTAGCCACCTAATCTTCTGCTCATCCTCTCTCGTACTCTAAAGAGAGCTCAGGTGAGAAATTGCAAACGTCGAGCAATTGCTCAGAGATGAAAAGTGCCAGCACTGAAAGCTGTTGCTAGCCAGCACCCTTCCTTGGAAGCGCTTTCACAGGCGCAGCAACACTGGGGCTTTGCGCTTCTCTAGCCACCAAACGTCACGGTCACTATCTCTCCGTCTCGTAGACACGAGCTGACAGATTGCAAACGTCGAGCAATTGCTCAGAGATGAAAAGTGCCAGCACTGAAAGCTGTTGCTAGCCGGCACCCTTCCTTGAAAGTGCTTTTGTAGCCCTAAGAACACTGGGGCTCTGGGCTTCTCTAGCCACCTAATCTTCTGCTCATCCTCTCGCGCACTCTAAAGAGAGCTCAGGTGAGAAATTGCAAAGGTCGAGCAATTGCTCAGAGATGAAAAGTGCCAGCACTGAAAGCTGTTGCTAGCCAGCACCCTTCCTTGGAAGCGCTTTCACAGGCGCAGCAACACTGGGGCTTTGCGCTTCTCTAGCCACCAAACGTCACGGTCACTATCTCTCCGTCTTGTAGACACGAGCTGAGAAATTGCAAACGTCGAGCAATTGCTCAGAGATGAAAAGTGCCAGCACTGAAAGCTCTTGCTAGCCAGCACCCTTCCTTGGAAGCGCTTTTGTAGCCCTAAGAACACTGGGGCTCTGTGCTTCTCTAGCCACCTAATCATCTGCTCATCCTCTCGCGCACTCTAAAGAGAGCTCAGGTGAGAAATTGCAAACGTCGAGCAATTGCTCAGAGATGAAAAGTGCCAGCACTGAAAGCTGTTGCTAGCCAGCACCCTTCCTTGGAAGCGCTTTCACAGGCGCAGTAACACTGGGGCTTTGCGCTTCTCTAGCCACCAAACGTCACGGTCACTATCTGTCCGTCTCGTAGACACGAACTGAGAGATTGCAAACGTCGAGCAATTGCTCAGAGATGAAAAGTGCCAGCACTGAAAGCTGTTGCTAGCCAGCACCCTTCCTTGGAAGCGCTTTCACAGGCGCAGCAACACTGGGGCTTTGCGCTTCTCTACCCACCAAACGTCACGGTCATTCTCTTTCCATCTCGTAGACATGAGCTGAGAAATTGCAAACGTCGAGCAATTGCTCAGAGATGAAAAGTGCCAGCACTGAAAGCTGTTGCTAGTCGGCACCCTTCCTTGGAAACGCTCTTGTAGCCCTTAGAACACTGGGGCTCTGGGCTTCTCTAGCCACCTAATCTTCTGCTCATCCTATCGCGCACTCTAAAGAGAGCTCAGGTGAGAAATTGCAAACGTCGAGCAATTGCTCAGAGATGAAAAGTGCCAGCACTGAAAGCTGTTGCTAGCCAGCACCCTTCCTTGGAAGCGCTTTCACAGGCGCAGCAACACTGGGGCTTTGCGCTTCTCTAGCCACCAAACGTCACGGTCATTCTCTTTCCGTCTCGTAGACACGAGCTGAGAGATTGCAAAGGTCGAGCAATTGCTCAGAGATGAAAAGTGCCAGCACTGAAAGCTCTTGCTAGCCAGCACCCTTCCTTGGAAGCGCTTTTGTAGGCCTAAGAACACTGGGGCTCTTGGCTTCTCTAGCCACCTAATCTTCTGCTCATCCTCTCGCGCACTCTAAAGAGAGCTCAGGTGAGAAATTGCAAACGTCAAGCAATTGCTCAGAGATGAAAAGTGCCAGCACTGAAAGCTGTTGCTAGCCAGCACCCTTCCTTGGAAGCGCTTTCACAGGCGCAGCAACACTGGGGCTTTGCGCTTCTCTAGCCACCAAACGTCACGGTCACTATCTCTCCGTCTCGTAGACACGAGCTGAGAGATTGCAAACGTCGAGCAATTGCTAAGAGATGAAAAGTGCCAGCACTGAAAGCTCTTGCTAGCCAGCACCCTTCCTTGGAAGCGCTTTTGTAGCCCTTAGAACACTGGGGCTCTGGGCTTCTCTAGCCACCTAATATTCTGCTCATCCTCTCGCGCACTCTAAAGAGAGCTCAGGTGAGAAATTGCAAACGTCGAGCAATTGCTCAGAGATGAAAAGTGCCAGCACTGAAAGCTGTTGCTAGCCAGCACCCTTCCTTGGAAGCGCTTTCACAGGCGCAGTAACACTGGGGCTTTGCGCTTCTCTACCCACCAAACGTCACGGTCAGTCTCTTTCCATCTCGTAGACACGAGCTGAGAGATTGCAAACGTCGAGCAATTGCTCAGAGATGAAAAGTGCCAGCACTGAAAGCTCTTGCTAGCCAGCACCCTTCCTTGGAAACGCTCTTGTAGCCCTTAGAACACTGGGGCTCTGGGCTTCTCTAGCCACCTAATCTTCTGCTCATCCTCTCGCGCACTCTAAAGAGAGCTCAGGTGAGAAATTGCAAATGTCGAGCAATTGCTCAGAGATGAAAAGTGCCAGCACTGAAAGCTGTTCCTAGCCAGCACCCTTCCTTGGAAGCGCTTTCACAGGCGCAGCAACACTGGGGCTTTGCGCTTCTCTACCCACCAAACGTCACGGTCACTATCTCTCCGTCTCGTAGACACGAGCTGAGAGATTGCAAACGTCCAGCAATTGCTAAGAGATGAAAAGTGCCAGCACTGAAAGCTGTTGCTAGCCAGCACCCTTCCTTGGAAGCGCTTTTGTAGCCCTTAGAACACTGGGGCTCTGGGCTTCTCTAGCCACCTAATCTTCTGCTCATCCTCTCGCGCACTCTAAAGAGAGCTCAGGTGAGAAATTGCAAACGTCGAGCAATTGCTCAGAGATGAAAAGTGCCAGCACTGAAAGCTGTTGCTAGCCAGCACCCTTCCTTGGAAGCGCTTTCACAGGCGCAGTAACACTGGGGCTTTGCGCTTCTCTAGCCACCAAACGTCACGGTCATTCTCTTTCCATCTCGTAGACACGAGCTGAGAAATTGCAAAGGTCGAGCAATTGCTCAGAGATGAAAAGTGCCAGCACTGAAAGCTCTTGCTAGCCAGCACCCTTCCTTGGAAACGCTCTTGTAGCCCTTAGAACACTGGGGCTCTGGGCTTCTCTAGCCACCTCATCTTCTGCTCATCCTCTCGCGCACTCTAAAGAGAGCTCAGGTGAGAAATTGCAAAGGTCGAGCAATTGCTCAGAGATGAAAAGTGCCAGCACTGAAAGCTCTTGCTAGCCAGCAGCCTTCCTTGGAAGCGCTTTCACAGGCGCAGCAACACTGGGGCTTTGCGCTTCTCTACCCACCAAACATCACGGTCACTATCTCTCCGTCTCGTAGACACGAGCTGAGAGATTGCAAACGTCCAGCAATTGCTAAGAGATGAAAAGTGCCAGCACTGAAAGCTGTTGCTAGCCAGCACCCTTCCTTGGAAGCGCTTTTGTAGCCCTTAGAACACTGGGGCTCTGGGCTTCTCTAGCCACCTAATCTTCTGCTCATCCTCTCGCGCACTCTAAAGAGAGCTCAGGTGAGAAATTGCAAATGTCGAGCAATTGCTCAGAGATGAAAAGTGCCAGCACTGAAAGCTGTTGCTAGCCAGCACCCTTCCTTGGAAGCGCTTTCAGAGGCGCAGCAACACTGGGGCTTTGCGCTTCTCTACCCACCAAACGTCACGGTCACTATCTTTCCGTCTCGTAGACACGAGCTGAGAGATTGCAAACGTCGAGCAATTGCTCAGAGATGAAAAGTGCCAGCACTGAAAGCTCTTGCTAGCCAGCACCCTTCCTTGGAAGTGCTTTTGTAGGCCTAAGAACACTGGGGCTCTGGGCTTCTCTAGCCACCTAATCTTCTGCTCATCCTCTCGCGCACTCTAACGAGAGCTCAGGTGAGAAATTGCAAAGGTCGAGCAATTGCTCAGAGATGAAAAGTGCCAGCACTGAAAGCTCTTGCTAGCCAGCACCCTTCCTTGGAAGCGCTTTCACAGGCGCAGTAACACAGGGGCTTTGCGCTTCTCTACCCACCAAACGTCACGGTCACTATCTCTCCGTCTCGTAGACACGAGCTGAGAGATTGCAAACGTCGAGCAATTGCTCAGAGATGAAAAGTGCCAGCACTGAAAGCTGTTGCTAGCCAGCCCCCTTCCTTGGAAGCGCTTTCACAGGCGCAGCAACACTGGGGCTTTGCGCTTCTCTAGCCACCAAACGTCACGGTCATTCTCTTTCCGTCTCGTAGACACGAGCTGAGAAATTGCAAACGTCGAGCAATTGCTCAGAGATGAAAAGTGCCAGCACTGAAAGCTGTTGCTAGCCAGCACCCTTCCTTGGAAGTGCTTTTGTAGGCCTAAGAACACTGGGGCTCTGTGCTTCTCTAGCCACCTAATCTTCTGCTCATCCTCTCGCGCACTCTAAAGAGAGCTCAGGTGAGAAATTGCAAACGTCGAGCAATTGCTCAGAGATGAAAAGTGCCAGCACTGAAAGCTCTTGCTAGCCAGCACCCTTCCTTGGAAGCGCTTTCACAGGCGCAGCAACACTGGGGCTTTGCGCTTCTCTAGCCAGCAAACGTCACGGTCACTATCTCTCCGTCTCGTAGACACGAGCTGAGAGATTGCAAACGTCGAGCAATTGCTCAGAGATGAAAAGTGCCAGCACTGAAAGCTGTTGCTAGCCAGCACCCTTCCTTGGAAGCGCTTTCACAGGCGCAGCAACACTGGGGCTTTGCGCTTCTCTACTCACCAAACGTCACGGTCATTCTCTTTCCATCTCGTAGACACGAGCTGAGAAATTGCAAACGTCCAGCAATTGCTCAGAGATGAAAAGTGCCAGCACTGAAAGCTGTTGCTAGCCAGCACCCTTCCTTGGAAACGCTCTTGTAGCCCTTCGAACACTGGGGCTCTGGGCTTCTCTAGCCACCTAATCTTCTGCTCATCCTCTCGCGCACTCTAAAGAGAGCTCAGGTGAGAAATTGCAAAGGTCGAGCAATTGCTCAGAGATGAAAAGTGCCAGCACTGAAAGCTGTTGCTAGCCAGCACCCTTCCTTGGAAGCGCTTTTGTAGCCCTTAGAACACTGGGGCTCTGGGCTTCTCTAGCCACCTCATCTTCTGCTCATCCTCTCGCGCACTCTAAAGAGAGCTCAGGTGAGAAATTGCAAACGTCGAGCAATTGCTCAGAGATGAAAAGTGCCAGCACTGAAAGCTCTTGCTAGCCAGCCCCCTTCCTTGGAAGCGCTTTCACAGGCGCAGCAACACTGGGGCTTTGCGCTTCTCTACCCACCAAACGTCACGGTCAGTCTCTTTCCATCTCGTAGACACGAGCTGAGAGATTGCAAACGTCGAGCAATTGCTCAGAGATGAAAAGTGCCAGCACTGAAAGCTCTTGCTAGCCAGCACCCTTCCTTGGAAGCGCTTTTGTAGCCCTTAGAACACTGGGGCTCTGGGCTTGTCTAGCCACCTAATCTTCTGCTCATCCTCTCGCGCACTCTAAAGAGAGCTCAGGTGAGAAATTGCAAACGTCGAGCAATTGCTCAGAGATGAAAAGTGCCAGCACTGAAAGCTGTTGCTAGCCGGCACCCTTCCTTGGAAACGCTCTTGTAGCCCTTAGAACACTGGGGCTCTGGGCTTCTCTAGCCACCTAATCTTCTGCTCATCCTCTCTCGTACTCTAACGAGAGCTCAGGTGAGAAATTGCAAAGGTCGAGCAATTGCTCAGAGATGAAAAGTGCCAGCACTGAAAGCTCTTGCTAGCCAGCACCCTTCCTTGGAAGCGCTTTCACAGGCGCAGTAACACTGGGGCTTTGCGCTTCTCTAGCCACCAAACGTCACGGTCATTCTCTTTCCATCTCGTAGACACGAGCTGAGAGATTGCAAACGTCGAGCAATTGCTCAGAGATGAAAAGTGCCAGCACTGAAAGCTCTTGCTAGCCAGCACCCTTCTTTGGAAGCGCTTTCACAGGCGCAGCAACACTGGGGCTTTGCGCTTCTCTACCCACCAAACGTCACGGTCACTATCTCTCCGTCTCGTAGACACGAGCTGAGAGATTGCAAAGGTCGAGCAATTGCTCAGAGATGAAAAGTGCCAGCACTGAAAGCTCTTGCTAGCCGGCACCCTTCCTTGGAAGTGCTTTTGTAGCCCTAAGAACACTGGGGCTCTGGGCTTCTCTAGCCACCTAATCTTCTGCTCATCCTCTCGCGCACTCTAAAGAGAGCTCAGGTGAGAAATTGCAAAGGTCGAGCAATTGCTCAGAGATGAAAAGTGCCAGCACTGAAAGCTGTTGCTAGCCAGCACCCTTCCTTGGAAGCGCTTTCACAGGCGCAGCAACACTGGGGCTTTGCGCTTCTCTAGCCACCAAACGTCACGGTCACTATCTCTCCGTCTTGTAGACACGAGCTGAGAAATTGCAAACGTTGAGCAATTGCTCAGAGATGAAAAGTGCCAGCACTGAAAGCTCTTGCTAGCCAGCACCCTTCCTTGGAAGCGCTTTTGTAGCCCTTAGAACACTGGGGCTCTGGGCTTCTCTAGCCACCTAATCATCTGCTCATCCTCTCGCGCACTCTAAAGAGAGCTCAGGTGAGAAATTGCAAACGTCGAGCAATTGCTCAGAGATGAAAAGTGCCAGCACTGAAAGCTGTTGCTAGCCAGCACCCTTCCTTGGAAGCGCTTTCACAGGCGCAGTAACACTGGGGCTTTGCGCTTCTCTAGCCACCAAACGTCACGGTCACTATCTCTCCGTCTCGTAGACACGAACTGAGAGATTGCAAACGTCGAGCAATTGCTCAGAGATGAAAAGTGCCAGCAGTGAAAGCTGTTGCTAGCCAGCACCCTTCCTTGGAAGCGCTTTCACAGGCGCAGCAACACTGGGGCTTTGCGCTTCTCTACCCACCAAACGTCACGGTCATTCTCTTTCCATCTCGTAGACACGAGCTGAGAAATTGCAAACGTCCAGCAATTGCTCAGAGATGAAAAGTGCCAGCACTGAAAGCTCTTGCTAGTCGGCACCCTTCCTTGGAAACGCTCTTGTAGCCCTTAGAACACTGGGGCTCTGGGCTTCTCTAGCCACCTAATCTTCTGCTCATCCTATCGCGCACTCTAAAGAGAGCTCAGGTGAGAAATTGCAAATGTCGAGCAATTGCTCAGAGATGAAAAGTGCCAGCACTGAAAGCTGTTGCTAGCCAGCACCCTTCCTTGGAAGCGCTTTCACAGGCGCAGTAACACTGGGGCTTTGCGCTTCTCTAGCCACCAAACGTCACGGTCATTCTCTTTCCATCTCGTAGACACGAGCTGAGAGATTGCAAACGTCGAGCAATTGCTCAGAGATGAAAAGTGCCAGCACTGAAAGCTCTTGCTAGCCAGCACCCTTCCTTGGAAGTGCTTTTGTAGCCCTAAGAACACTGGGGCTCTGGGCTTCTCTAGCCACCTAATCTTCTGCTCATCCTCTCTCGTACTCTAAAGAGAGCTCAGGTGAGAAATTGCAAAGGTCGAGCAATTGCTCAGAGATGAAAAGTGCCAGCACTGAAAGCTCTTGCTAGCCAGCACCCTTCCTTGGAAGCGCTTTCACAGGCGCAGTAACACTGGGGCTTTGCGCTTCTCTAGCCACCAAACGTCACGGTCATTCTCTTTCCATCTCGTAGACACGAGCTGAGAGATTGCAAACGTCGAGCAATTGCTCAGAGATGAAAAGTGCCAGCACTGAAAGCTCTTGCTAGCCAGCACTCTTCCTTGGAAACGCTCTTGTAGCCCTTAGAACAGTGGGGCTCTGGGCTTCTCTAGCCACCTAATCTTCTGCTCATCCTCTCGCGCACTCTAAAGAGAGCTCAGGTGAGAAATTGCAAATGTCGAGCAATTGCTCAGAGATGAAAAGTGCCAGCACTGAAAGCTCTTGCTAGCCAGCACCCTTCCTTGGAAGCGCTTTCACAGGCGCAGCAACACTGGGGCTTTGCGCTTCTCTACCCACCAAACGTCACGGTCACTATCTCTCCGTCTCGTAGACACGAGCTGAGAGATTGCAAACGTCGAGCAATTGCTCAGAGATGAAAAGTGCCAGCACTGAAAGCTGTTGCTAGCCAGCACCCTTCCTTGGAAGTGCTTTTGTAGGCCTAAGAACACTGGGGCTCTGGGCTTCTCTAGCCACCTAATCTTCTGCTCATCCTCTCGCGCACTCTAAAGAGAGCTCAGGTGAGAAATTGCAAACGTCGAGCAATTGCTCAGAGATGAAAAGTGCCAGCACTGAAAGCTCTTGCTAGCCAGCACCCTTCCTTGGAAGCGCTTTCACAGGCGCAGCAACACTGGCGCTTTGCGCTTCTCTACCCACCAAACGTCACAGTCACTATCTCTCCGTCTCGTAGACACGAGCTGAGAAATTGCAAACGTCGAGCAATTGCTCAGAGATGAAAAGTGCCAGCACTGAAAGCTCTTGCTAGCCAGCACCCTTCCTTGGAAGCGCTTTTGTAGGCCTAAGAACACTGGGGCTCTGGGCTTCTCTAGCCACCTAATCTTCTGCTCATCCTCTCGCGCACTCTAAAGAGAGCTCAGGTGAGAAATTGCAAATGTCGAGCAATTGCTCAGAGATGAAAAGTGCCAGCACTGAAAGCTGTTGCTAGCCAGCACCCTTCCTTGGAAGCGCTTTCACAGGCGCAGCAACACTGGGGCTTTGCGCTTCTCTACCCACCAAACGTCACGGTCACTATCTCTCCGTCTCGTAGACACGAGCTGAGAGATTGCAAACGTCCAGCAATTGCTAAGAGATGAAAAGTGCCAGCACTGAAAGCTGTTGCTAGCCAGCACCCTTCCTTGGAAGCGCTTTTGTAGGCCTAAGAACACTGGGGCTCTGGGCTTCTCTAGCCACCTAATCTTCTGCTCATCCTCTCGTGCACTCTAAAGAGAGCTCAGGTGAGAAATTGCAAAGGTCGAGCAATTGCTCAGAGATGAAAAGTGCCAGCACTGAAAGCTCTTGCTAGCCAGCACCCTTCCTTGGAAGCGCTTTCAGAGGCGCAGCAACACTGGGGCTTTGCGCTTCTCTACCCACCAAACGTCACGGTCATTCTCTTTCCATCTCGTAGACACGAGCTGAGAGATTGCAAACGTCGAGCAATTGCTCAGAGATGAAAAGTGCCAGCACTGAAAGCTGTTGCTAGCCAGCACCCTTCCTTGGAAACGCTCTTGTAGCCCTTAGAACACTGGGGCTCTGGGCTTCTCTAGCCACCTCATCTTCTGCTCATCCTCTCGCGCACTCTAAAGAGAGCTTAGGTGAGAAATTGCAAAGGTCGAGCAATTGCTCAGAGATGAAAAGTGCCAGCACTGAAAGCTGTTGCTAGCCAGCACCCTTCCTTGGAAGCGCTTTCACAGGCGCAGCAACACTGGGGCTTTGCGCTTCTCTACCCACCAAACGTCACGGTCACTATCTCTCCGTCTCATAGACACGAGCTGAGAGATTGCAAACGTCGAGCAATTGCTCAGAGATGAAAAGTGCCAGCACTGAAAGCTGTTGCTAGCCAGCACCCTTCCTTGGAAACGCTCTTGTAGCCCTATGAACAGTGGGGCTCTGGGCTTCTCTAGCCACCTAATCTTCTGCTCATCCTCTCGCGCACTCTAAAGAGAGCTTAGGTGAGAAATTGCAAACGTCAAGCAATTGCTCAGAGATGAAAAGTGCCAGCACTGAAAGCTGTTGCTAGCCAGCACCCTTCCTTGGAAGCGCTTTCACAGGCGCAGCAACACTGGGGCTTTGCGCTTCTCTAGCCACCAAACGTCACGGTCATTCTCTTTCCGTCTCGTAGACACGAGCTGAGAAATTGCAAACGTCGAGCAATTGCTCAGAGATGAAAAGTGCCAGCACTGAAAGCTGTTGCTAGCCAGCACCCTTCCTTGGAAGTGCTTTTGTAGGCCTAAGAACACTGGGGCTCTGGGCTTCTCTAGCCACCTAATCTTCTGCTCATCCTCTCGCGCACTCTAAAGAGAGCTCAGGTGAGAAATTGCAAACGTCGAGCAATTGCTCAGAGATGAAAAGTGCCAGCACTGAAAGCTGTTGCTAGCCAGCACCCTTCCTTGGAAGCGCTTTCAGAGGCGCAGCAACACTGGGGCTTTGCGCTTCTCTACCCACCAAACGTCACGGTCAGTCTCTTTCCATCTCGTAGACACGAGCTGAGAGATTGCAAACGTCGAGCAATTGCTCAGAGATGAAAAGTGCCAGCACTGAAAGCTGTTGCTAGCCAGCACCCTTCCTTGGAAGCGCTTTTGTAGCCCTTAGAACACTGGGGCTCTGGGCTTGTCTAGCCACCTAATCTTCTGCTCATCCTCTCGCGCAGTATAAAGAGAGCTCAGGTGAGAAATTGCAAACGTCGAGCAATTGCTCAGAGATGAAAAGTGCCAGCACTGAAAGCTGTTGCTAGCCGGCACCCTTCCTTGGAAACGCTCTTGTAGCCCTTAGAACACTGGGGCTCTGGGCTTCTCTAGCCACCTAATCTTCTGCTCATCCTCTCTCGTACTCTAACGAGAGCTCAGGTGAGAAATTGCAAAGGTCGAGCAATTGCTCAGAGATGAAAAGTGCCAGCACTGAAAGCTCTTGCTAGCCAGCACCCTTCCTTGGAAGCGCTTTCACAGGCGCAGTAACACTGGGGCTTTGCGCTTCTCTAGCCACCAAACGTCACGGTCATTCTCTTTCCATATCGTAGACACGAGCTGAGAAATTGCAAACGTCGAGCAATTGCTCAGAGATGAAAAGTGCCAGCACTGAAAGCTCTTGCTAGCCAGCACCCTTCCTTGGAAGCGCTTTCAGAGGCGCAGCAACACTGGGGCTTTGCGCTTCTCTACCCACCAAACGTCACGGTCAGTCTCTTTCCATCTCGTAGACACGAGCTGAGAGATTGCAAACGTCGAGCAATTGCTCAGAGATGAAAAGTGCCAGCACTGAAAGCTCTTGCTAGCCAGCACCCTTCCTTGGAAGCGCTTTTGTAGCCCTTAGAACACTGGGGCTCTGGGCTTGTCTAGCCACCTAATCTTCTGCTCATCCTCTCGCGCACTCTAAAGAGAGCTCAGGTGAGAAATTGCAAACGTCGAGCAATTGCTCAGAGATGAAAAGTGCCAGCACTGAAAGCTGTTGCTAGCCGGCACCCTTCCTTGGAAACGCTCTTGTAGCCCTTAGAACACTGGGGCTCTGGGCTTCTCTAGCCACCTAATCTTCTGCTCATCCTCTCTCGTACTCTAACGAGAGCTCAGGTGAGAACTTGCAAAGGTCGAGCAATTGCTCAGAGATGAAAAGTGCCAGCACTGAAAGCTCTTGCTAGCCAGCACCCTTCCTTGGAAGCGCTTTCACAGGCGCAGTAACACTGGGGCTTTGCGCTTCTCTAGCCACCAAACGTCACGGTCATTCTCTTTCCATCTCGTAGACACGAGCTGAGAGATTGCAAACGTCGAGCAATTGCTCAGAGATGAAAAGTGCCAGCACTGAAAGCTCTTGCTAGCCAGCACCCTTCTTTGGAAGCGCTTTCACAGGCGCAGCAACACTGGGGCTTTGCGCTTCTCTACCCACCAAACGTCATGGTCACTATCTCTCCGTCTCGTAGACACGAGCTGAGAGATTGCAAAGGTCGAGCAATTGCTCAGAGATGAAAAGTGCCAGCACTGAAAGCTGTTGCTAGCCGGCACCCTTCCTTGGAAGTGCTTTTGTAGCCCTAAGAACACTGGGGCTCTGGGCTTCTCTAGCCACCTAATCTTCTGCTCATCCTCTCGCGCACTCTAAAGAGAGCTCAGGTGAGAAATTGCAAAGGTCGAGCAATTGCTCAGAGATGAAAAGTGCCAGCACTGAAAGCTGTTGCTAGCCAGCACCCTTCCTTGGAAGCGCTTTCACAGGCGCAGCAACACTGGGGCTTTGCGCTTCTCTAGCCACCAAACGTCACGGTCACTATCTCTCCGTCTTGTAGACACGAGCTGAGAAATTGCAAACGTCGAGCAATTGCTCAGAGATGAAAAGTGCCAGCACTGAAAGCTCTTGCTAGCCAGCACCCTTCCTTGGAAGCGCTTTTGTAGCCCTTAGAACACTGGGGCTCTGGGCTTCTCTAGCCACCTAATCATCTGCTCATCCTCTCGCGCACTCTAAAGAGAGCTCAGGTGAGAAATTGCAAACGTCGAGCAATTGCTCAGAGATGAAAAGTGCCAGCACTGAAAGCTGTTGCTAGCCAGCACCCTTCCTTGGAAGCGCTTTCACAGGCGCAGTAACACTGGGGCTTTGCGCTTCTCTAGCCACCAAACGTCACGGTCACTATCTCTCCGTCTCGTAGACACGAACTGAGAGATTGCAAACGTCGAGCAATTGCTCAGAGATGAAAAGTGCCAGCAGTGAAAGCTGTTGCTAGCCAGCACCCTTCCTTGGAAGCGCTTTCACAGGCGCAGCAACACTGGGGCTTTGCGCTTCTCTACCCACCAAACGTCACGGTCATTCTCTTTCCATCTCGTAGACACGAGCTGAGAAATTGCAAACGTCCAGCAATTGCTCAGAGATGAAAAGTGCCAGCACTGAAAGCTGTTGCTAGTCGGCACCCTTCCTTGGAAACGCTCTTGTAGCCCTTAGAACACTGGGGCTCTGGGCTTCTCTAGCCACCTAATCTTCTGCTCATCCTCTCTCGTACTCTAAAGAGAGCTCAGGTGAGAAATTGCAAAGGTCGAGCAATTGCTCAGAGATGAAAAGTGCCAGCACTGAAAGCTCTTGCTAGCCAGCACCCTTCCTTGGAAGCGCTTTCACAGGCGCAGTAACACTGGGCTTTGCGCTTCTCTAGCCACCAAACGTCACGGTCATTCTCTTTCCATCTCGTAGACACGAGCTGAGAGATTGCAAACGTCGAGCAATTGCTCAGAGATGAAAAGTGCCAGCACTGAAAGCTCTTGCTAGCCAGCACTCTTCCTTGGAAACGCTCTTGTAGCCCTTAGAACACTGGGGCTCTGGGCTTCTCTAGCCACCTAATCTTCTGCTCATCCTCTCGCGCACTCTAAAGAGAGCTCAGGTGAGAAATTGCAAATGTCGAGCAATTGCTCAGAGATGAAAAGTGCCAGCACTGAAAGCTGTTGCTAGCCAGCACCCTTCCTTGGAAGCGCTTTCACAGGCGCAGCAACACTGGGGCTTTGCGCTTCTCTACCCACCAAACGTCACGGTCACTATCTCTCCGTCTCGTAGACACGAGCTGAGAGATTGCAAACGTCGAGCAATTGCTCAGAGATGAAAAGTGCCAGCACTGAAAGCTCTTGCTAGCCAGCACCCTTCCTTGCAAGTGCTTTTGTAGGCCTAAGAACACTGGGGCTCTGGGCTTCTCTAGCCACCTAATCTTCTGCTCATCCTATCGCGCACTCTAAAGAGAGCTCAGGTGAGAAATTGCAAACGTCGAGCAATTGCTCAGAGATGAAAAGTGCCAGCACTGAAAGCTGTTGCTAGCCAGCACCCTTCCTTGGAAGCGCTTTCACAGGCGCAGCAACACTGGCGCTTTGCGCTTCTCTACCCACCAAACGTCACAGTCACTATCTCTCCGTCTCGTAGACACGAGCTGAGAAATTGCAAAGGTCGAGCAATTGCTCAGAGATGAAAAGTGCCAGCACTGAAAGCTCTTCCTAGCCAGCACCCTTCCTTGGAAGTGCTTTTGTAGGCCTAAGAACAGTGGGGCTCTGGGCTTCTCTAGCCACCTAATCTTCTGCTCATCCTCTCGCGCACTCTAAAGAGAGCTCAGGTGAGAAATTGCAAACGTCGAGCAATTGCTCAGAGATGAAAAGTGCCAGCACTGAAAGCTGTTGCTAGCCAGCACCCTTCCTTGGAAGCGCTTTCACAGGCGCAGCAACACTGGGGCTTTGTGCTTCTCTACCTACCAAACGTCACGGTCACTATCTCTCCGTCTCGTAGACACGAGCTGAGAGATTGCAAACGTCCAGCAATTGCTAAGAGATGAAAAGTGCCAGCACTGAAAGCTGTTGCTAGCCAGCACCCTTCCTTGGAAGCGCTTTTGTAGGCCTAAGAACACTGGGGCTCTGGGCTTCTCTAGCCACCTAATCTTCTGCTCATCCTCTCGTGCACTCTAAAGAGAGCTCAGGTGAGAAATTGCAAAGGTCGAGCAATTGCTCAGAGATGAAAAGTGCCAGCACTGAAAGCTGTTGCTAGCCAGCACCCTTCCTTGGAAGCGCTTTCAGAGGCGCAGCAACACTGGGGCTTTGCGCTTCTCTAGCCACCAAACGTCACGGTCATTCTCTTTCCATCTCGTAGACACGAGCTGAGAGATTGCAAACGTCGAGCAATTGCTCAGAGATGAAAAGTGCCAGCACTGAAAGCTGTTGCTAGCCAGCACCCTTCCTTGGAAACGCTCTTGTAGCCCTTAGAACACTGGGGCTCTGGGCTTCTCTAGCCACCTCATCTTCTGCTCATCCTCTCGCGCACTCTAAAGAGAGCTTAGGTGAGAAATTGCAAAGGTCGAGCAATTGCTCAGAGATGAAAAGTGCCAGCACTGAAAGCTGTTGCTAGCCAGCACCCTTCCTTGGAAGCGCTTTCACAGGCGCAGCAACACTGGGGCTTTGCGCTTCTCTACCCACCAAACGTCACGGTCACTATCTCTCCGTCTCGTAGACACGAGCTGAGAAATTGCAAACGTCCAGCAATTGCTCAGAGATGAAAAGTGCCAGCAGTGAAAGCTGTTGCTAGCCAGCACCCTTCCTTGGAAACGCTCTTGTAGCCCTATGAACAGTGGGGCTCTGGGCTTCTCTAGCCACCTAATCTTCTGCTCATCCTCTCGCGCACTCTAAAGAGAGCTCAGGTGAGAAATTGCAAACGTCAAGCAATTGCTCAGAGATGAAAAGTGCCAGCACTGAAAGCTGTTGCTAGCCAGCACCCTTCCTTGGAAGCGCTTTCACAGGCGCAGTAACACTGGGGCTTTGCGCTTCTCTAGCCACCAAACGTCACGGTCATTCTCTTTCCGTCTCGTAGACACGAGCTGAGAAATTGCAAACGTCGAGCAATTGCTCAGAGATGAAAAGTGCCAGCACTGAAAGCTCTTGCTAGCCAGCACCCTTCCTTGGAAGTGCTTTTGTAGGCCTAAGAACACTGGGGCTCTGGGCTTCTCTAGCCACCTAATCTTCTGCTCATCCTCTCGCGCACTCTAAAGAGAGCTCAGGTGAGAAATTGCAAACGTCGAGCAATTGCTCAGAGATGAAAAGTGCCAGCACTGAAAGCTGTTGCTAGCCAGCACCCTTCCTTGGAAGCGCTTTCACAGGCGCATTAACACTGGGGCTTTGCGCTTCTCTACCCACCAAACGTCACGGTCACTATCTCTCCGTCTCGTAGACACGAGTTGAGAGATTGCAAACGTCCAGCAATTGCTAAGAGATGAAAAGTGCCAGCACTGAAAGCTGTTGCTAGCCAGCACCCTTCCTTGGAAGCGCTTTTGTAGCCCTTAGAACACTGGGGCTCTGGGCTTCTCTAGCCACCTAATCTTCTGCTCATCCTCTCGCGCACTCTAAAGAGAGCTCAGGTGAGAAATTGCAAAGGTCGAGCAATTGCTCAGAGATGAAAAGTGCCAGCACTGAAAGCTGTTGCTAGCCAGCACCCTTCCTTGGAAACACTCTTGTAGCCCTTCGAACACTGGGGCTCTGGGCTTCTCTAGCCACCTAATCATCTGCTCATCCTCTCGCGCACTCTAAAGAGAGCTCAGGTGAGAAATTGCAAACGTCGAGCAATTGCTCAGAGATGAAAAGTGCCAGCACTGAAAGCTGTTGCTAGCCAGCACCCTTCCTTGGAAGCGCTTTCAGAGGCGCAGCAACACTGGGGCTTTGCGCTTCTCTACCCACCAAACGTCACGGTCAGTCTCTTTCCATCTCGTAGACACGAGCTGAGAGATTGCAAACGTCGAGCAATTGCTCAGAGATGAAAAGTGCCAGCACTGAAAGCTGTTGCTAGCCAGCACCCTTCCTTGGAAGCGCTTTTGTAGCCCTTAGAACACTGGGGCTCTGGGCTTGTCTAGCCACCTAATCTTCTGCTCATCCTCTCGCGCAGTATAAAGAGAGCTCAGGTGAGAAATTGCAAACGTCGAGCAATTGCTCAGAGATGAAAAGTGCCAGCACTGAAAGCTGTTGCTAACCGGCACCCTTCCTTGGAAACGCTCTTGTAGCCCTTAGAACACTGGGGCTCTGGGCTTCTCTAGCCACCTAATCTTCTGCTCATCCTCTCTCGTACTCTAACGAGAGCTCAGGTGAGAAATTGCAAAGGTCGAGCAATTGCTCAGAGATGAAAAGTGCCAGCACTGAAAGCTCTTGCTAGCCAGCACCCTTCCTTGGAAGCGCTTTCACAGGCGCAGCAACACTGGGGCTTTGCGCTTCTCTAGCCACCAAACGTCACGGTCATTCTCTTTCCATCTCGTAGACACGAGCTGAGAAATTGCAAACGTCCAGCAATTGCTCAGAGATGAAAAGTGCCAGCACTGAAAGCTCTTGCTAGCCAGCACCCTTCCTTGGAAGCGCTTTCACAGGCGCAGCAACACTGGGGCTTTGCGCTTCTCTACCCACCAAACGTCATGGTCACTATCTCTCCGTCTCGTAGACACGAGCTGAGAGATTGCAAAGGTCGAGCAATTGCTCAGAGATGAAAAGTGCCAGCACTGAAAGCTGTTGCTAGCCGGCACCCTTCCTTGGAAGTGCTTTTGTAGCCCTAAGAACACTGGGGCTCTGGGCTTCTCTAGCCACCTAATCTTCTGCTCATCCTCTCGCGCACTCTAAAGAGAGCTCAGGTGAGAAATTGCAAAGGTCGAGCAATTGCTCAGAGATGAAAAGTGCCAGCACTGAAAGCTGTTGCTAGCCAGCACCCTTCCTTGGAAGCGCTTTCAGAGGCGCAGCAACACTGGGGCTTTGCGCTTCTCTAGCCACCAAACGTCACGGTCACTATCTCTCCGTCTTGTAGACACGAGCTGAGAAATTGCAAAGGTCGAGCAATTGCTCAGAGATGAAAAGTGCCAGCACTGAAAGCTGTTGCTAGCCAGCACCCTTCCTTGGAAGCGCTTTTGTAGCCCTTAGAACACTGGGGCTCTGGGCTTCTCTAGCCACCTAATCATCTGCTCATCCTCTCGCGCACTCTAAAGAGAGCTCAGGTGAGAAATTGCAAACGTCGAGCAATTGCTCAGAGATGAAAAGTGCCAGCACTGAAAGCTGTTGCTAGCCAGCACCCTTCCTTGGAAGCGCTTTCACAGGCGCAGTAACACTGGGGCTTTGCGCTTCTCTAGCCACCAAACGTCACGGTCACTATCTCTCCGTCTCGTAGACACGAACTGAGAGATTGCAAACGTCGAGCAATTGCTCAGAGATGAAAAGTGCCAGCAGTGAAAGCTGTTGCTAGCCAGCACCCTTCCTTGGAAGCGCTTTCACAGGCGCAGCAACACTGGGGCTTTGCGCTTCTCTACCCACCAAACGTCACGGTCATTCTCTTTCCATCTCGTAGACACGAGCTGAGAAATTGCAAACGTCCAGCAATTGCTCAGAGATGAAAAGTGCCAGCACTGAAAGCTGTTGCTAGTCGGCACCCTTCCTTGGAAACGCTCTTGTAGCCCTTAGAACACTGGGGCTCTGGGCTTCTCTAGCCACCTAATCTTCTGCTCATCCTATCGCGCACTCTAAAGAGAGCTCAGGTGAGAAATTGCAAAGGTCGAGCAATTGCTCAGAGATGAAAAGTGCCAGCACTGAAAGCTGTTGCTAGCCAGCACCCTTCCTTGGAAGCGCTTTCACAGGCGCAGTAACACTGGGGCTTTGCGCTTCTCTACCCACCAAACGTCACGGTCAGTCTCTTTCCATCTCTTAGACACGAGCTGAGAGATTCCAAACGTCGAGCAATTGCTCAGAGATGAAAAGTGCCAGCACTGAAAGCTCTTGCTAGCCAGCACCCTTCCTTGGAAGCGCTTTTGTAGCCCTAAGAACACTGGGGCTCTGGGCTTCTCGAGCCACCTAATCTTCTGCTCATCCTCTCTCGTACTCTAAAGAGAGCTCAGGTGAGAAATTGCAAATGTCGAGCAATTGCTCAGAGATGAAAAGTGCCAGCACTGAAAGCTGTTGCTAGCCAGCACCCTTCCTTGGAAGCGCTTTCAGAGGCGCAGCAACACTGGGGCTTTGCGCTTCTCTACCCACCAAACGTCACTGTCATTCTCTTTCCGTCTCGTAGACACGAGCTGAGAAATTGCAAACGTCGAGCAATTGCTCAGAGATGAAAAGTGCCAGCACTGAAAGCTCTTGCTAGCCAGCACCCTTCCTTGGAAGCGCTTTTGTAGGCCTAAGAACACTGGGGCTCTGGGCTTCTCTAGCCACCTAATCTTCTGCTCATCCTCTCGCGCACTCTAAAGAGAGCTCAGGTGAGAAATTGTAAAGGTCGAGCAATTGCTCAGAGATGAAAAGTGCCAGCACTGAAAGCTGTTGCTAGGCAGCACCCTTCCTTGGAAGCGCTTTCACAGGCGCAGCAACACTGGCGCTTTGCGCTTCTCTACCCACCAAACGTCACGGTCACTATCTCTCCGTCTCGTAGACACGAGCTGAGAGATTGCAAACGTCCAGCAATTGCTAAGAGATGAAAAGTGCCAGCACTGAAAGCTCTTGCTAGCCAGCACCCTTCCTTGGAAGCGCTTTTGTAGCCCTTAGAACACTGGGGCTCTGGGCTTCTCTAGCCACCTAATCTTCTGCTCATCCTCTCTCGTACTCTAACGAGAGCTCAGGTGAGAAATTGCAAACGTCGAGCAATTGCTCAGAGATGAAAAGTGCCAGCACTGAAAGCTGTTGCTAGCCAGCACCCTTCCTTGGAAGCGCTTTCAGAGGCGCAGCAACACTGGGGCTTTGCGCTTCTCTACCCACCAAACGTCACGGTCACTATCTCTCCGTCTCGTAGACACGAGCTGAGAGATTGCAAAGGTCGAGCAATTGCTCAGAGATGAAAAGTGCCAGCACTGAAAGCTGTTGCTAGCCGGCACCCTTCCTTGGAAGTGCTTTTGTAGCCCTAAGAACACTGGGGCTCTGGGCTTCTCTAGCCACCTAATCTTCTGCTCATCCTCTCGCGCACTCTAAAGAGAGCTCAGGTGAGAAATTGCAAATGTCGAGCAATTGCTCAGAGATGAAAAGTGCCAGCACTGAAAGCTGTTGCTAGCCAGCACCCTTCCTTGGAAGCGCTTTCACAGGCGCAGTAACACTGGGGCTTTGCGCTTCTCTAGCCACCAAACGTCACGGTCACTATCTCTCCGTCTTGTAGACACGAGCTGAGAAATTGCAAACGTCGAGCAATTGCTCAGAGATGAAAAGTGCCAGCACTGAAAGCTGTTGCTAGCCAGCACCCTTCCTTGGAAGCGCTTTCACAGGCGCAGCAACACTGGGGCTTTGCGCTTCTCTAGCCACCAAACGTCACGGTCACTATCTCTCCGTCTCGTAGACACGAACTGAGAGATTGCAAATGTCGAGCAATTGCTCAGAGATGAAAAGTGCCAGCACTGAAAGCTGTTGCTAGCCAGCACCCTTCCTTGGAAGCGCTTTCACAGGCGCAGCAACACTGGGGCTTTGCGCTTCTCTAGCCACCAAACGTCACGGTCATTCTCTTTCCATCTCGTAGACACGAGCTGAGAGATTGCAAACGTCGAGCAATTGCTCAGAGATGAAAAGTGCCAGCACTGAAAGCTGTTGCTAGCCAGCACCCTTCCTTGGAAGCGCTTTTGTAGGCCTAAGAACACTGGGGCTCTGGGCTTCTCTAGCCACCTAATCTTCTGCTCATCCTCTCTCGTACTCTAAAGAGAGCTCAGGTGAGAAATTGCAAAGGTCGAGCAATTGCTCAGAGATGAAAAGTGCCAGCACTGAAAGCTCTTGCTAGCCAGCACCCTTCCTTGGAAGCGCTTTCACAGGCGCAGTAACACTGGGGCTTTGCGCTTCTCTAGCCACCAAACGTCACGGTCATTCTCTTTCCATCTCGTAGACACGAGCTGAGAGATTGCAAACGTCGAGCAATTGCTCAGAGATGAAAAGTGCCAGCACTGAAAGCTCTTGCTAGCCAGCACCCTTCCTTGGAAACGCTCTTGTAGCCCTTAGAACACTGGGGCTCTGTGCTTCTCTAGCCACCTAATCTTCTGCTCATCCTCTCGCGCACTCTAAAGAGAGCTCAGGTGAGAAATTGCAAACGTCGAGCAATTGCTCAGAGATGAAAAGTGCCAGCACTGAAAGCTGTTGCTAGCCAGCACCCTTCCTTGGAAGCGCTTTCACAGGCGCAGCAACACTGGGGCTTTGCGCTTCTCTACCCACCAAACGTCACGGTCATTCTCTTTCCATCTCGTAGACACGAGCTGAGAAATTGCAAACGTCGAGCAATTGCTCAGAGATGAAAAGTGCCAGCACTGAAAGCTCTTGCTAGCCAGCACCCTTCCTTGGAAGCGCTTTTGTAGGCCTAAGAACACTGGGGCTCTTGGCTTCTCTAGCCACCTAATCTTCTGCTCATCCTCTCGCGCACTCTAAAGAGAGCTCAGGTGAGAAATTGCAAACGTCAAGCAATTGCTCAGAGATGAAAAGTGCCAGCACTGAAAGCTGTTGCTAGCCAGCACCCTTCCTTGGAAGCGCTTTCACAGGCGCAGCAACACTGGGGCTTTGCGCTTCTCTACCCACCAAACGTCACGGTCACTATCTCTCCGTCTCGTAGACACGAGCTGAGAGATTGCAAACGTCCAGCAATTGCTAAGAGATGAAAAGTGCCAGCACTGAAAGCTGTTGCTAGCCAGCACCCTTCCTTGGAAGCGCTTTTGTAGCCCTTAGAACACTGGGGCTCTGGGCTTGTCTAGCCACCTAATCTTCTGCTCATCCTCTCGCGCACTCTAAAGAGAGCTCAGGTGAGAAATTGCAAACGTCGAGCAATTGCTCAGAGATGAAAAGTGCCAGCACTGAAAGCTGTTGCTAGCCAGCACCCTTCCTTGGAAGCGCTTTCACAGGCGCAGCAACACTGGGACTTTGCGCTTCTCTAGCCACCAAACGTCACGGTCATTCTCTTTCCATCTCGTAGACACGAGCTGAGAGATTGCAAAGGTCGAGCAATTGCTCAGAGATGAAAAGTGCCAGCACTGAAAGCTCTTGCTAGCCAGCACCCTTCCTTGGAAACGCTCTTGTAGCCCTATGAACAGTGGGGCTCTGTCTTTCTCTAGCCACCTCATCTTCTGCTCATCCTCTCGCGCACTCTAAAGAGAGCTCAGGTGAGAAATTGCAAATGTCGAGCAATTGCTCAGAGATGAAAAGTGCCAGCACTGAAAGCTGTTGCTAGCCAGCACCCTTCCTTGGAAGCGCTTTCAGAGGCGCAGCAACACTGGGGCTTTGCGCTTCTCTACCCACCAAACGTCACGGTCACTATCTCTCCGTCTCGTAGACACGAGCTGAGAGATTGCAAACGTCGAGCAATTGCTCAGAGATGAAAAGTGCCAGCACTGAAAGCTCTTGCTAGCCAGCACCCTTCCTTGGAAGTGCTTTTGTAGGCCTAAGAACACTGGGGCTCTGGGCTTCTCTAGCCACCTAATCTTCTGCTCATCCTCTCGCGCACTCTAAAGAGAGCTCAGGTGAGAAATTGCAAACGTCGAGCAATTGCTCAGAGATGAAAAGTGCCAGCACTGAAAGCTGTTGCTAGCCAGCACCCTTCCTTGGAAGCGCTTTCACAGGCGCAGTAACACTGGGGCTTTGCGCTTCTCTAGCCACCAAACGTCACGGTCACTATCTCTCCGTCTCGTAGACACGAACTGAGAGATTGCAAACGTCGAGCAATTGCTCAGAGATGAAAAGTGCCAGCACTGAAAGCTCTTGCTAGCCAGCACCCTTCCTTGGAAGTGCTTTTGTAGGCCTAAGAACAGTGGGGCTCTTGGCTTCTCTAGCCACCTAATCTTCTGCTCATCCTCTCTCGTACTCTAACGAGAGCTCAGGTGAGAAATTGCAAAGGTCGAGCAATTGCTCAGAGATGAAAAGTGCCAGCACTGAAAGCTGTTGCTAGCCAGCACCCTTCCTTGGAAGCGCTTTCACAGGCGCAGTAATACTGGGGCTTTGCACTTCTCTACCCACCAAACGTCACGGTCATTCTCTTTCCATCTCGTAGACACGAGCTGAGAGATTGCAAACGTCGAGCAATTGCTCAGAGATGAAAAGTGCCAGCACTGAAAGCTCTTGCTAGCCAGCACCCTTCCTTGGAAACGCTCTTGTAGCCCTTAGAACACTGGGGCTCTGGGCTTCTCTAGCCACCTAATCTTCTGCTCATCCTCTCGCGCACTCTAAAGAGAGCTCAGGTGAGAAATTGCAAAGGTCGAGCAATTGCTCAGAGATGAAAAGTGCCAGCACTGAAAGCTGTTGCTAGCCAGCACCCTTCCTTGGAAGCGCTTTCACAGGCGCAGCAACACTGGGGCTTTGCGCTTCTCTACCCACCAAACGTCACGGTCATTCTCTTTCCGTCTCGTAGACACGAGCTGAGAGATTGCAAACGTCGAGCAATTGCTCAGAGATGAAAAGTGCCAGCACTGAAAGCTGTTGCCAGCCAGCACCCTTCCTTGGAAGCGCTTTTGTAGGCCTAAGAACAGTGGGGCTCTTGGCTTCTCTAGCCACCTAATCTTCTGCTCATCCTCTCGCGCACTCTAAAGAGAGCTCAGGTGAGAAATTGCAAAGGTCGAGCAATTGCTCAGAGATGAAAAGTGCCAGCACTGAAAGCTGTTGCTAGCCAGCACCCTTCCTTGGAAGCGCTTTCACAGGCGCAGCAACACTGGGGCTTTGTGCTTCTCTACCCACCAAACGTCACGGTCACTATCTCTCCGTCTTGTAGACACGAGCTGAGAGATTGCAAACGTCCAGCAATTGCTAAGAGATGAAAAGTGCCAGCACTGAAAGCTGTTGCTAGCCAGCACCCTTCCTTGGAAGCGCTTTTGTAGCCCTTAGAACACTGGGGCTCTGGGCTTCTGTAGCCACCTAATCTTCTGCTCATCCTCTCGCGCACTCTAAAGAGAGCTCAGGTGAGAAATTGCAAACGTCGAGCAATTGCTCAGAGATGAAAAGTGCCAGCACTGAAAGCTGTTGCTAGCCGGCACCCTTCCTTGGAAACGCTCTTGTAGCCCTTAGAACACTGGGGCTCTGGGCTTCTCTAGCCACCTAATCTTCTGCTCATCCTCTCTCGTACTCTAACGAGAGCTCAGGTGAGAAATTGCAAAGGTCGAGCAATTGCTCAGAGATGAAAAGTGCCAGCACTGAAAGCTCTTGCTAGCCAGCACCCTTCCTTGGAAGCGCTTTCACAGGCGCAGTAACACTGGGGCTTTGCGCTTCTCTAGCCACCAAACGTCACGGTCATTCTCTTTCCATCTCGTAGACACGAGCTGAGAGATTGCAAACGTCGAGCAATTGCTCAGAGATGAAAAGTGCCAGCACTGAAAGCTCTTGCTAGCCAGCACCCTTCTTTGGAAGCGCTTTCACAGGCGCAGCAACACTGGGGCTTTGCGCTTCTCTACCCACCAAACGTCATGGTCACTATCTCTCCGTCTCGTAGACACGAGCTGAGAGATTGCAAAGGTCGAGCAATTGCTCAGAGATGAAAAGTGCCAGCACTGAAAGCTGTTGCTAGCCGGCACCCTTCCTTGGAAGTGCTTTTGTAGCCCTAAGAACACTGGGGCTCTGGGCTTCTCTAGCCACCTAATCTTCTGCTCATCCTCTCGCGCACTCTAAAGAGAGCTCAGGTGAGAAATTGCAAAGGTCGAGCAATTGCTCAGAGATGAAAAGTGCCAGCACTGAAAGCTGTTGCTAGCCAGCACCCTTCCTTGGAAGCGCTTTCACAGGCGCAGCAACACTGGGGCTTTGCGCTTCTCTAGCCACCAAACGTCACGGTCACTATCTCTCCGTCTTGTAGACACGAGCTGAGAAATTGCAAACGTCGAGCAATTGCTCAGAGATGAAAAGTGCCAGCACTGAAAGCTCTTGCTAGCCAGCACCCTTCCTTGGAAGCGCTTTTGTAGCCCTTAGAACACTGGGGCTCTGGGCTTCTCTAGCCACCTAATCATCTGCTCATCCTCTCGCGCACTCTAAAGAGAGCTCAGGTGAGAAATTGCAAACGTCGAGCAATTGCTCAGAGATGAAAAGTGCCAGCACTGAAAGCTGTTGCTAGCCAGCACCCTTCCTTGGAAGCGCTTTCACAGGCGCAGTAACACTGGGGCTTTGCGCTTCTCTAGCCACCAAACGTCACGGTCACTATCTCTCCGTCTCGTAGACACGAACTGAGAGATTGCAAACGTCGAGCAATTGCTCAGAGATGAAAAGTGCCAGCAGTGAAAGCTGTTGCTAGCCAGCACCCTTCCTTGGAAGCGCTTTCACAGGCGCAGCAACACTGGGGCTTTGCGCTTCTCTACCCACCAAACGTCACGGTCATTCTCTTTCCATCTCGTAGACACGAGCTGAGAAATTGCAAACGTCCAGCAATTGCTCAGAGATGAAAAGTGCCAGCACTGAAAGCTGTTGCTAGTCGGCACCCTTCCTTGGAAACGCTCTTGTAGCCCTTAGAACACTGGGGCTCTGGGCTTCTCTAGCCACCTCATCTTCTGCTCATCCTATCGCGCACTCTAAAGAGAGCTCAGGTGAGAAATTGCAAATGTCGAGCAATTGCTCAGAGATGAAAAGTGCCAGCACTGAAAGCTCTTGCTAGCCAGCACCCTTCCTTGGAAGCGCTTTCACAGGCGCAGTAACACTGGGGCTTTGCGCTTCTCTAGCCACCAAACGTCACGGTCATTCTCTTTCCATCTCGTAGACACGAGCTGAGAGATTGCAAACGTCGAGCAATTGCTCAGAGATGAAAAGTGCCAGCACTGAAAGCTCTTGCTAGCCAGCACCCTTCCTTGGAAGCGCTTTTGTAGGCCTAAGAACACTGGGGCTCTTGGCTTCTCTAGCCACCTAATCTTCTGCTCATCCTCTCTCGTACTCTAACGAGAGCTCAGGTGAGAAATTGCAAAGGTCGAGCAATTGCTCAGAGATGAAAAGTGCCAGCACTGAAAGCTGTTGCTAGCCAGCACCCTTCCTTGGAAGCGCTTTCACAGGCGCAGTAACACTGGGGCTTTGCGCTTCTCTAGCCACCAAACGTCACGGTCATTCTCTTTCCATCTCGTAGACACGAGCTGAGAGATTGCAAACGTCGAGCAATTGCTCAGAGATGAAAAGTGCCAGCACTGAAAGCTCTTGCTAGCCAGCACTCTTCCTTGGAAACGCTCTTGTAGGCCTAAGAACACTGGGGCTCTGGGCTTCTCTAGCCACCTAATCTTCTGCTCATCCTCTCGCGCACTCTAAAGAGAGCTCAGGTGAGAAATTGCAAATGTCGAGCAATTGCTCAGAGATGAAAAGTGCCAGCACTGAAAGCTCTTGCTAGCCAGCACCCTTCCTTGGAAGCGCTTTCACAGGCGCAGCAACACTGGGGCTTTGCGCTTCTCTACCCACCAAACGTCACGGTCACTATCTCTCCGTCTCGTAGACACGAGCTGAGAGATTGCAAACGTCGAGCAATTGCTCAGAGATGAAAAGTGCCAGCACTGAAAGCTCTTGCTAGCCAGCACCCTTCCTTGGAAGTGCTTTTGTAGGCCTAAGAACACTGGGGCTCTGGGCTTCTCTAGCCACCTAATCTTCTGCTCATCCTATCGCGCACTCTAAAGAGAGCTCAGGTGAGAAATTGCAAACGTCGAGCAATTGCTCAGAGATGAAAAGTGCCAGCACTGAAAGCTCTTGCTAGCCAGCACCCTTCCTTGGAAGCGCTTTCACAGGCGCAGCAACACTGGCGCTTTGCGCTTCTCTACCCACCAAACGTCACAGTCACTATCTCTCCGTCTCGTAGACACGAGCTGAGAAATTGCAAAGGTCGAGCAATTGCTCAGAGATGAAAAGTGCCAGCACTGAAAGCTCTTCCTAGCCAGCACCCTTCCTTGGAAGTGCTTTTGTAGGCCTAAGAACAGTGGGGCTCTGGGCTTCTCTAGCCACCTAATCTTCTGCTCATCCTCTCGCGCACTCTAAAGAGAGCTCAGGTGAGAAATTGCAAATGTCGAGCAATTGCTCAGAGATGAAAAGTGCCAGCACTGAAAGCTGTTGCTAGCCAGCACCCTTCCTTGGAAGCGCTTTCACAGGCGCAGCAACACTGGGGCTTTGTGCTTCTCTACCCACCAAACGTCACGGTCACTATCTCTCCGTCTCGTAGACACGAGCTGAGAGATTGCAAACGTCCAGCAATTGCTAAGAGATGAAAAGTGCCAGCACTGAAAGCTCTTGCTAGCCAGCACCCTTCCTTGGAAGCGCTTTTGTAGGCCTAAGAACACTGGGGCTCTGGGCTTCTCTAGCCACCTAATCTTCTGCTCATCCTCTCGTGCACTCTAAAGAGAGCTCAGGTGAGAAATTGCAAAGGTCGAGCAATTGCTCAGAGATGAAAAGTGCCAGCACTGAAAGCTGTTGCTAGCCAGCACCCTTCCTTGGAAGCGCTTTCAGAGGCGCAGCAACACTGGGGCTTTGCGCTTCTCTACCCACCAAACGTCACGGTCATTCTCTTTCCATCTCGTAGACACGAGCTGAGAGATTGCAAACGTCGAGCAATTGCTCAGAGATGAAAAGTGCCAGCACTGAAAGCTGTTGCTAGCCAGCACCCTTCCTTGGAAACGCTCTTGTAGCCCTTAGAACACTGGGGCTCTGGGCTTCTCTAGCCACCTCATCTTCTGCTCATCCTCTCGCGCACTCTAAAGAGAGCTTAGGTGAGAAATTGCAAAGGTCGAGCAATTGCTCAGAGATGAAAAGTGCCAGCACTGAAAGCTGTTGCTAGCCAGCACCCTTCCTTGGAAGCGCTTTCACAGGCGCAGCAACACTGGGGCTTTGCGCTTCTCTACCCACCAAACGTCACGGTCACTATCTCTCCGTCTCGTAGACACGAGCTGAGAAATTGCAAACGTCCAGCAATTGCTCAGAGATGAAAAGTGCCAGCACTGAAAGCTCTTGCTAGCCAGCACCCTTCCTTGGAAACGCTCTTGTAGCCCTATGAACAGTGGGGCTCTGGGCTTCTCTAGCCACCTAATCTTCTGCTCATCCTCTCGCGCACTCTAAAGAGAGCTCAGGTGAGAAATTGCAAACGTCAAGCAATTGCTCAGAGATGAAAAGTGCCAGCACTGAAAGCTGTTGCTAGCCAGCACCCTTCCTTGGAAGCGCTTTCACAGGCGCAGCAACACTGGGGCTTTGTGCTTCTCTAGCCACCAAACGTCACGGTCATTCTCTTTCCGTCTCGTAGACACGAGCTGAGAAATTGCAAACGTCGAGCAATTGCTCAGAGATGAAAAGTGCCAGCACTGAAAGCTGTTGCTAGCCAGCACCCTTCCTTGGAAGTGCTTTTGTAGGCCTAAGAACACTGGGGCTCTTGGCTTCTCTAGCCACCTAATCTTCTGCTCATCCTCTCGCGCACTCTAAAGAGAGCTCAGGTGAGAAATTGCAAACGTCGAGCAATTGCTCAGAGATGAAAAGTGCCAGCACTGAAAGCTGTTGCTAGCCAGCACCCTTCCTTGGAAGCGCTTTCACAGGCGCATTAACACTGGGGCTTTGCGCTTCTCTACCCACCAAACGTCACGGTCACTATCTCTCCGTCTCGTAGACACGAGCTGAGAGATTGCAAACGTCCAGCAATTGCTAAGAGATGAAAAGTGCCAGCACTGAAAGCTGTTGCTAGCCAGCACCCTTCCTTGGAAGCGCTTTTGTAGCCCTTAGAACACTGGGGCTCTGGGCTTGTCTAGCCACCTAATCTTCTGCTCATCCTCTCGCGCACTCTAAAGAGAGCTCAGGTGAGAAATTGCAAACGTCGAGCAATTGCTCAGAGATGAAAAGTGCCAGCACTGAAAGCTCTTGCTAGCCAGCACCCTTCCTTGGAAACACTCTTGTAGCCCTTCGAACACTGGGGCTCTGGGCTTCTCTAGCCACCTAATCTTCTGCTCATCCTCTCGCGCACTCTAAAGAGAGCTCAGGTGAGAAATTGCAAAGGTCGAGCAATTGCTCAGAGATGAAAAGTGCCAGCACTGAAAGCTGTTGCTAGCCAGCACCCTTCCTTGGAAGCGCTTTCAGAGGCGCAGCAACACTGGGGCTTTGCGCTTCTCTACCCACCAAACGTCACGGTCAGTCTCTTTCCATCTCGTAGACACGAGCTGAGAGATTGCAAACGTCGAGCAATTGCTCAGAGATGAAAAGTGCCAGCACTGAAAGCTGTTGCTAGCCAGCACCCTTCCTTGGAAGCGCTTTTGTAGCCCTTAGAACACTGGGGCTCTGGGCTTGTCTAGCCACCTAATCTTCTGCTCATCCTCTCGCGCAGTATAAAGAGAGCTCAGGTGAGAAATTGCAAAGGTCGAGCAATTGCTCAGAGATGAAAAGTGCCAGCACTGAAAGCTGTTGCTAGCCGGCACCCTTCCTTGGAAACGCTCTTGTAGCCCTTAGAACACTGGGGCTCTGGGCTTCTCTAGCCACCTAATCTTCTGCTCATCCTCTCTCGTACTCTAACGAGAGCTCAGGTGAGAAATTGCAAAGGTCGAGCAATTGCTCAGAGATGAAAAGTGCCAGCACTGAAAGCTCTTGCTAGCCAGCACCCTTCCTTGGAAGCGCTTTCACAGGCGCAGTAACACTGGGGCTTTGCGCTTCTCTAGCCACCAAACGTCACGGTCATTCTCTTTCCATCTCGTAGACACGAGCTGAGAAATTGCAAACGTCCAGCAATTGCTCAGAGATGAAAAGTGCCAGCACTGAAAGCTCTTGCTAGCCAGCACCCTTCCTTGGAAGCGCTTTCACAGGCGCAGCAACACTGGGGCTTTGCGCTTCTCTACCCACCAAACGTCATGGTCACTATCTCTCCGTCTCGTAGACACGAGCTGAGAGATTGCAAAGGTCGAGCAATTGCTCAGAGATGAAAAGTGCCAGCACTGAAAGCTCTTGCTAGCCGGCACCCTTCCTTGGAAGTGCTTTTGTAGCCCTAAGAACACTGGGGCTCTGGGCTTCTCTAGCCACCTAATCTTCTGCTCATCCTCTCGCGCACTCTAAAGAGAGCTCAGGTGAGAAATTGCAAAGGTCGAGCAATTGCTCAGAGATGAAAAGTGCCAGCACTGAAAGCTGTTGCTAGCCAGCACCCTTCCTTGGAAGCGCTTTCAGAGGCGCAGCAACACTGGGGCTTTGCGCTTCTCTAGCCACCAAACGTCACGGTCACTATCTCTCCGTCTTGTAGACACGAGCTGAGAAATTGCAAAGGTCGAGCAATTGCTCAGAGATGAAAAGTGCCAGCACTGAAAGCTGTTGCTAGCCAGCACCCTTCCTTGGAAGCGCTTTTGTAGCCCTTAGAACACTGGGGCTCTGGGCTTCTCTAGCCACCTAATCATCTGCTCATCCTCTCGCGCACTCTAAAGAGAGCTCAGGTGAGAAATTGCAAACGTCGAGCAATTGCTCAGAGATGAAAAGTGCCAGCACTGAAAGCTGTTGCTAGCCAGCACCCTTCCTTGGAAGCGCTTTCACAGGCGCAGTAACACTGGGGCTTTGCGCTTCTCTAGCCACCAAACGTCACGGTCACTATCTCTCCGTCTCGTAGACACGAACTGAGAGATTGCAAACGTCGAGCAATTGCTCAGAGATGAAAAGTGCCAGCAGTGAAAGCTGTTGCTAGCCAGCACCCTTCCTTGGAAGCGCTTTCACAGGCGCAGCAACACTGGGGCTTTGCGCTTCTCTACCCACCAAACGTCACGGTCATTCTCTTTCCATCTCGTAGACACGAGCTGAGAAATTGCAAAGGTCGAGCAATTGCTCAGAGATGAAAAGTGCCAGCACTGAAAGCTGTTGCTAGTCGGCACCCTTCCTTGGAAACGCTCTTGTAGCCCTTAGAACACTGGGGCTCTGGGCTTCTCTACCCACCTAATCTTCTGCTCATCCTATCGCGCACTCTAAAGAGAGCTCAGGTGAGAAATTGCAAAGGTCGAGCAATTGCTCAGAGATGAAAAGTGCCAGCACTGAAAGCTGTTGCTAGCCAGCACCCTTCCTTGGAAGCGCTTTCACAGGCGCAGTAACACTGGGGCTTTGCGCTTCTCTACCCACCAAACGTCACGGTCAGTCTCTTTCCATCTCTTAGACACGAGCTGAGAGATTCCAAACGTCGAGCAATTGCTCAGAGATGAAAAGTGCCAGCACTGAAAGCTCTTGCTAGCCAGCACCCTTCCTTGGAAGCGCTTTTGTAGCCCTAAGAACACTGGGGCTCTGGGCTTCTCGAGCCACCTTATCTTCTGCTCATCCTCTCTCGTACTCTAAAGAGAGCTCAGGTGAGAAATTGCAAAGGTCGAGCAATTGCTCAGAGATGAAAAGTGCCAGCACTGAAAGCTCTTGCTAGCCAGCACCCTTCCTTGGAAGCGCTTTCACAGGCGCAGTAACACTGGGGCTTTGCGCTTCTCTAGCCACCAAACGTCACGGTCATTCTCTTTCCATCTCGTAGACACGAGCTGAGAAATTGCAAACGTCGAGCAATTGCTCAGAGATGAAAAGTGCCAGCACTGAAAGCTCTTGCTAGCCAGCACCCTTCCTTGGAAACGCTCTTGTAGCCCTTAGAACACTGGGGCTCTGGGCTTCTCTAGCCACCTAATCTTCTGCTCATCCTCTTGCGCACTCTAAAGAGAGCTCAGGTGAGAAATTGCAAATGTCGAGCAATTGCTCAGAGATGAAAAGTGCCAGCACTGAAAGCTGTTGCTAGCCAGCACCCTTCCTTGGAAGCGCTTTCAGAGGCGCAGCAACACTGGGGCTTTGCGCTTCTCTACCCACCAAACGTCACTGTCATTCTCTTTCCGTCTCGTAGACACGAGC
Source organism: Sarcoramphus papa (assembly GCA_037962945.1). Taxonomy (NCBI): domain Eukaryota; kingdom Metazoa; phylum Chordata; class Aves; order Accipitriformes; family Cathartidae; genus Sarcoramphus; species Sarcoramphus papa. Next base: position 19,742,820 of record CM075588.1, read on the forward strand.
TGAGAAATTGCAAACGTCGAGCAATTGCTCAGAGATGAAAAGTGCCAGCACTGAAAGCTGTTGCTAGCCAGCACCCTTCCTTGGAAGCGCTTTTGTAGGCCTAAGAACACTGGGGCTCTTGGCTTCTCTAGCCACCTAATCTTCTGCTCATCCTCTCGCGCACTCTAAAGAGAGCTCAGGTGAGAAATTGTAAAGGTCGAGCAATTGCTCAGAGATGAAAAGTGCCAGCACTGAAAGCTGTTGCTAGGCAGCACCCTTCCTTGGAAGCGCTTTCACAGGCGCAGCAACACTGGCGCTTTGCGCTTCTCTACCCACCAAACGTCACGGTCACTATCTCTCCGTCTCGTAGACACGAGCTGAGAGATTGCAAACGTCCAGCAATTGCTAAGAGATGAAAAGTGCCAGCACTGAAAGCTCTTGCTAGCCAGCACCCTTCCTTGGAAGCGCTTTTGTAGGCCTAAGAACACTGGGGCTCTGGGCTTCTCTAGCCACCTAATCTTCTGCTCATCCTCTCTCGTACTCTAACGAGAGCTCAGGTGAGAAATTGCAAACGTCGAGCAATTGCTCAGAGATGAAAAGTGCCAGCACTGAAAGCTGTTGCTAGCCAGCACCCTTCCTTGGAAGCGCTTTCAGAGGCGCAGCAACACTGGGGCTTTGCGCTTCTCTACCCACCAAACGTCACGGTCACTATCTCTCCGTCTCGTAGACACGAGCTGAGAGATTGCAAAGGTCGAGCAATTGCTCAGAGATGAAAAGTGCCAGCACTGAAAGCTGTTGCTAGCCAGCACCCTTCCTTGGAAGTGCTTTTGTAGGCCTAAGAACACTGGGGCTCTGGGCTTCTCTAGCCACCTAATCTTCTGCTCATCCTCTCGCGCACTCTAAAGAGAGCTCAGGTGAGAAATTGCAAACGTCGAGCAATTGCTCAGAGATGAAAAGTGCCAGCACTGAAAGCTGTTGCTAGCCAGCACCCTTCCTTGGAAGCGCTTTCACAGGCGCAGTAACACTGGGGCTTTGCGCTTCTCTAGCCACCAAACGTCACGGTCACTATCTCTCCGTCTTGTAGACACGAGCTGAGAAATTGCAAACGTCGAGCAATTGCTCAGAGATGAAAAGTGCCAGCACTGAAAGCTGTTGCTAGCCAGCACCCTTCCTTGGAAGCGCTTTCACAGGCGCAGCAACACTGGGGCTTTGCGCTTCTCTAGCCACCAAACGTCACGGTCACTATCTCTCCGTCTCGTAGACACGAACTGAGAGATTGCAAACGTCGAGCAATTGCTCAGAGATGAAAAGTGCCAGCACTGAAAGCTGTTGCTAGCCAGCACCCTTCCTTGGAAGCGCTTTCACAGGCGCAGCAACACTGGGGCTTTGCGCTTCTCTAGCCACCAAACGTCACGGTCATTCTCTTTCCATCTCGTAGACACGAGCTGAGAGATTGCAAACGTCGAGCAATTGCTCAGAGATGAAAAGTGCCAGCACTGAAAGCTGTTGCTAGCCAGCACCCTTCCTTGGAAGCGCTTTTGTAGGCCTAAGAACAGTGGGGCTCTGGGCTTGTCTAGCCACCTAATCTTCTGCTCATCCTCTCTCGTACTCTAAAGAGAGCTCAGGTGAGAAATTGCAAAGGTCGAGCAATTGCTCAGAGATGAAAAGTGCCAGCACTGAAAGCTGTTGCTAGCCAGCACCCTTCCTTGGAAGCGCTTTCACAGGCGCAGTAACACTGGGGCTTTGCGCTTCTCTACCCACCAAACGTCACGGTCAGTCTCTTTCCATCTCTTAGACACGAGCTGAGAGATTGCAAACGTCGAGCAATTGCTCAGAGATGAAAAGTGCCAGCACTGAAAGCTCTTGCTAGCCAGCACCCTTCCTTGGAAGCGCTTTTGTAGCCCTAAGAACACTGGGGCTCTGGGCTTCTCGAGCCACCTAATCTTCTGCTCATCCTCTCTCGTACTCTAAAGAGAGCTCAGGTGAGAAATTGCAAAGGTCGAGCAATTGCTCAGAGATGAAAAGTGCCAGCACTGAAAGCTCTTGCTAGCCAGCACCCTTCCTTGGAAGCGCTTTCACAGGCGCAGTAACACTGGGGCTTTGCGCTTCTCTAGCCACCAAACGTCACGGTCATTCTCTTTCCATCTCGTAGACACGAGCTGAGAAATTGCAAACGTCCAGCAATTGCTCAGAGATGAAAAGTGCCAGCACTGAAAGCTCTTGCTAGCCAGCACCCTTCCTTGGAAACGCTCTTGTAGCCCTTAGAACACTGGGGCTCTGGGCTTCTCTAGCCACCTAATCTTCTGCTCATCCTCTTGCGCACTCTAAAGAGAGCTCAGGTGAGAAATTGCAAATGTCGAGCAATTGCTCAGAGATGAAAAGTGCCAGCACTGAAAGCTGTTGCTAGCCAGCACCCTTCCTTGGAAGCGCTTTCACAGGCGCAGCAACACTGGCGCTTTGCGCTTCTCTACCCACCAAACGTCACGGTCACTATCTCTCCGTCTCGTAGACACGAGCTGAGAGATTGCAAACGTCCAGCAATTGCTAAGAGATGAAAAGTGCCAGCACTGAAAGCTCTTGCTAGCCAGCACCCTTCCTTGGAAGCGCTTTTGTAGCCCTTAGAACACTGGGGCTCTGGGCTTCTCTAGCCACCTAATCTTCTGCTCATCCTCTCTCGTACTCTAACGAGAGCTCAGGTGAGAAATTGCAAACGTCGAGCAATTGCTCAGAGATGAAAAGTGCCAGCACTGAAAGCTGTTGCTAGCCAGCACCCTTCCTTGGAAGCGCTTTCAGAGGCGCAGCAACACTGGGGCTTTGCGCTTCTCTACCCACCAAACGTCACGGTCACTATCTCTCCGTCTCGTAGACACGAGCTGAGAGATTGCAAAGGTCGAGCAATTGCTCAGAGATGAAAAGTGCCAGCACTGAAAGCTGTTGCTAGCCGGCACCCTTCCTTGGAAGTGCTTTTGTAGGCCTAAGAACACTGGGGCTCTGGGCTTCTCTAGCCACCTAATCTTCTGCTCATCCTCTCGCGCACTCTAAAGAGAGCTCAGGTGAGAAATTGCAAATGTCGAGCAATTGCTCAGAGATGAAAAGTGCCAGCACTGAAAGCTGTTGCTAGCCAGCACCCTTCCTTGGAAGCGCTTTCACAGGCGCAGTAACACTGGGGCTTTGCGCTTCTCTAGCCACCAAACGTCACGGTCACTATCTCTCCGTCTTGTAGACACGAGCTGAGAAATTGCAAACGTCGAGCAATTGCTCAGAGATGAAAAGTGCCAGCACTGAAAGCTGTTGCTAGCCAGCACCCTTCCTTGGAAGCGCTTTCACAGGCGCAGCAACACTGGGGCTTTGCGCTTCTCTAGCCACCAAACGTCACGGTCACTATCTCTCCGTCTCGTAGACACGAACTGAGAGATTGCAAACGTCGAGCAATTGCTCAGAGATGAAAAGTGCCAGCACTGAAAGCTGTTGCTAGCCAGCACCCTTCCTTGGAAGCGCTTTCCCAGGCGCAGCAACACTGGGGCTTTGTGCTTCTCTACCCACCAAACGTCACGGTCATTCTCTTTCCGTCTCGTAGACACGAGCTGAGAAATTGCAAAGGTCGAGCAATTGCTCAGAGATGAAAAGTGCCAGCACTGAAAGCTGTTGCTAGCCAGCACCCTTCCTTGGAAGCGCTTTTGTAGCCCTATGAACAGTGGGGCTCTGTGCTTCTCTAGCCACCTCATCTTCTGCTCATCCTCTCGCGCACTCTAAAGAGAGCTCAGGTGAGAAATTGCAAATGTCGAGCAATTGCTCAGAGATGAAAAGTGCCAGCACTGAAAGCTGTTGCTAGCCAGCACCCTTCCTTGGAAGCGCTTTCACAGGCGCAGCAACACTGGGGCTTTGCGCTTCTCTACCCACCAAACGTCACGGTCACTATCTCTCCGTCTCGTAGACACGAGCTGAGAGATTGCAAACGTCGAGCAATTGCTCAGAGATGAAAAGTGCCAGCACTGAAAGCTCTTGCTAGCCAGCACCCTTCCTTGGAAGTGCTTTTGTAGGCCTAAGAACACTGGGGCTCTGGGCTTCTCTAGCCACCTAATCTTCTGCTCATCCTCTCGCGCACTCTAAAGAGAGCTCAGGTGAGAAATTGCAAACGTCGAGCAATTGCTCAGAGATGAAAAGTGCCAGCACTGAAAGCTGTTGCTAGCCAGCACCCTTCCTTGGAAGCGCTTTCACAGGCGCAGTAACACTGGGGCTTTGCGCTTCTCTAGCCACCAAACGTCACGGTCACTATCTCTCCGTCTCGTAGACACGAGCTGAGAGATTGCAAACGTCGAGCAATTGCTCAGAGATGAAAAGTGCCAGCACTGAAAGCTCTTGCTAGCCAGCACCCTTCCTTGGAAGTGCTTTTGTAGGCCTAAGAACACTGGGGCTCTTGGCTTCTCTAGCCACCTAATCTTCTGCTCATCCTCTCTCGTACTCTAACGAGAGCTCAGGTGAGAAATTGCAAAGGTCGAGCAATTGCTCAGAGATGAAAAGTGCCAGCACTGAAAGCTCTTGCTAGCCAGCACCCTTCCTTGGAAGCGCTTTCACAGGCGCAGTAATACTGGGGCTTTGCGCTTCTCTACCCACCAAACGTCACGGTCATTCTCTTTCCATCTCGTAGACACGAGCTGAGAGATTGCAAACGTCGAGCAATTGCTCAGAGATGAAAAGTGCCAGCACTGAAAGCTCTTGCTAGCCAGCACCCTTCCTTGGAAACGCTCTTGTAGCCCTTAGAACACTGGGGCTCTGGGCTTCTCTAGCCACCTAATCTTCTGCTCATCCTCTCGCGCACTCTAAAGAGAGCTCAGGTGAGAAATTGCAAAGGTCGAGCAATTGCTCAGAGATGAAAAGTGCCAGCACTGAAAGCTGTTGCTAGCCAGCACCCTTCCTTGGAAGCGCTTTCACAGGCGCAGCAACACTGGGGCTTTGCGCTTCTCTAGCCACCAAACGTCACGGTCATTCTCTTTCCGTCTCGTAGACACGAGCTGAGAGATTGCAAACGTCGAGCAATTGCTCAGAGATGAAAAGTGCCAGCACTGAAAGCTGTTGCCAGCCAGCACCCTTCCTTGGAAGCGCTTTTGTAGGCCTAAGAACAGTGGGGCTCTTGGCTTCTCTAGCCACCTAATCTTCTGCTCATCCTCTCGCGCACTCTAAAGAGAGCTCAGGTGAGAAATTGCAAAGGTCGAGCAATTGCTCAGAGATGAAAAGTGCCAGCACTGAAAGCTGTTGCTAGCCAGCACCCTTCCTTGGAAGCGCTTTCACAGGCGCAGCAACACTGGGGCTTTGTGCTTCTCTACCCACCAAACGTCACGGTCAGTCTCTTTCCATCTCGTAGACACGAGCTGAGAGATTGCAAACGTCCAGCAATTGCTAAGAGATGAAAAGTGCCAGCACTGAAAGCTGTTGCTAGCCAGCACCCTTCCTTGGAAGCGCTTTTGTAGCCCTTAGAACACTGGGGCTCTGGGCTTCTCTAGCCACCTCATCTTGTGCTCATCCTCTCGCGCACTCTAAAGAGAGCTCAGGTGAGAAATTGCAAACGTCGAGCAATTGCTCAGAGATGAAAAGTGCCAGCACTGAAAGCTCTTGCTAGCCAGCACCCTTCCTTGGAAGCGCTTTCACAGGCGCAGTAACACTGGGGCTTTGCGCTTCTCTAGCCACCAAACGTCACGGTCATTCTCTTTCCATCTCGTAGACACGAGCTGAGAGATTGCAAACGTCGAGCAATTGCTCAGAGATGAAAAGTGCCAGCACTGAAAGCTCTTGCTAGCCAGCACCCTTCCTTGGAAACGCTCTTGTAGCCCTTAGAACAGTGGGGCTCTGTGCTTCTCTAGCCACCTCATCTTCTGCTCATCCTCTCGCGCACTCTAAAGAGAGCTCAGGTGAGAAATTGCAAATGTCGAGCAATTGCTCAGAGATGAAAAGTGCCAGCACTGAAAGCTGTTGCTAGCCAGCACCCTTCCTTGGAAGCGCTTTCACAGGCGCAGCAACACTGGGGCTTTGCGCTTCTCTACCCACCAAACGTCACGGTCACTATATCTCCATCTCGTAGACACGAGCTGAGAGATTGCAAACGTCCAGCAATTGCTCAGAGATGAAAAGTGCCAGCACTGAAAGCTCTTGCTAGCCAGCACCCTTCCTTGGAAACGCTCTTGTAGCCCTTAGAACACTGGGGCTCTGGGCTTCTCTAGCCACCTAATCTTCTGCTCATCCTCTCGCGCACTCTAAAGAGAGCTTAGGTGAGAAATTGCAAAGGTCGAGCAATTGCTCAGAGATGAAAAGTGCCAGCACTGAAAGCTGTTGCTAGCCAGCACCCTTCCTGGGAAGCGCTTTCACAGGCGCAGCAACACTGGGGCTTTGCGCTTCTCTACCCACCAAACGTCACGGTCATTCTCTTTCCGTCTCGTAGACACGAGCTGAGAAATTGCAAACGTCGAGCAATTGCTCAGAGATGAAAAGTGCCAGCACTGAAAGCTCTTGCTAGCCAGCACCCTTCCTTGGAAGTGCTTTTGTAGGCCTAAGAACACTGGGGCTCTGGGCTTCTCTAGCCACCTAATCTTCTGCTCATCCTCTCGCGCACTCTAAAGAGAGCTCAGGTGAGAAATTGCAAACGTCGAGCAATTGCTCAGAGATGAAAAGTGCCAGCACTGAAAGCTGTTGCTAGCCAGCACCCTTCCTTGGAAGCGCTTTCAGAGGCGCAGCAACACTGGGGCTTTGCGCTTCTCTACCCACCAAACGTCACGGTCAGTCTCTTTCCATCTCGTAGACACGAGCTGAGAGATTGCAAAGGTCGAGCAATTGCTCAGAGATGAAAAGTGCCAGCACTGAAAGCTCTTGCTAGCCAGCACCCTTCCTTGGAAGCGCTTTTGTAGCCCTTAGAACACTGGGGCTCTGGGCTTGTCTAGCCACCTAATCTTCTGCTCATCCTCTCGCGCACTCTAAAGAGAGCTCAGGTGAGAAATTGCAAACGTCGAGCAATTGCTCAGAGATGAAAAGTGCCAGCACTGAAAGCTGTTGCTAGCCGGCACCCTTCCTTGGAAACGCTCTTGTAGCCCTAAGAACACTGGGGCTCTGGGCTTCTCTAGCCACCTAATCTTTTGCTCATCCTCTCGCGCACTCTAAAGAGAGCTCAGGTGAGAAATTGCAAAGGTCGAGCAATTGCTCAGAGATGAAAAGTGCCAGCACTGAAAGCTGTTGCTAGCCAGCACCCTTCCTTGGAAGCGCTTTCAGAGGCGCAGCAACACTGGGGCTTTGCGCTTCTCTACCCACCAAATGTCACGGTCATTCTCTTTCCGTCTCGTAGACACGAGCTGAGAAATTGCAAACGTCGAGCAATTGCTCAGAGATGAAAAGTGCCAGCACTGAAAGCTCTTGCTAGCCAGCACCCTTCCTTGGAAGTGCTTTTGTAGGCCTAAGAACACTGGGGCTCTTGGCTTCTCTAGCCACCTCATCTTCTGCTCATCCTCTCGCGCACTCTAAAGAGAGCTCAGGTGAGAAATTGCAAACGTCGAGCAATTGCTCAGAGATGAAAAGTGCCAGCACTGAAAGCTCTTGCTAGCCAGCACCCTTCCTTGGAAGTGCTTTCACAGGCGCAGCAACACTGGGGCTTTGTGCTTCTCTAGCCACCAAACGTCACGGTCATTCTCTTTCCATCTCGTAGACACGAGCTGAGAGATTGCAAACGTCCAGCAATTGCTAAGAGATGAAAAGTGCCAGCACTGAAAGCTGTTGCTAGCCAGCACCCTTCCTTGGAAGCGCTTTTGTAGCCCTTAGAACACTGGGGCTCTGGGCTTCTCTAGCCACCTAATCTTCTGCTCATCCTCTCGCGCACTCTAAAGAGAGCTCAGGTGAGAAATTGCAAACGTCGAGCAATTGCTCAGAGATGAAAAGTGCCAGCACTGAAAGCTGTTGCTAGCCAGCACCCTTCCTTGGAAGCGCTTTCACAGGCGCAGTAACACTGGGGCTTTGCGCTTCTGTAGCCACCAAACGTCACGGTCATTCTCTTTCCATCTCGTAGACACGAGCTGAGAGATTGCAAACGTCGAGCAATTGCTCAGAGATGAAAAGTGCCAGCACTGAAAGCTCTTGCTAGCCAGCACCCTTCCTTGGAAGCGCTCTTGTAGCCCTTAGAACACTGGGGCTCTGTGCTTCTCTAGCCACCTCATCTTCAGCTCATCCTCTCGCGCACTCTAAAGAGAGCTCAGGTGAGAAATTGCAAATGTCGAGCAATTGCTCAGAGATGAAAAGTGCCAGCACTGAAAGCTCTTGCTAGCCAGCACCCTTCCTTGGAAGCGCTTTCACAGGCGCAGCAACACTGGGGCTTTGCGCTTCTCTAGCCACCAAACGTCACGGTCACTATCTCTCCGTCTCGTAGACACGAGCTGAGAGATTGCAAACGTCCAGCAATTGCTCAGAGATGAAAAGTGCCAGCACTGAAAGCTCTTGCTAGCCAGCACCCTTCCTTGGAAGCGCTTTTGTAGGCCTAAGAACACTGGGGCTCTGGGCTTCTCTAGCCACCTAATCTTCTGCTCATCCTCTCGCGCACTCTAAAGAGAGCTCAGGTGAGAAATTGCAAACGTCGAGCAATTGCTCAGAGATGAAAAGTGCCAGCACTGAAAGCTGTTGCTAGCCAGCACCCTTCCTTGGAAGCGCTTTTGTAGCCCTTAGAACACTGGGGCTCTGGGCTTCTGTAGCCACCTAATCTTCTGCTCATCCTCTCGCGCACTCTAAAGAGAGCTCAGGTGAGAAATTGCAAACGTCGAGCAATTGCTCAGAGATGAAAAGTGCCAGCACTGAAAGCTGTTGCTAGCCAGCACCCTTCCTTGGAAGCGCTTTCACAGGCGCAGTAACACTGGGGCTTTGCGCTTCTCTGCCCACCAAACGTCACGGTCATTCTCTTTCCATCTCGTAGACACGTGCTGAGAGATTGCAAACGTCCAGCAATTGCTAAGAGATGAAAAGTGCCAGCACTGAAAGCTGTTGCTAGCCAGCACCCTTCCTTGGAAGCGCTTTTGTAGCCCTTAGAACACTGGGGCTCTGGGCTTCTCTAGCCACCTAATCTTCTGCTCATCCTCTCGCGCACTCTAAAGAGAGCTCAGGTGAGAAATTGCAAACGTCGAGCAATTGCTCAGAGATGAAAAGTGCCAGCACTGAAAGCTGTTGCTAGCCAGCACCCTTCCTTGGAAGCGCTTTCACAGGCGCAGCAACACTGGGGCTTTGCGCTTCTCTAGCCACCAAATGTCACGGTCACTATCTCTCCGTCTCGTAGACACGAACTGAGAGATTGCAAACGTCGAGCAATTGCTCAGAGATGAAAAGTGCCAGCACTGAAAGCTGTTGCTAGCCAGCACCCTTCCTTGGAAGTGCTTTTGTAGGCCTAAGAACACTGGGGCTCTTGGCTTCTGTAGCCACCTAATCTTCTGCTCATCCTCTCGCGCACTCTAAAGAGAGCTCAGGTGAGAAATTGCAAATGTCGAGCAATTGCTCAGAGATGAAAAGTGCCAGCACTGAAAGCTCTTGCTAGCCAGCACCCTTCCTTGGAAGCGCTTTCACAGGCGCAGCAACACTGGGGCTTTGCGCTTCTCTAGCCACCAAACGTCACGGTCACTATCTCTCCGTCTCGTAGACACGAACTGAGAGATTGCAAACGTCGAGCAATTGCTCAGAGATGAAAAGTGCCAGCACTGAAAGCTCTTGCTAGCCAGCACCCTTCCTTGGAAGTGCTTTTGTAGGCCTAAGAACACTGGGGCTCTTGGCTTCTCTAGCCACCTAATCTTCTGCTCATCCTCTCTCGTACTCTAACGAGAGCTCAGGTGAGAAATTGCAAAGGTCGAGCAATTGCTCAGAGATGAAAAGTGCCAGCACTGAAAGCTCTTGCTAGCCAGCACCCTTCCTTGGAAGCGCTTTCACAGGCGCAGTAACACTGGGGCTTTGCGCTTCTCTAGCCACCAAACGTCACGGTCATTCTCTTTCCATCTCGTAGACACGAGCTGAGAGATTGCAAAGGTCGAGCAATTGCTCAGAGATGAAAAGTGCCAGCACTGAAAGCTCTTGCTAGCCAGCACCCTTCCTTGGAAACGCTCTTGTAGCCCTTAGAACACTGGGGCTCTGCGCTTCTCTAGCCACCTAATCTTCTGCTCATCCTCTCGCGCACTCTAAAGAGAGCTCAGGTGAGAAATTGCAAATGTCGAGCAATTGCTCAGAGATGAAAAGTGCCAGCACTGAAAGCTGTTGCTAGCCAGCACCCTTCCTTGGAAGCGCTTTCACAGGCGCAGCAACACTGGGGCTTTGCGCTTCTCTACCCACCAAACGTCACGGTCACTATCTCTCCGTCTCGTAGACACGAGCTGAGAGATTGCAAACGTCGAGCAATTGCTCAGAGATGAAAAGTGCCAGCACTGAAAGCTGTTGCTAGCCAGCACCCTTCCTTGGAAGTGCTTTTGTAGGCCTAAGAACAGTGGGGCTCTGGGCTTCTCTAGCCACCTAATCTTCTGCTCATCCTCTCGCGCACTCTAAAGAGAGCTCAGGTGAGAAATTGCAAACGTCGAGCAATTGCTCAGAGATGAAAAGTGCCAGCACTGAAAGCTGTTGCTAGCCAGCACCCTTCCTTGGAAGCGCTTTCACAGGCGCAGTAACACTGGGGCTTTGCGCTTCTCTAGCCACCAAACGTCACGGTCACTATCTCTCCGTCTCGTAGACACGAGCTGAGAGATTGCAAAGGTCGAGCAATTGCTCAGAGATGAAAAGTGCCAGCACTGAAAGCTGTTGCTAGCCAGCACCCTTCCTTGGAAGCGCTCTTGTAGCCCTTAGAACACTGGGGCTCTGGGTTTGTCTAGACACCTAATCTTCTGCTCATCCTCTCGCGCACTCCAAAGAGAGCTCAGGTGAGAAATTGCAAAGGTCGAGCAATTGCTCAGAGATGAAAAGTGCCAGCACTGAAAGCTGTTGCTAGCCAGCACCCTTCCTTGGAAGTGCTTTTGTAGGCCTAAGAACACTGGGGCTCTGGGCTTCTCTAGCCACCTAATCTTCTGCTCATCCTCTCGCCCACTCTAAAGAGAGCTCAGGTGAGAAATTGCAAACGTCCAGCAATTGCTCAGAGATGAAAAGTGCCAGCACTGAAAGCTGTTGCTAGCCAGCACCCTTCCTTGGAAGCGCTTTCAGAGGCGCAGCAACACTGGGGCTTTGCGCTTCTCTACCCACCAAACGTCACGGTCATTCTCTTTCCATCTCGTAGACACGAGCTGAGAGATTGCAAACGTTGAGCAATTGCTCAGAGATGAAAAGTGCCAGCACTGAAAGCTGTTGCTAGCCAGCACCCTTCCTTGGAAGCGCTTTTGTAGCCCTTAGAACACTGGGGCTCTGGGCTTGTCTAGCCACCTAATCTTCTGCTCATCCTCTCGCGCACTCTAAAGAGAGCTCAGGTGAGAAATTGCAAACGTCGAGCAATTGCTCAGAGATGAAAAGTGCCAGCACTGAAAGCTGTTGCTAGCCGGCACCCTTCCTTGGAAACGCTCTTGTAGCCCTAAGAACACTGGGGCTCTGGGCTTCTCTAGCCACCTAATCATCTGCTCATCCTCTCGCGCACTCGAAAGAGAGCTCAGGTGAGAAATTGCAAACGTCGAGCAATTGCTCAGAGATGAAAAGTGCCAGCACTGAAAGCTGTTGCTAGCCAGCCCCCTTCCTTGGAAGCGCTTTCACAGGCGCAGTAACACTGGGGCTTTGCGCTTCTCTAGCCACCAAACGTCACGGTCACTATCTCCCCGTCTCGTAGACACGAACTGAGAAATTGCAAACGTCGAGCAATTGCTCAGAGATGAAAAGTGCCAGCACTGAAAGCTGTTGCTAGCCAGCACCCTTCCTTGGAAGCGCTTTCACAGGCGCAGCAACACTGGGGCTTTGCGCTTCTCTACCCACCAAACGTCACGGTCATTCTCTTTCCATCTCGTAGACACGAGCTGAGAAATTGCAAACGTCGAGCAATTGCTCAGAGATGAAAAGTGCCAGCACTGAAAGCTGTTGCTAGTCGGCACCCTTCCTTGGAAACGCTCTTGTAGCCCTTAGAACACTGGGGCTCTGGGTTTGTCTAGACACCTAATCTTCTGCTCATCCTCTCTCGTACTCTAAAGAGAGCTCAGGTGAGAAATTGCAAAGGTCGAGCAATTGCTCAGAGATGAAAAGTGCCAGCACTGAAAGCTGTTGCTAGCCAGCACCCTTCCTTGGAAGCGCTTTCACAGGCGCAGCAACACTGGGGCTTTGCGCTTCTCTAGCCACCAAACGTCACGGTCATTCTCTCTCCGTCTCGTAGACACGAACTGAGAGATTGCAAACGTCGAGCAATTGCTCAGAGATGAAAAGTGCCAGCACTGAAAGCTGTTGCTAGCCAGCACCCTTCCTTGGAAGTGCTTTTGTAGGCCTAAGAACACTGGGGCTCTTGGCTTCTGTAGCCACCTAATCTTCTGCTCATCCTCTCGCGCACTCTAAAGAGAGCTCAGGTGAGAAATTGCAAATGTCGAGCAATTGCTCAGAGATGAAAAGTGCCAGCACTGAAAGCTGTTGCTAGCCAGCACCCTTCCTTGGAAGCGCTTTCACAGGCGCAGCAACACTGGGGCTTTGCGCTTCTCTAGCCACCAAACGTCACGGTCACTATCTCTCCGTCTCGTAGACACGAACTGAGAGATTGCAAACGTCGAGCAATTGCTCAGAGATGAAAAGTGCCAGCACTGAAAGCTCTTGCTAGCCAGCACCCTTCCTTGGAAGTGCTTTTGTAGGCCTAAGAACACTGGGGCTCTTGGCTTCTCTAGCCACCTAATCTTCTGCTCATCCTCTCTCGTACTCTAACGAGAGCTCAGGTGAGAAATTGCAAAGGTCGAGCAATTGCTCAGAGATGAAAAGTGCCGGCACTGAAAGCTCTTGCTAGCCAGCACCCTTCCTTGGAAGCGCTTTCACAGGCGCAGTAACACTGGGGCTTTGCGCTTCTCTAGCCACCAAACGTCACGGTCATTCTCTTTCCATCTCGTAGACACGAGCTGAGAGATTGCAAAGGTCGAGCAATTGCTCAGAGATGAAAAGTGCCAGCACTGAAAGCTCTTGCTAGCCAGCACCCTTCCTTGGAAACGCTCTTGTAGCCCTTAGAACACTGGGGCTCTGCGCTTCTCTAGCCACCTAATCTTCTGCTCATCCTCTCGCGCACTCTAAAGAGAGCTCAGGTGAGAAATTGCAAATGTCGAGCAATTGCTCAGAGATGAAAAGTGCCAGCACTGAAAGCTGTTGCTAGCCAGCACCCTTCCTTGGAAGCGCTTTCACAGGCGCAGCAACACTGGGGCTTTGCGCTTCTCTACCCACCAAACGTCACGGTCACTATCTCTCCGTCTCGTAGACACGAGCTGAGAGATTGCAAACGTCGAGCAATTGCTCAGAGATGAAAAGTGCCAGCACTGAAAGCTGTTGCTAGCCAGCACCCTTCCTTGGAAGTGCTTTTGTAGGCCTAAGAACAGTGGGGCTCTGGGCTTCTCTAGCCACCTAATCTTCTGCTCATCCTCTCGCGCACTCTAAAGAGAGCTCAGGTGAGAAATTGCAAACGTCGAGCAATTGCTCAGAGATGAAAAGTGCCAGCACTGAAAGCTGTTGCTAGCCAGCACCCTTCCTTGGAAGCGCTTTCACAGGCGCAGTAACACTGGGGCTTTGCGCTTCTCTAGCCACCAAACGTCACGGTCACTATCTCTCCGTCTCGTAGACACGAGCTGAGAGATTGCAAAGGTCGAGCAATTGCTCAGAGATGAAAAGTGCCAGCACTGAAAGCTGTTGCTAGCCAGCACCCTTCCTTGGAAGCGCTCTTGTAGCCCTTAGAACACTGGGGCTCTGGGTTTGTCTAGACACCTAATCTTCTGCTCATCCTCTCGCGCACTCCAAAGAGAGCTCAGGTGAGAAATTGCAAAGGTCGAGCAATTGCTCAGAGATGAAAAGTGCCAGCACTGAAAGCTGTTGCTAGCCAGCACCCTTCCTTGGAAGCGCTTTTGTAGGCCTAAGAACACTGGGGCTCTGGGCTTCTCTAGACACCTAATCTTCTGCTCATCCTCTCACGCAGTCTAAAGAGAGCTCAGGTGAGAAATTGCAAACGTCGAGCAATTGCTCAGAGATGAAAAGTGCCAGCACTGAAAGCTGTTGCTAGCCAGCACCCTTCCTTGGAAGCGCTTTCACAGGCGCAGCAACACTGGGGCTTTGCGCTTCTCTACCCACCAAACGTCACGGTCATTCTCTTTCCATCTCGTAGACACGAGCTGAGAGATTGCAAACGTTGAGCAATTGCTCAGAGATGAAAAGTGCCAGCACTGAAAGCTGTTGCTAGCCAGCACCCTTCCTTGGAAGCGCTTTTGTAGCCCTTAGAACACTGGGGCTCTGGGCTTCTCTAGCCACCTAATCTTCTGCTCATCCTCTCGCGCACTCTAAAGAGAGCTCAGGTGAGAAATTGCAAACGTCGAGCAATTGCTCAGAGATGAAAAGTGCCAGCACTGAAAGCTGTTGCTAGCCGGCACCCTTCCTTGGAAACGCTCTTGTAGCCCTAAGAACACTGGGGCTCTGGGCTTCTCTAGCCACCTAATCTTCTGCTCATCCTCTCGCGCACTCTAAAGAGAGCTCAGGTGAGAAATTGCAAAGGTCGAGCAATTGCTCAGAGATGAAAAGTGCCAGCACTGAAAGCTCTTGCTAGCCAGCCCCCTTCCTTGGAAGCGCTTTCAGAGGCGCAGCAACACTGGGGCTTTGCACTTCTCTACCCACCAAACGTCACGGTCACTATCTCTCCGTCTTGTAGACACGAGCTGAGAAATTGCAAACGTCGAGCAATTGCTCAGAGATGAAAAGTGCCAGCACTGAAAGCTCTTGCTAGCCAGCACCCTTCCTTGGAAGCGCTTTTGTAGCCCTTAGATCACTGGGGCTCTGGGCTTCTCTAGCCACCTAATCATCTGCTCATCCTCTCGCGCACTCGAAAGAGAGCTCAGGTGAGAAATTGCAAACGTCGAGCAATTGCTCAGAGATGAAAAGTGCCAGCACTGAAAGCTGTTGCTAGCCAGCCCCCTTCCTTGGAAGCGCTTTCACAGGCGCAGTAACACTGGGGCTTTGCGCTTCTCTAGCCACCAAACGTCACGGTCACTATCTCCCCGTCTCGTAGACACGAACTGAGAAATTGCAAACGTCGAGCAATTGCTCAGTGATGAAAAGTGCCAGCACTGAAAGCTGTTGCTAGCCAGCACCCTTCCTTGGAAGCGCTTTCACAGGCGCAGCAACACTGGGGCTTTGCGCTTCTCTACCCACCAAACGTCACGGTCATTCTCTTTCCATCTCGTAGACACGAGCTGAGAAATTGCAAACGTCGAGCAATTGCTCAGAGATGAAAAGTGCCAGCACTGAAAGCCCTTGCTAGCCAGCACCCTTCCTTGGAAACGCTCTTGTAGCCCTTAGAACACTGGGGCTCTGGGTTTGTCTAGACACCTAATCTTCTGCTCATCCTCTCTCGTACTCTAAAGAGAGCTCAGGTGAGAAATTGCAAAGGTCGAGCAATTGCTCAGAGATGAAAAGTGCCAGCACTGAAAGCTGTTGCTAGCCAGCACCCTTCCTTGGAAGCGCTTTCACAGGCGCAGCAACACTGGGGCTTTGCGCTTCTCTAGCCACCAAACGTCACGGTCATTCTCTCTCCGTCTCGTAGACACGAACTGAGAGATTGCAAACGTCGAGCAATTGCTCAGAGATGAAAAGTGCCAGCACTGAAAGCTGTTGCTAGCCAGCACCCTTCCTTGGAAGTGCTTTTGTAGGCCTAAGAACACTGGGGCTCTTGGCTTCTGTAGCCACCTAATCTTCTGCTCATCCTCTCGCGCACTCTAAAGAGAGCTCAGGTGAGAAATTGCAAATGTCGAGCAATTGCTCAGAGATGAAAAGTGCCAGCACTGAAAGCTGTTGCTAGCCAGCACCCTTCCTTGGAAGCGCTTTCACAGGCGCAGCAACACTGGGGCTTTGCGCTTCTCTAGCCACCAAACGTCACGGTCACTATCTCTCCGTCTCGTAGACACGAACTGAGAGATTGCAAACGTCGAGCAATTGCTCAGAGATGAAAAGTGCCAGCACTGAAAGCTCTTGCTAGCCAGCACCCTTCCTTGGAAGTGCTTTTGTAGGCCTAAGAACACTGGGGCTCTTGGCTTCTGTAGCCACCTAATCTTCTGCTCATCCTCTCTCGTACTCTAACGAGAGCTCAGGTGAGAAATTGCAAAGGTCGAGCAATTGCTCAGAGATGAAAAGTGCCAGCACTGAAAGCTCTTGCTAGCCAGCACCCTTCCTTGGAAGCGCTTTCACAGGCGCAGTAACACTGGGGCTTTGCGCTTCTCTAGCCACCAAACGTCACGGTCATTCTCTTTCCATCTCGTAGACACGAGCTGAGAGATTGCAAAGGTCGAGCAATTGCTCAGAGATGA
Source organism: Sarcoramphus papa (assembly GCA_037962945.1). Taxonomy (NCBI): domain Eukaryota; kingdom Metazoa; phylum Chordata; class Aves; order Accipitriformes; family Cathartidae; genus Sarcoramphus; species Sarcoramphus papa. The sequence continues at coordinate 19,759,280 of CM075588.1, forward strand.
AAAGTGCCAGCACTGAAAGCTCTTGCTAGCCAGCACCCTTCCTTGGAAGCGCTTTTGTAGGCCTAAGAACACTGGGGCTCTGGGCTTCTCTAGCCACCTAATCTTCTGCTCATCCTCTCGCGCACTCTAAAGAGAGCTCAGGTGAGAAATTGCAAATGTCGAGCAATTGCTCAGAGATGAAAAGTGCCAGCACTGAAAGCTGTTGCTAGCCAGCACCCTTCCTTGGAAGCGCTTTCAGAGGCGCAGCAACACTGGGGCTTTGCGCTTCTCTAGCCACCAAACGTCACGGTCACTATCTCTCCGTCTCGTAGACACGAGCTGAGAGATTGCAAACGTCGAGCAATTGCTCAGAGATGAAAAGTGCCAGCACTGAAAGCTGTTGCTAGCCAGCACCCTTCCTTGGAAGTGCTTTTGTAGGCCTAAGAACAGTGGGGCTCTGGGCTTCTGTAGCCACCTAATCTTCTGCTCATCCTCTCGCGCACTCTAAAGAGAGCTCAGGTGAGAAATTGCAAACGTCGAGCAATTGCTCAGAGATGAAAAGTGCCAGCACTGAAAGCTGTTGCTAGCCAGCACCCTTCCTTGGAAGCGCTTTCACAGGCGCAGTAACACTGGGGCTTTGCGCTTCTCTAGCCACCAAACGTCACGGTCACTATCTCTCCGTCTCGTAGACACGAGCTGAGAGATTGCAAAGGTCGAGCAATTGCTCAGAGATGAAAAGTGCCAGCACTGAAAGCTGTTGCTAGCCAGCACCCTTCCTTGGAAGCGCTCTTGTAGCCCTTAGAACACTGGGGCTCTGGGTTTGTCTAGACACCTAATCTTCTGCTCATCCTCTCGCGCACTCCAAAGAGAGCTCAGGTGAGAAATTGCAAAGGTCGAGCAATTGCTCAGAGATGAAAAGTGCCAGCACTGAAAGCTGTTGCTAGCCAGCACCCTTCCTTGGAAGTGCTTTTGTAGGCCTAAGAACACTGGGGCTCTGGGCTTCTCTAGCCACCTAATCTTCTGCTCATCCTCTCGCGCACTCTAAAGAGAGCTCAGGTGAGAAATTGCAAACGTCCAGCAATTGCTCAGAGATGAAAAGTGCCAGCACTGAAAGCTGTTGCTAGCCAGCACCCTTCCTTGGAAGCGCTTTCAGAGGCGCAGCAACACTGGGGCTTTGCGCTTCTCTACCCACCAAACGTCACGGTCATTCTCTTTCCATCTCGTAGACACGAGCTGAGAGATTGCAAACGTTGAGCAATTGCTCAGAGATGAAAAGTGCCAGCACTGAAAGCTGTTGCTAGCCAGCACCCTTCCTTGGAAGCGCTTTTGTAGCCCTTAGAACACTGGGGCTCTGGGCTTGTCTAGCCACCTAATCTTCTGCTCATCCTCTCGCGCACTCTAAAGAGAGCTCAGGTGAGAAATTGCAAACGTCGAGCAATTGCTCAGAGATGAAAAGTGCCAGCACTGAAAGCTGTTGCTAGCCGGCACCCTTCCTTGGAAACGCTCTTGTAGCCCTAAGAACACTGGGGCTCTGGGCTTCTCTAGCCACCTAATCTTCTGCTCATCCTCTCGCGCACTCTAAAGAGAGCTCAGGTGAGAAATTGCAAAGGTCGAGCAATTGCTCAGAGATGAAAAGTGCCAGCACTGAAAGCTCTTGCTAGCCAGCCCCCTTCCTTGGAAGCGCTTTCAGAGGCGCAGCAACACTGGGGCTTTGCGCTTCTCTAGCCACCAAACGTCACGGTCACTATCTCTCCGTCTTGTAGACACGAGCTGAGAAATTGCAAACGTCGAGCAATTGCTCAGAGATGAAAAGTGCCAGCACTGAAAGCTCTTGCTAGCCAGCACCCTTCCTTGGAAGCGCTTTTGTAGGCCTAAGAACACTGGGGCTCTGGGCTTCTCTAGCCACCTAATCATCTGCTCATCCTCTCGCGCACTCGAAAGAGAGCTCAGGTGAGAAATTGCAAACGTCGAGCAATTGCTCAGAGATGAAAAGTGCCAGCACTGAAAGCTGTTGCTAGCCAGCCCCCTTCCTTGGAAGCGCTTTCACAGGCGCAGTAACACTGGGGCTTTGCGCTTCTCTAGCCACCAAACGTCACGGTCACTATCTCTCCGTCTCGTAGACACGAACTGAGAGATTGCAAACGTCGAGCAATTGCTCAGTGATGAAAAGTGCCAGCACTGAAAGCTGTTGCTAGCCAGCACCCTTCCTTGGAAGCGCTTTCACAGGCGCAGCAACACTGGGGCTTTGCGCTTCTCTACCCACCAAACGTCACGGTCATTCTCTTTCCATCTCGTAGACACGAGCTGAGAAATTGCAAACGTCGAGCAATTGCTCAGAGATGAAAAGTGCCAGCACTGAAAGCTGTTGCTAGCCAGCACCCTTCCTTGGAAACGCTCTTGTAGCCCTTAGAACACTGGGGCTCTGGGCTTCTCTAGCCACCTAATCTTCTGCTCATCCTATCGCGCACTCTAAAGAGAGCTCAGGTGAGAAATTGCAAATGTCGAGCAATTGCTCAGAGATGAAAAGTGCCAGCACTGAAAGCTGTTGCTAGCCAGCACCCTTCCTTGGAAGCGCTTTCACAGGCGCAGCAACACTGGGGCTTTGCGCTTCTCTACCCACCAAACGTCACGGTCATTCTCTTTCCATCTCGTAGACACGAGCTGAGAGATTGCAAACGTCGAGCAATTGCTCAGAGATGAAAAGTGCCAGCACTGAAAGCTCTTGCTAGCCAGCACCCTTCCTTGGAAACGCTCTTGTAGCCCTATGAACACTGGGGCTCTGGGCTTCTCTAGCCACCTAATCTTCTGCTCATCCTCTCGCGCACTCTAAAGAGAGCTCAGGTGAGAAATTGCAAATGTCGAGCAATTGCTCAGAGATGAAAAGTGCCAGCACTGAAAGCTGTTGCTAGCCAGCACCCTTCCTTGGAAGCGCTTTCACAGGCGCAGCAACACTGGGGCTTTGCGCTTCTCTACCCACCAAACGTCACGGTCATTCTCTTTCCATCTCGTAGACACGAGCTGAGAAATTGCAAACGTCGAGCAATTGCTCAGAGATGAAAAGTGCCAGCACTGAAAGCTCTTGCTAGCCAGCACCCTTCCTTGGAAGCGCTTTTGTAGGCCTAAGAAGACTGGGGCTCTTGGCTTCTCTAGCCACCTAATCTTCTGCTCATCCTCTCGCGCACTCTAAAGAGAGCTCAGGTGAGAAATTGCAAACGTCAAGCAATTGCTCAGAGATGAAAAGTGCCAGCACTGAAAGCTGTTGCTAGCCAGCACCCTTCCTTGGAAGCGCTTTCACAGGCGCAGCAACACTGGGGCTTTGCGCTTCTCTAGCCACCAAACGTCACGGTCACTATCTCTCCGTCTCGTAGACACGAGCTGAGAGATTGCAAACGTCGAGCAATTGCTAAGAGATGAAAAGTGCCAGCACTGAAAGCTCTTGCTAGCCAGCACCCTTCCTTGGAAACGCTCTTGTAGCCCTTAGAACACTGGGGCTCTGGGCTTCTCTAGCCACCTAATCTTCTGCTCATCCTCTCGCGCACTCTAAAGAGAGCTCAGGTGAGAAATTGCAAATGTCGAGCAATTGCTCAGAGATGAAAAGTGCCAGCACTGAAAGCTGTTGCTAGCCAGCACCCTTCCTTGGAAGCGCTTTCACAGGCGCAGCAACACTGGGGCTTTGCGCTTCTCTAGCCACCAAACGTCACGGTCACTATCTCTCCGTCTCGTAGACACGAGCTGAGAGATTGCAAACGTCGAGCAATTGCTAAGAGATGAAAAGTGCCAGCACTGAAAGCTGTTGCTAGCCAGCACCCTTCCTTGGAAGCGCTTTTGTAGCCCTTAGAACACTGGGGCTCTGGGCTTCTGTAGCCACCTAATCTTCTGCTCATCCTCTCGCGCACTCTAAAGAGAGCTCAGGTGAGAAATTGCAAAGGTCGAGCAATTGCTCAGAGATGAAAAGTGCCAGCACTGAAAGCTGTTGCTAGCCAGCACCCTTCCTTGGAAGCGCTTTCACAGGCGCAGTAACACTGGGGCTTTGCGCTTCTCTAGCCACCAAACGTCACGGTCATTCTCTTTCCATCTCGTAGACATGTGCTGAGAGATTGCAAACGTCCAGCAATTGCTAAGAGATGAAAAGTGCCAGCACTGAAAGCTGTTGCTAGCCAGCACCCTTCCTTGGAAACGCTCTTGTAGCCCTTAGAACACTGGGGCTCTGGGCTTCTCTAGCCACCTAATCTTCTGCTCATCCTATCGCGCACTCTAAAGAGAGCTCAGGTGAGAAATTGCAAACGTCGAGCAATTGCTCAGAGATGAAAAGTGCCAGCACTGAAAGCTGTTGCTAGCCAGCACCCTTCCTTGGAAGCGCTTTCACAGGCGCAGCAACACTGGGGCTTTGCGCTTCTCTAGCCACCAAACGTCACGGTCATTCTCTTTCCATCTCGTAGACACGAGCTGAGAAATTGCAAACGTCGAGCAATTGCTCAGAGATGAAAAGTGCCAGCACTGAAAGCTGTTGCTAGCCAGCACCCTGCCTTGGAAGTGCTTTTGTAGGCCTAAGAACACTGGGGCTCTGGGCTTCTCTAGCCACCTAATCTTCTGCTCATCCTCTCGCGCACTCGAAAGAGAGCTCAGGTGAGAAATTGCAAACGTCGAGCAATTGCTCAGAGATGAAAAGTGCCAGCACTGAAAGCTGTTGCTAGCCAGCACCCTTCCTTGGAAGCGCTTTCACAGGCGCAGTAACACTGGGGCTTTGCGCTTCTCTAGCCACCAAACGTCACGGTCACTATCTCTCCGTCTCGTAGACACGAACTGAGAGATTGCAAACGTCGAGCAATTGCTCAGAGATGAAAAGTGCCAGCACTGAAAGCTCTTGCTAGCCAGCACCCTTCCTTGGAAGTGCTTTTGTAGGCCTAAGAACACTGGGGCTCTTGGCTTCTCTAGCCACCTAATCTTCTGCTCATCCTCTCTCGTACTCCAACGAGAGCTCAGGTGAGAAATTGCAAACGTCGAGCAATTGCTCAGAGATGAAAAGTGCCAGCACTGAAAGCTCTTGCTAGCCAGCACCCTTCCTTGGAAGCGCTTTCACAGGCGCAGTAACACTGGGGCTTTGCGCTTCTCTACCCACCAAACGTCACGGTCATTCTCTTTCCATCTCGTAGACACGAGCTGAGAGATTGCAAACGTCGAGCAATTGCTCAGAGATGAAAAGTGCCAGCACTGAAAGCTCTTGCTAGCCAGCACCCTTCCTTGGAAACGCTCTTGTAGCCCTTAGAACACTGGGGCTCTGCGCTTCTCTAGCCACCTCATCTTCTGCTCATCCTCTCGCGCACTCTAAAGAGAGCTCAGGTGAGAAATTGCAAATGTCGAGCAATTGCTCAGAGATGAAAAGTGCCAGCACTGAAAGCTGTTGCTAGCCAGCACCCTTCCTTGGAAGCGCTTTCACAGGCGCAGCAACACTGGGGCTTTGCGCTTCTCTAGCCACCAAACGTCACGGTCATTCTCTTTCCGTCTCGTAGACACGAGCTGAGAAATTGCAAACGTCGAGCAATTGCTCAGAGATGAAAAGTGCCAGCACTGAAAGCTCTTGCTAGCCAGCACCCTTCCTTGGAAGTGCTTTTGTAGGCCTATGAACACTGGGGCTCTGGGCTTCTCTAGCCACCTCATCTTCTGCTCATCCTCTCGCCCACTCTAAAGAGAGCTCAGGTGAGAAATTGCAAATGTCGAGCAATTGCTCAGAGATGAAAAGTGCCAGCACTGAAAGCTCTTGCTAGCCAGCACCCTTCCTTGGAAGCGCTTTCACAGGCGCAGCAACACTGGGGCTTTGTGCTTCTCTACCCACCAAACGTCACGGTCACTATCTCTCCGTCTCGTAGACACGAGCTGAGAGATTGCAAACGTCCAGCAATTGCTAAGAGATGAAAAGTGCCAGCACTGAAAGCTGTTGCTAGCCAGCACCCTTCCTTGGAAGTGCTTTTGTAGCCCTTAGAACACTGGGGCTCTGTGCTTCTCTAGCCACCTAATCTTCTGCTCATCCTCTCGCGCACTCTAAAGAGAGCTCAGGTGAGAAATTGCAAACGTCGAGCAATTGCTCAGAGATGAAAAGTGCCAGCACTGAAAGCTGTTGCTAGCCAGCAGCCTTCCTTGGAAGCGCTTTCACAGGCGCAGTAACACTGGGGCTTTGCGCTTCTCTAGCCACCAAACGTCACGGTCATTCTCTTTCCGTCTCGTAGACACGAGCTGAGAGATTGCAAACGTCGAGCAATTGCTCAGAGATGAAAAGTGCCAGCACTGAAAGCTCTTGCTAGCCAGCACCCTTCCTTGGAAGCGCTCTTGTAGCCCTTAGAACACTGGGGCTCTGTGCTTCTCTAGCCACCTCATCTTCTGCTCATCCTCTCGCGCACTCTAAAGAGAGCTCAGGTGAGAAATTGCAAACGTCGAGCAATTGCTCAGAGATGAAAAGTGCCAGCACTGAAAGCTGTTGCTAGCCAGCACCCTTCCTTGGAAGCGCTTTCACAGGCGCAGCAACACTGGGGCTTTGCGCTTCTCTAGCCACCAAACGTCACGGTCACTATCTCTCCGTCTCGTAGACACGAGCTGAGAGATTGCAAACGTCCAGCAATTGCTCAGAGATGAAAAGTGCCAGCACTGAAAGCTGTTGCTAGCCAGCACCCTTCCTTGGAAGCGCTTTTGTAGCCCTTAGAACACTGGGGCTCTGGGCTTCTCTAGCCACCTAATCTTCTGCTCATCCTCTCGCGCACTCTAAAGAGAGCTCAGGTGAGAAATTGCAAACGTCGAGCAATTGCTCAGAGATGAAAAGTGCCAGCACTGAAAGCTGTTGCTAGCCAGCACCCTTCCTTGGAAGCGCTTTCACAGGCGCAGTAACACTGGGGCTTTGCGCTTCTCTACCCACCAAACGTCACGGTCATTCTCTTTCCATCTCGTAGACACGAGCTGAGAGATTGCAAACGTCGAGCAATTGCTCAGAGATGAAAAGTGCCAGCACTGAAAGCTGTTGCTAGCCAGCACCCTTCCTTGGAAACGCTCTTGTAGCCCTTAGAACACTGGGGCTCTGGGCTTCTCTAGCCACCTAATCTTCTGCTCATCCTCTCGCGCACTCTAAAGAGAGCTCAGGTGAGAAATTGCAAATGTCGAGCAATTGCTCAGAGATGAAAAGTGCCAGCACTGAAAGCTGTTGCTAGCCAGCAGCCTTCCTTGGAAGCGCTTTCACAGGCGCAGCAACACTGGGGCTTTGCGCTTCTCTAGCCACCAAACGTCACGGTCACTATCTCTCCGTCTCGTAGACACGAGCTGAGAGATTGCAAACGTCCAGCAATTGCTAAGAGATGAAAAGTGCCAGCACTGAAAGCTGTTGCTAGCCAGCACCCTTCCTTGGAAGCGCTCTTGTAGCCCTTAGAACACTGGGGCTCTGGGTTTGTCTAGACACCTAATCTTCTGCTCATCCTCTCGCGCACTCTAAAGAGAGCTCAGGTGAGAAATTGCAAACGTCGAGCAATTGCTCAGAGATGAAAAGTGCCAGCACTGAAAGCTGTTGCTAGCCAGCCCCCTTCCTTGGAAGCGCTTTCACAGGCGCAGCAACACTGGGGCTTTGCGCTTCTCTAGCCACCAAACGTCACGGTCACTATCTCTCCGTCTCGTAGACACGAGCTGAGAAATTGCAAACGTCGAGCAATTGCTCAGAGATGAAAAGTGCCAGCACTGAAAGCTGTTGCTAGCCAGCACCCTTCCTTGGAAGTGCTTTTGTAGGCCTAAGAACACTGGGGCTCTGGGCTTCTGTAGCCACCTAATCTTCTGCTCATCCTCTCGCGCACTCTAAAGAGAGCTCAGGTGAGAAATTGCAAACGTCGAGCAATTGCTCAGAGATGAAAAGTGCCAGCACTGAAAGCTGTTGCTAGCCAGCACCCTTCCTTGGAAGCGCTTTCACAGGCGCAGTAACACTGGGGCTTTGCGCTTCTCTAGCCACCAAACGTCACGGTCACTATCTCTCCGTCTCGTAGACACGAACTGAGAGATTGCAAACGTCGAGCAATTGCTCAGAGATGAAAAGTGCCAGCACTGAAAGCTGTTGCTAGCCAGCACCCTTCCTTGGAAGTGCTTTTGTAGGCCTAAGAACACTGGGGCTCTTGGCTTCTGTAGCCACCTAATCTTCTGCTCATCCTCTCTCGTACTCTAACGAGAGCTCAGGTGAGAAATTGCAAAGGTCGAGCAATTGCTCAGAGATGAAAAGTGCCAGCACTGAAAGCTCTTGCTAGCCAGCACCCTTCCTTGGAAGCGCTTTCACAGGCGCAGTAACACTGGGGCTTTGCGCTTCTCTAGCCACCAAACGTCACGGTCATTCTCTTTCCATCTCGTAGACACGAGCTGAGAGATTGCAAACGTCGAGCAATTGCTCAGAGATGAAAAGTGCCAGCACTGAAAGCTCTTGCTAGCCAGCACCCTTCCTTGGAAACGCTCTTGTAGCCCTTAGAACACTGGGGCTCTGCGCTTCTCTAGCCACCTAATCTTCTGCTCATCCTCTCGCGCACTCTAAAGAGAGCTCAGGTGAGAAATTGCAAATGTCGAGCAATTGCTCAGAGATGAAAAGTGCCAGCACTGAAAGCTCTTGCTAGCCAGCACCCTTCCTTGGAAGCGCTTTCACAGGCGCAGCAACACTGGGGCTTTGCGCTTCTCTACCCACCAAACGTCACGGTCACTATCTCTCCGTCTCGTAGACACGAGCTGAGAGATTGCAAACGTCGAGCAATTGCTCAGAGATGAAAAGTGCCAGCACTGAAAGCTGTTGCTAGCCAGCACCCTTCCTTGGAAGTGCTTTTGTAGGCCTAAGAACAGTGGGGCTCTGGGCTTCTCTAGCCACCTAATCTTCTGCTCATCCTCTCGCGCACTCTAAAGAGAGCTCAGGTGAGAAATTGCAAACGTCGAGCAATTGCTCAGAGATGAAAAGTGCCAGCACTGAAAGCTGTTGCTAGCCAGCACCCTTCCTTGGAAGCGCTTTCACAGGCGCAGTAACACTGGGGCTTTGCACTTCTCTAGCCACCAAACGTCACGGTCACTATCTCTCCGTCTTGTAGACACGAACTGAGAGATTGCAAACGTCGAGCAATTGCTCAGAGATGAAAAGTGCCAGCACTGAAAGCTCTTGCTAGCCAACACCCTTCCTTGGAAGTGCTTTTGTAGCCCTAAGAACACTGGGGCTCTTGGCTTCTCTAGCCACGTAATCTTCTGCTCATCCTCTCTCGTACTCCAACGAGAGCTCAGGTGAGAAATTGCAAAGGTCGAGCAATTGCTCAGAGATGAAAAGTGCCAGCACTGAAAGCTCTTGCTAGCCAGCACCCTTCCTTGGAAGCGCTTTCACAGGCGCAGTAACACTGGGGCTTTGCGCTTCTCTACCCACCAAACGTCACGGTCATTCTCTTTCCATCTCGTAGACACGAGCTGAGAGATTGCAAAGGTCGAGCAATTGCTCAGAGATGAAAAGTGCCAGCACTGAAAGCTCTTGCTAGCCAGCACCCTTCCTTGGAAACGCTCTTGTAGCCCTTAGAACACTGGGGCTCTGGGCTTCTCTAGCCACCTAATCTTCTGCTCATCCTCTCGCGCACTCTAAAGAGAGCTCAGGTGAGAAATTGCAAAGGTCGAGCAATTGCTCAGAGATGAAAAGTGCCAGCACTGAAAGCTGTTGCTAGCCAGCACCCTTCCTTGGAAGCGCTTTCACAGGCGCAGCAACACTGGGGCTTTGCGCTTCTCTACCCACCAAACGTCACGGTCATTCTCTTTCCGTCTCGTAGACACGAGCTGAGAAATTGCAAACGTCGAGCAATTGCTCAGAGATGAAAAGTGCCAGCACTGAAAGCTCTTGCTAGCCAGCACCCTTCCTTGGAAGTGCTTTTGTAGGCCTAAGAACACTGGGGCTCTGTGCTTCTCTAGCCACCTAATCTTCTGCTCATCCTCTCGCGCACTCTAAAGAGAGCTCAGGTGAGAAATTGCAAACGTCGAGCAATTGCTCAGCGATGAAAAGTGCCAGCACTGAAAGCTGTTGCTAGCCAGCACCCTTCCTTGGAAGCGCTTTCACAGGCGCAGCAACACTGGGGCTTTGCGCTTCTCTACCCACCAAACGTCACGGTCACTATCTCTCCGTCTCGTAGACACGAGCTGAGAGATTGCAAACGTCGAGCAATTGCTCAGAGATGAAAAGTGCCAGCACTGAAAGCTGTTGCTAGCCAGCACTCTTCCTTGGAAGCGCTTCTGTAGGCCTAAGAACACTGGGGCTCTGGGCTTCTCTAGCCACCTAATCTTCTGCTCATCCTCTCGCGCACTCTAACGAGAGCTCAGGTGAGAAATTGCAAAGGTCGAGCAATTGCTCAGAGATGAAAAGTGCCAGCACTGAAAGCTGTTGCTAGCCAGCACCCTTCCTTGGAAACGCTCTTGTAGCCCTTAGAACACTGGGGCTCTGGGCTTCTCTAGCCACCTAATCTTCTGCTCATCCTCTCGCGCAGTCTAAAGAGAGCTCAGGTGAGAAATTGCAAACGTCGAGCAATTGCTCAGAGATGAAAAGTGCCAGCACTGAAAGCTCTTGCTAGCCAGCACCCTTCCTTGGAAGCGCTTTCACAGGCGCAGCAACACTGGGGCTTTGCGCTTCTCTAGCCACCAAACGTCACGGTCAGTCTCTTTCCATCTCGTAGACACGAGCTGAGAGATTGCAAACGTCGAGCAATTGCTCAGAGATGAAAAGTGCCACCACTGAAAGCTGTTGCTAGCCAGCACCCTTCCTTGGAAGCGCTTTTGTAGCCCTTAGAACACTGGGGCTCTGGACTTCTCTAGCCACCTAATCTTCTGCTCATCCTCTCGCGCACTCTAAAGAGAGCTCAGGTGAGAAATTGCAAACGTCCAGCAATTGCTCAGAGATGAAAAGTGCCAGCACTGAAAGCTCTTGCTAGCCGGCACCCTTGCTTGGAAACGCTCTTGTAGCCCTTAGAACACTGGGGCTCTGGGCTTCTCTAGCCACCTAATCTTCTGCTCATCCTCTCTCGTACTCTAACGAGAGCTCAGGTGAGAAATTGCAAATGTCGAGCAATTGCTCAGAGATGAAAAGTGCCAGCACTGAAAGCTCTTGCTAGCCAGCACCCTTCCTTGGAAGCGCTTTCACAGGCGCAGTAACACTGGGGCTTTGCGCTTCTCTACCCACCAAACGTCACGGTCATTCTCTTTCCATCTCGTAGACACGAGCTGAGAAATTGCAAACGTCGAGCAATTGCTCAGAGATGAAAAGTGCCAGCACTGAAAGCTCTTGCTAGCCAGCACCCTTCCTTGGAAGTGCTTTTGTAGGCCTAAGAACACTGGGGCTCTGGGCTTCTCTAGCCACCTAATCTTCTGCTCATCCTCTCTCGTACTCTAACGAGAGCTCAGGTGAGAAATTGCAAAGGTCGAGCAATTGCTCAGAGATGAAAAGTGCCAGCACTGAAAGCTGTTGCTAGCCAGCACCCTTCCTTGGAAGCGCTTTCAGAGGCGCAGCAACACTGGGGCTTTGCGCTTCTCTAGCCACCAAACGTCACGGTCACTATCTCTCCGTCTCGTAGACACGAGCTGAGAAATTGCAAACGTCGAGCAATTGCTCAGAGATGAAAAGTGCCAGCACTGAAAGCTGTTGCTAGCCGGCACCCTTCCTTGGAATTGCTCTTGTAGCCCTTAGAACACTGGGGCTCTGGGTTTGTCTAGAAACCTAATCTTCTGCTCATCCTCTCGCGCACTCTAGAGAGAGCTCAGGTGAGAAATTGCAAACGTCAAGCAATTGCTCAGAGATGAAAAGTGCCAGCACTGAAAGCTGTTGCTAGCCAGCACCCTTCCTTGGAAGCGCTTTCACAGGCGCAGTAACACTGGGGCTTTGCGCTTCTCTAGCCACCAAACGTCACGGTCATTCTCTTTCCATCTCGTAGACACGAGCTGAGAGATTGCAAAGGTCGAGCAATTGCTCAGAGATGAAAAGTGCCAGCACTGAAAGCTGTTGCTAGCCAGCACCCTTCCTTGGAAGTGCTTTTGTAGGCCTAAGAACACTGGGGCTCTGGGCTTCTCTAGCCACCTCATCTTCTGTTCATCCTCTCGCGCAGTCTAAAGAGAGCTCAGGTGAGAAAATGCAAATGTCGAGCAATTGCTCAGAGATGAAAAGTGCCAGCACTGAAAGCTCTTGCTAGCCAGCAGCCTTCCTTGGAAGCGCTTTCACAGGCGCAGCAACACTGGGGCTTTGCGTTTCTCTAGCCACCAAACGTCACGGTCACTATCTCTCCGTCTCGTAGACACGAGCTGAGAAATTGCAAAGGTCGAGCAATTGCTCAGAGATGAAAAGTGCCAGCACTGAAAGCTGTTGCTAGCCAGCACCCTTCCTTGGAAGTGCTTTTGTAGGCCTAAGAACACTGGGGCTCTGGGCTTCTCTAGCCACCTAATCTTCTGCTCATCCTCTCGTGCACTCTAAAGAGAGCTCAGGTGAGAAATTGCAAAGGTCGAGCAATTGCTCAGAGATGAAAAGTGCCAGCACTGAAAGCTGTTGCTAGCCAGCACCCTTCCTTGGAAACGCTCTTGTAGCCCTTAGAACACTGGGGCTCTGGGCTTCTCTAGCCACCTAATCTTATGTTCATCCTCTCGTGCACTCTAAAGAGAGCTCAGGTGAGAAATTGCAAACGTCGAGCAATTGCTCAGAGATGAAAAGTGCCAGCACTGAAAGCTCTTGCTAGCCAGCACCCTTCCTTGGAAGTGCTTTTGTAGCCCTAAGAACACTGGGGCTCTGGGCTTCTCTAGCCACCTAATCTTCTGCTCATCCTCTCTCGTACTCTAACGAGAGCTCTGGTGAGAAATTACAAATGTCGACCAATTGCTCAGAGATGAAAAGTGCCAGCACTGAAAGCTCTTGCTAGCCAGCACCATTCCTTGGAAGCGCTTTCACAGGCACAGCAACACTGGGGCTTTGCGCTTCTCTAGCCACCAAACGTCACGGTCACTATCTCTCCGTCTTGTAGACACGAACTGAGAGATTGCAAACGTCGAGCAATTGCTCAGAGATGAAAAGTGCCAGCACTGAAAGCTCTTGCTAGCCAACACCCTTCCTTGGAAGTGCTTTTGTAGCCCTAAGAACACTGGGGCTCTGCGCTTCTCTAGCCACCTAATCTTCTGCTCATCCTCTCTCGTACTCCAACGAGAGCTCAGGTGAGAAATTGCAAAGGTCGAGCAATTGCTCAGAGATGAAAAGTGCCAGCACTGAAAGCTCTTGCTAGCCAGCACCCTTCCTTGGAAGCGCTTTCACAGGCGCAGTAACACTGGGGCTTTGCGCTTCTCTACCCACCAAACGTCACGGTCATTCTCTTTCCATCTCGTAGACACGAGCTGAGAGATTGCAAAGGTCGAGCAATTGCTCAGAGATGAAAAGTGCCAGCACTGAAAGCTCTTGCTAGCCAGCACCCTTCCTTGGAAACGCTCTTGTAGCCCTTAGAACACTGGGGCTCTGGGCTTCTCTAGCCACCTAATCTTCTGCTCATCCTCTCGCGCACTCTAAAGAGAGCTCAGGTGAGAAATTGCAAAGGTCGAGCAATTGCTCAGAGATGAAAAGTGCCAGCACTGAAAGCTGTTGCTAGCCAGCACCCTTCCTTGGAAGCGCTTTCACAGGCGCAGCAACACTGGGGCTTTGCGCTTCTCTACCCACCAAACGTCACGGTCATTCTCTTTCCGTCTCGTAGACACGAGCTGAGAAATTGCAAACGTCGAGCAATTGCTCAGAGATGAAAAGTGCCAGCACTGAAAGCTCTTGCTAGCCAGCACCCTTCCTTGGAAGTGCTTTTGTAGGCCTAAGAACACTGGGGCTCTGTGCTTCTCTAGCCACCTAATCTTCTGCTCATCCTCTCGCGCACTCTAAAGAGAGCTCAGGTGAGAAATTGCAAACGTCGAGCAATTGCTCAGAGATGAAAAGTGCCAGCACTGAAAGCTGTTGCTAGCCAGCACCCTTCCTTGGAAGCGCTTTCACAGGCGCAGCAACACTGGGGCTTTGCGCTTCTCTACCCACCAAACGTCACGGTCACTATCTCTCCGTCTCGTAGACACGAGCTGAGAGATTGCAAACGTCGAGCAATTGCTCAGAGATGAAAAGTGCCAGCACTGAAAGCTGTTGCTAGCCAGCACTCTTCCTTGGAAGCGCTTCTGTAGGCCTAAGAACACTGGGGCTCTGGGCTTCTCTAGCCACCTAATCTTCTGCTCATCCTCTCGCGCACTCTAACGAGAGCTCAGGTGAGAAATTGCAAAGGTCGAGCAATTGCTCAGAGATGAAAAGTGCCAGCACTGAAAGCTGTTGCTAGCCAGCACCCTTCCTTGGAAACGCTCTTGTAGCCCTTAGAACACTGGGGCTCTGGGCTTCTCTAGCCACCTAATCTTCTGCTCATCCTCTCGCGCAGTCTAAAGAGAGCTCAGGTGAGAAATTGCAAACGTCGAGCAATTGCTCAGAGATGAAAAGTGCCAGCACTGAAAGCTCTTGCTAGCCAGCACCCTTCCTTGGAAGCGCTTTCACAGGCGCAGCAACACTGGGGCTTTGCGCTTCTCTAGCCACCAAACGTCACGGTCAGTCTCTTTCCATCTCGTAGACACGAGCTGAGAGATTGCAAACGTCGAGCAATTGCTCAGAGATGAAAAGTGCCAGCACTGAAAGCTGTTGCTAGCCAGCACCCTTCCTTGGAAGCGCTTTTGTAGCCCTTAGAACACTGGGGCTCTGGACTTCTCTAGCCACCTAATCTTCTGCTCATCCTCTCGCGCACTCTAAAGAGAGCTCAGGTGAGAAATTGCAAACGTCGAGCAATTGCTCAGAGATGAAAAGTGCCAGCACTGAAAGCTGTTGCTAGCCGGCACCCTTGCTTGGAAACGCTCTTGTAGCCCTTAGAACACTGGGGCTCTGGGCTTCTCTAGCCACCTAATCTTCTGCTCATCCTCTCTCGTACTCTAACGAGAGCTCAGGTGAGAAATTGCAAATGTCGAGCAATTGCTCAGAGATGAAAAGTGCCAGCACTGAAAGCTCTTGCTAGCCAGCACCCTTCCTTGGAAGCGCTTTCACAGGCGCAGTAACACTGGGGCTTTGCGCTTCTCTACCCACCAAACGTCACGGTCATTCTCTTTCCATCTCGTAGACACGAGCTGAGAAATTGCAAACGTCGAGCAATTGCTCAGAGATGAAAAGTGCCAGCACTGAAAGCTCTTGCTAGCCAGCACCCTTCCTTGGAAGTGCTTTTGTAGGCCTAAGAACACTGGGGCTCTGGGCTTCTCTAGCCACCTAATCTTCTGCTCATCCTCTCTCGTACTCTAACGAGAGCTCAGGTGAGAAATTGCAAAGGTCGAGCAATTGCTCAGAGATGAAAAGTGCCAGCACTGAAAGCTGTTGCTAGCCAGCACCCTTCCTTGGAAGCGCTTTCAGAGGCGCAGCAACACTGGGGCTTTGCGCTTCTCTAGCCACCAAACGTCACGGTCACTATCTCTCCGTCTCGTAGACACGAGCTGAGAAATTGCAAACGTCGAGCAATTGCTCAGAGATGAAAAGTGCCAGCACTGAAAGCTGTTGCTAGCCGGCACCCTTCCTTGGAATTGCTCTTGTAGCCCTTAGAACACTGGGGCTCTGGGTTTGTCTAGAAACCTAATCTTCTGCTCATCCTCTCGCGCACTCTAGAGAGAGCTCAGGTGAGAAATTGCAAACGTCAAGCAATTGCTCAGAGATGAAAAGTGCCAGCACTGAAAGCTGTTGCTAGCCAGCACCCTTCCTTGGAAGCGCTTTCACAGGCGCAGTAACACTGGGGCTTTGCGCTTCTCTAGCCACCAAACGTCACGGTCATTCTCTTTCCATCTCGTAGACACGAGCTGAGAGATTGCAAAGGTCGAGCAATTGCTCAGAGATGAAAAGTGCCAGCACTGAAAGCTGTTGCTAGCCAGCACCCTTCCTTGGAAGTGCTTTTGTAGGCCTAAGAACACTGGGGCTCTGGGCTTCTCTAGCCACCTCATCTTCTGTTCATCCTCTCGCGCAGTCTAAAGAGAGCTCAGGTGAGAAAATGCAAATGTCGAGCAATTGCTCAGAGATGAAAAGTGCCAGCACTGAAAGCTCTTGCTAGCCAGCAGCCTTCCTTGGAAGCGCTTTCACAGGCGCAGCAACACTGGGGCTTTGCGTTTCTCTAGCCACCAAACGTCACGGTCACTATCTCTCCGTCTCGTAGACACGAGCTGAGAAATTGCAAAGGTCGAGCAATTGCTCAGAGATGAAAAGTGCCAGCACTGAAAGCTGTTGCTAGCCAGCACCCTTCCTTGGAAGTGCTTTTGTAGGCCTAAGAACACTGGGGCTCTGGGCTTCTCTAGCCACCTAATCTTCTGCTCATCCTCTCGTGCACTCTAAAGAGAGCTCAGGTGAGAAATTGCAAAGGTCGAGCAATTGCTCAGAGATGAAAAGTGCCAGCACTGAAAGCTGTTGCTAGCCAGCACCCTTCCTTGGAAACGCTCTTGTAGCCCTTAGAACACTGGGGCTCTGGGCTTCTCTAGCCACCTAATCTTATGTTCATCCTCTCGTGCACTCTAAAGAGAGCTCAGGTGAGAAATTGCAAACGTCGAGCAATTGCTCAGAGATGAAAAGTGCCAGCACTGAAAGCTCTTGCTAGCCAGCACCCTTCCTTGGAAGTGCTTTTGTAGCCCTAAGAACACTGGGGCTCTGGGCTTCTCTAGCCACCTAATCTTCTGCTCATCCTCTCTCGTACTCTAACGAGAGCTCTGGTGAGAAATTACAAATGTCGACCAATTGCTCAGAGATGAAAAGTGCCAGCACTGAAAGCTCTTGCTAGCCAGCACCATTCCTTGGAAGCGCTTTCACAGGCACAGCAACACTGGGGCTTTGCGCTTCTCTAGCCACCAAACGTCACGGTTATTCTCTTTCCGTCTCGTAGACACGAGCTGAGAAATTGCAAACGTCGCGCAATTGCTCAGAGATGAAAAGTGCCAGCACTGAAAGCTGTTGCTAGCCAGCACCCTTCCTTGGAAGTGCTTTTGTAGGCCTAAGAACACTGGGGCTCTGAGCTTCTCTAGCCACCTAATCTTCTGCTCATCCTCTCGCGCACTCTAAAGAGAGCTCAGGTGAGAAATTGCAAAGGTCGAGCAATTGCTCAGAGATGAAAAGTGCCAGCACTGAAAGCTGTTGCTAGCCAGCACCCTTCCTTGGAAGCGCTTTCACAGGCGCAGTAACACTGGGGCTTTGCGCTTCTCTAGCCACCAAACGTCACGGTCATTCTCTTTCCATCTCGTAGACATGAGCTGAGAGATTGCAAACGTCGAGCAGTTGCTCAGAGATGAAAAGTGCCAGCACTGAAAGCTCTTGCTAGCCAGCACCCTTCCTTGGAAACGCTCTTGTAGCCCTTCGAACACTGGGGCTCTGGGCTTCTCTAGCCACCTAATCTTCTGCTCATCCTCTCGCGCACTCTAAAGAGAGCTCAGGTGAGAAATTGCAAAGGTCGAGCAATTGCTCAGAGATGAAAAGTGCCAGCACTGAAAGCTGTTGCTAGCCAGCACCCTTCCTTGGAAGCGCTTTCAGAGGCGCAGCAACACTGGGGCTTTGTGCTTCTCTACCCACCAAACGTCACGGTCACTATCTCTCCGTCTCGTAGACACGAGCTGAGAGATTGCAAACGTCGAGCAATTGCTCAGAGATGAAAAGTGCCAGCACTGAAAGCTGTTGCTAGCCAGCACCCTTCCTTGGAAGCGCTTTTGTAGCCCTTAGAACACTGGGGCTCTGGGCTTCTCTAGCCACCTAATTTTCTGCTCATCCTCTCGCGCACTCTAAAGAGAGCTCAGGTGAGAAATTGCAAAGGTCGAGCAATTGCTCAGAGATGAAAAGTGCCAGCACTGAAAGCTCTTGCTAGCCAGCACCCTTCCTTGGAAACGCTCTTGTAGCCCTTAGAACACTGGGGCTCTGGGCTTCTCTAGCCACCTAATCTTCTGCTCATCCTCTCTCGTACTCTAACGAGAGCTCAGGTGAGAAATTGCAAAGGTCGAGCAATTGCTCAGAGATGAAAAGTGCCAGCACTGAAAGCTCTTGCTAGCCAGCACCCTTCCTTGGAAGCGCTTTCACAGGCGCAGCAACACTGGGGCTTTGTGCTTCTCTAGCCACCAAACGCCACGGTCACTATCTCTCCGTCTCGTAGACACGAGCTGAGAAATTGCAAAGGTCGAGCAATTGCTCAGAGATGAAAAGTGCCAGCACTGAAAGCTGCTGCTAGCCAGCACCCTTCCTTGGAAACGCTCTTGCAGCCCTTAGAACACTGGGGCTCTGGGTTTGTCTAGACACCTAATCTTTTGCTCATCCTCTCGCGCACTCTAAAGAGAGCTCAGGTGAGAAATTGCAAAGGTCGAGCAATTGCTCAGAGATGAAAAGTGCCAGCACTGAAAGCTCTTGCTAGCCAGCACCCTTCCTTGGAAGCGCTTTCACAGGCGCAGCAACACTGGGGCTTTGCGCTTCTCTAGCCACCAAACGTCACGGTCATTCTCTTTCCATCTCGTAGACACGAGCTGAGAGATTGCAAAGGTCGAGCAATTGCTCAGAGATGAAAAGTGCCAGCACTGAAAGCTCTTGCTAGCCAGCACCCTTCCTTGGAAGTGCTTTTGTAGGCCTAAGAACACTGGGGCTCTGGGCTTCTCTAGCCACCTAATCTTCTGTTCATCCTCTCGCGCAGTCTAAAGAGAGCTCAGGTGAGAAAATGCAAATGTCGAGCAATTGCTCAGAGATGAAAAGTGCCAGCACTGAAAGCTCTTGCTAGCCAGCAGCCTTCCTTGGAAGCGCTTTCACAGGCGCAGCAACACTGGGGCTTTGCGTTTCTCTAGCCACCAAACGTCACGGTCACTATCTCTCCGTCTCGTAGACACGAGCTGAGAAATTGCAAAGGTCGAGCAATTGCTCAGAGATGAAAAGTGCCAGCACTGAAAGCTGTTGCTAGCCAGCACCCTTCCTTGGAAGTGCTTTTGTAGGCCTAAGAACAGTGGGGCTCTGGGCTTCTCTAGCCACCTAATCTTCTGCTCATCCTCTCGTGCACTCTAAAGAGAACTCAGGTGAGAAATTGCAAAGGTCGAGCAATTGCTCAGAGATGAAAAGTGCCAGCACTGAAAGCTGTTGCTAGCCAGCACCCTTCCTTGGAAACGCTCTTGTAGCCCTTAGAACACTGGGGCTCTGGGCTTCTCTAGCCACCTAATCTTATGTTCATCCTCTCGTGCACTCTAAAGAGAGCTCAGGTGAGAAATTGCAAACGTCGAGCAATTGCTCAGAGATGAAAAGTGCCAGCACTGAAAGCTCTTGCTAGCCAGCACCCTTCCTTGGAAGTGCTTTTGTAGCCCTAAGAACACTGGGGCTCTGGGCTTCTCTAGCCACCTAATCTTCTGCTCATCCTCTCTCGTACTCTAACGAGAGCTCTGGTGAGAAATTACAAATGTCGACCAATTGCTCAGAGATGAAAAGTGCCAGCACTGAAAGCTCTTGCTAGCCAGCACCATTCCTTGGAAGCGCTTTCAGAGGCACAGCAACACTGGGGCTTTGCGCTTCTCTAGCCACCAAACGTCACGGTTATTCTCTTTCCGTCTCGTAGACACGAGCTGAGAAATTGCAAACGTCGAGCAATTGCTCAGAGATGAAAAGTGCCAGCACTGAAAGCTGTTGCTAGCCAGCACCCTTCCTTGGAAGTGCTTTTGTAGCCCTAAGAACACTGGGGCTCTGAGCTTCTCTAGCCACCTAATCTTCTGCTCATCCTCTCGCGCACTCTAAAGAGAGCTCAGGTGAGAAATTGCAAAGGTCGAGCAATTGCTCAGAGATGAAAAGTGCCAGCACTGAAAGCTGTTGCTAGCCAGCACCCTTCCTTGGAAGCGCTTTCACAGGCGCAGTAACACTGGGGCTTTGCGCTTCTCTAGCCACCAAACGTCACGGTCATTCTCTTTCCATCTCGTAGACACGAGCTGAGAGATTGCAAACGTCGAGCAATTGCTCAGAGATGAAAAGTGCCAGCACTGAAAGCTCTTGCTAGCCAGCACCCTTCCTTGGAAACGCTCTTGTAGCCCTTCGAACACTGGGGCTCTGGGCTTCTCTAGCCACCTAATCTTCTGCTCATCCTCTCGCGCACTCTAAAGAGAGCTCAGGTGAGAAATTGCAACGGTCGAGCAATTGCTCAGAGATGAAAAGTGCCAGCACTGAAAGCTGTTGCTAGCCAGCACCCTTCCTTGGAAGCGCTTTCAGAGGCGCAGCAACACTGGGGCTTTGCGCTTCTCTACCCACCAAACGTCACGGTCACTATCTCTCCGTCTCGTAGACACGAGCTGAGAGATTGCAAACGTCGAGCAATTGCTCAGAGATGAAAAGTGCCAGCACTGAAAGCTGTTGCTAGCCAGCACCCTTCCTTGGAAGCGCTTTTGTAGCCCTTAGAACACTGGGGCTCTGGGCTTCTCTAGCCACCTAATTTTCTGCTCATCCTCTCGCGCACTCTAAAGAGAGCTCAGGTGAGAAATTGCAAACGTCGAGCAATTGCTCAGAGATGAAAAGTGCCAGCACTGAAAGCTCTTGCTAGCCAGCACCCTTCCTTGGAAACGCTCTTGTAGCCCTTAGAACACTGGGGCTCTGGGCTTCTCTAGCCACCTAATCTTCTGCTCATCCTCTCTCGTACTCTAACGAGAGCTCAGGTGAGAAATTGCAAAGGTCGAGCAATTGCTCAGAGATGAAAAGTGCCAGCACTGAAAGCTCTTGCTAGCCAGCACCCTTCCTTGGAAGCGCTTTCACAGGCGCAGCAACACTGGGGCTTTGTGCTTCTCTAGCCACCAAACGCCACGGTCACTATCTCTCCGTCTCGTAGACACGAGCTGAGAAATTGCAAAGGTCGAGCAATTGCTCAGAGATGAAAAGTGCCAGCACTGAAAGCTGCTGCTAGCCAGAACCCTTCCTTGGAAACGCTCTTGCAGCCCTTAGAACACTGGGGCTCTGGGTTTGTCTAGACACCTAATCTTTTGCTCATCCTCTCGCGCACTCTAAAGAGAGCTCAGGTGAGAAATTGCAAACGTCAAGCAATTGCTCAGAGATGAAAAGTGCCAGCACTGAAAGCTCTTGCTAGCCAGCACCCTTCCTTGGAAGCGCTTTCACAGGCGCAGTAACACTGGGGCTTTGCGCTTCTCTAGCCACCAAACGTCACGGTCACTATCTCTCCATCTCGTAGACACGAGCTGAGAAATTGCAAACGTCGAGCAATTGCTCAGAGATGAAAAGTGCCAGCACTGAAAGCTGTTGCTAGCCAGCACCCTTCCTTGGAAGTGCTTTTGTAGGCCTAAGAACACTGGGGCTCTGGGCTTCTCTAGCCACCTAATCTTCTGCTCATCCTCTCGCGCACTCTAAAGAGAGCTCAGGTAAGAAATTGCAAACGTCGAGCAATTGCTCAGAGATGAAAAGTGCCAGCACTGAAAGCTGTTGCTAGCCAGCACCCTTCCTTGGAAACGCTCTTGTAGCCCTTAGAACACTGGGGCTCTGGGCTTCTCGAGCCACCTAATCTTCTGCTCATCCTCTCGCGCACTCTAAAGAGAGCTCAGGTGAGAAATTGCAAACGTCGAGCAATTGCTCAGAGATGAAAAGTGCCAGCACTGAAAGCTGTTGCTAGCCAGCACCCTTCCTTGGAAGCGCTTTTGTAGCTCTAAGAACAGTGGGGCTCTGGGCTTCTCTAGCCACCTAATCTTCTGCTCATCCTCTCTCGTACTCTAAAGAGAGCTCAGGTGAGAAATTGCAAACGTCGAGCAATTGCTCAGAGATGAAAAGTGCCAGCACTGAAAGCTGTTGCTAGCCAGCACCCTTCCTTGGAAGCGCTTTCACAGGCGCAGCAACACTGGGGCTTTGCACTTCTCTAGCCACCAAACGTCACGGTCAGTCTCTTTCCATCTCGTAGACACGAGCTGAGAAATTGCAAACGTCGAGCAATTGCTCAGAGATGAAAAGTGCCAGCACTGAAAGCTGTTGCTAGCCGGCACCCTTCCTTGGAAGCGCTCTTGTAGCCCTTAGAACACTGGGGTTCTGGGCTTCTCTAGCCACCTAATCTTCTGCTCATCCTCTCGCGCACTCTAAAGAGAGCTCAGGTGAGAAATTGCAAAGGTTGAGCAATTGCTCAGAGATGAAAAGTGCCAGCACTGAAAGCTCTTGCTAGCCAGCAGCCTTCCTTGGAAGCGCTTTCACAGGCGCAGTAACACTGGGGCTTTGCGCTTCTCTAGCCACCAAACGTCACGGTCATTCTCTTTCCATCTCGTAGACACGAGCTGAGAAATTGCAAACGTCGAGCAATTGCTCAGAGATGAAAAGTGCCAGCACTGAAAGCTGTTCCTAGCCAGCACCCTTCCTTGGAAGTGCTTTTATAGGCCTAAGAACACTGGGGCTCTGGGCTACTCTAGCCACCTAATATTCTGCTCATCCTCTCGCGCACTCTAAAGAGAGCTCAGGTGAGAAATTGCAAACGTCGAGCAATTGCTCAGAGATGAAAAGTGCCAGCACTGAAAGCTCTTGCTAGCCAGCACCCTTCCTTGGAAGCGCTTTCACAGGCGCAGTAACACTGGGGCTTTGCGCTTCTCTAGCCACCAAACGTCACGGTCACTATCTCTCCGTCTCGTAGACACGAACTGAGAGACTGCAAACATCCAGCAATTGTTCAGAGATGAAAAGTGCCAGCACTGAAAGCTCTTGCTAGCCAGCACCCTTCCTTGGAAATGCTTTTGTAGGCCTAAGAACACTGGGGCTCTGGGCTTCTCTAGCCACCTAATCTTCCGCTCATCCTCTCGCGCACTCTAAAGAGAGCTCAGGTGAGAAATTGCAAACGTCGAGCAATTGCTCAGAGATGAAAAGTGCCAGCACTGAAAGCTGTTGCTAGCCAGCACCCTTCCTTGGAAGCGCTTTCACAGGCGCAGCAACACTGGGGCTTTGCGTTTCTCTAGCCACCAAACGTCACGGTCACTATCTCTCCGTCTTGTAGACACGAGCTGAGAAATTGCAAAGGTCGAGCAATTGCTCAGAGATGAAAAGTGCCAGCACTGAAAGCTGTTGCTAGCCAGCACCCTTCCTTGGAAACGCTCTTGTAGCCCTTAGAACACTGGGGCTCTGGGCTTCTCTAGCCACCTAATCTTCTGCTCATCCTCTCGCGCACTCTAAAGAGAGCTCAGGTGAGAAATTGCAAACGTCGAGCAATTGCTCAGAGATGAAAAGTGCCAGCACTGAAAGCTCTTGCTAGCCAGCACCCTTCCTTGGAAGCGCTTTTGTAGCCCTAAGAACACTGGGGCTCTGGGCTTCTCTAGCCACCTAATCTTCTGCTCATCCTCTCGCGCACTCTAAAGAGAGCTCAGGTGAGAAATTGCAAACTTCGAGCAATTGCTCAGAGATGAAAAGTGCCAGCACTGAAAGCTCTTGCTAGCCAGCACCCTTCCTTGGAAGCGCTTTCAGAGGCGCAGCAACACTGGGGCTTTGCGCTTCTCTACCCACCAAACGTCACGGTCATTCTCTTTCCATCTCGTAGACACGAGCTGAGAAATTGCAAACGTCGAGCAATTGCTCAGAGATGAAAAGTGCCAGCACTGAAAGCTGTTGCTAGCCGGCACCCTTCCTTGGAAGCGCTCTTGTAGCCCTTAGAACACTGGGGTTCTGGGCTTCTCTAGCCACCTAATCTTCTGCTCATCCTCTCGCGCACTCTAAAGAGAGCTCAGGTGAGAAATTGCAAACGTCGAGCAATTGCTCAGAGATGAAAAGTGCCAGCACTGAAAGCTCTTGCTAGCCAGCACCCTTCCTTGGAAGCGCTTTCACAGGCGCAGTAACACTGGGGCTTTGCGCTTCTCTAGCCACCAAACGTCACGGTCACTATCTCTCCGTCTTGTAGACACGAACTGAGAGACTGCAAACATCCAGCAATTGTTCAGAGATGAAAAGTGCCAGCACTGAAAGCTGTTGCTAGCCAGCACCCTTCCTTGGAAGCGCTTTCACAGGCGCAGCAACACTGGGGCTTTGCGCTTCTCTAGCCACCAAACGTCACGGTCATTCTCTTTCCGTCTCGTAGACACGAGCTGAGAGATTGCAAAGGTCGAGCAATTGCTCAGAGATGAAAAGTGCCAGCACTGAAAGCTGTTGCTAGCCAGCACCCTTCCTTGGAAGCGCTTTTGTAGCCCTTAGAACACTGGGGCTCTGGGCTTCTCTAGCCACCTAATCTTCTGCTCATCCTCTCGCGCACTCTAAAGAGAGCTCAGGTGAGAAATTGCAAAGGTCGAGCAATTGCTCAGAGATGAAAAGTGCCAGCACTGAAAGCTGTTGCTAGCCAGCACCCTTCCTTGGAAGCGCTTTCACAGGCGCAGCAACACTGGGGCTTTGCGCTTCTCTAGCCACCAAAGGTCACGGTCATTCTCTTTCCATCTCGTAGACACGAGCTGAGAAATTGCAAACGTCGAGCAATTGCTCAGAGATGAAAAGTGCCAGCACTGAAAGCTCTTGCTAGCCAGCACCCTTCCTTGGAAACGCTCTTGTAGGCCTAAGAACACTGGGGCTCTGGGCTTCTCTAGCCACCTAATCTTCTGCTCATCCTCTCGCGCACTCTAAAGAGAGCTCAGGTGAGAAATTGCAAAGGTCGAGCAATTGCTCAGAGATGAAAAGTGCCAGCACTGAAAGCTGTTGCTAGCCAGCACCCTTCCTTGGAAGCGCTTTCACAGGCGCAGCAACACTGGGGCTTTGCGCTTCTCTAGCCACCAAACGTCACGGTCACTATCTCTCCGTCTCGTAGACACGAGCTGAGAAATTGCAAACGTCGAGCAATTGCTCAGAGATGAAAAGTGCCAGCACTGAAAGCTGTTGCTAGCCAGCACCCTTCCTTGGAAGCGCTTTTGTAGCCCTAAGAACACTGGGGCTCTGGGCTTCTCTAGCCACCTAATCTTCTGCTCATCCTCTCGCGCACTCTAAAGAGAGCTCAGGTGAGAAATTGCAAAGGTCGAGCAATTGCTCAGAGATGAAAAGTGCCAGCACTGAAAGCTGTTGCTAGCCAGCACCCTTCCTTGGAAGCGCTTTCACAGGCGCAGTAACACTGGGGCTTTGCGCTTCTCTACCCACCAAACGTCACGGTCACTATCTCTCCGTCTCGTAGACACGAACTGAGAGACTGCAAACATCCAGCCATTGTTCAGAGATGAAAAGTGCCAGCACTGAAAGCTCTTGCTAGCCAGCACCCTTCCTTGGAAATGCTTTTGTAGGCCTAAGAACACTGGGGCTCTGGGCTTCTCTAGCCACCTAATCTTCTGCTCATCCTCTCGCGCACTCTAAAGAGAGCTCAGGTGAGAAATTGCAAACGTCGAGCAATTGCTCAGAGATGAAAAGTGCCAGCACTGAAAGCTCTTGCTAGCCAGCACCCTTCCTTGGAAGCGCTTTCACAGGCGCAGCAACACTGGGGCTTTGCGTTTCTCTAGCCACCAAACGTCACGGTCACTATCTCTCCGTCTTGTAGACACGAGCTGAGAAATTGCAAAGGTCGAGCAATTGCTCAGAGATGAAAAGTGCCAGCACTGAAAGCTCTTGCTAGCCAGCACCCTTCCTTGGAAACGCTCTTGTAGCCCTTAGAACACTGGGGCTCTGGGCTTCTCTAGCCACCTAATCTTCTGCTCATCCTCTCGCGCACTCTAAAGAGAGCTCAGGTGAGAAATTGCAAAGGTCGAGCAATTGCTCAGAGATGAAAAGTGCCAGCACTGAAAGCTCTTGCTAGCCAGCACCCTTCCTTGGAAGCGCTTTTGTAGCCCTAAGAACACTGGGGCTCTGGGCTTCTCTAGCCACCTAATCTTCTGCTCATCCTCTCGCGCACTCTAACGAGAGCTCAGGTGAGAAATTGCAAACGTCGAGCAATTGCTCAGAGATGAAAAGTGCCAGCACTGAAAGCTCTTGCTAGCCAGCACCCTTCCTTGGAAGCGCTTTCACAGGCGCAGTAACACTGGGGCTTTGCGCTTCTCTAGCCACCAAACGTCACGGTCACTATCTCTCCGTCTCGTAGACACGAACTGAGAGACTGCAAACATCCAGCAATTGTTCAGAGATGAAAAGTGCCAGCACTGAAAGCTGTTGCTAGCCAGCACCCTTCCTTGGAAGCGCTTTCACAGGCGCAGCAACACTGGGGCTTTGCGCTTCTCTACCCACCAAACGTCACGGTCATTCTCTTTCCATCTCGTAGACACGAGCAGAGAAATTGCAAACGTTGAGCAATTGCTCAGAGATGAAAAGTGCCAGCACTGAAAGCTGTTGCTAGCCGGCACCCTTCCTTGGAAACGCTCTTGTAGCCCTTAGAACACTGGGGCTCTGGGCTTCTCTAGCCACCTAATCTTCTGCTCATCCTATCGCGCACTCTAGAGCTCAGGTGAGAAATTGCAAAGGTCGAGCAATTGCTCAGAGATGAAAAGTGCCATCACTGAAAGATGTTGCTAGCCAGCACCCTTCCTTGGAAGTGCTTTCACAGGCGCAGTAACACTGGGGCTTTGCGCTTCTCTAGCCATCAAACATCACGGTCATTCTCTTTCCGTCTCGTAGACACGAGCTGAGAGATTGCAAACGTCGAGCAATTGCTCAGAGATGAAAAGTGCCAGCACTGAAAGCTCTTGCTAGCCAGCACCCTTCCTTGGAAGTGCTTTTGTAGCCCTAAGAACACTGGGGCTCTGGGCTTCTCTAGCCACCTAATCTTCTGCTCATCCTCTCTCGTACTCTAACGAGAGCTCAGGTGAGAAATTGCAAACGTCGAGCAATTGCTCAGAGATGAAAAGTGCCAGCACTGAAAGCTCTTGCTAGCCAGCACCCTTCCTTGGAAGCGCTTTCACAGGCGCATTAACACTGGGGCTCTGCGCTTCTCTAGCCACCAAACGTCACGGTCATTCTCTTTCCATCTCGTAGACACGAGCTGAGAGATTGCAAACGTCGAGCAATTGCTCAGAGATGAAAAGTGCCAGCACTGAAAGCTGTTGCTAGCCAGCACCCTTCCTTGGAAGCGCTTTTGTAGGCCTAAGAACACTGGGGCTCTGGGCTTCTCTAGCCACCTAATCTTCTGCTCATCCTCTCGCGCACTCTAAAGAGAGCTCAGGTGAGAAATTGCAAACGTCGAGCAATTGCTCAGAGATGAAAAGTGCCAGCACTGAAAGCTGTTGCTAGCCAGCACCCTTCCTTGGAAGCGCTTTCACAGGCGCAGTAACACTGGGGCTTTGCGCTTCTCTAGCCACCAAACGTCACGGTCACTATCTCTCCGTCTCGTAGACACGAACTGAGAGACTGCAAACATCCAGCAATTGTTCAGAGATGAAAAGTGCCAGCACTGAAAGCTCTTGCTAGCCAGCACCCTTCCTTGGAAGTGCTTTTGTAGGCCTAAGAACACTGGGGCTCTGGGCTTCTCTAGCCACCTAATCTTCTGCTCATCCTCTCGCGCACTCTAAAGAGAGCTCAGGTGAGAAATTGCAAACGTCGAGCAATTGCTCAGAGATGAAAAGTGCCAGCACTGAAAGCTGTTGCTAGCCAGCACCCTTCCTTGGAAGCGCTTTCACAGGCGCAGCAACACTGGGGCTTTGCGTTTCTCTAGCCACCAAACGTCACGGTCACTATCTCTCCGTCTTGTAGACACGAGCTGAGAAATTGCAAAGGTCGAGCAATTGCTCAGAGATGAAAAGTGCCAGCACTGAAAGCTGTTGCTAGCCAGCACCCTTCCTTGGAAACGCTCTTGTAGCCCTTAGAACAGTGGGGCTCTGGGCTTCTCTAGCCACCTAATCTTCTGCTCATCCTCTCGCGCACTCTAAAGAGAGCTCAGGTGAGAAATTGCAAACGTCGAGCAATTGCTCAGAGATGAAAAGTGCCAGCACTGAAAGCTCTTGCTAGCCAGCACCCTTCCTTGGAAGCGCTTTTGTAGCCCTAAGAACAGTGGGGCTCTGGGCTTCTCTAGCCACCTAATCTTCTGCTCATCCTCTCGCGCACTCTAACGAGAGCTCAGGTGAGAAATTGCAAAGGTCGAGCAATTGCTCAGAGATGAAAAGTGCCAGCACTGAAAGCTCTTGCTAGCCAGCACCCTTCCTTGGAAGCGCTTTCAGATGCGCAGTAACACTGGGGCTTTGCGCTTCTCTAGCCACCAAACGTCACGGTCATTCTCTTTCCATCTCGTAGACACGAGCTGAGAAATTGCAAACGTCGAGCAATTGCTCAGAGATGAAAAGTGCCAGCACTGAAAGCTGTTGCTAGCCGGCACCCTTCCTTGGAAGCGCTCTTGTAGCCCTTAGAACACTGGGGTTCTGGGCTTCTCTAGCCACCTAATCTTCTGCTCATCCTCTCGCGCACTCTAAAGAGAGCTCAGGTGAGAAATTGCAAACGTCGAGCAATTGCTCAGAGATGAAAAGTGCCAGCACTGAAAGCTCTTGCTAGCCAGCACCCTTCCTTGGAAGCGCTTTCACAGGCGCAGCAACACTGGGGCTTTGCGCTTCTCTAGCCACCAAACGTCACAGTCATTCTCTTTCCGTCTCGTAGACACGAGCTGAGAAATTGCAAAGGTCGAGCAATTGCTCAGAGATGAAAAGTGCCAGCACTGAAAGCTGTTGCTAGCCAGCACCCTTCCTTGGAAGCGCTTTCACAGGCACAGCAACACTGGGGCTTTGCGCTTCTCTACCCACCAAACGTCACGGTCATTCTCTTTCCATCTCGTAGACACGAGCTGAGAAATTGCAAACGTTGAGCAATTGCTCAGAGATGAAAAGTGCCAGCACTGAAAGCTGTTGCTAGCCGGCACCCTTCCTTGGAAACGCTCTTGTAGCCCTTAGAACACTGGGGCTCTGGGCTTCTCTAGCCACCTAATCTTCTGCTCATCCTATCGCGCACTCTAGAGCTCAGGTGAGAAATTGCAAAGGTCGAGCAATTGCTCAGAGATGAAAAGTGCCATCACTGAAAGCTGTTGCTAGCCAGCACCCTTCCTTGGAAGCGCTTTCACAGGCGCAGTAACACTGGGGCTTTGCGCTTCTCTAGCCATCAAACATCACGGTCATTCTCTTTCCGTCTCGTAGACAAGAGCTGAGAGATTGCAAACGTCGAGCAATTGCTCAGAGATGAAAAGTGCCAGCACTGAAAGCTCTTGCTAGCCAGCACCCTTCCTTGGAAGTGCTTTTGTAGGCCTAAGAACAGTGGGGCTCTGGGCTTCTCTAGCCACCTAATCTTCTGCTCATCCTCTCTCGTACTCTAACGAGAGCTCAGGTGAGAAATTGCAAACGTCGAGCAATTGCTCAGAGATGAAAAGTGCCAGCACTGAAAGCTCTTGCTAGCCAGCACCCTTCCTTGGAAGCGCTTTCACAGGCGCATTAACACTGGGGCTCTGCGCTTCTCTAGCCACCAAACGTCACGGTCATTCTCTTTCCATCTCGTAGACACGAGCTGAGAGATTGCAAACGTCGAGCAATTGCTCAGAGATGAAAAGTGCCAGCACTGAAAGCTCTTGCTAGCCAGCACCCTTCCTTGGAAACGCTCTTGTAGCCCTTAGAACACAGGGGCTCTGGGCTTCTCTACCCACCTAATCCTCTGCTCATCCTCTCGCGCACTCTAAAGAGAGCTCAGGTGAGAAATTGCAAACGTCGAGCAATTGCTCAGAGATGAAAAGTGCCAGCACTGAAAGCTCTTGCTAGCCAGCACCCTTCCTTGGAAGCGCTTTCACAGGCGCAGCAACACTGGGGCTTTGCGCTTCTCTACCCACCAAACGTCACGGTCACTATCTCTCCGTCTTGTAGACACGAGCTGAGAAATTGCAAAGGTCGAGCAATTGCTCAGAGATGAAAAGTGCCAGCACTGAAAGCTGTTGCTAGCCAGCACCCTTCCTTGGAAACGCTCTTGTAGCCCTTAGAACAGTGGGGCTCTGGGCTTCTCTAGCCACCTAATCTTCTGCTCATCCTCTCGCGCACTCTAAAGAGAGCTCAGGTGAGAAATTGCAAACGTCGAGCAATTGCTCAGAGATGAAAAGTGCCAGCACTGAAAGCTCTTGCTAGCCAGCACCCTTCCTTGGAAGCGCTTTTGTAGCCCTAAGAACAGTGGGGCTCTGGGCTTCTCTAGCCACCTAATCTTCTGCTCATCCTCTCGCGCACTCTAACGAGAGCTCAGGTGAGAAATTGCAAAGGTCGAGCAATTGCTCAGAGATGAAAAGTGCCAGCACTGAAAGCTCTTGCTAGCCAGCACCCTTCCTTGGAAGCGCTTTCAGAGGCGCAGCAACACTGGGGCTTTGCGCTTCTCTAGCCACCAAACGTCACGGTCATTCTCTTTCCATCTCGTAGACACGAGCTGAGAAATTGCAAACGTCGAGCAATTGCTCAGAGATGAAAAGTGCCAGCACTGAAAGCTGTTGCTAGCCGGCACCCTTCCTTGGAAGCGCTCTTGTAGCCCTTAGAACACTGGGGTTCTGGGCTTCTCTAGCCACCTAATCTTCTGCTCATCCTCTCGCGCACTCTAAAGAGAGCTCAGGTGAGAAATTGCAAACGTCGAGCAATTGCTCAGAGATGAAAAGTGCCAGCACTGAAAGCTCTTGCTAGCCAGCACCCTTCCTTGGAAGCGCTTTCACAGGCGCAGTAACACTGGGGCTTTGCGCTTCTCTAGCCACCAAACGTCACGGTCACTATCTCTCCGTCTCGTAGACACGAACTGAGAGACTGCAAACATCCAGCAATTGTTCAGAGATGAAAAGTGCCAGCACTGAAAGCTGTTGCTAGCCAGCACCCTTCCTTGGAAGCGCTTTCACAGGCACAGCAACACTGGGGCTTTGCGCTTCTCTACCCACCAAACGTCACGGTCATTCTCTTTCCATCTCGTAGACACGAGCTGAGAAATTGCAAACGTTGAGCAATTGCTCAGAGATGAAAAGTGCCAGCACTGAAAGCTGTTGCTAGCCGGCACCCTTCCTTGGAAACGCTCTTGTAGCCCTTAGAACACTGGGGCTCTGGGCTTCTCTAGCCACCTAATCTTCTGCTCATCCTATCGCGCACTCTAGAGCTCAGGTGAGAAATTGCAAAGGTCGAGCAATTGCTCAGAGATGAAAAGTGCCATCACTGAAAGATGTTGCTAGCCAGCACCCTTCCTTGGAAGTGCTTTCACAGGCGCAGTAACACTGGGGCTTTGCGCTTCTCTAGCCATCAAACATCACTGTCATTCTCTTTCCGTCTCGTAGACACGAGCTGAGAGATTGCAAACGTCGAGCAATTGCTCAGAGATGAAAAGTGCCAGCACTGAAAGCTCTTGCTAGCCAGCACCCTTCCTTGGAAGTGCTTTTGTAGCCCTAAGAACACTGGGGCTCTGGGCTTCTCTAGCCACCTAATCTTCTGCTCATCCTCTCTCGTACTCTAACGAGAGCTCAGGTGAGAAATTGCAAACGTCGAGCAATTGCTCAGAGATGAAAAGTGCCAGCACTGAAAGCTCTTGCTAGCCAGCACCCTTCCTTGGAAGCGCTTTCACAGGCGCGTTAACACTGGGGCTCTGCGCTTCTCTAGCCACCAAACGTCACGGTCATTCTCTTTCCATCTCGTAGACACGAGCTGAGAGATTGCAAACGTCGAGCAATTGCTCAGAGATGAAAAGTGCCAGCACTGAAAGCTCTTGCTAGCCAGCACCCTTCCTTGGAAACGCTCTTGTAGCCCTTAGAACACAGGGGCTCTGGGCTTCTCTACCCACCTAATCCTCTGCTCATCCTCTCGCGCACTCTAAAGAGAGCTCAGGTGAGAAATTGCAAAGGTCGAGCAATTGCTCAGAGATGAAAAGTGCCAGCACTGAAAGCTGTTGCTAGCCAGCACCCTTCCTTGGAAGCGCTTTCACAGGCGCAGCAACACTGGGGCTTTGCGCTTCTCTAGCCACCAAATGTCACGGTCATTCTCTTTCCATCTCGTAGACACGAGCTGAGAGATTGCAAACGTCGAGCAATTGCTCAGAGATGAAAAGTGCCAGCACTGAAAGCTGTTGCTAGCCAGCACCCTTCCTTGGAAGCGCTTTCACAGGCGCAGCAACACTGGGGCTTTGCGCTTCTCTACCCACCAAACGTCACGGTCACTATCTCTCCGTCTCGTAGAAACGAGCTGAGAAATTGCAAACGTCGAGCAATTGCTCAGAGATGAAAAGTGCCAGCACTGAAAGCTGTTGCTAGCCAGCACCCTTCCTTGGAAACGCTCTTGTAGCCCTTAGAACACTGGGGCTCTGGGCTTCTCTAGCCACCTAATCTTCTGCTCATCCTCTCGCGCACTCTAAAGAGAGCTCAGGTGAGAAATTGCAAACGTCGAGCAATTGCTCAGAGATGAAAAGTGCCAGCACTGAAAGCTCTTGCTAGCCAGCACCCTTCCTTGGAAGCGCTTTTGTAGCCCTAAGAACAGTGGGGCTCTGGGCTTCTCTAGCCACCTAATCTTCTGCTCATCCTCTCGCGCACTCTAACGAGAGCTCAGGTGAGAAATTGCAAAGGTCGAGCAATTGCTCAGAGATGAAAAGTGCCAGCACTGAAAGCTCTTGCTAGCCAGCACCCTTCCTTGGAAGCGCTTTCAGAGGCGCAGCAACACTGGGGCTTTGCGCTTCTCTAGCCACCAAACGTCACGGTCATTCTCTTTCCATCTCGTAGACACGAGCTGAGAAATTGCAAACGTCGAGCAATTGCTCAGAGATGAAAAGTGCCAGCACTGAAAGCTGTTGCTAGCCAGCACCCTTCCTTGGAAGCGCTCTTGTAGCCCTTAGAACACTGGGGTTCTGGGCTTCTCTAGCCACCTAATCTTCTGCTCATCCTCTCGCGCACTCTAAAGAGAGCTCAGGTGAGAAATTGCAAACGTCGAGCAATTGCTCAGAGATGAAAAGTGCCAGCACTGAAAGCTCTTGCTAGCCAGCACCCTTCCTTGGAAGCGCTTTCACAGGCGCAGTAACACTGGGGCTTTGCGCTTCTCTAGCCACCAAACGTCACGGTCACTATCTCTCCGTCTCGTAGACACGAACTGAGAGACTGCAAACATCCAGCAATTGTTCAGAGATGAAAAGTGCCAGCACTGAAAGCTGTTGCTAGCCAGCACCCTTCCTTGGAAGCGCTTTCACAGGCACAGCAACACTGGGGCTTTGCGCTTCTCTACCCACCAAACGTCACGGTCATTCTCTTTCCATCTCGTAGACACGAGCTGAGAAATTGCAAACGTTGAGCAATTGCTCAGAGATGAAAAGTGCCAGCACTGAAAGCTGTTGCTAGCCGGCACCCTTCCTTGGAAACGCTCTTGTAGCCCTTAGAACACTGGGGCTCTGGGCTTCTCTAGCCACCTAATCTTCTGCTCATCCTATCGCGCACTCTAGAGCTCAGGTGAGAAATTGCAAAGGTCGAGCAATTGCTCAGAGATGAAAAGTGCCATCACTGAAAGATGTTGCTAGCCAGCACCCTTCCTTGGAAGTGCTT
Organism: Sarcoramphus papa; assembly: GCA_037962945.1. NCBI lineage: Eukaryota > Metazoa > Chordata > Aves > Accipitriformes > Cathartidae > Sarcoramphus > Sarcoramphus papa. Next base: position 19,792,720 of record CM075588.1, read on the forward strand.
TCACAGGCGCAGTAACACTGGGGCTTTGCGCTTCTCTAGCCATCAAAAATCACTGTCATTCTCTTTCCGTCTCGTAGACACGAGCTGAGAGATTGCAAACGTCGAGCAATTGCTCAGAGATGAAAAGTGCCAGCACTGAAAGCTCTTGCTAGCCAGCACCCTTCCTTGGAAGTGCTTTTGTAGCCCTAAGAACACTGGGGCTCTGGGCTTCTCTAGCCACCTAATCTTCTGCTCATCCTCTCTCGTACTCTAACGAGAGCTCAGGTGAGAAATTGCAAACGTCGAGCAATTGCTCAGAGATGAAAAGTGCCAGCACTGAAAGCTCTTGCTAGCCAGCACCCTTCCTTGGAAGCGCTTTCACAGGCGCGTTAACACTGGGGCTCTGCGCTTCTCTAGCCACCAAACGTCACGGTCATTCTCTTTCCATCTCGTAGACACGAGCTGAGAGATTGCAAACGTCGAGCAATTGCTCAGAGATGAAAAGTGCCAGCACTGAAAGCTCTTGCTAGCCAGCACCCTTCCTTGGAAACGCTCTTGTAGCCCTTAGAACACAGGGGCTCTGGGCTTCTCTACCCACCTAATCCTCTGCTCATCCTCTCGCGCACTCTAAAGAGAGCTCAGGTGAGAAATTGCAAAGGTCGAGCAATTGCTCAGAGATGAAAAGTGCCAGCACTGAAAGCTGTTGCTAGCCAGCACCCTTCCTTGGAAGCGCTTTCACAGGCGCAGCAACACTGGGGCTTTGCGCTTCTCTAGCCACCAAATGTCACGGTCATTCTCTTTCCATCTCGTAGACACGAGCTGAGAGATTGCAAACGTCGAGCAATTGCTCAGAGATGAAAAGTGCCAGCACTGAAAGCTCTTGCTAGCCAGCACCCTTCCTTGGAAGCGCTTTTGTAGCCCTTAGAACACTGGGGCTCTGGGCTTCTCTAGCCACCTAATCTTCTGCTCATCCTCTCGCGCACTCTAAAGAGAGCTCAGGTGAGAAATTGCAAAGGTCGAGCAATTGCTCAGAGATGAAAAGTGCCAGCACTGAAAGCTGTTGCTAGCCAGCACCCTTCCTTGGAAGCGCTTTCACAGGCGCAGCAACACTGGGGCTTTGCGCTTCTCTACCCACCAAACGTCACGGTCACTATCTCTCCGTCTCGTAGAAACGAGCTGAGAAATTGCAAACGTCGAGCAATTGCTCAGAGATGAAAAGTGCCAGCACTGAAAGCTCTTGCTAGCCAGCACCCTTCCTTGGAAACGCTCTTGTAGGCCTAAGAACACTGGGGCTCTGGGCTTCTCTAGCCACCTAATCTTCTGCTCATCCTCTCGCGCACTCTAAAGAGAGCTCAGGTGAGAAATTGCAAAGGTCGAGCAATTGCTCAGAGATGAAAAGTGCCAGCACTGAAAGCTGTTGCTAGCCAGCACCCTTCCTTGGAAGCGCTTTCACAGGCGCAGCAACACTGGGGCTTTGCGCTTCTCTAGCCACCAAACGTCACGGTCACTATCTCTCCGTCTCGTAGACACGAGCTGAGAAATTGCAAACGTCGAGCAATTGCTCAGAGATGAAAAGTGCCAGCACTGAAAGCTGTTGCTAGCCAGCACCCTTCCTTGGAAGCGCTTTCACAGGCGCAGTAACACTGGGGCTTTGCGCTTCTCTAGCCACCAAACGTCACGGTCACTATCTCTCCGTCTCGTAGACACGAGCTGAGAGATTGCAAACGTCGAGCAATTGCTCAGAGATGAAAAGTGCCAGCACTGAAAGCTCTTGCTAGCCAGCACCCTTCCTTGGAAGCGCTTTCACAGGCGCAGCAACACTGGGGCTTTGCGCTTCTCTAGCCACCAAACGTCACGGTCATTCTCTTTCCATCTCGTAGACACGACCTGAGAGATTGCAAACGTTGAGCAATTGCTCAGAGATGAAAAGTGCCAGCACTGAAAGCTCTTGCTAGCCAGCACCCTTCCTTGGAAGCGCTTTTGTAGGCCTAAGAACAGTGGGGCTCTGGGCTTCTCTAGCCACCTAATCTTCTGCTCATCCTCTCGCGCACTCTAAAGAGAGCTCAGGTGAGAAATTGCAAACGTCGAGCAATTGCTCAGAGATGAAAAGTGCCAGCACTGAAAGCTGTTGCTAGCCAGCCCCCTTCCTTGGAAGCGCTTTCACAGGCGCAGCAACACTGGGGCTTTGCGCTTCTCTAGCCACCAAACGTCACGGTCACTATCTCTCCGTCTCGTAGACACGAGCTGAGAAATTGCAAACGTCGAGCAATTGCTCAGAGATGAAAAGTGCCAGCACTGAAAGCTCTTGCTAGCCAGCACCCTTCCTTGGAAACGCTCTTGTAGCCCTTAGAACACTGGGGCTCTGTGCTTCTCTAGCCACCTAATCTTCTGCTCATCCTCTCGCGCACTCTAAAGAGAGCTCAGGTGAGAAATTGCAAACGTCGAGCAATTGCTCAGAGATGAAAAGTGCCAGCACTGAAAGCTGTTGCTAGCCAGCACCCTTCCTTGGAAGCGCTTTCACAGGCGCAGCAACACTGGGGCTTTGCGCTTCTCTAGCCACCAAACGTCACGGTCACTATCTCTCCGTCTCGTAGACACGAGCTGAGAAATTGCAAAGGTCGAGCAATTGCTCAGAGATGAAAAGTGCCAGCACTGAAAGCTGTTGCTAGCCAGCACCCTTCCTTGGAAGCGCTTTTGTAGCCCTTAGAACACTGGGGCTCTGGGCTTCTCTAGCCACCTAATCTTCTGCTCATCCTCTCGCGCACTCTAAAGAGAGCTCAGGTGAGAAATTGCAAAGGTCGAGCAATTGCTCAGAGATGAAAAGTGCCAGCACTGAAAGCTGTTGCTAGCCAGCACCCTTCCTTGGAAGTGCTTTCAGAGGCGCAGCAACACTGGGGCTTTGCGCTTCTCTAGCCACCAAACGTCACGGTCATTCTCTTTCAATCTCGTAGACACGAGCTGAGAAATTGCAAACGTCGAGCAATTGCTCAGAGATGAAAAGTGCCAGCACTGAAAGCTGTTGCTAGCCGGCACCCTTCCTTGGAAGCGCTCTTGTAGCCCTTAGAACACTGGGGTTCTGGGCTTCTGTAGCCACCTAATCTTCTGCTCATCCTCTCTCGTACTCTAAAGAGAGCTCAGGTGAGAAATTGCAAAGGTCGAGCAATTGCTCAGAGATGAAAAGTGCCAGCACTGAAAGCTGTTGCTAGCCAGCACCCTTCCTTGGAAGCGCTTTCACAGGCGCAGCAACACTGGGGCTTTGCACTTCTCTAGCCACCAAACGTCACAGTCATTCTCTTTCCATCTCGTAGACACGAGCTGAGAAATTGCAAACGTCGCGCAATTGCTCAGAGATGAAAAGTGCCAGCACTGAATGCTGTTGCTAGCCAGCACCCTTCCTTGGAAGTGCTTTTGTAGGCCTAAGAACACTGGGGCTCTGGGCTTCTCTAGCCACCTAATCTTCTGCTCATCCTCTCGTGCACTCTAAAGAGAGCTCAGGTGAGAAATTGCAAACGTCGAGCAATTGCTCAGAGATGAAAAGTGCCAGCACTGAAAGCTCTTGCTAGCCAGCACCCTTCCTTGGAAGCGCTTTCACAGGCGCAGCAACACTGGGGCTTTGCGCTTCTCTAGCCACCAAACGTCACGGTCACTATCTCTCCGTCTCGTAGAAACGAACTGAGAGACTGCAAACATCCAGCAATTGTTCAGAGATGAAAAGTGCCAGCACTGAAAGCTGTTGCTAGCCAGCACCCTTCCTTGGAAGTGCTTTTGTAGGCCTAAGAACACTGGGGCTCTGGGCTTCTCTAGCCACCTAATCTTCTGCTCATCCTCTCGCGCAGTCTAAAGAGAGCTCAGGTGAGAAATTGCAAACGTCGAGCAATTGCTCAGAGATGAAAAGTGCCAGCACTGAAAGCTGTTGCTAGGCAGCACCCTTCCTTGGAAGCGCTTTCACAGGCGCAGCAACACTGGGGCTTTGCGCTTCTCTAGCCACCAAACGTCACGGTCATTCTCTTTCCATCTCGTAGACACGAGCTGAGAAATTGCAAACGTCGAGCAATTGCTCAGAGATGAAAAGTGCCAGCACTGAAAGCTGTTGCTAGCCGGCACCCTTCCTTGGAAGCGCTCTTGTAGCCCTTAGAACACTGGGGCTCTTGGCTTCTCTAGCCACCTAATCTTCTGCTCATCCTCTCGCGCACTCTAAAGAGAGCTCAGGTGAGAAATTGCAAACGTCGAGCAATTGCTCAGAGATGAAAAGTGCCAGCACTGAAAGCTCTTGCTAGCCAGCCCCCTTCCTTGGAAGCGCTTTCACAGGCGCAGTAACACTGGGGCTTTGCGCTTCTCTAGCCACCAAACGTCACGGTCACTATCTCTCCGTCTCGTAGACACGAACTGAGAGACTGCAAACATCCAGCAATTGTTCAGAGATGAAAAGTGCCAGCACTGAAAGCTGTTGCTAGCCAGCACCCTTCCTTGGAAGCGCTTTCACAGGCACAGCAACACTGGGGCTTTGCGCTTCTCTACCCACCAAACGTCACGGTCATTCTCTTTCCATCTCGTAGACACGAGCTGAGAAATTGCAAACGTCGAGCAATTGCTCAGAGATGAAAAGTGCCAGCACTGAAAGCTCTTGCTAGCCAGCACCCTTCCTTGGAAGTGCTTTTGTAGGCCTAAGAACACTGGGGCTCTGGGCTTCTCTAGCCACCTAATCTTCTGCTCATCCTCTCTCGTACTCTAACGAGAGCTCAGGTGAGAAATTGCAAACGTCGAGCAATTGCTCAGAGATGAAAAGTGCCAGCACTGAAAGCTGTTGCTAGCCAGCACCCTTCCTTGGAAGCGCTTTCACAGGCGCATTAACACTGGGGCTCTGCGCTTCTCTAGCCACCAAACGTCACGGTCATTCTCTTTCCATCTCGTAGACACGAGCTGAGAGATTGCAAACGTCGAGCAATTGCTCAGAGATGAAAAGTGCCAGCACTGAAAGCTCTTGCTAGCCAGCACCCTTCCTTGGAAACGCTCTTGTAGCCCTTAGAACACAGGGGCTCTGGGCTTCTCTACCCACCTAATCTTCTGCTCATCCTCTCGCGCACTCTAAAGAGAGCTCAGGTGAGAAATTGCAAAGGTCGAGCAATTGCTCAGAGATGAAAAGTGCCAGCACTGAAAGCTGTTGCTAGCCAGCACCCTTCCTTGGAAGCGCTTTCACAGGCGCAGCAACACTAGGGCTTTGCGCTTCTCTACCCACCAAACGTCACGGTCACTATCTCTCCGTCTCGTAGACACGAGCTGAGAGATTGCAAACGTCCAGCAATTGCTCAGAGATGAAAAGTGCCAGCACTGAAAGCTCTTGCTAGCCGGCACCCTTCCTTGGAAGTGCTTTTGTAGGCCTAAGAACACTGGGGCTCTGGGCTTCTCTAGCCACCTAATCTTCTGCTCATCCTCTCGCGCACTCTAAAGAGAGCTCAGGTGAGAAATTGCAAAGGTCGAGCAATTGCTCAGAGATGAAAAGTGCCAGCACTGAAAGCTGTTGCTAGCCAGCACCCTTCCTTGGAAGCGCTTTCACAGGCGCAGCAACACTGGGGCTTTGCGCTTCTCTAGCCACCAAATGTCACGGTCATTCTCTTTCCATCTCGTAGACACGAGCTGAGAAATTGCAAACGTCGAGCAATTGCTCAGAGATGAAAAGTGCCAGCACTGAATGCTCTTGCTAGCCAGCACCCTTCCTTGGAAGTGCTTTTGTAGGCCTAAGAACACTGGGGCTCTGGGCTTCTCTAGCCAGCTAATCTTCTGCTCATCCTCTCGTGAACTCTAAAGAGAGCTCAGGTGAGAAATTGCAAACGTCGAGCAATTGCTCAGAGATGAAAAGTGCCAGCACTGAAAGCTCTTGCTAGCCAGCACCCTTCCTTGGAAGCGCTTTCACAGGCGCAGTAACACTGGGGCTTTGCGCTTCCCTAGCCACCAAACGTCACGGTCACTATCTCTCCGTCTCGTAGACACGAACTGAGAGACTGCAAACATCCAGCAATTGTTCAGAGATGAAAAGTGCCAGCACTGAAAGCTCTTGCTAGCCAGCACCCTTCCTTGGAAGTGCTTTTGTAGGCCGAAGAACACTGGGGCTCTGGGCTTCTCTAGCCACCTAATCTTCTGCTCATCCTCTCGCGCAGTCTAAAGAGAGCTCAGGTGAGAAATTGCAAACGTCGAGCAATTGCTCAGAGATGAAAAGTGCCAGCACTGAAAGCTGTTGCTAGCCAGCCCCCTTCCTTGGAAGCGCTTTCACAGGCGCAGCAACACTGGGGCTTTGCGTTTCTCTAGCCACCAAACGTCACGGTCACTATCTCTCCGTCTCGTAGACACGAGCTGAGAAATTGCAAAGGTCGAGCAATTGCTCAGAGATGAAAAGTGCCAGCACTGAAAGCTGTTGCTAGCCAGCACCCTTCCTTGGAAACGCTCTTGTAGCCCTTAGAACACTGGGGCTCTGGGCTTCTCTAGCCACCTAATCTTCTGCTCATCCTCTCGCGCACTCTAAAGAGAGCTCAGGTGAGAAATTGCAAACGTCGAGCAATTGCTCAGAGATGAAAAGTGCCAGCACTGAAAGCTGTTGCTAGCCAGCACCCTTCCTTGGAAGCGCTTTTGTAGCCCTAAGAACACTGGGGCTCTGGGCTTCTGTAGCCACCTAATCTTCTGCTCATCCTCTCTCGTACTCTAAAGAGAGCTCAGGTGAGAAATTGCAAACGTCGAGCAATTGCTCAGAGATGAAAAGTGCCAGCACTGAAAGCTGTTGCTAGCCAGCACCCTTCCTTGGAAGCGCTTTCACAGGCGCAGCAACACTGGGGCTTTGCGCTTCTCTAGCCACCAAACGTCACGGTCATTCTCTTTCCATCTCGTAGACACGAGCTGAGAAATTGCAAACGTCGAGCAATTGCTCAGAGATGAAAAGTGCCAGCACTGAAAGCTGTTGCTAGCCGGCACCCTTCCTTGGAAGCGCTCTTGTAGCCCTTAGAACACTGGGGCTCTTGGCTTCTCTAGCCACCTAATCTTCTGCTCATCCTCTCGCGCACTCTAAAGAGAGCTCAGGTGAGAAATTGCAAACGTCGAGCAATTGCTCAGAGATGAAAAGTGCCAGCACTGAAAGCTCTTGCTAGCCAGCCCCCTTCCTTGGAAGCGCTTTCACAGGCGCAGTAACACTGGGGCTTTGCGCTTCTCTAGCCACCAAATGTCACGGTCACTATCTCTCCGTCTCGTAGACACGAACTGAGAGACTGCAAACATCCAGCAATTGTTCAGAGATGAAAAGTGCCAGCACTGAAAGCTGTTGCTAGCCAGCACCCTTCCTTGGAAGCGCTTTCACAGGCACAGCAACACTGGGGCTTTGCGCTTCTCTACCCACCAAACGTCACGGTCATTCTCTTTCCATCTCGTAGACACGAGCTGAGAAATTGCAAAGGTCGAGCAATTGCTCAGAGATGAAAAGTGCCAGCACTGAAAGCTCTTGCTAGCCGGCACCCTTCCTTGGAAGTGCTTTTGTAGGCCTAAGAACACTGGGGCTCTGGGCTTCTCTAGCCACCTAATCTTCTGCTCATCCTCTCGCGCACTCTAAAGAGAGCTCAGGTGAGAAATTGCAAACGTCGAGCAATTGCTCAGAGATGAAAAGTGCCAGCACTGAAAGCTCTTGCTAGCCAGCACCCTTCCTTGGAAGCGCTTTCACAGGCGCAGTAACACTGGGGCTTTGCGCTTCTCTAGCCACCAAACGTCACGGTCACTATCTCTCCGTCTCGTAGACACGAACTGAGAGACTGCAAACATCCAGCAATTGTTCAGAGATGAAAAGTGCCAGCACTGAAAGCTGTTGCTAGCCAGCACCCTTCCTTGGAAGTGCTTTTGTAGGCCTAAGAACACTGGGGCTCTGGGCTTCTCTAGCCACCTAATCTTCTGCTCATCCTCTCGCGCAGTCTAAAGAGAGCTCAGGTGAGAAATTGCAAACGTCGAGCAATTGCTCAGAGATGAAAAGTGCCAGCACTGAAAGCTGTTGCTAGCCAGCACCCTTCCTTGGAAGCGCTTTCACAGGCGCAGCAACACTGGGGCTTTGCGCTTCTCTAGCCACCAAACGTCACGGTCACTATCTCTCCGTCTCGTAGACACGAGCTGAGAAATTGCAAAGGTCGAGCAATTGCTCAGAGATGAAAAGTGCCAGCACTGAAAGCTGTTGCTAGCCAGCACCCTTCCTTGGAAACGCTCTTGTAGCCCTTAGAACACTGGGGCTCTGGGCTTCTCTAGCCACCTAATCTTCTGCTCATCCTCTCGCGCACTCTAAAGAGAGCTCAGGTGAGAAATTGCAAAGGTCGAGCAATTGCTCAGAGATGAAAAGTGCCAGCACTGAAAGCTGTTGCTAGCCAGCACCCTTCCTTGGAAGCGCTTTCACAGGCGCAGCAACACTGGGGCTTTGCGCTTCTCTAGCCACCAAACGTCACGGTCATTCTCTTTCCATCTCGTAGACACGAGCTGAGAAATTGCAAACGTCGAGCAATTGCTCAGAGATGAAAAGTGCCAGCACTGAAAGCTGTTGCTAGCCGGCACCCTTCCTTGGAAGCGCTCTTGTAGCCCTTAGAACACTGGGGCTCTTGGCTTCTCTAGCCACCTAATCTTCTGCTCATCCTCTCGCGCACTCTAAAGAGAGCTCAGGTGAGAAATTGCAAACGTCGAGCAATTGCTCAGAGATGAAAAGTGCCAGCACTGAAAGCTCTTGCTAGCCAGCACCCTTCCTTGGAAGCGCTTTCACAGGCGCAGTAACACTGGGGCTTTGCGCTTCTCTAGCCACCAAACGTCACGGTCACTATCTCTCCGTCTCGTAGACACGAACTGAGAGACTGCAAACATCCAGCAATTGTTCAGAGATGAAAAGTGCCAGCACTGAAAGCTCTTGCTAGCCAGCACTCTTCCTTGGAAGCGCTTTCACAGGCACAGCAACACTGGGGCTTTGCGCTTCTCTACCCACCAAACGTCACGGTCATTCTCTTTCCATCTCGTAGACACGAGCTGAGAAATTGCAAACGTCGAGCAATTGCTCAGAGATGAAAAGTGCCAGCACTGAAAGCTCTTGCTAGCCAGCACCCTTCCTTGGAAGTGCTTTTGTAGGCCTAAGAACACTGGGGCTCTGGGCTTCTCTAGCCACCTAATCTTCTGCTCATCCTCTCTCGTACTCTAACGAGAGCTCAGGTGAGAAATTGCAAAGGTCGAGCAATTGCTCAGAGATGAAAAGTGCCAGCACTGAAAGCTGTTGCTAGCCAGCACCCTTCCTTGGAAGCGCTTTCACAGGCGCAGCAACACTGGGGCTTTGCGCTTCTCTACCCACCAAACGTCACGGTCACTATCTCTCCGTCTCGTAGACACGAGCTGAGAGATTGCAAACGTCGAGCAATTGCTCAGAGATGAAAAGTGCCAGCACTGAAAGCTCTTGCTAGCCAGCACCTTTCCTTGGAAGCGCTTTTGTAGCCCTAAGAACAGTGGGGCTCTGGGCTTCTCTAGCCACCTAATCTTCTGCTCATCCTCTCGCGCACTCTAAAGAGAGCTCAGGTGAGAAATTGCAAACGTCGAGCAATTGCTCAGAGATGAAAAGTGCCAGCACTGAAAGCTCTTGCTAGCCAGCACCTTTCCTTGGAAGCGCTTTTGTAGCCCTAAGAACAGTGGGGCTCTGGGCTTCTCTAGCCACCTAATCTTCTGCTCATCCTCTCGCGCACTCTAAAGAGAGCTCAGGTGAGAAATTGTAAAGGTCGAGCAATTGCTCAGAGATGAAAAGTGCCAGCACTGAAAGCTGTTGCTAGCCAGCACCCTTCCTTGGAAGCGCTTTCACAGGCGCAGCAACACTAGGGCTTTGCGCTTCTCTACCCACCAAACGTCACGGTCACTATCTCTCCGTCTCGTAGACACGAGCTGAGAGATTGCAAACGTCCAGCAATTGCTCAGAGATGAAAAGTGCCAGCACTGAAAGCTCTTGCTAGCCGGCACCCTTCCTTGGAAGTGCTTTTGTAGGCCTAAGAACACTGGGGCTCTGGGCTTCTCTAGCCACCTAATCTTCTGCTCATCCTCTCGCGCACTCTAAAGAGAGCTCAGGTGAGAAATTGCAAAGGTCGAGCAATTGCTCAGAGATGAAAAGTGCCAGCACTGAAAGCTGTTGCTAGCCAGCACCCTTCCTTGGAAGCGCTTTCACAGGCGCAGCAACACTGGGGCTTTGCGCTTCTCTAGCCACCAAACGTCACGGTCATTCTCTTTCCATATCGTAGACACGAGCTGAGAAATTGCAAACGTCGAGCAATTGCTCAGAGATGAAAAGTGCCAGCACTGAATGCTCTTGCTAGCCAGCACCCTTCCTTGGAAGTGCTTTTGTAGGCCTAAGAACACTGGGGCTCTGGGCTTCTCTAGCCACCTAATCTTCTGCTCATCCTCTCGTGAACTCTAAAGAGAGCTCAGGTGAGAAATTGCAAACGTCGAGCAATTGCTCAGAGATGAAAAGTGCCAGCACTGAAAGCTCTTGCTAGGCAGCACCCTTCCTTGGAAGCGCTTTCACAGGCGCAGTAACACTGGGGCTTTGCGCTTCTCTACCCACCAAACGTCACGGTCACTATCTCTCCGTCTCGTAGACACGAACTGAGAGACTGCAAACATCCAGCAATTGTTCAGAGATGAAAAGTGCCAGCACTGAAAGCTCTTGCTAGCCAGCACCCTTCCTTGGAAGTGCTTTTGTAGGCCGAAGAACACTGGGGCTCTGGGCTTCTCTAGCCACCTAATCTTCTGCTCATCCTCTCGCGCACTCTAAAGAGAGCTCAGGTGAGAAAATGCAAAGGTCGAGCAATTGCTCAGAGATGAAAAGTGCCAGCACTGAAAGCTGTTGCTAGCCAGCCCCCTTCCTTGGAAGCGCTTTCACAGGCGCAGCAACACTGGGGCTTTGCGTTTCTCTAGCCACCAAACGTCACGGTCACTATCTCTCCGTCTCGTAGACACGAGCTGAGAAATTGCAAAGGTCGAGCAATTGCTCAGAGATGAAAAGTGCCAGCACTGAAAGCTGTTGCTAGCCAGCACCCTTCCTTGGAAACGCTCTTGTAGCCCTTAGAACACTGGGGCTCTGGGCTTCTCTAGCCACCTAATCTTCTGCTCATCCTCTCGCGCACTCTAAAGAGAGCTCAGGTGAGAAATTGCAAACGTCGAGCAATTGCTCAGAGATGAAAAGTGCCAGCACTGAAAGCTGTTGCTAGCCAGCACCCTTCCTTGGAAGCGCTTTTGTAGCCCTAAGAACACTGGGGCTCTGGGCTTCTGTAGCCACCTAATCTTCTGCTCATCCTCTCTCGTACTCTAAAGAGAGCTCAGGTGAGAAATTGCAAAGGTCGAGCAATTGCTCAGAGATGAAAAGTGCCAGCACTGAAAGCTGTTGCTAGCCAGCACCCTTCCTTGGAAGCGCTTTCACAGGCGCAGCAACACTGGGGCTTTGCGCTTCTCTAGCCACCAAACGTCACGGTCATTCTCTTTCCATCTCGTAGACACGAGCTGAGAAATTGCAAACGTCGAGCAATTGCTCAGAGATGAAAAGTGCCAGCACTGAAAGCTGTTGCTAGCCGGCACCCTTCCTTGGAAGCGCTCTTGTAGCCCTTAGAACACTGGGGCTCTTGGCTTCTCTAGCCACCTAATCTTCTGCTCATCCTCTCGCGCACTCTAAAGAGAGCTCAGGTGAGAAATTGCAAACGTCGAGCAATTGCTCAGAGATGAAAAGTGCCAGCACTGAAAGCTCTTGCTAGCCAGCACCCTTCCTTGGAAGCGCTTTCACAGGCGCAGTAACACTGGGGCTTTGCGCTTCTCTAGCCACCAAATGTCACGGTCACTATCTCTCCGTCTCGTAGACACGAACAGAGAGACTGCAAACATCCAGCAATTGTTCAGAGATGAAAAGTGCCAGCACTGAAAGCTGTTGCTAGCCAGCACCCTTCCTTGGAAGCGCTTTCACAGGCACAGCAACACTGGGGCTTTGCGCTTCTCTACCCACCAAACGTCACGGTCATTCTCTTTCCATCTCGTAGACACGAGCTGAGAAATTGCAAAGGTCGAGCAATTGCTCAGAGATGAAAAGTGCCAGCACTGAAAGCTCTTGCTAGCCGGCACCCTTCCTTGGAAGTGCTTTTGTAGGCCTAAGAACACTGGGGCTCTGGGCTTCTCTAGCCACCTAATCTTCTGCTCATCCTCTCGTGCACTCTAAAGAGAGCTCAGGTGAGAAATTGCAAACGTCGAGCAATTGCTCAGAGATGAAAAGTGCCAGCACTGAAAGCTCTTGCTAGCCAGCACCCTTCCTTGGAAGTGCTTTTGTAGCCCTAAGAACACTGGGGCTCTGGGCTTCTCTAGCCACCTAATCTTCTGCTCATCCTCTCTCGTACTCTAACGAGAGCTCAGGTGAGAAATTGCAAACGTCGAGCAATTGCTCAGAGATGAAAAGTGCCAGCACTGAAAGCTGTTGCTAGCCAGCACCCTTCCTTGGAAGCGCTTTCACAGGCGCATTAACACTGGGGCTCTGCGCTTCTCTAGCCACCAAACGTCACGGTCATTCTCTTTCCATCTCGTAGACACGAGCTGAGAGATTGCAAACGTCGAGCAATTGCTCAGAGATGAAAAGTGCCAGCACTGAAAGCTCTTGCTAGCCAGCACCCTTCCTTGGAAACGCTCTTGTAGCCCTTAGAACACAGGGGCTCTGGGCTTCTCTACCCACCTAATCTTCTGCTCATCCTCTCGCGCACTCTAAAGAGAGCTCAGGTGAGAAATTGCAAAGGTCGAGCAATTGCTCAGAGATGAAAAGTGCCAGCACTGAAAGCTCTTGCTAGCCAGCACCCTTCCTTGGAAGCGCTTTCACAGGCGCAGCAACACTGGGGCTTTGCGCTTCTCTAGCCACCAAACGTCACGGTCATTCTCTTTCCGTCTCGTAGACACGAGCTGAGAAATTGCAAAGGTCGAGCAATTGCTCAGAGATGAAAAGTGCCAGCACTGAAAGCTCTTGCTAGCCAGCACCCTTCCTTGGAAGCGCTTTTGTAGGCCTAAGAACACTGGGGCTCTGGGCTTCTCTAGCCACCTAATCTTCTGCTCATCCTCTCGCGCACTCTAAAGAGAGCTCAGGTGAGAAATTGCAAACGTCGAGCAATTGCTCAGAGATGAAAAGTGCCAGCACTGAAAGCTCTTGCTAGCCAGCACCTTTCCTTGGAAGCGCTTTTGTAGCCCTAAGAACAGTGGGGCTCTGGGCTTCTCTAGCCACCTAATCTTCTGCTCATCCTCTCGCGCACTCTAAAGAGAGCTCAGGTGAGAAATTGTAAAGGTCGAGCAATTGCTCAGAGATGAAAAGTGCCAGCACTGAAAGCTGTTGCTAGCCAGCACCCTTCCTTGGAAGCGCTTTCACAGGCGCAGCAACACTAGGGCTTTGCGCTTCTCTAGCCACCAAACGTCACGGTCACTATCTCTCTGTCTCGTAGACACGAGCTGAGAGATTGCAAACGTCGAGCAATTGCTCAGAGATGAAAAGTGCCAGCACTGAAAGCTCTTGCTAGCCGGCACCCTTCCTTGGAAGTGCTTTTGTAGGCCTAAGAACACTGGGGCTCTGTGCTTCTCTAGCCACCTAATCTTCTGCTCATCCTCTCGCGCACTCTAAAGAGAGCTCAGGTGAGAAATTGCAAAGGTCGAGCAATTGCTCAGAGATGAAAAGTGCCAGCACTGAAAGCTGTTGCTAGCCAGCACCCTTCCTTGGAAGCGCTTTCACAGGCGCAGCAACACTGGGGCTTTGCGCTTCTCTAGCCACCAAACGTCACGGTCAGTCTCTTTCCATCTCGTAGACACGAGCTGAGAAATTGCAAACGTCGAGCAATTGCTCAGAGATGAAAAGTGCCAGCACTGAATGCTCTTGCTAGCCAGCACCCTTCCTTGGAAGTGCTTTTGTAGGCCTAAGAAGACTGGGGCTCTGGGCTTCTCTAGCCACCTAATCTTCTGCTCATCCTCTCGCGCACTCTAAAGAGAGCTCAGGTGAGAAATTGCAAACGTCGAGCAATTGCTCAGAGATGAAAAGTGCCAGCACTGAAAGCTCTTGCTAGCCAGCACCCTTCCTTGGAAGCGCTTTCACAGGCGCAGTAACACTGGGGCTTTGCGCTTCCCTAGCCACCAAACGTCACGGTCACTATCTCTCCGTCTCGTAGACACGAACTGAGAGACTGCAAACATCCAGCAATTGTTCAGAGATGAAAAGTGCCAGCACTGAAAGCTCTTGCTAGCCAGCACCCTTCCTTGGAAGTGCTTTTGTAGGCCGAAGAACACTGGGGCTCTGGGCTTCTCCAGCCACCTAATCTTCTGCTCATCCTCTCGCGCACTCTAAAGAGAGCTCAGGTGAGAAATTGCAAACGTCGAGCAATTGCTCAGAGATGAAAAGTGCCAGCACTGAAAGCTGTTGCTAGCCAGCACCCTTCCTTGGAAGCGCTTTCACAGGCGCAGCAACACTGGGGCTTTGCGTTTCTCTAGCCACCAAACGTCACGGTCACTATCTCTCCGTCTCGTAGACACGAGCTGAGAAATTGCAAAGGTCGAGCAATTGCTCAGAGATGAAAAGTGCCAGCACTGAAAGCTGTTGCTAGCCAGCACCCTTCCTTGGAAACGCTCTTGTAGCCCTTAGAACAGTGGGGCTCTGGGCTTCTCTAGCCACCTAATCTTCTGCTCATCCTCTCGCGCACTCTAAAGAGAGCTCAGGTGAGAAATTGCAAACGTCGAGCAATTGCTCAGAGATGAAAAGTGCCAGCACTGAAAGCTGTTGCTAGCCAGCACCCTTCCTTGGAAGCGCTTTTGTAGCCCTAAGAACACTGGGGCTCTGGGCTTCTGTAGCCACCTAATCTTCTGCTCATCCTCTCTCGTACTCTAAAGAGAGCTCAGGTGAGAAATTGCAAAGGTCGAGCAATTGCTCAGAGATGAAAAGTGCCAGCACTGAAAGCTGTTGCTAGCCAGCACCCTTCCTTGGAAGCGCTTTCACAGGCGCAGCAACACTGGGGCTTTGCGCTTCTCTAGCCACCAAACGTCACGGTCATTCTCTTTCCATCTCGTAGACACGAGCTGAGAAATTGCAAACGTCGAGCAATTGCTCAGAGATGAAAAGTGCCAGCACTGAAAGCTGTTGCTAGCCGGCACCCTTCCTTGGAAGCGCTCTTGTAGCCCTTAGAACAGTGGGGCTCTGGGCTTCTCTAGCCACCTAATCTTCTGCTCATCCTCTCGCGCACTCTAAAGAGAGCTCAGGTGAGAAATTGCAAACGTCGAGCAATTGCTCAGAGATGAAAAGTGCCAGCACTGAAAGCTCTTGCTAGCCAGCCCCCTTCCTTGGAAGCGCTTTCACAGGCGCAGTAACACTGGGGCTTTGCGCTTCTCTAGCCACCAAATGTCACGGTCACTATCTCTCCGTCTCGTAGACACGAACAGAGAGACTGCAAACATCCAGCAATTGTTCAGAGATGAAAAGTGCCAGCACTGAAAGCTCTTGCTAGCCAGCACCCTTCCTTGGAAGCGCTTTCACAGGCACAGCAACACTGGGGCTTTGCGCTTCTCTACCCACCAAACGTCACGGTCATTCTCTTTCCATCTCGTAGACACGAGCTGAGAAATTGCAAACGTCGAGCAATTGCTCAGAGATGAAAAGTGCCAGCACTGAAAGCTCTTGCTAGCCAGCACCCTTCCTTGGAAGTGCTTTTGTAGGCCTAAGAACACTGGGGCTCTGGGCTTCTCTAGCCACCTAATCTTCTGCTCATCCTCTCTCGTACTCTAACGAGAGCTCAGGTGAGAAATTGCAAAGGTCGAGCAATTGCTCAGAGATGAAAAGTGCCAGCACTGAAAGCTCTTGCTAGCCAGCACCCTTCCTTGGAAGCGCTTTCACAGGCGCATTAACACTGGGGCTCTGCGCTTCTCTAGCCACCAAACGTCACGGTCATTCTCTTTCCATCTCGTAGACACGAGCTGAGAGATTGCAAACGTCGAGCAATTGCTCAGAGATGAAAAGTGCCAGCACTGAAAGCTGTTGCTAGCCAGCACCCTTCCTTGGAAACGCTCTTGTAGCCCTTAGAACACAGGGGCTCTGGGCTTCTCTACCCACCTAATCTTCTGCTCATCCTCTCGCGCACTCTAAAGAGAGCTCAGGTGAGAAATTGCAAAGGTCGAGCAATTGCTCAGAGATGAAAAGTGCCAGCACTAAAAGCTCTTGCTAGCCAGCACCCTTCCTTGGAAGCGCTTTCACAGGCGCAGCAACACTGGGGCTTTGCGCTTCTCTAGCCACCAAATGTCACGGTCATTCTCTTTCCGTCTCGTAGACACGAGCTGAGAAATTGCAAAGGTCGAGCAATTGCTCAGAGATGAAAAGTGCCAGCACTGAAAGCTCTTGCTAGCCAGCACCCTTCCTTGGAAGCGCTTTTGTAGGCCTAAGAACACTGGGGCTCTGGGCTTCTCTAGCCACCTCATCTTCTGCTCATCCTCTCGCGCACTCTAAAGAGAGCTCAGGTGAGAAATTGCAAACGTCGAGCAATTGCTCAGAGATGAAAAGTGCCAGCACTGAAAGCTCTTGCTAGCCAGCACCTTTCCTTGGAAGCGCTTTTGTAGCCCTAAGAACACTGGGGTTCTGGGCTTCTCTACCCACCTAATCTTCTGCTCATCCTCTCGCGCACTCTAAAGAGAGCTCAGGTGAGAAATTGTAAAGGTCGAGCAATTGCTCAGAGATGAAAAGTGCCAGCACTGAAAGCTGTTGCTAGCCAGCACCCTTCCTTGGAAGCGCTTTCACAGGCGCAGCAACACTAGGGCTTTGCGCTTCTCTACCCACCAAACGTCACGGTCACTATCTCTCCGTCTCGTAGACACGAGCTGAGAGATTGCAAACGTCGCGCAATTGCTCAGAGATGAAAAGTGCCAGCACTGAAAGCTCTTGCTAGCCGGCACCCTTCCTTGGAAGTGCTTTTGTAGGCCTAAGAACAGTGGGGCTCTGGGCTTCTCTAGCCACCTAATCTTCTGCTCATCCTCTCGCGCACTCTAAAGAGAGCTCAGGTGAGAAATTGCAAACGTCGAGCAATTGCTCAGAGATGAAAAGTGCCAGCACTGAATGCTCTTGCTAGCCAGCACCCTTCCTTGGAAGTGCTTTTGTAGGCCTAAGAACACTGGGGCTCTGGGCTTCTCTAGCCACCTAATCTTCTGCTCATCCTCTCGCGCACTCTAAAGAGAGCTCAGGTGAGAAATTGCAACGGTCGAGCAATTGCTCAGAGATGAAAAGTGCCAGCACTGAAAGCTCTTGCTAGCCAGCACCCTTCCTTGGAAGCGCTTTCACAGGCGCAGCAACACTGGGGCTTTGCGCTTCTCTAGCCACCAAACGTCACGGTCACTATCTCTCCGTCTCGTAGACACGAGCTGAGAGATCGCAAACGTCGAGCAATTGCTCAGAGATGAAAAGTGCCAGCACTGAAAGCTGTTGCTAGCCAGCACCCTCCCTTGGAAGTGCTTTTGTAGGCCGAAGAACACTGGGGCTCTGGGCTTCTCTAGCCACCTAATCTTCTGCTCATCCTCTCGCGCACTCTAAAGAGAGCTCAGGTGAGAAATTGCAAAGGTCGAGCAATTGCTCAGAGATGAAAAGTGCCAGCACTGAAAGCTGTTGCTAGCCAGCACCCTTCCTTGGAAGCGCTTTCACAGGCGCAGCAACACTGGGGCTTTGCGCTTCTCTAGCCACCAAACGTCACGGTCACTATCTCTCCGTCTCGTAGACACGAGCTGAGAAATTGCAAAGGTCGAGCAATTGCTCAGAGATGAAAAGTGCCAGCACTGAAAGCTGTTGCTAGCCAGCACCCTTCCTTGGAAGCGCTTTTGTAGGCCTAAGAACAGTGGGGCTCTGGGCTTCTCTAGCCACCTAATCTTCTGCTCATCCTCTCGTGCACTCTAAAGAGAGCTCAGGTGAGAAATTGCAAAGGTCGAGCAATTGCTCAGAGATGAAAAGTGCCAGCACTGAAAGCTGTTGCTAGCCAGCACCCTTCCTTGGAAACGCTCTTGTAGCCCTTAGAACACTGGGGCTCTGGGCTTCTCTAGCCACCTAATCTTCTGCTCATCCTCTCTCGTACTCTAAAGAGAGCTCAGGTGAGAAATTGCAAAGGTCGAGCAATTGCTCAGAGATGAAAAGGGCCAGCACTGAAAGCTGTTGCTAGCCAGCACCCTTCCTTGGAAGCGCTTTCACAGGCGCAGCAACACTGGGGCTTTGCGCTTCTCTAGCCACCAAACGTCACGGTCACTATCTCTCCGTCTCGTAGACACGAACTGAGAGATTGCAAACATCCAGCAATTGTTCAGAGATGAAAAGTGCCAGCACTGAAAGCTCTTGCTAGCCAGCACCCTTCCTTGGAAGTGCTTTTGTAGGCCTAAGAACACTGGGGCTCTGGGCTTCTCTAGCCACCTAATCTTCTGCTCATCCTCTCTCGTACTCTAACGAGAGCTCAGGTGAGAAATTGCAAACGTCGAGCAATTGCTCAGAGATGAAAAGTGCCAGCACTGAAAGCTCTTGCTAGCCAGCACCCTTCCTTGGAAGCGCTTTCACAGGCGCATTAACACTGGGGCTCTGCGCTTCTCTAGCCACCAAACGTCACGGTCATTCTCTTTCCATCTCGTAGACACGAGCTGAGAGTTTGCAAACGTCGAGCAATTGCTCAGAGATGAAAAGTGCCAGCACTGAAAGCTCTTGCTAGCCAGCACCCTTCCTTGGAAACGCTCTTGTAGCCCTTAGAACAGTGGGGCTCTGGGCTTCTCTACCCACCTAATCTTCTGCTCATCCTCTCGCGCACTCTAAAGAGAGCTCAGGTGAGAAATTGCAAACGTCGAGCAATTGCTCAGAGATGAAAAGTGCCAGCACTGAAAGCTCTTGCTAGCCAGCACCCTTCCTTGGAAGCGCTTTCACAGGCGCAGCAACACTGGGGCTTTGCGCTTCTCTAGCCACCAAATGTCACGGTCATTCTCTTTCCGTCTCGTAGACACGAGCTGAGAAATTGCAAAGGTCGAGCAATTGCTCAGAGATGAAAAGTGCCAGCACTGAAAGCTCTTGCTAGCCAGCACCCTTCCTTGGAAGCGCTTTTGTAGGCCTAAGAACACTGGGGCTCTGGGCTTCTCTAGCCACCTAATCTTCTGCTCATCCTCTCGCGCACTCTAAAGAGAGCTCAGGTGAGAAATTGCAAACGTTGAGCAATTGCTCAGAGATGAAAAGTGCCAGCACTGAAAGCTCTTGCTAGCCAGCACCTTTCCTTGGAAGCGCTTTTGTAGGCCTAAGAACACTGGGGCTCTGGGCTTCTCTAGCCACCTAATCTTCTGCTCATCCTCTCGCGCACTCTAAAGAGAGCTCAGGTGAGAAATTGTAAAGGTCGAGCAATTGCTCAGAGATGAAAAGTGCCAGCACTGAAAGCTGTTGCTAGCCAGCACCCTTCCTTGGAAGCGCTTTCACAGGCGCAGCAACACTAGGGCTTTGCGCTTCTCTACCCACCAAACGTCACGGTCACTATCTCTCCGTCTCGTAGACACGAGCTGAGAGATTGCAAACGTCCAGCAATTGCTCAGAGATGAAAAGTGCCAGCACTGAAAGCTCTTGCTAGCCGGCACCCTTCCTTGGAAGTGCTTTTGTAGCCCTTAGAACACTGGGGCTCTGGGCTTCTCTAGCCACCTAATCTTCTGCTCATCCTCTCGCGCACTCTAAAGAGAGCTCAGGTGAGAAATTGCAAACGTCGAGCAATTGCTCAGAGATGAAAAGTGCCAGCACTGAAAGCTGTTGCTAGCCAGCACCCTTCCTTGGAAGCGCTTTCACAGGCGCAGCAACACTGGGGCTTTGCGCTTCTCTACCCACCAAACGTCACGGTCATTCTCTTTCCATCTCGTAGAAATGAGCTGAGAAATTGCAAACGTCGAGCAATTGCTCAGAGATGAAAAGTGCCAGCACTGAAAGCTGTTGCTAGCCAGCACCCTTCCTTGGAAGTGCTTTTGTAGGCCTAAGAACACTGGGGCTCTGGGCTTCTCTAGCCACCTAATCTTCTGCTCATCCTCTCGCGCACTCTAAAGAGAGCTCAGGTGAGAAATTGCAACGGTCGAGCAATTGCTCAGAGATGAAAAGTGCCAGCACTGAAAGCTGTTGCTAGCCAGCACCCTTCCTTGGAAGCGCTTTCACAGGCGCAGCAACACTGGGGCTTTGCGCTTCTCTAGCCACCAAACGTCACGGTCACTATCTCTCCGTCTCGTAGACACGAGCTGAGAGATTGCAAACGTCGAGCAATTGCTCAGAGATGAAAAGTGCCAGCACTGAAAGCTGTTGCTAGCCAGCACCCTCCCTTGGAAGTGCTTTTGTAGGCCGAAGAACACTGGGGCTCTGGGCTTCTCTAGCCACCTAATCTTCTGCTCATCCTCTCGCGCACTCTAAAGAGAGCTCAGGTGAGAAATTGCAAAGGTCGAGCAATTGCTCAGAGATGAAAAGTGCCAGCACTGAAAGCTCTTGCTAGCCAGCACCCTTCCTTGGAAGCGCTTTCACAGGCGCAGTAACACTGGGGCTTTGCGCTTCTCTAGCCACCAAACGTCACGGTCACTATCTCTCCGTCTCGTAGACACGAGCTGAGAAATTGCAAAGGTCGAGCAATTGCTCAGAGATGAAAAGGGCCAGCACTGAAAGCTCTTGCTAGCCAGCACCCTTCCTTGGAAGTGCTTTTGTAGGCCTAAGAAGACTGGGGCTCTGGGCTTCTCTAGCCACCTAATCTTCTGCTCATCCTCTCGCGCACTCTAAAGAGAGCTCAGGTGAGAAATTGCAAACGTCGAGCAATTGCTCAGAGATGAAAAGTGCCAGCACTGAAAGCTCTTGCTAGCCAGCACCCTTCCTTGGAAGCGCTTTTGTAGCCCTAAGAACACTGGGGCTCTGGGCTTCTCTAGCCACCTAATCTTCTGCTCATCCTCTCGCGCACTCTAAAGAGAGCTCAGGTGAGAAATTGCAAAGGTCGAGCAATTGCTCAGAGATGAAAAGGGCCAGCACTGAAAGCTGTTGCTAGCCAGCACCCTTCCTTGGAAGCGCTTTCACAGGCGCAGCAACACTGGGGCTTTGCGCTTCTCTAGCCACCAAACGTCACGGTCACTATCTCTCCGTCTCGTAGACACGAACTGAGAGATTGCAAACATCCAGCAATTGTTCAGAGATGAAAAGTGCCAGCACTGAAAGCTCTTGCTAGCCAGCACCCTTCCTTGGAAGTGCTTTTGTAGGCCTAAGAACACTGGGGCTCTGGGCTTCTCTAGCCACCTAATCTTCTGCTCATCCTCTCGCGCACTCTAAAGAGAGCTCAGGTGAGAAATTGCAAACGTCGAGCAATTGCTCAGAGATGAAAAGTGCCAGCACTGAAAGCTGTTGCTAGCCAGCCCCCTTCCTTGGAAGCGCTTTCACAGGCGCAGCAACACTGGGGCTTTGCGTTTCTCTAGCCACCAAACGTCACGGTCACTATCTCTCCGTCTCGTAGACACGAGCTGAGAAATTGCAAAGGTCGAGCAATTGCTCAGAGATGAAAAGTGCCAGCACTGAAAGCTGTTGCTAGCCAGCACCCTTCCTTGGAAGTGCTTTTGTAGCCCTAAGAACACTGGGCCTCTGGGCTTCTCTAGCCACCTAATCTTCTGCTCATCCTCTCGTGCACTCTAAAGAGAGCTCAGGTGAGAAATTGCAAACGTCGAGCAATTGCTCAGAGATGAAAAGTGCCAGCACTGAAAGCTGTTGCTAGCCAGTACCCTTCCTTGGAAACGCTCTTGTAGCCTTTAGAACACTGGGGCTCTGGGCTTCTCTAGCCACCTAATCTTCTGCTCATCCTCTCGCGCACTCTAAAGAGAGCTCAGGTGGGAAATTGCAAAGGTCGAGCAATTGCTCAGAGATGAAAAGTGCCAGCACTGAAAGCTCTTGCTAGCCAGCACCCTTCCTTGGAAGCGCTTTTGTAGGCCTAAGAACACTGGGGCTCTGGGCTTCTCTAGCCACCTAATCTTCTGCTCATCCTCTCTCGTACTCTAAGGAGTGCTCAGGTGATAAATTGCAAAGGTCGAGCAATTGCTCAGAGATGAAAAGTGCCAGCACTGAAAGCTCTTGCTAGCCAGCACCCTTCCTTGGAAGTGCTTTCAGAGGCGCAGCAACACTGGGGCTTTGCGCTTCTCTAGCCACCAAACGTCACGGTCATTCTCTTTCCATCTCGTAGACACGAGCTGAGAAATTGCAAACGTCGAGCAATTGCTCAGAGATGAAAAGTGCCAGCACTGAAAGCTGTTGCTAGCCGGCACCCTTCCTTGGAAGCGCTCTTGTAGCCCTTAGAACACTGGGGCTCTGGGCTTCTCTAGCCACCTAATCTTCTGCTCATCCTCTCGCGCACTCTAAAGAGAGCTCAGGTGAGAAATTGCAAAGGTTGAGCAATTGCTCAGAGATGAAAAGTGCCAGCACTGAAAGCTGTTGCTAGCCAGCACCCTTCCTTGGAAGCGCTTTCACAGGCGCAGTAACACTGGGGCTTTGCGCTTCTCTAGCCACCAAACGTCACGGTCATTCTCTTTCCATCTCGTAGACACGAGCTGAGAAATTGCAAACGTCGAGCAATTGCTCAGAGATGAAAAGTGCCAGCACTGAAAGCTCTTGCTAGCCAGCACCCTTCCTTGGAAGTGCTTTTGTAGGCCTAAGAACACTGGGGCTCTGGGCTTCTCTAGCCACCTAATCTTCTGCTCATCCTCTCGCGCACTCTAAAGAGAGCTCAGGTGAGAAATTGCAAAGGTCGAGCAATTGCTCAGAGATGAAAAGTGCCAGCACTGAAAGCTCTTGCTAGCCAGCACCCTTCCTTGGAAGCGCTTTCACAGGCGCAGTAACACTGGGGCTTTGCGCTTCTCTAGCCACCAAACGTCACGGTCACTATCTCTCCGTCTCGTAGACACGAACTGAGAGACTGCAAACATCCAGCAATTGTTCAGAGATGAAAAGTGCCAGCACTGAAAGCTGTTGCTAGCCAGCACCCTTCCTTGGAAGCGCTTTCACAGGCACAGCAACACTGGGGCTTTGCGCTTCTCTACCCACCAAACGTCACGGTCATTCTCTTTCCATCTCGTAGACACGAGCTGAGAAATTGCAAACGTCGCGCAATTGCTCAGAGATGAAAAGTGCCAGCACTGAAAGCTCTTGCTAGCCGGCACCCTTCCTTGGAAGCGCTCTTGTAGCCCTTAGAACACTGGGGTTCTGGGCTTCTCTAGCCACCTAATCTTCTGCTCATCCTCTCGCGCACTCTAAAGAGAGCTC
This sequence comes from Sarcoramphus papa, assembly GCA_037962945.1. Classification (NCBI taxonomy): domain Eukaryota; kingdom Metazoa; phylum Chordata; class Aves; order Accipitriformes; family Cathartidae; genus Sarcoramphus; species Sarcoramphus papa. The sequence continues at coordinate 19,816,016 of CM075588.1, forward strand.
AGGTGAGAAATTGCAAAGGTTGAGCAATTGCTCAGAGATGAAAAGTGCCAGCACTGAAAGCTGTTGCTAGCCAGCACCCTTCCTTGGAAGCGCTTTCACAGGCGCAGTAACACTGGGGCTTTGCGCTTCTCTAGCCACCAAACGTCACGGTCATTCTCTTTCCATCTCGTAGACACGAGCTGAGAAATTGCAAACGTCGAGCAATTGCTCAGAGATGAAAAGTGCCAGCACTGAAAGCTGTTGCTAGCCAGCACCCTTCCTTGGAAGTGCTTTTGTAGGCCTAAGAACAGTGGGGCTCTGGGCTTCTCTAGCCACCTAATCTTCTGCTCATCCTCTCGCGCACTCTAAAGAGAGCTCAGGTGAGAAATTGCAAAGGTCGAGCAATTGCTCAGAGATGAAAAGTGCCAGCACTGAAAGCTCTTGCTAGCCAGCACCCTTCCTTGGAAGCGCTTTCACAGGCGCAGTAACACTGGGGCTTTGCGCTTCTCTAGCCACCAAACGTCACGGTCACTATCTCTCCGTCTCGTAGACACGAACTGAGAGACTGCAAACATCCAGCAATTGTTCAGAGATGAAAAGTGCCAGCACTGAAAGCTGTTGCTAGCCAGCACCCTTCCTTGGAAGCGCTTTCACAGGCACAGCAACACTGGGGCTTTGCGCTTCTCTACCCACCAAACGTCACGGTCATTCTCTTTCCATCTCGTAGACACGAGCTGAGAAATTGCAAACGTCGAGCAATTGCTCAGAGATGAAAAGTGCCAGCACTGAAAGCTCTTGCTAGCCAGCACCCTTCCTTGGAAACGCTCTTGTAGCCCTTAGAACACTGGGGCTCTTCGCTTCTCTAGCCACCTAATCTTCTGCTCATCCTATCGCGCACTCTAGAGCTCAGGTGAGAAATTGCAAAGGTCGAGCAATTGCTCAGAGATGAAAAGTGCCATCACTGAAAGATGTTGCTAGCCAGCACCCTTCCTTGGAAGTGCTTTCACAGGCGCAGTAACACTGGGGCTTTGCGCTTCTCTAGCCACCAAACGTCACGGTCATTCTCTTTCCATCTCGTAGACACGAGCTGAGAGATTGCAAACGTCCAGCAATTGCTCAGAGATGAAAAGTGCCAGCACTGAAAGCTCTTGCTAGCCAGCACCCTTCCTTGGAAGTGCTTTTGTAGCCCTTAGAACACTGGGGCTCTGGGCTTCTCTAGCCACCTAATCTTCTGCTCATCCTCTCTCGTACTCTAACGAGAGCTCAGGTGAGAAATTGCAAAGGTCGAGCAATTGCTCAGAGATGAAAAGTGCCAGCACTGAAAGCTCTTGCTAGCCAGCACCCTTCCTTGGAAGCGCTTTCACAGGCGCAGCAACACTGGGGCTCTGCGCTTCTCTAGCCACCAAACGTCACGGTCATTCTCTTTCCATCTCGTAGACACGAGCTGAGAGATTGCAAACGTCGAGCAATTGCTCAGAGATGAAAAGTGCCAGCACTGAAAGCTCTTGCTAGCCAGCACCCTTCCTTGGAAACGCTTTTGTAGGCCTAAGAACACTGGGGCTCTGGGCTTCCCTACCCACCTAATCTTCTGCTCATCCTCTCGCGCACTCTAAAGAGAGCTCAGGTGAGAAATTGCAAACGTCGAGCAATTGCTCAGAGATGAAAAGGGCCAGCACTGAAAGCTGTTGCTAGCCAGCACCCTACCTTGGAAGCGCTTTCACAGGCGCAGCAACACTGGGGCTTTGCGCTTCTCTAGCCACCAAATGTCACGGTCATTCTCTTTCCGTCTCGTAGACACGAGCTGAGAAATTGCAAACGTCGAGCAATTGCTCAGAGATGAAAAGTGCCAGCACTGAAAGCTCTTGCTAGCCAGCACCCTTCCTTGGAAGCGCTTTCACAGGCGCAGTAACACTGGGGCTTTTCGCTTCTCTAGCCACCAAACGTCACGGTCACTATCTCTCCGTCTCGTAGACACGAACTGAGAGATTGCAAACATCCAGCAATTGTTCAGAGATGAAAAGTGCCAGCAGTGAAAGCTGTTGCTAGCCAGCACCCTTCCTTGGAAGCGCTTTCACAGGCACAGCAACACTGGGGCTTTGCGCTTCTCTACCCACCAAACGTCACGGTCATTCTCTTTCCATCTCGTAGACACGAGCTGAGAAATTGCAAACGTCGAGCAATTGCTCAGAGATGAAAAGTGCCAGCACTGAAAGCTGTTGCTAGCCGGCACCCTTCCTTGGAAACGCTCTTGTAGCCCTTAGAACACTGGGGCTCTGGGCTTCTCTAGCCACCTAATCTTCTGCTCATCCTATCGCGCACTCTAGAGCTCAGGTGAGAAATTGCAAAGGTCGAGCAATTGCTCAGAGATGAAAAGTGCCATCACTGAAAGCTGTTGCTAGCCAGCACCCTTCCTTGGAAGTGCTTTCACAGGCGCAGTAACACTGGGGCTTTGCGCTTCTCTAGCCACCAAACGTCACGGTCATTCTCTTTCCATCTCGTAGACACGAGCTGAGAGATTGCAAACGTCGAGCAATTGCTCAGAGATGAAAAGTGCCAGCACTGAAAGCTCTTGCTAGCCAGCACCCTTCCTTGGAAGTGCTTTTGTAGGCCTAAGAACACTGGGGCTCTGGGCTTCTCTAGCCACCTAATCTTCTGCTCATCCTCTCTCGTACTCTAACGAGAGCTCAGGTGAGAAATTGCAAAGGTCGAGCAATTGCTCAGAGATGAAAAGTGCCAGCACTGAAAGCTCTTGCTAGCCAGCCCCCTTCCTTGGAAGCGCTTTCACAGGCGCAGCAACACTGGGGCTTTGCGTTTCTCTAGCCACCAAACGTCACGGTCACTATCTCTCCGTCTCGTAGACACGAGCTGAGAAATTGCAAAGGTCGAGCAATTGCTCAGAGATGAAAAGTGCCAGCACTGAAAGCTGTTGCTAGCCAGCAGCCTTCCTTGGAAGTGCTTTTGTAGGCCTAAGAACACTGGGGCTCTGGGCTTCTCTAGCCACCTAATCTTCTGCTCATCCTCTCGTGCACTCTAACGAGAGCTCAGGTGAGAAATTGCAAAGGTCGAGCAATTGCTCAGAGATGAAAAGTGCCAGCACTGAAAGCTGTTGCTAGCCAGCACCCTTCCTTGGAAACGCTCTTGTAGCCCTTAGAACACTGGGGCTCTGGGCTTCTCTAGCACCTAATCTTCTGCTCATCCTCTCGCGCACTCTAAAGAGAGCTCAGGTGAGAAATTGCAAAGGTCGAGCAATTGCTCAGAGATGAAAAGTGCCAGCACTGAAAGCTCTTGCTAGCCAGCCCCCTTCCTTGGAAGCGCTTTCACAGGCGCAGCAACACTGGGGCTTTGCGCTTCTCTAGCCACCAAACGTCACGGTCATTCTCTTTCCATCTCGTAGACACGAGCTGAGAAATTGCAAACGTCGAGCAATTGCTCAGAGATGAAAAGTGCCAGCACTGAAAGCTCTTGCTAGCCGGCACCCTTCCTTGGAAGCGCTCTTGTAGCCCTTAGAACACTGGGGTTCTGGGCTTCTCTAGCCACCTAATCTTCTGCTCATCCTCTCGCGCAGTCTAAAGAGAGCTCAGGTGAGAAATTGCAAAGGTTGAGCAATTGCTCAGAGATGAAAAGTGCCAGCACTGAAAGCTCTTGCTAGCCAGCACCCTTCCTTGGAAGCGCTTTCACAGGCGCAGTAACACTGGGGCTTTGCGCTTCTCTAGCCACCAAACGTCACGGTCACTATCTCTCCGTCTCGTAGACACGAACTTAGAGACTGCAAACATCCAGCAATTGTTCAGAGATGAAAATTGCCAGCACTGAAAGCTGTTGCTAGCCAGCACCCTTCCTTGGAAGCGCTTTCACAGGCACAGCAACACTGGGGCATTGCGCTTCTCTACCCACCAAACGTCACGGTCATTCTCTTTCCATCTCGTAGACACGAGCTGAGAAATTGCAAACGTCGAGCAATTGCTCAGAGATGAAAAGTGCCAGCACTGAAAGCTCTTGCTAGCCGGCACCCTTCCTTGGAAACGCTCTTGTAGCCCTTAGAACACTGGGGCTCTGGGCTTCTCTAGCCACCTAATCTTCTGCTCATCCTCTCTCGTACTCTAACGAGAGCTCAGGTGAGAAATTGCAAACGTCGAGCAATTGCTCAGAGATGAAAAGTGCCAGCACTGAATGCTCTTGCTAGCCAGCACCCTTCCTTGGAAGCGCTTTCACAGGCGCATTAACACTGGGGCTCTGCGCTTCTCTAGCCACCAAACGTCACGGTCATTCTCTTTCCATCTCGTAGACACGAGCTGAGAGATTGCAAACGTCGAGCAATTGCTCAGAGATGAAAAGTGCCAGCACTGAAAGCTCTTGCTAGCCAGCACCCTTCCTTGGAAGCGCTCTTGTAGCCCTTAGAACACAAGGGCTCTGGGCTTCTCTAGCCACCTAATCTTCTGCTCATCCTCTCGCGCACTCTAAAGAGAGCTCAGGTGAGAAATTGCAAACGTCGAGCAATTGCTCAGAGATGAAAAGTGCCAGCACTGAAAGCTGTTGCTAGCCAGCACCCTTCCTTGGAAGCGCTTTCACAGGCACAGCAACACTGGGGCTTTGCGCTTCTCTAGCCACCAAATGTCACGGTCATTCTCTTTCCGTCTCGTAGACACGAGCTGAGAGATTGCAAACGTCGAGCAATTGCTCAGAGATGAAAAGTGCCAGCACTGAAAGCTGTTGCTAGCCAGCACCCTTCCTTGGAAGCGCTTTTGTAGGCCTAAGAACACTGGGGCTCTGGGCTTCTCTAGCCACCTAATCTTCTGCTCATCCTCTCGCGCACTCTAAAGAGAGCTCAGGTGAGAAATTGCAAAGGTCGAGCAATTGCTCAGAGATGAAAAGTGCCATCACTGAAAGCTGTTGCTAGCCAGCACCCTTCCTTGGAAGCGCTTTCACAGGCGCAGCAACACTGGGGCTTTGCGCTTCTCTACCCACCAAACGTCACGGTCACTATCTCTCCGTCTCGTAGACACGAGCTGAGAGATTGCAAACGTCGAGCAATTGCTCAGAGATGAAAAGTGCCAGCACTGAAAGCTGTTGCTAGCCAGCACCCTTCCTTGGAAGCGCTTTTGTAGGCCTAAGAACACTGGGGCTCTGTGCTTCTCTAGCCACCTAATCTTCTGCTCATCCTCTCGCGCACTCTAAAGAGAGCTCAGGTGAGAAATTGCAAAGGTCGAGCAATTGCTCAGAGATGAAAAGTGCCAGCACTGAAAGCTGTTGCTAGCCAGCACCCTTCCTTGGAAGCGCTTTCACAGGCGCAGTAACACTGGGGCTTTGCGCTTCTCTAGCCACCAAACGTCACGGTCACTATCTCTCCGTCTCGTAGACACGAGCTGAGAGATTGCAAACGTCGAGCAATTGCTCAGAGATGAAAAGTGCCAGCACTGAAAGCTGTTGCTAGCCAGCACCCTTCCTTGGAAGCGCTTTCACAGGCGCAGCAACACTGGGGCTTTGCGCTTCTCTACCCACCAAACGTCACGGTCACTATCTCTCCGTCTCGTAGACACGAGCTGAGAGATTGCAAACGTCGAGCAATTGCTCAGAGATGAAAAGTGCCAGCACTGAAAGCTGTTGCTAGCCAGCACCCTTCCTTGGAAGCGCTTTTGTAGCCCTAAGAACACTGGGGCTCTGGGCTTCTCTAGCCACCTAATCTTCTGCTCATCCTCTCTCGTACTCTAAAGAGAGCTCAGGTGAGAAATTGCAAAGGTCGAGCAATTGCTCAGAGATGAAAAGTGCCAGCACTGAAAGCTCTTGCTAGCCAGCACCCTTCCTTGGAAGTGCTTTCAGAGGCGCAGCAACACTGGGGCTTTGCGCTTCTCTAGCCACCAAACGTCACGGTCATTCTCTTTCCATCTCGTAGACACGAGCTGAGAAATTGCAAACGTCGAGCAATTGCTCAGAGATGAAAAGTGCCAGCACTGAAAGCTCTTGCTAGCCGGCACCCTTCCTTGGAAGCGCTCTTGTAGCCCTTAGAACACTGGGGTTCTGGGCTTCTCTAGCCACCTAATCTTCTGCTCATCCTCTCGCGCACTCTAAAGAGAGCTCAGGTGAGAAATTGCAAAGGTTGAGCAATTGCTCAGAGATGAAAAGTGCCAGCACTGAAAGCTCTTGCTAGCCAGCACCCTTCCTTGGAAGCGCTTTCACAGGCGCAGTAACACTGGGGCTTTGCGCTTCTCTAGCCACCAAACGTCACGGTCATTCTCTTTCCATCTCGTAGACACGAGCCTAGAAATTGCAAACGTCGAGCAATTGCTCAGAGATGAAAAGTGCCAGCACTGAAAGCTCTTGCTAGCCAGCACCCTTCCTTGGAAGTGCTTTTGTAGGCCTAAGAACACTGGGGCTCTGGGCTTCTCTAGCCACCTAATCTTCTGCTCATCCTCTCGCGCACTCTAAAGAGAGCTCAGGTGAGAAATTGCAAAGGTCGAGCAATTGCTCAGAGATGAAAAGTGCCAGCACTGAAAGCTCTTGCTAGCCAGCACCCTTCCTTGGAAGCGCTTTCACAGGCGCAGTAACACTGGGGCTTTGCGCTTCTCTAGCCACCAAACGTCACGGTCACTATCTCTCCGTCTCGTAGACACGAACTGAGAGACTGCAAACATCCAGCAATTGTTCAGAGATGAAAAGTGCCAGCACTGAAAGCTGTTGCTAGCCAGCACCCTTCCTTGGAAGCGCTTTCACAGGCACAGCAACACTGGGGCTTTGCGCTTCTCTACCCACCAAACGTCACGGTCATTCTCTTTCCATCTCGTAGAAACGAGCTGAGAAATTGCAAACGTCGAGCAATTGCTCAGAGATGAAAAGTGCCAGCACTGAAAGCTCTTGCTAGCCGGCACCCTTCCTTGGAAACGCTCTTGTAGCCCTTAGAACACTGGGGCTCTGGGCTTCTCTAGCCACCTAATCTTCTGCTCATCCTATCGCGCACTCTAAAGAGAGCTCAGGTGAGAAATTGCAAAGGTCGAGCAATTGCTCAGAGATGAAGAGTGCCAGCACTGAAAGCTGTTGCTAGCCAGCACCCTTCCTTGGAAGTGCTTTCACAGGCGCAGTAACACTGGGGCTTTGCGCTTCTCTAGCCATCAAACATCACGGTCATTCTCTTTCCATCTCGTAGACACGAGCTGAGAGATTGCAAAGGTCGAGCAATTGCTCAGAGATGAAAAGTGCCAGCACTGAAAGCTGTTGCTAGCCAGCACCCTTCCTTGGAAGTGCTTTTGTAGGCCTAAGAACACTGGGGCTCTGGGCTTCTCTAGCCACCTAATCTTCTGCTCATCCTCTCGCACACTCTAACGAGAGCTCAGGTGAGAAATTGCAAAGGTCGAGCAATTGCTCAGAGATGAAAAGTGCCAGCACTGAAAGCTGTTGCTAGCCAGCACCCTTCCTTGGAAGCGCTTTCACAGGCGCATTAACACTGGGGCTTTGCGCTTCTCTAGCCACCAAACGTCACGGTCATTCTCTTTCCATCTCGTAGACACGAGCTGAGAGATTGCAAACGTCGAGCAATTGCTCAGAGATGAAAAGTGCCAGCACTGAAAGCTCTTGCTAGCCAGCACCCTTCCTTGGAAACGCTCTTGTAGCCCTTAGAACACTGGGGCTCTGGGCTTCTCTAGCCACCTAATCTTCTGCTCATCCTCTCGCGCACTCTAAAGAGAGCTCAGGTGAGAAATTGCAAAGGTCGAGCAATTGCTCAGAGATGAAAAGTGCCAGCACTGAAAGCTGTTGCTAGCCAGCACCCTTCCTTGGAAGCGCTTTCAGAGGCGCAGCAACAGTGGGGCTTTGCGCTTCTCTAGCCACCAAACGTCACGGTCACTATCTCTCCGTCTCGTAGACACGAGCTGAGAGATTGCAAACGTCGAGCAATTGCTCAGAGATGAAAAGTGCCAGCACTGAAAGCTCTTGCTAGCCGGCACCCTTCCTTGGAAGCGCTTTTGTAGCCCTAAGAACACTGGGGCTCTGGGCTTCTCTAGCCACCTAATCTTCTGCTCATCCTCTCGCGCACTCTAAAGAGAGCTCAGGTGAGAAATTGCAAAGGTCGAGCAATTGCTCAGAGATGAAAAGTGCCAGCACTGAAAGCTGTTGCTAGCCAGCACCCTTCCTTGGAAGCGCTTTCAGAGGCGCAGCAACACTGGGGCTTTGCGCTTCTCTAGCCACCAAACGCCACGGTCATTCTCTTTCCATCTCGTAGACACGAGCTGAGAAATTGCAAACGTCGAGCAATTGCTCAGAGATGAAAAGTGCCAGCACTGAAAGCTCTTGCTAGCCAGCACCCTTCCTTGGAAACGCTCTTGTAGGCCTAAGAACAGTGGGGCTCTGGGCTTCTCTAGCCACCTAATCTTCTGCTCATCCTCTCGCGCACTCTAAAGAGAGCTCAGGTGAGAAATTGCAAACGTCGAGCAATTGCTCAGAGATGAAAAGTGCCAGCACTGAAAGCTGTTGCTAGCCAGCACCCTTCCTTGGAAGCGCTTTCACAGGCGCAGCAACACTGGGGCTTTGCGCTTCTCTAGCCACCAAACGTCACGGTCACTATCTCTCCGTCTTGTAGACACGAGCTGAGAGATTGCAAACGTCGAGCAATTGCTCAGAGATGAAAAGTGCCAGCACTGAAAGCTCTTGCTAGCCAGCACCCTTCCTTGGAAGCGCTTTTGTAGGCCTAAGAACACTGGGGCTCTGTGCTTCTCTAGCCACCTAATCTTCTGCTCATCCTCTCGCGCACTCTAAAGAGAGCTCAGGTGAGAAATTGCAAAGGTCGAGCAATTGCTCAGAGATGAAAAGTGCCAGCACTGAAAGCTGTTGCTAGCCAGCACCCTTCCTTGGAAGCGCTTTCACAGGCGCAGTAACACTGGGGCTTTGCGCTTCTCTAGCCACCAAACGTCACGGTCACTATCTCTCCGTCTCGTAGACACGAGCTGAGAGATTGCAAACGTCGAGCAATTGCTCAGAGATGAAAAGTGCCAGCACTGAAAGCTGTTGCTAGCCAGCACCCTTCCTTGGAAGCGCTTTCACAGGCGCAGCAACACTGGGGCTTTGCGCTTCTCTAGCCACCAAACGTCACGGTCACTATCTCTCCGTCTCGTAGACACGAGCTGAGAGATTGCAAACGTCGAGCAATTGCTCAGAGATGAAAAGTGCCAGCACTGAAAGCTCTTGCTAGCCGGCACCCTTCCTTGGAAGCGCTTTTGTAGCCCTAAGAACACTGGGGCTCTGGGCTTCTCTAGCCACCTAATCTTCTGCTCATCCTCTCGCGCACTCTAAAGAGAGCTCAGGTGAGAAATTGCAAAGGTCGAGCAATTGCTCAGAGATGAAAAGTGCCAGCACTGAAAGCTGTTGCTAGCCAGCACCCTTCCTTGGAAGCGCTTTCAGAGGCGCAGCAACACTGGGGCTTTGCGCTTCTCTAGCCACCAAACGCCACGGTCATTCTCTTTCCATCTCGTAGACACGAGCTGAGAAATTGCAAACGTCGAGCAATTGCTCAGAGATGAAAAGTGCCAGCACTGAAAGCTCTTGCTAGCCAGCACCCTTCCTTGGAAACGCTCTTGTAGGCCTAAGAACAGTGGGGCTCTGGGCTTCTCTAGCCACCTAATCTTCTGCTCATCCTCTCGCGCACTCTAAAGAGAGCTCAGGTGAGAAATTGCAAACGTCGAGCAATTGCTCAGAGATGAAAAGTGCCAGCACTGAAAGCTGTTGCTAGCCAGCACCCTTCCTTGGAAGCGCTTTCACAGGCGCAGCAACACTGGGGCTTTGCGCTTCTCTAGCCACCAAACGTCACGGTCACTATCTCTCCGTCTTGTAGACACGAGCTGAGAGATTGCAAACGTCGAGCAATTGCTCAGAGATGAAAAGTGCCAGCACTGAAAGCTCTTGCTAGCCAGCACCCTTCCTTGGAAGCGCTTTTGTAGGCCTAAGAACACTGGGGCTCTGTGCTTCTCTAGCCACCTAATCTTCTGCTCATCCTCTCGCGCACTCTAAAGAGAGCTCAGGTGAGAAATTGCAAAGGTCGAGCAATTGCTCAGAGATGAAAAGTGCCAGCACTGAAAGCTGTTGCTAGCCAGCACCCTTCCTTGGAAGCGCTTTCACAGGCGCAGTAACACTGGGGCTTTGCGCTTCTCTAGCCACCAAACGTCACGGTCACTATCTCTCCGTCTCGTAGACACGAGCTGAGAGATTGCAAACGTCGAGCAATTGCTCAGAGATGAAAAGTGCCAGCAGTGAAAGCTGTTGCTAGCCAGCACCCTTCCTTGGAAGCGCTTTCACAGGCGCAGCAACACTGGGGCTTTGCGCTTCTCTACCCACCAAACGTCACGGTCACTATCTCTCCGTCTCGTAGACACGAGCTGAGAGATTGCAAACGTCGAGCAATTGCTCAGAGATGAAAAGTGCCAGCACTGAAAGCTGTTGCTAGCCAGCACCCTTCCTTGGAAGCGCTTTTGTAGGCCTAAGAACAGTGGGGCTCTGGGCTTCTCTAGCCACCTAATCTTCTGCTCATCCTCTCTCGTACTCTAACGAGAGCTCAGGTGAGAAATTGCAAACGTCGAGCAATTGCTCAGAGATGAAAAGTGCCAGCACTGAAAGCTGTTGCTAGCCAGCACCCTTCCTTGGAAGCGCTTTCAGAGGCGCAGCAACACTGGGGCTTTGCGCTTCTCTAGCCACCAAACGTCACGGTCATTCTCTTTCCATCTCGTAGACACGAGCTGAGAGATTGCAAACGTCGAGCAATTGCTCAGAGATGAAAAGTGCCAGCACTGAAAGCTCTTGCTAGCCAGCACCCTTCCTTGGAAGCGCTTTTGTAGCCCTTCGAACACTGGGGCTCTGGGCTTCTCTAGCCACCTAATCTTCTGCTCATCCTCTCGCGCACTCTAACGAGAGCTCAGGTGAGAAATTGCAAAGGTCGAGCAATTGCTCAGAGATGAAAAGTGCCAGCACTGAAAGCTGTTGCTAGCCAGCACCCTTCCTTGGAAGCGCTTTCACAGGCGCAGCAACACTGGGGCTTTGCGCTTCTCTAGCCACCAAACGCCACGGTCATTCTCTTTCCATCTCGTAGACACGAGCTGAGAGATTGCAAACGTCGAGCAATTGCTCAGAGATGAAAAGTGCCAGCACTGAAAGCTGTTGCTAGCCAGCACCCTTCCTTGGAAGCGCTTTTGTAGCCCTAAGAACACTGGGGCTCTGGGCTTCTCTAGCCACCTAATCTTCTGCTCATCCTCTCGTGCACTCTAAAGAGAGCTCAGGTGAGAAATTGCAAAGGTCGAGCAATTGCTCAGAGATGAAAAGTGCCATCACTGAAAGCTGTTGCTAGCCAGCACCCTTCCTTGGAAGTGCTTTCACAGGCGCAGTAACACTGGGGCTTTGCGCTTCTCTAGCCACCAAACGTCACGGTCATTCTCTTTCCATCTCGTAGACACGAGCTGAGAGATTGCAAACGTCGAGCAATTGCTCAGAGATGAAAAGTGCCAGCACTGAAAGCTCTTGCTAGCCAGCACCCTTCCTTGGAAGTGCTTTTGTAGGCCTAAGAACACTGGGGCTCTGGGCTTCTCTAGCCACCTAATCTTCTGCTCATCCTCTCTCGTACTCTAACGAGAGCTCAGGTGAGAAATTGCAAAGGTCGAGCAATTGCTCAGAGATGAAAAGTGCCAGCACTGAAAGCTCTTGCTAGCCAGCCCCCTTCCTTGGAAGCGCTTTCACAGGCGCAGCAACACTGGGGCTTTGCGTTTCTCTAGCCACCAAACGTCACGGTCACTATCTCTCCGTCTCGTAGACACGAGCTGAGAAATTGCAAAGGTCGAGCAATTGCTCAGAGATGAAAAGTGCCAGCACTGAAAGCTGTTGCTAGCCAGCAGCCTTCCTTGGAAGTGCTTTTGTAGGCCTAAGAACACTGGGGCTCTGGGCTTCTCTACCCACCTAATCTTCTGCTCATCCTCTCGTGCACTCTAACGAGAGCTCAGGTGAGAAATTCCAAACGTCGAGCAATTGCTCAGAGATGAAAAGTGCCAGCACTGAAAGCTGTTGCTAGCCAGCACCCTTCCTTGGAAACGCTCTTGTAGCCCTTAGAACACTGGGGCTCTGGGCTTCTCTAGCACCTAATCTTCTGCTCATCCTCTCGCGCACTCTAAAGAGAGCTCAGGTGAGAAATTGCAAAGGTCGAGCAATTGCTCAGAGATGAAAAGTGCCAGCACTGAAAGCTCTTGCTAGCCAGCCCCCTTCCTTGGAAGCGCTTTCACAGGCGCAGCAACACTGGGGCTTTGCGCTTCTCTAGCCACCAAACGTCACGGTCATTCTCTTTCCATCTCGTAGACACGAGCTGAGAAATTGCAAACGTCGAGCAATTGCTCAGAGATGAAAAGTGCCAGCACTGAAAGCTCTTGCTAGCCGGCACCCTTCCTTGGAAGCGCTCTTGTAGCCCTTAGAACACTGGGGTTCTGGGCTTCTCTAGCCACCTAATCTTCTGCTCATCCTCTCGCGCAGTCTAAAGAGAGCTCAGGTGAGAAATTGCAAAGGTTGAGCAATTGCTCAGAGATGAAAAGTGCCAGCACTGAAAGCTCTTGCTAGCCAGCACCCTTCCTTGGAAGCGCTTTCACAGGCGCAGTAACACTGGGGCTTTGCGCTTCTCTAGCCACCAAACGTCACGGTCACTATCTCTCCGTCTCGTAGACACGAACTGAGAGACTGCAAACATCCAGCAATTGTTCAGAGATGAAAAGTGCCAGCACTGAAAGCTGTTGCTAGCCAGCACCCTTCCTTGGAAGCGCTTTCACAGGCACAGCAACACTGGGGCATTGCGCTTCTCTAGCCACCAAACGTCACGGTCATTCTCTTTCCATCTCGTAGACACGAGCTGAGAGATTGCAAACGTCGAGCAATTGCTCAGAGATGAAAAGTGCCAGCACTGAAAGCTGTTGCTAGCCAGCACCCTTCCTTGGAAGCGCTCTTGTAGCCCTTAGAACACAAGGGCTCTGGGCTTCTCTAGCCACCTAATCTTCTGCTCATCCTCTCGCGCACTCTAAAGAGAGCTCAGGTGAGAAATTGCAAACGTCGAGCAATTGCTCAGAGATGAAAAGTGCCAGCACTGAAAGCTGTTGCTAGCCAGCACCCTTCCTTGGAAGCGCTTTCACAGGCACAGCAACACTGGGGCTTTGCGCTTCTCTAGCCACCAAATGTCACGGTCATTCTCTTTCCGTCTCGTAGACACGAGCTGAGAGATTGCAAACGTCGAGCAATTGCTCAGAGATGAAAAGTGCCAGCACTGAAAGCTGTTGCTAGCCAGCACCCTTCCTTGGAAGCGCTTTTGTAGGCCTAAGAACACTGGGGCTCTGGGCTTCTCTAGCCACCTAATCTTCTGCTCATCCTCTCGCGCACTCTAAAGAGAGCTCAGGTGAGAAATTGCAAAGGTCGAGCAATTGCTCAGAGATGAAAAGTGCCAGCACTGAAAGCTGTTGCTAGCCAGCACCCTTCCTTGGAAGCGCTTTCACAGGCGCAGCAACACTGGGGCTTTGCGCTTCTCTACCCACCAAACGTCACGGTCACTATCTCTCCGTCTCGTAGACACGAGCTGAGAGATTGCAAACGTCGAGCAATTGCTCAGAGATGAAAAGTGCCAGCACTGAAAGCTCTTGCTAGCCAGCACCCTTCCTTGGAAGCGCTTTTGTAGGCCTAAGAACACTGGGGCTCTGTGCTTCTCTAGCCACCTAATCTTCTGCTCATCCTCTCGCGCACTCTAAAGAGAGCTCAGGTGAGAAATTGCAAATGTCGAGCAATTGCTCAGAGATGAAAAGTGCCAGCACTGAAAGCTGTTGCTAGCCAGCACCCTTCCTTGGAAGCGCTTTCACAGGCGCAGTAACACTGGGGCTTTGCGCTTCTCTAGCCACCAAACGTCACGGTCACTATCTCTCCGTCTCGTAGACACGAGCTGAGAGATTGCAAACGTCGAGCAATTGCTCAGAGATGAAAAGTGCCAGCACTGAAAGCTGTTGCTAGCCAGCACCCTTCCTTGGAAGCGCTTTCACAGGCGCAGCAACACTGGGGCTTTGCGCTTCTCTACCCACCAAACGTCACGGTCACTATCTCTCCGTCTCGTAGACACGAGCTGAGAGATTGCAAACGTCGAGCAATTGCTCAGAGATGAAAAGTGCCAGCACTGAAAGCTGTTGCTAGCCAGCACCCTTCCTTGGAAGTGATTTTGTAGGCCTAAGAACACTGGGGCTCTGGGCTTCTCTAGCCACCTAATCTTCTGCTCATCCTCTCTCGTACTCTAAAGAGAGCTCAGGTGAGAAATTGCAAACGTCGAGCAATTGCTCAGAGATGAAAAGTGCCAGCACTGAAAGCTGTTGCTAGCCAGCCCCCTTCCTTGGAAGCGCTTTCACAGGCGCAGCAACACTGGGGCTTTGCGTTTCTCTAGCCACCAAACGTCACGGTCACTATCTCTCCGTCTCGTAGACACGAGCTGAGAAATTGCAAAGGTCGAGCAATTGCTCAGAGATGAAAAGTGCCAGCACTGAAAGCTCTTGCTAGCCAGCACCCTTCCTTGGAAGTGCTTTTGTAGGCCTAAGAACACTGGGCCTCTGGGCTTCTCTAGCCACCTAATCTTCTGCTCATCCTCTCGTGCACTCTAACGAGAGCTCAGGTGAGAAATTGCAAAGGTCGAGCAATTGCTCAGAGATGAAAAGTGCCAGCACTGAAAGCTGTTGCTAGCCAGCACCCTTCCTTGGAAACGCTCTTGTAGCCCTTAGAACACTGGGGCTCTGGGCTTCTCTAGCCACCTAATCTTCTGCTCATCCTCTCGCGCACTCTAAAGAGAGCTCAGGTGGGAAATTGCAAACGTCGAGCAATTGCTCAGAGATGAAAAGTGCCAGCACTGAAAGCTCTTGCTAGCCAGCACCCTTCCTTGGAAGCGCTTTTGTAGCCCTAAGAACACTGGGGCTCTGGGCTTCTCTAGCCACCTAATCTTCTGCTCATCCTCTCTCGTACTCTAAAGAGAGCTCAGGTGAGAAATTGCAAAGGTCGAGCAATTGCTCAGAGATGAAAAGTGCCAGCACTGAAAGCTCTTGCTAGCCAGCACCCTTCCTTGGAAGTGCTTTCAGAGGCGCAGCAACACTGGGGCTTTGCGCTTCTCTAGCCACCAAACGTCACGGTCATTCTCTTTCCATCTCGTAGACACGAGCTGAGAAATTGCAAACGTCGAGCAATTGCTCAGAGATGAAAAGTGCCAGCACTGAAAGCTCTTGCTAGCCGGCACCCTTCCTTGGAAGCGCTCTTGTAGCCCTTAGAACACTGGGGTTCTGGGCTTCTCTAGCCACCTAATCTTCTGCTCATCCTCTCGCGCACTCTAAAGAGAGCTCAGGTGAGAAATTGCAAAGGTTGAGCAATTGCTCAGAGATGAAAAGTGCCAGCACTGAAAGCTCTTGCTAGCCAGCACCCTTCCTTGGAAGCGCTTTCACAGGCGCAGTAACACTGGGGCTTTGCGCTTCTCTAGCCACCAAACGTCACGGTCATTCTCTTTCCATCTCGTAGACACGAGCTGAGAAATTGCAAACGTCGAGCAATTGCTCAGAGATGAAAAGTGCCAGCACTGAAAGCTCTTGCTAGCCAGCACCCTTCCTTGGAAGTGCTTTTGTAGGCCTAAGAACACTGGGGCTCTGGGCTTCTCTAGCCACCTAATCTTCTGCTCATCCTCTCGCGCACTCTAAAGAGAGCTCAGGTGAGAAATTGCAAAGGTCGAGCAATTGCTCAGAGATGAAAAGTGCCAGCACTGAAAGCTCTTGCTAGCCAGCACCCTTCCTTGGAAGCGCTTTCACAGGCGCAGTAACACTGGGGCTTTGCGCTTCTCTAGCCACCAAACGTCACGGTCACTATCTCTCCGTCTCGTAGACACGAACTGAGAGACTGCAAACATCCAGCAATTGTTCAGAGATGAAAAGTGCCAGCACTGAAAGCTGTTGCTAGCCAGCACCCTTCCTTGGAAGCGCTTTCACAGGCACAGCAACACTGGGGCTTTGCGCTTCTCTACCCACCAAACGTCACGGTCATTCTCTTTCCATCTCGTAGAAACGAGCTGAGAAATTGCAAACGTCGAGCAATTGCTCAGAGATGAAAAGTGCCAGCACTGAAAGCTCTTGCTAGCCGGCACCCTTCCTTGGAAACGCTCTTGTAGCCCTTAGAACACTGGGGCTCTGGGCTTCTCTAGCCACCTAATCTTCTGCTCATCCTATCGCGCACTCTAAAGAGAGCTCAGGTGAGAAATTGCAAAGGTCGAGCAATTGCTCAGAGATGAAGAGTGCCAGCACTGAAAGCTGTTGCTAGCCAGCACCCTTCCTTGGAAGTGCTTTCACAGGCGCAGTAACACTGGGGCTTTGCGCTTCTCTAGCCATCAAACATCACGGTCATTCTCTTTCCATCTCGTAGACACGAGCTGAGAGATTGCAAAGGTCGAGCAATTGCTCAGAGATGAAAAGTGCCAGCACTGAAAGCTGTTGCTAGCCAGCACCCTTCCTTGGAAGTGCTTTTGTAGGCCTAAGAACACTGGGGCTCTGGGCTTCTCTAGCCACCTAATCTTCTGCTCATCCTCTCTCGTACTCTAACGAGAGCTCAGGTGAGAAATTGCAAAGGTCGAGCAATTGCTCAGAGATGAAAAGTGCCAGCACTGAAAGCTGTTGCTAGCCAGCACCCTTCCTTGGAAGCGCTTTCACAGGCGCATTAACACTGGGGCTTTGCGCTTCTCTAGCCACCAAACGTCACGGTCATTCTCTTTCCATCTCGTAGACACGAGCTGAGAGATTGCAAACGTCGAGCAATTGCTCAGAGATGAAAAGTGCCAGCACTGAAAGCTCTTGCTAGCCAGCACCCTTCCTTGGAAACGCTCTTGTAGCCCTTAGAACACTGGGGCTCTGGGCTTCTCTAGCCACCTAATCTTCTGCTCATCCTCTCGCGCACTCTAAAGAGAGCTCAGGTGAGAAATTGCAAAGGTCGAGCAATTGCTCAGAGATGAAAAGTGCCAGCACTGAAAGCTGTTGCTAGCCAGCACCCTTCCTTGGAAGCGCTTTCAGAGGCGCAGCAACAGTGGGGCTTTGCGCTTCTCTAGCCACCAAACGTCACGGTCACTATCTCTCCGTCTCGTAGACACGAGCTGAGAGATTGCAAACGTCGAGCAATTGCTCAGAGATGAAAAGTGCCAGCACTGAAAGCTCTTGCTAGCCGGCACCCTTCCTTGGAAGCGCTTTTGTAGCCCTAAGAACACTGGGGCTCTGGGCTTCTCTAGCCACCTAATCTTCTGCTCATCCTCTCGCGCACTCTAAAGAGAGCTCAGGTGAGAAATTGCAAAGGTCGAGCAATTGCTCAGAGATGAAAAGTGCCAGCACTGAAAGCTGTTGCTAGCCAGCACCCTTCCTTGGAAGCGCTTTCAGAGGCGCAGCAACACTGGGGCTTTGCGCTTCTCTAGCCACCAAACGCCACGGTCATTCTCTTTCCATCTCGTAGACACGAGCTGAGAAATTGCAAACGTCGAGCAATTGCTCAGAGATGAAAAGTGCCAGCACTGAAAGCTCTTGCTAGCCAGCACCCTTCCTTGGAAACGCTCTTGTAGGCCTAAGAACAGTGGGGCTCTGGGCTTCTCTAGCCACCTAATCTTCTGCTCATCCTCTCGCGCACTCTAAAGAGAGCTCAGGTGAGAAATTGCAAACGTCGAGCAATTGCTCAGAGATGAAAAGTGCCAGCACTGAAAGCTGTTGCTAGCCAGCACCCTTCCTTGGAAGCGCTTTCACAGGCGCAGCAACACTGGGGCTTTGCGCTTCTCTAGCCACCAAACGTCACGGTCACTATCTCTCCGTCTTGTAGACACGAGCTGAGAGATTGCAAACGTCGAGCAATTGCTCAGAGATGAAAAGTGCCAGCACTGAAAGCTGTTGCTAGCCAGCACCCTTCCTTGGAAGCGCTTTTGTAGGCCTAAGAACACTGGGGCTCTGTGCTTCTCTAGCCACCTAATCTTCTGCTCATCCTCTCGCGCACTCTAAAGAGAGCTCAGGTGAGAAATTGCAAAGGTCGAGCAATTGCTCAGAGATGAAAAGTGCCAGCACTGAAAGCTGTTGCTAGCCAGCACCCTTCCTTGGAAGCGCTTTCACAGGCGCAGTAACACTGGGGCTTTGCGCTTCTCTAGCCACCAAACGTCACGGTCACTATCTCTCCGTCTCGTAGACACGAGCTGAGAGATTGCAAACGTCGAGCAATTGCTCAGAGATGAAAAGTGCCAGCAGTGAAAGCTGTTGCTAGCCAGCACCCTTCCTTGGAAGCGCTTTCACAGGCGCAGCAACACTGGGGCTTTGCGCTTCTCTACCCACCAAACGTCACGGTCACTATCTCTCCGTCTCGTAGACACGAGCTGAGAGATTGCAAACGTCGAGCAATTGCTCAGAGATGAAAAGTGCCAGCACTGAAAGCTGTTGCTAGCCAGCACCCTTCCTTGGAAGCGCTTTTGTAGGCCTAAGAACAGTGGGGCTCTGGGCTTCTCTAGCCACCTAATCTTCTGCTCATCCTCTCTCGTACTCTAACGAGAGCTCAGGTGAGAAATTGCAAACGTCGAGCAATTGCTCAGAGATGAAAAGTGCCAGCACTGAAAGCTGTTGCTAGCCAGCACCCTTCCTTGGAAGCGCTTTCAGAGGCGCAGCAACACTGGGGCTTTGCGCTTCTCTAGCCACCAAACGTCACGGTCATTCTCTTTCCATCTCGTAGACACGAGCTGAGAGATTGCAAACGTCGAGCAATTGCTCAGAGATGAAAAGTGCCAGCACTGAAAGCTCTTGCTAGCCAGCACCCTTCCTTGGAAGCGCTTTTGTAGCCCTTCGAACACTGGGGCTCTGGGCTTCTCTAGCCACCTAATCTTCTGCTCATCCTCTCGCGCACTCTAACGAGAGCTCAGGTGAGAAATTGCAAAGGTCGAGCAATTGCTCAGAGATGAAAAGTGCCAGCACTGAAAGCTGTTGCTAGCCAGCACCCTTCCTTGGAAGCGCTTTCACAGGCGCAGCAACACTGGGGCTTTGCGCTTCTCTAGCCACCAAACGCCACGGTCATTCTCTTTCCATCTCGTAGACACGAGCTGAGAGATTGCAAACGTCGAGCAATTGCTCAGAGATGAAAAGTGCCAGCACTGAAAGCTCTTGCTAGCCAGCACCCTTCCTTGGAAGCGCTTTTGTAGCCCTAAGAACACTGGGGCTCTGGGCTTCTCTAGCCACCTAATCTTCTGCTCATCCTCTCGCGCACTCTAAAGAGAGCTCAGGTGAGAAATTGCAAACGTCGAGCAATTGCTCAGAGATGAAAAGTGCCAGCACTGAAAGCTCTTGCTAGCCAGCACCCTTCCTTGGAAGCGCTTTCACAGGCGCAGCAACACTGGGGCTTTGCGCTTCTCTACCCACCAAACGTCACGGTCACTATCTCTCCATCTCGTAGACACGAGCTGAGAGATTGCAAAGGTCGAGCAATTGCTCAGAGATGAAAAGTGCCAGCACTGAAAGCTGTTGCTAGCCAGCACCCTTCCTTGGAAGTGCTTTTGTAGGCCTAAGAACACTGGGGCTCTGGGCTTCTCTAGCCACCTAATCTTCTGCTCATCCTCTCGTGCACTCTAAAGAGAGCTCAGGTGAGAAATTGCAAAGGTCGAGCAATTGCTCAGAGATGAAAAGTGCCAGCACTGAAAGCTGTTGCTAGCCAGCACCCTTCCTTGGAAGCGCTTTCACAGGCGCAGCAACACTGGGGCTTTGCGCTTCTCTAGCCACCAAACTTCACGGTCATTCTCTTTCCATCTCGTAGACACGAGCTGAGAGATTGCAAACGTCGAGCAATTGCTCAGAGATGAAAAGTGCCAGCACTGAAAGCTGTTGCTAGCCAGCACCCTTCCTTGGAAACGCTTTTGTAGGCCTAAGAACACTGGGGCTCTGGGCTTGTCTAGCCACCTAATCTTCTGCTCATCCTCTCGCGCACTCTAAAGAGAGCTCAGGTGAGAAATTGCAAACGTCGAGCAATTGCTCAGAGATGAAAAGTGCCAGCACTGAAAGCTGTTGCTAGCCAGCACCCTTCCTTGGAAGCGCTTTCACAGGCGCAGCAACACTGGGGCTTTGCGCTTCTCTAGCCACCAAACGTCACGGTCACTATCTCTCCGTCTCGTAGACACGAGCTGAGAGATTGCAAACGTCGAGCAATTGCTCAGAGATGAAAAGTGCCAGCACTGAAAGCTCTTGCTAGCCAGCACCCTTCCTTGGAAGTGCTTTTGTAGGCCTAAGAACACTGGGGCTCTGGGCTTCTCTAGCCACCTAATCTTCTGCTCATCCTCTCGCGCACTCTAAAGAGAGCTCAGGTGAGAAATTGCAAAGGTCGAGCAATTGCTCAGAGATGAAAAGTGCCAGCACTGAAAGCTCTTGCTAGCCAGCACCCTTCCTTGGAAGCGCTTTTGTAGCCCTAAGAACACTGGGGCTCTGGGCTTCTCTAGCCACCTAATCTTCTGCTCATCCTCTCTCGTACTCTAAAGAGAGCTCAGGTGAGAAATTGCAAAGGTCGAGCAATTGCTCAGAGATGAAAAGTGCCAGCACTGAAAGCTGTTGCTAGCCAGCACCCTTCCTTGGAAGTGCTTTCAGAGGCGCAGCAACACTGGGGCTTTGCGCTTCTCTAGCCACTAAACGTCACGGTCATTCTCTTTCCATCTCGTAGACACGAGCTGAGAAATTGCAAACGTCGAGCAATTGCTCAGAGATGAAAAGTGCCAGCACTGAAAGCTGTTGCTAGCCGGCACCCTTCCTTGGAAGCGCTCTTGTAGCCCTTAGAACACTGGGGCTTTGCGCTTCTCTAGCCACCTAATCTTCTGCTCATCCTCTCGCGCACTCTAAAGAGAGCTCAGGTGAGAAATTGCAAAGGTTGAGCAATTGCTCAGAGATGAAAAGTGCCAGCACTGAAAGCTGTTGCTAGCCAGCACCCTTCCTTGGAAGCGCTTTCACAGGCGCAGTAACACTGGGGCTTTGCGCTTCTCTAGCCACCAAACGTCACGGTCACTATCTCTCCGTCTCGTAGACACGAACTGAGAGACTGCAAACATCCAGCAATTGTTCAGAGATGAAAAGTGCCAGCACTGAAAGCTGTTGCTAGCCAGCACCCTTCCTTGGAAGCGCTTTCACAGGCACAGCAACACTGGGGCTTTGCGCTTCTCTACCCACCAAACGTCACGGTCATTCTCTTTCCATCTCGTAGACACGAGCTGAGAGATTGCAAAGGTCGAGCAATTGCTCAGAGATGAAAAGTGCCAGCACTGAAAGCTCTTGCTAGCCAGCACCCTTCCTTGGAAGTGCTTTTGTAGGCCTAAGAACACTGGGGCTCTGGGCTTCTCTAGCCACCTAATCTTCTGCTCATCCTCTCTCGTACTCTAACGAGAGCTCAGGTGAGAAATTGCAAACGTCGAGCAATTGCTCAGAGATGAAAAGTGCCAGCACTGAAAGCTCTTGCTAGCCAGCACCCTTCCTTGGAAGCGCTTTCACAGGCGCATTAACACTGGGGCTCTGCGCTTCTCTAGCCACCAAACGTCACGGTCATTCTCTTTCCATCTCGTAGACACGAGCTGAGAGATTGCAAACGTCGAGCAATTGCTCAGAGATGAAAAGTGCCAGCACTGAAAGCTCTTGCTAGCCAGCACCCTTCCTTGGAAACGCTCTTGTAGCCCTTAGAACACAGGGGCTCTGGGCTTCTCTACCCACCTAATCTTCTGCTCATCCTCTCGCGCACTCTAAAGAGAGCTCAGGTGAGAAATTGCAAAGGTCGAGCAATTGCTCAGAGATGAAAAGTGCCAGCACTGAAAGCTGTTGCTAGCCAGCACCCTTCCTTGGAAGCGCTTTCACAGGCGCAGCAACACTGGGGCTTTGCGCTTCTCTAGCCACCAAATGTCACGGTCATTCTCTTTCCGTCTCGTAGACACGAGCTGAGAAATTGCAAACGTCGAGCAATTGCTCAGAGATGAAAAGTGCCAGCACTGAAAGCTCTTGCTAGCCAGCACCCTTCCTTGGAAGCGCTTTTGTAGGCCTAAGAACACTGGGGCTCTGGGCTTCTCTAGCCACCTAATCTTCTGCTCATCCTCTCGCGCACTCTAAAGAGAGCTCAGGTGAGAAATTGCAAACGTCGAGCAATTGCTCAGAGATGAAAAGTGCCAGCACTGAAAGCTGTTGCTAGCCAGCACCCTTCCTTGGAAGCGCTTTCACAGGCGCAGTAACACTGGGGCTTTGCGCTTCTCTAGCCACCAAACGTCACGGTCACTATCTCTCCGTCTCGTAGACACGAGCTGAGAGATTGCAAACGTCGAGCAATTGCTCAGAGATGAAAAGTGCCAGCACTGAAAGCTGTTGCTAGCCAGCACCCTTCCTTGGAAGCGCTTTCACAGGCGCAGTAACACTGGGGCTTTGCGCTTCTCTACCCACCAAACGTCACGGTCACTATCTCTCCGTCTCGTAGACACGAGCTGAGAGATTGCAAACGTCGAGCAATTGCTCAGAGATGAAAAGTGCCAGCACTGAAAGCTCTTGCTAGCCAGCACCCTTCCTTGGAAGCGCTTTTGTAGGCCTAAGAACACTGGGGCTCTGGGCTTCTCTAGCCACCTAATCTTCTGCTCATCCTCTCTCGTACTCTAACGAGAGCTCAGGTGAGAAATTGCAAAGGTCGAGCAATTGCTCAGAGATGAAAAGTGCCAGCACTGAAAGCTGTTGCTAGCCAGCACCCTTCCTTGGAAGTGCTTTCACAGGCGCAGCAACACTGGGGCTTTGCGCTTCTCTAGCCACCAAACGTCACGGTCATTCTCTTTCCATCTCGTAGACACGAGCTGAGAGATTGCAAAGGTCGAGCAATTGCTCAGAGATGAAAAGTGCCAGCACTGAAAGCTCTTGCTAGCCAGCACCCTTCCTTGGAAGCGCTTTTGTAGGCCTAAGAACAGTGGGGCTCTGGGCTTCTCTAGCCACCTAATCTTCTGCTCATCCTCTCTCGTACTCTAACGAGAGCTCAGGTGAGAAATTGCAAAGGTCGAGCAATTGCTCAGAGATGAAAAGTGCCAGCACTGAAAGCTGTTGCTAGCCAGCACCCTTCCTTGGAAGCGCTTTCACAGGCGCAGCAACACTGGGGCTTTGCGCTTCTCTAGCCACCAAATGTCACGGTCACTATCTCTCCGTCTCGTAGACACGAGCTGAGAAATTGCAAACGTCGAGCAATTGCTCAGAGATGAAAAGTGCCAGCACTGAAAGCTCTTGCTAGCCAGCACCCTTCCTTGGAAACGCTCTTGTAGCCCTTAGAACACTGGGGCTCTGGGCTTCTCTAGCCACCTCATCTTCTGCTCATCCTCTCGCGCACTCTAAAGAGAGCTCAGGTGAGAAATTGCAAAGGTCGAGCAATTGCTCAGAGATGAAAAGTGCCAGCACTGAAAGCTGTTGCTAGCCAGCACCCTTCCTTGGAAGCGCTTTTGTAGCCCTAAGAACACTGGGGCTCTGGGCTTCTCTAGCCACCTAATCTTCTGCTCATCCTCTCTCGTACTCTAAAGAGAGCTCAGGTGAGAAATTGCAAAGGTCGAGCAATTGCTCAGAGATGAAAAGTGCCAGCACTGAAAGCTCTTGCTAGCCAGCACCCTTCCTTGGAAGTGCTTTCAGAGGCGCAGCAACACTGGGGCTTTGCGCTTCTCTAGCCACCAAACGTCACGGTCATTCTCTTTCCATCTCGTAGACACGAGCTGAGAAATTGCAAACGTCGAGCAATTGCTCAGAGATGAAAAGTGCCAGCACTGAAAGCTGTTGCTAGCCGGCACCCTTCCTTGGAAGCGCTCTTGTAGCCCTTAGAACACTGGGGTTCTGGGCTTCTCTAGCCACCTAATCTTCTGCTCATCCTCTCGCGCACTCTAAAGAGAGCTCAGGTGAGAAATTGCAAAGGTTGAGCAATTGCTCAGAGATGAAAAGTGCCAGCACTGAAAGCTCTTGCTAGCCAGCACCCTTCCTTGGAAGCGCTTTCACAGGCGCAGTAACACTGGGGCTTTGCGCTTCTCTAGCCACCAAACGTCACGGTCAGTCTCTTTCCATCTCGTAGACACGAGCTGAGAGATTGCAAACGTCGAGCAATTGCTCAGAGATGAAAAGTGCCAGCACTGAAAGCTCTTGCTAGCCAGCACCCTTCCTTGGAAGCGCTTTTGTAGGCCTAAGAACACTGGGGCTCTGGGCTTCTCTAGCCACCTAATCTTCTGCTCATCCTCTCGCGCACTCTAAAGAGAGCTCAGGTGAGAAATTGCAAAGGTCGAGCAATTGCTCAGAGATGAAAAGTGCCAGCACTGAAAGCTCTTGCTAGCCAGTACCCTTCCTTGGAAGCGCTTTCACAGGCGCAGCAACACTGGGGCTTTGCGCTTCTCTAGCCACCAAACGTCACGGTCACTATCTCTCCGTCTCGTAGACACGAACTGAGAGACTGCAAACATCCAGCAATTGTTCAGAGATGAAAAGTGCCAGCACTGAAAGCTGTTGCTAGCCAGCACCCTTCCTTGGAAGCGCTTTCACAGGCACAGCAACACTGGGGCTTTGCGCTTCTCTACCCACCAAACGTCACGGTCATTCTCTTTCCATCTCGTAGACACGAGCTGAGAAATTGCAAACGTCGAGCAATTGCTCAGAGATGAAAAGTGCCAGCACTGAAAGCTCTTGCTAGCCGGCACCCTTCCTTGGAAACGCTCTTGTAGCCCTTAGAACACTGGGGCTCTGGGCTTCTCTAGCCACCTAATCTTCTGCTCATCCTATCGCGCACTCTAGAGCTCAGGTGAGAAATTGCAAAGGTCGAGCAATTGCTCAGAGATGAAGAGTGCCAGCACTGAAAGCTGTTGCTAGCCAGCACCCTTCCTTGGAAGTGCTTTCACAGGCGCAGTAACACTGGGGCTTTGCGCTTCTCTAGCCATCAAACATCACGGTCATTCTCTTTCCATCTCGTAGACACGAGCTGAGAGATTGCAAACGTCGAGCAATTGCTCAGAGATGAAAAGTGCCAGCACTGAAAGCTCTTGCTAGCCAGCACCCTTCCTTGGAAGTGCTTTTGTAGGCCTAAGAACACTGGGGCTCTGGGCTTCTCGAGCCACCTAATCTTCTGCTCATCCTCTCTCGTACTCTAACGAGAGCTCAGGTGAGAAATTGCAAACGTCGAGCAATTGCTCAGAGATGAAAAGTGCCAGCACTGAAAGCTCTTGCTAGCCAGCACCCTTCCTTGGAAGCGCTTTCACAGGCGCATTAACACTGGGGCTCTGCGCTTCTCTAGCCACCAAACGTCACGGTCATTCTCTTTCCATCTCGTAGACACGAGCTGAGAGATTGCAAAGGTCGAGCAATTGCTCAGAGATGAAAAGTGCCAGCACTGAAAGCTCTTGCTAGCCAGCACCCTTCCTTGGAAATGCTCTTGTAGCCCTTAGAACACAGGGGCTCTGGGCTTGTCTAGCCACCTAATCTTCTGCTCATCCTCTCTCGCGCACTCTAAAGAGAGCTCAGGTGAGAAATTGCAAAGGTCGAGCAATTGCTCAGAGATGAAAAGTGCCAGCACTGAAAGCTGTTGCTAGCCAGCACCCTTCCTTGGAAGCGCTTTCACAGGCGCAGCAACACTGGGGCTTTGCGCTTCTCTAGCCACCAAACGTCACGGTCACTATCTCTCCGTCTCGTAGACACGAGCTGAGAAATTGCAAACGTCGAGCAATTGCTCAGAGATGAAAAGTGCCAGCACTGAAAGCTCTTGCTAGCCAGCACCCTTCCTTGGAAGCGCTTTTGTAGCCCTAAGAACACTGGGGCTCTGTGCTTCTCTAGCCACCTAATCTTCTGCTCATCCTCTCGCGCACTCTAAAGAGAGCTCAGGTGAGAAATTGCAAAGGTCGAGCAATTGCTCAGAGATGAAAAGTGCCAGCACTGAAAGCTCTTGCTAGCCAGCACCCTTCCTTGGAAGCGCTTTCACAGGCGCAGCAACACTGGGGCTTTGCGCTTCTCTAGCCACCAAACGTCACGGTCACTATCTCTCCGTCTCGTAGACACGAGCTGAGAGATTGCAAACGTCGAGCAATTGCTCAGAGATGAAAAGTGCCAGCAGTGAAAGCTGTTGCTAGCCAGCACCCTTCCTTGGAAGCGCTTTCACAGGCGCAGCAACACTGGGGCTTTGCGCTTCTCTACCCACCAAACGTCACGGTCATTCTCTTTCCATCTCGTAGACACGAGCTGAGAGATTGCAAACGTCGAGCAATTGCTCAGAGATGAAAAGTGCCAGCACTGAAAGCTCTTGCTAGCCAGCACCCTTCCTTGGAAGCGCTTTTGTAGGCCTAAGAACACTGGGGCTCTGGGCTTCTCGAGCCACCTAATCTTCTGCTCATCCTCTCGCGCACTCTAAAGAGAGCTCAGGTGAGAAATTGCAAAGGTCGAGCAATTGCTCAGAGATGAAAAGTGCCAGCACTGAAAGCTGTTGCTAGCCAGCACCCTTCCTTGGAAGCGCTTTCAGAGGCGCAGCAACACTGGGGCTTTGCGCTTCTCTAGCCACCAAACGTCACGGTCATTCTCTTTCCATCTCGTAGACACGAGCTGAGAGATTGCAAACGTCGAGCAATTGCTCAGAGATGAAAAGTGCCAGCACTGAAAGCTCTTGCTAGCCAGCACCCTTCCTTGCAAGCGCTTTTGTAGGCCTAAGAACACTGGGGCTCTGGGCTTGTCTAGCCACCTAATCTTCTGCTCATCCTCTCGCGCACTCTAAAGAGAGCTCAGGTGAGAAATTGCAAAGGTCGAGCAATTGCTCAGAGATGAAAAGTGCCAGCACTGAAAGCTGTTGCTAGCCAGCACCCTTCCTTGGAAGCGCTTTCACAGGCGCAGCAACACTGGGGCTTTGCGCTTCTCTAGCCACCAAATGTCACGGTCACTATCTCTCCGTCTCGTAGACACGAGCTGAGAAATTGCAAACGTCGAGCAATTGCTCAGAGATGAAAAGTGCCAGCACTGAAAGCTCTTGCTAGCCAGCACCCTTCCTTGGAAACGCTCTTGTAGCCCTTAGAACACTGGGGCTCTGGGCTTCTCTAGCCTTCTAATCTTCTGCTCATCCTCTCGCGCACTCTAAAGAGAGCTCAGGTGAGAAATTGCAAAGGTCGAGCAATTGCTCAGAGATGAAAAGTGCCAGCACTGAAAGCTCTTGCTAGCCAGCACCCTTCCTTGGAAGCGCTTTCACAGGCGCAGCAACACTGGGGCTTTGCGCTTCTCTAGCCACCAAACGTCACGGTCATTCTCTTCCATCTCGTAGACACGAGCTGAGAAATTGCAAACGTCGAGCAATTGCTCAGAGATGAAAAGTGCCAGCACTGAAAGCTCTTGCTAGCCAGCACCCTTCCTTGGAAGTGCTTTTGTAGCCCTAAGAACACTGGGGCTCTGGGCTTCTCTAGCCACCTAATCTTCTGCTCATCCTCTCGCGCAGTCTAAAGAGAGCTCAGGTGAGAAATTGCAAAGGTCGAGCAATTGCTCAGAGATGAAAAGTGCCAGCACTGAAAGCTGTTGCTAGCCAGCACCCTTCCTTGGAAGCGCTTTCAGAGGCGCAGTAACACTGGGGCTTTGCGCTTCTCTAGCCACCTAACCTCACGGTCACTATCTCTCCGTCTCGTAGACACGAGCTGAGAGATTGCAAATGTCCAGCAATTGCTCAGAGATGAAAAGTGCCAGCACTGAAAGCTGTTGCTAGCCAGCACCCTTCCTTGGAAGCGCTTTCACAGGCGCAGCAACACTGGGGCTTTGCGCTTCTCTACCCACCAAACGTCACGGTCATTCTCTTCCATCTCGTAGACACGAGCTGAGAAATTGCAAACGTCGAGCAATTGCTCAGAGATGAAAAGTGCCAGCACTGAAAGCTGTTGCTAGGCAGCACCCTTCCTTGGAAACGCTCTTGTAGCCCTTAGAACACTGGGGCTCTGGGCTTCTCTAGCCACCTAATCTTCTGCTCATCCTCTCGCGCACTCTAAAGAGAGCTCAGGTGAGAAATTGCAAAGGTCGAGCAATTGCTCAGAGATCAAAAGTGCCAGCACTGAAAGCTGTTGCTAGCCAGCACCCTTCCTTGGAAGCGCTTTCAGAGGCGCAGCAACACTGGGGCTTTGCGCTTCTCTAGCCACCAAACGTCACGGTCAGTCTCTTTCCATCTCGTAGACACGAGCTGAGAAATTGCAAACGTCGAGCAATTGCTCAGAGATGAAAAGTGCCAGCACTGAAAGCTCTTGCTAGCCAGCACCCTTCCTTGGAAGTGCTTTTGTAGCCCTAAGAACACTGGGGCTCTGGGCTTCTCTAGCCACCTAATCTTCTGCTCATCCTCTCTCGTACTCTAACGAGAGCTCAGGTGAGAAATTGCAAATGTCGAGCAATTGCTCAGAGATGAAAAGTGCCAGCACTGAAAGCTGTTGCTAGCCAGCACCCTTCCTTGGAAGCGCTTTCACAGGCGCAGCAACACTGGGGCTTTGCGCTTCTCTAGCCACCAAACGTCACGGTCATTCTCTTTCCATCTCGTAGACACGAGCTGAGAGATTGCAAACGTCGAGCAATTGCTCAGAGATGAAAAGTGCCAGCACTGAAAGCTCTTGCTAGCCAGCACCCTTCCTTGGAAGCGCTTTTGTAGCCCTAAGAACACTGGGGCTCTGGGCTTCTCTAGCCACCTAATCTTCTGCTCATCCTCTCTCGTACTCTAACGAGAGCTCAGGTGAGAAATTGCAAATGTCGAGCAATTGCTCAGAGATGAAAAGTGCCAGCACTGAAAGCTGTTGCTAGCCAGCACCCTTCCTTGGAAGCGCTTTCACAGGCGCAGCAACACTGGGGCTTTGCGCTTCTCTAGCCACCAAATGTCACGGTCACTATCTCTCCGTCTCGTAGACACGAGCTGAGAAATTGCAAACGTCGAGCAATTGCTCAGAGATGAAAAGTGCCAGCACTGAAAGCTCTTGCTAGCCAGCACCCTTCCTTGGAAACGCTCTTGTAGACCTTAGAACACTGGGGCTCTGGGCTTCTCTAGCCACCTAATCTTCTGCTCATCCTCTCGCGCACTCTAAAGAGAGCTCAGGTGAGAAATTGCAAACGTCGAGCAATTGCTCAGAGATGAAAAGTGCCAGCACTGAAAGCTCTTGCTAGCCAGCACCCTTCCTTGGAAGCGCTTTTGTAGCCCTAAGAACACTGGGGCTCTGGGCTTCTCTAGCCACCTCATCTTCTGCTCATCCTCTCTCGTACTCTAACGAGAGCTCAGGTGAGAAATTGCAAACGTCGAGCAATTGCTCAGAGATGAAGAGTGCCAGCACTGAAAGCTGTTGCTAGCCAGCACCCTTCCTTGGAAGCGCTTTCAGAGGCGCAGTAACACTGGGGCTTTGCGCTTCTCTAGCCACCAAACGTCACGGTCACTATCTCTCCGTCTCGTAGACACGAGCTGAGAGATTGCAAATGTCCAGCAATTGCTCAGAGATGAAAAGTGCCAGCAGTGAAAGCTGTTGCTAGCCAGCACCCTTCCTTGGAAGCGCTTTCACAGGCGCAGCAACACTGGGGCTTTGCGCTTCTCTAGCCACCAAACGTCATGGTCATTCTCTTCCATCTCGTAGACACGAGCTGAGAAATTGCAAACGTCGAGCAATTGCTCAGAGATGAAAAGTGCCAGCACTGAAAGCTGTTGCTAGGCAGCACCCTTCCTTGGAAACGCTCTTGTAGCCCTTAGAACACTGGGGCTCTGGGCTTCTCTAGCCACCTAATCTTCTGCTCATCCTCTCGCGCACTCTAAAGAGAGCTCAGGTGAGAAATTGCAAAGGTCGAGCAATTGCTCAGAGATGAAAAGTGCCAGCACTGAAAGCTCTTGCTAGCCAGCACCCTTCCTTGGAAGCGCTTTCACAGGCGCAGTAACACTGGGGCTTTGCGCTTCTCTAGCCACCAAACGTCACGGTCATTCTCTTTCCATCTCGTAGACACGAGCTGAGAGATTGCAAACGTCGAGCAATTGCTCAGAGATGAAAAGTGCCAGCACTGAAAGCTCTTGCTAGCCAGCACCCTTCCTTGGAAGTGCTTTTGTAGGCCGAAGAACACTGGGGCTCTGGGCTTCTCTAGCCACCTAATCTTCTGCTCATCCTCTCTCGTACTCTAACGAGAGCTCAGGTGAGAAATTGCAAAGGTCGAGCAATTGCTCAGAGATGAAAAGTGCCAGCACTGAAAGCTCTTGCTAGCCAGCACCCTTCCTTGGAAGCGCTTTCACAGGCGCAGCAACACTGGGGCTTTGCGCTTCTCTACCCACCAAACGTCACGGTCATTCTCCTTCCATCTCGTAGACACGAGCTGAGAGATTGCAAACGTCGAGCAATTGCTCAGAGATGAAAAGTGCCAGCACTGAAAGCTCTTGCTAGCCAGCACCCTTCCTTGGAAGCGCTTTTGTAGCCCTAAGAACAGTGGGGCTCTGGGCTTCTCTAGCCACCTAATCTTCTGCTCATCCTCTCTCGTACTCTAACGAGAGCTCAGGTGAGAAATTGCAAAGGTCGAGCAATTGCTCAGAGATGAAAAGTGCCAGCACTGAAAGCTCTTGCTAGCCAGCACCCTTCCTTGGAAGCGCTTTCACAGGCGCAGCAACACTGGGGCTTTGCGCTTCTCTAGCCACCAAACGTCACGGTCATTCTCTTTCCATCTCGTAGACACGAGCTGAGAGATTGCAAACGTCGAGCAATTGCTCAGAGATGAAAAGTGCCAGCACTGAAAGCTCTTGCTAGCCAGCACCCTTCCTTGGAAGCGCTTTTGTAGCCCTAAGAACACTGGGGCTCTGGGCTTCTCTAGCCACCTAATCTTCTGCTCATCCTCTCTCGTACTCTAACGAGAGCTCAGGTGAGAAATTGCAAAGGTCGAGCAATTGCTCAGAGATGAAAAGTGCCAGCACTGAAAGCTCTTGCTAGCCAGCACCCTTCCTTGGAAGCGCTTTCACAGGCGCAGCAACACTGGGGCTTTGCGCTTCTCTAGCCACCAAATGTCACGGTCACTATCTCTCCGTCTCGTAGAAACGAGCTGAGAGATTGCAAACGTCCAGCAATTGCTCAGAGATGAAAAGTGCCAGCACTGAAAGCTCTTGCTAGCCAGCACCCTTCCTTGGAAACGCTCTTGTAGACCTTAGAACACTGGGGCTCTGGGCTTCTCTAGCCACCTAATCTTCTGCTCATCCTCTCGCGCACTCTAAAGAGAGCTCAGGTGAGAAATTGCAAACGTCGAGCAATTGCTCAGAGATGAAAAGTGCCAGCACTGAAAGCTCTTGCTAGCCAGCACCCTTCCTTGGAAGCGCTTTTGTAGCCCTTAGAACACTGGGGCTCTTGGCTTCTCTAGCCACCTAATCTTCTGCTCATCCTCTCTCGTACTCTAACGAGAGCTCTGGTGAGAAATTACAAATGTCGAGCAATTGCTCAGAGATGAAAAGTGCCAGCACTGAAAGCTCTTGCTAGCCAGCACCCTTCCTTGGAAGCGCTTTCAGAGGCGCAGCAACACTGGGGCTTTGTGCTTCTCTACCCACCAAACGTCACGGTCATTCTCTTTCCATCTCGTAGACACGAGCTGAGAAATTGCAAACGTCGAGCAATTGCTCAGAGATGAAAAGTGCCAGCACTGAAAGCTCTTGCTAGCCAGCACCCTTCCTTGGAAACGCTCTTGTAGCCCTTCGAACACTGGGGCTCTGGGCTTCTCTAGCCACCTAATCTTCTGCTCATCCTCTCGCGCACTCTAAAGAGAGCTCAGGTGAGAAATTGCAAACGTCGAGCAATTGCTCAGAGATGAAAAGTGCCAGCACTGAAAGCTCTTGCTAGCCAGCACCCTTCCTTGGAAACGCTCTTGTAGCCCTTAGAACACTGGGGCTCTGGGCTTCTCTAGCCACCTAATCTTCTGCTCATCCTCTCGCGCACTCTAAAGAGAGCTCAGGTGAGAAATTGCAAACGTCGAGCAATTGCTCAGAGATGAAAAGTGCCAGCACTGAAAGCTCTTGCTAGCCAGCACCTTTCCTTGGAAGCACTTTTGTAGCCCTAAGAACACTGGGGCTCTGGGCTTCTCTAGCCACCTAACCTTCTGCTCATCCTCTCGCGCACTCTAACGAGAGCTCAGGTGAGAAATTGCAAAGGTCGAGCAATTGCTCAGAGATGAAAAGTGCCAGCACTGAAAGCTGTTGCTAGCCAGCACCCTTCCTTGGAAGCGCTTTCACAGGCGCAGCAACACTGGGGCTTTGCGCTTCTCTAGCCACCAAACGTCACGCTCACTATCTCTCCGTCTCGTAGACACGAGCTGAGAGATTGCAAACGTCGAGCAATTGCTCAGAGATGAAAAGTGCCAGCACTGAAAGCTCTTGCTAGCCGGCACCCTTCCTTGGAAGCGCTTTTGTAGCCCTAAGAACACTGGGGCTCTGGGCTTCTCTAGCCACCTAATCTTCTGCTCATCCTCTCGCGCACTCTAAAGAGAGCTCAGGTGAGAAATTGCAAAGGTCGAGCAATTGCTCAGAGATGAAAAGTGCCAGCACTGAAAGCTGTTGCTAGCCAGCACCCTTCCTTGGAAGCGCTTTCACAGGCGCAGCAACACTGGGGCTTTGCGCTTCTCTAGCCACCAAACGTCACGGTCATTCTCTTTCCATCTCGTAGAAACGAGCTGAGAAATTGCAAACGTCGAGCAATTGCTCAGAGATGAAAAGTGCCAGCACTGAAAGCTCTTGCTAGCCAGCACCCTTCCTTGGAAGTGCTTTTGTAGGCCTAAGAACACTGGGGCTCTGGGCTTCTCTAGCCACCTAATCTTCTGCTCATCCTCTCGCGCACTCTAAAGAGAGCTCAGGTGAGAAATTGCAAAGGTCGAGCAATTGCTCAGAGATGAAAAGTGCCATCACTGAAAGCTGTTGCTAGCCAGCACCCTTCCTTGGAAGCGCTTTCACAGGCGCAGCAACACTGGGGCTTTGCGCTTCTCTAGCCACCAAACGTCACGGTCACTATCTCTCCGTCTCGTAGACACGAGCTGAGAGATTGCAAAGGTCGAGCAATTGCTCAGAGATGAAAAGTGCCAGCACTGAAAGCTCTTGCTAGCCAGCACCCTTCCTTGGAAGCGCTTTTGTAGCCCTTAGAACAGTGGGGCTCTGGGCTTCTCTAGCCACCTAATCTTCTGCTCATCCTCTCTCGTACTCTAAAGAGAGCTCAGGTGAGAAATTGCAAACGTCGAGCAATTGCTCAGAGATGAAAAGTGTCAGCACTGAAAGCTCTTGCTAGCCAGCACCCTTCCTTGGAAGCGCTTTCACAGGCGCAGCAACACTGGGGCTTTGCGCTTCTCTACCCACCAAACGTCACGGTCACTATCTCTCCGTCTCGTAGACACGAGCTGAGAGATTGCAAACGTCCAGCAATTGCTCAGAGATGAAAAGTGCCAGCAGTGAAAGCTGTTGCTAGCCAGCACCCTTCCTTGGAAGCGCTTTCACAGGCGCAGCAACACTGGGGCTTTGCGCTTCTCTAGCCACCAAACGTCACGGTCATTCTCTTTCCATCTTGTAGACACGAGCTGAGAAATTGCAAAGGTCGAGCAATTGCTCAGAGATGAAAAGTGCCAGCACTGAAAGCTCTTGCTAGCCAGCACCCTTCCTTGGAAACGCTCTTGTAGCCCTTAGAACACTGGGGCTCTGGGCTTCTCTAGCCACCTAATCTTCTGCTCATCCTATCGCGCACTCTAAAGAGAGCTCAGGTGAGAAATTGCAAAGGTCGAGCAATTGCTCAGAGATGAAAAGTGCCATCACTGAAAGCTGTTGCTAGCCAGCACCGTTACTTGGAAGCGCTTTCACAGGCGCAGCAACACTGGGGCTTTGCGCTTCTCTACCCACCAAACGTCACGGTCATTCTCTTTCCATCTCGTAGACACGAGCTGAGAAATTGCAAACGTCGAGCAATTGCTCAGAGATGAAAAGTGCCAGCACTGAAAGCTCTTGCTAGCCGGCACCCTTCCTTGGAAGCGCTTTTGTAGGCCTAAGAACACTGGGGCTCTGGGCTTCTCTAGCCACCTAATCTTCTGCTCATCCTCTCTCGTACTCTAACGAGAGCTCAGGTGAGAAATTGCAAAGGTCGAGCAATTGCTCAGAGATGAAAAGTGCCAGCACTGAAAGCTGTTGCTAGCCAGCACCCTTCCTTGGAAGCGCTTTCAGAGGCGCAGCAACACTGGGGCTTTGCGCTTCTCTAGCCACCAAACGTCACAGTCATTCTCTTTCCATCTCGTAGACACGAGCTGAGAGATTGCAAACGTCGAGCAATTGCTCAGAGATGAAAAGTGCCAGCACTGAAAGCTCTTGCTAGCCAGCACCCTTCCTTGGAAGCGCTTTTGTAGCCCTAAGAACACTGGGGCTCTGGGCTTCTCTAGCCACCTAATCTTCTGCTCATCCTCTCTCGTACTCTAACGAGAGCTCAGGTGAGAAATTGCAAAGGTCGAGCAATTGCTCAGAGATGAAAAGTGCCAGCACTGAAAGCTGTTGCTAGCCAGCACCCTTCCTTGGAAGCGCTTTCACAGGCGCAGCAACACTGGGGCTTTGCGCTTCTCTAGCCACCAAATGTCACGGTCACTATCTCTCCGTCTCGTAGACACGAGCTGAGAAATTGCAAACGTCGAGCAATTGCTCAGAGATGAAAAGTGCCAGCACTGAAAGCTCTTGCTAGCCAGCACCCTTCCTTGGAAACGCTCTTGTAGCCCTTAGAACACTGGGGCTCTGGGCTTCTCTAGCCACCTAATCTTCTGCTCATCCTCTCGCGCACTCTAAAGAGAGCTCAGGTGAGAAATTGCAAACGTCGAGCAATTGCTCAGAGATGAAAAGTGCCAGCACTGAAAGCTCTTGCTAGCCAGCACCCTTCCTTGGAAGCGCTTTTGTAGCCCTTAGAACACTGGGGCTCTTGGCTTCTCTAGCCACCTAATCTTCTGCTCATCCTCTCTCGTACTCTAACGAGAGCTCTGGTGAGAAATTACAAATGTCGAGCAATTGCTCAGAGATGAAAAGTGCCAGCACTGAAAGCTCTTGCTAGCCAGCACCCTTCCTTGGAAGCGCTTTCACAGGCGCAGCAACACTGGGGCTTTGTGCTTCTCTACCCACCAAACGTCACGGTCATTCTCTTTCCATCTCGTAGACACGAGCTGAGAAATTGCAAACGTCGAGCAATTGCTCAGAGATGAAAAGTGCCAGCACTGAAAGCTCTTGCTAGCCAGCACCCTTCCTTGGAAACGCTCTTGTAGCCCTTCGAACACTGGGGCTCTGGGCTTCTCTAGCCACCTAATCTTCTGCTCATCCTCTCGCGCACTCTAAAGAGAGCTCAGGTGAGAAATTGCAAACGTCGAGCAATTGCTCAGAGATGAAAAGTGCCAGCACTGAAAGCTCTTGCTAGCCGGCACCCTTCCTTGGAAACGCTCTTGTAGCCCTTAGAACACTGGGGCTCTGGGCTTCTCTAGCCACCTAATCTTCTGCTCATCCTCTCGCGCACTCTAAAGAGAGCTCAGGTCAGAAATTGCAAACGTCGAGCAATTGCTCAGAGATGAAAAGTGCCAGCACTGAAAGCTCTTGCTAGCCAGCACCTTTCCTTGGAAGCGCTTTTGTAGCCCTTAGAACACAGGGGCTCTGGGCTTCTCTAGCCACCTAATCTTCTGCTCATCCTCTCGCGCACTCTAAAGAGAGCTCAGGTGAGAAATTGCAAAGGTCGAGCAATTGCTCAGAGATGAAAAGTGCCAGCACTGAAAGCTGTTGCTAGCCAGCACCCTTCCTTGGAAGCGCTTTCACAGGCGCAGCAACACTGGGGCTTTGCGCTTCTCTACCCACCAAACGTCATGGTCACTATCTCTCCGTCTCGTAGACACGAGCTGAGAGATTGCAAACGTCGAGCAATTGCTCAGAGATGAAAAGTGCCAGCACTGAAAGCTCTTGCTAGCCGGCACCCTTCCTTGGAAGCGCTTTTGTAGGCCTAAGAACACTGGGGCTCTGGGCTTCTCTAGCCACCTCATCTTCTGCTCATCCTCTCGCGCACTCTAAAGAGAGCTCAGGTGAGAAATTGCAAACGTCGAGCAATTGCTCAGAGATGAAAAGTGCCAGCACTGAAAGCTCTTGCTAGCCAGCACCCTTCCTTGGAAGCGCTTTCACAGGCGCAGCAACACTGGGGCTTTGCGCTTCTCTAGCCACCAAACGTCACGGTCATTCTCTTTCCATCTCGTAGAAACGAGCTGAGAAATTGCAAACGTCGAGCAATTGCTCAGAGATGAAAAGTGCCAGCACTGAAAGCTCTTGCTAGCCAGCACCCTTCCTTGGAAGTGCTTTTGTAGGCCTAAGAACACTGGGGCTCTGGGCTTCTCTAGCCACCTAATCTTCTGCTCATCCTCTCGCGCACTCTAAAGAGAGCTCAGGTGAGAAATTGCAAAGGTCGAGCAATTGCTCAGAGATGAAAAGTGCCATCACTGAAAGCTGTTGCTAGCCAGCACCCTTCCTTGGAAGCGCTTTCACAGGCGCAGCAACACTGGGGCTTTGCGCTTCTCTAGCCACCAAACGTCACGGTCACTATCTCTCCGTCTCGTAGACACGAGCTGAGAGATTGCAAAGGTCGAGCAATTGCTCAGAGATGAAAAGTGCCAGCACTGAAAGCTCTTGCTAGCCAGCACCCTTCCTTGGAAGCGCTTTCACAGGCGCAGTAACACTGGGGTTTGCGCTTCTCTAGCCACCAAACGTCACGGTCACTATCTCTCCGTCTCGTAGACACGAGCTGGGAGATTGCAAACGTCCAGCAATTGCTCAGAGATGAAAAGTGCCAGCAGTGAAAGCTGTTGCTAGCCAGCACCCTTCCTTGGAAGCGCTTTCAGAGGCGCAGCAACACTGGGGCTTTGCGCTTCTCTAGCCACCAAACGTCACGGTCATTCTCTTTCCATCTTGTAGAAACGAGCTGAGAAATTGCAAACGTCGAGCAATTGCTCAGAGATGAAAAGTGCCAGCACTGAAAGCTCTTGCTAGCCGGCACCCTTCCTTGGAAGTGCTTTTGTAGGCCTAAGAACACTGGGGCTCTGGGCTTCTCTAGCCACCTAATCTTCTGCTCATCCTCTCTCGTACTCTAACGAGAGCTCAGGTGAGAAATTGCAAACGTCGAGCAATTGCTCAGAGATGAAAAGTGCCAGCACTGAAAGCTGTTGCTAGCCAGCACCCTTCCTTGGAAGCGCTTTCAGAGGCGCAGCAACACTGGGGCTTTGTGCTTCTCTACCCACAAAACGTCACGGTCATTCTCTTTCCATCTCGTAGACACGAGCTGAGAGATTGCAAACGTCGAGCAATTGCTCAGAGATGAAAAGTGCCAGCACTGAAAGCTCTTGCTAGCCGGCACCCTTCCTTGGAAGCGCTTTTGTAGCCCTAAGAACACTGGGGCTCTGGGCTTCTCTAGCCACCTAATCTTCTGCTCATCCTCTCTCGTACTCTAACGAGAGCTCAGGTGAGAAATTGCAAAGGTCGAGCAATTGCTCAGAGATGAAAAGTGCCATCACTGAAAGCTGTTGCTAGCCAGCACCCTTCCTTGGAAGCGCTTTCACAGGCGCAGCAACACTGGGGCTTTGCGCTTCTCTAGCCACCAAACGTCACGGTCACTATCTCTCCGTCTCGTAGACACGAGCTGAGAAATTGCAAACGTCGAGCAATTGCTCAGAGATGAAAAGTGCCAGCACTGAAAGCTGTTGCTAGCCGGCACCCTTCCTTGGAAACGCTCTTGTAGCCCTTAGAACACTGGGGCTCTGGGCTTCTCTAGCCACCTCATCTTCTGCTCATCCTCTCGCGCACTCTAAAGAGAGCTCAGGTGAGAAATTGCAAACGTCGAGCAATTGCTCAGAGATGAAGAGTGCCAGCACTGAAAGCTGTTGCTAGCCAGCACCCTTCCTTGGAAGCGCTTTCACAGGCGCAGTAACACTGGGGCTTTGCGCTTCTCTAGCCACCAAACGTCACGGTCACTATCTCTCCGTCTCGTAGACACGAGCTGAGAGATTGCAAACGTCCAGCAATTGCTCAGAGATGAAAAGTGCCAGCACTGAAAGCTCTTGCTAGCCAGCACCCTTCCTTGGAAGCGCTTTCACAGGCGCAGCAACACTGGGGCTCTGGGCTTCTCTAGCCACCAAACGTCACGGTCATTCTCTTCCATCTCGTAGACACGAGCTGAGAAATTGCAAACGTCGAGCAATTGCTCAGAGATGAAAAGTGCCAGCACTGAAAGCTCTTGCTAGCCAGCACCCTTCCTTGGAAGCGCTTTTGTAGGCCTAAGAACACTGGGGCTCTGTGTTTCTCTAGCCACCTAATCTTCTGCTCATCCTCTCGCGCACTCTAAAGAGAGCTCAGGTGAGAAATTGCAAAGGTCGAGCAATTGCTCAGAGATGAAAAGTGCCAGCACTGAAAGCTCTTGCTAGCCAGCACCCTTCCTTGGAAGCGCTTTCACAGGCGCAGCAACACTGGGGCTTTGCGCTTCTCTACCCACCAAACGTCACGGTCATTCTCTTTCCATCTCGTAGACACGAGCTGAGAGATTGCAAACGTCGAGCAATTGCTCAGAGATGAAAAGTGCCAGCACTGAAAGCTCTTGCTAGCCAGCACCCTTCCTTGGAAGCGCTTTTGTAGCCCTAAGAACACTGGGGCTCTGGGCTTCTCTAGCCACCTAATCTTCTGCTCATCCTCTCTCGTACTCTAACGAGAGCTCAGGTGAGAAATTGCAAATGTCGAGCAATTGCTCAGAGATGAAAAGTGCCAGCACTGAAAGCTGTTGCTAGCCAGCACCCTTCCTTGGAAGCGCTTTCACAGGCGCAGCAACACTGGGGCTTTGCGCTTCTCTAGCCACCAAATGTCACGGTCACTATCTCTCCGTCTCGTAGACACGAGCTGAGAAATTGCAAACGTCGAGCAATTGCTCAGAGATGAAAAGTGCCAGCACTGAAAGCTGTTGCTAGCCGGCACCCTTCCTTGGAAACGCTCTTGTAGCCCTTAGAACACTGGGGCTCTGTGCTTCTCTAGCCACCTAATCTTCTGCTCATCCTCTCGCGCACTCTAAAGAGAGCTCAGGTGAGAAGTTGCAAACGTCGAGCAATTGCTCAGAGATGAAGAGTGCCAGCACTGAAAGCTGTTGCTAGCCAGCACCCTTCCTTGGAAGCGCTTTCAGAGGCGCAGTAACACTGGGGCTTTGCGCTTCTCTACCCACCAAAGGTCACGGTCACTATCTCTCCGTCTCGTAGACACGAGCTGAGAGATTGCAAACGTCCAGCAATTGCTCAGAGATGAAAAGTGCCAGCAGTGAAAGCTGTTGCTAGCCAGCACCCTTCCTTGGAAGCGCTTTCACAGGCGCAGCAACACTGGGGCTCTGGGCTTCTCGACCCACCAAAGGTCACGGTCCTTCTCTTTCCGTCTCGTAGACATGAGCTGAGAAATTGCAAACGTCGAGCAATTGCTCAGAGATGAAAAGTGCCAGCACTGAAAGCTGTTGCTAGCCAGCACCCTTCCTTGGAAGCGCTTTCACAGGCGCAGCAACACTGGGGCTTTGCGCTTCTCTAGCCACCAAACGTCACGGTCATTCTCTTTCCATCTCGTAGACACGAGCTGAGAAATTGCAAACGTCGAGCAA
The DNA here is from genome assembly GCA_037962945.1 of Sarcoramphus papa. Lineage (NCBI taxonomy): Eukaryota > Metazoa > Chordata > Aves > Accipitriformes > Cathartidae > Sarcoramphus > Sarcoramphus papa. Next base: position 19,855,635 of record CM075588.1, read on the forward strand.
TTGCTCAGAGATGAAAAGTGCCAGCACTGAAAGCTGTTGCTAGCCGGCACCCTTCCTTGGAAACGCTCTTGTAGCCCTTAGAACACTGGGGCTCTGGGCTTCTCTAGCCACCTAATCTTCTGCTCATCCTCTCTCGTACTCTAACAAGAGCTCAGGTGAGAAATTGCAAACGTCGAGCAATTGCTCAGAGATGAAAAGCGCCAGCACTGAAAGCTCTTGCTAGCCAGCACCCTTCCTTGGAAGCGCTTTCACAGGCGCAGCAACACTGGGGCTTTGCGCTTCTCTACCCACCAAACGTCACGGTCATTCTCTTTCCGTCTCTTTAGACACGAGCTGCGAGATTGCAAACATCGAGCAATTGCTCAGAGATGAAGAGTGCCAGCACTGAAAGCTGTTGCTAGCCAGCACCCTTCCTTGGAAGCGCTTTCAGAGGCGCAGTAACACTGGGGCTTTGCGCTTCTCTAGCCACCAAACGTCACGGTCACTATCTCTCCGTCTCGTAGACACGAGCTGAGAGATTGCAAACGTCGAGCAATTGCTCAGAGATGAAAAGTGCCAGCACTGAAAACTGTTGCTAGCCGGCACCCTTCCTTGGAAGCGCTTTCACAGGCGCAGTAACACTGGGGCTTTGCGCTTCTCTACCCACCAAACGTCACGGTCATTCTCTTTCCGTCTCTTTAGACACGAGCTGCGAGATTGCAAACATCGAGCAATTGCTCAGAGATGAAAAGTGCCACCAGTGAAAGCTGTTGCTAGCCAGCACCCTTCCTTGGAAGCGCTTTCACAGGCGCAGCAACACTGGGGCTTTGCGCTTCTCTAGCCACCAAACGTCACGGTCATTCTCTTCCATCTCGTAGACACGAGCTGAGAAATTGCAAACGTCGAGCAATTGCTCAGAGATGAAAAGTGCCAGCACTGAAAGCTCTTGCTAGGCAGCACCCTTCCTTGGAAACGCTCTTGTAGCCCTTAGAACACTGGGGCTCTGGGCTTCTCTAGCCACCTAATCTTCTGCTCATCCTCTCGCCCACTCTAAAGAGAGCTCAGGTGAGAAATTGCAAACGTCCAGCAATTGCTCAGAGATGAAAAGTGCCATCACTGAAAGCTGTTGCTAGCCAGCACCCTTCCTTGGAAGCGCTTTCACAGGCACAGTAACACTGGGGCTTTGCGCTTCTCTAGCCACCAAACGTCACGGTCATTCTCTTTCCATCTCGTAGAAACGAGCTGAGAGATTGCAAACGTCGAGCAATTGCTCAGAGATGAAAAGTGCCAGCACTGAAAGCTCTTGCTAGCCAGCACCCTTCCTTGGAAGTGCTTTTGTAGCCCTAAGAACACTGGGGCTCTGGGCTTCTCTAGCCACCTAATCTTCTGCTCATCCTCTCTCGTACTCTAACGAGAGCTCAGGTGAGAAATTGCAAAGGTCGAGCAATTGCTCAGAGATGAAAAGTGCCAGCACTGAAAGCTGTTGCTAGCCAGCACCCTTCCTTGGAAGCGCTTTCACAGGCGCAGCAACACTGGGGCTTTGCGCTTCTCTAGCCACCAAACGTCACGGTCATTCTCTTTCCATCTCGTAGACACGAGCTGAGAGATTGCAAACGTCGAGCAATTGCTCAGAGATGAAAAGTGCCAGCACTGAAAGCTCTTGCTAGCCAGCACCCTTCCTTGGAAGCGCTTTTGTAGCCCTAAGAACACTGGGGCTCTGGGCTTCTCTAGCCACCTAATCTTCTGCTCATCCTCTCTCGTACTCTAACAAGAGCTCAGGTGAGAAATTGCAAAGGTCGAGCAATTGCTCAGAGATGAAAAGTGCCAGCACTGAAAGCTCTTGCTAGCCAGCACCCTTCCTTGGAAGCGCTTTCACAGGCGCAGCAACACTGGGGCTTTGCGCTTCTCTAGCCACCAAACGTCACGGTCATTCTCTTCCATCTCGTAGACACGAGCTGAGAAATTGCAAACGTCGAGCAATTGCTCAGAGATGAAAAGTGCCAGCACTGAAAGCTCTTGCTAGCCAGCACCCTTCCTTGGAAGTGCTTTTGTAGGCCTTAGAACACTGGGGCTCTGGGCTTCTCTAGCCACCTAATCTTCTGCTCATCCTCTCGCGCACTCTAAAGAGAGCTCAGGTGAGAAATTGCAAAGGTCGAGCAATTGCTCAGAGATGAAAAGTGCCATCACTGAAAGCTGTTGCTAGCCAGCACCCTTCCTTGGAAGTGCTTTCACAGGCGCAGTAACACTGGGGCTTTGCGCTTCTCTAGCCACCAAACGTCACGGTCATTCTCTTTCCATCTCGTAGACACGAGCTGAGAGATTGCAAACGTCGAGCAATTGCTCAGAGATGAAAAGTGCCAGCACTGAAAGCTCTTGCTAGCCAGCACCCTTCCTTGGAAGTGCTTTTGTAGCCCTAAGAACACTGGGGCTCTGGGCTTCTCTAGCCACCTAATCTTCTGCTCATCCTCTCTCGTACTCTAACGAGAGCTCAGGTGAGAAATTGCAAAGGTCGAGCAATTGCTCAGAGATGAAAAGTGCCAGCACTGAAAGCTCTTGCTAGCCAGCACCCTTCCTTGGAAGCGCTTTCACAGGCGCAGCAACACTGGGGCTTTGCGCTTCTCTAGCCACCAAACGTCACGGTCATTCTCTTTCCATCTCGTAGACACGAGCTGAGAGATTGCAAACGTCGAGCAATTGCTCAGACATGAAAAGTGCCAGCACTGAAAGCTCTTGCTAGCCAGCACCCTTCCTTGGAAGTGCTTTTGTAGCCCTAAGAACACTGGGGCTCTGGGCTTCTCTAGCCACCTAATCTTCTGCTCATCCTCTCTCGTACTCTAAAGAGAGCTCAGGTGAGAAATTGCAAAGGTCGAGCAATTGCTCAGAGATGAAAAGTGCCAGCACTGAAAGCTCTTGCTAGCCAGCACCCTTCCTTGGAAGCGCTTTCACAGGCGCAGTAACACTGGGGCTTTGCGCTTCTCTAGCCACCAAACGTCACGGTCACTATCTCTCCGTCTCGTAGACACGAGCTGAGAAATTGCAAACGTCGAGCAATTGCTCAGAGATGAAAAGTGCCAGCACTGAAAGCTCTTGCTAGCCAGCACCCTTCCTTGGAAACGCTCTTGTAGCCCTTCGAACACTGGGGCTCTGGGCTTCTCTAGCCACCTAATCTTCTGCTCATCCTCTCGCGCACTCTAAAGAGAGCTCAGGTGAGAAATTGCAAACGTCGAGCAATTGCTCAGAGATGAAAAGTGCCAGCACTGAAAGCTGTTGCTAGCCAGCACCCTTCCTTGGAAGCGCTTTCAGAGGCGCAGTAACACTGGGGCTTTGCGCTTCTCTAGCCACCAAACGTCACGGTCATTCTCTTTCCATCTCGTAGACACGAGCTGAGAAATTGCAAACGTCGAGCAATTGCTCAGAGATGAAAAGTGCCAGCACTGAAAGCTGTTGCTAGCCGGCACCCTTCCTTGGAAGCGCTCTTGTAGCCCTAAGAACACTGGGGCTCTGGGCTTCTCTAGCCACCTAATCTTCTGCTCATCCTCTCGCGCACTCTAAAGAGAGCTCAGGTGAGAAATTGCAAAGGTCGAGCAATTGCTCAGAGATGAAAAGTGCCAGCACTGAAAGCTGTTGCTAGCCAGCACCCTTCCTTGGAAGCGCTTTCACAGGCGCAGCAACACTGGGGCTTTGCGCTTCTCTAGCCACCAAACGTCACAGTCATTCTCTTTCCATCTCGTAGACACGAGCTGAGAGATTGCAAACGTTGAGCAATTGCTCAGAGATGAAAAGTGCCAGCACTGAAAGCTGTTGCTAGCTGGCACCCTTCCTTGGAAGCGCTTTTGTAGCCCTTAGAACACTGGGGCTCTGGGCTTCTCTAGCCACCTAATCTTCTGCTCATCCTCTCTCGTACTCTAACGAGAGCTCAGGTGAGAAATTGCAAAGGTCGAGCAATTGCTCAGAGATGAAAAGTGCCAGCACTGAAAGCTCTTGCTAGCCAGCACCCTTCCTTGGAAGCGCTTTCACAGGCGCAGCAACACTGGGGCTTTGCGCTTCTCTAGACACCAAACGTCACGGTCACTATCTCTCCGTCTCGTAGACACGAGCTGAGAAATTGCAAAGGTCGAGCAATTGCTCAGAGATGAAAAGTGCCAGCACTGAAAGCTCTTGCTAGCCAGCACCCTTCCTTGGAAACGCTCTTGTAGCCCTTAGAACACTGGGGCTCTGGGTTTGTCTAGACACCTAATCTTCTGCTCATCCTCTCGCGCACTCTAAAGAGAGCTCAGGTGAGAAATTGCAAACGTCAAGCAATTGCTCAGAGATGAAAAGTGCCAGCACTGAAAGCTCTTGCTAGCCAGCACCCTTCCTTGGAAACGCTCTTGTAGCCCTTAGAACACTGGGGCTCTGGGTTTGTCTAGACACCTAATCTTCTGCTCATCCTCTCGCGCACTCTAAAGAGAGCTCAGGTGAGAAATTGCAAACGTCAAGCAATTGCTCAGAGATGAAAAGTGCCATCACTGAAAGCTGTTGCTAGCCAGCACCCTTCCTTGGAAGCGCTTTCACAGGCGCAGCAACACTGGGGCTTTGCGCTTCTCTAGCCACCAAACGTCACGGTCACTATCTCTCCGTCTCGTAGACACGAGCTGAGAGATTGCAAAGGTCGAGCAATTGCTCAGAGATGAAAAGTGCCAGCAGTGAAAGCTCTTGCTACCCAGCACCCTTCCTTGGAAACGCTTTTGTAGGCCTAAGAACACTGGGGCTCTGGGCTTCTCTAGCCACCTAATCTTCTGCTCATCCTCTCGTGCACTCTAAAGAGAGCTCAGGTGAGAAATTGCAAAGGTCGAGCAATTGCTCAGAGATGAAAAGTGCCAGCACTGAAAGCTGTTGCTAGCCAGCACCCTTCCTTGGAAGCGCTTTCACAGGCGCAGCAACACTGGGGCTTTGCGCTTCTCTAGCCACCAAACGTCACGGTCACTATCTCTCCGTCTCGTAGACACGAGCTGAGAGATTGCAAACGTCGAGCAATTGCTCAGAGATGAAAAGTGCCAGCAGTGAAAGCTGTTGCTAGCCAGCACCCTTCCTTGGAAGCGCTTTCACAGGCGCAGCAACACTGGGGCTTTGCGCTTCTCTACCCACCAAACGTCACGGTCATTCTCTTTCCATCTTGTAGACATGAGTTGAGAAATTGCAAACGTCGAGCAATTGCTCAGAGATGAAAAGTGCCAGCACTGAAAGCTCTTGCTAGCCAGCACCCTTCCTTGGAAACGCTCTTGTAGCCCTTAGAACACTGGGGCTCTGGGCTTCTCTAGCCACCTAATCTTCTGCTCATCCTCTCGCGCACTCTAAAGAGAGCTCAGGTGAGAAATTGCAAAGGTCGAGCAATTGCTCAGAGATGAAAAGTGCCAGCACTGAAAGCTCTTGCTAGCCAGCACCCTTCCTTGGAAGCGCTTTCACAGGCGCAGCAACACTGGGGCTTTGCGCTTCTCTACCCACCAAACGTCACGGTCACTATCTCTCCGTCTCGTAGACACGAGCTGAGAGATTGCAAAGGTCGAGCAATTGCTCAGAGATGAAAAGTGCCAGCACTGAAAGCTCTTGCTAGCCAGCACCCTTCCTTGGAAGTGCTTTTGTAGGCCTAAGAACACTGGGGCTCTGGGCTTCTCTAGCCACCTAATCTTCTGCTCATCCTCTCGTGCACTCTAAAGAGAGCTCAGGTGAGAAATTGCAAACGTCGAGCAATTGCTCAGAGATGAAAAGTGCCAGCACTGAAAGCTCTTGCTAGCCAGCACCCTTCCTTGGAAGCGCTTTCACAGGCGCAGTAACACTGGGGCTTTGCGCTTCTCTAGCCACCAAACGTCACGGTCACTATCTCTCCGTCTCATAGACACGACCTGAGAGATTGCAAACGTCCAGCAATTGCTCAGAGATGAAAAGTGCCAGCACTGAAAGCTCTTGCTAGCCAGCACCCTTCCTTGGAAACGCTCTTGTAGCCCTTAGAACACTGGGGCTCTGGGCTTCTCTAGCCACCTAATCTTCTGCTCATCCTCTCGCGCACTCTAAAGAGAGCTCAGGTGAGAAATTGCAAAGGTCGAGCAATTGCTCAGAGATGAAAAGTGCCATCACTGAAAGCTGTTGCTAGCCAGCACCCTTCCTTGGAAGTGCTTTCACAGGCGCAGTAACACTGGGGCTTTGCGCTTCTCTAGCCACCAAACGTCACGGTCATTCTCTTTCCATCTCGTAGACACGAGCTGAGAGATTGCAAACGTCGAGCAATTGCTCAGAGATGAAAAGTGCCAGCACTGAAAGCTCTTGCTAGCCAGCACCCTTCCTTGGAAGTGCTTTTGTAGCCCTAAGAACACTGGGGCTCTGGGCTTCTCTAGCCACCTAATCTTCTGCTCATCCTCTCTCGTACTCTAACGAGAGCTCAGGTGAGAAATTGCAAAGGTCGAGCAATTGCTCAGAGATGAAAAGTGCCAGCACTGAAAGCTCTTGCTAGCCAGCACCCTTCCTTGGAAGCGCTTTCACAGGCGCAGCAACACTGGGGCTTTGCGCTTCTCTAGCCACCAAACGTCACGGTCATTCTCTTTCCATCTCGTAGACATGAGCTGAGAGATTGCAAACGTCGAGCAATTGCTCAGACATGAAAAGTGCCAGCACTGAAAGCTCTTGCTAGCCAGCACCCTTCCTTGGAAGTGCTTTTGTAGCCCTAAGAACACTGGGGCTCTGGGCTTCTCTAGCCACCTAATCTTCTGCTCATCCTCTCTCGTACTCTAACGAGAGCTCAGGTGAGAAATTGCAAAGGTCGAGCAATTGCTCAGAGATGAAAAGTGCCAGCACTGAAAGCTCTTGCTAGCCAGCACCCTTCCTTGGAAGCGCTTTCACAGGCGCAGCAACACTGGGGCTTCGCGCTTCTCTAGCCACCAAACGTCACGGTCACTATCTCTCCGTCTCGTAGACACGAGCTGAGAAATTGCAAACGTCGAGCAATTGCTCAGAGATGAAAAGTGCCAGCACTGAAAGCTCTTGCTAGCCAGCACCCTTCCTTGGAAACGCTCTTGTAGCCCTTAGAACACTGGGGCTCTGGGCTTCTCTAGCCACCTCATCTTCTGCTCATCCTCTCGCGCACTCTAAAGAGAGCTCAGGTGAGAAATTGCAAACGTCGAGCAATTGCTCAGAGATGAAAAGTGCCAGCACTGAAAGCTCTTGCTAGCCAGCACCCTTCCTTGGAAGCGCTTTCACAGGCGCAGTAACACTGGGGCTTTGCGCTTCTCTAGCCACCAAACGTCACGGTCATTCTCTTTCCATCTCGTAGACACGAGCTGAGAAATTGCAAACGTCGAGCAATTGCTCAGAGATGAAAAGTGCCAGCACTGAAAGCTGTTGCTAGCCGGCACCCTTCCTTGGAAGCGCTCTTGTAGCCCTAAGAACACTGGGGCTCTGGGCTTCTCTAGCCACCTAATCTTCTGCTCATCCTCTCGCGCACTCTAAAGAGAGCTCAGGTGAGAAATTGCAAAGGTCGAGCAATTGCTCAGAGATGAAAAGTGCCATCACTGAAAGCTGTTGCTAGCCAGCACCCTTCCTTGGAAGCGCTTTCACAGGCGCAGCAACACTGGGGCTTTGCGCTTCTCTAGCCACCAAACGTCACAGTCATTCTCTTTCCATCTCGTAGACACGAGCTGAGAGATTGCAAACGTTGAGCAATTGCTCAGAGATGAAAAGTGCCAGCACTGAAAGCTGTTGCTAGCTGGCACCCTTCCTTGGAAGCGCTTTTGTAGCCCTTAGAACACTGGGGCTCTGGGCTTCTCTAGCCACCTAATCTTCTGCTCATCCTCTCTCGTACTCTAACGAGAGCTCAGGTGAGAAATTGCAAACGTCGAGCAATTGCTCAGAGATGAAAAGTGCCAGCACTGAAAGCTGTTGCTAGCCAGCACCCTTCCTTGGAAGCGCTTTCACAGGCGCAGCAACACTGGGGCTTTGCGCTTCTCTAGACACCAAACGTCACGGTCACTATCTCTCCGTCTCGTAGACACGAGCTGAGAAATTGCAAAGGTCGAGCAATTGCTCAGAGATGAAAAGTGCCAGCACTGAAAGCTCTTGCTAGCCAGCACCCTTCCTTGGAAACGCTCTTGTAGCCCTTAGAACACTGGGGCTCTGGGTTTGTCTAGACACCTAATCTTCTGCTCATCCTCTCGCGCACTCTAAAGAGAGCTCAGGTGAGAAATTGCAAACGTCAAGCAATTGCTCAGAGATGAAAAGTGCCAGCACTGAAAGCTCTTGCTAGCCAGCACCCTTCCTTGGAAACGCTCTTGTAGCCCTTAGAACACTGGGGCTCTGGGTTTGTCTAGACACCTAATCTTCTGCTCATCCTCTCGCGCACTCTAAAGAGAGCTCAGGTGAGAAATTGCAAACGTCAAGCAATTGCTCAGAGATGAAAAGTGCCATCACTGAAAGCTGTTGCTAGCCAGCACCCTTCCTTGGAAGCGCTTTCACAGGCGCAGCAACACTGGGGCTTTGCGCTTCTCTACCCACCAAACGTCACGGTCACTATCTCTCCGTCTCGTAGACACGAGCTGAGAGATTGCAAAGGTCGAGCAATTGCTCAGAGATGAAAAGTGCCAGCAGTGAAAGCTCTTGCTAGCCAGCACCCTTCCTTGGAAGTGCTTTTGTAGGCCTAAGAACACTGGGGCTCTGGGCTTCTCTAGCCACCTAATCTTCTGCTCATCCTCTCGTGCACTCTAAAGAGAGCTCAGGTGAGAAATTGCAAAGGTCGAGCAATTGCTCAGAGATGAAAAGTGCCAGCACTGAAAGCTGTTGCTAGCCAGCACCCTTCCTTGGAAGCGCTTTCACAGGCGCAGCAACACTGGGGCTTTGCGCTTCTCTAGCCACCAAACGTCACGGTCACTATCTCTCCGTCTCGTAGACACGAGCTGAGAGATTGCAAACGTCGAGCAATTGCTCAGAGATGAAAAGTGCCAGCAGTGAAAGCTGTTGCTAGCCAGCACCCTTCCTTGGAAGCGCTTTCACAGGCGCAGCAACACTGGGGCTTTGCGCTTCTCTACCCACCAAACGTCACGGTCATTCTCTTTCCATCTTGTAGACACGAGTTGAGAAATTGCAAACGTCGAGCAATTGCTCAGAGATGAAAAGTGCCAGCACTGAAAGCTCTTGCTAGCCAGCACCCTTCCTTGGAAACGCTCTTGTAGCCCTTAGAACACTGGGGCTCTGGGCTTCTCTAGCCACCTAATCTTCTGCTCATCCTCTCGCGCACTCTAAGGAGAGCTCAGGTGAGAAATTGCAAAGGTCGAGCAATTGCTCAGAGATGAAAAGTGCCAGCACTGAAAGCTCTTGCTAGCCAGCACCCTTCCTTGGAAGCGCTTTCACAGGCGCAGCAACACTGGGGCTTTGCGCTTCTCTAGCCACCAAACGTCACGGTCACTATCTCTCCGTCTCGTAGACACGAGCTGAGAGATTGCAAAGGTCGAGCAATTGCTCAGAGATGAAAAGTGCCAGCACTGAAAGCTCTTGCTACCCAGCACCCTTCCTTGGAAGTGCTTTTGTAGGCCTAAGAACACTGGGGCTCTGGGCTTCTCTAGCCACCTAATCTTCTGCTCATCCTCTCGTGCACTCTAAAGAGAGCTCAGGTGAGAAATTGCAAAGTTCGAGCAATTGCTCAGAGATGAAAAGTGCCAGCACTGAAAGCTCTTGCTAGCCAGCACCCTTCCTTGGAAGCGCTTTCACAGGCGCAGCAACACTGGGGCTTTGCGCTTCTCTAGCCACCAAACGTCACGGTCACTATCTCTCCGTCTCATAGACACGAGCTGAGAGATTGCAAACGTCGAGCAATTGCTCAGAGATGAAAAGTGCCAGCAGTGAAAGCTGTTGCTAGCCAGCACCCTTCCTTGGAAGCGCTTTCAGAGGCGCAGCAACACTGGGGCTTTGCGCTTCTCTAGCCACCAAACGTCACGGTCATTCTCTTTCCATCTTGTAGACACGAGCTGAGAAATTGCAAACGTCGAGCAATTGCTCAGAGATGAAAAGTGCCAGCACTGAAAGCTCTTGCTAGCCAGCACCCTTCCTTGGAAACGCTCTTGTAGCCCTTAGAACACTGGGGCTCTGGGCTTCTCTAGCCACCTAATCTTCTGCTCATCCTCTCGCGCACTCTAAAGAGAGCTCAGGTGAGAAATTGCAAAGGTCGAGCAATTGCTCAGAGATGAAAAGTGCCAGCACTGAAAGCTCTTGCTAGCCAGCACCCTTCCTTGGAAGCGCTTTCACAGGCACAGTAACACTGGGGCTTTGCGCTTCTCTAGCCACCAAACGTCACGGTCATTCTCTTTCCATCTCGTAGACACGAGCTGAGAAATTGCAAACGTCGAGCAACTGCTCAGAGATGAAAAGTGCCAGCACTGAAAGCTCTTGCTAGCCGGCACCCTTCCTTGGAAGTGCTTTTGTAGGCCTAAGAACACTGGGGCTCTGGGCTTCTCTAGCCACCTAATCTTCTGCTCATCCTCTCTCGTACTCTAACGAGAGCTCAGGTGAGAAATTGCAAAGGTCGAGCAATTGCTCAGAGATGAAAAGTGCCAGCACTGAAAGCTCTTGCTAGCCAGCACCCTTCCTTGGAAGCGCTTTCACAGGCGCAGCAACACTGGGGCTTTGCGCTTCTCTAGCCACCAAATGTCACGGTCATTCTCTTTCCATCTCGTAGACACGAGCTGAGAGATTGCAAACATCGAGCAATTGCTCAGAGATGAAAAGTGCCAGCACTGAAAGCTCTTGCTAGCCAGCACCCTTCCTTGGAAGTGCTTTTGTAGCCCTAAGAACACTGGGGCTCTGGACTTCTCTAGCCACCTAATCTTCTGCTCATCCTCTCTCGTACTCTAACGAGAGCTCAGGTGAGAAATTGCAAAGGTCGAGCAATTGCTCAGAGATGAAAAGTGCCAGCACTGAAAGCTCTTGCTAGCCAGCACCCTTCCTTGGAAGCGCTTTCACAGGCACAGTAACACTGGGGCTTTGCGCTTCTCTAGCCACCAAACGTCACGGTCATTCTCTTTCCATCTCGTAGACACGAGCTGAGAAATTGCAAATGTCGAGCAATTGCTCAGAGATGAAAAGTGCCAGCACTGAAAGCTCTTGCTAGCCAGCACCCTTCCTTGGAAGTGCTTTTGTAGCCCTAAGAACACTGGGGCTCTGGGCTTCTCTAGCCACCTAATCTTCTGCTCATCCTCTCTCGTACTCTAACGAGAGCTCAGGTGAGAAATTGCAAAGGTCGAGCAATTGCTCAGAGATGAAAAGTGCCAGCACTGAAAGCTGTTGCTAGCCAGCACCCTTCCTTGGAAGCGCTTTCACAGGCGCAGCAACACTGGGGCTTTGCGCTTCTCTAGCCACCAAACGTCACGGTCAGTCTCTTTCCATCTCGTAGACACGAGCTGAGAGATTGCAAACGTCGAGCAATTGCTCAGAGATGAAAAGTGCCAGCACTGAAAGCTCTTGCTAGCCGGCACCCTTCCTTGGAAGCGCTTTTGTAGCCCTAAGAACACTGGGGCTCTGGGCTTCTCTAGCCACCTAATCTTCTGCTCATCCTCTCGCGCACTCTAACGAGAGCTCAGGTGAGAAATTGCAAAGGTCGAGCAATTGCTCAGAGATGAAAAGTGCCAGCACTGAAAGCTGTTGCTAGCCAGCACCCTTCCTTGGAAGCGCTTTCACAGGCGCAGCAACACTGGGGCTTTGCGCTTCTCTAGCCACCAAATGTCACGGTCACTATCTCTCCGTCTCGTAGACACGAGCTGAGAAATTGCAAACGTCGAGCAATTGCTCAGAGATGAAAAGTGCCAGCACTGAAAGCTGTTGCTAGCCAGCACCCTTCCTTGGAAACGCTCTTGTAGCCCTTAGAACACTGGGGCTCTGGGCTTCTCTAGCCACCTAATCTTCTGCTCATCCTATCGCGCACTCTAAAGAGAGCTCAGGTGAGAAATTGCAAAGGTCGAGCAATTGCTCAGAGATGAAAAGTGCCAGCACTGAAAGCTCTTGCTAGCCAGCACCCTTCCTTGGAAGCGCTTTCACAGGCACAGTAACACTGGGGCTTTGCGCTTCTCTACCCACCAAACGTCACGGTCATTCTCTTTCCATCTCGTAGACACGAGCTGAGAGATTGCAAACGTCGAGCAATTGCTCAGAGATGAAAAGTGCCAGCACTGAAAGCTCTTGCTAGCCAGCACCCTTCCTTGGAAGCGCTTTTGTAGGCCTAAGAACACTGGGGCTCTGGGCTTCTCTAGCCACCTAATCTTCTGCTCATCCTCTCTCGTACTCTAACGAGAGCTCAGGTGAGAAATTGCAAAGGTCGAGCAATTGCTCAGAGATGAAAAGTGCCAGCACTGAAAGCTCTTGCTAGCCAGCACCCTTCCTTGGAAGCGCTTTCACAGGCGCAGCAACACTGGGGCTTTGCGCTTCTCTAGCCACCAAACGTCACGGTCATTCTCTTTCCATCTCGTAGACACGAGCTGAGAGATTGCAAACGTCGAGCAATTGCTCAGACATGAAAAGTGCCAGCACTGAAAGCTCTTGCTAGCCAGCACCCTTCCTTGGAAGCGCTTTTGTAGCCCTAAGAACACTGGGGCTCTGGGCTTCTCTAGCCACCTAATCTTCTGCTCATCCTCTCGCGCACTCTAAAGAGAGCTCAGGTGAGAAATTGCAACGGTCGAGCAATTGCTCAGAGATGAAAAGTGCCAGCACTGAAAGCTCTTGCTAGCCAGCACCCTTCCTTGGAAGCGCTTTCACAGGCGCAGCAACACTGGGGCTTTGCGCTTCTCTAGCCACCAAACGTCACGGTCACTATCTCTCCGTCTCGTAGACACGAGCTGAGAAATTGCAAACGTCGAGCAATTGCTCAGAGATGAAAAGTGCCAGCACTGAAAGCTCTTGCTAGCCGGCACCCTTCCTTGGAAACGCTCTTGTAGCCCTTAGAACACTGGGGCTCTGGGCTTCTCTAGCCACCTCATCTTCTGCTCATCCTCTCGCGCACTCTAAAGAGAGCTCAGGTGAGAAATTGCAAACGTCCAGCAATTGCTCAGAGATGAAAAGTGCCAGCAGTGAAAGCTGTTGCTAGCCAGCACCCTTCCTTGGAAGCGCTTTCACAGGCGCAGCAACACTGGGGCTTTGCGCTTCTCTAGCCACCAAACGTCACGGTCATTCTCTTCCATCTCGTAGACACGAGCTGAGAAATTGCAAACGTCGAGCAATTGCTCAGAGATGAAAAGTGCCAGCACTGAAAGCTCTTGCTAGCCAGCACCCTTCCTTGGAAACGCTCTTGTAGCCCTTAGAACACTGGGGCTCTGGGCTTCTCTAGCCACCTAATCTTCTGCTCATCCTCTCGCGCAGTCTAAAGAGAGCTCAGGTGAGAAATTGCAAACGTCGAGCAATTGCTCAGAGATGAAAAGTGCCATCACTGAAAGCTGTTGCTAGCCAGCACCCTTCCTTGGAAGCGCTTTCACAGGCGCAGTAACACTGGGGCTTTGCGCTTCTCTAGCCACCAAACGTCACGGTCATTCTCTTTCCATCTCGTAGACACGAGCTGAGAAATTGCAAACGTCGAGCAATTGCTCAGAGATGAAAAGTGCCAGCACTGAAAGCTCTTGCTAGCCAGCACCCTTCCTTGGAAGTGCTTTTGTAGCCCTAAGAACACTGGGGCTCTGGGCTTCTCTAGCCACCTCATCTTCTGCTCATCCTCTCTCGTACTCTAACGAGAGCTCAGGTGAGAAATTGCAAAGGTCGAGCAATTGCTCAGAGATGAAAAGTGCCAGCACTGAAAGCTGTTGCTAGCCAGCACCCTTCCTTGGAAGCGCTTTCACAGGCGCAGCAACACTGGGGCTTTGCGCTTCTCTAGCCACCAAACGTCACGGTCAGTCTCTTTCCATCTCGTAGACACGAGCTGAGAGATTGCAAACGTCGAGCAATTGCTCAGAGATGAAAAGTGCCAGCACTGAAAGCTCTTGCTAGCCGGCACCCTTCCTTGGAAGCGCTTTTGTAGCCCTAAGAACACTGGGGCTCTGGGCTTCTCTAGCCACCTAATCTTCTGCTCATCCTCTCGCGCACTCTAACGAGAGCTCAGGTGAGAAATTGCAAAGGTCGAGCAATTGCTCAGAGATGAAAAGTGCCAGCACTGAAAGCTGTTGCTAGCCAGCACCCTTCCTTGGAAGCGCTTTCACAGGCGCAGCAACACTGGGGCTTTGCGCTTCTCTAGCCACCAAATGTCACGGTCACTATCTCTCCGTCTCGTAGACACGAGCTGAGAAATTGCAAACGTCGAGCAATTGCTCAGAGATGAAAAGTGCCAGCACTGAAAGCTGTTGCTAGCCAGCACCCTTCCTTGGAAACGCTCTTGTAGCCCTTAGAACACTGGGGCTCTGGGCTTCTCTAGCCACCTAATCTTCTGCTCATCCTATCGCGCACTCTAAAGAGAGCTCAGGTGAGAAATTGCAAAGGTCGAGCAATTGCTCAGAGATGAAAAGTGCCAGCACTGAAAGCTCTTGCTAGCCAGCACCCTTCCTTGGAAGCGCTTTCACAGGCACAGTAACACTGGGGCTTTGCGCTTCTCTACCCACCAAACGTCACGGTCATTCTCTTTCCATCTCGTAGACACGAGCTGAGAGATTGCAAACGTCGAGCAATTGCTCAGAGATGAAAAGTGCCAGCACTGAAAGCTCTTGCTAGCCAGCACCCTTCCTTGGAAGCGCTTTTGTAGGCCTAAGAACACTGGGGCTCTGGGCTTCTCTAGCCACCTAATCTTCTGCTCATCCTCTCTCGTACTCTAACGAGAGCTCAGGTGAGAAATTGCAAAGGTCGAGCAATTGCTCAGAGATGAAAAGTGCCAGCACTGAAAGCTCTTGCTAGCCAGCACCCTTCCTTGGAAGCGCTTTCACAGGCGCAGCAACACTGGGGCTTTGCGCTTCTCTAGCCACCAAACGTCACGGTCATTCTCTTTCCATCTCGTAGACACGAGCTGAGAGATTGCAAACGTCGAGCAATTGCTCAGACATGAAAAGTGCCAGCACTGAAAGCTCTTGCTAGCCAGCACCCTTCCTTGGAAGCGCTTTTGTAGCCCTAAGAACACTGGGGCTCTGGGCTTCTCTAGCCACCTAATCTTCTGCTCATCCTCTCGCGCACTCTAAAGAGAGCTCAGGTGAGAAATTGCAACGGTCGAGCAATTGCTCAGAGATGAAAAGTGCCAGCACTGAAAGCTCTTGCTAGCCAGCACCCTTCCTTGGAAGCGCTTTCACAGGCGCAGCAACACTGGGGCTTTGCGCTTCTCTAGCCACCAAACGTCACGGTCACTATCTCTCCGTCTCGTAGACACGAGCTGAGAAATTGCAAACGTCGAGCAATTGCTCAGAGATGAAAAGTGCCAGCACTGAAAGCTCTTGCTAGCCGGCACCCTTCCTTGGAAACGCTCTTGTAGCCCTTAGAACACTGGGGCTCTGGGCTTCTCTAGCCACCTCATCTTCTGCTCATCCTCTCGCGCACTCTAAAGAGAGCTCAGGTGAGAAATTGCAAACGTCCAGCAATTGCTCAGAGATGAAAAGTGCCAGCAGTGAAAGCTGTTGCTAGCCAGCACCCTTCCTTGGAAGCGCTTTCACAGGCGCAGCAACACTGGGGCTTTGCGCTTCTCTAGCCACCAAACGTCACGGTCATTCTCTTCCATCTCGTAGACACGAGCTGAGAAATTGCAAACGTCGAGCAATTGCTCAGAGATGAAAAGTGCCAGCACTGAAAGCTCTTGCTAGCCAGCACCCTTCCTTGGAAACGCTCTTGTAGCCCTTAGAACACTGGGGCTCTGGGCTTCTCTAGCCACCTAATCTTCTGCTCATCCTCTCGCGCAGTCTAAAGAGAGCTCAGGTGAGAAATTGCAAACGTCGAGCAATTGCTCAGAGATGAAAAGTGCCATCACTGAAAGCTGTTGCTAGCCAGCACCCTTCCTTGGAAGCGCTTTCACAGGCGCAGTAACACTGGGGCTTTGCGCTTCTCTAGCCACCAAACGTCACGGTCATTCTCTTTCCATCTCGTAGACACGAGCTGAGAAATTGCAAACGTCGAGCAATTGCTCAGAGATGAAAAGTGCCAGCACTGAAAGCTCTTGCTAGCCAGCACCCTTCCTTGGAAGTGCTTTTGTAGCCCTAAGAACACTGGGGCTCTGGGCTTCTCTAGCCACCTCATCTTCTGCTCATCCTCTCGCGCACTCTAACGAGAGCTCAGGTGAGAAATTGCAAAGGTCGAGCAATTGCTCAGAGATGAAAAGTGCCAGCACTGAAAGCTCTTGCTAGCCAGCACCCTTCCTTGGAAGCGCTTTCACAGGCGCAGCAACACTGGGGCTTTGCGCTTCTCTAGCCACCAAACGTCACGGTCATTCTCTTTCCATCTCGTAGAAACGAGCTGAGAGATTGCAAACGTCGAGCAATTGCTCAGAGATGAAAAGTGCCAGCACTGAAAGCTCTTGCTAGCCAGCACCCTTCCTTGGAAGCGCTTTTGTAGCCCTTCGAACACTGGGGCTCTGGGCTTCTCTAGCCACCTAATCTTCTGCTCATCCTCTCTCGTACTCTAACGAGAGCTCAGGTGAGAAATTGCAAAGGTCGAGCAATTGCTCAGAGATGAAAAGTGCCAGCACTGAAAGCTGTTGCTAGCCAGCACCCTTCCTTGGAAGCGCTTTCACAGGCGCAGCAACACTGGGGCTTTGCGCTTCTCTACCCACCAAACGTCACGGTCACTATCTCTCCGTCTCGTAGACACGAGCTGAGAGATTGCAAACGTCGAGCAATTGCTCAGAGATGAAAAGTGCCAGCACTGAAAGCTCTTGCTAGCCAGCACCCTTCCTTGCAAGTGCTTTTGTAGGCCTAAGAACACTGGGGCTCTGGGCTTCTCTAGCCACCTAATCTTCTGCTCATCCTCTCGCGCAGTCTAAAGAGAGCTCAGGTGAGAAATTGCAAACGTCGAGCAATTGCTCAGAGATGAAAAGTGCCATCACTGAAAGCTGTTGCTAGCCAGCACCCTTCCTTGGAAGCGCTTTCACAGGCGCAGCAACACTGGGGCTTTGCGCTTCTCTAGCCACCAAACGTCACGGTCATTCTCTTTCCATCTCGTAGACACGAGCTGAGAGATTGCAAACGTTGAGCAATTGCTCAGAGATGAAAAGTGCCAGCACTGAAAGCTGTTGCTAGCCAGCACCCTTCCTTGGAAGCGCTTTTGTAGCCCTTAGAACACTGGGGCTCTGGGCTTCTCTAGCCACCTAATCTTCTGCTCATCCTCTCGTGCACTCTAAAGAGAGCTCAGGTGAGAAATTGCAAAGGTCGAGCAATTGCTCAGAGATGAAAAGTACCAGCACTGAAAGCTGTTGCTAGCCAGCACCCTTCCTTGGAAGCGCTTTCACAGGCGCAGCAACACTGGGGCTTTGCGCTTCTCTAGACACCAAACGTCACGGTCACTATCTCTCCGTCTCGTAGACACGAGCTGAGAAATTGCAAAGGTCGAGCAATTGCTCAGAGATGAAAAGTGCCAGCACTGAAAGCTGTTGCTAGCCAGCACCCTTCCTTGGAAGCGCTTTTGTAGGCCTAAGAACACTGGGGCTATGGGCTTCTTTAGCCACTTAATCTTCTGCTCATCCTCTCGCGCACTCTAAAGAGAGCTCAGGTGAGAAATTGCAAAGGTCGAGCAATTGCTCAGAGATGAAAAGTGCCAGCACTGAAAGCTGTTGCTAGCCAGCACCCTTCCTTGGAAGCGCTTTCACAGGCGCAGTAACACTGGGGCTTTGCGCTTCTCTAGCCACCAAACGTCACGGTCATTCTCTCTCCATCTCGTAGACACGAGCTGAGAGATTGCAAACGTCGAGCAATTGCTCAGAGATGAAAAGTGCCAGCACTGAAAGCTGTTGCTAGGCAGCACCCTTCCTTGGAAGTGCTTTTGTAGGCCTAAGAACACTGGGCCTCTGGGCTTCTCTAGCCACCTAATCTTCTGCTCATCCTCTCGTGCACTCTAAAGAGAGCTCAGGTGAGAAATTGCAAAGTTCGAGCAATTGCTCAGAGATGAAAAGTGCCAGCACTGAAAGCTGTTGCTAGCCAGCACCCTTCCTTGGAAACGCTCTTGTAGCCCTTAGAACACTGGGGCTCTGGCCTTCTCTAGCCACCTAATCTTCTGCTCATCCTCTCGCGCACTCTAAAGAGAGCTCAGGTGAGAAATTGCAAAGGTCGAGCAATTGCTCAGAGATGAAAAGTGCCAGCACTGAAAGCTCTTGCTAGCCAGCACCCTTCCTTGGAAGCGCTTTTGTAGCCCTAAGAACACTGGGGCTCTGGGCTTCTCTAGCCACCTAATCTTCTGCTCATCCTCTCTCGTACTCTAACGAGAGCTCAGGTGAGAAATTGCAAAGGTCGAGCAATTGCTCAGAGATGAAAAGTGCCAGCACTGAAAGCTGTTGCTAGCCAGCACCCTTCCTTGGAAGCGCTTTCACAGGCGCAGCAACACTGGGGCTTTGCGCTTCTCTACCCACCAAACGTCACGGTCACTATCTCTCCGTCTCGTAGACACGAGCTGAGAGATTGCAAAGGTCGAGCAATTGCTCAGAGATGAAAAGTGCCAGCACTGAAAGCTCTTGCTAGCCAGCACCCTTCCTTGGAAACGCTCTTGTAGCCCTTAGAACACTGGGGCTCTGGGCTTCTCTAGCCACCTAATCTTCTACTCATCCTCTCGCGCACTCTAAAGAGAGCTCAGGTGAGAAATTGCAAACGTCGAGCAATTGCTCAGACATGAAAAGTGCCAGCACTGAAAGCTCTTGCTAGCCAGCACCCTTCCTTGGAAGCGCTTTCACAGGCGCAGCAACACTGGGGCTTTGCGCTTCTCTAGCCACCAAACGTCACGGTCATTCTCTTTCCATCTCGTAGACACGAGCTGAGAAATTGCAAAGGTCGAGCAATTGCTCAGAGATGAAAAGTGCCAGCACTGAAAGCTGTTGCTAGCCGGCACCCTTCCTTGGAAACGCTCTTGTAGCCCTTAGAACACTGGGGCTCTGGGCTTCTCTAGCCACCTAATCTTCTGCTCATCCTCTCGCGCAGTCTAAAGAGAGCTCAGGTGAGAAATTGCAAAGGTCGAGCAATTGCTCAGAGATGAAAAGTGCCATCACTGAAAGCTGTTGCTAGCCAGCACCCTTCCTTGGAAGCGCTTTCAGAGGCGCAGCAACACTGGGGCTTTGCGCTTCTCTAGCCACCAAACGTCACAGTCATTCTCTTTCCATCTCGTAGACACGAGCTGAGAGATTGCAAACGTTGAGCAATTGCTCAGAGATGAAAAGTGCCAGCACTGAAAGCTCTTGCTAGCCAGCACCCTTCCTTGGAAGCGCTTTTGTAGCCCTTAGAACAGTGGGGCTCTGGGCTTCTCTAGCCACCTAATCTTCTGCTCATCCTCTCTCGTACTCTAAAGAGAGCTCAGGTGAGAAATTGCAAACGTCGAGCAATTGCTCAGAGATGAAAAGTGCCAGCACTGAAAGCTCTTGCTAGCCAGCACCCTTCCTTGGAAGCGCTTTCACAGGCGCAGCAACACTGGGGCTTTGCGCTTCTCTAGACACCAAACGTCACGGTCACTATCTCTCCGTCTCGTAGACACGAGCTGAGAAATTGCAAAGGTCGAGCAATTGCTCAGAGATGAAAAGTGCCAGCACTGAAAGCTGTTGCTAGCCAGCACCCTTCCTTGGAAACGCTCTTGTAGCCCTTAGAACACTGGGGCTCTGGGTTTGTCTAGACACCTAATCTTCTGCTCATCCTCTCGCGCACTCTAAAGAGAGCTCAGGTGAGAAATTGCAAAGGTCGAGCAATTGCTCAGAGATGAAAAGTGCCAGCACTGAAAGCTGTTGCTAGCCAGCACCCTTCCTTGGAAGCGCTTTCACAGGCGCAGTAACACTGGGGCTTTGCGCTTCTCTAGCCACCAAACGTCACGGTCATTCTCTCTCCATCTCGTAGACACGAGCTGAGAGATTGCAAACGTCGAGCAATTGCTCAGAGATGAAAAGTGCCAGCACTGAAAGCTTTTGCTAGGCAGCACCCTTCCTTGGAAGTGCTTTTGTAGGCCTAAGAACACTGGGCCTCTGGGCTTCTCTAGCCACCTAATCTTCTGCTCATCCTCTCGTGCACTCTAAAGAGAGCTCAGGTGAGAAATTGCAAAGTTCGAGCAATTGCTCAGAGATGAAAAGTGCCAGCACTGAAAGCTGTTGCTAGCCAGCACCCTTCCTTGGAAACGCTCTTGTAGCCCTTAGAACACTGGGGCTCTGGGCTTCTCTAGCCACCTAATCTTCTGCTCATCCTCTCGCGCACTCTAAAGAGAGCTCAGGTGAGAAATTGCAAAGGTCGAGCAATTGCTCAGAGATGAAAAGTGCCATCACTGAAAGCTGTTGCTAGCCAGCACCCTTCCTTGGAAGCGCTTTCACAGGCGCAGTAACACTGGGGCTTTGCGCTTCTCTAGCCACCAAACGTCACGGTCATGCTCTTTCCATCTCGTAGACACGAGCTGAGAAATTGCAAACGTCGAGCAATTGCTCAGAGATGAAAAGTGCCAGCACTGAAAGCTCTTGCTAGCCAGCACCCTTCCTTGGAAGCGCTTTTGTAGCCCTAAGAACACTGGGGCTCTGGGCTTCTCTAGCCACCTAATCTTCTGCTCATCCTCTCGCGCACTCTAACGAGAGCTCAGGTGAGAAATTGCAAAGGTCGAGCAATTGCTCAGAGATGAAAAGTGCCAGCACTGAAAGCTGTTGCTAGCCAGCACCCTTCCTTGGAAACGCTCTTGTAGCCCTTCGAACACTGGGGCTCTGGGCTTCTCTAGCCACCTAATCTTCTGCTCATCCTCTCGCGCACTCTAAAGAGAGCTCAGGTGAGAAATTGCAAACGTCGAGCAATTGCTCAGAGATGAAAAGTGCCAGCACTGAAAGCTGTTGCTAGCCAGCACCCTTCCTTGGAAACGCTCTTGTAGCCCTTCGAACACTGGGGCTCTGGGCTTCTCTAGCCACCTAATCTTCTGCTCATCCTCTCGCGCACTCTAAAGAGAGCTCAGGTGAGAAATTGCAAACGTCGAGCAATTGCTCAGAGATGAAAAGTGCCAGCACTGAAAGCTCTTGCTAGCCGGCACCCTTCCTTGGAAACGCTCTTGTAGCCCTTAGAACACTGGGGCTCTGGGCTTCTCTAGCCACCTAATCTTCTGCTCATCCTCTCGCGCACTCTAAAGAGAGCTCAGGTGAGAAATTGCAAACGTCGAGCAATTGCTCAGAGATGAAAAGTGCCAGCACTGAAAGCTCTTGCTAGCCAGCACCTTTCCTTGGAAGCGCTTTTGTAGCCCTAAGAACAGTGGGGCTCTGGGCTTCTCTAGCCACCTAATCTTCTGCTCATCCTCTCGCGCACTCTAAAGAGAGCTCAGGTGAGAAATTGCAAAGGTCGAGCAATTGCTCAGAGATGAAAAGTGCCAGCACTGAAAGCTCTTGCTAGCCAGCACCCTTCCTTGGAAGCGCTTTCACAGGCGCAGTAACACTGGGGCTTTGCGCTTCTCTACCCACCAAACGTCACGGTCATTCTCTTTCCATCTCGTAGACACGAGCTGAGAAATTGCAAACGTCGAGCAATTGCTCAGAGATGAAAAGTGCCAGCACTGAAAGCTCTTGCTAGCCGGCACCCTTCCTTGGAAGCGCTTTTGTAGGCCTAAGAACACTGGGGCTCTGGGCTTCTCTAGCCACCTAATCTGCTCATCCTCTCGCGCACTCTAAAGAGAGCTCAGGTGAGAAATTGCAAAGGTCGAGCAATTGCTCAGAGATGAAAAGTGCCAGCACTGAAAGCTGTTGCTAGCCAGCACCCTTCCTTGGAAGCGCTTTCACAGGCGCAGCAACACTGGGGCTTTGCGCTTCTCTAGCCACCAAACGTCACGGTCATTCTCTTTCCATCTCGTAGAAACGAGCTGAGAAATTGCAAACGTCGAGCAATTGCTCAGAGATGAAAAGTGCCAGCACTGAAAGCTGTTGCTAGCCAGCACCCTTCCTTGGAAGTGCTTTTGTAGGCCTAAGAACAGTGGGGCTCTGGGCTTCTCTAGCCACCTAATCTTCTGCTCATCCTCTCGCGCACTCTAAAGAGAGCTCAGGTGAGAAATTGCAAAGGTCGAGCAATTGCTCAGCGATGAAAAGTGCCATCACTGAAAGCTGTTGCTAGCCAGCACCCTTCCTTGGAAGCGCTTTCACAGGCGCAGCAACACTGGGGCTTTGCGCTTCTCTAGCCACCAAACGTCACGGTCACTATCTCTCCGTCTCGTAGACACGAGCTGAGAGATTGCAAAGGTCGAGCAATTGCTCAGAGATGAAAAGTGCCAGCACTGAAAGCTGTTGCTAGCCAGCACCCTTCCTTGGAAGCGCTTTTGTAGGCCTAAGAACACTGGGGCTCTGGGCTTCTCTAGCCACCTAATCTTCTGCTCATCCTCTCGTGCACTCTAAAGAGAGCTCAGGTGAGAAATTGCAAAGGTCGAGCAATTGCTCAGAGATGAAAAGTGCCAGCACTGAAAGCTCTTGCTAGCCAGCACCCTTCCTTGGAAGCGCTTTCACAGGCGCAGTAACACTGGGGCTTTGCGCTTCTCTAGCCACCAAACGTCACGGTCACTATCTCTCCGTCTCGTAGACACGAGCTGAGAGATTGCAAACGTCCAGCAATTGCTCTGAGATGAAAAGTGCCAGCACTGAAAGCTCTTGCTAGCCAGCACCCTTCCTTGGAAGCGCTTTCAGAGGCGCAGTAACACTGGGGCTTTGCGCTTCTCTAGCCACCAAACGTCACGGTCATTCTCTTTCCATCTTGTAGACACGAGCTGAGAAATTGCAAAGGTCGAGCAATTGCTCAGAGATGAAAAGTGCCAGCACTGAAAGCTCTTGCTAGCCAGCACCCTTCCTTGGAAGCGCTTTCACAGGCACAGTAACACTGGGGCTTTGCGCTTCTCTACCCACCAAACGTCACGGTCATTCTCTTTCCATCTCGTAGACACGAGCTGAGAAATTGCAAAGGTCGAGCAATTGCTCCGAGATGAAAACTGCCAGCACTGAAAGCTCTTGCTAGCCGGCACCCTTCCTTGGAAGCGCTTTTGTAGGCCTAAGAACACTGGGGCTCTGGGCTTCTCTAGCCACCTAATCTTCTGCTCATCCTCTCTCGTACTCTAACGAGAGCTCAGGTGAGAAATTGCAAAGGTCGAGCAATTGCTCAGAGATGAAAAGTGCCAGCACTGAAAGCTGTTGCTAGCCAGCACCCTTCCTTGGAAGCGCTTTCACAGGCGCAGCAACACTGGGGCTTTGCGCTTCTCTAGCCACCAAACGTCACGGTCATTCTCTTTCCATCTCGTAGACACGAGCTGAGAGATTGCAAACGTCGAGCAATTGCTCAGAGATGAAAAGTGCCAGCACTGAAAGCTCTTGCTAGCCAGCACCCTTCCTTGGAAGCGCTTTTGTAGCCCTAAGAACACTGGGGCTCTGGGCTTCTCTAGCCACCTAATCTTCTGCTCATCCTCTCGCGCACTCTAACGAGAGCTCAGGTGAGAAATTGCAAACGTCGAGCAATTGCTCAGAGATGAAAAGTGCCAGCACTGAAAGCTGTTGCTAGCCAGCACCCTTCCTTGGAAACGCTCTTGTAGCCCTTCGAACACTGGGGCTCTGGGCTTCTCTAGCCACCTAATCTTCTGCTCATCCTCTCGCGCACTCTAAAGAGAGCTCAGGTGAGAAATTGCAAACGTCGAGCAATTGCTCAGAGATGAAAAGTGCCAGCACTGAAAGCTGTTGCTAGCCAGCACCCTTCCTTGGAAACGCTCTTGTAGCCCTTCGAACACTGGGGCTCTGGGCTTCTCTAGCCACCTAATCTTCTGCTCATCCTCTCGCGCAGTCTAAAGAGAGCTCAGGTGAGAAATTGCAAACGTCGAGCAATTGCTCAGAGATGAAAAGTGCCAGCACTGAAAGCTCTTGCTAGCCGGCACCCTTCCTTGGAAACGCTCTTGTAGCCCTTAGAACACTGGGGCTCTGGGCTTCTCTAGCCACCTAATCTTCTGCTCATCCTCTCGCGCACTCTAAAGAGAGCTCAGGTGAGAAATTGCAAACGTCGAGCAATTGCTCAGAGATGAAAAGTGCCAGCACTGAAAGCTCTTGCTAGCCAGCACCTTTCCTTGGAAGCGCTTTTGTAGCCCTAAGAACAGTGGGGCTCTGGGCTTCTCTAGCCACCTAATCTTCTGCTCATCCTCTCGCGCACTCTAAAGAGAGCTCAGGTGAGAAATTGCAAAGGTCGAGCAATTGCTCAGAGATGAAAAGTGCCAGCACTGAAAGCTGTTGCTAGCCAGCACCCTTCCTTGGAAGCGCTTTCACAGGCGCAGTAACACTGGGGCTTTGCGCTTCTCTACCCACCAAACGTCACGGTCATTCTCTTTCCATCTCGTAGACACGAGCTGAGAAATTGCAAACGTCGAGCAATTGCTCAGAGATGAAAAGTGCCAGCACTGAAAGCTCTTGCTAGCCGGCACCCTTCCTTGGAAGCGCTTTTGTAGGCCTAAGAACACTGGGGCTCTGGGCTTCTCTAGCCACCTAATCTGCTCATCCTCTCGCGCACTCTAAAGAGAGCTCAGGTGAGAAATTGCAAAGGTCGAGCAATTGCTCAGAGATGAAAAGTGCCAGCACTGAAAGCTGTTGCTAGCCAGCACCCTTCCTTGGAAGCGCTTTCACAGGCGCAGCAACACTGGGGCTTTGCGCTTCTCTAGCCACCAAACGTCACGGTCATTCTCTTTCCATCTCGTAGAAACGAGCTGAGAAATTGCAAACGTCGAGCAATTGCTCAGAGATGAAAAGTGCCAGCACTGAAAGCTCTTGCTAGCCAGCACCCTTCCTTGGAAGTGCTTTTGTAGCCCTAAGAACACTGGGGCTCTGGGCTTCTCTAGCCACCTAATCTTCTGCTCATCCTCTCGCGCACTCTAAAGAGAGCTCAGGTGAGAAATTGCAAAGGTCGAGCAATTGCTCAGAGATGAAAAGTGCCATCACTGAAAGCTGTTGCTAGCCAGCACCCTTCCTTGGAAGCGCTTTCACAGGCGCAGCAACACTGGGGCTTTGCGCTTCTCTAGCCACCAAACGTCACGGTCACTATCTCTCCGTCTCGTAGACACGAGCTGAGAGATTGCAAAGGTCGAGCAATTGCTCAGAGATGAAAAGTGCCAGCACTGAAAGCTGTTGCTAGCCAGCACCCTTCCTTGGAAGCGCTTTTGTAGGCCTAAGAACACTGGGGCTCTGGGCTTCTCTAGCCACCTAATCTTCTGCTCATCCTCTCGTGCACTCTAAAGAGAGCTCAGGTGAGAAATTGCAAAGGTCGAGCAATTGCTCAGAGATGAAAAGTGCCAGCACTGAAAGCTCTTGCTAGCCAGCACCCTTCCTTGGAAGCGCTTTCACAGGCGCAGTAACACTGGGGCTTTGCGCTTCTCTAGCCACCAAACGTCACGGTCACTATCTCTCCGTCTCGTAGACACGAGCTGAGAGATTGCAAACGTCCAGCAATTGCTCTGAGATGAAAAGTGCCAGCACTGAAAGCTCTTGCTAGCCAGCACCCTTCCTTGGAAGCGCTTTCAGAGGCGCAGTAACACTGGGGCTTTGCGCTTCTCTAGCCACCAAACGTCACGGTCATTCTCTTTCCATCTTGTAGACACGAGCTGAGAAATTGCAAAGGTCGAGCAATTGCTCAGAGATGAAAAGTGCCAGCACTGAAAGCTCTTGCTAGCCAGCACCCTTCCTTGGAAGCGCTTTCACAGGCGCAGTAACACTGGGGCTTTGCGCTTCTCTAGCCACCAAACGTCACGGTCATTCTCTTTCCATCTCGTAGACACGAGCTGAGAAATTGCAAAGGTCGAGCAATTGCTCCGAGATGAAAACTGCCAGCACTGAAAGCTCTTGCTAGCCGGCACCCTTCCTTGGAAGCGCTTTTGTAGGCCTAAGAACACTGGGGCTCTGGGCTTCTCTAGCCACCTAATCTTCTGCTCATCCTCTCTCGTACTCTAACGAGAGCTCAGGTGAGAAATTGCAAAGGTCGAGCAATTGCTCAGAGATGAAAAGTGCCAGCACTGAAAGCTGTTGCTAGCCAGCACCCTTCCTTGGAAGCGCTTTCACAGGCGCAGCAACACTGGGGCTTTGCGCTTCTCTAGCCACCAAACGTCACGGTCATTCTCTTTCCATCTCGTAGACACGAGCTGAGAGATTGCAAACGTCGAGCAATTGCTCAGAGATGAAAAGTGCCAGCAGTGAAAGCTGTTGCTAGCCAGCACCCTTCCTTGGAAGCGCTTTCACAGGCGCAGCAACACTGGGGCTTTGCGCTTCTCTAGCCACCAAACGTCACGGTCACTATCTCTCCGTCTCGTAGACACGAGCTGAGAAATTGCAAACGTCGAGCAATTGCTCAGAGATGAAAAGTGCCAGCACTGAAAGCTGTTGCTAGCCGGCACCCTTCCTTGGAAACGCTCTTGTAGCCCTTAGAACACTGGGGCTCTGTGCTTCTCTAGCCACCTAATCTTCTGCTCATCCTCTCGCGCACTCTAAAGAGAGCTCAGGTGAGAAATTGCAAACGTCGAGCAATTGCTCAGAGATGAAAAGTGCCAGCACTGAAAGCTCTTGCTAGCCAGCACCCTTCCTTGGAAGCGCTTTTGTAGCCCTTAGAACACTGGGGCTCTGGGCTTCTCTAGCCACCTAATCTTCTGCTCATCCTCTCTCGTACTCTAACGAGAGCTCAGGTGAGAAATTGCAAAGGTCGAGCAATTGCTCAGAGATGAAAAGTGCCAGCACTGAAAGCTGTTGCTAGCCAGCACCCTTCCTTGGAAGCGCTTTCACAGGCGCAGCAACACTGGGGCTTTGCGCTTCTCTAGTCACCAAACGTCACGGTCATTCTCTTTCCATCTCGTAGACACGAGCTGAGAGATTGCAAACGTCGAGCAATTGCTCAGAGATGAAAAGTGCCAGCACTGAAAGCTGTTGCTAGCCAGCACCCTTCCTTGGAAGCGCTTTTGTAGGCCTAAGAACACTGGGGCTCTGGGCTTCTCTAGCCACCTAATCTTCTGCTCATCCTCTCTCGTACTCTAACGAGAGCTCAGGTGAGAAATTGCAAATGTCGAGCAATTGCTCAGAGATGAAAAGTGCCAGCACTGAAAGCTGTTGCTAGCCAGCACCCTTCCTTGGAAGCGCTTTCACAGGCGCAGCAACACTGGGGCTTTGCGCTTCTCTAGCCACCAAATGTCACGGTCACTATCTCTCCGTCTCGTAGACATGAGCTGAGAAATTGCAAACGTCGAGCAATTGCTCAGAGATGAAAAGTGCCAGCACTGAAAGCTCTTGCTAGCCAGCACCCTTCCTTGGAAACGCTCTTGTAGCCCTTAGAACACTGGGGCTCTGGGCTTCTCGAGCCACCTAATCTTCTGCTCATCCTCTCGCGCACTCTAAAGAGAGCTCAGGTGAGAAATTGCAAAGGTCGAGCAATTGCTCAGAGATGAAAAGTGCCAGCACTGAAAGCTCTTGCTAGCCAGCACCCTTCCTTGGAAGCGCTTTTGTAGCCCTTAGAACACTGGGGCTCTGGGCTTCTCTAGCCACCTAATCTTCTGCTCATCCTCTCTCGTACTCTAACGAGAGCTCAGGTGAGAAATTGCAAAGGTCGAGCAATTGCTCAGAGATGAAAAGTGCCAGCACTGAAAGCTGTTGCTAGCCAGCACCCTTCCTTGGAAACACTCTTGTAGCCCTTAGAACACTGGGGCTCTGGGCTTCTCTAGCCACCTAATCTTCTGCTCATCCTCTCGCGCAGTCTAAAGAGAGCTCAGGTGAGAAATTGCAAAGGTCGAGCAATTGCTCAGAGATGAAGAGTGCCAGCACTGAAAGCTGTTGCTAGCCAGCACCCTTCCTTGGAAGCGCTTTCAGAGGCGCAGCAACACTGGGGCTTTGCGCTTCTCTAGCCACCAAACGTCACGGTCATTCTCTTTCCATCTCGTAGACACGAGCTGAGAGATTGCAAACGTCGAGCAATTGCTCAGAGATGAAAAGTGCCAGCACTGAAAGCTCTTGCTAGCCAGCACCCTTCCTTGGAAGCGCTTTTGTAGCCCTAAGAACACTGGGGCTCTGGGCTTCTCTAGCCACCTAATCTTCTGCTCATCCTCTCTCGTACTCTAACGAGAGCTCAGGTGAGAAATTGCAAAGGTCGAGCAATTGCTCAGAGATGAAAAGTGCCAGCACTGAAAGCTGTTGCTAGCCAGCACCCTTCCTTGGAAGCGCTTTCACAGGCGCAGCAACACTGGGGCTTTGCGCTTCTCTAGCCACCAAACGTCACGGTCATTCTCTTTCCATCTCGTAGACACGAGCTGAGAGATTGCAAACGTCGAGCAATTGCTCAGAGATGAAAAGTGCCAGCACTGAAAGCTCTTGCTAGCCAGCACCCTTCCTTGGAAGCGCTTTTGTAGGCCTAAGAACACTGGGGCTCTGGGCTTCTCTAGCCACCTAATCTTCTGCTCATCCTCTCTCGTACTCTAACGAGAGCTCAGGTGAGAAATTGCAAATGTCGAGCAATTGCTCAGAGATGAAAAGTGCCAGCACTGAAAGCTGTTGCTAGCCAGCACCCTTCCTTGGAAGCGCTTTCACAGGCGCAGCAACACTGGGGCTTTGCGCTTCTCTAGCCACCAAATGTCACGGTCACTATCTCTCCGTCTCGTAGACACGAGCTGAGAGATTGCAAACGTCGAGCAATTGCTCAGAGATGAAAAGTGCCAGCACTGAAAGCTCTTGCTAGCCAGCACCCTTCCTTGGAAGCGCTCTTGTAGCCCTTAGAACACTGGGGCTCTGGGCTTCTCGAGCCACCTAATCTTCTGCTCATCCTCTCGCGCACTCTAAAGAGAGCTCAGGTGAGAAATTGCAAACGTCGAGCAATTGCTCAGAGATGAAAAGTGCCAGCACTGAAAGCTCTTGCTAGCCAGCACCCTTCCTTGGAAGCGCTTTTGTAGCCCTTAGAACACTGGGGCTCTTGGCTTCTCTAGCCACCTAATCTTCTGCTCATCCTCTCTCGTACTCTAACGAGAGCTCTGGTGAGAAATTACAAATGTCAAGCAATTGCTCAGAGATGAAAAGTGCCAGCACTGAAAGCTGTTGCTAGCCAGCACCCTTCCTTGGAAGCGCTTTCACAGGCGCAGCAACACTGGGGCTTTGTGCTTCTCTACCCACCAAACGTCACGGTCATTCTCTTTCCATCTCGTAGACACGAGCTGAGAAATTGCAAACGTCGAGCAATTGCTCAGAGATGAAAAGTGCCAGCACTGAAAGCTGTTGCTAGCCAGCACCCTTCCTTGGAAACGCTCTTGTAGCCCTTAGAACACTGGGGCTCTGGGCTTCTCTAGCCACCTAATCTTCTGCTCATCCTCTCGCGCAGTCTAAAGAGAGCTCAGGTGAGAAATTGCAAACGTCGAGCAATTGCTCAGAGATGAAAAGTGCCAGCACTGAAAGCTCTTGCTAGCCGGCACCCTTCCTTGGAAACGCTCTTGTAGCCCTTAGAACACTGGGGCTCTGGGCTTCTCTAGCCACCTAATCTTCTGCTCATCCTCTCGCGCACTCTAAAGAGAGCTCAGGTGAGAAATTGCAAACGTCGAGCAATTGCTCAGAGATGAAAAGTGCCAGCACTGAAAGCTCTTGCTAGCCAGCACCTTTCCTTGGAAGCGCTTTTGTAGGCCTAAGAACAGTGGGGCTCTGGGCTTCTCTAGCCACCTAATCTTCTGCTCATCCTCTCGCGCAGTCTAAAGAGAGCTCAGGTGAGAAATTGCAAAGGTCGAGCAATTGCTCAGAGATGAAAAGTGCCAGCACTGAAAGCTGTTGCTAGCCAGCACCCTTCCTTGGAAGCGCTTTCACAGGCGCAGCAACACTGGGGCTTTGCGCTTCTCTACCCACCAAACGTCACGGTCACTATCTCTCCGTCTCGTAGACACGAGCTGAGAGATTGCAAACGTCGAGCAATTGCTCAGAGATGAAAAGTGCCAGCACTGAAAGCTCTTGCTAGCCGGCACCCTTCCTTGGAAGCGCTTTTGTAGCCCTAAGAACACTGGGGCTCTGGGCTTCTCTAGTCACCTAATCTTCTGCTCATCCTCTCGCGCACTCTAAAGAGAGCTCAGGTTAGAAATTGCAAAGGTCGAGCAATTGCTCAGAGATGAAAAGTGCCAGCACTGAAAGCTGTTGCTAGCCAGCACCCTTTCTTGGAAGCGCTTTCACAGGCGCAGCAACACTGGGGCTTTGCGCTTCTCTAGCCACCAAACGTCACGGTCATTCTCTTTCCATCTCGTAGAAACGAGCTGAGAAATTGCAAACGTCGAGCAATTGCTCAGAGATGAAAAGTGCCAGCACTGAAAGCTCTTGCTAGCCAGCACCCTTCCTTGGAAGTGCTTTTGTAGGCCTATGAACACTGGGGCTCTGGGCTTCTCTAGCCACCTAATCTTCTGCTCATCCTCTCGCGCACTCTAAAGAGAGCTCAGGTGAGAAATTGCAAAGGTCGAGCAATTGCTCAGAGATGAAAAGTGCCATCACTGAAAGCTGTTGCTAGCCAGCACCCTTCCTTGGAAGCGCTTTCACAGGCGCAGCAACACTGGGGCTTTGCGCTTCTCTAGCCACCAAACGTCACGGTCACTATCTCTCCGTCTCGTAGACACGAGCTGAGAGATTGCAAACGTCCAGCAATTGCTCAGAGATGAAAAGTGCCAGCACTGAAAGCTGTTGCTAGCCAGCACCCTTCCTTGGAAGCGCTTTTGTAGGCCTAAGAACAGTGGGGCTCTGGGCTTCTCTAGCCACCTAATCTTCTGCTCATCCTCTCGCGCACTCTAAAGAGAGCTCAGGTGAGAAATTGCAAAGGTCGAGCAATTGCTCAGAGATGAAAAGTGCCAGCACTGAAAGCTGTTGCTAGCCAGCACCCTTCCTTGGAAGCGCTTTCACAGGCGCAGTAACACTGGGGCTTTGCGCTTCTCTAGCCACCAAACGTCACGGTCACTATCTCTCCGTCTCGTAGACACGAGCTGAGAGATTGCAAACGTCCAGCAATTGCTCAGAGATGAAAAGTGCCAGCACTGAAAGCTGTTGCTAGCCAGCACCCTTCCTTGGAAGCGCTTTCACAGGCGCAGCAACACTGGGGCTTTGCGCTTCTCTAGCCACCAAACGTCACGGTCATTCTCTTTCCATCTCGTAGACACGAGCTGAGAAATTGCAAACGTCGAGCAATTGCTCAGAGATGAAAAGTGCCAGCACTGAAAGCTGTTGCTAGCCAGCACCCTTCCTTGGAAGCGCTTTTGTAGGCCTAAGAACACTGGGGCTCTGGGCTTCTCTAGCCACCTCATCTTCTGCTCATCCTCTCTCGTACTCTAACGAGAGCTCAGGTGAGAAATTGCAAAGGTCGAGCAATTGCTCAGAGATGAAAAGTGCCAGCACTGAAAGCTGTTGCTAGCCAGCACCCTTTCTTGGAAGCGCTTTCACAGGCGCAGCAACACTGGGGCTTTGCGCTTCTCTAGCCACCAAACGTCACGGTCATTCTCTTTCCATCTCGTAGAAACGAGCTGAGAAATTGCAAACGTCGAGCAATTGCTCAGAGATGAAAAGTGCCAGCACTGAAAGCTCTTGCTAGCCAGCACCCTTCCTTGGAAGTGCTTTTGTAGGCCTAAGAACAGTGGGGCTCTGGGCTTCTCTAGCCACCTAATCTTCTGCTCATCCTCTCGCGCACTCTAAAGAGAGCTCAGGTGAGAAATTGCAAAGGTCGAGCAATTGCTCAGAGATGAAAAGTGCCATCACTGAAAGCTGTTGCTAGCCAGCACCCTTCCTTGGAAGCGCTTTCACAGGCGCAGCAACACTGGGGCTTTGCGCTTCTCTAGCCACCAAACGTCACGGTCACTATCTCTCCGTCTCGTAGACACGAGCTGAGAGATTGCAAACGTCCAGCAATTGCTCAGAGATGAAAAGTGCCAGCACTGAAAGCTGTTGCTAGCCAGCACCCTTCCTTGGAAGCGCTTTTGTAGGCCTAAGAACAGTGGGGCTCTGGGCTTCTCTAGCCACCTAATCTTCTGCTCATCCTCTCGCGCACTCTAAAGAGAGCTCAGGTGAGAAATTGCAAAGGTCGAGCAATTGCTCAGAGATGAAAAGTGCCAGCACTGAAAGCTGTTGCTAGCCAGCACCCTTCCTTGGAAGCGCTTTCACAGGCGCAGTAACACTGGGGCTTTGCGCTTCTCTAGCCACCAAACGTCACGGTCACTATCTCTCCGTCTCGTAGACACGAGCTGAGAGATTGCAAACGTCCAGCAATTGCTCAGAGATGAAAAGTGCCAGCACTGAAAGCTCTTGCTAGCCAGCACCCTTCCTTGGAAGCGCTTTCACAGGCGCAGCAACACTGGGGCTTTGCGCTTCTCTAGCCACCAAAGGTCACGGTCATTCTCTTTCCATCTCGTAGACACGAGCTGAGAAATTGCAAACGTCGAGCAATTGCTCAGAGATGAAAAGTGCCAGCACTGAAAGCTCTTGCTAGCCAGCACCCTTCCTTGGAAGCGCTTTTGTAGCCCTAAGAACACTGGGGCTCTGGGCTTCTCTAGCCACCTAATCTTCTGCTCATCCTCTCTCGTACTCTAACGAGAGCTCAGGTGAGAAATTGCAAAGGTCGAGCAATTGCTCAGAGATGAAAAGTGCCAGCACTGAAAGCTCTTGCTAGCCAGCACCCTGCCTTGGATGCGCTTTCACAGGCGCAGCAACACTGGGGCTTTGTGCTTCTCTAGCCACCAAACGTCACGGTCACTATCTCTCCGTCTCGTAGACACGAGCTGAGAAATTGCAAACGTCGAGCAATTGCTCAGAGATGAAAAGTGCCAGCACTGAAAGCTGTTGCTAGCCGGCACCCTTCCTTGGAAACGCTCTTGTAGGCCTAAGAACACTGGGGCTCTGTGCTTCTCTAGCCACCTAATCTTCTGCTCATCCTCTCGCGCACTCTAAAGAGAGCTCAGGTGAGAAATTGCAAACGTCGAGCAATTGCTCAGAGATGAAAAGTGCCAGCACTGAAAGCTGTTGCTAGCCAGCACCCTTCCTTGGAAACGCTCTTGTAGCCCTTAGAACACTGGGGCTCTGGGCTTCTCTAGCCACCTAATCTTCTGCTCATCCTCTCGCGCACTCTAAAGAGAGCTCAGGTGAGAAATTGCAAAGGTCGAGCAATTGCTCAGAGATGAAAAGTGCCAGCACTGAAAGCTGTTGCTAGCCAGCACCCTTCCTTGGAAGCGCTTTCACAGGCGCAGCAACTCTGGGGCTTTGCGCTTCTCTAGCCACCAAACGTCACGGTCACTATCTCTCCGTCTCGTAGACACGAGCTGAGAGATTGCAAACGTCGAGCAATTGCTCAGAGATGAAAAGTGCCAGCAGTGAAAGCTGTTGCTAGCCAGCACCCTTCCTTGGAAGCGCTTTCACAGGCACAGTAACAATGGGGCTCTGGGCTTCTCTAGCCACCAAACGTCACGCTCATTCTCTTCCATCTCGTAGACACGAGCTGAGAAATTGCAAACGTCGAGCAATTGCTCAGAGATGAAAAGTGCCAGCACTGAAAGCTCTTGCTAGCCAGCACCCTTCCTTGGAAACGCTCTTGTAGCCCTTAGAACACTGGGGCTCTGGGCTTCTCTAGCCACCTAATCTTCTGCTCATCCTCTCGCGCAGTCTAAAGAGAGCTCAGGTGAGAAATTGCAAACGTCGAGCAATTGCTCAGAGATGAAAAGTGCCAGCACTGAAAGCTGTTGCTAGCCAGCACCCTTCCTTGGAAGCGCTTTCACAGGCACAGTAACACTGGGGCTTTGCGCTTCTCTAGCCACCAAACGTCACGGTCATTCTCTTTCCATCTCGTAGACACGAGCTGAGAAATTGCAAACGTCGAGCAATTGCTCAGAGATGAAAAGTGCCAGCACTGAAAGCTGTTGCTAGCCAGCACCCTTCCTTGGAAGCGCTTTTGTAGCCCTTAGAACACTGGGGCTCTGGGCTTCTCTAGCCACCTAATCTTCTGCTCATCCTCTCGCGCAGTCTAAAGAGAGCTCAGGTGAGAAATTGCAAACGTCGAGCAATTGCTCAGAGATGAAAAGTGCCAGCACTGAAAGCTCTTGCTAGCCGGCACCCTTCCTTGGAAACGCTCTTGTAGCCCTTAGAACACTGGGGCTCTGGGCTTCTCTAGCCACCTAATCTTCTGCTCATCCTCTCGCGCACTCTAAAGAGAGCTCAGGTCAGAAATTGCAAACGTCGAGCAATTGCTCAGAGATGAAAAGTGCCAGCACTGAAAGCTCTTGCTAGCCAGCACCTTTCCTTGGAAGCGCTTTTGTAGGCCTAAGAACAGTGGGGCTCTGGGCTTCTCTAGCCACCTAATCTTCTGCTCATCCTCTCGCGCACTCTAAAGAGAGCTCAGGTGAGAAATTGCAAAGGTCGAGCAATTGCTCAGAGATGAAAAGTGCCAGCACTGAAAGCTCTTGCTAGCCAGCACCCTTCCTTGGAAGCGCTTTCACAGGCGCAGCAACACTGGGGCTTTGCGCTTCTCTACCCACCAAACGTCACGGTCACTATCTCTCCGTCTCGTAGACACGAGCTGAGAGATTGCAAACGTCGAGCAATTGCTCAGAGATGAAAAGTGCCAGCACTGAAAGCTCTTGCTAGCCGGCACCCTTCCTTGGAAGCGCTTTTGTAGGCCTAAGAACACTGGGGCTCTGGGCTTCTCTAGCCACCTAATCTTCTGCTCATCCTCTCGCGCACTCTAAAGAGAGCTCAGGTGAGAAATTGCAAAGGTCGAGCAATTGCTCAGAGATGAAAAGTGCCAGCACTGAAAGCTGTTGCTAGCCAGCACCCTTTCTTGGAAGCGCTTTCACAGGCGCAGCAACACTGGGGCTTTGCGCTTCTCTAGCCACCAAACATCACGGTCATTCTCTTTCCATCTCGTAGAAACGAGCTGAGAAATTGCAAACGTCGAGCAATTGCTCAGAGATGAAAAGTGCCAGCACTGAAAGCTCTTGCTAGCCAGCACCCTTCCTTGGAAGTGCTTTTGTAGGCCTATGAACACTGGGGCTCTGTGTTTCTCTAGCCACCTAATCTTCTGCTCATCCTCTCGCGCACTCTAAAGAGAGCTCAGGTGAGAAATTGCAAAGGTCGAGCAATTGCTCAGAGATGAAAAGTGCCATCACTGAAAGCTGTTGCTAGCCAGCCCCCTTCCTTGGAAGCGCTTTCACAGGCGCAGCAACACTGGGGCTTTGCGCTTCTCTAGCCACCAAACGTCACGGTCACTATCTCTCCGTCTCGTAGACACGAGCTGAGAGATTGCAAACGTCCAGCAATTGCTCAGAGATGAAAAGTGCCAGCACTGAAAGCTGTTGCTAGCCAGCACCCTTCCTTGGAAGCGCTTTTGTAGGCCTAAGAACAGTGGGGCTCTGGGCTTCTCTAGCCACCTAATCTTCTGCTCATCCTCTCGCGCACTCTAAAGAGAGCTCAGGTGAGAAATTGCAAAGGTCGAGCAATTGCTCAGAGATGAAAAGTGCCAGCACTGAAAGCTGTTGCTAGCCAGCACCCTTCCTTGGAAGCGCTTTCACAGGCGCAGTAACACTGGGGCTTTGCGCTTCTCTAGCCACCAAACGTCACGGTCACTATCTCTCCGTCTCGTAGACACGAGCTGAGAGATTGCAAACGTCCAGCAATTGCTCAGAGATGAAAAGTGCCAGCAGTGAAAGCTGTTGCTAGCCAGCACCCTTCCTTGGAAGCGCTTTCACAGGCGCAGCAACACTGGGGCTTTGCGCTTCTCTAGCCACCAAACGTCACGGTCATTCTCTTCCATCTCGTAGACACGAGCTGAGAAATTGCAAATGTCGAGCAATTGCTCAGAGATGAAAAGTGCCAGCACTGAAAGCTCTTGCTAGGCAGCACCCTTCCTTGGAAACGCTCTTGTAGCCCTTAGAACACTGGGGCTCTGGGCTTCTCTAGCCACCTAATCTTCTGCTCATCCTCTCGCGCACTCTAAAGAGAGCTCAGGTGAGAAATTGCAAAGGTCGAGCAATTGCTCAGAGATGAAAAGTGCCAGCACTGAAAGCTGTTGCTAGCCAGCACCCTTCCTTGGAAGCGCTTTCACAGGCACAGTAACACTGGGGCTTTGCGCTTCTCTAGCCACCAAACGTCACGGTCATTCTCTTTCCATCTCGTAGACACGAGCTGAGAAATTGCAAACGTCGAGCAATTGCTCAGAGATGAAAAGTGCCAGCACTGAAAGCTCTTGCTAGCCAGCACCCTTCCTTGGAAGTGCTTTTGTAGCCCTAAGAACACTGGGGCTCTGGGCTTCTCTAGCCACCTAATCTTCTGCTCATCCTCTCTCGTACTCTAACGAGAGCTCAGGTGAGAAATTGCAAAGGTCGAGCAATTGCTCAGAGATGAAAAGTGCCAGCACTGAAAGCTGTTGCTAGCCAGCACCCTTCCTTGGAAGCGCTTTCACAGGCGCAGCAACACTGTGGCTTTGCGCTTCTCTAGCCACCAAACGTCACGGTCAGTCTCTTTCCATCTCGTAGACACGAGCTGAGAGATTGCAAACGTCGAGCAATTGCTCAGAGATGAAAAGTGCCAGCACTGAAAGCTCTTGCTAGCCAGCACCCTTCCTTGGAAGCGCTTTTGTAGCCCTAAGAACACTGGGGCTCTGGGCTTCTCTAGCCACCTAATCTTCTGCTCATCCTCTCTCGTACTCTAACGAGAGCTCAGGTGAGAAATTGCAAAGGTCGAGCAATTGCTCAGAGATGAAAAGTGCCAGCACTGAAAGCTGTTGCTAGCCAGCACCCTTCCTTGGAAGCGCTTTCACAGGCGCAGCAACACTGGGGCTTTGCGCTTCTCTACCCACCAAACGTCACGGTCATTCTCTTTCCATCTCGTAGAAACGAGCTGAGAAATTGCAAACGTCGAGCAATTGCTCAGAGATGAAAAGTGCCAGCACTGAAAGCTCTTGCTAGCCAGCACCCTTCCTTGGAAGTGCTTTTGTAGGCCTATGAACACTGGGGCTCTGGGCTTCTCTAGCCACCTAATCTTCTGCTCATCCTCTCGCGCACTCTAAAGAGAGCTCAGGTGAGAAATTGCAAAGGTCGAGCAATTGCTCAGAGATGAAAAGTACCAGCACTGAAAGCTGTTGCTAGCCAGCACCCTTCCTTGGAAGCGCTTTCACAGGCGCAGCAACACTGGGGCTTTGCGCTTCTCTAGCCACCAAACGTCACGGTCACTATCTCTCCGTCTCGTAGACACGAGCTGAGAGATTGCAAACGTCCAGCAATTGCTCAGAGATGAAAAGTGCCAGCACTGAAAGCTCTTGCTAGCCAGCACCCTTCCTTGGAAGCGCTTTTGTAGGCCTAAGAACACTGGGGCTCTGGGCTTCTCTAGCCACCTAATCTTCTGCTCATCCTCTCGCGCACTCTAAAGAGAGCTCAGGTGAGAAATTGCAAAGGTCGAGCAATTGCTCAGAGATGAAAAGTGCCAGCACTGAAAGCTGTTGCTAGCCAGCACCCTTCCTTGGAAGCGCTTTCACAGGCGCAGTAACACTGGGGCTTTGCGCTTCTCTAGCCACCAAACGTCACGGTCACTATCTCTCCGTCTCGTAGACACGAGCTGAGAGATTGCAAACGTCCAGCAATTGCTCAGAGATGAAAAGTGCCAGCACTGAAAGCTGTTGCTAGCCAGCACCCTTCCTTGGAAGCGCTTTCACAGGCGCAGCAACACTGGGGCTTTGCGCTTCTCTACCCACCAAACGTCACGGTCATTCTCTTTCCATCTCGTAGACACGAGCTGAGAAATTGCAAACGTCGAGCAATTGCTCAGAGATGAAAAGTGCCAGCACTGAAAGCTCTTGCTAGCCAGCACCCTTCCTTGGAAACGCTCTTGTAGCCCTTAGAACACTGGGGCTCTGGGCTTCTCTAGCCACCTAATCTTCTGCTCATCCTCTCGCGCACTCTAAAGAGAGCTCAGGTGAGAAATTGCAAAGGTCGAGCAATTGCTCAGAGATGAAAAGTGCCAGCACTGAAAGCTCTTGCTAGCCAGCACCCTTCCTTGGAAGCGCTTTCACAGGCGCAGCAACACTGGGGCTTTGCGCTTCTCTAGCCACCAAACGTCACGGTCACTATCTCTCCGTCTCGTAGACACGAGCTGAGAGATTGCAAAGGTCGAGCAATTGCTCAGAGATGAAAAGTGCCAGCACTGAAAGCTCTTGCTAGCCAGCACCCTTCCTTGGAAACGCTCTTGTAGCCCTTAGAACACTGGGGCTCTGGGTTTGTCTAGACACCTAATCTTCTGCTCATCCTCTCGCGCACTCTAAAGAGAGCTCAGGTGAGAAATTGCAAACGTCAAGCAATTGCTCAGAGATGAAAAGTGCCAGCACTGAAAGCTGTTGCTAGCCAGCACCCTTCCTTGGAAGCGCTTTCACAGGCGCAGTAACACTGGGGCTTTGCGCTTCTCTAGCCACCAAACGTCACGGTCATTCTCTCTCCATCTCGTAGACACGAGCTGAGAGATTGCAAACGTCGAGCAATTGCTCAGAGATGAAAAGTGCCAGCACTGAAAGCTCTTGCTAGCCGGCACCCTTCCTTGGAAACGCTCTTGTAGCCCTTAGAACACTGGGGCTCTGGGCTTCTCTAGCCACCTAATCTTCTGCTCATCCTCTCGCGCACTCTAAAGAGAGCTCAGGTGAGAAATTGCAAAGGTCGAGCAATTGCTCAGAGATGAAAAGTGCCAGCACTGAAAGCTCTTGCTAGCCAGCACCCTTCCTTGGAAACGCTCTTGTAGCCCTTAGAACACTGGGGCTCTGGGCTTCTCTAGCCACCTAATCTTCTGCTCATCCTCTCGCGCACTCTAAAGAGAGCTCAGGTGAGAAATTGCAAAGGTCGAGCAATTGCTCAGAGATGAAAAGTGCCAGCACTGAAAGCTCTTGCTAGCCAGCACCCTTCCTTGGAAGCGCTTTCAGAGGCGCAGCAACACTGGGGCTTTGCGCTTCTCTAGCCACCAAACGTCACGGTCATTCTCTTTCCATCTCGTAGACACGAGCTGAGAGATTGCAAACGTCGAGCAATTGCTCAGAGATGAAAAGTGCCAGCACTGAAAGCTCTTGCTAGCCAGCACCCTTCCTTGGAAGCGCTTTTGTAGCCCTAAGAACACTGGGGCTCTGGGCTTCTCTAGCCACCTAATCTTCTACTCATCCTCTCGCGCACTCTAAAGAGAGCTCAGGTGAGAAATTGCAAAGGTCGAGCAATTGCTCAGAGATGAAAAGTGCCATCACTGAAAGCTGTTGCTAGCCAGCACCCTACCTTGGAAGCGCTTTCAGAGGCGCAGCAACACTGGGGCTTTGCGC
The DNA here is from genome assembly GCA_037962945.1 of Sarcoramphus papa. NCBI lineage: Eukaryota > Metazoa > Chordata > Aves > Accipitriformes > Cathartidae > Sarcoramphus > Sarcoramphus papa. Next base: position 19,895,006 of record CM075588.1, read on the forward strand.
TTCTCTAGCCACCAAACGTCACGGTCACTATCTCTCCGTCTCGTAGACACGAGCTGAGAAATTGCAAACGTCGAGCAATTGCTCAGAGATGAAAAGTGCCAGCACTGAAAGCTCTTGCTAGCCAGCACCCTTCCTTGGAAACGCTCTTGCAGCCCTTAGAACACTGGGGCTCTGGGTTTGTCTAGACACCTAATCTTCTGCTCATCCTCTCGCGCACTCTAAAGAGAGCTCAGGTGAGAAATTGCAAACGTCAAGCAATTGCTCAGAGATGAAAAGTGCCAGCACTGAAAGCTGTTGCTAGCCAGCACCCTTCCTTGGAAGCGCTTTCACAGGCGCCATAACACTGGGGCTTTGCGCTTCTCTAGCCACCAAACGTCACGGTCATTCTCTTTCCATCTCGTAGACACGAGCTGAGAGATTGCAAACGTCGAGCAATTGCTCAGAGATGAAAAGTGCCAGCACTGAAAGCTCTTGCTAGCCAGCACCCTTCCTTGGAAGTGCTTTTGTAGGCCTAAGAACACTGGGGCTCTGGGCTTCTCTAGCCACCTAATCTTCTGCTCATCCTCTCGCGCACTCTAAAGAGAGCTCAGGTGAGAAATTGCAAAGGTCGAGCAATTGCTCAGAGATGAAAAGTGCCAGCACTGAAAGCTGTTGCTAGCCAGCACCCTTCCTTGGAAGCGCTTTCACAGGCGCAGCAACACTGGGGCTTTGCGCTTCTCTACCCACCAAACGTCACGGTCATTCTCTTTCCATCTCGTAGACACGAGCTGAGAGATTGCAAACGTCGAGCAATTGCTCAGAGATGAAAAGTGCCAGCACTGAAAGCTCTTGCTAGCCAGCACCCTTCCTTGGAAACGCTCTTGTAGGCCTAAGAACACTGGGGCTCTGGGCTTCTCTAGCCACCTAATCTTCTGCTCATCCTCTCTCGTACTCTAAAGAGAGCTCAGGTGAGAAATTGCAAAGGTCGAGCAATTGCTCAGAGATGAAAAGTGCCAGCACTGAAAGCTGTTGCTAGCCAGCACCCTTCCTTGGAAGCGCTTTCACAGGCGCAGTAACACTGGGGCTTTGCGCTTCTCTAGCCACCAAACGTCACGGTCATTCTCTTTCCATCTCGTAGACACGAGCTGAGAGATTGCAAACGTCGAGCAATTGCTCAGAGATGAAAAGTGCCAGCACTGAAAGCTCTTGCTAGCCAGCACCCTTCCTTGGAAGCGCTTTTGTAGCCCTTCGAACACTGGGGCTCTGGGCTTCTCTAGCCACCTAATCTTCTGCTCATCCTCTCGCGCACTCTAAAGATAGCTCAGGTGAGAAATTGCAAACGTCGAGCAATTGCTCAGAGATGAAAAGTGCCATCACTGAAAGCTCTTGCTAGCCAGCACCCTTCCTTGGAAGCGCTTTCACAGGCGCAGCAACACTGGGGCTTTGCGCTTCTCTAGCCACCAAACATCATGGTCACTATCTCTCCGTCTCGTAGACACGAGCTGAGAAATTGCAAACGTCGAGCAATTGCTCAGAGATGAAAAGTGCCAGCACTGAAAGCTGTTGCTAGCCAGCACCCTTCCTTGGAAGTGCTTTTGTAGGCCTAAGAACAGTGGGGCTCTGGGCTTCTGTAGCCACCTAATCTTCTGCTCATCCTCTCGCGCACTCTAAAGAGAGCTCAGGTCAGAAATTGCAAAGGTCGAGCAATTGCTCAGAGATGAAAAGTGCCAGCACTGAAAGCTCTTGTTAGCCAGCACCCTTCCTTGGAAGCGCTTTTGTAGCCCTAAGAACACTGGGGCTCTGGGCTTCTCTAGCCACCTAATCTTCTGCTCATCCTCTCTCGTACTCTAACGAGAGCTCTGGTGAGAAATTACAAATGTCGAGCAATTGCTCAGAGATGAAAAGTGCCAGCACTGAAAGCTGTTGCTAGCCAGCACCCTTCCTTGGAAGCGCTTTCACAGGCGCAGCAACACTGGGGCTTTGCGCTTCTCTACCCACCAAACGTCACGGTCATTCTCTTTCCATCTCGTAGACACGAGCTGAGAGATTGCAAACGTCGAGCAATTGCTCAGAGATGAAAAGTGCCAGCACTGAAAGCTCTTGCTAGCCAGCACCCTTCCTTGGAAACGCTCTTGTAGCCCTTAGAACACTGGGGCTCTGGGCTTCTCTAGCCACCTAATCTTCTGCTCATCCTCTCGCGCACTCTAAAGAGAGCTCAGGTGAGAAATTGCAAAGGTCGAGCAATTGCTCAGAGATGAAAAGTGCCAGCACTGAAAGCTGTTGCTAGCCAGCACCCTTCCTTGGAAGCGCTTTTGTAGCCCTAAGAACACTGGGGCTCTGGGCTTCTCTAGCCACCTAATCTTCTGCTCATCCTCTCGCGCACTCTAAAGAGAGCTCAGGTGAGAAATTGCAAACGTCGAGCAATTGCTCAGAGATGAAAAGTGCCAGCACTGAAAGCTCTTGCTAGGCAGCACCCTTTCTTGGAAGCGCTTTCACAGGCGCAGCAACACTAGGGCTTTGCGCTTCTCTACCCACCAAATGTCACGGTCATTCTCTTTCCGTCTCGTCGACACGAGCTGAGAGATTGCAAACGTCGAGCAATTGCTCAGAGATGAAAAGTGCCAGCACCGAAAGCTGTTGCTAGCCAGCACCCTTCCTTGGAAGTGCTTTTGTAGGCCTAAGAACACTGGGGCTCTGGGCTTCTCTAGCCACCTAATCTTCTGCTCATCTTATCGCGCACTCTAAAGAGAGCTCAGGTGAGAAATTGCAAACGTCGAGCAATTGCTCAGAGATGAAAAGTGCCAGCACTGAAAGCTGTTGCTAGCCGGCACCCTTCCTTGGAAGCGCTTTCACAGGCGCAGTAACACTGGGGCTTTGCGCTTCTCTAGCCACCAAACGTCACGGTCATTCTCTTTCCATCTCTTAGACACGAGCTGAGAGATTGCAAACGTCGAGCAATTGCTCAGAGATGAAAAGTGCCAGCACTGAAAGCCCTTGCTAGCCAGCACCCTTCCTTGGAAACGCTCTTGTAGCCCTTAGAACACTGGGGCTCTGGGCTTCTCTAGCCACCTAATCTTCTGCTCATCCTCTCTCGTACTCTAACGAGAGCTCAGGTGAGAAATTGCAAAGGTCGAGCAATTGCTCAGAGATGAAAAGTGCCAGCACTGAAAGCTGTTGCTAGCCAGCACCCTTCCTTGGAAGCGCTTTCACAGGCGCAGCAACACTGGGGCTTTGCGCTTCTCTACCCACCAAACGTCACGGTCATTCTCTTTCCATCTCGTAGACACGAGCTGAGAGATTGCAAACGTCGAGCAATTGCTCAGAGAAGAAAAGTGCCAGCACTGAAAGCTCTTGCTAGCCAGCACCCTTCCTTGGAAGCGCTTTTGTAGGCCTAAGAACACTGGGGCTCTGGGTTTCTCTAGCCACGTAATCTTCTGCTCATCCTCTCTCGTACTCTAACGAGAGCTCAGGTGAGAAATTGCAAAGGTCGAGCAATTGCTCAGAGATGAAAAGTGCCAGCACTGAAAGCTGTTGCTAGCCAGCACCCTTCCTTGGAAGCGCTTTCACAGGCGCAGCAACACTGGGGCTTTGCGCTTCTCTACCCACCAAACGTCACGCTCACTATCTCTCCGTCTCGTAGACACGAGCTGAGAGATTGCAAACGTCGAGCAATTGCTCAGAGATGAAAAGTGCCAGCACTGAAAGCTCTTGCTAGCCAGCACCCTTCCTTGGAAGCGCTTTTGTAGCCCTTCGAACACTGGGGCTCTGGGCTTCTCTAGCCACCTAATCTTCTGCTCATCCTCTCGCGCACTCTAAAGAGAGCTCAGGTGAGAAATTGCAAACGTCGAGCAATTGCTCAGAGATGAAAAGTGCCATCACTGAAAGCTCTTGCTAGCCAGCACCCTTCCTTGGAAGCGCTTTCACAGGCGCAGCAACACTGGGGCTTTGCGCTTCTCTAGCCACCAAACATCATGGTCACTATCTCTCCGTCTCGTAGACACGAGCTGAGAAATTGCAAACGTCCAGCAATTGCTCAGAGATGAAAAGTGCCAGCACTGAAAGCTCTTGCTAGCCAGCACCCTTCCTTGGAAGTGCTTTTGTAGGCCTAAGAACACTGGGGCTCTGGGCTTCTCTAGCCACCTAATCTTCTGCTCATCCTCTCGCGCACTCTAAAGAGAGCTCAGGTGAGAAATTGCAAACGTCGAGCAATTGCTCAGAGATGAAAAGTGCCAGCACTGAAAGCTGTTGCTAGCCAGCACCCTTCCTTGGAAGTGCTTTTGTAGGCCTAAGAACAGTGGGGCTCTGGGCTTCTCTAGCCACCTAATCTTCTGCTCATCCTCTCGCGCACTCTAAAGAGAGCTCAGGTCAGAAATTGCAAACGTCGAGCAATTGCTCAGAGATGAAAAGTGCCAGCACTGAAAGCTCTTGCTAGCCAGCACCCTTCCTTGGAAGTGCTTTTGTAGGCCTAAGAACACTGGGGCTCTGGGCTTCTCTAGCCACCTAATCTTCTGCTCATCCTCTCTCGTACTCTAAAGAGAGCTCAGGTGAGAAATTACAAATGTCGAGCAATTGCTCAGAGATGAAAAGTGCCAGCACTGAAAGCTGTTGCTAGCCAGCACCCTTCCTTGGAAACGCTCTTGTAGCCCTTAGAACACTGGGGCTCTGGGCTTCTCTAGCCACCTAATCTTCTGCTCATCCTCTCGCGCACTCTAAAGAGAGCTCAGGTGAGAAATTGCAAACGTCGAGCAATTGCTCAGAGATGAAAAGTGCCAGCACTGAAAGCTGTTGCTAGCCAGCACCCTTCCTTGGAAACGCTCTTGTAGCCCTAAGAACACTGGGGCTCTGTGTTTCTCTAGCCACCTAATCTTCTGCTCATCCTCTCGCGCACTCTAAAGAGAGCTCAGGTGAGAAATTGCAAAGGTCGAGCAATTGCTCAGAGATGAAAAGTGCCAGCACTGAAAGCTGTTGCTAGCCAGCACCCTTCCTTGGAAGCGCTTTCACAGGCGCAGTAACACTGGGGCTTTGCGCTTCTCTAGCCACCAAATGTCACGGTCATTCTCTTTCCGTCTCGTAGACACGAGCTGAGAGATTGCAAACGTCGAGCAATTGCTCAGAGATGAAAAGTGCCAGCACTGAAAGCTGTTGCTAGCCAGCACCCTTCCTTGGAAGTGCTTTTGTAGGCCTAAGAACACTGGGGCTCTGGGCTTCTCTAGCCACCTAATCTTCTGCTCATCTTATCGCGCACTCTAAAGAGAGCTCAGGTGAGAAATTGCAAAGGTCGAGCAATTGCTCAGAGATGAAAAGTGCCAGCACTGAAAGCTGTTGCTAGCCAGCACCCTTCCTTGGAAACGCTCTTGTAGCCCTAAGAACACTGGGGCTCTGTGTTTCTCTAGCCACCTAATCTTCTGCTCATCCTCTCGCGCACTCTAAAGAGAGCTCAGGTGAGAAATTGCAAAGGTCGAGCAATTGCTCAGAGATGAAAAGTGCCAGCACTGAAAGCTGTTGCTAGCCAGCACCCTTCCTTGGAAGCGCTTTTGTAGCCCTAAGAACACTGGGGCTCTGGGCTTCTCTAGCCACCTAATCTTCTGCTCATCCTCTCGCGCACTCTAAAGAGAGCTCAGGTGAGAAATTGCAAAGGTCGAGCAATTGCTCAGAGATGAAAAGTGCCAGCACTGAAAGCTCTTGCTAGGCAGCACCCTTCCTTGGAAGCGCTTTCACAGGCGCAGCAACACTAGGGCTTTGCGCTTCTCTAGCCACCAAATGTCACGGTCATTCTCTTTCCGTCTCGTCGACACGAGCTGAGAGATTGCAAACGTCGAGCAATTGCTCAGAGATGAAAAGTGCCAGCACCGAAAGCTGTTGCTAGCCAGCACCCTTCCTTGGAAGTGCTTTTGTAGGCCTAAGAACACTGGGGCTCTGGGCTTCTCTAGCCACCTAATCTTCTGCTCATCTTATCGCGCACTCTAAAGAGAGCTCAGGTGAGAAATTGCAAACGTCGAGCAATTGCTCAGAGATGAAAAGTGCCAGCACTGAAAGCTGTTGCTAGCCGGCACCCTTCCTTGGAAGCGCTTTCACAGGCGCAGTAACACTGGGGCTTTGCGCTTCTCTAGCCACCAAACGTCACGGTCATTCTCTTTCCATCTCTTAGACACGAGCTGAGAGATTGCAAACGTCGAGCAATTGCTCAGAGATGAAAAGTGCCAGCACTGAAAGCCCTTGCTAGCCAGCACCCTTCCTTGGAAGCGCTTTTGTAGCTCTAAGAACACTGGGGCTCTGGGCTTCTCTAGCCATGTAATCTTCTGCTCATCCTCTCTCGTACTCTAACGAGAGCTCAGGTGAGAAATTGCAAAGGTCGAGCAATTGCTCAGAGATGAAAAGTGCCAGCACTGAAAGCTCTTGCTAGCCAGCACCCTTCCTTGGAAGCGCTTTCACAGGCGCAGCAACACTGGGGCTTTGCGCTTCTCTAGCCACCAAACGTCACGGTCACTATCTCTCCGTCTCGTAGACACGAACTGAGAGATTGCAAACGTCGAGCAATTGCTCAGAGATGAAAAGTGCCAGCACTGAAAGCTCTTGCTAGCCAGCACCCTTCCTTGGAAGTGCTTTTGTAGGCCTAAGAACACTGGGGCTCTGGGCTTCTCTAGCCACCTAATCTTCTGCTCATCCTCTCGCGCACTCTAAAGAGAGCTCAGGTGAGAAATTGCAAAGGTCGAGCAATTGCTCAGAGATGAAAAGTGCCAGCACTGAAAGCTCTTGCTAGCCAGCACCCTTCCTTGGAAGCGCTTTCACAGGCGCAGTAACACTGGGGCTTTGCGCTTCTCTAGCCACCAAACGTCACGGTCACTATCTCTCCGTCTCGTAGACACGAGCTGAGAGATTGCAAACGTCGAGCAATTGCTCAGAGATGAAAAGTGCCAGCACTGAAAGCTCTTGCTAGCCAGCACCCTTCCTTGGAAGCGCTTTTGTAGGCCTAAGAACACTGGGGCTCTGGGCTTCTCCAGCCACCTAATCTTCTGCTCATCCTCTCGCGCACTCTAAAGAGAGCTCAGGTGAGAAATTGCAAACGTCGAGCAATTGCTCAGAGATGAAAAGTGCCAGCACTGAAAGCTGTTGCTAGCCAGCACCCTTCCTTGGAAGTGCTTTTGTAGGCCGAAGAACACTGGGGCTCTGGGCTTCTCTAGCCACCTAATCTTCTGCTCATCCTCTCGCGCACTCTAAAGAGAGCTCAGGTGAGAAATTGCAAACGTCGAGCAATTGCTCAGAGATGAAAAGTGCCAGCACTGAAAGCTCTTGCTAGCCAGCACCCTTCCTTGGAAGTGCTTTTGTAGGCCTAAGAACACTGGGGCTCTGGGCTTCTCCAGCCACCTAATCTTCTGCTCATCATCTCGCGCACTCTAAAGAAAGCTCAGGTGAGAAATATCAAACGTCGAGCAATTGCTCAGAGATGAAAAGTGCCAGCACTGAAAGCTCTTGCTAGCCAGCACCCTTCCTTGGAAGCGCTTTCAGAGGCGCAGTAATACTGGGGCTTTGCGCTTCTCTACCCACCAAACGTCACGGTCACTATCTCTCTGTCTCGTAGACACGAGCTGAGAAATTGCAAACGTCGAGCAATTGCTCAGCGATGAAAAGTGCCAGCACTGAAAGCTCTTGCTAGCCAGCACCCTTCCTTGGAAGCGCTTTTGTAGGCCTAAGAACAGTGGGGCTCTGGGCTTCTCTAGCCTCCTAATCTTCTGCTCATCCTCTCGCGTAGTCTAAAGAGAGCTCAGGTGAGAAATTGCAAACGTCGAGCAATTGCTCAGAGATGAAAAGTGCCAGCACTGAAAGCTGTTGCTAGCCAGCACCCTTCCTTGGAAGCGCTTTCACAGGCGCAGCAACACTGGGGCTTTGCGCTTCTCTACCCACCAAACGTCACGGTCACTATCACTCCGTCTCGTAGACACGAGCTGAGAAATTGCAAACGTCGAGCAATTGCTCAGAGATGAAAAGTGCCAGCACTGAAAGCTCTTGCTAGCCAGCACCCTTCCTTGGAAGTGCTTTTGTAGGCCTAAGAACACTGGGGCTCTGGGCTTCTCTAGCCACCTAATCTTCTGCTCATCCTCTCACGCAGTCTAAAGAGAGCTCAGGTGAGAAATTGCAAAGGTCGAGCAATTGCTCAGAGATGAAAAGTGCCAGCACTGAAAGCTCTTGCTAGCCAGCAGCCTTCCTTGGAAGCGCTTTCACAGGCGCAGTAACACTGGGGCTTTGCGCTTCTCTAGCCACCAAACGTCACGGTCACTATCTCTCCGTCTCGTAGACACGAGCTGAGAGATTGCAAACGTCGAGCAATTGCTCAGAGATGAAAAGTGCCAGCACTGAAAGCTGTTGCTAGCCAGCACCCTTCCTTGGAAGCGCTTTTGTAGGCCTAAGAACACTGGGGCTCTGGGCTTCTCCAGCCACCTAATCTTCTGCTCATCCTCTCGCGCACTCTAAAGAGAGCTCAGGTGAGAAATTGCAAAGGTCGAGCAATTGCTCAGAGATGAAAAGTGCCAGCACTGAAAGCTCTTGCTAGCCAGCACCCTTCCTTGGAAGTGCTTTTGTAGGCCTAAGAATAGTGGGGCTCTGGGCTTCTCTAGCCACCTAATCTTCTGTTCATCCTCTCGCGCAGTCTAAAGAGAGCTCAGGTGAGAAATTGCAAACGTCGAGCAATTGCTCAGAGATGAAAAGTGCCAGCACTGAAAGCTCTTGCTAGCCATCACCCTTCCTTGGAAGCGCTTTCAGAGGCGCAGTAATACTGGGGCTTTGCGCTTCTCTACCCACCAAACGTCACGGTCACTATCTCTCTGTCTCGTAGACACGAGCTGAGAAATTGCAAACGTCGAGCAATTGCTCAGCGATGAAAAGTGCCAGCACTGAAAGCTCTTGCTAGCCAGCACCCTTCCTTGGAAGCGCTTTTGTAGGCCTAAGAACACTGGGGCTCTGGGCTTCTCTAGCCACCTAATCTTCTGCTCATCCTCTCGCGTAGTCTTAAGAGAGCTCAGGTGAGAAATTGCAAACGTCGAGCAATTGCTCAGCGATGAAAAGTGCCAGCACTGAAAGCTGTTGCTAGCCAGCACCCTTCCTTGGAAGCGCTTTCACAGGCGCAGCAACACTGGGGCTTTGCGCTTCTCTAGCCACCAAACGTCACGGTCACTATCTCTCCATCTCGTAGACACGAGCTGAGAGATTGCAAACGTCGAGCAATTGCTCAGAGATGAAAAGTGCCAGCACTGAAAGCTCTTGCTAGCCAGCACCCTTCCTTGGAAGTGCTTTTGTAGGCCTAAGAACACTGGGGCTCTGGGCTTCTCTAGCCACCTAATCTTCTGCTCATCCTCTCACGCACTCTAAAGAGAGCTCAGGTGAGAAATTGCAAACGTCGAGCAATTGCTCAGAGATGAAAAGTGCCAGCACTGAAAGCTGTTGCTAGCCCGCACCCTTCCTTGGAAGCGCTTTCACAGGCGCAGTAACACTGGGGCTTTGCGCTTCTCTAGACACCAAAGGTCACGGTCACTATCTCTCCGTCTCGTAGACACGAGCTGAGAGATTGCAAACGTCGAGCAATTGCTCAGAGATGAAAAGTGCCAGCACTGAAAGCTGTTGCTAGCCAGCACCCTTCCTTGGAAACGCTTTTGTAGGCCTAAGAACACTGGGGCTCTGTGTTTCTCTAGCCACCTAATCTTCTGCTCATCCTCTCACGCAGTCTAAAGAGAGCTCACGTGAGAAATTGCAAATGTCGAGCAATTGCTCAGAGATGAAAAGTACCAGCACTGAAAGCTGTTGCTAGCCAGCACCCTTCCTTGGAAGCGCTTTCACAGGCGCAGTAACACTGGGGCTTTGCGCCTCTCTAGACACCAAACGTCACGGTCACTATCTCTCCGTCTCGTAGACACGAGCTGAGAGATTGCAAACGTCGAGCAATTGCTCAGAGATGAAAAGTGCCAGCACTGAAAGCTGTTGCTAGCCAGCACCCTTCCTTGGAAGTGCTTTTGTAGCCCTAAGAACACAGGGGCTCCGGGCTTCTCTAGCCACCTAATCTTCTGCTCATCCTCTCGCGCACTCTAAAGAGAGCTCAGGTGAGAAATTGCAAAGGTCGAGCAATTGCTCAGAGATGAAAAGTGCCAGCACTGAAAGCTCTTGCTAGCCAGCACCCTTCCTTGGAAGCGCTTTCACGGGCGCAGTAACACTGGGGCTTTGCGCTTCTCTAGACACCAAACGTCACGGTCATTCTCTTTCCGTCTCGTAGACACGAGCTGAGAAATTGGAAACGTCGAGCAATTGCTCAGAGATGAAAAGTGCCAGCACTGAAAGCTCTTGCTAGCCAGCACCCTTCCTTGGAAGTGCTTTTGTAGGCCTAAGAACACTGGTGCTCTGGGCTTCTCTAGCCACCTAATCTTCTGCTCATCCTCTCGCGCACTCTAAAGAAAGCTCAGGTGAGAAATATCAAACGTCGAGCAATTGCTCAGAGATGAAAAGTGCCAGCACTGAAAGCTGTTGCTAGCCAGCACCCTTCCTTGGAAGCGCTTTCACAGGCTCAGTAACACTGGGGCTTTGCGCTTCTCTAGCCACCAAAGGTCACGGTCACTATCTCTCCGTCTCGTAGACACGAGCTGAGAGATTGCAAACGTCGAGCAATTGCTCAGAGATGAAAAGTGCCAGCACTGAAAGCTCTTGCTAGCCAGCACCCTTCCTTGGAAGCCTTTTTGTAGGCTTAAGAACACTGGGGCTCTGGGCTTCTCTAGCCACCTAATCTTCTGCTCATCCTCTCACGCAGTCTAAAGAGAGCTCAGGTGAGAAATTGCAAAGGTCGAGCAATTGCTCAGAGATGAAAAGTGCCAGCACTGAAAGCTCTTGCTAGCCAGCACCCTTCCTTGGAAACGCTCTTGTAGGCCTTAGAACACAGGGGCTCTGGGCTTCTCTAGCCACCTCATCTTCTGCTCATCCTCTCGCGCACTCTAAAGAGAGCTCAGGTGAGAAATTGCAAAGGTCGAGCAATTGCTCAGAGATGAAAAGTGCCAGCACTGAAAGCTGTTGCTAGCCAGCACCCTTCCTTGGAAGCGCTCTTGTAGGCCTTAGAACACTGGGGCTCTGGGCTTCTCCAGCCACCTAATCTTCTGCTCATCCTCTCGCGCAGTCTAAAGAGAGCTCAGGTGAGAAATTGCAAAGGTCGAGCAATTGCTCAGAGATGAAAAGTGCCAGCACTGAAAGCTCTTGCTAGCCAGCACCCTTCCTTGGAAGCGCTTTCACAGGCGCAGCAACACTGGGGCTTTGCGCTTCTCTAGCCACCAAACGTCACGGTCACTATCTCTCCGTCTCGTAGACACGAGCTGAGAGATTGCAAACGTCGAGCAATTGCTCAGAGATGAAAAGTGCCAGCACTGAAAGCTGTTGCTAGCCAGCACCCTTCCTTGGAAGCGCTTTTCTAGGCCTAAGAACACTGGGGCTCTGGGCTTCTCTAGCCACCTAATCTTCTGCTCATCCTCTCGCGCACTCTAAAGAGAGCTCAGGTGAGAAATTGCAAAGGTCGAGCAATTGCTCAGAGATGAAAAGTGCCAGCACTGAAAGCTCTTGCTAGCCAGCACCCTTCCTTGGAAGTGCTTTTGTAGGCCTAAGAACAGTGGGGCTCTGGGCTTCTCTAGCCACCTAATCTTCTGTTCATCCTCTCGCGCAGTCTAAAGAGAGCTCAGGTGAGAAATTGCAAACGTCGAGCAATTGCTCAGAGATGAAAAGTGCCAGCACTGAAAGCTCTTGCTAGCCAGCACCCTTCCTTGGAAGCGCTTTCAGAGGCGCAGTAATACTGGGGCTTTGCGCTTCTCTACCCACCAAACGTCACGGTCACTATCTCTCTGTCTCGTAGACACGAGCTGAGAAATTGCAAACGTCGAGCAATTGCTCAGCGATGAAAAGTGCCAGCACTGAAAGCTCTTGCTAGCCATCACCCTTCCTTGGAAGCGCTTTTGTAGGCCTAAGAACACTGGGGCTCTGGGCTTCTCTAGCCACCTAATCTTCTGCTCATCCTCTCGCGTAGTCTTAAGAGAGCTCAGGTGAGAAATTGCAAACGTCGAGCAATTGCTCAGCGATGAAAAGTGCCAGCACTGAAAGCTGTTGCTAGCCAGCACCCTTCCTTGGAAGCGCTTTCACAGGCGCAGCAACACTGGGGCTTTGCGCTTCTCTAGCCACCAAACGTCACGGTCACTATCTCTCCATCTCGTAGACACGAGCTGAGAGATTGCAAACGTCGAGCAATTGCTCAGAGATGAAAAGTGCCAGCACTGAAAGCTGTTGCTAGCCCGCACCCTTCCTTGGAAGCGCTTTCACAGGCGCAGTAACACTGGGGCTTTGCGCTTCTCTAGACACCAAAGGTCACGGTCACTATCTCTCCGTCTCGTAGACACGAGCTGAGAAATTGCAAACGTCGAGCAATTGCTCAGAGATGAAAAGTGCCAGCACTGAAAGCTGTTGCTAGCCAGCACCCTTCCTTGGAAACGCTTTTGTAGGCCTAAGAACACTGGGGCTCTGTGTTTCTCTAGCCACCTAATCTTCTGCTCATCCTCTCACGCAGTCTAAAGAGAGCTCACGTGAGAAATTGCAAATGTCGAGCAATTGCTCAGAGATGAAAAGTGCCAGCACTGAAAGCTGTTGCTAGCCAGCACCCTTCCTTGGAAGCGCTTTCACAGGCGCAGTAACACTGGGGCTTTGCGCCTCTCTAGACACCAAACGTCACGGTCACTATCTCTCCGTCTCGTAGACACGAGCTGAGAGATTGCAAACGTCGAGCAATTGCTCAGAGATGAAAAGTGCCAGCACTGAAAGCTGTTGCTAGCCAGCACCCTTCCTTGGAAGTGCTTTTGTAGCCCTAAGAACACAGGGGCTCCGGGCTTCTCTAGCCACCTAATCTTCTGCTCATCCTCTCGCGCACTCTAAAGAGAGCTCAGGTGAGAAATTGCAAACGTCGAGCAATTGCTCAGAGATGAAAACTGCCAGCACTGAAAGCTCTTGCTAGCCAGCACCCTTCCTTGGAAGTGCTTTTGTAGGCCTAAGAACACTGGTGCTCTGGGCTTCTCTAGCCACCTAATCTTCTGCTCATCCTCTCGCGCACTCTAAAGAAAGCTCAGGTGAGAAATATCAAACGTCGAGCAATTGCTCAGAGATGAAAAGTGCCAGCACTGAAAGCTGTTGCTAGCCAGCACCCTTCCTTGGAAGCGCTTTCACAGGCTCAGTAACACTGGGGCTTTGCGCTTCTCTAGCCACCAAAGGTCACGGTCACTATCTCTCCGTCTCGTAGACACGAGCTGAGAGATTGCAAACGTCGAGCAATTGCTCAGAGATGAAAAGTGCCAGCACTGAAAGCTCTTGCTAGCCAGCACCCTTCCTTGGAAGCCTTTTTGTAGGCTTAAGAACACTGGGGCTCTGGGCTTCTCTAGCCACCTAATCTTCTGCTCACCCTCTCACGCAGTCTAAAGAGAGCTCAGGTGAGAAATTGCAAAGGTCGAGCAATTGCTCAGAGATGAAAAGTGCCAGCACTGAAAGCTCTTGCTAGCCAGCACCCTTCCTTGGAAACGCTCTTGTAGGCCTTAGAACACAGGGGCTCTGGGCTTCTCTAGCCACCTAATCTTCTGCTCATCCTCTCGCGCACTCTAAAGAGAGCTCAGGTGAGAAATTCCAAACGTCGAGCAATTGCTCAGCGATGAAAAGTGCCAGCACTGAAAGCTGTTGCTAGCCAGCACCCTTCCTTGGAAGCGCTCTTGTAGGCCTTAGAACACTGGGGCTCTGGGCTTCTCCAGCCACCTAATCTTCTGCTCATCCTCTCACGCAGTCTAAAGAGAGCTCAGGTGAGAAATTGCAAAGGTCGAGCAATTGCTCAGAGATGAAAAGTGCCAGCACTGAAAGCTCTTGCTAGCCAGCACCCTTCCTTGGAAGCGCTTTCACAGGCGCAGCAACACTGGGGCTTTGCGCTTCTCTAGCCACCAAACGTCACGGTCACTATCTCTCCGTCTCGTAGACACGAGCTGAGAGATTGCAAACGTCGAGCAATTGCTCAGTGATGAAAAGTGCCAGCACTGAAAGCTGTTGCTAGCCAGCACCCTTCCTTGGAAGTGCTTTTGTAGGCCTAAAGAACACTGGGGCTCTGGGCTTCTCTAGCCACCTAATCTTCTGCTCATCCTCTCGCGCTCTCTAAAGAGAGCTCAGGTGAGAAATTGCAAAGGTCGAGCAATTGCTCAGAGATGAAAAGTGCCAGCACTGAAAGCTGTTGCTAGCCAGCACCCTTCCTTGGAAACGCTCTTGTAGCCCTTAGAACACTGGGGCTCTGGCCTTCTCTAGCCACCTAATCTTCTGCTCATCCTCTCGCGCACTCTAAAGAGAGCTCAGGTGAGAAATTGCAAAGGTCGAGCAATTGCTCAGAGATGAAAAGTGCCAGCACTGAAAGCTGTTGCTAGCCAGCACCCTTCCTTGGAAGCGCTTTTGTAGGCCTAAGAACAGTGGGGCTCTGGGCTTCTCTAGCCACCTAATCTTCTGCTCATCCTCTCGCGCACTCTAAAGAGAGCTCAGGTGAGAAATTGCAAAGGTCGAGCAATTGCTCAGAGATGAAAAGTGCCAGCACTGAAAGCTGTTGCTAGCCAGCACCCTTCCTTGGAAGCGCTTTTGTAGGCCTAAGAACAGTGGGGCTCTGGGCTTCTCTAGCCACCTAATCTTCTGCTCATCCTCTCGCGCACTCTAAAGAGAGCTCAGGTGAGAAATTGCAAAGGTCGAGCAATTGCTCAGAGATGAAAAGTGGCAGCACTGAAAGCTCTTGCTAGCCAGCACCCTTCCTTGGAAGTGCTTTTGTAGGCCTAAGAACACTGGGGCTCTGGGCTTCTCCAGCCACCTAATCTTCTGCTCATCCTCTCGCGCACTGTAAAGAAAGGTCAGGTGAGAAATTGCAAAGGTCGAGCAATTGCTCAGAGATGAAAAGTGCCAGCACTGAAAGCTGTTGCTAGCCAGCACCCTTCCTTGGAAGCGCTTTCAGAGGCGCAGTAACACTGGGGCTTTGCGCTTCTCTACCCACCAAAGGTCACGGTCACTATCTCTCTGTCTCGTAGACACGAGCTGAGAAATTGCAAAGGTCGAGCAATTGCTCAGAGATGAAAAGTGCCAGCACTGAAAGCTGTTGCTAGCCAGCACCCTTCCTTGGAAGCGCTTTTGTAGGCCTAAGAACACAGGGGCTCTGGGCTTCTCTAGCCAACTAATCTTCTGTTCATCCTCTCGTGCACTCTAAAGAGAGCTCAGGTGAGAAATTGCAAACGTCGAGCAATTGCTCAGAGATGAAAAGTGCCAGCACTGAAAACTGTTGCTAGCCAGCACCCTTCCTTGGAAGCGCTTTCACAGGCGCAGTAACACTGGGGCTTTGCGCTTCTCTAGACACCAAACGTCACGGTCACTATCTCTCTGGCTCGTAGACACGAGCTGAGAGATTGCAAACGTCGAGCAATTGCTCAGAGATGAAAAGTGCCAGCACTGAAAGCTGTTGCTAGCCAGCACCCTTCCTTGGAAGCGCTTTCACAGGCGCAGCAACACTGGGGCTTTGCGCTTCTCTAGCCACCAAAGGTCACGGTCACTGTCTCTCTGGCTCGTAGACACGAGCTGAGAAATTGCAAAGGTCGAGCAATTGCTCAGAGATGAAAAGTGCCAGCACTGAAAGCTCTTGCTAGCCAGCACCCTTCCTTGGAAACGCTCTTGTAGCCCTTAGAACACTGGGGCTCTGGGCTTCCCTAGCCACCTAATCTTCTGCTCATCCTCTCGCGCACTCTAAAGAGAGCTCAGGTGAGAAATTGCAAACGTCGAGCAATTGCTCAGAGATGAAAAGTGCCAGCACTGAAAGCTCTTGCTAGCCAGCACCCTTCCTTGGAAGCGCTTTCACAGGCGCAGTAACACTGGGGCTTTGCGCTTCTCTAGACACCAAATGTCACGGTCACTATCTCTCTGGCTCGTAGACACGAGCTGAGAGATTGCAAACGTCGAGCAATTGCTCAGAGATGAAAAGTGCCAGCACTGAAAGCTCTTGCTAGCCAGCACCCTTCCTTGGAAGCGCTTTTGTAGCCCTTAGAACACTGGGGCTCTGGGCTTCTCTAGCCGCCTAATCTTCTGCTCATCCTCTCGCGCAGTCTAAAGAGAGCTCAGGTGAGAAATTGCAAAGGTCGAGCAATTGCTCAGAGATGAAAAGTGCCAGCTCTGAAAGCTGTTGCTAGCCAGCAGCCTTCCTTGGAAGCGCATTCACAGGCGCAGCAACACTGGGGCTTTGCGCTTCTCTAGCCAACAAATGTCACGGTCACTATCTCTCTGTCTCGTAGACACGAGCTGAGAGATTGCAAACGTCGAGCAATTGCTCAGAGATGAAAAGTGCCAGCACTGAAAGCTGTTGCTAGCCAGCACCCTTCCTTGGAAGCGCTTTTGTAGGCCTAAGAACACTGGGGCTCTGGGCTTCTCTAGCCGCCTAATCTTCTGCTCATCCTCTCGCGTAGTCTAAAGAGAGCTCAGGTGAGAAATTGCAAACGTCGAGCAATTGCTCAGCGATGAAAAGTGCCAGCACTGAAAGCTGTTGCTAGCCAGCACCCTTCCTTGGAAGCGCTTTCACAGGCGCAGCAACACTGGGGCTTTGCGCTTCTCTACCCACCAAACGTCACGATCACTATCTCTCCGTCTCGTAGACACGAGCTGAGAGATTGCAAACGTCGAGCAATTGCTCAGAGATGAAAAGTGCCAGCACTGAAAGCTGTTGCTAGCCAGCACCCTTCCTTGGAAACGCTTTTGTAGGCCTAAGAACACTGGGGCTCTGGGCTTCTCTAGCCGCCTAATCTTCTGCTCATCCTCTCGCGTAGTCTAAAGAGAGCTCAGGTGAGAAATTGCAAACGTTGAGCAATTGCTCAGAGATGAAAAGTGCCAGCACTGAAAGCTGTTGCTAGCCAGCACCCTTCCTTGGAAGCGCTTTCACAGGCGCAGCAACACTGGGGCTTTGCGCTTCTCTAGCCAACAAATGTCACGGTCACTATCTCTCTGTCTCGTAGACACGAGCTGAGAGATTGCAAACGTCGAGCAATTGCTCAGAGATGAAAAGTGCCAGCACTGAAAGCTGTTGCTAGCCAGCCCCCTTCCTTGGAAGCGCTTTTGTAGGCCTAAGAACACTGGGGCTCTGGGCTTCTCTAGCCGCCTAATCTTATGCTCATCCTCTCGCGTAGTCTAAAGAGAGCTCAGGTGAGAAATTGCAAACGTTGAGCAATTGCTCAGAGATGAAAAGTGCCAGCACTGAAAGCTGTTGCTAGCCAGCACCCTTCCTTGGAAGCGCTTTCACAGGCGCAGTAACATTGGGGCTTTGCGCTTCGCTAGACACCAAACGTCACGGTCACTATCTCTCTGTCTCGTAGACACGAGCTGAGAGATTGCAAACGTCGAGCAATTGCTCAGAGATGAAAAGTGCCAGCACTGAAAGCTGTTGCTAGCCAGCACCCTTCCTTGGAAGCGCTTTTGTAGGCCTAAGAACACTGGGGCTCTGTGTTTCTCTAGCCACCTAATCTTCTGCTCATCCTCTCACGCAGTCTAAAGAGAGCTCAGGTGAGAAATTGCAAAGGTCGAGCAATTGCTCAGAGATGAAAAGTGCCAGCACTGAAAGCTCTTGCTAGCCATCACCCTTCCTTGGAAGCGCTCTTGTAGGCTTTAGAACACAGGGGCTCTGGGCTTCTCCAGCCACCTAATCTTCTGCTCATCCTCTCGCGCAGTCTAAAGAGAGCTCAGGTGAGAAATTGCAAAGGTCGAGCAATTGCTCAGAGATGAAAAGTGCCAGCACTGAAAGCTGTTGCTAGCCAGCACCCTTCCTTGGAAGCGCTTTCACAGGCGCAGTAACACTGGGGCTTTGCGCTTCTCTAGACACCAAACGTCACGGTCACTATCTCTCCGTCTCGTAGACACGAGCTGAGAGATTGCAAACGTTGAGCAATTGCTCAGAGATGAAAAGTGCCAGCACTGAAAGCTGTTGCTAGCCAGCACCCTTCCTTGGAAGCGCTTTTGTAGGCCTAAGAACACTGGGGCTCTGGGCTTCTCCAGCCACCTAAACTTCTGCTCATCCTCTCGCGTAGTCTAAAGAGAGCTCAGGTGAGAAATTGCAAAAGTCGAGCAATTGCTCAGCGATGAAAAGTGCCAGCACTGAAAGCTCTTGCTAGCCAGCACCCTTCCTTGGAAGCGCTTTCACAGGCGCAGCAACACTGGGGCTTTGCGCTTCTCTACCCACCAAACGTCACGGTCACTATCTCTCTGTCTCGTAGACACGAGCTGAGAAATTGCAAACGTCGAGCAATTGCTCAGAGATGAAAAGTGCCAGCACTGAAAGCTGTTGCTAGCCAGCACCCTTCCTTGGAAACGCTTTTGTAGGCCTAAGAACACTGGGGCTCTGTGTTTCTCTAGCCACCTAATCTTCTGCTCATCCTCTCGCGCACTCTAAAGAGAGCTCAGGTGAGAAATTGCAAAGGTCGAGCAATTGCTCAGAGATGAAAAGTACCAGCACTGAAAGCTGTTGCTAGCCAGCACCCTTCCTTGGAAGCGCTTTCACAGGCGCAGTAACACTGGGGCTTTGCGCTTCTCTAGACACCAAACGTCACGGTCACTATCTCTCTGTCTCGTAGACACGAGCTGAGAGATTGCAAACGTCGAGCAATTGCTCAGAGATGAAAAGTGCCAGCACTGAAAGCTCTTGCTAGCCAGCACCCTTCCTTGGAAGCGCTTTTGTAGGCCTAAGAACACTGGGGCTCTGGGCTTCTCCAGCCACCTAATCTTCTGCTCATCTTCTCACGCAGTCTAAAGAGAGCTCAGGTGAGAAATTCCAAACGTCGAGCAATTGCTCAGAGATGAAAAGTGCCAGCACTGAAAGCTCTTGCTAGCCAGCACCCTTCCTTGGAAGTGCTTTTGTAGGCCTAAGAACACTGGGGCTCTGGGCTTCTCCAGCCACCTAATCTTCTGCTCATCCTCTCGCGCACTCTAAAGAAAGCTCAGGTGAGAAATATCAAACGTCGAGCAATTGCTCAGAGATGAAAAGTGCCAGCACTGAAAGCTGTTGCTAGCCAGCACCCTTCCTTGGAAGCGCTTTCACAGGCGCAGTAATACTGGGGCTTTGCGCTTCTCTACCCACCAAACGTCACGGTCACTATCTCTCCGTCTCGTAGACACGAGCTGAGAAATTGCAAACGTCGAGCAATTGCTCAGAGATGAAAAGTGCCAGCACTGAAAGCTCTTGCTAGCCAGCACCCTTCCTTGGAAGCGCTTTTGTAGCCCTAAGAACACTGGGGCTCTGGGCTTCTCTAGCCACCTAATCTTCTGCTCATCCTCTCGCGTAGTCTTAAGAGAGCTCAGGTGAGAAATTGCAAACGTCGAGCAATTGCTCAGCGATGAAAAGTGCCAGCACTGAAAGCTGTTGCTAGCCAGCACCCTTCCTTGGAAGCGCTTTCACAGGCGCAGCAACACTGGGGCTTTGCGCTTCTCTAGCCACCAAACGTCACGGTCACTATCTCTCCATCTCGTAGACACGAGCTGAGAGATTGCAAACGTCGAGCAATTGCTCAGAGATGAAAAGTGCCAGCACTGAAAGCTGTTGCTAGCCCGCACCCTTCCTTGGAAGCGCTTTCACAGGCGCAGTAACACTGGGGCTTTGCGCTTCTCTAGACACCAAAGGTCACGGTCACTATCTCTCCGTCTCGTAGACACGAGCTGAGAAATTGCAAACGTCGAGCAATTGCTCAGAGATGAAAAGTGCCAGCACTGAAAGCTGTTGCTAGCCAGCACCCTTCCTTGGAAACGCTTTTGTAGGCCTAAGAACACTGGGGCTCTGTGTTTCTCTAGCCACCTAATCTTCTGCTCATCCTCTCACGCAGTCTAAAGAGAGCTCACGTGAGAAATTGCAAATGTCGAGCAATTGCTCAGAGATGAAAAGTGCCAGCACTGAAAGCTGTTGCTAGCCAGCACCCTTCCTTGGAAGCGCTTTCACAGGCGCAGTAACACTGGGGCTTTGCGCCTCTCTAGACACCAAACGTCACGGTCACTATCTCTCCGTCTCGTAGACACGAGCTGAGAGATTGCAAACGTCGAGCAATTGCTCAGAGATGAAAAGTGCCAGCACTGAAAGCTGTTGCTAGCCAGCACCCTTCCTTGGAAGTGCTTTTGTAGCCCTAAGAACACAGGGGCTCCGGGCTTCTCTAGCCACCTAATCTTCTGCTCATCCTCTCGCGCACTCTAAAGAGAGCTCAGGTGAGAAATTGCAAACGTCGAGCAATTGCTCAGAGATGAAAACTGCCAGCACTGAAAGCTCTTGCTAGCCAGCACCCTTCCTTGGAAGTGCTTTTGTAGGCCTAAGAAC
Source organism: Sarcoramphus papa (assembly GCA_037962945.1). Taxonomy (NCBI): domain Eukaryota; kingdom Metazoa; phylum Chordata; class Aves; order Accipitriformes; family Cathartidae; genus Sarcoramphus; species Sarcoramphus papa. The sequence continues at coordinate 19,915,371 of CM075588.1, forward strand.
ACTGGTGCTCTGGGCTTCTCTAGCCACCTAATCTTCTGCTCATCCTCTCGCGCACTCTAAAGAAAGCTCAGGTGAGAAATATCAAACGTCGAGCAATTGCTCAGAGATGAAAAGTGCCAGCACTGAAAGCTGTTGCTAGCCAGCACCCTTCCTTGGAAGCGCTTTCACAGGCTCAGTAACACTGGGGCTTTGCGCTTCTCTAGCCACCAAAGGTCACGGTCACTATCTCTCCGTCTCGTAGACACGAGCTGAGAGATTGCAAACGTCGAGCAATTGCTCAGAGATGAAAAGTGCCAGCACTGAAAGCTCTTGCTAGCCAGCACCCTTCCTTGGAAGCCTTTTTGTAGGCTTAAGAACACTGGGGCTCTGGGCTTCTCTAGCCACCTAATCTTCTGCTCACCCTCTCACGCAGTCTAAAGAGAGCTCAGGTGAGAAATTGCAAAGGTCGAGCAATTGCTCAGAGATGAAAAGTGCCAGCACTGAAAGCTCTTGCTAGCCAGCACCCTTCCTTGGAAACGCTCTTGTAGGCCTTAGAACACAGGGGCTCTGGGCTTCTCTAGCCACCTAATCTTCTGCTCATCCTCTCGCGCACTCTAAAGAGAGCTCAGGTGAGAAATTCCAAACGTCGAGCAATTGCTCAGCGATGAAAAGTGCCAGCACTGAAAGCTGTTGCTAGCCAGCACCCTTCCTTGGAAGCGCTCTTGTAGGCCTTAGAACACTGGGGCTCTGGGCTTCTCCAGCCACCTAATCTTCTGCTCATCCTCTCACGCAGTCTAAAGAGAGCTCAGGTGAGAAATTGCAAAGGTCGAGCAATTGCTCAGAGATGAAAAGTGCCAGCACTGAAAGCTCTTGCTAGCCAGCACCCTTCCTTGGAAGCGCTTTCACAGGCGCAGCAACACTGGGGCTTTGCGCTTCTCTACCCACCAAACGTCACGGTCACTATCTCTCCGTCTCGTAGACACGAGCTGAGAGATTGCAAACGTCGAGCAATTGCTCAGTGATGAAAAGTGCCAGCACTGAAAGCTGTTGCTAGCCAGCACCCTTCCTTGGAAGTGCTTTTGTAGGCCTAAAGAACACTGGGGCTCTGGGCTTCTCTAGCCACCTAATCTTCTGCTCATCCTCTCGCGCTCTCTAAAGAGAGCTCAGGTGAGAAATTGCAAAGGTCGAGCAATTGCTCAGAGATGAAAAGTGCCAGCACTGAAAGCTGTTGCTAGCCAGCACCCTTCCTTGGAAACGCTCTTGTAGCCCTTAGAACACTGGGGCTCTGGCCTTCTCTAGCCACCTAATCTTCTGCTCATCCTCTCGCGCACTCTAAAGAGAGCTCAGGTGAGAAATTGCAAAGGTCGAGCAATTGCTCAGAGATGAAAAGTGCCAGCACTGAAAGCTGTTGCTAGCCAGCACCCTTCCTTGGAAGCGCTTTTGTAGGCCTAAGAACAGTGGGGCTCTGGGCTTCTCTAGCCACCTAATCTTCTGCTCATCCTCTCGCGCACTCTAAAGAGAGCTCAGGTGAGAAATTGCAAAGGTCGAGCAATTGCTCAGAGATGAAAAGTGCCAGCACTGAAAGCTGTTGCTAGCCAGCACCCTTCCTTGGAAGCGCTTTTGTAGGCCTAAGAACAGTGGGGCTCTGGGCTTCTCTAGCCACCTAATCTTCTGCTCATCCTCTCGCGCACTCTAAAGAGAGCTCAGGTGAGAAATTGCAAAGGTCGAGCAATTGCTCAGAGATGAAAAGTGGCAGCACTGAAAGCTCTTGCTAGCCAGCACCCTTCCTTGGAAGTGCTTTTGTAGGCCTAAGAACACTGGGGCTCTGGGCTTCTCCAGCCACCTAATCTTCTGCTCATCCTCTCGCGCACTGTAAAGAAAGGTCAGGTGAGAAATTGCAAAGGTCGAGCAATTGCTCAGAGATGAAAAGTGCCAGCACTGAAAGCTGTTGCTAGCCAGCACCCTTCCTTGGAAGCGCTTTCAGAGGCGCAGTAACACTGGGGCTTTGCGCTTCTCTACCCACCAAAGGTCACGGTCACTATCTCTCTGTCTCGTAGACACGAGCTGAGAAATTGCAAAGGTCGAGCAATTGCTCAGAGATGAAAAGTGCCAGCACTGAAAGCTGTTGCTAGCCAGCACCCTTCCTTGGAAGCGCTTTTGTAGGCCTAAGAACACAGGGGCTCTGGGCTTCTCTAGCCAACTAATCTTCTGTTCATCCTCTCGTGCACTCTAAAGAGAGCTCAGGTGAGAAATTGCAAACGTCGAGCAATTGCTCAGAGATGAAAAGTGCCAGCACTGAAAACTGTTGCTAGCCAGCACCCTTCCTTGGAAGCGCTTTCACAGGCGCAGTAACACTGGGGCTTTGCGCTTCTCTAGACACCAAACGTCACGGTCACTATCTCTCTGGCTCGTAGACACGAGCTGAGAGATTGCAAACGTCGAGCAATTGCTCAGAGATGAAAAGTGCCAGCACTGAAAGCTGTTGCTAGCCAGCACCCTTCCTTGGAAGCGCTTTCACAGGCGCAGCAACACTGGGGCTTTGCGCTTCTCTAGCCACCAAAGGTCACGGTCACTGTCTCTCTGGCTCGTAGACACGAGCTGAGAAATTGCAAAGGTCGAACAATTGCTCAGAGATGAAAAGTGCCAGCACTGAAAGCTCTTGCTAGCCAGCACCCTTCCTTGGAAACGCTCTTGTAGCCCTTAGAACACTGGGGCTCTGGGCTTCCCTAGCCACCTAATCTTCTGCTCATCCTCTCGCGCACTCTAAAGAGAGCTCAGGTGAGAAATTGCAAACGTCGAGCAATTGCTCAGAGATGAAAAGTGCCAGCACTGAAAGCTCTTGCTAGCCAGCACCCTTCCTTGGAAGCGCTTTCACAGGCGCAGTAACACTGGGGCTTTGCGCTTCTCTAGACACCAAATGTCACGGTCACTATCTCTCTGGCTCGTAGACACGAGCTGAGAGATTGCAAACGTCGAGCAATTGCTCAGAGATGAAAAGTGCCAGCACTGAAAGCTCTTGCTAGCCAGCACCCTTCCTTGGAAGCGCTTTTGTAGCCCTTAGAACACTGGGGCTCTGGGCTTCTCTAGCCGCCTAATCTTCTGCTCATCCTCTCGCGCAGTCTAAAGAGAGCTCAGGTGAGAAATTGCAAAGGTCGAGCAATTGCTCAGAGATGAAAAGTGCCAGCTCTGAAAGCTGTTGCTAGCCAGCAGCCTTCCTTGGAAGCGCATTCACAGGCGCAGCAACACTGGGGCTTTGCGCTTCTCTAGCCAACAAATGTCACGGTCACTATCTCTCTGTCTCGTAGACACGAGCTGAGAGATTGCAAACGTCGAGCAATTGCTCAGAGATGAAAAGTGCCAGCACTGAAAGCTGTTGCTAGCCAGCACCCTTCCTTGGAAGCGCTTTTGTAGGCCTAAGAACACTGGGGCTCTGGGCTTCTCTAGCCGCCTAATCTTCTGCTCATCCTCTCGCGTAGTCTAAAGAGAGCTCAGGTGAGAAATTGCAAACGTCGAGCAATTGCTCAGCGATGAAAAGTGCCAGCACTGAAAGCTGTTGCTAGCCAGCACCCTTCCTTGGAAGCGCTTTCACAGGCGCAGCAACACTGGGGCTTTGCGCTTCTCTACCCACCAAACGTCACGATCACTATCTCTCCGTCTCGTAGACACGAGCTGAGAGATTGCAAACGTCGAGCAATTGCTCAGAGATGAAAAGTGCCAGCACTGAAAGCTGTTGCTAGCCAGCACCCTTCCTTGGAAACGCTTTTGTAGGCCTAAGAACACTGGGGCTCTGGGCTTCTCTAGCCGCCTAATCTTCTGCTCATCCTCTCGCGTAGTCTAAAGAGAGCTCAGGTGAGAAATTGCAAACGTTGAGCAATTGCTCAGAGATGAAAAGTGCCAGCACTGAAAGCTGTTGCTAGCCAGCACCCTTCCTTGGAAGCGCTTTCACAGGCGCAGCAACACTGGGGCTTTGCGCTTCTCTAGCCAACAAATGTCACGGTCACTATCTCTCTGTCTCGTAGACACGAGCTGAGAGATTGCAAACGTCGAGCAATTGCTCAGAGATGAAAAGTGCCAGCACTGAAAGCTCTTGCTAGCCAGCACCCTTCCTTGGAAGCGCTTTTGTAGGCCTAAGAACACTGGGGCTCTGGGCTTCTCTAGCCGCCTAATCTTATGCTCATCCTCTCGCGTAGTCTAAAGAGAGCTCAGGTGAGAAATTGCAAACGTTGAGCAATTGCTCAGAGATGAAAAGTGCCAGCACTGAAAGCTGTTGCTAGCCAGCACCCTTCCTTGGAAGCGCTTTCACAGGCGCAGTAACATTGGGGCTTTGCGCTTCGCTAGACACCAAACGTCACGGTCACTATCTCTCTGTCTCGTAGACACGAGCTGAGAGATTGCAAACGTCGAGCAATTGCTCAGAGATGAAAAGTGCCAGCACTGAAAGCTGTTGCTAGCCAGCACCCTTCCTTGGAAGCGCTTTTGTAGGCCTAAGAACACTGGGGCTCTGTGTTTCTCTAGCCACCTAATCTTCTGCTCATCCTCTCACGCAGTCTAAAGAGAGCTCAGGTGAGAAATTGCAAAGGTCGAGCAATTGCTCAGAGATGAAAAGTGCCAGCACTGAAAGCTCTTGCTAGCCATCACCCTTCCTTGGAAGCGCTCTTGTAGGCTTTAGAACACAGGGGCTCTGGGCTTCTCCAGCCACCTAATCTTCTGCTCATCCTCTCGCGCAGTCTAAAGAGAGCTCAGGTGAGAAATTGCAAAGGTCGAGCAATTGCTCAGAGATGAAAAGTGCCAGCACTGAAAGCTGTTGCTAGCCAGCACCCTTCCTTGGAAGCGCTTTCACAGGCGCAGTAACACTGGGGCTTTGCGCTTCTCTAGACACCAAACGTCACGGTCACTATCTCTCCGTCTCGTAGACACGAGCTGAGAGATTGCAAACGTTGAGCAATTGCTCAGAGATGAAAAGTGCCAGCACTGAAAGCTGTTGCTAGCCAGCACCCTTCCTTGGAAGCGCTTTTGTAGGCCTAAGAACACTGGGGCTCTGGGCTTCTCCAGCCACCTAAACTTCTGCTCATCCTCTCGCGTAGTCTAAAGAGAGCTCAGGTGAGAAATTGCAAAAGTCGAGCAATTGCTCAGCGATGAAAAGTGCCAGCACTGAAAGCTCTTGCTAGCCAGCACCCTTCCTTGGAAGCGCTTTCACAGGCGCAGCAACACTGGGGCTTTGCGCTTCTCTACCCACCAAACGTCACGGTCACTATCTCTCTGTCTCGTAGACACGAGCTGAGAAATTGCAAACGTCGAGCAATTACTCAGAGATGAAAAGTGCCAGCACTGAAAGCTGTTGCTAGCCAGCACCCTTCCTTGGAAACGCTTTTGTAGGCCTAAGAACACTGGGGCTCTGTGTTTCTCTAGCCACCTAATCTTCTGCTCATCCTCTCGCGCACTCTAAAGAGAGCTCAGGTGAGAAATTGCAAAGGTCGAGCAATTGCTCAGAGATGAAAAGTACCAGCACTGAAAGCTGTTGCTAGCCAGCACCCTTCCTTGGAAGCGCTTTCACAGGCGCAGTAACACTGGGGCTTTGCGCTTCTCTAGACACCAAACGTCACGGTCACTATCTCTCTGTCTCGTAGACACGAGCTGAGAGATTGCAAACGTCGAGCAATTGCTCAGAGATGAAAAGTGCCAGCACTGAAAGCTCTTGCTAGCCAGCACCCTTCCTTGGAAGCGCTTTTGTAGGCCTAAGAACACTGGGGCTCTGGGCTTCTCCAGCCACCTAATCTTCTGCTCATCTTCTCACGCAGTCTAAAGAGAGCTCAGGTGAGAAATTCCAAACGTCGAGCAATTGCTCAGAGATGAAAAGTGCCAGCACTGAAAGCTCTTGCTAGCCAGCACCCTTCCTTGGAAGTGCTTTTGTAGGCCTAAGAACACTGGGGCTCTGGGCTTCTCCAGCCACCTAATCTTCTGCTCATCCTCTCGCGCACTCTAAAGAAAGCTCAGGTGAGAAATATCAAACGTCGAGCAATTGCTCAGAGATGAAAAGTGCCAGCACTGAAAGCTGTTGCTAGCCAGCACCCTTCCTTGGAAGCGCTTTCACAGGCGCAGTAATACTGGGGCTTTGCGCTTCTCTACCCACCAAACGTCACGGTCACTATCTCTCCGTCTCGTAGACACGAGCTGAGAAATTGCAAACGTCGAGCAATTGCTCAGAGATGAAAAGTGCCAGCACTGAAAGCTCTTGCTAGCCAGCACCCTTCCTTGGAAGCGCTTTTGTAGGCCTAAGAACACTGGGGCTCTGGGCTTCTCTAGCCGCCTAATCTTCTGCTCATCCTCTCGCGCACTCTAAAGAGAGCTCAGGTGAGAAATTGCAAACGTCGAGCAATTGCTCAGAGATGAAAAGTGCCAGCACTGAAAGCTCTTGCTAGCCAGCACCCTTCCTTGGAAGCGCTTTCACAGGCGCAGCAACACTGGGGCTTTGCGCTTCGCTAGACACCAAACGTCACGGTCACTATCTCTCCGTCTCGTAGACACGAGCTGAGAGATTGCAAACGTCGAGCAATTGCTCAGAGATGAAAAGTGCCAGCACTGAAAGCTCTTGCTAGCCAGCACCCTTCCTTGGAAACGCTTTTTTAGGCCTAAGAACACTGGGGCTCTGGGCTTCTCTAGCCACCTAAACTTCTGCTCATCCTCTCATGCAGTCTAAAGAGAGCTCAGGTGAGAAATTGCAAAGGTCGAGCAATTGCTCAGAGATGAAAAGTACCAGCACTGAAAGCTGTTGCTAGCCAGCACCCTTCCTTGGAAGCGCTTTCACAGGCGCAGTAACACTGGGGCTTTGCGCTTCTCTACCCACCAAACGTCACGGTCACTATCTCTCTGTCTCGTAGACACGAGCTGAGAGATTGCAAACGTCGAGCAATTGCTCAGAGATGAAAAGTGCCAGCACTGAAAGCTCTTGCTAGCCAGCACCCTTCCTTGGAAGCGCTTTTGTAGACCTAAGAACACAGGGGCTCTGGGCTTCTCTAGCCACCTAATCTTCTGCTCATCCTCTCGCGCACTCTAAAGAGAGCTCAGGTGAGAAATTGCAAAGGTCGAGCAATTGCTCAGAGATGAAAAGTGCCAGCACTGAAAGCTGTTGCTAGCCAGCACCCTTCCTTGGAAGCGCATTCACAGGCGCAGCAACACTGGGGCTTTGCGCTTCTCTAGCCAACAAATGTCACGGTCACTATCTCTCTGTCTCGTAGACACGAGCTGAGAGATTGCAAACATCGAGCAATTGCTCAGAGATGAAAAGTGCCAGCACTGAAAGCTCTTGCTAGCCAGCACCCTTCCTTGGAAGCGCTTTCAGAGGCGCAGTAATACTGGGGCTTTGCGCTTCTCTACCCACCAAACGTCACGATCACTATCTCTCCGTCTCGTAGACACGAGCTGAGGATTGCAAACGTCGAGCAATTGCTCAGAGATGAAAAGTGCCAGCACTGAAAGCTGTTGCTAGCCAGCACCCTTCCTTGGAAACGCTTTTGTAGGCCTAAGAACACTGGGGCTCTGTGTTTCTCTAGCCACCTAATCTTCTGCTCATCCTCTCGCGAACTCTAAAGAGAGCTCAGGTGAGAAATTGCAAAGGTCGAGCAATTGCTCAGAGATGAAAAGTACCAGCACTGAAAGCTGTTGCTAGCCAGCACCCTTCCTTGGAAGCGCTTTCACAGGCGCAGCAACACTGGGGCTTTGCGCTTCTCTACCCACCAAACGTCACGGTCACTATCTCTCCGTCTCGTAGACACGAGCTGAGAAATTGCAAACGTCGAGCAATTGCTCAGAGATGAAAAGTGCCAGCACTGAAAGCTCTTGCTAGCCAGCACCCTTCCTTGGAAACGCTTTTTTAGGCCTAAGAACACTGGGGCTCTGTGTTTCTCTAGCCACCTAATCTTCTGCTCATCCTCTCATGCAGTCTAAAGAGAGCTCAGGTGAGAAATTGCAAAGGTCGAGCAATTGCTCAGAGATGAAAAGTACCAGCACTGAAAGCTGTTGCTAGCCAGCACCCATCCTTGGAAGCGCTTTCACAGGCGCAGTAACACTGGGGCTTTGCGCTTCTCTACCCACCAAACGTCACGGTCACTATCTCTCTGTCTCGTAGACACGAGCTGAGAGATTGCAAACGTCGAGCAATTGCTCAGAGATGAAAAGTGCCAGCACTGAAAGCTGTTGCTAGCCAGCACCCTTCCTTGGAAGCGCTTTTGTAGGCCTAAGAACACAGGGGCTCTGGGCTTCTCTAGCCACCTAATCTTCTGCTCATCCTCTCGCGCACTCTAAAGAGAGCTCAGGTGAGAAATTGCAAAGGTCGAGCAATTGCTCAGAGATGAAAAGTGCCAGCACTGAAAGCTGTTGCTAGCCAGCACCCTTCCTTGGAAGCGCTTTCACAGGCGCAGCAACACTGGGGCTTTGCGCTTCTCTAGCCAACAAACGTCACGGTCACTATCTCTCTGTCTCGTAGACACGAGCTGAGAGATTGCAAACATCGAGCAATTGCTCAGAGATGAAAAGTGCCAGCACTGAAAGCTCTTGCTAGCCAGCACCCTTCCTTGGAAGCGCTTTCACAGGCGCAGCAACACTGGGGCTTTGCGCTTCTCTACCCACCAAACGTCACGATCACTATCTCTCCGTCTCGTAGACACGAGCTGAGAGATTGCAAACGTCGAGCAATTGCTCAGAGATGAAAAGTGCCAGCACTGAAAGCTGTTGCTAGCCAGCACCCTTCCTTGGAAGTGCTTTTGTAGGCCTAAGAACACTGGGGCTCTGTGTTTCTCTAGCCACCTAATCTTCTGCTCATCCTCTCGCGAACTCTAAAGAGAGCTCAGGTGAGAAATTGCAAAGGTCGAGCAATTGCTCAGAGATGAAAAGTACCAGCACTGAAAGCTGTTGCTAGCCAGCACCCTTCCTTGGAAGCGCTTTCACAGGCGCAGTAACACTGGGGCTTTGCGCTTCTCTAGACACCAAACGTCACGGTCACTATCTCTCTGTCTCGTAGACACGAGCTGAGAGATTGCAAACGTCGAGCAATTGCTCAGAGATGAAAAGTGCCAGCACTGAAAGCTCTTGCTAGCCAGCACCCTTCCTTGGAAGCGCTTTTGTAGCCCTAAGAACACTGGGGCTCTGGGCTTCTCCAGCCACCTAATCTTCTGCTCATCTTCTCACGCACTCTAAAGAGAGCTCAGGTGAGAAATTGCAAACGTCGAGCAATTGCTCAGAGATGAAAAGTGCCAGCACTGAAAGCTCTTGCTAGCCAGCACCCTTCCTTGGAAGTGCTTTTGTAGCCCTAAGAACACTGGGGCTCTGGGCTTCTCCAGCCACCTAATCTTCTGCTCATCCTCTCGCGCACTCTAAAGAAAGCTCAGGTGAGAAATATCAAACGTCGAGCAATTGCTCAGAGATGAAAAGTGCCAGCACTGAAAGCTGTTGCTAGCCAGCACCCTTCCTTGGAAGCGCTTTCACAGGCGCACTAATACTGGGGCTTTGCGCTTCTCTACCCACCAAACGTCACGGTCACTATCTCTCCGTCTCGTAGACACGAGCTGAGAAATTGCAAACGTCGAGCAATTGCTCAGAGATGAAAAGTGCCAGCACTGAAAGCTCTTGCTAGCCAGCACCCTTCCTTGGAAACGCTTTTGTAGGCCTAAGAACACTGGGGCTCTGTGTTTCTCTAGCCACCTAATCTTATGCTCATCCTCTCGCGAACTCTAAAGAGAGCTCAGGTGAGAAATTGCAAAGGTCGAGCAATTGCTCAGAGATGAAAAGTACCAGCACTGAAAGCTGTTGCTAGCCAGCACCCTTCCTTGGAAGCGCTTTCACAGGCGCAGTAACACTGGGGCTTTGCGCTTCTCTAGACACCAAACGTCACGGTCACTATCTCTCTGTCTCGTAGACACGAGCTGAGAGATTGCAAACGTCGAGCAATTGCTCAGAGATGAAAAGTGCCAGCACTGAAAGCTCTTGCTAGCCAGCACCCTTCCTTGGAAGCGCTTTTGTAGCCCTAAGAACACTGGGGCTCTGGGCTTCTCCAGCCACCTAATCTTCTGCTCATCTTCTCACGCACTCTAAAGAGAGCTCAGGTGAGAAATTGCAAACGTCGAGCAATTGCTCAGAGATGAAAAGTGCCAGCACTGAAAGCTCTTGCTAGCCAGCACCCTTCCTTGGAAGTGCTTTTGTAGCCCTAAGAACACTGGGGCTCTGGGCTTCTCCAGCCACCTAATCTTCTGCTCATCCTCTCGCGCACTCTAAAGAAAGCTCAGGTGAGAAATATCAAACGTCGAGCAATTGCTCAGAGATGAAAAGTGCCAGCACTGAAAGCTGTTGCTAGCCAGCACCCTTCCTTGGAAGCGCTTTCACAGGCGCACTAATACTGGGGCTTTGCGCTTCTCTACCCACCAAACGTCACGGTCACTATCTCTCCGTCTCGTAGACACGAGCTGAGAAATTGCAAACGTCGAGCAATTGCTCAGAGATGAAAAGTGCCAGCACTGAAAGCTCTTGCTAGCCAGCACCCTTCCTTGGAAGCGCTTTTGTAGGCCTAAGAACACTGGGGCTCTGGGCTTCTCTAGCCGCCTAATCTTCTGCTCATCCTCTCGCGCACTCTAAAGAGAGCTCAGGTGAGAAATTGCAAACGTCGAGCAATTGCTCAGAGATGAAAAGTGCCAGCACTGAAAGCTCTTGCTAGCCAGCACCCTTCCTTGGAAGCGCTTTCACAGGCGCAGCAACACTGGGGCTTTGCGCTTCTCTACACACCAAACGTCACGGTCACTATCTCTCCGTCTCGTAGACACGAGCTGAGAGATTGCAAACGTCGAGCAATTGCTCAGAGATGAAAAGTGCCAGCACTGAAAGCTCTTGCTAGCCAGCACCCTTCCTTGGAAGTGCTTTTTTAGGCCTAAGAACACAGGGGCTCTGGGCTTCTCTAGCCACCTAAACTTCTGCTCATCCTCTCATGCAGTCTAAAGAGAGCTCAGGTGAGAAATTGCAAAGGTCGAGCAATTGCTCAGAGATGAAAAGTACCAGCACTGAAAGCTGTTGCTAGCCAGCACCCTTCCTTGGAAGCGCTTTCACAGGCGCAGTAACACTGGGGCTTTGCGCTTCTCTACCCACCAAACGTCACGGTCACTATCTCTCTGTCTCGTAGACACGAGCTGAGAGATTGCAAACGTCGAGCAATTGCTCAGAGATGAAAAGTGCCAGCACTGAAAGCTCTTGCTAGCCAGCACCCTTCCTTGGAAGCGCTTTTGTAGACCTAAGAACACAGGGGCTCTGGGCTTCTCTAGCCACCTAATCTTCTGCTCATCCTCTCGCGCACTCTAAAGAGAGCTCAGGTGAGAAATTGCAAAGGTCGAGCAATTGCTCAGAGATGAAAAGTGCCAGCACTGAAAGCTGTTGCTAGCCAGCACCCTTCCTTGGAAGCGCATTCACAGGCGCAGCAACACTGGGGCTTTGCGCTTCTCTAGCCACCAAATGTCACGGTCACTATCTCTCTGTCTCGTAGACACGAGCTGAGAGATTGCAAACATCGAGCAATTGCTCAGAGATGAAAAGTGCCAGCACTGAAAGCTCTTGCTAGCCAGTACCCTTCCTTGGAAGCGCTTTCAGAGGCGCAGTAATACTGGGGCTTTGCGCTTCTCTACCCACCAAACGTCACGATCACTATCTCTCCGTCTCGTAGACACGAGCTGAGGATTGCAAACGTCGAGCAATTGCTCAGAGATGAAAAGTGCCAGCACTGAAAGCTGTTGCTAGCCAGCACCCTTCCTTGGAAACGCTTTTGTAGGCCTAAGAACACTGGGGCTCTGTGTTTCTCTAGCCACCTAATCTTCTGCTCATCCTCTCGCGCACTCTAAAGAGAGCTCAGGTGAGAAATTGCAAAGGTCGAGCAATTGCTCAGAGATGAAAAGTACCAGCACTGAAAGCTGTTGCTAGCCAGCACCCTTCCTTGGAAGCGCTTTCACAGGCGCAGCAACACTGGGGCTTTGCGCTTCTCTACCCACCAAACGTCACGGTCACTATCTCTCCGTCTCGTAGACACGAGCTGAGAAATTGCAAACGTCGAGCAATTGCTCAGAGATGAAAAGTGCCAGCACTGAAAGCTCTTGCTAGCCAGCACCCTTCCTTGGAAACTCTTTTTTAGGCCTAAGAACACTGGGGCTCTGTGTTTCTCTAGCCACCTAATCTTCTGCTCATCCTCTCATGCAGTCTAAAGAGAGCTCAGGTGAGAAATTGCAAAGGTCGAGCAATTGCTCAGAGATGAAAAGTACCAGCACTGAAAGCTGTTGCTAGCCAGCACCCTTCCTTGGAAGCGCTTTCACAGGCGCAGTAACACTGGGGCTTTGCGCTTCTCTACCCACCAAATGTCACGGTCACTATCTCTCTGTCTCGTAGACACGAGCTGAGAGATTGCAAACGTCGAGCAATTGCTCAGAGATGAAAAGTGCCAGCACTGAAAGCTCTTGCTAGCCAGCACCCTTCCTTGGAAGCGCTTTCACAGGCGCAGCAACACTGGGGCTTTGCGCTTCTCTACCCACCAAACGTCACGATCACTATCTCTCCGTCTCGTAGACACGAGCTGAGAGATTGCAAACGTCGAGCAATTGCTCAGAGATGAAAAGTGCCAGCACTGAAAGCTGTTGCTAGCCAGCACCCTTCCTTGGAAGTGCTTTTGTAGGCCTAAGAACACTGGGGCTCTGTGTTTCTCTAGCCACCTAATCTTCTGCTCATCCTCTCGCGAACTCTAAAGAGAGCTCAGGTGAGAAATTGCAAAGGTCGAGCAATTGCTCAGAGATGAAAAGTACCAGCACTGAAAGCTGTTGCTAGCCAGCACCCTTCCTTGGAAGCGCTTTCACAGGCGCAGTAACATTGGGGCTTTGCGCTTCGCTAGACACCAAACGTCACGGTCACTATCTCTCCGTCTCGTAGACACGAGCTGAGAGATTGCAAACGTCGAGCAATTGCTCAGAGATGAAAAGTGCCAGCACTGAAAGCTCTTGCTAGCCAGCACCCTTCCTTGGAAACGCTTTTGTAGGCCTAAGAACACTGGGGCTCTGTGTTTCTCTAGCCACCTAACCTTCTGCTCATCCTCTCACGCAGTCTTAAGAGAGCTCAGGTGAGAAATTGCAAAGGTCGAGCAATTGCTCAGAGTTGAAAAGTGCCAGCACTGAAAGCTGTTGCTAGCCAGCACCCTTCCTTGGAAGCGCTTTCACAGGCGCAGTAACACTGGGGCTTTGCGCTTCGCTAGCCACCAAACGTCACGGTCACTATCTCTCCGTCTCGTAGACACGAGCTGAGAGATTGCAAACGTCGAGCAATTGCTCAGAGATGAAAAGTGCCAGCACTGAAAGCTGTTGCTAGCCAGCACCCTTCCTTGGAAGCGCTTTTGTAGGCCTAAGAACACTGGGGCTCTGGGCTTCTCTAGCCACCTAATCATCTGCTCATCCTCTCGCGCACTCTAAAGAGAGCTCAGGTGAGAAATTGCAAAGGTCGAGCAATTGCTCAGAGATGAAAAGTGCCAGCACTGAAAGCTCTTGCTAGCCAGCACCCTTCCTTGGAAGCGCTTTTGTAGGCCTAAGAACACTGGGGCTCTGGGCTTCTCTAGCCGCCTAATCTTCTGCTCATCCTCTCGCGTAGTCTAAAGAGAGCTCAGGTGAGAAATTGCAAACGTCGAGCAATTGCTCAGAGATGAAAAGTGCCAGCACTGAAAGCTGTTGCTAGCCAGCACCCTTCCTTGGAAGCGCTTTCACAGGCGCAGCAACACTGGGGCTTTGCGCTTCTCTAGCCACCAAACGTCACGGTCACTATCTCTCCGTCTCGTAGACACGAGCTGAGAGATTGCAAACGTCGAGCAATTGCTCAGAGATGAAAAGTGCCAGCACTGAAAGCTGTTGCTAGCCAGCACCCTTCCTTGGAAACGCTTTTGTAGGCCTAAGAACACTGGGGCTCTGTGTTTCTCTAGCCACCTAATCTTCTGCTCATCCTCTCGCGCACTCTAAAGAGAGCTCAGGTGAGAAATTGCAAAGGTCGAGCAATTGCTCAGAGATGAAAAGTACCAGCACTGAAAGCTGTTGCTAGCCAGCACCCTTCCTTGGAAGCGCTTTCACAGGCGCAGCAACACTGGGGCTTTGCGCTTCTCTACCCACCAAACGTCACGGTCACTATCTCTCCGTCTCGTAGACACGAGCTGAGAAATTGCAAACGTCGAGCAATTGCTCAGAGATGAAAAGTGCCAGCACTGAAAGCTCTTGCTAGCCAGCACCCTTCCTTGGAAACTCTTTTTTAGGCCTAAGAACACTGGGGCTCTGTGTTTCTCTAGCCACCTAATCTTCTGCTCATCCTCTCATGCAGTCTAAAGAGAGCTCAGGTGAGAAATTGCAAAGGTCGAGCAATTGCTCAGAGATGAAAAGTACCAGCACTGAAAGCTGTTGCTAGCCAGCACCCTTCCTTGGAAGCGCTTTCACAGGCGCAGTAACACTGGGGCTTTGCGCTTCTCTACCCACCAAATGTCACGGTCACTATCTCTCTGTCTCGTAGACACGAGCTGAGAGATTGCAAACGTCGAGCAATTGCTCAGAGATGAAAAGTGCCAGCACTGAAAGCTCTTGCTAGCCAGCACCCTTCCTTGGAAGCGCTTTCACAGGCGCAGCAACACTGGGGCTTTGCGCTTCTCTACCCACCAAACGTCACGATCACTATCTCTCCGTCTCGTAGACACGAGCTGAGAGATTGCAAACGTCGAGCAATTGCTCAGAGATGAAAAGTGCCAGCACTGAAAGCTGTTGCTAGCCAGCACCCTTCCTTGGAAGTGCTTTTGTAGGCCTAAGAACACTGGGGCTCTGTGTTTCTCTAGCCACCTAATCTTCTGCTCATCCTCTCGCGAACTCTAAAGAGAGCTCAGGTGAGAAATTGCAAAGGTCGAGCAATTGCTCAGAGATGAAAAGTACCAGCACTGAAAGCTGTTGCTAGCCAGCACCCTTCCTTGGAAGCGCTTTCACAGGCGCAGTAACATTGGGGCTTTGCGCTTCGCTAGACACCAAACGTCACGGTCACTATCTCTCCGTCTCGTAGACACGAGCTGAGAGATTGCAAACGTCGAGCAATTGCTCAGAGATGAAAAGTGCCAGCACTGAAAGCTCTTGCTAGCCAGCACCCTTCCTTGGAAACGCTTTTGTAGGCCTAAGAACACTGGGGCTCTGTGTTTCTCTAGCCACCTAACCTTCTGCTCATCCTCTCACGCAGTCTTAAGAGAGCTCAGGTGAGAAATTGCAAAGGTCGAGCAATTGCTCAGAGTTGAAAAGTGCCAGCACTGAAAGCTGTTGCTAGCCAGCACCCTTCCTTGGAAGCGCTTTCACAGGCGCAGTAACACTGGGGCTTTGCGCTTCGCTAGCCACCAAACGTCACGGTCACTATCTCTCCGTCTCGTAGACACGAGCTGAGAGATTGCAAACGTCGAGCAATTGCTCAGAGATGAAAAGTGCCAGCACTGAAAGCTGTTGCTAGCCAGCACCCTTCCTTGGAAGCGCTTTTGTAGGCCTAAGAACACTGGGGCTCTGGGCTTCTCTAGCCACCTAATCATCTGCTCATCCTCTCGCGCACTCTAAAGAGAGCTCAGGTGAGAAATTGCAAAGGTCGAGCAATTGCTCAGAGATGAAAAGTGCCAGCACTGAAAGCTCTTGCTAGCCAGCACCCTTCCTTGGAAGCGCTTTTGTAGGCCTAAGAAGACTGGGGCTCTGGGCTTCTCTAGCCACCTAATCTTCTGCTCATCCTCTCGCGCACTCTAAAGAGAGCTCAGGTGAGAAATTGCAAACGTCGAGCAATTGCTCAGAGATGAAAAGTGCCAGCACTGAAAGCTGTTGCTAGCCAGCACCCTTCCTTGGAAGCGCTTTCACAGGCGCAGCAACACTGGGGCTTTGCGCTTCTCTAGCCACCAAACGTCACGGTCACTATCTCTCCGTCTCGTAGACACGAGCTGAGAGATTGCAAACGTCGAGCAATTGCTCAGAGATGAAAAGTGCCAGCACTGAAAGCTCTTGCTAGCCAGCACCCTTCCTTGGAAACGCTTTTGTAGGCCTAAGAACAGTGGGTCTCTGGGCTTCTCTAGCCACCTAATCTTCTGCTCATCCTCTCATGCAGTCTAAAGAGAGCTCAGGTGAGAAATTGCAAAGGTCGAGCAATTGCTCAGAGATGAAAAGTACCAGCACTGAAAGCTGTTGCTAGCCAGCACCCTTCCTTGGAAGCGCTTTCACAGGCGCAGTAACACTGGGGCTTTGCGCTTCTCTAGCCACCAAACGTCACGGTCACTATCTCTCTGTCTCGTAGACACGAGCTGAGAGATTGCAAACGTCGAGCAATTGCTCAGAGATGAAAAGTGCCAGCACTGAAAGCTCTTGCTAGCCAGCACCCTTCCTTGGAAGCGCTTTCACAGGCGCAGCAACACTGGGGCTTTGCGCTTCTCTACCCACCAAACGTCACGATCACTATCTCTCCGTCTCTTAGACACGAGCTGAGAGATTGCAAACGTCGAGCAATTGCTCAGAGATGAAAAGTGCCAGCACTGAAAGCTGTTGCTAGCCAGCACCCTTCCTTGGAAACGCTTTTGTAGGCCTAAGAACACTGGGGCTCTGTGTTTCTCTAGCCACCTAATCTTCTGCTCATCCTCTCACGCAGTCTAAAGAGAGCTCAGGTGAGAAATTGCAAAGGTCGAGCAATTGCTCAGAGATGAAAAGTACCAGCACTGAAAGCTCTTGCTAGCCAGCACCCTTCCTTGGAAGCGCTTTCACAGGCACAGTAACACTGGGGCTTTGCGCTTCGCTAGACACCAAACGTCACGGTCACTATCTCTCTGTCTCGTAGACACGAGCTGAGAGATTGCAAACGTCGAGCAATTGCTCAGAGATGAAAAGTGCCAGCACTGAAAGCTCTTGCTAGCCAGCACCCTTCCTTGGAAACGCTTTTGTAGGCCTAAGAACACTGGGGCTCTGTGTTTCTCTAGCCACCTAATCTTCTGCTCATCCTCTCGCGCACTCTAAAGAGAGCTCAGGTGAGAAATTGCAAACGTCGAGCAATTGCTCAGAGATGAAAAGTGCCAGCACTGAAAGCTCTTGCTAGCCAGCACCCTTCCTTGGAAGCGCTTTCACAGGCGCAGCAACACTGGGGCTTTGCGCTTCTCTACCCACCAAACGTCACGGTCACTATCTCTCTGTCTCGTAGACACGAGCTGAGAGGTTGCAAACGTCGAGCAATTGCTCAGAGATGAAAAGTGCCAGCACTGAAAGCTCTTGCTAGCCAGCACCCTTCCTTGGAAACGCTTTTGTAGGCCTAAGAACACTGGGGCTCTGTGTTTCTCTAGCCACCTAATCT
Source organism: Sarcoramphus papa (assembly GCA_037962945.1). Classification (NCBI taxonomy): domain Eukaryota; kingdom Metazoa; phylum Chordata; class Aves; order Accipitriformes; family Cathartidae; genus Sarcoramphus; species Sarcoramphus papa. Next base: position 19,932,726 of record CM075588.1, read on the forward strand.
TCTGCTCATCCTCTCGCGAACTCTAAAGAGAGCTCAGGTGAGAAATTGCAAAGGTCGAGCAATTGCTCAGAGATGAAAAGTACCAGCACTGAAAGCTGTTGCTAGCCAGCACCCTTCCTTGGAAGCGCTTTCACAGGCGCAGTAACACTGGGGCTTTGCGCTTCTCTAGACACCAAACGTCACGGTCACTATCTCTCTGTCTCGTAGACACGAGCTGAGAGATTGCAAACGTCGAGCAATTGCTCAGAGATGAAAAGTGCCAGCACTGAAAGCTCTTGCTAGCCAGCACCCTTCCTTGGAAGCGCTTTTGTAGCCCTAAGAACACTGGGGCTCTGGGCTTCTCCAGCCACCTAATCTTCTGCTCATCTTCTCACGCACTCTAAAGAGAGCTCAGGTGAGAAATTGCAAACGTCGAGCAATTGCTCAGAGATGAAAAGTGCCAGCACTGAAAGCTCTTGCTAGCCAGCACCCTTCCTTGGAAGTGCTTTTGTAGCCCTAAGAACACTGGGGCTCTGGGCTTCTCCAGCCACCTAATCTTCTGCTCATCCTCTCGCGCACTCTAAAGAAAGCTCAGGTGAGAAATATCAAACGTCGAGCAATTGCTCAGAGATGAAAAGTGCCAGCACTGAAAGCTGTTGCTAGCCAGCACCCTTCCTTGGAAGCGCTTTCACAGGCGCACTAATACTGGGGCTTTGCGCTTCTCTACCCACCAAACGTCACGGTCACTATCTCTCCGTCTCGTAGACACGAGCTGAGAAATTGCAAAGGTCGAGCAATTGCTCAGAGATGAAAAGTGCCAGCACTGAAAGCTCTTGCTAGCCAGCACCCTTCCTTGGAAGCGCTTTTGTAGGCCTAAGAACACTGGGGCTCTGTGTTTCTCTAGCCACCTAATCTTCTGCTCATCCTCTCGCGAACTCTAAAGAGAGCTCAGGTGAGAAATTGCAAAGGTCGAGCAATTGCTCAGAGATGAAAAGTACCAGCACTGAAAGCTGTTGCTAGCCAGCACCCTTCCTTGGAAGCGCTTTCACAGGCGCAGTAACACTGGGGCTTTGCGCTTCTCTAGCCACCAAACGTCACGGTCACTATCTCTCTGTCTCGTAGACACGAGCTGAGAGATTGCAAACGTCGAGCAATTGCTCAGAGATGAAAAGTGCCAGCACTGAAAGCTCTTGCTAGCCAGCACCCTTCCTTGGAAGCGCTTTTGTAGCCCTAAGAACACTGGGGCTCTGGGCTTCTCCAGCCACCTAATCTTCTGCTCATCTTCTCACGCACTCTAAAGAGAGCTCAGGTGAGAAATTGCAAACGTCGAGCAATTGCTCAGAGATGAAAAGTGCCAGCACTGAAAGCTCTTGCTAGCCAGCACCCTTCCTTGGAAGTGCTTTTGTAGCCCTAAGAACACTGGGGCTCTGGGCTTCTCCAGCCACCTAATCTTCTGCTCATCCTCTCGCGCACTCTAAAGAAAGCTCAGGTGAGAAATATCAAACGTCGAGCAATTGCTCAGAGATGAAAAGTGCCAGCACTGAAAGCTGTTGCTAGCCAGCACCCTTCCTTGGAAGCGCTTTCACAGGCGCACTAATACTGGGGCTTTGCGCTTCTCTACCCACCAAACGTCACGGTCACTATCTCTCCGTCTCGTAGACACGAGCTGAGAAATTGCAAACGTCGAGCAATTGCTCAGAGATGAAAAGTGCCAGCACTGAAAGCTCTTGCTAGCCAGCACCCTTCCTTGGAAGCGCTTTTGTAGGCCTAAGAACACTGGGGCTCTGGGCTTCTCTAGCCGCCTAATCTTCTGCTCATCCTCTCGCGCACTCTAAAGAGAGCTCAGGTGAGAAATTGCAAACGTCGAGCAATTGCTCAGAGATGAAAAGTGCCAGCACTGAAAGCTCTTGCTAGCCAGCACCCTTCCTTGGAAGCGCTTTCACAGGCGCAGCAACACTGGGGCTTTGCGCTTCTCTACACACCAAACGTCACGGTCACTATCTCTCCGTCTCGTAGACACGAGCTGAGAGATTGCAAACGTCGAGCAATTGCTCAGAGATGAAAAGTGCCAGCACTGAAAGCTCTTGCTAGCCAGCACCCTTCCTTGGAAGTGCTTTTTTAGGCCTAAGAACACTGGGGCTCTGGGCTTCTCTAGCCACCTAAACTTCTGCTCATCCTCTCATGCAGTCTAAAGAGAGCTCAGGTGAGAAATTGCAAAGGTCGAGCAATTGCTCAGAGATGAAAAGTACCAGCACTGAAAGCTGTTGCTAGCCAGCACCCTTCCTTGGAAGCGCTTTCACAGGCGCAGTAACACTGGGGCTTTGCGCTTCTCTACCCACCAAACGTCACGGTCACTATCTCTCTGTCTCGTAGACACGAGCTGAGAGATTGCAAACGTCGAGCAATTGCTCAGAGATGAAAAGTGCCAGCACTGAAAGCTCTTGCTAGCCAGCACCCTTCCTTGGAAGCGCTTTTGTAGACCTAAGAACACAGGGGCTCTGGGCTTCTCTAGCCACCTAATCTTCTGCTCATCCTCTCGCGCACTCTAAAGAGAGCTCAGGTGAGAAATTGCAAAGGTCGAGCAATTGCTCAGAGATGAAAAGTGCCAGCACTGAAAGCTGTTGCTAGCCAGCACCCTTCCTTGGAAGCGCATTCACAGGCGCAGCAACACTGGGGCTTTGCGCTTCTCTAGCCACCAAATGTCACGGTCACTATCTCTCTGTCTCGTAGACACGAGCTGAGAGATTGCAAACATCGAGCAATTGCTCAGAGATGAAAAGTGCCAGCACTGAAAGCTCTTGCTAGCCAGCACCCTTCCTTGGAAGCGCTTTCAGAGGCGCAGTAATACTGGGGCTTTGCGCTTCTCTACCCACCAAACGTCACGATCACTATCTCTCCGTCTCGTAGACACGAGCTGAGGATTGCAAACGTCGAGCAATTGCTCAGAGATGAAAAGTGCCAGCACTGAAAGCTGTTGCTAGCCAGCACCCTTCCTTGGAAACGCTTTTGTAGGCCTAAGAACACTGGGGCTCTTTGTTTCTCTAGCCACCTAATCTTCTGCTCATCCTCTCGCGCACTCTAAAGAGAGCTCAGGTGAGAAATTGCAAAGGTCGAGCAATTGCTCAGAGATGAAAAGTACCAGCACTGAAAGCTGTTGCTAGCCAGCACCCTTCCTTGGAAGCGCTTTCACAGGCGCAGCAACACTGGGGCTTTGCGCTTCTCTACCCACCAAACGTCACGGTCACTATCTCTCCGTCTCGTAGACACGAGCTGAGAAATTGCAAACGTCGAGCAATTGCTCAGAGATGAAAAGTGCCAGCACTGAAAGCTCTTGCTAGCCAGCACCCTTCCTTGGAAACTCTTTTTTAGGCCTAAGAACACTGGGGCTCTGTGTTTCTCTAGCCACCTAATCTTCTGCTCATCCTCTCATGCAGTCTAAAGAGAGCTCAGGTGAGAAATTGCAAAGGTCGAGCAATTGCTCAGAGATGAAAAGTACCAGCACTGAAAGCTGTTGCTAGCCAGCACCCTTCCTTGGAAGCGCTTTCACAGGCGCAGTAACACTGGGGCTTTGCGCTTCTCTACCCACCAAATGTCACGGTCACTATCTCTCTGTCTCGTAGACACGAGCTGAGAGATTGCAAACGTCGAGCAATTGCTCAGAGATGAAAAGTGCCAGCACTGAAAGCTCTTGCTAGCCAGCACCCTTCCTTGGAAGCGCTTTCACAGGCGCAGCAACACTGGGGCTTTGCGCTTCTCTACCCACCAAACGTCACGATCACTATCTCTCCGTCTCGTAGACACGAGCTGAGAGATTGCAAACGTCGAGCAATTGCTCAGAGATGAAAAGTGCCAGCACTGAAAGCTGTTGCTAGCCAGCACCCTTCCTTGGAAGTGCTTTTGTAGGCCTAAGAACACTGGGGCTCTGTGTTTCTCTAGCCACCTAATCTTCTGCTCATCCTCTCGCGAACTCTAAAGAGAGCTCAGGTGAGAAATTGCAAAGGTCGAGCAATTGCTCAGAGATGAAAAGTACCAGCACTGAAAGCTGTTGCTAGCCAGCACCCTTCCTTGGAAGCGCTTTCACAGGCGCAGTAACATTGGGGCTTTGCGCTTCGCTAGACACCAAACGTCACGGTCACTATCTCTCCGTCTCGTAGACACGAGCTGAGAGATTGCAAACGTCGAGCAATTGCTCAGAGATGAAAAGTGCCAGCACTGAAAGCTCTTGCTAGCCAGCACCCTTCCTTGGAAACGCTTTTGTAGGCCTAAGAACACTGGGGCTCTGTGTTTCTCTAGCCACCTAACCTTCTGCTCATCCTCTCACGCAGTCTTAAGAGAGCTCAGGTGAGAAATTGCAAAGGTCGAGCAATTGCTCAGAGTTGAAAAGTGCCAGCACTGAAAGCTGTTGCTAGCCAGCACCCTTCCTTGGAAGCGCTTTCACAGGCGCAGTAACACTGGGGCTTTGCGCTTCGCTAGCCACCAAACGTCACGGTCACTATCTCTCCGTCTCGTAGACACGAGCTGAGAGATTGCAAACGTCGAGCAATTGCTCAGAGATGAAAAGTGCCAGCACTGAAAGCTGTTGCTAGCCAGCACCCTTCCTTGGAAGCGCTTTTGTAGGCCTAAGAACACTGGGGCTCTGGGCTTCTCTAGCCACCTAATCATCTGCTCATCCTCTCGCGCACTCTAAAGAGAGCTCAGGTGAGAAATTGCAAAGGTCGAGCAATTGCTCAGAGATGAAAAGTGCCAGCACTGAAAGCTCTTGCTAGCCAGCACCCTTCCTTGGAAGCGCTTTTGTAGGCCTAAGAACACTGGGGCTCTGGGCTTCTCTAGCCGCCTAATCTTCTGCTCATCCTCTCGCGTAGTCTAAAGAGAGCTCAGGTGAGAAATTGCAAACGTCGAGCAATTGCTCAGAGATGAAAAGTGCCAGCACTGAAAGCTGTTGCTAGCCAGCACCCTTCCTTGGAAGCGCTTTCACAGGCGCAGCAACACTGGGGCTTTGCGCTTCTCTAGCCACCAAACGTCACGGTCACTATCTCTCCGTCTCGTAGACACGAGCTGAGAGATTGCAAACGTCGAGCAATTGCTCAGAGATGAAAAGTGCCAGCACTGAAAGCTCTTGCTAGCCAGCACCCTTCCTTGGAAACGCTTTTGTAGGCCTAAGAACAGTGGGGCTCTGGGCTTCTCTAGCCACCTAATCTTCTGCTCATCCTCTCGCGCACTCTAAAGAGAGCTCAGGTGAGAAATTGCAAAGGTCGAGCAATTGCTCAGAGATGAAAAGTACCAGCACTGAAAGCTGTTGCTAGCCAGCACCCTTCCTTGGAAGCGCTTTCACAGGCGCAGTAACACTGGGGCTTTGCGCTTCTCTACCCACCAAACGTCACGGTCACTATCTCTCTGTCTCGTAGACACAAGCTGAGAGATTGCAAACGTCGAGCAATTGCTCAGAGATGAAAAGTGCCAGCACTGAAAGCTCTTGCTAGCCAGCACCCTTCCTTGGAAGCGCTTTTGTAGACCTAAGAACACAGGGGCTCTGGGCTTCTCTAGCCACCTAATCTTCTGCTCATCCTCTCGCGCACTCTAAAGAGAGCTCAGGTGAGAAATTGCAAAGGTCGAGCAATTGCTCAGAGATGAAAAGTGCCAGCACTGAAAGCTGTTGCTAGCCAGCACCCTTCCTTGGAAGCGCATTCACAGGCGCAGCAACACTGGGGCTTTGCGCTTCTCTAGCCACCAAATGTCACGGTCACTATCTCTCTGTCTCGTAGACACGAGCTGAGAGATTGCAAACATCGAGCAATTGCTCAGAGATGAAAAGTGCCAGCACTGAAAGCTCTTGCTAGCCAGCACCCTTCCTTGGAAGCGCTTTCAGAGGCGCAGTAATACTGGGGCTTTGCGCTTCTCTACCCACCAAACGTCACGATCACTATCTCTCCGTCTCGTAGACACGAGCTGAGGATTGCAAACGTCGAGCAATTGCTCAGAGATGAAAAGTGCCAGCACTGAAAGCTGTTGCTAGCCAGCACCCTTCCTTGGAAACGCTTTTGTAGGCCTAAGAACACTGGGGCTCTGTGTTTCTCTAGCCACCTAATCTTCTGCTCATCCTCTCGCGCACTCTAAAGAGAGCTCAGGTGAGAAATTGCAAAGGTCGAGCAATTGCTCAGAGATGAAAAGTACCAGCACTGAAAGCTGTTGCTAGCCAGCACCCTTCCTTGGAAGCGCTTTCACAGGCGCAGCAACACTGGGGCTTTGCGCTTCTCTACCCACCAAACGTCACGGTCACTATCTCTCCGTCTCGTAGACACGAGCTGAGAAATTGCAAACGTCGAGCAATTGCTCAGAGATGAAAAGTGCCAGCACTGAAAGCTCTTGCTAGCCAGCACCCTTCCTTGGAAACTCTTTTTTAGGCCTAAGAACACTGGGGCTCTGTGTTTCTCTAGCCACCTAATCTTCTGCTCATCCTCTCATGCAGTCTAAAGAGAGCTCAGGTGAGAAATTGCAAAGGTCGAGCAATTGCTCAGAGATGAAAAGTACCAGCACTGAAAGCTGTTGCTAGCCAGCACCCTTCCTTGGAAGCGCTTTCACAGGCGCAGTAACACTGGGGCTTTGCGCTTCTCTACCCACCAAATGTCACGGTCACTATCTCTCTGTCTCGTAGACACGAGCTGAGAGATTGCAAACGTCGAGCAATTGCTCAGAGATGAAAAGTGCCAGCACTGAAAGCTCTTGCTAGCCAGCACCCTTCCTTGGAAGCGCTTTCACAGGCGCAGCAACACTGGGGCTTTGCGCTTCTCTACCCACCAAACGTCACGATCACTATCTCTCCGTCTCGTAGACACGAGCTGAGAGATTGCAAACGTCGAGCAATTGCTCAGAGATGAAAAGTGCCAGCACTGAAAGCTGTTGCTAGCCAGCACCCTTCCTTGGAAGTGCTTTTGTAGGCCTAAGAACACTGGGGCTCTGTGTTTCTCTAGCCACCTAATCTTCTGCTCATCCTCTCGCGAACTCTAAAGAGAGCTCAGGTGAGAAATTGCAAAGGTCGAGCAATTGCTCAGAGATGAAAAGTACCAGCACTGAAAGCTGTTGCTAGCCAGCACCCTTCCTTGGAAGCGCTTTCACAGGCGCAGTAACATTGGGGCTTTGCGCTTCGCTAGACACCAAACGTCACGGTCACTATCTCTCCGTCTCGTAGACACGAGCTGAGAGATTGCAAACGTCGAGCAATTGCTCAGAGATGAAAAGTGCCAGCACTGAAAGCTCTTGCTAGCCAGCACCCTTCCTTGGAAACGCTTTTGTAGGCCTAAGAACACTGGGGCTCTGTGTTTCTCTAGCCACCTAACCTTCTGCTCATCCTCTCACGCAGTCTTAAGAGAGCTCAGGTGAGAAATTGCAAAGGTCGAGCAATTGCTCAGAGTTGAAAAGTGCCAGCACTGAAAGCTGTTGCTAGCCAGCACCCTTCCTTGGAAGCGCTTTCACAGGCGCAGTAACACTGGGGCTTTGCGCTTCGCTAGCCACCAAACGTCACGGTCACTATCTCTCCGTCTCGTAGACACGAGCTGAGAGATTGCAAACGTCGAGCAATTGCTCAGAGATGAAAAGTGCCAGCACTGAAAGCTGTTGCTAGCCAGCACCCTTCCTTGGAAGCGCTTTTGTAGGCCTAAGAACACTGGGGCTCTGGGCTTCTCTAGCCACCTAATCATCTGCTCATCCTCTCGCGCACTCTAAAGAGAGCTCAGGTGAGAAATTGCAAAGGTCGAGCAATTGCTCAGAGATGAAAAGTGCCAGCACTGAAAGCTCTTGCTAGCCAGCACCCTTCCTTGGAAGCGCTTTTGTAGGCCTAAGAACACTGGGGCTCTGGGCTTCTCTAGCCGCCTAATCTTCTGCTCATCCTCTCGCGTAGTCTAAAGAGAGCTCAGGTGAGAAATTGCAAACGTCGAGCAATTGCTCAGAGATGAAAAGTGCCAGCACTGAAAGCTGTTGCTAGCCAGCACCCTTCCTTGGAAGCGCTTTCACAGGCGCAGCAACACTGGGGCTTTGCGCTTCTCTAGCCACCAAACGTCACGGTCACTATCTCTCCGTCTCGTAGACACGAGCTGAGAGATTGCAAACGTCGAGCAATTGCTCAGAGATGAAAAGTGCCAGCACTGAAAGCTCTTGCTAGCCAGCACCCTTCCTTGGAAACGCTTTTGTAGGCCTAAGAACAGTGGGGCTCTGGGCTTCTCTAGCCACCTAATCTTCTGCTCATCCTCTCGCGCACTCTAAAGAGAGCTCAGGTGAGAAATTGCAAAGGTCGAGCAATTGCTCAGAGATGAAAAGTACCAGCACTGAAAGCTGTTGCTAGCCAGCACCCTTCCTTGGAAGCGCTTTCACAGGCGCAGTAACACTGGGGCTTTGCGCTTCTCTAGCCACCAAACGTCACGGTCACTATCTCTCTGTCTCGTAGACACGAGCTGAGAGATTGCAAACGTCGAGCAATTGCTCAGAGATGAAAAGTGCCAGCACTGAAAGCTCTTGCTAGCCAGCACCCTTCCTTGGAAGCGCTTTCACAGGCGCAGCAACACTGGGGCTTTGCGCTTCTCTACCCACCAAACGTCACGATCACTATCTCTCCGTCTCTTAGACACGAGCTGAGAGATTGCAAACGTCGAGCAATTGCTCAGAGATGAAAAGTGCCAGCACTGAAAGCTGTTGCTAGCCAGCACCCTTCCTTGGAAACGCTTTTGTAGGCCTAAGAACACTGGGGCTCTGTGTTTCTCTAGCCACCTAATCTTCTGCTCATCCTCTCACGCAGTCTAAAGAGAGCTCAGGTGAGAAATTGCAAAGGTCGAGCAATTGCTCAGAGATGAAAAGTACCAGCACTGAAAGCTCTTGCTAGCCAGCACCCTTCCTTGGAAGCGCTTTCACAGGCACAGTAACACTGGGGCTTTGCGCTTCGCTAGACACCAAACGTCACGGTCACTATCTCTCTGTCTCGTAGACACGAGCTGAGAGATTGCAAACGTCGAGCAATTGCTCAGAGATGAAAAGTGCCAGCACTGAAAGCTCTTGCTAGCCAGCACCCTTCCTTGGAAACGCTTTTGTAGGCCTAAGAACACTGGGGCTCTGTGTTTCTCTAGCCACCTAATCTTCTGCTCATCCTCTCGCGCACTCTAAAGAGAGCTCAGGTGAGAAATTGCAAACGTCGAGCAATTGCTCAGAGATGAAAAGTGCCAGCACTGAAAGCTCTTGCTAGCCAGCACCCTTCCTTGGAAGCGCTTTCACAGGCGCAGCAACACTGGGGCTTTGCGCTTCTCTACACACCAAACGTCACGGTCACTATCTCTCCGTCTCGTAGACACGAGCTGAGAGATTGCAAACGTCGAGCAATTGCTCAGAGATGAAAAGTGCCAGCACTGAAAGCTGTTGCTAGCCAGCACCCTTCCTTGGAAACGCTTTTTTAGGCCTAAGAACACTGGGGCTCTGGGCTTCTCTAGCCACCTAAACTTCTGCTCATCCTCTCATGCAGTCTAAAGAGAGCTCAGGTGAGAAATTGCAAAGGTCGAGCAATTGCTCAGAGATGAAAAGTACCAGCACTGAAAGCTGTTGCTAGCCAGCACCCTTCCTTGGAAGCGCTTTCACAGGCGCAGTAACACTGGGGCTTTGCGCTTCTCTACCCACCAAACGTCACGGTCACTATCTCTCTGTCTCGTAGACACGAGCTGAGAGATTGCAAACGTCGAGCAATTGCTCAGAGATGAAAAGTGCCAGCACTGAAAGCTCTTGCTAGCCAGCACCCTTCCTTGGAAGCGCTTTTGTAGACCTAAGAACACAGGGGCTCTGGGCTTCTCTAGCCACCTAATCTTCTGCTCATCCTCTCGCGCACTCTAAAGAGAGCTCAGGTGAGAAATTGCAAAGGTCGAGCAATTGCTCAGAGATGAAAAGTGCCAGCACTGAAAGCTGTTGCTAGCCAGCACCCTTCCTTGGAAGCGCATTCACAGGCGCAGCAACACTGGGGCTTTGCGCTTCTCTAGCCACCAAATGTCACGGTCACTATCTCTCTGTCTCGTAGACACGAGCTGAGAGATTGCAAACATCGAGCAATTGCTCAGAGATGAAAAGTGCCAGCACTGAAAGCTCTTGCTAGCCAGCACCCTTCCTTGGAAGCGCTTTCAGAGGCGCAGTAATACTGGGGCTTTGCGCTTCTCTACCCACCAAACGTCACGATCACTATCTCTCCGTCTCGTAGACACGAGCTGAGGATTGCAAACGTCGAGCAATTGCTCAGAGATGAAAAGTGCCAGCACTGAAAGCTCTTGCTAGCCAGCACCCTTCCTTGGAAACGCTTTTGTAGGCCTAAGAACACTGGGGCTCTGTGTTTCTCTAGCCACCTAATCTTCTGCTCATCCTCTCGCGCACTCTAAAGAGAGCTCAGGTGAGAAATTGCAAAGGTCGAGCAATTGCTCAGAGATGAAAAGTACCAGCACTGAAAGCTGTTGCTAGCCAGCACCCTTCCTTGGAAGCGCTTTCACAGGCGCAGCAACACTGGGGCTTTGCGCTTCTCTACCCACCAAACGTCACGGTCACTATCTCTCCGTCTCGTAGACACGAGCTGAGAAATTGCAAACGTCGAGCAATTGCTCAGAGATGAAAAGTGCCAGCACTGAAAGCTCTTGCTAGCCAGCACCCTTCCTTGGAAACGCTTTTTTAGGCCTAAGAACACTGGGGCTCTGTGTTTCTCTAGCCACCTAATCTTCTGCTCATCCTCTCATGCAGTCTAAAGAGAGCTCAGGTGAGAAATTGCAAAGGTCGAGCAATTGCTCAGAGATGAAAAGTACCAGCACTGAAAGCTGTTGCTAGCCAGCACCCTTCCTTGGAAGCGCTTTCACAGGCGCAGTAACACTGGGGCTTTGCGCTTCTCTACCCACCAAATGTCACGGTCACTATCTCTCTGTCTCGTAGACACGAGCTGAGAGATTGCAAACGTCGAGCAATTGCTCAGAGATGAAAAGTGCCAGCACTGAAAGCTCTTGCTAGCCAGCACCCTTCCTTGGAAGCGCTTTCACAGGCGCAGCAACACTGGGGCTTTGCGCTTCTCTACCCACCAAACGTCACGATCACTATCTCTCCGTCTCGTAGACACGAGCTGAGAGATTGCAAACGTCGAGCAATTGCTCAGAGATGAAAAGTGCCAGCACTGAAAGCTGTTGCTAGCCAGCACCCTTCCTTGGAAGTGCTTTTGTAGGCCTAAGAACACTGGGGCTCTGTGTTTCTCTAGCCACCTAATCTTCTGCTCATCCTCTCGCGAACTCTAAAGAGAGCTCAGGTGAGAAATTGCAAAGGTCGAGCAATTGCTCAGAGATGAAAAGTACCAGCACTGAAAGCTGTTGCTAGCCAGCACCCTTCCTTGGAAGCGCTTTCACAGGCGCAGTAACATTGGGGCTTTGCGCTTCGCTAGACACCAAACGTCACGGTCACTATCTCTCCGTCTCGTAGACACGAGCTGAGAGATTGCAAACGTCGAGCAATTGCTCAGAGATGAAAAGTGCCAGCACTGAAAGCTCTTGCTAGCCAGCACCCTTCCTTGGAAACGCTTTTGTAGGCCTAAGAACACTGGGGCTCTGTGTTTCTCTAGCCACCTAACCTTCTGCTCATCCTCTCACGCAGTCTTAAGAGAGCTCAGGTGAGAAATTGCAAAGGTCGAGCAATTGCTCAGAGTTGAAAAGTGCCAGCACTGAAAGCTGTTGCTAGCCAGCACCCTTCCTTGGAAGCGCTTTCACAGGCGCAGTAACACTGGGGCTTTGCGCTTCGCTAGCCACCAAACGTCACGGTCACTATCTCTCTGTCTCGTAGACACGAGCTGAGAGATTGCAAACGTCGAGCAATTGCTCAGAGATGAAAAGTGCCAGCACTGAAAGCTGTTGCTAGCCAGCACCCTTCCTTGGAAGCGCTTTTGTAGGCCTAAGAACACTGGGGCTCTGGGCTTCTCTAGCCACCTAATCTTCTGCTCATCCTCTCACGCACTCTAAAGAGAGCTCAGGTGAGAAATTGCAAAGGTCGAGCAATTGCTCAGAGATGAAAAGTGCCAGCAATGAAAGCTGTTGCTAGCCAGCACCCTTCCTTGGAAGCGCTTTTGTAGGCCTAAGAACACTGGGGCTCTGGGCTTCTCTAGCCGCCTAATCTTCTGCTCATCCTCTCGCGTAGTCTAAAGAGAGCTCAGGTGAGAAATTGCAAACGTCGAGCAATTGCTCAGAGATGAAAAGTGCCAGCACTGAAAGCTGTTGCTAGCCAGCACCCTTCCTTGGAAGCGCTTTCACAGGCGCAGCAACACTGGGGCTTTGCGCTTCTCTAGCCACCAAACGTCACGGTCACTATCTCTCCGTCTCGTAGACATGAGCTGAGAGATTGCAAACGTCGAGCAATTGCTCAGAGATGAAAAGTGCCAGCACTGAAAGCTCTTGCTAGCCAGCACCCTTCCTTGGAAACGCTTTTGTAGGCCTAAGAACACTGGGGCTCTGGGCTTCTCTAGCCACCTAATCTTCTGCTCATCCTCTCATGCAGTCTAAAGAGAGCTCAGGTGAGAAATTGCAAAGGTCGAGCAATTGCTCAGAGATGAAAAGTACCAGCACTGAAAGCTGTTGCTAGCCAGCACCCTTCCTTGGAAGCGCTTTCACAGGCGCAGTAACACTGGGGCTTTGCGCTTCTCTAGCCACCAAACGTCACGGTCACTATCTCTCTGTCTCGTAGACACGAGCTGAGAGATTGCAAACGTCGAGCAATTGCTCAGAGATGAAAAGTGCCAGCACTGAAAGCTCTTGCTAGCCAGCACCCTTCCTTGGAAGCGCTTTCACAGGCGCAGCAACACTGGGGCTTTGCGCTTCTCTACCCACCAAACGTCACGATCACTATCTCTCCGTCTCTTAGACACGAGCTGAGAGATTGCAAACGTCGAGCAATTGCTCAGAGATGAAAAGTGCCAGCACTGAAAGCTGTTGCTAGCCAGCACCCTTCCTTGGAAACGCTTTTGTAGGCCTAAGAACACTGGGGCTCTGTGTTTCTCTAGCCACCTAATCTTCTGCTCATCCTCTCACGCAGTCTAAAGAGAGCTCAGGTGAGAAATTGCAAAGGTCGAGCAATTGCTCAGAGATGAAAAGTACCAGCACTGAAAGCTCTTGCTAGCCAGCACCCTTCCTTGGAAGCGCTTTCACAGGCACAGTAACACTGGGGCTTTGCGCTTCGCTAGACACCAAACGTCACGGTCACTATCTCTCCGTCTCGTAGACACGAGCTGAGAGATTGCAAACGTCGAGCAATTGCTCAGAGATGAAAAGTGCCAGCACTGAAAGCTGTTGCTAGCCAGCACCCTTCCTTGGAAGCGCTTTTGTAGGCCTAAGAACACTGGGGCTCTGGGCTTCTCTAGCCACCTAATCATCTGCTCATCCTCTCACGCACTCTAAAGAGAGCTCAGGTGAGAAATTGCAAAGGTCGAGCAATTGCTCAGAGATGAAAAGTGCCAGCACTGAAAGCTGTTGCTAGCCAGCACCCTTCCTTGGAAGCGCTTTCACAGGCGCAGCAACACTGGGGCTTTGCGCTTCTCTACCCACCAAATGTCACGGTCACTATCTCTCTGGCTCGTAGACACGAGCTGAGAAATTGCAAAGGTCGAGCAATTGCTCAGAGATGAAAAGTGCCAGCACTGAAAGCTCTTGCTAGCCAGCACCCTTCCTTGGAAACGCTCTTGTAGGCCTTAGAACACTGGGGCTCTGGGCTTCTCTAGCCTCCTAATCATCTGCTCATCCTCTCGCGCAGTCTAAAGAGAGCTCAGGTGAGAAACTCCAAACGTCGAGCAATTGCTCAGCGATGAAAAGTGCCAGCACTGAAAGCTGTTGCTAGCCAGCACCCTTCCTTGGAAGCGCTCTTGTAGGCTTTAGAACACAGGGGCTCTGGGCTTCTCCAGCCACCTAATCTTCTGCTCATCCTCTCGCGCACTCTAAAGAGAGCTCAGGTGAGAAATTGCAAACGTCGAGCAATTGCTCAGAGATGAAAAGTGCCAGCACTGAAAGCTGTTGCTAGCCAGCACCCTTCCATGGAAGCGCTTTCACAGGCGCAGTAACACTGGGGCTTTGCGCTTCTCTAGCCACCAAACGTCACGGTCACTATCTCTCTGGCTCGTAGACACGAGCTGAGAAATTGCAAACGTCGAGCAATTGCTCAGCGATGAAAAGTGCCAGCACTGAAAGCTGTTGCTAGCCAGCACCCTTCCTTGGAAGCGCTTTTGTAAGCCTAAGAACACAGGGGCTCTGGGCTTCTCTAGCCACCTAATCTTCTGCTCATCCTCTCGCGCACTCTAAAGAGAGCTCAGGTGAGAAATTGCAAAGGTCGAGCAATTGCTCAGAGATGAAAAGTGCCAGCACTGAAAGCTGTTGCTAGCCAGCACCCTTCCTTGGAAGCGCTTTCACAGGCGCAGCAACACTGGGGCTTTGCGCTTCTCTAGCCACCAAACGTCACGGTTACTATCTCTCCGTCTCATAGACACGAGCTGAGAGATTGCAAACGTCGAGCAATTGCTCAGTGATGAAAAGTGCCAGCACTGAAAGCTCTTGCTAGCCAGCACCCTTCCTTGGAAGTGCTTTTGTAGGCCTAAGAACACTGGGGCTCTGGGCTTCTCTAGCCACCTAATCTTCTGCTCATCCTCTCGCGCAGTCTAAAGAGAGCTCAGGTGAGAAATTGCAAAGGTCGAGCAATTGCTCAGAGATGAAAAGTGCCATCACTGAAAGCTCTTGCTAGCCAGCACCCTTCCTTGGAAGCGCTTTTGTAGCCCTAAGAACACTGGGGCTCTGGGCTTCTCTAGCCACCTAATCTTCTGCTCATCCTCTCGCGCACTCTAAAGAGAGCTCAGGTGAGAAATTGCAAACGTCGAGCAATTGCTCAGAGATGAAAAGTGCCAGCACTGAAAGCTGTTGCTAGCCAGCACCCTTCCTTGGAAGTGCTTTCACAGGCGCAGCAACACTGGGGCTTTGCGCTTCTCTAGCCACCAAACGTCACGGTCACTATCTCTCTGTCTCGTAGACACGAGCTGAGAAATTGCAAACGTCGAGCAATTGCTCAGAGATGAAAAGTGCCAGCCCTGAAAGCTCTTGCTAGCCAGCACCCTTCCTTGGAAGCGCTTTTGTAGGCCTAAGAACACTGGGGCTCTGGGCTTCTCTAGCCACCTAATCTTCTGCTCATCCTCTCGCGCACTCTAAAGAGAGCTCAGGTGAGAAATTGCAAACGTCGAGCAATTGCTCAGAGATGAAAAGTGCCAGCACTGAAAGCTGTTGCTAGCCAGCACCCTTCCTTGGAAGCGCTTTCACAGGCGCAGTAACACTGGGGCTTTGCGCTTCTCTAGACACCAAACGTCACGGTCACTATCTCTCCGTCTCGTAGACACGAGCTGAGAGATTGCAAACGTCGAGCAATTGCTCAGTGATGAAAAGTGCCAGCACTGAAAGCTGTTGCTAGCCAGCACCCTCCCTTGGAAGTGCTTTTGTAGGCCGAAGAACATGGGGCTCTGGGCTTCTCTAGCCACCTAATCTTCTGCTCATCCTCTCGCGCACTCTAAAGAGAGCTCAGGTGAGAAATTGCAAACGTCGAGCAATTGCTCAGAGATGAAAAGTGCCAGCACTGAAAGCTGTTGCTAGCCAGCACCCTTCCTTGGAAGTGCTTTTGTAGGCCTAAGAACAGTGGGGCTCTGGGCTTCTCTAGCCACCTAATCTTCTGCTCATCCTCTCGCGCACTCTAAAGAGAGCTCAGGTGAGAAATTGCAAAGGTCGAGCAATTGCTCAGAGATGAAAAGTGCCAGCACTGAAAGCCCTTGCTAGGCCAGCACCCTTCCTTGGAAGTGCTTTTGTAGCCCTAAGAACACAGGGGCTCTGTGCTTCTCCAGCCACCTAATCTTCTGCTCATCCTCTCGCGCACTGTAAAGAAAGCTCAGGTGAGAAATTGCAAACGTCGAGCAATTGCTCAGAGATGAAAAGTGCCAGCACTGAAAGCTGTTGCTAGCCAGCACTCTTCCTTGGAAGCGCTTTCACAGGCGCAGCAACACTGGGGCTTTGCGCTTCTCTAGACACCAAACGTCACGGTCACTATCTCTCTGTCTCTTAGACACGAGCTGAGACATTGCAAACGTTGAGCAATTGCTCAGAGATGAAAAGTGCCAGCACTGAAAGCTCTTGCTAGCCAGCACCCTTCCTTGGAAGCGCTTTTGTAGCCCTAAGAACACAGGGGCTCTGGGCTTCTCCAGCCACCTAATCTTCTGCTCATCCTCTCACGCACTCTAAAGAGAGCTCAGGTGAGAAATTGCAAATGTCGAGCAATTGCTCAGAGATGAAAAGTGCCAGCACTGAAAGCTGTTGCTAGCCAGCACCCTTCCTTGGAAGCGCTTTCACAGGCGCAGCAACACTGGGGCTTTGCGCTTCTCTAGCCACCAAACGTCACGGTCACTATCTCTCCATCTCGTAGACACGAGCTGAGAGATTGCAAACGTCGAGCAATTGCTCAGTGATGAAAAGTGCCAGCACTGAAAGCTGTTGCTAGCCAGCACCCTTCCTTGGAAGTGCTTTTGCAGTCCGAAGAACACAGGGGCTCTGGGCTTCTCTAGCCACCTAATCTTCTGCTCATCCTCTCGCGCACTCTAAAGAGAGCTCAGGTGAGAAATTGCAAAGGTCGAGCAATTGCTCAGAGATGAAAAGTGCCAGCACTGAAAGCTGTTGCTAGCCAGCAGCCATCCTTGGAAGTGATTCTGTAGGCCTAAGAACACTGGGGCTCTGGGCTTCTCTAGCCACCTAATCTTCTGCTCATCCTCTCGCGCACTCTAAAGAGAGCTCAGGTGAGAAATTGCAAAGGTCGAGCAATTGCTCAGAGATGAAAAGTGCCAGCACTGAAAGCCCTTGCTAGGCCAGCACCCTTCCTTGGAAGCGCTTTTGTAGCCCTTAGACACAAGTGCTCTGTGCTTCTCCAGCCACCTAATCTTCTGCTCATCCTCTCGCGCACTGTAAAGAAAGCTCAGGTGAGAAATATCAAACGTCGAGCAATTGCTCAGAGATGAAAAGTGCCAGCACTGAAAGCTGTTGCTAGCCAGCACCCTTCCTTGGAAGCGCTTTCACAGGCGCAGCAACACTGGGGCTTTGCGCTTCTCTACCCACCAAATGTCACGGTCACTATCTCTCTGTCTCGTAGACACGAGCTGAGAAATTGCAAACATCGAGCAATTGCTCAGAGATGAAAAGTGCCAGCACTGAAAGCTCTTGCTAGCCAGCACCCTTCCTTGGAAGCGCTTTTGTAGGCCTAAGAACACTGGGGCTCTGGGCTTCTCCAGCCACCTAATCTTCTGCTCATCCTCTCACGCACTCTAAAGAGAGCTCAGGTGAGAAATTGCAAAGGTCGAGCAATTGCTCAGAGATGAAAAGTGCCAGCACTGAAAGCTGTTGCTAGCCAGCACCCTTCCTTGGAAGCGCTTTCACAGGCGCAGTAACACTGGGGCTTTGCGCTTCTCTAGACACCAAACGTCACGGTCATTCTCTTTCCGTCTCGTAGACACGAGCTGAGAAATTGCAAACGTCGAGCAATTGCTCAGCGATGAAAAGTGCCAGCACTGAAAGCTGTTGCTAGCCAGCACCCTTCCTTGGAAGCGCTTTTGTAGGCCTAAGAACACTGGGGCTCTGGGCTTCTCTAGCCACCTCATCTTCTGCTCATCCTCTCGCGCACTCTAAAGAGAGCTCAGGTGAGAAATTGCAAAGGTCGAGCAATTGCTCAGAGATGAAAAGTGCCAGCACTGAAAGCTGTTGCTAGCCAGCACCCTTCCTTGGAAGTGCTTTTGTAGGCCTAAGAACAGTGGGGCTCTGGGCTTCTCTAGCCACCTAATCTTCTGCTCATCCTCTCGCGCACTCTAAAGAGAGCTCAGGTGAGAAATTGCAAAGGTCGAGCAATTGCTCAGAGATGAAAAGTGCCAGCACTGAAAGCTGTTGCTAGCCAGCACCCTTCCTTGGAAGCGCTTTCACAGGCGCAGTAATACTGGGGCTTTGCGCTTCTCTACCCACCAAACGTCACGGTCACTATCTCTCTGTCTCGTAGACACGAGCTGAGAAATTGCAAACGTCGAGCAATTGCTCAGAGATGAAAAGTGCCAGCACTGAAAGCTGTTGCTAGCCATCACCCTTCCTTGGAAGCGCTTTTGTAGGCCTAAGAACACTGGGGCTCTGGGCTTCTCTAGCCTCCTAATCTTCTGCTCATCCTCTCGCGTAGTCTAAAGAGAGCTCAGGTGAGAAATTGCAAACGTCGAGCAATTGCTCAGAGATGAAAAGTGCCAGCACTGAAAGCTGTTGCTAGCCAGCACCCTTCCTTGGAAGCGCTTTTGTAGGTCTAAGAACACTGGGGCTTTGTGCTTCTCTAGACACCAAACGTCACGGTCACTATCTCTCTGTCTCGTAGACACGAGCTGAGAGATTGCAAACGTCGAGCAATTGCTCAGAGATGAAAAGTGCCAGCACTGAAAGCTCTTGCTAGCCAGCACCCTTCCTTGGAAACGCTTTTCTAGGCCTAAGAACACTGGGGCTCTGGGCTTCTCTAGCCACCTAATCTTCTGCTCATCCTCTCGCGCACTCTAAAGAGAGCTCAGGTGAGAAATTGCAAAGGTCGAGCAATTGCTCAGAGATGAAAAGTACCAGCACTGAAAGCTGTTGCTAGCCAGCACCCTTCCTTGGAAGCGCTTTCACAGGCGCAGTAACACTGGGGCTTTGCGCTTCTCTAGACACCAAACGTCACGGTCACTATCTCTCCATCTCGTAGACACGAGCTGAGAAATTGCAAACGTCGAGCAATTGCTCAGAGATGAAAAGTGCCAGCACTGAAAGCTGTTGCTAGCCAGCACCCTTCCTTGGAAGCGCTTTCACAGGCGCAGCAACACTGGGGCTTTGCGCTTCTCTAGACACCAAACGTCACGGTCACTATCTCTCTGTCTCGTAGACACGAGCTGAGAGATTGCAAACGTTGAGCAATTGCTCAGAGATGAAAAGTGCCAGCACTGAAAGCTGTTGCTAGCCAGCACCCTTCCTTGGAAGTGCTTTTGTAGGCCTAAGAACACTGGGGCTCTGGGCTTCTCTAGCCGCCTAATCTTCTGCTCATCCTCTCGCGCAGTCTAAAGAGAGCTCAGGTGAGAAATTGCAAACGTTGAGCAATTGCTCAGAGATGAAAAGTGCCAGCACTGAAAGCTGTTGCTAGCCAGCACCCTTCCTTGGAAGCGCTTTCACAGGCGCAGCAACACTGGGGCTTTGCGCTTCTCTACCCACCAAACGTCACGGTCACTATCTCTCCGTCTCGTAGACACGAGCTGAGAGATTGCAAACGTCGAGCAATTGCTCAGAGATGAAAAGCGCCAGCAATGAAAGCTGTTGCTAGCCAGCACCCTTCCTTGGAAACGCTTTTGTAGGCCTAAGAACACTGGGGCTCTGTGTTTCTCTAGCCACCTAATCTTCTGCTCATCCTCTCACGCAGTCTAAAGAGAGCTCAGGTGAGAAATTGCAAAGGTCGAGCAATTGCTCAGAGATGAAAAGTACCAGCACTGAAAGCTCTTGCTAGCCAGCACCCTTCCTTGGAAGCGCTTTCACAGGCGTAGTAACACTGGGGCTTTGCGCTTCTCTAGACACCAAACGTCACGGTCACTATCTCTCCGTCTCGTAGACACGAGCTGAGAGATTGCAAACGTCGAGCAATTGCTCAGAGATGAAAAGCGCCAGCACTGAAAGCTGTTGCTAGCCAGCACCCTTCCTTGGAAGCGCTTTTGTAGGCCTAAGAACACTGGGGCTCTGGGCTTCTCTAGACACCTAATCTTCTGCTCATCCTCTCACGCAGTCTAAAGAGAGCTCAGGTGAGAAATTGCAAACGTCGAGCAATTGCTCAGAGATGAAAAGTGCCAGCACTGAAAGCTCTTGCTAGCCAGCACCCTTCCTTGGAAGCGCTTTCACAGGCGCAGCAACACTGGGGCTTTGCGCTTCTCTAGCCACCAAACGTCACGGTCACTATCTCTCTGGCTCGTAGACATGAGCTGAGAAATTGCAAACGTCGAGCAATTGCTCAGAGATGAAAAGTGCCAGCACTGAAAGCTGTTGCTAGCCAGCACCCTTCCTTGGAAGCACTCTTGTAGGCTTTAGAACACCGGGGCTCTGGGCTTCTCCAGCCACCTAATCTTCTGCTCATCCTCTCGCGCTCTGTAAAGAAAGCTCAGGTGAGAAATATCAAACGTCGAGCAATTGCTCAGAGATGAAAAGTGCCAGCACTGAAAGCTGTTGCTAGCCAGCACACTTCCTTGGAAGCGCTTTCACAGGCGCAGTAACACTGGGGCTTTGCGCTTCTCTAGCCACCAAATGTCACGGTCACTATCTCTCTGTCTCGTAGACACGAGCTGAGAGATTGCAAACGTCGAGCAATTGCTCAGAGATGAAAAGTGCCAGCACTGAAAGCTGTTGCTAGCCAGCACCCTTCCTTGGAAGCGCTTTTGTAGGCCTAAGATCACAGGGGCTCTGGGCTTCTCTAGCCACCTAATCTTCTGCTCATCCTCTCGCGCACTCTAAAGAGAGCTCAGGTGAGAAATTGCAAACGTCGAGCAATTGCTCAGAGATGAAAAGTGCCAGCACTGAAAGCTCTTCCTAGCCAGCACCCTTCCTTGGAAGCGCTTTCACAGGCGCAGCAACACTGGGGCTTTGCGCTTCTCTAGCCACCAAACGTCATGGTCACTATCTCTCTGGCTTGTAGACACGAGCTGAGAGATTGCAAAGGTCGAGCAATTGCTCAGAGATGAAAAGTGCCAGCACTGAAAGCTGTTGCTAGCCAACACCCTCCCTTGGAAGTGCTTTTGTAGGCCTAAGAACACTGGGGCTCTGGGCTTCTCTAGCCACCTAATCTTCTGCTCATCCTCTCGCGCACTCTAAAGAGAGCTCAGGTGAGAAATTGCAAAGGTCGAGCAATTGCTCAGAGATGAAAAGTGCCAGCACTGAAAGCTCTTGCTAGCCAGCACCCTTCCTTGGAAGCGCTTTTGTAGCCCTAAGAACACTGGGGCTCTGGGCTTCCCTAGCCACCTAATCTTCTGCTCATCCTCTCACGCACTCTAAAGAGAGCTCAGGTGAGAAATTGCAAACGTCGAGCAATTGCTCAGAGATGAAAAGTGCCAGCACTGAAAGCTGTTGCTAGCCAGCACCCTTCCTTGGAAGCACTCTTGTAGGCTTTAGAACACCGGGGCTCTGGGCTTCTCCAGCCACCTAATCTTCTGCTCATCCTCTCGCGCACTGTAAAGAAAGCTCAGGTGAGAAATATCAAACGTCGAGCAATTGCTCAGAGATGAAAAGTACCAGCACTGAAAGCTGTTGCTAGCCAGCACCCTTCCTTGGAAGCGCTTTCACAGGCGCAGTAACACTGGGGCTTTGCGCTTCTCTAGCCACCAAACGTCGCGGTCACTATCTCTCCATCTCGTAGACACGCGCTGAGAAATTGCAAACGTCGAGCAATTGCTCAGAGATGAAAAGTGCCAGCACTGAAAGCTCTTCCTAGCCAGCACCCTTCCTTGGAAGCGCTTTCACAGGCGCAGCAACACTGGGGCTTTGCGCTTCTCTAGCCAACAAATGTCACGGTCACTATCTCTCTGTCTCGTAGACGCGAGCTGAGGGATTGCAAACGTCGAGCAATTGCTCAGAGATGAAAAGTGCCAGCACTGAAAGCTGTTCCTAGCCAGCACCCTTCCTTGGAAGTGCTTTTGTAGGCCTAAGAACAGTGGGGCTCTGGGCTTCTCTAGCCACCTAATCTTCTGCTCATCCTCTCGCGCAGTCTAAAGAGAGCTCAGGTGAGAAATTGCAAACGTTGAGCAATTGCTCAGAGATGAAAAGTGCCAGCACTGAAAGCTGTTGCTAGCCAGCACCCTTCCTTGGAAGCGCTTTCACAGGCGCAGCAACACTGGGGCTTTGCGCTTCTCTAGCCACCAAACGTCACGGTCACTATCTCTCCGTCTCGTAGACACGAGCTGAGAGATTGCAAACGTCGAGCAATTGCTCAGAGATGAAAAGTGCCAGCACTGAAAGCTCTTGCTAGCCAGCACCCTTCCTTGGAAACGCTTTTCTAGGCCTAAGAACACTGGGGCTCTGGGCTTCTCTAGCCACCTAATCTTCTGCTCATCCTCTCACGCAGTCTAAAGAGAGCTCAGGTGAGAAATTGCAAAGGTCGAGCAATTGCTCAGAGATGAAAAGTACCAGCACTGAAAGCTCTTGCTAGCCAGCACCCTTCCTTGGAAGCGCTTTCACAGGCGTAGTAACACTGGGGCTTTGCGCTTCTCTAGCCACCAAACGTCACGGTCACTATCTCTCCGTCTCGTAGACACGAGCTGAGAGATTGCAAACGTCGAGCAATTGCTCAGAGATGAAAAGCGCCAGCACTGAAAGCTGTTGCTAGCCAGCACCCTTCCTTGGAAGCGCTTTTGTAGGCCTAAGAACACTGGGGCTCTGGGCTTCTCTAGACACCTAATCTTCTGCTCATCCTCTCACGCAGTCTAAAGAGAGCTCAGGTGAGAAATTGCAAACGTCGAGCAATTGCTCAGAGATGAAAAGTGCCAGCACTGAAAGCTGTTGCTAGCCAGCACCCTTCCTTGGAAGCGCTTTCACAGGCGCAGCAACACTGGGGCTTTGCGCTTCTCTAGCCACCAAATGTCACGGTCACTATCTCTCTGGCTCGTAGACATGAGCTGAGAAATTGCAAACGTCGAGCAATTGCTCAGAGATGAAAAGTGCCAGCACTGAAAGCTCTTGCTAGCCAGCACCCTTCCTTGGAAACGCTCTTGTAGGCCTTAGAACACTGGGGCTCTGTGTTTCTCTAGCCACCTAATCTTCTGCTCATCCTCTCGCGCACTCTAAAGAGAGCTCAGGTGAGAAATTCCAAACGTCGAGCAATTGCTCAGCGATGAAAAGTGCCAGCACTGAAAGCTGTTGCTAGCCAGCACCCTTCCTTGGAAGCACTCTTGTAGGCTTTAGAACACCGGGGCTCTGGGCTTCTCCAGCCACCTAATCTTCTGCTCATCCTCTCGCGCACTGTAAAGAAAGCTCAGGTGAGAAATATAAAACGTCGAGCAATTGCTCAGAGATGAAAAGTGCCAGCACTGAAAGCTGTTGCTAGCCAGCACTCTTCCTTGGAAGCGCTTTCACAGGCGCAGCAACACTGGGGCTTTGCGCTTCTCTACCCACCAAATGTCACGGTCACTATCTCTCTGTCTCGTAGACACGAGCTGAGAAATTGCAAACATCGAGCAATTGCTCAGAGATGAAAAGTGCCAGCACTGAAAGCTCTTGCTAGCCAGCACCCTTCCTTGGAAGCGCTTTTGTAGGCCTAAGAACACTGGGGCTCTGGGCTTCTCCAGCCACCTAATCTTCTGCTCATCCTCTCACGCACTCTAAAGAGAGCTCAGGTGAGAAATTGCAAAGGTCGAGCAATTGCTCAGAGATGAAAAGTGCCAGCACTGAAAGCTGTTGCTAGCCAGCACCCTTCCTTGGAAGCGCTTTCACAGGCGCAGTAACACTGGGGCTTTGCGCTTCTCTAGACACCAAACGTCACGGTCATTCTCTTTCCGTCTCGTAGACACGAGCTGAGAAATTGCAAACGTCGAGCAATTGCTCAGCGATGAAAAGTGCCAGCACTGAAAGCTGTTGCTAGCCAGCACCCTTCCTTGGAAGCGCTTTTGTAGGCCTAAGAACACTGGGGCTCTGGGCTTCTCTAGCCACCTCATCTTCTGCTCATCCTCTCGCGCACTCTAAAGAGAGCTCAGGTGAGAAATTGCAAAGGTCGAGCAATTGCTCAGAGATGAAAAGTGCCAGCACTGAAAGCTGTTGCTAGCCAGCACCCTTCCTTGGAAGTGCTTTTGTAGGCCTAAGAACAGTGGGGCTCTGGGCTTCTCTAGCCACCTAATCTTCTGCTCATCCTCTCGCGAACTCTAAAGAGAGCTCAGGTGAGAAATTGCAAAGGTCGAGCAATTGCTCAGAGATGAAAAGTGCCAGCACTGAAAGCTGTTGCTAGCCAGCACCCTTCCTTGGAAGCGCTTTCACAGGCGCAGTAATACTGGGGCTTTGCGCTTCTCTACCCACCAAACGTCACGGTCACTATCTCTCTGTCTCGTAGACACGAGCTGAGAAATTGCAAACGTCGAGCAATTGCTCAGAGATGAAAAGTGCCAGCACTGAAAGCTGTTGCTAGCCATCACCCTTCCTTGGAAGCGCTTTTGTAGGCCTAAGAACACTGGGGCTCTGGGCTTCTCTAGCCTCCTAATCTTCTGCTCATCCTCTCGCGTAGTCTAAAGAAAGCTCAGGTGAGAAATTGCAAACGTCGAGCAATTGCTCAGAGATGAAAAGTGCCAGCACTGAAAGCTGTTGCTAGCCAGCACCCTTCCTTGGAAGCGCTTTTGTAGCCCTAAGAACACTGGGGCTCTGGGCTTCTCTAGACACCAAACGTCACGGTCACTATCTCTCCGTCTCGTAGACACGAGCTGAGAGATTGCAAACGTCGAGCAATTGCTCAGAGATGAAAAGTGCCAGCACTGAAAGCTCTTGCTAGCCAGCACCCTTCCTTGGAAACGCTTTTCTAGGCCTAAGAACACTGGGGCTCTGGGCTTCTCTAGCCACCTAATCTTCTGCTCATCCTCTCGCGCACTCTAAAGAGAGCTCAGGTGAGAAATTGCAAAGGTCGAGCAATTGCTCAGAGATGAAAAGTACCAGCACTGAAAGCTGTTGCTAGCCAGCACCCTTCCTTGGAAGCGCTTTCACAGGCGCAGTAACACTGGGGCTTTGCGCTTCTCTAGACACCAAACGTCACGGTCACTATCTCTCCATCTCGTAGACACGAGCTGAGAAATTGCAAACGTCGAGCAATTGCTCAGAGATGAAAAGTGCCAGCACTGAAAGCTGTTGCTAGCCAGCACCCTTCCTTGGAAGCGCTTTCACAGGCGCAGCAACACTGGGGCTTTGCGCTTCTCTACCCACCAAACGTCACGGTCACTATCTCTCTGTCTCGTAGACACGAGCTGAGAGATTGCAAACGTTGAGCAATTGCTCAGAGATGAAAAGTGCCAGCACTGAAAGCTGTTGCTAGCCAGCACCCTTCCTTGGAAGTGCTTTTGTAGGCCTAAGAACACTGGGGCTCTGGGCTTCTCTAGCCGCCTAATCTTCTGCTCATCCTCTCGCGCAGTCTAAAGAGAGCTCAGGTGAGAAATTGCAAACGTTGAGCAATTGCTCAGAGATGAAAAGTGCCAGCACTGAAAGCTCTTGCTAGCCAGCACCCTTCCTTGGAAGCGCTTTCACAGGCGCAGCAACACTGGGGCTTTGCGCTTCTCTACCCACCAAACGTCACGGTCACTATCTCTCCGTCTCGTAGACACGAGCTGAGAGATTGCAAACGTCGAGCAATTGCTCAGAGATGAAAAGTGCCAGCAATGAAAGCTGTTGCTAGCCAGCACCCTTCCTTGGAAACGCTTTTGTAGGCCTAAGAACACTGGGGCTCTGTGTTTCTCTAGCCACCTAATCTTCTGCTCATCCTCTCACGCAGTCTAAAGAGAGCTCAGGTGAGAAATTGCAAAGGTCGAGCAATTGCTCAGAGATGAAAAGTACCAGCACTGAAAGCTCTTGCTAGCCAGCACCCTTCCTTGGAAGCGCTTTCACAGGCGTAGTAACACTGGGGCTTTGCGCTTCTCTAGACACCAAACGTCACGGTCACTATCTCTCCGTCTCGTAGACACGAGCTGAGAGATTGCAAACGTCGAGCAATTGCTCAGAGATGAAAAGCGCCAGCACTGAAAGCTGTTGCTAGCCAGCACCCTTCCTTGGAAGCGCTTTTGTAGGCCTAAGAACACTGGGGCTCTGGGCTTCTCTAGACACCTAATCTTCTGCTCATCCTCTCACGCAGTCTAAAGAGAGCTCAGGTGAGAAATTGCAAACGTCGAGCAATTGCTCAGAGATGAAAAGTGCCAGCACTGAAAGCTCTTGCTAGCCAGCACCCTTCCTTGGAAGCGCTTTCACAGGCGCAGCAACACTGGGGCTTTGCGCTTCTCTAGCCACCAAATGTCACGGTCACTATCTCTCTGGCTCGTAGACATGAGCTGAGAAATTGCAAACGTCGAGCAATTGCTCAGCGATGAAAAGTGCCAGCACTGAAAGCTGTTGCTAGCCAGCACCCTTCCTTGGAAGCACTCTTGTAGGCTTTAGAACACCGGGGCTCTGGGCTTCTCCAGCCACCTAATCTTCTGCTCATCCTCTCGCGCTCTGTAAAGAAAGCTCAGGTGAGAAATATCAAACGTCGAGCAATTGCTCAGAGATGAAAAGTGCCAGCACTGAAAGCTGTTGCTAGCCAGCACACTTCCTTGGAAGCGCTTTCACAGGCGCAGTAACACTGGGGCTTTGCGCTTCTCTAGCCACCAAATGTCACGGTCACTATCTCTCTGTCTCGTAGACACGAGCTGAGAAATTGCAAACGTCGAGCAATTGCTCAGAGATGAAAAGTGCCAGCACTGAAAGCTGTTGCTAGCCAGCACCCTTCCTTGGAAGCGCTTTTGTAGGCCTAAGAACACAGGGGCTCTGGGCTTCTCTAGCCACCTAAACTTCTGCTCATCCTCTCGCGCACTCTAAAGAGAGCTCAGGTGAGAAATTGCAAACGTCGAGCAATTGCTCAGAGATGAAAAGTGCCAGCACTGAAAGCTCTTCCTAGCCAGCACCCTTCCTTGGAAGCGCTTTCACAGGCGCAGCAACACTGGGGCTTTGCGCTTCTCTAGCCACCAAACGTCATGGTCACTATCTCTCTGGCTTGTAGACACGAGCTGAGAGATTGCAAAGGTCGAGCAATTGCTCAGAGATGAAAAGTGCCAGCACTGAAAGCTGTTGCTAGCCAACACCCTCCCTTGGAAGTGCTTTTGTAGGCCTAAGAACACTGGGGCTCTGGGCTTCTCTAGCCACCTAATCTTCTGCTCATCCTCTCGCGCACTCTAAAGAGAGCTCAGGTGAGAAATTGCAAAGGTCGAGCAATTGCTCAGAGATGAAAAGTGCCAGCACTGAAAGCTGTTGCTAGCCAGCACCCTTCCTTGGAAGCGCTTTTGTAGCCCTAAGAACACTGGGGCTCTGGGCTTCCCTAGCCACCTAATCTTCTGCTCATCCTCTCGCGCACTCTAAAGAGAGCTCAGGTGAGAAATTGCAAACGTCGAGCAATTGCTCAGAGATGAAAAGTGCCAGCACTGAAAGCTGTTGCTAGCCAGCACCCTTCCTTGGAAGCACTCTTGTAGGCTTTAGAACACCGGGGCTCTGGGCTTCTCCAGCCACCTAATCTTCTGCTCATCCTCTCGCGCACTGTAAAGAAAGCTCAGGTGAGAAATATCAAACGTCGAGCAATTGCTCAGAGATGAAAAGTACCAGCACTGAAAGCTGTTGCTAGCCAGCACCCTTCCTTGGAAGCGCTTTCACAGGCGCAGTAACACTGGGGCTTTGCGCTTCTCTAGACACCAAACGTCGCGGTCACTATCTCTCCATCTCGTAGACACGAGCTGAGAAATTGCAAACGTCGAGCAATTGCTCAGAGATGAAAAGTGCCAGCACTGAAAGCTCTTCCTAGCCAGCACCCTTCCTTGGAAGCGCTTTCACAGGCGCAGCAACACTGGGGCTTTGCGCTTCTCTAGCCAACAAATGTCACGGTCACTATCTCTCTGTCTCGTAGACGCGAGCTGAGGGATTGCAAACGTCGAGCAATTGCTCAGAGATGAAAAGTGCCAGCACTGAAAGCTGTTCCTAGCCAGCACCCTTCCTTGGAAGTGCTTTTGTAGGCCTAAGAACAGTGGGGCTCTGGGCTTCTCTAGCCACCTAATCTTCTGCTCATCCTCTCGCGCAGTCTAAAGAGAGCTCAGGTGAGAAATTGCAAACGTTGAGCAATTGCTCAGAGATGAAAAGTGCCAGCACTGAAAGCTGTTGCTAGCCAGCACCCTTCCTTGGAAGCGCTTTCACAGGCGCAGCAACACTGGGGCTTTGCGCTTCTCTACCCACCAAACGTCACGGTCACTATCTCTCCGTCTCGTAGACACGAGCTGAGAAATTGCAAACGTCGAGCAATTGCTCAGAGATGAAAAGTGCCAGCAATGAAAGCTGTTGCTAGCCAGCACCCTTCCTTGGAAACGTTTTTGTAGGCCTAAGAACACTGGGGCTCTGGGCTTCTCTAGCCACCTAATCTTCTGCTCATCCTCTCACGCAGTCTAAAGAGAGCTCAGGTGAGAAATTGCAAAGGTCGAGCAATTGCTCAGAGATGAAAAGTACCAGCACTGAAAGCTCTTGCTAGCCAGCACCCTTCCTTGGAAGCGCTTTCACAGGCGTAGTAACACTGGGGCTTTGCGCTTCTCTAGCCACCAAACGTCACGGTCACTATCTCTCTGTCTCGTAGACACGAGCTGAGAGATTGCAAACGTCGAGCAATTGCTCAGAGATGAAAAGCGCCAGCACTGAAAGCTGTTGCTAGCCAGCACCCTTCCTTGGAAGCGCTTTTGTAGGCCTAAGAACACTGGGGCTCTGGGCTTCTCTAGACACCTAATCTTCTGCTCATCCTCTCACGCAGTCTAAAGAGAGCTCAGGTGAGAAATTGCAAACGTCGAGCAATTGCTCAGAGATGAAAAGTGCCAGCACTGAAAGCTGTTGCTAGCCAGCACCCTTCCTTGGAAGCGCATTCACAGGCGCAGCAACACTGGGGCTTTGCGCTTCTCTAGCCAACAAACGTCACGGTCACTATCTCTCTGTCTCGTAGACACGAGCTGAGAGATTGCAAACATCGAGCAATTGCTCAGAGATGAAAAGTGCCAGCACTGAAAGCTCTTGCTAGCCAGCACCCTTCCTTGGAAGCGCTTTCACAGGCGCAGCAACACTGGGGCTTTGCGCTTCTCTACCCACCAAACGTCACGATCACTATCTCTCCGTCTCGTAGACACGAGCTGAGAGATTGCAAACGTCGAGCAATTGCTCAGAGATGAAAAGTGCCAGCACTGAAAGCTGTTGCTAGCCAGCACCCTTCCTTGGAAGTGCTTTTGTAGGCCTAAGAACACTGGGGCTCTGTGTTTCTCTAGCCACCTAATCTTCTGCTCATCCTCTCGCGAACTCTAAAGAGAGCTCAGGTGAGAAATTGCAAAGGTCGAGCAATTGCTCAGAGATGAAAAGTACCAGCACTGAAAGCTGTTGCTAGCCAGCACCCTTCCTTGGAAGCGCTTTCACAGGCGCAGTAACATTGGGGCTTTGCGCTTCGCTAGACACCAAACGTCACGGTCACTATCTCTCCGTCTCGTAGACACGAGCTGAGAGATTGCAAACGTCGAGCAATTGCTCAGAGATGAAAAGTGCCAGCACTGAAAGCTGTTGCTAGCCAGCACCCTTCCTTGGAAGCGCTTTTGTAGGCCTAAGAACACTGGGGCTCTGGGCTTCTCCAGCCACCTAATCTTCTGCTCATCCTCTCGCGTAGTCTAAAGAGAGCTCAGGTGAGAAATTGCAAAAGTCGAGCAATTGCTCAGCGATGAAAAGTGCCAGCACTGAAAGCTGTTGCTAGCCAGCACCCTTCCTTGGAAGCGCTTTCACAGGCGCAGCAACACTGGGGCTTTGCGCTTCTCTACCCACCAAACGTCACGGTCACTATCTCTCTGTCTCGTAGACACGAGCTGAGAGGTTGCAAACGTCGAGCAATTGCTCAGAGATGAAAAGTGCCAGCACTGAAAGCTCTTGCTAGCCAGCACCCTTCCTTGGAAACGCTTTTGTAGGCCTAAGAACACTGGGGCTCTGTGTTTCTCTAGCCACCTAATCTTCTGCTCATCCTCTCGCGAACTCTAAAGAGAGCTCAGGTGAGAAATTGCAAAGGTCGAGCAATTGCTCAGAGATGAAAAGTACCAGCACTGAAAGCTGTTGCTAGCCAGCACCCTTCCTTGGAAGCGCTTTCACAGGCGCAGTAACACTGGGGCTTTGCGCTTCTCTAGACACCAAACGTCACGGTCACTATCTCTCTGTCTCGTAGACACGAGCTGAGAGATTGCAAACGTCGAGCAATTGCTCAGAGATGAAAAGTGCCAGCACTGAAAGCTCTTGCTAGCCAGCACCCTTCCTTTGAAGCGCTTTTGTAGCCCTAAGAACACTGGGGCTCTGGGCTTCTCCAGCCACCTAATCTTCTGCTCATCTTCTCACGCACTCTAAAGAGAGCTCAGGTGAGAAATTGCAAACGTCGAGCAATTGCTCAGAGATGAAAAGTGCCAGCACTGAAAGCTCTTGCTAGCCAGCACCCTTCCTTGGAAGTGCTTTTGTAGCCCTAAGAACACTGGGGCTCTGGGCTTCTCCAGCCACCTAATCTTCTGCTCATCCTCTCGCGCACTCTAAAGAAAGCTCAGGTGAGAAATATCAAACGTCGAGCAATTGCTCAGAGATGAAAAGTGCCAGCACTGAAAGCTGTTGCTAGCCAGCACCCTTCCTTGGAAGCGCTTTCACAGGCGCACTAATACTGGGGCTTTGCGCTTCTCTACCCACCAAACGTCACGGTCACTATCTCTCTGGCTCGTAGACACGAGCTGAGAAATTGCAAACGTCGAGCAATTGCTCAGAGATGAAAAGTGCCAGCACTGAAAGCTCTTGCTAGCCAGCACCCTTCCTTGGAAGCGCTTTTGTAGGCCTAAGAACACTGGGGCTCTGGGCTTCTCTAGCCGCCTAATCTTCTGCTCATCCTCTCGCGCACTCTAAAGAGAGCTCAGGTGAGAAATTGCAAACGTCGAGCAATTGCTCAGAGATGAAAAGTGCCAGCACTGAAAGCTCTTGCTAGCCAGCACCCTTCCTTGGAAGCGCTTTCACAGGCGCAGCAACACTGGGGCTTTGCGCTTCTCTACACACCAAACGTCACGGTCACTATCTCTCCGTCTCGTAGACACGAGCTGAGAGATTGCAAACGTCGAGCAATTGCTCAGAGATGAAAAGTGCCAGCACTGAAAGCTCTTGCTAGCCAGCACCCTTCCTTGGAAACGCTTTTTTAGGCCTAAGAACACTGGGGCTCTGGGCTTCTCTAGCCACCTAAACTTCTGCTCATCCTCTCATGCAGTCTAAAGAGAGCTCAGGTGAGAAATTGCAAAGGTCGAGCAATTGCTCAGAGATGAAAAGTACCAGCACTGAAAGCTGTTGCTAGCCAGCACCCTTCCTTGGAAGCGCTTTCACAGGCGCAGTAACACTGGGGCTTTGCGCTTCTCTACCCACCAAACGTCACGGTCACTATCTCTCTGTCTCGTAGACACGAGCTGAGAGATTGCAAACGTCGAGCAATTGCTCAGAGATGAAAAGTGCCAGCACTGAAAGCTCTTGCTAGCCAGCACCCTTCCTTGGAAGCGCTTTTGTAGACCTAAGAACACAGGGGCTCTGGGCTTCTCTAGCCACCTAATCTTCTGCTCATCCTCTCGCGCACTCTAAAGAGAGCTCAGGTGAGAAATTGCAAAGGTCGAGCAATTGCTCAGAGATGAAAAGTGCCAGCACTGAAAGCTGTTGCTAGCCAGCACCCTTCCTTGGAAGCGCATTCACAGGCGCAGCAACACTGGGGCTTTGCGCTTCTCTAGCCACCAAATGTCACGGTCACTATCTCTCTGTCTCGTAGACACGAGCTGAGAGATTGCAAACATCGAGCAATTGCTCAGAGATGAAAAGTGCCAGCACTGAAAGCTCTTGCTAGCCAGCACCCTTCCTTGGAAGCGCTTTCAGAGGCGCAGTAATACTGGGGCTTTGCGCTTCTCTACCCACCAAACGTCACGATCACTATCTCTCCGTCTCGTAGACACGAGCTGAGGATTGCAAACGTCGAGCAATTGCTCAGAGATGAAAAGTGCCAGCACTGAAAGCTGTTGCTAGCCAGCACCCTTCCTTGGAAACGCTTTTGTAGGCCTAAGAACACTGGGGCTCTGTGTTTCTCTAGCCACCTAATCTTCTGCTCATCCTCTCGCGCACTCTAAAGAGAGCTCAGGTGAGAAATTGCAAAGGTCGAGCAATTGCTCAGAGATGAAAAGTACCAGCACTGAAAGCTGTTGCTAGCCAGCACCCTTCCTTGGAAGCGCTTTCACAGGCGCAGCAACACTGGGGCTTTGCGCTTCTCTACCCACCAAACGTCACGGTCACTATCTCTCCGTCTCGTAGACACGAGCTGAGAAATTGCAAACGTCGAGCAATTGCTCAGAGATGAAAAGTGCCAGCACTGAAAGCTCTTGCTAGCCAGCACCCTTCCTTGGAAACGCTTTTGTAGGCCTAAGAACACTGGGGCTCTGTGTTTCTCTAGCCACCTAATCTTCTGCTCATCCTCTCATGCAGTCTAAAGAGAGCTCAGGTGAGAAATTGCAAAGGTCGAGCAATTGCTCAGAGATGAAAAGTACCAGCACTGAAAGCTGTTGCTAGCCAGCACCCTTCCTTGGAAGCGCTTTCACAGGCGCAGTAACACTGGGGCTTTGCGCTTCTCTACCCACCAAATGTCACGGTCACTATCTCTCTGTCTCGTAGACACGAGCTGAGAGATTGCAAACGTCGAGCAATTGCTCAGAGATGAAAAGTGCCAGCACTGAAAGCTCTTGCTAGCCAGCACCCTTCCTTGGAAGCGCTTTCACAGGCGCAGCAACACTGGGGCTTTGCGCTTCTCTACCCACCAAACGTCACGATCACTATCTCTCCGTCTCGTAGACACGAGCTGAGAGATTGCAAACGTCGAGCAATTGCTCAGAGATGAAAAGTGCCAGCACTGAAAGCTGTTGCTAGCCAGCACCCTTCCTTGGAAACGCTTTTGTAGGCCTAAGAACACTGGGGCTCTGTGTTTCTCTAGCCACCTAATCTTCTGCTCATCCTCTCGCGCACTCTAAAGAGAGCTCAGGTGAGAAATTGCAAAGGTCGAGCAATTGCTCAGAGATGAAAAGTACCAGCACTGAAAGCTGTTGCTAGCCAGCACCCTTCCTTGGAAGCGCTTTCACAGGCGCAGTAACATTGGGGCTTTGCGCTTCGCTAGACACCAAACGTCACGGTCACTATCTCTCCGTCTCGTAGACACGAGCTGAGAGATTGCAAACGTCGAGCAATTGCTCAGAGATGAAAAGTGCCAGCACTGAAAGCTGTTGCTAGCCAGCACCCTTCCTTGGAAGCGCTTTTGTAGGTCTAAGAACACTGGGGCTTTGTGCTTCTCTAGACACCAAACGTCACGGTCACTATCTCTCCGTCTCGTAGACACGAGCTGAGAGATTGCAAACGTCGAGCAATTGCTCAGAGATGAAAAGTGCCAGCACTGAAAGCTCTTGCTAGCCAGCACCCTTCCTTGGAAACGCTTTTCTAGGCCTAAGAACACTGGGGCTCTGGGCTTCTCTAGCCACCTAATCTTCTGCTCATCCTCTCGCGCACTCTAAAGAGAGCTCAGGTGAGAAATTGCAAAGGTCGAGCAATTGCTCAGAGATGAAAAGTACCAGCACTGAAAGCTGTTGCTAGCCAGCACCCTTCCTTGGAAGCGCTTTCACAGGCGCAGTAACACTGGGGCTTTGCGCTTCTCTAGACACCAAACGTCACGGTCACTATCTCTCCATCTCGTAGACACGAGCTGAGACATTGCAAACGTCGAGCAATTGCTCAGAGATGAAAAGTGCCAGCACTGAAAGCTGTTGCTAGCCAGCACCCTTCCTTGGAAGCGCTTTCACAGGCGCAGCAACACTGGGGCTTTGCGCTTCTCTACCCACCAAACGTCACGGTCACTATCTCTCTGTCTCGTAGACACGAGCTGAGAGATTGCAAACGTTGAGCAATTGCTCAGAGATGAAAAGTGCCAGCACTGAAAGCTGTTGCTAGCCAGCACCCTTCCTTGGAAGTGCTTTTGTAGGCCTAAGAACACTGGGGCTCTGGGCTTCTCTAGCCGCCTAATCTTCTGCTCATCCTCTCGCGCAGTCTAAAGAGAGCTCAGGTGAGAAATTGCAAACGTTGAGCAATTGCTCAGAGATGAAAAGTGCCAGCAGTGAAAGCTGTTGCTAGCCAGCACCCTTCCTTGGAAGCGCTTTCACAGGCGCAGCAACACTGGGGCTTTGCGCTTCTCTACCCACCAAACGTCACGGTCACTATCTCTCCGTCTCGTAGACACGAGCTGAGAGATTGCAAACGTCGAGCAATTGCTCAGAGATGAAAAGTGCCAGCAATGAAAGCTGTTGCTAGCCAGCACCCTTCCTTGGAAACGCTTTTGTAGGCCTAAGAACACTGGGGCTCTGTGTTTCTCTAGCCACCTAATCTTCTGCTCATCCTCTCACGCAGTCTAAAGAGAGCTCAGGTGAGAAATTGCAAAGGTCGAGCAATTGCTCAGAGATGAAAAGTACCAGCACTGAAAGCTCTTGCTAGCCAGCACCCTTCCTTGGAAGCGCTTTCACAGGCGTAGTAACACTGGGGCTTTGCGCTTCTCTAGACACCAAACGTCACGGTCACTATCTCTCCGTCTCGTAGACACGAGCTGAGAGATTGCAAACGTCGAGCAATTGCTCAGAGATGAAAAGCGCCAGCACTGAAAGCTGTTGCTAGCCAGCACCCTTCCTTGGAAGCGCTTTTGTAGGCCTAAGAACACTGGGGCTCTGGGCTTCTCTAGACACCTAATCTTCTGCTCATCCTCTCACGCAGTCTAAAGAGAGCTCAGGTGAGAAATTGCAAACGTCGAGCAATTGCTCAGAGATGAAAAGTGCCAGCACTGAAAGCTCTTGCTAGCCAGCACCCTTCCTTGGAAGCGCTTTCACAGGCGCAGCAACACTGGGGCTTTGCGCTTCTCTAGCCACCAAATGTCACGGTCACTATCTCTCTGGCTCGTAGACATGAGCTGAGAAATTGCAAACGTCGAGCAATTGCTCAGCGATGAAAAGTGCCAGCACTGAAAGCTGTTGCTAGCCAGCACCCTTCCTTGGAAGCACTCTTGTAGGCTTTAGAACACCGGGGCTCTGGGCTTCTCCAGCCACCTAATCTTCTGCTCATCCTCTCGCGCTCTGTAAAGAAAGCTCAGGTGAGAAATATCAAACGTCGAGCAATTGCTCAGAGATGAAAAGTGCCAGCACTGAAAGCTGTTGCTAGCCAGCACCCTTCCTTGGAAGCGCTTTCACAGGCGCAGTAACACTGGGGCTTTGCGCTTCTCTAGCCACCAAACGTCACGGTCACTATCTCTCTGTCTCGTAGACACGAGCTGAGAGATTGCAAACGTCGAGCAATTGCTCAGAGATGAAAAGTGCCAGCACTGAAAGCTCTTGCTAGCCAGCACCCTTCCTTGGAAGCGCTTTTGTAGACCTAAGAACACAGGGGCTCTGGGCTTCTCTAGCCACCTAATCTTCTGCTCATCCTCTCGCGCACTCTAAAGAGAGCTCAGGTGAGAAATTGCAAAGGTCGAGCAATTGCTCAGAGATGAAAAGTGCCAGCACTGAAAGCTGTTGCTAGCCAGCACCCTTCCTTGGAAGCGCATTCACAGGCGCAGCAACACTGGGGCTTTGCGCTTCTCTAGCCACCAAATGTCACGGTCACTATCTCTCTGTCTCGTAGACACGAGCTGAGAGATTGCAAACATCGAGCAATTGCTCAGAGATGAAAAGTGCCAGCACTGAAAGCTCTTGCTAGCCAGCACCCTTCCTTGGAAGCGCTTTCAGAGGCGCAGTAATACTGGGGCTTTGCGCTTCTCTACCCACCAAACGTCACGATCACTATCTCTCCGTCTCGTAGACACGAGCTGAGGATTGCAAACGTCGAGCAATTGCTCAGAGATGAAAAGTGCCAGCACTGAAAGCTGTTGCTAGCCAGCACCCTTCCTTGGAAACGCTTTTGTAGGCCTAAGAACACTGGGGCTCTGTGTTTCTCTAGCCACCTAATCTTCTGCTCATCCTCTCGCGCACTCTAAAGAGAGCTCAGGTGAGAAATTGCAAAGGTCGAGCAATTGCTCAGAGATGAAAAGTACCAGCACTGAAAGCTGTTGCTAGCCAGCACCCTTCCTTGGAAGCGCTTTCACAGGCGCAGCAACACTGGGGCTTTGCGCTTCTCTACCCACCAAACGTCACGGTCACTATCTCTCCGTCTCGTAGACACGAGCTGAGAAATTGCAAACGTCGAGCAATTGCTCAGAGATGAAAAGTGCCAGCACTGAAAGCTCTTGCTAGCCAGCACCCTTCCTTGGAAACGCTTTTTTAGGCCTAAGAACACTGGGGCTCTGTGTTTCTCTAGCCACCTAATCTTCTGCTCATCCTCTCATGCAGTCTAAAGAGAGCTCAGGTGAGAAATTGCAAAGGTCGAGCAATTGCTCAGAGATGAAAAGTACCAGCACTGAAAGCTGTTGCTAGCCAGCACCCTTCCTTGGAAGCGCTTTCACAGGCGCAGTAACACTGGGGCTTTGCGCTTCTCTACCCACCAAATGTCACGGTCACTATCTCTCTGTCTCGTAGACACGAGCTGAGAGATTGCAAACGTCGAGCAATTGCTCAGAGATGAAAAGTGCCAGCACTGAAAGCTCTTGCTAGCCAGCACCCTTCCTTGGAAGCGCTTTCACAGGCGCAGCAACACTGGGGCTTTGCGCTTCTCTACCCACCAAACGTCACGATCACTATCTCTCCGTCTCGTAGACACGAGCTGAGAGATTGCAAACGTCGAGCAATTGCTCAGAGATGAAAAGTGCCAGCACTGAAAGCTGTTGCTAGCCAGCACCCTTCCTTGGAAACGCTTTTGTAGGCCTAAGAACACTGGGGCTCTGTGTTTCTCTAGCCACCTAATCTTCTGCTCATCCTCTCGCGCACTCTAAAGAGAGCTCAGGTGAGAAATTGCAAAGGTCGAGCAATTGCTCAGAGATGAAAAGTACCAGCACTGAAAGCTGTTGCTAGCCAGCACCCTTCCTTGGAAGCGCTTTCACAGGCGCAGTAACATTGGGGCTTTGCGCTTCGCTAGACACCAAACGTCACGGTCACTATCTCTCCGTCTCGTAGACACGAGCTGAGAGATTGCAAACGTCGAGCAATTGCTCAGAGATGAAAAGTGCCAGCACTGAAAGCTGTTGCTAGCCAGCACCCTTCCTTGGAAGCGCTTTTGTAGGTCTAAGAACACTGGGGCTTTGTGCTTCTCTAGACACCAAACGTCACGGTCACTATCTCTCCGTCTCGTAGACACGAGCTGAGAGATTGCAAACGTCGAGCAATTGCTCAGAGATGAAAAGTGCCAGCACTGAAAGCTCTTGCTAGCCAGCACCCTTCCTTGGAAACGCTTTTCTAGGCCTAAGAACACTGGGGCTCTGGGCTTCTCTAGCCACCTAATCTTCTGCTCATCCTCTCGCGCACTCTAAAGAGAGCTCAGGTGAGAAATTGCAAAGGTCGAGCAATTGCTCAGAGATGAAAAGTACCAGCACTGAAAGCTGTTGCTAGCCAGCACCCTTCCTTGGAAGCGCTTTCACAGGCGCAGTAACACTGGGGCTTTGCGCTTCTCTAGACACCAAACGTCACGGTCACTATCTCTCCATCTCGTAGACACGAGCTGAGAAATTGCAAACGTCGAGCAATTGCTCAGAGATGAAAAGTGCCAGCACTGAAAGCTGTTGCTAGCCAGCACCCTTCCTTGGAAGCGCTTTCACAGGCGCAGCAACACTGGGGCTTTGCGCTTCTCTACCCACCAAACGTCACGGTCACTATCTCTCTGTCTCGTAGACACGAGCTGAGAGATTGCAAACGTTGAGCAATTGCTCAGAGATGAAAAGTGCCAGCACTGAAAGCTGTTGCTAGCCAGCACCCTTCCTTGGAAGTGCTTTTGTAGGCCTAAGAACACTGGGGCTCTGGGCTTCTCTAGCCGCCTAATCTTCTGCTCATCCTCTCGCGCAGTCTAAAGAGAGCTCAGGTGAGAAATTGCAAACGTTGAGCAATTGCTCAGAGATGAAAAGTGCCAGCAGTGAAAGCTGTTGCTAGCCAGCACCCTTCCTTGGAAGCGCTTTCACAGGCGCAGCAACACTGGGGCTTTGCGCTTCTCTACCCACCAAACGTCACGGTCACTATCTCTCCGTCTCGTAGACACGAGCTGAGAGATTGCAAACGTCGAGCAATTGCTCAGAGATGAAAAGTGCCAGCAATGAAAGCTGTTGCTAGCCAGCACCCTTCCTTGGAAACGCTTTTGTAGGCCTAAGAACACTGGGGCTCTGTGTTTCTCTAGCCACCTAATCTTCTGCTCATCCTCTCACGCAGTCTAAAGAGAGCTCAGGTGAGAAATTGCAAAGGTCGAGCAATTGCTCAGAGATGAAAAGTACCAGCACTGAAAGCTCTT
Organism: Sarcoramphus papa; assembly: GCA_037962945.1. NCBI lineage: Eukaryota > Metazoa > Chordata > Aves > Accipitriformes > Cathartidae > Sarcoramphus > Sarcoramphus papa. The sequence goes on from CM075588.1 coordinate 19,971,017, forward strand.
GCTAGCCAGCACCCTTCCTTGGAAGCGCTTTCACAGGCGTAGTAACACTGGGGCTTTGCGCTTCTCTAGACACCAAACGTCACGGTCACTATCTCTCCGTCTCGTAGACACGAGCTGAGAGATTGCAAACGTCGAGCAATTGCTCAGAGATGAAAAGCGCCAGCACTGAAAGCTGTTGCTAGCCAGCACCCTTCCTTGGAAGCGCTTTTGTAGGCCTAAGAACACTGGGGCTCTGGGCTTCTCTAGACACCTAATCTTCTGCTCATCCTCTCACGCAGTCTAAAGAGAGCTCAGGTGAGAAATTGCAAACGTCGAGCAATTGCTCAGAGATGAAAAGTGCCAGCACTGAAAGCTCTTGCTAGCCAGCACCCTTCCTTGGAAGCGCTTTCACAGGCGCAGCAACACTGGGGCTTTGCGCTTCTCTAGCCACCAAATGTCACGGTCACTATCTCTCTGGCTCGTAGACATGAGCTGAGAAATTGCAAACGTCGAGCAATTGCTCAGCGATGAAAAGTGCCAGCACTGAAAGCTGTTGCTAGCCAGCACCCTTCCTTGGAAGCACTCTTGTAGGCTTTAGAACACCGGGGCTCTGGGCTTCTCCAGCCACCTAATCTTCTGCTCATCCTCTCGCGCTCTGTAAAGAAAGCTCAGGTGAGAAATATCAAACGTCGAGCAATTGCTCAGAGATGAAAAGTGCCAGCACTGAAAGCTGTTGCTAGCCAGCACACTTCCTTGGAAGCGCTTTCACAGGCGCAGTAACACTGGGGCTTTGCGCTTCTCTAGCCACCAAATGTCACGGTCACTATCTCTCTGTCTCGTAGACACGAGCTGAGAAATTGCAAACGTCGAGCAATTGCTCAGAGATGAAAAGTGCCAGCACTGAAAGCTGTTGCTAGCCAGCACCCTTCCTTGGAAGCGCTTTTGTAGGCCTAAGAACACAGGGGCTCTGGGCTTCTCTAGCCACCTAAACTTCTGCTCATCCTCTCGCGCACTCTAAAGAGAGCTCAGGTGAGAAATTGCAAACGTCGAGCAATTGCTCAGAGATGAAAAGTGCCAGCACTGAAAGCTCTTCCTAGCCAGCACCCTTCCTTGGAAGCGCTTTCACAGGCGCAGCAACACTGGGGCTTTGCGCTTCTCTAGCCACCAAACGTCATGGTCACTATCTCTCTGGCTTGTAGACACGAGCTGAGAGATTGCAAAGGTCGAGCAATTGCTCAGAGATGAAAAGTGCCAGCACTGAAAGCTGTTGCTAGCCAACACCCTCCCTTGGAAGTGCTTTTGTAGGCCTAAGAACACTGGTGCTCTGGGCTTCTCTAGCCACCTAATCTTCTGCTCATCCTCTCGCGCACTCTAAAGAGAGCTCAGGTGAGAAATTGCAAAGGTCGAGCAATTGCTCAGAGATGAAAAGTGCCAGCACTGAAAGCTGTTGCTAGCCAGCACCCTTCCTTGGAAGCGCTTTTGTAGCCCTAAGAACACTGGGGCTCTGGGCTTCCCTAGCCACCTAATCTTCTGCTCATCCTCTCGCGCACTCTAAAGAGAGCTCAGGTGAGAAATTGCAAACGTCGAGCAATTGCTCAGAGATGAAAAGTGCCAGCACTGAAAGCTGTTGCTAGCCAGCACCCTTCCTTGGAAGCACTCTTGTAGGCTTTAGAACACCGGGGCTCTGGGCTTCTCCAGCCACCTAATCTTCTGCTCATCCTCTCGCGCACTGTAAAGAAAGCTCAGGTGAGAAATATCAAACGTCGAGCAATTGCTCAGAGATGAAAAGTACCAGCACTGAAAGCTGTTGCTAGCCAGCACCCTTCCTTGGAAGCGCTTTCACAGGCGCAGTAACACTGGGGCTTTGCGCTTCTCTAGACACCAAACGTCGCGGTCACTATCTCTCCATCTCGTAGACACGAGCTGAGAAATTGCAAACGTCGAGCAATTGCTCAGAGATGAAAAGTGCCAGCACTGAAAGCTGTTGCTAGCCAGCACCCTTCCTTGGAAGCGCTTTCACAGGCGCAGCAACACTGGGGCTTTGCGCTTCTCTAGCCAACAAATGTCACGGTCACTATCTCTCTGTCTCGTAGACGCGAGCTGAGGGATTGCAAACGTCGAGCAATTGCTCAGAGATGAAAAGTGCCAGCACTGAAAGCTGTTCCTAGCCAGCACCCTTCCTTGGAAGTGCTTTTGTAGGCCTAAGAACAGTGGGGCTCTGGGCTTCTCTAGCCACCTAATCTTCTGCTCATCCTCTCGCGCAGTCTAAAGAGAGCTCAGGTGAGAAATTGCAAACGTTGAGCAATTGCTCAGAGATGAAAAGTGCCAGCACTGAAAGCTGTTGCTAGCCAGCACCCTTCCTTGGAAGCGCTTTCACAGGCGCAGCAACACTGGGGCTTTGCGCTTCTCTACCCACCAAACGTCACGGTCACTATCTCTCCGTCTCGTAGACACGAGCTGAGAAATTGCAAACGTCGAGCAATTGCTCAGAGATGAAAAGTGCCAGCAATGAAAGCTGTTGCTAGCCAGCACCCTTCCTTGGAAACGTTTTTGTAGGCCTAAGAACACTGGGGCTCTGTGTTTCTCTAGCCACCTAATCTTCTGCTCATCCTCTCACGCAGTCTAAAGAGAGCTCAGGTGAGAAATTGCAAAGGTCGAGCAATTGCTCAGAGATGAAAAGTACCAGCACTGAAAGCTCTTGCTAGCCAGCACCCTTCCTTGGAAGCGCTTTCACAGGCGTAGTAACACTGGGGCTTTGCGCTTCTCTAGCCACCAAACGTCACGGTCACTATCTCTCCGTCTCGTAGACACGAGCTGAGAGATTGCAAACGTCGAGCAATTGCTCAGAGATGAAAAGCGCCAGCACTGAAAGCTGTTGCTAGCCAGCACCCTTCCTTGGAAGCGCTTTTGTAGGCCTAAGAACACTGGGGCTCTGGGCTTCTCTAGACACCTAATCTTCTGCTCATCCTCTCACGCAGTCTAAAGAGAGCTCAGGTGAGAAATTGCAAACGTCGAGCAATTGCTCAGAGATGAAAAGTGCCAGCACTGAAAGCTGTTGCTAGCCAGCACCCTTCCTTGGAAGCGCTTTCACAGGCGCAGCAACACTGGGGCTTTGCGCTTCTCTAGCCACCAAATGTCACGGTCACTATCTCTCTGGCTCGTAGACATGAGCTGAGAAATTGCAAACGTCGAGCAATTGCTCAGAGATGAAAAGTGCCAGCACTGAAAGCTCTTGCTAGCCAGCACCCTTCCTTGGAAACGCTCTTGTAGGCCTTAGAACACTGGGGCTCTGTGTTTCTCTAGCCACCTAATCTTCTGCTCATCCTCTCGCGCACTCTAAAGAGAGCTCAGGTGAGAAATTCCAAACGTCGAGCAATTGCTCAGCGATGAAAAGTGCCAGCACTGAAAGCTGTTGCTAGCCAGCACCCTTCCTTGGAAGCGCATTCACAGGCGCAGCAACACTGGGGCTTTGCGCTTCTCTAGCCAACAAACGTCACGGTCACTATCTCTCTGTCTCGTAGACACGAGCTGAGAGATTGCAAACATCGAGCAATTGCTCAGAGATGAAAAGTGCCAGCACTGAAAGCTCTTGCTAGCCAGCACCCTTCCTTGGAAGCGCTTTCACAGGCGCAGCAACACTGGGGCTTTGCGCTTCTCTACCCACCAAACGTCACGATCACTATCTCTCCGTCTCGTAGACACGAGCTGAGAGATTGCAAACGTCGAGCAATTGCTCAGAGATGAAAAGTGCCAGCACTGAAAGCTGTTGCTAGCCAGCACCCTTCCTTGGAAGTGCTTTTGTAGGCCTAAGAACACTGGGGCTCTGTGTTTCTCTAGCCACCTAATCTTCTGCTCATCCTCTCGCGAACTCTAAAGAGAGCTCAGGTGAGAAATTGCAAAGGTCGAGCAATTGCTCAGAGATGAAAAGTACCAGCACTGAAAGCTGTTGCTAGCCAGCACCCTTCCTTGGAAGCGCTTTCACAGGCGCAGTAACATTGGGGCTTTGCGCTTCGCTAGACACCAAACGTCACGGTCACTATCTCTCCGTCTCGTAGACACGAGCTGAGAGATTGCAAACGTCGAGCAATTGCTCAGAGATGAAAAGTGCCAGCACTGAAAGCTGTTGCTAGCCAGCACCCTTCCTTGGAAGCGCTTTTGTAGGCCTAAGAACACTGGGGCTCTGGGCTTCTCCAGCCACCTAATCTTCTGCTCATCCTCTCGCGTAGTCTAAAGAGAGCTCAGGTGAGAAATTGCAAAAGTCGAGCAATTGCTCAGCGATGAAAAGTGCCAGCACTGAAAGCTGTTGCTAGCCAGCACCCTTCCTTGGAAGCGCTTTCACAGGCGCAGCAACACTGGGGCTTTGCGCTTCTCTACCCACCAAACGTCACGGTCACTATCTCTCTGTCTCGTAGACACGAGCTGAGAGGTTGCAAACGTCGAGCAATTGCTCAGAGATGAAAAGTGCCAGCACTGAAAGCTCTTGCTAGCCAGCACCCTTCCTTGGAAACGCTTTTGTAGGCCTAAGAACACTGGGGCTCTGTGTTTCTCTAGCCACCTAATCTTCTGCTCATCCTCTCGCGAACTCTAAAGAGAGCTCAGGTGAGAAATTGCAAAGGTCGAGCAATTGCTCAGAGATGAAAAGTACCAGCACTGAAAGCTGTTGCTAGCCAGCACCCTTCCTTGGAAGCGCTTTCACAGGCGCAGTAACACTGGGGCTTTGCGCTTCTCTAGACACCAAACGTCACGGTCACTATCTCTCTGTCTCGTAGACACGAGCTGAGAGATTGCAAACGTCGAGCAATTGCTCAGAGATGAAAAGTGCCAGCACTGAAAGCTCTTGCTAGCCAGCACCCTTCCTTTGAAGCGCTTTTGTAGCCCTAAGAACACTGGGGCTCTGGGCTTCTCCAGCCACCTAATCTTCTGCTCATCTTCTCACGCACTCTAAAGAGAGCTCAGGTGAGAAATTGCAAACGTCGAGCAATTGCTCAGAGATGAAAAGTGCCAGCACTGAAAGCTCTTGCTAGCCAGCACCCTTCCTTGGAAGTGCTTTTGTAGCCCTAAGAACACTGGGGCTCTGGGCTTCTCCAGCCACCTAATCTTCTGCTCATCCTCTCGCGCACTCTAAAGAAAGCTCAGGTGAGAAATATCAAACGTCGAGCAATTGCTCAGAGATGAAAAGTGCCAGCACTGAAAGCTGTTGCTAGCCAGCACCCTTCCTTGGAAGCGCTTTCACAGGCGCACTAATACTGGGGCTTTGCGCTTCTCTACCCACCAAACGTCACGGTCACTATCTCTCTGGCTCGTAGACACGAGCTGAGAAATTGCAAACGTCGAGCAATTGCTCAGAGATGAAAAGTGCCAGCACTGAAAGCTCTTGCTAGCCAGCACCCTTCCTTGGAAGCGCTTTTGTAGGCCTAAGAACACTGGGGCTCTGGGCTTCTCTAGCCGCCTAATCTTCTGCTCATCCTCTCGCGCACTCTAAAGAGAGCTCAGGTGAGAAATTGCAAACGTCGAGCAATTGCTCAGAGATGAAAAGTGCCAGCACTGAAAGCTCTTGCTAGCCAGCACCCTTCCTTGGAAGCGCTTTCACAGGCGCAGCAACACTGGGGCTTTGCGCTTCTCTACACACCAAACGTCACGGTCACTATCTCTCCGTCTCGTAGACACGAGCTGAGAGATTGCAAACGTCGAGCAATTGCTCAGAGATGAAAAGTGCCAGCACTGAAAGCTCTTGCTAGCCAGCACCCTTCCTTGGAAACGCTTTTTTAGGCCTAAGAACACTGGGGCTCTGGGCTTCTCTAGCCACCTAAACTTCTGCTCATCCTCTCATGCAGTCTAAAGAGAGCTCAGGTGAGAAATTGCAAAGGTCGAGCAATTGCTCAGAGATGAAAAGTACCAGCACTGAAAGCTGTTGCTAGCCAGCACCCTTCCTTGGAAGCGCTTTCACAGGCGCAGTAACACTGGGGCTTTGCGCTTCTCTACCCACCAAACGTCACGGTCACTATCTCTCTGTCTCGTAGACACGAGCTGAGAGATTGCAAACGTCGAGCAATTGCTCAGAGATGAAAAGTGCCAGCACTGAAAGCTCTTGCTAGCCAGCACCCTTCCTTGGAAGCGCTTTTGTAGACCTAAGAACACAGGGGCTCTGGGCTTCTCTAGCCACCTAATCTTCTGCTCATCCTCTCGCGCACTCTAAAGAGAGCTCAGGTGAGAAATTGCAAAGGTCGAGCAATTGCTCAGAGATGAAAAGTGCCAGCACTGAAAGCTGTTGCTAGCCAGCACCCTTCCTTGGAAGCGCATTCACAGGCGCAGCAACACTGGGGCTTTGCGCTTCTCTAGCCACCAAATGTCACGGTCACTATCTCTCTGTCTCGTAGACACGAGCTGAGAGATTGCAAACATCGAGCAATTGCTCAGAGATGAAAAGTGCCAGCACTGAAAGCTCTTGCTAGCCAGCACCCTTCCTTGGAAGCGCTTTCAGAGGCGCAGTAATACTGGGGCTTTGCGCTTCTCTACCCACCAAACGTCACGATCACTATCTCTCCGTCTCGTAGACACGAGCTGAGGATTGCAAACGTCGAGCAATTGCTCAGAGATGAAAAGTGCCAGCACTGAAAGCTGTTGCTAGCCAGCACCCTTCCTTGGAAACGCTTTTGTAGCCCTAAGAACACTGGGGCTCTGGGCTTCTCTAGCCACCTAATCTTCTGCTCATCCTCTCGCGCACTCTAAAGAGAGCTCAGGTGAGAAATTGCAAAGGTCGAGCAATTGCTCAGAGATGAAAAGTACCAGCACTGAAAGCTGTTGCTAGCCAGCACCCTTCCTTGGAAGCGCTTTCACAGGCGCAGCAACACTGGGGCTTTGCGCTTCTCTACCCACCAAACGTCACGGTCACTATCTCTCCGTCTCGTAGACACGAGCTGAGAAATTGCAAACGTCGAGCAATTGCTCAGAGATGAAAAGTGCCAGCACTGAAAGCTCTTGCTAGCCAGCACCCTTCCTTGGAAACGCTTTTTTAGGCCTAAGAACACTGGGGCTCTGTGTTTCTCTAGCCACCTAATCTTCTGCTCATCCTCTCATGCAGTCTAAAGAGAGCTCAGGTGAGAAATTGCAAAGGTCGAGCAATTGCTCAGAGATGAAAAGTACCAGCACTGAAAGCTGTTGCTAGCCAGCACCCTTCCTTGGAAGCGCTTTCACAGGCGCAGTAACACTGGGGCTTTGCGCTTCTCTACCCACCAAATGTCACGGTCACTATCTCTCTGTCTCGTAGACACGAGCTGAGAGATTGCAAACGTCGAGCAATTGCTCAGAGATGAAAAGTGCCAGCACTGAAAGCTCTTGCTAGCCAGCACCCTTCCTTGGAAGCGCTTTCACAGGCGCAGCAACACTGGGGCTTTGCGCTTCTCTACCCACCAAACGTCACGATCACTATCTCTCCGTCTCGTAGACACGAGCTGAGAGATTGCAAACGTCGAGCAATTGCTCAGAGATGAAAAGTGCCAGCACTGAAAGCTGTTGCTAGCCAGCACCCTTCCTTGGAAACGCTTTTGTAGGCCTAAGAACACTGGGGCTCTGTGTTTCTCTAGCCACCTAATCTTCTGCTCATCCTCTCGCGCACTCTAAAGAGAGCTCAGGTGAGAAATTGCAAAGGTCGAGCAATTGCTCAGAGATGAAAAGTACCAGCACTGAAAGCTGTTGCTAGCCAGCACCCTTCCTTGGAAGCGCTTTCACAGGCGCAGTAACATTGGGGCTTTGCGCTTCGCTAGACACCAAACGTCACGGTCACTATCTCTCCGTCTCGTAGACACGAGCTGAGAGATTGCAAACGTCGAGCAATTGCTCAGAGATGAAAAGTGCCAGCACTGAAAGCTCTTGCTAGCCAGCACCCTTCCTTGGAAACGCTTTTGTAGGCCTAAGAACACTGGGGCTCTGTGTTTCTCTAGCCACCTAACCTTCTGCTCATCCTCTCACGCAGTCTTAAGAGAGCTCAGGTGAGAAATTGCAAAGGTCGAGCAATTGCTCAGAGTTGAAAAGTGCCAGCACTGAAAGCTGTTGCTAGCCAGCACCCTTCCTTGGAAGCGCTTTCACAGGCGCAGTAACACTGGGGCTTTGCGCTTCGCTAGCCACCAAACGTCACGGTCACTATCTCTCCGTCTCGTAGACACGAGCTGAGAGATTGCAAACGTCGAGCAATTGCTCAGAGATGAAAAGTGCCAGCACTGAAAGCTGTTGCTAGCCAGCACCCTTCCTTGGAAGCGCTTTTGTAGGCCTAAGAACACTGGGGCTCTGGGCTTCTCTAGCCACCTAATCATCTGCTCATCCTCTCGCGCACTCTAAAGAGAGCTCAGGTGAGAAATTGCAAAGGTCGAGCAATTGCTCAGAGATGAAAAGTGCCAGCACTGAAAGCTCTTGCTAGCCAGCACCCTTCCTTGGAAGCGCTTTTGTAGGCCTAAGAACACTGGGGCTCTGGGCTTCTCTAGCCGCCTAATCTTCTGCTCATCCTCTCGCGTAGTCTAAAGAGAGCTCAGGTGAGAAATTGCAAACGTCGAGCAATTGCTCAGAGATGAAAAGTGCCAGCACTGAAAGCTGTTGCTAGCCAGCACCCTTCCTTGGAAGCGCTTTCACAGGCGCAGCAACACTGGGGCTTTGCGCTTCTCTAGCCACCAAACGTCACGGTCACTATCTCTCCGTCTCGTAGACACGAGCTGAGAGATTGCAAACGTCGAGCAATTGCTCAGAGATGAAAAGTGCCAGCACTGAAAGCTGTTGCTAGCCAGCACCCTTCCTTGGAAACGCTTTTGTAGGCCTAAGAACAGTGGGGCTCTGGGCTTCTCTAGCCACCTAATCTTCTGCTCATCCTCTCATGCAGTCTAAAGAGAGCTCAGGTGAGAAATTGCAAACGTCGAGCAATTGCTCAGAGATGAAAAGTACCAGCACTGAAAGCTCTTGCTAGCCAGCACCCTTCCTTGGAAGCGCTTTCACAGGCGCAGTAACACTGGGGCTTTGCGCTTCTCTAGACACCAAACGTCACGGTCACTATCTCTCTGTCTCGTAGACACGAGCTGAGAGATTGCAAACGTCGAGCAATTGCTCAGAGATGAAAAGTGCCAGCACTGAAAGCTCTTGCTAGCCAGCACCCTTCCTTGGAAGCGCTTTCACAGGCGCAGCAACACTGGGGCTTTGCGCTTCTCTACCCACCAAACGTCACGATCACTATCTCTCCGTCTCTTAGACACGAGCTGAGAGATTGCAAACGTCGAGCAATTGCTCAGAGATGAAAAGTGCCAGCACTGAAAGCTGTTGCTAGCCAGCACCCTTCCTTGGAAACGCTTTTGTAGGCCTAAGAACACTGGGGCTCTGTGTTTCTCTAGCCACCTAATCTTCTGCTCATCCTCTCACGCAGTCTAAAGAGAGCTCAGGTGAGAAATTGCAAAGGTCGAGCAATTGCTCAGAGATGAAAAGTACCAGCACTGAAAGCTCTTGCTAGCCAGCACCCTTCCTTGGAAGCGCTTTCACAGGCACAGTAACACTGGGGCTTTGCGCTTCGCTAGACACCAAACGTCACGGTCACTATCTCTCTGTCTCGTAGACACGAGCTGAGAGATTGCAAACGTCGAGCAATTGCTCAGAGATGAAAAGTGCCAGCACTGAAAGCTCTTGCTAGCCAGCACCCTTCCTTGGAAACGCTTTTGTAGGCCTAAGAACACTGGGGCTCTGTGTTTCTCTAGCCACCTAATCTTCTGCTCATCCTCTCGCGCACTCTAAAGAGAGCTCAGGTGAGAAATTGCAAACGTCGAGCAATTGCTCAGAGATGAAAAGTGCCAGCACTGAAAGCTCTTGCTAGCCAGCACCCTTCCTTGGAAGCGCTTTCACAGGCGCAGCAACACTGGGGCTTTGCGCTTCTCTAGCCACCAAACGTCACGGTCACTATCTCTCCGTCTCGTAGACACGAGCTGAGAGATTGCAAACGTCGAGCAATTGCTCAGAGATGAAAAGTGCCAGCACTGAAAGCTGTTGCTAGCCAGCACCCTTCCTTGGAAACGCTTTTTTAGGCCTAAGAACACTGGGGCTCTGGGCTTCTCTAGCCACCTAAACTTCTGCTCATCCTCTCATGCAGTCTAAAGAGAGCTCAGGTGAGAAATTGCAAAGGTCGAGCAATTGCTCAGAGATGAAAAGTACCAGCACTGAAAGCTGTTGCTAGCCAGCACCCTTCCTTGGAAGCGCTTTCACAGGCGCAGTAACACTGGGGCTTTGCGCTTCTCTACCCACCAAACGTCACGGTCACTATCTCTCTGGCTCGTAGACACGAGCTGAGAGATTGCAAACGTCGAGCAATTGCTCAGAGATGAAAAGTGCCAGCACTGAAAGCTCTTGCTAGCCAGCACCCTTCCTTGGAAGCGCTTTTGTAGACCTAAGAACACAGGGGCTCTGGGCTTCTCTAGCCACCTAATCTTCTGCTCATCCTCTCGCGCACTCTAAAGAGAGCTCAGGTGAGAAATTGCAAAGGTCGAGCAATTGCTCAGAGATGAAAAGTGCCAGCACTGAAAGCTGTTGCTAGCCAGCACCCTTCCTTGGAAGCGCATTCACAGGCGCAGCAACACTGGGGCTTTGCGCTTCTCTAGCCACCAAATGTCACGGTCACTATCTCTCTGTCTCGTAGACACGAGCTGAGAGATTGCAAACATCGAGCAATTGCTCAGAGATGAAAAGTGCCAGCACTGAAAGCTCTTGCTAGCCAGCACCCTTCCTTGGAAGCGCTTTCAGAGGCGCAGTAATACTGAGGCTTTGCGCTTCTCTACCCACCAAACGTCACGATCACTATCTCTCCGTCTCGTAGACACGAGCTGAGGATTGCAAACGTCGAGCAATTGCTCAGAGATGAAAAGTGCCAGCACTGAAAGCTCTTGCTAGCCAGCACCCTTCCTTGGAAACGCTTTTGTAGGCCTAAGAACACTGGGGCTCTGTGTTTCTCTAGCCACCTAATCTTCTGCTCATCCTCTCGCGCACTCTAAAGAGAGCTCAGGTGAGAAATTGCAAAGGTCGAGCAATTGCTCAGAGATGAAAAGTACCAGCACTGAAAGCTGTTGCTAGCCAGCACCCTTCCTTGGAAGCGCTTTCAGAGGCGCAGCAACACTGGGGCTTTGCGCTTCTCTACCCACCAAACGTCACGGTCACTATCTCTCCGTCTCGTAGACACGAGCTGAGAAATTGCAAACGTCGAGCAATTGCTCAGAGATGAAAAGTGCCAGCACTGAAAGCTCTTGCTAGCCAGCACCCTTCCTTGGAAACGCTTTTTTAGGCCTAAGAACACTGGGGCTCTGTGTTTCTCTAGCCACCTAATCTTCTGCTCATCCTCTCATGCAGTCTAAAGAGAGCTCAGGTGAGAAATTGCAAAGGTCGAGCAATTGCTCAGAGATGAAAAGTACCAGCACTGAAAGCTGTTGCTAGCCAGCACCCTTCCTTGGAAGCGCTTTCACAGGCGCAGTAACACTGGGGCTTTGCGCTTCTCTACCCACCAAATGTCACGGTCACTATCTCTCTGTCTCGTAGACACGAGCTGAGAGATTGCAAACGTCGAGCAATTGCTCAGAGATGAAAAGTGCCAGCACTGAAAGCTCTTGCTAGCCAGCACCCTTCCTTGGAAGCGCTTTCACAGGCGCAGCAACACTGGGGCTTTGCGCTTCTCTACCCACCAAACGTCACGATCACTATCTCTCCGTCTCGTAGACACGAGCTGAGAGATTGCAAACGTCGAGCAATTGCTCAGAGATGAAAAGTGCCAGCACTGAAAGCTCTTGCTAGCCAGCACCCTTCCTTGGAAGTGCTTTTGTAGGCCTAAGAACACTGGGGCTCTGTGTTTCTCTAGCCACCTAATCTTCTGCTCATCCTCTCGCGCACTCTAAAGAGAGCTCAGGTGAGAAATTGCAAAGGTCGAGCAATTGCTCAGAGATGAAAAGTACCAGCACTGAAAGCTGTTGCTAGCCAGCACCCTTCCTTGGAAGCGCTTTCACAGGCGCAGTAACATTGGGGCTTTGCGCTTCGCTAGACACCAAACGTCACGGTCACTATCTCTCCGTCTCGTAGACACGAGCTGAGAGATTGCAAACGTCGAGCAATTGCTCAGAGATGAAAAGTGCCAGCACTGAAAGCTCTTGCTAGCCAGCACCCTTCCTTGGAAACGCTTTTGTAGGCCTAAGAACACTGGGGCTCTGTGTTTCTCTAGCCACCTAACCTTCTGCTCATCCTCTCACGCAGTCTTAAGAGAGCTCAGGTGAGAAATTGCAAAGGTCGAGCAATTGCTCAGAGTTGAAAAGTGCCAGCACTGAAAGCTGTTGCTAGCCAGCACCCTTCCTTGGAAGCGCTTTCACAGGCGCAGTAACACTGGGGCTTTGCGCTTCGCTAGCCACCAAACGTCACGGTCACTATCTCTCCGTCTCGTAGACACGAGCTGAGAGATTGCAAACGTCGAGCAATTGCTCAGAGATGAAAAGTGCCAGCACTGAAAGCTGTTGCTAGCCAGCACCCTTCCTTGGAAGCGCTTTTGTAGGCCTAAGAACACTGGGGCTCTGGGCTTCTCTAGCCACCTAATCATCTGCTCATCCTCTCACGCACTCTAAAGAGAGCTCAGGTGAGAAATTGCAAAGGTCGAGCAATTGCTCAGAGATGAAAAGTGCCAGCACTGAAAGCTGTTGCTAGCCAGCACCCTTCCTTGGAAGCGCTTTTGTAGGCCTAAGAACACTGGGGCTCTGGGCTTCTCTAGCCGCCTAATCTTCTGCTCATCCTCTCGCGTAGTCTAAAGAGAGCTCAGGTGAGAAATTGCAAACGTCGAGCAATTGCTCAGAGATGAAAAGTGCCAGCACTGAAAGCTGTTGCTAGCCAGCACCCTTCCTTGGAAGCGCTTTCACAGGCGCAGCAACACTGGGGCTTTGCGCTTCTCTAGCCACCAAATGTCACGGTCACTATCTCTCCGTCTCGTAGACACGAGCTGAGAGATTGCAAACGTCGAGCAATTGCTCAGAGATGAAAAGTGCCAGCACTGAAAGCTCTTGCTAGCCAGCACCCTTCCTTGGAAACGCTTTTGTAGGCCTAAGAACAGTGGGGCTCTGGGCTTCTCTAGCCACCTAATCTTCTGCTCATCCTCTCATGCAGTCTAAAGAGAGCTCAGGTGAGAAATTGCAAAGGTCGAGCAATTGCTCAGAGATGAAAAGTACCAGCACTGAAAGCTGTTGCTAGCCAGCACCCTTCCTTGGAAGCGCTTTCACAGGCGCAGTAACACTGGGGCTTTGCGCTTCTCTAGCCACCAAACGTCACGGTCACTATCTCTCTGTCTCGTAGACACGAGCTGAGAGATTGCAAACGTCGAGCAATTGCTCAGAGATGAAAAGTGCCAGCACTGAAAGCTCTTGCTAGCCAGCACCCTTCCTTGGAAGCGCTTTCACAGGCGCAGCAACACTGGGGCTTTGCGCTTCTCTACCCACCAAACGTCACGATCACTATCTCTCCGTCTCTTAGACACGAGCTGAGAGATTGCAAACGTCGAGCAATTGCTCAGAGATGAAAAGTGCCAGCACTGAAAGCTGTTGCTAGCCAGCACCCTTCCTTGGAAACGCTTTTGTAGGCCTAAGAACACTGGGGCTCTGTGTTTCTCTAGCCACCTAATCTTCTGCTCATCCTCTCACGCAGTCTAAAGAGAGCTCAGGTGAGAAATTGCAAAGGTCGAGCAATTGCTCAGAGATGAAAAGTACCAGCACTGAAAGCTCTTGCTAGCCAGCACCCTTCCTTGGAAGCGCTTTCACAGGCACAGTAACACTGGGGCTTTGCGCTTCGCTAGACACCAAACGTCACGGTCACTATCTCTCCGTCTCGTAGACACGAGCTGAGAGATTGCAAACGTCGAGCAATTGCTCAGAGATGAAAAGTGCCAGCACTGAAAGCTGTTGCTAGCCAGCACCCTTCCTTGGAAGCGCTTTTGTAGGCCTAAGAACACTGGGGCTCTGGGCTTCTCTAGCCACCTAATCATCTGCTCATCCTCTCACGCACTCTAAAGAGAGCTCAGGTGAGAAATTGCAAAGGTCGAGCAATTGCTCAGAGATGAAAAGTGCCAGCACTGAAAGCTGTTGCTAGCCAGCACCCTTCCTTGGAAGCGCTTTCACAGGCGCAGCAACACTGGGGCTTTGCGCTTCTCTACCCACCAAATGTCACGGTCACTATCTCTCTGGCTCGTAGACACGAGCTGAGAAATTGCAAAGGTCGAGCAATTGCTCAGAGATGAAAAGTGCCAGCACTGAAAGCTCTTGCTAGCCAGCACCCTTCCTTGGAAACGCTCTTGTAGGCCTTAGAACACAGGGGCTCTGGGCTTCTCTAGCCTCCTAATCATCTGCTCATCCTCTCGCGCAGTCTAAAGAGAGCTCAGGTGAGAAACTCCAAACGTCGAGCAATTGCTCAGCGATGAAAAGTGCCAGCACTGAAAGCTGTTGCTAGCCAGCACCCTTCCTTGGAAGCGCTCTTGTAGGCTTTAGAACACAGGGGCTCTGGGCTTCTCCAGCCACCTAATCTTCTGCTCATCCTCTCGCGCACTCTAAAGAGAGCTCAGGTGAGAAATTGCAAACGTCGAGCAATTGCTCAGAGATGAAAAGTGCCAGCACTGAAAGCTGTTGCTAGCCAGCACCCTTCCATGGAAGCGCTTTCACAGGCGCAGTAACACTGGGGCTTTGCGCTTCTCTAGCCACCAAACGTCACGGTCACTATCTCTCCGTCTCGTAGACACGAGCTGAGAGATTGCAAACGTCGAGCAATTGCTCAGCGATGAAAAGTGCCAGCACTGAAAGCTGTTGCTAGCCAGCACCCTTCCTTGGAAGCGCTTTTGTAAGCCTAAGAACACAGGGGCTCTGGGCTTCTCTAGCCACCTAATCTTCTGCTCATCCTCTCGCGCACTCTAAAGAGAGCTCAGGTGAGAAATTGCAAAGGTCGAGCAATTGCTCAGAGATGAAAAGTGCCAGCACTGAAAGCTGTTGCTAGCCAGCACCCTTCCTTGGAAGCGCTTTCACAGGCGCAGCAACACTGGGGCTTTGCGCTTCTCTAGCCACCAAACGTCACGGTTACTATCTCTCCGTCTCATAGACACGAGCTGAGAGATTGCAAACGTCGAGCAATTGCTCAGTGATGAAAAGTGCCAGCACTGAAAGCTCTTGCTAGCCAGCACCCTTCCTTGGAAGTGCTTTTGTAGGCCTAAGAACACTGGGGCTCTGGGCTTCTCTAGCCACCTAATCTTCTGCTCATCCTCTCGCGCAGTCTAAAGAGAGCTCAGGTGAGAAATTGCAAAGGTCGAGCAATTGCTCAGAGATGAAAAGTGCCATCACTGAAAGCTCTTGCTAGCCAGCACCCTTCCTTGGAAGCGCTTTTGTAGCCCTAAGAACACTGGGGCTCTGGGCTTCTCTAGCCACCTAATCTTCTGCTCATCCTCTCGCGCACTCTAAAGAGAGCTCAGGTGAGAAATTGCAAACGTCGAGCAATTGCTCAGAGATGAAAAGTGCCAGCACTGAAAGCTGTTGCTAGCCAGCACCCTTCCTTGGAAGCGCTTTCACAGGCGCAGCAACACTGGGGCTTTGCGCTTCTCTAGCCACCAAATGTCACGGTCACTATCTCTCTGTCTCGTAGACACGAGCTGAGAAATTGCAAACGTCGAGCAATTGCTCAGAGATGAAAAGTGCCAGCCCTGAAAGCTCTTGCTAGCCAGCACCCTTCCTTGGAAGCGCTTTTGTAGGCCTAAGAACACTGGGTCTCTGGGCTTCTCTAGCCACCTAATCTTCTGCTCATCCTCTCGCGCACTCTAAAGAGAGCTCAGGTGAGAAATTGCAAACGTCCAGCAATTGCTCAGAGATGAAAAGTGCCAGCACTGAAAGCTGTTGCTAGCCAGCACCCTTCCTTGGAAGCGCTTTCACAGGCGCAGTAACACTGGGGCTTTGCGCTTCTCTAGACACCAAACGTCACGGTCACTATCTCTCCGTCTCGTAGACACGAGCTGAGAGATTGCAAACGTCGAGCAATTGCTCAGTGATGAAAAGTGCCAGCACTGAAAGCTGTTGCTAGCCAGCACCCTCCCTTGGAAGTGCTTTTGTAGGCCGATGAACATGGGGCTCTGGGCTTCTCTAGCCACCTAATCTTCTGCTCATCCTCTCGCGCACTCTAAAGAGAGCTCAGGTGAGAAATTGCAAAGGTCGAGCAATTGCTCAGAGATGAAAAGTGCCAGCACTGAAAGCTGTTGCTAGCCAGCAGCCATCCTTGGAAGTGATTCTGTAGGCCTAAGAACACTGGGGCTCTGGGCTTCTCTAGCCACCTAATCTTCTGCTCATCCTCTCGCGCACTCTAAAGAGAGCTCAGGTGAGAAATTGCAAAGGTCGAGCAATTGCTCAGAGATGAAAAGTGCCAGCACTGAAAGCCCTTGCTAGGCCAGCACCCTTCCTTGGAAGCGCTTTTGTAGCCCTTAGACACAAGTGCTCTGTGCTTCTCCAGCCACCTAATCTTCTGCTCATCCTCTCGCGCACTGTAAAGAAAGCTCAGGTGAGAAATATCAAACGTCGAGCAAATGCTCAGAGATGAAAAGTTCCAGCACTGAAAGCTGTTGCTAGCCAGCACCCTTCCTTGGAAGCGCTTTCACAGGCGCAGCAACACTGGGGCTTTGCGCTTCTCTACCCACCAAATGTCACGGTCACTATCTCTCTGTCTCGTAGACACGAGCTGAGAAATTGCAAACGTCGAGCAATTGCTCAGAGATGAAAAGTGCCAGCACTGAAAGCTCTTGCTAGCCAGCACCCTTCCTTGGAAGCGCTTTTGTAGGCCTAAGAACACTGGGGCTCTGGGCTTCTCCAGCCACCTAATCTTCTGCTCATCCTCTCGCGCACTCTAAAGAGAGCTCAGGTGAGAAATTGCAAAGGTCGAGCAATTGCTCAGAGATGAAAAGTGCCAGCACTGAAAGCTGTTGCTAGCCAGCACCCTTCCTTGGAAGCGCTTTCACAGGCGCAGTAACACTGGGGCTTTGCGCTTCTCTAGACACCAAACGTCACGGTCATTCTCTTTCCGTCTCGTAGACACGAGCTGAGAAATTGCAAACGTCGAGCAATTGCTCAGCGATGAAAAGTGCCAGCACTGAAAGCTGTTGCTAGCCAGCACCCTTCCTTGGAAGCGCTTTTGTAGGCCTAAGAACACTGGGGCTCTGGGCTTCTCTAGCCACCTCATCTTCTGCTCATCCTCTCGCGCACTCTAAAGAGAGCTCAGGTGAGAAATTGCAAAGGTCGAGCAATTGCTCAGAGATGAAAAGTGCCAGCACTGAAAGCTGTTGCTAGCCAGCACCCTTCCTTGGAAGTGCTTTTGTAGGCCTAAGAACAGTGGGGCTCTGGGCTTCTCTAGCCACCTAATCTTCTGCTCATCCTCTCGCGCACTCTAAAGAGAGCTCAGGTGAGAAATTGCAAAGGTCGAGCAATTGCTCAGAGATGAAAAGTGCCAGCACTGAAAGCTGTTGCTAGCCAGCACCCTTCCTTGGAAGCGCTTTCACAGGCGCAGTAATACTGGGGCTTTGCGCTTCTCTACCCAGCAAACGTCACGGTCACTATCTCTCTGTCTCGTAGACACGAGCTGAGAAATTGCAAACGTCGAGCAATTGCTCAGAGATGAAAAGTGCCAGCACTGAAAGCTGTTGCTAGCCATCACCCTTCCTTGGAAGCGCTTTTGTAGGCCTAAGAACACTGGGGCTCTGGGCTTCTCTAGCCTCCTAATCTTCTGCTCATCCTCTCGCGTAGTCTAAAGAGAGCTCAGGTGAGAAATTGCAAACGTCGAGCAATTGCTCAGAGATGAAAAGTGCCAGCACTGAAAGCTGTTGCTAGCCAGCACCCTTCCTTGGAAGCGCTTTTGTAGGTCTAAGAACACTGGGGCTTTGTGCTTCTCTAGACACCAAACGTCACGGTCACTATCTCTCCGTCTCGTAGACACGAGCTGAGAGATTGCAAACGTCGAGCAATTGCTCAGAGATGAAAAGTGCCAGCACTGAAAGCTCTTGCTAGCCAGCACCCTTCCTTGGAAACGCTTTTCTAGGCCTAAGAACACTGGGGCTCTGGGCTTCTCTAGCCACCTAATCTTCTGCTCATCCTCTCGCGCACTCTAAAGAGAGCTCAGGTGAGAAATTGCAAAGGTCGAGCAATTGCTCAGAGATGAAAAGTACCAGCACTGAAAGCTGTTGCTAGCCAGCACCCTTCCTTGGAAGCGCTTTCACAGGCGCAGTAACACTGGGGCTTTGCGCTTCTCTAGACACCAAACGTCACGGTCACTATCTCTCCATCTCGTAGACACGAGCTGAGAAATTGCAAACGTCGAGCAATTGCTCAGAGATGAAAAGTGCCAGCACTGAAAGCTGTTGCTAGCCAGCACCCTTCCTTGGAAGCGCTTTCACAGGCGCAGCAACACTGGGGCTTTGCGCTTCTCTAGACACCAAACGTCACGGTCACTATCTCTCTGTCTCGTAGACACGAGCTGAGAGATTGCAAACGTTGAGCAATTGCTCAGAGATGAAAAGTGCCAGCACTGAAAGCTGTTGCTAGCCAGCACCCTTCCTTGGAAGTGCTTTTGTAGGCCTAAGAACACTGGGGCTCTGGGCTTCTCTAGCCGCCTAATCTTCTGCTCATCCTCTCGCGCAGTCTAAAGAGAGCTCAGGTGAGAAATTGCAAACGTTGAGCAATTGCTCAGAGATGAAAAGTGCCAGCACTGAAAGCTGTTGCTAGCCAGCACCCTTCCTTGGAAGCGCTTTCACAGGCGCAGCAACACTGGGGCTTTGCGCTTCTCTACCCACCAAACGTCACGGTCACTATCTCTCCGTCTCGTAGACACGAGCTGAGAGATTGCAAACGTCGAGCAATTGCTCAGAGATGAAAAGTGCCAGCAATGAAAGCTGTTGCTAGCCAGCACCCTTCCTTGGAAACGCTTTTGTAGGCCTAAGAACACTGGGGCTCTGTGTTTCTCTAGCCACCTAATCTTCTGCTCATCCTCTCACGCAGTCTAAAGAGAGCTCAGGTGAGAAATTGCAAACGTCGAGCAATTGCTCAGAGATGAAAAGTGCCAGCACTGAAAGCTCTTGCTAGCCAGCACCCTTCCTTGGAAGCGCTTTCACAGGCGCAGCAACACTGGGGCTTTGCGCTTCTCTAGCCACCAAATGTCACGGTCACTATCTCTCTGGCTCGTAGACATGAGCTGAGAAATTGCAAACGTCGAGCAATTGCTCAGCGATGAAAAGTGCCAGCACTGAAAGCTGTTGCTAGCCAGCACCCTTCCTTGGAAGCACTCTTGTAGGCTTTAGAACACCGGGGCTCTGGGCTTCTCCAGCCACCTAATCTTCTGCTCATCCTCTCGCGCTCTGTAAAGAAAGCTCAGGTGAGAAATATCAAACGTCGAGCAATTGCTCAGAGATGAAAAGTGCCAGCACTGAAAGCTGTTGCTAGCCAGCACACTTCCTTGGAAGCGCTTTCACAGGCGCAGTAACACTGGGGCTTTGCGCTTCTCTAGCCACCAAATGTCACGGTCACTATCTCTCTGTCTCGTAGACACGAGCTGAGAAATTGCAAACGTCGAGCAATTGCTCAGAGATGAAAAGTGCCAGCACTGAAAGCTGTTGCTAGCCAGCACCCTTCCTTGGAAGCGCTTTTGTAGGCCTAAGAACACAGGGGCTCTGGGCTTCTCTAGCCACCTAATCTTCTGCTCATCCTCTCGCGCAGTCTAAAGAGAGCTCAGGTGAGAAATTGCAAACGTCGAGCAATTGCTCAGAGATGAAAAGTGCCAGCACTGAAAGCTCTTCCTAGCCAGCACCCTTCCTTGGAAGCGCTTTCACAGGCGCAGCAACACTGGGGCTTTGCGCTTCTCTAGCCACCAAACGTCATGGTCACTATCTCTCTGGCTTGTAGACACGAGCTGAGAGATTGCAAAGGTCGAGCAATTGCTCAGAGATGAAAAGTGCCAGCACTGAAAGCTGTTGCTAGCCAACACCCTCCCTTGGAAGTGCTTTTGTAGGCCTAAGAACACTGGGGCTCTGGGCTTCTCTAGCCACCTAATCTTCTGCTCATCCTCTCGCGCACTCTAAAGAGAGCTCAGGTGAGAAATTGCAAAGGTCGAGCAATTGCTCAGAGATGAAAAGTGCCAGCACTGAAAGCTCTTGCTAGCCAGCACCCTTCCTTGGAAGCGCTTTTGTAGCCCTAAGAACACTGGGGCTCTGGGCTTCCCTAGCCACCTAATCTTCTGCTCATCCTCTCACGCACTCTAAAGAGAGCTCAGGTGAGAAATTGCAAACGTCGAGCAATTGCTCAGAGATGAAAAGTGCCAGCACTGAAAGCTGTTGCTAGCCAGCACCCTTCCTTGGAAGCACTCTTGTAGGCTTTAGAACACCGGGGCTCTGGGCTTCTCCAGCCACCTAATCTTCTGCTCATCCTCTCGCGCACTGTAAAGAAAGCTCAGGTGAGAAATATCAAACGTCGAGCAATTGCTCAGAGATGAAAAGTACCAGCACTGAAAGCTGTTGCTAGCCAGCACCCTTCCTTGGAAGCGCTTTCACAGGCGCAGTAACACTGGGGCTTTGCGCTTCTCTAGACACCAAACGTCGCGGTCACTATCTCTCCATCTCGTAGACACGAGCTGAGAAATTGCAAACGTCGAGCAATTGCTCAGAGATGAAAAGTGCCAGCACTGAAAGCTCTTCCTAGCCAGCACCCTTCCTTGGAAGCGCTTTCACAGGCGCAGCAACACTGGGGCTTTGCGCTTCTCTAGCCAACAAATGTCATGGTCACTATCTCTCTGTCTCGTAGACGCGAGCTGAGGGATTGCAAACGTCGAGCAATTGCTCAGAGATGAAAAGTGCCAGCACTGAAAGCTGTTCCTAGCCAGCACCCTTCCTTGGAAGTGCTTTTGTAGGCCTAAGAACAGTGGGGCTCTGGGCTTCTCTAGCCACCTAATCTTCTGCTCATCCTCTCGCGCAGTCTAAAGAGAGCTCAGGTGAGAAATTGCAAAGGTCGAGCAATTGCTCAGAGATGAAAAGTGCCAGCACTGAAAGCTGTTGCTAGCCAGCACCCTTCCTTGGAAGCGCTTTCACAGGCGCAGCAACACTGGGGCTTTGCGCTTCTCTACCCACCAAACGTCACGGTCACTATCTCTCCGTCTCGTAGACACGAGCTGAGAGATTGCAAACGTCGAGCAATTGCTCAGAGATGAAAAGTGCCAGCAATGAAAGCTGTTGCTAGCCAGCACCCTTCCTTGGAAACGTTTTTGTAGGCCTAAGAACACTGGGGCTCTGTGTTTCTCTAGCCACCTAATCTTCTGCTCATCCTCTCACGCAGTCTAAAGAGAGCTCAGGTGAGAAATTGCAAAGGTCGAGCAATTGCTCAGAGATGAAAAGTACCAGCACTGAAAGCTCTTGCTAGCCAGCACCCTTCCTTGGAAGCGCTTTCACAGGCGTAGTAACACTGGGGCTTTGCGCTTCTCTAGCCACCAAACGTCACGGTCACTATCTCTCCGTCTCGTAGACACGAGCTGAGAGATTGCAAACGTCGAGCAATTGCTCAGAGATGAAAAGCGCCAGCACTGAAAGCTGTTGCTAGCCAGCACCCTTCCTTGGAAGCGCTTTTGTAGGCCTAAGAACACTGGGGCTCTGGGCTTCTCTAGACACCTAATCTTCTGCTCATCCTCTCACGCAGTCTAAAGAGAGCTCAGGTGAGAAATTGCAAACGTCGAGCAATTGCTCAGAGATGAAAAGTGCCAGCACTGAAAGCTGTTGCTAGCCAGCACCCTTCCTTGGAAGCGCTTTCACAGGCGCAGCAACACTGGGGCTTTGCGCTTCTCTAGCCACCAAATGTCACGGTCACTATCTCTCTGGCTCGTAGACATGAGCTGAGAAATTGCAAACGTCGAGCAATTGCTCAGAGATGAAAAGTGCCAGCACTGAAAGCTCTTGCTAGCCAGCACCCTTCCTTGGAAACGCTCTTGTAGGCCTTAGAACACTGGGGCTCTGTGTTTCTCTAGCCACCTAATCTTCTGCTCATCCTCTCGCGCACTCTAAAGAGAGCTCAGGTGAGAAATTCCAAACGTCGAGCAATTGCTCAGCGATGAAAAGTGCCAGCACTGAAAGCTGTTGCTAGCCAGCACCCTTCCTTGGAAGCACTCTTGTAGGCTTTAGAACACCGGGGCTCTGGGCTTCTCCAGCCACCTAATCTTCTGCTCATCCTCTCGCGCACTGTAAAGAAAGCTCAGGTGAGAAATATAAAACGTCGAGCAATTGCTCAGAGATGAAAAGTGCCAGCACTGAAAGCTGTTGCTAGCCAGCACTCTTCCTTGGAAGCGCTTTCACAGGCGCAGCAACACTGGGGCTTTGCGCTTCTCTACCCACCAAATGTCACGGTCACTATCTCTCTGTCTCGTAGACACGAGCTGAGAAATTGCAAACATCGAGCAATTGCTCAGAGATGAAAAGTGCCAGCACTGAAAGCTCTTGCTAGCCAGCACCCTTCCTTGGAAGCGCTTTTGTAGGCCTAAGAACACTGGGGCTCTGGGCTTCTCCAGCCACCTAATCTTCTGCTCATCCTCTCACGCACTCTAAAGAGAGCTCAGGTGAGAAATTGCAAAGGTCGAGCAATTGCTCAGAGATGAAAAGTGCCAGCACTGAAAGCTGTTGCTAGCCAGCACCCTTCCTTGGAAGCGCTTTCACAGGCGCAGTAACACTGGGGCTTTGCGCTTCTCTAGACACCAAACGTCACGGTCATTCTCTTTCCGTCTCGTAGACACGAGCTGAGAAATTGCAAACGTCGAGCAATTGCTCAGCGATGAAAAGTGCCAGCACTGAAAGCTGTTGCTAGCCAGCACCCTTCCTTGGAAGCGCTTTTGTAGGCCTAAGAACACTGGGGCTCTGGGCTTCTCTAGCCACCTCATCTTCTGCTCATCCTCTCGCGCACTCTAAAGAGAGCTCAGGTGAGAAATTGCAAAGGTCGAGCAATTGCTCAGAGATGAAAAGTGCCAGCACTGAAAGCTGTTGCTAGCCAGCACCCTTCCTTGGAAGTGCTTTTGTAGGCCTAAGAACAGTGGGGCTCTGGGCTTCTCTAGCCACCTAATCTTCTGCTCATCCTCTCGCGCACTCTAAAGAGAGCTCAGGTGAGAAATTGCAAAGGTCGAGCAATTGCTCAGAGATGAAAAGTGCCAGCACTGAAAGCTGTTGCTAGCCAGCACCCTTCCTTGGAAGCGCTTTCACAGGCGCAGTAATACTGGGGCTTTGCGCTTCTCTACCCACCAAACGTCACGGTCACTATCTCTCTGTCTCGTAGACACGAGCTGAGAAATTGCAAACGTCGAGCAATTGCTCAGAGATGAAAAGTGCCAGCACTGAAAGCTGTTGCTAGCCATCACCCTTCCTTGGAAGCGCTTTTGTAGGCCTAAGAACACTGGGGCTCTGGGCTTCTCTAGCCTCCTAATCTTCTGCTCATCCTCTCGCGTAGTCTAAAGAAAGCTCAGGTGAGAAATTGCAAACGTCGAGCAATTGCTCAGAGATGAAAAGTGCCAGCACTGAAAGCTGTTGCTAGCCAGCACCCTTCCTTGGAAGCGCTTTTGTAGGTCTAAGAACACTGGGGCTTTGTGCTTCTCTAGACACCAAACGTCACGGTCACTATCTCTCCGTCTCGTAGACACGAGCTGAGAGATTGCAAACGTCGAGCAATTGCTCAGAGATGAAAAGTGCCAGCACTGAAAGCTCTTGCTAGCCAGCACCCTTCCTTGGAAACGCTTTTCTAGGCCTAAGAACACTGGGGCTCTGGGCTTCTCTAGCCACCTAATCTTCTGCTCATCCTCTCGCGCACTCTAAAGAGAGCTCAGGTGAGAAATTGCAAAGGTCGAGCAATTGCTCAGAGATGAAAAGTACCAGCACTGAAAGCTGTTGCTAGCCAGCACCCTTCCTTGGAAGCGCTTTCACAGGCGCAGTAACACTGGGGCTTTGCGCTTCTCTAGACACAAAACGTCACGGTCACTATCTCTCCATCTCGTAGACACGAGCTGAGAAATTGCAAACGTCGAGCAATTGCTCAGAGATGAAAAGTGCCAGCACTGAAAGCTGTTGCTAGCCAGCACCCTTCCTTGGAAGCGCTTTCACAGGCGCAGCAACACTGGGGCTTTGCGCTTCTCTAGACACCAAACGTCACGGTCACTATCTCTCTGTCTCGTAGACACGAGCTGAGAGATTGCAAACGTTGAGCAATTGCTCAGAGATGAAAAGTGCCAGCACTGAAAGCTGTTGCTAGCCAGCACCCTTCCTTGGAAGTGCTTTTGTAGGCCTAAGAACACTGGGGCTCTGGGCTTCTCTAGCCGCCTAATCTTCTGCTCATCCTCTCGCGCAGTCTAAAGAGAGCTCAGGTGAGAAATTGCAAACGTTGAGCAATTGCTCAGAGATGAAAAGTGCCAGCAGTGAAAGCTGTTGCTAGCCAGCACCCTTCCTTGGAAGCGCTTTCACAGGCGCAGCAACACTGGGGCTTTGCGCTTCTCTACCCACCAAACGTCACGGTCACTATCTCTCCGTCTCGTAGACACGAGCTGAGAGATTGCAAACGTCGAGCAATTGCTCAGAGATGAAAAGTGCCAGCACTGAAAGCTGTTGCTAGCCAGCACCCTTCCTTGGAAACGCTTTTGTAGGCCTAAGAACACTTGGGCTCTGTGTTTCTCTAGCCACCTAATCTTCTGCTCATCCTCTCACGCAGTCTAAAGAGAGCTCAGGTGAGAAATTGCAAAGGTCGAGCAATTGCTCAGAGATGAAAAGTACCAGCACTGAAAGCTCTTGCTAGCCAGCACCCTTCCTTGGAAGCGCTTTCACAGGCGTAGTAACACTGGGGCTTTGCGCTTCTCTAGACACCAAACGTCACGGTCACTATCTCTCCGTCTCGTAGACACGAGCTGAGAGATTGCAAACGTCGAGCAATTGCTCAGAGATGAAAAGCGCCAGCACTGAAAGCTGTTGCTAGCCAGCACCCTTCCTTGGAAGCGCTTTTGTAGGCCTAAGAACACTGGGGCTCTGGGCTTCTCTAGACACCTAATCTTCTGCTCATCCTCTCACGCAGTCTAAAGAGAGCTCAGGTGAGAAATTGCAAACGTCGAGCAATTGCTCAGAGATGAAAAGTGCCAGCACTGAAAGCTCTTGCTAGCCAGCACCCTTCCTTGGAAGCGCTTTCACAGGCGCAGCAACACTGGGGCTTTGCGCTTCTCTAGCCACCAAATGTCACGGTCACTATCTCTCTGGCTCGTAGACATGAGCTGAGAAATTGCAAACGTCGAGCAATTGCTCAGCGATGAAAAGTGCCAGCACTGAAAGCTGTTGCTAGCCAGCACCCTTCCTTGGAAGCACTCTTGTAGGCTTTAGAACACCGGGGCTCTGGGCTTCTCCAGCCACCTAATCTTCTGCTCATCCTCTCGCGCTCTGTAAAGAAAGCTCAGGTGAGAAATATCAAACGTCGAGCAATTGCTCAGAGATGAAAAGTGCCAGCACTGAAAGCTGTTGCTAGCCAGCACACTTCCTTGGAAGCGCTTTCACAGGCGCAGTAACACTGGGGCTTTGCGCTTCTCTAGCCACCAAATGTCACGGTCACTATCTCTCTGTCTCGTAGACACGAGCTGAGAAATTGCAAACGTCGAGCAATTGCTCAGAGATGAAAAGTGCCAGCACTGAAAGCTGTTGCTAGCCAGCACCCTTCCTTGGAAGCGCTTTTGTAGGCCTAAGAACACAGGGGCTCTGGGCTTCTCTAGCCACCTAATCTTCTGCTCATCCTCTCGCGCACTCTAAAGAGAGCTCAGGTGAGAAATTGCAAACGTCGAGCAATTGCTCAGAGATGAAAAGTGCCAGCACTGAAAGCTCTTCCTAGCCAGCACCCTTCCTTGGAAGCGCTTTCACAGGCGCAGCAACACTGGGGCTTTGCGCTTCTCTAGCCACCAAACGTCATGGTCA
Source organism: Sarcoramphus papa (assembly GCA_037962945.1). NCBI lineage: Eukaryota > Metazoa > Chordata > Aves > Accipitriformes > Cathartidae > Sarcoramphus > Sarcoramphus papa. Next base: position 19,996,989 of record CM075588.1, read on the forward strand.
CTATCTCTCTGGCTTGTAGACACGAGCTGAGAGATTGCAAAGGTCGAGCAATTGCTCAGAGATGAAAAGTGCCAGCACTGAAAGCTGTTGCTAGCCAACACCCTTCCTTGGAAGTGCTTTTGTAGGCCTAAGAACACTGGGGCTCTGGGCTTCTCTAGCCACCTAATCTTCTGCTCATCCTCTCGCGCACTCTAAAGAGAGCTCAGGTGAGAAATTGCAAAGGTCGAGCAATTGCTCAGAGATGAAAAGTGCCAGCACTGAAAGCTCTTGCTAGCCAGCACCCTTCCTTGGAAGCGCTTTTGTAGCCCTAAGAACACTGGGGCTCTGGGCTTCCCTAGCCACCTAATCTTCTGCTCATCCTCTCGCGCACTCTAAAGAGAGCTCAGGTGAGAAATTGCAAACGTCGAGCAATTGCTCAGAGATGAAAAGTGCCAGCACTGAAAGCTGTTGCTAGCCAGCACCCTTCCTTGGAAGCACTCTTGTAGGCTTTAGAACACCGGGGCTCTGGGCTTCTCCAGCCACCTAATCTTCTGCTCATCCTCTCGCGCACTGTAAAGAAAGCTCAGGTGAGAAATATCAAACGTCGAGCAATTGCTCAGAGATGAAAAGTACCAGCACTGAAAGCTGTTGCTAGCCAGCACCCTTCCTTGGAAGCGCTTTCACAGGCGCAGTAACACTGGGGCTTTGCGCTTCTCTAGACACCAAACGTCGCGGTCACTATCTCTCCATCTCGTAGACACGAGCTGAGAAATTGCAAACGTCGAGCAATTGCTCAGAGATGAAAAGTGCCAGCACTGAAAGCTCTTCCTAGCCAGCACCCTTCCTTGGAAGCGCTTTCACAGGCGCAGCAACACTGGGGCTTTGCGCTTCTCTAGCCAACAAATGTCACGGTCACTATCTCTCTGTCTCGTAGACGCGAGCTGAGGGATTGCAAACGTCGAGCAATTGCTCAGAGATGAAAAGTGCCAGCACTGAAAGCTGTTCCTAGCCAGCACCCTTCCTTGGAAGTGCTTTTGTAGGCCTAAGAACAGTGGGGCTCTGGGCTTCTCTAGCCACCTAATCTTCTGCTCATCCTCTCGCGCAGTCTAAAGAGAGCTCAGGTGAGAAATTGCAAACGTTGAGCAATTGCTCAGAGATGAAAAGTGCCAGCACTGAAAGCTGTTGCTAGCCAGCACCCTTCCTTGGAAGCGCTTTCACAGGCGCAGCAACACTGGGGCTTTGCGCTTCTCTACCCACCAAACGTCACGGTCACTATCTCTCCGTCTCGTAGACACGAGCTGAGAGATTGCAAACGTCGAGCAATTGCTCAGAGATGAAAAGTGCCAGCAATGAAAGCTGTTGCTAGCCAGCACCCTTCCTTGGAAACGTTTTTGTAGGCCTAAGAACACTGGGGCTCTGTGTTTCTCTAGCCACCTAATCTTCTGCTCATCCTCTCACGCAGTCTAAAGAGAGCTCAGGTGAGAAATTGCAAAGGTCGAGCAATTGCTCAGAGATGAAAAGTACCAGCACTGAAAGCTCTTGCTAGCCAGCACCCTTCCTTGGAAGCGCTTTCACAGGCGTAGTAACACTGGGGCTTTGCGCTTCTCTAGCCACCAAACGTCACGGTCACTATCTCTCCGTCTCGTAGACACGAGCTGAGAGATTGCAAACGTCGAGCAATTGCTCAGAGATGAAAAGCGCCAGCACTGAAAGCTGTTGCTAGCCAGCACCCTTCCTTGGAAGCGCTTTTGTAGGCCTAAGAACACTGGGGCTCTGGGCTTCTCTAGACACCTAATCTTCTGCTCATCCTCTCACGCAGTCTAAAGAGAGCTCAGGTGAGAAATTGCAAAGGTCGAGCAATTGCTCAGAGATGAAAAGTGCCAGCACTGAAAGCTCTTGCTAGCCAGCACCCTTCCTTGGAAGCGCTTTCACAGGCGCAGCAACACTGGGGCTTTGCGCTTCTCTAGCCACCAAATGTCACGGTCACTATCTCTCTGGCTCGTAGACATGAGCTGAGAAATTGCAAACGTCGAGCAATTGCTCAGAGATGAAAAGTGCCAGCACTGAAAGCTCTTGCTAGCCAGCACCCTTCCTTGGAAACGCTCTTGTAGGCCTTAGAACACAGGGGCTCTGGGCTTCTCTAGCCACCTAATCTTCTGCTCATCCTCTCGCGCACTCTAAAGAGAGCTCAGGTGAGAAATTCCAAACGTCGAGCAATTGCTCAGCGATGAAAAGTGCCAGCACTGAAAGCTGTTGCTAGCCAGCACCCTTCCTTGGAAGCACTCTTGTAGGCTTTAGAACACCGGGGCTCTGGGCTTCTCCAGCCACCTAATCTTCTGCTCATCCTCTCGCGCACTGTAAAGAAAGCTCAGGTGAGAAATATAAAACGTCGAGCAATTGCTCAGAGATGAAAAATGCCAGCACTGAAAGCTCTTGCTAGCCAGCACCCTTCCTTGGAAGCGCTTTCACAGGCGCAGTAACACTGGGGCTTTGCGCTTCTCTAGCCACCAAATGTCACGGTCACTATCTCTCTGTCTCGTAGACACGAGCTGAGAAATTGCAAACGTCGAGCAATTGCTCAGAGATGAAAAGTGCCAGCACTGAAAGCTGTTGCTAGCCAGCACCCTTCCTTGGAAGCGCTTTTGTAGGCCTAAGAACACAGGGGCTCTGGGCTTCTCTAGCCACCTAATCTTCTGCTCATCCTCTCGCGCACTCTAAAGAGAGCTCAGGTGAGAAATTGCAAACGTCGAGCAATTGCTCAGAGATGAAAAGTGCCAGCACTGAAAGCTCTTGCTAGCCAGCACCCTTCCTTGGAAGCGCTTTCACAGGCGCAGCAACACTGGGGCTTTGCGCTTCTCTAGCCACCAAATGTCACGGTCACTATCTCTCTGTCTCGTAGACATGAGCTGAGAAATTGCAAAGGTCGAGCAATTGCTCAGAGATGAAAAGTGCCAGCACTGAAAGCTCTTGCTAGCCAGCACCCTTCCTTGGAAACACTCTTGTAGCCCTTAGAACACTGGGGCTCTGGGCTTCCCTAGCCACCTAATCTTCTGCTCATCCTCTCGCGCAGTCTAAAGAGAGCTCAGGTGAGAAATTGCAAAGGTCGAGCAATTGCTCAGAGATGAAAAGTGCCAGCACTGAAAGCTGTTGCTAGCCAGCACCCTTCCTTGGAAGCGCTTTTGTAGCGCTAAGAACACTGGGGCTCTGTGTTTCTCTAGCCGCCTAATCTTCTGCTCATCCTCTCGCGCACTCTAAAGAGAGCTCAGGTGAGAAATTGCAAACGTCGAGCAATTGCTCAGAGATGAAAAGTGCCAGCACTGAAAGCTCTTGCTAGCCAGCACCCTTCCTTGGAAGCGCTTTTGTAGGCCTAAGAACACTGGGGCTCTGGGCTTCTCCAGCCACCTAATCTTCTGCTCATCATCTCGCGCACTCTAAAGAAAGCTCAGGTGAGAAATATCAAACGTCGAGCAATTGCTCAGAGATGAAAAGTGCCAGCACTGAAAGCTGTTGCTAGCCAGCACCCTTCCTTGGAAGCGCTTTCACAGGCGCAGTAATACTGGGGCTTTGCGCTTCTCTACCCACCAAATGTCACGGTCACTATCTCTCTGTCTCGTAGACACGAGCTGAGAAATTGCAAACGTCGAGCAATTGCTCAGAGATGAAAAGTGCCAGCACTGAAAGCTGTTGCTAGCCAGCACCCTTCCTTGGAAGCGCTTTTGTAGGCCTAAGAACACTGGGGCTCTGGGCTTCTATAGCCACCTAATCTTCTGCTCATCCTCTCGCGCACTCTAAAGAGAGCTCAGGTGAGAAATTGCAAAGGTCGAGCAATTGCTCAGAGATGAAAAGTGCCAGCACTGAAAGCTGTTGCTAGCCAGCACCCTTCCTTGGAAGCGCTTTCACAGGCGCAGCAACACTGGGGCTTTGCGCTTCTCTAGCCACCAAACGTCACGGTCACTATCTCTCTGTCTCGTAGACACGAGCTGAGAGATTGCAAACGTCGAGCAATTGCTCAGAGATGAAAAGTGCCAGCACTGAAAGCTGTTGCTAGCCAGCACCCTCCCTTGGAAGTGCTTTTGTAGGCCGAAGAACACTGGGGCTCTGGGCTTCTCTAGCCACCTAATCTTCTGCTCATCCTCTCGCGCAGTCTAAAGAGAGCTCAGGTGAGAAATTCCAAACGTCGAGCAATTGCTCAGAGAAGAAAAGTGCCAGCACTGAAAGCTGTTGCTAGCCAGCACCCTTCCTTGGAAGCGCTTTCACAGGCGCAGTAACACTGGGGCTTTGCGCTTCTCTAGACACCAAACGTCACGGTCACTATCTCTCTGGCTCGTAGACACGAGCTGAGAAATTGCAAACGTTGAGCAATTGCTCAGCGATGAAAAGCGCCAGCACTGAAAGCTCTTGCTAGCCAGCACCCTTCCTTGGAAGTGCTTTTGTAGGCCTAAGAACACAGGGGCTCAGGGCTTCTCTAGCTACCTAATCTTCTGCTCATCCTCTCGCGCACTCTAAAGAGAGCTCAGGTGAGAAATTGCAAACGTCGAGCAATTGCTCAGAGATGAAAAGTGCCAGCACTGAAAGCTGTTGCTAGCCAGCACCCTTCCTTGGAAGCGCTTTTGTAGGCCTAAGAACAGTGGGGCTCTGGGCTTCTCTAGCCACCTAATCTTCTGCTCATCCTCTCGCGCACTGTAAAGAAAGCTCAGGTGAGAAATATCAAACGTCGAGCAATTGCTCAGAGATGAAAAGTGCCAGCACTGAAAGCTGTTGCTAGCCAGCACCCTTCCTTGGAAGCGCTTTCACAGGCGCAGCAACACTGGGGCTTTGCGCTTCTCTAGCCACCAAACGTCACGGTCAGTCTCTTTCCATCTCGTAGACACGAGCCGAGAAATTGCAAACGTCGAGCAATTGCTCAGAGATGAAAAGTGCCAGCACTGAAAGCTGTTGCTAGCCAGCACCCTTCCTTGGAAGCGCTTTTGTAGGCCTAAGAACACTGGGGCTCTGGGCTTCTCTAGCCACCTAATCTTCTGCTCATCCTCTCGTGCACTCTAAAGAGAGCTCAGGTGAGAAATTCCAAACGTCGAGCAATTGCTCAGAGATGAAAAGTGCCAGCACTGAAAGCTGTTGCTAGCCAGCACCCTTCCTTGGAAGCGCTTTTGTAGCCCTTAGAACACAAGTGCTCTGTGCTTCTCCAGCCACCTAATCTTCTGCTCATCCTCTCGCGCACTCTAAAGAAAGCTCAGGTGAGAAATATCAAACGTCGAGCAATTGCTCAGAGATGAAAAGTGCCAGCACTGAAAGCTGTTGCTAGCCAGCACCCTTCCTTGGAAGCGCTTTCACAGGCGCAGCAACACTGGGGCTTTGCGCTTCTCTACCCACCAAATGTCACGGTCACTATCTCTCTGTCTCGTAGACACGAGCTGAGAAATTGCAAACGTCGAGCAATTGCTCAGAGATGAAAAGTGCCAGCACTGAAAGCTCTTGCTAGCCAGCACCCTTCCTTGGAAGCGCTTTTGTAGGCCTAAGAACACAGGGGCTCTGGGCTTCTCTAGCCACCTAATCTTCTGCTCATCCTCTCGCGCAGTCTAACAAGAGCTCAGGTGAGAAATTGCAAACGTCGAGCAATTGCTCAGAGATGAAAAGTGCCAGCACTGAAAACTGTTGCTAGCCAGCACCCTTCCTTGGAAGCGCTTTCACAGGCGCAGCAACACTGGGGCTTTGCGCTTCTCTACCCACCAAACATCACGGTCACTATCTCTCTGGCTCGTAGACACGAGCTGAGAGATTGCAAACGTTGAGCAATTGCTCAGAGATGAAAAGTGCCAGCACTGAAAGCTCTTGCTAGCCAGCACCCTTCCTTGGAAGCGCTTTCACAGGCGCAGCAACACTGGGGCTTTGCGCTTCTCTACCCACCAAACGTCACGGTCACTATCTCTCTGGCTTGTAGACACGAGCTGAGAGATTGCAAACGTCGAGTAATTGCTCAGAGATGAAAAGTGCCAGCACTGAAAGCTGTTGCTAGCCAGCACCCTTCCTTGGAAGCGCTTTCACAGGCGCAGCAACACTGGGGCTTTGCGCTTCTCTACCCACCAAACGTCACGGTCACTATCTCTCTGTCTCGTAGACACAAGCTCAGAAATTGCAAACGTCGAGCAATTGCTCAGAGATGAAAAGTGCCAGCACTGAAAGCTCTTGCTAGCCAGCACCCTTCCTTGGAAGCGCTTTCACAGGCGCAGCAACACTGGGGCTTTGCGCTTCTCTAGACACCAAACGTCACGGTCACTATCTCTCTGTCTCGTAGACACGAGCTGAGAGATTGCAAACGTCGAGCAACTCCTCAGAGATGAAAAGTGCCAGCACTGAAAGCTGTTGCTAGCCAGCACCCTTCCTTGGAAGCGCTTTCACAGGCGCAGCAACACTGGGGCTTTGCGCTTCTCTACCCACCAAAGGTCACGGTCACTATCTCTCTGGCTCGTAGACACGAGCTGAGAAATTGCAAAGGTCGAGCAATTGCTCAGAGATGAAAAGTGCCAGCACTGAAAGCTCTTGCTAGCCAGCACCCTTCCTTGGAAACGCTCTTGTAGCCCTTAGAACACTGGGGCTCTGGGCTTCTCTAGCCACCTAATCTTCTGCTCATCCTCTCGCGCACTCTAAAGTGAGCTCAGGTGAGAAATTGCAAACGTCGAGCAATTGCTCAGAGATGAAAAGTGCCAGCACTGAAAGCTCTTGCTAGCCAGCACCCTTCCTTGGAAGCGCTTTTGTAGCGCTAAGAACACTGGGGCTCTGGGCTTCTCTAGCCACCTAATCTTCTGCTCATCCTCTCGCGCACTCTAAAGAGAGCTCAGGTGAGAAATTGCAAAGGTCGAGCAATTGCTCAGAGATGAAAAGTGCCAGCACTGAAAGCTCTTCCTAGCCAGCACCCTTCCTTGGAAGCGCTTTTGTAGGCCTAAGAACACTGGGGCTCTGGGCTTCTCCAGCCACCTAATCTTCTGCTCATCATCTCGCGCACTCTAAAGAAAGCTCAGGTGAGAAATATCAAACGTCGAGCAATTGCTCAGAGATGAAAAGTGCCAGCACTGAAAGCTGTTGCTAGCCAGCACCCTTCCTTGGAAGCGCTTTCACAGGCGCAGTAATACTGGGGCTTTGCGCTTCTCTAGCCACCAAATGTCACGGTCACTATCTCTCTGTCTCGTAGACACGAGCTGAGAAATTGCAAACGTCGAGCAATTGCTCAGAGATGAAAAGTGCCAGCACTGAAAGCTCTTGCTAGCCAGCACCCTTCCTTGGAAGCGCTTTTGTAGGCCTAAGAACACAGGGGCTCTGGGCTTCTCCAGCCACCTAATCTTCTGCTCATCCTCTCGCGCACTCTAAAGAGAGCTCAGGTGAGAAATTGCAAAGGTCGAGCAATTGCTCAGAGATGAAAAGTGCCAGCACTGAAAGCTGTTGCTAGCCAGCACCCTTCCTTGGAAGTGCTTTTGTAGGCCTAAGAACAGTGGGGCTCTGGGCTTCTCCAGCCACCTAATCTTCTGCTCATCCTCTCGCGCACTCTAAAGAGAGCTCAGGTGAGAAATTGCAAAGGTCGAGCAATTGCTCAGAGATGAAAAGTGCCAGCACTGAAAGCTCTTGCTAGCCAGCACCCTTCCTTGGAAGCGCTTTCACAGGCGCAGCAACACTGGGGCTTTGCGCTTCTCTAGCCACCAAATGTCACGGTCACTATCTCTCTGGCTCGTAGACATGAGCTGAGAAATTGCAAACGTCGAGCAATTGCTCAGCGATGAAAAGTGCCAGCACTGAAAGCTGTTGCTAGCCAGCACCCTTCCTTGGAAGCACTCTTGTAGGCTTTAGAACACCGGGGCTCTGGGCTTCTCCAGCCACCTAATCTTCTGCTCATCCTCTCGCGCTCTGTAAAGAAAGCTCAGGTGAGAAATATCAAACGTCGAGCAATTGCTCAGAGATGAAAAGTGCCAGCACTGAAAGCTGTTGCTAGCCAGCACACTTCCTTGGAAGCGCTTTCACAGGCGCAGTAACACTGGGGCTTTGCGCTTCTCTAGCCACCAAATGTCACGGTCACTATCTCTCTGTCTCGTAGACACGAGCTGAGAAATTGCAAACGTCGAGCAATTGCTCAGAGATGAAAAGTGCCAGCACTGAAAGCTGTTGCTAGCCAGCACCCTTCCTTGGAAGCGCTTTTGTAGGCCTAAGAACACAGGGGCTCTGGGCTTCTCTAGCCACCTAATCTTCTGCTCATCCTCTCGCGCACTCTAAAGAGAGCTCAGGTGAGAAATTGCAAACGTCGAGCAATTGCTCAGAGATGAAAAGTGCCAGCACTGAAAGCTCTTCCTAGCCAGCACCCTTCCTTGGAAGCGCTTTCACAGGCGCAGCAACACTGGGGCTTTGCGCTTCTCTAGCCACCAAACGTCATGGTCACTATCTCTCTGGCTTGTAGACACGAGCTGAGAGATTGCAAAGGTCGAGCAATTGCTCAGAGATGAAAAGTGCCAGCACTGAAAGCTGTTGCTAGCCAACACCCTCCCTTGGAAGTGCTTTTGTAGGCCTAAGAACACTGGGGCTCTGGGCTTCTCTAGCCACCTAATCTTCTGCTCATCCTCTCGCGCACTCTAAAGAGAGCTCAGGTGAGAAATTGCAAAGGTCGAGCAATTGCTCAGAGATGAAAAGTGCCAGCACTGAAAGCTCTTGCTAGCCAGCACCCTTCCTTGGAAGCGCTTTTGTAGCCCTAAGAACACTGGGGCTCTGGGCTTCCCTAGCCACCTAATCTTCTGCTCATCCTCTCGCGCACTCTAAAGAGAGCTCAGGTGAGAAATTGCAAACGTCGAGCAATTGCTCAGAGATGAAAAGTGCCAGCACTGAAAGCTGTTGCTAGCCAGCACCCTTCCTTGGAAGCACTCTTGTAGGCTTTAGAACACCGGGGCTCTGGGCTTCTCCAGCCACCTAATCTTCTGCTCATCCTCTCGCGCACTGTAAAGAAAGCTCAGGTGAGAAATATCAAACGTCGAGCAATTGCTCAGAGATGAAAAGTACCAGCACTGAAAGCTGTTGCTAGCCAGCACCCTTCCTTGGAAGCGCTTTCACAGGCGCAGTAACACTGGGGCTTTGCGCTTCTCTAGACACCAAACGTCACGGTCACTATCTCTCTGTCTCGTAGACACGAGCTGAGAAATTGCAAACGTCGAGCAATTGCTCAGAGATGAAAAGTGCCAGCACTGAAAGCTCTTCCTAGCCAGCACCCTTCCTTGGAAGCTCTTTCACAGGCGCAGCAACACTGGGGCTTTGCGCTTCTCTAGCCAACAAATGTCACGGTCACTATCTCTCTGTCTCGTAGACGCGAGCTGAGGGATTGCAAACGTCGAGCAATTGCTCAGAGATGAAAAGTGCCAGCACTGAAAGCTGTTCCTAGCCAGCACCCTTCCTTGGAAGTGCTTTTGTAGGCCTAAGAACAGTGGGGCTCTGGGCTTCTCTAGCCACCTAATCTTCTGCTCATCCTCTCGCGCAGTCTAAAGAGAGCTCAGGTGAGAAATTGCAAACGTTGAGCAATTGCTCAGAGATGAAAAGTGCCAGCACTGAAAGCTGTTGCTAGCCAGCACCCTTCCTTGGAAGCGCTTTCACAGGCGCAGCAACACTGGGGCTTTGCGCTTCTCTACCCACCAAACGTCACGGTCACTATCTCTCCGTCTCGTAGACACGAGCTGAGAGATTGCAAACGTCGAGCAATTGCTCAGAGATGAAAAGTGCCAGCACTGAAAGCTGTTGCTAGCCAGCACCCTTCCTTGGAAGCGCTTTTGTAGGCCTAAGAACACTGGGGCTCTGGGCTTCTCTAGACACCTAATCTTCTGCTCATCCTCTCACGCAGTCTAAAGAGAGCTCAGGTGAGAAATTGCAAACGTCGAGCAATTGCTCAGAGATGAAAAGTGCCAGCACTGAAAGCTGTTGCTAGCCAGCACCCTTCCTTGGAAGCACTCTTGTAGGCTTTAGAACACCGGGGCTCTGGGCTTCTCCAGCCACCTAATCTTCTGCTCATCCTCTCGCGCACTGTAAAGAAAGCTCAGGTGAGAAATATAAAACGTCGAGCAATTGCTCAGAGATGAAAAATGCCAGCACTGAAAGCTCTTGCTAGCCAGCACCCTTCCTTGGAAGCGCTTTCACAGGCGCAGTAACACTGGGGCTTTGCGCTTCTCTAGCCACCAAATGTCACGGTCACTATCTCTCTGTCTCGTAGACACGAGCTGAGAAATTGCAAACGTCGAGCAATTGCTCAGAGATGAAAAGTGCCAGCACTGAAAGCTGTTGCTAGCCAGCACCCTTCCTTGGAAGCGCTTTTGTAGGCCTAAGAACACAGGGGCTCTGGGCTTCTCTAGCCACCTAATCTTCTGCTCATCCTCTCGCGCACTCTAAAGAGAGCTCAGGTGAGAAATTGCAAACGTCGAGCAATTGCTCAGAGATGAAAAGTGCCAGCACTGAAAGCTCTTGCTAGCCAGCACCCTTCCTTGGAAGCGCTTTCACAGGCGCAGCAACACTGGGGCTTTGCGCTTCTCTACCCACCAAACATCACGGTCACTATCTCTCTGGCTCGTAGACATGAGCTGAGAAATTGCAAACGTCGAGCAATTGCTCAGAGATGAAAAGTGCCAGCACTGAAAGCTCTTGCTAGCCAGCACCCTTCCTTGGAAACGCTCTTGTAGGCCTTAGAACACTGGGGCTCTGTGTTTCTCTAGCCACCTAATCTTCTGCTCATCCTCTCGCGCACTCTAAAGACAGCTCAGGTGAGAAATTCCAAACGTCGAGCAATTGCTCAGCGATGAAAAGTGCCAGCACTGAAAGCTGTTGCTAGCCAGCACCCTTCCTTGGAAGCACTCTTGTAGGCTTTAGAACACCGGGGCTCTGGGCTTTTCCAGCCACCTAATCTTCTGCTCATCCTCTCGCGCACTGTAAAGAAAGCTCAGGTGAGAAATATCAAACGTCGAGCAATTGCTCAGAGATGAAAAGTGCCAGCAATGAAAGCTGTTGCTAGCCAGCACACTTCCTTGGAAGCGCTTTCACAGGCGCAGTAACACTGGGGCTTTGCGCTTCTCTAGCCACCAAATGTCACGGTCACTATCTCTCTGGCTCGTAGACACGAGCTGAGAAATTGCAAACGTCGAGCAATTGCTCAGAGATGAAAAGTGCCAGCACTGAAAGCTGTTGCTAGCCAGCACCCTTCCTTGGAAGCGCTTTTGTAGGCCTAAGAACACAGGGGCTCTGGGCTTCTCTAGCCACCTAATCTTCTGCTCATCCTCTCGCGCACTCTAAAGAGAGCTCAGGTGAGAAATTGCAAACGTCGAGCAATTGCTCAGAGATGAAAAGTGCCAGCACTGAAAGCTGTTGCTAGCCAGCACCCTTCCTTGGAAGCGCTTTCACAGGCGCAGCAACACTGGGGCTTTGCGCTTCTCTAGCCACCAAACGTCACGGTCACTATCTCTCTGGCTTGTAGACACGAGCTGAGAGATTGCAAAGGTCGAGCAATTGCTCAGAGATGAAAAGTGCCAGCACTGAAAGCTCTTGCTAGCCAACACCCTCCCTTGGAAGTGCTTTTGTAGGCCTAAGAACACTGGGGCTCTGGGCTTCTCTAGCCACCTAATCTTCTGCTCATCCTCTCGCGCACTCTAAAGAGAGCTCAGGTGAGAAATTGCAAACGTCGAGCAATTGCTCAGAGATGAAAAGTGCCAGCACTGAAAGCTCTTGCTAGCCAGCACCCTTCCTTGGAAGCGCTTTCACAGGCGCAGTAACACTGGGGCTTTGCGCTTCTCTAGACACCAAACGTCACGGTCATTCTCTTTCCGTCTCGTAGACACGAGCTGAGAAATTGCAAACGTCGAGCAATTGCTCAGCGATGAAAAGTGCCAGCACTGAAAGCTGTTGCTAGCCAGCACCCTTCCTTGGAAGCGCTTTTGTAGGCCTAAGAACACTGGGGCTCTGGGCTTCTCTAGCCACCTAATCTTCTGCTCATCCTCTCGCGCACTCTAAAGAGAGCTCAGGTGAGAAATTGCAAACGTCGAGCAATTGCTCAGAGATGAAAAGTGCCAGCACTGAAAGCTGTTGCTAGCCAGCACCCTTCCTTGGAAGCGCTTTCACAGGCGCAGCAACACTGGGGCTTTGCGCTTCTCTAGCCACCAAACGTCACGGTCCCTATCTCTCTGGCTTGTAGACACGAGCTGAGAGATTGCAAACGTCGAGTAATTGCTCAGAGATGAAAAGTGCCAGCACTGAAAGCTCTTGCTAGCCAGCACCCTTCCTTGGAAGCGCTTTCACAGGCGCAGCAACACTGGGGCTTTGCGCTTCTCTACCCACCAAACGTCACGGTCAGTATCTCTCTGTCTCGTAGACACGAGCTGAGAGTTTGCAAACGTCGAGCAATTGCTCAGAGATGAAAAGTGCCAGCACTGAAAGCTGTTGCTAGCCAGCACCCTTCCTTGGAAGCGCTTTCACAGGCGCAGCAACACTGGGGCTTTGCGCTTCTCTACCCACCAAATGTCACGGTCACTATCTCTCTGGCTCGTAGACATGAGCTGAGAAATTGCAAAGGTCGAGCAATTGCTCAGAGATGAAAAGTGCCAGCACTGAAAGCTCTTGCTAGCCAGCACCCTTCCTTGGAAACACTCTTGTAGCCCTTAGAACACTGGGGCTCTGGGCTTCCCTAGCCACCTAATCTTCTGCTCATCCTCTCGCGCAGTCTAAAGAGAGCTCAGGTGAGAAATTGCAAAGGTCGAGCAATTGCTCAGAGATGAAAAGTGCCAGCACTGAAAGCTGTTGCTAGCCAGCACCCTTCCTTGGAAGCGCTTTTGTAGCGCTAAGAACACTGGGGCTCTGTGTTTCTCTAGCCACCTAATCTTCTGCTCATCCTCTCGCGCACTCTAAAGAGAGCTCAGTTGAGAAATTGCAAACGTCGAGCAATTGCTCAGAGATGAAAAGTGCCAGCACTGAAAGCTCTTGCTAGCCAGCACCCTTCCTTGGAAGCGCTTTTGTAGGCCTAAGAACACTGGGGCTCTGGGCTTCTCCAGCCACCTAATCTTCTGCTCATCATCTCGCGCACTCTAAAGAAAGCTCAGGTGAGAAATATCAAACGTCGAGCAATTGCTCAGAGATGAAAAGTGCCAGCACTGAAAGCTGTTGCTAGCCAGCACCCTTCCTTGGAAGCGCTTTCACAGGCGCAGTAATACTGGGGCTTTGCGCTTCTCTACCCACCAAATGTCACGGTCACTATCTCTCTGTCTCGTAGACACGAGCTGAGAAATTGCAAACGTCGAGCAATTGCTCAGAGATGAAAAGTGCCAGCACTGAAAGCTGTTGCTAGCCAGCACCCTTCCTTGGAAGCGCTTTTGTAGGCCTAAGAACACAGGGGCTCTGGGATTCTATAGCCACCTAATCTTCTGCTCATCCTCTCGCGCACTCTAAAGAAAGCTCAGGTGAGAAATTGCAAACGTCGAGCAATTGCTCAGAGATGAAAAGTGCCAGCACTGAAAGCTCTTGCTAGCCAGCACCCTTCCTTGGAAGCGCTTTCACAGGCGCAGCAACACTGGGGCTTTGCGCTTCTCTAGCCACCAAACGTCACGGTCACTATATCTCCGTCTCGTAGACACGAGGTGAGAGATTGCAAACGTCGAGCAATTGCTCAGAGATGAAAAGTGCCAGCACTGAAAGCTGTTGCTAGCCAGCACCCTCCCTTGGAAGTGCTTTTGTAGGCCGAAGAACACTGGGGCTCTGGGCTTCTCTAGCCACCTAATCTTCTGCTCATCCTCTCGCGCAGTCTAAAGAGAGCTCAGGTGAGAAATTGCAAACGTCGAGCAATTGCTCAGAGAAGAAAAGTGCCAGCACTGAAAGCTGTTGCTAGCCAGCACCCTTCCTTGGAAGCGCTTTCACAGGCGCAGTAACACTGGGGCTTTGCGCTTCTCTAGAAACCAAACGTCACGGTCACTATCTCTCTGGCTCGTAGACACGAGCTGAGAAATTGCAAAAGTCGAGCAATTGCTCAGCGATGAAAAGCGCCAGCACTGAAAGCTCTTGCTAGCCAGCACCCTTCCTTGGAAGTGCTTTTGTAGGCCTAAGAACACAGGGGCTCAGGGCTTCTCTAGCTACCTAATCTTCTGCTCATCCTCTCGCGCACTCTAAAGAGAGCTCAGGTGAGAAATTGCAAACGTCGAGCAATTGCTCAGAGATGAAAAGTGCCAGCACTGAAAGCTGTTGCTAGCCAGCACCCTTCCTTGGAAGCGCTTTTGTAGGCCTAAGAACACTGGGGCTCTGGGCTTCTCTAGCCACCTAATCTTCTGCTCATCCTCTCGCGCACTCTAAAGAGAGCTCAGGTGAGAAATTGCAAAGGTCGAGCAATTGCTCAGAGATGAAAAGTGCCAGCACTGAAAGCTGTTGCTAGCCAGCACCCTTCCTTGGAAGCGCTTTTGTAGCCCTTAGAACACAAGTGCTCTGTGCTTCTCCAGCCACCTAATCTTCTGCTCATCCTCTCGCGCACTGTAAAGAAAGCTCAGGTGAGAAATATCAAACGTCGAGCAATTGCTCAGAGATGAAAAGTGCCAGCACTGAAAGCTGTTGCTAGCCAGCACCCTTCCTTGGAAGCGCTTTCACAGGCGCAGCAACACTGGGGCTTTGCGCTTCTCTACCCACCAAACGTCACGGTCAGTCTCTTTCCATCTCGTAGACACGAGCCGAGAAATTGCAAACGTCGAGCAATTGCTCAGAGATGAAAAGTGCCAGCACTGAAAGCTGTTGCTAGCCAGCACCCTTCCTTGGAAGCGCTTTTGTAGGCCTAAGAACACTGGGGCTCTGGGCTTCTCTAGCCACCTAATCTTCTGCTCATCCTCTCGCGCACTCTAAAGAGAGCTCAGGTGAGAAATTCCAAACGTCGAGCAATTGCTCAGAGATGAAAAGTGCCAGCACTGAAAGCTGTTGCTAGCCAGCACCCTTCCTTGGAAGCGCTTTTGTAGGCCTTAGAACACAAGTGCTCTGTGCTTCTCCAGCCACCTAATCTTCTGCTCATCCTCTCGCGCACTGTAAAGAAAGCTCAGGTGAGAAATATCAAACGTCGAGCAATTGCTCAGAGATGAAAAGTGCCAGCACTGAAAGCTGTTGCTAGCCAGCACCCTTCCTTGGAAGCGCTTTCACAGGCGCAGCAACACTGGGGCTTTGCGCTTCTCTACCCACCAAATGTCACGGTCACTATCTCTCTGTCTCGTAGACACGAGCTGAGAAATTGCAAACGTCGAGCAATTGCTCAGAGATGAAAAGTGCCAGCACTGAAAGCTCTTGCTAGCCAGCACCCTTCCTTGGAAGCGCTTTTGTAGGCCTAAGAACACAGGGGCTCTGGGCTTCTCTAGCCACCTAATCTTCTGCTCATCCTCTCGCGCAGTCTAACAAGAGCTCAGGTGAGAAATTGCAAACGTCGAGCAATTGCTCAGAGATGAAAAGTGCCAGCACTGAAAACTGTTGCTAGCCAGCACCCTTCCTTGGAAGCGCTTTCACAGGCGCAGCAACACTGGGGCTTTGCGCTTCTCTACCCACCAAACATCACGGTCACTATCTCTCTGGCTCGTAGACACGAGCTGAGAGATTGCAAACGTTGAGCAATTGCTCAGAGATGAAAAGTGCCAGCACTGAAAGCTCTTGCTAGCCAGCACCCTTCCTTGGAAGCGCTTTCACAGGCGCAGCAACACTGGGGCTTTGCGCTTCTCTACCCACCAAACGTCACGGTCACTATCTCTCTGGCTTGGAGACACGAGCTGAGAGATTGCAAACGTCGAGTAATTGCTCAGAGATGAAAAGTGCCAGCACTGAAAGCTGTTGCTAGCCAGCACCCTTCCTTGGAAGCGCTTTCACAGGCGCAGCAACACTGGGGCTTTGCGCTTCTCTAGCCACCAAACGTCACTGTCATTCTCTTTCCGTCTCCTAGACACGAGCTGAGAAATTGCAAACGTCGAGCAATTGCTCAGAGATGAAAAGTGCCAGCACTGAAAGCTGTTGCTAGCCAGCACCCTTCCTTGGAAGCGCTTTTGTAGGCCTAAGAACACAGGGGCTCTGGGCTTCTCTAGCCACCTAATCTTCTGCTCATCCTCTCGCGCACTCTAAAGAGAGCTCAGGTGAGAAATTGCAAACGTCGAGCAATTGCTCAGAGATGAAAAGTGCCAGCACTGAAAGCTCTTCCTAGCCAGCACCCTTCCTTGGAAGCGCTTTCACAGGCGCAGCAACACTGGGGCTTTGCGCTTCTCTAGCCACCAAACGTCATGGTCACTATCTCTCTGTCTCGTAGACACGAGCTGAGAGATTGCAAAGGTCGAGCAATTGCTCAGAGATGAAAAGTGCCAGCACTGAAAGCTGTTGCTAGCCAACACCCTCCCTTGGAAGTGCTTTTGTAGGCCTAAGAACACTGGGGCTCTGGGCTTCTCTAGCCACCTAATCTTCTGCTCATCCTCTCGCGCACTCTAAAGAGAGCTCAGGTGAGAAATTGCAAAGGTCGAGCAATTGCTCAGAGATGAAAAGTGCCAGCACTGAAAGCTCTTGCTAGCCAGCACCCTTCCTTGGAAGCGCTTTTGTAGCCCTAAGAACACTGGGGCTCTGGGCTTCCCTAGCCACCTAATCTTCTGCTCATCCTCTCGCGCACTCTAAAGAGAGCTCAGGTGAGAAATTGCAAACGTCGAGCAATTGCTCAGAGATGAAAAGTGCCAGCACTGAAAGCTGTTGCTAGCCAGCACCCTTCCTTGGAAGCACTCTTGTAGGCTTTAGAACACCGGGGCTCTGGGCTTCTCCAGCCACCTAATCTTCTGCTCATCCTCTCGCGCACTGTAAAGAAAGCTCAGGTGAGAAATATCAAACGTCGAGCAATTGCTCAGAGATGAAAAGTACCAGCACTGAAAGCTGTTGCTAGCCAGCACCCTTCCTTGGAAGCGCTTTCACAGGCGCAGTAACACTGGGGCTTTGCGCTTCTCTAGACACCAAACGTCGCGGTCACTATCTCTCCATCTCGTAGACACGAGCTGAGAAATTGCAAACGTCGAGCAATTGCTCAGAGATGAAAAGTGCCAGCACTGAAAGCTCTTCCTAGCCAGCACCCTTCCTTGGAAGCGCTTTCACAGGCGCAGCAACACTGGGGCTTTGCGCTTCTCTAGCCAACAAATGTCACGGTCACTATCTCTCTGTCTCGTAGACGCGAGCTGAGGGATTGCAAACGTCGAGCAATTGCTCAGAGATGAAAAGTGCCAGCACTGAAAGCTGTTCCTAGCCAGCACCCTTCCTTGGAAGTGCTTTTGTAGGCCTAAGAACAGTGGGGCTCTGGGCTTCTCTAGCCACCTAATCTTCTGCTCATCCTCTCGCGCAGTCTAAAGAGAGCTCAGGTGAGAAATTGCAAACGTTGAGCAATTGCTCAGAGATGAAAAGTGCCAGCACTGAAAGCTGTTGCTAGCCAGCACCCTTCCTTGGAAGCGCTTTCACAGGCGCAGCAACACTGGGGCTTTGCGCTTCTCTACCCACCAAACGTCACGGTCACTATCTCTCCGTCTCGTAGACATGAGCTGAGAAATTGCAAACGTCGAGCAATTGCTCAGAGATGAAAAGTGCCAGCACTGAAAGCTCTTGCTAGCCAGCACCCTTCCTTGGAAACGCTCTTGTAGGCCTTAGAACAGAGGGGCTCTGTGTTTCTCTAGCCACCTAATCTTCTGCTCATCCTCTCGCGCACTCTAAAGAGAGCTCAGGTGAGAAATTCCAAACGTCGAGCAATTGCTCAGCGATGAAAAGTGCCAGCACTGAAAGCTGTTGCTAGCCAGCACCCTTCCTTGGAAGCACTCTTGTAGGCTTTAGAACACCGGGGCTCTGGGCTTCTCCAGCCACCTAATCTTCTGCTCATCCTCTCGCGCACTGTAAAGAAAGCTCAGGTGAGAAATATAAAACGTCGAGCAATTGCTCAGAGATGAAAAATGCCAGCACTGAAAGCTCTTGCTAGCCAGCACCCTTCCTTGGAAGCGCTTTCACAGGCGCAGTAACACTGGGGCTTTGCGCTTCTCTAGCCACCAAATGTCACGGTCACTATCTCTCTGTCTCGTAGACACGAGCTGAGAAATTGCAAACGTCGAGCAATTGCTCAGAGATGAAAAGTGCCAGCACTGAAAGCTGTTGCTAGCCAGCACCCTTCCTTGGAAGCGCTTTTGTAGGCCTAAGAACACAGGGGCTCTGGGCTTCTCTAGCCACCTAATCTTCTGCTCATCCTCTCGCGCACTCTAAAGAGAGCTCAGGTGAGAAATTGCAAACGTCGAGCAATTGCTCAGAGATGAAAAGTGCCAGCACTGAAAGCTCTTGCTAGCCAGCACCCTTCCTTGGAAGCGCTTTCACAGGCGCAGCAACACTGGGGCTTTGCGCTTCTCTAGCCACCAAATGTCACGGTCACTATCTCTCTGGCTCGTAGACATGAGCTGAGAAATTGCAAACGTCGAGCAATTGCTCAGAGATGAAAAGTGCCAGCACTGAAAGCTCTTGCTAGCCAGCACCCTTCCTTGGAAACGCTCTTGTAGGCCTTAGAACACTGGGGCTCTGTGTTTCTCTAGCCACCTAATCTTCTGCTCATCCTCTCGCGCACTCTAAAGACAGCTCAGGTGAGAAATTCCAAACGTCGAGCAATTGCTCAGCGATGAAAAGTGCCAGCACTGAAAGCTGTTGCTAGCCAGCACCCTTCCTTGGAAGCACTCTTGTAGGCTTTAGAACACCGGGGCTCTGGGCTTTTCCAGCCACCTAATCTTCTGCTCATCCTCTCGCGCACTGTAAAGAAAGCTCAGGTGAGAAATATCAAACGTCGAGCAATTGCTCAGAGATGAAAAGTGCCAGCAATGAAAGCTGTTGCTAGCCAGCACACTTCCTTGGAAGCGCTTTCACAGGCGCAGTAACACTGGGGCTTTGCGCTTCTCTAGCCACCAAATGTCACGGTCACTATCTCTCTGGCTCGTAGACACGAGCTGAGAAATTGCAAACGTCGAGCAATTGCTCAGAGATGAAAAGTGCCAGCACTGAAAGCTGTTGCTAGCCAGCACCCTTCCTTGGAAGCGCTTTTGTAGGCCTAAGAACACAGGGGCTCTGGGCTTCTCTAGCCACCTAATCTTCTGCTCATCCTCTCGCGCACTCTAAAGAGAGCTCAGGTGAGAAATTGCAAACGTCGAGCAATTGCTCAGAGATGAAAAGTGCCAGCACTGAAAGCTGTTGCTAGCCAGCACCCTTCCTTGGAAGCGCTTTCACAGGCGCAGCAACACTGGGGCTTTGCGCTTCTCTAGCCACCAAACGTCACGGTCACTATCTCTCTGGCTTGTAGACACGAGCTGAGAGATTGCAAAGGTCGAGCAATTGCTCAGAGATGAAAAGTGCCAGCACTGAAAGCTCTTGCTAGCCAACACCCTCCCTTGGAAGTGCTTTTGTAGGCCTAAGAACACTGGGGCTCTGGGCTTCTCTAGCCACCTAATCTTCTGCTCATCCTCTCGCGCACTCTAAAGAGAGCTCAGGTGAGAAATTGCAAACGTCGAGCAATTGCTCAGAGATGAAAAGTGCCAGCACTGAAAGCTCTTGCTAGCCAGCACCCTTCCTTGGAAGCGCTTTCACAGGCGCAGTAACACTGGGGCTTTGCGCTTCTCTAGACACCAAACGTCACGGTCATTCTCTTTCCGTCTCGTAGACACGAGCTGAGAAATTGCAAACGTCGAGCAATTGCTCAGCGATGAAAAGTGCCAGCACTGAAAGCTGTTGCTAGCCAGCACCCTTCCTTGGAAGCGCTTTTGTAGGCCTAAGAACACTGGGGCTCTGGGCTTCTCTAGCCACCTAATCTTCTGCTCATCCTCTCGCGCACTCTAAAGAGAGCTCAGGTGAGAAATTGCAAACGTCGAGCAATTGCTCAGAGATGAAAAGTGCCAGCACTGAAAGCTGTTGCTAGCCAGCACCCTTCCTTGGAAGCGCTTTCACAGGCGCAGCAACACTGGGGCTTTGCGCTTCTCTAGCCACCAAACGTCACGGTCCCTATCTCTCTGGCTTGTAGACACGAGCTGAGAGATTGCAAACGTCGAGTAATTGCTCAGAGATGAAAAGTGCCAGCACTGAAAGCTCTTGCTAGCCAGCACCCTTCCTTGGAAGCGCTTTCACAGGCGCAGCAACACTGGGGCTTTGCGCTTCTCTACCCACCAAACGTCACGGTCAGTATCTCTCTGTCTCGTAGACACGAGCTGAGAGTTTGCAAACGTCGAGCAATTGCTCAGAGATGAAAAGTGCCAGCACTGAAAGCTCTTGCTAGCCAGCACCCTTCCTTGGAAGCGCTTTCACAGGCGCAGCAACACTGGGGCTTTGCGCTTCTCTACCCACCAAATGTCACGGTCACTATCTCTCTGGCTCGTAGACATGAGCTGAGAAATTGCAAAGGTCGAGCAATTGCTCAGAGATGAAAAGTGCCAGCACTGAAAGCTCTTGCTAGCCAGCACCCTTCCTTGGAAACACTCTTGTAGCCCTTAGAACACTGGGGCTCTGGGCTTCCCTAGCCACCTAATCTTCTGCTCATCCTCTCGCGCAGTCTAAAGAGAGCTCAGGTGAGAAATTGCAAAGGTCGAGCAATTGCTCAGAGATGAAAAGTGCCAGCACTGAAAGCTGTTGCTAGCCAGCACCCTTCCTTGGAAGCGCTTTTGTAGCGCTAAGAACACTGGGGCTCTGTGTTTCTCTAGCCACCTAATCTTCTGCTCATCCTCTCGCGCACTCTAAAGAGAGCTCAGTTGAGAAATTGCAAACGTCGAGCAATTGCTCAGAGATGAAAAGTGCCAGCACTGAAAGCTCTTGCTAGCCAGCACCCTTCCTTGGAAGCGCTTTTGTAGGCCTAAGAACACTGGGGCTCTGGGCTTCTCCAGCCACCTAATCTTCTGCTCATCATCTCGCGCACTCTAAAGAAAGCTCAGGTGAGAAATATCAAACGTCGAGCAATTGCTCAGAGATGAAAAGTGCCAGCACTGAAAGCTGTTGCTAGCCAGCACCCTTCCTTGGAAGCGCTTTCACAGGCGCAGTAATACTGGGGCTTTGCGCTTCTCTAGCCACCAAATGTCACGGTCACTATCTCTCTGTCTCGTAGACACGAGCTGAGAAATTGCAAACGTCGAGCAATTGCTCAGAGATGAAAAGTGCCAGCACTGAAAGCTGTTGCTAGCCAGCACCCTTCCTTGGAAGTGCTTTTGTAGCCCTAAGAACACAGGGGCTCCGGGCTTCTCTAGCCACCTAATCTTCTGCTCATCCTCTCGCGCACTCTAAAGAGAGCTCAGGTGAGAAATTGCAAACGTCGAGCAATTGCTCAGAGATGAAAAGTGCCAGCACTGAAAGCTCTTGCTAGCCAGCACCCTTCCTTGGAAGCGCTTTCACAGGCGCAGTAATACTGGGGCTTTGCGCTTCTCTAGCCACCAAATGTCACGGTCACTATCTCTCTGTCTCGTAGACACGAGCTGAGAAATTGCAAACGTCGAGCAATTGCTCAGAGATGAAAAGTGCCAGCACTGAAAGCTGTTGCTAGCCAGCACCCTTCCTTGGAAGTGCTTTTGTAGCCCTAAGAACACAGGGGCTCCGGGCTTCTCTAGCCACCTAATCTTCTGCTCATCCTCTCGCGCACTCTAAAGAGAGCTCAGGTGAGAAATTGCAAACGTCGAGCAATTGCTCAGAGATGAAAAGTGCCAGCACTGAAAGCTCTTGCTAGCCAGCACCCTTCCTTGGAAGCGCTTTCACAGGCGCAGCAACACTGGGGCTTTGCGCTTCTCTAGCCACCAAACGTCACGGTCACTATATCTCCGTCTCGTAGACACGAGCTGAGAGATTGCAAACGTCGAGCAATTGCTCAGAGATGAAAAGTGCCAGCACTGAAAGCTGTTGCTAGCCAGCACCCTCCCTTGGAAGTGCTTTTGTAGGCCGAAGAACACTGGGGCTCTGGGCTTCTCTAGCCACCTAATCTTCTGCTCATCCTCTCGCGCAGTCTAAAGAGAGCTCAGGTGAGAAATTGCAAACGTCGAGCAATTGCTCAGAGAAGAAAAGTGCCAGCACTGAAAGCTGTTGCTAGCCAGCACCCTTCCTTGGAAGCGCTTTCACAGGCGCAGTAACACTGGGGCTTTGCGCTTCTCTAGACACCAAACGTCACGGTCACTATCTCTCTGGCTCGTAGACACGAGCTGAGAAATTGCAAACGTCGAGCAATTGCTCAGCGATGAAAAGCGCCAGCACTGAAAGCTCTTGCTAGCCAGCACCCTTCCTTGGAAGTGCTTTTGTAGGCCTAAGAACACAGGGGCTCAGGGCTTCTCTAGCTACCTAATCTTCTGCTCATCCTCTCGCGCACTCTAAAGAGAGCTCAGGTGAGAAATTGCAAACGTCGAGCAATTGCTCAGAGATGAAAAGTGCCAGCACTGAAAGCTGTTGCTAGCCAGCACCCTTCCTTGGAAGCGCTTTTGTAGGCCTAAGAACACTGGGGCTCTGGGCTTCTCTAGCCACCTAATCTTCTGCTCATCCTCTCGCGCACTCTAAAGAGAGCTCAGGTGAGAAATTGCAAACGTCGAGCAATTGCTCAGAGATGAAAAGTGCCAGCACTGAAAGCTGTTGCTAGCCAGCACCCTTCCTTGGAAGCGCTTTTGTAGCCCTTAGAACACAAGTGCTCTGTGCTTCTCCAGCCACCTAATCTTCTGCTCATCCTCTCGCGCACTGTAAAGAAAGCTCAGGTGAGAAATATCAAACGTCGAGCAATTGCTCAGAGATGAAAAGTGCCAGCACTGAAAGCTGTTGCTAGCCAGCACCCTTCCTTGGAAGCGCTTTCACAGGCGCAGTAACACTGGGGCTTTGCGCTTCTCTACCCACCAAACGTCACGGTCAGTCTCTTTCCATCTCGTAGACACGAGCCGAGAAATTGCAAACGTCGAGCAATTGCTCAGAGATGAAAAGTGCCAGCACTGAAAGCTGTTGCTAGCCAGCACCCTTCCTTGGAAGCGCTTTTGTAGGCCTAAGAACACTGGGGCTCTGGGCTTCTCTAGCCACCTAATCTTCTGCTCATCCTCTCGCGCACTCTAAAGAGAGCTCAGGTGAGAAATTCCAAACGTCGAGCAATTGCTCAGAGATGAAAAGTGCCAGCACTGAAAGCTGTTGCTAGCCAGCACCCTTCCTTGGAAGCGCTTTTGTAGGCCTTAGAACACAAGTGCTCTGTGCTTCTCCAGCCACCTAATCTTCTGCTCATCCTCTCGCGCACTGTAAAGAAAGCTCAGGTGAGAAATATCAAACGTCGAGCAATTGCTCAGAGATGAAAAGTGCCAGCACTGAAAGCTGTTGCTAGCCAGCACCCTTCCTTGGAAGCGCTTTCACAGGCGCAGCAACACTGGGGCTTTGCGCTTCTCTACCCACCAAATGTCACGGTCACTATCTCTCTGTCTCGTAGACACGAGCTGAGAAATTGCAAACGTCGAGCAATTGCTCAGAGATGAAAAGTGCCAGCACTGAAAGCTCTTGCTAGCCAGCACCCTTCCTTGGAAGCGCTTTTGTAGGCCTAAGAACACAGGGGCTCTGGGCTTCTCTAGCCACCTAATCTTCTGCTCATCCTCTCGCGCAGTCTAACAAGAGCTCAGGTGAGAAATTGCAAACGTCGAGCAATTGCTCAGAGATGAAAAGTGCCAGCACTGAAAACTGTTGCTAGCCAGCACCCTTCCTTGGAAGCGCTTTCACAGGCGCAGCAACACTGGGGCTTTGCGCTTCTCTACCCACCAAACATCACGGTCACTATCTCTCTGGCTCGTAGACACGAGCTGAGAGATTGCAAACGTTGAGCAATTGCTCAGAGATGAAAAGTGCCAGCACTGAAAGCTCTTGCTAGCCAGCACCCTTCCTTGGAAGCGCTTTCACAGGCGCAGCAACACTGGGGCTTTGCGCTTCTCTACCCACCAAACGTCACGGTCACTATCTCTCTGGCTTGTAGACACGAGCTGAGAGATTGCAAACGTCGAGTAATTGCTCAGAGATGAAAAGTGCCAGCACTGAAAGCTGTTGCTAGCCAGCACCCTTCCTTGGAAGCGCTTTCACAGGCGCAGCAACACTGGGGCTTTGCGCTTCTCTACCCACCAAACGTCACGGTCACTATCTCTCTGTCTCGTAGACACAAGCTCAGAAATTGCAAACGTCGAGCAATTGCTCAGAGATGAAAAGTGCCAGCACTGAAAGCTGTTGCTAGCCAGCACCCTTCCTTGGAAGCGCTTTCACAGGCGCAGTAACACTGGGGCTTTGCGCTTCTCTAGACACCAAACGTCACGGTCACTATCTCTCTGTCTCGTAGACACGAGCTGAGAGATTGCAAACGTCGAGCAACTCCTCAGAGATGAAAAGTGCCAGCACTGAAAGCTCTTGCTAGCCAGCACCCTTCCTTGGAAGCGCTTTCACAGGCGCAGCAACACTGGGGCTTTGCGCTTCTCTACCCACCAAAGGTCACGGTCACTATCTCTCTGGCTCGTAGACACGAGCTGAGAAATTGCAAAGGTCGAGCAATTGCTCAGAGATGAAAAGTGCCAGCACTGAAAGCTCTTGCTAGCCAGCACCCTTCCTTGGAAACGCTCTTGTAGCCCTTAGAACACTGGGGCTCTGGGCTTCTCTAGCCACCTAATCTTCTGCTCATCCTCTCGCGCACTCTAAAGTGAGCTCAGGTGAGAAATATCAAACGTCGAGCAATTGCTCAGAGATGAAAAGTGCCAGCACTGAAAGCTCTTGCTAGCCAGCACCCTTCCTTGGAAGCGCTTTTGTAGCGCTAAGAACACTGGGGCTCTGGGCTTCTCTAGCCACCTAATCTTCTGCTCATCCTCTCGCGCACTCTAAAGAGAGCTCAGGTGAGAAATTGCAAAGGTCGAGCAATTGCTCAGAGATGAAAAGTGCCAGCACTGAAAGCTCTTGCTAGCCAGCACCCTTCCTTGGAAGCGCTTTTGTAGGCCTAAGAACACTGGGGCTCTGGGCTTCTCCAGCCACCTAATCTTCTGCTCATCATCTCGCGCACTCTAAAGAAAGCTCAGGTGAGAAATTGCAAAGGTCGAGCAATTGCTCAGAGATGAAAAGTGCCAGCACTGAAAGCTGTTGCTAGCCAGCACCCTTCCTTGGAAGCGCTTTCACAGGCGCAGTAATACTGGGGCTTTGCGCTTCTCTACCCACCAAATGTCACGGTCACTATCTCTCTGTCTCGTAGACACGAGCTGAGAAATTGCAAACGTCGAGCAATTGCTCAGAGATGAAAAGTGCCAGCACTGAAAGCTCTTGCTAGCCAGCACCCTTCCTTGGAAGCGCTTTTGTAGGCCTAAGAACACAGGGGCTCTGGGCTTCTCCAGCCACCTAATCTTCTGCTCATCCTCTCGCGCACTCTAAAGAGAGCTCAGGTGAGAAATTGCAAACGTCGAGCAATTGCTCAGAGATGAAAAGTGCCAGCACTGAAAGCTCTTGCTAGCCAGCACCCTTCCTTGGAAGCGCTTTTGTAGGCCTAAGAACACTGGGGCTCTGGGCTTCTCTAGCCACCTAATCTTCTGCTCATCCTCTCGCGCACTCTAAAGAGAGCTCAGGTGAGAAATTGCAAACGTCGAGCAATTGCTCAGAGATGAAAAGTGCCAGCACTGAAAGCTGTTGCTAGCCAGCACCCTTCCTTGGAAGCGCTTTTGTAGCCCTTAGAACACAAGTGCTCTGTGCTTCTCCAGCCACCTAATCTTCTGCTCATCCTCTCGCGCACTGTAAAGAAAGCTCAGGTGAGAAATATCAAACGTCGAGCAATTGCTCAGAGATGAAAAGTGCCAGCACTGAAAGCTGTTGCTAGCCAGCACCCTTCCTTGGAAGCGCTTTCACAGGCGCAGTAACACTGGGGCTTTGCGCTTCTCTACCCACCAAACGTCACGGTCAGTCTCTTTCCATCTCGTAGACACGAGCCGAGAAATTGCAAACGTCGAGCAATTGCTCAGAGATGAAAAGTGCCAGCACTGAAAGCTGTTGCTAGCCAGCACCCTTCCTTGGAAGCGCTTTTGTAGGCCTAAGAACACTGGGGCTCTGGGCTTCTCTAGCCACCTAATCTTCTGCTCATCCTCTCGCGCACTCTAAAGAGAGCTCAGGTGAGAAATTCCAAACGTCGAGCAATTGCTCAGAGATGAAAAGTGCCAGCACTGAAAGCTGTTGCTAGCCAGCACCCTTCCTTGGAAGCGCTTTTGTAGGCCTTAGAACACAAGTGCTCTGTGCTTCTCCAGCCACCTAATCTTCTGCTCATCCTCTCGCGCACTGTAAAGAAAGCTCAGGTGAGAAATATCAAACGTCGAGCAATTGCTCAGAGATGAAAAGTGCCAGCACTGAAAGCTGTTGCTAGCCAGCACCCTTCCTTGGAAGCGCTTTCACAGGCGCAGCAACACTGGGGCTTTGCGCTTCTCTACCCACCAAATGTCACGGTCACTATCTCTCTGTCTCGTAGACACGAGCTGAGAAATTGCAAACGTCGAGCAATTGCTCAGAGATGAAAAGTGCCAGCACTGAAAGCTCTTGCTAGCCAGCACCCTTCCTTGGAAGCGCTTTTGTAGGCCTAAGAACACAGGGGCTCTGGGCTTCTCTAGCCACCTAATCTTCTGCTCATCCTCTCGCGCAGTCTAACAAGAGCTCAGGTGAGAAATTGCAAACGTCGAGCAATTGCTCAGAGATGAAAAGTGCCAGCACTGAAAACTGTTGCTAGCCAGCACCCTTCCTTGGAAGCGCTTTCACAGGCGCAGCAACACTGGGGCTTTGCGCTTCTCTACCCACCAAACATCACGGTCACTATCTCTCTGGCTCGTAGACACGAGCTGAGAGATTGCAAACGTTGAGCAATTGCTCAGAGATGAAAAGTGCCAGCACTGAAAGCTCTTGCTAGCCAGCACCCTTCCTTGGAAGCGCTTTCACAGGCGCAGCAACACTGGGGCTTTGCGCTTCTCTACCCACCAAACGTCACGGTCACTATCTCTCTGGCTTGTAGACACGAGCTGAGAGATTGCAAACGTCGAGTAATTGCTCAGAGATGAAAAGTGCCAGCACTGAAAGCTGTTGCTAGCCAGCACCCTTCCTTGGAAGCGCTTTCACAGGCGCAGCAACACTGGGGCTTTGCGCTTCTCTACCCACCAAACGTCACGGTCACTATCTCTCTGTCTCGTAGACACAAGCTCAGAAATTGCAAACGTCGAGCAATTGCTCAGAGATGAAAAGTGCCAGCACTGAAAGCTGTTGCTAGCCAGCACCCTTCCTTGGAAGCGCTTTCACAGGCGCAGTAACACTGGGGCTTTGCGCTTCTCTAGACACCAAACGTCACGGTCACTATCTCTCTGTCTCGTAGACACGAGCTGAGAGATTGCAAACGTCGAGCAACTCCTCAGAGATGAAAAGTGCCAGCACTGAAAGCTCTTGCTAGCCAGCACCCTTCCTTGGAAGCGCTTTCACAGGCGCAGCAACACTGGGGCTTTGCGCTTCTCTACCCACCAAAGGTCACGGTCACTATCTCTCTGGCTCGTAGACACGAGCTGAGAAATTGCAAAGGTCGAGCAATTGCTCAGAGATGAAAAGTGCCAGCACTGAAAGCTCTTGCTAGCCAGCACCCTTCCTTGGAAACGCTCTTGTAGCCCTTAGAACACTGGGGCTCTGGGCTTCTCTAGCCACCTAATCTTCTGCTCATCCTCTCGCGCACTCTAAAGTGAGCTCAGGTGAGAAATATCAAACGTCGAGCAATTGCTCAGAGATGAAAAGTGCCAGCACTGAAAGCTCTTGCTAGCCAGCACCCTTCCTTGGAAGCGCTTTTGTAGCGCTAAGAACACTGGGGCTCTGGGCTTCTCTAGCCACCTAATCTTCTGCTCATCCTCTCGCGCACTCTAAAGAGAGCTCAGGTGAGAAATTGCAAAGGTCGAGCAATTGCTCAGAGATGAAAAGTGCCAGCACTGAAAGCTCTTGCTAGCCAGCACCCTTCCTTGGAAGCGCTTTTGTAGGCCTAAGAACACTGGGGCTCTGGGCTTCTCCAGCCACCTAATCTTCTGCTCATCATCTCGCGCACTCTAAAGAAAGCTCAGGTGAGAAATTGCAAAGGTCGAGCAATTGCTCAGAGATGAAAAGTGCCAGCACTGAAAGCTGTTGCTAGCCAGCACCCTTCCTTGGAAGCGCTTTCACAGGCGCAGTAATACTGGGGCTTTGCGCTTCTCTACCCACCAAATGTCACGGTCACTATCTCTCTGTCTCGTAGACACGAGCTGAGAAATTGCAAACGTCGAGCAATTGCTCAGAGATGAAAAGTGCCAGCACTGAAAGCTCTTGCTAGCCAGCACCCTTCCTTGGAAGCGCTTTTGTAGGCCTAAGAACACAGGGGCTCTGGGCTTCTCCAGCCACCTAATCTTCTGCTCATCCTCTCGCGCACTCTAAAGAGAGCTCAGGTGAGAAATTGCAAAGGTCGAGCAATTGCTCAGAGATGAAAAGTGCCAGCACTGAAAGCTCTTGCTAGCCAGCACCCTTCCTTGGAAGTGCTTTTGTAGGCCTAAGAACAGTGGGGCTCTGGGCTTCTCTAGCCACCTAATCTTCTGCTCATCCTCTCGCGTAGTCTAAAGAGAGCTCAGGTGAGAAATTGCAAACGTCGAGCAATTGCTCAGAGATGAAAAGTGCCAGCACTGAAAGCTCTTGCTAGCCAGCACCCTTCCTTGGAAGCGCTTTTGTAGGCCTAAGAACAGTGGGGCTCTGGGCTTCTCCAGCCACCTAATCTTCTGCTCATCCTCTCGCGCACTCTAAAGAGAGCTCAGGTGAGAAATTGCAAACGTCGAGCAATTGCTCAGAGATGAAAAGTGCCAGCACTGAAAGCTCTTGCTAGCCAGCACCCTTCCTTGGAAGCGCTTTCACAGGCGCAGCAACACTGGGGCTTTGCGCTTCTCTACCCACCAAACGTCACGGTCAGTCTCTTTCCATCTCGTAGACACGAGCTGAGAGATTGCAAACGTCGAGCAATTGCTCAGAGATGAAAAGTGCCAGCACTGAAAGCTGTTGCTAGCCAGCACCCTTCCTTGGAAGCGCTTTTGTAGCCCTAAGAACACTGGGGCTCTGGGCTTCTCTAGCCACCTAATCTTCTGCTCATCCTCTCGCGCACTCTAAAGAGAGCTCAGGTGAGAAATTGCAAACGTCGAGCAATTGCTCAGAGATGAAAAGTGCCAGCACTGAAAGCTGTTGCTAGCCAGCACCCTTCCTTGGAAGCGCTTTTGTAGGCCTTAGAACACAAGTGCTCTGTGCTTCTCCAGCCACCTAATCTTCTGCTCATCCTCTCGCGCACTGTAAAGAAAGCTCAGGTGAGAAATATCAAACGTCGAGCAATTGCTCAGAGATGAAAAGTGCCAGCACTGAAAGCTGTTGCTAGCCAGCACCCTTCCTTGGAAGCGCTTTCACAGGCGCAGCAACACTGGGGCTTTGCGCTTCTCTACCCACCAAAGGTCACGGTCACTATCTCTCTGTCTCGTAGACACGAGCTGAGAAATTGCAAAGGTAGAGCAATTGCTCAGAGATGAAAAGTGCCAGCACTGAAAGCTCTTGCTAGCCAGCACCCTTCCTTGGAAGCGCTTTTGTAGGCCTAAGAACACTGGGGCTCTGGGCTTCTCTAGCCACCTAATCTTCTGCTCATCCTCTCGCGCAGTCTAAAGAGAGCTCAGGTGAGAAATTGCAAACGTCGAGCAATTGCTCAGAGATGAAAAGTGCCAGCACTGAAAACTGTTGCTAGCCAGCACCCTTCCTTGGAAGCGCTTTCACAGGCGCAGTAACATTGGGGCTTTGCGCTTCTCTACCCACCAAACGTCACGGTCACTATCTCTCTGGCTCGTAGACACGAGCTGAGAGATTGCAAACGTCGAGCAATTGCTCAGAGATGAAAAGTGCCAGCACTGAAAGCTCTTGCTAGCCAGCACCCTTCCTTGGAAGCGCTTTCACAGGTGCAGCAACACTGGGGCTTTGCGCTTCTCTAGACACCAAACGTCACGGTCACTGTCTCTCTGGTTTGTAGACACGAGCTGAGAGATTGCAAACGTCGAGTAATTGCTCAGAGATGAAAAGTGCCAGCACTGAAAGCTCTTGCTAGCCAGCACCCTTCCTTGGAAGCGCTTTCACAGGCGCAGCAACAATGGGGCTTTGCGCTTCTCTACCCACCAAACGTCACGGTCACTATCTCTCTGTCTCGTAGACACGAGCTCAGAAATTGCAAACGTCGAGCAATTGCTCAGAGATGAAAAGTGCCAGCACTGAAAGCTGTTGCTAGCCAGCACCCTTCCTTGGAAGCGCTTTCACAGGCGCAGTAACACTGGGGCTTTGCGCTTCTCTACCCACCAAACGTCACGCTCACTATCTCTCTGTCTCGTACACACGAGCTGAGAGATTGCAAACGTCGAGCAACTCCTCAGAGATGAAAAGTGCCAGCACTGAAAGCTGTTGCTAGCCAGCACCCTTCCTTGGAAGCGCTTTCACAGGCGCAGCAACACTGGGGCTTTGCACTTCTCTACCCACCAAAGGTCACGGTCACTATCTCTCTGGCTCGTAGACACGAGCTGAGAAATTGCAAAGGTCGAGCAATTGCTCAGAGATGAAAAGTGCCAGCACTGAAAGCTGTTGCTAGCCAGCACCCTTCCTTGGAAACGCTCTTGTAGCCCTTAGAACACTGGGGCTCTGGGCTTCTCTAGCCACCTAATCTTCTGCTCATCCTCTCGCGCACTCTAAAGTGAGCTCAGGTGAGAAATTGCAAACGTCGAGCAATTGCTCAGAGATGAAAAGTGCCAGCACTGAAAGCTCTTGCTAGCCAGCACCCTTCCTTGGAAGCGCTTTTGTAGCGCTAAGAACACTGGGGCTCTGGGCTTCTCTAGCCACCTAATCTTCTGCTCATCCTCTCGCGCACTCTAAAGAGAGCTCAGGTGAGAAATTGCAAACGTCGAGCAATTGCTCAGAGATGAAAAGTGCCAGCACTGAAAGCTCTTGCTAGCCAGCACCCTTCCTTGGAAGCGCTTTTGTAGGCCTAAGAACACTGGGGCTCTGGGCTTCTCCAGCCACCTAATCTTCTGCTCATCCTCTCGCGCACTCTAAAGAAAGCTCAGGTGAGAAATATCAAACGTCGAGCAATTGCTCAGAGATGAAAAGTGCCAGCACTGAAAGCTGTTGCTAGCCAGCACCCTTCCTTGGAAGCGCTTTCACAGGCGCAGTAATACTGGGGCTTTGCGCTTCTCTACCCACCAAATGTCACGGTCACTATCTCTCTGTCTCGTAGACACGAGCTGAGAAATTGCAAACGTCGAGCAATTGCTCAGAGATGAAAAGTGCCAGCACTGAAAGCTCTTCCTAGCCAGCACCCTTCCTTGGAAGCGCTTTTGTAGGCCTAAGAACACAGGGGCTCTGGGCTTCTCTAGCCACCTAATCTTCTGCTCATCCTCTCGCGCACTCTAAAGAGAGCTCAGGTGAGAAATTGCAAAGGTCGAGCAATTGCTCAGAGATGAAAAGTGCCAGCACTGAAAGCTCTTGCTAGCCAGCCCCCTTCCTTGGAAGTGCTTTTGTAGGCCTAAGAACAGTGGGGCTCTGGGCTTCTCTAGCCACCTAATCTTCTGCTCATCCTCTCGCGCACTCTAAAGAGAGCTCAGGTGAGAAATTGCAAAGGTCGAGCAATTGCTCAGAGATGAAAAGTGCCAGCACTGAAAGCTCTTGCTAGCCAGCACCCTTCCTTGGAAGCGCTTTTGTAGCCCTAAGAACACTGGGGCTCTGGGCTTCTCCAGCCACCTAATCTTCTGCTCATCCTCTCGCGCACTCTAAAGAGAGCTCAGGTGAGAAATTGCAAACGTCGAGCAATTGCTCAGAGATGAAAAGTGCCAGCACTGAAAGCTGTTGCTAGCCAGCACCCTTCCTTGGAAGCGCTTTCACAGGCGCAGCAACACTGGGGCTTTGCGCTTCTCTACCCACCAAATGTCACGGTCACTATCTCTCAGTCTCGTAGACACGAGCTGAGGAATTGCAAACGTCAAGCAATTGCTCAGAGATGGAAAGTGCCAGCACTGAAAGCTGTTGCTAGCCAGCACCCTTCCTTGGAAGCGCTTTCACAGGCGCAGCAACACTGGGGCTTTGCGCTTCTCTACCCACCAAACGTCACGGTCACTATCTCTCTGGCTCGTAGACACGAGCTGAGAAATTGCAAAGGTCGAGCAATTGCTCAGAGATGAAAAGTGCCAGCACTGAAAGCTGTTGCTAGCCAGCACCCTTCCTTGGAAACGCTCTTGTAGCCCTTAGAACACTGGGGCTCTGGGCTTCTCTAGCCACCTAATCTTCTGCTCATCCTCTCGCGCACTCTAAAGTGAGCTCAGGTGAGAAATTGCAAACGTCGAGCAATTGCTCAGAGATGAAAAGTGCCAGCACTGAAAGCTCTTGCTAGCCAGCACCCTTCCTTGGAAGCGCTTTTGTAGCGCTAAGAACACTGGGGCTCTGGGCTTCTCTAGCCACCTAATATTCTGCTCATCCTCTCGCGCACTCTAAAGAGAGCTCAGGTGAGAAATATCAAACGTCGAGCAATTGCTCAGAGATGAAAAGTGCCAGCACTGAAAGCTGTTGCTAGCCAGCACCCTTCCTTGGAAGCGCTTTCACAGGCGCAGTAATACTGGGGCTTTGCGCTTCTCTACCCACCAAATGTCACGGTCACTATCTCTCTGTCTCGTAGACACGAGCTGAGAAATTGCAAACGTCGAGCAATTGCTCAGAGATGAAAAGTGCCAGCACTGAAAGCTGTTGCTAGCCAGCACCCTTCCTTGGAAGCGCTTTTGTAGGCCTAAGAACACAGGGGCTCTGGGCTTCTCCAGCCACCTAATCTTCTGCTCATCCTCTCGCGCACTCTAAAGAGAGCTCAGGTGAGAAATTGCAAAGGTCGAGCAATTGCTCAGAGATGAAAAGTGCCAGCACTGAAAGCTCTTGCTAGCCAGCACCCTTCCTTGGAAGTGCTTTTGTAGGCCTAAGAACAGTGGGGCTCTGGGCTTCTCTAGCCGCCTAATCTTCTGCTCATCCTCTCGCGTAGTCTAAAGAGAGCTCAGGTGAGAAATTGCAAACGTCGAGCAATTGCTCAGAGATGAAAAGTGCCAGCACTGAAAGCTCTTGCTAGCCAGCACCCTTCCTTGGAAGTGCTTTTGTAGGCCTAAGAACACTGGGGCTCTGGGCTTCTCCAGCCACCTAATCTTCTGCTCATCCTCTCGCGCACTCTAAAGAGAGCTCAGGTGAGAAATTGCAAAGGTCGAGCAATTGCTCAGAGATGAAAAGTGCCAGCACTGAAAGCTGTTGCTAGCCAGCACCCTTCCTTGGAAGCGCTTTTGTAGGCCTAAGAACAGTGGGGCTCTGGGCTTCTCTAGCCACCTAATCTTCTGCTCATCCTCTCGCGCAGTCTAAAGAGAGCTCAGGTGAGAAATTCCAAACGTCGAGCAATTGCTCAGAGATGAAAAGTGCCAGCACTGAAAGCTGTTGCTAGCCAGCACCCTTCCTTGGAAGCGCTTTTGTAGGCCTTAGAACACAAGTGCTCTGTGCTTCTCCAGCCACCTAATCTTCTGCTCATCCTCTCGCGCACTGTAAAGAAAGCTCAGGTGAGAAATATCAAACGTCGAGCAATTGCTCAGAGATGAAAAGTGCCAGCACTGAAAGCTGTTGCTAGCCAGCACCCTTCCTTGGAAGCGCTTTCACAGGCGCAGCAACACTGGGGCTTTGCGCTTCTCTACCCACCAAAGGTCACGGTCACTATCTCTCTGTCTCGTAGACACGAGCTGAGAAATTGCAAAGGTCGAGCAATTGCTCAGAGATGAAAAGTGCCAGCACTGAAAGCTCTTGCTAGCCAGCACCCTTCCTTGGAAGCGCTTTTGTAGGCCTAAGAACACAGGGGCTCTGGGCTTCTCTAGCCACCTAATCTTCTGCTCATCCTCTCGCGCAGTCTAAAGAGAGCTCAGGTGAGAAATTGCAAACGTCGAGCAATTGCTCAGAGATGAAAAGTGCCAGCACTGAAAACTGTTGCTAGCCAGCACCCTTCCTTGGAAGCGCTTTCACAGGCGCAGTAACATTGGGGCTTTGCGCTTCTCTACCCACCAAACGTCACGGTCACTATCTCTCTGGCTCGTAGACACGAGCTGAGAGATTGCAAACGTTGAGCTATTGCTCAGAGATGAAAAGTGCCAGCACTGAAAGCTCTTGCTAGCCAGCAGCCTTCCTTGGAAGCGCTTTCACAGGCGCAGCAACACTGGGGCTTTGCGCTTCTCTAGCCACCAAACGTCACGGTCACTATCTCTCTGGTTTGTAGACACGAGCTGAGAGATTGCAAACGTCGAGTAATTGCTCAGAGATGAAAAGTGCCAGCACTGAAAGCTCTTGCTAGCCAGCACCCTTCCTTGGAAGCGCTTTCACAGGCGCAGCAACAATGGGGCTTTGCGCTTCTCTACCCACCAAACGTCACGGTCACTATCTCTCTGTCTCGTAGACACGAGCTCAGAAATTGCAAACGTCGAGCAATTGCTCAGAGATGAAAAGTGCCAGCACTGAAAGCTGTTGCTAGCCAGCACCCTTCCTTGGAAGCGCTTTTGTAGGTGCAGCAACACTGGGGCTTTGCGCTTCTCTAGCCACCAAACGTCACAGTCATTCTCTTTCCGTCTCGTAGACACGAGCTGAGAGATTGCAAACGTCGAGCAATTGCTCAGAGATGAAAAGTGCCAGCACTGAAAGCTGTTGCTAGCCAGCACCCTTCCTTGGAAACGCTCTTGTAGCCCTTAGAACACTGGGGCTCTGGGCTTCTCTAGCCACCTAATCTTCTGCTCATCCTCTCGCGCACTCTAAAGTGAGCTCAGGTGAGAAATTGCAAACGTCGAGCAATTGCTCAGAGATGAAAAGTGCCAGCACTGAAAGCTCTTGCTAGCCAGCACCCTTCCTTGGAAGCGCTTTTGTAGCGCTAAGAACACTGGGGCTCTGGGCTTCTCTAGCCACCTAATCTTCTGCTCATCCTCTCGCGCACTCTAAAGAGAGCTCAGGTGAGAAATATCAAACGTCGAGCAATTGCTCAGAGATGAAAAGTGCCAGCACTGAAAGCTGTTGCTAGCCAGCACCCTTCCTTGGAAGCGCTTTCACAGGCGCAGTAATACTGGGGCTTTGCGCTTCTCTACCCACCAAATGTCACGGTCACTATCTCTCTGTCTCGTAGACACGAGCTGAGAAATTGCAAACGTCGAGCAATTGCTCAGAGATGAAAAGTGCCAGCACTGAAAGCTGTTGCTAGCCAGCACCCTTCCTTGGAAGCGCTTTTGTAGGCCTAAGAACACAGGGGCTCTGGGCTTCTCCAGCCACCTAATCTTCTGCTCATCCTCTCGCGCACTCTAAAGAGAGCTCAGGTGAGAAATTGCAAAGGTCGAGCAATTGCTCAGAGATGAAAAGTGCCAGCACTGAAAGCTCTTGCTAGCCAGCACCCTTCCTTGGAAGTGCTTTTGTAGGCCTAAGAACAGTGGGGCTCTGGGCTTCTCTAGCCGCCTAATCTTCTGCTCATCCTCTCGCGCAGTCTAAAGAGAGCTCAGGTGAGAAATTGCAAACGTCGAGCAATTGCTCAGAGATGAAAAGTGCCAGCACTGAAAGCTCTTGCTAGCCAGCACCCTTCCTTGGAAGCGCTTTTGTAGCCCTAAGAACAGTGGGGCTCTGGGCTTCTCCAGCCACCTAATCTTCTGCTCATCCTCTCGCGCACTCTAAAGAGAGCTCAGGTGAGAAATTGCAAAGGTCGAGCAATTGCTCAGAGATGAAAAGTGCCAGCACTGAAAGCTGTTGCTAGCCAGCACCCTTCCTTGGAAGCGCTTTCACAGGCGCAGCAACACTGGGGCTTTGCGCTTCTCTACCCACCAAACGTCACGGTCAGTCTCTTTCCATCTCGTAGACACGAGCTGAGAAATTGCAAACGTCGAGCAATTGCTCAGAGATGAAAAGTGCCAGCACTGAAAGCTGTTGCTAGCCAGCACCCTTCCTTGGAAGCGCTTTTGTAGGCCTAAGAACACTGGGGCTCTGGGCTTCTCTAGCCACCTAATCTTCTGCTCATCCTCTCGCGCACTCTAAAGAGAGCTCAGGTGAGAAATTCCAAACGTCGAGCAATTGCTCAGAGATGAAAAGTGCCAGCACTGAAAACTGTTGCTAGCCAGCACCCTTCCTTGGAAGCGCTTTCACAGGCGCAGTAACATTGGGGCTTTGCGCTTCTCTACCCACCAAACGTCACGGTCACTATCTCTCTGGCGCGTAGACACGAGCTGAGAGATTGCAAACGTTGAGCTATTGCTCAGAGATGAAAAGTGCCAGCACTGAAAGCTGTTGCTAGCCAGCACCCTTCCTTGGAAGCGCTTTCACAGGCGCAGCAACACTGGGGCTTTGCGCTTCTCTAGCCACCAAACGTCACGGTCACTATCTCTCTGGTTTGTAGACACGAGCTGAGAGATTGCAAACGTCGAGTAATTGCTCAGAGATGAAAAGTGCCAGCACTGAAAGCTGTTGCTAGCCAACACCCTTCCTTGGAAGCGCTTTCACAGGCGCAGCAGCAATGGGGCTTTGCGCTTCTCTACCCACCAAACGTCACGGTCACTATCTCTCTGTCTCGTAGACACGAGCTCAGAAATTGCAAACGTCGAGCAATTGCTCAGAGATGAAAAGTGCCAGCACTGAAAGCTGTTGCTAGCCAGCACCCTTCCTTGGAAGCGCTTTCACAGGCGCAGTAACAATGGGGCTATGCGCTTCTCTACCCACCAAACGTCACGGTCACTATCTCTCCGTCTCGTAGACACGAGCTGAGAGATTGCAAAGGTCGAGCAACTCCTCAGAGATGAAAAGTGCCAGCACTGAAAGCTGTTGCTAGCCAGCACCCTTCCTTGGAAGCGCTTTTGTAGCGCTAAGAACACTGGGGCTCTGGGCTTCTCTAGCCACCTAATCTTCTGCTCATCCTCTCGCGCACTCTAAAGAGAGCTCAGGTGAGAAATTGCAAACGTCGAGCAATTGCTCAGAGATGAAAAGTGCCAGCACTGAAAGCTCTTGCTAGCCAGCACCCTTCCTTGGAAGCGCTTTTGTAGGCCTAAGAACACTGGGGCTCTGGGCTTCTCCAGCCACCTAATCTTCTGCTCATCATCTCGCGCACTCTAAAGAAAGCTCAGGTGAGAAATATCAAACGTCGAGCAATTGCTCAGAGATGAAAAGTGCCAGCACTGAAAGCTGTTGCTAGCCAGCACCCTTCCTTGGAAGCGCTTTCACAGGCGCAGTAATACTGGGGCTTTGCGCTTCTCTACCCACCAAATGTCACGGTCACTATCTCTCTGTCTCGTAGACACGAGCTGAGAAATTGCAAACGTCGAGCAATTGCTCAGAGATGAAAAGTGCCAGCACTGAAAGCTGTTGCTAGCCAGCACCCTTCCTTGGAAGCGCTTTTGTAGGCCTAAGAACACAGGGGCTCTGGGCTTCTCCAGCCACCTAATCTTCTGCTCATCCTCTCGCGCACTCTAAAGAGAGCTCAGGTGAGAAATTGCAAAGGTCGAGCAATTGCTCAGAGATGAAAAGTGCCAGCACTGAAAGCTCTTGCTAGCCAGCCCCCTTCCTTGGAAGTGCTTTTGTAGGCCTAAGAACACTGGGGCTCTGGGCTTCTCTAGCCACCTAATCTTCTGCTCATCCTCTCGCGCACTCTAAAGAGAGCTCAGGTGAGAAATTGCAAAGGTCGAGCAATTGCTCAGAGATGAAAAGTGCCAGCACTGAAAGCTCTTGCTAGCCAGCACCCTTCCTTGGAAGCGCTTTTGTAGCCCTAAGAACAGTGGGGCTCTGGGCTTCTCCAGCCACCTAATCTTCTGCTCATCCTCTCGCGCACTCTAAAGAGAGCTCAGGTGAGAAATTGCAAACGTCGAGCAATTGCTCAGAGATGAAAAGTGCCAGCACTGAAAGCTGTTGCTAGCCAGCACCCTTCCTTGGAAGCGCTTTCACAGGCGCAGCAACACTGGGGCTTTGCGCTTCTCTAGACACCAAATGTCACGGTCACTATCTCTCCGTCTCGTAGACACGAGCTGAGAGATTGCAAACGTCGAGCAATTGCTCAGAGATGAAAAGTGCCAGCACTGAAAGCTGTTGCTAGCCAGCACCCTTCCTTGGAAGCGCTTTTGGAGGCCTAAGAACACTGGGGCTCTGGGCTTCTCCAGCCACCTAATCTTCTGCTCATCCTCTCGCGCACTCTAAAGAGAGCTCAGGTGAGAAATTGCAAAGGTCGAGCAATTGCTCAGAGATGAAAAGTGCCAGCACTGAAAGCTCTTGCTAGCCAGCACCCTTCCTTGGAAGTGCTTTTGTAGGCCTAAGAACAGTGGGGCTCTGGGCTTCTCTAGCCACCTAATCTTCTGCTCATCCTCTCGCGCACTCTAAAGAGAGCTCAGGTGAGAAATTGCAAAGGTCGAGCAATTGCTCAGAGATGAAAAGTGCCAGCACTGAAAGCTGTTGCTAGCCAGCACCCTTCCTTGGAAGTGCTTTTGTAG
Source organism: Sarcoramphus papa (assembly GCA_037962945.1). Lineage (NCBI taxonomy): Eukaryota > Metazoa > Chordata > Aves > Accipitriformes > Cathartidae > Sarcoramphus > Sarcoramphus papa. Next base: position 20,035,526 of record CM075588.1, read on the forward strand.
GCCTAAGAACAGTGGGGCTCTGGGCTTCTCCAGCCACCTAATCTTCTGCTCATCATCTCGCGCACTCTAAAGAAAGCTCAGGTGAGAAATATCAAACGTCGAGCAATTGCTCAGAGATGAAAAGTGCCAGCACTGAAAGCTCTTGCTAGCCAGCACCCTTCCTTGGAAGCGCTTTCACAGGCGCAGTAATACTGGGGCTTTGCGCTTCTCTACCCACCAAACGTCACGGTCACTATCTCTCTGTCTCGTAGACACGAGCTGAGAAATTGCAAACGTCGAGCAATTGCTCAGCGATGAAAAGTGCCAGCACTGAAAGCTCTTGCTAGCCAGCACCCTTCCTTGGAAGCGCTTTTGTAGGCCTAAGAACACAGGGGCTCTGGGCTTCTCTAGCCTCCTAATCTTCTGCTCATCCTCTCGCGCACTCTAAAGAGAGCTCAGGTGAGAAATATCAAACGTCGAGCAATTGCTCAGAGATGAAAAGTGCCAGCACTGAAAGCTGTTGCTAGCCAGCACCCTTCCTTGGAAGCGCTTTCACAGGCGCAGCAACACTGGGGCTTTGCGCTTCTCTAGCCACCAAACGTCACGGTCACTATCTCTCTGTCTCGTAGACACGAGCTGAGAGATTGCAAAGGTCGAGCAATTGCTCAGAGATGAAAAGTGCCAGCACTGAAAGCTGTTGCTAGCCAGCACCCTTCCTTGGAAGCGCTTTTGTAGGCCTAAGAACACTGGGGCTCTGGGCTTCTCCAGCCACCTAATCTTCTGCTCATCCTCTCGCGCACTCTAAAGAGAGCTCAGGTGAGAAATTGCAAAGGTCGAGCAATTGCTCAGAGATGAAAAGTGCCAGCACTGAAAGCTCTTGCTAGCCAGCACCCTTCCTTGGAAGTGCTTTTGTAGGCCTAAGAACACTGGGGCTCTGGGCTTCTCTAGCCACCTAATCTTCTGCTCATCCTCTCACGCACTCTAAAGAGAGCTCAGGTGAGAAATTGCAAAGGTCGAGCAATTGCTCAGAGATGAAAAGTGCCAGCACTGAAAGCTCTTGCTAGCCAGCACCCTTCCTTGGAAGTGCTTTTGTAGGCCTAAGAACACTGGGGCTCTGGGCTTCTCCAGCCACCTAATCTTCTGCTCATCATCTCGCGCACTCTAAAGAAAGCTCAGGTGAGAAATATCAAACGTCGAGCAATTGCTCAGAGATGAAAAGTGCCAGCACTGAAAGCTGTTGCTAGCCAGCACCCTTCCTTGGAAGCGCTTTCACAGGCGCAGTAATACTGGGGCTTTGCGCTTCTCTACCCACCAAACGTCACGGTCACTATCTCTCTGTCTCGTAGACACGAGCTGAGAAATTGCAAACGTCGAGCAATTGCTCAGCGATGAAAAGTGCCAGCACTGAAAGCTCTTGCTAGCCAGCACCCTTCCTTGGAAGCGCTTTTGTAGGCCTAAGAACACAGGGGCTCTGGGCTTCTCTAGCCTCCTAATCTTCTGCTCATCCTCTCGCGCACTCTAAAGAGAGCTCAGGTGAGAAATTGCAAACGTCGAGCAATTGCTCAGAGATGAAAAGTGCCAGCACTGAAAGCTGTTGCTAGCCAGCACCCTTCCTTGGAAGCGCTTTCACAGGCGCAGCAACACTGGGGCTTTGCGCTTCTCTAGCCGCCAAACGTCACGGTCACTATCACTCCGTCTCGTAGACACGAGCTGAGAGATTGCAAACGTCGAGCAATTGCTCAGAGATGAAAAGTGCCAGCACTGAAAGCTCTTGCTAGCCAGCACCCTTCCTTGGAAGTGCTTTTGTAGGCCGAAGAACACTGGGGCTCTGGGCTTCTCTAGCCACCTAATCTTCTGCTCATCCTCTCACGCAGTCTAAAGAGAGCTCAGGTGAGAAATTGCAAAGGTCGAGCAATTGCTCAGAGATGAAAAGTGCCAGCACTGAAAGCTGTTGCTAGCCAGCACCCTTCCTTGGAAGCGCTTTCACAGGCGCAGTAACACTGGGGCTTTGCGCTTCTCTAGACACCAAACGTCACGGTCACTATCTCTCCGTCTCGTAGACACGAGCTGAGAGATTGCAAACGTCGAGCAATTGCTCAGAGATGAAAAGTGCCAGCACTGAAAGCTCTTGCTAGCCAGCACCCTTCCTTGGAAGCGCTTTTGTAGGCCTAAGAACACTGGGGCTCTGGGCTTCTCCAGCCACCTAATCTTCTGCTCATCCTCTCGCGCACTCTAAAGAGAGCTCAGGTGAGAAATTGCAAACGTCGAGCAATTGCTCAGAGATGAAAAGTGCCAGCACTGAAAGCTCTTGCTAGCCAGCACCCTTCCTTGGAAGTGCTTTTGTAGGCCGAAGAACAGTGGGGCTCTGGGCTTCTCTAGCCACCTAATCTTCTGCTCATCCTCTCGCGCACTCTAAAGAGAGCTCAGGTGAGAAATTGCAAAGGTCGAGCAATTGCTCAGAGATGAAAAGTGCCAGCACTGAAAGCTCTTGCTAGCCAGCACCCTTCCTTGGAAGTGCTTTTGTAGGCCTAAGAACACTGGGGCTCTGGGCTTCTCCAGCCACCTAATCTTCTGTCATCATCTCGCGCACTCTAAAGAAAGCTCAGGTGAGAAATATCAAACGTCGAGCAATTGCTCAGAGATGAAAAGTGCCAGCACTGAAAGCTGTTGCTAGCCAGCACCCTTCCTTGGAAGCGCTTTCACAGGCGCAGCAACACTGGGGCTTTGCGCTTCTCTAGCCACCAAACGTCACGGTCACTATCTCTCTGTCTCGTAGACACGAGCTGAGAAATTGCAAACGTCGAGCAATTGCTCAGAGATGAAAAGTGCCAGCACTGAAAGCTCTTGCTAGCCAGCACCCTTCCTTGGAAGCGCTTTTGTAGGCCTAAGAACACAGGGGCTCTGGGCTTCTCTAGCCTCCTAATCTTCTGCTCATCCTCTCGCGTAGTCTAAAGAGAGCTCAGGTGAGAAATTGCAAACGTCGAGCAATTGCTCAGCGATGAAAAGTGCCAGCACTGAAAGCTGTTGCTAGCCAGCACCCTTCCTTGGAAGTGCTTTCACAGGCGCAGCAACACTGGGGCTTTGCGCTTCTCTACCCACCAAACGTCACGGTCACTATCTCTCCGTCTCGTAGACACGAGCTGAGAGATTGCAAACGTCGAGCAATTGCTCAGACATGAAAAGTGCCAGCACTGAAAGCTGTTGCTAGCCAGCACCCTTCCTTGGAAGCGCTTTTGTAGGCCTAAGAACAGTGGGGCTCTGGGCTTCTCTAGCCTCCTAATCTTCTGCTCATCCTCTCGCGTAGTCTAAAGAGAGCTCAGGTGAGAAATTGCAAACGTCGAGCAATTGCTCAGCGATGAAAAGTACCAGCACTGAAAGCTGTTGCTAGCCAGCACCCTTCCTTGGAAGCGCTTTTACAGGCGCAGTAACACTGGGGCTTTGCGCTTCTCTAGACACCAAACGTCACGGTCACTATCTCTCCGTCTCGTAGACACGAGCTGAGAGATTGCAAACGTCGAGCAATTGCTCAGAGATGAAAAGTGCCAGCACTGAAAGCTCTTGCTAGCCAGCACCCTTCCTTGGAAGTGCTTTTGTAGGCCTAAGAACACTGGGGCTCTGGGCTTCTCCAGCCACCTAATCTTCTGCTCAGCCTCCCGCGCACTCTAAAGAGAGCTCAGGTGAGAAATTGCAAACGTCGAGCAATTGCTCAGAGATGAAAAGTGCCAGCACTGAAAGCTGTTGCTAGCCAGCACCCTTCCTTGGAAGCGCTTTTGTAGGCCTAAGAACACTGGGGCTCTGGGCTTCTCTAGCCACCTAATCTTCTGCTCATCCTCTCGCGCACTCTAAAGAGAGCTCAGGTGAGAAATTGCAAACGTCGAGCAATTGCTCAGAGATGAAAAGTGCCAGCACTGAAAGCTCTTGCTAGCCTGCAGCCTTCCTTGGAAGTGCTTTTGTAGGCCTAAGAACACAGGGGCTCTGGGCTTCTCCAGCCACCTAATCTTCTGCTCATCATCTCGCGCACTCTAAAGAAAGCTCAGGTGAGAAATATCAAACGTCGAGCAATTGCTCAGAGATGAAAAGTGCCAGCACTGAAAGCTCTTGCTAGCCAGCACCCTTCCTTGGAAGCGCTTTCACAGGCGCAGCAACACGGGGGCTTTGCGCTTCTCTACCCACCAAACGTCACGGTCACTATCTCTCTGGCTCGTAGACACGAGCTGAGAGATTGCAAACGTCGAGCAATTGCTCAGAGATGAAAAGTGCCAGCACTGAAAGCTCTTGCTAGCCAGCACCCTTCCTTGGAAGTGCTTTTGTAGGCCTAAGAACACTGGGGCTCTGGGCTTCTCTAGCCACCTAATCTTCTGCTCATCCTCTCACGCAGTCTAAAGAGAGCTCAGGTGAGAAATTGCAAAGGTCGAGCAATTGCTCAGAGATGAAAAGTACCAGCACTGAAAGCTGTTGCTAGCCAGCACCCTTCCTTGGAAGCGCTTTCACAGGCGCAGTAACACTGGGGCTTTGCGCTTCTCTAGACACCAAACGTCACGGTCACTATCACTCCGTCTTGTAGACACGAGCTGAGAGATTGCAAACGTCGAGCAATTGCTCAGAGATGAAAAGTGCCAGCACTGAAAGCTCTTGCTAGCCAGCAGCCTTCCTTGGAAGTGCTTTTGTAGGCCTAGGAACACTGGGGCTCCGGGCTTCTCTAGCCACCTAATCTTCTGCTCATCCTCTCGCGCACTCTAAAGAGAGCTCAGGTGAGAAATTGCAAACGTCGAGCAATTGCTCAGAGATGAAAAGTGCCAGCACTGAAAGCTGTTGCTAGCCAGCACCCTTCCTTGGAAGCGCTTTCACGGGCGCAGTAACACTGGGGCTTTGCGCTTCTCTAGACACCAAACGTCACGGTCATTCTCTTTCCGTCTCGTAGACACGAGCTGAGAAATTGCAAACGTCGAGCAATTGCTCAGAGATGAAAAGTGCCAGCACTGAAAGCTGTTGCTAGCCAGCACCCTTCCTTGGAAGTGCTTTTGTAGGCCTAAGAACACTGGTGCTCTGGGCTTCTCTAGCCACCTAATCTTCTGCTCATCCTCTCGCGCACTCTAAAGAAAGCTCAGGTGAGAAATATCAAACGTCGAGCAATTGCTCAGAGATGAAAAGTGCCAGCACTGAAAGCTGTTGCTAGCCAGCACCCTTCCTTGGAAGCGCTTTCACAGGCGCAGCAACACTGGGGCTTTGCGCTTCTCTAGACACCAAAGGTCACGGTCACTATCTCTCCGTCTCGTAGACACGAGCTGAGAGATTGCAAACGTCGAGCAATTGCTCAGAGATGAAAAGTGCCAGCACTGAAAGCTGTTGCTAGCCAGCACCCTTCCTTGGAAGCGCTTTTGTAGGCCTAAGAACACTGGGGCTCTGGGCTTCTCTAGCCAACTAATCTTCTGCTCATCCTCTCACGCAGTCTAAAGAGAGCTCAGGTGAGAAATTGCAAAGGTCGAGCAATTGCTCAGAGATGAAAAGTGCCAGCACTGAAAGCTCTTGCTAGCCAGCACCCTTCCTTGGAAACGCTCTTGTAGGCCTTAGAACACAGGGGCTCTGGGCTTCTCTAGCCACCTAATCTTCTGCTCATCCTCTCGCGCACTCTAAAGAGAGCTCAGGTGAGAAATTCCAAACGTCGAGCAATTGCTCAGCGATGAAAAGTGCCAGCACTGAAAGCTGTTGCTAGCCAGCACCCTTCCTTGGAAGCGCTCTTGTAGGCCTTAGAACACAGGGGCTCTGGGCTTCTCCAGCCACCTAATCTTCTGCTCATCCTCTCACGCAGTCTAAAGAGAGCTCAGGTGAGAAATTGCAAAGGTCGAGCAATTGCTCAGAGATGAAAAGTGCCAGCACTGAAAGCTGTTGCTAGCCAGCACCCTTCCTTGGAAGCGCTTTCACAGGCGCAGTAACACTGGGGCTTTGCGCTTCTCTAGCCACCAAATGTCACGGTCACTATCTCTCTGTCTCGTAGACACGAGCTGAGAAATTGCAAACGTCGAGCAATTGCTCAGAGATGAAAAGTGCCAGCACTGAAAGCTCTTGCTAGCCAGCACCCTTCCTTGGAAGCGCTTTTGTAGCCCTTAGAACACAGGGGCTCTGGGCTTCTCTAGCCACCTAATCTTCTGCTCATCCTCTCGCGCACTCTGAAGAGAGCTCAGGTGAGAAATTGCAAACGTCGAGCAATTGCTCAGAGATGAAAAGTGCCAACACTGAAAGCTCTTGCTAGCCAGCACCCTTCCTTGGAAGCGCTTTCACAGGCGCAGCAACACTGGGGCTTTGCGCTTCTCTAGCCACCAAACGTCACGGTCACTATCTCTCCGTCTCGTAGACACGAGCTGAGAGATTGCAAACGTCGAGCAATTGCTCAGTGATGAAAAGTGCCAGCACTGAAAGCTGTTGCTAGCCAGCACCCTTCCTTGGAAGTGCTTTTGTAGGCCTAAGAACACAGGGGCTCTGGGCTTCTCTAGCCACCTAATCTTCTGCTCATCCTCTCGCGCAGTCTAAAGAGAGCTCAGGTGAGAAATTGCAAAGGTCGAGCAATTGCTCAGAGATGAAAAGTGCCAGCACTGAAAGCTCTTGCTAGCCAGCACCCTTCCTTGGAAGCGCTTTTGTAGCCCTAAGAACACTGGGGCTCCGGGCTTCTCTAGCCACCTAATCTTCTGCTCATCCTCTCGCGCACTCTAATGAGAGCTCAGGTGAGAAATTGCAAACGTCGAGCAATTGCTCAGAGATGAAAAGTGCCAGCACTGAAAGCTGTTGCTAGCCAGCACCCTTCCTTGGAAGCGCTTTCACAGGCGCAGTAACACTGGGGCTTTGCGCTTCTCTAGACACCAAACGTCACGGTCATTCTCTTTCCGTCTCGTAGACACGAGCTGAGAAATTGCAAAGGTCGAGCAATTGCTCAGAGATGAAAAGTGCCAGCACTGAAAGCTCTTGCTAGCCAGCACCCTTCCTTGGAAGTGCTTTTGTAGGCCTAAGAACACTGGGGCTCTGGGCTTCTCTAGCCACCTAATCTTCTGCTCATCCTCTCGCGCACTCTAAAGAGAGCTCAGGTGAGAAATTGCAAACGTCGAGCAATTGCTCAGAGATGAAAAGTGCCAGCACTGAAAGCTCTTGCTAGCCAGCACCCTTCCTTGGAAGCGCTTTTGTAGGCCTAAGAACACTGGGGCTCTGGGCTTCTCTAGCCACCTAATCTTCTGCTCATCCTCTCGCGCACTCTAAAGAGAGCTCAGGTGAGAAATTGCAAAGGTCGAGCAATTGCTCAGAGATGAAAAGTGGCAGCACTGAAAGCTCTTGCTAGCCAGCACCCTTCCTTGGAAACGCTCTTGTAGCCCTAAGAACACTGGGGCTCTGGGCTTCTCCAGCCACCTAATCTTCTGCTCATCCTCTCGCGCACTCTAAAGAGAGCTCAGGTGAGAAATTGCAAAGGTCGAGCAATTGCTCAGAGATGAAAAGTGCCAGCACTGAAAGCTCTTGCTAGCCAGCACCCTTCCTTGGAAGCGCTTTCAGAGGCGCAGTAACACTGGGGCTTTGCGCTTCTCTACCCACCAAAGGTCACGGTCACTATCTCTCTGTCTCGTAGACACGAGCTGAGAAATTGCAAACGTCGAGCAATTGCTCAGAGATGAAAAGTGCCAGCACTGAAAGCTGTTGCTAGCCAGCACCCTTCCTTGGAAGCGCTTTTGTAGGCCTAAGAACACAGGGGCTCTGGGCTTCTCTAGCCACCTAATCTTCTGTTCATCCTCTCGTGCACTCTAAAGAGAGCTCAGGTGAGAAATTGCAAAGGTCGAGCAATTGCTCAGAGATGAAAAGTGCCAGCACTGAAAGCTGTTGCTAGCCAGCAGCCTTCCTTGGAAGCGCTTTCAGAGACGCAGCAACACTGGGGCTTTGCGCATCTCTAGCCACCAAAGGTCAAGGTCACTATCACCCTGTCTCGTAGACACGAGCTGAGAGATTGCAAAGGTCGAGCAATTGCTCAGAGATGAAAAGTGCCAGCACTGAAAGCTCTTGCTAGCCAGCACCCTTCCTTGGAAGCGCTTTCACAGGCGCAGTAACACTGGGGTTTTGCGCTTCTCTACCCACCAAACGTCACGGTCCTTCTCTTTCCATCTCGTAGACACGAGCTGAGAGATTGCAAACGTCGAGCAATTGCTCAGAGATGAAAAGTGCCAGCACTGAAAGCTCTTGCTAGCCAGCACCCTTCCTTGGAAGCGCTTTCACAGGCGCAGCAACTCTGGGGCTTTGCGCTTCTCTAGCCACCAAATGTCACGGTCACTATCTCTCTGGCTCGTAGACATGAGCTGAGAAATTGAAAAAGTCGAGCAATTGCTCAGCGATGAAAAGTGCCAGCACTGAAAGCTCTTGCTAGCCAGCACCCTTCCTTGGAAATGCTCTTGTAGCCCTTAGAACACAGGGGCTCTGGGCTTCTCTAGCCACCTAATCTTCTGCTCATCCTCTCGCGCACTCTAAAGAGAGCTCAGGTGAGAAATTCCAAACGTCGAGCAATTGCTCAGAGATGAAAAGTGCCAGCACTGAAAGCTGTTGCTAGCCAGCACCCTTCCTTGGAAACGCTGTTGTAGGCCTTAGAACACAGGGGCTCTGGGCTTCTCTAGCCACCTAATCTTCTGCTCATCCTCTCGCGCACTCTAAAGAGAGCTCAGGTGAGAAATTGCAAAGGTCGAGCAATTGCTCAGAGATGAAAAGTGCCAGCACTGAAAGCTGTTGCTAGCCAGCACCCTTCCTTGGAAGCGCTTTCACAGGTGCAGCAACACTGGGGCTTTGCGCTTCTCTAGCCACCAAAGGTCACGGTCACTGTCTCTCTGGCTCGTAGACACGAGCTGAGAAATTGCAAAGGTCGAGCAATTGCTCAGAGATGAAAAGTGCCAGCACTGAAAGCTGTTGCTAGCCAGCACCCTTCCTTGGAAACGCTCTTGTAGCCCTTAGAACACTGGGGCTCTGGGCTTCCCTAGCCACCTAATCTTCTGATCATCCTCTCGCGCACTCTAAAGAGAGCTCAGGTGAGAAATTCCAAACGTCGAGCAATTGCTCAGCGATGAAAAGTGCCAGCACTGAAAGCTGTTGCTAGCCAGCACCCTTCCTTGGAAGCGCTCTTGTAGGCCTTAGAACACAGGGGCTCTGGGCTTCTCCAGCCACCTAATCTTCTGCTCATCCTCTCACGCAGTCTAAAGAGAGCTCAGGTGAGAAATTGCAAAGGTCGAGCAATTGCTCAGAGATGAAAAGTGCCAGCACTGAAAGCTGTTGCTAGCCAGCACCCTTCCTTGGAAGCGCTTTCACAGGCGCAGTAACACTGGGGCTTTGCGCTTCTCTAGCCACCAAATGTCACGGTCACTATCTCTCTGTCTCGTAGACACGAGCTGAGAAATTGCAAACGTCGAGCAATTGCTCAGAGATGAAAAGTGCCAGCACTGAAAGCTCTTGCTAGCCAGCACCCTTCCTTGGAAGCGCTTTTGTAGCCCTTAGAACACAGGGGCTCTGGGCTTCTCTAGCCACCTAATCTTCTGCTCATCCTCTCGCGCACTCTGAAGAGAGCTCAGGTGAGAAATTGCAAACGTCGAGCAATTGCTCAGAGATGAAAAGTGCCAACACTGAAAGCTCTTGCTAGCCAGCACCCTTCCTTGGAAGCGCTTTCACAGGCGCAGCAACACTGGGGCTTTGCGCTTCTCTAGCCACCAAACGTCACGGTCACTATCTCTCCGTCTCGTAGACACGAGCTGAGAGATTGCAAACGTCGAGCAATTGCTCAGTGATGAAAAGTGCCAGCACTGAAAGCTGTTGCTAGCCAGCACCCTTCCTTGGAAGTGCTTTTGTAGGCCTAAGAACACAGGGGCTCTGGGCTTCTCTAGCCACCTAATCTTCTGCTCATCCTCTCGCGCAGTCTAAAGAGAGCTCAGGTGAGAAATTGCAAAGGTCGAGCAATTGCTCAGAGATGAAAAGTGCCAGCACTGAAAGCTCTTGCTAGCCAGCACCCTTCCTTGGAAGCGCTTTTGTAGCCCTAAGAACACTGGGGCTCCGGGCTTCTCTAGCCACCTAATCTTCTGCTCATCCTCTCGCGCACTCTAATGAGAGCTCAGGTGAGAAATTGCAAACGTCGAGCAATTGCTCAGAGATGAAAAGTGCCAGCACTGAAAGCTGTTGCTAGCCAGCACCCTTCCTTGGAAGCGCTTTCACAGGCGCAGTAACACTGGGGCTTTGCGCTTCTCTAGACACCAAACGTCACGGTCATTCTCTTTCTGTCTCGTAGACACGAGCTGAGAAATTGCAAAGGTCGAGCAATTGCTCAGAGATGAAAAGTGCCAGCACTGAAAGCTCTTGCTAGCCAGCACCCTTCCTTGGAAGTGCTTTTGTAGGCCTAAGAACACTGGGGCTCTGGGCTTCTCTAGCCACCTAATCTTCTGCTCATCCTCTCGCGCACTCTAAAGAGAGCTCAGGTGAGAAATTGCAAACGTCGAGCAATTGCTCAGAGATGAAAAGTGCCAGCACTGAAAGCTCTTGCTAGCCAGCACCCTTCCTTGGAAGCGCTTTTGTAGGCCTAAGAACACTGGGGCTCTGGGCTTCTCTAGCCACCTAATCTTCTGCTCATCCTCTCGCGCACTCTAAAGAGAGCTCAGGTGAGAAATTGCAAAGGTCGAGCAATTGCTCAGAGATGAAAAGTGGCAGCACTGAAAGCTCTTGCTAGCCAGCACCCTTCCTTGGAAACGCTCTTGTAGCCCTAAGAACACTGGGGCTCTGGGCTTCTCCAGCCACCTAATCTTCTGCTCATCCTCTCGCGCACTCTAAAGAGAGCTCAGGTGAGAAATTGCAAAGGTCGAGCAATTGCTCAGAGATGAAAAGTGCCAGCACTGAAAGCTCTTGCTAGCCAGCACCCTTCCTTGGAAGCGCTTTCAGAGGCGCAGTAACACTGGGGCTTTGCGCTTCTCTACCCACCAAAGGTCACGGTCACTATCTCTCTGTCTCGTAGACACGAGCTGAGAAATTGCAAACGTCGAGCAATTGCTCAGAGATGAAAAGTGCCAGCACTGAAAGCTGTTGCTAGCCAGCACCCTTCCTTGGAAGCGCTTTTGTAGGCCTAAGAACACAGGGGCTCTGGGCTTCTCTAGCCACCTAATCTTCTGTTCATCCTCTCGTGCACTCTAAAGAGAGCTCAGGTGAGAAATTGCAAAGGTCGAGCAATTGCTCAGAGATGAAAAGTGCCAGCACTGAAAGCTGTTGCTAGCCAGCAGCCTTCCTTGGAAGCGCTTTCAGAGACGCAGCAACACTGGGGCTTTGCGCATCTCTAGCCACCAAAGGTCAAGGTCACTATCACCCTGTCTCGTAGACACGAGCTGAGAGATTGCAAAGGTCGAGCAATTGCTCAGAGATGAAAAGTGCCAGCACTGAAAGCTGTTGCTAGCCAGCACCCTTCCTTGGAAGCGCTTTCACAGGCGCAGTAACACTGGGGTTTTGCGCTTCTCTACCCACCAAACGTCACGGTCCTTCTCTTTCCATCTCGTAGACACGAGCTGAGAGATTGCAAACGTCGAGCAATTGCTCAGAGATGAAAAGTGCCAGCACTGAAAGCTCTTGCTAGCCAGCACCCTTCCTTGGAAGCGCTTTCACAGGCGCAGCAACTCTGGGGCTTTGCGCTTCTCTAGCCACCAAATGTCACGGTCACTATCTCTCTGGCTCGTAGACATGAGCTGAGAAATTGAAAAAGTCGAGCAATTGCTCAGCGATGAAAAGTGCCAGCACTGAAAGCTCTTGCTAGCCAGCACCCTTCCTTGGAAATGCTCTTGTAGCCCTTAGAACACAGGGGCTCTGGGCTTCTCTAGCCACCTAATCTTCTGCTCATCCTCTCGCGCACTCTAAAGAGAGCTCAGGTGAGAAATTCCAAACGTCGAGCAATTGCTCAGAGATGAAAAGTGCCAGCACTGAAAGCTGTTGCTAGCCAGCACCCTTCCTTGGAAACGCTGTTGTAGGCCTTAGAACACAGGGGCTCTGGGCTTCTCTAGCCACCTAATCTTCTGCTCATCCTCTCGCGCACTCTAAAGAGAGCTCAGGTGAGAAATTGCAAAGGTCGAGCAATTGCTCAGAGATGAAAAGTGCCAGCACTGAAAGCTGTTGCTAGCCAGCACCCTTCCTTGGAAGCGCTTTCACAGGTGCAGCAACACTGGGGCTTTGCGCTTCTCTAGCCACCAAAGGTCACGGTCACTGTCTCTCTGGCTCGTAGACACGAGCTGAGAAATTGCAAAGGTCGAGCAATTGCTCAGAGATGAAAAGTGCCAGCACTGAAAGCTGTTGCTAGCCAGCACCCTTCCTTGGAAACGCTCTTGTAGCCCTTAGAACACTGGGGCTCTGGGCTTCCCTAGCCACCTAATCTTCTGATCATCCTCTCGCGCACTCTAAAGAGAGCTCAGGTGAGAAATTCCAAACGTCGAGCAATTGCTCAGAGATGAAAAGTGCCAGCACTGAAAGCTGTTGCTAGCCAGCACCCTTCCTTGGAAGCGCTTTTGTAGCGCTAAGAACACTGGGGCTCTGTGTTTCTCTAGCCACCTAATCTTCTGCTCATCCTCTCGCACACTCTAAAGAGAGCTCAGGTGAGAAATTGCAAAGGTCAAGCAATTGCTCAGAGATGAAAAGTGCCAGCACTGAAAGCTCTTGCTAGCCAGCACCTTTCCTTGGAAGCGCTTTCACAAGCGCAACAACACTGGGGCTTTGCGCTTCTCTAGACACCAAACGTCACAGTCACTATCTCTCCGTCTCATAGACACTAGCTGAGAAATTGCAAAGGCCGAGCAATTGCTCAGAGATGAAAAGTGCCAGCACTGAAAGCTGTTGCTAGCCAGCACCCTTCCTTGGAAGCGCTTTCAGAGACGCAGCAACATTGGGGCTTTGTGCATCTCTAGCCACCAAAGGTCAAGGTCACTATAACCCTGTCTCGTAGACACGAGCTGAGAGATTGCAAAGGTCGAGCAATTGCTCAGAGATGAAAAGTGCCAGCACTGAAAGCTCTTGCTAGCCAGCACCCTTCCTTGGATGCGCTTTCACAGGCGCAGTAACACTGGGGTTTTGCGCTTCTCTAGCCACCAAACGTCACGGTCCTTCTCTTTCCATCTCGTAGACACGAGCTGAGAGATTGCAAACGTCGAGCAATTGCTCAGAGATGAAAAGTGCCAGCACTGAAAGCTCTTGCTAGCCAGCACCCTTCCTTGGAAGCGCTTTCACAGGCGCAGTACCTCTGGGAATTTGCGCTTCTCTAGCCACCAAATGTCACGGTCACTATATCTCTGGCTCGTAGACACGAGCTGAGAAATTGCAAACATCGAGCAATTGCTCAGAGATGAAAAGTGCCAGCACTGAAAGCTCTTGCTAGCCAGCACCCTTCCTTGGAAATGCTCTTGTAGCCCTTAGAACACTGGGGCTCTGGGCTTCTCTAGCCACCTAATCTTCTGCTCATCCTCTCGCGCACTCTAAAGAGAGCTCAGGTGAGAAATTCCAAAAGTCGAGCAATTGCTCAGAGATGAAAAGTGCCAGCACTGAAAGCTGTTGCTAGCCAGCACCCTTCCTTGGAAACGCTCTTGTAGGCCTTAGAACACAGGGGCTCTGGGCTTCTCTAGCCACCTAATCTTCTGCTCATCCTCTCGCGCACTCTAAAGAGAGCTCAGGTGAGAAATATCAAACGTCGAGCAATTGCTCAGAGATGAAAAGTGCCAGCACTGAAAGCTGTTGCTAGCCAGCACCCTTCCTTGGAAGCGCATTCACAGGCGCAGCAACACTGGGGCTTTGCGCTTTTCTAGCCACCAAACGTCACGGTCATTCTCTTTCCGTCTCGTAGACACGAGCTGAGAAATTGCAAAGGCCGAGCAATTGCTCAGAGATGAAAAGTGCCAGCACTGAAAGCTGTTGCTAGCCAGCAGCCTTCCTTGGAAGCGCTTTCAGAGACGCGGCAACACTGGGGCTTTGCGCATCTCTAGCCACCAAAGGTCAAGGTCACTATCACCCTGTCTCGTAGACACGAGCTGAGAGATTGCAAAGGTCGAGCAATTGCTCAGAGATGAAAAGTGCCAGCACTGAAAGCTGTTGCTAGCCAGCACCCTTCCTTGGAAGCGCTTTCACAGGCACAGTAACACTGGGGCTTTGCGCTTCTCTAGACACCAAACGTCACGGTCCTTCTATTTCCATCTCATTGACACGAGCTGAGAGATTGCAAACGTCGAGCAATTGCTCAGAGATGAAAAGTGCCAGCACTGAAAGCTCTTGCTAGCCAGCACCCTTCCATGGAAGCGCTTTCACAGGCGCAGCAACACTGGGGCTTTGCGCTTCTCTAGCCACCAAATGTCACGGTCACTATCTCTCTGGCTCGTAGACACGAGCTGAGAAATTGAAAAAGTCGAGCAATTGCTCAGAGATGAAAAGTGCCAGCACTGAAAACTGTTGCTAGCCAGCACCCTTCCTTGGAAACGCTCTTGTAGCCCTTAGAACACAGGGGCTCTGGGCTTCTCTAGCCACCTAATCTTCTGCTCATCCTCTCGCGCACTCTAAAGAGAGCTCAGGTGAGAAATTGCAAACGTCGAGCAATTGCTCAGAGATGAAAAGTGCCAGCACTGAAAGCTCTTGCTAGCCAGCACCCTTCCTTGGAAACGCTCTTGTAGCCCTAAGAACACTGGGGCTCTGGGCTTCTCTAGCCACCTAATCTTCTGCTCATCCTCTCGCGCAGTCTAAAGAGAGCTCAGGTGAGAAATTGCAAAGGTCGAGCAATTGCTCAGAGATGAAAAGTGCCAGCACTGAAAGCTGTTGCTAGCCAGCACCCTTCCTTGGAAGCGCTTTCACAGGCCCAGCAACACTGGGGCTTTGCGCTTCTCTACCCACCAAATGTCACGGTCACTATCTCTCTGTCTCGTAGACATGAGCTGAGAAATTGCAAACGTCGAGCAATTGCTCTGAGATGAAAAGTGCCAGCATTGAAAGCTGTTGCTAGCCAGCACCCTTCCTTGGAAACGCTCTTGTAGCCCTTAGAACACAGGGGCTCTGTGCTTCTCTAGCCACCTAATCTTCTGCTCATCCTCTCGCGCACTCTAAAGAAAGCTCAGGTGAGAAATTGCAAAGGTCGAGCAACTGCTCAGAGATGAAAAGTGCCAGCACTGAAAGCTGTTGCTAGCCAGCACCCTTCCTTGGAAGCGCTTTTGTAGGCCTAAGAACAGTGGGGCTCTGGGCTTCTCTAGCCGCCTAATCTTCTGCTCATCCTCTCGCGTAGTCTAAAGAGAGCTCAGGTGAGAAATTGCAAACGTCGAGCAATTGCTCAGAGATGAAATGTGCCAGCACTGAAAGCTGTTGCTATCCAGCACCCTTCCTTGGAAGTGCTTTTGTAGGCCTAAGAACAGTGGGGCTCTGGGCTTCTCTAGCCACCTAATCTTCTGCTCATCCTCTCGCGCACTCTAAAGAGAGCTCAGGTGAGAAATTGCAAACGTCGAGCAATTGCTCAGAGATGAAAAGTGCCAGCACTGAAAGCTCTTGCTAGCCAGCACCCTTCCTTGGAAGTGCTTTTGTAGCCCTTAGAACACAAGGGCTCTGGGCTTCTCCAGCCACCTAATCTTCTGCTCATCCTCTCCCGCACTCTAAAGAGAGCTCAGGTGAGAAATATCAAACGTCGAGCAATTGCTCAGAGATGAAAAGTGCCAGCACTGAAAGCTCTTGCTAGCCAGCACCCTTCCTTGGAAGCGCTTTCACAGGCGCAGCAACACTGGGGCTTTGCGCTTCTCTACCCACCAAATGTCACGTTCACTATCTCTCCGTCTCGTAGACACGAGCTGAGAGATTGCGAACGTCAAGCAATTGCTCAGAGATGAAAAGTGCCAGCACTGAAAGCTCTTGCTAGCCAGCACCCTTCCTTGGAAACGCTTTTGTAGGCCGAAGAACACTGGGGCTCTGGGCTTCTCTAGCCACCTAATCTTCTGCTCATCCTCTCACGCAGTATAAAGAGAGCTCAGGTGAGAAATTGCAAAGGTCGAGCAATTGCTCAGAGATGAAAAGTACCAGCACTGAAAGCTGTTGCTAGCCAGCACCCTTCCTTGGAAGCGCTTTCACAGGCGCAGTAACACTGGGGCTTTGCGCTTCTCTAGACACCAAACATCACGGTCACTATCTCTCCGTCTCGTAGGTATGAGCTGAGAGATTGCAAACGTCGAGCAATTGCTCAGAGATGAAAAGTGCCAGCACTGAAAGCTGTTGCTAGCCAGCACCCTTCCTTGGAAGCGCTTTCACAGGCGCAGCAACACTGGGGCTTTGCGCTTCTCTACCCACCAAAGGTCACGGTCACTATCTCTCCGTCTCGTAGACACGAGCTGAGGAATTGCAAACGTCGAGCAATTGCTCAGAGATTAAAAGTGCCAGCACTGAAAGCTGTTGCTAGCCAGCACCCTTCCTTGGAAACGCTTTTGTAGGCCTAAGAACACTGGGGCTCTGTGTTTCTCTAGCCACCTAATCTTCTGCTCATCCTCTCGCGCACTCTAAAGAGAGCTCAGGTGAGAAATTGCAAAGGTCGAGCAATTGCTCAGAGATGAAAAGTGCCAGCACTGAAAGCTGTTGCTAGCCAGCACCCTTCCTTGGAAGCGCTTTCACAGGCGCAGTAACACTGGGGCTTTGCGCTTCTCTAGACACCAAACGTCACGGTCACTATCTCTCCGTCTCGTAGACACGAGCTGAGAGATTGCAAAGGTCGAGCAATTGCTCAGAGATGAAAAGTGCCAGCACTGAAAGCTGTTGCTAGCCAGCACCCTTCCTTGGAAGCGCTTTTGTAGGCCTAAGAACAGTGGGGCTCTGGGCTTCTCTAGCCACCTAATCTTCTGCTCATCCTCTCGCGCACTCTAAAGAGAGCTCAGGTGAGAAATTCCAAACGTCGAGCAATTGCTCAGAGATGAAAAGTGCCAGCACTGAAAGCTCTTGCTAGCCAGCACCCTTCCTTGGAAGCGCTCTTGTAGGCCTTAGAACACAGGGGCTCTGGGCTTCTCCAGCCACCTAATCTTCTGCTCATCCTCTCGTGCACTCTAAAGAGAGCTCAGGTGAGAAATATCAAAAGTCGAGCAATTGCTCAGAGATGAAAAGTGCCAGCACTGAAAGCTCTTGCTAGCCAGCACCCTTCCTTGGAAGCGCTTTCACAGGCGCAGCAACACTGGGGCTTTGCGCTTCTCTAGCCACCAAACGTCACGGTCACTATCTCTCCGTCTCGTAGACACGAGCTGAGAGATTGCAAACGTCGAGCAATTGCTCAGTGATGAAAAGTGCCAGCACTGAAAGCTGTTGCTAGCCAGCACCCTTCCTTGGAAGTGCTTTTGTAGGCCTAAGAACACAGGGGCTCTGGGCTTCTCTAGCCACCTAATCTTCTGCTCATCCTCTCGCGCAGTCTAAAGAGAGCTCAGGTGAGAAATTGCAAAGGTCGAGCAATTGCTCAGAGATGAAAAGTGCCAGCACTGAAAGCTCTTGCTAGCCAGCACCCTTCCTTGGAAGCGCTTTTGTAGCCCTAAGAACACTGGGGCTCCGGGCTTCTCTAGCCACCTAATCTTCTGCTCATCCTCTCGCGCACTCTAATGAGAGCTCAGGTGAGAAATTGCAAACGTCGAGCAATTGCTCAGAGATGAAAAGTGCCAGCACTGAAAGCTGTTGCTGGCCAGCACCCTTCCTTGGAAGCGCTTTCACAGGCGCAGTAACACTGGGGCTTTGCGCTTCTCTAGACACCAAACGTCACGGTCATTCTCTTTCCGTCTCGTAGACACGAGCTGAGAAATTGCAAACGTCGAGCAATTGCTCAGAGATGAAAAGTGCCAGCACTGAAAGCTCTTGCTAGCCAGCACCCTTCCTTGGAAGTGCTTTTGTAGGCCTAAGAACACTGGTGCTCTGGGCTTCTCTAGCCACCTAATCTTCTGCTCATCCTCTCGCGCACTCTAAAGAGAGCTCAGGTGAGAAATTGCAAACGTCGAGCAATTGCTCAGAGATGAAAAGTGCCAGCACTGAAAGCTCTTGCTAGCCAGCACCCTTCCTTGGAAGCGCTTTTGTAGGCCTAAGAACAGTGGGGCTCTGGGCTTCTCTAGCCACCTAATCTTCTGCTCATCCTCTCGCGCACTCTAAAGAGAGCTCAGGTGAGAAATTGCAAAGGTCGAGCAATTGCTCAGAGATGAAAAGTGCCAGCACTGAAAGCTCTTGCTAGCCAGCACCCTTCCTTGGAAACGCTCTTGTAGCCCTAAGAACACTGGGGCTCTGGGCTTCTCCAGCCACCTAATCTTCTGCTCATCCTCTCGCGCACTCTAAAGAGAGCTCAGGTGAGAAATTGCAAAGGTCGAGCAATTGCTCAGAGATGAAAAGTGCCAGCACTGAAAGCTCTTGCTAGCCAGCACCCTTCCTTGGAAGCGCTTTCAGAGGCGCAGTAACACTGGGGCTTTGCGCTTCTCTACCCACCAAAGGTCACGGTCACTATCTCTCTGTCTCGTAGACACGAGCTGAGAAATTGCAAACGTCGAGCAATTGCTCAGAGATGAAAAGTGCCAGCACTGAAAGCTGTTGCTAGCCAGCACCCTTCCTTGGAAGCGCTTTTGTAGGCCTAAGAACACAGGGGCTCTGGGCTTCTCTAGCCACCTAATCTTCTGTTCATCCTCTCGTGCACTCTAAAGAGAGCTCAGGTGAGAAATTGCAAAGGTCGAGCAATTGCTCAGAGATGAAAAGTGCCAGCACTGAAAGCTGTTGCTAGCCAGCAGCCTTCCTTGGAAGCGCTTTCAGAGACGCAGCAACACTGGGGCTTTGCGCTTCTCTAGCCACCAAAGGTCAAGGTCACTATCACCCTGTCTCGTAGACACGAGCTGAGAGATTGCAAAGGTCGAGCAATTGCTCAGAGATGAAAAGTGCCAGCACTGAAAGCTGTTGCTAGCCAGCACCCTTCCTTGGAAGCGCTTTCACAGGCGCAGTAACACTGGGGTTTTGCGCTTCTCTACCCACCAAACGTCACGGTCCTTCTCTTTCCATCTCGTAGACACGAGCTGAGAGATTGCAAACGTCGAGCAATTGCTCAGAGATGAAAAGTGCCAGCACTGAAAGCTCTTGCTAGCCAGCACCCTTCCTTGGAAGCGCTTTCACAGGCGCAGCAACTCTGGGGCTTTGCGCTTCTCTAGCCACCAAATATCACGGTCACTATCTATCTGGCTCGTAGACACGAGCTGAGAAATTGAAAAAGTCGAGCAATTGCTCAGCGATGAAAAGTGCCAGCACTGAAAGCTCTTGCTAGCCAGCACCCTTCCTTGGAAATGCTCTTGTAGCCCTTAGAACACAGGGGCTCTGGGCTTCTCTAGCCACCTAATCTTCTGCTCATCCTCTCGCGCACTCTAAAGAGAGCTCAGGTGAGAAATTGCAAACGTCGAGCAATTGCTCAGAGATGAAAAGTGCCAGCACTGAAAGCTGTTGCTAGCCAGCACCCTTCCTTGGAAACGCTCTTGTAGGCCTTAGAACACAGGGGCTCTGGGCTTCTCTAGCCACCTAATCTTCTGCTCATCCTCTCGCGCACTCTAAAGAGAGCTCAGGTGAGAAATTGCAAAGGTCGAGCAATTGCTCAGAGATGAAAAGTGCCAGCACTGAAAGCTGTTGCTAGCCAGCACCCTTCCTTGGAAGCGCTTTCACAGGCGCAGCAACACTGGGGCTTTGCGCTTCTCTAGCCACCAAAGGTCACGGTCACTGTCTCTCTGGCTCGTAGACACGAGCTGAGAAATTGCAAAGGTCGAGCAATTGCTCAGAGATGAAAAGTGCCAGCACTGAAAGCTGTTGCTAGCCAGCACCCTTCCTTGGAAACGCTCTTGTAGCCCTTAGAACACTGGGGCTCTGGGCTTCCCTAGCCACCTAATCTTCTGATCATCCTCTCGCGCACTCTAAAGAGAGCTCAGGTGAGAAATTCCAAACGTCGAGCAATTGCTCAGAGATGAAAAGTGCCAGCACTGAAAGCTGTTGCTAGCCAGCACCCTTCCTTGGAAGCGCTTTTGTAGCGCTAAGAACACTGGGGCTCTGTGTTTCTCTAGCCACCTAATCTTCTGCTCATCCTCTCGCGCACTCTAAAGAGAGCTCAGGTGAGAAATTGCAAAGGTCAAGCAATTGCTCAGAGATGAAAAGTGCCAGCACTGAAAGCTCTTGCTAGCCAGCACCTTTCCTTGGAAGCGCTTTCACAAGCGCAACAACACTGGGGCTTTGCGCTTCTCTAGACACCAAACGTCACAGTCACTATCTCTCCGTCTCATAGACACTAGCTGAGAAATTGCAAAGGCCGAGCAATTGCTCAGAGATGAAAAGTGCCAGCACTGAAAGCTGTTGCTAGCCAGCACCCTTCCTTGGAAGCGCTTTCAGAGACGCAGCAACATTGGGGCTTTGTGCATCTCTAGCCACCAAAGGTCAAGGTCACTATAACCCTGTCTCGTAGACACGAGCTGAGAGATTGCAAAGGTCGAGCAATTGCTCAGAGATGAAAAGTGCCAGCACTGAAAGCTGTTGCTAGCCAGCACCCTTCCTTGGAAGCGCTTTCACAGGCGCAGTAACACTGGGGTTTTGCGCTTCTCTAGCCACCAAACGTCACGGTCCTTCTCTTTCCATCTCGTAGACACGAGCTGAGAGATTGCAAACGTCGAGCAATTGCTCAGAGATGAAAAGTGCCAGCACTGAAAGCTCTTGCTAGCCAGCACCCTTCCTTGGAAGCGCTTTCACAGGCGCAGTACCTCTGGGACTTTGCGCTTCTCTAGCCACCAAATGTCACGGTCACTATATCTCTGGCTCGTAGACACGAGCTGAGAAATTGAAAAAGTCGAGCAATTGCTCAGCGATGAAAAGTGCCAGCACTGAAAGCTCTTGCTAGCCAGCACCCTTCCTTGGAAATGCTCTTGTAGCCCTTAGAACACTGGGGCTCTGGGCTTCTCTAGCCACCTAATCTTCTGCTCATCCTCTCGCGCACTCTAAAGAGAGCTCAGGTGAGAAATTCCAAAAGTCGAGCAATTGCTCAGAGATGAAAAGTGCCAGCACTGAAAGCTGTTGCTAGCCAGCACCCTTCCTTGGAAACGCTCTTGTAGGCCTTAGAACACTGGGGCTCTGGGCTTCTCTAGCCACCTAATCTTCTGCTCATCCTCTCGCGCACTCTAAAGAGAGCTCAGGTGAGAAATTGCAAAGGTCGAGCAATTGCTCAGAGATGAAAAGTGCCAGCACTGAAAGCTGTTGCTAGCCAGCACCCTTCCTTGGAAGCGCATTCACAGGCGCAGCAACACTGGGGCTTTGCGCTTTTCTAGCCACCAAACGTCACGGTCATTCTCTTTCCGTCTCGTAGACACGAGCTGAGAAATTGCAAAGGCCGAGCAATTGCTCAGAGATGAAAAGTGCCAGCACTGAAAGCTGTTGCTAGCCAGCAGCCTTCCTTGGAAGCGCTTTCAGAGACGCAGCAACACTGGGGCTTTGCGCATCTCTAGCCACCAAAGGTCAAGGTCACTATCACCCTGTCTCGTAGACACGAGCTGAGAGATTGCAAAGGTCGAGCAATTGCTCAGAGATGAAAAGTGCCAGCACTGAAAGCTGTTGCTAGCCAGCACCCTTCCTTGGAAGCGCTTTCACAGGCACAGTAACACTGGGGCTTTGCGCTTCTCTAGACACCAAACGTCACGGTCCTTCTATTTCCATCTCATTGACACGAGCTGAGAGATTGCAAACGTCGAGCAATTGCTCAGCGATGAAAAGTGCCAGCACTGAAAGCTGTTGCTAGCCAGCACCCTTCCATGGAAGCGCTTTCACAGGCGCAGCAACACTGGGGCTTTGCGCTTCTCTAGCCACCAAATGTCACGGTCACTATCTCTCTGGCTCGTAGACACGAGCTGAGAAATTGAAAAAGTCGAGCAATTGCTCAGAGATGAAAAGTGCCAGCACTGAAAACTGTTGCTAGCCAGCACCCTTCCTTGGAAACGCTCTTGTAGCCCTTAGAACACAGGGGCTCTGGGCTTCTCTAGCCACCTAATCTTCTGCTCATCCTCTCGCGCACTCTAAAGAGAGCTCAGGTGAGAAATTGCAAACGTCGAGCAATTGCTCAGAGATGAAAAGTGCCAGCACTGAAAGCTCTTGCTAGCCAGCACCCTTCCTTGGAAACGCTCTTGTAGCCCTAAGAACACTGGGGCTCTGGGCTTCTCTAGCCACCTAATCTTCTGCTCATCCTCTCGCGCAGTCTAAAGAGAGCTCAGGTGAGAAATTGCAAAGGTCGAGCAATTGCTCAGAGATGAAAAGTGCCAGCACTGAAAGCTCTTGCTAGCCAGCACCCTTCCTTGGAAGCGCTTTCACAGGCCCAGCAACACTGGGGCTTTGCGCTTCTCTACCCACCAAATGTCACGGTCACTATCTCTCTGTCTCGTAGACATGAGCTGAGAAATTGCAAACGTCGAGCAATTGCTCTGAGATGAAAAGTGCCAGCATTGAAAGCTGTTGCTAGCCAGCACCCTTCCTTGGAAACGCTCTTGTAGCCCTTAGAACACAGGGGCTCTGTGCTTCTCTAGCCACCTAATCTTCTGCTCATCCTCTCGCGCACTCTAAAGAAAGCTCAGGTGAGAAATTGCAAAGGTCGAGCAACTGCTCAGAGATGAAAAGTGCCAGCACTGAAAGCTGTTGCTAGCCAGCACCCTTCCTTGGAAGCGCTTTTGTAGGCCTAAGAACACTGGGGCTCTGGGCTTCTCTAGCCGCCTAATCTTCTGCTCATCCTCTCGCGTAGTCTAAAGAGAGCTCAGGTGAGAAATTGCAAACGTCGAGCAATTGCTCAGAGATGAAATGTGCCAGCACTGAAAGCTGTTGCTATCCAGCACCCTTCCTTGGAAGTGCTTTTGTAGGCCTAAGAACAGTGGGGCTCTGGGCTTCTCTAGCCACCTAATCTTCTGCTCATCCTCTCGCGCACTCTAAAGAGAGCTCAGGTGAGAAATTGCAAACGTCGAGCAATTGCTCAGAGATGAAAAGTGCCAGCACTGAAAGCTCTTGCTAGCCAGCACCCTTCCTTGGAAGTGCTTTTGTAGCCCTTAGAACACAAGGGCTCTGGGCTTCTCCAGCCACCTAATCTTCTGCTCATCCTCTCCCGCACTCTAAAGAGAGCTCAGGTGAGAAATATCAAACGTCGAGCAATTGCTCAGAGATGAAAAGTGCCAGCACTGAAAGCTCTTGCTAGCCAGCACCCTTCCTTGGAAGCGCTTTCACAGGCGCAGCAACACTGGGGCTTTGCGCTTCTCTACCCACCAAATGTCACGTTCACTATCTCTCCGTCTCGTAGACACGAGCTGAGAGATTGCGAACGTCAAGCAATTGCTCAGAGATGAAAAGTGCCAGCACTGAAAGCTCTTGCTAGCCAGCACCCTTCCTTGGAAACGCTTTTGTAGGCCTAAGAACACTGGGGCTCTGGGCTTCTCTAGCCACCTAATCTTCTGCTCATCCTCTCACGCAGTCTAAAGAGAGCTCAGGTGAGAAATTGCAAAGGTCGAGCAATTGCTCAGAGATGAAAAGTACCAGCACTGAAAGCTGTTGCTAGCCAGCACCCTTCCTTGGAAGCGCTTTCACAGGCGCAGTAACACTGGGGCTTTGCGCTTCTCTAGACACCAAACATCACGGTCACTATCTCTCCGTCTCGTAGGTATGAGCTGAGAGATTGCAAACGTCGAGCAATTGCTCAGAGATGAAAAGTGCCAGCACTGAAAGCTGTTGCTAGCCAGCACCCTTCCTTGGAAGCGCTTTCACAGGCGCAGCAACACTGGGGCTTTGCGCTTCTCTACCCACCAAAGGTCACGGTCACTATCTCTCCGTCTCGTAGACACGAGCTGAGGAATTGCAAACGTCGAGCAATTGCTCAGAGATTAAAAGTGCCAGCACTGAAAGCTGTTGCTAGCCAGCACCCTTCCTTGGAAACGCTTTTGTAGGCCTAAGAACACTGGGGCTCTGTGTTTCTCTAGCCACCTAATCTTCTGCTCATCCTCTCGCGCACTCTAAAGAGAGCTCAGGTGAGAAATTGCAAAGGTCGAGCAATTGCTCAGAGATGAAAAGTGCCAGCACTGAAAGCTGTTGCTAGCCAGCACCCTTCCTTGGAAGCGCTTTCACAGGCGCAGTAACACTGGGGCTTTGCGCTTCTCTAGCCACCAAACGTCACGGTCACTATCTCTCCGTCTCGTAGACACGAGCTGAGAGATTGCAAAGGTCGAGCAATTGCTCAGAGATGAAAAGTGCCAGCACTGAAAGCTGTTGCTAGCCAGCACCCTTCCTTGGAAGCGCTTTTGTAGGCCTAAGAACAGTGGGGCTCTGGGCTTCTCTAGCCACCTAATCTTCTGCTCATCCTCTCGCGCAGTCTAAAGAGAGCTCAGGTGAGAAATTGCAAAGGTCGAGCAATTGCTCAGAGATGAAAAGTGCCAGCACTGAAAGCTGTTGCTAGCCAGCACCCTTCCTTGGAAGCGCTCTTGTAGGCCTTAGAACACTGGGGCTCTGGGCTTCTCCAGCCACCTAATCTTCTGCTCATCCTCTCGTGCACTCTAAAGAGAGCTCAGGTGAGAAATATCAAAAGTCGAGCAATTGCTCAGAGATGAAAAGTGCCAGCACTGAAAGCTCTTGCTAGCCAGCACCTTTCCTTGGAAGCGCTTTCACAAGCGCAACAACACTGGGGCTTTGCGCTTCTCTAGACACCAAACGTCACAGTCACTATCTCTCCGTCTCATAGACACTAGCTGAGAAATTGCAAAGGCCGAGCAATTGCTCAGAGATGAAAAGTGCCAGCACTGAAAGCTGTTGCTAGCCAGCACCCTTCCTTGGAAGCGCTTTCAGAGACGCAGCAACATTGGGGCTTTGTGCATCTCTAGCCACCAAAGGTCAAGGTCACTATCACCCTGTCTCGTAGACACGAGCTGAGAGATTGCAAAGGTCGAGCAATTGCTCAGAGATGAAAAGTGCCAGCACTGAAAGCTGTTGCTAGCCAGCAGCCTTCCTTGGAAGCGCTTTCAGAGACGCAGCAACACTGGGGCTTTGCGCATCTCTAGCCACCAAAGGTCAAGGTCACTATCACCCTGTCTCGTAGACACGAGCTGAGAGATTGCAAAGGTCGAGCAATTGCTCAGAGATGAAAAGTGCCAGCACTGAAAGCTGTTGCTAGCCAGCACCCTTCCTTGGAAGCGCTTTCACAGGCACAGTAACACTGGGGCTTTGCGCTTCTCTAGACACCAAACGTCACGGTCCTTCTATTTCCATCTCATTGACACGAGCTGAGAGATTGCAAACGTCGAGCAATTGCTCAGAGATGAAAAGTGCCAGCACTGAAAGCTCTTGCTAGCCAGCACCCTTCCATGGAAGCGCTTTCACAGGCGCAGCAACACTGGGGCTTTGCGCTTCTCTAGCCACCAAATGTCACGGTCACTATCTCTCTGGCTCGTAGACACGAGCTGAGAAATTGAAAAAGTCGAGCAATTGCTCAGAGATGAAAAGTGCCAGCACTGAAAACTGTTGCTAGCCAGCACCCTTCCTTGGAAACGCTCTTGTAGCCCTTAGAACACAGGGGCTCTGGGCTTCTCTAGCCACCTAATCTTCTGCTCATCCTCTCGCGCACTCTAAAGAGAGCTCAGGTGAGAAATTGCAAACGTCGAGCAATTGCTCAGAGATGAAAAGTGCCAGCACTGAAAGCTCTTGCTAGCCAGCACCCTTCCTTGGAAACGCTCTTGTAGCCCTAAGAACACTGGGGCTCTGGGCTTCTCTAGCCACCTAATCTTCTGCTCATCCTCTCGCGCAGTCTAAAGAGAGCTCAGGTGAGAAATTGCAAAGGTCGAGCAATTGCTCAGAGATGAAAAGTGCCAGCACTGAAAGCTCTTGCTAGCCAGCACCCTTCCTTGGAAGCGCTTTCACAGGCCCAGCAACACTGGGGCTTTGCGCTTCTCTACCCACCAAATGTCACGGTCACTATCTCTCTGTCTCGTAGACATGAGCTGAGAAATTGCAAACGTCGAGCAATTGCTCTGAGATGAAAAGTGCCAGCATTGAAAGCTGTTGCTAGCCAGCACCCTTCCTTGGAAACGCTCTTGTAGCCCTTAGAACACAGGGGCTCTGTGCTTCTCTAGCCACCTAATCTTCTGCTCATCCTCTCGCGCACTCTAAAGAAAGCTCAGGTGAGAAATTGCAAAGGTCGAGCAACTGCTCAGAGATGAAAAGTGCCAGCACTGAAAGCTGTTGCTAGCCAGCACCCTTCCTTGGAAGCGCTTTTGTAGGCCTAAGAACACTGGGGCTCTGGGCTTCTCTAGCCGCCTAATCTTCTGCTCATCCTCTCGCGTAGTCTAAAGAGAGCTCAGGTGAGAAATTGCAAACGTCGAGCAATTGCTCAGAGATGAAATGTGCCAGCACTGAAAGCTGTTGCTATCCAGCACCCTTCCTTGGAAGTGCTTTTGTAGGCCTAAGAACAGTGGGGCTCTGGGCTTCTCTAGCCACCTAATCTTCTGCTCATCCTCTCGCGCACTCTAAAGAGAGCTCAGGTGAGAAATTGCAAACGTCGAGCAATTGCTCAGAGATGAAAAGTGCCAGCACTGAAAGCTCTTGCTAGCCAGCACCCTTCCTTGGAAGTGCTTTTGTAGCCCTTAGAACACAAGGGCTCTGGGCTTCTCCAGCCACCTAATCTTCTGCTCATCCTCTCCCGCACTCTAAAGAGAGCTCAGGTGAGAAATATCAAACGTCGAGCAATTGCTCAGAGATGAAAAGTGCCAGCACTGAAAGCTCTTGCTAGCCAGCACCCTTCCTTGGAAGCGCTTTCACAGGCGCAGCAACACTGGGGCTTTGCGCTTCTCTACCCACCAAATGTCACGTTCACTATCTCTCCGTCTCGTAGACACGAGCTGAGAGATTGCGAACGTCAAGCAATTGCTCAGAGATGAAAAGTGCCAGCACTGAAAGCTCTTGCTAGCCAGCACCCTTCCTTGGAAACGCTTTTGTAGGCCTAAGAACACTGGGGCTCTGGGCTTCTCTAGCCACCTAATCTTCTGCTCATCCTCTCACGCAGTCTAAAGAGAGCTCAGGTGAGAAATTGCAAAGGTCGAGCAATTGCTCAGAGATGAAAAGTACCAGCACTGAAAGCTGTTGCTAGCCAGCACCCTTCCTTGGAAGCGCTTTCACAGGCGCAGTAACACTGGGGCTTTGCGCTTCTCTAGACACCAAACATCACGGTCACTATCTCTCTGGCTCGTAGACACGAGCTGAGAGATTGCAAACGTCGAGCAATTGCTCAGAGATGAAAAGTGCCAGCACTGAAAGCTGTTGCTAGCCAGCACCCTTCCTTGGAAGCGCTTTCACAGGCGCAGCAACACTGGGGCTTTGCGCTTCTCTACCCACCAAAGGTCACGGTCACTATCTCTCCGTCTCGTAGACACGAGCTGAGGAATTGCAAACGTCGAGCAATTGCTCAGAGATTAAAAGTGCCAGCACTGAAAGCTGTTGCTAGCCAGCACCCTTCCTTGGAAACGCTTTTGTAGGCCTAAGAACACTGGGGCTCTGTGTTTCTCTAGCCACCTAATCTTCTGCTCATCCTCTCGCGCACTCTAAAGAGAGCTCAGGTGAGAAATTGCAAAGGTCGAGCAATTGCTCAGAGATGAAAAGTGCCAGCACTGAAAGCTGTTGCTAGCCAGCACCCTTCCTTGGAAGCGCTTTCACAGGCGCAGTAACACTGGGGCTTTGCGCTTCTCTAGACACCAAACGTCACAGTCACTATCTCTCCGTCTCGTAGACACGAGCTGAGAGATTGCAAAGGTCGAGCAATTGCTCAGAGATGAAAAGTGCCAGCACTGAAAGCTGTTGCTAGCCAGCACCCTTCCTTGGAAGCGCTTTTGTAGGCCTAAGAACAGTGGGGCTCTGGGCTTCTCTAGCCACCTAATCTTCTGCTCATCCTCTCGCGCACTCTAAAGAGAGCTCAGGTGAGAAATTCCAAACGTCGAGCAATTGCTCAGAGATGAAAAGTGCCAGCACTGAAAGCTCTTGCTAGCCAGCACCCTTCCTTGGAAGCGCTCTTGTAGGCCTTAGAACACAGGGGCTCTGGGCTTCTCCAGCCACCTAATCTTCTGCTCATCCTCTCGTGCACTCTAAAGAGAGCTCAGGTGAGAAATATCAAAAGTCGAGCAATTGCTCAGCGATGAAAAGTGCCAGCACTGAAAGCTGTTGCTAGCCAGCACCCTTCCTTGGAAGCGCTTTCACAGGCGCAGTAACACTGGGGCTTTTCGCTTCTCTAGCCACCAAATGTCACGGTCACTATCTCTCTGTCTCGTAGACACGAGCTGAGAGATTGCAAACGTCGAGCAATTGCTCAGAGATGAAAAGTGCCAGCACTGAAAGCTGTTGCTAGCCAGCACCCTCCCTTGGAAGTGCTTTTGTAGGCCGAAGAACACAGGGGCTCTGGGCTTCTCCAGCCACCTAATCTTCTGCTCATCCTCTCGCGCACTCTAAAGAGAGCTCAGGTGAGAAATTGCAAAGGTCGAGCAATTGCTCAGAGATGAAAAGTGCCAGCACTGAAAGCTCTTGCTAGCCAGCACCCTTCCTTGGAAGCGCATTCACAGGCACAGCAACACTGGGGCTTTGCGCTTCTCTAGCCACCAAACGTCACGGTCATTCTCTTTCCGTCTCGTAGACACGAGCTGAAAAATTGCAAAGGCCGAGCAATTGCTCAGAGATGAAAAGTGCCAGCACTGAAAGCTGTTGCTAGCCAGCAGCCTTCCTTGGAAGCGCTTTCAGAGACGCAGCAACACTGGGGCTTTGCGCATCTCTAGACACCAAAGGTAAAGGTCACTATCACCCTGTCTCGTAGACACGAGCTGAGAGATTGCAAAGGTCGAGCAATTGCTCAGAGATGAAAAGTGCCAGCACTGAAAGCTGTTGCTAGCCAGCACCCTTCCATGGAAGCGCTTTCACAGGCGCAGCAACACTGGGGCTTTGCGCTTCTCTAGCCACCAAATGTCACGGTCACTATCTCTCTGGCTCGTAGACACGAGCTGAGAAATTGAAAAAGTCGAGCAATTGCTCAGAGATGAAAAGTGCCAGCACTGAAAGCTGTTGCTAGCCAGCACCCTTCCTTGGAAACGCTCTTGTAGCCCTTAGAACACAGGGGCTCTGGGCTTCTCTAGCCACCTAATCTTCTGCTCATCCTCTCGCGCACTCTAAAGAGAGCTCAGGTGAGAAATTGCAAACGTCGAGCAATTGCTCAGAGATGAAAAGTGCCAGCACTGAAAGCTGTTGCTAGCCAGCACCCTTCCTTGGAAGCGCTTTTGTAGCCCTAAGAACACTGGGGCTCTGGGCTTCTCTAGCCACCTAATCTTCTGCTCATCCTCTCGCGCACTCTAAAGAGAGCTCAGGTGAGAAATTGCAAAGGTCGAGCAATTGCTCAGAGATGAAAAGTGCCAGCACTGAAAGCTCTTGCTAGCCAGCACCCTTCCTTGGAAGCGCTTTCACAGGCGCAGCAACACTGGGGCTTTGCGCTTCTCTACCCACCAAACGTCACAGTCACTATCTCTCTGTCTCGTAGACATGAGCTGAGAAATTGCAAATGTCGAGCAATTGCTCAGAGATGAAAAGTGCCAGCACTGAAAGCTCTTGCTAGCCAGCACCCTTCCTTGGAAACGCTCTTGTAGGACTTAGAACACAGGGGCTCTGGGCTTCTCTAGCCACCTAATCTTCTGCTCATCCTCTCGCGCACTCTAAAGAGAGCTCAGGTGAGAAATTGCAAAGGTCGAGCAACTGCTCAGAGATGAAAAGTGCCAGCACTGAAAGCTGTTGCTAGCCAGCACCCTTCCTTGGAAGCGCTTTTGTAGGCCTAAGAACACTGGGGCTCTGGGCTTCTCTAGCCACCTAATCTTCTGCTCATCCTCTCGCGTAGTCTAAAGAGAGCTCAGGTGAGAAATTGCAAAGGTCGAGCAATTGCTCAGAGATGAAAAGTGCCAACACTGAAAGCTCTTGCTAGCCAGCACCCTTCCTTTGAAGCGCTTTTGTAGGCCTAAGAACACTGGGGCTCTGGGCTTCTCTAGCCACCTAATCTTCTGCTCATCCTCTCGCGCAGTCTAAAGAGAGCTCAGGTGAGAAATTGCAAACGTCGAGCAATTGCTCAGAGATGAAAAGTGCCAGCACTGAAAGCTGTTGCTAGCCAGCACCCTTCCTTGGAAGCGCTTTCACAGGCGCAGCAACACTGGGGCTTTGCGCTTCTCTAGACACCAAATGTCACGGTCACTATTTCTCCGTCTCGTAGACACGAGCTGAGAAATTGCAAACGTCGAGCAATTGCTCAGAGAGAAAAGTGCCAGCACTGAAAGCTCTTGCTAGCCAGCACCCTTCCTTGGAAGCGCTTTCACAGGCGCAGCAACACTGGGGCTTTGCGCTTCTCTACCCACCAAAGGTCACGGTCACTATCTCTCTGTCTCGTAGACACGAGCTGAGGAATTGCAAACGTCGAGCAATTGCTCAGAGATGAAAAGTGCCAGCACTGAAAGCTGTTGCTAGCCAGCACCCTTCCTTGGAAACGCTTTTGTAGGCCTAAGAACACTGGGGCTCTGGGCTTCTCTAGCCACCTAATCTTCTGCTCATCCTCTCGCGCAGTCTAAAGAGAGCTCAGGTGAGAAATTCCAAACGTCGAGCAATTGCTCAGAGATGAAAAGTGCCAACACTGAAAGCTCTTGCTAGCCAGCACCCTTCCTTTGAAGCGCTTTTGTAGCCCTAAGAACACTGGGGCTCTGGGCTTCTCTAGCCACCTAATCTTCTGCTCATCCTCTCGCGCAGTCTAAAGAGAGCTCAGGTGAGAAATATCAAACGTCGAGCAATTGCTCAGAGATGAAAAGTGCCAGCACTGAAAGCTGTTGCTAGCCAGCACCCTTCCTTGGAAGCGCTTTCACAGGCGCAGCAACACTGGGGCTTTGCGCTTCTCTAGACACCAAATGTCACGGTCACTATTTCTCCGTCTCGTAGACACGAGCTGAGAAATTGCAAACGTCGAGCAATTGCTCAGAGAGAAAAGTGCCAGCACTGAAAGCTCTTGCTAGCCAGCACCCTTCCTTGGAAGCGCTTTTGTAGGCCGAAGAACACTGGGGCTCTGTGTTTCTCTAGCCACCTAATCTTCTGCTCATCCTCTCGCGCAGTCTAAAGAGAGCTCAGGTGAGAAATTGCAAAGGTCGAGCAATTGCTCAGAGATGAAAAGTGCCAGCACTGAAAGCTCTTGCTAGCCAGCACCCTTCCTTGGAAGTGCTTTTGTAGGCCTATGAACAGTGGGGCTCTTGGCTTCCCTAGCCACCTAATCTTCTGCTCATCCTCTCGCGCACTCTAAAGAGAGCTCAGGTGAGAAATATCAAACGTCGAGCAATTGCTCAGAGATGAAAAGTGCCAGCACTGAAAGCTGTTGCTAGCCAGCACCCTTCCTTGGAAGCGCTTTCACAGGCGCAGCAACACTGGGGCTTTGCGCTTCTCTACCCACCAAATGTCACGGTCACTATCTCTCCGTCTCGTAGACACGAGCTGAGAGATTGCGAACGTCGAGCAATTGCTCAGAGATGAAAAGTGCCAGCACTGAAAGCTGTTGCTAGCCAGCACCCTTCCTTGGAAACGCTTTTGTAGGCCTAAGAACAGTGGGGCTCTGGGCTTCTCTAGCCACCTAATCTTCTGCTCATCCTCTCACGCAGTCTAAAGAGAGCTCAGGTGAGAAATTGCAAAGGTCGAGCAATTGCTCAGAGATGAAAAGTACCAGCACTGAAAGCTGTTGCTAGCCAGCACCCTTCCTTGGAAGCGCTTTCACAGGCGCAGTAACACTGGGGCTTTGCGCTTCTCTAGACACCAAACATCACGGTCACTATCTCTCCGTCTCGTAGGTATGAGCTGAGAGATTGCAAACGTCGAGCAATTGCTCAGAGATGAAAAGTGCCAGCACTGAAAGCTGTTGCTAGCCAGCACCCTTCCTTGGAAGCGCTTTCACAGGCGCAGTAACACTGGGGCTTTGCGCTTCTCTAGACACCAAACGTCACGGTCCTTCTCTTTCCATCTCGTTGAAACGAGCTGAGAAATTGCAAACGTCGAGCAATTGCTCAGAGATGAAAAGTGCCAGCACTGAAAGCTGTTGCTAGCCAGCACCCTTCCATGGAAGCGCTTTCACAGGCGCAGCAACACTGGGGCTTTGCGCTTCTCTAGCCACCAAATGTCACGGTCACTATCTCTCTGGCTCGTAGACACGAGCTGAGAAATTGAAAAAGTTGAGCAATTGCTCAGAGATGAAAAGTGCCAGCACTGAAAACACTTGCTAGCCAGCACCCTTCCTTGGAAACGCTCTTGTAGCCCTTAGAACACTGGGGCTCTGGGCTTCTCTAGCCACCTAATCTTCTGCTCATCCTCTCGCGCAGTCTAAAGAGAGCTCAGGTGAGAAATTGCAAACGTCGAGCAATTGCTCAGCGATGAAAAGTGCCAGCACTGAAAGCTGTTGCTAGCCAGCACCCTTCCTTGGAAGCGCTTTTGTAGGCCTAAGAACACTGGGGCTCTGGGCTTCTCTAGCTGCCTAATCTTCTGCTCATCCTCTCGCGCAGTCTAAAGAGAGCTCAGGTGAGAAATTGCAAAGGTCGAGCAATTGCTCAGAGATGAAAAGTGTCAGCACTGAAAGCTCTTGCTAGCCAGCACCCTTCCTTGGAAGCGCTTTTGTAGGCCGAAGAACACTGGGGCTCTGGGCTTCTCTAGCCACCTAATCTTCTGCTCATCCTCTCGCGCACTCTAAAGAGAGCTCAGGTGAGAAATTGCAAAGGTCGAGCAATTGCTCAGAGATGAAAAGTGCCAGCACTGAAAGCTCTTGCTAGCCAGCAGCCTTCCTTGGAAGTGCTTTTGTAGGCCTAAGAACACAGGGGCTCTGGGCTTCTCTAGCCACCTAATCTTCTGCTCATCCTCTCGCGCAGTCTAAAGAGAGCTCAGGTGAGAAATTGCAAAGGTCGAGCAATTGCTCAGAGATGAAAAGTGCCAGCACTGAAAGCTCTTGCTAGCCAGCACCCTTCCTTGGAAGCGCTTTTGTAGCCCTTACAACACAAGGGCTCTGGGCTTCTCCAGCCACCTAATCTTCTGCTCATCCTCTCGCGCACTCTAAAGAGAGCTCAGGTGAGAAATATCAAACGTCGAGCAATTGCTCAGAGATGAAAAGTGCCAGCACTGAAAGCTCTTGCTAGCCAGCACCCTTCCTTGGAAGCGCTTTCACAGGCGCAGCAACACTGGGGCTTTGCGCTTCTCTACCCACCAAATGTCACGGTCACTATCTCTCCGTCTCGTAGACACGAGCTGAGAGATTGCAAACGTCGAGCAATTGCTCAGAGATGAAAAGTGCCAGCACTGAAAGCTCTTGCTAGCCAGCACCCTTCCTTGGAAACGCTTTTGTAGGCCTAAGAACACTGGGGCTCTGGGCTTCTCTAGCCACCTAATCTTCTGCTCATCCTCTCGCGCACTCTAAAGAGAGCTCAGGTGAGAAATTGCAAAGGTCGAGCAATTGCTCAGAGATGAAAAGTGCCAGCACTGAAAGCTCTTGCTAGCCAGCACCCTTCCTTGGAAGCGCTTTTGTAGCCCTTACAACACAAGGGCTCTGGGCTTCTCCAGCCACCTAATCTTCTGCTCATCCTCTCGCGCACTCTAAAGAGAGCTCAGGTGAGAAATATCAAACGTCGAGCAATTGCTCAGAGATGAAAAGTGCCAGCACTGAAAGCTGTTGCTAGCCAGCACCCTTCCTTGGAAGCGCTTTCACAGGCGCAGCAACACTGGGGCTTTGCGCTTCTCTACCCACCAAATGTCACGGTCACTATCTCTCCGTCTCGTAGACACGAGCTGAGAGATTGCAAACGTCGAGCAATTGCTCAGAGATGAAAAGTGCCAGCACTGAAAGCTCTTGCTAGCCAGCACCCTTCCTTGGAAACGCTTTTGTAGGCCTAAGAACACTGGGGCTCTGGGCTTCTCTAGCCACCTAATCTTCTGCTCATCCTCTCGCGCACTCTAAAGAGAGCTCAGGTGAGAAATTGCAAAGGTCGAGCAATTGCTCAGAGATGAAAAGTACCAGCACTGAAAGCTGTTGCTAGCCAGCACCCTTCCTTGGAAGCGCTTTCACAGGCGCAGCAACACTGGGGCTTTGCGCTTCTCTACCCACCAAACGTCACGGTCACTATCTCTCCGTCTCGTAGACACGAGCTGAGAGATTGCAAACGTCGAGCAATTGCTCAGAGATTAAAAGTGCCAGCACTGAAAGCTCTTGCTAGCCAGCACCCTTCCTTGGAAGTGCTTTTGTAGGCCTAAGAACACTGGGGCTCTGTGTATCTCTAGCCACCTAAACTTCTGCTCATCCTCTCGCGCACTCTAAAGAGAGCTCAGGTGAGAAATTGCAAAGGTCGAGCAATTGCTCAGAGATGAAAAGTGCCAGCACTGAAAGCTGTTGCTAGCCAGCACCCTTCCTTGGAAGCGCATTCACAGGCACAGCAACACTGGGGCTTTGCGCTTCTCTAGCCACCAAACGTCACGGTCATTCTCTTTCCGTCTCGTAGACACGAGCTGAAAAATTGCAAAGGCCGAGCAATTGCTCAGAGATGAAAAGTGCCAGCACTGAAAGCTGTTGCTAGCCAGCAGCCTTCCTTGGAAGCGCTTTCAGAGACGCAGCAACACTGGGGCTTTGCGCATCTCTAGACACCAAAGGTAAAGGTCACTATCACCCTGTCTCGTAGACACGAGCTGAGAGATTGCAAAGGTCGAGCAATTGCTCAGAGATGAAAAGTGCCAGCACTGAAAGCTGTTGCTAGCCAGCACCCTTCCATGGAAGCGCTTTCACAGGCGCAGCAACACTGGGGCTTTGCGCTTCTCTAGCCACCAAATGTCACGGTCACTATCTCTCTGGCTCGTAGACACGAGCTGAGAAATTGAAAAAGTCGAGCAATTGCTCAGAGATGAAAAGTGCCAGCACTGAAAGCTGTTGCTAGCCAGCACCCTTCCTTGGAAACGCTCTTGTAGCCCTTAGAACACAGGGGCTCTGGGCTTCTCTAGCCACCTAATCTTCTGCTCATCCTCTCGCGCACTCTAAAGAGAGCTCAGGTGAGAAATTGCAAACGTCGAGCAATTGCTCAGAGATGAAAAGTGCCAGCACTGAAAGCTCTTGCTAGCCAGCACCCTTCCTTGGAAACGCTCTTGTAGCCCTAAGAACACTGGGGCTCTGGGCTTCTCTAGCCACCTAATCTTCTGCTCATCCTCTCGCGCACTCTAAAGAGAGCTCAGGTGAGAAATTGCAAAGGTCGAGCAATTGCTCAGCGATGAAAAGTGCCAGCACTGAAAGCTCTTGCTAGCCAGCACCCTTCCTTGGAAGCGCTTTCACAGGCGCAGCAACACTGGGGCTTTGCGCTTCTCTACCCACCAAATGTCACGGTCACTATCTCTCTGTCTCGTAGACATGAGCTGAGAAATTGCAAATGTCGAGCAATTGCTCAGAGATGAAAAGTGCCAGCATTGAAAGCTGTTGCTAGCCAGCACCCTTCCTTGGAAACGCTCTTGTAGGACTTAGAACACAGGGGCTCTGGGCTTCTCTAGCCACCTAATCTTCTGCTCATCCTCTCGCGCACTCTAAAGAGAGCTCAGGTGAGAAATTGCAAAGGTCGAGCAACTGCTCAGAGATGAAAAGTGCCAGCACTGAAAGCTGTTGCTAGCCAGCACCCTTCCTTGGAAGCGCTTTTGTAGGCCTAAGAACACTGGGGCTCTGGGCTTCTCTAGCCGCCTAATCTTCTGCTCATCCTCTCGCGTAGTCTAAAGAGAGCTCAGGTGAGAAATTGCAAACGTCGAGCAATTGCTCAGAGATGAAAAGTGCCAACACTGAAAGCTCTTGCTAGCCAGCACCCTTCCTTGGAAGCGCTTTTGTAGGCCTAAGAACACTGGGGCTCTGGGCTTCTCTAGCCACCTAATCTTCTGCTCATCCTCTCGCGCAGTCTAAAGAGAGCTCAGGTGAGAAATATCAAACGTCGAGCAATTGCTCAGAGATGAAAAGTGCCAGCACTGAAAGCTGTTGCTAGCCAGCACCCTTCCTTGGAAGCGCTTTCACAGGCGCAGTAATACTGGGGCTTTGCGCTTCTCTAGACACCAAATGTCACGGTCACTATTTCTCCGTCTCGTAGACACGAGCTGAGAAATTGCAAACGTCGAGCAATTGCTCAGAGAGAAAAGTGCCAGCACTGAAAGCTCTTGCTAGCCAGCACCCTTCCTTGGAAGCGCTTTTGTAGGCCGAAGAACACTGGGGCTCTGTGTTTCTCTAGCCACCTAATCTTCTGCTCATCCTCTCGCGCAGTCTAAAGAGAGCTCAGGTGAGAAATTGCAAAGGTCGAGCAATTGCTCAGAGATGAAAAGTGCCAGCACTGAAAGCTCTTGCTAGCCAGCACCCTTCCTTGGAAGTGCTTTTGTAGGCCTATGAACAGTGGGGCTCTTGGCTTCCCTAGCCACCTAATCTTCTGCTCATCCTCTCGCGCACTCTAAAGAGAGCTCAGGTGAGAAATTGCAAACGTCGAGCAATTGCTCAGAGATGAAAAGTGCCAGCACTGAAAGCTCTTGCTAGCCAGCACCCTTCCTTGGAAGCGCTTTTGTAGCCCTTAGAACACAAGGGCTCTGGGCTTCTCCAGCCACCTAATCTTCTGCTCATCCTCTCGCGCACTCTAAAGAGAGCTCAGGTGAGAAATATCAAACGTCGAGCAATTGCTCAGAGATGAAAAGTGCCAGCACTGAAAGCTGTTGCTAGCCAGCACCCTTCCTTGGAAGCGCTTTCACAGGCGCAGCAACACTGGGGCTTTGCGCTTCTCTACCCACCAAATGTCACGGTCACTATCTCTCCGTCTCGTAGACACGAGCTGAGAGATTGCGAACGTCGAGCAATTGCTCAGAGATGAAAAGTGCCAGCACTGAAAGCTGTTGCTAGCCAGCACCCTTCCTTGGAAACGCTTTTGTAGGCCTAAGAACAGTGGGGCTCTGGGCTTCTCTAGCCACCTAATCTTCTGCTCATCCTCTCACGCAGTCTAAAGAGAGCTCAGGTGAGAAATTGCAAAGGTCGAGCAATTGCTCAGAGATGAAAAGTACCAGCACTGAAAGCTGTTGCTAGCCAGCACCCTTCCTTGGAAGCGCTTTCACAGGCGCAGTAACACTGGGGCTTTGCGCTTCTCTAGACACCAAACATCACGGTCACTATCTCTCCGTCTCGTAGGTATGAGCTGAGAGATTGCAAACGTCGAGCAATTGCTCAGAGATGAAAAGTGCCAGCACTGAAAGCTGTTGCTAGCCAGCACCCTTCCTTGGAAGCGCTTTTGTAGGCCTAAGAACACAGGGGCTCTGGGCTTCTCTAGCCACCTAATCTTCTGCTCATCCTCTCGCGCACTCTAAAGAGAGCTCAGGTGAGAAATTCCAAACGTCGAGCAATTGCTCAGAGATGAAAAGTGCCAGCACTGAAAGCTGTTGCTAGCCAGCACCCTTCCTTGGAAGCGCTCTTGTAGGCCTTAGAACACAGGGGCTCTGGGCTTCTCCAGCCACCTAATCTTCTGCTCATCCTCTCGTGCACTCTAAAGAGAGCTCAGGTGAGAAATATCAAACGTCGAGCAATTGCTCAGAGATGAAAAGTGCCAGCACTGAAAGCTGTTGCTAGCCAGCACCCTTCCTTGGAAGCGCTTTCACAGGCGCAGTAACACTGGGGCTTTGCGCTTCTCTAGCCACCAAATGTCACGGTCACTATCTCTCTGTCTCGTAGACACGAGCTGAGAGATTGCAAACGTCGAGCAATTGCTCAGAGATGAAAAGTGCCAGCACTGAAAGCTGTTGCTAGCCAGCACCCTCCCTTGGAAGTGCTTTTGTAGGCCGAAGAACACAGGGGCTCTGGGCTTCTCCAGCCACCTAATCTTCTGCTCATCCTCTCGCGCACTCTAAAGAGAGCTCAGGTGAGAAATTGCAAAGGTCGAGCAATTGCTCAGAGATGAAAAGTGCCAGCACTGAAAGCTGTTGCTAGCCAGCACCCTTCCTTGGAAGCGCATTCACAGGCACAGCAACACTGGGGCTTTGCGCTTCTCTAGCCACCAAACGTCACGGTCATTCTCTTTCCGTCTCGTAGACACGAGCTGAGAAATTGCAAAGGCCGAGCAATTGCTCAGAGAGGAAAAGTGCCAGCACTGAAAGCTGTTGCTAGCCAGCAGCCTTCCTTGGAAGCGCTTTCAGAGACGCAGCAACACTGGGGCTTTGCGCATCTCTAGCCACCAAAGGTCAAGGTCACTATCACCCTGTCTCGTAGACACGAGCTGAGAGATTGCAAAGGTCGAGCAATTGCTCAGAGATGAAAAGTGCCAGCACTGAAAGCTGTTGCTAGCCAGCACCCTTCCTTGGAAGCGCTTTCACAGGCGCAGTAACACTGGGGCTTTGCGCTTCTCTAGACACCAAACGTCACGGTCCTTCTCTTTCCATCTCGTTGAAACGAGCTGAGAAATTGCAAACGTCGAGCAATTGCTCAGAGATGAAAAGTGCCAGCACTGAAAGCTGTTGCTAGCCAGCACCCTTCCATGGAAGCGCTTTCACAGGCGCAGCAACACTGGGGCTTTGCGCTTCTCTAGCCACCAAATGTCACAGTCACTATCTCTCTGGCTCGTAGACACGAGCTGAGAAATTGAAAAAGTTGAGCAATTGCTCAGAGATGAAAAGTGCCAGCACTGAAAACTCTTGCTAGCCAGCACCCTTCCTTGGAAACGCTCTTGTAGCCCTTAGAACACTGGGGCTCTGGGCTTCTCCAGCCACCTAATCTTCTGCTCATCCTCTCGCGCACTCTAAAGAGAGCTCAGGTGAGAAATATCAAACGTCGAGCAATTGCTCAGAGATGAAAAGTGCCAGCACTGAAAGCTGTTGCTAGCCAGCCCCCTTCCTTGGAAGCGCTTTCACAGGCGCAGCAACACTGGGGCTTTGCGCTTCTCTACCCACCAAATGTCACGGTCACTATCTCTCCGTCTCGTAGACACGAGCTGAGAGATTGCAAACGTCGAGCAATTGCTCAGAGATGAAAAGTGCCAGCACTGAAAGCTGTTGCTAGCCAGCACCCTTCCTTGGAAACGCTTTTGTAGGCCTAAGAACACTGGGGCTCTGGGCTTCTCTAGCCACCTAATCTTCTGCTCATCCTCTCGCGCACTCTAAAGAGAGCTCAGGTGAGAAATTGCAAAGGTCGAGCAATTGCTCAGAGATGAAAAGTACCAGCACTGAAAGCTGTTGCTAGCCAGCACCCTTCCTTGGAAGCGCTTTCACAGGCGCAGCAACACTGGGGCTTTGCGCTTCTCTAGCCACCAAACGTCACGGTCACTATCTCTCCGTCTCGTAGACACGAGCTGAGAGATTGCAAACGTCGAGCAATTGCTCAGAGATTAAAAGTGCCAGCACTGAAAGCTCTTGCTAGCCAGCACCCTCCCTTGGAAGCGCTTTTGTAGGCCGAAGAACACTGGGGCTCTGGGCTTCTCTAGCCACCTAATCTTCTGCTCATCCTCTCGCGCAGTCTAAAGAGAGCTCAGGTGAGAAATTGCAAAGGTCGAGCAATTGCTCAGAGATGAAAAGTGCCAGCACTGAAAGCTCTTGCTAGCCAGCACCCTTCCTTGGAAGTGCTTTTGTAGGCCTAAGAACACTGGGGCTCTGGGCTTCTCTAGCCACCTAATCTTCTGCTCATCCTCTCGCGCAGTCTAAAGAGAGCTCAGGTGAGAAATTGCAAAGGTCGAGCAATTGCTCAGAGATGAAAAGTGCCAGCACTGAAAGCTCTTGCTAGCCAGCACCCTTCCTTGGAAGCGCTTTTGTAGCCCTTAGAACACAAGGGCTCTGGGCTTCTCCAGCCACCTAATCTTCTGCTCATCCTCTCGCGCACTCTAAAGAGAGCTCAGGTGAGAAATATCAAACGTCGAGCAATTGCTCAGAGATGAAAAGTGCCAGCACTGAAAGCTGTTGCTAGCCAGCACCCTTCCTTGGAAGCGCTTTCACAGGCGCAGCAACACTGGGGCTTTGCGCTTCTCTACCCACCAAATGTCACGGTCACTATCTCTCCGTCTCGTAGACACGAGCTGAGAGATTGCAAACATCGAGCAATTGCTCAGAGATGAAAAGTGCCAGCACTGAAAGCTGTTGCTAGCCAGCACCCTTCCTTGGAAACGCTTTTGTAGGCCTAAGAACACTGGGGCTCTGGGCTTCTCTACCCACCTAATCTTCTGCTCATCCTCTCGCGCACTCTAAAGAGAGCTCAGGTGAGAAATTGCAAAGGTCGAGCAATTGCTCAGAGATGAAAAGTACCAGCACTGAAAGCTGTTGCTAGCCAGCACCCTTCCTTGGAAGCGCTTTCACAGGCGCAGCAACACTGGGGCTTTGCGCTTCTCTACCCACCAAACGTCACGGTCACTATCTCTCCGTCTCGCAGACACGAGCTGAGAGATTGCAAACGTCGAGCAATTGCTCAGAGATGAAAAGTGCCAGCACTGAAAGCTGTTGCTAGCCAGCACCCTCCCTTGGAAGTGCTTTTGTAGGCCTAAGAACACTGGGGCTCTGTGTTTCTCTAGCCACCTAAACTTCTGCTCATCCTCTCGCGCACTCTAAAGAGAGCTCAGGTGAGAAATTGCAAACATCGAGCAATTGCTCAGAGATGAAAAGTGCCAGCACTGAAAGCTGTTGCTAGCCAGCACCCTTCCTTGGAAGCGCTTTTGTAGGCCTAAGAACACTGGGGCTCTGGGCTTCTCTAGCCACCTAATCTTCTGCTCATCCTCTCGCGCAGTCTAAAGAGAGCTCAGGTGAGAAATTCCAAACGTCGAGCAATTGCTCAGCGATGAAAAGTGCCAGCACTGAAAGCTGTTGCTAGCCAGCACCCTTCCTTGGAAGCGCTCTTGTAGGCCTTAGAACACAGGGGCTCTGGGCTTCTCCAGCCACCTAATCTTCTCCTCATCCTCTCGCGCACTCTAAAGAGAGCTCAGGTGAGAAATATCAAACGTCGAGCAATTGCTCAGAGATGAAAAGTGCCAGCACTGAAAGCTGTTGCTAGCCAGCACCCTTCCTTGGAAGCACTTTCACAGGCGCAGTAACACTGGGGCTTTGCGCTTCTCTAGCCACCAAACGTCACGGTCACTATCTCTCCGTCTCGTAGACACGAGCTGAGAGATTGCAAACGTCGAGCAATTGCTCAGAGATGAAAAGTGCCAGCACTGAAAGCTGTTGCTAGCCAGCACCCTCCCTTGGAAGTGCTTTTGTAGGCCGAAGAACACAGGGGCTCTGGGCTTCTCCAGCCACCTAATCTTCTGCTCATCCTCTCGCGCACTCTAAAGAGAGCTCAGGTGAGAAATTGCAAAGGTCGAGCAATTGCTCAGAGATGAAAAGTGCCAGCACTGAAAGCTCTTGTTAGCTAGCAGCCTTCCTTGGAAGTGCTTTTGTAGGCCTAAGAACACTGGGGCTCTGGGCTTCTCTAGCCACCTCATCTTCTGCTCATCCTCTCGCGCACTCTAAAGAGAGCTCAGGTGAGAAATTGCAAACGTCGAGCAATTGCTCAGAGATGAAAAGTGCCAGCACTGAAAGCTGTTGCTAGCCAGCACCCTTCCTTGGAAGCGCTTTTGTAGGCCTAAGAACACAGGGGCTCTGGGCTTCTCTAGCCACCTAATCTTCTGCTCATCCTCTCGCGCACTCTAAAGAGAGCTCAGGTGAGAAATATCAAACGTCGAGCAATTGCTCAGAGATGAAAAGTGCCAGCACTGAAAGCTGTTGCTAGCCAGCCCCCTTCCTTGGAAGCGCTTTCACAGGCGCAGCAACACTGGGGCTTTGCGCTTCTCTACCCACCAAATGTCACGGTCACTATCTCTCCGTCTCGTAGACACGAGCTGAGAGATTGCAAACGTCGAGCAATTGCTCAGAGATGAAAAGTGCCAGCACTGAAAGCTGTTGCTAGCCAGCACCCTTCCTTGGAAACGCTTTTGTAGGCCTAAGAACACTGGGGCTCTGGGCTTCTCTAGCCACCTAATCTTCTGCTCATCCTCTCGCGCACTCTAAAGAGAGCTCAGGTGAGAAATTGCAAAGGTCGAGCAATTGCTCAGAGATGAAAAGTACCAGCACTGAAAGCTGTTGCTAGCCAGCACCCTTCCTTGGAAGCGCTTTCACAGGCGCAGCAACACTGGGGCTTTGCGCTTCTCTAGCCACCAAACGTCACGGTCACTATCTCTCCGTCTCGTAGACACGAGCTGAGAGATTGCAAACGTCGAGCAATTGCTCAGAGATTAAAAGTGCCAGCACTGAAAGCTCTTGCTAGCCAGCACCCTCCCTTGGAAGCGCTTTTGTAGGCCGAAGAACACTGGGGCTCTGGGCTTCTCTAGCCACCTAATCTTCTGCTCATCCTCTCGCGCAGTCTAAAGAGAGCTCAGGTGAGAAATTGCAAAGGTCGAGCAATTGCTCAGAGATGAAAAGTGCCAGCACTGAAAGCTCTTGCTAGCCAGCACCCTTCCTTGGAAGTGCTTTTGTAGGCCTAAGAACACTGGGGCTCTGGGCTTCTCTAGCCACCTAATCTTCTGCTCATCCTCTCGCGCAGTCTAAAGAGAGCTCAGGTGAGAAATTGCAAAGGTCGAGCAATTGCTCAGAGATGAAAAGTGCCAGCACTGAAAGCTCTTGCTAGCCAGCACCCTTCCTTGGAAGCGCTTTTGTAGCCCTTAGAACACAAGGGCTCTGGGCTTCTCCAGCCACCTAATCTTCTGCTCATCCTCTCGCGCACTCTAAAGAGAGCTCAGGTGAGAAATATCAAACGTCGAGCAATTGCTCAGAGATGAAAAGTGCCAGCACTGAAAGCTGTTGCTAGCCAGCACCCTTCCTTGGAAGCGCTTTCACAGGCGCAGCAACACTGGGGCTTTGCGCTTCTCTACCCACCAAATGTCACGGTCACTATCTCTCCGTCTCGTAGACACGAGCTGAGAGATTGCAAACATCGAGCAATTGCTCAGAGATGAAAAGTGCCAGCACTGAAAGCTGTTGCTAGCCAGCACCCTTCCTTGGAAACGCTTTTGTAGGCCTAAGAACACTGGGGCTCTGGGCTTCTCTACCCACCTAATCTTCTGCTCATCCTCTCGCGCACTCTAAAGAGAGCTCAGGTGAGAAATTGCAAAGGTCGAGCAATTGCTCAGAGATGAAAAGTACCAGCACTGAAAGCTGTTGCTAGCCAGCACCCTTCCTTGGAAGCGCTTTCACAGGCGCAGCAACACTGGGGCTTTGCGCTTCTCTACCCACCAAACGTCACGGTCACTATCTCTCCGTCTCGCAGACACGAGCTGAGAGATTGCAAACGTCGAGCAATTGCTCAGAGATGAAAAGTGCCAGCACTGAAAGCTGTTGCTAGCCAGCACCCTCCCTTGGAAGTGCTTTTGTAGGCCTAAGAACACTGGGGCTCTGTGTTTCTCTAGCCACCTAAACTTCTGCTCATCCTCTCGCGCACTCTAAAGAGAGCTCAGGTGAGAAATTGCAAACATCGAGCAATTGCTCAGAGATGAAAAGTGCCAGCACTGAAAGCTGTTGCTAGCCAGCACCCTTCCTTGGAAGCGCTTTTGTAGGCCTAAGAACACTGGGGCTCTGGGCTTCTCTAGCCACCTAATCTTCTGCTCATCCTCTCGCGCAGTCTAAAGAGAGCTCAGGTGAGAAATTCCAAACGTCGAGCAATTGCTCAGCGATGAAAAGTGCCAGCACTGAAAGCTGTTGCTAGCCAGCACCCTTCCTTGGAAGCGCTCTTGTAGGCCTTAGAACACAGGGGCTCTGGGCTTCTCCAGCCACCTAATCTTCTCCTCATCCTCTCGCGCACTCTAAAGAAAGCTCAGGTGAGAAATATCAAACGTCGAGCAATTGCTCAGAGATGAAAAGTGCCAGCACTGAAAGCTGTTGCTAGCCAGCACCCTTCCTTGGAAGCACTTTCACAGGCGCAGTAACACTGGGGCTTTGCGCTTCTCTAGCCACCAAACGTCACGGTCACTATCTCTCCGTCTCGTAGACACGAGCTGAGAGATTGCAAACGTCGAGCAATTGCTCAGAGATGAAAAGTGCCAGCACTGAAAGCTGTTGCTAGCCAGCACCCTCCCTTGGAAGTGCTTTTGTAGGCCGAAGAACACAGGGGCTCTGGGCTTCTCCAGCCACCTAATCTTCTGCTCATCCTCTCGCGCACTCTAAAGAGAGCTCAGGTGAGAAATTGCAAAGGTCGAGCAATTGCTCAGAGATGAAAAGTGCCAGCACTGAAAGCTCTTGTTAGCTAGCAGCCTTCCTTGGAAGTGCTTTTGTAGGCCTAAGAACACTGGGGCTCTGGGCTTCTCTAGCCACCTCATCTTCTGCTCATCCTCTCGCGCACTCTAAAGAGAGCTCAGGTGAGAAATTGCAAACGTCGAGCAATTGCTCAGAGATGAAAAGTGCCAGCACTGAAAGCTGTTGCTAGCCAGCACACTTCCTTGGAAGTGCTTTTGTAGGCCTAAGAACAGAGGGGCTCTTGGCTTCCCTAGCCACCTAATCTTCTGCTCATCCTCTCGCGCACTCTAAAGAGAGCTCAGGTGAGAAATATCAAACGTCGAGCAATTGCTCAGAGATGAAAAGTGCCAGCACTGAAAGCTCTTGCTAGCCAGCACCCTTCCTTGGAAGCGCTTTCACAGGCGCAGCAACACTGGGGCTTTGCGCTTCTCTAGCCACCAAAGGTCACGGTCACTATCTCTCCGTCTCGTAGACACGAGCTGAGAGATTGCGA
Organism: Sarcoramphus papa; assembly: GCA_037962945.1. Taxonomy (NCBI): domain Eukaryota; kingdom Metazoa; phylum Chordata; class Aves; order Accipitriformes; family Cathartidae; genus Sarcoramphus; species Sarcoramphus papa. The sequence goes on from CM075588.1 coordinate 20,080,290, forward strand.
ACGTCGAGCAATTGCTCAGAGATGAAAAGTGCCAGCACTGAAAGCTGTTGCTAGCCAGCCCCCTTCCTTGGAAGCGCTTTTGTAGGCCTAAGAACACTGGGGCTCTGGGCTTCTCTAGCCACCTAATCTTCTGCTCATCCTCTCGCGCAGTCTAAAGAGAGCTCAGGTAAGAAATTGCAAAGGTCGAGCAATTGCTCAGAGATGAAAAGTACCAGCACTGAAAGCTGTTGCTAGCCAGCACCCTTCCTTGGAAGCGCTTTCACAGGCGCAGTAACACTGGGGCTTTGCGCTTCTCTAGACACCAAACGTCACGGTCACTATCTCTCCGTCTCGTAGACACGAGCTGAGAGATTGCAAAGGTCGAGCAATTGCTCAGAGATGAAAAGTGCCAGCACTGAAAGCTGTTGCTAGCCAGCACCCTTCCTTGGAAGCGCTTTCACAGGCGCAGCAACACTGGGGCTTTGCACTTCTCTAGCCACCAAACGTCACGGTCACTATCTCTCCGTCTCGTAGACACGAGCTGAGAGATTGCAAAGGTCGAGCAATTGCTCAGAGATGAAAAGTGCCAGCACTGAAAGCTGTTGCTAGCCAGCACCCTTCCTTGGAAACGCTTTTGTAGGCCTAAGAACACTGGGGCTCTGGGCTTCTCTAGCCACCTAATCTTCTGCTCATCCTCTCGCGCACTCGAAAGAGAGCTCAGGTGAGAAATTGCAAAGGTCGAGCAATTGCTCAGAGATGAAAAGTGCCAGCACTGAAAGCTGTTGCTAGCCAGCACCCTTCCTTGGAAGCGCTTTCACAGGCGCAGTAACACTGGGGCTTTGCGCATCTCTAGACACCAAACGTCACGGTCACTATCTCTCCGTCTCGTAGACACGAGCTGAGAGATTGCAAACGTCGAGCAATTGCTCAGAGATGAAAAGTGCCAGCACTGAAAGCTGTTGCTAGCCAGCACCCTTCCTTGGAAGCGCTTTTGTAGGCCTAAGAACACTGGGGCTCTGGGCTTCTCTAGCCACCTAATCTTCTGCTCATCCTCTCGCGCACTCTAAAGAGAGCTCAGGTGAGAAATTCCAAACGTCGAGCAATTGCTCAGAGATGAAAAGTGCCAGCACTGAAAGCTGTTGCTAGCCAGCACCCTTCCTTGGAAACGCTTTTGTAGGCCTAAGAACACTGGGGCTCTGGGCTTCTCTAGCCACCTAATCTTCTGCTCATCCTCTCGCGCACTCGAAAGAGAGCTCAGGTGAGAAATTGCAAAGGTCGAGCAATTGCTCAGAGATGAAAAGTACCAGCACTGAAAGCTGTTGCTAGCCAGCACCCTTCCTTGGAAGCGCTTTCACAGGCGCAGCAACACTGGGGCTTTGCGCTTCTCTACCCACCAAACGTCACGGTCACTATCTCTCCGTCTCGCAGACACGAGCTGAGAGATTGCAAACGTCGAGCAATTGCTCAGAGATGAAAAGTGCCAGCACTGAAAGCTGTTGCTAGCCAGCACCCTCCCTTGGAAGTGCTTTTGTAGGCCTAAGAACACTGGGGCTCTGTGTTTCTCTAGCCACCTAAACTTCTGCTCATCCTCTCGCGCACTCTAAAGAGAGCTCAGGTGAGAAATTGCAAACATCGAGCAATTGCTCAGAGATGAAAAGTGCCAGCACTGAAAGCTGTTGCTAGCCAGCACCCTTCCTTGGAAGCGCTTTTGTAGGCCTAAGAACACTGGGGCTCTGGGCTTCTCTAGCCACCTAATCTTCTGCTCATCCTCTCGCGCAGTCTAAAGAGAGCTCAGGTGAGAAATTCCAAACGTCGAGCAATTGCTCAGCGATGAAAAGTGCCAGCACTGAAAGCTGTTGCTAGCCAGCACCCTTCCTTGGAAGCGCTCTTGTAGGCCTTAGAACACAGGGGCTCTGGGCTTCTCCAGCCACCTAATCTTCTCCTCATCCTCTCGCGCACTCTAAAGAGAGCTCAGGTGAGAAATATCAAACGTCGAGCAATTGCTCAGAGATGAAAAGTGCCAGCACTGAAAGCTGTTGCTAGCCAGCACCCTTCCTTGGAAGCACTTTCACAGGCGCAGTAACACTGGGGCTTTGCGCTTCTCTAGCCACCAAACGTCACGGTCACTATCTCTCCGTCTCGTAGACACGAGCTGAGAGATTGCAAACGTCGAGCAATTGCTCAGAGATGAAAAGTGCCAGCACTGAAAGCTGTTGCTAGCCAGCACCCTCCCTTGGAAGTGCTTTTGTAGGCCGAAGAACACAGGGGCTCTGGGCTTCTCCAGCCACCTAATCTTCTGCTCATCCTCTCGCGCACTCTAAAGAGAGCTCAGGTGAGAAATTGCAAAGGTCGAGCAATTGCTCAGAGATGAAAAGTGCCAGCACTGAAAGCTCTTGTTAGCTAGCAGCCTTCCTTGGAAGTGCTTTTGTAGGCCTAAGAACACTGGGGCTCTGGGCTTCTCTAGCCACCTCATCTTCTGCTCATCCTCTCGCGCACTCTAAAGAGAGCTCAGGTGAGAAATTGCAAACGTCGAGCAATTGCTCAGAGATGAAAAGTGCCAGCACTGAAAGCTGTTGCTAGCCAGCACCCTTCCTTGGAAGCGCTTTTGTAGGCCTAAGAACACAGGGGCTCTGGGCTTCTCTAGCCACCTAATCTTCTGCTCATCCTCTCGCGCACTCTAAAGAGAGCTCAGGTGAGAAATATCAAACGTCGAGCAATTGCTCAGAGATGAAAAGTGCCAGCACTGAAAGCTGTTGCTAGCCAGCCCCCTTCCTTGGAAGCGCTTTCACAGGCGCAGCAACACTGGGGCTTTGCGCTTCTCTACCCACCAAATGTCACGGTCACTATCTCTCCGTCTCGTAGACACGAGCTGAGAGATTGCAAACGTCGAGCAATTGCTCAGAGATGAAAAGTGCCAGCACTGAAAGCTGTTGCTAGCCAGCACCCTTCCTTGGAAACGCTTTTGTAGGCCTAAGAACACTGGGGCTCTGGGCTTCTCTAGCCACCTAATCTTCTGCTCATCCTCTCGCGCACTCTAAAGAGAGCTCAGGTGAGAAATTGCAAAGGTCGAGCAATTGCTCAGAGATGAAAAGTACCAGCACTGAAAGCTGTTGCTAGCCAGCACCCTTCCTTGGAAGCGCTTTCACAGGCGCAGCAACACTGGGGCTTTGCGCTTCTCTAGCCACCAAACGTCACGGTCACTATCTCTCCGTCTCGTAGACACGAGCTGAGAGATTGCAAACGTCGAGCAATTGCTCAGAGATTAAAAGTGCCAGCACTGAAAGCTCTTGCTAGCCAGCACCCTCCCTTGGAAGCGCTTTTGTAGGCCGAAGAACACTGGGGCTCTGGGCTTCTCTAGCCACCTAATCTTCTGCTCATCCTCTCGCGCAGTCTAAAGAGAGCTCAGGTGAGAAATTGCAAAGGTCGAGCAATTGCTCAGAGATGAAAAGTGCCAGCACTGAAAGCTCTTGCTAGCCAGCACCCTTCCTTGGAAGTGCTTTTGTAGGCCTAAGAACACTGGGGCTCTGGGCTTCTCTAGCCACCTAATCTTCTGCTCATCCTCTCGCGCAGTCTAAAGAGAGCTCAGGTGAGAAATTGCAAAGGTCGAGCAATTGCTCAGAGATGAAAAGTGCCAGCACTGAAAGCTCTTGCTAGCCAGCACCCTTCCTTGGAAGCGCTTTTGTAGCCCTTAGAACACAAGGGCTCTGGGCTTCTCCAGCCACCTAATCTTCTGCTCATCCTCTCGCGCACTCTAAAGAGAGCTCAGGTGAGAAATATCAAACGTCGAGCAATTGCTCAGAGATGAAAAGTGCCAGCACTGAAAGCTGTTGCTAGCCAGCACCCTTCCTTGGAAGCGCTTTCACAGGCGCAGCAACACTGGGGCTTTGCGCTTCTCTACCCACCAAATGTCACGGTCACTATCTCTCCGTCTCGTAGACACGAGCTGAGAGATTGCAAACATCGAGCAATTGCTCAGAGATGAAAAGTGCCAGCACTGAAAGCTGTTGCTAGCCAGCACCCTTCCTTGGAAACGCTTTTGTAGGCCTAAGAACACTGGGGCTCTGGGCTTCTCTACCCACCTAATCTTCTGCTCATCCTCTCGCGCACTCTAAAGAGAGCTCAGGTGAGAAATTGCAAAGGTCGAGCAATTGCTCAGAGATGAAAAGTACCAGCACTGAAAGCTGTTGCTAGCCAGCACCCTTCCTTGGAAGCGCTTTCACAGGCGCAGCAACACTGGGGCTTTGCGCTTCTCTACCCACCAAACGTCACGGTCACTATCTCTCCGTCTCGCAGACACGAGCTGAGAGATTGCAAACGTCGAGCAATTGCTCAGAGATGAAAAGTGCCAGCACTGAAAGCTGTTGCTAGCCAGCACCCTCCCTTGGAAGTGCTTTTGTAGGCCTAAGAACACTGGGGCTCTGTGTTTCTCTAGCCACCTAAACTTCTGCTCATCCTCTCGCGCACTCTAAAGAGAGCTCAGGTGAGAAATTGCAAACATCGAGCAATTGCTCAGAGATGAAAAGTGCCAGCACTGAAAGCTGTTGCTAGCCAGCACCCTTCCTTGGAAGCGCTTTTGTAGGCCTAAGAACACTGGGGCTCTGGGCTTCTCTAGCCACCTAATCTTCTGCTCATCCTCTCGCGCAGTCTAAAGAGAGCTCAGGTGAGAAATTCCAAACGTCGAGCAATTGCTCAGCGATGAAAAGTGCCAGCACTGAAAGCTGTTGCTAGCCAGCACCCTTCCTTGGAAGCGCTCTTGTAGGCCTTAGAACACAGGGGCTCTGGGCTTCTCCAGCCACCTAATCTTCTCCTCATCCTCTCGCGCACTCTAAAGAAAGCTCAGGTGAGAAATATCAAACGTCGAGCAATTGCTCAGAGATGAAAAGTGCCAGCACTGAAAGCTGTTGCTAGCCAGCACCCTTCCTTGGAAGCACTTTCACAGGCGCAGTAACACTGGGGCTTTGCGCTTCTCTAGCCACCAAACGTCACGGTCACTATCTCTCCGTCTCGTAGACACGAGCTGAGAGATTGCAAACGTCGAGCAATTGCTCAGAGATGAAAAGTGCCAGCACTGAAAGCTGTTGCTAGCCAGCACCCTCCCTTGGAAGTGCTTTTGTAGGCCGAAGAACACAGGGGCTCTGGGCTTCTCCAGCCACCTAATCTTCTGCTCATCCTCTCGCGCACTCTAAAGAGAGCTCAGGTGAGAAATTGCAAAGGTCGAGCAATTGCTCAGAGATGAAAAGTGCCAGCACTGAAAGCTCTTGTTAGCTAGCAGCCTTCCTTGGAAGTGCTTTTGTAGGCCTAAGAACACTGGGGCTCTGGGCTTCTCTAGCCACCTCATCTTCTGCTCATCCTCTCGCGCACTCTAAAGAGAGCTCAGGTGAGAAATTGCAAACGTCGAGCAATTGCTCAGAGATGAAAAGTGCCAGCACTGAAAGCTGTTGCTAGCCAGCACACTTCCTTGGAAGTGCTTTTGTAGGCCTAAGAACAGAGGGGCTCTTGGCTTCCCTAGCCACCTAATCTTCTGCTCATCCTCTCGCGCACTCTAAAGAGAGCTCAGGTGAGAAATATCAAACGTCGAGCAATTGCTCAGAGATGAAAAGTGCCAGCACTGAAAGCTCTTGCTAGCCAGCACCCTTCCTTGGAAGCGCTTTCACAGGCGCAGCAACACTGGGGCTTTGCGCTTCTCTAGCCACCAAAGGTCACGGTCACTATCTCTCCGTCTCGTAGACACGAGCTGAGAGATTGCGAACGTCGAGCAATTGCTCAGAGATGAAAAGTGCCAGCACTGAAAGCTGTTGCTAGCCAGCCCCCTTCCTTGGAAGCGCTTTTGTAGGCCTAAGAACACTGGGGCTCTGGGCTTCTCTAGCCACCTAATCTTCTGCTCATCCTCTCGCGCAGTCTAAAGAGAGCTCAGGTAAGAAATTGCAAAGGTCGAGCAATTGCTCAGAGATGAAAAGTACCAGCACTGAAAGCTGTTGCTAGCCAGCACCCTTCCTTGGAAGCGCTTTCACAGGCGCAGTAACACTGGGGCTTTGCGCTTCTCTAGACACCAAACGTCACGGTCACTATCTCTCCGTCTCGTAGACACGAGCTGAGAGATTGCAAAGGTCGAGCAATTGCTCAGAGATGAAAAGTGCCAGCACTGAAAGCTGTTGCTAGCCAGCACCCTTCCTTGGAAGCGCTTTCACAGGCGCAGCAACACTGGGGCTTTGCACTTCTCTAGCCACCAAACGTCACGGTCACTATCTCTCCGTCTCGTAGACACGAGCTGAGAGATTGCAAAGGTCGAGCAATTGCTCAGAGATGAAAAGTGCCAGCACTGAAAGCTGTTGCTAGCCAGCACCCTTCCTTGGAAACGCTTTTGTAGGCCTAAGAACACTGGGGCTCTGGGCTTCTCTAGCCACCTAATCTTCTGCTCATCCTCTCGCGCACTCGAAAGAGAGCTCAGGTGAGAAATTGCAAAGGTCGAGCAATTGCTCAGAGATGAAAAGTACCAGCACTGAAAGCTGTTGCTAGCCAGCACCCTTCCTTGGAAGCGCTTTCACAGGCGCAGCAACACTGGGGCTTTGCGCTTCTCTACCCACCAAACGTCACGGTCACTATCTCTCCGTCTCGCAGACACGAGCTGAGAGATTGCAAACGTCGAGCAATTGCTCAGAGATGAAAAGTGCCAGCACTGAAAGCTGTTGCTAGCCAGCACCCTCCCTTGGAAGCGCTTTTGTAGGCCTAAGAACACTGGGGCTCTGTGTTTCTCTAGCCACCTAAACTTCTGCTCATCCTCTCGCGCACTCTAAAGAGAGCTCAGGTGAGAAATTGCAAACATCGAGCAATTGCTCAGAGATGAAAAGTGCCAGCACTGAAAGCTGTTGCTAGCCAGCACCCTTCCTTGGAAGCGCTTTTGTAGGCCTAAGAACACTGGGGCTCTGGGCTTCTCTAGCCACCTAATCTTCTGCTCATCCTCTCGCGCAGTCTAAAGAGAGCTCAGGTGAGAAATTCCAAACGTCGAGCAATTGCTCAGCGATGAAAAGTGCCAGCACTGAAAGCTGTTGCTAGCCAGCACCCTTCCTTGGAAGCGCTTTCACAGGCGCAGTAACACTGGGGCTTTGCGCATCTCTAGACACCAAACGTCACGGTCACTATCTCTCCGTCTCGTAGACACGAGCTGAGAGATTGCAAACGTCGAGCAATTGCTCAGAGATGAAAAGTGCCAGCACTGAAAGCTGTTGCTAGCCAGCACCCTTCCTTGGAAGCGCTTTTGTAGGCCTAAGAACACTGGGGCTCTGGGCTTCTCTAGCCACCTAATCTTCTGCTCATCCTCTCGCGCAGTCTAAAGAGAGCTCAGGTGAGAAATTGCAAACGTCGAGCAATTGCTCAGCGATGAAAAGTGCCAGCACTGAAAGCTGTTGCTAGCCAGCACCCTTCCTTGGAAGCGCTCTTGTAGGCCTTAGAACACAGGGGCTCTGGGCCTCTCCAGCCACCTAATCTTCTCCTCATCCTCTCGCGCACTCTAAAGAAAGCTCAGGTGAGAAATATCAAACGTCGAGCAATTGCTCAGAGATGAAAAGTGCCAGCACTGAAAGCTGTTGCTAGCCAGCACCCTTCCTTGGAAGCGCTTTTGTAGCCCTAAGAACACTGGGGCTCTGGGCTTCTCTAGCCACCTCATCTTCTGCTCATCCTCTCGCGCACTCTAAAGAGAGCTCAGGTGAGAAATTGCAAAGGTCGAGCAATTGCTCAGAGATGAAAAGTGCCAGCACTGAAAGCTGTTGCTAGCCAGCACACTTCCTTGGAAGTGCTTTTGTAGGCCTAAGAACAGTGGGGCTCTTGGCTTCCCTAGCCACCTAATCTTCTGCTCATCCTCTCGCGCACTCTAAAGAGAGCTCAGGTGAGAAATATCAAACGTCGAGCAATTGCTCAGAGATGAAAAATGCCAGCACTGAAAGCTCTTGCTAGCCAGCACCCTTCCTTGGAAGCGCTTTCACAGGCGCAGCAACACTGGGGCTTTGCGCTTCTCTACCCACCAAACGTCACGGTCACTATCTCTCCGTCTCGTAGACACGAGCTGAGAGATTGCAAACGTCGAGCAATTGCTCAGAGATGAAAAGTGCCAGCACTGAAAGCTGTTGCTAGCCAGCCCCCTTCCTTGGAAGCGCTTTTGTAGGCCTAAGAACACTGGGGCTCTGGGCTTCTCTAGCCACCTAATCTTCTGCTCATCCTCTCACGCAGTCTAAAGAGAGCTCAGGTGAGAAATTGCAAAGGTCGAGCAATTGCTCAGAGATGAAAAGTACCAGCACTGAAAGCTGTTGCTAGCCAGCACCCTTCCTTGGAAGCGCTTTCACAGGCGCAGCAACACTGGGGCTTTGCACTTCTCTAGCCACCAAAGGTCACGGTCACTATCTCTCCGTCTCGTAGACACGAGCTGAGAGATTGCAAAGGTCGAGCAATTGCTCAGAGATGAAAAGTGCCAGCACTGAAAGCTGTTGCTAGCCAGCACCCTTCCTTGGAAACGCTTTTGTAGGCCTAAGAACACTGGGGCTCTGGGCTTCTCTAGCCACCTAATCTTCTGCTCATCCTCTCGCGCAGTCTAAAGAGAGCTCAGGTGAGAAATTGCAAACGTCCAGCAATTGCTCAGAGATGAAAAGTGCCAGCACTGAAAGCTGTTGCTAGCCAGCACCCTTCCTTGGAAGCGCTTTCACAGGCGCAGTAACACTGGGGCTTTGCGCATCTCTAGACACCAAACGTCACGGTCACTATCTCTCCGTCTCGTAGACACGAGCTGAGAGATTGCAAATGTCGAGCAATTGCTCAGAGATGAAAAGTGCCAGCACTGAAAGCTGTTGCTAGCCAGCACCCTTCCTTGGAAGCGCTTTTGTAGGCCTAAGAACACTGGGGCTCTGGGCTTCTCTAGCCACCTAATCTTCTGCTCATCCTCTCGCGCAGTCTAAAGAGAGCTCAGGTGAGAAATTCCAAACGTCGAGCAATTGCTCAGAGATGAAAAGTGCCAGCACTGAAAGCTGTTGCTAGCCAGCACCCTTCCTTGGAAGCGCTCTTGTAGGCCTTAGAACACAAGGGCTCTGGGCTTCTCCAGCCACCTAATCTTCTGCTCATCCTCTCGCGCACTCTAAAGAAAGCTCAGGTGAGAAATATCAAACGTCGAGCAATTGCTCAGAGATGAAAAGTGCCAGCACTGAAAGCTGTTGCTAGCCAGCACCCTTCCTTGGAAGCACTTTCACAGGCGCAGTAACACTGGGGCTTTGCGCTTCTCTAGCCACCAAACGTCACGGTCACTATCTCTCCGTCTCGTAGACACGAGCTGAGAGATTGCAAACGTCGAGCAATTGCTCAGAGATGAAAAGTGCCAGCACTGAAAGCTGTTGCTAGCCAGCACCCTCCCTTGGAAGTGCTTTTGTAGGCCGAAGAACACAGGGGCTCTGGGCTTCTCCAGCCACCTAATCTTCTGCTCATCCTCTCGCGCACTCTAAAGAGAGCTCAGGTGAGAAATTGCAAACGTCGAGCAATTGCTCAGAGATGAAAAGTGCCAGGACTGAAAGCTGTTGCTAGCCAGCACCCTTCCTTGGAAGCGCTTTCACAGGCGCAGCAACACTGGGGCTTTGCGCTTCTCTAGCCACCAAAGGTCACGGTCACTATCTCTCCGTCTCGTAGACACGAGCTGAGAGATTGCAAACGTCGAGCAATTGCTCAGAGATGAAAAGTGCCAGCACTGAAAGCTGTTGCTAGCCAGCACCCTTCCTTGGAAGCGCTTTTGTAGGCCTAAGAACAGTGGGGCTCTGGGCTTCTCTAGCCACCTAATCTTCTGCTCATCCTCTCGCGCAGTCTAAAGAGAGCTCAGGTGAGAAATTGCAAACGTCGAGCAATTGCTCAGAGATGAAAAGTGCCAGCACTGAAAGCTGTTGCTAGCCAGCACCCTTCCTTGGAAGCGCTCTTGTAGGCCGAAGAACACAGGGGCTCTGGGCTTCTCCAGCCACCTAATCTTCTGCTCATCCTCTCGCGCACTCTAAAGAAAGCTCAGGTGAGAAATATCAAACGTCGATCAATTGCTCAGAGATGAAAAGTGCCAGCACTGAAAGCTGTTGCTAGCCAGCACCCTTCCTTGGAAGCGCTTTCACAGGCGCAGTAACACTGGGGCTTTGCGCTTCTCTACCCACCAAACGTCACGGTCACTATCTCTCTGTCTCGTAGACACGAGCTGAGAGATTGCAAACGTCGAGCAATTGCTCAGAGATGAAAAGTGCCAGCACTGAAAGCTGTTGCTAGCCAGCACCCTCCCTTGGAAGCGCTTTTGTAGGCCTAAGAACACTGGGGCTCTGGGCTTCTCTAGCCACCTAATCTTCTGCTCATCCTCTCACGCAGTCTAAAGAGAGCTCAGGTGAGAAATTGCAAAGGTCGAGCAATTGCTCAGAGATGAAAAGTACCAGCACTGAAAGCTGTTGCTAGCCAGCACCCTTCCTTGGAAGCGCTTTCACAGGCACAGCAACACTGGGGCTTTGCGCTTCTCTAGCCACCAAAGCTCACGGTCACTATCTCTCCGTCTCGTAGACACGAGCTGAGAGATTGCAAACGTCGAGCAATTGCTCAGAGATGAAAAGTGCCAGCACTGAAAGCTGTTGCTAGCCAGCACCCTTCCTTGGAAGCGCTTTTGTAGGCCTAAGAACACTGGGGCTCTGTGTTTCTCTAGCCACCTAATCTTCTGCTCATCCTCTCGCGCACTCGAAAGAGAGCTCAGGTGAGAAATTGCAAAGGTCGAGCAATTGCTCAGCGATGAAAAGTGCCAGCACTGAAAGCTGTTGCTAGCCAGCACCCTTCCTTGGAAGCGCTTTCACAGGCGCAGTAACACTGGGGCTTTGCGCTTCTCTAGCCACCAAACGTCACGGTCACTATCTCTCCGTCTCGTAGACACGAGCTGAGAGATTGCAAACGTCGAGCAATTGCTCAGAGATGAAAAGTGCCAGCACTGAAAGCTGTTGCTAGCCAGCAGCCTTCCTTGGAAGCGCTTTTGTAGGCCTAAGAACACTGGGGCTCTGGGCTTCTCTAGCGACCTAATCTTCTGCTCATCCTCTCGCGCAGTCTAAAGAGAGCTCAGGTGAGAAATTCCAAACGTCGAGCAATTGCTCAGCGATGAAAAGTGCCAGCACTGAAAGCTGTTGCTAGCCAGCACCCTTCCTTGGAAGCGCTCTTGTAGGCCTTAGAACACAGGGGCTCTGGGCTTCTCCAGCCACCTAATCTTCTGCTCATCCTCTCGCGCACTCTAAAGAAAGCTCAGGTGAGAAATATCAAACGTCGAGCAATTGCTCAGAGATGAAAAGTGCCAGCACTGAAAGCTGTTGCTAGCCAGCACCCTTCCTTGGAAGCGCTTTCACAGGCACAGTAACACTGGGGCTTTGCGCTTCTCTAGCCACCAAACGTCACGGTCACTATCTCTCCGTCTCGTAGACACGAGCTGAGAGATTGCAAACGTCGAGCAATTGCTCAGAGATGAAAAGTGCCAGCACTGAAAGCTGTTGCTAGCCAGCACCCTCCCTTGGAAGTGCTTTTGTAGGCCGAAGAACACAGGGGCTCTGGGCTTCTCCAGCCACCTAATCTTCTGCTCATCCTCTCGCGCACTCTAAAGAGAGCTCAGGTGAGAAATTGCAAAGGTCGAGCAATTGCTCAGAGATGAAAAGTGCCAGCACTGAAAGCTCTTGCTAGCCAGCACCCTTCCTTGGAAACGCTTTTGTAGCCCTTAGAACACAAGGGCTCTGGGCTTCTCCAGCCACCTAATCTTCTGCTCATCCTCTCACGCACTCTAAAGAGAGCTCAGGTGAGAAATATCAAACGTCGAGCAATTGCTCAGAGATGAAAAGTGCCAGCACTGAAAGCTGTTGCTAGCCAGCACCCTTCCTTGGAAGCGCTTTCACAGGCGCAGCAACACTGGGGCTTTGCGCTTCTCTACCCACCAAACGTCACGGTCACTATCTCTCCGTCTCGTAGACACGAGCTGAGAGATTGCAAACGTCGAGCAATTGCTCAGAGATGAAAAGTGCCAGCACTGAAAGCTCTTGCTAGCCAGCACCCTTCCTTGGAAGTGCTTTTGTAGCCCTAAGAACACAGGGGCTCTGGGCTTCTCTAGCCACCTAATCTTCTGCTCATCCTCTCGCGCAGTCTAAAGAGAGCTCAGGTGAGAAATTCCAAACGTCGAGCAATTGCTCAGAGATGAAAAGTGCCAGCACTGAAAGCTCTTGCTAGCCAGCACCCTTCCTTGGAAGCGCTCTTGTAGGCCTTAGAACACAGGGGCTCTGGGCTTCTCCAGCCACCTAATCTTCTGCTCATCCTCTCGCGCACTCTAAAGAAAGCTCAGGTGAGAAATATCAAACGTCGAGCAATTGCTCAGAGATGAAAAGTGCCAGCACTGAAAGCTGTTGCTAGCCAGCACCCTTCCTTGGAAGCACTTTCACAGGCGCAGTAACACTGGGGCTTTGCGCTTCTCTAGCCACCAAACGTCACGGTCACTATCTCTCCGTCTCGTAGACACGAGCTGAGAAATTGCAAACGTCGAGCAATTGCTCAGAGATGAAAAGTGCCAGCACTGAAAGCTGTTGCTAGCCAGCACCCTTCCTTGGAAGTGCTTTTGTAGGCCGAAGAACACAGGGGCTCTGGGCTTCTCCAGCCACCTAATCTTCTGCTCATCCTCTCGCGCACTCTAAAGAGAGCTCAGGTGAGAAATTGCAAAGGTCGAGCAATTGCTCAGAGATGAAAAGTGCCAGCACTGAAAGCTGATGCTAGCCAGCAGCCTTCCTTGGAAGCGCTTTTGTAGGCCTAAGAACAGTGGGGCTCTGGGCTTCTCTAGCCACCTAATCTTCTGCTCATCCTCTCGCGCACTCTAAAGAGAGCTCAGGTGAGAAATTGCAAACGTCGAGCAATTGCTCAGAGATGAAAAGTGCCAGCACTGAAAGCTGTTGCTAGCCAGCACCCTTCCTTGCAAGCGCTTTCACAGGCGCAGTAACACTGGGGCTTTGCGCTTCTCTAGCCACCAAACGTCACGGTCACTATCTCTCTGTCTCGTAGACACGAGCTGAGAGATTGCAAACGTCGAGCAATTGCTCAGAGATGAAAAGTGCCAGCACTGAAAGCTGTTGCTAGCCAGCACCCTCCCTTGGAAGCGCTTTTGTAGGCCTAAGAACAGTGGGGCTCTGGGCTTCTCTAGCCACCTAATCTTCTGCTCATCCTCTCGCGCACTCTAAAGAGAGCTCAGGTGAGAAATTGCAAACGTCGAGCAATTGCTCAGAGATGAAAAGTGCCAGCACTGAAAGCTCTTGCTAGCCAGCACCCTTCCTTGGAAGTGCTTTTGTAGGCCTAAGAACACTGGGGCTCTGGGCTTCTCTAGCCACCTAATCTTCTGCTCATCCTCTCGCGCACTCTAAAGAGAGCTCAGGTGAGAAATTGCAAAGGTCGAGCAATTGCTCAGAGATGAAAAGTGCCAGCACTGAAAGCTGTTGCTAGCCAGCACCCTTCCTTGGAAGTGCTTTTGTAGGCCTAAGAACACTGGGGCTCTGGGCTTCTCTAGCCACCTAATCTTCTGCTCATCCTCTCGCGCACTCTAAAGAGAGCTCAGGTGAGAAATTGCAAAGGTCGAGCAATTGCTCAGAGATGAAAAGTGCCAGCACTGAAAGCTCTTGCTAGCCAGCACCCTTCCTTGGAAGTGTTTTTGTAGGCCTAAGAACAGTGGGGCTCTTGGCTTCCCTAGCCACCTAATCTTCTGCTCATCCTCTCGCGCACTCTAAAGAGAGCTCAGGTGAGAAATTGCAAACGTCGAGCAATTGCTCAGAGATGAAAAGTGCCAGCACTGAAAGCTGTTGCTAGCCAGCACCCTTCCTTGGAAACGCTTTTGTAGGCCTAAGAACACTGGGGCTCTGTGTTTCTCTAGCCACCTAATCTTCTGCTCATCCTCTCGCGCACTCTAAAGAGAGCTCAGGTGAGAAATTGCAAAGGTCGAGCAATTGCTCAGAGATGAAAAGTGCCAGCACTGAAAGCTCTTGCTAGCCAGCACCCTTCCTTGGAAGCGCTTTCACAGGCGCAGTAACACTGGGGCTTTGCGCTTCTCTACCCACCAAACGTCACGGTCACTATCTCTCTGTCTCGTAGACACGAGCTGAGAGATTGCGAACGTCGAGCAATTGCTCAGAGATGAAAAGTGCCAGCACTGAAAGCTGTTGCTAGCCAGCACCCTTCCTTGGAAACGCTTTTGTAGGCCTAAGAACACTGGGGCTCTGGGCTTCTCTAGCCACCTAATCTTCTGCTCATCCTCTCACGCAGTCTAAAGAGAGCTCAGGTGAGAAATTGCAAAGGTCGAGCAATTGCTCAGAGATGAAAAGTACCAGCACTGAAAGCTGTTGCTAGCCAGCACCCTTCCTTGGAAGCGCTTTCACAGGCGCAGTAACACTGGGGCTTTGCGCTTCTCTAGACACCAAACGTCACGGTCACTATCTCTCCGTCTCGTAGACACGAGCTGAGAGATTGCAAACGTCGAGCAATTGCTCAGAGATGAAAAGTGCCAGGACTGAAAGCTGTTGCTAGCCAGCACCCTTCCTTGGAAGTGCTTTTGTAGGCCTAAGAACACTGGGGCTCTGGGCTTCTCTAGCCACCTAATCTTCTGCTCATCCTCTCGCGCACTCTAAAGAGAGCTCAGGTGAGAAATTCCAAACGTCGAGCAATTGCTCAGAGATGAAAAGTGCCAGCACTGAAAGCTCTTGCTAGCCAGCACCCTTCCTTGGAAGCGCTCTTGTAGGCCTTAGAACACAGGGGCTCTGGGCTTCTCCAGCCACCTAATCTTCTGCTCATCCTCTCGCGCACTCTAAAGAAAGCTCAGGTGAGAAATATCAAACGTCGAGCAATTGCTCAGAGATGAAAAGTGCCAGCACTGAAAGCTGTTGCTAGCCAGCACCCTTCCTTGCAAGCGCTTTCACAGGCGCAGTAACACTGGGGCTTTGCGCTTCTCTAGCCACCAAACGTCACGGTCACTATCTCTCTGTCTCGTAGACACGAGCTGAGAGATTGCAAACGTCGAGCAATTGCTCAGAGATGAAAAGTGCCAGCACTGAAAGCTGTTGCTAGCCAGCACCCTCCCTTGGAAGCGCTTTTGTAGGCCTAAGAACAGTGGGGCTCTGGGCTTCTCTAGCCACCTAATCTTCTGCTCATCCTCTCGCGCACTCTAAAGAGAGCTCAGGTGAGAAATTGCAAACATCGAGCAATTGCTCAGAGATGAAAAGTGCCAGCACTGAAAGCTCTTGCTAGCCAGCACCCTTCCTTGGAAGTGCTTTTGTAGGCCTAAGAACACTGGGGCTCTGGGCTTCTCTAGCCACCTAATCTTCTGCTCATCCTCTCGCGCACTCTAAAGAGAGCTCAGGTGAGAAATTGCAAAGGTCGAGCAATTGCTCAGAGATGAAAAGTGCCAGCACTGAAAGCTGTTGCTAGCCAGCACCCTTCCTTGGAAGCGCTTTCACAGGCGCAGCAACACTGGGGCTTTGCGCTTCTCTACCCACCAAATGTCACGGTCACTATCTCTCCGTCTCGTAGACACGAGCTGAGAGATTGCGAACGTCGAGCAATTGCTCAGAGATGAAAAGTGCCAGCACTGAAAGCTGTTGCTAGCCAGCCCCCTTCCTTGGAAGCGCTTTTGTAGGCCTAAGAACACTGGGGCTCTGGGCTTCTCTAGCCACCTAATCTTCTGCTCATCCTCTCACGCAGTCTAAAGAGAGCTCAGGTGAGAAATTGCAAAGGTCGAGCAATTGCTCAGAGATGAAAAGTGCCAGCACTGAAAGCTGTTGCTAGCCAGCACACTTCCTTGGAAGTGCTTTTGTAGGCCTAAGAACAGTGGGGCTCTTGGCTTCCCTAGCCACCTAATCTTCTGCTCATCCTCTCGCGCACTCTAAAGAGAGCTCAGGTGAGAAATATCAAACGTCGAGCAATTGCTCAGAGATGAAAAGTGCCAGCACTGAAAGCTGTTGCTAGCCAGCACCCTTCCTTGGAAGCGCTTTCACAGGCACAGTAACACTGGGGCTTTGCGCTTCTCTAGCCACCAAACGTCACGGTCACTATCTCTCCGTCTCGTAGACACGAGCTGAGAGATTGCAAACGTCGAGCAATTGCTCAGAGATGAAAAGTGCCAGCACTGAAAGCTGTTGCTAGCCAGCACCCTCCCTTGGAAGTGCTTTTGTAGGCCGAAGAACACAGGGGCTCTGGGCTTCTCCAGCCACCTAATCTTCTGCTCATCCTCTCGCGCACTCTAAAGAGAGCTCAGGTGAGAAATTGCAAAGGTCGAGCAATTGCTCAGAGATGAAAAGTGCCAGCACTGAAAGCTCTTGCTAGCCAGCACCCTTCCTTGGAAGTGTTTTTGTAGGCCTAAGAACAGTGGGGCTCTTGGCTTCCCTAGCCACCTAATCTTCTGCTCATCCTCTCGCGCACTCTAAAGAGAGCTCAGGTGAGAAATTGCAAACGTCCAGCAATTGCTCAGAGATGAAAAGTGCCAGCACTGAAAGCTGTTGCTAGCCAGCACCCTTCCTTGGAAGTGTTTTTGTAGGCCTAAGAACAGTGGGGCTCTTGGCTTCCCTAGCCACCTAATCTTCTGCTCATCCTCTCGCGCACTCTAAAGAGAGCTCAGGTGAGAAATTGCAAACGTCCAGCAATTGCTCAGAGATGAAAAGTGCCAGCACTGAAAGCTGTTGCTAGCCAGCACCCTTCCTTGGAAACGCTTTTGTAGGCCTAAGAACACTGGGGCTCTGTGTTTCTCTAGCCACCTAATCTTCTGCTCATCCTCTCGCGCACTCTAAAGAGAGCTCAGGTGAGAAATTGCAAAGGTCGAGCAATTGCTCAGAGATGAAAAGTGCCAGCACTGAAAGCTCTTGCTAGCCAGCACCCTTCCTTGGAAGCGCTTTCACAGGCGCAGTAACACTGGGGCTTTGCGCTTCTCTACCCACCAAATGTCACGGTCACTATCTCTCTGTCTCGTAGACACGAGCTGAGAGATTGCGAACGTCGAGCAATTGCTCAGAGATGAAAAGTGCCAGCACTGAAAGCTCTTGCTAGCCAGCACCCTTCCTTGGAAACGCTTTTGTAGGCCTAAGAACAGTGGGGCTCTGGGCTTCTCTAGCCACCTAATCTTCTGCTCATCCTCTCGCGCACTCTAAAGAGAGCTCAGGTGAGAAATTCCAAACGTCGAGCAATTGCTCAGAGATGAAAAGTGCCAGCACTGAAAGCTCTTGCTAGCCAGCACCCTTCCTTGGAAGCGCTCTTGTAGGCCTTAGAACACAGGGGCTCTGGGCTTCTCCAGCCACCTAATCTTCTGCTCATCCTCTCGCGCACTCTAAAGAAAGCTCAGGTGAGAAATATCAAACGTCGAGCAATTGCTCAGAGATGAAAAGTGCCAGCACTGAAAGCTGTTGCTAGCCAGCACCCTTCCTTGCAAGCGCTTTCACAGGCGCAGTAACACTGGGGCTTTGCGCTTCTCTAGCCACCAAACGTCACGGTCACTATCTCTCTGTCTCGTAGACACGAGCTGAGAGATTGCAAACGTCGAGCAATTGCTCAGAGATGAAAAGTGCCAGCACTGAAAGCTGTTGCTAGCCAGCACCCTCCCTTGGAAGCGCTTTTGTAGGCCTAAGAACAGTGGGGCTCTGGGCTTCTCTAGCCACCTAATCTTCTGCTCATCCTCTCGCGCACTCTAAAGAGAGCTCAGGTGAGAAATTGCGAACGTCGAGCAATTGCTCAGAGATGAAAAGTGCCAGCACTGAAAGCTGTTGCTAGCCAGCCCCCTTCCTTGGAAGCGCTTTTGTAGGCCTAAGAACACTGGGGCTCTGGGCTTCTCTAGCCACCTAATCTTCTGCTCATCCTCTCACGCAGTCTAAAGAGAGCTCAGGTGAGAAATTGCAAAGGTCGAGCAATTGCTCAGAGATGAAAAGTGCCAGCACTGAAAGCTGTTGCTAGCCAGCACACTTCCTTGGAAGTGCTTTTGTAGGCCTAAGAACAGTGGGGCTCTTGGCTTCCCTAGCCACCTAATCTTCTGCTCATCCTCTCGCGCACTCTAAAGAGAGCTCAGGTGAGAAATATCAAACGTCGAGCAATTGCTCAGAGATGAAAAGTGCCAGCACTGAAAGCTGTTGCTAGCCAGCACCCTTCCTTGGAAGCGCTTTCACAGGCACAGTAACACTGGGGCTTTGCGCTTCTCTAGCCACCAAACGTCACGGTCACTATCTCTCCGTCTCGTAGACACGAGCTGAGAGATTGCAAACGTCGAGCAATTGCTCAGAGATGAAAAGTGCCAGCACTGAAAGCTGTTGCTAGCCAGCACCCTCCCTTGGAAGTGCTTTTGTAGGCCGCAGAACACAGGGGCTCTGGGCTTCTCCAGCCACCTAATCTTCTGCTCATCCTCTCGCGCACTCTAAAGAGAGCTCAGGTGAGAAATTGCAAAGGTCGAGCAATTGCTCAGAGATGAAAAGTGCCAGCACTGAAAGCTCTTGCTAGCCAGCACCCTTCCTTGGAAGTGTTTTTGTAGGCCTAAGAACAGTGGGGCTCTTGGCTTCCCTAGCCACCTAATCTTCTGCTCATCCTCTCGCGCACTCTAAAGAGAGCTCAGGTGAGAAATTGCAAACGTCCAGCAATTGCTCAGAGATGAAAAGTGCCAGCACTGAAAGCTGTTGCTAGCCAGCACCCTTCCTTGGAAGTGTTTTTGTAGGCCTAAGAACAGTGGGGCTCTTGGCTTCCCTAGCCACCTAATCTTCTGCTCATCCTCTCGCGCACTCTAAAGAGAGCTCAGGTGAGAAATTGCAAACGTCCAGCAATTGCTCAGAGATGAAAAGTGCCAGCACTGAAAGCTGTTGCTAGCCAGCACCCTTCCTTGGAAACGCTTTTGTAGGCCTAAGAACACTGGGGCTCTGTGTTTCTCTAGCCACCTAATCTTCTGCTCATCCTCTCGCGCACTCTAAAGAGAGCTCAGGTGAGAAATTGCAAAGGTCGAGCAATTGCTCAGAGATGAAAAGTGCCAGCACTGAAAGCTCTTGCTAGCCAGCACCCTTCCTTGGAAGCGCTTTCAAAGGCGCAGTAACACTGGGGCTTTGCGCTTCTCTACCCACCAAATGTCACGGTCACTATCTCTCTGTCTCGTAGACACGAGCTGAGAGATTGCGAACGTCGAGCAATTGCTCAGAGATGAAAAGTGCCAGCACTGAAAGCTCTTGCTAGCCAGCACCCTTCCTTGGAAACGCTTTTGTAGGCCTAAGAACACAGGGGCTCAGGGCTTCTCTAGCCACCTAATCTTCTGCTCATCCTCTCGCGCACTCTAAAGAGAGCTCAGGTGAGAAATTCCAAACGTCGAGCAATTGCTCAGAGATGAAAAGTGCCAGCACTGAAAGCTGTTGCTAGCCAGCACCCTTCCTTGGAAGCGCTCTTGTAGGCCTTAGAACACAGGGGCTCTGGGCTTCTCCAGCCACCTAATCTTCTGCTCATCCTCTCGCGCACTCTAAAGAAAGCTCAGGTGAGAAATATCAAACGTCGAGCAATTGCTCAGAGATGAAAAGTGCCAGCACTGAAAGCTGTTGCTAGCCAGCACCCTTCCTTGCAAGCGCTTTCACAGGCGCAGTAACACTGGGGCTTTGCGCTTCTCTAGCCACCAAACGTCACGGTCACTATCTCTCTGTCTCGTAGACACGAGCTGAGAGATTGCAAACGTCGAGCAATTGCTCAGAGATGAAAAGTGCCAGCACTGAAAGCTGTTGCTAGCCAGCACCCTCCCTTGGAAGCGCTTTTGTAGGCCTAAGAACAGTGGGGCTCTGGGCTTCTCTAGCCACCTAATCTTCTGCTCATCCTCTCGCGCACTCTAAAGAGAGCTCAGGTGAGAAATTGCAAACGTCGAGCAATTGCTCAGAGATGAAAAGTGCCAGCACTGAAAGCTCTTGCTAGCCAGCACCCTTCCTTGGAAGCGCTTTTGTAGGCCTAAGAACACAGGGGCTCTGGGCTTCTCTAGCCACCTAATCTTCTGCTCATCCTCTCGCGCACTCTAAAGAGAGCTCAGGTGAGAAATTGCAAAGGTCGAGCAATTGCTCAGAGATGAAAAGTGCCAGCACTGAAAGCTGTTGCTAGCCAGCACCCTTCCTTGGAAGCGCTTTCACAGGCGCAGCAACACTGGGGCTTTGCGCTTCTCTACCCACCAAATGTCACGGTCACTATCTCTCCGTCTCGTAGACACGAGCTGAGAGATTGCGAACGTCGAGCAATTGCTCAGAGATGAAAAGTGCCAGCACTGAAAGCTGTTGCTAGCCAGCCCCCTTCCTTGGAAGCGCTTTTGTAGGCCTAAGAACACTGGGGCTCTGGGCTTCTCTAGCCACCTAATCTTCTGCTCATCCTCTCACGCAGTCTAAAGAGAGCTCAGGTGAGAAATTGCAAAGGTCGAGCAATTGCTCAGAGATGAAAAGTACCAGCACTGAAAGCTGTTGCTAGCCAGCACCCTTCCTTGGAAGCGCTTTCACAGGCGCAGTAACACTGGGGCTTTGCGCTTCTCTAGCCACCAAACGTCACGGTCACTATCTCTCCGTCTCGTAGACACGAGCTGAGAGATTGCAAACGTCGAGCAATTGCTCAGAGATGAAAAGTGCCAGCACTGAAAGCTGTTGCTAGCCAGCACCCTTCCTTGGAAGCGCTTTCACAGGCGCAGCAACACTGGGGCTTTGCACTTCTCTAGCCACCAAAGGTCACGGTCACTATCTCTCCGTCTCGTAGACACGAGCTGAGAGATTGCAAAGGTCGAGCAATTGCTCAGAGATGAAAAGTGCCAGCACTGAAAGCTGTTGCTAGCCAGCACCCTTCCTTGGAAGCGCTTTTGTAGGCCTAAGAACAGTGGGGCTCTGGGCTTCTCTAGCCACCTAATCTTCTGCTCATCCTCTCGCGCAGTCTAAAGAGAGCTCAGGTGAGAAATTGCAAACGTCGATCAATTGCTCAGAGATGAAAAGTGCCAGCACTGAAAGCTGTTGCTAGCCAGCACCCTCCCTTGGAAGCACTTTCACAGGCGCAGTAACACTGGGGCTTTGCGCTTCTCTAGCCACCAAACGTCACGGTCACTATCTCTCTGTCTCGTAGACACGAGCTGAGAGATTGCAAAGGTCGAGCAATTGCTCAGAGATGAAAAGTGCCAGCACTGAAAGCTGTTGCTAGCCAGCACCCTCCCTTGGAAGTGCTTTTGTAGGCCGAAGAACACAGGGGCTCTGGGCTTCTCCAGCCACCTAATCTTCTGCTCATCCTCTCGCGCAGTCTAAAGAGAGCTCAGGTGAGAAATTGCAAAGGTCGAGCAATTGCTCAGAGATGAAAAGTGCCAGCACTGAAAGCTCTTGCTAGCCAGCAGCCTTCCTTGGAAGCGCTTTCACAGGCACAGCAACACTGGGGCTTTGCGCTTCTCTAGCCACCAAAGCTCACGGTCACTATCTCTCCGTCTCGTAGACACGAGCTGAGAGATTGCAAACGTCGAGCAATTGCTCAGAGATGAAAAGTGCCAGCACTGAAAGCTGTTGCTAGCCAGCACCCTTCCTTGGAAACGCTTTTGTAGGCCTAAGAACACTGGGGCTCTGTGTTTCTCTAGCCACCTAATCTTCTGCTCATCCTCTCGCGCACTCGAAAGAGAGCTCAGGTGAGAAATTGCAAAGGTCGAGCAATTGCTCAGCGATGAAAAGTGCCAGCACTGAAAGCTGTTGCTAGCCAGCACCCTTCCTTGGAAGCGCTTTCACAGGCGCAGTAACACTGGGGCTTTGCGCTTCTCTAGCCACCAAACGTCACGGTCACTATCTCTCCGTCTCGTAGACACGAGCTGAGAGATTGCAAACGTCGAGCAATTGCTCAGAGATGAAAAGTACCAGCACTGAAAGCTGTTGCTAGCCAGCAGCCTTCCTTGGAAGCGCTTTTGTAGGCCTAAGAACACTGGGGCTCTGGGCTTCTCTAGCCACCTAATCTTCTGCTCATCCTCTCGCGCAGTCTAAAGAGAGCTCAGGTGAGAAATTCCAAACGTCGAGCAATTGCTCAGCGATGAAAAGTGCCAGCACTGAAAGCTGTTGCTAGCCAGCACCCTTCCTTGGAAGCGCTCTTGTAGGCCTTAGAACAGTGGGGCTCTGGGCTTCTCTAGCCACCTAATCTTCTGCTCATCCTCTCGCGCACTCTAAAGAAAGCTCAGGTGAGAAATATCAAACGTCGAGCAATTGCTCAGAGATGAAAAGTGCCAGCACTGAAAGCTGTTGCTAGCCAGCACCCTTCCTTGGAAGCGCTTTCACAGGCACAGTAACACTGGGGCTTTGCGCTTCTCTAGCCACCAAACGTCACGGTCACTATCTCTCCGTCTCGTAGACACGAGCTGAGAGATTGCAAACGTCGAGCAATTGCTCAGAGATGAAAAGTGCCAGCACTGAAAGCTGTTGCTAGCCAGCACCCTCCCTTGGAAGTGCTTTTGTAGTCCGAAGAACACAGGGGCTCTGGGCTTCTCCAGCCACCTAATCTTCTGCTCATCCTCTCGCGCACTCTAAAGAGAGCTCAGGTGAGAAATTGCAAAGGTCGAGCAATTGCTCAGAGATGAAAAGTGCCAGCACTGAAAGCTCTTGCTAGCCAGCACCCTTCCTTGGAAGCGCTTTTGTAGCCCTTAGAACACAAGGGCTCTGGGCTTCTCCAGCCACCTAATCTTCTGCTCATCCTCTCACGCACTCTAAAGAGAGCTCAGGTGAGAAATATCAAACGTCGAGCAATTGCTCAGAGATGAAAAGTGCCAGCACTGAAAGCTGTTGCTAGCCAGCACCCTTCCTTGGAAGCGCTTTCACAGGCGCAGCAACACTGGGGCTTTGCGCTTCTCTACCCACCAAACGTCACGGTCACTATCTCTCCGTCTCGTAGACACGAGCTGAGAGATTGCAAACGTCGAGCAATTGCTCAGAGATGAAAAGTGCCAGCACTGAAAGCTCTTGCTAGCCAGCACCCTTCCTTGGAAGTGCTTTTGTAGCCCTAAGAACACAGGGGCTCTGGGCTTCTCTAGCCACCTAATCTTCTGCTCATCCTCTCGCGCAGTCTAAAGAGAGCTCAGGTGAGAAATTCCAAACGTCGAGCAATTGCTCAGAGATGAAAAGTGCCAGCACTGAAAGCTCTTGCTAGCCAGCACCCTTCCTTGGAAGCGCTCTTGTAGGCCTTAGAACACAGGGGCTCTGGGCTTCTCTAGCCACCTAATCTTCTGCTCATCCTCTCGCGCACTCTAAAGAAAGCTCAGGTGAGAAATATCAAACGTCGAGCAATTGCTCAGAGATGAAAAGTGCCAGCACTGAAAGCTGTTGCTAGCCAGCACCCTTCCTTGGAAGCACTTTCACAGGCGCAGTAACACTGGGGCTTTGCGCTTCTCTAGCCACCAAACGTCACGGTCACTATCTCTCCGTCTCGTAGACACGAGCTGAGAAATTGCAAACGTCGAGCAATTGCTCAGAGATGAAAAGTGCCAGCACTGAAAGCTCTTGCTAGCCAGCACCCTTCCTTGGAAACGCTTTTGTAGGCCTAAGAACAGTGGGGCTCTGGGCTTCTCTAGCCACCTAATCTTCTGCTCATCCTCTCACGCACTCTAAAGAGAGCTCAGGTGAGAAATTGCAAAGGTCGAGCAATTGCTCAGAGATGAAAAGTACCAGCACTGAAAGCTGTTGCCAGCCAGCACCCTTCCTTGGAAGCGCTTTCACAGGCGCAGTAACACTGGGGCTTTGCGCTTCTCTAGACACCAAACGTCACGGTCACTATCTCTCCGTCTCGTAGACACGAGCTGAGAGATTGCAAACGTCGAGCAATTGCTCAGAGATGAAAAGTGCCAGGACTGAAAGCTGTTGCTAGCCAGCACCCTTCCTTGGAAGTGCTTTTGTAGGCCTAAGAACACTGGGGCTCTGGGCTTCTCTAGCCACCTAATCTTCTGCTCATCCTCTCGCGCACTCTAAAGAGAGCTCAGGTGAGAAATTCCAAACGTCGAGCAATTGCTCAGAGATGAAAAGTGCCAGCACTGAAAGCTCTTGCTAGCCAGCACCCTTCCTTGGAAGCGCTCTTGTAGGCCTTAGAACACAGGGGCTCTGGGCTTCTCCAGCCACCTAATCTTCTGCTCATCCTCTCGCGCACTCTAAAGAAAGCTCAGGTGAGAAATATCAAACGTCGAGCAATTGCTCAGAGATGAAAAGTGCCAGCACTGAAAGCTGTTGCTAGCCAGCACCCTTCCTTGCAAGCGCTTTCACAGGCGCAGTAACACTGGGGCTTTGCGCTTCTCTAGCCACCAAACGTCACGGTCACTATCTCTCTGTCTCGTAGACACGAGCTGAGAGATTGCAAACGTCGAGCAATTGCTCAGAGATGAAAAGTGCCAGCACTGAAAGCTGTTGCTAGCCAGCACCCTCCCTTGGAAGCGCTTTTGTAGGCCTAAGAACAGTGGGGCTCTGGGCTTCTCTAGCCACCTAATCTTCTGCTCATCCTCTCGCGCACTCTAAAGAGAGCTCAGGTGAGAAATTGCAAACATCGAGCAATTGCTCAGAGATGAAAAGTGCCAGCACTGAAAGCTCTTGCTAGCCAGCACCCTTCCTTGGAAGTGCTTTTGTAGGCCTAAGAACACTGGGGCTCTGGGCTTCTCTAGCCACCTAATCTTCTGCTCATCCTCTCGCGCACTCTAAAGAGAGCTCAGGTGAGAAATTGCAAAGGTCGAGCAATTGCTCAGAGATGAAAAGTGCCAGCACTGAAAGCTGTTGCTAGCCAGCACCCTTCCTTGGAAGCGCTTTCACAAGCGCAGCAACACTGGGGCTTTGCGCTTCTCTACCCACCAAATGTCACGGTCACTATCTCTCCGTCTCGTAGACACGAGCTGAGAGATTGCGAACGTCGAGCAATTGCTCAGAGATGAAAAGTGCCAGCACTGAAAGCTGTTGCTAGCCAGCCCCCTTCCTTGGAAGCGCTTTTGTAGGCCTAAGAACACTGGGGCTCTGGGCTTCTCTAGCCACCTAATCTTCTGCTCATCCTCTCACGCAGTCTAAAGAGAGCTCAGGTGAGAAATTGCAAAGGTCGAGCAATTGCTCAGAGATGAAAAGTGCCAGCACTGAAAGCTGTTGCTAGCCAGCACACTTCCTTGGAAGTGCTTTTGTAGGCCTAAGAACAGTGGGGCTCTTGGCTTCCCTAGCCACCTAATCTTCTGCTCATCCTCTCGCGCACTCTAAAGAGAGCTCAGGTGAGAAATATCAAACGTCGAGCAATTGCTCAGAGATGAAAAGTGCCAGCACTGAAAGCTCTTGCTAGCCAGCACCCTTCCGTGGAAGCGCTTTCACAGGCACAGTAACACTGGGGCTTTGCGCTTCTCTAGCCACCAAACGTCACGGTCACTATCTCTCCGTCTCGTAGACACGAGCTGAGAGATTGCAAACGTCGAGCAATTGCTCAGAGATGAAAAGTGCCAGCACTGAAAGCTGTTGCTAGCCAGCACCCTCCCTTGGAAGTGCTTTTGTAGGCCGAAGAACACAGGGGCTCTGGGCTTCTCCAGCCACCTAATCTTCTGCTCATCCTCTCGCGCACTCTAAAGAGAGCTCAGGTGAGAAATTGCAAAGGTCGAGCAATTGCTCAGAGATGAAAAGTGCCAGCACTGAAAGCTGTTGCTAGCCAGCACCCTTCCTTGGAAGTGCTTTTGTAGGCCTAAGAACACTGGGGCTCTGGGCTTCTCTAGCCACCTAATCTTCTGCTCATCCTCTCGCGCACTCTAAAGAGAGCTCAGGTGAGAAATTGCAAAGGTCGAGCAATTGCTCAGAGATGAAAAGTGCCAGCACTGAAAGCTCTTGCTAGCCAGCACCCTTCCTTGGAAGTGTTTTTGTAGGCCTAAGAACAGTGGGGCTCTTGGCTTCCCTAGCCACCTAATCTTCTGCTCATCCTCTCGCGCACTCTAAAGAGAGCTCAGGTGAGAAATTGCAAACGTCCAGCAATTGCTCAGAGATGAAAAGTGCCAGCACTGAAAGCTGTTGCTAGCCAGCACCCTTCCTTGGAAACGCTTTTGTAGGCCTAAGAACACTGGGGCTCTGGGCTTCTCTAGCCACCTAATCTTCTGCTCATCCTCTCGCGCACTCTAAAGAGAGCTCAGGTGAGAAATTGCAAAGGTCGAGCAATTGCTCAGAGATGAAAAGTGCCAGCACTGAAAGCTCTTGCTAGCCAGCACCCTTCCTTGGAAGCGCTTTCACAGGCGCAGTAACACTGGGGCTTTGCGCTTCTCTACCCACCAAATGTCACGGTCACTATCTCTCTGTCTCGTAGACACGAGCTGAGAGATTGCGAACGTCGAGCAATTGCTCAGAGATGAAAAGTGCCAGCACTGAAAGCTCTTGCTAGCCAGCACCCTTCCTTGGAAACGCTTTTGTAGGCCTAAGAACACAGGGGCTCAGGGCTTCTCTAGCCACCTAATCTTCTGCTCATCCTCTCGCGCACTCTAAAGAGAGCTCAGGTGAGAAATTCCAAACGTCGAGCAATTGCTCAGAGATGAAAAGTGCCAGCACTGAAAGCTCTTGCTAGCCAGCACCCTTCCTTGGAAGCGCTCTTGTAGGCCTTAGAACACTGGGGCTCTGGGCTTCTCCAGCCACCTAATCTTCTGCTCATCCTCTCGCGCACTCTAAAGAAAGCTCAGGTGAGAAATATCAAACGTCGAGCAATTGCTCAGAGATGAAAAGTGCCAGCACTGAAAGCTGTTGCTAGCCAGCACCCTTCCTTGCAAGCGCTTTCACAGGCGCAGTAACACTGGGGCTTTGCGCTTCTCTAGCCACCAAACGTCACGGTCACTATCTCTCTGTCTCGTAGACACGAGCTGAGAGATTGCAAACGTCGAGCAATTGCTCAGAGATGAAAAGTGCCAGCACTGAAAGCTGTTGCTAGCCAGCACCCTCCCTTGGAAGCGCTTTTGTAGGCCTAAGAACAGTGGGGCTCTGGGCTTCTCTAGCCACCTAATCTTCTGCTCATCCTCTCGCGCACTCTAAAGAGAGCTCAGGTGAGAAATTGCAAACGTCGAGCAATTGCTCAGAGATGAAAAGTGCCAGCACTGAAAGCTCTTGCTAGCCAGCACCCTTCCTTGGAAGTGCTTTTGTAGGCCTAAGAACACTGGGGCTCTGGGCTTCTCTAGCCACCTAATCTTCTGCTCATCCTCTCGCGCACTCTAAAGAGAGCTCAGGTGAGAAATTGCAAAGGTCGAGCAATTGCTCAGAGATGAAAAGTGCCAGCACTGAAAGCTGTTGCTAGCCAGCACCCTTCCTTGGAAGCGCTTTCACAGGCGCAGCAACACTGGGGCTTTGCGCTTCTCTACCCACCAAATGTCACGGTCACTATCTCTCCGTCTCGTAGACACGAGCTGAGAGATTGCGAACGTCGAGCAATTGCTCAGAGATGAAAAGTGCCAGCACTGAAAGCTGTTGCTAGCCAGCCCCCTTCCTTGGAAGCGCTTTTGTAGGCCTAAGAACACTGGGGCTCTGGGCTTCTCTAGCCACCTAATCTTCTGCTCATCCTCTCACGCAGTCTAAAGAGAGCTCAGGTGAGAAATTGCAAAGGTCGAGCAATTGCTCAGAGATGAAAAGTACCAGCACTGAAAGCTGTTGCTAGCCAGCACCCTTCCTTGGAAGCGCTTTCACAGGCGCAGTAACACTGGGGCTTTGCGCTTCTCTACCCACCAAACGTCACGGTCACTATCTGTCCGTCTCGTAGACACGAGCTGAGAGATTGCAAACGTCGAGCAATTGCTCAGAGATGAAAAGTGCCAGCACTGAAAGCTGTTGCTAGCCAGCACCCTTCCTTGGAAGCGCTTTCACAGGCGCAGCAACACTGGGGCTTTGCACTTCTCTAGCCACCAAAGGTCACGGTCACTATCTCTCCGTCTCGTAGACACGAGCTGAGAGATTGCAAAGGTCGAGCAATTGCTCAGAGATGAAAAGTGCCAGCACTGAAAGCTGTTGCTAGCCAGCACCCTTCCTTGGAAACGCTTTTGTAGGCCTAAGAACACTGGGGCTCTGGGCTTCTCTAGCCACCTAATCTTCTGCTCATCCTCTCGCGCACTCTAAAGAGAGCTCAGGTGAGAAATTCCAAACGTCGAGCAATTGCTCAGAGATGAAAAGTGCCAGCACTGAAAGCTGTTGCTAGCCAGCACCCTTCCTTGGAAGCGCTCTTGTAGGCCTTAGAACACAGGGGCTCTGGGCTTCTCCAGCCACCTAATCTTCTGCTCATCCTCTCGCGCACTCTAAAGAAAGCTCAGGTGAGAAATATCAAACGTCGAGCAATTGCTCAGAGATGAAAAGTGCCAGCACTGAAAGCTGTTGCTAGCCAGCACCCTCCCTTGGAAGCACTTTCACAGGCGCAGTAACACTGGGGCTTTGCGCTTCTCTAGCCACCAAACGTCACGGTCACTATCTCTCCGTCTCGTAGACACGAGCTGAGAGATTGCAAAGGTCGAGCAATTGCTCAGAGATGAAAAGTGCCAGCACTGAAAGCTGTTGCTAGCCAGCACCCTCCCTTGGAAGTGCTTTTGTAGGCCGAAGAACACAGGGGCTCTGGGCTTCTCCAGCCACCTAATCTTCTGCTCATCCTCTCGCGCAGTCTAAAGAGAGCTCAGGTGAGAAATTGCAAAGGTCGAGCAATTGCTCAGAGATGAAAAGTGCCAGCACTGAAAGCTCTTGCTAGCCAGCACCCTTCCTTGGAAGTGCTTTTGTAGGCCTAAGAACACTGGGGCTCTGGGCTTCTCTAGCCACCTCATCTTCTGCTCATCCTCTCGCGCACTCTAAAGAGAGCTCAGGTGAGAAATTGCAAACGTCGAGCAATTGCTCAGAGATGAAAAGTGCCAGCACTGAAAGCTCTTGCTAGCCAGCACCCTTCCTTGGAAGTGCTTTTGTAGGCCTAAGAACAGTGGGGCTCTTGGCTTCCCTAGCCACCTAATCTTCTGCTCATCCTCTCGCGCACTCTAAAGAGAGCTCAGGTGAGAAATTGCAAAGGTCGAGCAATTGCTCAGAGATGAAAAGTGCCAGCACTGAAAGCTGTTGCTAGCCAGCACCCTTCCTTGGAAGCGCTTTTGTAGCCCTTAGAACACAAGGGCTCTGGGCTTCTCCAGCCACCTAATCTTCTGCTCATCCTCTCGCGCACTCTAAAGAGAGCTCAGGTGAGAAATATCAAACGTCGAGCAATTGCTCAGAGATGAAAAGTGCCAGCACTGAAAGCTCTTGCTAGCCAGCACCCTTCCTTGGAAGCGCTTTCACAGGCGCAGCAACACTGGGGCTTTGCGCTTCTCTACCCACCAAATGTCACGGTCACTATCTCTCCGTCTCGTAGACACGAGCTGAGAGATTGCGAACGTCGAGCAATTGCTCAGAGATGAAAAGTGCCAGCACTGAAAGCTGTTGCTAGCCAGCACCCTTCCTTGGAAACGCTTTTGTAGGCCTAAGAACACTGGGGCTCTGGGCTTCTCTAGCCACCTAATCTTCTGCTCATCCTCTCACGCAGTCTAAAGAGAGCTCAGGTGAGAAATTGCAAAGGTCGAGCAATTGCTCAGAGATGAAAAGTACCAGCACTGAAAGCTGTTGCTAGCCAGCACCCTTCCTTGGAAGCGCTTTCACAGGCGCAGTAACACTGGGGCTTTGCGCTTCTCTAGACACCAAACGTCACGGTCACTATCTCTCCATCTCGTAGACACGAGCTGAGAGATTGCAAAGGTCGAGCAATTGCTCAGAGATGAAAAGTGCCAGCACTGAAAGCTGTTGCTAGCCAGCACCCTTCCTTGGAAGCGCTTTCACAGGCGCAGCAACACTGGGGTTTGCGCTTCTCTAGCCACCAAAGGTCACGGTCACTATCTCTCCGTCTCGTAGACACGAGCTGAGGAATTGCAAACGTCGAGCAATTGCTCAGAGATGAAAAGTGCCAGCACTGAAAGCTGTTGCTAGCCAGCACCCTTCCTTGGAAGCGCTTTCACAGGCGCAGTAACACTGGGGCTTTGCGCATCTCTAGACACCAAACGTCACGGTCACTATCTCTCCGTCTCGTAGACACGAGCTGAGAGATTGCAAACGTCGAGCAATTGCTCAGAGATGAAAAGTGCCAGCACTGAAAGCTCTTGCTAGCCAGCACCCTTCCTTGGAAGCGCTTTTGTAGGCCTAAGAACACTGGGGCTCTGGGCTTCTCCAGCCACCTAATCTTCTGCTCATCCTCTCGCGCAGTCTAAAGAGAGCTCAGGTGAGAAATTCCAAACGTCGAGCAATTGCTCAGAGATGAAAAGTGCCAGCACTGAAAGCTGTTGCTAGCCAGCACCCTTCCTTGGAAGCGCTCTTGTAGGCCTTAGAACACAGGGGCTCTGGGCTTCTCCAGCCACCTAATCTTCTGCTCATCCTCTCGCGCACTCTAAAGAAAGCTCAGGTGAGAAATATCAAACGTCGATCAATTGCTCAGAGATGAAAAGTGCCAGCACTGAAAGCTGTTGCTAGCCAGCACCCTTCCTTGGAAGCGCTTTCACAGGCGCAGTAACACTGGGGCTTTGCGCTTCTCTACCCACCAAACGTCACGGTCACTATCTCTCTGTCTCGTAGACACGAGCTGAGAGATTGCAAACGTCGAGCAATTGCTCAGAGATGAAAAGTGCCAGCACTGAAAGCTCTTGCTAGCCAGCACCCTCCCTTGGAAGCGCTTTTGTAGGCCTAAGAACACTGGGGCTCTGGGCTTCTCTAGCCACCTAATCTTCTGCTCATCCTCTCACGCAGTCTAAAGAGAGCTCAGGTGAGAAATTGCAAAGTTCGAGCAATTGCTCAGAGATGAAAAGTACCAGCACTGAAAGCTGTTGCTAGCCAGCACCCTTCCTTGGAAGCGCTTTCACAGGCGCAGCAATACTGGGGCTTTGCGCTTCTCTAGCCACCAAAGCTCACGGTCACTATCTCTCCGTCTCGTAGACACGAGCTGAGAGATTGCAAACGTCGAGCAATTGCTCAGAGATGAAAAGTGCCAGCACTGAAAGCTGTTGCTAGCCAGCACCCTTCCTTGGAAACGCTTTTGTAGGCCTAAGAACACTGGGGCTCTGTGTTTCTCTAGCCACCTAATCTTCTGCTCATCCTCTCGCGCACTCTAAAGAGAGCTCAGGTGAGAAATTGCAAAGGTCGAGCAATTGCTCAGAGATGAAAAGTGCCAGCACTGAAAGCTCTTGCTAGCCAGCACCCTTCCTTGGAAGCGCTTTCACAGGCGCAGTAACACTGGGGCTTTGCGCTTCTCTAGCCACCAAATGTCACGGTCACTATCTCTCCGTCTCGTAGACACGAGCTGAGAGATTGCAAACGTCGAGCAATTGCTCAGAGATGAAAAGTGCCAGCACTGAAAGCTGTTGCTAGCCAGCACCCTTCCTTGGAAGCGCTTTTGTAGGCCTAAGAACACTGGGGCTCTGGGGTTCTCTAGCGACCTAATCTTCTGCTCATCCTCTCGCGCAGTCTAAAGAGAGCTCAGGTGAGAAATTGCAAAGGTCGAGCAATTGCTCAGCGATGAAAAGTGCCAGCACTGAAAGCTGTTGCTAGCCAGCACCCTTCCTTGGAAGCGCTCTTGTAGGCCTTAGAACACAGGGGCTCTGGGCTTCTCCAGCCACCTAATCTTCTGCTCATCCTCTCACGCACTCTAAAGAAAGCTCAGGTGAGAAATTGCAAAGGTCGAGCAATTGCTCAGAGATGAAAAGTGCCAGCACTGAAAGCTGTTGCTAGCCAGCACCCTTCCTTGGAAGCGCTTTCACAGGCACAGTAACACTGGGGCTTTGCGCTTCTCTAGCCACCAAACGTCACGGTCACTATCTCTCCGTCTCGTAGACACGAGCTGAGAGATTGCAAACGTCGAGCAATTGCTCAGAGATGAAAAGTGCCAGCACTGAAAGCTGTTGCTAGCCAGCACCCTCCCTTGGAAGTGCTTTTGTAGGCCGAAGAACACAGGGGCTCTGGGCTTCTCCAGCCACCTAATCTTCTGCTCATCCTCTCGCGCACTCTAAAGAGAGCTCAGGTGAGAAATTGCAAAGGTCGAGCAATTGCTCAGAGATGAAAAGTGCCAGCACTGAAAGCTGTTGCTAGCCAGCACCCTTCCTTGGAAGTGCTTTTGTAGGCCTAAGAACACTGGGGCTCTGGGCTTCTCTAGCCACCTAATCTTCTGCTCATCCTCTCGCGCACTCTAAAGAGAGCTCAGGTGAGAAATTGCAAAGGTCGAGCAATTGCTCAGAGATGAAAAGTGCCAGCACTGAAAGCTGTTGCTAGCCAGCACCCTTCCTTGGAAGTGTTTTTGTAGGCCTAAGAACAGTGGGGCTCTTGGCTTCCCTAGCCACCTAATCTTCTGCTCATCCTCTCGCGCACTCTAAAGAGAGCTCAGGTGAGAAATTGCAAACGTCCAGCAATTGCTCAGAGATGAAAAGTGCCAGCACTGAAAGCTGTTGCTAGCCAGCACCCTTCCTTGGAAACGCTTTTGTAGGCCTAAGAACACTGGGGCTCTGTGTTTCTCTAGCCACCTAATCTTCTGCTCATCCTCTCGCGCACTCTAAAGAGAGCTCAGGTGAGAAATTGCAAAGGTCGAGCAATTGCTCAGAGATGAAAAGTGCCAGCACTGAAAGCTCTTGCTAGCCAGCACCCTTCCTTGGAAGCGCTTTCACAGGCGCAGTAACACTGGGGCTTTGCGCTTCTCTAGCCACCAAATGTCACGGTCACTATCTCTCTGTCTCGTAGACACGAGCTGAGAGATTGCGAACGTCGAGCAATTGCTCAGAGATGAAAAGTGCCAGCACTGAAAGCTCTTGCTAGCCAGCACCCTTCCTTGGAAACGCTTTTGTAGGCCTAAGAACACTGGGGCTCTGGGCTTCTCTAGCCACCTAATCTTCTGCTCATCCTCTCACGCAGTCTAAAGAGAGCTCAGGTGAGAAATTGCAAAGGTCGAGCAATTGCTCAGAGATGAAAAGTACCAGCACTGAAAGCTGTTGCTAGCCAGCACCCTTCCTTGGAAGCGCTTTCACAGGCGCAGTAACACTGGGGCTTTGCGCTTCTCTAGACACCAAACGTCACGGTCACTATCTCTCCGTCTCGTAGACACGAGCTGAGAGATTGCAAACGTCGAGCAATTGCTCAGAGATGAAAAGTGCCAGGACTGAAAGCTGTTGCTAGCCAGCACCCTTCCTTGGAAGTGCTTTTGTAGGCCTAAGAACACTGGGGCTCTGGGCTTCTCTAGCCACCTAATCTTCTGCTCATCCTCTCGCGCACTCTAAAGAGAGCTCAGGTGAGAAATTCCAAACGTCGAGCAATTGCTCAGAGATGAAAAGTGCCAGCACTGAAAGCTCTTGCTAGCCAGCACCCTTCCTTGGAAGCGCTCTTGTAGGCCTTAGAACACAGGGGCTCTGGGCTTCTCCAGCCACCTAATCTTCTGCTCATCCTCTCGCGCACTCTAAAGAAAGCTCAGGTGAGAAATATCAAACGTCGAGCAATTGCTCAGAGATGAAAAGTGCCAGCACTGAAAGCTGTTGCTAGCCAGCACCCTTCCTTGCAAGCGCTTTCACAGGCGCAGTAACACTGGGGCTTTGCGCTTCTCTAGCCACCAAACGTCACGGTCACTATCTCTCTGTCTCGTAGACACGAGCTGAGAGATTGCAAACGTCGAGCAATTGCTCAGAGATGAAAAGTGCCAGCACTGAAAGCTGTTGCTAGCCAGCACCCTCCCTTGGAAGCGCTTTTGTAGGCCTAAGAACAGTGGGGCTCTGGGCTTCTCTAGCCACCTAATCTTCTGCTCATCCTCTCGCGCACTCTAAAGAGAGCTCAGGTGAGAAATTGCAAACGTCGAGCAATTGCTCAGAGATGAAAAGTGCCAGCACTGAAAGCTCTTGCTAGCCAGCACCCTTCCTTGGAAGTGCTTTTGTAGGCCTAAGAACACTGGGGCTCTGGGCTTCTCTACCCACCTAATCTTCTGCTCATCCTCTCGCGCACTCTAAAGAGAGCTCAGGTGAGAAATTGCAAAGGTCGAGCAATTGCTCAGAGATGAAAAGTGCCAGCACTGAAAGCTGTTGCTAGCCAGCACCCTTCCTTGGAAGCGCTTTTGTAGGCCTAAGAACACTGGGGCTCTGGGCTTATCTAGCCACCTAATCTTCTGCTCATCCTCTTGCGCACTCTAAAGAGAGCTCAGGTGAGAAATTGCAAAGGTCGAGCAATTGCTCAGAGATGAAAAGTGCCAGCACTGAAAGCTCTTGCTAGCCAGCACCCTTCCTTGGAAGTGCTTTTGTAGGCCTAAGAACACTGGGGCTCTGGGCTTATCTAGCCACCTAATCTTCTGCTCATCATCTCGCGCACTCTAAAGAAAGCTCAGGTGAGAAATTGCAAACGTCGAGCAATTGCTCAGAGATGAAAAGTGCCAGCACTGAAAGCTGTTGCTAGCCAGCACCCTTCCTTGCAAGCGCTTTCACAGGCGCAGTAATACTGGGGCTTTGCGCTTCTCTACCCACCAAATGTCACGGTCACTATCTCTCTGTCTCGTAGACATGAGCTGAGAAATTGCAAACGTCGAGCAATTGCTCAGAGATGAAAAGTGCCAGCACTGAAAGCTGTTGCTAGCCAGCACCCTTCCTTGGAAGCGCTTTTGTAGGCCGAAGAACACAGGGGCTCTGGGCTTCTCCAGCCACCTAATCTTCTGCTCATCCTCTCGCGCAGTCTAAAGAGAGCTCAGGTGAGAAATTGCAAATGTCGAGCAATTGCTCAGCGATGAAAAGTGCCAGCACTGAAAGCTGTTGCTAGCCAGCACCCTTCCTTGGAAGTGCTTTTGTAGGCCTAAGAACACTGGGGCTCTGGGCTTCTCTAGCCACCTAATCTTCTGCTCATCCTCTCGCGCACTCTAAAGAGAGCTCAGGTGAGAAATTGCAAACGTCGAGCAATTGCTCAGAGATGAAAAGTGCCAGCACTGAAAGCTGATGCTAGCCAGCAGCCTTCCTTGGAAGTGCTTTTGTAGGCCTAAGAACACTGGGGCTCTGGGCTTCTCTAGCCACCTCATCTTCTGCTCATCCTCTCGCGCACTCTAAAGAGAGCTCAGGTGAGAAATTGCAAACGTCGAGCAATTGCTCAGAGATGAAAAGTGCCAGCACTGAAAGCTGTTGCTAGCCAGCACACTTCCTTGGAAGTGCTTTTGTAGGCCTAAGAACAGTGGGGCTCTTGGCTTCCCTAGCCACCTAATCTTCTGCTCATCCTCTCGCGCACTCTAAAGAGAGCTCAGGTGAGAAATATCAAACGTCGAGCAATTGCTCAGAGATGAAAAGTGCCAGCACTGAAAGCTGTTGCTAGCCAGCACCCTTCCTTGGAAGCGCTTTCACAGGCGCAGCAACACTGGGGCTTTGCGCTTCTCTACCCACCAAATGTCACGGTCACTATCTCTCCGTCTCGTAGACACGAGCTGAGAGATTGCGAACGTCGAGCAATTGCTCAGAGATGAAAAGTGCCAGCACTGAAAGCTGTTGCTAGCCAGCCCCCTTCCTTGGAAGCGCTTTTGTAGGCCTAAGAACACTGGGGCTCTGGGCTTCTCTAGCCACCTAATCTTCTGCTCATCCTCTCACGCAGTCTAAAGAGAGCTCAGGTGAGAAATTGCAAAGGTCGAGCAATTGCTCAGAGATGAAAAGTACCAGCACTGAAAGCTGTTGCTAGCCAGCACCCTTCCTTGGAAGCGCTTTCACAGGCGCAGTAACACTGGGGCTTTGCGCTTCTCTAGCCACCAAACGTCACGGTCACTATCTCTCCGTCTCGTAGACACGAGCTGAGAGATTGCAAAGGTCGAGCAATTGCTCAGAGATGAAAAGTGCCAGCACTGAAAGCTGTTGCTAGCCAGCACCCTTCCTTGGAAGCGCTTTCACAGGCGCAGCAACACTGGGGCTTTGCACTTCTCTAGCCACCAAAGGTCACGGTCACTATCTCTCCGTCTCGTAGACACGAGCTGAGAGATTGCAAAGGTCGAGCAATTGCTCAGAGATGAAAAGTGCCAGCACTGAAAGCTGTTGCTAGCCAGCACCCTTCCTTGGAAACGCTTTTGTAGGCCTAAGAACACTGGGGCTCTGGGCTTCTCTAGCCACCTAATCTTCTGCTCATCCTCTCGCGCACTCGAAAGAGAGCTCAGGTGAGAAATTGCAAAGGTCGAGCAATTGCTCAGAGATGAAAAGTGCCAGCACTGAAAGCTGTTGCTAGCCAGCACCCTTCCTTGGAAGCGCTTTCACAGGCGCAGTAACACTGGGGCTTTGCGCATCTCTAGACACCAAACGTCACGGTCACTATCTCTCCGTCTCGTAGACACGAGCTGAGAGATTGCAAACGTCGAGCAATTGCTCAGAGATGAAAAGTGCCAGCACTGAAAGCTCTTGCTAGCCAGCACCCTTCCTTGGAAGTGCTTTTGTAGGCCTAAGAACACTGGGGCTCTGGGCTTCTCTAGCCACCTCATCTTCTGCTCATCCTCTCGCGCACTCTAAAGAGAGCTCAGGTGAGAAATTGCAAAGGTCGAGCAATTGCTCAGAGATGAAAAGTGCCAGCACTGAAAGCTGTTGCTAGCCAGCACCCTTCCTTGGAAGTGCTTTTGTAGGCCTAAGAACAGTGGGGCTCTTGGCTTCCCTAGCCACCTAATCTTCTGCTCATCCTCTCGCGCACTCTAAAGAGAGCTCAGGTGAGAAATTGCAAACGTCGAGCAATTGCTCAGAGATGAAAAGTGCCAGCACTGAAAGCTGTTGCTAGCCAGCACCCTTCCTTGGAAGCGCTTTTGTAGCCCTTAGAACACAAGGGCTCTGGGCTTCTCCAGCCACCTAATCTTCTGCTCATC
Source organism: Sarcoramphus papa (assembly GCA_037962945.1). Classification (NCBI taxonomy): domain Eukaryota; kingdom Metazoa; phylum Chordata; class Aves; order Accipitriformes; family Cathartidae; genus Sarcoramphus; species Sarcoramphus papa. The sequence goes on from CM075588.1 coordinate 20,117,112, forward strand.
CTCTCACGCACTCTAAAGAGAGCTCAGGTGAGAAATTGCAAACGTCGAGCAATTGCTCAGAGATGAAAAGTGCCAGCACTGAAAGCTCTTGCTAGCCAGCACCCTTCCTTGGAAGCGCTTTCACAGGCGCAGCAACACTGGGGCTTTGCGCTTCTCTAGCCACCAAATGTCACGGTCACTATCTCTCCGTCTCGTAGACACGAGCTGAGAGATTGCGAACGTCGAGCAATTGCTCAGAGATGAAAAGTGCCAGCACTGAAAGCTGTTGCTAGCCAGCACCCTTCCTTGGAAACGCTTTTGTAGGCCTAAGAACACTGGGGCTCTGGGCTTCTCTAGCCACCTAATCTTCTGCTCATCCTCTCACGCAGTCTAAAGAGAGCTCAGGTGAGAAATTGCAAAGGTCGAGCAATTGCTCAGAGATGAAAAGTACCAGCACTGAAAGCTGTTGCTAGCCAGCACCCTTCCTTGGAAGCGCTTTCACAGGCGCAGCAACACTGGGGCTTTGCGCTTCTCTAGACACCAAACGTCACGGTCACTATCTCTCCGTCTCGTAGACACGAGCTGAGAGATTGCAAAGGTCGAGCAATTGCTCAGAGATGAAAAGTGCCAGCACTGAAAGCTCTTGCTAGCCAGCACCCTTCCTTGGAAGCGCTTTCACAGGCGCAGCAACACTGGGGCTTTGCACTTCTCTAGCCACCAAAGGTCACGGTCACTATCTCTCCGTCTCGTAGACACGAGCTGAGGAATTGCAAACGTCGAGCAATTGCTCAGAGATGAAAAGTGCCAGCACTGAAAGCTGTTGCTAGCCAGCACCCTTCCTTGGAAACGCTTTTGTAGGCCTAAGAACACTGGGGCTCTGGGCTTCTCTAGCCACCTAATCTTCTGCTCATGCTCTCGCGCACTCGAAAGAGAGCTCAGGTGAGAAATTGCAAAGGTCGAGCAATTGCTCAGAGATGAAAAGTGCCAGCACTGAAAGCTGTTGCTAGCCAGCACCCTTCCTTGGAAGCGCTTTCACAGGCGCAGTAACACTGGGGCTTTGCGCTTCTCTAGCCACCAAACGTCACGGTCACTATCTCTCCGTCTCGTAGACACGAGCTGAGAGATTGCAAACGTCGAGCAATTGCTCAGAGATGAAAAGTGCCAGCACTGAAAGCTGTTGCTAGCCAGCACCCTTCCTTGGAAGCGCTTTTGTAGGCCTAAGAACACTGGGGCTCTGGGCTTCTCTAGCCACCTAATCTTCTGCTCATCCTCTCGCGCAGTCTAAAGAGAGCTCAGGTGAGAAATTCCAAACGTCGAGCAATTGCTCAGAGATGAAAAGTGCCAGCACTGAAAGCTCTTGCTAGCCAGCACCCTTCCTTGGAAGCGCTCTTGTAGGCCTTAGAACACAGGGGCTCTGGGCTTCTCCAGCCACCTAATCTTCTGCTCATCCTCTCGCGCACTCTAAAGAAAGCTCAGGTGAGAAATATCAAACGTCGATCAATTGCTCAGAGATGAAAAGTGCCAGCACTGAAAGCTGTTGCTAGCCAGCACCCTTCCTTGGAAGCGCTTTCACAGGCGCAGTAACACTGGGGCTTTGCGCTTCTCTACCCACCAAACGTCACGGTCACTATCTCTCTGTCTCGTAGACACGAGCTGAGAGATTGCAAACGTCGAGCAATTGCTCAGAGATGAAAAGTGCCAGCACTGAAAGCTCTTGCTAGCCAGCACCCTCCCTTGGAAGCGCTTTTGTAGGCCTAAGAACACTGGGGCTCTGGGCTTCTCTAGCCACCTAATCTTCTGCTCATCCTCTCACGCAGTCTAAAGAGAGCTCAGGTGAGAAATTGCAAAGGTCGAGCAATTGCTCAGAGATGAAAAGTACCAGCACTGAAAGCTGTTGCTAGCCAGCACCCTTCCTTGGAAGCGCTTTCACAGGGGCAGCAATACTGGGGCTTTGCGCTTCTCTAGCCACCAAAGCTCACGGTCACTATCTCTCCGTCTCGTAGACACGAGCTGAGAGATTGCAAAGGTCGAGCAATTGCTCAGAGATGAAAAGTGCCAGCACTGAAAGCTGTTGCTAGCCAGCACCCTTCCTTGGAAACGCTTTTGTAGGCCTAAGAACACTGGGGCTCTGTGTTTCTCTAGCCACCTAATCTTCTGCTCATCCTCTCGCGCACTCTAAAGAGAGCTCAGGTGAGAAATTGCAAAGGTCGAGCAATTGCTCAGAGATGAAAAGTGCCAGCACTGAAAGCTCTTGCTAGCCAGCACCCTTCCTTGGAAGCGCTTTCACAGGCGCAGTAACACTGGGGCTTTGCGCTTCTCTAGCCACCAAATGTCACGGTCACTATCTCTCCTGTCTCGTAGACACGAGCTGAGAGATTGCAAACGTCGAGCAATTGCTCAGAGATGAAAAGTGCCAGCACTGAAAGCTGTTGCTAGCCAGCACCCTTCCTTGGAAGCGCTTTTGTAGGCCTAAGAACACTGGGGCTCTGGGGTTCTCTAGCCACCTAATCTTCTGCTCATCCTCTCGCGCAGTCTAAAGAGAGCTCAGGTGAGAAATTGCAAAGGTCGAGCAATTGCTCAGCGATGAAAAGTGCCAGCACTGAAAGCTGTTGCTAGCCAGCACCCTTCCTTGGAAGCGCTCTTGTAGGCCTTAGAACACAGGGGCTCTGGGCTTCTCCAGCCACCTAATCTTCTGCTCATCCTCTCGCGCACTCTAAAGAAAGCTCAGGTGAGAAATATCAAACGTCGAGCAATTGCTCAGAGATGAAAAGTGCCAGCACTGAAAGCTGTTGCTAGCCAGCACCCTTCCTTGGAAGCGCTTTCACAGGCACAGTAACACTGGGGCTTTGCGCTTCTCTAGCCACCAAACGTCACGGTCACTATCTCTCCGTCTCGTAGACACGAGCTGAGAGATTGCAAACGTCGAGCAATTGCTCAGAGATGAAAAGTGCCAGCACTGAAAGCTGTTGCTAGCCAGCACCCTCCCTTGGAAGTGCTTTTGTAGGCCGAAGAACACAGGGGCTCTGGGCTTCTCCAGCCACCTAATCTTCTGCTCATCCTCTCGCGCACTCTAAAGAGAGCTCAGGTGAGAAATTGCAAAGGTCGAGCAATTGCTCAGAGATGAAAAGTGCCAGCACTGAAAGCTGTTGCTAGCCAGCACCCTTCCTTGGAAGTGCTTTTGTAGGCCTAAGAACACTGGGGCTCTGGGCTTCTCTAGCCACCTAATCTTCTGCTCATCCTCTCGCGCACTCTAAAGAGAGCTCAGGTGAGAAATTGCAAAGGTCGAGCAATTGCTCAGAGATGAAAAGTGCCAGCACTGAAAGCTCTTGCTAGCCAGCACCCTTCCTTGGAAGTGTTTTTGTAGGCCTAAGAACAGTGGGGCTCTTGGCTTCCCTAGCCACCTAATCTTCTGCTCATCCTCTCGCGCACTCTAAAGAGAGCTCAGGTGAGAAATTGGAAAGGTCGAGCAATTGCTCAGAGATGAAAAGTGCCAGCACTGAAAGCTGTTGCTAGCCAGCACCCTTCCTTGGAAACGCTTTTGTAGGCCTAAGAACACTGGGGCTCTGTGTTTCTCTAGCCACCTAATCTTCTGCTCATCCTCTCGCGCACTCTAAAGAGAGCTCAGGTGAGAAATTGCAAAGGTCGAGCAATTGCTCAGAGATGAAAAGTGCCAGCACTGAAAGCTGTTGCTAGCCAGCACCCTTCCTTGGAAGCACTTTCACAGGCGCAGCAACACTGGGGCTTTGCGCTTCTCTACCCACCAAATGTCACGGTCACTATCTCTCTGTCTCGTAGACACGAGCTGAGAGATTGCGAACGTCGAGCAATTGCTCAGAGATGAAAAGTGCCAGCACTGAAAGCTCTTGCTAGCCAGCACCCTTCCTTGGAAACGCTTTTGTAGGCCTAAGAACACTGGGGCTCTGGGCTTCTCTAGCCACCTAATCTTCTGCTCATCCTCTCACGCAGTCTAAAGAGAGCTCAGGTGAGAAATTGCAAAGGTCGAGCAATTGCTCAGAGATGAAAAGTACCAGCACTGAAAGCTGTTGCTAGCCAGCACCCTTCCTTGGAAGCGCTTTCACAGGCGCAGTAACACTGGGGCTTTGCGCTTCTCTAGACACCAAACGTCACGGTCACTATCTCTCCGTCTCGTAGACACGAGCTGAGAGATTGCAAACGTCGAGCAATTGCTCAGAGATGAAAAGTGCCAGGACTGAAAGCTGTTGCTAGCCAGCACCCTTCCTTGGTAGTGCTTTTGTAGGCCTAAGAACACTGGGGCTCTGGGCTTCTCTAGCCACCTCATCTTCTGCTCATCCTCTCGCGCACTCTAAAGAGAGCTCAGGTGAGAAATTCCAAACGTCGAGCAATTGCTCAGAGATGAAAAGTGCCAGCACTGAAAGCTCTTGCTAGCCAGCACCCTTCCTTGGAAGCGCTCTTGTAGGCCTTAGAACACAGGGGCTCTGGGCTTCTCCAGCCACCTAATCTTCTGCTCATCCTCTCGCGCACTCTAAAGAAAGCTCAGGTGAGAAATATCAAACGTCGAGCAATTGCTCAGAGATGAAAAGTGCCAGCACTGAAAGCTGTTGCTAGCCAGCACCCTTCCTTGCAAGCGCTTTCACAGGCGCAGTAACACTGGGGCTTTGCGCTTCTCTAGCCACCAAACGTCACGGTCACTATCTCTCTGTCTCGTAGACACGAGCTGAGAGATTGCAAACGTCGAGCAATTGCTCAGAGATGAAAAGTGCCAGCACTGAAAGCTGTTGCTAGCCAGCACCCTCCCTTGGAAGCGCTTTTGTAGGCCTAAGAACAGTGGGGCTCTGGGCTTCTCTAGCCACCTAATCTTCTGCTCATCCTCTCGCGCACTCTAAAGAGAGCTCAGGTGAGAAATTGCAAACGTCGAGCAATTGCTCAGAGATGAAAAGTGCCAGCACTGAAAGCTCTTGCTAGCCAGCACCCTTCCTTGGAAGTGCTTTTGTAGGCCTAAGAACACTGGGGCTCTGGGCTTCTCTAGCCACCTAATCTTCTGCTCATCCTCTCGCGCACTCTAAAGAGAGCTCAGGTGAGAAATTGCAAAGGTCGAGCAATTGCTCAGAGATGAAAAGTGCCAGCACTGAAAGCTCTTGCTAGCCAGCACCCTTCCTTGGAAGTGTTTTTGTAGGCCTAAGAACAGTGGGGCTCTGGGCTTATCTAGCCACCTAATCTTCTGCTCATCCTCTTGCGCACTCTAAAGAGAGCTCAGGTGAGAAATTGCAAAGGTCGAGCAATTGCTCAGAGATGAAAAGTGCCAGCACTGAAAGCTGTTGCTAGCCAGCACCCTTCCTTGGAAGCGCTTTTGTAGGCCTAAGAACAGTGGGGCTCTGCGCTTCTCTAGCCACCTAATCTTCTGCTCATCATCTCGCGCACTCTAAAGAAAGCTCAGGTGAGAAATTGCAAACGTCGAGCAATTGCTCAGAGATGAAAAGTGCCAGCACTGAAAGCTGTTGCTAGCCAGCACCCTTCCTTGGAAGCGCTTTCACAGGCGCAGTAATACTGGGGCTTTGCGCTTCTCTACCCACCAAATGTCACGGTCACTATCTCTCTGTCTCGTAGACATGAGCTGAGAAATTGCAAACGTCGAGCAATTGCTCAGAGATGAAAAGTGCCAGCACTGAAAGCTGTTGCTAGCCAGCACCCTTCCTTGGAAGCGCTTTTGTAGGCCGAAGAACACAGGGGCTCTGGGCTTCTCCAGCCACCTAATCTTCTGCTCATCCTCTCGCGCAGTCTAAAGAGAGCTCAGGTGAGAAATTGCAAACGTCGAGCAATTGCTCAGAGATGAAAAGTGCCAGCACTGAAAGCTGTTGCTAGCCAGCACCCTTCCTTGGAAGCGCTGTCACAGGCGCAGTAACACTGGGGCTTTGCGCTTCTCTAGCCACCAAACGTCACGGTCACTATCTCTCTGTCTCGTAGACACGAGCTGAGAGATTGCAAACGTCGAGCAATTGCTCAGAGATGAAAAGTGCCAGCACTGAAAGCTGTTGCTAGCCAGCACCCTCCCTTGGAAGCGCTTTTGTAGGCCTAAGAACAGTGGGGCTCTGGGCTTCTCTAGCCACCTAATCTTCTGCTCATCCTCTCGCGCAGTCTAAAGAGAGCTCAGGTGAGAAATTGCAAAGGTCGAGCAATTGCTCAGAGATGAAAAGTGCCAGCACTGAAAGCTGTTGCTAGCCAGCACCCTCCCTTGGAAGTGCTTTTGTAGGCCGAAGAACACAGGGGCTCTGGGCTTCCCTAGCCACCTAATCTTCTGCTCATCCTCTCGCGCACTCTAAAGAGAGCTCAGGTGAGAAATTGCAAAGGTCGAGCAATTGCTCAGAGATGAAAAGTGCCAGCACTGAAAGCTCTTGCTAGCCAGCACCCTTCCTTGGAAGTGCTTTTGTAGGCCTAAGAACACTGGGGCTCTGGGCTTCTCTAGCCACCTAATCTTCTGCTCATCCTCTCGCGCAGTCTAAAGAGAGCTCAGGTGAGAGATTGCAAACGTCGAGCAATTGCTCAGAGATGAAAAGTGCCAGCACTGAAAGCTCTTGCTAGCCAGCACCCTTCCTTGGAAGCGCTTTTGTAGCCCTTAGAAAACAAGGGCTCTGGGCTTCTCCAGCCACCTAATCTTCTGCTCATCCTCTCGCGCACTCGAAAGAGAGCTCAGGTGAGAAATATCAAACGTCGAGCAATTGCTCAGAGATGAAAAGTGCCAGCACTGAAAGCTCTTGCTAGCCAGCACCCTTCCTTGGAAGCGCTTTCACAGGCGCAGCAACACTGGGGCTTTGCGCTTCTCCAGCCACCTAATCTTCTGCTCATCCTCTCGCGCACTCTAAAGAGAGCTCAGGTGAGAAATTGCAAAGGTCGAGCAATTGCTCAGAGATGAAAAGTGCCAGCACTGAAAACTGTTGCTAGCCAGCACCCTTCCTTGGAAGCGCTTTCACAGGCGCAGTAACACTGGGGCTTTGCGCTTCTCTAGCCACCAAACGTCACGGTCACTATCTCTCCGTCTCGTAGACACGAGCTGAGAGATTGCAAACGTCGAGCAATTGCTCAGAGATGAAAAGTGCCAGCACTGAAAGCTCTTGCTAGCCAGCACCCTTCCTTGGAAGCGCTTTTGTAGGCCTAAGAACACTGGGGCTCTGGGGTTCTCTAGCCACCTAATCTTCTGCTCATCCTCTCGCGCAGTCTAAAGAGAGCTCAGGTGAGAAATTGCAAAGGTCGAGCAATTGCTCAGCGATGAAAAGTGCCAGCACTGAAAGCTGTTGCTAGCCAGCACCCTTCCTTGGAAGCGCTTTTGTAGGCCTTAGAACACAGGGGCTCTGGGCTTCTCCAGCCACCTAATCTTCTGCTCATCCTCTCGCGCACTCTAAAGAGAGCTCAGGTGAGAAATTGCAAAGGTCGAGCAATTGCTCAGAGATGAAAAGTGCCAGCACTGAAAGCTGTTGCTAGCCAGCACCCTTCCTTGGAAGCGCTTTCACAGGCGCAGTAACACTGGGGCTTTGCGCTTCTCTAGCCACCAAACGTCACGGTCACTATCTCTCTGTCTCGTAGACACGAGCTGAGAGATTGCAAACGTCGAGCAATTGCTCAGAGATGAAAAGTGCCAGCACTGAAAGCTGTTGCTAGCCAGCACCCTCCCTTGGAAGTGCTTTTGTAGGCCGAAGAACACTGGGGCTCTTGGCTTCTCCAGCCACCTAATCTTCTGCTCATGCTCTCGCGCACTCTAAAGAGAGCTCAGGTGAGAAATTGCAAAGGTCGAGCAATTGCTCAGAGATGAAAAGTGCCAGCACTGAAAGCTCTTGCTAGCCAGCACCCTTCCTTGGAAGCGCTTTTGTAGCCCTTAGAACACAAGGGCTCTGGGCTTCTCCAGCCACCTAATCTTCTGCTCATCCTCTCGCGCACTCTAAAGAGAGCTCAGGTGAGAAATATCAAACGTCGAGCAATTGCTCAGAGATGAAAAGTGCCAGCACTGAAAGCTCTTGCTAGCCAGCACCCTTCCTTAGAAGCGCTTTTGTAGCCCTTAGAACACAAGGGCTCTGTGCTTCTCCAGCCACCTAATCTTCTGCTCATCCTCTCGCGCACTCTAAAGAGAGCTCAGGTGAGAAATTGCAAAGGTCGAGCAATTGCTCAGAGATGAAAAGTGCCAGCACTGAAAGCTCTTGCTAGCCAGCACCCTTCCTTGGAAGCGCTTTCACAGGCGCAGTAATACTGGGGCTTTGCGCTTCTCTAGACACCAAACGTCACGGTCACTATCTCTCTGTCTCGTAGATACGAGCTGAGAGATTGCGAACGTCGAGCAATTGCTCAGAGATGAAAAGTGCCAGCACTGAAAGCTGTTGCTAGCCAGCAGCCTTCCTTGGAAGTGCTTTTGTAGGCCTAAGAACACTGGGGCTCTGGGCTTCTCTAGCCACCTAATCTTCTGCTCATCCTCTCGCGCACTCGAAAGAGAGCTCAGGTGAGAAATTGCAAAGGTCGAGCAATTGCTCAGAGATGAAAAGTGCCAGCACTGAAAGCTGTTGCTAGCCAGCACCCTTCCTTGGAAGTGCTTTTGTAGGCCGAAGAACACTGGGGCTCTGGGCTTCTCTAGCCACCTCATCTTCTGCTCATCCTCTCGCGCAGTCTAAAGAGAGCTCAGGTGAGAAATTGCAAACGTCGAGCAATTGCTCAGAGATGAAAAGTGCCAGCACTGAAAGCTCTTGCTAGCCAGCACCCTTCCTTGGAAGTGCTTTTGTAGGCCTAAGAACAGTGGGGCTCTGTGTTTCTCTAGCCACCTAATCTTCTGCTCATCCTCTCGCGCACTCGAAAGAGAGCTCAGGTGAGACATTGCAAAGGTCGAGCAGTTCCTCAGAGATGAAAAGTGCCAGCACTGAAAGCTCTTGCTAGCCAGCACCCTTCCTTGGAAGCGCTTTCACAGGTGCAGTAACACTGGGGCTTTGCCCTTGTCTAGCCACCAAATATCACGGTCACTATCTCTCTGTCTCGTAGACACGAGCTGAGAAATTGCAAACGTCCAGCAATTGCTCAGATATGAAAAGTGCCAGCACTGAAAGCTGTTGCTAGCCAGCAGCCTTCCTTGGAAGCGCTTTCACAGGCGCAGCAACACTGGGGCTTTGCGCTTCTCTAGCCACCAAACGTCACGGTCACTATCTCTCCATCTCGTAGACGCGAGCTGAGAGATTGCAAACGTCGAGCAATTCCTCACAGATGAAAAGTGCCAGCACTGAAAACTGTTGCTAGCCAGCACCCTTCCTTGGAAGCGCTTTCACAGGCGCAGTAACACTGGGGCTTTGCGCTTCTCTAGCCACCAAACATCACGGTCATTCTCTTTCCGTCTCATAGACACGAGCTGAGAGATTGCAAAGGTCGAGCAATTGCTCAGAGATGAAAAGTGCCAGCACTGAAAGCTCTTGCTAGCCAGCCCCCTTCCTTGGAAGCGCTTTCACAGGCGCAGCAACACTGGGGCTTTGCGCTTCACTACCCACCAAATGTCACGGTCACTATCTCTCCGTCTCATAGACACGAGCTGAGAAATTGAAAAAGTCGAGCAATTGCTCAGAGATGAAAAGTGCCAGCACTGAAAGCTGTTGCTAGCCAGCACCCTTCCTTGGAAACGCTCTTGTAGCCCTTAGAACACAGGGGCTCTGGGCTTCTCTAGCCACCTAATCTTCTGCTCATCCTCTCGCGCAGTCTAAAGAGAGCTCAGGTGAGAAATTGCAAACGTCGAACAATTGCTCAGAGATGAAAAGTGCCAGCACTGAAAGCTCTTGCTAGCCAGCACCCTTCCTTGGAAGTGCTTTTGTAGGCCGAAGAACACTGGGGCTCTGGGCTTCTCTAGCCACCTAATCTTCTGCTCATCCTCTCGCGCACTCTAAAGAGAGCTCAGGTGAGAAATTGCAAACGTCGAGCAATTGCTCAGAGATGAAAAGTGCCAGCACTGAAAGCTGTTGCTAGCCAGCACCCTTCCTTGGAAGCGCTTTCACAGGCGCAGCAACACTGGGGCTTTGCGCTTCTCTACCCACCAAACGTCACGGTCACTATCTCTCCATCTCGTAGACACGAGCTGAGAGATTGCAAACTTCGAGCAATTGCTCAGTGATGAAAAGTGCCAGCACTGAAAGCTCTTGCTAGCCAGCACCCTTCCTTGGAAGCGCTTTCACAGGCGCAGCAACACTAGGGCTCTGGGCTTCTCCAGCCACCTAATCTTCTGCTCATCCTCTCGCGCACTCGAAAGAGATATCAGGTGAGACATTGCAAAGGTCGAGCAATTGCTCAGAGATGAAAAGTGCCAGCACTGAAAGCTCTTGCTAGCCAGCACCCTTCCTTGGAAGCGCTTTCAGAGGCACAGTAACACTGGGGCTTTGCGCTTCTCTAGACACCAAATATCACGGTCACTATCTCTCCGTCTCGTAGACACGAGCTGAGAGATTGCAAACGTCCAGCAATTGCTCAGATATGAAAAGTGCCAGCACTGAAAACTGTTGCTAGCCAGCACCCTTCCTTGGAAGCGCTTTCACAGGCGCAGTAACACTGGGGCTTTGAGCTTCTCTAGCCACCAATCGTCACGGTCATTCTCTTTCCGTCTCATAGACACGAGCTGAGAGATTGCAAACGTCGAGCAATTGCTCAGAGATGAAAAGTGCCAGCACTGAAAGCTCTTGCTAGCCAGCACCCTTCCTTGGAAGCGCTTTCACACGCGCAGCGACACTGGGGCTTTGCGCTTCTCTACCCACTAAATGTCACGGTCACTGTCTCTCCGTCTCGTAGACACGAGCTGAGAAATTGAAAAAGTCGAGCAATTGCTCAGAGATGAAAAGTGCCAGCACTGAAAGCTCTTCCTAGCTGGCACCCTTCCTTGGAAACGCTGTTGTAGCCCTTAGAACACAGGGGCTCTGGGCTTCTCTAGCCACCTAATCTTCTGCTCATCCTCTCGCGCACTCTAAAGAGAGCTCAGGTGAGAAATTGCAAACGTCGAGCAATTGCTCAGAGATGAAAAGTGCCAGCACTGAAAGCTCTTGCTAGCCAGCACCCTTCCTTGGAAACGCTCTTGTAGGCCTAAGAACACTGGGGCTCTGGGCTTCTCTAGCCACCTAATCTTCTGCTCATCCTCTCGCGCACTCTAAAGACAGCTCAGGTGAGAAATTACAAAGGTCGAGCAATTGCTCAGAGATGAAAAGTGCCAGCACTGAAAGCTGTTGCTAGCCAGCACCCTTCCTTGGAAGCGCTTTCACAGGCGCAGCAACACTGGGGCTTTGCGCTTCTCTACCCACCAAACGTGACGGTCACTATCTCTCCATCTCGTAGACACGAGCTGAGAGATTGCAAACGTCGAGCAATTGCTCAGAGATGAAAAGTGCCAGCACTGAAAGCTCTTGCTAGCCAGCACCCTTCCTTGGAAGCGCTTTCACAGGCGCAGCAACACTAGGGCTCTGGGCTTCTCCAGCCACCTAATCTTCTGCTCATCCTCTCGCGCACTCTAAAGAGAGCTGAGGTGAGAAATTGCAAACGTCGAGCAATTGCTCAGAGATGAAAAGTGCCAGCACTGAAAACTGTTGCTAGCCAGCAGCCTTCCTTGGAAGCGCTTTCACAGGCGCAGCAACACTGGGGCTTTGCGCTTCTCTAGCCACCAAACGTCACGGTCACTATCTCTCCGTCTCGTAGACACGAGCTGAGGAATTGCAAACGTCGAGCAATTGCTCAGAGATGAAAAGTGCCAGCATTGAAAGCTGTTGCTAGCCAGCACCCTTCCTTGGAAGCGCTTTTGTAGCCCTTAGAACACAAGGGCTCTGGGCTTCTCCAGCCACCTAATCTTCTGCTCATTCTCTCGCGCAGTCTAAAGAGAGCTCAGGTGAGAAATTGCAAAGGTCGAGCAATTGCTCAGAGATGAAAAGTGCCAGCACTGAAAGCTGTTGCTAGCCAGCACCCTTCCTTGGAAGTGCTTTTGTAGGCCGAAGAACACTGGGGCTCTGGGCTTCTCTAGCCACCTAATCTTCTGCTCATCCTCTCGCGCACTCTAAAGAGAGCTCAGGTGAGAAATTGCAAAGGTCGAGCAATTGCTCAGAGATGAAAAGTGCCAGCACTGAAAGCTGTTGCTAGCCAGCACCCTTCCTTGGAAGTGCTTTTGTAGGCCTAAGAACACTGGGGCTCTGGGCTTCTCTAGCCACCTAATCTTCTGCTCATCCTCTCGCGCACTCGAAAGAGATATCAGGTGAGACATTGCAAAGGTCGAGCAATTGCTCAGAGATGAAAAGTGCCAGCACTGAAAGCTCTTGCTAGCCAGCACCCTTCCTTGGAAGCGCTTTCACAGGCGCATTAACACTGGGGCTTTGCGCTTCTCTAGACACCAAATATCACGGTCACTATCTCTCTGTCTCGTAGACACGGGCTGAGAAATTGCAAACGTCCAGCAATTGCTCAGATATGAAAAGTGCCAGCACTGAAAGCTGTTGCTAGCCAGCACCCTTCCTTGGAAGCGCTTTCACAGGCGCAGCAACACTGGGGCTTTGCGCTTCTCTAGCCACCAAACGTCACGGTCACTATCTCTCCGTCTCGTAGACACGAGCTGAGAGATTGCAAAGGTCGAGCAATTGCTCAGATATGAAAAGTGCCAGCACTGAAAACTGTTGCTAGCCAGCACCCTTCCTTGGAAGCGCTTTCACAGGCGCAGTAACACTGGGGCTTTGAGCTTCTCTAGCCACCAAACGTCACGGTCCTTCTCTTTCCGTCTCATAGACACGAGCTGAGAGATTGCAAACGTCGAGCAATTGCTCAGAGATGAAAAGTGCCAGCACTGAAAGCTCTTGCTAGCCAGCACCCTTCCTTGGAAGCGCTTTCACAGGCGCAGCAACACTGGGGCTTTGCGCTTCTCTACCCACCAAATGTCACGGTCACTGTCTCTCCGTCTCGTAGACACGAGCTGAGAAATTGCAAACGTCGAGCAATTGCTCAGAGATGAAAAGTGCCAGCACTGAAAGCTCTTCCTAGCTGGCACCCTTCCTTGGAAACGCTGTTGTAGCCCTTAGAACACTGGGGCTCGGGGCTTCTCTAGCCACCTAATCTTCTGCTCATCCGCTCGTGCACTCTAAAGAGAGCTCAGGTGAGAAATTGCAAACGTCGAGCAATTGCTCAGAGATGAAAAGTGCCAGCACTGAAAGCTGTTGCTAGCCAGCACCCTTCCTTGGAAACGCTTTTGTAGGCCTAAGAACACTGGGGCTCTGGGCTTCTCTAGCCACCTAATCTTCTGCTCATTCTCTCGCGCACTCTAAAGAGAGCTCAGGTGAGAAATTGCAAAGGTCGAGCAATTGCTCAGAGATGAAAAGTGCCAGCACTGAAAGCTCTTGCTAGCCAGCACCCTTCCTTGGAAGCGCTTTTGTAGGCCTAAGAACACTGGGGCTCTGGGCTTCTCTAGCCACCTCATCTTCTGCTCATCCTCTCGCGCACTCTAAAGAGAGCTCAGGTGAGAAATTGCAAAGGTCGAGCAATTGCTCAGAGATGAAAAGTGCCAGCACTGAAAGCTGTTGCTAGCCAGCACCCTTCCTTGGAAGCGCTTTCACAGGCGCAGCAAAACTGGGGCTTTGCGCTTCTCTAGCCACCAAACGTCACGGTCACTTTCTCTCCGTCTCGTAGACACGAGCTGAGAGATTGCAAACGTCGAGCAATTGCTCAGAGATGAAAAGTGCCAGCACTGAAAGCTGTTGCTAGCCAGCACCCTTCCTTGGAAGCGCTTTCACAGGCGCAGCAACACTAGGGCTCTGGGCTTCTCCAGCCACCTAATCTTCTGCTCATCCTCTCGCGCACTCTAAAGAGAGCTCAGGTGAGAAATTGCAAAGGTCAAGCAATTGCTCAGAGATGAAAAGTGCCAGCACTGAAAACTGTTGCTAGCCAGCAGCCTTCCTTGGAAGCGCTTTCACAGGCGCAGTAACACTGGGGCTTTGCGCTTCTCTAGACACCAAACGTCACGGTCACTATCTCTCCATCTCGTAGACACGAGCTGAGAGATTGAAAAAGTCGAGCAATTGCTCAGAGATGAAAAGTGCCAGCACTGAAAGCTGTTGCTAGCCAGCACCCTTCCTTGGAAACGCTTTTGTAGCCCTTAGAACAGAGGGGCTCTGGGCTTCTCTAGCCACCTAATCTTCTGCTCATCCTCTCGCGCACTCTAAAGAGAGCTCAGGTGAGAAATTGCAAAGGTCGAGCAATTGCTCAGAGATGAAAAGTGCCAGCACTGAAAGCTCTTGCTAGCCAGCACCCTTCCTTGGAAGCGCTTTCACAGGCGCAGTAACACTGGGGCTTTGCGCTTCTCTAGACACCAAACGTCACGGTCATTCTCTTTCCGTCTCGTAGACACGAGCTGAGAGATTGCAAACGTCGAGCAATTGCTCAGAGATGAAAAGTGCCAGCACTGAAAGCTCTTGCTAGCCAGCACCCTTCCTTGGAAGCGCTTTCACAGGCGCAGTAACACTGGGGCTTTGCGCTTCTCTAGACACCAAATGTCACAGTCACTATCTCTCTGTCTGGTAGACACGAGCTGAGAAATTGCAAACGTCGAGCAATTGCTCAGAGATGAAAAGTGCCAGCACTGAAAGCTGTTGCTAGCCAGCACCCTTCCTTGGAAGCGCTTTTGTAGCCCTTAGAACACAAGGGCTCTGTGCTTCTCTAGCCACCTAATCTTCTGCTCATCCTCTCGCGCAGTCTAAAGAGAGCTAAGGTGAGAAATTGCAAAGGTCGAGCAATTGCTCAGAGATGAAAAGTGCCAGCACTGAAAGCTGTTGCTAGCCAGCACCCTTCCTTGGAAACGCTCTTGTAGCCCTAAGAACACTGGGGCTCTGGGCTTCTCTAGCCACCTAATCTTCTGCTCATCCTCTCGCGCACTCTAAAGGGAGCTCAGGTGAGAAATTGCAAAGGTCGAGCAATTGCTCAGAGATGAAAAGTGCCAGCACTGAAAGCTCTTGCTAGCCGGCACCCTTCCTTGGAAGTGATTTTGTAGGCCGAAGAACACTGGGGCTCTGGGCTTCTCTAGCCACCTCATCTTCTGCTCATCCTCTCGCGCAGTCTAAAGAGAGCTCAGGTGAGAAATTGCAAACGTCGAGCAATTGCTCAGAGATGAAAAGTGCCAGCACTGAAAGCTGTTGCTAGCCAGCACCCTTCCTTGGAAGTGATTTTGTAGGCCTAAGAACACTGGGGCTCTGGGCTTCTCTAGCCACCTAATCTTCTGCTCATCCTCTCACGCAGTCTAAAGAGAGCTCAGGTGAGAAATTGCAAAGGTCGAGCAATTGCTCAGAGATGAAAAGTGCCAGCACTGAAAGCTGTTGCTAGCCAGCACCCTTCCTTGGAAGTGCTTTTGTAGGCCTAAGAACACTGGGGCTCTGGGCTTCTCTAGCCACCTAATCTTCTGCTCATCCTCTCGCGCAGTCTAAAGAGAGCTCAGGTGAGAAATTGCAAACGTCGAGCAATTGCTCAGAGATGAAAAGTGCCAGCACTGAAAGCTGTTGCTAGCCAGCACCCTTCCTTGGAAGCGCTCTTGTAGGCCTTAGAACACAGGGGCTCTGGGCTTCTCCAGCCACCTAATCTTCTGCTCATCCTCTCACGCACTCTAAAGAAAGCTCAGGTGAGAAATATCAAACGTCGAGCAATTGCTCAGAGATGAAAAGTGCCAGCACTGAAAGCTGTTGCTAGCCAGCACCCTTCCTTGGAAGCGCTGTCACAGGCGCAGTAACACTGGGGCTTTGCGCTTCTCTAGCCACCAAATGTCACGGTCACTATCTCTCTGTCTCGTAGACACGAGCTGAGAGATTGCAAACGTCGAGCAATTGCTCAGAGATGAAAACTGCCAGCACTGAAAGCTGTTGCTAGCCAGCACCCTCCCTTGGAAGCGCTTTTGTAGGCCTAAGAACAGTGGGGCTCTGGGCTTCTCTAGCCACCTAATCTTCTGCTCATCCTCTCGCGCACTCTAAAGGGAGCTCAGGTGAGAAATTGCAAACGTCGAGCAATTGCTCAGAGATGAAAAGTGCCAGCACTGAAAGCTCTTGCTAGCCAGCACCCTTCCTTGGAAGTGCTTTTGTAGGCCGAAGAACACTGGGGCTCTGGGCTTCTCCAGCCACCTAATCTTCTGCTCATCCTCTCGCGCACTCTAAAGAGAGCTCAGGTGAGAAATTGCAAAGGTCGAGCAATTGCTCAGAGATGAAAAGTGCCAGCACTGAAAGCTGTTGCTAGCCAGCACCCTTCCTTGGAAGCGCTTTTGTAGGCCTAAGAACACTGGGGCTCTGGGCTTCTCTACCCACCTAATCTTCTGCTCATCCTCTCGCGCACTCTAAAGAGAGCTCAGGTGAGAAATTGCAAACGTCGAGCAATTGCTCAGAGATGAAAAGTGCCAGCACTGAAAGCTGTTGCTAGCCAGCACCCTTCCTTGGAAGTGATTTTGTAGGCCTAAGAACACTGGGGCTCTGGGCTTCTCTAGCCACCTAATCTTCTGCTCATCCTCTCGCGCAGTCTAAAGAGAGCTCAGGTGAGAGATTGCAAACGTCGAGCAATTGCTCAGAGATGAAAAGTGCCAGCACTGAAAGCTCTTGCTAGCCAGCACCCTTCCTTGGAAGCGCTTTTGTAGCCCTTAGAACACAAGGGCTCTGGGCTTCTCCAGCCACCTAATCTTCTGCTCATCCTCTTGCGCACTCTAAAGAGAGCTCAGGTGAGAAATATCAAACGTCGAGCAATTGCTCAGAGATGAAAAGTGCCAGCACTGAAAGCTCTTGCTAGCCAGCACCCTTCCTTAGAAGCGCTTTTGTAGCCCTTAGAACACAAGGGCTCTGTGCTTCTCCAGCCACCTAATCTTCTGCTCATCCTCTCGCGCACTCTAACGAGAGCTCAGGTGAGAAATTGCAAAGGTCGAGCAATTGCTCAGAGATGAAAAGTGCCAGCACTGAAAACTGTTGCTAGCCAGCACCCTTCCTTGGAAGCGCTTTCACAGGCGCAGTAACACTGGGGCTTTGCGCTTCTCTAGCCACCAAACGTCACGGTCACTATCTCTCCGTCTCGTAGACACGAGCTGAGAGATTGCAAACGTCGAGCAATTGCTCAGAGATGAAAAGTGCCAGCACTGAAAGCTCTTGCTAGCCAGCACCCTTCCTTGGAAGCGCTTTTGTAGGCCTAAGAACACTGGGGCTCTGGGCTTCTCTAGCCACCTAATCTTCTGCTCATCCTCTCGCGCACTCTAAAGAGAGCTCAGGTGAGAAATTCCAAACGTCGAGCAATTGCTCAGCGATGAAAAGTGCCAGCACTGAAAGCTGTTGCTAGCCAGCACCCTTCCTTGGAAGCGCTTTTGTAGGCCTTAGAACACAGGGGCTCTGGGCTTCTCCAGCCACCTAATCTTCTGCTCATCCTCTCGCGCACTCTAAAGAAAGCTCAGGTGAGAAATATCAAACGTCGAGCAATTGCTCAGAGATGAAAAGTGCCAGCACTGAAAGCTGTTGCTAGCCAGCACCCTTCCTTGGAAGCGCTTTCACAGGCGCAGTAACACTGGGGCTTTGCGCTTCTCTAGCCACCAAACGTCACGGTCACTATCTCTCCGTCTCGTAGACACGAGCTGAGAGATTGCAAACGTCGAGCAATTGCTCAGAGATGAAAAGTGCCAGCACTGAAAGCTGTTGCTAGCCAGCACCCTCCCTTGGAAGCGCTTTTGTAGGCCGAAGAACACAGGGGCTCTGGGCTTCTCCAGCCACCTAATCTTCTGCTCATCCTCTCGCGCACTCTAAAGAGAGCTCAGGTGAGAAATTGCAAAGGTCGAGCAATTGCTCAGAGATGAAAAGTGCCAGCACTGAAAGCTCTTGCTAGCCAGCACCCTTCCTTGGAAGTGCTTTTGTAGGCCTAAGAACACTGGGGCTCTGGGCTTCTCTAGCCACCTAATCTTCTGCTCATCCTCTCGCGCACTCTAAAGAGAGCTCAGGTGAGAAATTGCAAAGGTCGAGCAATTGCTCAGAGATGAAAAGTGCCAGCTCTGAAAGCTGTTGCTAGCCAGCACCCTTCCTTGGAAGCGCTTTTGTAGGCCTAAGAACAGTGGGGCTCTGGGCTTCCCTAGCCACCTAATCTTCTGCTCATCCTCTCGCGCACTCTAAAGAGAGCTCAGGTGAGAAATTGCAAACGTCGAGCAATTGCTCAGAGATGAAAAGTGCCAGCACTGAAAGCTGTTGCTAGCCAGCACCCTTCCTTGGAAACGCTTTTGTAGGCCTAAGAATACTGGGGCTCTGGGCTTCTCTAGCCACCTAATCTTCTGCTCATCCTCTCACGCAGTCTAAAGAGAGCTCAGGTGAGAAATTGCAAAGGTCGAGCAATTGCTCAGAGATGAAAAGTACCAGCACTGAAAGCTGTTGCTAGCCAGCACCCTTCCTTGGAAGCGCTTTCACAGGCGCAGTAACACTGGGGCTTTGCGCTTCTCTAGACACCAAACGTCACGGTCACTATCTCTCTGTCTCGTAGACACGAGCTGAGAGATTGCGAACGTCGAGCAATTGCTCAGAGATGAAAAGTGCCAGCACTGAAAGCTGTTGCTAGCCAGCACCCTTCCTTGGAAGTGCTTTTGTAGGCCTAAGAACACTGGGGCTCTGGGCTTCTCTAGCCACCTAATCTTCTGCTCATCCTCTCGCGCACTCGAAAGAGAGCTCAGGTGAGAAATTGCAAAGGTCGAGCAATTGCTCAGAGATGAAAAGTGCCAGCACTGAAAGCTGTTGCTAGCCAGCACCATTCCTTGGAAATGCTTTTGTAGGCCTTAGAACACAGGGGCTCTGGGCTTCTCTAGCCACCTAATCTTCTGCTCATCCTCTCGCGCACTCGAAAGAGAGCTCAGGTGAGACATTGCAAAGGTCGAGCAATTGCTCAGAGATGAAAAGTGCCAGCACTGAAAACTGTTGCTAGCCAGCACCCTTCCTTGGAAGCGCTTTCACAGGCGCAGTAACACTGGGGCTTTGCGCTTCTCTAGCCACCAAACGTCACGGTCACTATCTCTCTGTCTCGTAGACACGAGCTGAGAGATTGCAAACGTCGAGCAATTGCTCAGAGATGAAAAGTGCCAGCACTGAAAGCTCTTGCTAGCCAGCACCCTTCCTTGGAAGCGCTTTTGTAGGCCTAAGAACACTGGGGCTCTGTGTTTCTCTAGCCACCTAATCTTCTGCTCATCCTCTCGCGCACTCTAAAGAGAGCTCAGGTGAGAAATTCCAAACGTCGAGCAATTGCTCAGCGATGAAAAGTGCCAGCACTGAAAGCTGTTGCTAGCCAGCACCCTTCCTTGGAAGCGCTTTTGTAGGCCTTAGAACACAGGGGCTCTGGGCTTCTCCAGCCACCTAATCTTCTGCTCATCCTCTCGCGCACTCTAAAGAAAGCTCAGGTGAGAAATATCAAACGTCGAGCAATTGCTCAGAGATGAAAAGTGCCAGCACTGAAAGCTGTTGCTAGCCAGCACCCTTCCTTGGAAGCGCTTTCACAGGCGCAGTAACACTGGGGCTTTGCGCTTCTCTAGCCACCAAACGTCACGGTCACTATCTCTCCGTCTCGTAGACACGAGCTGAGAGATTGCAAACGTCGAGCAATTGCTCAGAGATGAAAAGTGCCAGCACTGAAAGCTGTTGCTAGCCAGCACCCTCCCTTGGAAGTGCTTTTGTAGGCCGAAGAACACAGGGCCTCTGGGCTTCTCCAGCCACCTAATCTTCTGCTCATCCTCTCGCGCACTCTAAAGAGAGCTCAGGTGAGAAATTGCAAACGTCGAGCAATTGCTCAGAGATGAAAAGTGCCAGCACTGAAAGCTCTTGCTAGCCAGCACCCTTCCTTGGAAGTGCTTTTGTAGGCCTAAGAACACTGGGGCTCTGGGCTTCTCTAGCCACCTAATCTTCTGCTCATCCTCTCGCGCAGTCTAAAGAGAGCTCAGGTGAGAAATTGCAAAGGTCGAGCAATTGCTCAGAGATGAAAAGTGCCAGCTCTGAAAGCTGTTGCTAGCCAGCACCCTTCCTTGGAAGCGCTTTTGTAGGCCTAAGAACAGTGGGGCTCTGGGCTTCCCTAGCCACCTAATCTTCTGCTCATCCTCTCGCGCACTCTAAAGAGAGCTCAGGTGAGAAATTGCAAACGTCGAGCAATTGCTCAGCGATGAAAAGTGCCAGCACTGAAAGCTGTTGCTAGCCAGCACCCTTCCTTGGAAGCGCTTTTGTAGGCCTTAGAACACAGGGGCTCTGGGCTTCTCCAGCCACCTAATCTTCTGCTCATCCTCTCGCGCACTCTAAAGAAAGCTCAGGTGAGAAATATCAAACGTCGAGCAATTGCTCAGAGATGAAAAGTGCCAGCACTGAAAGCTGTTGCTAGCCAGCACCCTTCCTTGGAAGCGCTTTCACAGGCGCAGTAACACTGGGGCTTTGCGCTTCTCTAGCCACCAAACGTCACGGTCACTATCTCTCCGTCTCGTAGACACGAGCTGAGAGATTGCAAACGTCGAGCAATTGCTCAGAGATGAAAAGTGCCAGCACTGAAAGCTGTTGCTAGCCAGCACCCTCCCTTGGAAGTGCTTTTGTAGGCCGAAGAACACAGGGGCTCTGGGCTTCTCCAGCCACCTAATCTTCTGCTCATCCTCTCGCGCACTCTAAAGAGAGCTCAGGTGAGAAATTGCAAAGGTCGAGCAATTGCTCAGAGATGAAAAGTGCCAGCACTGAAAGCTCTTGCTAGCCAGCACCCTTCCTTGGAAGTGCTTTTGTAGGCCTAAGAACACTGGGGCTCTGGGCTTCTCTAGCCACCTAATCTTCTGCTCATCCTCTCGCGCACTCTAAAGAGAGCTCAGGTGAGAAATTGCAAAGGTCGAGCAATTGCTCAGAGATGAAAAGTGCCAGCTCTGAAAGCTGTTGCTAGCCAGCACCCTTCCTTGGAAGCGCTTTTGTAGGCCTAAGAACAGTGGGGCTCTGGGCTTCCCTAGCCACCTAATCTTCTGCTCATCCTCTCGCGCACTCTAAAGAGAGCTCAGGTGAGAAATTGCAAACGTCGAGCAATTGCTCAGAGATGAAAAGTGCCAGCACTGAAAGCTGTTGCTAGCCAGCACCCTTCCTTGGAAACGCTTTTGTAGGCCTAAGAATACTGGGGCTCTGGGCTTCTCTAGCCACCTAATCTTCTGCTCATCCTCTCACGCAGTCTAAAGAGAGCTCAGGTGAGAAATTGCAAAGGTCGAGCAATTGCTCAGAGATGAAAAGTACCAGCACTGAAAGCTGTTGCTAGCCAGCACCCTTCCTTGGAAGCGCTTTCACAGGCGCAGTAACACTGGGGCTTTGCGCTTCTCTAGACACCAAACGTCACGGTCACTATCTCTCTGTCTCGTAGACACGAGCTGAGAGATTGCGAACGTCGAGCAATTGCTCAGAGATGAAAAGTGCCAGCACTGAAAGCTGTTGCTAGCCAGCACCCTTCCTTGGAAGTGCTTTTGTAGGCCTAAGAACACTGGGGCTCTGGGCTTCTCTAGCCACCTAATCTTCTGCTCATCCTCTCGCGCACTCTAAAGAGAGCTCAGGTGAGAAATTGCAAACGTCGAGCAATTGCTCAGAGATGAAAAGTGCCAGCACTGAAAGCTGTTGCTAGCCAGCACCCTTCCTTGGAAACGCTCTTGTAGGCCTAAGAACACTGGGGCTCTGGGCTTCTCTAGCCACCTAATCTTCTGCTCATCCTCTCGCGCACTCTAAAGACAGCTCAGGTGAGAAATTACAAAGGTCGAGCAATTGCTCAGAGATGAAAAGTGCCAGCACTGAAAGCTGTTGCTAGCCAGCACCCTTCCTTGGAAGCGCTTTCACAGGCGCAGCAACACTGGGGCTTTGCGCTTCTCTACCCACCAAACGTGACGGTCACTATCTCTCCATCTCGTAGACACGAGCTGAGAGATTGCAAACGTCGAGCAATTGCTCAGAGATGAAAAGTGCCAGCACTGAAAGCTCTTGCTAGCCAGCACCCTTCCTTGGAAGCTCTTTCACAGGCGCAGCAACACTAGGGCTCTGGGCTTATCCAGCCACCTAATCTTCTGCTCATCCTCTCGCGCACTCTAAAGAGAGCTCAGGTGAGAAATTGCAAACGTCGAGCAATTGCTCAGAGATGAAAAGTGCCAGCACTGAAAGCTGTTGCTAGCCAGCACCCTTCCTTGGAAGCGCTTTCACAGGCGCAGCAACACTGGGGCTTTGCGCTTCTCTAGCCACCAAACGTCACGGTCACTATCTCTCCGTCTCGTAGACACGAGCTGAGGAATTGCAAACGTCGAGCAATTGCTCAGAGATCAAAAGTGCCAGCATTGAAAGCTGTTGCTAGCCAGCACCCTTCCTTGGAAGCGCTTTTGTAGCCCTTAGAACACAAGGGCTCTGGGCTTCTCCAGCCACCTAATCTTCTGCTCATTCTCTCGCGCAGTCTAAAGAGAGCTCAGGTGAGAAATTGCAAAGGTCGAGCAATTGCTCAGAGATGAAAAGTGCCAGCACTGAAAGCTGTTGCTAGCCAGCACCCTTCCTTGGAAGTGCTTTTGTAGGCCGAAGAACACTGGGGCTCTGGGCTTCTCTAGCCACCTAATCTTCTGCTCATCCTCTCGCACACTCGAAAGAGATATCAGGTGAGACATTGCAAAGGTCGAGCAATTGCTCAGAGATGAAAAGTGCCAGCACTGAAAGCTCTTGCTAGCCAGCACCCTTCCTTGGAAGCGCTTTCACAGGCGCAGTAACACTGGGGCTTTGCGCTTCTCTAGACACCAAATATCACGGTCACTATCTCTCTGTCTCGTAGACACGAGCTGAGAGATTGCGAACGTCGAGCAATTGCTCAGAGATGAAAAGTGCCAGCACTGAAAGCTGTTGCTAGCCAGCACCCTTCCTTGGAAGTGCTTTTGTAGGCCTAAGAACACTGGGGCTCTGGGCTTCTCTAGCCACCTAATCTTCTGCTCATCCTCTCGCGCACTCTAAAGAGAGCTCAGGTGAGAAATTGCAAACGTCGAGCAATTGCTCAGAGATGAAAAGTGCCAGCACTGAAAGCTGTTGCTAGCCAGCACCCTTCCTTGGAAACGCTCTTGTAGGCCTAAGAACACTGGGGCTCTGGGCTTCTCTAGCCACCTAATCTTCTGCTCATCCTCTCGCGCACTCTAAAGACAGCTCAGGTGAGAAATTACAAAGGTCGAGCAATTGCTCAGAGATGAAAAGTGCCAGCACTGAAAGCTGTTGCTAGCCAGCACCCTTCCTTGGAAGCACTTTCACAGGCGCAGCAACACTGGGGCTTTGCGCTTCTCTACCCACCAAACGTGACGGTCACTATCTCTCCATCTCGTAGACACGAGCTGAGAGATTGCAAACGTCGAGCAATTGCTCAGAGATGAAAAGTGCCAGCACTGAAAGCTCTTGCTAGCCAGCACCCTTCCTTGGAAGCTCTTTCACAGGCGCAGCAACACTAGGGCTCTGGGCTTATCCAGCCACCTAATCTTCTGCTCATCCTCTCGCGCACTCTAAAGAGAGCTCAGGTGAGAAATTGCAAACGTCGAGCAATTGCTCAGAGATGAAAAGTGCCAGCACTGAAAGCTGTTGCTAGCCAGCACCCTTCCTTGGAAGCGCTTTCACAGGCGCAGCAACACTGGGGCTTTGCGCTTCTCTAGCCACCAAACGTCACGGTCACTATCTCTCCGTCTCGTAGACACGAGCTGAGGAATTGCAAACGTCGAGCAATTGCTCAGAGATCAAAAGTGCCAGCATTGAAAGCTGTTGCTAGCCAGCACCCTTCCTTGGAAGCGCTTTTGTAGCCCTTAGAACACAAGGGCTCTGGGCTTCTCCAGCCACCTAATCTTCTGCTCATTCTCTCGCGCAGTCTAAAGAGAGCTCAGGTGAGAAATTGCAAAGGTCGAGCAATTGCTCAGAGATGAAAAGTGCCAGCACTGAAAGCTGTTGCTAGCCAGCACCCTTCCTTGGAAGTGCTTTTGTAGGCCGAAGAACACTGGGGCTCTGGGCTTCTCTAGCCACCTAATCTTCTGCTCATCCTCTCGCACACTCGAAAGAGATATCAGGTGAGACATTGCAAAGGTCGAGCAATTGCTCAGAGATGAAAAGTGCCAGCACTGAAAGCTCTTGCTAGCCAGCACCCTTCCTTGGAAGCGCTTTCACAGGCGCAGTAACACTGGGGCTTTGCGCTTCTCTAGACAGCAAATATCACGGTCACTATCTCTCTGTCTCGTAGACACGAGCTGAGAAATTGCAAACGTCCAGCAATTGCTCAGATATGAAAAGTGCCAGCACTGAAAGCTGTTGCTAGCCAGCACCCTTCCTTGGAAGCGCTTTCACAGGCGCAGCAACACTGGGGCTTTGCGCTTCTCTAGCCACCAAACGTCACGGTCACTATCTCTCCGTCTCGTAGACACGAGCTGAGAGATTGCAAACGTCGAGCAATTGCTCAGATATGAAAAGTGCCAGCACTGAAAACTGTTGCTAGCCAGCACCCTTCCTTGGAAGCGCTTTCACAGGCGCAGTAACACTGGGGCTTTGAGCTTCTCTAGCCACCAAACGTCACGGTCCTTCTCTTTCTGTCTCATAGACACGAGCTGAGAGATTGCAAACGTCGAGCAATTGCTCAGAGATGAAAAGTGCCAGCACTGAAAGCTCTTGCTAGCCAGCACCCTTCCTTGGAAGCGCTTTCACAGGCGCAGCAACACTGGGGCTTTGCGCTTCTCTACCCACCAAATGTCACGGTCACTGTCTCTCTCTGTCTCGTAGACACGAGCTGAGAAATTGCAAAGGTCGAGCAATTGCTCAGAGATGAAAAGTGCCAGCACTGAAAGCTCTTCCTAGCTGGCACCCTTCCTTGGAAACGCTGTTGTAGCCCTTAGAACACTGGGGCTCGGGGCTTCTCTAGCCACCTAATCTTCTGCTCATCCGCTCGTGCACTCTAAAGAGAGCTCAGGTGAGAAATTGCAAACGTCGAGCAATTGCTCAGAGATGAAAAGTGCCAGCACTGAAAGCTGTTGCTAGCCAGCACCCTTCCTTGGAAGCGCTTTTATAGGCCTAAGAACACTGGGGCTCTGGGCTTCTCTAGCCACCTAATCTTCTGCTCATTCTCTCGCGCACTCTAAAGAGAGCTCAGGTGAGAAATTGCAAAGGTCGAGCAATTGCTCAGAGATGAAAAGTGCCAGCACTGAAAGCTCTTGCTAGCCAGCACCCTTCCTTGGAAGCGCTTTTGTAGGCCTAAGAACACTGGGGCTCGGGGCTTCTCCAGCCACCTCATCTTCTGCTCATCCTCTCGCGCAGTCTAAAGAGAGCTCAGGTGAGAAATTGCAAAGGTCGAGCAATTGCTCAGAGATGAAAAGTGCCAGCACTGAAAGCTGTTGCTAGCCAGCACCCTTCCTTGGAAGCGCTTTCACATGCGCAGCAAAACTGGGGCTTTGCGCTTCTCTAGCCACCAAACGTCACGGTCACTTTCTCTCCATCTCGTAGACACGAGCTGAGAGATTGCAAACGTCGAGCAATTGCTCAGAGATGAAAAGTGCCAGCACTGAAAGCTCTTGCTAGCCAGCACCCTTCCTTGGAAGCGCTTTCACAGGCGCAGCAACACTAGGGCTCTGGGCTTCTCCAGCCACCTAATCTTCTGCTCATCCTCTCGCGCACTCTAAAGAGAGCTCAGGTGAGAAATTGCAAAGGTCGAGCAATTGCTCAGAGATGAAAAGTGCCAGCACTGAAAACTGTTGCTAGCCAGCAGCCTTCCTTGGAAGCGCTTTCACAGGCGCAGCAACACTGGGGCTTTGCGCTTCTCTAGCCACCAAACGTCACGGTCACTATCTCTCCGTCTCATAGACACGAGCTGAGAGATTGAAAAAGTCGAGCAATTGCTCAGAGATGAAAAGTGCCTGCACTGAAAGCTGTTGCTAGCCAGCACCCTTCCTTGGAAACGCTTTTGTAGCCCTTAGAACACAGGGGCTGTGGGCTTCTCTAGCCACCTAATCTTCTGCTCATCCTCTCGCGCAGTCTAAAGAGAGCTCAGGTGAGAAATTGCAAAGGTCGAGCAATTCCTCAGAGATGAAAAGTGCCAGCACTGAAAGCTCTTGCTAGCCAGCACCCTTCCTTGGAAGCGCTTTCAGAGGCGCAGTAACACTGGGGCTTTGCGCTTCTCTACCCACCAAACGTCACGGTCATTCTCTTTCCGTCTCGTAGACACGAGCTGAGAGATTGCAAACGTCGAGCAATTGCTCAGAGATGAAAAGTGCCAGCACTGAAAGCTGTTGCTAGCCAGCACCCTTCCTTGGAAGCGCTTTCACAGGCGCAGCAACACTGGGGCTTTGCGATTCTCTAGCCACCAAACGTCACGGTCACTATCTCTCCGTCTCGTAGACACGAGCTGCGAAATTGCAAACGTCGAGCAATTGCTCAGAGATGAAAAGTGCCAGCATTGAAAGCTATTGCTAGCCAGCACCCTTCCTTGGAAGCGCTTTTGTAGCCCTTAGAACACAAGGGCTCTGTGCTTCTCCAGCCACCTAATCTTCTGCTCATCCTCTCGCGCACTCTAAAGAGAGCTCAGGTGAGAAATTGCAAACGTCGAGCAATTGCTCAGAGATGAAAAGTGCCAGCACTGAAAGCTGTTGCTAGCCAGCACCCTTCCTTGGAAGTGCTTTTGTAGGCCGAAGAACACTGGGGCTCTGGGCTTCTCTAGCCACCTAATCTTCTGCTCATCCTCTCGCGCACTCGAAAGAGATATCAGGTGAGACATTGCAAAGGTCGAGCAATTGCTCAGAGATGAAAAGTGCCAGCACTGAAAGCTCTTGCTAGCCAGCACCCTTCCTTGGAAGCGCTTTCACAGGCGCAGTAACACTGGGGCTTTGCGCTTCTCTACCCACCAAACGTCACGGTCACTATCTCTCCGTCTCGTAGACACGAGCTGAGAGATTGCAAACGTCCAGCAATTGCTCAGATATGAAAAGTGCCAGCACTGAAAACTGTTGCTAGCCAGCACCCTTCCTTGGAAGCGCTTTCACAGGCGCAGTAACACTGGGGCTTTGAGCTTCTCTAGCCACCAATCGTCACGGTCATTCTCTTTCCGTCTCATAGACACGAGCTGAGAGATTGCAAACGTCGAGCAATTGCTCAGAGATGAAAAGTGCCAGCACTGAAAGCGCTTGCTAGCCAGCACCCTTCCTTGGAAGCGCTTTCACACGCGCAGCGACACTGGGGCTTTGCGCTTCTCTACCCACTAAATGTCACGGTCACTGTCTCTCCGTCTCGTAGACACGAGCTGAGAAATTCAAAAAGTCGAGCAATTGCTCAGAGATGAAAAGTGCCAGCACTGAAAGCTCTTCCTAGCTGGCACCCTTCCTTGGAAACGCTGTTGTAGCCCTTAGAACACAGGGGCTCTGGGCTTCTCTAGCCACCTAATCTTCTGCTCATCCTCTCGCGCACTCTAAAGAGAGCTCAGGTGAGAAATTGCAAACGTCGAGCAATTGCTCAGAGATGAAAAGTGCCAGCACTGAAAGCTGTTGCTAGCCAGCACCCTTCCTTGGAAGCGCTCTTGTAGGCCTAAGAACACTGGGGCTCTGGGCTTCTCTAGCCACCTAATCTTCTGCTCATCCTCTCGCGCACTCTAAAGAGAGCTCAGGTGAGAAATTACAAAGGTCGAGCAATTGCTCAGAGATGAAAAGTGCCAGCACTGAAAGCTGTTGCTAGCCAGCACCCTTCCTTGGAAGCGCTTTCACAGGCGCAGCAACACTGGGGCTTTGCGCTTCTCTACCCACCAAACGTCACGGTCACTATCTCTCCATCTCGTAGACACGAGCTGAGAGATTGCAAACGTCGAGCAATTGCTCAGAGATGAAAAGTGCCAGCACTGAAAGCTCTTGCTAGCCAGCACCCTTCCTTGGAAGTGCTTTCACAGGCGCAGCAACACTAGGGCTCTGGGCTTCTCCAGCCACCTAATCTTCTGCTCATCCTCTCGCGCACTCTAAAGAGAGCTCAGGTGAGAAATTGCAAACGTCGAGCAATTGCTCAGAGATGAAAAGTGCCAGCACTGAAAGCTGTTGCTAGCCAGCACCCTTCCTTGGAAGCGCTTTCACAGGCGCAGCAACACTGGGGCTTTGCGCTTCTCTAGCCACCAAACGTCACGGTCACTATCTCTCCGTCTCGTAGACACGAGCTGAGGAATTGCAAACGTCGAGCAATTGCTCAGAGATCAAAAGTGCCAGCATTGAAAGCTGTTGCTAGCCAGCACCCTTCCTTGGAAGCGCTTTTGTAGCCCTTAGAACACAAGGGCTCTGGGCTTCTCCAGCCACCTAATCTTCTGCTCATTCTCTCGCGCAGTCTAAAGAGAGCTCAGGTGAGAAATTGCAAAGGTCGAGCAATTGCTCAGAGATGAAAAGTGCCAGCACTGAAAGCTGTTGCTAGCCAGCACCCTTCCTTGGAAGTGCTTTTGTAGGCCGAAGAACACTGGGGCTCTGGGCTTCTCTAGCCACCTAATCTTCTGCTCATCCTCTCGCACACTCGAAAGAGATATCAGGTGAGACATTGCACAGGTCGAGCAATTGCTCAGAGATGAAAAGTGCCAGCACTGAAAGCTCTTGCTAGCCAGCACCCTTCCTTGGAAGCGCTTTCACAGGCGCAGTAACACTGGGGCTTTGCGCTTCTCTAGACACCAAATATCACGGTCACTATCTCTCTGTCTCGTAGACACGAGCTGAGAAATTGCAAACGTCCAGCAATTGCTCAGATATGAAAAGTGCCAGCACTGAAAGCTGTTGCTAGCCAGCACCCTTCCTTGGAAGCGCTTTCACAGGCGCAGCAACACTGGGGCTTTGCGCTTCTCTAGCCACCAAACGTCACGGTCACTATCTCTCCGTCTCGTAGACACGAGCTGAGAGATTGCAAACGTCGAGCAATTGCTCAGATATGAAAAGTGCCAGCACTGAAAACTGTTGCTAGCCAGCACCCTTCCTTGGAAGCGCTTTCACAGGCGCAGTAACACTGGGGCTTTGAGCTTCTCTAGCCACCAAACGTCACGGTCCTTCTCTTTCTGTCTCATAGACACGAGCTGAGAGATTGCAAACGTCGAGCAATTGCTCAGAGATGAAAAGTGCCAGCACTGAAAGCTCTTGCTAGCCAGCACCCTTCCTTGGAAGCGCTTTCACAGGCGCAGCAACACTGGGGCTTTGCGCTTCTCTAGACACCAAACGTCACGGTCACTGTCTCTCCGTCTCGTAGACACGAGCTGAGAAATTGCAAAGGTCGAGCAATTGCTCAGAGATGAAAAGTGCCAGCACTGAAAGCTCTTCCTAGCTGGCACCCTTCCTTGGAAACGCTGTTGTAGCCCTTAGAACACTGGGGCTCGGGGCTTCTCTAGCCACCTAATCTTCTGCTCATCCGCTCGTGCACTCTAAAGAGAGCTCAGGTGAGAAATTGCAAACGTCGAGCAATTGCTCAGAGA
Organism: Sarcoramphus papa; assembly: GCA_037962945.1. NCBI lineage: Eukaryota > Metazoa > Chordata > Aves > Accipitriformes > Cathartidae > Sarcoramphus > Sarcoramphus papa. The sequence goes on from CM075588.1 coordinate 20,146,506, forward strand.
TGAAAAGTGCCAGCACTGAAAGCTGTTGCTAGCCAGCACCCTTCCTTGGAAGCGCTTTTATAGGCCTAAGAACACTGGGGCTCTGGGCTTCTCTAGCCACCTAATCTTCTGCTCATTCTCTCGCGCACTCTAAAGAGAGCTCAGGTGAGAAATTGCAAAGGTCGAGCAATTGCTCAGAGATGAAAAGTGCCAGCACTGAAAACTGTTGCTAGCCAGCAGCCTTCCTTGGAAGCGCTTTCACAGGCGCAGCAACACTGGGGCTTTGCGCTTCTCTAGACACCAAACGTCACGGTCACTATCTCTCCGTCTCATAGACACGAGCTGAGAGATTGAAAAAGTCGAGCAATTGCTCAGAGATGAAAAGTGCCTGCACTGAAAGCTGTTGCTAGCCAGCACCCTTCCTTGGAAACGCTTTTGTAGCCCTAAGAACACAGGGGCTGTGGGCTTCTCTAGCCACCTAATCTTCTGCTCATCCTCTCGCGCAGTCTAAAGAGAGCTCAGGTGAGAAATTGCAAAGGTCGAGCAATTGCTCAGAGATGAAAAGTGCCAGCACTGAAAGCTCTTGCTAGCCAGCACCCTTCCTTGGAAGCGCTTTCAGAGGCGCAGTAACACTGGGGCTTTGCGCTTCTCTACCCACCAAACGTCACGGTCATTCTCTTTCCGTCTCGTAGACACGAGCTGAGAGATTGCAAACGTCGAGCAATTGCTCAGAGATGAAAAGTGCCAGCACTGAAAGCTGTTGCTAGCCAGCACCCTTCCTTGGAAGCGCTTTCACAGGCGCAGTAACACTGGGGCTTTGCGCTTCTCTAGACACCAAATGTCACAGTCACTATCTCTCTGTCTCGTAGACACGAGCTGAGAAATTGCAAACGTCGAGCAATTGCTCAGAGATGAAAAGTGCCAGCACTGAAAGCTGTTGCTAGCCAGCACCCTTCCTTGGAAGCGCTTTTGTAGCCCTTAGAACACAAGGGCTCTGTGCTTCTCTAGCCACCTAATCTTCTGCTCATCCTCTCGCGCACTCTAAAGAGAGCTCAGGTGAGAAATTGCAAAGGTCGAGCAATTGCTCAGAGATGAAAAGTGCCAGCACTGAAAGCTGTTGCTAGCCAGCACCCTTCCTTGGAAACGCTCTTGTAGCCCTAAGAACACTGGGGCTCTGGGCTTCTCTAGCCACCTAATCTTCTGCTCATCCTCTCGCGCACTCTAAAGAGAGCTCTGGTGAGAAATTGCAAAGGTCGAGCAATTGCTCAGAGATGAAAAGTGCCAGCACTGAAAGCTCTTGCTAGCCGGCACCCTTCCTTGGAAGTGATTTTGTAGGCCGAAGAACACTGGGGCTCTGTGTTTCTCTAGCCACCTAATCTTCTGCTCATCCTCTCGCGCAGTCTAAAGAGAGCTCAGGTGAGAAATTGCAAACGTCGAGCAATTGCTCAGAGATGAAAAGTGCCAGCACTGAAAGCTGTTGCTAGCCAGCACCCTTCCTTGGAAGTGATTTTGTAGCCCTAAGAACACTGGGGCTCTGGGCTTCTCTAGCCACCTAATCTTCTGCTCATCCTCTCGCGCACTCTAAAGAGAGCTCAGGTGAGAAATTCCAAACGTCGAGCAATTGCTCAGCGATGAAAAGTGCCAGCACTGAAAGCTGTTGCTAGCCAGCACCCTTCCTTGGAAGCGCTTTCACAGGCGCAGCAACACTGGGGCTTTGCGCTTCTCTACCCACCAAACGTCACGGTCACTATCTCTCCATCTCGTAGACACGAGCTGCGAAATTGCAAACGTCGAGCAATTGCTCAGAGATGAAAAGTGCCAGCACTGAAAACTGTTGCTAGCCAGCAGCCTTCCTTGGAAGCGCTTTCACAGGCGCAGTAACACTGGGGCTTTGAGCTTCTCTAGCCACCAAACGTCACGGTCATTCTCTTTCCGTCTCATAGACACGATCTGAGAGATTGCAAACGTCGAGCAATTGCTCAGAGATGAAAAGTGCCAGCACTGAAAGCTCTTGCTAGCCAGCACCCTTCCTTGGAAGCGCTTTTGTAGCCCTATGAACACTGGGGCTCTGGGCTTCTCTAGCCACCTAATCTGCTCATCCTCTCGCGCACTCTAAAGAGAGCTCAGGTGAGAAATTGCAAAGGTCGAGCAATTGCTCAGAGATGAAAAGTGCCAGCACTGAAAGCTGTTGCTAGCCAGCACCCTTCCTTGCAAAGGCTCTTGTAGCGCTAAGAACACTGGGGCTCTGTGTTTCTCTAGCCACCTAATCTTCTGCTCATCCTCTCTCGCAGTCTAAAGAAAGCTCAGGTGAGACATTGCAAAGGTCGAACAATTGCTCAGAGATGAAAAGTGCCAGCACTGAAAGCTGTTGCTAGCCAGCACCCTTCCTTGGAAGCGCTTTCACAGGCGCAGTAACACTGGGGCTTTGCGCTTCTCTAGACACCAAACGTCACGGTCAGTCTCTTTCCATCTCGTAGACACGAGCTGAGAAATTGCAAACGTCGAGCAATTGCTCAGCGATGAAATGTGCCAGCACTGAAAGCTGTTGCTAGCCAGCACCCTTCCTTGGAAGCGCTTTCACATGCGCAGTAACACTGGGGCTTTGCGCTTCTCTACCCACCAAACGTCACGGTCATTCTGTTTCCGTCTCTTAGAAACGAGCTGAGAGATTGCAAACGTCGAGCAATTGCTCAGAGATGAAAAGTGCCAGCACTGAAAGCTGTTGCTAGCCAGCACCCTTCCTTGGAAGCGCTTTCACAGGTGCAGCAACACTGGGGCTTTGCGCTTCTCTAGCCACCAAAGGTCACGGTCACTATCTCTCCGTCTCGTAGACACGAGCTGAGAAATTGAAAAAGTCGAGCAATTGCTCAGAGATGAAAAGTGCCAGCACTGAAAGCTGTTGCTAGCCAGCACCCTTCCTTGCAAACGCTCTTGTAGCCCTTAGAACACAGGGGCTCTGGGCTTCTCTAGCCACCTAAACTTCTGCTCATCCTCTCACGCACTCTAAAGAAAGCTCAGGTGAGAAATTGCAAAAGTCGAACAATTGCTCAGAGATGAAAAGTGCCAGCACTGAAAGCTCTTGCTAGCCAGCACCCTTCCTTGGAAGCACTCTTGTAGCCCTTAGAACAGAGGGGCTCTGGGCTTCTCTAGCCACCTAATCTTCTGCTCATCCTCTCGCGCACTCTAAAGAGAGCTCAGGTGAGAAATTGCAAAGGTCGAGCAATTGCTCAGAGATGAAAAGTGCCAGCACTGAAAGCTGTTGCTAGCCAGCACCCTTCCTTGGAAGCGCTTTCACAGGCGCAGTAACACTGGGGCTTTGCGCTTCTCTAGACACCAAACGTCACGGTCATTCTCTTTCCGTCTTTAGACACGAGCTGAGAGAAATTGCAAAGGTCGAGCAATTGCTCAGAGATGAAAACTGCCAGCACTGAAAGCTGTTGCTAGCCAGCACCCTTCCTTGGAAGCGCTTTCACAGGCGCAGCAACACTAGGGCTCTGGGCTTCTCCAGCCACCTAATCTTCTGCTCATCCTCTCGCGCACTCTAAAGAGAGCTCAGGTGAGAAATTGCAAAGGTCGAGCAATTGCTCAGAGATGAAAAGTGCCAGCACTGAAAACTGTTGCTAGCCAGCAGCCTTCCTTGGAAGCGCTTTCACAGGCGCAGTAACACTGGGGCTTTGCGCTTCTCTAGACACCAAACGTCACGGTCACTATCTCTCCGTCTCGTAGACACGAGCTGAGAGATTGAAAAAGTCGAGCAATTGCTCAGAGATGAAAAGTGCCAGCACTGAAAGCTGTTGCTAGCCAGCACCCTTCCTTGGAAACGCTTTTGTAGCCCTTAGAACTGAGGGGCTGTGGGCTTCTCTAGCCACCTCATCTTCTGCTCATCCTCTCGCGCAGTCTAAAGAGAGCTCAGGTGAGAAATTGCAAAGGTCGAGCAATTGCTCAGAGATGAAAAGTGCCAGCACTGAAAGCTCATGCTAGCCAGCACCCTTCCTTGGAAGCGCTTTCAGAGGCGCAGTAACACTGGGGCTTTGCGCTTCTCTAGACACCAAACGTCACGGTCATTCTCTTTCCGTCTCGTAGACACGAGCTGAGAGATTGCAAACGTCGAGCAATTGCTCAGAGCTGAAAAGTGCCAGCACCTAAAGCTCTTGCTAGCCAGCACCCTTCCTTGGAAGCGCTTTCACAGGCGCAGTAACACTGGGGCTTTGCGCTTCTCTAGACACCAAATGTCACAGTCACTATCTCTCTGTCTCGTAGACACGAGCTGAGAAATTGCAAACGTCGAGCAATTGCTCAGAGATGAAAAGTGCCAGCACTGAAAGCTGTTGCTAGCCAGCACCCTTCCTTGGAAGCGCTTTTGTAGCCCTTAGAACACAAGGGCTCTGTGCTTCTCTAGCCACCTAATCTTCTGCTCATCCTCTCGCGCAGTATAAAGAGAGCTCAGGTGAGAAATTGCAAAGGTCGAGCAATTGCTGAGAGATGAAAAGTGCCAGCACTGAAAGCTGTTGCTAGCCAGCACCCTTCCTTGGAAACGCTCTTGTAGCCCTAAGAACACTGGGGCTCTGGGCTTCTCTAGCCACCTAATCTTCTGCTCATCCTCTCGCGCACTCTAAAGGGAGCTCAGGTGAGAAATTGCAAAGGTCGAGCAATTGCTCAGAGATGAAAAGTGCCAGCACTGAAAGCTCTTGCTAGCCGGCACCCTTCCTTGAAAGCGCTTTTGTAGCCCTTAGAACACTGGGGCTCTGTGTTTCTCTAGCCACCTAATCTTCTGCTCATCCTCTCGCGCAGTCTAAAGAGAGCTCAGGTGAGAAATTGCAAACGTCGAGCAATTGCTCAGAGATGAAAAGTGCCAGCACTGAAAGCTGTTGCTAGCCAGCACCCTTCCTTGGAAGTGATTTTGTAGCCCTAAGAACACTGGGGCTCTGGGCTTCTCTAGCCACCTAATCTTCTGCTCATCCTCTCTCGCAGTCTAAAGAGAGCTCAGGTGAGAAATTGCAAAGGTCGAGCAATTGCTCAGAGATGAAAAGTGCCAGCACTGAAAGCTCTTGCTAGCCAGCACCCTTCCTTGGAAGTGCTTTTGTAGGCCTAAGAACACTGGGGCTCTGGGCTTCTCTAGCCACCTAATCTTCTGCTCATCCTCTCGCGCAGTCTAAAGAGAGCTCAGGTGAGAAATTGCAAAGGTCGAGCAATTGCTCAGAGATGAAAAGTGCCAGCACTGAAAGCTGTTGCTAGCCAGCACCCTTCCTTGGAAGCGCTTTCACAGGCGCAGCAACACTGGGGCTTTGCGCTTCTCTACCCACCAAACGTCACGGTCACTATCTCTCCATCTCGTAGACACGAGCTGCGAAATTGCAAACGTCGAGCAATTGCTCAGAGATGAAAAGTGCCAGCATTGAAAGCTGTTGCTAGCCAGCACCCTTCCTTGGAAGCGCTTTTGTAGCCCTTAGAACACTGGGGCTCTGTGCTTCTCCAGCCACCTAATCTTCTGCTCATCCTCTCGCGCACTCTAATGAGAGCTCAGGTGAGAAATTGCAAACGTCGAGCAATTGCTCAGAGATGAAAAGTGCCAGCACTGAAAGCTGTTGCTAGCCAGCAGCCTTCCTTGGAAGCGCTTTCACAGGCGCAGCAACACTGGGGCTTTGCGCTTCTCTAGACACCAAACGTCACGGTCACTATCTCTCCGTCTCGTAGACACGAGCTGAGAGATTGAAAAAGTCGAGCAATTGCTCAGAGATGAAAAGTGCCAGCACTGAAAGCTGTTGCTAGCCAGCACCCTTCCTTGGAAACGCTTTTGTAGCCCTTAGAACACAGGGGCTGTGGGCTTCTCTAGCCACCTAATCTTCTGCTCATCCTCTCGCGCAGTCTAAAGAGAGCTCAGGTGAGAAATTGCAAAGGTCGAGCAATTGCTCAGAGATGAAAAGTGCCAGCACTGAAAGCTCTTGCTAGCCAGCACCCTTCCTTGGAAGCGCTTTCACAGGTGCAGTAACACTGGGGCTTTGCGCTTCTCTACCCACCAAACGTCACGGTCATTCTCTTTCCGTCTCGTAGACACGAGCTGAGAGATTGCAAAGGTCGAGCAATTGCTCAGAGATGAAAAGTGCCAGCACTGAAAGCTCTTGCTAGCCAGCACCCTTCCTTGGAAGCGCTTTCACAGGCGCAGTAACACTGGGGCTTTGCGCTTCTCTAGACACCAAATGTCACAGTCACTATCTCTCTGTCTCGTAGACACGAGCTGAGAAATTGCAAACGTCGAGCAATTGCTCAGAGATGAAAAGTGCCAGCACTGAAAGCTGTTGCTAGCCAGCACCCTTCCTTGGAAGCGCTTTTGTAGCCCTTAGAACACAAGGGCTCTGTGCTTCTCTAGCCACCTAATCTTCTGCTCATCCTCTCGCGCACTCTAAAGAGAGCTCAGGTGAGAAATTGCAAAGGTCGAGCAATTGCTCAGAGATGAAAAGTGCCAGCACTGAAAGCTGTTGCTAGCCAGCACCCTTCCTTGGAAACGCTCTTGTAGGCCTAAGAACACTGGGGCTCTGGGCTTCTCTAGCCACCTAATCTTCTGCTCATCCTCTCGCGCACTCTAAAGGGAGCTCAGGTGAGAAATTGCAAAGGTCGAGCAATTGCTCAGAGATGAAAAGTGCCAGCACTGAAAGCTCTTGCTAGCCGGCACCCTTCCTTGGAAGTGATTTTGTAGGCCGAAGAACACTGGGGCTCTGTGTTTCTGTAGCCACCTAATCTTCTGCTCATCCTCTCGCGCAGTCTAAAGAGAGCTCAGGTGAGAAATTGCAAACGTCGAGCAATTGCTCAGAGATGAAAAGTGCCAGCACTGAAAGCTGTTGCTAGCCAGCACCCTTCCTTGGAAGTGATTTTGTAGCCCTAAGAACACTGGGGCTCTGGGCTTCTCTAGCCACCTAATCTTCTGCTCATCCTCTCACGCAGTCTAAAGAGAGCTCAGGTGAGAAATTGCAAAGGTCGAGCAATTGCTCAGAGATGAAAAGTGCCAGCACTGAAAGCTCTTGCTAGCCAGCACCCTTCCTTGGAAGTGCTTTTGTAGGCCTAAGAACACTGGGGCTCTGGGCTTCTCTAGCCACCTAATCTTCTGCTCATCCTCTCGCGCACTCTAAAGAGAGCTCAGGTGAGAAATTGCAAACGTCGAGCAATTGCTCAGAGATGAAAAGTGCCAGCACTGAAAGCTCTTGCTAGCCAGCACCCTTCCTTGGAAGCGCTTTTGTAGCCCTTAGAACACAAGGGCTCTGCGCTTCTCCAGCCACCTAATCTTCTGCTCATCCTCTCGCGCACTCTAAAGAGAGCTCAGGTGAGAAATTGCAAAGGTCGAGCAATTGCTCAGAGATGAAAAGTGCCAGCACTGAAAGCTGTTGCTAGCCAGCACCCTTCCTTGGAAGCGCTTTCACAGGCGCAGCAACACTGGGGCTTTGCGCTTCTCTACCCACCAAACGTCACGGTCACTATCTCTCCATCTCGTAGACACGAGCTGCGAAATTGCAAACGTCGAGCAATTGCTCAGAGATGAAAAGTGCCAGCATTGAAAGCTGTTGCTAGCCAGCACCCTTCCTTGGAAGCGCTTTTGTAGCCCTAAGAACACTGGGGCTCTGTGCTTCTCCAGCCACCTAATCTTCTGCTCATCCTCTCGCGCACTCTAAAGAAAGCTCAGGTGAGAAATTGCAAACGTCGAGCAATTGCTCAGAGATGAAAAGTGCCAGCACTGAAAGCTGTTGCTAGCCAGCACCCTTCCTTGGAAGCGCTTTCAGAGGCGCAGCAACACTGGGGCTTTGCGCTTCTCTAGCCACCAAATGTCACGGTCACTATCTCTCTGTCTCGTAGACACGAGCTGAGAGATTGCAAAGGTCGAGCAATTGCTCAGAGATGAAAAGTGCCAGCACTGAAAACTGTTGCTAGCCAGCAGCCTTCCTTGGAAGCGCTTTCACAGGCGCAGTAACACTGGGGCTTTGAGCTTCTCTAGCCACCAAACGTCACGGTCATTCTCTTTCCGTCTCATAGACACGATCTGAGAGATTGCAAAGGTCGAGCAATTGCTCAGAGATGAAAAGTGCCAGCACTGAAAGCTGTTGCTAGCCAGCACCCTTCCTTGGAAGCGCTTTTGTAGGCCTAAGAACAGTGGGGCTCTGGGCTTCTCTAGCCACCTAATCTGCTCATCCTCTCGCGCAGTCTAAAGAGAGCTCAGGTGAGAAATTGCAAAGGTCGAGCAATTGCTCAGAGATGAAAAGTGCCAGCACTGAAAGCTGTTGCTAGCCAGCACCCTTCCTTGCAAAGGCTCTTGTAGCGCTAAGAACACTGGGGCTCTGTGTTTCTCTAGCCACCTAATCTTCTGCTCATCCTCTCTCGCAGTCTAAAGAAAGCTCAGGTGAGACATTGCAAAGGTCGAACAATTGCTCAGAGATGAAAAGTGCCAGCACTGAAAGCTGTTGCTAGCCAGCACCCTTCCTTGGAAGCGCTTTCACAGGCGCAGTAACACTGGGGCTTTGCGCTTCTCTAGACAGCAAACGTCACAGTCATTCTCTTTCCGTCTCGTAGACACGAGCTGAGAAATTGCAAACGTCGAGCAATTGCTCAGCGATGAAATGTGCCAGCACTGAAAGCTGTTGCTAGCCAGCACCCTTCCTTGGAAGCGCTTTCACAGGCGCAGTAACACTGGGGCTTTGCGCTTCTCTACCCACCAAACGTCACGGTCATTCTGTTTCCGTCTCTTAGAAACGAGCTGAGAGATTGCAAACGTCGAGCAATTGCTCAGAGATGAAAAGTGCCAGCACTGAAAGCTCTTGCTAGCCAGCACCCTTCCTTGGAAGCGCTTTCACAGGTGCAGCAACACTGGGGCTTTGCGCTTCTCTAGCCACCAAATGTCACGGTCACTATCTCTCCGTCTCGTAGACACGAGCTGAGAAATTGAAAAAGTCGAGCAATTGCTCAGAGATGAAAAGTGCCAGCACTGAAAGCTGTTGCTAGCCAGCACCCTTCCTTGGAAGCACTCTTGTAGCCCTTAGAACAGAGGGGCTCTGGGCTTCTCTAGCCACCTAATCTTCTGCTCATCCTCTCGCGCACTCTAAAGAGAGCTCAGGTGAGAAATTGCAAAGGTCGAGCAATTGCTCAGAGATGAAAAGTGCCAGCACTGAAAGCTGTTGCTAGCCAGCACCCTTCCTTGGAAGCGCTTTCACAGGCGCAGTAACACTGGGGCTTTGCGCTTCTCTAGACACCAAACGTCACGGTCATTCTCTTTCCGTCTTTAGACACGAGCTGAGAGAAATTGCAAAGGTCGAGCAATTGCTCAGAGATGAAAAGTGCCAGCACTGAAAGCTGTTGCTAGCCAGCACCCTTCCTTGGAAGCGCTTTCACAGGCGCAGCAACACTAGGGCTCTGGGCTTCTCCAGCCACCTAATCTTCTGCTCATCCTCTCGCGCACTCTAAAGAGAGCTCAGGTGAGAAATTGCAAAGGTCGAGCAATTGCTCAGAGATGAAAAGTGCCAGCACTGAAAACTGTTGCTAGCCAGCAGCCTTCCTTGGAAGCGCTTTCACAGGCGCAGTAACACTGGGGCTTTGCGCTTCTCTAGACACCAAACGTCACGGTCACTATCTCTCCGTCTCGTAGACACGAGCTGAGAGATTGAAAAAGTCTAGCAATTGCTCAGAGATGAAAAGTGCCAGCACTGAAAGCTGTTGCTAGCCAGCACCCTTCCTTGGAAACGCTTTTGTAGCCCTTAGAACTGAGGGGCTGTGGGCTTCTCTAGCCACCTCATCTTCTGCTCATCCTCTCGCGCAGTCTAAAGAGAGCTCAGGTGAGAAATTGCAAAGGTCGAGCAATTGCTCAGAGATGAAAAGTGCCAGCACTGAAAGCTCTTGCTAGCCAGCACCCTTCCTTGGAAGCGCTTTCAGAGGCGCAGTAACACTGGGGCTTTGCGCTTCTCTAGACACCAAACGTCACGGTCATTCTTTTTCCGTCTCGTAGACACGAGCTGAGAGATTGCAAACGTCGAGCAATTGCTCAGAGCTGAAAAGTGCCAGCACTGAAAGCTCTTGCTAGCCAGCACCCTTCCTTGGAAGCGCTTTCACAGGCGCAGTAACACTGGGGCTTTGCGCTTCTCTAGACACCAAATGTCACAGTCACTATCTCTCTGTCTCGTAGACACGAGCTGAGAAATTGCAAACGTCGAGCAATTGCTCAGAGATGAAAAGTGCCAGCGCTGAAAGCTGTTGCTAGCCAGCACCCTTCCTTGGAAGCGCTTTTGTAGGCCTAAGAACAGTGGGGCTCTGTGCTTCTCTAGCCACCTAATCTTCTGCTCATCCTCTCGCGCAGTATAAAGAGAGCTCAGGTGAGAAATTGCAAAGGTCGAGCAATTGCTCAGAGATGAAAAGTGCCAGCACTGAAAGCTGTTGCTAGCCAGCACCCTTCCTTGGAAGTGATTTTGTAGGCCTAAGAACACTGGGGCTCTGGGCTTCTCTAGCCACCTAATCTTCTGCTCATCCTCTCGCGCACTCTAAAGGGAGCTCAGGTGAGAAATTGCAAAGGTCGAGCAATTGCTCAGAGATGAAAAGTGCCAGCACTGAAAGCTCTTGCTAGCCGGCACCCTTCCTTGAAAGCGCTTTTGTAGCCCTTAGAACACTGGGGCTCTGTGTTTCTCTAGCCACCTAATCTTCTGCTCATCCTCTCGCGCAGTCTAAAGAGAGCTCAGGTGAGAAATTGCAAACGTCGAGCAATTGCTCAGAGATGAAAAGTGCCAGCACTGAAAGCTGTTGCTAGCCAGCACCCTTCCTTGGAAGTGATTTTGTAGCCCTAAGAACACTGGGGCTCTGGGCTTCTCTAGCCACCTAATCTTCTGCTCATCCTCTCACGCAGTCTAAAGAGAGCTCAGGTGAGAAATTGCAAAGGTCGAGCAATTGCTCAGAGATGAAAAGTGCCAGCACTGAAAGCTGTTGCTAGCCAGCACCCTTCCTTGGAAGTGATTTTGTAGCCCTAAGAACACTGGGGCTCTGGGCTTCTCTAGCCACCTAATCTTCTGCTCATCCTCTCGCGCAGTCTAAAGAGAGCTCAGGTGAGAAATTGCAAAGGTCGAGCAATTGCTCAGAGATGAAAAGTGCCAGCACTGAAAGCTGTTGCTAGCCAGCACCCTTCCTTGGAAGCGCTTTCACAGGCGCAGCAACACTGGGGCTTTGCGCTTCTCTACCCACCAAACGTCACGGTCACTATCTCTCCATCTCGTAGACACGAGCTGCGAAATTGCAAACGTCGAGCAATTGCTCAGAGGTGAAAAGTGCCAGCATTGAAAGCTGTTGCTAGCCAGCACCCTTCCTTGGAAGTGCTTTTGTAGCCCTTAGAACACTGGGGCTCTGTGCTTCTCCAGCCACCTAATCTTCTGCTCATCCTCTCGCGCACTCTAAAGAGAGCTCAGGTGAGAAATTGCAAACGTCGAGCAATTGCTCAGAGATGAAAAGTGCCAGCACTGAAAGCTGTTGCTAGCCAGCAGCCTTCCTTGGAAGCGCTTTCACAGGCGCAGTAACACTGGGGCTTTGCGCTTCTCTAGACACCAAACGTCACGGTCACTATCTCTCCGTCTCGTAGACACGAGCTGAGAGATTGAAAAAGTCGAGCAATTGCTCAGAGATGAAAAGTGCCAGCACTGAAAGCTGTTGCTAGCCAGCACCCTTCCTTGGAAACGCTTTTGTAGGCCTTAGAACAGAGGGGCTGTGGGCTTCTCTAGCCACCTCATCTTCTGCTCATCCTCTCGCGCAGTCTAAAGAGAGCTCAGGTGAGAAATTGCAAAGGTCGAGCAATTGCTCAGAGATGAAAAGTGCCAGCACTGAAAGCTCTTGCTAGCCAGCACCCTTCCTTGGAAGCGCTTTCACAGGCGCAGTAACACTGGGGCTTTGCGCTTCTCTACCCACCAAACGTCACGGTCATTCTCTTTCCGTCTCGTAGACACGAGCTGAGAGATTGCAAACGTCGAGCAATTGCTCAGAGATGAAAAGTGCCAGCACTGAAAGCTCTTGCTAGCCAGCACCCTTCCTTGGAAGCGCTTTCACAGGCGCAGTAACACTGGGGCTTTGAGCTTCTCTAGCCACCAAACGTCACAGTCACTATCTCTCTGTCTCGTAGACACGAGCTGAGAAATTGCAAACGTTGAGCAATTGCTCAGAGATGAAAAGTGCCAGCACTGAAAGCTGTTGCTAGCCAGCACCCTTCCTTGGAAGCGCTTTTGTAGCCCTTAGAACACAAGGGCTCTGTGCTTCTCTAGCCACCTAATCTTCTGCTCATCCTCTCGCGCAGTATAAAGAGAGCTCAGGTGAGAAATTGCAAAGGTCGAGCAATTGCTCAGAGATGAAAAGTGCCAGCACTGAAAGCTGTTGCTAGCCAGCACCCTTCCTTGGAAACGCTCTTGTAGCCCTAAGAACACAGGGGTTCTGGGCTTCTCTAGCCACCTAATCTTCTGCTCATCCTCTCGCGCACTCTAAAGGGAGCTCAGGTGAGAAATTGCAAAGGTCGAGCAATTGCTCAGAGATGAAAAGTGCCAGCACTGAAAGCTCTTGCTAGCCGGCACCCTTCCTTGGAAGTGCTTTTGTAGGCCTAAGAACACTGGGGCTCTGTGTTTCTCTAGCCACCTAATCTTCTGCTCATCCTCTCGCGCAGTCTAAAGAGAGCTCAGGTGAGAAATTGCAAACGTCGAGCAATTGCTCAGAGATGAAAAGTGCCAGCACTGAAAGCTGTTGCTAGCCAGCACCCTTCCTTGGAAGTGATTTTGTAGCCCTAAGAACACTGGGGCTCTGGGCTTCTCTAGCCACCTAATCTTCTGCTCATCCTCTCACGCAGTCTAAAGAGAGCTCAGGTGAGAAATTGCAAAGGTCGAGCAATTGCTCAGAGATGAAAAGTGCCAGCACTGAAAGCTGTTGCTAGCCAGCACCCTTCCTTGGAAGTGCTTTTGTAGGCCTAAGAACACTGGGGCTCTGGGCTTCTCTAGCCACCTAATCTTCTGCTCATCCTCTCGCGCACTCTAAAGAGAGCTCAGGTGAGAAATTGCAAACGTCGAGCAATTGCTCAGAGATGAAAAGTGCCAGCACTGAAAGCTGTTGCTAGCCAGCACCCTTCCTTGGAAGCGCTTTTGTAGCCCTTAGAACACAAGGGCTCTGCGCTTCTCCAGCCACCTAATCTTCTGCTCATCCTCTCGCGCACTCTAAAGAGAGCTCAGGTGAGAAATTGCAAAGGTCGAGCAATTGCTCAGAGATGAAAAGTGCCAGCACTGAAAGCTGTTGCTAGCCAGCACCCTTCCTTGGAAGCGCTTTCACAGGCGCAGCAACACTGGGGCTTTGCGCTTCTCTACCCACCAAACGTCACGGTCACTATCTCTCCATCTCGTAGACACGAGCTGCGATATTGCAAACGTCGAGCAATTGCTCAGAGATGAAAAGTGCCAGCATTGAAAGCTGTTGCTAGCCAGCACCCTTCCTTGGAAGCGCTTTTGTAGCCCTAAGAACACTGGGGCTCTGTGCTTCTCCAGCCACCTAATCTTCTGCTCATCCTCTCGCGCACTCTAAAGAAAGCTCAGGTGAGAAATTGCAAACGTCGAGCAATTGCTCAGAGATGAAAAGTGCCAGCACTGAAAGCTGTTGCTAGCCAGCACCCTTCCTTGGAAGCGCTTTCAGAGGCGCAGCAACACTGGGGCTTTGCGCTTCTCTAGCCACCAAATGTCACGGTCACTATCTCTCTGTCTCGTAGACACGAGCTGAGAGATTGCAAAGGTCGAGCAATTGCTCAGAGATGAAAAGTGCCACCACTGAAAACTGTTGCTAGCCAGCAGCCTTCCTTGGAAGCGCTTTCACAGGCGCAGTAACACTGGGGCTTTGAGCTTCTCTAGCCACCAAACGTCACGGTCATTCTCTTTCCGTCTCATAGACACGATCTGAGAGATTGCAAAGGTCGAGCAATTGCTCAGAGATGAAAAGTGCCAGCACTGAAAGCTGTTGCTAGCCAGCACCCTTCCTTGGAAGCGCTTTTGTAGGCCTAAGAACAGTGGGGCTCTGGGCTTCTCTAGCCACCTAATCTGCTCATCCTCTCGCGCAGTCTAAAGAGAGCTCAGGTGAGAAATTGCAAAGGTCGAGCAATTGCTCAGAGATGAAAAGTGCCAGCACTGAAAGCTGTTGCTAGCCAGCACCCTTCCTTGGAAGTGCTTTTGTAGGCCTAAGAACACTGGGGCTCTGTGTTTCTCTAGCCACCTAATCTTCTGCTCATCCTCTCTCGCAGTCTAAAGAAAGCTCAGGTGAGACATTGCAAAGGTCGAACAATTGCTCAGAGATGAAAAGTGCCAGCACTGAAAGCTGTTGCTAGCCAGCACCCTTCCTTGGAAGCGCTTTCACAGGCGCAGTAACACTGGGGCTTTGCGCTTCTCTAGACACCAAACGTCACGGTCATTCTCTTTCCGTCTCGTAGACACGAGCTGAGAAATTGCAAATGTCGAGCAATTGCTCAGCGATGAAATGTGCCAGCACTGAAAGCTGTTGCTAGCCAGCACCCTTCCTTGGAAGCGCTTTCACAGGCGCAGTAACACTGGGGCTTTGCGCTTCTCTACCCACCAAACGTCACGGTCATTCTGTTTCCGTCTCTTAGAAACGAGCTGAGAGATTGCAAACGTCGAGCAATTGCTCAGAGATGAAAAGTGCCAGCACTGAAAGCTCTTGCTAGCCAGCACCCTTCCTTGGAAGCGCTTTCACAGGTGCAGCAACACTGGGGCTTTGCGCTTCTCTAGCCACCAAATGTCACGGTCACTATCTCTCCGTCTCGTAGACACGAGCTGAGAAATTGAAAAAGTCGAGCAATTGCTCAGAGATGAAAAGTGCCAGCACTGAAAGCTGTTGCTAGCCAGCACCCTTCCTTGCAAACGCTCTTGTAGCCCTTAGAACACAGGGGCTCTGGGCTTCTCTAGCCACCTAAACTTCTGCTCATCCTCTCACGCACTCTAAAGAAAGCTCAGGTTAGAAATTGCAAAAGTCGAGCAATTGCTCAGAGATGAAAAGTGCCAGCACTGAAAGCTGTTGCTAGCCAGCACCCTTCCTTGGAAGCACTCTTGTAGCCCTTAGAACAGAGGGGCTCTGGGCTTCTCTAGCCACCTAATCTTCTGCTCATCCTCTCGCGCACTCTAAAGAGAGCTCAGGTGAGAAATTGCAAAGGTCGAGCAATTGCTCAGAGATGAAAAGTGCCAGCACTGAAAGCTGTTGCTAGCCAGCACCCTTCCTTGGAAGCGCTTTCACAGGCGCAGTAACACTGGGGCTTTGCGCTTCTCTAGACACCAAACGTCACGGTCATTCTCTTTCCGTCTTTAGACACGAGCTGAGAGAAATTGCAAAGGTCGAGCAATTGCTCAGAGATGAAAACTGCCAGCACTGAAAGCTGTTGCTAGCCAGCACCCTTCCTTGGAAGCGCTTTCACAGGCGCAGCAACACTAGGGCTCTGGGCTTCTCCAGCCACCTAATCTTCTGCTCATCCTCTCGCGCACTCTAAAGAGAGCTCAGGTGAGAAATTGCAAAGGTCGAGCAATTGCTCAGAGATGAAAAGTGCCAGCACTGAAAACTGTTGCTAGCCAGCAGCCTTCCTTGGAAGCGCTTTCACAGGCGCAGTAACACTGGGGCTTTGCGCTTCTCTAGACACCAAACGTCACGGTCACTATCTCTCCGTCTCGTAGACACGAGCTGAGAGATTGAAAAAGTCGAGCAATTGCTCAGAGATGAAAAGTGCCAGCACTGAAAGCTGTTGCTAGCCACCACCCTTCCTTGGAAACGCTTTTGTAGGCCTTAGAACAGAGGGGCTGTGGGCTTCTCTAGCCACCTCATCTTCTGCTCATCCTCTCGCGCAGTCTAAAGAGAGCTCAGGTGAGAAATTGCAAAGGTCGAGCAATTGCTCAGAGATGAAAAGTGCCAGCACTGAAAGCTGTTGCTAGCCAGCACCCTTCCTTGCAAAGGCTCTTGTAGCGCTAAGAACACTGGGGCTCTGTGTTTCTCTAGCCACCTAATCTTCTGCTCATCCTCTCGCGCAGTCTAAAGAAAGCTCAGGTGAGACATTGCAAAGGTCGAACAATTGCTCAGAGATGAAAAGTGCCAGCACTGAAAGCTGTTGCTAGCCAGCACCCTTCCTTGGAAGCGCTTTCACAGGCGCAGTAACACTGGGGCTTTGCGCTTCTCTAGACACCAAACGTCACGGTCATTCTCTTTCCGTCTCGTAGACACGAGCTGAGAAATTGCAAAGGTCGAGCAATTGCTCAGCGATGAAATGTGCCAGCACTGAAAGCTGTTGCTAGCCAGCACCCTTCCTTGGAAGCGCTTTCACAGGCGCAGTAACACTGGGGCTTTGCGCTTCTCTACCCACCAAACGTCACGGTCATTCTGTTTCCGTCTCTTAGAAACGAGCTGAGAGATTGCAAACGTCGAGCAATTGCTCAGAGATGAAAAGTGCCAGCACTGAAAGCTGTTGCTAGCCAGCACCCTTCCTTGGAAGCGCTTTCACAGGTGCAGCAACACTGGGGCTTTGCGCTTCTCTAGCCACCAAATGTCACGGTCACTATCTCTCCGTCTCGTAGACACGAGCTGAGAAATTGAAAAAGTCGAGCAATTGCTCAGAGATGAAAAGTGCCAGCACTGAAAGCTGTTGCTAGCCAGCACCCTTCCTTGCAAACGCTCTTGTAGCCCTTAGAACACAGGGGCTCTGGGCTTCTCTAGCCACCTAAACTTCTGCTCATCCTCTCACGCACTCTAAAGAAAGCTCAGGTGAGAAATTGCAAAAGTCGAACAATTGCTCAGAGATGAAAAGTGCCAGCACTGAAAGCTGTTGCTAGCCAGCACCCTTCCTTGGAAGCACTCTTGTAGCCCTTAGAACAGAGGGGCTCTGGGCTTCTCTAGCCACCTAATCTTCTGCTCATCCTCTCGCGCACTCTAAAGAGAGCTCAGGTGAGAAATTGCAAAGGTCGAGCAATTGCTCAGAGATGAAAAGTGCCAGCACTGAAAGCTGTTGCTAGCCAGCACCCTTCCTTGGAAGCGCTTTCACAGGCGCAGTAACACTGGGGCTTTGCGCTTCTCTAGACACCAAACGTCACGGTCATTCTCTTTCCGTCTTTAGACACGAGCTGAGAGAAATTGCAAAGGTCGAGCAATTGCTCAGAGATGAAAACTGCCAGCACTGAAAGCTGTTGCTAGCCAGCACCCTTCCTTGGAAGCGCTTTCACAGGCGCAGCAACACTAGGGCTCTGGGCTTCTCCAGCCACCTAATCTTCTGCTCATCCTCTCGCGCACTCTAAAGAGAGCTCAGGTGAGAAATTGCAAAGGTCGAGCAATTGCTCAGAGACGAAAAGTGCCAGCACTGAAAGCTGTTGCTAGCCAGCACCCTTCCTTGGAAACGCTTTTGTAGGCCTTTAGAACAGAGGGGCTGTGGGCTTCTCTAGCCACCTCATCTTCTGCTCATCCTCTCGCGCAGTCTAAAGAGAGCTCAGGTGAGAAATTGCAAAGGTCGAGCAATTGCTCAGAGATGAAATGTGCCAGCACTGAAAGCTGTTGCTAGCCAGCACCCTTCCTTGGAAGCGCTTTCACAGGCGCAGTAACACTGGGGCTTTGCGCTTCTCTACCCACCAAACGTCACGGTCATTCTGTTTCCGTCTCTTAGAAACGAGCTGAGAGATTGCAAACGTCGAGCAACTGCTCAGAGATGAAAAGTGCCAGCACTGAAAGCTGTTGCTAGCCAGCACCCTTCCTTGGAAGCGCTTTCACAGGTGCAGCAACACTGGGGCTTTGCGCTTCTCTAGCCACCAAATGTCACGGTCACTATCTCTCCGTCTCGTAGACACGAGCTGAGAAATTGAAAAAGTCGAGCAATTGCTCAGAGATGAAAAGTGCCAGCACTGAAAGCTGTTGCTAGCCAGCACCCTTCCTTGCAAACGCTCTTGTAGCCCTTAGAACACAGGGGCTCTGGGCTTCTCTAGCCACCTAAACTTCTGCTCATCCTCTCACGCACTCTAAAGAAAGCTCAGGTGAGAAATTGCAAAAGTCGAACAATTGCTCAGAGATGAAAAGTGCCAGCACTGAAAGCTGTTGCTAGCCAGCACCCTTCCTTGGAAGCACTCTTGTAGCCCTTAGAACAGAGGGGCTCTGGGCTTCTCTAGCCACCTAATCTTCTGCTCATCCTCTCGCGCACTCTAAAGAGAGCTCAGGTGAGAAATTGCAAAGGTCGAGCAATTGCTCAGAGATGAAAAGTGCCAGCACTGAAAGCTGTTGCTAGCCAGCACCCTTCCTTGGAAGCGCTTTCACAGGCGCAGTAACACTGGGGCTTTGCGCTTCTCTAGACACCAAACGTCACGGTCATTCTCTTTCCGTCTTTAGACACGAGCTGAGAGAAATTGCAAAGGTCGAGCAATTGCTCAGAGATGAAAACTGCCAGCACTGAAAGCTGTTGCTAGCCAGCACCCTTCCTTGGAAGCGCTTTCACAGGCGCAGCAACACTAGGGCTCTGGGCTTCTCCAGCCACCTAATCTTCTGCTCATCCTCTCGCGCACTCTAAAGAGAGCTCAGGTGAGAAATTGCAAAGGTCGAGCAATTGCTCAGAGATGAAAAGTGCCAGCACTGAAAGCTGTTGCTAGCCAGCACCCTTCCTTGGAAACGCTTTTGTAGGCCTTAGAACAGAGGGGCTGTGGGCTTCTCTAGCCACCTCATCTTCTGCTCATCCTCTCGCGCAGTCTAAAGAGAGCTCAGGTGAGAAATTGCAAAGGTCGAGCAATTGCTCAGAGATGAAAAGTGCCAGCACTGAAAGCTCTTGCTAGCCAGCACCCTTCCTTGGAAGCGCTTTCAGAGGCGCAGTAACACTGGGGCTTTGCGCTTCTCTATACACCAAACGTCACGGTCATTCTCTTTCCGTCTCGTAGACACGAGCTGAGAGATTGCAAACGTCGAGCAATTGCTCAGAGCTGAAAAGTGCCAGCACTGAAAGCTCTTGCTAGCCAGCACCCTTCCTTGGAAGCGCTTTCACAGGCGCAGTAACACTGGGGCTTTGCGCTTCTCTAGACACCAAATGTCACAGTCACTATCTCTCTGTCTCGTAGACACGAGCTGAGAAATTGCAAACGTCGAGCAATTGCTCAGAGATGAAAAGTGCCAGCACTGAAAGCTGTTGCTAGCCAGCACCCTTCCTTGGAAGCGCTTTTGTAGCCCTTAGAACACAAGGGCTCTGTGCTTCTCTAGCCACCTAATCTTCTGCTCATCCTCTCGCGCAGTATAAAGAGAGCTCAGGTGAGAAATTGCAAAGGTCGAGCAATTGCTCAGAGATGAAAAGTGCCAGCACTGAAAGCTGTTGCTAGCCAGCACCCTTCCTTGGAAACGCTCTTGTAGCCCTAAGAACACTGGGGCTCTGGGCTTCTCTAGCCACCTAATCTTCTGCTCATCCTCTCGCGCACTCTAAAGGGAGCTCAGGTGAGAAATTGCAAAGGTCGAGCAATTGCTCAGAGATGAAAAGTGCCAGCACTGAAAGCTCTTGCTAGCCGGCACCCTTCCTTGGAAGCGCTTTCACAGGCGCAGCAACACTGGGGCTTTGTGCTTCTCTACCCACCAAACGTCACGGTCACTATCTATCCATCTCGTAGACACGAGCTGCGAAATTGCAAACGTCGAGCAATTGCTCAGAGATGAAAAGTGCCAGCATTGAAAGCTGTTGCTAGCCAGCACCCTTCCTTGGAAGCGCTTTTGTAGCCCTTAGAACACTGGGGCTCTGTGCTTCTCTAGCCACCTAATCTTCTGCTCATCCTCTCGCGCACTCTAATGAGAGCTCAGGTGAGAAATTGCAAACGTCGAGCAATTGCTCAGAGATGAAAAGTGCCAGCACTGAAAGCTGTTGCTAGCCAGCACCCTTCCTTGGAAGCGCTTTCAGAGGCGCAGCAACACTGGGGCTTTGCGCTTCTCTAGCCACCAAATGTCATGGTCACTATCTCTCTGTCTCGTAGACACGAGCTGAGAGATTGCAAACGTCGAGCAATTGCTCAGAGATGAAAAGTGCCAGCACTGAAAACTGTTGCTAGCCAGCAGCCTTCCTTGGAAGCGCTTTCACAGGCGCAGTAACACTGGGGCTTTGAGCTTCTCTAGCCACCAAACGTCACGGTCATTCTCTTTCCGTCTCATAGACACGAGCTGAGAGATTGCAAACGTCAAGCAATTGCTCAGAGATGAAAAGTGCCAGCACTGAAAGCTCTTGCTAGCCAGCACCCTTCCTTGGAAGCGCTTTTGTAGGCCTAAGAACACTGGGGCTCTGGGCTTCTCTAGCCACCTAATCTGCTCATCCTCTCGCGCAGTCTAAAGAGAGCTCAGGTGAGAAATTGCAAAGGTCGAGCAATTGCTCAGAGATGAAAAGTGCCAGCACTGAAAGCTGTTGCTAGCCAGCACCCTTCCTTGCAAAGGCTCTTGTAGCGCTAAGAACACTGGGGCTCTGTGTTTCTCTAGCCACCTAATCTTCTGCTCATCCTCTCTCGCAGTCTAAAGAAAGCTCAGGTGAGACATTGCAAAGGTCGAACAATTGCTCAGAGATGAAAAGTGCCAGCACTGAAAGCTCTTGCTAGCCAGCACCCTTCCTTGGAAGCGCTTTCACAGGCGCAGTAACACTGGGGCTTTGCGCTTCTCTAGCCACCAAACGTCACGGTCACTATCTCTCCGTCTCGTAGACACGAGCTGAGAGATTGCAAACATCGAGCAATTGCTCAGAGATGAAAAGTGCCAGCACTGAAAGCTGTTGCTAGCCAGCAGCCTTCCTTGGAAGCGCTTTCACAGGCGCAGTAACACTGGGGCTTTGCGCTTCTCTACCCACCAAACGTCACGGTCATTCTGTTTCCGTCTCTTAGAAACGAGCTGAGAGATTGCAAACGTCGAGCAATTGCTCAGAGATGAAAAGTGCCAGCACTGAAAGCTGTTGCTAGCCAGCACCCTTCCTTGGAAGCGCTTTCACAGGTGCAGCAACACTGGGGCTTTGCGCTTCTCTACACACCAAATGTCACGGTCACTATCTCTCCGTCTCGTAGACACGAGCTGAGAAATTGAAAAAGTCGAGCAATTGCTCAGAGATGAAAAGTGCCAGCACTGAAAGCTGTTGCTAGCCAGCACCCTTCCTTGCAAACGCTCTTGTAGCCCTTAGAACACAGGGGCTCTGGGCTTCTCTAGCCACCTAAACTTCTGCTCATCCTCTCGCGCACTCTAAAGAAAGCTCAGGTGAGAAATTGCAAAAGTCGAACAATTGCTCAGAGATGAAAAGTGCCAGCACTGAAAGCTGTTGCTAGCCAGCACCCTTCCTTGGAAGCACTCTTGTAGCCCTTAGAACAGAGGGGCTCTGGGCTTCTCTAGCCACCTAATCTTCTGCTCATCCTCTCGCGCACTCTAAAGAGAGCTCAGGTGAGAAATTGCAAAGGTCGAGCAATTGCTCAGAGATGAAAAGTGCCAGCACTGAAAGCTGTTGCTAGCCAGCACCCTTCCTTGGAAGCGCTTTCACAGGCGCAGTAACACTGGGGCTTTGCGCTTCTCTACCCACCAAACGTCACGGTCATTCTCTTTCCGTCTTTAGACACGAGCTGAGAGAAATTGCAAAGGTCGAGCAATTGCTCAGAGATGAAAAGTGCCAGCACTGAAAGCTGTTGCTAGCCAGCACCCTTCCTTGGAAGCGCTTTCACAGGCGCAGCAACACTGGGGCTTTGCGCTTCTCTAGCCACCAAATGTCACGGTCACTATCTCTCCGTCTCGTAGACACGAGCTGAGAAATTGAAAAAGTCGAGCAATTGCTCAGAGATGAAAAGTGCCAGCACTGAAAGCTGTTGCTAGCCAGCACCCTTCCTTGGAAGTGCTTTTGTAGGCCGAAGAACACTGGGGCTCTGGGCTTCTCTAGCCACCTAACCTTCTGCTCATCCTCTCGTGCACTCTAAAGAGAGCTCAGGTGAGAAATTGCAAACGTCGAGCAATTGCTCAGAGATGAAAAGTGCCAGCACTGAAAGCTGTTGCTAGCCAGCACCCTTCCTTGGAAGCGCTTTCACAGGCGCAGTAACACTGGGGCTTTGCGCTTCTCTACCCACCAAACGTCACGGTCATTCTGTTTCCGTCTCTTAGAAACGAGCTGAGAGATTGCAAAGGTCGAGCAATTGCTCAGAGATGAAAAGTGCCAGCACTGAAAGCTCTTGCTAGCCAGCAGCCTTCCTTGGAAGCGCTTTCACAGGCGCAGCAACACTGGGGCTTTGCGCTTCTCTAGCCACCAAACGTCACGGTCACTATCTCTCTGTCTCGTAGACACGAGCTGAGAAATTGCAAACGTCCAGCAATTGCTCAGATATGAAAAGTGCCAGCACTGAAAGCTGTTGCTAGCCAGCACCCTTCCTTGGAAGCGCTTTCACAGGCGCAGCAACACTGGGGCTTTGCGCTTCTCTAGCCACCAAACGTCACGGTCACTATCTCTCCGTCTCGTAGACACGAGCTGAGAGATTGCAAAGGTCGAGCAATTGCTCAGATATGAAAAGTGCCAGCACTGAAAACTGTTGCTAGCCAGCACCCTTCCTTGGAAGCGCTTTCACAGGCGCAGTAACACTGGGGCTTTGAGCTTCTCTAGCCACCAAACGTCACGGTCCTTCTCTTTCTGTCTCATAGACACGAGCTGAGAGATTGCAAACGTCGAGCAATTGCTCAGAGATGAAAAGTGCCAGCACTGAAAGCTCTTGCTAGCCAGCACCCTTCCTTGGAAGCGCTTTCACAGGCGCAGCAACACTGGGGCTTTGTGCTTCTCTACCCACCAAATGTCACGGTCACTGTCTCTCCGTCTCGTAGACACGAGCTGAGAAATTGCAAAGGTCGAGCAATTGCTCAGAGATGAAAAGTGCCAGCACTGAAAGCTCTTCCTAGCTGGCACCCTTCCTTGGAAACGCTGTTGTAGCCCTTAGAACACTGGGGCTCGGGGCTTCTCTAGCCACCTAATCTTCTGCTCATCCGCTCGTACACTCTAAAGAGAGCTCAGGTGAGAAATTGCAAAGGTCGAGCAATTGCTCAGAGATGAAAAGTGCCAGCACTGAAAGCTGTTGCTAGCCAGCACCCTTCCTTGGAAGCGCTTTTATAGGCCTAAGAACACTGGGGCTCTGGGCTTCTCTAGCCACCTAATCTTCTGCTCATTCTCTCGCGCACTCTAAAGAGAGCTCAGGTGAGAAATTGCAAAGGTCGAGCAATTGCTCAGAGATGAAAAGTGCCAGCACTGAAAGCTCTTGCTAGCCAGCACCCTTCCTTGGAAGCGCTTTTGTAGGCCTAAGAACACTGGGGCTCTGGGCTTCTCTAGCCACCTCATCTTCTGCTCATCCTCTCGCGCAGTCTAAAGAGAGCTCAGGTGAGAAATTGCAAAGGTCGAGCAATTGCTCAGAGATGAAAAGTGCCAGCACTGAAAGCTGTTGCTAGCCAGCACCCTTCCTTGGAAGCGCTTTCACAGGCGCAGCAACACTGGGGCTTTGCGCTTCTCTAGCCACCAAACGTCACGGTCACTATCTCTCCGTCTCGTAGACACGAGCTGAAAAATTGCAAAGGTCGAGCAATTGCTCAGAGATGAAAAGTGCCAGCACTGAAAGCTGTTGCTAGCCAGCACCCTTCCTTGGAAGCGCTTTCACAGGCGCAGCAAAACTGGGGCTTTGCGCTTCTCTAGACACCAAACGTCACGGTCACTATCTCTCCGTCTCGTAGACACGAGCTGAGAGATTGCAAACGTCGAGCAATTGCTCAGAGATGAAAAGTGCCAGCACTGAAAGCTCTTGCTAGCCAGCACCCTTCCTTGGAAGCGCTTTCACAGGCGCAGCAACACTAGGGCTCTGGGCTTCTCCAGCCACCTAATCTTCTGCTCATCCTCTCGCGCACTCTAAAGAGAGCTCAGGTGAGAAATTGCAAAGGTCGAGCAATTGCTCAGAGATGAAAAGTGCCAGCACTGAAAACTGTTGCTAGCCAGCAGCCTTCCTTGGAAGCGCTTTCACAGGCGCAGCAACACTGGGGCTTTGCGCTTCTCTAGACACCAAACGTCACGGTCACTATCTCTCCGTCTCGTAGACACGAGCTGAGAGATTGAAAAAGTCGAGCAATTGCTCAGAGATGAAAAGTGCCAGCACTGAAAGCTGTTGCTAGCCAGCACCCTTCCTTGGAAACGCTTTTGTAGCCCTTAGAACACAGGGGCTGTGGGCTTCTCTAGCCACCTAATCTTCTGCTCATCCTCTCGCGCAGTCTAAAGAGAGCTCAGGTGAGAAATTGCAAAGGTCGAGCAATTGCTCAGAGATGAAAAGTGCCAGCACTGAAAGCTCTTGCTAGCCAGCACCCTTCCTTGGAAACGCTCTTGTAGCCCTAAGAACACTGGGGCTCTGGGCTTCTCTAGCCACCTAATCTTCTGCTCATCCTCTCGCGCACTCTAAAGGGAGCTCAGGTGAGAAATTGCAAAGGTCGAGCAATTGCTCAGAGATGAAAAGTGCCAGCACTGAAAGCTCTTGCTAGCCGGCACCCTTCCTTGGAAGTGATTTTGTAGGCCGAAGAACACTGGGGCTCTGTGTTTCTCTAGCCACCTAATCTTCTGCTCATCCTCTCGCGCACTCTAAAGAGAGCTCAGGTGAGAAATTGCAAACGTCGAGCAATTGCTCAGAGATGAAAAGTGCCAGCACTGAAAGCTGTTGCTAGCCAGCACCCTTCCTTGGAAGTGATTTTGTAGCCCTAAGAACACTGGGGCTCTGGGCTTCTCTAGCCACCTAATCTTCTGCTCATCCTCTCACGCAGTCTAAAGAGAGCTCAGGTGAGAAATTGCAAAGGTCGAGCAATTGCTCAGAGATGAAAAGTGCCAGCACTGAAAGCTGTTGCTAGCCAGCACCCTTCCTTGGAAGTGCTTTTGTAGGCCTAAGAACACTGGGGCTCTGGGCTTCTCTAGCCACCTAATCTTCTGCTCATCCTCTCGCGCAGTCTAAAGAGAGCTCAGGTGAGAAATTGCAAACGTCGAGCAATTGCTCAGAGATGAAAAGTGCCAGCACTGAAAGCTCTTGCTAGCCAGCACCCTTCCTTGGAAGCGCTTTTGTAGCCCTTAGAACACAAGGGCTCTGCGCTTCTCCAGCCACCTAATCTTCTGCTCATCCTCTCGCGCAGTCTAAAGAGAGCTCAGGTGAGAAATTGCAAAGGTCGAGCAATTGCTCAGAGATGAAAAGTGCCAGCACTGAAAGCTGTTGCTAGCCAGCACCCTTCCTTGGAAGCGCTTTCACAGGCGCAGCAACACTGGGGCTTTGCGCTTCTCTACCCACCAAACGTCACGGTCACTATCTCTCCATCTCGTAGACACGAGCTGCGAAATTGCAAACGTCGAGCAATTGCTCAGAGATGAAAAGTGCCAGCATTGAAAGCTGTTGCTAGCCAGCACCCTTCCTTGGAAGCGCTTTTGTAGCCCTAAGAACAGTGGGGCTCTGTGCTTCTCCAGCCACCTAATCTTCTGCTCATCCTCTCGCGCACTCTAAAGAAAGCTCAGGTGAGAAATTGCAAACGTCGAGCAATTGCTCAGAGATGAAAAGTGCCAGCACTGAAAGCTGTTGCTAGCCAGCACCCTTCCTTGGAAGCGCTTTCAGAGGCGCAGCAACACTGGGGCTTTGCGCTTCTCTAGCCACCAAATGTCACGGTCACTATCTCTCTGTCTCGTAGACACGAGCTGAGAGATTGCAAAGGTCGAGCAATTGCTCAGAGATGAAAAGTGCCAGCACTGAAAACTGTTGCTAGCCAGCAGCCTTCCTTGGAAGCGCTTTTGTAGGCGCAGTAACACTGGGGCTTTGAGCTTCTCTAGCCACCAAACGTCACGGTCATTCTCTTTCCGTCTCATAGACACGATCTGAGAGATTGCAAAGGTCGAGCAATTGCTCAGAGATGAAAAGTGCCAGCACTGAAAGCTCTTGCTAGCCAGCACCCTTCCTTGGAAGCGCTTTTGTAGGCCTAAGAACAGTGGGGCTCTGGGCTTCTGTAGCCACCTAATCTGCTCATCCTCTCGCGCAGTCTAAAGAGAGCTCAGGTGAGAAATTGCAAAGGTCGAGCAATTGCTCAGAGATGAAAAGTGCCAGCACTGAAAGCTGTTGCTAGCCAGCACCCTTCCTTGCAAAGGCTCTTGTAGCGCTAAGAACACTGGGGCTCTGTGTTTCTCTAGCCACCTAATCTTCTGCTCATCCTCTCTCGCAGTCTAAAGAAAGCTCAGGTGAGACATTGCAAAGGTCGAACAATTGCTCAGAGATGAAAAGTGCCAGCACTGAAAGCTGTTGCTAGCCAGCACCCTTCCTTGGAAGCGCTTTCACAGGCGCAGTAACACTGGGGCTTTGCGGTTCTCTAGACACCAAACGTCACGGTCATTCTCTTTCCGTCTCGTAGACACGAGCTGAGAAATTGCAAACGTCGAGCAATTGCTCAGCGATGAAATGTGCCAGCACTGAAAGCTGTTGCTAGCCAGCACCCTTCCTTGGAAGCGCTTTCACAGGCGCAGTAACACTGGGGCTTTGCGCTTCTCTAGCCACCAAACGTCACGGTCATTCTGTTTCCGTCTCTTAGAAACGAGCTGAGAGATTGCAAACGTCGAGCAATTGCTCAGAGATGAAAAGTGCCAGCACTGAAAGCTGTTGCTAGCCAGCACCCTTCCTTGGAAGCGCTTTCACAGGTGCAGCAACACTGGGGCTTTGCGCTTCTCTAGCCACCAAATGTCACGGTCACTATCTCTCCGTCTCGTAGACACGAGCTGAGAAATTGAAAAAGTCGAGCAATTGCTCAGAGATGAAAAGTGCCAGCACTGAAAGCTGTTGCTAGCCAGCACCCTTCCTTGCAAACGCTCTTGTAGCCCTAAGAACACTGGGGCTCTGGGCTTCTCTAGCCACCTAATCTTCTGCTCATCCTCTCGCGCACTCTAAAGGGAGCTCAGGTGAGAAATTGCAAAGGTCGAGCAATTGCTCAGAGATGAAAAGTGCCAGCACTGAAAGCTCTTGCTAGCCGGCACCCTTCCTTGGAAGTGATTTTGTAGGCCGAAGAACACTGGGGCTCTGTGTTTCTCTAGCCACCTAATCTTCTGCTCATCCTCTCGCGCACTCTAAAGAGAGCTCAGGTGAGAAATTGCAAAGGTCGAGCAATTGCTCAGAGATGAAAAGTGCCAGCACTGAAAGCTGTTGCTAGCCAGCACCCTTCCTTGGAAGTGATTTTGTAGCCCTAAGAACACTGGGGCTCTGGGCTTCTCTAGCCACCTAATCTTCTGCTCATCCTCTCACGCAGTCTAAAGAGAGCTCAGGTGAGAAATTGCAAAGGTCGAGCAATTGCTCAGAGATGAAAAGTGCCAGCACTGAAAGCTGTTGCTAGCCAGCACCCTTCCTTGGAAGTGCTTTTGTAGGCCTAAGAACACTGGGGCTCTGGGCTTCTCTAGCCACCTAATCTTCTGCTCATCCTCTCGCGCAGTCTAAAGAGAGCTCAGGTGAGAAATTGCAAAAGTCGAGCAATTGCTCAGAGATGAAAAGTGCCAGCACTGAAAGCTCTTGCTAGCCAGCACCCTTCCTTGGAAGCGCTTTCACAGGCGCAGCAACACTGGGGCTTTGCGCTTCTCTACCCACCAAAGGTCACGGTCACTATCTCTCCATCTCGTAGACACGAGCTGCGAAATTGCAAACGTCGAGCAATTGCTCAGAGATGAAAAGTGCCAGCATTGAAAGCTGTTGCTAGCCAGCACCCTTCCTTGGAAGCGCTTTTGTAGCCCTAAGAACACTGGGGCTCTGTGCTTCTCCAGCCACCTAATCTTCTGCTCATCCTCTCGCGCACTCTAAAGAAAGCTCAGGTGAGAAATTGCAAACGTCGAGCAATTGCTCAGAGATGAAAAGTGCCAGCACTGAAAGCTGTTGCTAGCCAGCACCCTTCCTTGGAAGCGCTTTCAGAGGCGCAGCAACACTGGGGCTTTGCGCTTCTCTAGCCACCAAATGTCACGGTCACTATCTCTCTGTCTCGTAGACACGAGCTGAGAGATTGCAAAGGTCGAGCAATTGCTCAGAGATGAAAAGTGCCAGCACTGAAAACTGTTGCTAGCCAGCAGCCTTCCTTGGAAGCGCTTTCACAGGCGCAGTAACACTGGGGCTTTGCGCTTCTCTACCCACCAAACGTCACGGTCATTCTCTTTCCGTCTCATAGACACGATCTGAGAGATTGCAAACGTCGAGCAATTGCTCAGAGATGAAAAGTGCCAGCACTGAAAGCTCTTGCTAGCCAGCACCCTTCCTTGGAAGCGCTTTCAGAGGCGCAGCAACACTGGGGCTTTGCGCTTCTCTAGCCACCAAATGTCACGGTCACTATCTCTCTGTCTCGTAGACACGAGCTGAGAAATTGCAAAGGTCGAGCAATTGCTCAGAGATGAAAAGTGCCAGCATTGAAAACTGTTGCTAGCCAGCAGCCTTCCTTGGAAGCGCTTTCACAGGCGCAGTAACACTGGGGCTTTGAGCTTCTCTAGCCACCAAACGTCACGGTCATTCTCTTTCCGTCTCATAGACACGATCTGAGAGATTGCAAACGTCGAGCAATTGCTCAGAGATGAAAAGTGCCAGCACTGAAAGCTCTTGCTAGCCAGCACCCTTCCTTGGAAGCGCTTTTGTAGGCCTAAGAACAGTGGGGCTCTGGGCTTCTGTAGCCACCTAATCTGCTCATCCTCTCGCGCAGTCTAAAGAGAGCTCAGGTGAGAAATTGCAAACGTCGAGCAATTGCTCAGAGATGAAAAGTGCCAGCACTGAAAGCTGTTGCTAGCCAGCACCCTTCCTTGCAAAGGCTCTTGTAGCGCTAAGAACACTGGGGCTCTGTGTTTCTCTAGCCACCTAATCTTCTGCTCATCCTCTCTCGCAGTCTAAAGAAAGCTCAGGTGAGACATTGCAAAGGTCGAAGAATTGCTCAGAGATGAAAAGTGCCAGCACTGAAAGCTGTTGCTAGCCAGCACCCTTCCTTGGAAGCGCTTTCACAGGCGCAGTAACACTGGGGCTTTGCGCTTCTCTAGACACCAAACGTCACGGTCATTCTCTTTCCGTCTCGTAGACACGAGCTGAGAAATTGCAAACGTCGAGCAATTGCTCAGCGATGAAATGTGCCAGCACTGAAAGCTGTTGCTAGCCAGCACCCTTCCTTGGAAGCGCTTTCACAGGCGCAGTAACACTGGGGCTTTGCGCTTCTCTACCCACCAAACGTCACGGTCATTCTGTTTCCGTCTCTTAGAAACGAGCTGAGAGATTGCAAACGTCGAGCAATTGCTCAGAGATGAAAAGTGCCAGCACTGAAAGCTGTTGCTAGCCAGCACCCTTCCTTGGAAGCGCTTTCACAGGTGCAGCAACACTGGGGCTTTGCGCTTCTCTAGCCACCAAATGTCACGGTCACTATCTCTCCGTCTCGTAGACACGAGCTGAGAAATTGAAAAAGTCGAGCAATTGCTCAGAGATGAAAAGTGCCAGCACTGAAAGCTGTTGCTAGCCAGCACCCTTCCTTGCAAACGCTCTTGTAGCCCTTAGAACACAGGGGCTCTGGGCTTCTCTAGCCACCTAAACTTCTGCTCATCCTCTCACGCACTCTAAAGAGAGCTCAGGTGAGAAATTGCAAAAGTCGAACAATTGCTCAGAGATGAAAAGTGCCAGCACTGAAAGCTGTTGCTAGCCAGCACCCTTCCTTGGAAGCGCTTTTGTAGCCCTAAGAACACTGGGGCTCTGGGCTTCTCTAGCCACCTAATCTTCTGCTCATCCTCTCACGCAGTCTAAAGAGAGCTCAGGTGAGAAATTGCAAAGGTCGAGCAATTGCTCAGAGATGAAAAGTGCCAGCACTGAAAGCTGTTGCTAGCCAGCACCCTTCCTTGGAAGTGCTTTTGTAGGCCTAAGAACACTGGGGCTCTGGGCTTCTCTAGCCACCTAATCTTCTGCTCATCCTCTCGCGCAGTCTAAAGAGAGCTCAGGTGAGAAATTGCAAACGTCGAGCAATTGCTCAGAGATGAAAAGTGCCAGCACTGAAAGCTCTTGCTAGCCAGCACCCTTCCTTGGAAGCGCTTTTGTAGCCCTTAGAACACAAGGGCTCTGCGCTTCTCCAGCCACCTAATCTTCTGCTCATCCTCTCGCGCAGTCTAAAGAGAGCTCAGGTGAGAAATTGCAAAGGTCGAGCAATTGCTCAGAGATGAAAAGTGCCAGCACTGAAAGCTGTTGCTAGCCAGCAGCCTTCCTTGGAAGCGCTTTCACAGGCGCAGCAACACTGGGGCTTTGCGCTTCTCTACCCACCAAACGTCACGGTCACTATCTCTCCATCTCGTAGACACGAGCTGCGAAATTGCAAACGTCGAGCAATTGCTCAGAGATGAAAAGTGCCAGCATTGAAAGCTGTTGCTAGCCAGCACCCTTCCTTGGAAGCGCTTTTGTAGCCCTAAGAACACTGGGGCTCTGTGCTTCTCCAGCCACCTAATCTTCTGCTCATCCTCTCGCGCACTCTAAAGAAAGCTCAGGTGAGAAATTGCAAACGTCGAGCAATTGCTCAGAGATGAAAAGTGCCAGCACTGAAAGCTGTTGCTAGCCAGCACCCTTCCTTGGAAGCGCTTTCAGAGGCGCAGCAACACTGGGGCTTTGCGCTTCTCTAGCCACCAAATGTCACGGTCACTATCTCTCTGTCTCGTAGACACGAGCTGAGAGATTGCAAAGGTCGAGCAATTGCTCAGAGATGAAAAGTGCCAGCACTGAAAACTGTTGCTAGCCAGCACCCTTCCTTGGAAGCGCTTTCACAGGCGCAGTAACACTGGGGCTTTGAGCTTCTCTAGCCACCAAACGTCACGGTCATTCTCTTTCCGTCTCATAGACACGATCTGAGAGATTGCAAACGTCGAGCAATTGCTCAGAGATGAAAAGTGCCAGCACTGAAAGCTCTTGCTAGCCAGCACCCTTCCTTGGAAGCGCTTTCAGAGGCGCAGCAACACTGGGGCTTTGCGCTTCTCTAGCCACCAAATGTCACGGTCACTATCTCTCTGTCTCGTAGACACGAGCTGAGAGATTGCAAAGGTCGAGCAATTGCTCAGAGATGAAAAGTGCCAGCACTGAAAACTGTTGCTAGCCAGCAGCCTTCCTTGGAAGCGCTTTTGTAGGCGCAGTAACACTGGGGCTTTGAGCTTCTCTAGCCACCAAACGTCACGGTCATTCTCTTTCCGTCTCATAGACACGATCTGAGAGATTGCAAACGTCGAGCAATTGCTCAGAGATGAAAAGTGCCAGCACTGAAAGCTCTTGCTAGCCAGCACCCTTCCTTGGAAGCGCTTTTGTAGGCCTAAGAACAGTGGGGCTCTGGGCTTCTGTAGCCACCTAATCTGCTCATCCTCTCGCGCAGTCTAAAGAGAGCTCAGGTGAGAAATTGCAAAGGTCGAGCAATTGCTCAGAGATGAAAAGTGCCAGCACTGAAAGCTGTTGCTAGCCAGCACCCTTCCTTGCAAAGGCTCTTGTAGCGCTAAGAACACTGGGGCTCTGTGTTTCTCTAGCCACCTAATCTTCTGCTCATCCTCTCTCGCAGTCTAAAGAAAGCTCAGGTGAGACATTGCAAAGGTCGAACAATTGCTCAGAGATGAAAAGTGCCAGCACTGAAAGCTGTTGCTAGCCAGCACCCTTCCTTGGAAGCGCTTTCACAGGCGCAGTAACACTGGGGCTTTGCGGTTCTCTAGACACCAAACGTCACGGTCATTCTCTTTCCGTCTCGTAGACACGAGCTGAGAAATTGCAAACGTCGAGCAATTGCTCAGCGATGAAATGTGCCAGCACTGAAAGCTGTTGCTAGCCAGCACCCTTCCTTGGAAGCGCTTTCACAGGCGCAGTAACACTGGGGCTTTGCGCTTCTCTACCCACCAAACGTCACGGTCATTCTGTTTCCGTCTCTTAGAAACGAGCTGAGAGATTGCAAACGTCGAGCAATTGCTCAGAGATGAAAAGTGCCAGCACTGAAAGCTGTTGCTAGCCAGCACCCTTCCTTGGAAGCGCTTTCACAGGTGCAGCAACACTGGGGCTTTGCGCTTCTCTAGCCACCAAATGTCACGGTCACTATCTCTCCGTCTCGTAGACACGAGCTGAGAAATTGAAAAAGTCGAGCAATTGCTCAGAGATGAAAAGTGCCAGCACTGAAAGCTGTTGCTAGCCAGCACCCTTCCTTGCAAACGCTCTTGTAGCCCTAAGAACACTGGGGCTCTGGGCTTCTCTAGCCACCTAATCTTCTGCTCATCCTCTCGCGCACTCTAAAGGGAGCTCAGGTGAGAAATTGCAAAGGTCGAGCAATTGCTCAGAGATGAAAAGTGCCAGCACTGAAAGCTCTTGCTAGCCGGCACCCTTCCTTGGAAGTGATTTTGTAGGCCGAAGAACACTGGGGCTCTGTGTTTCTCTAGCCACCTAATCTTCTGCTCATCCTCTCGCGCACTCTAAAGAGAGCTCAGGTGAGAAATTGCAAACGTCGAGCAATTGCTCAGAGATGAAAAGTGCCAGCACTGAAAGCTGTTGCTAGCCAGCACCCTTCCTTGGAAGTGATTTTGTAGGCCTAAGAACACTGGGGCTCTGGGCTTCTCTAGCCACCTAATCTTCTGCTCATCCTCTCACGCAGTCTAAAGAGAGCTCAGGTGAGAAATTGCAAAGGTCGAGCAATTGCTCAGAGATGAAAAGTGCCAGCACTGAAAGCTGTTGCTAGCCAGCACCCTTCCTTGGAAGTGCTTTTGTAGGCCTAAGAACACTGGGGCTCTGGGCTTCTCTAGCCACCTAATCTTCTGCTCATCCTCTCGCGCAGTCTAAAGAGAGCTCAGGTGAGAAATTGCAAACGTCGAGCAATTGCTCAGAGATGAAAAGTGCCAGCACTGAAAGCTCTTGCTAGCCAGCACCCTTCCTTGGAAGCGCTTTCACAGGCGCAGCAACACTGGGGCTTTGCGCTTCTCTACCCACCAAAGGTCACGGTCACTATCTCTCCATCTCGTAGACACGAGCTGCGAAATTGCAAACGTCGAGCAATTGCTCAGAGATGAAAAGTGCCAGCATTGAAAGCTGTTGCTAGCCAGCACCCTTCCTTGGAAGCGCTTTTGTAGCCCTAAGAACACTGGGGCTCTGTGCTTCTCCAGCCACCTAATCTTCTGCTCATCCTCTCGCGCACTCTAAAGAAAGCTCAGGTGAGAAATTGCAAACGTCGAGCAATTGCTCAGAGATGAAAAGTGCCAGCACTGAAAGCTGTTGCTAGCCAGCACCCTTCCTTGGAAGCGCTTTCAGAGGCGCAGCAACACTGGGGCTTTGCGCTTCTCTAGCCACCAAATGTCACGGTCACTATCTCTCTGTCTCGTAGACACGAGCTGAGAGATTGCAAAGGTCGAGCAATTGCTCAGAGATGAAAAGTGCCAGCACTGAAAACTGTTGCTAGCCAGCAGCCTTCCTTGGAAGCGCTTTCACAGGCGCAGTAACACTGGGGCTTTGAGCTTCTCTAGCCACCAAACGTCACGGTCATTCTCTTTCCGTCTCATAGACACGATCTGAGAGATTGCAAACGTCGAGCAATTGCTCAGAGATGAAAAGTGCCAGCACTGAAAGCTCTTGCTAGCCAGCACCCTTCCTTGGAAGCGCTTTCAGAGGCGCAGCAACACTGGGGCTTTGCGCTTCTCTAGCCACCAAATGTCACGGTCACTATCTCTCTGTCTCGTAGACACGAGCTGAGAAATTGCAAAGGTCGAGCAATTGCTCAGAGATGAAAAGTGCCAGCATTGAAAACTGTTGCTAGCCAGCAGCCTTCCTTGGAAGCGCTTTCACAGGCGCAGTAACACTGGGGCTTTGAGCTTCTCTAGCCACCAAACGTCACGGTCATTCTCTTTCCGTCTCATAGACACGATCTGAGAGATTGCAAACGTCGAGCAATTGCTCAGAGATGAAAAGTGCCAGCACTGAAAGCTCTTGCTAGCCAGCACCCTTCCTTGGAAGCGCTTTTGTAGGCCTAAGAACAGTGGGGCTCTGGGCTTCTGTAGCCACCTAATCTGCTCATCCTCTCGCGCAGTCTAAAGAGAGCTCAGGTGAGAAATTGCAAAGGTCGAGCAATTGCTCAGAGATGAAAAGTGCCAGCACTGAAAGCTGTTGCTAGCCAGCACCCTTCCTTGCAAAGGCTCTTGTAGCGCTAAGAACACTGGGGCTCTGTGTTTCTCTAGCCACCTAATCTTCTGCTCATCCTCTCTCGCAGTCTAAAGAAAGCTCAGGTGAGACATTGCAAAGGTCGAAGAATTGCTCAGAGATGAAAAGTGCCAGCACTGAAAGCTGTTGCTAGCCAGCACCCTTCCTTGGAAGCGCTTTCACAGGCGCAGTAACACTGGGGCTTTGCGGTTCTCTAGACACCAAACGTCACGGTCATTCTCTTTCCGTCTCGTAGACACGAGCTGAGAAATTGCAAACGTCGAGCAATTGCTCAGCGATGAAATGTGCCAGCACTGAAAGCTGTTGCTAGCCAGCACCCTTCCTTGGAAGCGCTTTCACAGGCGCAGTAACACTGGGGCTTTGCGCTTCTCTACCCACCAAACGTCACGGTCATTCTGTTTCCGTCTCTTAGAAACGAGCTGAGAGATTGCAAACGTCGAGCAATTGCTCAGAGATGAAAAGTGCCAGCACTGAAAGCTGTTGCTAGCCAGCACCCTTCCTTGGAAGCGCTTTCACAGGTGCAGCAACACTGGGGCTTTGCGCTTCTCTAGCCACCAAATGTCACGGTCACTATCTCTCCGTCTCGTAGACACGAGCTGAGAGATTGAAAAAGTCGAGCAATTGCTCAGAGATGAAAAGTGCCAGCACTGAAAGCTGTTGCTAGCCAGCACCCTTCCTTGCAAACGCTCTTGTAGCCCTTAGAACACAGGGGCTCTGGGCTTCTCTAGCCACCTAAACTTCTGCTCATCCTCTCACGCACTCTAAAGAGAGCTCAGGTGAGAAATTGCAAAAGTCGAACAATTGCTCAGAGATGAAAAGTGCCAGCACTGAAAGCTGTTGCTAGCCAGCACCCTTCCTTGGAAGCACTCTTGTAGCCCTTAGAACAGAGGGGCTCTGGGCTTCTCCAGCCACCTAATCTTCTGCTCATCCTCTCGCGCACTCTAAAGAGAGCTCAGGTGAGAAATTGCAAAGGTCGAGCAATTGCTCAGAGATGAAAAGTGCCAGCACTGAAAACTGTTGCTAGCCAGCAGCCTTCCTTGGAAGCGCTTTCACAGGCGCAGTAACACTGGGGCTTTGCGCTTCTCTAGACACCAAACGTCACGGTCACTATCTCTCCGTCTCGTAGACACGAGCTGAGAGATTGAAAAAGTCGAGCAATTGCTCAGAGATGAAAAGTGCCAGCACTGAAAGCTGTTGCTAGCCAGCACCCTTCCTTGGAAACGCTTTTGTAGCCCTTAGAACAGAGGGGCTGTGGGCTTCTCTAGCCACCTCATCTTCTGCTCATCCTCTCGCGCAGTCTAAAGAGAGCTCAGGTGAGAAATTGCAAAGGTCGAGCAATTGCTCAGAGATGAAAAGTGCCAGCACTGAAAGCTCTTGCTAGCCAGCACCCTTCCTTGGAAGCGCTTTCAGAGGCGCAGTAACACTGGGGCTTTGCGCTTCTCTAGACACCAAACGTCACGGTCATTCTCTTTCCGTCTCGTAGACACGAGCTGAGAGATTGCAAACGTCGAGCAATTGCTCAGAGCTGAAAAGTGCCAGCACTGAAAGCTCTTGCTAGCCAGCACCCTTCCTTGGAAGCGCTTTCACAGGCGCAGTAACACTGGGGCTTTGCGCTTCTCTAGACACCAAATGTCACAGTCACTATCTCTCTGTCTCGTAGACACGAGCTGAGAAATTGCAAACGTCGAGCAATTGCTCAGAGATGAAAAGTGCCAGCACTGAAAGCTGTTGCTAGCCAGCACCCTTCCTTGGAAGCGCTTTTGTAGCCCTTAGAACACAAGGGCTCTGTGCTTCTCTAGCCACCTAATCTTCTGCTCATCCTCTCGCGCAGTATAAAGAGAGCTCAGGTGAGAAATTGCAAAGGTCGAGCAATTGCTCAGAGATGAAAAGTGCCAGCACTGAAAGCTGTTGCTAGCCAGCACCCTTCCTTGGAAACGCTCTTGTAGCCCTAAGAACACTGGGGCTCTGGGCTTCTCTAGCCACCTAATCTTCTGCTCATCCTCTCGCGCACTCTAAAGGGAGCTCAGGTGAGAAATTGCAAAGGTCGAGCAATTGCTCAGAGATGAAAAGTGCCAGCACTGAAAGCTCTTGCTAGCCGGCACCCTTCCTTGGAAGCGCTTTTGTAGCCCTTAGAACACTGGGGCTCTGTGTTTCTCTAGCCACCTAATCTTCTGCTCATCCTCTCGCGCAGTCTAAAGAGAGCTCAGGTGAGAAATTGCAAACGTCGAGCAATTGCTCAGAGATGAAAAGTGCCAGCACTGAAAGCTGTTGCTAGCCAGCACCCTTCCTTGGAAGTGATTTTGTAGCCCTAAGAACACTGGGGCTCTGGGCTTCTCTAGCCACCTAATCTTCTGCTCATCCTCTCACGCAGTCTAAAGAGAGCTCAGGTGAGAAATTGCAAAGGTCGAGCAATTGCTCAGAGATGAAAAGTGCCAGCACTGAAAGCTGTTGCTAGCCAGCACCCTTCCTTGGAAGTGCTTTTGTAGGCCTAAGAACACTGGGGCTCTGGGCTTCTCTAGCCACCTAATCTTCTGCTCATCCTCTCGCGCAGTCTAAAGAGAGCTCAGGTGAGAAATTGCAAAGGTCGAGCAATTGCTCAGAGATGAAAAGTGCCAGCACTGAAAGCTGTTGCTAGCCAGCACCCTTCCTTGGAAGCGCTTTCACAGGCGCAGCAACACTGGGGCTTTGCGCTTCTCTACCCACCAAACGTCACGGTCACTATCTCTCCATCTCGTAGACACGAGCTGCGAAATTGCAAACGTCGAGCAATTGCTCAGAGATGAAAAGTGCCAGCATTGAAAGCTGTTGCTAGCCAGCACCCTTCCTTGGAAGCGCTTTTGTAGCCCTTAGAACACTGGGGCTCTGTGCTTCTCCAGCCACCTAATCTTCTGCTCATCCTCTCGCGCACTCTAATGAGAGCTCAGGTGAGAAATTGCAAACGTCGAGCAATTGCTCAGAGATGAAAAGTGCCAGCACTGAAAGCTCTTGCTAGCCAGCACCCTTCCTTGGAAGCGCTTTCAGAGGCGCAGCAACACTGGGGCTTTGCGCTTCTCTAGCCACCAAATGTCATGGTCACTATCTCTCTGTCTCGTAGACACGAGCTGAGAGATTGCAAAGGTCGAGCAATTGCTCAGAGATGAAAAGTGCCAGCACTGAAAACTGTTGCTAGCCAGCAGCCTTCCTTGGAAGCGCTTTCACAGGCGCAGTAACACTGGGGCTTTGAGCTTCTCTAGCCACCAAACGTCACGGTCATTCTCTTTCCGTCTCATAGACACGAGCTGAGAGATTGCAAACGTCGAGCAATTGCTCAGAGATGAAAAGTGCCAGCACTGAAAGCTCTTGCTAGCCAGCACCCTTCCTTGGAAGCGCTTTTGTAGGCCTAAGAACAGTGGGGCTCTGGGCTTCTGTAGCCACCTAATCTGCTAATCCTCTCGCGCAGTCTAAAGAGAGCTCAGGTGAGAAATTGCAAAGGTCGAGCAATTGCTCAGAGATGAAAAGTGCCAGCACTGAAAGCTGTTGCTAGCCAGCACCCTTCCTTGCAAAGGCTCTTGTAGCGCTAAGAACACTGGGGCTCTGTGTTTCTCTAGCCACCTAATCTTCTGCTCATCCTCTCTCGCAGTCTAAAGAATGCTCAGGTGAGACATTGCAAAGGTCGAACAATTGCTCAGAGATGAAAAGTGCCAGCACTGAAAGCTCTTGCTAGCCAGCACCCTTCCTTGGAAGCGCTTTCACAGGCGCAGTAACACTGGGGCTTTGCGCTTCTCTAGCCACCAAACGTCACGGTCACTATCTCTCCGTCTCGTAGACACGAGCTGAGAGATTGCAAACGTCGAGCAATTGCTCAGAGATGAAAAGTGCCAGCACTGAAAGCTGTTGCTAGCCAGCAGCCTTCCTTGGAAGCGCTTTCACAGGCGCAGTAACACTGGGGCTTTGCGCTTCTCTAGCCACCAAACGTCACGGTCATTCTGTTTCCGTCTCTTAGAAACGAGCTGAGAGATTGCAAACGTCGAGCAATTGCTCAGAGATGAAAAGTGCCAGCACTGAAAGCTGTTGCTAGCCAGCACCCTTCCTTGGAAGCGCTTTCACAGGTGCAGCAACACTGGGGCTTTGCGCTTCTCTACCCACCAAATGTCACGGTCACTATCTCTCCGTCTCGTAGACACGAGCTGAGAAATTGAAAAAGTCGAGCAATTGCTCAGAGATGAAAAGTGCCAGCACTGAAAGCTGTTGCTAGCCAGCACCCTTCCTTGCAAACGCTCTTGTAGCCCTTAGAACACAGGGGCTCTGGGCTTCTCTAGCCACCTAAACTTCTGCTCATCCTCTCGCGCACTCTAAAGAAAGCTCAGGTGAGAAATTGCAAAAGTCGAACAATTGCTCAGAGATGAAAAGTGCCAGCACTGAAAGCTGTTGCTAGCCAGCACCCTTCCTTGGAAGCACTCTTGTAGCCCTTAGAACAGAGGGGCTCTGGGCTTCTCTAGCCACCTAATCTTCTGCTCATCCTCTCGCGCACTCTAAAGAGAGCTCAGGTGAGAAATTGCAAAGGTCGAGCAATTACTCAGAGATGAAAAGTGCCAGCACTGAAAGCTGTTGCTAGCCAGCACCCTTCCTTGGAAGCGCTTTCACAGGCGCAGTAACACTGGGGCTTTGCGCTTCTCTACACACCAAACGTCACGGTCATTCTCTTTCCGTCTTTAGACACGAGCTGAGAGAAATTGCAAAGGTCGAGCAATTGCTCAGAGATGAAAAGTGCCAGCACTGAAAGCTGTTGCTAGCCAGCACCCTTCCTTGGAAGCGCTTTCACAGGCGCAGCAACACTGGGGCTTTGCGCTTCTCTAGCCACCAAACGTCACGGTCACTATCTCTCCGTCTCGTAGACACGAGCTGAGAAATTGCAAAGGTCGAGCAATTGCTCAGAGATGAAAAGTGCCAGCACTGAAAGCTGTTGCTAGCCAGCACCCTTCCTTGGAAGTGCTTTTTTAGGCCTAAGAACACTGGGGCTCTGGGCTTCTCTAGCCACCTAACCTTCTGCTCATCCTCTCGTGCACTCTAAAGAGAGCTCAGGTGAGAAATTGCAAACGTCGAGCAATTGCTCAGAGAAGAAAAGTGCCAGCACTGAAAGCTGTTGCTAGCCAGCACCCTTCCTTGGAAACGCTGTTGTAGGCCTAAGAACAGTGGGGCTCTGTGTTTCTCTAGCCACCTCATCTTCTGCTCATCCTCTCGCGCACTCGAAAGAGAGCTCAGCTGAGAAATTGCAAACGTCGAGCAATTGCTCAGAGATGAAAAGTGCCAGCACTGAAAGCTGTTGCTAGCCAGCACCCTTCCTTGGAAGCGCTTTCACAGGCGCAGCAACACTGGGGCTTTGTGCTTCTCTACCCACCAAACGTGACGGTCACTATCTCTCTCTCTCGTAGACACGAGCTGAGAGATTGCAAACGTCGAGCAATTGCTCAGAGATGAAAAGTGCCAGCACTGAAAACTGTTGCTAGCCAGCACCCTTCCTTGGAAGCGCTTTCACAGGCGCAGTAACACTGGGGCTTTGAGCTTCTCTAGCCACCAAACGTCACGGTCATTCTCTTTCCGTCTCATAGACACGAGCTGAGAGATTACAAACGTCGAGCAATTGCTCAGAGATGAAAAGTGCCAGCACTGAAAGCTCTTGCTAGCCAGCACCCTTCCTTGGAAGCGCTTTTGTAGGCCTAAGAACAGTGGGGCTCTGGGCTTCTCTAGCCACCTAATCTTCTGCTCATCCTCTCGCGCACTCTAAAGAGAGCTCAGGTGAGAAATTGCAAAGGTCGAGCAATTGCTCAGAGATGAAAAGTGCCAGCACTGAAAGCTGTTGCTAGCCAGCACCCTTCCTTGCAAAGGCTCTTGTAGCGCTAAGAACAGTGGGGCTCTGTGTTTCTCTAGCCACCTAATCTTCTGCTCATCCTCTCGCGCAGTCTAAAGAAAGCTCAGGTGAGAAATTGCAAACGTCGAGCAATTGCTCAGAGATGAAAAGTGCCAGCACTGAAAGCTGTTGCTAGCCAGCACCCTTCCTTGGAAGTGCTTTTGTAGGCCTAAGAACACTGGGGCTCTGGGCTTCTCTAGCCACCTAATCTTCTGCTCATCCTCTCGCGCAGTCTAAAGAGAGCTCAGGTGAGAAATTGCAAACGTCGAGCAATTGCTCAGAGATGAAAAGTGCCAGCACTGAAAGCTCTTGCTAGCCAGCACCCTTCCTTGGAAGCGCTTTTGTAGCCCTTAGAACACAAGGGCTCTGCGCTTCTCCAGCCACCTAATCTTCTGCTCATCCTCTCGCGCACTCTAAAGAGAGCTCAGGTGAGAAATTGCAAAGGTCGAGCAATTGCTCAGAGATGAAAAGTGCCAGCACTGAAAGCTGTTGCTAGCCAGCACCCTTCCTTGGAAGCGCTTTCACAGGCGCAGCAACACTGGGGCTTTGCGCTTCTCTACCCACCAAACGTCACGGTCACTATCTCTCCATCTCGTAGACACGAGCTGCGAAATTGCAAACGTCGAGCAATTGCTCAGAGATGAAAAGTGCCAGCATTGAAAGCTGTTGCTAGCCAGCACCCTTCCTTGGAAGCGCTTTTGTAGGCCTAAGAACACTGGGGCTCTGTGCTTCTCCAGCCACCTAATCTTCTGCTCATCCTCTCGCGCACTCTAAAGAAAGCTCAGGTGAGAAATTGCAAACGTCGAGCAATTGCTCAGAGATGAAAAGTGCCAGCACTGAAAGCTGTTGCTAGCCAGCACCCTTCCTTGGAAGCGCTTTCAGAGGCGCAGCAACACTGGGGCTTTGCGCTTCTCTAGCCACCAAATGTCACGGTCACTATCTCTCTGTCTCGTAGACACGAGCTGAGAGATTGCAAAGGTCGAGCAATTGCTCAGAGATGAAAAGTGCCAGCACTGAAAACTGTTGCTAGCCAGCAGCCTTCCTTGGAAGCGCTTTCACAGGCGCAGTAACACTGGGGCTTTGAGCTTCTCTAGCCACCAAACGTCACGGTCATTCTCTTTCCGTCTCATAGACACGATCTGAGAGATTGCAAACGTCGAGCAATTGCTCAGAGATGAAAAGTGCCAGCACTGAAAGCTCTTGCTAGCCAGCACCCTTCCTTGGAAGCGCTTTTGTAGGCCTAAGAACAGTGGGGCTCTGGGCTTCTGTAGCCACCTAATCTGCTCATCCTCTCGCGCAGTCTAAAGAGAGCTCAGGTGAGAAATTGCAAAGGTCGAGCAATTGCTCAGAGATGAAAAGTGCCAGCACTGAAAGCTGTTGCTAGCCAGCACCCTTCCTTGCAAAGGCTCTTGTAGCGCTAAGAACACTGGGGCTCTGTGTTTCTCTAGCCACCTAATCTTCTGCTCATCCTCTCTCGCAGTCTAAAGAAAGCTCAGGTGAGACATTGCAAAGGTCGAACAATTGCTCAGAGATGAAAAGTGCCAGCACTGAAAGCTGTTGCTAGCCAGCACCCTTCCTTGGAAGCGCTTTCACAGGCGCAGTAACACTGGGGCTTTGCGCTTCTCTAGACACCAAACGTCACGGTCATTCTCTTTCCGTCTCGTAGACACGAGCTGAGAAATTGCAAACGTCGAGCAATTGCTCAGCGATGAAA
Organism: Sarcoramphus papa; assembly: GCA_037962945.1. NCBI lineage: Eukaryota > Metazoa > Chordata > Aves > Accipitriformes > Cathartidae > Sarcoramphus > Sarcoramphus papa. The sequence continues at coordinate 20,188,279 of CM075588.1, forward strand.
TGTGCCAGCACTGAAAGCTGTTGCTAGCCAGCACCCTTCCTTGGAAGCGCTTTCACAGGCGCAGTAACACTGGGGCTTTGCGCTTCTCTACCCACCAAACGTCACGGTCATTCTGTTTCCGTCTCTTAGAAACGAGCTGAGAGATTGCAAACGTCGAGCAATTGCTCAGAGATGAAAAGTGCCAGCACTGAAAGCTCTTGCTAGCCAGCACCCTTCCTTGGAAGCGCTTTCACAGGTGCAGCAACACTGGGGCTTTGCGCTTCTCTAGCCACCAAATGTCACGGTCACTATCTCTCCGTCTCGTAGACACGAGCTGAGAAATTGAAAAAGTCGAGCAATTGCTCAGAGATGAAAAGTGCCAGCACTGAAAGCTGTTGCTAGCCAGCACCCTTCCTTGCAAACGCTCTTGTAGCCCTTAGAACACAGGGGCTCTGGGCTTCTCTAGCCACCTAAACTTCTGCTCATCCTCTCACGCACTCTAAAGAGAGCTCAGGTGAGAAATTGCAAAAGTCGAACAATTGCTCAGAGATGAAAAGTGCCAGCACTGAAAGCTGTTGCTAGCCAGCACCCTTCCTTGGAAGCACTCTTGTAGCCCTTAGAACAGAGGGGCTCTGGGCTTCTCTAGCCACCTAATCTTCTGCTCATCCTCTCGCGCACTCTAAAGAGAGCTCAGGTGAGAAATTGCAAAGGTCGAGCAATTGCTCAGAGATGAAAAGTGCCAGCACTGAAAGCTGTTGCTAGCCAGCACCCTTCCTTGGAAGCGCTTTCACAGGCGCAGTAACACTGGGGCTTTGCGCTTCTCTACACACCAAACGTCACGGTCATTCTCTTTCCGTCTTTAGACACGAGCTGAGAGAAATTGCAAAGGTCGAGCAATTGCTCAGAGATGAAAAGTGCCAGCACTGAAAGCTGTTGCTAGCCAGCACCCTTCCTTGGAAGCGCTTTCACAGGCGCAGCAACACTGGGGCTTTGCGCTTCTCTAGCCACCAAATGTCACGGTCACTATCTCTCCGTCTCGTAGACACGAGCTGAGAAATTGCAAAGGTCGAGCAATTGCTCAGAGATGAAAAGTGCCAGCACTGAAAGCTGTTGCTAGCCAGCACCCTTCCTTGGAAGTGCTTTTGTAGGCCGAAGAACACTGGGGCTCTGGGCTTCTATAGCCACCCAACCTTCTGCTCATCCTCTCGTGCACTCTAAAGAGAGCTCAGGTGAGAAATTGCAAACGTCCAGCAATTGCTCAGAGATGAAAAGTGCCAGCACTGAAAGCTCTTGCTAGCCAGCACCCTTCCTTGGAAGCGCTTTTGTAGCCCTAAGAACACTGGGGCTCTGTGCTTCTCCAGCCACCTAATCTTCTGCTCATCCTCTCGCGCACTCTAAAGAAATCTCAGGTGAGAAATTGCAAACGTCGAGCAATTGCTCAGAGATGAAAAGTGCCAGCACTGAAAGCTGTTGCTAGCCAGCACCCTTCCTTGGAAGCGCTTTCACAGGCGAAGCAGCACTGGGGCTTTGCGCTTCTCTAGCCACCAAATGTCACGGTCACTATCTCTCTGTCTCGTAGACACGAGCTGAGAGATTGCAAAGGTCGAGCAATTGCTCAGAGATGAAAAGTGCCAGCACTGAAAACTGTTGCTAGCCAGCAGCCTTCCTTGGAAGCGCTTTCACAGGCGCAGTAACACTGGGGCTTTGAGCTTCTCTAGCCACCAAACGTCACGGTCATTCTCTTTCCGTCTCATAGACACGATCTGAGAGATTGCAAACGTCGAGCAATTGCTCAGAGATGAAAAGTGCCAGCACTGAAAGCTCTTGCTAGCCAGCACCCTTCCTTGGAAGCGCTTTTGTAGGCCTAAGAACAGTGGGGCTCTGGGCTTCTGTAGCCACCTAATCTGCTCATCCTCTCGCGCAGTCTAAAGAGAGCTCAGGTGAGAAATTGCAAAGGTCGAGCAATTGCTCAGAGATGAAAAGTGCCAGCACTGAAAGCTGTTGCTAGCCAGCACCCTTCCTTGCAAAGGCTCTTGTAGCGCTAAGAACACTGGGGCTCTGTGTTTCTCTAGCCACCTAATCTTCTGCTCATCCTCTCTCGCAGTCTAAAGAAAGCTCAGGTGAGACATTGCAAAGGTCGAACAATTGCTCAGAGATGAAAAGTGCCAGCACTGAAAGCTGTTGCTAGCCAGCACCCTTCCTTGGAAGCGCTTTCACAGGCGCAGTAACACTGGGGCTTTGCGCTTCTCTAGACACCAAACGTCACGGTCATTCTCTTTCCGTCTCGTAGACACGAGCTGAGAAATTGCAAACGTCGAGCAATTGCTCAGCGATGAAATGTGCCAGCACTGAAAGCTGTTGCTAGCCAGCACCCTTCCTTGGAAGCGCTTTCACAGGCGCAGTAACACTGGGGCTTTGCGCTTCTCTACCCACCAAACGTCACGGTCATTCTGTTTCCGTCTCTTAGAAACGAGCTGAGAGATTGCAAAAGTCGAGCAATTGCTCAGAGATGAAAAGTGCCAGCACTGAAAGCTCTTGCTAGCCAGCACCCTTCCTTGGAAGCGCTTTCACAGGTGCAGCAACACTGGGGCTTTGCGCTTCTCTAGCCACCAAACGTCACGGTCACTATCTCTCCGTCTCGTAGACACGAGCTGAGAAATTGAAAAAGTCGAGCAATTGCTCAGAGATGAAAAGTGCCAGCACTGAAAGCTCTTGCTAGCCAGCACCCTTCCTTGCAAACGCTCTTGTAGCCCTTAGAACACAGGGGCTCTGGGCTTCTCTAGCCACCTAAACTTCTGCTCATCCTCTCACGCACTCTAAAGAGAGCTCAGGTGAGAAATTGCAAAAGTCGAACAATTGCTCAGAGATGAAAAGTGCCAGCACTGAAAGCTGTTGCTAGCCAGCACCCTTCCTTGGAAGCACTCTTGTAGCCCTTAGAACAGAGGGGCTCTGGGCTTCTCTAGCCACCTAATCTTCTGCTCATCCTCTCGCGCACTCTAAAGAGAGCTCAGGTGAGAAATTGCAAAGGTCGAGCAATTGCTCAGAGATGAAAAGTGCCAGCACTGAAAGCTGTTGCTAGCCAGCACCCTTCCTTGGAAGCGCTTTCACAGGCGCAGTAACACTGGGGCTTTGCGCTTCTCTAGACACCAAACGTCACGGTCATTCTCTTTCCGTCTTTAGACACGAGCTGAGAGAAATTGCAAAGGTCGAGCAATTGCTCAGAGATGAAAACTGCCAGCACTGAAAGCTGTTGCTAGCCAGCACCCTTCCTTGGAAGCGCTTTCACAGGCGCAGCAACACAGGGGCTCTGGGCTTCTCCAGCCACCTAATCTTCTGCTCATCCTCTCGCGCACTCTAAAGAGAGCTCAGGTGAGAAATTGCAAAGGTCGAGCAATTGCTCAGAGATGAAAAGTGCCAGCACTGAAAACTGTTGCTAGCCAGCAGCCTTCCTTGGAAGCGCTTTCACAGGCGCAGTAACACTGGGGCTTTGCGCTTCTCTAGACACCAAACGTCACGGTCACTATCTCTCCGTCTCGTAGACACGAGCTGAGAGATTGAAAAAGTCGAGCAATTGCTCAGAGATGAAAAGTGCCAGCACTGAAAGCTGTTGCTAGCCAGCACCCTTCCTTGGAAACGCTTTTGTAGCCCTTAGAACACAGGGGCTCTGGGCTTCTCTAGCCACCTAATCTTCTGCTCATCCTCTCGCGCAGTCTAAAGAGAGCTCAGGTGAGAAATTGCAAAGGTCGAGCAATTGCTCAGAGATGAAAAGTGCCAGCACTGAAAGCTCTTGCTAGCCAGCACCCTTCCTTGGAAGCGCTTTCAGAGGCGCAGTAACACTGGGGCTTTGCGCTTCTCTAGACACCAAACGTCACGGTCATTCTCTTTCCGTCTCGTAGACACGAGCTGAGAGATTGCAAACGTCGAGCAATTGCTCAGAGCTGAAAAGTGCCAGCACTGAAAGCTCTTGCTAGCCAGCACCCTTCCTTGGAAGCGCTTTCACAGGCGCAGTAACACTGGGGCTTTGCGCTTCTCTAGACACCAAATGTCACAGTCACTATCTCTCTGTCTCGTAGACACGAGCTGAGAGATTGCAAACGTCGAGCAATTGCTCAGAGATGAAAAGTGCCAGCACTGAAAGCTGTTGCTAGCCAGCACCCTTCCTTGGAAGCGCTTTTGTAGCCCTTAGAACACAAGGGCTCTGTGCTTCTCTAGCCACCTAATCTTCTGCTCATCCTCTCGTGCACTCTAAAGAGAGCTCAGGTGAGAAATTGCAAAGGTCGAGCAATTGCTCAGAGATGAAAAGTGCCAGCACTGAAAGCTGTTGCTAGCCAGCACCCTTCCTTGGAAACGCTCTTGTAGCCCTAAGAACACTGGGGCTCTGGGCTTCTCTAGCCACCTAATCTTCTGCTCATCCTCTCGCGCACTCTAAAGGGAGCTCAGGTGAGAAATTGCAAAGGTCGAGCAATTGCTCAGAGATGAAAAGTGCCAGCACTGAAAGCTCTTGCTAGCCGGCACCCTTCCTTGAAAGCGCTTTTGTAGCCCTTAGAACACTGGGGCTCTGTGTTTCTCTAGCCACCTAATCTTCTGCTCATCCTCTCGCGCAGTCTAAAGAGAGCTCAGGTGAGAAATTGCAAACGTCGAGCAATTGCTCAGAGATGAAAAGTGCCAGCACTGAAAGCTGTTGCTAGCCAGCACCCTTCCTTGGAAGTGATTTTGTAGCCCTAAGAACACTGGGGCTCTGGGCTTCTCTAGCCACCTAATCTTCTGCTCATCCTCTCACGCAGTCTAAAGAGAGCTCAGGTGAGAAATTGCAAAGGTCGAGCAATTGCTCAGAGATGAAAAGTGCCAGCACTGAAAGCTGTTGCTAGCCAGCACCCTTCCTTGGAAGTGCTTTTGTAGGCCTAAGAACACTGGGGCTCTGGGCTTCTCTAGCCACCTAATCTTCTGCTCATCCTCTCGCGCAGTCTAAAGAGAGCTCAGGTGAGAAATTGCAAACGTCGAGCAATTGCTCAGAGATGAAAAGTGCCAGCACTGAAAGCTGTTGCTAGCCAGCACCCTTCCTTGGAAGCGCTTTCACAGGCGCAGCAACACTGGGGCTTTGCGCTTCTCTAGACACCAAACGTCACGGTCATTCTCTTTCCGTCTCGTAGACACGAGCTGAGAAATTGCAAACGTCGAGCAATTGCTCAGCGATGAAATGTGCCAGCACTGAAAGCTGTTGCTAGCCAGCACCCTTCCTTGGAAGCGCTTTCACAGGCGCAGTAACACTGGGGCTTTGCGCTTCTCTACCCACCAAACGTCACGGTCATTCTGTTTCCGTCTCTTAGAAACGAGCTGAGAGATTGCAAACGTCGAGCAATTGCTCAGAGATGAAAAGTGCCAGCACTGAAAGCTCTTGCTAGCCAGCACCCTTCCTTGGAAGCGCTTTCACAGGTGCAGCAACACTGGGGCTTTGCGCTTCTCTAGCCACCAAATGTCACGGTCACTATCTCTCCGTCTCGTAGACACGAGCTGAGAAATTGAAAAAGTCGAGCAATTGCTCAGAGATGAAAAGTGCCAGCACTGAAAGCTGTTGCTAGCCAGCACCCTTCCTTGCAAACGCTCTTGTAGCCCTTAGAACACAGGGGCTCTGGGCTTCTCTAGCCACCTAAACTTCTGCTCATCCTCTCACGCACTCTAAAGAGAGCTCAGGTGAGAAATTGCAAAAGTCGAACAATTGCTCAGAGATGAAAAGTGCCAGCACTGAAAGCTGTTGCTAGCCAGCACCCTTCCTTGGAAGCACTCTTGTAGCCCTTAGAACAGAGGGGCTCTGGGCTTCTCTAGCCACCTAATCTTCTGCTCATCCTCTCGCGCACTCTAAAGAGAGCTCAGGTGAGAAATTGCAAAGGTCGAGCAATTGCTCAGAGATGAAAAGTGCCAGCACTGAAAGCTGTTGCTAGCCAGCACCCTTCCTTGGAAGCGCTTTCACAGGCGCAGTAACACTGGGGCTTTGCGCTTCTCTACACACCAAACGTCACGGTCATTCTCTTTCCGTCTTTAGACACGAGCTGAGAGAAATTGCAAAGGTCGAGCAATTGCTCAGAGATGAAAAGTGCCAGCACTGAAAGCTGTTGCTAGCCAGCACCCTTCCTTGGAAGCGCTTTCACAGGCGCAGCAACACTGGGGCTTTGCGCTTCTCTAGCCACCAAATGTCACGGTCACTATCTCTCCGTCTCGTAGACACGAGCTGAGAAATTGCAAAGGTCGAGCAATTGCTCAGAGATGAAAAGTGCCAGCACTGAAAGCTGTTGCTAGCCAGCACCCTTCCTTGGAAGTGCTTTTGTAGGCCGAAGAACACTGGGGCTCTGGGCTTCTATAGCCACCCAACCTTCTGCTCATCCTCTCGTGCACTCTAAAGAGAGCTCAGGTGAGAAATTGCAAACGTCCAGCAATTGCTCAGAGATGAAAAGTGCCAGCACTGAAAGCTCTTGCTAGCCAGCACCCTTCCTTGGAAGCGCTTTTGTAGCCCTAAGAACACTGGGGCTCTGTGCTTCTCCAGCCACCTAATCTTCTGCTCATCCTCTCGCGCACTCTAAAGAAAGCTCAGGTGAGAAATTGCAAACGTCGAGCAATTGCTCAGAGATGAAAAGTGCCAGCACTGAAAGCTGTTGCTAGCCAGCACCCTTCCTTGGAAGCGCTTTCACAGGCGAAGCAGCACTGGGGCTTTGCGCTTCTCTAGCCACCAAATGTCACGGTCACTATCTCTCTGTCTCGTAGACACGAGCTGAGAGATTGCAAAGGTCGAGCAATTGCTCAGAGATGAAAAGTGCCAGCACTGAAAACTGTTGCTAGCCAGCAGCCTTCCTTGGAAGCGCTTTCACAGGCGCAGTAACACTGGGGCTTTGAGCTTCTCTAGCCACCAAACGTCACGGTCATTCTCTTTCCGTCTCATAGACACGATCTGAGAGATTGCAAACGTCGAGCAATTGCTCAGAGATGAAAAGTGCCAGCACTGAAAGCTCTTGCTAGCCAGCACCCTTCCTTGGAAGCGCTTTTGTAGGCCTAAGAACAGTGGGGCTCTGGGCTTCTGTAGCCACCTAATCTGCTCATCCTCTCGCGCAGTCTAAAGAGAGCTCAGGTGAGAAATTGCAAAGGTCGAGCAATTGCTCAGAGATGAAAAGTGCCAGCACTGAAAGCTGTTGCTAGCCAGCACCCTTCCTTGCAAAGGCTCTTGTAGCGCTAAGAACACTGGGGCTCTGTGTTTCTCTAGCCACCTAATCTTCTGCTCATCCTCTCTCGCAGTCTAAAGAAAGCTCAGGTGAGACATTGCAAAGGTCGAGCAATTGCTCAGAGATGAAAAGTGCCAGCACTGAAAGCTGTTGCTAGCCAGCACCCTTCCTTGGAAGCGCTTTCACAGGCGCAGTAACACTGGGGCTTTGCGCTTCTCTAGACACCAAACGTCACGGTCATTCTCTTTCCGTCTCGTAGACACGAGCTGAGAAATTGCAAACGTCGAGCAATTGCTCAGCGATGAAATGTGCCAGCACTGAAAGCTGTTGCTAGCCAGCACCCTTCCTTGGAAGCGCTTTCACAGGCGCAGTAACACTGGGGCTTTGCGCTTCTCTACCCACCAAACGTCACGGTCATTCTGTTTCCGTCTCTTAGAAACGAGCTGAGAGATTGCAAAAGTCGAGCAATTGCTCAGAGATGAAAAGTGCCAGCACTGAAAGCTCTTGCTAGCCAGCACCCTTCCTTGGAAGCGCTTTCACAGGTGCAGCAACACTGGGGCTTTGCGCTTCTCTAGCCACCAAACGTCACGGTCACTATCTCTCCGTCTCGTAGACACGAGCTGAGAAATTGAAAAAGTCGAGCAATTGCTCAGAGATGAAAAGTGCCAGCACTGAAAGCTGTTGCTAGCCAGCACCCTTCCTTGCAAACGCTCTTGTAGCCCTTAGAACACAGGGGCTCTGGGCTTCTCTAGCCACCTAAACTTCTGCTCATCCTCTCACGCACTCTAAAGAGAGCTCAGGTGAGAAATTGCAAAAGTCGAACAATTGCTCAGAGATGAAAAGTGCCAGCACTGAAAGCTGTTGCTAGCCAGCACCCTTCCTTGGAAGCACTCTTGTAGCCCTTAGAACAGAGGGGCTCTGGGCTTCTCTAGCCACCTAATCTTCTGCTCATCCTCTCGCGCACTCTAAAGAGAGCTCAGGTGAGAAATTGCAAAGGTCGAGCAATTGCTCAGAGATGAAAAGTGCCAGCACTGAAAGCTGTTGCTAGCCAGCACCCTTCCTTGGAAGCGCTTTCACAGGCGCAGTAACACTGGGGCTTTGCGCTTCTCTAGACACCAAACGTCACGGTCATTCTCTTTCCGTCTTTAGACACGAGCTGAGAGAAATTGCAAAGGTCGAGCAATTGCTCAGAGATGAAAACTGCCAGCACTGAAAGCTGTTGCTAGCCAGCACCCTTCCTTGGAAGCGCTTTCACAGGCGCAGCAACACAGGGGCTCTGGGCTTCTCCAGCCACCTAATCTTCTGCTCATCCTCTCGCGCACTCTAAAGAGAGCTCAGGTGAGAAATTGCAAAGGTCGAGCAATTGCTCAGAGATGAAAAGTGCCAGCACTGAAAACTGTTGCTAGCCAGCAGCCTTCCTTGGAAGCGCTTTCACAGGCGCAGTAACACTGGGGCTTTGCGCTTCTCTAGACACCAAACGTCACGGTCACTATCTCTCCGTCTCGTAGACACGAGCTGAGAGATTGAAAAAGTCGAGCAATTGCTCAGAGATGAAAAGTGCCAGCACTGAAAGCTGTTGCTAGCCAGCACCCTTCCTTGGAAACGCTTTTGTAGCCCTTAGAACACAGGGGCTCTGGGCTTCTCTAGCCACCTAATCTTCTGCTCATCCTCTCGCGCAGTCTAAAGAGAGCTCAGGTGAGAAATTGCAAAGGTCGAGCAATTGCTCAGAGATGAAAAGTGCCAGCACTGAAAGCTCTTGCTAGCCAGCACCCTTCCTTGGAAGCGCTTTCAGAGGCGCAGTAACACTGGGGCTTTGCGCTTCTCTAGACACCAAACGTCACGGTCATTCTCTTTCCGTCTCGTAGACACGAGCTGAGAGATTGCAAACGTCGAGCAATTGCTCAGAGCTGAAAAGTGCCAGCACTGAAAGCTCTTGCTAGCCAGCACCCTTCCTTGGAAGCGCTTTCACAGGCGCAGTAACACTGGGGCTTTGCGCTTCTCTAGACACCAAATGTCACAGTCACTATCTCTCTGTCTCGTAGACACGAGCTGAGAGATTGCAAACGTCGAGCAATTGCTCAGAGATGAAAAGTGCCAGCACTGAAAGCTGTTGCTAGCCAGCACCCTTCCTTGGAAGCGCTTTTGTAGCCCTTAGAACACAAGGGCTCTGTGCTTCTCTAGCCACCTAATCTTCTGCTCATCCTCTCGTGCACTCTAAAGAGAGCTCAGGTGAGAAATTGCAAAGGTCGAGCAATTGCTCAGAGATGAAAAGTGCCAGCACTGAAAGCTGTTGCTAGCCAGCACCCTTCCTTGGAAACGCTCTTGTAGCCCTAAGAACACTGGGGCTCTGGGCTTCTCTAGCCACCTAATCTTCTGCTCATCCTCTCGCGCACTCTAAAGGGAGCTCAGGTGAGAAATTGCAAAGGTCGAGCAATTGCTCAGAGATGAAAAGTGCCAGCACTGAAAGCTCTTGCTAGCCGGCACCCTTCCTTGAAAGCGCTTTTGTAGCCCTTAGAACACTGGGGCTCTGTGTTTCTCTAGCCACCTAATCTTCTGCTCATCCTCTCGCGCAGTCTAAAGAGAGCTCAGGTGAGAAATTGCAAACGTCGAGCAATTGCTCAGAGATGAAAAGTGCCAGCACTGAAAGCTGTTGCTAGCCAGCACCCTTCCTTGGAAGTGATTTTGTAGCCCTAAGAACACTGGGGCTCTGGGCTTCTCTAGCCACCTAATCTTCTGCTCATCCTCTCACGCAGTCTAAAGAGAGCTCAGGTGAGAAATTGCAAAGGTCGAGCAATTGCTCAGAGATGAAAAGTGCCAGCACTGAAAGCTGTTGCTAGCCAGCACCCTTCCTTGGAAGTGCTTTTGTAGGCCTAAGAACACTGGGGCTCTGGGCTTCTCTAGCCACCTAATCTTCTGCTCATCCTCTCGCGCAGTCTAAAGAGAGCTCAGGTGAGAAATTGCAAACGTCGAGCAATTGCTCAGAGATGAAAAGTGCCAGCACTGAAAGCTGTTGCTAGCCAGCACCCTTCCTTGGAAGCGCTTTCACAGGCGCAGCAACACTGGGGCTTTGCGCTTCTCTACCCACCAAACGTCACGGTCACTATCTCTCCATCTTGTAGACACGAGCTGCGAAATTGCAAACGTCGAGCAATTGCTCAGAGATGAAAAGTGCCAGCATTGAAAGCTGTTGCTAGCCAGCACCCTTCCTTGGAAGCGCTTTTGTAGCCCTTAGAACACTGGGGCTCTGTGCTTCTCCAGCCACCTAATCTTCTGCTCATCCTCTCGCGCACTCTAAAGAGAGCTCAGGTGAGAAATTGCAAACGTCGAGCAATTGCTCAGAGATGAAAAGTGCCAGCACTGAAAGCTGTTGCTAGCCAGCACCCTTCCTTGGAAGCGCTTTCAGAGGCGCAGCAACACTGGGGCTTTGCGCTTCTCTAGCCACCAAATGTCATGGTCACTATCTCTCTGTCTCGTAGACACGAGCTGAGAGATTGCAAAGGTCGAGCAATTGCTCAGAGATGAAAAGTGCCAGCACTGAAAACTGTTGCTAGCCAGCAGCCTTCCTTGGAAGCGCTTTCACAGGCGCAGTAACACTGGGGCTTTGAGCTTCTCTAGCCACCAAACGTCACGGTCATTCTCTTTCCGTCTCATAGACACGAGCTGAGAGATTGCAAACGTCGAGCAATTGCTCAGAGATGAAAAGTGCCAGCACTGAAAGCTCTTGCTAGCCAGCACCCTTCCTTGGAAGCGCTTTTGTAGGCCTAAGAACAGTGGGGCTCTGGGCTTCTCTAGCCACCTAATCTGCTCATCCTCTCGCGCAGTCTAAAGAGAGCTCAGGTGAGAAATTGCAAAGGTCGAGCAATTGCTCAGAGATGAAAAGTGCCAGCACTGAAAGCTGTTGCTAGCCAGCACCCTTCCTTGCAAAGGCTCTTGTAGCGCTAAGAACACTGGGGCTCTGTGTTTCTCTAGCCACCTAATCTTCTGCTCATCCTCTCTCGCAGTCTAAAGAAAGCTCAGGTGAGACATTGCAAAGGTCGAACAATTGCTCAGAGATGAAAAGTGCCAGCACTGAAAGCTCTTGCTAGCCAGCACCCTTCCTTGGAAGCGCTTTCACAGGCGCAGTAACACTGGGGCTTTGCGCTTCTCTAGCCACCAAACGTCACGGTCACTATCTCTCCGTCTCGTAGACACGAGCTGAGAGATTGCAAACGTCGAGCAATTGCTCAGAGATGAAAAGTGCCAGCACTGAAAGCTGTTGCTAGCCAGCACCCTTCCTTGGAAGCGCTTTCACAGGCGCAGTAACACTGGGGCTTTGCGCTTCTCTACCCACCAAACGTCACGGTCATTCTGTTTCCGTCTCTTAGAAACGAGCTGAGAGATTGCAAACGTCGAGCAATTGCTCAGAGATGAAAAGTGCCAGCACTGAAAGCTGTTGCTAGCCAGCACCCTTCCTTGGAAGCGCTTTCAAAGGTGCAGCAACACTGGGGCTTTGCCCTTCTCTACCCACCAAATGTCACGGTCACTATCTCTCCGTCTCGTAGACACGAGCTGAGAAATTGAAAAAGTCGAGCAATTGCTCAGAGATGAAAAGTGCCAGCACTGAAAGCTGTTGCTAGCCAGCACCCTTCCTTGCAAACGCTCTTGTAGCCCTTAGAACACAGGGGCTCTGGGCTTCTCTAGCCACCTAAACTTCTGCTCATCCTCTCGCGCACTCTAAAGAAAGCTCAGGTGAGAAATTGCAAAAGTCGAACAATTGCTCAGAGATGAAAAGTGCCAGCACTGAAAGCTGTTGCTAGCCAGCACCCTTCCTTGGAAGCACTCTTGTAGCCCTTAGAACAGAGGGGCTCTGGGCTTCTCTAGCCACCTAATCTTCTGCTCATCCTCTCGCGCACTCTAAAGAGAGCTCAGGTGAGAAATTGCAAAGGTCGAGCAATTGCTCAGAGATGAAAAGTGCCAGCACTGAAAGCTGTTGCTAGCCAGCACCCTTCCTTGGAAGCGCTTTCACAGGCGCAGTAACACTGGGGCTTTGCGCTTCTCTACACACCAAACGTCACGGTCATTCTCTTTCCGTCTTTAGACACGAGCTGAGAGAAATTGCAAAGGTCGAGCAATTGCTCAGAGATGAAAAGTGCCAGCACTGAAAGCTGTTGCTAGCCAGCACCCTTCCTTGGAAGCGCTTTCACAGGCGCAGCAACACTGGGGCTTTGCGCTTCTCTAGCCACCAAATGTCACGGTCACTATCTCTCCGTCTCGTAGACACGAGCTGAGAAATTGAAAAAGTCGAGCAATTGCTCAGAGATGAAAAGTGCCAGCACTGAAAGCTGTTGCTAGCCAGCACCCTTCCTTGGAAGTGCTTTTGTAGGCCGAAGAACACTGGGGCTCTGGGCTTCTCTAGCCACCTAACCTTCTGCTCATCCTCTCGTGCACTCTAAAGAGAGCTCAGGTGAGAAATTGCAAACGTCCAGCAATTGCTCAGAGATGAAAAGTGCCAGCACTGAAAGCTGTTGCTAGCCAGCACCCTTCCTTGGAAGTGATATTGTAGGCCTAAGAACAGTGGGGCTCTGTGTTTCTCTAGCCACCTCATCTTCTGCTCATCCTCTCGCGCACTCTAAAGAGAGCTCAGGTGAGAAATTGCAAACGTCGAGCAATTGCTCAGAGATGAAAAGTGCCAGCACTGAAAGCTGTTGCTAGCCAGCACCCTTCCTTGGAAGCGCTTTCACAGGCGCAGCAACAATGGGGCTTTGCGCTTCTCTAGCCACCAAATGTCACGGTCACTATCTCTCCGTCTCGTAGACACGAGCTGAGAAATGGAAAAAGTCGAGCAATTGCTCAGAGATGAAAAGCGCCAGCACTGAAAGCTGTTGCTAGCCAGCACCCTTCCTTGGAAGTGCTTTTGTAGGCCTAAGAACACTGGGGCTCTGGGCTTCTCTAGCCACCTAATCTTCTGCTCATCCTCTCGCGCAGTCTAAAGAGAGCTCAGGTGAGAAATTGCAAAGGTCGAGCAATTGCTCAGAGATGAAAAGTGCCAGCACTGAAAGCTGTTGCTAGCCAGCACCCTTCCTTGGAAGTGCTTTTGTAGGCCTAAGAACACTGGGGCTCTGGGCTTCTCTAGCCACCTAATCTTCTGCTCATCCTCTCGCGCAGTCTAAAGAGAGCTCAGGTGAGAAATTGCAAACGTCGAGCAATTGCTCAGAGATGAAAAGTGCCAGCACTGAAAGCTGTTGCTAGCCAGCACCCTTCCTTGGAAGCGCTTTCACAGGCGCAGCAACACTGGGGCTTTGCGCTTCTCTACCCACCAAACGTCACGGTCACTATCTCTCCATCTTGTAGACACGAGCTGCGAAATTGCAAACGTCGAGCAATTGCTCAGAGATGAAAAGTGCCAGCATTGAAAGCTGTTGCTAGCCAGCACCCTTCCTTGGAAGCGCTTTTGTAGCCCTTAGAACACTGGGGCTCTGTGCTTCTCCAGCCACCTAATCTTCTGCTCATCCTCTCGCGCACTCTAAAGAGAGCTCAGGTGAGAAATTGCAAACGTCGAGCAATTGCTCAGAGATGAAAAGTGCCAGCACTGAAAGCTGTTGCTAGCCAGCACCCTTCCTTGGAAGCGCTTTCAGAGGCGCAGCAACACTGGGGCTTTGCGCTTCTCTAGCCACCAAATGTCATGGTCACTATCTCTCTGTCTCGTAGACACGAGCTGAGAGATTGCAAAGGTCGAGCAATTGCTCAGAGATGAAAAGTGCCAGCACTGAAAACTGTTGCTAGCCAGCAGCCTTCCTTGGAAGCGCTTTCACAGGCGCAGTAACACTGGGGCTTTGAGCTTCTCTAGCCACCAAACGTCACGGTCATTCTCTTTCCGTCTCATAGACACGAGCTGAGAGATTGCAAACGTCGAGCAATTGCTCAGAGATGAAAAGTGCCAGCACTGAAAGCTCTTGCTAGCCAGCACCCTTCCTTGGAAGCGCTTTTGTAGGCCTAAGAACAGTGGGGCTCTGGGCTTCTCTAGCCACCTAATCTGCTCATCCTCTCGCGCAGTCTAAAGAGAGCTCAGGTGAGAAATTGCAAAGGTCGAGCAATTGCTCAGAGATGAAAAGTGCCAGCACTGAAAGCTGTTGCTAGCCAGCACCCTTCCTTGCAAAGGCTCTTGTAGCGCTAAGAACACTGGGGCTCTGTGTTTCTCTAGCCACCTAATCTTCTGCTCATCCTCTCTCGCAGTCTAAAGAAAGCTCAGGTGAGACATTGCAAAGGTCGAACAATTGCTCAGAGATGAAAAGTGCCAGCACTGAAAGCTCTTGCTAGCCAGCACCCTTCCTTGGAAGCGCTTTCACAGGCGCAGTAACACTGGGGCTTTGCGCTTCTCTAGCCACCAAACGTCACGGTCACTATCTCTCCGTCTCGTAGACACGAGCTGAGAGATTGCAAACGTCGAGCAATTGCTCAGAGATGAAAAGTGCCAGCACTGAAAGCTGTTGCTAGCCAGCAGCCTTCCTTGGAAGCGCTTTCACAGGCGCAGTAACACTGGGGCTTTGCGCTTCTCTACCCACCAAACGTCACGGTCATTCTGTTTCCGTCTCTTAGAAACGAGCTGAGAGATTGCAAACGTCGAGCAATTGCTCAGAGATGAAAAGTGCCAGCACTGAAAGCTGTTGCTAGCCAGCACCCTTCCTTGGAAGCGCTTTCAAAGGTGCAGCAACACTGGGGCTTTGCCCTTCTCTACCCACCAAATGTCACGGTCACTATCTCTCCGTCTCGTAGACACGAGCTGAGAAATTGAAAAAGTCGAGCAATTGCTCAGAGATGAAAAGTGCCAGCACTGAAAGCTGTTGCTAGCCAGCACCCTTCCTTGCAAACGCTCTTGTAGCCCTTAGAACACAGGGGCTCTGGGCTTCTCTAGCCACCTAAACTTCTGCTCATCCTCTCGCGCACTCTAAAGAAAGCTCAGGTGAGAAATTGCAAAAGTCGAACAATTGCTCAGAGATGAAAAGTGCCAGCACTGAAAGCTGTTGCTAGCCAGCACCCTTCCTTGGAAGCACTCTTGTAGCCCTTAGAACAGAGGGGCTCTGGGCTTCTCTAGCCACCTAATCTTCTGCTCATCCTCTCGCGCACTCTAAAGAGAGCTCAGGTGAGAAATTGCAAAGGTCGAGCAATTGCTCAGAGATGAAAAGTGCCAGCACTGAAAGCTGTTGCTAGCCAGCACCCTTCCTTGGAAGCGCTTTCACAGGCGCAGTAACACTGGGGCTTTGCGCTTCTCTACACACCAAACGTCACGGTCATTCTCTTTCCGTCTTTAGACACGAGCTGAGAGAAATTGCAAAGGTCGAGCAATTGCTCAGAGATGAAAAGTGCCAGCACTGAAAGCTGTTGCTAGCCAGCACCCTTCCTTGGAAGCGCTTTCACAGGCGCAGCAACACTGGGGCTTTGCGCTTCTCTAGCCACCAAATGTCACGGTCACTATCTCTCCGTCTCGTAGACACGAGCTGAGAAATTGAAAAAGTCGAGCAATTGCTCAGAGATGAAAAGTGCCAGCACTGAAAGCTGTTGCTAGCCAGCACCCTTCCTTGGAAGTGCTTTTGTAGGCCGAAGAACACTGGGGCTCTGGGCTTCTCTAGCCACCTAACCTTCTGCTCATCCTCTCGTGCACTCTAAAGAGAGCTCAGGTGAGAAATTGCAAACGTCCAGCAATTGCTCAGAGATGAAAAGTGCCAGCACTGAAAGCTGTTGCTAGCCAGCACCCTTCCTTGGAAGTGATATTGTAGGCCTAAGAACAGTGGGGCTCTGTGTTTCTCTAGCCACCTCATCTTCTGCTCATCCTCTCGCGCACTCGAAAGAGAGCTCAGCTGAGAAATTGCAAACGTCGAGCAATTGCTCAGAGATGAAAAGTGCCAGCACTGAAAGCTGTTGCTAGCCAGCACCCTTCCTTGGAAGCGCTTTCACAGGCGCAGCAACAATGGGGCTTTGCGCTTCTCTAGCCACCAAATGTCACGGTCACTATCTCTCCGTCTCGTAGACACGAGCTGAGAAATGGAAAAAGTCGAGCAATTGCTCAGAGATGAAAAGCGCCAGCACTGAAAGCTGTTGCTAGCCAGCACCCTTCCTTGGAAGTGCTTTTGTAGGCCTAAGAACACTGGGGCTCTGGGCTTCTCTAGCCACCTAATCTTCTGCTCATCCTCTCGCGTAGTCTAAAGAGAGCTCAGGTGAGAGATTGCAAAGGTCGAGCAATTGCTCAGAGATGAAAAGTGCCAGCACTGAAAGCTCTTGCTAGCCAGCACCCTTCCTTGGAAGTGATTTTGTAGGCCTAAGAACAGTGGGGCTCTGTGTTTCTCTAGCCACCTCATCTTCTGCTCATCCTCTCGCGCACTCGAAAGAGAGCTCAGGTGAGAAATTGCAAACGTCGAGCAATTGCTCAGAGATGAAAAGTGCCAGCACTGAAAGCTGTTGCTAGCCAGCACCCTTCCTTGGAAGCGCTTTCACAGGCGCAGCAACACTGGGGCTTTGCGCTTCTCTAGCCACCAAATGTCACGGTCACTATCTCTCCGTCTCGTAGACACGAGCTGCGAAATTGCAAACGTCGAGCAATTGCTCAGAGATGAAAAGTGCCAGCATTGAAAGCTGTTGCTAGACAGCACCCTTCCTTGGAAGCGCTTTTGTAGCCCTTAGAACACAGGGGCTCTGTGCTTCTCCAGCCACCTAATCTTCTGCTCATCCTCTCGCGCACTCTAATGAGAGCTCAGGTGAGAAATTGCAAAAGTCGAGCAATTGCTCAGAGATGAAAAGTGCCAGCACTGAAAGCTGTTGCTAGCCAGCACCCTTCCTTGGAAGCGCTTTCACAGGCGCAGCAACAATGGGGCTTTGAGCTTCTCTAGCCACCAAACGTCACGGTCATTCTCTTTCCGTCTCTTAGACACGAGCTGAGAGATTGCAAACGTCGAGCAATTGCTCAGAGATGAAAAGTGCCAGCACTGAAAGCTGTTGCTAGCCAGCACCCTTCCTTGGAAGCGCTTTCACAGGTGCAGCAACACTGGGGCTTTGCGCTTCTCTAGCCACCAAATGTCACGGTCACTATCTCTCCGTCTCGTAGACACGAGCTGAGAAATGGAAAAAGTCGAGCAATTGCTCAGAGATGAAAAGTGCCAGCACTGAAAGCTGTTGCTAGCCAGCACCCTTCCTTGCAAACGCTCTTGTAGCCCTTAGAACACAGGGGCTCTGGGCTTCTCTAGCCACCTAATCTTCTGCTCATCCTCTCGCGCACTCTAAAGAAAGCTCAGGTGAGAAATTGCAAAAGTCGAACAATTGCTCAGAGATGAAAAGTGCCAGCACTGAAAGCTGTTGCTAGCCAGCACCCTTCCTTGGAAGCACTCTTGTAGCCCTTAGAACAGAGGGGCTCTGGGCTTCTCTAGCCACCTAATCTTCTGCTCATCCTCTCGCGCAGTCTAAAGAGAGCTCAGGTGAGAAATTGCAAACGTCGAGCAATTGCTCAGATATGAAAAGTGCCAGCACTGGAAACTGTTGCTAGCCAGCACCCTTCCTTGGAAGCGCTTTCACAGGCGCAGTAACACTGGGGCTTTGAGCTTCTCTAGCCACCAAACGTCACGGTCATTCTCTTTCCGTCTCATAGACACGAGCTGAGAGATTGCAAACATCGAGCAATTGCTCAGAGATGAAAAGTGCCAGCACTGAAAGCTGATGCTAGCCAGCACCCTTCCTTGGAAGTGCTTTCACAGGCGCAGCAACACTGGGGCTTTGCGCTTCTCTACCCACCAAATGTCACGGTCACTGTCTCTCCGTCTCGTAGACACGAGCTGAGAAATTGAAAAAGTCGAGCAATTGCTCAGAGATGAAAAGTGCCAGCACTGAAAGCTCTTCCTAGCCGGCACCCTTCCTTGGAAGCGCTGTTGTAGCCCTTAGAAAACAGGGGCTCTGGGCTTCTCTAGCCACCTAATCTTCTGCTCATCCTCTCGCGCACTCTAAAGAGAGCTCAGGTGAGAAATTGCAAACGTTGAGCAATTGCTCAGAGATGAAAAGTGCCAGCACTGAAAGCTGTTGCTAGCCAGCACCCTTCCTTGGAAGCGCTTTCACAGGCGCAGCAACACTGGGGCTCTGGGCTTCTCTAGCCACCTAATCTTCTGCTCATCCTCTCGCGCACTCTAAAGAGAGCTCAGGTGAGAAATTGCAAAAGTCGAGCAATTGCTCAGCGATGAAAAGTGCCAGCACTGAAAGCTGTTGCTAGCCAGCAGCCTTCCTTGGAAGCGCTTTCACAGGCGCAGTAACACTGGGGCTTTGCGCTTCTCTAGACACCAAACGTCACGGTCACTATCTCTCCGTCTCGTAGACACGAGCTGAGAGATTGAAAAAGTCGAGCAATTGCTCAGAGATGAAAAGTGCCAGCACTGAAAGCTGTTGCTAGCCAGCACCCTTCCTTGGAAACGCTTTTGTAGCCCTTAGAACACAGGGGCTGTGGGCTTCTCTAGCCACCTAATCTTCTGCTCATCCTCTCGCGCACTCTAAAGAGAGCTCAGGTGAGAAATTGCAAACGTCCAGCAATTACTCAGAGATGAAAAGTGCCAGCACTGAAAGCTGTTGCTAGCCAGCACCCTTCCTTGGAAGCGCTTTCACAGGCGCAGTAACACTGGGGCTTTGCGCTTCTCTAGACACCAAACGTCACGGTCATTCTCTTTCCGTCTCGTAGACACGAGCTGAGAGATTGCAAACGTCGAGCAATTTCTCAGAGATGAAAAGTGCCAGCACTGAAAGCTGTTGCTAGCCAGCACCCTTCCTTGGAAGCGCTTTCACAGGCGCAGTAACACTGGGGCTTTGCGCTTCTCTAGACACCAAACGTCATGGTCACTATCTCTCCGTCTCGTAGACACAAGCTGAGAAATTGAGAAAGTCGAGCAATTGCTCAGAGATGAAAAGTGCCAGCACTGAAAGCTGTTGCTAGCCAGCACCCTTCCTTGGAAGCGCTTTTGTAGGCCTAAGAACACTGGTGCTCTGTGCTTCTCTAGCCACCTAATCTTCTGCTCATCCTCTCGCGCACTCTAAAGAGAGCTCAGGTGAGAAATTGCAAACGTCGAGCAATTGCTCAGAGATGAAAAGTGCCAGCACTGAAAGCTGTTGCTAGCCAGCACCCTTCCTTGGAAGTGCTTTTGTAGGCCTAAGAACACTGGGGCTCTGGGCTTCTCTAGCCACCTAATCTTCTGCTCATCCTCTCGCGCACTCTAAAGAGAGCTCAGGTGAGAAATTGCAAAGGTCGAGCAATTGCTCAGAGATGAAAAGTGCCAGCACTGAAAGCTGTTGCTAGCCAGCACCCTTCCTTGGAAGCGCTTTCACAGGCGCAGCAACACTGGGGCTTTGCGCTTCTCTAGACACCAAATGTCACGGTCACTATCTCTCTGTCTCGTAGACACGAGCTGAGAAATTGCAAACGTCCAGCAATTGCTCAGATATGAAAAGTGCCAGCACTGAAAGCTGTTGCTAGCCAGCACCCTTCCTTGGAAGCGCTTTCACAGGCGCAGCAACACTGGGGCTTTGCGCTTCTCTACCCACCAAATATCACGGTCACTACCTCTCTGTCTCGTAGACACGAGCTGAGAAATTGCAAACGTCCAGCAATTGCTCAGATATGAAAAGTGCCAGCACTGAAAGCTGTTGCTAGCCAGCACCCTTCCTTGGAAGCGCTTTCACAGGCGCAGCAACACTGGGGCTTTGCGCTTCTCTACCCACCAAACGTCACGGTCACTATCTCTCCGTCTCGTAGACACGAGCTGAGAGATTGCAAACGTCCAGCAATTGCTCAGATATGAAAAGTGCCAGCACTGGAAACTGTTGCTAGCCAGCACCCTTCCTTGGAAGCGCTTTCACAGGCGCAGTAACACTGGGGCTTTGAGCTTCTCTAGCCACCAAACGTCACGGTCATTCTCTTTCCGTCTCATAGACACGAGCTGAGAGATTGCAAACGTCGAGCAATTGCTCAGAGATGAAAAGTGCCAGCACTGAAAGCTGTTGCTAGCCAGCACCCTTCCTTGGAAGCGCTCTTGTAGCCCTTAGAACAGAGGGGCTCTGGGCTTCTCTAGCCACCTAATCTTCTGCTCATCCTCTCGCGCAGTCTAAAGAGAGCTCAGGTGAGAAATTGCAAAGGTCGAGCAATTGCTCAGAGATGAAAAGTGCCAGCACTGAAAGCTGTTGCTAGCCAGCACCCTTCCTTGGAAGCGCTTTCACCTGCGCAGCAACACTGGGGCTTTGCGCTTCTCTAGCCACCAAACGTCACGGTCACTATCTCTCCATCTCGTAGACACGAGCTGAGAGATTGCAAACGTCGAGCAATTGCTCAGAGATGAAAAGTGCCAGCACTGAAAGCTCTTGCTAGCCAGCACCCTTCCTTGGAAGCGCTTTCACAGGCGCAGCAACACTAGGGCTCTGGGCTTCTCCAGCCACCTAATCTTCTGTTCATCCTCTCGCGCACTCTAAAGAGAGCTCAGGTGAGAAATTGCAAACGTCGAGCAATTGCTCAGAGATGAAAAGTGCCAGCACTGAAAACTGTTGCTAGCCAGCAGACTTCCTTGGAAGCGCTTTCACAGGCGCAGTAACACTGGGGCTTTGCGCTTCTCTAGACACCAAACGTCACGGTCACTATCTCTCCGTCTCGTAGACACGAGCTGAGAGATTGAAAAAGTCGAGCAATTGCTCAGAGATGAAAAGTGCCAGCACTGAAAGCTGTTGCTAGCCAGCACCCTTCCTTGGAAACGCTTTTGTAGCCCTTAGAACACAGGGGCTCTGGGCTTCTCTAGCCACCTAATCTTCTGCTCATCCTCTCGCGCACTCTAAAGAGAGCTCAGGTGAGAAATTGCAAACGTCCAGCAATTGCTCAGAGATGAAAAGTGCCAGCACTGAAAGCTGTTGCTAGCCAGCACCCTTCCTTGGAAGCGCTTTCACAGGCGCAGTAACACTGGGGCTTTGCGCTTCTCTAGACACCAAACGTCACGGTCATTCTCTTTCCGTCTCGTAGACACGAGCTGAGAGATTGCAAACGTCGAGCAATTTCTCAGAGATGAAAAGTGCCAGCACTGAAAGCTCTTGCTAGCCAGCACCCTTCCTTGGAAGCGCTTTCACAGGCGCAGTAACACTGGGGCTTTGCGCTTCTCTAGACAGCAAATGTCACGGTCACTATCTCTCTGCCTCGTAGACACGAGCTGAGAAATTGCAAACGTCGAGCAATTGCTCAGAGATGAAAAGTGCCAGCACTGAAAGCTGTTGCTAGCCAGCACCCTTCCTTGGAAGCGCTTTCACAGGCGCAGCAACACTGGGGCTTTGCGCTTCTCTAGCCACCAAACGTCATGGTCACTATCTCTCCGTCTCGTAGACACAAGCTGAGAAATTGAGAAAGTCGAGCAATTGCTCAGAGATGAAAAGTGCCAGCACTGAAAGCTCTTGCTAGCCAGCCCCCTTCCTTGGAAGCGCTTTTGTAGGCCTAAGAACACTGGTGCTCTGTGCTTCTCTAGCCACCTAATCTTCTGCTCATCCTCTCGCGCACTCTAAAGAGAGCTCAGGTGAGAAATTGCAAACGTCGAGCAATTGCTCAGAGATGAAAAGTGCCAGCACTGAAAGCTGTTGCTAGCCAGCACCCTTCCTTGGAAGTGCTTTTGTAGGCCTAAGAACAGAGGGGCTCTGGGCTTCTCTAGCCACCTAATCTTCTGCTCATCCTCTCGCGCACTCTAAAGAGAGCTCAGGTGAGAAATTGCAAAGGTCGAGCAATTGCTCAGAGATGAAAAGTGCCAGCACTGAAAGCTCTTGCTAGCCAGCACCCTTCCTTGGAAGTGCTTTTGTAGGCCTAAGAACACTGGGGCTCTGGGCTTCTCTAGCCACCTAATCTTCTGCTCATCCTCTCGCGCACTCGAAAGAGATATCAGGTGAGACATTGCAAAGGTCGAGCAATTGCTCAGAGATGAAAAGTGCCAGCACTGAAAGCTGTTGCTAGCCAGCACCCTTCCTTGGAAGCGCTTTCACATGCGCAGCAACACTGGGGCTTTGCGCTTCTCTACCCACCAAATATCACGGTCACTATCTCTCTGTCTCGTAGACACGAGCTGAGAAATTGCAAACGTCCAGCAATTGCTCAGATATGAAAAGTGCCAGCACTGAAAGCTGTTGCTAGCCAGCACCCTTCCTTGGAAGCGCTTTCACAGGCGCAGCAACACTGGGGCTTTGCGCTTCTCTACCCACCAAACGTCACGGTCACTATCTCTCCGTCTCGTAGACACGAGCTGAGAGATTGCAAACGTCCAGCAATTGCTCAGATATGAAAAGTGCCAGCACTGAAAACTGTTGCTAGCCAGCACCCTTCCTTGGAAGCGCTTTCACATGCGCAGTAACACTGGGGCTTTGAGCTTCTCTAGCCACCAAACGTCACGGTCATTCTCTTTCCGTCTCATAGACACGAGCTGAGAGATTGCAAACGTCGAGCAATTGCTCAGAGATGAAAAGTGCCAGCACTGAAAGCTCTTGCTAGCCGG
The DNA here is from genome assembly GCA_037962945.1 of Sarcoramphus papa. NCBI lineage: Eukaryota > Metazoa > Chordata > Aves > Accipitriformes > Cathartidae > Sarcoramphus > Sarcoramphus papa. The sequence goes on from CM075588.1 coordinate 20,210,969, forward strand.
CACCCTTCCTTGGAAACGCTGTTGTAGCCCTTAGAACACAGGGGCTCTGGGCTTCTCTAGCCACCTAATCTTCTGCTCATCCTCTCGCGCACTCTAAAGAGAGCTCAGGTGAGAAATTGCAAACGTCGAGCAATTGCTCAGAGATGAAAAGTGCCAGCACTGAAAGCTCTTGCTAGCCAGCACCCTTCCTTGGAAACGCTCTTGTAGCCCTTAGAACAGAGGGGCTCTGGGCTTCTCTAGCCACCTAATCTTCTGCTCATCCTCTCGCGCACTCTAAAGAGAGCTCAGGTGAGAAATTGCAAACGTCGAGCAATTGCTCAGAGATGAAAAGTGCCAGCACTGAAAGCTGTTGCTAGCCAGCACCCTTCCTTGGAAGCGCTTTCACAGGTGCAGCAACCCTGGGGCTTTGCGCTTCTCTAGACACCAAACGTCACGGTCACTATCTCTCCATCTCGTACACACGAGCTGAGAAATTGCAAAGGTCGAGCAATTGCTCAGAGATGAAAAGTGCCAGCACTGAAAGCTGTTGCTAGCCAGCCCCCTTCCTTGGAAGTGCTTTTGTAGGCCTAAGAACAGTGGGGCTCTGGGCTTCTCTAGCCACCTAATCTTCTGCTTATCCTCTCGCGCACTCTAAAGAGAGCTCAGGTGAGAAATTGCAAAAGTCGAACAATTGCTCAGAGATGAAAAGTGCCAGCACTGAAAGCTGTTGCTAGCCAGCACCCTTCCTTGGAAGTGCTTTCACAGGCGCAGCAACACTGGGGCTTTGCGCTTCTCTACCCACCAAATGTCACGGTCACTGTCTCTCCGTCTCGTAGACACGAGCTGAGAAATTGAAAAAGTCGAGCAATTGCTCAGAGATGAAAAGTGCCAGCACTGAAAGCTCTTCCTAGCCGGCACCCTTCCTTGGAAGCACTGTTGTAGCCCTTAGAACACAGGGGCTCTGGGCTTCTCTAACCACCTAATCTTCTGCTCATCCTCTCGCGCACTCTAAAGAAAGCTCAGGTGAGAAATTGCAAACGTTGAGCAATTGCTCAGAGATGAAAAGTGCCAGCACTGAAAGCTGTTGCTAGCCAGCACCCTTCCTTTGAAGCACTCTTTTAGCCCTTAGAACAGAGGGGCTCTGGGCTTCTCTAGCCACCTAATCTTCTGCTCATCCTCTCGCGCAGTCTAAAGAGAGCTCAGGTGAGAAATTGCAAAGGTCGAGCAATTGCTCAGAGATGAAAAGTGCCAGCACTGAAAGCTGTTGCTAGCCAGCACCCTTCCTTGGAAGCGCTTTCACATGCGCAGCAACACTGGGGCTTTGCGCTTCTCTATCCACCAAACGTCACGGTCACTATCTCTCCATCTCGTAGACACGAGCTGAGAGATTGCAAACGTCGAGCAATTGCTCAGAGATGAAAAGTGCCAGCACTGAAAGCTCTTGCTAGCCAGCACCCTTCCTTGGAAGCGCTTTCACAGGCGCAGCAACACTAGGGCTCTGGGCTTCTCCAGCCACCTAATCTTCTGTTCATCCTCTTGCGCAGTCTAAAGAGAGCTCAGGTGAGAAATTGCAAACGTCGAGCAATTGCTCAGAGATGAAAAGTGCCAGCACTGAAAACTGTTGCTAGCCAGCAGCCTTCCTTGGAAGCGCTTTCACAGGCGCAGTAACACTGGGGCTTTGCGCTTCTCTAGACACCAAACGTCACGGTCACTATCTCTCCGTCTCGTAGACACGAGCTGAGAGATTGAAAAAGTCGAGCAATTGCTCAGAGATGAAAAGTGCCAGCACTGAAAGCTGTTGCTAGCCAGCACCCTTCCTTGGAAACGCTTTTGTAGCCCTTAGAACACAGGGGCTCTGGGCTTCTCTAGCCACCTAATCTTCTGCTCATCCTCTCGCGCAGTCTAAAGAGAGCTCAGGTGAGAAATTGCAAACGTCCAGCAATTGCTCAGAGATGAAAAGTGCCAGCACTGAAAGCTGTTGCTAGCCAGCACCCTTCCTTGGAAGCGCTTTCACAGGCGCAGTAACACTGGGGCTTTGCGCTTCTCTAGACACCAAACGTCACGGTCATTCTCTTTCCGTCTCGTAGACACGAGCTGAGAGATTGCAAACGTCGAGCAATTTCTCAGAGATGAAAAGTGCCAGCACTGAAAGCTCTTGCTAGCCAGCACCCTTCCTTGGAAGCGCTTTCACAGGCGCAGTAACACTGGGGCTTTGCGCTTCTCTAGCCACCAAACGTCATGGTCACTATCTCTCCGTCTCGTAGACACAAGCTGAGAAATTGAGAAAGTCGAGCAATTGCTCAGAGATGAAAAGTGCCAGCACTGAAAGCTGTTGCTAGCCAGCACCCTTCCTTGGAAGCGCTTTCACAGGCGCAGCAACACTGGGGCTTTGCGCTTCTCTAGCCACCAAACGTCATGGTCACTATCTCTCCGTCTCGTAGACACAAGCTGAGAAATTGAGAAAGTCGAGCAATTGCTCAGAGATGAAAAGTGCCAGCACTGAAAGCTGTTGCTAGCCAGCACCCTTCCTTGGAAGCGCTTTTGTAGGCCTAAGAACACTGGTGCTCTGTGCTTCTCTAGCCACCTAATCTTCTGCTCATCCTCTCGCGCACTCTAAAGAGAGCTCAGGTGAGAAATTGCAAACGTCGAGCAATTGCTCAGAGATGAAAAGTGCCAGCACTGAAAGCTGTTGCTAGCCAGCACCCTTCCTTGGAAGTGCTTTTGTAGGCCTAAGAACACTGGGGCTCTGGGCTTCTCTAGCCACCTAATCTTCTGCTCATCCTCTCGCGCACTCTAAAGAGAGCTCAGGTGAGAAATTGCAAAGGTCGAGCAATTGCTCAGAGATGAAAAGTGCCAGCACTGAAAGCTGTTGCTAGCCAGCACCGTTCCTTGGAAGTGCTTTTGTAGGCCGAAGAACACTGGGGCTCTGGGCTTCTCTAGCCACCTAATCTTCTGCTCATCCTCTCGCGCACTCGAAAGAGATATCAGGTGAGACATTGCAAAGGTCGAGCAATTGCTCAGAGATGAAAAGTGCCAGCACTGAAAGCTGTTGCTAGCCAGCACCCTTCCTTGGAAGCGCTTTCACATGCGCAGCAACACTGGGGCTTTGCGCTTCTCTACCCACCAAATATCACGGTCACTATCTCTCTGTCTCGTAGACACGAGCTGAGAAATTGCAAACGTCCAGCAATTGCTCAGATATGAAAAGTGCCAGCACTGAAAGCTGTTGCTAGCCAGCACCCTTCCTTGCAAGCGCTTTCACAGGCGCAGCAACACTGGGGCTTTGCGCTTCTCTACCCACCAAACGTCACGGTCACTATCTCTCCGTCTCGTAGACACGAGCTGAGAGATTGCAAACGTCCAGCAATTGCTCACATATGAAAAGTGCCAGCACTGAAAACTGTTGCTAGCCAGCACCCTTCCTTGGAAGCGCTTTCACAGGCGCAGTAACACTGGGGCTTTGCGCTTCTCTACCCACCAAACGTCACGGTCATTCTCTTTCCGTCTCATAGACACGAGCTGAGAGATTGCAAAGGTCGAGCAATTGCTCAGAGATGAAAAGTGCCAGCACTGAAAGCTGTTGCTAGCCAGCACCCTTCCTTGGAAGCGCTTTCACAGGCGCAGCAACACTGGGGCTTTGCGCTTCTCTACCCACCAAATGTCACGGTCACTGTCTCTCCGTCTCGTAGACACGAGCTGAGAAATTGAAAAAGTCGAGCAATTGCTCAGAGATGAAAAGTGCCAGCACTGAAAGCTCTTCCTAGCCGGCACCCTTCCTTGGAAACGCTGTTGTAGCCCTTAGAACACAGGGGCTCTGGGCTTCTCTAGCCACCTAATCTTCTGCTCATCCTCTCGCGCACCCTAAAGAGAGCTCAGGTGAGAAATTGCAAACGTCGAGCAATTGCTCAGAGATGAAAAGTGCCAGCACTGAAAGCTCTTGCTAGCCAGCACCCTTCCTTGGAAACGCTCTTGTAGCCCTTAGAACAGAGGGGCTCTGGGCTTCTCTAGCCACCTAATCTTCTGCTCATCCTCTCGCGCACTCTAAAGAGAGCTCAGGTGAGAAATTGCAAAGGTCGAGCAATTGCTCAGAGATGAAAAGTGCCAGCACTGAAAGCTGTTGCTAGCCAGCACCCTTCCTTGGAAGCGCTTTCACAGGTGCAGCAACACTGGGGCTTTGCGCTTCTCTAGACACCAAACGTCACGGTCACTATCTCTCCATCTCGTAGACACGAGCTGAGAAATTGCAAAGGTCGAGCAATTGCTCAGAGATGAAAAGTGCCAGCACTGAAAGCTGTTGCTAGCCAGCCCCCTTCCTTGGAAGTGCTTTTGTAGGCCTAAGAACAGTGGGGCTCTGGGCTTCTCTAGCCACCTCATCTTCTGCTTATCCTCTCGCGCACTCTAAAGAGAGCTCAGGTGAGAAATTGCAAAAGTCGAACAATTGCTCAGAGATGAAAAGTGCCAGCACTGAAAGCTGTTGCTAGCCAGCACCCTTCCTTGGAAGCACTCTTGTAGCCCTTAGAACAGAGGGGCTCTGGGCTTCTCTAGCCACCTAATCTTCTGCTCATCCTCTCGCGCAGTCTAAAGAGAGCTCAGGTGAGAAATTGCAAAGGTCGAGCAATTGCTCAGAGATGAAAAGTGCCAGCACTGAAAGCTGTTGCTAGCCAGCACCCTTCCTTGGAAGCGCTTTCACAGGCGCAGTAACACTGGGGCTTTGCGCTTCTCTAGCCACCAAAGGTCACGGTCATTCTCTTTCCGTCTCGTAGACACGAGCTGAGAGATTGCAAAGGTCGAGCAATTGCTCAGAGATGAAAAGTGCCAGCACTGAAAGCTGTTGCTAGCCAGCACCCTTCCTTGGAAGCTCTTTCACAGGCGCAGTAACACTGGGGCTTTGCGCTTCTCTAGACACCAAATGTCACGGTCACTATCTCTCTGTCTCGTAGACACGAGCTGAGAAATTGCAAACGTCGAGCAATTGCTCAGAGATGAAAAGTGCCAGCACTGAAAGCTGTTGCTAGCCAGCACCCTTCCTTGGAAGCGCTTTCACAGGCGCAGCAACACTGGGGCTTTGCGCTTCTCTAGCCACCAAACGTCATGGTCACTATCTCTCCATCTCGTAGACACAAGCTGACAAATTGAGAAAGTCGAGCAATTGCTCAGAGATGAAAAGTGCCAGCACTGAAAGCTGTTGCTAGCCAGCCCCCTTCCTTGGAAGCGCTTTTGTAGGCCTAAGAACACAGGGGCTCTGGGCTTCTCTAGCCACCTAATCTTCTGCTCATCCTCTCGCGCACTCTAAAGAGAGCTCAGGTGAGAAATTGCAAACGTCGAGCAATTGCTCAGAGATGAAAAGTGCCAGCACTGAAAGCTGTTGCTAGCCAGCACCCTTCCTTGGAAACGCTCTTGTAGGCCTAAGAACAGTGGGGCTCTGGGCTTCTCTAGCCACCTAATCTTCTGCTCATCCTCTCGCGCAGTCTAAAGGGAGCTCAGGTGAGAAATTGCAAACGTCGAGCAATTGCTCAGAGATGAAAAGTGCCAGCACTGAAAGCTGTTGCTAGCCAGCACCCTTCCTTGGAAGCGCTTTTGTAGGCCTAAGAACACTGGGGCTCTGGGCTTCTCTAGCCACCTAATCTTCTGCTCATCCTCTCGCGCACTCTAAAGAAAGGTCAGGTGAGAAATTGCAAACGTCGAGCAATTGCTCAGGGATGAAAAGTGCCAGCACTGAAAGCTGTTGCTAGCCAGCACCCTTCCTTGGAAGTGCTTTTGTAGGCCTAAGAACACTGGGGCTCTGTGCTTCTCCAGCCACCTAATCTTCTGCTCATCCTCTCGCGCACTCTAAAGAGAGTTCAGGTGAGAAATTGCAAACGTCGAGCAATTGCTCAGAGATGAAAAGTGCCAGCACTGAAAGCTCTTGCTAGCCAGCACCCTTCCTTGGAAACGCTCTTGTAGCCCTAAGAACACTGGGGCTCTGTGTTTCTCTAGCCACCTAATCTTCTGCTCATCCTCTCGCGCACTCTAAAGAGAGCTCAGGTGAGAAATTGCAAACGTCGAGCAATTGCTCAGAGATGAAAAGTGCCAGCACTGAAAGCTGTTGCTAGCCAGCACCCTTCCTTGGAAGCGCTTTCACAGGCCGAAGAACAGTGGGGCTCTGGGCTTCTCTAGCCACCTAATCTTCTGCTCATCCTCTCGCGCAGTCTAAAGAGAGCTCAGGTGAGAAATAGCAAAGGTCGAGCAATTGCTCAGAGATGAAAAGTGCCAGCACTGAAAGCTCTTGCTAGCCAGCACCCTTCCTTGGAAGTGATTTTGTAGGCCTAAGAACACTGGGGCTCTGGGCTTCTCTAGCCACCTAATCTTCTGCTCATCCTCTCGTGCACTCGAAAGAGAGCTCAGCTGAGAAATTCCAAACGTCGAGCAATTGCTCAGAGATGAAAAGTGCCAGCACTGAAAGCTCTTGCTAGCCAGCACCCTTCCTTGGAAGCACTTTCACAGGCGCAGCAACACTGGGGCTTTGCGCTTCTCTAGCCACCAAACGTCACGGTCACTATCTCTCCGTCTCGTAGACACGAGCTGCGAAATTGCAAACGTCGAGCAATTACTCAGAGATGAAAAGTGCCAGCATTGAAAGCTGTTGCTAGCCAGCACCCTTCCTTGGAAGCGCTTTTGTAGCCCTTAGAACACAAGGGCTCTGTGCTTCTCCAGCCACCTAATCTTCTGCTCATCCTCTCGCGCACTCTAATGAGAGCTCAGGTGAGAAATTGCAAACGTCGAGCAATTGCTCAGAGATGAAAAGTGCCAGCACTGAAAGCTGTTGCTAGCCAGCACCCTTCCTTGGAAGCGCTTTCACGGGCGCAGCAACACTGGGGCTTTGCGCTTCTCTAGCCACCAAATGTCACGGTCACTATCTCTCTGTCTCGTAGACACGAGCTGAGAGATTGCAAAGGTCGAGCAATTGCTCAGAGATGAAAAGTGCCAGCACTGAAAGCTGTTGCTAGCCAGCACCCTTCCTTGGAAGCGCTTTCACAGGCGCAGTAACACTGGGGCTTTGAGCTTCTCTAGTCGCCAAAAGTCACGGTCATTCTCTTTCCGTCTCATAGACACGATCTGAGAGATTGCAAACGTCGAGCAATTGCTCAGAGATGAAAAGTGCCAACACTGTAAGCTCTTCCTAGACAGCACCCTTCCTTGGAAGCGCTTTCACAGGCGCAGCAACACTGGGGCTTTGCGCTTCTCTAGCCACCAAATGTCACGGTCACTATCTCTCCATCTCGTAGACACGAGCTGAGAAATTGCAAAGGTCGAGCAATTGCTCAGAGATGAAAAGTGCCAGCACTGAAAGCTCTTGCTAGCCAGCACCCTTCCTTGGAAACGCTCTTGTAGCCCTTAGAACACAGGGGTTCTGGGCTTCTCTAGCCACCTAATCTTCTGCTCATCCTCTCGCGCACTCTAAAGAGAGCTCAGGTGAGAAATTGCAAAGGTCGAGCAATTGCTCAGAGATGAAAAGTGCCAGCACTGAAAGCTGTTGCTAGCCAGCACCCTTCCTTGGAAGTGCTTTTGTAGGCCTAAGAACAGTGGGGCTCTGTGTTTCTCTAGCCACCTAATCTTCTGCTCATCCTCTCGCGCAGTCTAAAGAGAGCTCAGGTGAGAAATTGCAAACGTCGAACAATTGCTCAGAGATGAAAAGTGCCAGCACTGAAAGCTGTTGCTAGCCAGCACCCTTCCTTGGAAGCGCTTTCACAGGCGCAGTAACACTGGGGCTTTGCGCTTCTCTAGCCACCAAACGTCACGGTCACTATCTCTCCGTCTCGTAGACACGAGCTGAGAAATTGCAAACGTCGAGCAATTGCTCAGAGTGAAAAGTGCCAGCACTGAAAGCTGTTGCTAGCCAGCACCCTTCCTTGGAAGCGCTTTTGTAGGCCTAAGAACACTGGGGCTCTGGGCTTCTCTACCCACCAAATGTCACGGTCACTATCTCTCCATCTCGTAGACACGAGCTGAGAGATTGCAAACGTCGAGCAATTGCTCAGCGATGAAAAGTGCCAGCACTGAAAGCTGTTGCTAGCCAGCACCCTTCCTTGGAAGCGCTTTCACAGGCGCAGCAACACTAGGGATCTTGGCTTCTCTAGCCACCTAATCTTCTGCTCATCCTCTCGCGCACTCGAAAGAGATATCAGGTGAGACATTGCAAAGGTCGAGCAATTGCTCAGAGATGAAAAGTGCCAGCACTGAAAGCTGTTGCTAGCCAGCACCCTTCCTTGGAAGCGCTTTCACATGCGCAGAAACACTGGGGCTTTGCGCTTCTCTACCCACCAAATATCACGGTCACTATCTCTCTGTCTCGTAGACACGAGCTGAGAAATTGCAAACGTCCAGCAATTGCTCAGAGATGAAAAGTGCCAGCACTGAAAGCTGTTGCTAGCCAGCACCCTTCCTTGGAAGCGCTTTCACAGGCGCAGCAACACTGGGGCTTTGCGCTTCCCTACCCACCAAACGTCACGGTCACTATCTCTCCGTCTCGTAGACACGAGCTGAGAGATTGCAAACGTCCAGCAATTGCTCAGAGATGAAAAGTGCCAGCACTGAAAACTGTTGCTAGCCAGCACCCTTCCTTGGAAGCGCTTTCACAGGCGCAGCAACACTGGGGCTTTGCGCTTCTCTACCCACCAAATGTCACGGTCACTGTCTCTCCGTCTCGTAGACACGAGCTGAGAAATTGAAAAAGTCGAGCAATTGCTCAGAGATGAAAAGTGCCAGCACTGAAAGCTCTTCCTAGCCGGCACCCTTCCTTGGAAACGCTGTTGTAGCCCTTAGAACACAGGGGCTCTGGGCTTCTCTAGCCACCTAATCTTCTGCTCATCCTCTCGCGCACTCTAAAGAGAGCTCAGGTGAGAAATTGCAAAGGTCGAGCAATTGCTCAGAGATGAAAAGTGCCAGCACTGAAAGCTGTTGCTAGCCAGCACCCTTCCTTGGAAGCGCTTTCACAGGTGCAGCAACACTGGGGCTTTGCGCTTCTCTAGACACCAAACGTCACGGTGACTATCTCTCCGTCTCGTAGACACGAGCTGAGAAATTGCAAAGGTCGAGCAATTGCTCAGAGATGAAAAGTGCCAGCACTGAAAGCTGTTGCTAGCCAGCCCCCTTCCTTGGAAGCGCTTTTGTAGGCCTAAGAACACTGGGGCTCTGGGCTTCTCTAGCCACCTAATCTTCTGCTTATCCTCTCGCGCACTCTAAAGAGAGCTCAGTTGAGAAATTGCAAACGTCGAACAATTGCTCAGAGATGAAAAGTGCCAGCACTGAAAGCTGTTGCTAGCCAGCACCCTTCCTTGGAAGCACTCTTGTAGCCCTTAGAACAGAGGGGCTCTGGGCTTCTCTAGCCACCTAATCTTCTGCTCATCCTCTCGCGCAGTCTAAAGAGAGCTCAGGTGAGAAATTGCAAAGGTCGAGCAATTGCTCAGAGATGAAAAGTGCCAGCACTGAAAGCTGTTGCTAGCCAGCACCCTTCCTTGGAAACGCTCTTGTAGGCCTAAGAACAGTGGGGCTCTGGGCTTCTCTAGCCACCTAATCTTCTGCTCATCCTCTCGCGCAGTCTAAAGGGAGCTCAGGTGAGAAATTGCAAAGGTCGAGCAATTGCTCAGAGATGAAAAGTGCCAGCACTGAAAGCTGTTGCTAGCCAGCACCCTTCCTTGGAAGCGCTTTTGTAGGCCTAAGAACACTGGGGCTCTGGGCTTCTCTAGCCACCTAATCTTCTGCTCATCCTCTCGCGCACTCTAAAGAAAGGTCAGGTGAGAAATTGCAAACGTCGAGCAATTGCTCAGGGATGAAAAGTGCCAGCACTGAAAGCTGTTGCTAGCCAGCACCCTTCCTTGGAAGTGCTTTTGTAGGCCTAAGAACACTGGGGCTCTGTGCTTCTCCAGCCACCTAATCTTCTGCTCATCCTCTCGCGCACTCTAAAGAGAGCTCAGGTGAGAAATTGCAAACGTCGAGCAATTGCTCAGAGATGAAAAGTGCCAGCACTGAAAGCTCTTGCTAGCCAGCACCCTTCCTTGGAAACGCTCTTGTAGGCCTAAGAACACTGGGGCTCTGTGTTTCTCTAGCCACCTAATCTTCTGCTCATCCTCTCGCGCAGTCTAAAGGGAGCTCAGGTGAGAAATTGCAAACGTCGAGCAATTGCTCAGAGATGAAAAGTGCCAGCACTGAAAGCTGTTGCTAGCCAGCACCCTTCCTTGGAAGCGCTTTCACAGGCCGAAGAACACTGGGGCTCTGGGCTTCTCTAGCCACCTAATCTTCTGCTCATCCTCTCGCGCAGTCTAAAGAGAGCTCAGGTGAGAAATAGCAAAGGTCGAGCAATTGCTCAGAGATGAAAAGTGCCAGCACTGAAAGCTCTTGCTAGCCAGCACCCTTCCTTGGAAGTGATTTTGTAGGCCTAAGAACACTGGGGCTCTGGGCTTCTCTAGCCACCTAATCTTCTGCTCATCCTCTCGTGCACTCGAAAGAGAGCTCAGGTAAGAAATTCCAAACGTCGAGCAATTGCTCAGAGATGAAAAGTGCCAGCACTGAAAGCTCTTGCTAGCCAGCACCCTTCCTTGGAAGCACTTTCACAGGCGCAGCAACACTGGGGCTTTGCGCTTCTCTAGCCACCAAACGTCATGGTCACTATCTCTCCGTCTCGTAGACACGAGCTGCGAAATTGCAAACGTCGAGCAATTATTCAGAGATGAAAAGTGCCAGCATTGAAAGCTGTTGCTAGCCAGCACCCTTCCTTGGAAGCGCATTTGTAGCCCTTAGAACACAAGGGCTCTGTGCTTCTCCAGCCACCTAATCTTCTGCTCATCCTCTCGCGCACTCTAATGAGAGCTCAGGTGAGAAATTGCAAACGTCGAGCAATTGCTCAGAGATGAAAAGTGCCAGCACTGAAAGCTCTTGCTAGCCAGCACCCTTCCTTGGAAGCGCTTTCACGGGCGCAGCAACACTGGGGCTTTGCGCTTCTCTAGCCACCAAATGTCACGGTCACTATCTCTCTGTCTCGTAGACACGAGCTGAGAGATTGCAAAGGTCGAGCAATTGCTCAGAGATGAAAAGTGCCAGCACTGAAAGCTGTTGCTAGCCAGCACCCTTCCTTGGAAGCGCTTTTACAGGCGCAGTAACACTGGGGCTTTGAGCTTCTCTAGCCGCCAAAAGTCACGGTCATTCTCTTTCCGTCTCATAGACACGATCTGAGAGATTGCAAACGTCGAGCAATTGCTCAGAGATGAAAAGTGCCAACACTGTAAGCTCTTCCTAGACAGCACCCTTCCTTGGAAGCGCTTTCACAGGCGCAGCAACACTGGGGCTTTGCGCTTCTCTAGCCACCAAATGTCACGGTCACTATCTCTCCATCTCGTAGACACGAGCTGAGAAATTGCAAAGGTCGAGCAATTGCTCAGAGATGAAAAGTGCCAGCACTGAAAGCTGTTGCTAGCCAGCACCCTTCCTTGGAAACGCTCTTGTAGCCCTTAGAACATAGGGGTTCTGGGCTTCTCTAGCCACCTAATCTTCTGCTCATCCTCTCGCGCACTCTAAAGAGAGCTCAGGTGAGAAATTGCAAAGGTCGAACAATTGCTCAGAGATGAAAAGTGCCAGCACTGAAAGCTGTTGCTAGCCAGCACCCTTCCTTGCAAAGGCTCTTGTAGCGCTAAGAACACTAGGGCTCTGTGTTTCTCTAGCCACCTAATCTTCTGCTCATCCTCTCGCGCAGTCTAAAGAAAGCTCAGGTGAGAAATTGCAAACGTCGAACAATTGCTCAGAGATGAAAAGTGCCAGCACTGAAAGCTGTTGCTAGCCAGCACCCTTCCTTGGAAGCGCTTTCACAGGCGCAGTAACACTGGGGCTCTGCGCTTCTCTAGCCACCAAACGTCATGGTCACTATCTCTCCGTCTCGTAGACACGAGCTGAGAAATTGCAAACGTCGAGCAATTGCTCAGAGTGAAAAGTGCCAGCACTGAAAGCTCTTGCTAGCCAGCACCCTTCCTTGGAAGCGCTTTTGTAGGCCTAAGAACACTGGGGCTCTGGGCTTCTCTACCCACCAAATGTCACGGTCACTATCTCTCCATCTCGTAGACACGAGCTGAGAGATTGCAAACGTCGAGCAATTGCTCAGCGATGAAAAGTGCCAGCACTGAAAGCTGTTGCTAGCCAGCACCCTTCCTTGGAAGCGCTTTCACAGGCGCAGCAACACTAGGGATCTTGGCTTCTCTAGCCACCTAATCTTCTGCTCATCCTCTCGCGCACTCGAAAGAGATATCAGGTGAGACATTGCAAAGGTCGAGCAATTGCTCAGAGATGAAAAGTGCCAGCACTGAAAGCTGTTGCTAGCCAGCACCCTTCCTTGGAAGCGCTTTCACATGCGCAGAAACACTGGGGCTTTGCGCTTCTCTACCCACCAAATATCACGGTCACTATCTCTGTCTCGTAGACACGAGCTGAGAAATTGCAAACGTCCAGCAATTGCTCAGATATGAAAAGTGCCAGCACTGAAAGCTGTTGCTAGCCAGCACCCTTCCTTGGAAGCGCTTTCACAGGCGCAGCAACACTGGGGCTTTGCGCTTCCCTACCCACCAAACGTCACGGTCACTATCTCTCCGTCTCGTAGACACGAGCTGAGAGATTGCAAACGTCCAGCAATTGCTCAGAGATGAAAAGTGCCAGCACTGAAAACTGTTGCTAGCCAGCACCCTTCCTTGGAAGCGCTTTCACAGGCGCAGCAACACTGGGGCTTTGCGCTTCTCTACCCACCAAATGTCACGGTCACTGTCTCTCCGTCTCGTAGACACGAGCTGAGAAATTGAAAAAGTCGAGCAATTGCTCAGAGATGAAAAGTGCCAGCACTGAAAGCTCTTCCTAGCCGGCACCCTTCCTTGGAAACGCTGTTGTAGCCCTTAGAACACAGGGGCTCTGGGCTTCTCTAGCCACCTAATCTTCTGCTCATCCTCTCGCGCACTCTAAAGAGAGCTCAGGTGAGAAATTGCAAACGTCGAGCAATTGCTCAGAGATGAAAAGTGCCAGCACTGAAAGCTGTTGCTAGCCAGCACCCTTCCTTGGAAACGCTCTTGTAGCCCTTAGAACAGAGGGGCTCTGGGCTTCTCTAGCCACCTAATCTTCTGCTCATCCTCTCGCGCAGTCTAAAGAGAGCTCAGGTGAGAAATTGCAAAGGTCGAGCAATTGCTCAGAGATGAAAAGTGCCAGCACTGAAAGCTGTTGCTAGCCAGCACCCTTCCTTGGAAGCGCTTTCACAGGTGCAGCAACACTGGGGCTTTGCGCTTCTCTAGCCACCAAACGTCACGGTGACTATCTCTCCGTCTCGTAGACACGAGCTGAGAAATTGCAAAGGTCGAGCAATTGCTCAGAGATGAAAAGTGCCAGCACTGAAAGCTGTTGCTAGACAGCACCCTTCCTTGGAAGCGCTTTTGTAGGCCTAAGAACACTGGGGCTGTGGGCTTCTCTAGCCACCTAATCTTCTGCTTATCCTCTCGCGCACTCTAAAGAGAGCTCAGTTGAGAAATTGCAAAAGTCGAACAATTGCTCAGAGATGAAAAGTGCCAGCACTGAAAGCTGTTGCTAGCCAGCACCCTTCCTTGGAAGCACTCTTGTAGCCCTTAGAACAGAGGGGCTCTGGGCTTCTCTAGCCACCTAATCTTCTGCTCATCCTCTCGCGCAGTCTAAAGAGAGCTCAGGTGAGAAATTGCAAAAGTCGAGCAATTGCTCAGAGATGAAAAGTGCCAGCACTGAAAGCTGTTGCTAGCCGGCACCCTTCCTTGGAAGCGCTTTCACAGGCGCAGTAACACTGGGGCTTTGCGCTTCTCTAGACACCAAACGTCACGGTCATTCTCTTTCCGTCTCGTAGACACGAGATGAGAGATTGCAAACGTCGAGCAATTGCTCAGAGATGAAAAGTGCCAGCACTGAAAGCTCTTGCTAGCCAGCACCCTTCCTTGGAAGCTCTTTCACAGGCGCAGTAACACTGGGGCTTTGCGCTTCTCTAGACACCAAATGTCACGGTCACTATCTCTCTGTCTCGTAGACACGAGCTGAGAAATTGCAAACGTCGAGCAATTGCTCAGAGATGAAAAGTGCCAGCACTGAAAGCTGTTGCTAGCCAGCACCCTTCCTTGGAAGCGCTTTCACAGGCGCAGCAACACTGGGGCTTTGCGCTTCTCTAGCCACCAAACGTCATGGTCACTATCTCTCCATCTCGTAGACACAAGCTGAGAAATTGAGAAAGTCGAGCAATTGCTCAGAGATGAAAAGTGCCAGCACTGAAAGCTGTTGCTAGCCAGCCCCCTTCCTTGGAAGCGCTTTTGTAGGCCTAAGAACACTGGGGCTCTGGGCTTCTCTAGCCACCTAATCTTCTGCTCATCCTCTCGCGCACTCTAAAGAGAGCTCAGGTGAGAAATTGCAAACGTCGAGCAATTGCTCAGAGATGAAAAGTGCCAGCACTGAAAGCTGTTGCTAGCCAGCACCCTTCCTTGGAAACGCTCTTGTAGGCCTAAGAACAGTGGGGCTCTGGGCTTCTCTAGCCACCTAATCTTCTGCTCATCCTCTCGCGCAGTCTAAAGGGAGCTCAGGTGAGAAATTGCAAAGGTCGAGCAATTGCTCAGAGATGAAAAGTGCCAGCACTGAAAGCTGTTGCTAGCCAGCACCCTTCCTTGGAAGCGCTTTCACAGGCGCAGCAACACTGGGGCTTTGCGCTTCTCTAGCCACCAAACGTCACGGTCACTATCTCTCCATCTCGTAGACACAAGCTGAGAAATTGAGAAAGTCGAGCAATTGCTCAGAGATGAAAAGTGCCAGCACTGAAAGCTGTTGCTAGCCAGCACCCTTCCTTGGAAGCGCTTTTGTAGGCCTAAGAACACAGGGGCTCTGGGCTTCTCTAGCCACCTAATCTTCTGCTCATCCTCTCGCGCACTCTAAAGAGAGCTCAGGTGAGAAATTGCAAACGTCGAGCAATTGCTCAGAGATGAAAAGTGCCAGCACTGAAAGCTGTTGCTAGCCAGCACCCTTCCTTGGAAACGCTCTTGTAGCCCTTAGAACAGAGGGGCTCTGGGCTTCTCTAGCCACCTAATCTTCTGCTCATCCTCTCGCGCAGTCTAAAGGGAGCTCAGGTGAGAAATTGCAAACGTCGAGCAATTGCTCAGAGATGAAAAGTGCCAGCACTGAAAGCTCTTGCTAGCCAGCACCCTTCCTTGGAAACGCTCTTGTAGGCCTAAGAACACTGGGGCTCTGGGCTTCTCTAGCCACCTCATCTTCTGCTCATCCTCTCGCGCACTCTAAAGAAAGGTCAGGTGAGAAATTGCAAACGTCGAGCAATTGCTCAGAGATGAAAAGTGCCAGCACTGAAAGCTCTTGCTAGCCAGCACCCTTCCTTGGAAGTGCTTTTGTAGGCCTAAGAACACTGGGGCTCTGTGCTTCTCCAGCCACCTAATCTTCTGCTCATCCTCTCGCGCAGTCTAAAGAGAGCTCAGGTGAGAAATTGCAAACGTCGAGCAATTGCTCAGAGATGAAAAGTGACAGCACTGAAAGCTCTTGCTAGCCAGCACCCTTCCTTGGAAACGCTCTTGTAGCCCTAAGAACACTGGGGCTCTGTGTTTCTCTAGCCACCTAATCTTCTGCTCATCCTCTCGCGCAGTCTAAAGGGAGCTCAGGTGAGAAATTGCAAAGGTCGAGCAATTGCTCAGAGATGAAAAGTGCCAGCACTGAAAGCTGTTGCTAGCCAGCACCCTTCCTTGGAAGTGATTTTGTAGGCCTAAGAACAGTGGGGCTCTGTGCTTCTCCAGCCACCAAATCTTCTGCTCATCCTCTCGCGCAGTCTGAAGAAAGGTCAGGTGAGAAATTGCAAAAGTCGAACAATTGCTCAGAGATGAAAAGTGCCAGCACTGAAAGCTGTTGCTAGCCAGCACCCTTCCTTGGAAGCGCTTTCAGAGGCGCAGTAACACTGGGGCTTTGAGCTTCTCTAGCCACCAAACGTCACGGTCATTCTCTTTCCGTCTCATAGACACGAGCTGAGAGATTGCAAACGTCGAGCAATTGCTCAGAGATGAAAAGTGCCAGCACTGAAAGCTGTTGCTAGCCAGCACCCTTCCTTGGAAGCGCTTTCAGAGGCGCAGCAACACTGGGGCTTTGCGCTTCTCTACCCACCAAATGTCACGGTCACTGTCTCTCCGTCTCGTAGACACGAGCTGAGAAATTGAAAAAGTCGAGCAATTGCTCAGAGATGAAAAGTGCCAGCACTGAAAGCTCTTCCTAGCCGGCACCCTTCCTTGGAAACGCTGTTGTAGCCCTTAGAACACAGGGGCTCTGGGCTTCTCTAGCCACCTAATCTTCTGCTCATCCTCTCGCGCACTCTAAAGAGAGCTCAGGTGAGAAATTGCAAACGTCGAGCAATTGCTCAGAGATGAAAAGTGCCAGCACTGAAAGCTCTTGCTAGCCAGCACCCTTCCTTGGAAACGCTCTTGTAGCCCTTAGAACAGAGGGGCTCTGGGCTTCTCTAGCCACCTAATCTTCTGCTCATCCTCTCGCGCACTCTAAAGAGAGCTCAGGTGAGAAATTGCAAAGGTCGAGCAATTGCTCAGAGATGAAAAGTGCCAGCACTGAAAGCTGTTGCTAGCCAGCACCCTTCCTTGGAAGCGCTTTCACAGGTGCAGCAACACTGGGGCTTTGCGCTTCTCTAGACACCAAATGTCACGGTCACTATCTCTCTGTCTCGTAGACACGAGCTGAGAAATTGCAAAGGTCGAGCAATTGCTCAGAGATGAAAAGTGCCAGCACTGAAAGCTGTTGCTAGCCAGCACCCTTCCTTGGAAGCGCTTTTGTAGGCCTAAGAACACTGGGGCTCTGGGCTTCTCTAGCCACCTAATCTTCTGCTTATCCTCTCGCGCACTCTAAAGAGAGCTCAGTTGAGAAATTGCAAAAGTCGAACAATTGCTCAGAGATGAAAAGTGCCAGCACTGAAAGCTGTTGCTAGCCAGCACCCTTCCTTGGAAGCACTCTTGTAGCCCTTAGAACAGAGGGGCTCTGGGCTTCTCTAGCCACCTAATCTTCTGCTCATCCTCTCGCGCAGTCTAAAGAGAGCTCAGGTGAGAAATTGCAAAGGTCGAGCAATTGCTCAGAGATGAAAAGTGCCAGCACTGAAAGCTGTTGCTAGCCGGCACCCTTCCTTGGAAGCTCTTTCACAGGCGCAGTAACACTGGGGCTTTGCGCTTCTCTAGACACCAAATGTCACGGTCACTATCTCTCTGTCTCGTAGACACGAGCTGAGAAATTGCAAACGTCGAGCAATTGCTCAGAGATGAAAAGTGCCAGCACTGAAAGCTGTTGCTAGCCAGCACCCTTCCTTGGAAGCGCTTTCACAGGCGCAGCAACACTGGGGCTTTGCGCTTCTCTAGCCACCAAACGTCATGGTCACTATCTCTCCATCTCGTAGACACAAGCTGAGAAATTGAGAAAGTCGAGCAATTGCTCAGAGATGAAAAGTGCCAGCACTGAAAGCTCTTGCTAGCCAGCACCCTTCCTTGGAAGCGCTTTTGTAGGCCTAAGAACACAGGGGCTCTGGGCTTCTCTAGCCACCTAATCTTCTGCTCATCCTCTCGCGCACTCTAAAGAGAGCTCAGGTGAGAAATTGCAAACGTCGAGCAATTGCTCAGAGATGAAAAGTGCCAGCACTGAAAGCTGTTGCTAGCCAGCACCCTTCCTTGGAAACGCTCTTGTAGGCCTAAGAACAGTGGGGCTCTGGGCTTCTCTAGCCACCTAATCTTCTGCTCATCCTCTCGCGCACTCGAAAGAGAGCTCAGGTGAGAAATTGCAAAGGTCGAGCAATTGCTCAGAGATGAAAAGTGCCAGCACTGAAAGCTGTTGCTAGCCAGCACCCTTCCTTGGAAGCGCTTTCACAGGCGCAGCAACACTGGGGCTTTGCGCTTCTCTAGCCACCAAACGTCATGGTCACTATCTCTCCATCTCGTAGACACAAGCTGAGAAATTGAGAAAGTCGAGCAATTGCTCAGAGATGAAAAGTGCCAGCACTGAAAGCTGTTGCTAGCCAGCCCCCTTCCTTGGAAGCGCTTTTGTAGGCCTAAGAACACAGGGGCTCTGGGCTTCTCTAGCCACCTAATCTTCTGCTCATCCTCTCGCGCACTCTAAAGAGAGCTCAGGTGAGAAATTGCAAACGTCGAGCAATTGCTCAGAGATGAAAAGTGCCAGCACTGAAAGCTGTTGCTAGCCAGCACCCTTCCTTGGAAACGCTCTTGTAGGCCTAAGAACAGTGGGGCTCTGGGCTTCTCTAGCCACCTAATCTTCTGCTCATCCTCTCGCGCAGTCTAAAGGGAGCTCAGGTGAGAAATTGCAAAGGTCGAGCAATTGCTCAGAGATGAAAAGTGCCAGCACTGAAAGCTCTTGCTAGCCAGCACCCTTCCTTGGAAACGCTCTTGTAGGCCTAAGAACACTGGGGCTCTGGGCTTCTCTAGCCACCTAATCTTCTGCTCATCCTCTCGCGCACTCTAAAGAAAGGTCAGGTGAGAAATTGCAAACGTCGAGCAATTGCTCAGAGATGAAAAGTGCCAGCACTGAAAGCTCTTGCTAGCCAGCACCCTTCCTTGGAAGTGCTTTTGTAGGCCTAAGAACACTGGGGCTCTGTGCTTCTCCAGCCACCTAATCTTCTGCTCATCCTCTCGCGCAGTCTAAAGAGAGCTCAGGTGAGAAATTGCAAAGGTCGAGCAATTGCTCAGAGATGAAAAGTGCCAGCACTGAAAGCTGTTGCTAGCCAGCACCCTTCCTTGGAAGTGATTTTGTAGGCCTAAGAACAGTGGGGCTCTGTGCTTCTCCAGCCACCAAATCTTCTGCTCATCCTCTCGCGCACTCTAAAGAAAATTCAGGTGAGAAATTGCAAACGTCGAGCAATTGCTCAGAGATGAAAAGTGCCAGCACTGAAAGCTGTTGCTAGCCAGCCCCCTTCCTTGGAAGCGCTTTTGTAGGCCGAAGAACACTGGGGCTCTGGGCTTCTCTAGCCACCTAATCTTCTGCTCATCCTCTCGCGCAGTCTAAAGAGAGCTCAGGTGAGAAATAGCAAAGGTCGAGCAATTGCTCTGAGATGAAAAGTGCCAGCACTGAAAGCTGTTGCTAGCCAGCACCCTTCCTTGGAAGTGCTTTTGTAGGCCTAAGAACACTGGGGCTCTGGGCTTCTCTAGCCACCTAATCTTCTGCTCATCCTCTCGTGCACTCGAAAGAGAGCTCAGCTGAGAAATTCCAAACGTCGAGCAATTGCTCAGAGATGAAAAGTGCCAGCACTGAAAGCTCTTGCTAGCCAGCACCCTTCCTTGGAAGCGCTTTCACAGGCGCAGCAACACTGGGGCTTTGCGCTTCTCTAGCCACCAAACGTCACGATCACTATCTCTCCGTCTCGTAGACACGAGCTGCGAAATTGCAAACGTCGAGCAATTACTCAGAGATGAAAAGTGCCAGCACTGAAAGCTGTTGCTAGCCAGCACCCTTCCTTGGAAGCGCTTTTGTAGCCCTTAGAACACAAGGGCTCTGTGCTTCTCCAGCCACCTAATCTTCTGCTCATCCTCTCGCGCACTCTAAAGAGAGCTCAGGTGAGAAATTGCAAACGTCGAGCAATTGCTCAGAGATGAAAAGTGCCAGCACTGAAAGCTGTTGCTAGCCAGCACCCTTCCTTGGAAGCGCTTTCACGGGCGCAGCAACACTGGGGCTTTGCGCTTCTCTAGCCACCAAATGTCACGGTCACTATCTCTCTGTCTCGTAGACACGAGCTGAGAGATTGCAAACGTCGAGCAATTGCTCAGAGATGAAAAGTGCCAGCACTGAAAACTGTTGCTAGCCAGCAGCCTTCCTTGGAAGCGCTTTCACAGGCGCAGTAACACTGGGGCTTTGAGCTTCTCTAGCCGCCAAAAGTCACGGTCATTCTCTTTCCGTCTCATAGACACGATCTGAGAGATTGCAAACGTCGAGCAATTGCTCAGAGATGAAAAGTGCCAACACTGAAAGCTCTTGCTAGCCAGCACCCTTCCTTGGAAGCGCTTTCACAGGCGCAGCAACACTGGGGCTTTGCGCTTCTCTAGCCACCAAATGTCACGGTCACTATCTCTCCGTCTCGTAGACACGAGCTGAGAAATTGCAAAGGTCGAGCAATTGCTCAGAGATGAAAAGTGCCAGCACTGAAAGCTGTTGCTAGCCAGCACCCTTCCTTGGAAACGCTCTTGTAGCCCTTAGAACACAGGGGTTCTGGGCTTCTCTAGCCACCTAATCTTCTGCTCATCCTCTCGCGCACTCTAAAGAGAGCTCAGGTGAGAAATTGCAAAGGTCGAACAATTGCTCAGAGATGAAAAGTGCCAGCACTGAAAGCTGTTGCTAGCCAGCACCCTTCCTTGCAAAGGCTCTTGTAGCGCTAAGAACACTAGGGCTCTGTGTTTCTCTAGCCACCTAATCTTCTGCTCATCCTCTCACGCAGTCTAAAGAAAGCTCAGGTGAGAAATTGCAAACGTCGAACAATTGCTCAGAGATGAAAAGTGCCAGCACTGAAAGCTCTTGCTAGCCAGCACCCTTCCTTGGAAGCTCTTTCACAGGCGCAGTAACACTGGGGCTTTGCGCTTCTCTAGACACCAAATGTCACGGTCACTATCTCTCTGTCTCGTAGACACGAGCTGAGAAATTGCAAACGTCGAGCAATTGCTCAGAGATGAAAAGTGCCAGCACTGAAAGCTGTTGCTAGCCAGCACCCTTCCTTGGAAGCGCTTTCACAGGCGCAGCAACACTGGGGCTTTGCGCTTCTCTAGCCACCAAACGTCATGGTCACTATCTCTCCATCTCGTAGACACAAGCTGAGAAATTGAGAAAGTCGAGCAATTGCTCAGAGATGAAAAGTGCCAGCACTGAAAGCTGTTGCTAGCCAGCACCCTTCCTTGGAAGCGCTTTTGTAGGCCTAAGAACACAGGGGCTCTGGGCTTCTCTAGCCACCTAATCTTCTGCTCATCCTCTCGCGCACTCTAAAGAGAGCTCAGGTGAGAAATTGCAAACGTCGAGCAATTGCTCAGAGATGAAAAGTGCCAGCACTGAAAGCTGTTGCTAGCCAGCACCCTTCCTTGGAAACGCTCTTGTAGACCTAAGAACAGTGGGGCTCTGGGCTTCTCTAGCCACCTAATCTTCTGCTCATCCTCTCGCGCAGTCTAAAGGGAGCTCAGGTGAGAAATTGCAAAGGTCGAGCAATTGCTCAGAGATGAAAAGTGCCAGCACTGAAAGCTGTTGCTAGCCAGCACCCTTCCTTGGAAGCGCTTTCACAGGCGCAGCAACACTGGGGCTTTGCGCTTCTCTAGCCACCAAACGTCATGGTCACTATCTCTCCGTCTCGTAGACACAAGCTGAGAAATTGAGAAAGTCGAGCAATTGCTCAGAGATGAAAAGTGCCAGCACTGAAAGCTGTTGCTAGCCAGCACCCTTCCTTGGAAGCGCTTTTGTAGGCCTAAGAACACTGGGGCTCTGGGCTTCTCTAGCCACCTAATCTTCTGCTCATCCTCTCGCGCACTCTAAAGAGAGCTCAGGTGAGAAATTGCAAACGTCGAGCAATTGCTCAGAGATGAAAAGTGCCAGCACTGAAAGCTGTTGCTAGCCAGCACCCTTCCTTGGAAACGCTCTTGTAGGCCTAAGAACAGTGGGGCTCTGGGCTTCTCTAGCCACCTAATCTTCTGCTCATCCTCTCGCGCAGTCTAAAGGGAGCTCAGGTGAGAAATTGCAAAGGTCGAGCAATTGCTCAGAGATGAAAAGTGCCAGAACTGAAAGCTGTTGCTAGCCAGCACCCTTCCTTGGAAACGCTCTTGTAGGCCTAAGAACACTGGGGCTCTGGGCTTCTCTAGCCACCTAATCTTATGCTCATCCTCTCGCGCACTCTAAAGAAAGGTCAGGTGAGAAATTGCAAACGTCGAGCAATTGCTCAGAGATGAAAAGTGCCAGCACTGAAAGCTGTTGCTAGCCAGCACCCTTCCTTGGAAGTGCTTTTGTAGGCCTAAGAACACTGGGGCTCTGTGCTTCTCCAGCCACCTAATCTTCTGCTCATCCTCTCGCGCAGTCTAAAGAGAGCTCAGGTGAGAAATTGCAAAGGTCGAGCAATTGCTCAGAGATGAAAAGTGCCAGCACTGAAAGCTCTTGCTAGCCAGCACCCTTCCTTGGAAACGCTCTTGTAGCCCTAAGAACACTGGGGCTCTGTGTTTCTCTAGCCACCTAATCTTCTGCTCATCCTCTCGCGCAGTCTAAAGGGAGCTCAGGTGAGAAATTGCAAAGGTCGAGCAATTGCTCAGAGATGAAAAGTGCCAGCACTGAAAGCTCTTGCTAGCCAGCACCCTTCCTTGGAAGTGATTTTGTAGGCCTAAGAACAGTGGGGCTCTGTGCTTCTCCAGCCACCAAATCTTCTGCTCATCCTCTCGCGCACTCTAAAGAAAATTCAGGTGAGAAATTGCAAACGTCGAGCAATTGCTCAGAGATGAAAAGTGCCAGCACTGAAAGCTGTTGCTAGCCAGCCCCCTTCCTTGGAAGCGCTTTTGTAGGCCGAAGAACACTGGGGCTTTGGTCTTCTCTAGCCACCTAATCTTCTGCTCATCCTCTCGCGCACTCTAAAGAGAGCTCAGGTGAGAAATTGCAAACGTCGAGC
This sequence comes from Sarcoramphus papa, assembly GCA_037962945.1. Lineage (NCBI taxonomy): Eukaryota > Metazoa > Chordata > Aves > Accipitriformes > Cathartidae > Sarcoramphus > Sarcoramphus papa. The sequence goes on from CM075588.1 coordinate 20,233,620, forward strand.
AATTGCTCAGAGATGAAAAGTGCCAGCACTGAAAGCTGTTGCTAGCCAGCACCCTTCCTTGGAAGCGCTTTCACGGGCGCAGCAACACTGGGGCTTTGCGCTTCTCTAGCCACCAAATGTCACGGTCACTATCTCTCTGTCTCGTAGACACGAGCTGAGAGATTGCAAAGGTCGATCAATTGCTCAGAGATGAAAAGTGCCAGCACTGAAAGCTGTTGCTAGCCAGCACCCTTCCTTGGAAGCGCTTTCACAGGCGCAGTAACACTGGGGCTTTGAGGTTCTCTAGCCGCCAAAAGTCACGGTCATTCTCTTTCCGTCTCATAGACACGATCTGAGAGATTGCAAACGTCGAGCAATTGCTCAGAGATGAAAAGTGCCAACACTGAAAGCTCTTCCTAGACAGCACCCTTCCTTGGAAGCGCTTTCACAGGCGCAGCAACACTGGGGCTTTGCGCTTCTCTAGCCACCAAATGTCACGGTCACTATCTCTCCGTCTCGTAGACACGAGCTGAGAAATTGCAAAGGTCGAGCAATTGCTCAGAGATTAAAAGTGCCAGCACTGAAAGCTGTTGCTAGCCAGCACCCTTCCTTGGAAACGCTCTTGTAGCCCTTAGAACACAGGGGTTCTGGGCTTCTCTAGCCACCTAATCTTCTGCTCATCCTCTCGCGCACTCTAAAGAGAGCTCAGGTGAGAAATTGCAAAGGTCGAACAATTGCTCAGAGATGAAAAGTGCCAGCACTGAAAGCTGTTGCTAGCCAGCACCCTTCCTTGCAAAGGCTCTTGTAGCGCTAAGAACACTAGGGCTCTGTGTTTCTCTAGCCACCTAATCTTCTGCTCATCCTCTCACGCAGTCTAAAGAAAGCTCAGGTGAGAAATTGCAAACGTCGAACAATTGCTCAGAGATGAAAAGTGCCAGCACTGAAAGCTCTTGCTAGCCAGCACCCTTCCTTGGAAGCTCTTTCACAGGCGCAGTAACACTGGGGCTTTGCGCTTCTCTAGACACCAAATGTCACGGTCACTATCTCTCTGTCTCGTAGACACGAGCTGAGAAATTGCAAACGTCGAGCAATTGCTCAGAGATGAAAAGTGCCAGCACTGAAAGCTGTTGCTAGCCAGCACCCTTCCTTGGAAGCGCTTTCACAGGCGCAGCAACACTGGGGCTTTGCGCTTCTCTAGCCACCAAACGTCATGGTCACTATCTCTCCATCTCGTAGACACAAGCTGAGAAATTGAGAAAGTCGAGCAATTGCTCAGAGATGAAAAGTGCCAGCACTGAAAGCTGTTGCTAGCCAGCACCCTTCCTTGGAAGCGCTTTTGTAGGCCTAAGAACACAGGGGCTCTGGGCTTCTCTAGCCACCTAATCTTCTGCTCATCCTCTCGCGCACTCTAAAGAGAGCTCAGGTGAGAAATTGCAAACGTCGAGCAATTGCTCAGAGATGAAAAGTGCCAGCACTGAAAGCTGTTGCTAGCCAGCACCCTTCCTTGGAAACGCTCTTGTAGACCTAAGAACAGTGGGGCTCTGGGCTTCTCTAGCCACCTAATCTTCTGCTCATCCTCTCGCGCAGTCTAAAGGGAGCTCAGGTGAGAAATTGCAAAGGTCGAGCAATTGCTCAGAGATGAAAAGTGCCAGCACTGAAAGCTGTTGCTAGCCAGCACCCTTCCTTGGAAGCGCTTTCACAGGCGCAGCAACACTGGGGCTTTGCGCTTCTCTAGCCACCAAACGTCATGGTCACTATCTCTCCATCTCGTAGACACAAGCTGAGAAATTGAGAAAGTCGAGCAATTGCTCAGAGATGAAAAGTGCCAGCACTGAAAGCTGTTGCTAGCCAGCACCCTTCCTTGGAAGCGCTTTTGTAGGCCTAAGAACACTGGGGCTCTGGGCTTCTCTAGCCACCTAATCTTCTGCTCATCCTCTCGCGCACTCTAAAGAGAGCTCAGGTGAGAAATTGCAAACGTCGAGCAATTGCTCAGAGATGAAAAGTGCCAGCACTGAAAGCTGTTGCTAGCCAGCACCCTTCCTTGGAAACGCTCTTGTAGGCCTAAGAACAGTGGGGCTCTGGGCTTCTCTAGCCACCTAATCTTCTGCTCATCCTCTCGCGCAGTCTAAAGGGAGCTCAGGTGAGAAATTGCAAAGGTCGAGCAATTGCTCAGAGATGAAAAGTGCCAGAACTGAAAGCTGTTGCTAGCCAGCACCCTTCCTTGGAAACGCTCTTGTAGGCCTAAGAACACTGGGGCTCTGGGCTTCTCTAGCCACCTAATCTTATGCTCATCCTCTCGCGCACTCTAAAGAAAGGTCAGGTGAGAAATTGCAAACGTCGAGCAATTGCTCAGAGATGAAAAGTGCCAGCACTGAAAGCTGTTGCTAGCCAGCACCCTTCCTTGGAAGTGCTTTTGTAGGCCTAAGAACACTGGGGCTCTGTGCTTCTCCAGCCACCTAATCTTCTGCTCATCCTCTCGCGCAGTCTAAAGAGAGCTCAGGTGAGAAATTGCAAAGGTCGAGCAATTGCTCAGAGATGAAAAGTGCCAGCACTGAAAGCTCTTGCTAGCCAGCACCCTTCCTTGGAAACGCTCTTGTAGCCCTAAGAACACTGGGGCTCTGTGTTTCTCTAGCCACCTAATCTTCTGCTCATCCTCTCGCGCAGTCTAAAGGGAGCTCAGGTGAGAAATTGCAAAGGTCGAGCAATTGCTCAGAGATGAAAAGTGCCAGCACTGAAAGCTCTTGCTAGCCAGCACCCTTCCTTGGAAGTGATTTTGTAGGCCTAAGAACAGTGGGGCTCTGTGCTTCTCCAGCCACCAAATCTTCTGCTCATCCTCTCGCGCACTCTAAAGAAAATTCAGGTGAGAAATTGCAAACGTCGAGCAATTGCTCAGAGATGAAAAGTGCCAGCACTGAAAGCTGTTGCTAGCCAGCCCCCTTCCTTGGAAGCGCTTTTGTAGGCCGAAGAACACTGGGGCTTTGGTCTTCTCTAGCCACCTAATCTTCTGCTCATCCTCTCGCGCACTCTAAAGAGAGCTCAGGTGAGAAATTGCAAACGTCGAGCAATTGCTCAGAGATGAAAAGTGCCAGCACTGAAAGCTGTTGCTAGCCAGCACCCTTCCTTGGAAGCGCTTTCACGGGCGCAGCAACACTGGGGCTTTGCGCTTCTCTAGCCACCAAATGTCACGGTCACTATCTCTCTGTCTCGTAGACACGAGCTGAGAGATTGCAAAGGTCGATCAATTGCTCAGAGATGAAAAGTGCCAGCACTGAAAGCTGTTGCTAGCCAGCACCCTTCCTTGGAAGCGCTTTCACAGGCGCAGTAACACTGGGGCTTTGAGCTTCTCTAGCCGCCAAAAGTCACGGTCATTCTCTTTCCGTCTCATAGACACGATCTGAGAGATTGCAAACGTCGAGCAATTGCTCAGAGATGAAAAGTGCCAACACTGAAAGCTCTTCCTAGACAGCACCCTTCCTTGGAAGCGCTTTCACAGGCGCAGCAACACTGGGGCTTTGCACTTCTCTAGCCACCAAATGTCACGGTCACTATCTCTCCGTCTCGTAGACACGAGCTGAGAAATTGCAAAGGTCGAGCAATTGCTCAGAGATGAAAAGTGCCAGCACTGAAAGCTGTTGCTAGCCAGCACCCTTCCTTGGAAACGCTCTTGTAGCCCTTAGAACACAGGGGTTCTGGGCTTCTCTAGCCACCTAATCTTCTGCTCATCCTCTCGCGCACTCTAAAGAGAGCTCAGGTGAGAAATTGCAAAGGTCGAACAATTGCTCAGAGATGAAAAGTGCCAGCACTGAAAGCTGTTGCTAGCCAGCACCGTTCCTTGCAAAGGCTCTTGTAGCGCTAAGAACACTAGGGCTCTGTGTTTCTCTAGCCACCTAATCTTCTGCTCATCCTCTCACGCAGTCTAAAGAAAGCTCAGGTGAGAAATTGCAAACGTCGAACAATTGCTCAGAGATGAAAAGTGCCAGCACTGAAAGCTCTTGCTAGCCGGCACCCTTCCTTGGAAGCGCTTTCACAGGCGCAGCAACACTGGGGCTTTGCGCTTCTCTAGACACCAAATGTCACGGTCACTATCTCTCTGTCTCGTAGAGACGAGCTGAGAAATTGCAAACGTCGAGCAATTGCTCAGAGATGAAAAGTGCCAGCACTGAAAGCTGTTGCTAGCCAGCACCCTTCCTTGGAAGCGCTTTCACAGGCGCAGCAACACTGGGGCTTTGCGCTTCTCTAGCCACCAAACGTCATGGTCACTATCTCTCCATCTCGTAGACACAAGCTGAGAAATTGAGAAAGTCGAGCAATTGCTCAGAGATGAAAAGTGCCAGCACTGAAAGCTGTTGCTAGCCAGCCCCCTTCCTTGGAAGCGCTTTTGTAGGCCTAAGAACACAGGGGCTCTGGGCTTCTCTAGCCACCTAATCTTCTGCTCATCCTCTCGCGCACTCTAAAGAGAGCTCAGGTGAGAAATTGCAAACGTCGAGCAATTGCTCAGAGATGAAAAGTGCCAGCACTGAAAGCTGTTGCTAGCCAGCACCCTTCCTTGGAAACGCTCTTGTAGGCCTAAGAACAGTGGGGCTCTGGGCTTCTCTAGCCACCTAACCTTCTGCTCATCCTCTCGCGCAGTCTAAAGGGAGCTCAGGTGAGAAATTGCAAAGGTCGAGCAATTGCTCAGAGATGAAAAGTGCCAGCACTGAAAGCTGTTGCTAGCCAGCACCCTTCCTTGGAAGCGCTTTCACAGGCGCAGCAACACTGGGGCTTTGCGCTTCTCTAGCCACCAAACGTCATGGTCACTATCTCTCCATCTCGTAGACACAAGCTGAGAAATTGAGAAAGTCGAGCAATTGCTCAGAGATGAAAAGTGCCAGCACTGAAAGCTGTTGCTAGCCAGCACCCTTCCTTGGAAACGCTCTTGTAGGCCTAAGAACAGTGGGGCTCTGGGCTTCTCTAGCCACCTAATCTTCTGCTCATCCTCTCGCGCAGTCTAAAGGGAGCTCAGGTGAGAAATTGCAAAGGTCGAACAATTGCTCAGAGATGAAAAGTGCCAGCACTGAAAGCTGTTGCTAGCCAGCACCCTTCCTTGGAAACGCTCTTGTAGGCCTAAGAACACTGGGGCTCTGGGCTTCTCTAGCCACCTAATCTTCTGCTCATCCTCTCGCGCACTCTAAAGAAAGGTCAGGTGAGAAATTGCAAAGGTCGAGCAATTGCTCAGAGATGAAAAGTGCCAGCACTGAAAGCTGTTGCTAGCCAGCACCCTTCCTTGGAAGTGCTTTTGTAGGCCTAAGAACACTGGGGCTCTGTGTTTCTCCAGCCACCTAATCTTCTGCTCATCCTCTCGCGCAGTCTAAAGAGAGCTCAGGTGAGAAATTGCAAAGGTCGAGCAATTGCTCAGAGATGAAAAGTGCCAGCACTGAAAGCTGTTGCTAGCCAGCACCCTTCCTTGGAAACGCTCTTGTAGCCTTAAGAACACTGGGGCTCTGTGTTTCTCTAGCCACCTAATCTTCTGCTCATCCTCTCGCGCAGTCTAAAGGGAGCTCAGGTGAGAAATTGCAAAGGTCGAGCAATTGCTCAGAGATGAAAAGTGCCAGCACTGAAAGCTCTTGCTAGCCAGCACCCTTCCTTGGAAGTGATTTTGTAGGCCTAAGAACAGTGGGGCTCTGTGCTTCTCCAGCCACCAAATCTTCTGCTCATCCTCTCGCGCACTCTAAAGAAAATTCAGGTGAGAAATTGCAAACGTCGAGCAATTGCTCAGAGATGAAAAGTGCCAGCACTGAAAGCTGTTGCTAGCCAGCCCCCTTCCTTGGAAGCGCTTTTGTAGGCCGAAGAACACTGGGGCTCTGGTCTTCTCTAGCCACCTAATCTTCTGCTCATCCTCTCGCGCAGTCTAAAGAGAGCTCAGGTGAGATATAGCAAAGGTCGAGCAATTGCTCAGAGATGAAAAGTGCCAGCACTGAAAGCTGTTGCTAGCCAGCACCCTTCCTTGGAAGTGATTTTGTAGGCCTAAGAACAGTGGGGCTCTGGGCTTCTCTAGCCACCTAATCTTCTGCTCATCCTCTCGCGCACTCTAAAGAGAGCTCAGCTGAGAAATTCCAAACGTCGAGCAATTGCTCAGAGATGAAAAGTGCCAGCACTGAAAGCTCTTGCTAGCCAGCACCCTTCCTTGGAAGCACTTTCACAGGCGCAGCAACACTAGAGCTTTGCGCTTCTCTAGCCACCAAACGTCACGGTCACTATCTCTCCGTCTCGTAGACACGAGCTGCGAAATTGCAAACGTCGAGCAATTACTCAGAGATGAAAAGTGCCAGCACTGAAAGCTGTTGCTAGCCAGCACCCTTCCTTGGAAGCGCTTTTGTAGCCCTTAGAACACAAGGGCTCTGTGCTTCTCCAGCCACCTAATCTTCTGCTCATCCTCTCGCGCACTCTAAAGAGAGCTCAGGTGAGAAATTGCAAACGTCAAGCAATTGCTCAGAGATGAAAAGTGCCAACACTGAAAGCTCTTCCTAGACAGCACCCTTCCTTGGAAGCGCTTTCACGGGCGCAGCAACACTGGGGCTTTGCGCTTCTCTAGCCACCAAATGTCACGGTCACTATCTCTCTGTCTCGTAGACACGAGCTGAGAGATTGCAAACGTCGAGCAATTGCTCAGAGATGAAAAGTGCCAGCACTGAAAACTGTTGCTAGCCAGCAGCCTTCCTTGGAAGCGCTTTCACAGGCGCAGTAACACTGGGGCTTTGAGCTTCTCTAGCCGCCAAAAGTCACGGTCATTCTCTTTCCGTCTCATAGAAACGATCTGAGAGATTGCAAACGTCGAGCAATTGCTCAGAGATGAAAAGTGCCAACACTGAAAGCTCTTCCTAGACAGCACCCTTCCTTGGAAGCGCTTTCACAGGCGCAGCAACACTGGGGCTTTGCGCTTCTCTAGCCACCACATGTCACGGTCACTATCTCTCCGTCTCGTAGACACGAGCTGAGAAATTGCAAAGGTCGAGCAATTGCTCAGAGATGAAAAGTGCCAGCACTGAAAGCTGTTGCTAGCCAGCACCCTTCCTTGGAAACGCTCTTGTAGCCCTTAGAACACAGGGGTTCTGGGCTTCTCTAGCCACCTAATCTTCTGCTCATCCTCTCGCGCACTCTAAAGAGAGCTCAGGTGAGAAATTGCAAAGGTCGAACAATTGCTCAGAGATGAAAAGTGCCAGCACTGAAAGCTGTTGCTAGCCAGCACCCTTCCTTGCAAAGGCTCTTGTAGCGCTAAGAACACTAGGGCTCTGTGTTTCTCTAGCCACCTAATCTTCTGCTCATCCTCTCGCGCAGTCTAAAGAAAGCTCAGGTGAGAAATTGCAAAGGTCGAACAATTGCTCAGAGATGAAAAGTGCCAGCACTGAAAGCTGTTGCTAGCCAGCACCCTTCCTTGGAAGCGCTTTCACAGGCGCAGTAACACTGGGGCTTTGCGCTTCTCTAGACACCAAACGTCACGGTCACTATCTCTCCGTCTCGTAGACACGAGCTGAGAAATTGCAAACGTCGAGCAATTGCTCAGAGATGAAAAGTGCCAGCACTGAAAGCTGTTGCTAGCCAGCACCCTTCCTTGGAAGCGCTTTTGTAGGCCTAAGAACACTGGGGCTCTGGGCTTCTCTACCCACCAAACGTCACGGTCACTATATCTCCATCTCGTAGACACGAGCTGAGAGAATGCAAACGTCGAGCAATTGCTCAGCGATGAAAAGTGCCAGCACTGAAAGCTGTTGCTAGCCAGCACCCTTCCTTGGAAGCGCTTTCACAGGCGCAGTAACACTGGGGCTTTGCGCTTCTCTAGACACCAAACGTCACGGTCACTATCTCTCCGTCTCGTAGACACGAGCTGAGAAATTGCAAACGTCGAGCAATTGCTCAGAGATGAAAAGTGCCAGCACTGAAAGCTGTTGCTAGCCAGCACCCTTCCTTGGAAGCGCTTTCACAGGCGCAGTAACACTGGGGCTTTGCGCTTCTCTACCCACCAAACGTCACGGTCATTCTGTTTCCGTCTCTTAGAAACGAGCTGAGAGATTGCAAAGGTCGAGCAATTGCTCAGAGATGAAAAGTGCCAGCACTGAAAGCTGTTGCTAGCCAGCACCCTTCCTTGGAAGCGCTTTCACAGGTGCAGAAACACTGGGGCTTTGCGCTTCTCTAGCCACCAAATGTCACGGTCACTATCTCTCCGTCTCGTAGACACAAGCTGAGAAATTGAAAAAGTCGAGCAATTGCTCAGACATGAAAAGTGCCAGCACTGAAAGCTGTTGCTAGCCAGCACCCTTCCTTGGAAACGCTCTTGTAGCCCTTAGAACACAGGGGCTCTGGGCTTCTCTAGCCACCTAATCTTCTGCTCATCCTCTCGCGCACTCTAAAGAGAGCTCAGGTGAGAAATTGCAAAAGTCGAACAATTGCTCAGAGATGAAAAGTGCCAGCACTGAAAGCTGTTGCTAGCCAGCACCCTTCCTTGGAAGCACTCTTGTAGCCCTTAGAACAGAGGGGCTCTGGGCTTCTCTAGCCACCTAATCTTCTGCTCATCCTCTCGCGCAGCCTAAAGAGAGCTCAGGTGAGAAATTGCAAAGGTCGAGCAATTGCTCAGAGATGAAAAGTGCCAGCACTGAAAGCTGTTGCTAGCCAGCACCCTTCCTTGGAAGCGCTTTCACAGGCGCAGTAACACTGGGGCTTTGCGCTTCTCTAGACACCAAACGTCACGGTCATTCTCTTTCCGTCTCTTAGACACGAGCTGAGAGATTGCAAACGTCGAGCAATTGCTCAGAGATGAAAAGTGCCAGCACTGAAAGCTGTTGCTAGCCAGCACCCTTCCTTGGAAGCGCTTTCACAGGTGCAGCAACACTGGGGCTTTGCGCTTCTCTACCCACCAAATGTCACGGTCACTATCTCTCCGTCTCGTAGACACGAGCTGAGGAATTGAAAAAGTCGAGCAATTGCTCAGAGATGAAAAGTGCCAGCACTGAAAGCTGTTGCTAGCCAGCACCCTTCCTTGGAAACGCTTTTGTAGGCCTAAGAACACAGGGGCTCTGGGCTTCTCTAGCCACCTAATCTTCTGCTCATCCTCTCGCGCACTCTAAAGAAAGCTCAGGTGAGAAATTGCAAAAGTCGAACAATTGCTCAGAGATGAAAAGTGCCAGCACTGAAAGCTGTTGCTAGCCAACACCCTTCCTTGGAAGCACTCTTGTAGCCCTTAGAACAGAGGGGCTCTGGGCTTCTCTAGCCACCTAATCTTCTGCTCATCCTCTCGCGCAGTCTAAAGAGAGCTCAGGTGAGAAATTGCAAAGGTCGAGCAATTGCTCAGAGATGAAAAGTGCCAGCACTGAAAGCTCTTGCTAGCCAGCACCCTTCCTTGAAAAGCTTTTGTAGGCCTAAGAACACTGGGGCTCTGTGTTTCTCTAGCCACCTAATCTTCTGCTCACTCTCTCGTGCACTCTAAAGAGAGCTCAGGTGAGAAATTGCAAACGTCGAGCAATTGCTCAGAGATGAAAAGTGCCAGCACTGAAAGCTCTTGCTAGCCAGCACCCTTCCTTGGAAGCGCTTTCACAGGCGCAGTAACACTGGGGCTTTGCGCTTCTCTAGACACCAAACGTCACGGTCACTATCTCTCCGTCTCGTAGACACGAGCTGAGAAATTGCAAACGTCGAGCAATTGCTCAGAGTGAAAAGTGCCAGCACTGAAAGCTGTTGCTAGCCAGCAGCCTTCCTTGGAAGCGCTTCTGTAGGCCTAAGAACACTGGGGCTCTGTGCTTCTCTACCCACCAAACGTCACGGTCACTATCTCTCCATCTCGTAGACACGAGCTGAGAGATTACAAACGTCGAGCAATTGCTCAGAGATGAAAAGTGCCAGCACTGAAAGCTGTTGCTAGCCAGCACCCTTCCTTGGAAGCGCTTTCACAGGCGCAGCAACAGTAGGGCTCTGGGCTTCTCTAGCCACCTAATCTTCTGCTCATCCTCTCGCGCACTCTAAAGAGAGCTCAGGTGAGAAATTGGAAAGGTCGAGCAATTGCTCAGAGATGAAAAGTGCCAGCACTGAAAACTGTTGCTAGCCAGCAGCCTTCCTTGGAAGCGCTTTCACAGGCGCAGTAACACTGGGGCTTTGCGCTTCTCTAGCCACCAAACGTCACGGTCACTATCTCTCCGTCTCGTAGACACGAGCTGAGAGATTGCAAACGTCGAGCAATTGCTCAGAGATGAAAAGTGCCAGCACTGAAAGCTGTTGCTAGCCAGCACCCTTCCTTGGAAGCGCTTTCACAGGCGCAGTAACACTGGGGCTTTGCGCTTCTCTACCCACCAAACGTCACGGTCATTCTGTTTCTGTCTCTTAGACACGAGCTGAGAGATTGCAAACGTCGAGCAATTGCTCAGAGATGAAAAGTGCCAGCACTGAAAGCTGTTGCTAGCCAGCACCCTTCCTTGGAAGCGCTTTCACAGGTGCAGCAACACTGGGGCTTTGCGCTTCTGTAGCCACCAAATGTCACGGTCACTATCTCTCCGTCTCGTAGACACGAGCTGAGGAATTGCAAACGTCAAGCAATTGCTCAGAGATGAAAAGTGCCAGCACTGAAAGCTGTTGCTAGCCAGCACCCTTCCTTGGAAACGCTCTTGTAGCCCTTAGAACACAGGGGTTCTGGGCTTCTCTAGCCACCTAATCTTCTGCTCATCCTCTCGCGCACTCTAAAGAGAGCTCAGGTGAGAAATTGCAAAGGTCGAACAATTGCTCAGAGATGAAAAGTGCCAGCACTGAAAGCTGTTGCTAGCCAGCACCCTTCCTTGCAAAGGCTCTTGTAGCGCTAAGAACACTAGGGCTCTGTGTTTCTCTAGCCACCTAATCTTCTGCTCATCCTCTCGCGCAGTCTAAAGAAAGCTCAGGTGAGAAATTGCAAAGGTCGAACAATTGCTCAGAGATGAAAAGTGCCAGCACTGAAAGCTGTTGCTAGCCAGCACCCTTCCTTGGAAGCGCTTTCACAGGCGCAGTAACACTGGGGCTTTGCGCTTCTCTAGACACCAAACGTCACGGTCACTATCTCTCCGTCTCGTAGACACGAGCTGAGAAATTGCAAACGTCGAGCAATTGCTCAGAGATGAAAAGTGCCAGCACTGAAAGCTGTTGCTAGCCAGCACCCTTCCTTGGAAGCGCTTTCACAGGCGCAGTAACACTGGGGCTTTGCGCTTCTCTACCCACCAAACGTCACGGTCATTCTGTTTCCGTCTCTTAGAAACGAGCTGAGAGATTGCAAAGGTCGAGCAATTGCTCAGAGATGAAAAGTGCCAGCACTGAAAGCTGTTGCTAGCCAGCACCCTTCCTTGGAAGCGCTTTCACAGGTGCAGAAACACTGGGGCTTTGCGCTTCTCTAGCCACCAAATGTCACGGTCACTATCTCTCCGTCTCGTAGACACAAGCTGAGAAATTGAAAAAGTCGAGCAATTGCTCAGACATGAAAAGTGCCAGCACTGAAAGCTGTTGCTAGCCAGCACCCTTCCTTGGAAACGCTCTTGTAGCCCTTAGAACACAGGGGCTCTGGGCTTCTCTAGCCACCTAATCTTCTGCTCATCCTCTCGCGCACTCTAAAGAGAGCTCAGGTGAGAAATTGCAAAAGTCGAACAATTGCTCAGAGATGAAAAGTGCCAGCACTGAAAGCTGTTGCTAGCCAGCACCCTTCCTTGGAAGCACTCTTGTAGCCCTTAGAACAGAGGGGCTCTGGGCTTCTCTAGCCACCTAATCTTCTGCTCATCCTCTCGCGCACTCTAAAGAGAGCTCAGGTGAGAAATTGCAAAGGTCGAGCAATTGCTCAGAGATGAAAAGTGCCAGCACTGAAAGCTGTTGCTAGCCAGCACCCTTCCTTGGAAGCGCTTTCACAGGTGCAGCAACACTGGGGCTTTGCGCTTCTCTACCCACCAAATGTCACGGTCACTATCTCTCCGTCTCGTAGACACGAGCTGAGGAATTGAAAAAGTCGAGCAATTGCTCAGAGATGAAAAGTGCCAGCACTGAAAGCTGTTGCTAGCCAGCACCCTTCCTTGGAAACGCTTTTGTAGCCCTTAGAACACAGGGGCTCTGGGCTTCTCTAGCCACCTAATCTTCTGCTCATCCTCTCGCGCACTCTAAAGAAAGCTCAGGTGAGAAATTGCAAAAGTCGAACAATTGCTCAGAGATGAAAAGTGCCAGCACTGAAAGCTGTTGCTAGCCAACACCCTTCCTTGGAAGCACTCTTGTAGCCCTTAGAACAGAGGGGCTCTGGGCTTCTCTAGCCACCTAATCTTCTGCTCATCCTCTCGCGCACTCTAAAGAGAGCTCAGGTGAGAAATTGCAAACGTCGAGCAATTGCTCAGAGATGAAAAGTGCCAGCACTGAAAGCTGTTGCTAGCCAGCACCCTTCCTTGAAAAGCTTTTGTAGGCCTAAGAACACTGGGGCTCTGTGTTTCTCTAGCCACCTAATCTTCTGCTCATCCTCTCGTGCACTCTAAAGAGAGCTCAGGTGAGAAATTGCAAAGGTCGAGCAATTGCTCAGAGATGAAAAGTGCCAGCACTGAAAGCTGTTGCTAGCCAGCACCCTTCCTTGGAAGCGCTTTCACAGGCACAGCAACACTGGGGCTTTGCGCTTCTCTAGACACCAAACGTCACGGTCATTCTCTTTCCGTCTCGTAGACACGAGCTGAGAGATTGCAAACGTCGAGCAATTGCTCAGAGATGAAAAGTGCCAGCACTGAAAGCTGTTGCTAGCCAGCACCCTTCCTTGTAAGTGCTTTTGTAGGCCTAAGATCACTGGGGCTCTGGGCTTCTCTAGCTACCTAATCTTCTGCTCATCCTCTCGCGCACTCTAAAGAGAGCTCAGGTGAGAAATTGCAAACGTCGAGCAATTGCTCAGAGATGAAAAGTGCCAGCACTGAAAGCTGTTGCTAGCCAGCACCCTTCCTTGGAAGTGCTTTTGTAGGCCTAAGAACACTGGGGCTCTGGGCTTCTCTAGCCACCTAATCTTCTGCTCATCCTCTCGCGCACTCTAAAGAGAGCTCAGGTGAGAAATTGAAAACGTCGAGCAATTGCTCAGAGATGAAAAGTGCCAGCACTGAAAGCTGTTGCTAGCCAGCACCCTTCCTTGGAAGTGCTTTTGTAGGCCTAAGAACACTGGGGCTCTGTGCTTCTCCAGCCACCTAATCTTCTGCTCATCCTCTCGCGCAGTCTAAAGAGAGCTCAGGTGAGAAATTGCAAACGTCGAGCAATTGCTCAGAGATGAAAAGTGCCAGCACTGAAAGCTGTTGCTAGCCAGCACCCTTCCTTGGAAGTGCTTTTGTAGGCCTAAGAACACTGGGGCTCTGTGTTTCTCTAGCCACATAATCTTCTGCTCATCCTCTCGCGCACTCTAAAGAGAGCTCAGGTGAGAAATTGCAAAGGTCAAGCAATTGCTCAGAGATGAAAAGTGCCAGCACTGAAAGCTCTTGCTAGCCAGCACCCTTCCTTGGAAGCGCTTTCACAGGCGCAGTAACACTGGGGCTTTGCGCTTCTCTAGACACCAAACGTCACGGTCACTATCTCTCCGTCTCGTAGACACGAGCTGAGAAATTGCAAACGTCGAGCAATTGCTCAGAGTGAAAAGTGCCAGCACTGAAAGCTGTTGCTAGCCAGCACCCTTCCTTGGAAGCGCTTCTGTAGGCCTAAGAACACTGGGGCTCTGTGCTTCTCTACCCACCAAACGTCACGGTCACTATCTCTCCATCTCGTATACACGAGCTGAGAGATTACAAAGGTCGAGCAATTGCTCAGAGATGAAAAGTGCCAGCACTGAAAGCTCTTGCTAGCCAGCACCCTTCCTTGGAAGCGCTTTCACAGGCGCAGCAACACTAGGGCTCTGGGCTTCTCTAGCCACCTAATCTTCTGCTCGTCCTCTCGCGCACTCTAAAGAGAGCTCAGGTGAGAAATTGGAAAGGTCGAGCAATTGCTCAGAGATGAAAAGTGCCAGCACTGAAAACTGTTGCTAGCCAGCAGCCTTCCTTGGAAGCGCTTTCACAGGCGCAGTAACACTGGGGCTTTGCGCTTCTCTAGCCACCAAACGTCACGGTCACTATCTCTCCGTCTCGTAGACACGAGCTGAGAGATTGCAAACGTCGAGCAATTGCTCAGAGATGAAAAGTGCCAGCACTGAAAGCTGTTGCTAGCCAGCACCCTTCCTTGGAAGCGCTTTCACAGGCGCAGTAACACTGGGGCTTTGGGCTTCTCTACCCACCAAACGTCACGGTCATTCTGTTTCTGTCTCTTAGACACGAGCTGAGAGATTGCAAACGTCGAGCAATTGCTCAGAGATGAAAAGTGCCAGCACTGAAAGCTGTTGCTAGCCAGCACCCTTCCTTGGAAGCGCTTTCACAGGTGCAGCAACACTGGGGCTTTGCGCTTCTGTAGCCACCAAATGTCACGGTCACTATCTCTCCGTCTCGTAGACACGAGCTGAGGAATTGCAAACGTCAAGCAATTGCTCAGAGATGAAAAGTGCCAGCACTGAAAGCTGTTGCTAGCCAGCAGCCTTCCTTGGAAACGCTCTTGTAGCCCTTAGAACACAGGGGCTCTGGGCTTCTCTAGCCACCTAATCTTCTGCTCATCCTCTCGCGCACTCTAAAGAAAGCTCAGGTGAGAAATTGCAAAAGTCGAACAATTGCTCAGAGATGAAAAGTGCCAGCACTGAAAGCTGTTGCTAGCCAGCACCCTTCCTTGGAAGCACTCTTGTAGCCCTTAGAACAGAGGGGCTCTGGGCTTCTCTAGCCACCTAATCTTCTGCTCATCCTCTCGCGCAGTCTAAAGGGAGCTCAGGTGAGAAATTGCAAAGGTCGAGCAATTGCTCAGAGATGAAAAGTGCCAGCACTGAAAGCTGTTGCTAGCCAGCACCCTTCCTTGGAAGCGCTTTTGTAGGCCTAAGAACACTGGGGCTCTGTGTTTCTCTAGCCACCTAATCTTCTGCTCATCCTCTCGTGCACTCTAAAGAGAGCTCAGGTGAGAAATTGCAAAGGTCGAGCAATTGCTCAGAGATGAAAAGTGCCAGCACTGAAAGCTGTTGCTAGCCAGCACCCTTCCTTGGAAGCGCTTTCACAGGCACAGCAACACTGGGGCTTTGCGCTTCTCTAGAAACCAAACGTCACGGTCATTCTCTTTCCGTCTCGTAGACGCGAGCTGAGACATTGCAAACGTCGAGCAATTGCTCAGAGATGAAAAGTGCCAGCACTGAAAGCTGTTGCTAGCCAGCACCCTTCCTTGTAAGTGCTTTTGTAGGCCTAAGAACACTGGGGCTCTGGGCTTCTCTAGCTACCTAATCTTCTGCTCATCCTCTCGCGCACTCTAAAGAGAGCTCAGGTGAGAAATTGCAAAGGTCGAGCAATTGCTCAGAGATGAAAAGTGCCAGCACTGAAAGCTGTTGCTAGCCAGCAGCCTTCCTTGGAAGTGCTTTTGTAGGCCTAAGAACACTGGGGCTCTGGGCTTCTCTAGCCACCTAATCTTCTGCTCATCCTCTCGCGCACTCTAAAGAGAGCTCAGGTGAGAAATTGCAAAGGTCGAGCAATTGCTCAGAGATGAAAAGTGCCAGCACTGAAAGCTGTTGCTAGCCAGCACCCTTCCTTGGAAGCGCTTTCACAGGTGCAGCAACACTGGGGCTTTGCGCTTCTCTAGCCACCAAATGTCACGGTCACTATCTCTCCGTCTCGTAGACACGAGCTGAGAAATTGAAAAAGTCGAGCAATTGCTCAGAGATGAAAAGTGCCAGCACTGAAAGCTGTTGCTAGCCAGCACCCTTCCTTGGAAACGCTCTTGTAGCCCTTAGAACACAGGGGCTCTGGGCTTCTCTAGCCACCTAATCTTCTGCTCATCCTCTCGCGCACTCTAAAGAAAGCTCAGGTGAGAAATTGCAAAAGTCGAACAATTGCTCAGAGATGAAAAGTGCCAGCACTGAAAGCTGTTGCTAGCCAGCACCCTTCCTTGGAAGCACTCTTGTAGCCCTCAGAACACAGGGGCTCTGGGCTTCTCTAGCCACCTAATCTTCTGCTCATCCTCTCGCGCAGTCTAAAGAGAGCTCAGGTGAGAAATTGCAAAGGTCGAGCAATTGCTCAGAGATGAAAAGTGCCAGCACTGAAAGCTGTTGCTAGCCAGCACCCTTCCTTGGAAACGCTTTTGTAGGCCTAAGAACACTGGGGCTCTGGGCTTCTCTAGCCACCTAATCTTCTGCTCATCCTCTCGTGCACTCTAAAGAGAGCTCAGGTGAGAAATTGCAAAGGTCGAGCAATTGCTCAGAGATGAAAAGTGCCAGCACTGAAAGCTGTTGCTAGCCAGCACCCTTCCTTGGAAGCGCTTTCACAGGCACAGCAACACTGGGGCTTTGCGCTTCTCTAGACACCAAACGTCACGGTCATTCTCTTTCCGTCTCGTAGACACGAGCTGAGACATTGCAAACGTCGAGCAATTGCTCAGAGATGAAAAGTGCCAGCACTGAAAGCTCTTGCTAGCCAGCACCCTTCCTTGTAAGTGCTTTTGTAGGCCTAAGATCACTGGGGCTCTGGGCTTCTCTAGCTACCTAATCTTCTGCTCATCCTCTCGCGCACTCTAAAGAGAGCTCAGGTGAGAAATTGCAAAGGTCGAGCAATTGCTCAGAGATGAAAAGTGCCAGCACTGAAAGCTCTTGCTAGCCAGCACCCTTCCTTGGAAGTGCTTTTGTAGCCCTAAGAACACTGGGGCTCTGTGTTTCTCTAGCCACCTAATCTTCTGCTCATCCTCTCGCGCACTCTAAAGAGAGCTCAGGTGAGAAATTGCAAAGGTCGAGCAATTGCTCAGAGATGAAAAGTGCCAGCACTGAAAGCTCTTGCTAGCCAGCACCCTTCCTTGGAAGCGCTTTTGTAGCCCTTAGAACACAAGGGCTCTGTGCTTCTCCAGCCACCTAATCTTCTGCTCATCCTCTCGCGCAGTCTAAAGAGAGCTCAGGTGAGAAATTGCAAACGTCGAGCAATTGCTCAGAGATGAAAAGTGCCAGCACTGAAAGCTGTTGCTAGCCAGCACCCTTCCTTGGAAGTGCTTTTGTAGGCCTAAGAACACTGGGGCTCTGTGTTTCTCTAGCCACATAATCTTCTGCTCATCCTCTCGCGCACTCTAAAGAGAGCTCAGGTGAGAAATTGCAAAGGTCAAGCAATTGCTCAGAGATGAAAAGTGCCAGCACTGAAAGCTGTTGCTAGCCAGCACCCTTCCTTGGAAACGCTCTTGTAGGCCTAAGAACACTGGGGCTCTGGGCTTCTCTAGCCACCTAATCTTCTGCTCACTCTCTCGTGCACTCTAAAGAGAGCTCAGGTGAGAAATTGCAAACGTCGAGCAATTGCTCAGAGATGAAAAGTGCCAGCACTGAAAGCTCTTGCTAGCCAGCACCCTTCCTTGGAAGCGCTTTCACAGGCGCAGTAACACTGGGGCTTTGCGCTTCTCTAGACACCAAACGTCACGGTCACTATCTCTCCGTCTCGTAGACACGAGCTGAGAAATTGCAAACGTCGAGCAATTGCTCAGAGATGAAAAGTGCCAGCACTGAAAGCTGTTGCTAGCCAGCACCCTTCCTTGGAAGTGCTTTTGTAGGCCGAAGACCACTGGGGCTCTGTGCTTCTCTAGCCACCTAATCTTCTGCTCATCCTCTCACGCAGTCTAAAGAGAGCTCAGGTGAGAAATTGCAAAGGTCGAGCAATTGCTCAGAGATGAAAAGTGCCAGCACTGAAAGCTCTTGCTAGCCAGCACCCTTCCTTGGAAGTGCTTTTGTAGGCCTAAGAACACTGGGGCTCTGGGCTTCTCTAGCCACCTAATCTTCTGCTCATCCTCTCGCGCACTCTAAAGAGAGCTCAGGTGAGAAATTGCAAACGTCGAGCAATTGCTCAGAGATGAAAAGTGCCAGCACTGAAAGCTCTTGCTAGCCAGCACCCTTCCTTGGAAGCGCTTTCACAGGCGCAGCAACACTGGGGCGTTGCGCTTCTCTACCCACCAAACGTCACGGTCACTATCTCTCCGTCTCGTAGACACGAGCTGAGAGATTGCAAACGTCGAGCAATTGCTCAGAGATGAAAAGTGCCAGCACTGAAAGCTCTTGCTAGCCAGCACCCTTCCTTGGAAACGCTCTTGTAGCCCTTAGAACACAGGGGCTCTGGGCTTCTCTAGCCACCTAATCTTCTGCTCATCCTCTCGCGCACTCTAAAGAAAGCTCAGGTGAGAAATTGCAAAGGTCGAGCAATTGCTCAGAGATGAAAAGTGCCAGCACTGAAAGCTGTTGCTAGCCAGCACCCTTCCTTGGAAGTGCTTTTGTAGGCCTAAGAACACTGGGGCTCTGGGCTTCTCTAGCCACCTAATCTTCTGCTCATCCTCTCGCGCAGTCTAAAGAGAGCTCAGGTGAGAAATTGCAAACGTCGAGCAATTGCTCAGAGATGAAAAGTGCCAGCACTGAAAGCTGTTGCTAGCCAGCACCCTTCCTTGGAAGCGCTTTCACAGGCGCAGCAACACTGGGGCTTTGCGCTTCTCTAGACACCAAACGTCACGGTCACTATCTCTCCGTCTCGTAGACACGAGCTGAGAAATTGCAAACGTCGAGCAATTGCTCAGAGTGAAAAGTGCCAGCACTGAAAGCTGTTGCTAGCCAGCACCCTTCCTTGGAAGCGCTTCTGTAGGCCTAAGAACACTGGGGCTCTGGGCTTCTCTACCCACCAAACGTCACGGTCACTATCTCTCCATCTCGTAGACACGAGCTGAGAGATTGCAAACGTCGAGCAATTGCTCAGAGATGAAAAGTGCCAGCACTGAAAGCTGTTGCTAGCCAGCACCCTTCCTTGGAAGCGCTTTCACAGGCGCAGCAACAGTAGGGCTCTGGGCTTCTCTAGCCACCTAATCTTCTGCTCATCCTCTCGCGCACTCTAAAGAGAGCTCAGGTGAGAAATTGGAAAGGTCGAGCAATTGCTCAGAGATGAAAAGTGCCAGCACTGAAAGCTGTTGCTAGCCAGCACCCTTCCTTGGAAACGCTTTTGTAGGCCTAAGAACACTGGGGCTCTGGGCTTCTCTAGTCACCTAATCTTCTGCTCATCCTCTCGTGCACTCTAAAGAGAGCTCAGGTGAGAAATTGCAAAGGTCGAGCAATTGCTCAGAGATGAAAAGTGCCAGCACTGAAAGCTCTTGCTAGCCAGCACCCTTCCTTGGAAGCGCTTTCACAGGCACAGCAACACTGGGGCTTTGCGCTTCTCTAGACACCAAACATCACGGTCATTCTCTTTCCGTCTCGTAGACACGAGCTGAGACATTGCAAACGTCGAGCAATTGCTCAGAGATGAAAAGTGCCAGCACTGAAAGCTCTTGCTAGCCAGCACCCTTCCTTGTAAGTGCTTTTGTAGGCCTAAGAACAGTGGGGCTCTGGGCTTCTCTAGCCACCTAATCTTCTGCTCATCCTCTCACGCACTCTAAAGAGAGCTCAGGTGAGAAATTGCAAAGGTCGAGCAATTGCTCAGAGATGAAAAGTGCCAGCACTGAAAGCTGTTGCTAGCCAGCACCCTTCCTTGGAAGTGCTTTTGTAGCCCTTAGAACACAAGGGCTCTGAGCTTCTCCAGCCACCTAATCTTCTGCTCATCCTCTCGCGCACTCTAAAGAGAGCTCAGGTGAGAAATTGCAAACGTCGAGCAATTGCTCAGAGATGAAAAGTGCCAGCACTGAAAGCTGTTGCTAGCCAGCACCCTTCCTTGGAAACGCTCTTGTAGGCCTAAGAACAGTGAGGCTCTGTGTGTCTCTAGCCACATAATCTTCTGCTCATCCTCTCGCGCAGTCTAAAGAGAGCTCAGGTGAGAAATTGCAAACGTCGAGCAATTGCTCAGAGATGAAAAGTGCCAGCACTGAAAGCTGTTGCTAGCCAGCACCCTTCCTTGGAAGTGCTTTTGTAGGCCTAAGAACACTGGGGCTCTGTGTTTCTCTAGCCACCTAATCTTTTGCTCATCCTCTCGCGCAGTCTAAGGAGAGCTCAGGTGAGAAATTGCAAAGGTCGAGCAATTGCTCAGAGATGAAAAGTGCCAGCACTGAAAGCTGTTGCTAGCCAGCACCCTTCCTTGGAAGTGCTTTTGTAGGCCTAAGAACACTGGGGCTCTGGGCTTCTCTAGCCTCCTAATCTTCTGCTCATCCTCTCGCGCACTCTAAAGAGAGCTCAGGTGAGAAATTGCAAACGTCGAGCAATTGCTCAGAGATGAAAAGTGCCAGCACTGAAAGCTCTTGCTAGCCAGCACCCTTCCTTGGAAGCGCTTTCACAGGCGCAGCAACACTGGGGCTTTGCGCTTCTCTACCCACCAAACGTCACGGTCACTATCTCTCCGTCTTGTAGACACGAGCTGAGAGATTGCAAACGTCGAGCAATTGCTCAGAGATGAAAAGTGCCAGCACTGAAAGCTTTTGCTAGCCGGCACCCTTCCTTGGAAACGCTCTTGTAGGCCTAAGAATACTGGGGCTCTGGGCTTCTCTAGCCACCTAATCTTCTGCTCATCCTCTCGCGCACTCTAAAGAGAGCTCAGGTGAGAAATTGCAAACATCGAGCAATTGCTCAGAGATGAAAAGTGCCAGCACTGAAAGCTGTTGCTAGCCAGCACCCTTCCTTGGAAGCGCTTTCACAAGCGCAGTAACACTGGGGCTTTGCGCTTCTCTAGCCACCAAACGTCACGGTCATTCTCTTTCCGTCTCGTAGACACGAGCTGAGAAATTGCAAACGTCGAGCAATTGCTCAGCGATGAAAAGTGCCAGCACTGAAAGCTCTTGCTAGCCAGCACCCTTCCTTGGAAGTGCTTTTGTAGGCCTAAGAACACTGGGGCTCTGGGCTTCTCTAGCCACCTAATCTTCTGCTCATCCTCTCGCGCACTCTAAAGAGAGCTCAGGTGAGAAATTGCAAACGTCGAGCAATTGCTCAGAGATGAAAAGTGCCAGCACTGAAAGCTCTTGCTAGCCAGCACCCTTCCTTGGAAGCGCTTTCACAGGCGCAGCAACACTGGGGCGTTGCGCTTCTCTACCCACCAAACGTCACGGTCACTATCTCTCCGTCTCGTAGACACGAGCTGAGAGATTGCAAACGTCGAGCAATTGCTCAGAGATGAAAAGTGCCAGCACTGAAAGCTCTTGCTAGCCAGCACCCTTCCTTGGAAACGCTCTTGTAGGCCTTAGAACACAGGGGCTCTGAGCTTCTCTAGCCACCTAATCTTCTGCTCATCCTCTCGCGCACTCTAAAGAGAGCTCAGGTGAGAAATTGCAAAGGTCGAGCAATTGCTCAGAGATGAAAAGTGCCAGCACTGAAAGCTGTTGCTAGCCAGCACCCTTCCTTGCAAAGGCTCTTGTAGCGCTAAGAACACTGGGGCTCTGTGTTTCTCTAGCCACCTCATCTTCTGCTCATCCTCTCTCGCAGTCTAAAGAAAGCTCAGGTGAGAAATTGCAAACGTCGAGCAATTGCTCAGAGATGAAAAGTGCCAGCACTGAAAGCTGTTGCTAGCCAGCACCCTTCCTTGGAAGCGCTTTCACAGGCGCAGCAACACTGGGGCTTTGCGCTTCTCTAGACACCAAACGTCACGGTCACTATCTCTCCGTCTCGTAGACACGAGCTGAGAAATTGCAAACGTCGAGCAATTGCTCAGAGTGAAAAGTGCCAGCACTGAAAGCTGTTGCTAGCCAGCACCCTTCCTTGGAAGCGCTTCTGTAGGCCTAAGAACACTGGGGCTCTGGGCTTCTCTACCCACCAAACGTCACGGTCACTATCTCTCCATCTCGTAGACACGAGCTGAGAGATTGCAAACGTCGAGCAATTGCTCAGAGATGAAAAGTGCCAGCACTGAAAGCTGTTGCTAGCCAGCACCCTTCCTTGGAAGCGCTTTCACAGGCGCAGCAACAGTAGGGCTCTGGGCTTCTCTAGCCACCTAATCTTCTGCTCATCCTCTCGCGCACTCTAAAGAGAGCTCAGGTGAGAAATTGGAAAGGTCGAGCAATTGCTCAGAGATGAAAAGTGCCAGCACTGAAAGCTGTTGCTAGCCAGCACCCTTCCTTGGAAACGCTTTTGTAGGCCTAAGAACACTGGGGCTCTGGGTTTCTCTAGTCACCTAATCTTCTGCTCATCCTCTCGTGCACTCTAAAGAGAGCTCAGGTGAGAAATTGCAAAGGTCGAGCAATTGCTCAGAGATGAAAAGTGCCAGCACTGAAAGCTCTTGCTAGCCAGCACCCTTCCTTGGAAGCGCTTTCACAGGCACAGCAACACTGGGGCTTTGCGCTTCTCTAGACACCAAACGTCACGGTCATTCTCTTTCCGTCTCGTAGACACGAGCTGAGACATTGCAAACGTCGAGCAATTGCTCAGAGATGAAAAGTGCCAGCACTGAAAGCTCTTGCTAGCCAGCACCCTTCCTTGGAAGTGCTTTTGTAGGCCTAAGAACACTGGGGCTCTGGGCTTCTCTAGCCACCTAATCTTCTGCTCATCCTCTCACGCACTCTAAAGAGAGCTCAGGTGAGAAATTGCAAAGGTCGAGCAATTGCTCAGAGATGAAAAGTGCCAGCACTGAAAGCTGTTGCTAGCCAGCACCCTTCCTTGGAAGCGCTTTTGTAGCCCTTAGAACACAAGGGCTCTGAGCTTCTCCAGCCACCTAATCTTCTGCTCATCCTCTCGCGCACTCTAAAGAGAGCTCAGGTGAGAAATTGCAAACGTCGAGCAATTGCTCAGAGATGAAAAGTGCCAGCACTGAAAGCTGTTGCTAGCCAGCACCCTTCCTTGGAAACGCTCTTGTAGGCCTAAGAACAGTGGGGCTCTGTGTGTCTCTAGCCACATAATCTTCTGCTCATCCTCTCGCGCAGTCTAAAGAGAGCTCAGGTGAGAAATTGCAAACGTCGAGCAATTGCTCAGAGATGAAAAGTGCCAGCACTGAAAGCTGTTGCTAGCCAGCACCCTTCCTTGGAAGTGCTTTTGTAGACCTAAGAACACTGGGGCTCTGTGTTTCTCTAGCCACCTAATCTTTTGCTCATCCTCTCGCGCAGTCTAAGGAGAGCTCAGGTGAGAAATTGCAAACGTCGAGCAATTGCTCAGAGATGAAAAGTGCCAGCACTGAAAGCTGTTGCTAGCCAGCACCCTTCCTTGGAAACGCTCTTGTAGGCCTAAGAACACTGGGGCTCTGTGTTTCTCTAGCCACCTCATCTTCTGCTCACTCTCTCGTGCACTCTAAAGAGAGCTCAGGTGAGAAATGGAAAGGTCGAGCAATTGCTCAGAGATGAAAAGTGCCAGCACTGAAAGCTCTTGCTAGCCAGCACCCTTCCTTGGAAGCGCTTTCACAGGCGCAGTAACACTGGGGCTTTGCGCTTCTCTAGACACCAAACGTCACGGTCATTCTCTTTACGTCTCGTAGACACGAGCTGAGAAATTGCAAACGTCGAGCAATTGCTCAGCGATGAAAAGTGCCAGCACTGAAAGCTGTTGCTAGCCAGCACCCTTCCTTGGAAGTGCTTTTGTAGGCCGAAGAACACTGGGGCTCTGGGCTTCTCTAGCCACCTAATCTTCTGCTCATCCTCTCGCGCACTCTAAAGAGAGCTCAGGTGAGAAATTGCAAACGTCGAGCAATTGCTCAGAGATGAAAAGTGCCAGCACTGAAAGCTCTTGCTAGCCAGCACCCTTCCTTGGAAGTGCTTTTGTAGGCCTAAGAACACTGGGGCTCTGGGCTTCTCTAGCCTCCTAATCTTCTGCTCATCCTCTCGCGCACTCTAAAGAGAGCTCAGGTGAGAAATTGCAAACGTCGAGCAATTGCTCAGAGATGAAAAGTGCCAGCACTGAAAGCTCTTGCTAGCCAGCACCCTTCCTTGGAAGCGCTTTCACAGGCGCAGCAACACTGGGGCTTTGCGCTTCTCTACCCACCAAACGTCACGGTCACTATCTCTCCGTCTTGTAGACACGAGCTGAGAGATTGCAAACGTCGAGCAATTGCTCAGCGATGAAAAGTGCCAGCACTGAAAGCTTTTGCTAGCCGGCACCCTTCCTTGGAAACGCTCTTGTAGGCCTAAGAATACTGGGGCTCTGGGCTTCTCTAGCCACCTAATCTTCTGCTCATCCTCTCGCGCACTCTAAAGAGAGCTCAGGTGAGAAATTGCAAACATCGAGCAATTGCTCAGAGATGAAAAGTGCCAGCACTGAAAGCTGTTGCTAGCCAGCACCCTTCCTTGGAAGCGCTTTCACAGGCGCAGTAACACTGGGGCTTTGCGCTTCTCTAGCCACCAAACGTCACGGTCATTCTCTTTCCGTCTCGTAGACACGAGCTGAGAAATTGAAAAAGTCGAGCAATTGCTCAGCGATGAAAAGTGCCAGCACTGAAAGCTGTTGCTAGCCAGCACCCTTCCTTGGAAGTGCTTTTGTAGGCCGAAGAACACAGGGGCTCTGGGCTTCTCTAGCCACCTCATCTTCTGCTCATCCTCTCACGCACTCTAAAGAGAGCTCAGGTGAGAAATTGCAAAGGTCGAGCAATTGCTCAGAGATGAAAAGTGCCAGCACTGAAAGCTGTTGCTAGCCAGCACCCTTCCTTGGAAGCGCTTTCACAGGCGCAGCAACACTGGGGCTTTGCGCTTCTCTAGCCACCTAATCTTCTGCTCATCCTCTCGCGCACTCGAAAGAGAGCTCAGGTGAGAAATTGCAAACGTCGAGCAATTGCTCAGAGATGAAAAGTGCCAGCACTGAAAGCTGTTGCTAGCCAGCACCCTTCCTTGGAAACGCTTTTGTAGGCCTAAGAACACTGGGGCTCTGTGTTTCTCTAGCCACCTAATCTTCTGCTCATCCTCTCGTGCACTCTAAAGAGAGCTCAGGTGAGAAATTGCAAAGGTCGAGCAATTGCTCAGAGATGAAAAGTGCCAGCACTGAAAGCTCTTGCTAGCCAGCACCCTTCCTTGGAAGCGCTTTCACAGGCACAGCAACACTGGGGCTTTGCGCTTCTCTAGCCACCAAACGTCACGGTCATTCTCTTTCCGTCTCGTAGACACGAGCTGAGAGATTGCAAACGTCGAGCAATTGCTCAGCGATGAAAAGTGCCAGCACTGAAAGCTCTTGCTAGCCAGCACCCTTCCTTGGAAGTGCTTTTGTAGGCCTAAGAACACTGGGGCTCTGGGCTTCTCTAGCCACCTAATCTTCTGCTCATCCTCTCGCGCAGTCTAAAGAGAGCTCAGGTGAGAAATTGCAAACGTCGAGCAATTGCTCAGAGATGAAAAGTGCCAGCGCTGAAAGCTGTTGCTAGCCAGCACCCTTCCTTGGAAGCGCTTTTGTAGCCCTTAGAACACAAGGGCTCTGAGCTTCTCCAGCCACCTAATCTTCTGCTCATCCTCTCGCGCACTCTAAAGAGAGATCAGGTGAGAAATTGCAAACGTCGAGCAATTGCTCAGAGATGAAAAGTGCCAGCACTGAAAGCTGTTGCTAGCCAGCACCCTTCCTTGGAAGTGCTTTTGTAGGCCTAAGAACACTGGGGCTCTGTGTTTCTCTAGCCACCTAATCTTCTGCTCATCCTCTCGCGCAGTCTAAGGAGAGCTCAGGTGAGAAATTGCAAAGGTCGAGCAATTGCTCAGAGATGAAAAGTGCCAGCACTGAAAGCTGTTGCTAGCCAGCACCCTTCCTTGGAAGCGCTTTTGTAGGCCTAAGAACACTGGGGCTCTGTGTTTCTCTAGCCACCTCATCTTCTGCTCACTCTCTCGTGCACTCTAAAGAGAGCTCAGGTGAGAAATGGAAAGGTCGAGCAATTGCTCAGAGATGAAAAGTGCCAGCACTGAAAGCTGTTGCTAGCCAGCACCCTTCCTTGGAAGCGCTTTCACAGGCGCAGCAACACTGGGGCTTTGCGCTTCTCTAGCCACCAAACGTCACGGTCACTATCTCTCCGTCTCGTAGACACGAGCTGAGGAATTGCAAACGTCGAGCAATTGCTCAGAGATGAAAAGTGCCAGCACTGAAAGCTCTTGCTAGCCGGCACCCTTCCTTGGAAACGCTCTTGTAGCCCTTAGAACACAGGGGCTCTGGGCTTCTCTAGCCACATAATCTTCTGCTCATCCTCTCGTGCACTCTAAAGAGAGCTCAGGTGAGAAATTGCAAAGGTCGAGCAATTGCTCAGAGATGAAAAGTGCCAGCACTGAAAGCTGTTGCTAGCCAGCACCCTTCCTTGGAAGCGCTTTCACAGGCGCAGTAACACTGGGGCTTTGCGCTTCTCTAGACACCAAACGTCACGGTCATTCTCTTTCCGTCTCGTAGACACGAGCTGAGAGATTGCAAACGTCGAGCAATTGCTCAGCGATGAAAAGTGCCAGCACTGAAAGCTCTTGCTAGCCGGCACCCTTCCTTGCAAACGCTCTTGTAGGCCTTAGAACACAGGGGCTCTGGGCTTCTCTAGCCACCTAATCTTCTGCTCATCCTCTCGCGCAGTCTAAAGAGAGCTCAGGTGAGAAATTGCAAAGGTCGAGCAATTGCTCAGAGATGAAAAGTGCCAGCACTGAAAGCTGTTGGTAGCCAGCACCCTTCCTTGGAAGCGCTTTCACAGGCGCAGCAACACTAGGGCTCTGGGCTTCTCTAGCCACCTAATCTTCTGCTCATCCTCTC
Source organism: Sarcoramphus papa (assembly GCA_037962945.1). NCBI lineage: Eukaryota > Metazoa > Chordata > Aves > Accipitriformes > Cathartidae > Sarcoramphus > Sarcoramphus papa. The sequence goes on from CM075588.1 coordinate 20,260,213, forward strand.
GCGCACTCTAAAGAGAGCTCAGGTGAGAAATTGCAAAGGTCGAGCAATTGCTCAGAGATGAAAAGTGCCAGCACTGAAAGCTGTTGCTAGCCAGCACCCTTCCTTGGAAACGCTCTTGTAGGCCTAAGAACAGTGGGGCTCTGTGTGTCTCTAGCCACATAATCTTCTGCTCATCCTCTCGCGCAGTCTAAAGAGAGCTCAGGTGAGAAATTGCAAAGGTCGAGCAATTGCTCAGAGATGAAAAGTGCCAGCACTGAAAGCTGTTGCTAGCCAGCACCCTTCCTTGGAAGTGCTTTTGTAGGCCTAAGAACACTGGGGCTCTGTGTTTCTCTAGCCACCTAATCTTTTGCTCATCCTCTCGCGCACTCTAAAGAGAGCTCAGGTGAGAAATTGCAAAGGTCAAGCAATTGCTCAGAGATGAAAAGTGCCAGCACTGAAAGCTGTTGCTAGCCAGCACCCTTCCTTGGAAACGCTCTTGTAGGCCTAAGAACACTGGGGCTCTGGGCTTCTCTAGCCACCTCATCTTCTGCTCACTCTCTCGTGCACTCTAAAGAGAGCTCAGGTGAGAAATGGAAAGGTCGAGCAATTGCTCAGAGATGAAAAGTGCCAGCACTGAAAGCTCTTGCTAGCCAGCACCCTTCCTTGGAAGCGCTTTCACAGGCGCAGTAACACTGGGGCTTTGCGCTTCTCTAGACACCAAACGTCACGGTCATTCTCTTTCCGTCTCGTAGACACGAGCTGAGAAATTGCAAACGTCGAGCAATTGCTCAGCGATGAAAAGTGCCAGCACTGAAAGCTGTTGCTAGCCAGCACCCTTCCTTGGAAGTGCTTTTGTAGGCCGAAGAACAGTGGGGCTCTGGGCTTCTCTAGCCACCTAATCTTCTGCTCATCCTCTCGCGCACTCTAAAGAGAGCTCAGGTGAGAAATTGCAAAGGTCGAGCAATTGCTCAGAGATGAAAAGTGCCAGCACTGAAAGCTGTTGCTAGCCAGCACCCTTCCTTGGAATTGCTTTTGTAGGCCTAAGAACACTGGGGCTCTGGGCTTCTCTAGCCACCTAATCTTCTGCTCATCCTCTCGCGCACTCTAAAGAGAGCTCAGGTGAGAAATTGCAAAGGTCGAGCAATTGCTCAGAGATGAAAAGTGCCAGCACTGAAAGCTCTTGCTAGCCAGCACCCTTCCTTGGAAGCGCTTTCACAGGCACAGCAACACTGGGGCTTTGCGCTTCTCTACCCACCAAACGTCACGGTCACTATCTCTCCGTCTTGTAGACACGAGCTGAGAGATTGCAAACGTCGAGCAATTGCTCAGAGATGAAAAGTGCCAGCACTGAAAGCTTTTCCTAGCCGGCACCCTTCCTTGGAAACGCTCTTGTAGGCCTAAGAACACAGGGGCTCTGGGCTTCTCTAGCCACCTAATCTTCTGCTCATCCTCTCGCGCACTCTAAAGAGAGCTCAGGTGAGAAATTGCAAACATCGAGCAATTGCTCAGAGATGAAAAGTGCCAGCACTGAAAGCTGTTGCTAGCCAGCACCCTTCCTTGGAAGCGCTTTCACAGGCGCAGCAACTCTGGGGCTTTGCGCTTCTCTAGCCACCAAACGTCACGGTCATTCTCTTTCCGTCTCGTAGACACGAGCTGAGAAATTGAAAAAGTCGAGCAATTGCTCAGCGATGAAAAGTGCCAGCACTGAAAGCTCTTGCTAGCCAGCACCCTTCCTTGGAAGTGCTTTTGTAGGCCTAAGAACAGTGGGGCTCTGTGTTTCTATAGCCACCTAATCTTCTGCTCATCCTCTCACGCACTCTAAAGAGAGCTCAGGTGAGAAATTGCAAAGGTCGAGCAATTGCTCAGAGATGAAAAGTGCCAGCACTGAAAGCTGTTGCTAGCCAGCACCCTTCCTTGGAAGCGCTTTCACAGGCGCAGCAACACTGGGGCTTTGCGCTTCTCTAGCCACCTAATCTTCTGCTCATCCTCTCGCGCACTCGAAAGAGAGCTCAGGTGAGAAATTGCAAAGGTCGAGCAATTGCTCAGAGATGAAAAGTGCCAGCACTGAAAGCTGTTGCTAGCCAGCACCCTTCCTTGGAAACGCTTTTGTAGGCCTAAGAACACTGGGGCTCTGGGCTTCTCTAGCCACCTAATCTTCTGCTCATCCTCTCGTGCACTCTGAAGAGAGCTCAGGTGAGAAATTGCAAAGGTCGAGCAATTGCTCAGAGATGAAAAGTGCCAGCACTGAAAGCTGTTGCTAGCCAGCACCCTTCCTTGGAAGTGCTTTCACAGGCACAGCAACACTGGGGCTTTGCGCTTCTCTAGACACCAAACGTCACGGTCATTCTCTTTCCGTCTCGTAGACACGAGCTGAGAGATTGCAAACGTCGAGCAATTGCTCAGAGATGAAAAGTGCCAGCACTGAAAGCTGTTGCTAGCCAGCACCCTTCCTTGGAAGTGCTTTTGTAGCCCTAAGAACACTGGGGCTCTGGGCTTCTCTAGCCACCTAATCTTCTGCTCATCCTCTCGCGCACTCTAAAGAGAGCTCAGGTGAGAAATTGCAAACGTCGAGCAATTGCTCAGAGATGAAAAGTGCCAGCACTGAAAGCTCTTGCTAGCCAGCACCCTTCCTTGGAAGTGCTTTTGTAGCCCTAAGAACACTGGGGCTCTGTGTTTCTATAGCCACCTAATCTTCTGCTCATCCTCTCGCGCAGTCTAAAGAGAGCTCAGGTGAGAAATTGCAAACGTCGAGCAATTGCTCAGAGATGAAAAGTGCCAGCACTGAAAGCTGTTGCTAGCCAGCACCCTTCCTTGGAAGTGCTTTTGTAGGCCTAAGAACACTGGGGCTCTGTGTTTCTCTAGCCACATAATCTTCTGCTCATCCTCTCGCGCAGTCTAAAGAGAGCTCAGGTGAGAAATGGAAAGGTTGAGCAATTGCTCAGAGATGAAAAGTGCCAGCACTGAAAGCTGTTGCTAGCCAGCACCCTTCCTTGGAAGTGCTTTCACAGGCGCAGCAACACTGGGGCTTTGCGCTTCTCTACCCACCAAACGTCACGGTCACTATCTCTCCGTCTCGTAGACACGAGCTGAGAGATTGCAAACGTCGAGCAATTGCTCAGAGATGAAAAGTGCCAGCACTGAAAGCTCTTGCTAGCCGGCACCCTTCCTTGGAAACGCTCTTGTAGGCCTAAGAACACAGGGGCTCTGGGCTTCTCTAGCCACCTAATCTTCTGCTCATCCTCTCGCGCAGTCTAAAGAGAGCTCAGGTGAGAAATTGCAAACGTCGAGCAATTGCTCAGAGATGAAAAGTGCCAGCACTGAAAGCTCTTGCTAGCCAGCACCCTTCCTTGGAAGCGCTTTCACAGGCGCAGCAACACTGGGGCTTTGCGCTTCTCTACCCACCAAATGCCACGGTCACTATCTCTCCATCTCGTAGACACGAGCTGAGGAATTGCAAACGTCGAGCAATTGCTCAGAGATGAAAAGTGCCAGCACTGAAAGCTGTTGCTAGCCAGCACCCTTCCTTGGAAGCGCTCTTGTAGCCCTTAGAACACAAGGGCTCTGTGCTTCTCCAGCCACCTAATCTTCTGCTCATCCTCTCGCGCACTCTAAAGAGAGCTCAGGTGAGAAATTGCAAAGGTCGAGCAATTGCTCAGAGATGAAAAGTACCAGCACTGAAAGCTCTTGCTAGCCAGCACCCTTCCTTGGAAGCGCTTTCACAGGCGCAGTAACACTGGGGCTTTGCGCTTCTCTAGACACCAAATGTCACGGTCATTCTCTTTCCGTCTCGTAGACACGAGCTGAGAAATTGCAAACGTCGAGCAATTGCTCAGCGATGAAAAGTGCCAGCACTGAAAGCTGTTGCTAGCCAGCACCCTTCCTTGGAAGTGCTTTTGTAGGCCGAAGAACAGTGGGGCTCTGGGCTTCTCTAGCCACCTAATCTTCTGCTCATCCTCTCGCGCACTCTAAAGAGAGCTCAGGTGAGAAATTGGAAAGGTCGAGCAATTGCTCAGAGATGAAAAGTGCCAGCACTGAAAGCTCTTGCTAGCCAGCACCCTTCCTTGGAAGTGCTTTTGTAGGCCTAAGAACACTGGGGCTCTGGGCTTCTCTAGCCACCTAATCTTCTGCTCATCCTCTCGCGCACTCTAAAGAGAGCTCAGGTGAGAAATTGCAAAGGTCGAGCAATTGTTCAGAGATGAAAAGTGCCAGCACTGAAAGCTGTTGCTAGCCAGCACCCTTCCTTGGAAGCGCTTTCAGAGGCGCAGCAACACTGGGGCTTTGCGCTTCTCTACCCACCAAACGTCACGGTCACTATCTCTCCGTCTCGTAGACACGAGCTGAGGAATTGCAAACGTCGAGCAATTGCTCAGAGATGAAAAGTGCCAGCACTGAAAGCTTTTGCTAGCCGGCACCCTTCCTTGCAAACGCTCTTGTAGGCCTAAGAACACTGGGGCTCTGGGCTTCTCTAGCCACCTAATCTTCTGCTCATCCTCTCGCGCAGTCTAAAGAGAGCTCAGGTGAGAAATTGCAAACGTCGAGCAATTGCTCAGAGATGAAAAGTGCCAGCACTGAAAGCTCTTGCTAGCCAGCACCCTTCCTTGGAAGCGCTTTCACAGGCGCAGCAACACTGGGGCTTTGCGCTTCTCTACCCACCAAATGCCACGGTCACTATCTCTCCATCTCGTAGACACGAGCTGAGGAATTGCAAACGTCGAGCAATTGCTCAGAGATGAAAAGTGCCAGCACTGAAAGCTGTTGCTAGCCAGCACCCTTCCTTGGAAGCGCTCTTGTAGCCCTTAGAACACAAGGGCTCTGTGCTTCTCCAGCCACCTAATCTTCTGCTCATCCTCTCGCGCACTCTAAAGAGAGCTCAGGTGAGAAATTGCAAAGGTCGAGCAATTGCTCAGAGATGAAAAGTACCAGCACTGAAAGCTCTTGCTAGCCAGCACCCTTCCTTGGAAGCGCTTTCACAGGCGCAGCAACACTGGGGTTTTGCGCTTCTCTAGACACCAAATGTCACGGTCATTCTCTTTCCGTCTCGTAGACACGAGCTGAGAAATTGCAAACGTCGAGCAATTGCTCAGAGAGGAAAAGTGCCAGCACTGAAAGCTGTTGCTAGCCAGCACCCTTCCTTGGAAGTGCTTTTGTAGGCCTAAGAACACTGGGGCTCTGTGTTTCTATAGCCACCTAATCTTCTGCTCATCCTCTCGCGCAGTCTAAAGAGAGCTCAGGTGAGAAATTGCAAACGTCGAGCAATTGCTCAGAGATGAAAAGTGCCAGCACTGAAAGCTCTTGCTAGCCAGCACCCTTCCTTGGAAATGCTTTTGTAGGCCTAAGAACACTGGGGCTCTGTGTTTCTCTAGCCACATAATCTTCTGCTCATCCTCTCGCGCAGTCTAAAGAGAGCTCAGGTGAGAAATTGCAAAGGTCAAGCAATTGCTCAGAGATGAAAAGTGCCAGCACTGAAAGCTGTTGCTAGCCAGCACCCTTCCTTGGAAACGCTTTTGTAGGCCTAAGAACACTGGGGCTCTGGGCTTCTCTAGCCACCTAATCTTCTGCTCACTCTCTCGTGCACTCTAAAGAGAGCTCAGGTGAGAAATGGAAAGGTCGAGCAATTGCTCAGAGATGAAAAGTGCCAGCACTGAAAGCTCTTGCTAGCCAGCACCCTTCCTTGGAAGCGCTTTCACAGGCGCAGTAACACTGGGGCTTTGCGCTTCTCTAGACACCAAATGTCACGGTCATTCTCTTTCCGTCTCGTAGACACGAGCTGAGAAATTGCAAACGTCGAGCAATTGCTCAGCGATGAAAAGTGCCAGCACTGAAAGCTGTTGCTAGCCAGCACCCTTCCTTGGAAGTGCTTTTGTAGGCCGAAGAACAGTGGGGCTCTGGGCTTCTCTAGCCACCTAATCTTCTGCTCATCCTCTCGCGCACTCTAAAGAGAGCTCAGGTGAGAAATTGCAAACGTCGAGCAATTGCTCAGAGATGAAAAGTGCCAGCACTGAAAGCTGTTGCTAGCCAGCACCCTTCCTTGGAAGTGCTTTTGTAGGCCTAAGAACACTGGGGCTCTGGGCTTCTCTAGCCACCTAATCTTCTGCTCATCCTCTCGCGCACTCTAAAGAGAGCTCAGGTGAGAAATTGCAAAGGTCGAGCAATTGTTCAGAGATGAAAAGTGCCAGCACTGAAAGCTGTTGCTAGCCAGCACCCTTCCTTGGAAGCGCTTTCAGAGGCGCAGCAACACTGGGGCTTTGCGCTTCTCTACCCACCAAACGTCACGGTCACTATCTCTCCGTCTCGTAGACACGAGCTGAGGAATTGCAAACGTCGAGCAATTGCTCAGAGATGAAAAGTGCCAGCACTGAAAGCTTTTGCTAGCCGGCACCCTTCCTTGGAAACGCTCTTGTAGGCCTAAGAACACTGGGGCTCTGGGCTTCTCTAGCCACCTAATCTTCTGCTCACTCTCTCGTGCACTCTAAAGAGAGCTCAGGTGAGAAATTGCAAAGGTCGAGCAATTGCTCAGAGATGAAAAGTGCCAGCACTGAAAGCTGTTGCTAGCCAGCACCCTTCCTTGGAAGCGCTTTCACAGGCGCAGTAACACTGGGGCTTTGCGCTTCTCTAGACACCAAACGTCACGGTCATTCTCTTTCCGTCTCGTAGACACGAGCTGAGAAATTGCAAACGTCGAGCAATTGCTCAGCGATGAAATGTGCCAGCACTGAAAGCTGTTGCTAGCCAGCACCCTTCCTTGGAAGTGCTTTTGTAGGCCTAAGAACACTGGGGCTCTGTGCTTCTCTAGCCACCTAATCTTCTGCTTATCCTCTCGCGCACTCTAAAGAGAGCTCAGGTGAGAAATTGCAAAGGTCGAGCAATTGCTCAGAGATGAAAAGTGCCAGCACTGAAAGCTCTTGCTAGCCAGCACCCTTCCTTGGAAGTGCTTTTGTAGGCCTAAGAACACTGGGGCTCTGGGCTTCTCTAGCCACCTCATCTTCTGCTCATCCCCTTGCGCAGTCTAAAGAGAGCTCAGGTGAGAAATTGCAAACGTCGAGCAATTGCTCAGAGATGAAAAGTGCCAGCACTGAAAGCTCTTGCTAGCCAGCACCCTTCCTTGGAAGCGCTTTCACAGGCGCAGCAACACTGGGGCTTTGCGCTTCTCTAGCCACCAAATGTCACGGTCACTATCTCTCCGTCTCGTAGACACGAGCTGAGAGATTGCAAACGTCGAGCAATTGCTCAGAGATGAAAAGTGCCAGCACTGAAAGCTCTTGCTAGCCGGCACCCTTCCTTGCAAACGCTCTTGTAGGCCTTAGAACACAGGGGCTCTGGGCTTCTCTAGCCACCTAATCTTCTGCTCATCCTCTCGCGCACTCTAAAGAGAGCTCAGGTGAGAAATTGCAAAGGTCGAGCAATTGCTCAGAGATGAAAAGTGCCAGCACTGAAAGCTGTTGCTAGCCAGCACCCTTCCTTGGAAGCGCTTTCACAGGCGCAGCAACACTAGGGCTCTGGGCTTCTCTAGCCACCTAATCTTCTGCTCATCCTCTCGCGCACTCTAAAGAGAGCTCAGGTTAGAAATTGGAAAGGTCGAGCAATTGCTCAGAGATGAAAAGTGCCAGCACTGAAAACTGTTGCTAGCCAGCAGCCTTCCTTGGAAGCGCTTTCACAGGCGCAGTAACACTGGGGCTTTGCGCTTCTCTAGACACCAAACGTCACGGTCACTATCTCTCCGTCTCGTAGACACGAGCTGAGAGATTGCAAACGTCGAGCAATTGCTCAGCGATGAAAAGTGCCAGCACTGAAAGCTCTTGCTAGCCAGCACCCTTCCTTGGAAGCGCTTTCACAGGCGCAGCAACACTGGGGCTTTGCGCTTCTCTACCCACCAAACGTCACGGTCACTATCTCTCCGTCTCGTAGACACGAGCTGAGGAATTGCAAAGGTCGAGCAATTGCTCAGAGATGAAAAGTGCCAGCACTGAAAGCTTTTGCTAGCCGGCACCCTTCCTTGGAAACGCTCTTGTAGGCCTAAGAACACTGGGGCTCTGGGCTTCTCTAGCCACCTAATCTTCTGCTCACTCTCTCGTGCACTCTAAAGAGAGCTGAGGTGAGAAATTGCAAACGTCGAGCAATTGCTCAGAGATGAAAAGTGCCAGCACTGAAAGCTGTTGCTAGCCAGCACCCTTCCTTGGAAGCGCTTTCACAGGCGCAGTAACACTGGGGCTTTGCGCTTCTCTAGACACCAAACGTCACGGTCATTCTCTTTCCGTCTCGTAGACACGAGCTGAGAGATTGCAAACGTCGAGCAATTGCTCAGAGATGAAAAGTGCCAGCACTGAAAGCTCTTGCTAGCCAGCACCCTTCCTTGGAAGTGCTTTTGTAGGCCGAAGAACAGTGGGGCTCTGGGCTTCTCTAGCCACCTAATCTTCTGCTCATCCTCTCACGCACTCTAAAGAGAGCTCAGGTGAGAAATTGCAAAGGTCGAGCAATTGCTCAGAGATGAAAAGTGCCAGCACTGAAAGCTGTTGCTAGCCAGCACCCTTCCTTGGAAGTGCTTTTGTAGCCCTTAGAACACTGGGGCTCTGGGCTTCTCTAGCCACCTAATCTTCTGCTCATCCTCTCGCGCAGTCTAAAGAGAGCTCAGGTGAGAAATTGCAAACGTCGAGCAATTGCTCAGAGATGAAAAGTGCCAGCACTGAAAGCTGTTGCTAGCCAGCACCCTTCCTCGGAAGCGCTTTCACAGGCGCAGCAACACTGGGGCTTTGCGCTTCTCTACCCACCAAACGTCACGATCACTATCTCTCCGTCTCGTAGACACGAGCTGAGAGATTGCAAACGTCGAGCAATTGCTCAGAGATGAAAAGTGCCAGCACTGAAAGCTCTTGCTAGCCGGCACCCTTCCTTGCAAACGCTCTTGTAGGCCTTAGAACACAGGGGCTCTGGGCTTCTCTAGCCACCTAATCTTCTGCTCATCCTCTCGCGCAGTCTAAAGAGAGCTCAGGTGAGAAATTGCAAAGGTCGAGCAATTGCTCAGAGATGAAAAGTGCCAGCACTGAAAGCTGTTGCTAGCCAGCACCCTTCCTTGCAAAGGCTCTTGTAGCGCTAAGAACACTGGGGCTCTGTGTTTCTCTAGCCACCTCATCTTCTGCTCATTCTCTCGCGCAGTCTAAAGAAAGCTCAGGTGAGAAATTGCAAAGGTCGAGCAATTGCTCAGAGATGAAAAGTGCCAGCACTGAAAGCTCTTGCTAGCCAGCACCCTTCCTTGGAAGCGCTTTCACAGGCGCAGTAACACTGGGGCTTTGCGCTTCTCTAGACACCAAACGTCACGGTCACTATCTCTCCGTCTCGTAGACACGAGCTGAGAAACTGCAAAGGTCGAGCAATTGCTCAGAGATGAAAAGTGCCAGCACTGAAAGCTGTTGCTAGCCAGCAGCCTTCCTTGGAAGCGCTTCTGTAGGCCTAAGAACACTGGGGCTCTGTGCTTCTCTACCCACCAAACGTCACGGTCACTATCTCTCCATCTCGTAGACACGAGCTGAGAGATTGCAAACGTCGAGCAATTGCTCAGAGATGAAAAGTGCCAGCACTGAAAGCTGTTGCTAGCCAGCACCCTTCCTTGGAAGCGCTTTCACAGGCGCAGCAACACTGGGGCTCTGGGCTTCTCTAGCCACCTAATCTTCTGCTCATCCTCTCGCGCACTCTAAAGAGAGCTCAGGTGAGAAATTGGAAAGGTCGAGCAATTGCTCAGAGATGAAAAGTGCCAGCACTGAAAACTGTTGCTAGCCAGCAGCCTTCCTTGGAAGCGCTTTCACAGGCGCAGTAACACTGGGGCTTTGCGCTTCTCTAGACACCAAACGTCACTTTCACTATCTCTCCGTCTCGTAGACACGAGCTGAGAGATTGCAAACGTCGAGCAATTGCTCAGAGATGAAAAGTGCCAGCACTGAAAGCTGTTGCTAGCCAGCACCCTTCCTTGGAAGCGCTTTCACAGGCGCAGTAACACTGGGGCTTTGCGCTTCTCTACCCACCAAACGTCACGGTCATTCTGTTTCTGTCTCTTAGACAAGAGCTGAGAGATTGCAAACGTCGAGCAATTGCTCAGAGATGAAAAGTGCCAGCACTGAAAGCTGTTGCTAGCCAGCACCCTTCCTTGGAAGCGCTTTCACAGGTGCAGCAACACTGGGGCTTTGCGCTTCTCTAGCCACCAAATGTCACGGTCACTATCTCTCCGTCTCGTAGACACGAGCTGAGGAATTGCAAACGTCGAGCAATTGCTCAGCGATGAAAAGTGCCAGCACTGAAAGCTGTTGCTAGCCAGCACCCTTCCTTGGAAGCACTCTTGTAGCCCTTAGAACAGAGGGGCTCTGGGCTTCTCTAGCCACCTAATCTTCTGCTCATCCTCTCACGCAGTCTAAAGAGAGCTCAGGTGAGAAATTGCAAAGGTCGAGCAATTGCTCAGAGATGAAAAGTGCCAGCACTGAAAGCTGTTGCTAGCCAGCACCCTTCCTTGGAAACGCTTTTGTAGGCCTAATAACACTGGGGCTCTGTGTTTCTCTAGCCACCTAATCTTCTGCTCATCCTCTCGCGCAGTCTAAAGAGAGCTCAGGTGAGAAATTGCAAAGGTCGAGCAATTGCTCAGAGATGAAAAGTGCCAGCACTGAAAGCTGTTGCTAGCCAGCACCCTTCCTTGGAAGCGCTTTCACAGGCACAGCAACACTGGGGCTTTGAGCTTCTCTAGACACCAAACGTCACGGTCATTCTCTTTCCGTCTCGTAGACACGAGCTGAGAGATTGCAAACGTCGAGCAATTGCTCAGAGATGAAAAGTGCCAGCACTGAAAGCTCTTGCTAGCCAGCACCCTTCCTTGGAAGTGCTTTTGTAGGCCTAAGAACACTGAGGCTCTGGGCTTCTCTAGCTACCTAATCTTCTGCTCATCCTCTCGCGCACTCTAAAGAGAGCTCAGGTGAGAAATTGCAAAGGTCGAGCAATTGCTCAGAGATGAAAAGTGCCAGCACTGAAAGCTGTTGCTAGCCAGCACCCTTCCTTGGAAGTGCTTTTGTAGCCCTAAGAACACTGGGGCTCTGGGCTTCTCCAGCCACCTAATCTTCTGCTCATCCTCTCGCGCACTCTAAAGAGAGCTCAGGTGAGAAATTGCAAACGTCGAGCAATTGCTCAGAGATGAAAAGTGCCAGCACTGAAAGCTGTTGCTAGCCAGCACCCTTCCTTGGAAGTGCTTTTGTAGGCCTAAGAACACTGGGGCTCTGGGCTTCTCTAGCCACCTAATCTTCTGCTCATCCTCTCGCGCACTCTAAAGAGAGCTCAGGTGAGAAATTGCAAAGGTCGAGCAATTGCTCAGAGATGAAAAGTGCCAGCACTGAAAGCTGTTGCTAGCCAGCACCCTTCCTTGGAAGTGCTTTTGTAGGCCTAAGAACACTGGGGCACTGTGTTTCTATAGCCACCTAATCTTCTGCTCATCCTCTCGCGCAGTCTAAAGAGAGCTCAGGTGAGAAATTGCAAACGTCGAGCAATTGCTCAGAGATGAAAAGTGCCAGCACTGAAAGCTGTTGCTAGCCAGCACCCTTCCTTGGAAGTGCTTTTGTAGGCCTAAGAACACTGGGGCTCTGTGTTTCTCTAGCCACCTAATCTTCTGCTCATCCTCTCGCGCAGTCTAAAGAGAGCTCAGGTGAGAAATTGCAAAGGTCAAGCAATTGCTCAGAGATGAAAAGTGCCAGCACTGAAAGCTGTTGCTAGCCAGCACCCTTCCTTGGAAACGCTCTTGTAGGCCTAAGAACACTGGGGCTCTGTGTTTCTCTAGCCACCTAATCTTCTGCTCACTCTCTCGTGCACTCTAAAGAGAGCTCAGGTGAGAAATGGAAAGGTCGAGCAATTGCTCAGAGATGAAAAGTGCCAGCACTGAAAGCTCTTGCTAGCCAGCACCCTTCCTTGGAAGCGCTTTCACAGGCGCAGTAACACTGGGGCTTTGCGCTTCTCTAGACACCAAACGTCACGGTCATTCTCTTTCCGTCTCGTAGACACGAGCTGAGAAATTGCAAACGTCGAGCAATTGCTCAGCGATGAAAAGTGCCAGCACTGAAAGCTCTTGCTAGCCAGCACCCTTCCTTGGAAGTGCTTTTGTAGGCCGAAGAACAGTGGGGCTCTGGGCTTCTCTAGCCACCTCATCTTCTGCTCATCCTCTCGCGCACTCTAAAGAGAGCTCAGGTGAGAAATTGCAAAGGTCGAGCAATTGCTCAGAGATGAAAAGTGCCAGCACTGAAAGCTCTTGCTAGCCAGCACCCTTCCTTGGAAGCGCTTTTGTAGGCCTAAGAACACTGGGGCTCTGGGCTTCTCTAGCCACCTAATCTTCTGCTCATCCTCTCGCGCACTCTAAAGAGAGCTCAGGTGAGAAATTGCAAACGTTGAGCAATTGCTCAGAGATGAAAAGTGCCAGCACTGAAAGCTGTTGCTAGCCAGCACCCTTCCTTGGAAGCGCTTTCACAGGCGCAGCAACACTGGGGCTTTGCGCTTCTCTAGCCACCAAACGTCACGGTCACTATCTCTCCGTCTCGTAGACATGAGTTGAGAGATTGCAAAGGTCGAGCAATTGCTCAGAGATGAAAAGTGCCAGCACTGAAAGCTCTTGCTAGCCGGCACCATTCCTTGGAAACGCTCTTGTAGGCCTTAGAACACTGGGGCTCTGGGCTTCTCTAGCCACCTAATCTTCTGCTCATCCTCTCGCGCAGTCTAAAGAGAGCTCAGGTGAGAAATTGCAAACGTCGAGCAATTGCTCAGAGATGAAAAGTGCCAGCACTGAAAGCTGTTGCTAGCCAGCACCCTTCCTTGGAAGCGCTTTCACAGGCGCAGCAACACTGGGGCTTTGCGCTTCTCTAGCCACCAAACGTCACGGTCACTATCTCTCCGTCTCGTAGACACGAGCTGAGGAATTGCAAAGGTCGAGCAATTGCTCAGAGATGAAAAGTGCCAGCACTGAAAGCTGTTGCTAGCCAGCACCCTTCCTTGGAAGCGCTTTCACAGGTGCAGCAACACTGGGGCTTTGCGCTTCTCTAGCCACCAAATGTCACTGTCACTATCTCTCCGTCTCGTAGACACGAGCTGAGGAATTGCAAACGTCGAGCAATTGCTCAGAGATGAAAAGTGCCAGCACTGAAAGCTGTTGCTAGCCAGCAGCCTTCCTTGGAAACGCTCTTGTAGCCCTTAGAACACAGGGGCTCTGGGCTTCTCTAGCCACCTAATCTTCTGCTCATCCTCTCGCGCACTCTAAAGAAAGCTCAGGTGAGAAATTGCAAAAGTCGAACAATTGCTCAGAGATGAAAAGTGCCAGCACTGAAAGCTGTTGCTAGCCAGCACCCTTCCTTGGAAGCACTCTTGTAGCCCTTAGAACAGAGGGGCTCTGGGCTTCTCTAGCCACCTAATCTTCTGCTCATCCTCTCGCGCACTCTGAAGAGAGCTCAGGTGAGAAATTGCAAAGGTTGAGCAATTGCTCAGAGATGAAAAGTGCCAGCACTGAAAGCTGTTGCTAGCCAGCAGCCTTCCTTGGAAACGCTCTTGTAGCCCTTAGAACACAGGGGCTCTGGGCTTCTCTAGCCACCTAATCTTCTGCTCATCCTCTCGCGCACTCTAAAGAAAGCTCAGGTGAGAAATTGCAAAAGTCGAACAATTGCTCAGAGATGAAAAGTGCCAGCACTGAAAGCTGTTGCTAGCCAGCACCCTTCCTTGGAAGCACTCTTGTAGCCCTTAGAACAGAGGGGCTCTGGGCTTCTCTAGCCACCTAATCTTCTGCTCATCCTCTCGCGCACTCTGAAGAGAGCTCAGGTGAGAAATTGCAAAGGTCGAGCAATTGCTCAGAGATGAAAAGTGCCAGCACTGAAAGCTGTTGCTAGCCAGCACCCTACCTTGGAAACGCTTTTGTAGGCCTAAGAACACTGGGGCTCTGTGTTTCTCTAGCCACCTAATCTTCTGCTCATCCTCTCGTGCACTCTAAAGAGAGCTCAGGTGAGAAATTGCAAAGGTCGAGCAATTGCTCAGAGATGAAAAGTGCCAGCACTGAAAGCTGTTGCTAGCCAGCACCCTTCCTTGGAAACGCTCTTGTAGGCCTAAGAACACTGGGGCTCTGGGCTTCTCTAGCCACCTAATCTTCTGCTCACTCTCTCGTGCACTCTAAAGAGAGCTGAGGTGAGAAATTGCAAAGGTCGAGCAATTGCTCAGAGATGAAAAGTGCCAGCACTGAAAGCTGTTGCTAGCCAGCACCCTTCCTTGGAAGCGCTTTCACAGGCGCAGCAACACTGGGGCTTTGCGCTTCTCTAGCCACCAAACGTCACGGTCATTCTCTTTCCGTCTCGTAGACACGAGCTGAGAAATTGCAAACGTCGAGCAATTGCTCAGAGATGAAAAGTGCCAGCACTGAAAGCTTTTGCTAGCCAGCACCCTTCCTTGGAAACGCTCTTGTAGGCCTAAGAACACTGGGGCTCTGGGCTTCTCTAGCCACCTAATCTTCTGCTCATCCTCTCGTGCACTCTAAAGAGAGCTGAGGTGAGAAATTGCAAACGTCGAGCAATTGCTCAGAGATGAAAAGTGCCAGCACTGAAAGCTGTTGCTAGCCAGCACCCTTCCTTGGAAGCGCTTTCACAGGCGCAGCAACACTGGGGCTTTGCGCTTCTCTAGCCACCAAACGTCACGGTCATTCTCTTTCCGTCTCGTAGACACGAGCTGAGAAATTGCAAACGTCGAGCAATTGCTCAGCGATGAAAAGTGCCAGCACTGAAAGCTCTTGCTAGGCAGCACCCTTCCTTGGAAGTGCTTTTGTAGGCCGAAGAACAGTGGGGCTCTGGGCTTCTCTAGCCACCTAATCTTCTGCTCATCCTCTCACGCAGTCTAAAGAGAGCTCAGGTGAGAAATTGCAAAGGTCGAGCAATTGCTCAGAGATGAAAAGTGCCAGCACTGAAAGCTGTTGCTAGCCAGCACCCTTCCTTGGAAGTGCTTTTGTAGCCCTTAGAACACTGGGGCTCTGTGTTTCTCTAGCCACCTCATCTTCTGCTCATTCTCTCGCGCAGTCTAAAGAGAGCTCAGGTGAGAAATTGCAAACGTCGAGCAATTGCTCAGAGATGAAAAGTGCCAGCACTGAAAGCTGTTGCTAGCCAGCACCCTTCCTTGGAAGCGCTTTCACAGGCGCAGTAACACTGGGGCTTTGCGCTTCTCTAGCCACCAAACGTCACGGTCACTATCTCTCGGTCTCGTAGACACGAGCTGAGAGATTGCAAACGTCGAGCAATTGCTCAGAGTGAAAAGTGCCAGCACTGAAAGCTGTTGCTAGCCAGCACCCTTCCTTGGAAGCGCTTCTGTAGGCCTAAGAACACTGGGGCTCTGTGCTTCTCTACCCACCAAACGTCACGGTCACTATCTCTCCATCTCGTAGACACGAGCTGAGAGATTGCAAACGTCGAGCAATTGCTCAGAGATGAAAAGTGCCAGCACTGAAAGCTGTTGCTAGCCAGCACCCTTCCTTGGAAGCGCTTTCACAGGCGCAGCAACACTAGGGCTCTGGGCTTCTCTAGCCACCTAATCTTCTGCTCATCCTCTCGCGCAGTCTAAAGAGAGCTCAGGTGAGAAATTGGAAAGGTCGAGCAATTGCTCAGAGATGAAAAGTGCCAGCACTGAAAACTGTTGCTAGCCAGCAGCCTTCCTTGGAAGCGCTTTCACAGGCGCAGTAACACTGGGGCTTTGCGCTTCTCTAGACACCAAACGTCACGGTCACTATCTCTCCGTCTCGTAGACACGAGCTGAGAGATTGCAAACGTCGAGCAATTGCTCAGAGATGAAAAGTGCCAGGACTGAAAGCTGTTGCTAGCCAGCACCCTTCCTTGGAAGCGCTTTCACAGGCGCAGTAACACTGGGGCTTTGCGCTTCTCTACCCACCAAACGTCACGGTCATTCTGTTTCTGTCTCTTAGACACGAGCTGAGAGATTGCAAACGTCGAGCAATTGCTCAGAGATGAAAAGTGCCAGCACTGAAAGCTGTTGCTAGCCAGCACCCTTCCTTGGAAGCGCTTTCACAGGTGCAGCAACACTGGGGCTTTGCGCTTCTCTACCCACCAAACGTCACGGTCACTATCTCTCCGTCTCGTAGACACGAGCTGAGACATTGCAAACGTCGAGCAATTGCTCAGAGATGAAAAGTGCCAGCACTGAAAGCTGTTGCTAGCCAGCACCCTTCCTTGGAAGCACTCTTGTAGCCCTTAGAACAGAGGGGCTCTGGGCTTCTCTAGCCACCTAATCTTCTGCTCATCCTCTCACGCAGTCTAAAGAGAGCTCAGGTGAGAAATTGCAAAGGTCGAGCAATTGCTCAGAGATGAAAAGTGCCAGCACTGAAAGCTGTTGCTAGCCAGCACCCTTCCTTGGAAACGCTTTTGTAGGCCTAAGAACACTGGGGCTCTGTGTTTCTCTAGCCACCTAATCTTCTGCTCATCCTCTCGCGCACTCTAAAGAGAGCTCAGGTGAGAAATTGCAAACGTCGAGCAATTGCTCAGAGATGAAAAGTGCCAGCACTGAAAGCTCTTGCTAGCCAGCACCCTTCCTTGGAAGCGCTTTCACAGGCACAGCAACACTGGGGCTTTGCGCTTCTCTAGACACCAAATGTCACGGTCATTCTCTTTCCGTCTCGTAGACACGAGCTGAGACATTGCAAACGTCGAGCAATTGCTCAGAGATGAAAAGTGCCAGCACTGAAAGCTGTTGCTAGCCAGCAGCCTTCCTTGGAAGTGCTTTTGTAGGCCTAAGAACACTGAGGCTCTGGGCTTCTCTAGCTACCTAATCTTCTGCTCATCCTCTCGCGCACTCTAAAGAGAGCTCAGGTGAGAAATTGCAAAGGTCGAGCAATTGCTCAGAGATGAAAAGTGCCAGCACTGAAAGCTGTTGCTAGCCAGCACCCTTCCTTGGAAGTGCTTTTGTAGGCCTAAGAACACTGGGGCTCTGTGTTTCTCTAGCCACCTAATCTTCTGCTCATCCTCTCGCGCACTCTAAAGAGAGCTCAGGTGAGAAATTGCAAACGTCGAGCAATTGCTCAGTGATGAAAAGTGCCAGCACTGAAAGCTCTTGCTAGCCAGCACCCTTCCTTGGAAGCGCTCTTGTAGGCCTAAGAACAGTGGGGCTCTGTGTTTCTCTAGCCACCTAATCTTCTGCTCATCCTCTCGCGCACTCTAAAGAGAGCTCAGGTGAGAAATTGCAAAGGTCGAGCAATTGCTCAGAGATGAAAAGTGCCAGCACTGAAAGCTGTTGCTAGCCAGCACCCTTCCTTGGAAGTGCTTTTGTAGGCCTAAGAACACTGGGGCACTGTGTTTCTATAGCCACCTAATCTTCTGCTCATCCTCTCGCGCACTCTAAAGAGAGCTCAGGTGAGAAATTGCAAACGTCGAGCAATTGCTCAGAGATGAAAAGTGCCAGCACTGAAAGCTGTTGCTAGCCAGCACCCTTCCTTGGAAGTGCTTTTGTAGGCCTAAGAACACTGGGGCTCTGTGTTTCTCTAGCCACCTAATCTTCTGCTCATCCTCTCGCGCAGTCTAAAGAGAGCACAGGTGAGAAATTGCAAAGGTCAAGCAATTGCTCAGAGATGAAAAGTGCCAGCACTGAAAGCTGTTGCTAGCCAGCACCCTTCCTTGGAAACGCTCTTGTAGGCCTAAGAACACTGGGGCTCTGTGTTTCTCTAGACACCTAATCTTCTGCTCACTCTCTCGTGCACTCTAAAGAGAGCTCAGGTGAGAAATGGAAAGGTCGAGCAATTGCTCAGAGATGAAAAGTGCCAGCACTGAAAGCTCTTGCTAGCCAGCACCCTTCCTTGGAAGCGCTTTCACAGGCGCAGTAACACTGGGGCTTTGCGCTTCTCTAGACACCAAACGTCACGGTCATTCTCTTTCCGTCTCGTAGACACGAGCTGAGAAATTGCAAACGTCGAGCAATTGCTCAGCGATGAAAAGTGCCAGCACTGAAAGCTCTTGCTAGCCAGCACCCTTCCTTGGAAGTGCTTTTGTAGGCCGAAGAACAGTGGGGCTCTGGGCTTCTCTAGCCACCTAATCTTCTGCTCATCCTCTCGCGCACTCTAAAGAGAGCTCAGGTGAGAAATTGCAAACGTCGAGCAATTGCTCAGAGATGAAAAGTGCCAGCACTGAAAGCTGTTGCTAGCCAGCACCCTTCCTTGGAAGCGCTTTTGTAGGCCTAAGAACACTGGGGCTCTGGGCTTCTCTAGCCACCTAATCTTCTGCTCATCCTCTCGCGCAGTCTAAAGAGAGCTCAGGTGAGAAATTGCAAACGTCGAGCAATTGCTCAGAGATGAAAAGTGCCAGCACTGAAAGCTGTTGCTAGCCAGCACCCTTCCTTGGAAGCGCTTTCACAGGTGCAGCAACACTGGGGCTTTGCGCTTCTCTAGACACCAAACGTCACGGTCACTATCTCTCCGTCTCGTAGACACGAGCTGAGAGATTGCAAACGTCGAGCAATTGCTCAGAGATGAAAAGTGCCAGCACTGAAAGCTCTTGCTAGCCGGCACCATTCCTTGGAAACGCTCTTGTAGCCCTTAGAACACAAGGGCTCTGGGCTTCTCTAGCCACCTAATCTTCTGCTCATCCTCTCGCGCAGTCTAAAGAGAGCTCAGGTGAGAAATTGCAAACGTCGAGCAATTGCTCAGAGATGAAAAGTGCCAGCACTGAAAGCTCTTGCTAGCCAGCACCCTTCCTTGGAAGCGCTTTCACAGGCGCAGCAACACTGGGGCTTTGCGCTTCTCTAGCCACCAAACGTCACGGTCACTATCTCTCCGTCTCGTAGACACGAGCTGAGGAATTGCAAAGGTCGAGCAATTGCTCAGAGATGAAAAGTGCCAGCACTGAAAGCTGTTGCTAGCCAGCACCCTTCCTTGGAAGCACTCTTGTAGCCCTTAGAACAGAGGGGCTCTGGGCTTCTCTAGCCACCTAATCTTCTGCTCATCCTCTCGCGCACTCTGAAGAGAGCTCAGGTGAGAAATTGCAAAGGTCGAGCAATTGCTCAGAGATGAAAAGTGCCAGCACTGAAAGCTGTTGCTAGCCAGCACCCTTCCTTGGAAACGCTTTTGTAGGCCTAAGAACACTGGGGCTCTGTGTTTCTCTAGCCACCTAATCTTCTGCTCATCCTCTCGTGCACTCTAAAGAGAGCTCAGGTGAGAAATTGCAAAGGTCGAGCAATTGCTCAGAGATGAAAAGTGCCAGCACTGAAAGCTCTTGCTAGCCAGCACCCTTCCTTGGAAACGCTCTTGTAGGCCTAAGAACACTGGGGCTCTGTGTTTCTCTAGCCACCTAATCTTCTGCTCACTCTCTCGTGCACTCTAAAGAGAGCTGAGGTGAGAAATTGCAAAGGTCGAGCAATTGCTCAGAGATGAAAAGTGCCAGCACTGAAAGCTGTTGCTAGCCAGCACCCTTCCTTGGAAGCGCTTTCACAGGCGCAGCAACACTGGGGCTTTGCGCTTCTCTAGACACCAAACGTCACGGTCATTCTCTTTCCGTCTCGTAGACACGAGCTGAGAAATTGCAAACGTCGAGCAATTGCTCAGAGATGAAAAGTGCCAGCACTGAAAGCTTTTGCTAGCCGGCACCCTTCCTTGGAAGCGCTTTTGTAGGCCTAAGAACACTGGGGCTCTGGGCTTCTCTAGCCACCTAATCTTCTGCTCACTCTCTCGTGCACTCTAAAGAGAGCTGAGGTGAGAAATTGCAAACGTCGAGCAATTGCTCAGAGATGAAAAGTGCCAGCACTGAAAGCTGTTGCTAGCCAGCACCCTTCCTTGGAAGCGCTTTCACAGGCGCAGTAACACTGGGGCTTTGCGCTTCTCTAGCCACCAAACGTCACGGTCATTCTCTTTCCGTCTCGTAGACACGAGCTGAGAAATTGCAAACGTCGAGCAATTGCTCAGCGATGAAAAGTGCCAGCACTGAAAGCTCTTGCTAGGCAGCACCCTTCCTTGGAAGTGCTTTTGTAGGCCTAAGAACACTGGGGCTCTGGGCTTCTCTAGCCACCTAATCTTCTGCTCATCCTCTCACGCAGTCTAAAGAGAGCTCAGGTGAGAAATTGCAAAGGTCGAGCAATTGCTCAGAGATGAAAAGTGCCAGCACTGAAAGCTGTTGCTAGCCAGCACCCTTCCTTGGAAGTGCTTTTGTAGCCCTTAGAACACTGGGGCTCTGGGCTTCTCTAGCCACCTAATCTTCTGCTCATCCTCTCGCGCAGTCTAAACAGAGCTCAGGTGAGAAATTGCAAACGTCGAGCAATTGCTCAGAGATGAAAAGTGCCAGCACTGAAAGCTCTTGCTAGCCAGCACCCTTCCTTGGAAGCGCTTTCACAGGCGCAGCAACACTGGGGCTTTGCGCTTCTCTACCCACCAAACGTCACGATCACTATCTCTCCGTCTCGTAGACAGGAGCTGAGAGATTGCAAACGTCGAGCAATTGCTCAGAGATGAAAAGTGCCAGCACTGAAAGCTCTTGCTAGCCGGCACCCTTCCTTGCAAACGCTCTTGTAGGCCTTAGAACACAGGGGCTCTGGGCTTCTCTAGCCACCTAATCTTCTGCTCATCCTCTCACGCAGTCTAAAGAGAGCTCAGGTGAGAAATTGCAAAGGTCGAGCAATTGCTCAGAGATGAAAAGTGCCAGCACTGAAAGCTGTTGCTAGCCAGCACCCTTCCTTGCAAAGGCTCTTGTAGCGCTAAGAACACTGGGGCTCTGTGTTTCTCTAGCCACCTCATCTTCTGCTCATTCTCTCGCGCAGTCTAAAGAAAGCTCAGGTGAGAAATTGCAAACGTCGAACAATTGCTCAGAGATGAAAAGTGCCAGCACTGAAAGCTGTTGCTAGCCAGCACCCTTCCTTGGAAGCGCTTTCACAGGCGCAGTAACACTGGGGCTTTGCGCTTCTCTAGCCACCAAACGTCACGGTCACTATCTCTCCGTCTCGTAGACACGAGCTGAGAAATTGCAAACGTCGAGCAATTGCTCAGAGTGAAAAGTGCCAGCACTGAAAGCTGTTGCTAGCCAGCACCCTTCCTTGGAAGCGCTTCTGTAGGCCTAAGAACACTGGGGCTCTGTGCTTCTCTACGCACCAAACGTCACGGTGACTATCTCTCCATCTCGTAGACACGAGCTGGGAAATCGCAAACGTCGAGCAATTGCTCAGAGATGAAAAGTGCCAGCACTGAAAGCTGTTGCTAGCCAGCACCCTTCCTTGGAAGTGCTTTTGTAGCCCTTAGAACACTGGGGCTCTGGGCTTCTCTAGCCACCTAATCTTCTGCTCATCCTCTCGCGCAGTCTAAAGAGAGCTCAGGTGAGAAATTGCAAACGTCGAGCAATTGCTCAGAGATGAAAAGTGCCAGCACTGAAAGCTGTTGCTAGCCAGCACCCTTCCTTGGAAGCGCTTTCACAGGCGCAGCAACACTGGGGCTTTGCGCTTCTCTACCCACCAAACGTCACGATCACTATCTCTCCGTCTCGTAGACAGGAGCTGAGAGATTGCAAACGTCGAGCAATTGCTCAGAGATGAAAAGTGCCAGCACTGAAAGCTCTTGCTAGCCGGCACCCTTCCTTGCAAACGCTCTTGTAGGCCTTAGAACACAGGGGCTCTGGGCTTCTCTAGCCACCTAATCTTCTGCTCATCCTCTCGCGCAGTCTAAAGAGAGCTCAGGTGAGAAATTGCAAACGTCGAGCAATTGCTCAGAGATGAAAAGTGCCAGCACTGAAAGCTCTTGCTAGCCAGCACCCTTCCTTGGAAGCGCTTTCACAGGCGCAGCAACACTGGGGCTTTGCGCTTCTCTAGCCACCAAACGTCACGGTCACTATCTCTCCGTCTCGTAGACACGAGCTGAGGAATTGCAAAGGTCGAGCAATTGCTCAGAGATGAAAAGTGCCAGCACTGAAAGCTGTTGCTAGCCGGCACCCTTCCTTGGAAGCGCTTTCACAGGTGCAGCAACACTGGGGCTTTGCGCTTCTCTAGCCACCAAATGTCACTGTCACTATCTCTCCGTCTCGTAGACACGAGCTGAGGAATTGCAAACGTCGAGCAATTGCTCAGAGATGAAAAGTGCCAGCACTGAAAGCTGTTGCTAGCCAGCAGCCTTCCTTGGAAACGCTCTTGTAGCCCTTAGAACACAGGGGCTCTGGGCTTCTCTGGCCACCTAATCTTCTGCTCATCCTCTCGCGCACTCTAAAGAAAGCTCAGGTGAGAAATTGCAAAAGTCGAACAATTGCTCAGAGATGAAAAGTGCCAGCACTGAAAGCTGTTGCTAGCCAGCACCCTTCCTTGGAAGCACTCTTGTAGCCCTTAGAACAGAGGGGCTCTGGGCTTCTCTAGCCACCTAATCTTCTGCTCATCCTCTCGCGCACTCTGAAGAGAGCTCAGGTGAGAAATTGCAAAGGTCGAGCAATTGCTCAGAGATGAAAAGTGCCAGCACTGAAAGCTGTTGCTAGCCAGCACCCTACCTTGGAAACGCTTTTGTAGGCCTAAGAACACTGGGGCTCTGTGTTTCTCTAGCCACCTAATCTTCTGCTCATCCTCTCGTGCACTCTAAAGAGAGCTCAGGTGAGAAATTGCAAAGGTCGAGCAATTGCTCAGAGATGAAAAGTGCCAGCACTGAAAGCTCTTGCTAGCCAGCACCCTTCCTTGGAAACGCTCTTGTAGGCCTAAGAACACTGGGGCTCTGTGTTTCTCTAGCCACCTAATCTTCTGCTCACTCTCTCGTGCACTCTAAAGAGAGCTGAGGTGAGAAATTGCAAAGGTCGAGCAATTGCTCAGAGATGAAAAGTGCCAGCACTGAAAGCTGTTGCTAGCCAGCACCCTTCCTTGGAAGCGCTTTCACAGGCGCAGCAACACTGGGGCTTTGCGCTTCTCTAGACACCAAACGTCACGGTCATTCTCTTTCCGTCTCGTAGACACGAGCTGAGAAATTGCAAACGTCGAGCAATTGCTCAGAGATGAAAAGTGCCAGCACTGAAAGCTTTTGCTAGCCGGCACCCTTCCTTGGAAGCGCTTTTGTAGGCCTAAGAACACTGGGGCTCTGGGCTTCTCTAGCCACCTAATCTTCTGCTCACTCTCTCGTGCACTCTAAAGAGAGCTGAGGTGAGAAATTGCAAACGTCGAGCAATTGCTCAGAGATGAAAAGTGCCAGCACTGAAAGCTGTTGCTAGCCAGCACCCTTCCTTGGAAGCGCTTTCACAGGCGCAGTAACACTGGGGCTTTGCGCTTCTCTAGCCACCAAACGTCACGGTCATTCTCTTTCCGTCTCGTAGACACGAGCTGAGAAATTGCAAACGTCGAGCAATTGCTCAGCGATGAAAAGTGCCAGCACTGAAAGCTCTTGCTAGGCAGCACCCTTCCTTGGAAGTGCTTTTGTAGGCCTAAGAACTACTGGGGCTCTGGGCTTCTCTAGCCACCTAATCTTCTGCTCATCCTCTCGCGCACTCTAAAGAGAGCTCAGGTGAGAAATTGCAAAGGTCGAGCAATTGCTCAGAGATGAAAAGTGCCAGCACTGAAAGCTGTTGCTAGCCAGCACCCTTCCTTGGAAGTGCTTTTGTAGCCCTTAGAACACTGGGGCTCTGGGCTTCTCTAGCCACCTAATCTTCTGCTCATCCTCTCGCGCAGTCTAAACAGAGCTCAGGTGAGAAATTGCAAACGTCGAGCAATTGCTCAGAGATGAAAAGTGCCAGCACTGAAAGCTGTTGCTAGCCAGCACCCTTCCTTGGAAGCGCTTTCACAGGCGCAGCAACACTGGGGCTTTGCGCTTCTCTACCCACCAAACGTCACGATCACTATCTCTCCGTCTCGTAGACAGGAGCTGAGAGATTGCAAACGTCGAGCAATTGCTCAGAGATGAAAAGTGCCAGCACTGAAAGCTCTTGCTAGCCGGCACCCTTCCTTGCAAACGCTCTTGTAGGCCTTAGAACACAGGGGCTCTGGGCTTCTCTAGCCACCTAATCTTCTGCTCATCCTCTCACGCAGTCTAAAGAGAGCTCAGGTGAGAAATTGCAAAGGTCGAGCAATTGCTCAGAGATGAAAAGTGCCAGCACTGAAAGCTGTTGCTAGCCAGCACCCTTCCTTGCAAAGGCTCTTGTAGCGCTAAGAACACTGGGGCTCTGTGTTTCTCTAGCCACCTCATCTTCTGCTCATTCTCTCGCGCAGTCTAAAGAAAGCTCAAGTGAGAAATTGCAAACGTCGAACAATTGCTCAGAGATGAAAAGTGCCAGCACTGAAAGCTGTTGCTAGCCAGCACCCTTCCTTGGAAGCGCTTTCACAGGCGCAGTAACACTGGGGCTTTGCGCTTCTCTAGCCACCAAACGTCACGGTCACTATCTCTCCGTCTCGTAGACACGAGCTGAGAAATTGCAAACGTCGAGCAATTGCTCAGAGTGAAAAGTGCCAGCACTGAAAGCTGTTGCTAGCCAGCACCCTTCCTTGGAAGCGCTTCTGTAGGCCTAAGAACACTGGGGCTCTGTGCTTCTCTACGCACCAAACGTCACGGTGACTATCTCTCCATCTCGTAGACACGAGCTGGGAAATCGCAAACGTCGAGCAATTGCTCAGAGATGAAAAGTGCCAGCACTGAAAGCTGTTGCTAGCCAGCACCCTTCCTTGGAAGTGCTTTTGTAGCCCTTAGAACACTGGGGCTCTGGGCTTCTCTAGCCACCTAATCTTCTGCTCATCCTCTCGCGCAGTCTAAAGAGAGCTCAGGTGAGAAATTGCAAACGTCGAGCAATTGCTCAGAGATGAAAAGTGCCAGCACTGAAAGCTGTTGCTAGCCAGCACCCTTCCTTGGAAGCGCTTTCACAGGCGCAGCAACACTGGGGCTTTGCGCTTCTCTACCCACCAAACGTCACGATCACTATCTCTCCGTCTCGTAGACACGAGCTGAGAGATTGCAAACGTCGAGCAATTGCTCAGAGATGAAAAGTGCCAGCACTGAAAGCTCTTGCTAGCCGGCACCCTTCCTTGCAAACGCTCTTGTAGGCCTTAGAACACAGGGGCTCTGGGCTTCTCTAGCCACCTAATCTTCTGCTCATCCTCTCACGCAGTCTAAAGAGAGCTCAGGTGAGAAATTGCAAAGGTCGAGCAATTGCTCAGAGATGAAAAGTGCCAGCACTGAAAGCTGTTGCTAGCCAGCACCCTTCCTTGCAAAGGCTCTTGTAGCGCTAAGAACACTGGGGCTCTGTGTTTCTCTAGCCACCTCATCTTCTGCTCATTCTCTCGCGCAGTCTAAAGAAAGCTCAGGTGAGAAATTGCAAACGTCGAACAATTGCTCAGAGATGAAAAGTGCCAGCACTGAAAGCTCTTGCTAGCCAGCACCCTTCCTTGGAAGCGCTTTCACAGGCGCAGTAACACTGGGGCTTTGCGCTTCTCTAGCCACCAAACGTCACGGTCACTATCTCTCCGTCTCGTAGACACGAGCTGAGAAATTGCAAACGTCGAGCAATTGCTCAGAGTGAAAAGTGCCAGCACTGAAAGCTGTTGCTAGCCAGCACCCTTCCTTGGAAGCGCTTCTGTAGGCCTAAGAACACTGGGGCTCTGTGCTTCTCTACGCACCAAACGTCACGGTCACTATCTCTCCATCTCGTAGACACGAGCTGAGAGATTGCAAACGTCGAGCAATTGCTCAGAGATGAAAAGTGCCAGCACTGAAAGCTGTTGCTAGCCAGCACCCTTCCTTGGAAGCGCTTTCACAGGCGCAGCAACACTAGGGCTCTGGGCTTCTCTAGCCACCTAATCTTCTGCTCATCCTCTCGCGCACTCTAAAGAGAGCTCAGGTGAGAAATTGCAAACGTCGAGCAATTGCTCAGAGATGAAAAGTGCCAGCACTGAAAACTGTTGCTAGCCAGCAGCCTTCCTTGGAAGCGCTTTCACAGGCGCAGTAACACTGGGGCTTTGCGCTTCTCTAGACACCAAACGTCACGGTCACTATCTCTCCGTCTCGTAGACACGAGCTGAGAGATTGCAAACGTCGAGCAATTGCTCAGAGATGAAAAGTGCCAGCACTGAAAGCTGTTGCTAGCCAGCACCCTTCCTTGGAAGCGCTTTCACAGGCGCAGTAACACTGGGGCTTTGCGCTTCTCTACCCACCAAACGTCACGGTCATTCTGTTTCTGTCTCTTAGACACGAGCTGAGAGATTGCAAACGTCGAGCAATTGCTCAGAGATGAAAAGTGCCAGCACTGAAAGCTCTTGCTAGCCAGCACCCTTCCTTGGAAGCGCTTTCACAGGTGCAGCAACACTGGGGCTTTGCGCTTCTCTAGCCACCAAATGTCACGGTCATTCTCTCTCCGTCTCGTAGACACGAGCTGAGAGATTGCAAACGTCGAGCAATTGCTCAGAGATGAAAAGTGCCAGCACTGAAAGCTGTTGCTAGCCAGCACCCTTCCTTGGAAGTGCTTTTGTAGGCCTAAGAACACTGGGGCTCTGTGTTTCTCTAGCCACCTAATCTTCTGCTCATCCTCTCGCGCACTCTAAAGAGAGCTCAGGTGAGAAATTGCAAAGGTCGAGCAATTGCTCAGAGATGAAAAGTGCCAGCACTGAAAGCTCTTGCTAGCCAGCACCCTTCCTTGGAAGCGCTTTCACAGGCACAGCAACACTGGGGCTTTGCGCTTCTCTAGACACCAAACGTCACGGTCATTCTCTTTCCGTCTCGTAGACACGAGCTGAGACATTGCAAACGTCGAGCAATTGCTCAGAGATGAAAAGTGCCAGCACTGAAAGCTGTTGCTAGCCAGCAGCCTTCCTTGGAAGTGCTTTTGTAGGCCTAAGAACACTGAGGCTCTGGGCTTCTCTAGCTACCTAATCTTCTGCTCATCCTCTCGCGCACTCTAAAGAGAGCTCAGGTGAGAAATTGCAAAGGTCGAGCAATTGCTCAGAGATGAAAAGTGCCAGCACTGAAAGCTGTTGCTAGCCAGCACCCTACCTTGGAAGTGCTTTTGTAGGCCTAAGAACAGTGGGGCTCTGGGCTTCTCTAGCCACCTAATCTTCTGCTCATCCTCTCGCGCACTCTAAAGAGAGCTCAGGTGAGAAATTGCAAACGTCGAGCAATTGCTCAGAGATGAAAAGTGCCAGCACTGAAAGCTCTTGCTAGCCAGCACCCTTCCTTGGAAGCGCTCTTGTAGGCCTAAGAACAGTGGGGCTCTGTGTTTCTCTAGCCACCTAATCTTCTGCTCATCCTCTCGCGCACTCTAAAGAGAGCTCAGGTGAGAAATTGCAAAGGTCGAGCAATTGCTCAGAGATGAAAAGTGCCAGCACTGAAAGCTCTTGCTAGCCACCACCCTTCCTTGGAAGTGCTTTTGTAGGCCTAAGAACACTGGGGCACTGTGTTTCTATAGCCACCTAATCTTCTGCTCATCCTCTCGCGCAGTCTAAAGAGAGCTCAGGTGAGAAATTGCAAACGTCGAGCAATTGCTCAGAGATGAAAAGTGCCAGCACTGAAAGCTGTTGCTAGCCAGCACCCTTCCTTGGAAGTGCTTTTGTAGGCCTAAGAACACTGGGGCTCTGTGTTTCTCTAGCCACCTAATCTTCTGCTCATCCTCTCGCGCAGTCTAAAGAGAGCTCAGGTGAGAAATTGCAAAGGTCAAGCAATTGCTCAGAGATGAAAAGTGCCAGCACTGAAAGCTGTTGCTAGCCAGCACCCTTCCTTGGAAACGCTCTTGTAGGCCTAAGAACACTGGGGCTCTGTGTTTCTCTAGCCACCTAATCTTCTGCTCACTCTCTCGTGCACTCTAAAGAGAGCTCAGGTGAGAAATGGAAAGGTCGAGCAATTGCTCAGAGATGAAAAGTGCCAGCACTGAAAGCTCTTGCTAGCCAGCACCCTTCCTTGGAAGCGCTTTCACAGGCGCAGCAACACTGGGGCTTTGGGCTTCTCTAGCCACCAAACGTCACGGTCATTCTCTTTCCGTCTCGTAGACACGAGCTGAGAAATTGCAAAGGTCGAGCAATTGCTCAGCGATGAAAAGTGCCAGCACTGAAAGCTCTTGCTAGCCGGCACCCTTCCTTGGAAGTGCTTTTGTAGGCCGAAGAACACTGGGGCTCTGGGCTTCTCTAGCCACCTAATCTTCTGCTCATCCTCTCGCGCACTCTAAAGAGAGCTCAGGTGAGAAATTGCAAACGTCGAGCAATTGCTCAGAGATGAAAAGTGCCAGCACTGAAAGCTCTTGCTAGCCAGCACCTTTCCTTGGAAGCGCTTTTGTAGGCCTAAGAACACTGGGGCTCTGGGCTTCTCTAGCCACCTAATCTTCTGCTCATCCTCTCGCGCAGTCTAAAGAGAGCTCAGGTGAGAAATTGCAAACGTCGAGCAATTGCTCAGAGATGAAAAGTGCCAGCACTGAAAGCTGTTGCTAGCCAGCACCCTTCCTTGGAAGCGCTTTCACAGGCACAGCAACACTGGGGCTTTGCGCTTCTCTAGCCACCAAACGTCACGGTCACTATCTCTCCGTCTCGTAGACACGAGCTGAGAGATTGCAAACGTCGAGCAATTGCTCAGAGATGAAAAGTGCCAGCACTGAAAGCTCTTGCTAGCCGGCACCCTTCCTTGGAAGTGCTTTTGTAGGCCTAAGAACACTGGGGCTCTGTGTTTCTCTAGCCACCTAATCTTCTGCTCATCCTCTCGCGCAGTCTAAAGAGAGCTCAGGTGAGAAATTGCAAACGTCGAGCAATTGCTCAGAGATGAAAAGTGCCAGCACTGAAAGCTCTTGCTAGCCAGCACCCTTCCTTGGAAGCGCTTTCACAGGCGCAGCAACACTGGGGCTTTGCGCTTCTCTAGCCACCAAACGTCACGGTCACTATCTCTCCGTCTCATAGACACGAGCTGAGGAATTGCAAAGGTCGAGCAATTGCTCAGAGATGAAAAGTGCCAGCACTGAAAGCTGTTGCTAGCCAGCACCCTTCCTTGGAAGCGCTTTCACAGGTGCAGCAACACTGGGGCTTTGCGCTTCTCTAGCCACCAAATGTCACTGTCACTATCTCTCCGTCTCGTAGACACGAGCTGAGGAATTGCAAACGTCGAGCAATTGCTCAGAGATGAAAAGTGCCAGCACTGAAAGCTGTTGCTAGCCAGCAGCCTTCCTTGGAAACGCTCTTGTAGCCCTTAGAACACAGGGGCTCTGGGCTTCTCTGGCCACCTAATCTTCTGCTCATCCTCTCGCGCACTCTAAAGAAAGCTCAGGTGAGAAATTGCAAAGGTCGAGCAATTGCTCAGAGATGAAAAGTGCCAGCACTGAAAGCTGTTGCTAGCCAGCACCCTACCTTGGAAACGCTTTTGTAGGCCTAAGAACACTGGGGCTCTGTGTTTCTCTAGCCACCTAATCTTCTGCTCATCCTCTCGTGCACTCTAAAGAGAGCTCAGGTGAGAAATTGCAAAGGTCGAGCAATTGCACAGAGATGAAAAGTGCCAGCACTGAAAGCTGTTGCTAGCCAGCACCCTTCCTTGGAAGTGCTTTTGTAGCCCTAAGAACACTGGGGCTCTGGGCTTCTCTAGCCACCTAATCTTCTGCTCATCCTCTCGCGCACTCTAAAGAGAGCTCAGGTGAGAAATTGCAAACGTCGAGCAATTGCTCAGAGATGAAAAGTGCCAGCACTGAAAGCTCTTGCTAGCCAGCACCCTTCCTTGGAAGCGCTCTTGTAGGCCTAAGAACACTGGGGCTCTGGGCTTCTCTAGCCACCTAATCTTCTGCTCATCCTCTCGCGCACTCTAAAGAGAGCTCAGGTGAGAAATTGCAAAGGTCGAGCAATTGCTCAGAGATGAAAAGTGCCAGCACTGAAAGCTGTTGCTAGCCAGCACCCTTCCTTGGAAGTGCTTTTGTAGGCCGAAGAACACTGGGGCTCTGGGCTTCTCTAGCCACCTAATCTTCTGCTCATCCTCTCGCGCAGTCTAAAGAGAGCTCAGGTGAGAAATTGCAAACGTCGAGCAATTGCTCAGAGATGAAAAGTGCCAGCACTGAAAGCTGTTGCTAGCCAGCACCCTTCCTTGGAAGTGCTTTTGTAGGCCTAAGAACACTGGGGCTCTGTGTTTCTCTAGCCACCTAATCTTCTGCTCATCCTCTCGCGCAGTCTAAAGAGAGCTCAGGTGAGAAATTGCAAAGGTCAAGCAATTGCTCAGAGATGAAAAGTGCCAGCACTGAAAGCTGTTGCTAGCCAGCACCCTTCCTTGGAAACGCTCTTGTAGGCCTAAGAACACTGGGGCTCTGGGCTTCTCTAGCCACCTAATCTTCTGCTCACTCTCTCGTGCACTCTAAAGAGAGCTCAGGTGAGAAATTGCAAACGTCGAGCAATTGCTCAGAGATGAAAAGTGCCAGCACTGAAAGCTCTTGCTAGCCAGCACCCTTCCTTGGAAGCGCTTTCACAGGCGCAGTAACACTGGGGCTTTGCGATTCTCTAGACACCAAACGTCACGGTCATTCTCTTTCCGTCTCGTAGACACGAGCTGAGAAATTGCAAACGTCGAGCAATTGCTCAGCGATGAAAAGTGCCAGCACTGAAAGCTCTTGCTAGCCAGCACCCTTCCTTGGAAGTGCTTTTGTAGGCCGAAGAACACTGGGGCTCTGGGCTTCTCTAGCCACCTAATCTTCTGCTCATCCTCTCGCGCACTCTAAAGAGAGCTCAGGTGAGAAATTGCAAACGTCGAGCAATTGCTCAGAGATGAAAAGTGCCAGCACTGAAAGCTGTTGCTAGCCAGCACCCTTCCTTGGAAGCGCTTTTGTAGGCCTAAGAACACTGGGGCTCTGGGCTTCTCTAGCCACCTAATCTTCTGCTCATCCTCTCGCGCACTCTAAAGAGAGCTCAGGTGAGAAATTGCAAAGGTCGAGCAATTGCTCAGAGATGAAAAGTGCCAGCACTGAAAGCTCTTGCTAGCCAGCACCCTTCCTTGGAAGCGCTCTTGTAGGCCTAAGAACACTGGGGCTCTGGGCTTCTCTAGCCACCTAATCTTCTGCTCATCCTCTCGCGCAGTCTAAAGAGAGCTCAGGTGAGAAATTGCAAACGTCGAGCAATTGCTCAGAGATGAAAAGTGCCAGCACTGAAAGCTGTTGCTAGCCAGCACCCTTCCTTGGAAGTGCTTTTGTAGGCCTAAGAACACTGGGGCTCTGTGTTTCTCTAGCCACCTAATCTTCTGCTCATCCTCTCGCGCAGTCTAAAGAGAGCTCAGGTGAGAAATTGCAAAGGTCAAGCAATTGCTCAGAGATGAAAAGTGCCAGCACTGAAAGCTGTTGCTAGCCAGCACCCTTCCTTGGAAACGCTCTTGTAGGCCTAAGAACACTGGGGCTCTGGGCTTCTCTAGCCACCTAATCTTCTGCTCACTCTCTCGTGCACTCTAAAGAGAGCTCAGGTGAGAAATGGAAAGGTCGAGCAATTGCTCAGAGATGAAAAGTGCCAGCACTGAAAGCTCTTGCTAGCCAGCACCCTTCCTTGGAAGCGCTTTCACAGGCGCAGTAACACTGGGGCTTTGCGCTTCTCTAGACACCAAACGTCACGGTCATTCTCTTTCCGTCTCGTAGACACGAGCTGAGAAATTGCAAACGTCGAGCAATTGCTCAGCGATGAAAAGTGCCAGCACTGAAAGCTCTTGCTAGCCAGCACCCTTCCTTGGAAGTGCTTTTGTAGGCCGAAGAACACTGGGGCTCTGGGCTTCTCTAGCCACCTAATCTTCTGCTCATCCTCTCGCGCACTCTAAAGAGAGCTCAGGTGAGAAATTGCAAAGGTCGAGCAATTGCTCAGCGATGAAAAGTGCCAGCACTGAAAGCTGTTGCTAGCCAGCACCCTTCCTTGGAAGCGCTTTTGTAGGCCTAAGAACACTGGGGCTCTGGGCTTCTCTAGCCACCTAATCTTCTGCTCATCCTCTCGCGCAGTCTAAAGAGAGCTCAGGTGAGAAATTGCAAACGTCGAGCAATTGCTCAGAGATGAAAAGTGCCAGCACTGAAAGCTGTTGCTAGCCAGCACCCTTCCTTGGAAGCGCTTTCACAGGCGCAGCAACACTGGGGCTTTGCGCTTCTCTAGCCACCAAACGTCACGGTCACTATCTCTCCGTCTCGTAGACACGAGCTGAGAGATTGCAAACGTCAAGCAATTGCTCAGAGATGAAAAGTGCCAGCACTGAAAGCTCTTTCTAGCCGGCACCATTCCTTGGAAACGCTCTTGTAGCCCTTAGAACACAGGGGCTCTGGGCTTCTCTAGCCACCTAATCTTCTGCTCATCCTCTCGCGCAGTCTAAAGAGAGCTCAGGTGAGAAATTGCAAACGTCGAGCAATTGCTCAGAGATGAAAAGTGCCAGCACTGAAAGCTCTTGCTAGCCAGCACCCTTCCTTGGAAGTGCTTTTGTAGGCCGAAGAACACTGGGGCTCTGGGCTTCTCTAGCCACCTAATCTTCTGCTCATCCTCTCGCGCACTCTAAAGAGAGCTCAGGTGAGAAATTGCAAACGTCGAGCAATTGCTCAGAGATGAAAAGTGCCAGCACTGAAAGCTCTTGCTAGCCAGCACCCTTCCTTGGAAGCGCTTTTGTAGGCCTAAGAACACTGGGGCTCTGGGCTTCTCTAGCCACCTCATCTTCTGCTCATCCTCTCGCGCAGTCTAAAGAGAGCTCAGGTGAGAAATTGCAAACGTCGAGCAATTGCTCAGAGATGAAAAGTGCCAGCACTGAAAGCTGTTGCTAGCCAGCACCCTTCCTTGGAAGCGCTTTCACAGGCGCAGCAACACTGGGGCTTTGCGCTTCTCTAGCCACCAAACGTCACGGTCACTATCTCTCCGTCTCGTAGACACGAGCTGAGAGATTGCAAACGTCGAGCAATTGCTCAGAGATGAAAAGTGCCAGCACTGAAAGCTGTTGCTAGCCAGCACCCTTCCTTGGAAGCGCTTTCACAGGCGCAGTAACACTGGGGCTTTGCGCTTCTCTACCCACCAAACGTCACGGTCATTCTGTTTCTGTCTCTTAGACACGAGCTGAGAGATTGCAAACGTCGAGCAATTGCTCAGAGATGAAAAGTGCCAGCACTGAAAGCTCTTGCTAGCCAGCACCCTTCCTTGGAAGCGCTTTCACAGGTGCAGCAACACTGGGGCTTTGCGCTTCTCTAGCCACCAAATGTCACGGTCACTATCTCTCCGTCTCGTAGACACGAGCTGAGAGATTGCAAACGTCGAGCAATTGCTCAGAGATGAAAAGTGCCAGCACTGAAAGCTGTTGCTAGCCAGCACCCTTCCTTGGAAACGCTTTTGTAGGCCTAAGAACACTGGGGCTCTGTGTTTCTCTAGCCACCTAATCTTCTGCTCATCCTCTCGCGCACTCTAAAGAGAGCTCAGGTGAGAAATTGCAAAGGTCGAGCAATTGCTCAGAGATGAAAAGTGCCAGCACTGAAAGCTGTTGCTAGCCAGCACCCTTCCTTGGAAGTGCTTTTGTAGGCCTAAGAACAGTGGGGCTCTGGGCTTCTCTAGCCACCTAATCTTCTGCTCATCCTCTCGCGCACTCTAAAGAGAGCTCAGGTGAGAAATTGCAAACGTCGAGCAATTGCTCAGAGATGAAAAGTGCCAGCACTGAAAGCTCTTGCTAGCCAGCACCCTTCCTTGGAAGCGCTCTTGTAGGCCTAAGAACAGTGGGGCTCTGTGTTTCTCTAGCCACCTAATCTTCTGCTCATCCTCTCGCGCACTCTAAAGAGAGCTCAGGTGAGAAATTGCAAAGGTCGAGCAATTGCTCAGAGATGAAAAGTGCCAGCACTGAAAGCTGTTGCTAGCCAGCACCCTTCCTTGGAAGTGCTTTTGTAGCCCTAAGAACACTGGGGCTCTGGGCTTCTCTAGCCACCTAATCTTCTGCTCATCCTCTCGCGCACTCTAAAGAGAGCTCAGGTGAGAAATTGCAAACGTCGAGCAATTGCTCAGAGATGAAAAGTGCCAGCACTGAAAGCTCTTGCTAGCCAGCACCCTTCCTTGGAAGCGCTCTTGTAGGCCTAAGAACACTGGGGCTCTGGGCTTCTCTAGCCACCTAATCTTCTGCTCATCCTCTCGCGCACTCTAAAGAGAGCTCAGGTGAGAAATTGCAAAGGTCGAGCAATTGCTCAGAGATGAAAAGTGCCAGCACTGAAAGCTGTTGCTAGCCAGCACCCTTCCTTGGAAGTGCTTTTGTAGGCCGAAGAACACTGGGGCTCTGGGCTTCTCTAGCCACCTAATCTTCTGCTCATCCTCTCGCGCAGTCTAAAGAGAGCTCAGGTGAGAAATTGCAAACGTCGAGCAATTGCTCAGAGATGAAAAGTGCCAGCACTGAAAGCTGTTGCTAGCCAGCACCCTTCCTTGGAAGTGCTTTTGTAGGCCTAAGAACACTGGGGCTCTGTGTTTCTCTAGCCACCTAATCTTCTGCTCATCCTCTCGCGCAGTCTAAAGAGAGCTCAGGTGAGAAATTGCAAAGGTCAAGCAATTGCTCAGAGATGAAAAGTGCCAGCACTGAAAGCTGTTGCTAGCCAGCACCCTTCCTTGGAAACGCTCTTGTAGGCCTAAGAACACTGGGGCTCTGGGCTTCTCTAGCCACCTAATCTTCTGCTCATCCTCTCGTGCACTCTAAAGAGAGCTCAGGTGAGAAATGGAAAGGTCGAGCAATTGCTCAGAGATGAAAAGTGCCAGCACTGAAAGCTGTTGCTAGCCAGCACCCTTCCTTGGAAGCGCTTTCACAGGCGCAGTAACACTGGGGCTTTGCGCTTCTCTAGACACCAAACGTCACGGTCATTCTCTTTCCGTCTCGTAGACACGAGCTGAGAAATTGCAAACGTCGAGCAATTGCTCAGCGATGAAAAGTGCCAGCACTGAAAGCTCTTGCTAGCCAGCACCCTTCCTTGGAAGTGCTTTTGTAGGCCGAAGAACACTGGGGCTCTGGGCTTCTCTAGCCACCTAATCTTCTGCTCATCCTCTCGCGCACTCTAAAGAGAGCTCAGGTGAGAAATTGCAAAGGTCGAGCAATTGCTCAGCGATGAAAAGTGCCAGCACTGAAAGCTGTTGCTAGCCAGCACCCTTCCTTGGAAGCGCTTTTGTAGGCCTAAGAACACTGGGGCTCTGGGCTTCTCTAGCCACCTAATCTTCTGCTCATCCTCTCGCGCAGTCTAAAGAGAGCTCAGGTGAGAAATTGCAAACGTCGAGCAATTGCTCAGAGATGAAAAGTGCCAGCACTGAAAGCTGTTGCTAGCCAGCACCCTTCCTTGGAAGCGCTTTCACAGGCGCAGCAACACTGGGGCTTTGCGCTTCTCTAGCCACCAAACGTCACGGTCACTATCTCTCCGTCTCGTAGACACGAGCTGAGAGATTGCAAACGTCAAGCAATTGCTCAGAGATGAAAAGTGCCAGCACTGAAAGCTCTTTCTAGCCGGCACCATTCCTTGGAAACGCTCTTGTAGCCCTTAGAACACAGGGGCTCTGGGCTTCTCTAGCCACCTAATCTTCTGCTCATCCTCTCGCGCAGTCTAAAGAGAGCTCAGGTGAGAAATTGCAAACGTCGAGCAATTGCTCAGAGATGAAAAGTGCCAGCACTGAAAGCTCTTGCTAGCCAGCACCCTTCCTTGGAAGTGCTTTTGTAGGCCGAAGAACACTGGGGCTCTGGGCTTCTCTAGCCACCTAATCTTCTGCTCATCCTCTCGCGCACTCTAAAGAGAGCTCAGGTGAGAAATTGCAAACGTCGAGCAATTGCTCAGAGATGAAAAGTGCCAGCACTGAAAGCTCTTGCTAGCCAGCACCCTTCCTTGGAAGCGCTTTTGTAGGCCTAAGAACACTGGGGCTCTGGGCTTCTCTAGCCACCTCATCTTCTGCTCATCCTCTCGCGCAGTCTAAAGAGAGCTCAGGTGAGAAATTGCAAACGTCGAGCAATTGCTCAGAGATGAAAAGTGCCAGCACTGAAAGCTGTTGCTAGCCAGCACCCTTCCTTGGAAGCGCTTTCACAGGCGCAGCAACACTGGGGCTTTGCGCTTCTCTAGCCACCAAACGTCACGGTCACTATCTCTCCGTCTCGTAGACACGAGCTGAGAGATTGCAAACGTCGAGCAATTGCTCAGAGATGAAAAGTGCCAGCACTGAAAGCTGTTGCTAGCCAGCACCCTTCCTTGGAAGCGCTTTCACAGGCGCAGTAACACTGGGGCTTTGCGCTTCTCTACCCACCAAACGTCACGGTCATTCTGTTTCTGTCTCTTAGACACGAGCTGAGAGATTGCAAACGTCGAGCAATTGCTCAGAGATGAAAAGTGCCAGCACTGAAAGCTCTTGCTAGCCAGCACCCTTCCTTGGAAGCGCTTTCACAGGTGCAGCAACACTGGGGCTTTGCGCTTCTCTAGCCACCAAATGTCACGGTCACTATCTCTCCGTCTCGTAGACACGAGCTGAGAGATTGCAAACGTCGAGCAATTGCTCAGAGATGAAAAGTGCCAGCACTGAAAGCTGTTGCTAGCCAGCACCCTTCCTTGGAAACGCTTTTGTAGGCCTAAGAACACTGGGGCTCTGTGTTTCTCTAGCCACCTAATCTTCTGCTCATCCTCTCGCGCACTCTAAAGAGAGCTCAGGTGAGAAATTGCAAAGGTCGAGCAATTGCTCAGAGATGAAAAGTGCCAGCACTGAAAGCTGTTGCTAGCCAGCACCCTTCCTTGGAAGTGCTTTTGTAGGCCTAAGAACAGTGGGGCTCTGGGCTTCTCTAGCCACCTAATCTTCTGCTCATCCTCTCGCGCACTCTAAAGAGAGCTCAGGTGAGAAATTGCAAACGTCGAGCAATTGCTCAGAGATGAAAAGTGCCAGCACTGAAAGCTCTTGCTAGCCAGCACCCTTCCTTGGAAGCGCTCTTGTAGGCCTAAGAACAGTGGGGCTCTGTGTTTCTCTAGCCACCTAATCTTCTGCTCATCCTCTCGCGCACTCTAAAGAGAGCTCAGGTGAGAAATTGCAAAGGTCGAGCAATTGCTCAGAGATGAAAAGTGCCAGCACTGAAAGCTGTTGCTAGCCAGCACCCTTCCTTGGAAGTGCTTTTGTAGGCCTAAGAACACTGGGGCACTGTGTTTCTATAGCCACCTAATCTTCTGCTCATCCTCTCGCGCAGTCTAAAGAGAGCTCAGGTGAGAAATTGCAAACGTCGAGCAATTGCTCAGAGATGAAAAGTGCCAGCACTGAAAGCTCTTGCTAGCCAGCACCCTTCCTTGGAAGTGCTTTTGTAGGCCTAAGAACACTGGGGCTCTGTGTTTCTCTAGCCACCTAATCTTCTGCTCATCCTCTCGCGCAGTCTAAAGAGAGCTCAGGTGAGAAATTGCAAAGGTCAAGCAATTGCTCAGAGATGAAAAGTGCCAGCACTGAAAGCTGTTGCTAGCCAGCACCCTTCCTTGGAAACGCTCTTGTAGGCCTAAGAACACTGGGGCTCTGTGTTTCTCTAGCCACCTAATCTTCTGCTCACTCTCTCGTGCACTCTAAAGAGAGCTCAGGTGAGAAATGGAAAGGTCGAGCAATTGCTCAGAGATGAAAAGTGCCAGCACTGAAAGCTCTTGCTAGCCAGCACCCTTCCTTGGAAGCGCTTTCAGAGGCGCAGCAACACTGGGGCTTTGCGCTTCTCTAGCCACCAAACGTCACGGTCATTCTCTTTCCGTCTCGTAGACACGAGCTGCGAAATTGCAAACGTCGAGCAATTGCTCAGCGATGAAAAGTGCCAGCACTGAAAGCTCTTGCTAGCCAGCACCCTTCCTTGGAAGTGCTTTTGTAGGCCGAAGAACACTGGGGCTCTGGGCTTCTCTAGCCACCTAATCTTCTGCTCATCCTCTCGCGCACTCTAAAGAGAGCTCAGGTGAGAAATTGCAAACGTCGAGCAATTGCTCAGAGATGAAAAGTGCCAGCACTGAAAGCTCTTGCTAGCCAGCACCCTTCCTTGGAAGCGCTTTTGTAGGCCTAAGAACACTGGGGCTCTGGGCTTCTCTAGCCACCTAATCTTCTGCTCATCCTCTCGCGCAGTCTAAAGAGAGCTCAGGTGAGAAATTGCAAACGTCGAGCAATTGCTCAGAGATGAAAAGTGCCAGCACTGAAAGCTGTTGCTAGCCAGCACCCTTCCTTGGAAGCGCTTTCACAGGCGCAGCAACACTGGGGCTTTGCGCTTCTCTAGCCACCAAACGTCACGGTCACTATCTCTCCGTCTCGTAGACACGAGCTGAGAGATTGCAAACGTCGAGCAATTGCTCAGAGATGAAAAGTGCCAGCACTGAAAGCTCTTGCTAGCCGGCACCATTCCTTGGAAACGCTCTTGTAGCCCTTAGAACACAGGGGCTCTGGGCTTCTCTAGCCACCTAATCTTCTGCTCATCCTCTCGCGCAGTCTAAAGAGAGCTCAGGTGAGAAATTGCAAACGTCGAGCAATTGCTCAGAGATGAAAAGTGCCAGCACTGAAAGCTCTTGCTAGCCAGCACCCTTCCTTGGAAGCGCTTTCACAGGCGCAGCAACACTGGGGCTTTGCGCTTCTCTACCCACCAAACGTCACGGTCACTATCTCTCCGTCTCGTAGACACGAGCTGAGGAATTGCAAAGGTCGAGCAATTGCTCAGAGATGAAAAGTGCCAGCACTGAAAGCTCTTGCTAGCCAGCACCCTTCCTTGGAAGCGCTTTCACAGGTGCAGCAACACTGGGGCTTTGCGCTTCTCTAGCCACCAAATGTCACTGTCACTATCTCTCCGTCTCGTAGACACGAGCTGAGGAATTGCAAACGTCGAGCAATTGCTCAGAGATGAAAAGTGCCAGCACTGAAAGCTGTTGCTAGCCAGCACCCTTCCTTGGAAACGCTCTTGTAGCCCTTAGAACACAGGGGCTCTGGGCTTCTCTGGCCACCTAATCTTCTGCTCATCCTCTCGCGCACTCTAAAGAAAGCTCAGGTGAGTAATTGCAAAAGTCGAACAATTGCTCAGAGATGAAAAGTGCCAGCACTGAAAGCTGTTGCTAGCCAGCACCCTTCCTTGGAAGCGCTTTTGTAGGCCTAAGAACACTGGGGCTCTGGGCTTCTCTAGCCACCTAATCTTCTGCTCATCCTCTCGCGCACTCTGAAGAGAGCTCAGGTGAGAAATTGCAAAGGTCGAGCAATTGCTCAGCGATGAAAAGTGCCAGCACTGAAAGCTGTTGCTAGCCAGCACCCTACCTTGGAAACGCTTTTGTAGGCCTAAGAACACTGGGGCTCTGTGTTTCTCTAGCCACCTAATCTTCTGCTCATCCTCTCGTGCACTCTAAAGAGAGCTCAGGTGAGAAATTGCAAAGGTCGAGCAATTGCTCAGAGATGAAAAGTGCCAGCACTGAAAGCTCTTGCTAGCCAGCACCCTTCCTTGGAAGCGCTTTCACAGGCACAGCAACACTGGGGCTTTGCGCTTCTCTAGACACCAAACGTCACGGTCATTCTCTTTCCGTCTCGTAGACACGAGCTGAGACATTGCAAACGTCGAGCAATTGCTCAGAGATGAAAAGTGCCAGCACTGAAAGCTCTTGCTAGCCAGCACCCTTCCTTGGAAGCGCTTTTGTAGGCCGAAGAACACTGGGGCTCTGTGCTTCTCTAGCCACCTAATCTTATGCTCATCCTCTCGCGCACTCTAATGAGAGCTCAGGTGAGAAATTGCAAAGGTCGAGCAATTGCACAGAGATGAAAAGTGCCAGCACTGAAAGCTGTTGCTAGCCAGCACCCTTCCTTGGAAGTGCTTTTGTAGCCCTAAGAACACTGGGGCTCTGGGCTTCTCTAGCCACCTAATCTTCTGCTCATCCTCTCGCGCACTCTAAAGAGAGCTCAGGTGAGAAATTGCAAACGTCGAGCAATTGCTCAGAGATGAAAAGTGCCAGCACTGAAAGCTCTTGCTAGCCAGCACCCTTCCTTGGAAGCGCTCTTGTAGGCCTAAGAACACTGGGGCTCTGGGCTTCTCTAGCCACCTAATCTTCTGCTCATCCTCTCGCGCACTCTAAAGAGAGCTCAGGTGAGAAATTGCAAAGGTCGAGCAATTGCTCAGAGATGAAAAGTGCCAGCACTGAAAGCTGTTGCTAGCCAGCACCCTTCCTTGGAAGTGCTTTTGTAGGCCGAAGAACACTGGGGCTCTGGGCTTCTCTAGCCACCTAATCTTCTGCTCATCCTCTCGCGCAGTCTAAAGAGAGCTCAGGTGAGAAATTGCAAACGTCGAGCAATTGCTCAGAGATGAAAAGTGCCAGCACTGAAAGCTGTTGCTAGCCAGCACCCTTCCTTGGAAGTGCTTTTGTAGGCCTAAGAACACTGGGGCTCTGTGTTTCTCTAGCCACCTAATCTTCTGCTCATCCTCTCGCGCAGTCTAAAGAGAGCTCAGGTGAGAAATTGCAAAGGTCGAGCAATTGCTCAGAGATGAAAAGTGCCAGCACTGAAAGCTGTTGCTAGCCAGCACCCTTCCTTGGAAGTGCTTTTGTAGGCCTAAGAACACTGGGGCACTGTGTTTCTATAGCCACCTAATCTTCTGCTCATCCTCTCGCGCAGTCTAAAGAGAGCTCAGGTGAGAAATTGCAAACGTCGAGCAATTGCTCAGAGATGAAAAGTGCCAGCACTGAAAGCTCTTGCTAGCCAGCACCCTTCCTTGGAAGTGCTTTTGTAGGCCTAAGAACACTGGGGCTCTGTGTTTCTCTAGCCACCTAATCTTCTGCTCATCCTCTCGCGCAGTCTAAAGAGAGCTCAGGTGAGAAATTGCAAAGGTCAAGCAATTGCTCAGAGATGAAAAGTGCCAGCACTGAAAGCTGTTGCTAGCCAGCACCCTTCCTTGGAAACGCTCTTGTAGGCCTAAGAACACTGGGGCTCTGTGTTTCTCTAGCCACCTAATCTTCTGCTCACTCTCTCGTGCACTCTAAAGAGAGCTCAGGTGAGAAATGGAAAGGTCGAGCAATTGCTCAGAGATGAAAAGTGCCAGCACTGAAAGCTCTTGCTAGCCAGCACCCTTCCTTGGAAGCGCTTTCAGAGGCGCAGCAACACTGGGGCTTTGCGCTTCTCTAGCCACCAAACGTCACGGTCATTCTCTTTCCGTCTCGTAGACACGAGCTGCGAAATTGCAAACGTCGAGCAATTGCTCAGCGATGAAAAGTGCCAGCACTGAAAGCTCTTGCTAGCCAGCACCCTTCCTTGGAAGTGCTTTTGTAGGCCGAAGAACACTGGGGCTCTGGGCTTCTCTAGCCACCTAATCTTCTGCTCATCCTCTCGCGCACTCTAAAGAGAGCTCAGGTGAGAAATTGCAAACGTCGAGCAATTGCTCAGAGATGAAAAGTGCCAGCACTGAAAGCTCTTGCTAGCCAGCACCCTTCCTTGGAAGCGCTTTTGTAGGCCTAAGAACACTGGGGCTCTGGGCTTCTCTAGCCACCTAATCTTCTGCTCATCCTCTCGCGCAGTCTAAAGAGAGCTCAGGTGAGAAATTGCAAACGTCGAGCAATTGCTCAGAGATGAAAAGTGCCAGCACTGAAAGCTGTTGCTAGCCAGCACCCTTCCTTGG
The DNA here is from genome assembly GCA_037962945.1 of Sarcoramphus papa. Classification (NCBI taxonomy): domain Eukaryota; kingdom Metazoa; phylum Chordata; class Aves; order Accipitriformes; family Cathartidae; genus Sarcoramphus; species Sarcoramphus papa. The sequence goes on from CM075588.1 coordinate 20,301,647, forward strand.
AAGCGCTTTCACAGGCGCAGCAACACTGGGGCTTTGCGCTTCTCTAGCCACCAAACGTCACGGTCACTATCTCTCCGTCTCGTAGACACGAGCTGAGAGATTGCAAACGTCGAGCAATTGCTCAGAGATGAAAAGTGCCAGCACTGAAAGCTCTTGCTAGCCGGCACCATTCCTTGGAAACGCTCTTGTAGCCCTTAGAACACAGGGGCTCTGGGCTTCTCTAGCCACCTAATCTTCTGCTCATCCTCTCGCGCAGTCTAAAGAGAGCTCAGGTGAGAAATTGCAAACGTCGAGCAATTGCTCAGAGATGAAAAGTGCCAGCACTGAAAGCTCTTGCTAGCCAGCACCCTTCCTTGGAAGCGCTTTCACAGGCGCAGCAACACTGGGGCTTTGCGCTTCTCTACCCACCAAACGTCACGGTCACTATCTCTCCGTCTCGTAGACACGAGCTGAGGAATTGCAAAGGTCGAGCAATTGCTCAGAGATGAAAAGTGCCAGCACTGAAAGCTCTTGCTAGCCAGCACCCTTCCTTGGAAGCGCTTTCACAGGTGCAGCAACACTGGGGCTTTGCGCTTCTCTAGCCACCAAATGTCACTGTCACTATCTCTCCGTCTCGTAGACACGAGCTGAGGAATTGCAAACGTCGAGCAATTGCTCAGAGATGAAAAGTGCCAGCACTGAAAGCTGTTGCTAGCCAGCACCCTTCCTTGGAAACGCTCTTGTAGCCCTTAGAACACAGGGGCTCTGGGCTTCTCTGGCCACCTAATCTTCTGCTCATCCTCTCGCGCACTCTAAAGAAAGCTCAGGTGAGTAATTGCAAAAGTCGAACAATTGCTCAGAGATGAAAAGTGCCAGCACTGAAAGCTGTTGCTAGCCAGCACCCTTCCTTGGAAGCGCTTTTGTAGGCCTAAGAACACTGGGGCTCTGGGCTTCTCTAGCCACCTAATCTTCTGCTCATCCTCTCGCGCACTCTGAAGAGAGCTCAGGTGAGAAATTGCAAAGGTCGAGCAATTGCTCAGCGATGAAAAGTGCCAGCACTGAAAGCTGTTGCTAGCCAGCACCCTACCTTGGAAACGCTTTTGTAGGCCTAAGAACACTGGGGCTCTGTGTTTCTCTAGCCACCTAATCTTCTGCTCATCCTCTCGTGCACTCTAAAGAGAGCTCAGGTGAGAAATTGCAAAGGTCGAGCAATTGCTCAGAGATGAAAAGTGCCAGCACTGAAAGCTCTTGCTAGCCAGCACCCTTCCTTGGAAGCGCTTTCACAGGCACAGCAACACTGGGGCTTTGCGCTTCTCTAGACACCAAACGTCACGGTCATTCTCTTTCCGTCTCGTAGACACGAGCTGAGACATTGCAAACGTCGAGCAATTGCTCAGAGATGAAAAGTGCCAGCACTGAAAGCTCTTGCTAGCCAGCACCCTTCCTTGGAAGCGCTTTTGTAGGCCGAAGAACACTGGGGCTCTGTGCTTCTCTAGCCACCTAATCTTATGCTCATCCTCTCGCGCACTCTAATGAGAGCTCAGGTGAGAAATTGCAAAGGTCGAGCAATTGCACAGAGATGAAAAGTGCCAGCACTGAAAGCTGTTGCTAGCCAGCACCCTTCCTTGGAAGTGCTTTTGTAGCCCTAAGAACACTGGGGCTCTGGGCTTCTCTAGCCACCTAATCTTCTGCTCATCCTCTCGCGCACTCTAAAGAGAGCTCAGGTGAGAAATTGCAAACGTCGAGCAATTGCTCAGAGATGAAAAGTGCCAGCACTGAAAGCTCTTGCTAGCCAGCACCCTTCCTTGGAAGCGCTCTTGTAGGCCTAAGAACACTGGGGCTCTGGGCTTCTCTAGCCACCTAATCTTCTGCTCATCCTCTCGCGCACTCTAAAGAGAGCTCAGGTGAGAAATTGCAAAGGTCGAGCAATTGCTCAGAGATGAAAAGTGCCAGCACTGAAAGCTGTTGCTAGCCAGCACCCTTCCTTGGAAGTGCTTTTGTAGGCCGAAGAACACTGGGGCTCTGGGCTTCTCTAGCCACCTAATCTTCTGCTCATCCTCTCGCGCAGTCTAAAGAGAGCTCAGGTGAGAAATTGCAAACGTCGAGCAATTGCTCAGAGATGAAAAGTGCCAGCACTGAAAGCTGTTGCTAGCCAGCACCCTTCCTTGGAAGTGCTTTTGTAGGCCTAAGAACACTGGGGCTCTGTGTTTCTCTAGCCACCTAATCTTCTGCTCATCCTCTCGCGCAGTCTAAAGAGAGCTCAGGTGAGAAATTGCAAAGGTCAAGCAATTGCTCAGAGATGAAAAGTGCCAGCACTGAAAGCTGTTGCTAGCCAGCACCCTTCCTTGGAAACGCTCTTGTAGGCCTAAGAACACTGGGGCTCTGGGCTTCTCTAGCCACCTAATCTTCTGCTCATCCTCTCGTGCACTCTAAAGAGAGCTCAGGTGAGAAATGGAAAGGTCGAGCAATTGCTCAGAGATGAAAAGTGCCAGCACTGAAAGCTCTTGCTAGCCAGCACCCTTCCTTGGAAGCGCTTTCACAGGCGCAGTAACACTGGGGCTTTGCGCTTCTCTAGACACCAAACGTCACGGTCATTCTCTTTCCGTCTCGTAGACACGAGCTGAGAAATTGCAAACGTCGAGCAATTGCTCAGCGATGAAAAGTGCCAGCACTGAAAGCTCTTGCTAGCCAGCACCCTTCCTTGGAAGTGCTTTTGTAGGCCGAAGAACACTGGGGCTCTGGGCTTCTCTAGCCACCTAATCTTCTGCTCATCCTCTCGCGCACTCTAAAGAGAGCTCAGGTGAGAAATTGCAAACATTGAGCAATTGCTCAGAGATGAAAAGTGCCAGCACTGAAAGCTCTTGCTAGCCAGCACCCTTCCTTGGAAGCGCTTTTGTAGGCCTAAGAACACTGGGGCTCTGGGCTTCTCTAGCCACCTAATCTTCTGCTCATCCTCTCGCGCAGTCTAAAGAGAGCTCAGGTGAGAAATTGCAAACGTCGAGCAATTGCTCAGAGATGAAAAGTGCCAGCACTGAAAGCTGTTGCTAGCCAGCACCCTTCCTTGGAAGCGCTTTCACAGGCGCAGCAACACTGGGGCTTTGCGCTTCTCTAGCCACCAAACGTCACGGTCACTATCTCTCCGTCTCGTAGACACGAGCTGAGAGATTGCAAACGTCAAGCAATTGCTCAGAGATGAAAAGTGCCAGCACTGAAAGCTCTTGCTAGCCGGCACCATTCCTTGGAAACGCTCTTGTAGCCCTTAGAACACAGGGGCTCTGGGCTTCTCTAGCCACCTAATCTTCTGCTCATCCTCTCGCGCAGTCTAAAGAGAGCTCAGGTGAGAAATTGCAAAGGTCGAGCAATTGCTCAGAGATGAAAAGTGCCAGCACTGAAAGCTCTTGCTAGCCAGCACCCTTCCTTGGAAGTGCTTTTGTAGGCCGAAGAACACTGGGGCTCTGGGCTTCTCTAGCCACCTAATCTTCTGCTCATCCTCTCGCGCACTCTAAAGAGAGCTCAGGTGAGAAATTGCAAACGTCGAGCAATTGCTCAGAGATGAAAAGTGCCAGCACTGAAAGCTCTTGCTAGCCAGCACCCTTCCTTGGAAGCGCTTTTGTAGGCCTAAGAACACTGGGGCTCTGGGCTTCTCTAGCCACCTAATCTTCTGCTCATCCTCTCGCGCAGTCTAAAGAGAGCTCAGGTGAGAAATTGCAAACGTCGAGCAATTGCTCAGAGATGAAAAGTGCCAGCACTGAAAGCTGTTGCTAGCCAGCACCCTTCCTTGGAAGCGCTTTCACAGGCGCAGCAACACTGGGGCTTTGCGCTTCTCTAGCCACCAAACGTCACGGTCACTATCTCTCCGTCTCGTAGACACGAGCTGAGAGATTGCAAACGTCGAGCAATTGCTCAGAGATGAAAAGTGCCAGCACTGAAAGCTCTTGCTAGCCGGCACCATTCCTTGGAAACGCTCTTGTAGCCCTTAGAACACAGGGGCTCTGGGCTTCTCTAGCCACCTAATCTTCTGCTCATCCTCTCGCGCAGTCTAAAGAGAGCTCAGGTGAGAAATTGCAAACGTCGAGCAATTGCTCAGAGATGAAAAGTGCCAGCACTGAAAGCTCTTGCTAGCCAGCACCCTTCCTTGGAAGCGCTTTCACAGGCGCAGCAACACTGGGGCTTTGCGCTTCTCTACCCACCAAACGTCACGGTCACTATCTCTCCGTCTCGTAGACACGAGCTGAGGAATTGCAAAGGTCGAGCAATTGCTCAGAGATGAAAAGTGCCAGCACTGAAAGCTCTTGCTAGCCAGCACCCTTCCTTGGAAGCGCTTTCACAGGTGCAGCAACACTGGGGCTTTGCGCTTCTCTAGCCACCAAATGTCACTGTCACTATCTCTCCATCTCGTAGACACGAGCTGAGGAATTGCAAACGTCGAGCAATTGCTCAGAGATGAAAAGTGCCAGCACTGAAAGCTGTTGCTAGCCAGCAGCCTTCCTTGGAAACGCTCTTGTAGCCCTTAGAACACAGGGGCTCTGGGCTTCTCTGGCCACCTAATCTTCTGCTCATCCTCTCGCGCACTCTAAAGAAAGCTCAGGTGAGAAATTGCAAAAGTCGAACAATTGCTCAGAGATGAAAAGTGCCAGCACTGAAAGCTGTTGCTAGCCAGCACCCTTCCTTGGAAGCGCTTTTGTAGGCCTAAGAACACTGGGGCTCTGGGCTTCTCTAGCCACCTAATCTTCTGCTCATCCTCTCGCGCACTCTGAAGAGAGCTCAGGTGAGAAATTGCAAAGGTCGAGCAATTGCTCAGAGATGAAAAGTGCCAGCACTGAAAGCTGTTGCTAGCCAGCACCCTACCTTGGAAACGCTTTTGTAGGCCTAAGAACACTGGGGCTCTGTGTTTCTCTAGCCACCTAATCTTCTGCTCATCCTCTCGTGCACTCTAAAGAGAGCTCAGGTGACAAATTACAAAGGTCGAGCAATTGCTCAGAGATGAAAAGTGCCAGCACTGAAAGCTCTTGCTAGCCAGCACCCTTCCTTGGAAGCGCTTTCACAGGCACAGCAACACTGGGGCTTTGCGCTTCTCTAGACACCAAACGTCACGGTCATTCTCTTTCCGTCTCGTAGACACGAGCTGAGACATTGCAAACGTCGAGCAATTGCTCAGAGATGAAAAGTGCCAGCACTGAAAGCTCTTGCTAGCCAGCACCCTTCCTTGGAAGCACTTTTGTAGGCCGAAGAACACTGGGGCTCTGTGCTTCTCTAGCCACCTAATCTTATGCTCATCCTCTCGCGCACTCTAAAGAGAGCTCAGGTGAGAAATTGCAAAGGTCGAGCAATTGCACAGAGATGAAAAGTGCCAGCACTGAAAGCTGTTGCTAGCCAGCACCCTTCCTTGGAAACGCTCTTGTAGCCCTTAGAACACAGGGGCTCTGGGCTTCTCTAGCCACCTAATCTTCTGCTCATCCTCTCGCGCAGTCTAAAGAGAGCTCAGGTGAGAAATTGCAAAGGTCGAGCAATTGCTCAGAGATGAAAAGTGCCAGCACTGAAAGCTCTTGCTAGCCAGCACCCTTCCTTGGAAGTGCTTTTGTAGGCCGAAGAACACTGGGGCTCTGGGCTTCTCTAGCCACCTAATCTTCTGCTCATCCTCTCGCGCACTCTAAAGAGAGCTCAGGTGAGAAATTGCAAACGTCGAGCAATTGCTCAGAGATGAAAAGTGCCAGCACTGAAAGCTCTTGCTAGCCAGCACCCTTCCTTGGAAGCGCTTTTGTAGGCCTAAGAACACTGGGGCTCTGGGCTTCTCTAGCCACCTAATCTTCTGCTCATCCTCTCGCGCAGTCTAAAGAGAGCTCAGGTGAGAAATTGCAAACGTCGAGCAATTGCTCAGAGATGAAAAGTGCCAGCACTGAAAGCTGTTGCTAGCCAGCACCCTTCCTTGGAAGCGCTTTCACAGGCGCAGCAACACTGGGGCTTTGCGCTTCTCTAGCCACCAAACGTCACGGTCACTATCTCTCCGTCTCGTAGACACGAGCTGAGAGATTGCAAACGTCGAGCAATTGCTCAGAGATGAAAAGTGCCAGCACTGAAAGCTCTTGCTAGCCGGCACCATTCCTTGGAAACGCTCTTGTAGCCCTTAGAACACAGGGGCTCTGGGCTTCTCTAGCCACCTAATCTTCTGCTCATCCTCTCGCGCAGTCTAAAGAGAGCTCAGGTGAGAAATTGCAAACGTCGAGCAATTGCTCAGAGATGAAAAGTGCCAGCACTGAAAGCTCTTGCTAGCCAGCACCCTTCCTTGGAAGCGCTTTCACAGGCGCAGCAACACTGGGGCTTTGCGCTTCTCTACCCACCAAACGTCACGGTCACTATCTCTCCGTCTCGTAGACACGAGCTGAGGAATTGCAAAGGTCGAGCAATTGCTCAGAGATGAAAAGTGCCAGCACTGAAAGCTCTTGCTAGCCAGCACCCTTCCTTGGAAGCGCTTTCACAGGTGCAGCAACACTGGGGCTTTGCGCTTCTCTAGCCACCAAATGTCACTGTCACTATCTCTCCATCTCGTAGACACGAGCTGAGGAATTGCAAACGTCGAGCAATTGCTCAGAGATGAAAAGTGCCAGCACTGAAAGCTGTTGCTAGCCAGCAGCCTTCCTTGGAAACGCTCTTGTAGCCCTTAGAACACAGGGGCTCTGGGCTTCTCTGGCCACCTAATCTTCTGCTCATCCTCTCGCGCACTCTAAAGAAAGCTCAGGTGAGAAATTGCAAAAGTCGAACAATTGCTCAGAGATGAAAAGTGCCAGCACTGAAAGCTGTTGCTAGCCAGCACCCTTCCTTGGAAGCGCTTTTGTAGGCCTAAGAACACTGGGGCTCTGGGCTTCTCTAGCCACCTAATCTTCTGCTCATCCTCTCGCGCACTCTGAAGAGAGCTCAGGTGAGAAATTGCAAAGGTCGAGCAATTGCTCAGAGATGAAAAGTGCCAGCACTGAAAGCTGTTGCTAGCCAGCACCCTACCTTGGAAACGCTTTTGTAGGCCTAAGAACACTGGGGCTCTGTGTTTCTCTAGCCACCTAATCTTCTGCTCATCCTCTCGTGCACTCTAAAGAGAGCTCAGGTGAGAAATTGCAAAGGTCGAGCAATTGCTCAGAGATGAAAAGTGCCAGCACTGAAAGCTCTTGCTAGCCAGCACCCTTCCTTGGAAGCGCTTTCACAGGCACAGCAACACTGGGGCTTTGCGCTTCTCTAGACACCAAACGTCACGGTCATTCTCTTTCCGTCTCGTAGACACGAGCTGAGACATTGCAAACGTCGAGCAATTGCTCAGAGATGAAAAGTGCCAGCACTGAAAGCTCTTGCTAGCCAGCACCCTTCCTTGGAAGCACTTTTGTAGGCCGAAGAACACTGGGGCTCTGTGCTTCTCTAGCCACCTAATCTTATGCTCATCCTCTCGCGCACTCTAAAGAGAGCTCAGGTGAGAAATTGCAAAGGTCGAGCAATTGCACAGAGATGAAAAGTGCCAGCACTGAAAGCTGTTGCTAGCCAGCACCCTTCCTTGGAAGTGCTTTTGTAGCCCTAAGAACACTGGGGCTCTGGGCTTCTCTAGCCACCTAATCTTCTGCTCATCCTCTCGCGCAGTCTAAAGAGAGCTCAGGTGAGAAATTGCAAAGGTCGAGCAATTGCTCAGAGATGAAAAGTGCCAGCACTGAAAGCTCTTGCTAGCCAGCACCCTTCCTTGGAAGCGCTCTTGTAGCCCTTAGAACACTGGGGCTCTGGGCTTCTCTAGCCACCTAATCTTCTGCTCATCCTCTCGCGCACTCTAAAGAGAGCTCAGGTGAGAAATTGCAAAGGTCGAGCAATTGCTCAGAGATGAAAAGTGCCAGCACTGAAAGCTGTTGCTAGCCAGCACCCTTCCTTGGAAGTGCTTTTGTAGGCCGAAGAACACTGGGGCTCTGGGCTTCTCCAGCCACCTAATCTTCTGCTCATCCTCTCGCGCAGTCTAAAGAGAGCTCAGGTGAGAAATTGCAAACGTCGAGCAATTGCTCAGAGATGAAAAGTGCCAGCACTGAAAGCTGTTGCTAGCCAGCACCCTTCCTTGGAAGTGCTTTTGTAGGCCTAAGAACACTGGGGCTCTGTGTTTCTCTAGCCACCTAATCTTCTGCTCATCCTCTCGCGCAGTCTAAAGAGAGCTCAGGTGAGAAATTGCAAAGGTCAAGCAATTGCTCAGAGATGAAAAGTGCCAGCACTGAAAGCTGTTGCTAGCCAGCACCATTCCTTGGAAACGCTCTTGTAGGCCTAAGAACACTGGGGCTCTGGGCTTCTCTAGCCACCTAATCTTCTGCTCACTCTCTCGTGCACTCTAAAGAGAGCTCAGGTGAGAAATGGAAAGGTCGAGCAATTGCTCAGAGATGAAAAGTGCCAGCACTGAAAGCTCTTGCTAGCCAGCACCCTTCCTTGGAAGCGCTTTCACAGGCGCAGTAACACTGGGGCTTTGCGCTTCTCTAGACACCAAACGTCACGGTCATTCTCTTTCCGTCTCGTAGACACGAGCTGAGAAATTGCAAACGTCGAGCAATTGCTCAGCGATGAAAAGTGCCAGCACTGAAAGCTCTTGCTAGCCAGCACCCTTCCTTGGAAGCGCTTTTGTAGGCCTAAGAACACTGGGGCTCTGGGCTTCTCTAGCCACCTAATCTTCTGCTCATCCTCTCGCGCACTCTAAAGAGAGCTCAGGTGAGAAATTGCAAACGTCGAGCAATTGCTCAGAGATGAAAAGTGCCAGCACTGAAAGCTCTTGCTAGCCAGCACCCTTCCTTGGAAGCGCTTTTGTAGGCCTAAGAACACTGGGGCTCTGGGCTTCTCTAGCCACCTAATCTTCTGCTCATCCTCTCGCGCAGTCTAAAGAGAGCTCAGGTGAGAAATTGCAAACGTCGAGCAATTGCTCAGAGATGAAAAGTGCCAGCACTGAAAGCTGTTGCTAGCCAGCACCCTTCCTTGGAAGCGCTTTCACAGGCGCAGCAACACTGGGGCTTTGCGCTTCTCTAGCCACCAAACGTCACGGTCACTATCTCTCCGTCTCGTAGACACGAGCTGAGAGATTGCGAACGTCAAGCAATTGCTCAGAGATGAAAAGTGCCAGCACTGAAAGCTCTTGCTAGCCGGCACCATTCCTTGGAAACGCTCTTGTAGCCCTTAGAACACAGGGGCTCTGGGCTTCTCTAGCCACCTAATCTTCTGCTCATCCTCTCGCGCAGTCTAAAGAGAGCTCAGGTGAGAAATTGCAAAGGTCGAGCAATTGCTCAGAGATGAAAAGTGCCAGCACTGAAAGCTGTTGCTAGCCAGCACCCTTCCTTGGAAGCGCTTTCACAGGCGCAGCAACACTGGGGCTTTGCGCTTCTCTAGCCACCAAACGTCACGGTCACTATCTCTCCGTCTCGTAGACACGAGCTGAGGAATTGCAAAGGTCGAGCAATTGCTCAGAGATGAAAAGTGCCAGCACTGAAAGCTGTTGCTAGCCAGCACCCTTCCTTGGAAGCGCTTTCACAGGTGCAGCAACACTGGGGCTTTGCGCTTCTCTAGCCACCAAATGTCACTGTCACTATCTCTCCGTCTCGTAGACACGAGCTGAGGAATTGCAAACGTCGAGCAATTGCTCAGAGATGAAAAGTGCCAGCACTGAAAGCTGTTGCTAGCCAGCAGCCTTCCTTGGAAACGCTCTTGTAGCCCTTAGAACACAGGGGCTCTGGGCTTCTCTGGCCACCTAATCTTCTGCTCATCCTCTCGCGCACTCTAAAGAAAGCTCAGGTGAGAAATTGCAAAAGTCGAACAATTGCTCAGAGATGAAAAGTGCCAGCACTGAAAGCTGTTGCTAGCCAGCACCCTTCCTTGGAAGCGCTTTTGTAGGCCTAAGAACACTGGGGCTCTGGGCTTCTCTAGCCACCTAATCTTCTGCTCATCCTCTCGCGCACTCTGAAGAGAGCTCAGGTGAGAAATTGCAAAGGTCGAGCAATTGCTCAGAGATGAAAAGTGCCAGCACTGAAAGCTGTTGCTAGCCAGCACCCTACCTTGGAAACGCTTTTGTAGGCCTAAGAACACTGGGGCTCTGGGCTTCTCTAGCCACCTAATCTTCTGCTCATCCTCTCGTGCACTCTAAAGAGAGCTCAGGTGAGAAATTGCAAAGGTCGAGCAATTGCTCAGAGATGAAAAGTGCCAGCACTGAAAGCTCTTGCTAGCCAGCACCCTTCCTTGGAAGCGCTTTCACAGGCACAGCAACACTGGGGCTTTGCGCTTCTCTAGACACCAAACGTCACGGTCATTCTCTTTCCGTCTCGTAGACACGAGCTGAGACATTGCAAACGTCGAGCAATTGCTCAGAGATGAAAAGTGCCAGCACTGAAAGCTCTTGCTAGCCAGCACCCTTCCTTGGAAGCGCTTTTGTAGGCCTAAGAACACTGGGGCTCTGTGCTTCTCTAGCCACCTAATCTTATGCTCATCCTCTCGCGCACTCTAAAGAGAGCTCAGGTGAGAAATTGCAAAGGTCGAGCAATTGCTCAGAGATGAAAAGTGCCAGCACTGAAAGCTGTTGCTAGCCAGCACCCTTCCTTGGAAGTGCTTTTGTAGGCCTAAGAACACTGGGGCTCTGGGCTTCTCTAGCCACCTAATCTTGTGCTCATCCTCTCGCGCACTCTAAAGAGAGCTCAGGTGAGAAATTGCAAACGTCGAGCAATTGCTCAGCGATGAAAAGTGCCAGCACTGAAAGCTGTTGCTAGCCAGCACCCTTCCTTGGAAGTGCTTTTGTAGGCCGAAGAACACTGGGGCTCTGTGTTTCCATAGCCACCTAATCTTCTGCTCATCCTCTCGCGCACTCTAAAGAGAGCTCAGGTGAGAAATTGCAAACGTCGAGCAATTGCTCAGCGATGAAAAGTGCCAGCACTGAAAGCTGTTGCTAGCCAGCACCCTTCCTTGGAAGCGCTTTTGTAGGCCTAAGAACACTGGGGCTCTGTGTTTCTCTAGCCACCTAATCTTCTGCTCACTCTCTCGTGCACTCTAAAGAGAGCTCAGGTGAGAAATGGAAAGGTCGAGCAATTGCTCAGAGATGAAAAGTGCCAGCACTGAAAGCTCTTGCTAGCCAGCACCCTTCCTTGGAAGCGCTTTCACAGGCGCAGTAACACTGGGGCTTTGCGCTTCTCTAGACACCAAACATCACGGTCATTCTCTTTCCGTCTCGTAGACACGAGCTGAGAAATTGCAAACGTCGAGCAATTGCTCAGCGATGAAAAGTGCCAGCACTGAAAGCTCTTGCTAGCCAGCACCCTTCCTTGGAAGTGCTTTTGTAGGCCGAAGAACACTGGGGCTCTGGGCTTCTCTAGCCACCTAATCTTCTGCTCATCCTCTCGCGCACTCTAAAGAGAGCTCAGGTGAGAAATTGCAAAGGTCGAGCAATTGCTCAGAGATGAAAAGTGCCAGCACTGAAAGCTGTTGCTAGCCAGCACCCTTCCTTGGAAGTGCTTTTGTAGGCCTAAGAACACTGGGGCTCTGGGCTTCTCTAGCCACCTAATCTTCTGCTCATCCTCTCGCGCACTCTAAAGAGAGCTCAGGTGAGAAATTGCAAAGGTCGAGCAATTGCTCAGAGATGAAAAGTGCCAGCACTGAAAGCTGTTGCTAGCCAGCAGCCTTCCTTGGAAGCGCTTTCACAGGCACAGCAACACTGGGGCTTTGCGCTTCTCTAGCCACCAAATGTCACGGTCACTATCTCTCCGTCTCGTAGACACGAGCTGAGAGATTGCAAACGTCGAGCAATTGCTCAGAGATGAAAAGTGCCAGCACTGAAAGCTCTTGCTAGCCGGCACCCTTCCTTGGAAACGCTCTTGTAGCCCTTAGAACACAGGGGCTCTGGGCTTCTCTAGCCACCTAATCTTCTGCTCATCCTCTCGCGCAGTCTAAAGAGAGCTCAGGTGAGAAATTGCAAAGGTCGAGCAATTGCTCAGAGATGAAAAGTGCCAGCACTGAAAGCTCTTGCTAGCCAGCACCCTTCCTTGGAAGCGCTTTCACAGGCGCAGCAACACTGGGGCTTTGCGCTTCTCTACCCACCAAACGTCACGCTCACTATCTCTCCGTCTCGTAGACACGAGCTGAGAGATTGCAAAGGTCGAGCAATTGCTCAGAGATGAAAAGTGCCAGCACTGAAAGCTGTTGCTAGCCAGCACCCTTCCTTGGAAGCGCTTTTGTAGCCCTTAGAACACAAGGGCTCTGTGCTTCTCCAGCCACCTAATCTTCTGCTCATCCTCTCGCGCACTCTAAAGAGAGCTCAGGTGAGAAATTGCAAAGGTCGAGCAATTGCTCAGAGATGAAAAGTGCCAGCACTGAAAGCTCTTGCTAGCCAGCACCCTTCCTTGGAAGCGCTTTCACAGGCGCAGTAACACTGGGGCTTTGCGCTTCTCTAGACACCAAACGTCACGGTCATTCTCTTTCCGTCTCGTAGACACGAGCTGAGAAATTGCAAACGTCGAGCAATTGCTCAGCGATGAAAAGTGCCAGCACTGAAAGCTCTTGCTAGCCAGCACCCTTCCTTGGAAGCGCTTTCACAGGCGCAGCAACACTGGGGCTTTGCGCTTCTCTAGCCACCAAACGTCACGGTCACTATCTCTCCGTCTCGTAGACATGAGCTGAGAGATTGCAAACGTCGAGCAATTGCTCAGAGATGAAAAGTGCCAGCACTGAAAGCTGTTGCTAGCCAGCACCCTTCCTTGGAAGCGCTTTCACAGGTGCAGCAACACTGGGGCTTTGCGCTTCTCTAGCCACCAAATGTCACTGTCACTATCTCTCCGTCTCGTAGACACGAGCTGAGGAATTGCAAACGTCGAGCAATTGCTCAGAGATGAAAAGTGCCAGCACTGAAAGCTGTTGCTAGCCAGCAGCCTTCCTTGGAAACGCTCTTGTAGCCCTTAGAACACAGGGGCTCTGGGCTTCTCTGGCCACCTAATCTTCTGCTCATCCTCTCGCGCACTCTAAAGAAAGCTCAGGTGAGAAATTGCAAAAGTCGAACAATTGCTCAGAGATGAAAAGTGCCAGCACTGAAAGCTGTTGCTAGCCAGCACCCTTCCTTGGAAGCGCTTTTGTAGGCCTAAGAACACTGGGGCTCTGGGCTTCTCTAGCCACCTAATCTTCTGCTCATCCTCTCGCGCACTCTGAAGAGAGCTCAGGTGAGAAATTGCAAAGGTCGAGCAATTGCTCAGAGATGAAAAGTGCCAGCACTGAAAGCTGTTGCTAGCCAGCACCCTTCCTTGGAAGTGCTTTTGTAGGCCTAAGAACACTGGGGCTCTGTGTTTCTCTAGCCACCTAATCTTCTGCTCATCCTCTCGTGCACTCTAAAGAGAGCTCAGGTGAGAAATTGCAAACGTCGAGCAATTGCTCAGAGATGAAAAGTGCCAGCACTGAAAGCTCTTGCTAGCCAGCACCCTTCCTTGGAAGCGCTTTCACAGGCACAGCAACACTGGGGCTTTGCGCTTCTCTAGACACCAAACGTCACGGTCATTCTCTTTCCGTCTCGTAGACACGAGCTGAGACATTGCAAACGTCGAGCAATTGCTCAGAGATGAAAAGTGCCAGCACTGAAAGCTCTTGCTAGCCAGCACCCTTCCTTGGAAGCGCTTTTGTAGGCCTAAGAACACTGGGGCTCTGTGCTTCTCTAGCCACCTAATCTTATGCTCATCCTCTCGCGCACTCTAAAGAGAGCTCAGGTGAGAAATTGCAAAGGTCGAGCAATTGCTCAGAGATGAAAAGTGCCAGCACTGAAAGCTGTTGCTAGCCAGCACCCTTCCTTGGAAGTGCTTTTGTAGGCCTAAGAACACTGGGGCTCTGGGCTTCTCTAGCCACCTAATCTTCTGCTCATCCTCTCGCGCACTCTAAAGAGAGCTCAGGTGAGAAATTGCAAACGTCGAGCAATTGCTCAGCGATGAAAAGTGCCAGCACTGAAAGCTGTTGCTAGCCAGCACCCTTCCTTGGAAGTGCTTTTGTAGGCCGAAGAACACTGGGGCTCTGTGTTTCCATAGCCACCTAATCTTCTGCTCATCCTCTCGCGCACTCTAAAGAGAGCTCAGGTGAGAAATTGCAAACGTCGAGCAATTGCTCAGAGATGAAAAGTGCCAGCACTGAAAGCTCTTGCTAGCCAGCACCCTTCCTTGGAAGTGCTTTTGTAGGCCTAAGAACACTGGGGCTCTGTGTTTCTCTAGCCACCTAATCTTCTGCTCACTCTCTCGTGCACTCTAAAGAGAGCTCAGGTGAGAAATGGAAAGGTCGAGCAATTGCTCAGAGATGAAAAGTGCCAGCACTGAAAGCTCTTGCTAGCCAGCACCCTTCCTTGGAAGCGCTTTCACAGGCGCAGTAACACTGGGGCTTTGCGCTTCTCTAGACACCAAACATCACGGTCATTCTCTTTCCGTCTCGTAGACACGAGCTGAGAAATTGCAAACGTCGAGCAATTGCTCAGCGATGAAAAGTGCCAGCACTGAAAGCTCTTGCTAGCCAGCACCCTTCCTTGGAAGTGCTTTTGTAGGCCGAAGAACACTGGGGCTCTGGGCTTCTCTAGCCACCTAATCTTCTGCTCATCCTCTCGCGCACTCTAAAGAGAGCTCAGGTGAGAAATTGCAAAGGTCGAGCAATTGCTCAGAGATGAAAAGTGCCAGCACTGAAAGCTGTTGCTAGCCAGCACCCTTCCTTGGAAGTGCTTTTGTAGGCCTAAGAACACTGGGGCTCTGGGCTTCTCTAGCCACCTAATCTTCTGCTCATCCTCTCGCGCACTCTAAAGAGAGCTCAGGTGAGAAATTGCAAAGGTCGAGCAATTGCTCAGAGATGAAAAGTGCCAGCACTGAAAGCTGTTGCTAGCCAGCAGCCTTCCTTGGAAGCGCTTTCACAGGCACAGCAACACTGGGGCTTTGCGCTTCTCTAGCCACCAAATGTCACGGTCACTATCTCTCCGTCTCGTAGACACGAGCTGAGAGATTGCAAACGTCGAGCAATTGCTCAGAGATGAAAAGTGCCAGCACTGAAAGCTCTTGCTAGCCGGCACCCTTCCTTGGAAACGCTCTTGTAGCCCTTAGAACACAGGGGCTCTGGGCTTCTCTAGCCACCTAATCTTCTGCTCATCCTCTCGCGCAGTCTAAAGAGAGCTCAGGGGAGAAATTGCAAACGTCGAGCAATTGCTCAGAGATGAAAAGTGCCAGCACTGAAAGCTCTTGCTAGCCAGCACCCTTCCTTGGAAGCGCTTTCACAGGCGCAGCAACACTGGGGCTTTGCGCTTCTCTAGCCACCAAACGTCACGGTCACTATCTCTCTGTCTCGTAGACACGAGCTGAGGAATTGCAAAGGTCGAGCAATTGCTCAGAGATGAAAAGTGCCAGCACTGAAAGCTGTTGCTAGCCAGCACCCTTCCTTGGAAGCGCTTTTGTAGCCCTTAGAACACAAGGGCTCTGTGCTTCTCCAGCCACCTAATCTTCTGCTCATCCTCTCGCGCACTCTAAAGAGAGCTCAGGTGAGAAATTGCAAAGGTCGAGCAATTGCTCAGAGATGAAAAGTACCAGCACTGAAAGCTCTTGCTAGCCAGCACCCTTCCTTGGAAGCGCTTTCACAGGCGCAGCAACACTGGGGCTTTGCGCTTCTCTAGCCACCAAAGGTCACGGTCATTCTCTTTCCGTCTCGTAGACACGAGCTGAGAAATTGCAAACGTCGAGCAATTGCTCAGAGATGAAAAGTGCCAGCACTGAAAGCTGTTGCTAGCCAGCACCCTTCCTTGGAAGTGCTTTTGTAGGCCTAAGAACACTGGGGCTCTGTGTTTCTATAGCCACCTAATCTTCTGCTCATCCTCTCCCGCAGTCTAAAGAGAGCTCAGGTGAGAAATTGCAAAGGTCGAGCAATTGCTCAGAGATGAAAAGTGCCAGCACTGAAAGCTGTTGCTAGCCAGCACCCTTCCTTGGAAACGCTTTTGTAGGCCTAAGAACACTGGGGCTCTGGGCTTCTCTAGCCACCTAATCTTCTGCTCATCCTCTCGCGCAGTCTAAAGAGAGCTCAGGTGAGAAGTTGCAAAGGTCAAGCAATTGCTCAGAGATGAAAAGTGCCAGCACTGAAAGCTGTTGCTAGCCAGCACCCTTCCTTGGAAACGCTCTTGTAGGCCTAAGAACACTGGGGCTCTGTGTTTCTCTAGCCACCTAATCTTCTGCTCACTCTCTCGTGCACTCTAAAGAGAGCTCAGGTGAGAAATGGAAAGGTCGAGCAATTGCTCAGAGATGAAAAGTGCCAGCACTGAAAGCTCTTGCTAGCCAGCACCCTTCCTTGGAAGCGCTTTCACAGGCGCAGTAACACTGGGGCTTTGCGCTTCTCTAGACACCAAACGTCACGGTCATTCTCTTTCCGTCTCGTAGACGCGAGCTGAGACATTGCAAACGTCGAGCAATTGCTCAGCGATGAAAAGTGCCAGCACTGAAAGCTCTTGCTAGCCAGCACCCTTCCTTGGAAGTGCTTTTGTAGGCCTAAGAACACTGGGGCTCTGGGCTTCTCTAGCCACCTAATCTTCTGCTCATCCTCTCGCGCAGTCTAAAGAGAGCTCAGGTGAGAAATTGCAAACGTCGAGCAATTGCTCAGAGATGAAAAGTGCCAGCACTGAAAGCTGTTGCTAGCCAGCACCCTTCCTTGGAAGTGCTTTTGTAGGCCTAAGAACACTGGGGCTCTGTGTTTCTCTAGCCACCTAATCTTCTGCTCATCCTCTCGCGCACTCTAAAGAGAGCTCAGGTGAGAAATTGCAAAGGTCGAGCAATTGCTCAGAGATGAAAAGTGCCAGCACTGAAAGCTCTTGCTAGCCAGCAGCCTTCCTTGGAAGCGCTTTCACAGGCACAGCAACACTGGGGCTTTGCGCTTCTCTAGCCACCAAATGTCACGGTCACTATCTCTCCGTCTCGTAGACACGAGCTGAGAGATTGCAAACGTCGAGCAATTGCTCAGAGATGAAAAGTGCCAGCACTGAAAGCTCTTGCTAGCCGGCACCCTTCCTTGGAAACGCTCTTGTAGCCCTTAGAACACAGGGGCTCTGGGCTTCTCTAGCCACCTAATCTTCTGCTCATCCTATCGCGCACTCTAAAGAGAGCTCAGGTGAGAAATTGCAAAGGTCGAGCAATTGCTCAGAGATGAAAAGTGCCAGCACTGAAAGCTCTTGCTAGCCAGCACCCTTCCTTGGAAGCGCTTTCACAGGCGCAGCAACACTGGGGCTTTGCGCTTCTCTACCCACCAAACGTCACGCTCACTATCTCTCCGTCTCGTAGACACGAGCTGAGAGATTGCAAAGGTCGAGCAATTGCTCAGAGATGAAAAGTGCCAGCACTGAAAGCTGTTGCTAGCCAGCACCCTTCCTTGGAAGCGCTTTTGTAGCCCTTAGAACACAAGGGCTCTGTGCTTCTCCAGCCACCTAATCTTCTGCTCATCCTCTCGCGCACTCTAAAGAGAGCTCAGGTGAGAAATTGCAAAGGTCGAGCAATTGCTCAGAGATGAAAAGTGCCAGCACTGAAAGCTCTTGCTAGCCAGCACCCTTCCTTGGAAGCGCTTTCACAGGCGCAGTAACACTGGGGCTTTGCGCTTCTCTAGACACCAAACGTCACGGTCATTCTCTTTCCGTCTCGTAGACACGAGCTGAGAAATTGCAAACGTCGAGCAATTGCTCAGCGATGAAAAGTGCCAGCACTGAAAGCTGTTGCTAGCCAGCACCCTTCCTTGGAAGCGCTTTCACAGGCGCAGCAACACTGGGGCTTTGCGCTTCTCTACCCACCAAACGTCACGGTCACTATCTCTCCGTCTCGTAGACACGAGCTGAGGAATTGCAAAGGTCGAGCAATTGCTCAGAGATGAAAAGTGCCAGCACTGAAAGCTGTTGCTAGCCAGCACCCTTCCTTGGAAGCGCTTTCACAGGTGCAGCAACACTGGGGCTTTGCGCTTCTCTAGCCACCAAATGTCACTGTCACTATCTCTCCGTCTCGTAGACACGAGCTGAGGAATTGCAAACGTCGAGCAATTGCTCAGAGATGAAAAGTGCCAGCACTGAAAGCTGTTGCTAGCCAGCAGCCTTCCTTGGAAACGCTCTTGTAGCCCTTAGAACACAGGGGCTCTGGGCTTCTCTGGCCACCTAATCTTCTGCTCATCCTCTCGCGCACTCTAAAGAAAGCTCAGGTGAGAAATTACAAAAGTCGAACAATTGCTCAGAGATGAAAAGTGCCAGCACTGAAAGCTGTTGCTAGCCAGCACCCTTCCTTGGAAGCGCTTTTGTAGGCCTAAGAACACTGGGGCTCTGGGCTTCTCTAGCCACCTAATCTTCTGCTCATCCTCTCGCGCACTCTGAAGAGAGCTCAGGTGAGAAATTGCAAAGGTTGAGCAATTGCTCAGAGATGAAAAGTGCCAGCACTGAAAGCTGTTGCTAGCCAGCACCCTTCCTTGGAAACGCTTTTGTAGGCCTAAGAACACTGGGGCTCTGTGTTTCTCTAGCCACCTAATCTTCTGCTCATCCTCTCGTGCACTCTAAAGAGAGCTCAGGTGAGAAATTGCAAAGGTCGAGCAATTGCTCAGAGATGAAAAGTGCCAGCACTGAAAGCTCTTGCTAGCCAGCACCCTTCCTTGGAAGCGCTTTCACAGGCACAGCAACACTGGGGCTTTGCGCTTCTCTAGACACCAAACGTCACGGTCATTCTCTTTCCGTCTCGTAGACACGAGCTGAGGAATTGCAAAGGTCGAGCAATTGCTCAGCGATGAAAAGTGCCAGCACTGAAAGCTCTTGCTAGCCAGCACCCTTCCTTGGAAGTGCTTTTGTAGGCCGAAGAACACTGGGGCTCTGGGCTTCTCTAGCCACCTAATCTTCTGCTCATCCTCTCGCGCACTCTAAAGAGAGCTCAGGTGAGAAATTGCAAAGGTCGAGCAATTGCTCAGAGATGAAAAGTGCCAGCACTGAAAGCTGTTGCTAGCCAGCACCCTTCCTTGGAAGTGCTTTTGTAGGCCTAAGAACACTGGGGCTCTGGGCTTCTCTAGCCACCTAATCTTCTGCTCATCCTCTCGCGCACTCTAAAGAGAGCTCAGGTGAGAAATTGCAAAGGTCGAGCAATTGCTCAGAGATGAAAAGTGCCAGCACTGAAAGCTCTTGCTAGCCAGCACCCTTCCTTGGAAGCGCTTTCACAGGCACAGCAACACTGGGGCTTTGCGCTTCTCTAGCCACCAAATGTCACGGTCACTATCTCTCCGTCTCGTAGACACGAGCTGAGAGATTGCAAACGTCGAGCAATTGCTCAGAGATGAAAAGTGCCAGCACTGAAAGCTCTTGCTAGCCGGCACCCTTCCTTGGAAACGCTCTTGTAGCCCTTAGAACACAGGGGCTCTGGGCTTCTCTAGCCACCTAATCTTCTGCTCATCCTCTCGCGCAGTCTAAAGAGAGCTCAGGTGAGAAATTGCAAAGGTCGAGCAATTGCTCAGAGATGAAAAGTGCCAGCACTGAAAGCTATTGCTAGCCAGCACCCTTCCTTGGAAGCGCTTTCACAGGCGCAGCAACACTGGGGCTTTGCGCTTCTCTAGCCACCAAACGTCACGGTCACTATCTCTCCGTCTCGTAGACACGAGCTGAGGAATTGCAAAGGTCGAGCAATTGCTCAGAGATGAAAAGTGCCAGCACTGAAAGCTGTTGCTAGCCAGCACCCTTCCTTGGAAGCGCTTTTGTAGCCCTTAGAACACAAGGGCTCTGTGCTTCTCCAGCCACCTAATCTTCTGCTCATCCTCTCGCGCACTCTAAAGAGAGCTCAGGTGAGAAATTGCAAAGGTCGAGCAATTGCTCAGAGATGAAAAGTACCAGCACTGAAAGCTCTTGCTAGCCAGCACCCTTCCTTGGAAGCGCTTTCACAGGCGCAGCAACACTGGGGCTTTGCGCTTCTCTAGCCACCAAAGGTCACGGTCATTCTCTTTCCGTCTCGTAGACACGAGCTGAGAAATTGCAAACGTCGAGCAATTGCTCAGAGATGAAAAGTGCCAGCACTGAAAGCTGTTGCTAGCCAGCACCCTTCCTTGGAAGTGCTTTTGTAGGCCTAAGAACACTGGGGCTCTGTGTTTCTATAGCCACCTAATCTTCTGCTCATCCTCTCGCGCAGTCTAAAGAGAGCTCAGGTGAGAAATTGCAAAGGTCGAGCAATTGCTCAGAGATGAAAAGTGCCAGCACTGAAAGCTGTTGCTAGCCAGCACCCTTCCTTGGAAACGCTTTTGTAGGCCTAAGAACACTGGGGCTCTGGGCTTCTCTAGCCACCTAATCTTCTGCTCATCCTCTCGCGCAGTCTAAAGAGAGCTCAGGTGAGAAGTTGCAAAGGTCAAGCAATTGCTCAGAGATGAAAAGTGCCAGCACTGAAAGCTGTTGCTAGCCAGCACCCTTCCTTGCAAAGGCTCTTGTAGGCCTAAGAACACTGGGGCTCTGTGTTTCTCTAGCCACCTAATCTTCTGCTCACTCTCTCGTGCACTCTAAAGAGAGCTCAGGTGAGAAATGGAAAGGTCGAGCAATTGCTCAGAGATGAAAAGTGCCAGCACTGAAAGCTCTTGCTAGCCAGCACCCTTCCTTGGAAGCGCTTTCACAGGCGCAGTAACACTGGGGCTTTGCGCTTCTCTAGACACCAAACGTCACGGTCATTCTCTTTCCGTCTCGTAGACACGAGCTGAGACATTGCAAACGTCGAGCAATTGCTCAGCGATGAAAAGTGCCAGCACTGAAAGCTCTTGCTAGCCAGCACCCTTCCTTGGAAGTGCTTTTGTAGGCCGAAGAACACTGGGGCTCTGTGTTTCTCTAGCCACCTAATCTTCTGCTCATCCTCTCGCGCAGTCTAAAGAGAGCTCAGGTGAGAAATTGCAAAGGTCGAGCAATTGCTCAGAGATGAAAAGTGCCAGCACTGAAAGCTGTTGCTAGCCAGCACCCTTCCTTGGAAGCGCTTTCACAGGCGCAGCAACACTGGGGCTTTGCGCTTCTCTAGCCACCAAACGTCACGGTCACTATCTCTCTGTCTCGTAGACACGAGCTGAGAGATTGCAAACGTCGAGCAATTGCTCAGAGATGAAAAGTGCCAGCACTGAAAGCTGTTGCTAGCCGGCACCCTTCCTTGCAAACGCTCTTGTAGGCCTTAGAACACAGGGGCTCTGGGCTTCTCTAGCCACCTAATCTTCTGCTCATCCTCTCGCGCACTCTAAAGAGAGCTCAGGTGAGAAATTGCAAACGTCGAGCAATTGCTCAGAGATGAAAAGTGCCAGCACTGAAAGCTCTTGCTAGCCAGCACCCTTCCTTGGAAGCGCTTTCACAGGCGCAGCAACACTGGGGCTTTGCGCTTCTCTACCCACCAAACGTCACGCTCACTTTCTCTCCGTCTCGTAGACACGAGCTGAGGAATTGCAAACGTCGAGCAATTGCTCAGAGATGAAAAGTGCCAGCACTGAAAGCTATTGCTAGCCAGCACCCTTCCTTGGAAGCGCTTTCACAGGCGCAGCAACACTGGGGCTTTGCGCTTCTCTAGACACCAAACGTCACGGTCATTCTCTTTCCGTCTCGTAGACACGAGCTGAGACATTGCAAAGGTCGAGCAATTGCTCAGAGATGAAAAGTGCCAGCACTGAAAGCTCTTGCTAGCCGGCACCCTTCCTTGGAAGTGCTTTTGTAGGCCTAAGAACAGTGGGGCTCTGTGCTTCTCTAGCCACCTAATCTTCTGCTCATCCTCTTGCGCAGTCTAAAGTGAGCTCAGGTGAGAAATTGCAAAGGTCGAGCAATTGCTCAGAGATGAAAAGTGCCAGCACTGAAAGCTGTTGCTAGCCAGCACCCTTCCTTGGAAGCGCTCTTTTAGCCCTTAGAACAGTGGGGCTCTGTGTTTCTCTAGCCACCTAATCTTCTGCTCATCCTCTCGCGCACTCTAAAGAAAGGTCAGGTGAGAAATTGCAAAAGTCGAACAATTGCTCAGAGATGAAAAGTGCCAGCACTGAAAGCTGTTGCTAGCCAGCACCCTTCCTTGGAAGTGCTTTTGTAGGCCTAAGAACAGTGGGGCTCTGGGCTTCTCTAGCCACCTAATCTTCTGCTCATCCTCTCGCGCACTCTAAAGAGAGTTCAGGTGAGAAATTGCAAACGTCCAGCAATTGCTCAGAGATGAAAAGTGCCAGCACTGAAAGCTGTTGCTAGCCAGCACCCTTCCTTGGAAGTGATTTTGTAGGCCTAAGAACACTGGGGCTCTGGGCTTCTCTAGCCACCTAATCTTCTGCTCATCCTCTCGCGCACTCTAAAGAGAGCTCAGGTGAGAAATTGCAAAGGTCGAGCAATTGCTCAGAGATGAAAAGTGCCAGCACTGAAAGCTGTTGCTAGCCAGCACCCTTCCTTGGAAGTGCTTTTGTAGGCCTAAGAACAGTGGGGCTCTGTGTTTCTCTAGCCACCTAATCTTCTGCTCATCCTCTCGCGCAGTCTAAAGAGAGCTCAGGTGAGAAATTGCAAAGGTCGAGCAATTGCTCAGAGATGAAAAGTGCCAGCACTGAAAGCTGTTGCTAGCCAGCACCCTTCCTTGGAAGCGCTTTCACAGGCGCAGCAACACTGGGGCTTTGCGCTTCTCTAGCCACCAAACGTCACGGTCACTATCTCTCCGTCTCGTAGACACGAGCTGAGAGATTGCAAACGTCGAGCAATTGCTCAGAGATGAAAAGTGCCAGCACTGAAAGCTGTTGCTAGCCAGCACCCTTCCTCGGAAGCGCTCTTTTAGCCCTTAGAACAGTGGGGCTCTGTGTTTCTCTAGCCACCTAATCTTCTGCTCATCCTCTCGCGCACTCTAAAGAGAGCTCAGGTGAGAAATTGCAAAGGTCGAGCAATTGCTCAGAGATGAAAAGTGCCAGCACTGAAAGCTGTTGCTAGCCAGCACCGTTCCTTGGAAGTGCTTTTGTAGGCCTAAGAACACTGGGGCTCTGGGCTTCTCTAGCCACCTAATCTTCTCCTCATCCTCTCACGCAGTCTAAAGAGAGCTCAGGTGAGAAATTGCAAAGGTCGAGCAATTGCTCAGAGATGAAAAGTGCCAGCACTGAAAGCTGTTGCTAGCCAGCACCCTTCCTTGGAAGCGCTCTTTTAGCCCTTAGAACAGTGGGGCTCTGGGCTTCTCTAGCCACCTAATCTTCTGCTCATACTCTCGCGCACTCTAAAGAAAGGTCAGGTGAGAAATTGCAAACGTCGAGCAATTGCTCAGAGATGAAAAGTGCCAGCACTGAAAGCTGTTGCTAGCCAGCACCGTTCCTTGGAAGTGATTTTGTAGGCCTAAGAACACTGGGGCTCTGGGCTTCTCTAGCCACCTAATCTTCTGCTCATCCTCTCGCGCAGTCTAAAGAGAGCTCAGGTGAGAAATTGCAAAGGTCGAGCAATTGCTCAGAGATGAAAAGTGCCAGCACTGAAAGCTGTTGCTAGCCAGCACCCTTCCTTGGAAGCGCTTTCACAGGCGCAGCAACACTGGGGCTTTGCGCTTCTCTAGCCACCAAACGTCACGGTCACTATCTCTCCGTCTCGTAGACACGAGCTGAGAGATTGCAAACGTCGAGCAATTGCTCAGAGATGAAAAGTGCCAGCACTGAAAGCTGTTGCTAGCCAGCACCCTTCCTTGGAAACGCTCTTGTAGCCCTTAGAACACAGGGGCTCTGGGCTTCTCTAGGCACCTAATCTTCTGCTCATCCTCTCGCGCGCTCTAAAGAGAGCTCAGGTGAGAAATTGCAAAGGTCGAGCAATTGCTCAGAGATGAAAAGTGCCAGCACTGAAAGCTGTTGCTAGCCAGCACCCTTCCTTGGAAGCGCTTTCACAGGCGCAGCAACACTGGGGCTTTGCGCTTCTCTACCCACCAAACGTCACGGTCACTATCTCTCCGTCTCGTAGACACGAGCTGAGAAATTGCAAACGTCAAGCAATTGCTCAGAGATGAAAACTGCCAGCACTGAAAGCTGTTGCTAGCCAGCACCCTTCCTTGGAAGCGCTTTTGTAGCCCTTAGAACACAAGGGCTCTGTGCTTCTCCAGCCACCTAATCTTCTGCTCATCCTCTCGCGCAGTCTAAAGAGAGCTCAGGTGAGAAATTGCAAAAGTCGAACAATTGCTCAGAGATGAAAAGTGCCAGCACTGAAAGCTGTTGCTAGCCAGCACCCTTCCTTGGAAGTGCTTTTGTAGGCCTAAGAACACTGGGGCTCTGTGTTTCTCTAGCCACCTAATCTTCTGCTCATCCTCTCGCGCAGTCTAAAGAGAGCTCAGGTGAGAAATTGCAAAGGTCGAGCAATTGCTCAGAGATGAAAATTACCAGCACTGAAAGCTCTTGCTAGCCAGCACCCTTCCTTGGAAGCGCTTTCACAGGCGAAGCAACACTGGGGCTTTGCGCTTCTCTAGACACCAAAGGTCACGGTCATTCTCTTTCCGTCTCGTAGACACGAGCTGAGAAATTGCAAACGTCGAGCAATTGCTCAGAGATGAAAAGTGCCAGCACTGAAAGCTGTTGCTAGCCAGCACCCTTCCTTGGAAGTGCTTTTGTAGGCCTAAGAACACTGGGGCTCTGGGCTTCTCTAGCCACCTAATCTTCTGCTCATCCTCTCGCGCACTCTAAAGAGAGCTCAGGTGAGAAATTGCAAACGTCCAGCAATTGCTCAGAGATGAAAAGTGCCAGCACTGAAAGCTGTTGCTAGCCAGCACCCTTCCTTGGAAGTGCTTTTGTAGGCCTAAGAACACTGGGGCTCTGGGCTTCTCTAGCCACCTAATCTTCTGCTCATCCTCTCGCGCACTCTAAAGAGAGCTCAGGTGAGAAATTGCAGACGTCCAGCAATTGCTCAGAGATGAAAAGTGCCAGCACTGAAAGCTCTTGCTAGCCAGCACCCTTCCTTGGAAGTGATTTTGTAGGCCTAAGAACACTGGGGCTCTGGGCTTCTCTAGCCACCTAATCTTCTGCTCATCCTCTCGCGCACTCTAAAGAGAGCTCAGGTGAGAAATTGCAAAGGTCGAGCAATTGCTCAGAGATGAAAAGTGGCAGCACTGAAAGCTGTTGCTAGCCAGCACCCTTCCTTGGAAGTGCTTTTGTAGGCCTAAGAACACTGGGGCTCTGTGTTTCTCTAGCCACCTAATCTTCTGCTCATCCTCTCGCGCAGTCTAAAGAGAGCTCAGGTGAGAAATTGCAAAGGTCGAGCAATTGCTCAGAGATGAAAAGTGCCAGCACTGAAAGCTGTTGCTAGCCAGCACCCTTCCTTGGAAGCGCTTTCACAGGCGCAGCAACACTGGGGCTTTGCGCTTCTCTAGACACCAAACGTCACGGTCACTATCTCTCCGTCTCGTAGACACGAGCTGAGAGATTGCAAACGTCGAGCAATTGCTCAGAGATGAAAAGTGCCAGCACTGAAAGCTGTTGCTAGCCAGCACCCTTCCTCGGAAGCGCTCTTTTAGCCCTTAGAACAGTGGGGCTCTGTGTTTCTCTAGCCACCTAATCTTCTGCTCATCCTCTCGCGCAGTCTAAAGAAAGGTCAGGTGAGAAATTGCAAAGGTCGAGCAATTGCTCAGAGATGAAAAGTGCCAGCACTGAAAGCTGTTGCTAGCCAGCACCGTTCCTTGGAAGTGATTTTGTAGGCCTAAGAACACTGGGGCTCTGGGCTTCTCTAGCCACCTAATCTTCTCCTCATCCTCTCACGCAGTCTAAAGAGAGCTCAGGTGAGAAATTGCAAAGGTCGAGCAATTGCTCAGAGATGAAAAGTGCCAGCACTGAAAGCTCTTGCTAGCCAGCACCCTTCCTTGGAAGTGCTTTTGTAGGCCGAAGAACACTGGGGCTCTGGGCTTCTCTAGCCAGCTAATCTTCTGCTCATCCTCTCGCGCACTCTAAAGAGAGCTCAGGTGAGAAATTGCAAACGTCGAGCAATTGCTCAGAGATGAAAAGTGCCAGCACTGAAAGCTGTTGCTAGCCAGCACCCTTCCTTGGAAGCGCTTTTGTAGCCCTTAGAACACAAGGGCTCTGCGCTTCTCCAGCCACCTAATCTTCTGCTCATCCTCTCGCGCAGTCTAAAGAGAGCTCAGGTGAGAAATTGCAAACGTCGAGCAATTGCTCAGAGATGAAAAGTGCCAGCACTGAAAGCTCTTGCTAGCCAGCACCCTTCCTTGGAAGCGCTTTCACAGGCGCAGCAACACTGGGGCTTTGCGCTTCTCTACCCACCAAACGTCACGCTCACTATCTCTCCGTCTCGTAGACACGAGCTGAGAGATTGCAAACGTCGAGCAATTGCTCAGAGATGAAAAGTGCCAGCACTGAAAGCTCTTGCTAGCCAGCACCCTTCCTTGGAAACGCTCTTGTAGCCCTTAGAACACAGGGGCTCTGGGCTTCTCTAGGCACCTAATCTTCTGCTCATCCTCTCGCGCACTCTAAAGAGAGCTCAGGTGAGAAATTGCAAAGGTCGAGCAATTGCTCAGAGATGAAAAGTGCCAGCACTGAAAGCTGTTGCTAGCCAGCACCCTTCCTTGGAAGCGCTTTCACAGGCGCAGCAACACTGGGGCTTTGTTCTTCTCTACCCACCAAACGTCACGGTCACTATCTCTCCGTCTCGTAGACACGAGCTGAGAAATTGCAAACGTCAAGCAATTGCTCAGAGATGAAAACTGCCAGCACTGAAAGCTGTTGCTAGCCAGCACCCTTCCTTGGAAGCGCTTTTGTAGCCCTTAGAACACAAGGGCTCTGTGCTTCTCCAGCCACCTAATCTTCTGCTCATCCTCTCGCGCAGTCTAAAGAGAGCTCAGGTGAGAAATTGCAAAAGTCGAACAATTGCTCAGAGATGAAAAGTGCCAGCACTGAAAGCTCTTGCTAGCCAGCACCCTTCCTTGGAAGTGCTTTTGTAGGCCTAAGAACACTGGGGCTCTGTGTTTCTCTAGCCACCTAATCTTCTGCTCATCCTCTCGCGCACTCTAAAGAGAGCTCAGGTGAGAAATTGCAAAGGTCGAGCAATTGCTCAGAGATGAAAATTACCAGCACTGAAAGCTCTTGCTAGCCAGCACCCTTCCTTGGAAGCGCTTTCACAGGCGCAGCAACACTGGGGCTTTGCGCTTCTCTAGACACCAAAGGTCACGGTCATTCTCTTTCCGTCTCGTAGACACGAGCTGAGAGATTGCAAACGTCGAGCAATTGCTCAGAGATGAAAAGTGCCAGCACTGAAAGCTGTTGCTAGCCAGCACCCTTCCTTGGAAGTGCTTTTGTAGGCCTAAGAACAGTGGGGCTCTGTGCTTCTCTAGCCACCTAATCTTCTGCTCATCCTCTCGCGCACTCTAAAGAGAGCTCAGGTGAGAAATTGCAAAGGTCAAGCAATTGCTCAGAGATGAAAAGTGGCAGCACTGAAAGCTGTTGCTAGCCAGCACCCTTCCTTGGAAGTGATTTTGTAGGCCTAAGAACACTGGGGCTCTGGGCTTCTCTAGCCACCTAATCTTCTGCTCATCCTCTCGCGCAGTCTAAAGAGAGCTCAGGTGAGAAATTGCAAAGGTCGAGCAATTGCTCAGAGATGAAAAGTGCCAGCACTGAAAGCTGTTGCTAGCCAGCACCCTTCCTTGGAAGCGCTTTTGTAGCCCTTAGAACACAAGGGCTCTGTGCTTCTCCAGCCACCTAATCTTCTGCTCATCCTCTCGCGCAGTCTAAAGAGAGCTCAGGTGAGAAATTGCAAAGGTCAAGCAATTGCTCAGAGATGAAAAGTGCCAGCACTGAAAGCTCTTGCTAGCCAGCACCCTTCCTTGGAAACGCTCTTGTAGCCCTAAGAACACTGGGGCTCTGGGCTTCTCCAGCCACCTAATCTTCTGCTCATCCTCTCGCGCACTCTAACGAGAGCTCAGGTGAGAAATTGCAAATGTCGAGCAATTGCTCAGAGATGAAAAGTGCCAGCACTGAAAGCTGTTGCTAGCCAGCACCCTTCCTTGGAAGCGCTTTCACAGGCGCAGTAACACTGGGGCTTTGCGCTTCTCTACCCACCAAACGTCACGGTCATTCTCTTTCCGTCTCGTAGACACGAGCTGAGAAATTGTAAACGTCGAGCAATTGCTCAGCGATGAAAAGTGCCAGCACTGAAAGCTGTTGCTAGCCAGCACCCTTCCTTGGAAGTGCTTTTGTAGGCCTAAGAACAGTGGGGCTCTGTGTTTCTCTAGCCACCTAATCTTCTGCTCATCCTCTCGCGCACTCTAAAGAGAGCTCAGGTGAGAAATTGCAAACGTCGAGCAATTGCTCAGAGATGAAAAGTGCCAGCACTGAAAGCTCTTGCTAGCCAGCACCCTTCCTTGGAAGTGCTTTTGTAGGCCTAAGAACACTGGGGCTCTGGGCTTCTCTAGCCACCTAATCTTCTGCTCATCCTCTCACGCACTCTAAAGAGAGCTCAGGTGAGAAATTGCAAAGGTCGAGCAATTGCTCAGAGATGAAAAGTGCCAGCACTGAAAGCTGTTGCTAGCCAGCACCCTTCCTTGGAAGCGCTTTCACAGGCGCAGCAACACTGGGGCTTTGCGCTTCTCTAGACACCAAACGTCACGGTCACTATCTCTCCGTCTCGTAGACACGAGCTGAGAGATTGCAAAGGTCGAGCAATTGCTCAGAGATGAAAAGTGCCAGCACTGAAAGCTCTTGCTAGCAAGCACCCTTCCTTGGAAACGCTCTTGTAGCCCTTAGAACACAGGGGCTATGGGCTTCTCTGGCCACCTAATCTTCTGCTCATCCTCTCGCGCACTCTAAAGAGAGCTCAGGTGAGAAATTGCAAACGTCGAGCAATTGCTCAGAGATGAAAAGTGCCAGCACTGAAAGCTCTTGCTAGCCAGCACCCTTCCTTGGAAGCGCTTTCACAGGCGCAGCAACACTGGGGCTTTGCGCTCCTCTACCCACCAAACGTCACGGTCACTATCTCTCCGTCTCGTAGACACGAGCTGAGGAATTGCAAATGTCGAGCAATTGCTCAGAGATGAAAAGTGCCAGCACTGAAAGCTGTTGCTAGCCAGCACCCTTCCTTGGAAGCGCTTTCACAGGCGCAGCAACACTGGGGCTTTGCGCTTCTCTAGACACCAAACGTCACGGTCATTCTCTTTCCGTCTCGTAGACACGAGCTGAGACATTGCAAAGGTCGAGCAATTGCTCAGAGATGAAAAGTGCCAGCACTGAAAGCTCTTGCTAGCCGGCACCCTTCCTTGGAAGTGCTTTTGTAGGCCGAAGAACACTGGGGCTCTGGGCTTCTCTAGCCACCTAATCTTCTGCTCATCCTCTCGCGCAGTCTAAAGTGAGCTCAGGTGAGAAATTGCAAAGGTCGAGCAATTGCTCAGAGATGAAAAGTGCCAGCACTGAAAGCTGTTGCTAGCCAGCACCCTTCCTTGGAAGCGCTCTTTTAGCCCTTAGAACAGTGGGGCTCTGTGTTTCTCTAGCCACCTAATCTTCTGCTCATCCTCTCGCGCACTCTAAAGAAAGGTCAGGTGAGAAATTGCAAAAGTCGAACAATTGCTCAGAGATGAAAAGTGCCAGCACTGAAAGCTGTTGCTAGCCAGCACCCTTCCTTGGAAGTGCTTTTGTAGGCCTAAGAACACTGGGGCTCTGGGCTTCTCTAGCCACCTAATCTTCTGCTCATCCTCTCGCGCACTCTAAAGAGAGCTCAGGTGAGAAATTGCAAACGTCCAGCAATTGCTCAGAGATGAAAAGTGCCAGCACTGAAAGCTGTTGCTAGCCAGCACCCTTCCTTGGAAGTGCTTTTGTAGGCCTAAGAACACTGGGGCTCTGGGCTTCTCTAGCCACCTAATCTTCTGCTCATCCTCTCGCGCACTCTAAAGAGAGCTCAGGTGAGAAATTGCAAAGGTCGAGCAATTGCTCAGAGATGAAAAGTGGCAGCACTGAAAGCTGTTGCTAGCCAGCACCCTTCCTTGGAAGTGCTTTTGTAGGCCTAAGAACAGTGGGGCTCTGTGTTTCTCTAGCCACCTAATCTTCTGCTCATCCTCTCGCGCACTCTAAAGAGAGCTCAGGTGAGAAATTGCAAAGGTCGAGCAATTGCTCAGAGATGAAAAGTGCCAGCACTGAAAGCTGTTGCTAGCCAGCACCCTTCCTTGGAAGCGCTTTCACAGGCGCAGCAACACTGGGGCTTTGCGCTTCTCTAGACACCAAACGTCACGGTCACTATCTCTCCGTCTCGTAGACACGAGCTGAGAGATTGCAAACGTCGAGCAATTGCTCAGAGATGAAAAGTGCCAGCACTGAAAGCTGTTGCTAGCCAGCACCCTTCCTCGGAAGCGCTCTTTTAGCCCTTAGAACAGTGGGGCTCTGTGTTTCTCTAGCCACCTAATCTTCTGCTCATCCTCTCGCGCACTCTAAAGAAAGGTCAGGTGAGAAATTGCAAAGGTCGAGCAATTGCTCAGAGATGAAAAGTGCCAGCACTGAAAGCTGTTGCTAGCCAGCACCGTTCCTTGGAAGTGATTTTGTAGGCCTAAGAACACTGGGGCTCTGGGCTTCTCTAGCCACCTAATCTTCTCCTCATCCTCTCACGCAGTCTAAAGAGAGCTCAGGTGAGAAATTGCAAAGGTCGAGCAATTGCTCAGAGATGAAAAGTGCCAGCACTGAAAGCTCTTGCTAGCCAGCACCCTTCCTTGGAAGCGCTCTTTTAGCCCTTAGAACAGTGGGGCTCTGGGCTTCTCTAGCCACCTAATCTTCTGCTCATCCTCTCGCGCAGTCTAAAGAGAGCTCAGGTGAGAAATTGCAAACGTCGAGCAATTGCTCAGAGATGAAAAGTGCCAGCACTGAAAGCTGTTGCTAGCCAGCACCCTTCCTTGGAAGCGCTTTTGTAGCCCTTAGAACACAAGGGCTCTGCGCTTCTCCAGCCACCTAATCTTCTGCTCATCCTCTCGCGCAGTCTAAAGAGAGCTCAGGTGAGAAATTGCAAAGGTCGAGCAATTGCTCAGAGATGAAAAGTGCCAGCACTGAAAGCTCTTGCTAGCCAGCACCCTTCCTTGGAAGCGCTTTCACAGGCGCAGCAACACTGGGGCTTTGCGCTTCTCTAGCCACCAAACGTCACGGTCACTATCTCTCCGTCTCGTAGACACGAGCTGAGAGATTGCAAACGTCGAGCAATTGCTCAGAGATGAAAAGTGCCAGCACTGAAAGCTGTTGCTAGCCAGCACCCTTCCTTGGAAACGCTCTTGTAGCCCTTAGAACACAGGGGCTCTGGGCTTCTCCAGCCACCTAATCTTCTGCTCATCCTCTCGCGCAGTCTAAAGAGAGCTCAGGTGAGAAATTGCAAACGTCGAGCAATTGCTCAGAGATGAAAAGTGCCAGCACTGAAAGCTGTTGCTAGCCAGCACCCTTCCTTGGAAGTGCTTTTGTAGGCCTAAGAACACTGGGGCTCTGGGCTTCTCTAGCCACCTAATCTTCTGCTCATCCTCTCGCGCACTCTAAAGAGAGCTCAGGTGAGAAATTGCAAAGGTCGAGCAATTGCTCAGAGATGAAAAGTGCCAGCACTGAAAGCTGTTGCTAGCCAGCACCCTTCCTTGGAAGTGCTTTTGTAGGCCTAAGAACACTGGGGCTCTGGGCTTCTCTAGCCACCTAATCTTCTGCTCATCCTCTCGCGCACTCTAAAGAGAGCTCAGGTGAGAAATTGCAAACGTCCAGCAATTGCTCAGAGATGAAAAGTGCCAGCACTGAAAGCTGTTGCTAGCCAGCACCCTTCCTTGGAAGTGATTTTGTAGGCCTAAGAACACTGGGGCTCTGGGCTTCTCTAGCCACCTAATCTTCTGCTCATCCTCTCGCGCACTCTAAAGAGAGCTCAGGTGAGAAATTGCAAAGGTCGAGCAATTGCTCAGAGATGAAAAGTGCCAGCACTGAAAGCTGTTGCTAGCCAGCACCCTTCCTTGGAAGTGCTTTTGTAGGCCTAAGAACAGTGGGGCTCTGTGTTTCTCTAGCCACCTAATCTTCTGCTCATCCTCTCGCGCAGTCTAAAGAGAGCTCAGGTGAGAAATTGCAAAGGTCGAGCAATTGCTCAGAGATGAAAAGTGCCAGCACTGAAAGCTGTTGCTAGCCAGCACCCTTCCTTGGAAGCGCTTTCACAGGCGCAGCAACACTGGGGCTTTGCGCTTCTCTAGACACCAAACGTCACGGTAACTATCTCTCCGTCTCGTAGACACGAGCTGAGAGATTGCAAACGTCGAGCAATTGCTCAGAGATGAAAAGTGCCAGCACTGAAAGCTGTTGCTAGCCAGCACCCTTCCTCGGAAGCGCTCTTTTAGCCCTTAGAACAGTGGGGCTCTGTGTTTCTCTAGCCACCTAATCTTCTGCTCATCCTCTCGCGCAGTCTAAAGAAAGGTCAGGTGAGAAATTGCAAAGGTCGAGCAATTGCTCAGAGATGAAAAGTGCCAGCACTGAAAGCTGTTGCTAGCCAGCACCCTTCCTTGGAAGCGCTTTTGTAGCCCTTAGAACACAAGGGCTCTGTGTTTCTCTAGCCACCTAATCTTCTGCTCATCCTCTCGCGCACTCTAAAGAGAGCTCAGGTGAGAAATTGCAAAGGTCGAGCAATTGCTCAGAGATGAAAAGTGCCAGCACTGAAAGCTGTTGCTAGCCAGCACCCTTCCTTGGAAGTGCTTTTGTAGGCCTAAGAACAGTGGGGCTCTCTGTTTCTCTAGCCACCTAATCTTCTGCTCATCCTCTCGCGCAGTCTAAAGAGAGCTCAGGTGAGAAATTTCAAACGTCGAGCAATTGCTCAGAGATGAAAAGTGCCAGCACTGAAAGCTGTTGCTAGCCAGCACCCTTCCTTGGAAGCGCTTTCACAGGCGCAGCAACACTGGGGCTTTGCGCTTCTCTAGCCACCAAACGTCACGGTCACTATCTCTCCGTCTCGTAGACACGAGCTGAGAGATTGCAAACGTCGAGCAATTGCTCAGAGATGAAAAGTGCCAGCACTGAAAGCTCTTGCTAGCCAGCACCCTTCCTCGGAAGCGCTCTTTTAGCCCTTAGAACAGTGGGGCTCTGTGTTTCTCTAGCCACCTAATCTTCTGCTCATCCTCTCGCGCAGTCTAAAGAAAGGTCAGGTGAGAAATTGCAAAGGTCGAGCAATTGCTCAGAGATGAAAAGTGCCAGCACTGAAAGCTGTTGCTAGCCAGCACCGTTCCTTGGAAGTGATTTTGTAGGCCTAAGAACACTGGGGCTCTGGGCTTCTCTAGCCACCTAATCTTCTCCTCATCCTCTCACGCAGTCTAAAGAGAGCTCAGGTGAGAAATTGCAAAGGTCGAGCAATTGCTCAGAGATGAAAAGTGCCAGCACTGAAAGCTGTTGCTAGCCAGCAGCCTTCCTTGGAAGCGCTCTTTTAGCCCTTAGAACAGTGGGGCTCTGGGCTTCTCTAGCCACCTAATCTTCTGCTCATACTCTCGCGCACTCTAAAGAGAGCTCAGGTGAGAAATTGCAAACGTCGAGCAATTGCTCAGAGATGAAAAGTGCCAGCACTGAAAGCTGTTGCTAGCCAGCACCCTTCCTTGGAAGCGCTTTTGTAGCCCTTAGAACACAAGGGCTCTGCGCTTCTCCAGCCACCTAATCTTCTGCTCATCCTCTCGCGCAGTCTAAAGAGAGCTCAGGTGAGAAATTGCAAAGGTCGAGCAATTGCTCAGAGATGAAAAGTGCCAGCACTGAAAGCTGTTGCTAGCCAGCACCCTTCCTTGGAAGCGCTTTCACAGGCGCAGCAACACTGGGGCTTTGCGCTTCTCTAGCCACCAAACGTCACGGTCACTATCTCTCCGTCTCGTAGACACGAGCTGAGAGATTGCAAACGTCGAGCAATTGCTCAGAGATGAAAAGTGCCAGCACTGAAAGCTGTTGCTAGCCAGCACCCTTCCTTGGAAACGCTCTTGTAGCCCTTAGAACACAGGGGCTCTGGGCTTCTCTAGGCACCTAATCTTCTGCTCATCCTCTCGCGCACTCTAAAGAGAGCTCAGGTGAGAAATTGCAAACGTCCAGCAATTGCTCAGAGATGAAAAGTGCCAGCACTGAAAGCTGTTGCTAGCCAGCACCCTTCCTTGGAAGCGCTTTCACAGGCGCAGCAACACTGGGGCTTTGCGCTTCTCTACCCACCAAACGTCACGGTCACTATCTCTCCGTCTCGTAGACACGAGCTGAGAAATTGCAAACGTCAAGCAATTGCTCAGAGATGAAAACTGCCAGCACTGAAAGCTGTTGCTAGCCAGCACCCTTCCTTGGAAGCGCTTTTGTAGCCCTTAGAACACAAGGGCTCTGTGCTTCTCCAGCCACCTAATCTTCTGCTCATCCTCTCGCGCAGTCTAAAGAGAGCTCAGGTGAGAAATTGCAAAAGTCGAACAATTGCTCAGAGATGAAAAGTGCCAGCACTGAAAGCTGTTGCTAGCCAGCACCCTTCCTTGGAAGTGCTTTTGTAGGCCTAAGAACACTGGGGCTCTGTGTTTCTCTAGCCACCTAATCTTCTGCTCATCCTCTCGCGCACTCTAAAGAGAGCTCAGGTGAGAAATTGCAAAGGTCGAGCAATTGCTCAGAGATGAAAATTACCAGCACTGAAAGCTCTTGCTAGCCAGCACCCTTCCTTGGAAGCGCTTTCACAGGCGAAGCAACACTGGGGCTTTGCGCTTCTCTAGACACCAAAGGTCACGGTCATTCTCTTTCCGTCTCGTAGACACGAGCTGAGAAATTGCAAACGTCGAGCAATTGCTCAGAGATGAAAACTGCCAGCACTGAAAGCTGTTGCTAGCCAGCACCCTTCCTTGGAAGTGCTTTTGTAGGCCTAAGAACACTGGGGCTCTGGGCTTCTCTAGCCACCTAATCTTCTGCTCATCCTCTCGCGCACTCTAAAGAGAGCTCAGGTGAGAAATTGCAAAGGTCGAGCAATTGCTCAGAGATGAAAAGTGCCAGCACTGAAAGCTGTTGCTAGCCAGCACCCTTCCTTGGAAGTGCTTTTGTAGGCCTAAGAACACTGGGGCTCTGGGCTTCTCTAGCCACCTAATCTTCTGCTCATCCTCTCGCGCACTCTAAAGAGAGCTCAGGTGAGAAATTGCAAACGTCCAGCAATTGCTCAGAGATGAAAAGTGCCAGCACTGAAAGCTGTTGCTAGCCAGCACCCTTCCTTGGAAGTGATTTTGTAGGCCTAAGAACACTGGGGCTCTGGGCTTCTCTAGCCACCTAATCTTCTGCTCATCCTCTCGCGCACTCTAAAGAGAGCTCAGGTGAGAAATTGCAAAGGTCGAGCAATTGCTCAGAGATGAAAAGTGCCAGCACTGAAAGCTGTTGCTAGCCAGCACCCTTCCTTGGAAGTGCTTTTGTAGGCCTAAGAACAGTGGGGCTCTGTGTTTCTCTAGCCACCTAATCTTCTGCTCATCCTCTCGCGCAGTCTAAAGAGAGCTCAGGTGAGAAATTGCAAAGGTCGAGCAATTGCTCAGAGATGAAAAGTGCCAGCACTGAAAGCTGTTGCTAGCCAGCACCCTTCCTTGGAAGCGCTTTCACAGGCGCAGCAACACTGGGGCTTTGCGCTTCTCTAGACACCAAACGTCACGGTCACTATCTCTCCGTCTCGTAGACACGAGCTGAGAGATTGCAAACGTCGAGCAATTGCTCAGAGATGAAAAGTGCCAGCACTGAAAGCTGTTGCTAGCCAGCACCCTTCCTCGGAAGCGCTCTTTTAGCCCTTAGAACAGTGGGGCTCTGTGTTTCTCTAGCCACCTAATCTTCTGCTCATCCTCTCGCGCAGTCTAAAGAAAGGTCAGGTGAGAAATTGCAAAGGTCGAGCAATTGCTCAGAGATGAAAAGTGCCAGCACTGAAAGCTGTTGCTAGCCAGCACCGTTCCTTGGAAGTGATTTTGTAGGCCTAAGAACACTGGGGCTCTGGGCTTCTCTAGCCACCTAATCTTCTCCTCATCCTCTCACGCAGTCTAAAGAGAGCTCAGGTGAGAAATTGCAAAGGTCGAGCAATTGCTCAGAGATGAAAAGTGCCAGCACTGAAAGCTCTTGCTAGCCAGCACCCTTCCTTGGAAGTGCTTTTGTAGGCCGAAGAACACTGGGGCTCTGGGCTTCTCTAGGCACCTAATCTTCTGCTCATCCTCTCGCGCAGTCTAAAGAGAGCTCAGGTGAGAAATTGCAAACGTCGAGCAATTGCTCAGAGATGAAAAGTGCCAGCACTGAAAGCTGTTGCTAGCCAGCACCCTTCCTTGGAAGCGCTTTTGTAGGCCTTAGAACACAAGGGCTCTGCGCTTCTCCAGCCACCTAATCTTCTGCTCATCCTCTCGCGCAGTCTAAAGAGAGCTCAGGTGAGAAATTGCAAAGGTCGAGCAATTGCTCAGAGATGAAAAGTGCCAGCACTGAAAGCTCTTGCTAGCCAGCACCCTTCCTTGGAAGCGCTTTCACAGGCGCAGCAACACTGGGGCTTTGCGCTTCTCTAGCCACCAAACGTCACGGTCACTATCTCTCTGTCTCGTAGACACGAGCTGAGGAATTGCAAACGTCGAGCAATTGCTCAGAGATGAAAAGTGCCAGCACTGAAAGCTCTTGCTAGCCAGCACCCTTCCTTGGAAACGCTCTTGTAGCCCTTAGAACACAGGGGCTCTGGGCTTCTCTAGGCACCTAATCTTCTGCTCATCCTCTCGCGCACTCTAAAGAGAGCTCAGGTGAGAAATTGCAAAGGTCGAGCAATTGCTCAGAGATGAAAAGTGCCAGCACTGAAAGCTGTTGCTAGCCAGCACCCTTCCTTGGAAGCGCTTTCACAGGCGCAGCAACACTGGGGCTTTGCGCTTCTCTACCCACCAAACGTCACGGTCACTATCTCTCCGTCTCGTAGACACGAGCTGAGAAATTGCAAACGTCAAGCAATTGCTCAGAGATGAAAACTGCCAGCACTGAAAGCTGTTGCTAGCCAGCACCCTTCCTTGGAAGCGCTTTTGTAGCCCTTAGAACACAAGGGCTCTGGGCTTCTCTAGCCACCTAATCTTCTGCTCATCCTCTCGCGCAGTCTAAAGAGAGCTCAGGTGAGAAATTGCAAAAGTCGAACAATTGCTCAGAGATGAAAAGTGCCAGCACTGAAAGCTGTTGCTAGCCAGCACCCTTCCTTGGAAGTGCTTTTGTAGGCCTAAGAACACTGGGGCTCTGTGTTTCTCTAGCCACCTAATCTTCTGCTCATCCTCTCGCGCACTCTAAAGAGAGCTCAGGTGAGAAATTGCAAAGGTCGAGCAATTGCTCAGAGATGAAAATTACCAGCACTGAAAGCTCTTGCTAGCCAGCACCCTTCCTTGGAAGCGCTTTCACAGGCGAAGCAACACTGGGGCTTTGCGCTTCTCTAGACACCAAAGGTCACGGTCATTCTCTTTCCGTCTCGTAGACACGAGCTGAGAAATTGCAAACGTCGAGCAATTGCTCAGAGATGAAAACTGCCAGCACTGAAAGCTGTTGCTAGCCAGCACCCTTCCTTGGAAGTGCTTTTGTAGGCCTAAGAACACTGGGGCTCTGGGCTTCTCTAGCCACCTAATCTTCTGCTCATCCTCTCGCGCACTCTAAAGAGAGCTCAGGTGAGAAATTGCAAAGGTCGAGCAATTGCTCAGAGATGAAAAGTGCCAGCACTGAAAGCTGTTGCTAGCCAGCACCCTTCCTTGGAAGTGCTTTTGTAGGCCTAAGAACACTGGGGCTCTGGGCTTCTCTAGCCACCTAATCTTCTGCTCATCCTCTCGCGCACTCTAAAGAGAGCTCAGGTGAGAAATTGCAAACGTCCAGCAATTGCTCAGAGATGAAAAGTGCCAGCACTGAAAGCTGTTGCTAGCCAGCACCCTTCCTTGGAAGTGATTTTGTAGGCCTAAGAACACTGGGGCTCTGGGCTTCTCTAGCCACCTAATCTTCTGCTCATCCTCTCGCGCACTCTAAAGAGAGCTCAGGTGAGAAATTGCAAAGGTCGAGCAATTGCTCAGAGATGAAAAGTGGCAGCACTGAAAGCTGTTGCTAGCCAGCACCCTTCCTTGGAAGTGCTTTTGTAGGCCTAAGAACAGTGGGGCTCTGTGTTTCTCTAGCCACCTAATCTTCTGCTCATCCTCTCGCGCAGTCTAAAGAGAGCTCAGGTGAGAAATTGCAAAGGTCGAGCAATTGCTCAGAGATGAAAAGTGCCAGCACTGAAAGCTGTTGCTAGCCAGCACCCTTCCTTGGAAGCGCTTTCACAGGCGAAGCAACACTGGGGCTTTGCGCTTCTCTAGACACCAAACGTCACGGTCACTATCTCTCCGTCTCGTAGACACGAGCTGAGAGATTGCAAACGTCGAGCAATTGCTCAGAGATGAAAAGTGCCAGCACTGAAAGCTGTTGCTAGCCAGCACCCTTCCTCGGAAGCGCTCTTTTAGCCCTTAGAACAGTGGGGCTCTGTGTTTCTCTAGCCACCTAATCTTCTGCTCATCCTCTCGCGCAGTCTAAAGAAAGGTCAGGTGAGAAATTGCAAAGGTCGAGCAATTGCTCAGAGATGAAAAGTGCCAGCACTGAAAGCTGTTGCTAGCCAGCACCGTTCCTTGGAAGTGATTTTGTAGGCCTAAGAACACTGGGGCTCTGGGCTTCTCTAGCCACCTAATCTTCTCCTCATCCTCTCACGCAGTCTAAAGAGAGCTCAGGTGAGAAATTGCAAAGGTCGAGCAATTGCTCAGAGATGAAAAGTGCCAGCACTGAAAGCTCTTGCTAGCCAGCACCCTTCCTTGGAAGTGCTTTTGTAGGCCGAAGAACACTGGGGCTCTGGGCTTCTCTAGGCACCTAATCTTCTGCTCATCCTCTCGCGCAGTCTAAAGAGAGCTCAGGTGAGAAATTGCAAACGTCGAGCAATTGCTCAGAGATGAAAAGTGCCAGCACTGAAAGCTGTTGCTAGCCAGCACCCTTCCTTGGAAGCGCTTTTGTAGCCCTTAGAACACAAGGGCTCTGCGCTTCTCCAGCCACCTAATCTTCTGCTCATCCTCTCGCGCAGTCTAAAGAGAGCTCAGGTGAGAAATTGCAAACGTCGAGCAATTGCTCAGAGATGAAAAGTGCCAGCACTGAAAGCTCTTGCTAGCCAGCACCCTTCCTTGGAAGCGCTTTCACAGGCGCAGCAACACTGGGGATTTGCGCTTCTCTAGCCACCAAACGTCACGGTCACTATCTCTCTGTCTCGTAGACACGAGCTGAGAGATTGCAAACGTCGAGCAATTGCTCAGAGATGAAAAGTGCCAGCACTGAAAGCTCTTGCTAGCCAGCACCCTTCCTTGGAAACGCTCTTGTAGCCCTTAGAACACAGGGGCTCTGGGCTTCTCTAGCCACCTAATCTTCTGCTCATCCTCTCGCGCACTCTAAAGAGAGCTCAGGTGAGAAATTGCAAAGGTCGAGCAATTGCTCAGAGATGAAAAGTGCCAGCACTGAAAGCTGTTGCTAGCCAGCACCCTTCCTTGGAAGCGCTTTCACAGGCGCAGCAACACTGGGGCTTTGCGCTTCTCTACCCACCAAACGTCACGGTCACTATCTCTCCGTCTCGTAGACACGAGCTGAGAAATTGCAAACGTCAAGCAATTGCTCAGAGATGAAAACTGCCAGCACTGAAAGCTGTTGCTAGCCAGCACCCTTCCTTGGAAGCGCTTTTGTAGCCCTTAGAACACAAGGGCTCTGTGCTTCTCCAGCCACCTAATCTTCTGCTCATCCTCTCGCGCAGTCTAAAGAGAGCTCAGGTGAGAAATTGCAAAAGTCGAACAATTGCTCAGAGATGAAAAGTGCCAGCACTGAAAGCTGTTGCTAGCCAGCACCCTTCCTTGGAAGTGCTTTTGTAGGCCTAAGAACACTGGGGCTCTGTGTTTCTCTAGCCACCTAATCTTCTGCTCATCCTCTCGCGCACTCTAAAGAGAGCTCAGGTGAGAAATTGCAAAGGTCGAGCAATTGCTCAGAGATGAAAATTACCAGCACTGAAAGCTCTTGCTAGCCAGCACCCTTCCTTGGAAGCGCTTTCACAGGCGCAGCAACACTGGGGCTTTGCGCTTCTCTAGACACCAAAGGTCACGGTCATTCTCTTTCCGTCTCGTAGACACGAGCTGAGAAATTGCAAACGTCGAGCAATTGCTCAGCGATGAAAAGTGCCAGCACTGAAAGCTGTTGCTAGCCAGCACCCTTCCTTGGAAGTGCTTTTGTAGGCCTAAGAACAGTGGGGCTCTGTGCTTCTCTAGCCACCTAATCTTCTGCTCATCCTCTCGCGCAGTCTAAAGAGAGCTCAGGTGACAAATTGCAAAGGTCAAGCAATTGCTCAGAGATGAAAAGTGGCAGCACTGAAAGCTGTTGCTAGCCAGCACCCTTCCTTGGAAGTGATTTTGTAGGCCTAAGAACACTGGGGCTCTGGGCTTCTCTAGCCACCTAATCTTCTGCTCATCCTCTCGCGCAGTCTAAAGAGAGCTCAGGTGAGAAATTGCAAAGGTCGAGCAATTGCTCAGAGATGAAAAGTGCCAGCACTGAAAGCTGTTGCTAGCCAGCACCCTTCCTTGGAAGCGCTTTTGTAGCCCTTAGAACACAAGGGCTCTGTGCTTCTCCAGCCACCTAATCTTCTGCTCATCCTCTCGCGCAGTCTAAAGAGAGCTCAGGTGAGAAATTGCAAAGGTCAAGCAATTGCTCAGAGATGAAAAGTGCCAGCACTGAAAGCTCTTGCTAGCCAGCACCCTTCCTTGGAAACGCTCTTGTAGCCCTAAGAACACTGGGGCTCTGGGCTTCTCCAGCCACCTAATCTTCTGCTCATCCTCTCGCGCACTCTAACGAGAGCTCAGCTGAGAAATTGCAAATGTCGAGCAATTGCTCAGAGATGAAAAGTGCCAGCACTGAAAGCTGTTGCTAGCCAGCACCCTTCCTTGGAAGCGCTTTCACAGGCGCAGTAACACTGGGGCTTTGCGCTTCTCTACCCACCAAACGTCACGGTCATTCTCTTTCCGTCTCGTAGACACGAGCTGAGAAATTGTAAACGTCGAGCAATTGCTCAGCGATGAAAAGTGCCAGCACTGAAAGCTGTTGCTAGCCAGCACCCTTCCTTGGAAGTGCTTTTGTAGGCCTAAGAACAGTGGGGCTCTGTGTTTCTCTAGCCACCTAATCTTCTGCTCATCCTCTCGCGCAGTCTAAAGAGAGCTCAGGTGAGAAATTGCAAACGTCGAGCAATTGCTCAGAGATGAAAAGTGCCAGCACTGAAAGCTGTTGCTAGCCAGCACCCTTCCTTGGAAGTGCTTTTGTAGGCCTAAGAACAGTGGGGCTCTGTGTTTCTCTAGCCACCTAATCTTCTGCTCATCCTCTCGCGCAGTCTAAAGAGAGCTCAGGTGAGAAATTGCAAAGGTCGAGCAATTGCTCAGAGATGAAAAGTGCCAGCACTGAAAGCTGTTGCTAGCCAGCACCCTTCCTTGGAAGCGCTTTCACAGGCGCAGCAACACTGGGGCTTTGCGCTTCTCTAGCCACCAAACGTCACGGTCACTATCTCTCCGTCTCGTAGACACGAGCTGAGAGATTGCAAAGGTCGAGCAATTGCTCAGAGATGAAAAGTGCCAGCACTGAAAGCTCTTGCTAGCCGGCACCCTTCCTTGGAAACGCTCTTGTAGCCCTTAGAACACAGGGGCTATGGGCTTCTCTGGCCACCTAATCTTCTGCTCATCCTCTCGCGCACTCTAAAGAGAGCTCAGGTGAGAAATTGCAAACGTCGAGCAATTGCTCAGAGATGAAAAGTGCCAGCACTGAAAGCTCTTGCTAGCCAGCACCCTTCCTTGGAAGCGCTTTCACAGGCGCAGCAACACTGGGGCTTTGCGCTCCTCTACCCACCAAACGTCACGCTCACTATCTCTCCGTCTCGTAGACACGAGCTGAGGAATTGCAAATGTCGAGCAATTGCTCAGAGATGAAAAGTGCCAGCACTGAAAGCTGTTGCTAGCCAGCACCCTTCCTTGGAAGCGCTTTCACAGGCGCAGCAACACTGGGGCTTTGCGCTTCTCTAGACACCAAACGTCACGGTCATTCTCTTTCCGTCTCGTAGACACGAGCTGAGACATTGCAAACGTCGAGCAATTGCTCAGAGATGAAAAGTGCCAGCACTGAAAGCTCTTGCTAGCCGGCACCCTTCCTTGGAAGTGCTTTTGTAGGCCGAAGAACACTGGGGCTCTGGGCTTCTCTAGCCACCTAATCTTCTGCTCATCCTCTCGCGCAGTCTAAAGTGAGCTCAGGTGAGAAATTGCAAAGGTCGAGCAATTGCTCAGAGATGAAAAGTGCCAGCACTGAAAGCTGTTGCTAGCCAGCACCCTTCCTTGGAAGCGCTCTTTTAGCCCTTAGAACAGTGGGGCTCTGTGTTTCTCTAGCCACCTAATCTTCTGCTCATCCTCTCGCGCACTCTAAAGAAAGGTCAGGTGAGAAATTGCAAAAGTCGAACAATTGCTCAGAGATGAAAAGTGCCAGCACTGAAAGCTGTTGCTAGCCAGCACCCTTCCTTGGAAGTGCTTTTGTAGGCCTAAGAACACTGGGGCTCTGGGCTTCTCTAGCCACCTAATCTTCTGCTCATCCTCTCGCGCACTCTAAAGAGAGCTCAGGTGAGAAATTGCAAAGGTCGAGCAATTGCTCAGAGATGAAAAGTGCCAGCACTGAAAGCTCTTGCTAGCCAGCACCCTTCCTTGGAAGTGCTTTTGTAGGCCTAAGAACACTGGGGCTCTGGGCTTCTCTAGCCACCTAATCTTCTGCTCATCCTCTCGCGCACTCTAAAGAGAGCTCAGGTGAGAAATTGCAAAGGTCGAGCAATTGCTCAGAGATGAAAAGTGGCAGCACTGAAAGCTGTTGCTAGCCAGCACCCTTCCTTGGAAGTGCTTTTGTAGGCCTAAGAACAGTGGGGCTCTGTGTTTCTCTAGCCACCTAATCTTCTGCTCATCCTCTCGCGCACTCTAAAGAGAGCTCAGGTGAGAAATTGCAAAGGTCGAGCAATTGCTCAGAGATGAAAAGTGCCAGCACTGAAAGCTGTTGCTAGCCAGCACCCTTCCTTGGAAGCGCTTTCACAGGCGCAGCAACACTGGGGCTTTGCGCTTCTCTAGCCACCACACGTCAAGGTGACTATCTCTCCGTCTCGTAGACACGAGCTGAGAGATTGCAAACGTCGAGCAATTGCTCAGAGATGAAAAGTGCCAGCACTGAAAGCTGTTGCTAGCCAGCACCCTTCCTCGGAAGCGCTCTTTTAGCCCTTAGAACAGTGGGGCTCTGTGTTTCTCTAGCCACCTAATCTTCTGCTCATCCTCTCGCGCAGTCTAAAGAAAGGTCAGGTGAGAAATTGCAAAGGTCGAGCAATTGCTCAGAGATGAAAAGTGCCAGCACTGAAAGCTGTTGCTAGCCAGCACCGTTCCTTGGAAGTGATTATGTAGGCCTAAGAACACTGGGGCTCTGGGCTTCTCTAGCCACCTAATCTTCTCCTCATCCTCTCACGCAGTCTAAAGAGAGCTCAGGTGAGAAATTGCAAAGGTCGAGCAATTGCTCAGAGATGAAAAGTGCCAGCACTGAAAGCTCTTGCTAGCCAGCACCCTTCCTTGGAAGCGCTCTTTTAGCCCTTAGAACAGTGGGGCTCTGGGCTTCTCTAGCCACCTAATCTTCTGCTCATCCTCTCGCGCACTCTAAAGAGAGCTCAGGTGAGAAATTGCAAACGTCGAGCAATTGCTCAGAGATGAAAAGTGCCAGCACTGAAAGCTGTTGCTAGCCAGCACCCTTCCTTGGAAGCGCTTTTGTAGCCCTTAGAACACAAGGGCTCTGCGCTTCTCCAGCCACCTAATCTTCTGCTCATCCTCTCGCGCAGTCTAAAGAGAGCTCAGGTGAGAAATTGCAAAGGTCGAGCAATTGCTCAGAGATGAAAAGTGCCAGCACTGAAAGCTCTTGCTAGCCAGCACCCTTCCTTGGAAGCGCTTTCACAGGCGCAGCAACACTGGGGCTTTGCGCTTCTCTAGCCACCAAACGTCACGGTCACTATCTCTCCGTCTCGTAGACACGAGCTGAGAGATTGCAAACGTCGAGCAATTGCTCAGAGATGAAAAGTGCCAGCACTGAAAGCTGTTGCTAGCCAGCACCCTTCCTTGGAAACGCTCTTGTAGCCCTTAGAACACAGGGGCTCTGGGCTTCTCTAGGCACCTAATCTTCTGCTCATCCTCTCGCGCACTCTAAAGAGAGCTCAGGTGAGAAATTGCAAAGGTCGAGCAATTGCTCAGAGATGAAAAGTGCCAGCACTGAAAGCTGTTGCTAGCCAGCACCCTTCCTTGGAAGCGCTTTCACAGGCGCAGCAACACTGGGGCTTTGCGCTTCTCTAGCCACCAAACGTCACGGTCACTATCTCTCCGTCTCGTAGACACGAGCTGAGAAATTGCAAACGTCAAGCAATTGCTCAGCGATGAAAAGTGCCAGCACTGAAAGCTGTTGCTAGCCAGCACCCTTCCTTGGAAGCGCTTTTGTAGCCCTTAGAACACAAGGGCTCTGTGCTTCTCCAGCCACCTAATCTTCTGCTCATCCTCTCGCGCAGTCTAAAGAGAGCTCAGGTGAGAAATTGCAAAAGTCGAACAATTGCTCAGAGATGAAAAGTGCCAGCACTGAAAGCTGTTGCTAGCCAGCACCCTTCCTTGGAAGTGCTTTTGTAGGCCTAAGAACACTGGGGCTCTGTGTTTCTCTAGCCACCTAATCTTCTGCTCATCCTCTCGCGCACTCTAAAGAGAGCTCAGGTGAGAAATTGCAAAGGTCGAGCAATTGCTCAGAGATGAAAATTACCAGCACTGAAAGCTGTTGTTAGCCAGCACCCTTCCTTGGAAGCGCTTTC
Organism: Sarcoramphus papa; assembly: GCA_037962945.1. Lineage (NCBI taxonomy): Eukaryota > Metazoa > Chordata > Aves > Accipitriformes > Cathartidae > Sarcoramphus > Sarcoramphus papa. Next base: position 20,346,417 of record CM075588.1, read on the forward strand.
ACAGGCGAAGCAACACTGGGGCTTTGCGCTTCTCTAGACACCAAAGGTCACGGTCATTCTCTTTCCGTCTCGTAGACACGAGCTGAGAAATTGCAAACGTCGAGCAATTGCTCAGAGATGAAAAGTGCCAGCACTGAAAGCTGTTGCTAGCCAGCACCCTTCCTTGGAAGTGCTTTTGTAGGCCTAAGAACACTGGGGCTCTGGGCTTCTCTAGCCACCTAATCTTCTGCTCATCCTCTCGCGCACTCTAAAGAGAGCTCAGGTGAGAAATTGCAAACGTCCAGCAATTGCTCAGAGATGAAAAGTGCCAGCACTGAAAGCTGTTGCTAGCCAGCACCCTTCCTTGGAAGTGCTTTTGTAGGCCTAAGAACACTGGGGCTCTGGGCTTCTCTAGCCACCTAATCTTCTGCTCATCCTCTCGCGCACTCTAAAGAGAGCTCAGGTGAGAAATTGCAAACGTCCAGCAATTGCTCAGAGATGAAAAGTGCCAGCACTGAAAGCTGTTGCTAGCCAGCACCCTTCCTTGGAAGTGATTTTGTAGGCCTAAGAACACTGGGGCTCTGGGCTTCTCTAGCCACCTAATCTTCTGCTCATCCTCTCGCGCACTCTAAAGAGAGCTCAGGTGAGAAATTGCAAAGGTCGAGCAATTGCTCAGAGATGAAAAGTGGCAGCACTGAAAGCTGTTGCTAGCCAGCACCCTTCCTTGGAAGTGCTTTTGTAGGCCGAAGAACACTGGGGCTCTGGGCTTCTCTAGCCACCTAATCTTCTGCTCATCCTCTCGCGCAGTCTAAAGAGAGCTCAGGTGAGAAATTGCAAAGGTCGAGCAATTGCTCAGAGATGAAAAGTGCCAGCACTGAAAGCTGTTGCTAGCCAGCACCCTTCCTTGGAAGCGCTTTCACAGGCGCAGCAACACTGGGGCTTTGCGCTTCTCTAGCCACCAAACGTCACGGTCACTCTCTCTCCGTCTCGTAGACACGAGCTGAGAGATTGCAAACGTCGAGCAATTGCTCAGAGATGAAAAGTGCCAGCACTGAAAGCTGTTGCTAGCCAGCACCCTTCCTTGGAAGCGCTTTCACAGGCGCAGCAACACTGGGGCTTTGCGCTTCTCTACCCACCAAACGTCACGGTCACTATCTCTCCGTCTCGTAGACACGAGCTGAGAAATTGCAAACGTCAAGCAATTGCTCAGAGATGAAAACTGCCAGCACTGAAAGCTGTTGCTAGCCAGCACCCTTCCTTGGAAGCGCTTTTGTAGCCCTTAGAACACAAGGGCTCTGTGCTTCTCCAGCCACCTAATCTTCTGCTCATCCTCTCGCACAGTCTAAAGAGAGCTCAGGTGAGAAATTGCAAACGTCGAGCAATTGCTCAGAGATGAAAAGTGCCAGCACTGAAAGCTGTTGCTAGCCAGCACCCTTCCTTGGAAACGCTTTTGTAGGCCTAAGAACACTGGGGCTCTGTGTTTCTCTAGCCACCTAATCTTCTGCTCATCCTCTCGCGCACTCTAAAGAGAGCTCAGGTGAGAAATTGCAAACGTCGAGCAATTGCTCAGAGATGAAAATTACCAGCACTGAAAGCTCTTGCTAGCCAGCACCCTTCCTTGGAAGCGCTTTCACAGGCGAAGCAACACTGGGGCTTTGCGCTTCTCTAGACACCAAAGGTCACGGTCATTCTCTTTCCATCTCGTAGACACGAGCTGAGAGATTGCAAACGTCGAGCAATTGCTCAGAGATGAAAAGTGCCAGCACTGAAAGCTGTTGCTAGCCAGCACCCTTCCTTGGAAGTGCTTTTGTAGGCCTAAGAACACTGGGGCTCTGTGCTTCTCTAGCCACCTAATCTTCTGCTCATCCTCTCGCGCAGTCTAAAGAGAGCTCAGGTGAGAAATTGCAAAGGTCAAGCAATTGCTCAGAGATGAAAAGTGCCAGCACTGAAAGCTGTTGCTAGCCAGCACCCTTCCTTGGAAGCGCTTTTGTAGCCCTTAGAACACAAGGGCTCTGTGCTTCTCCAGCCACCTAATCTTCTGCTCATCCTCTCGCGCAGTCTAAAGAGAGCTCAGGTGAGAAATTGCAAAGGTCAAGCAATTGCTCAGAGATGAAAAGTGCCAGCACTGAAAGCTCTTGCTAGCCAGCACCCTTCCTTGGAAACGCTCTTGTAGCCCTAAGAACACTGGGGCTCTGGGCTTCTCCAGCCACCTAATCTTCTGCTCATCCTCTCGCGCACTCTAACGAGAGCTCAGGTGAGAAATTGCAAATGTCGAGCAATTGCTCAGAGATGAAAAGTGCCAGCACTGAAAGCTGTTGCTAGCCAGCACCCTTCCTTGGAAGCGCTTTCACAGGCGCAGCAACACTGGGGCTTTGCGCTTCTCTACCCACCAAACGTCACGGTCATTCTCTTTCCGTCTCGTAGACACGAGCTGAGAAATTGTAAACGTCGAGCAATTGCTCAGCGATGAAAAGTGCCAGCACTGAAAGCTGTTGCTAGCCAGCACCCTTCCTTGGAAGTGCTTTTGTAGGCCTAAGAACACTGGGGCTCTGGGCTTCTCTAGCCACCTAATCTTCTGCTCATCCTCTCGCGCACTCTAAAGAGAGCTCAGGTGAGAAATTGCAAACGTCGAGCAATTGCTCAGAGATGAAAAGTGCCAGCACTGAAAGCTCTTGCTAGCCAGCACCCTTCCTTGGAAGTGCTTTTGTAGGCCTAAGAACACTGGGGCTCTGGGCTTCTCTAGCCACCTAATCTTCTGCTCATCCTCTCGCGCACTCTAAAGAGAGCTCAGGTGAGAAATTGCAAAGGTCGAGCAATTGCTCAGAGATGAAAAGTGCCAGCACTGAAAGCTGTTGCTAGCCAGCACCCTTCCTTGGAAGTGCTTTTGTAGGCCTAAGAACAGTGGGGCTCTGTGTTTCTCTAGCCACCTAATCTTCTGCTCATCCTCTCGCGCACTCTAAAGAGAGCTCAGGTGAGAAATTGCAAAGGTCGAGCAATTGCTCAGAGATGAAAAGTGCCAGCACTGAAAGCTGTTGCTAGCCAGCACCCTTCCTTGGAAGCGCTTTCACAGGCGCAGCAACACTGGGGCTTTGCGCTTCTCTAGCCACCACACGTCAAGGTGACTATCTCTCCGTCTCGTAGACACGAGCTGAGAGATTGCAAACGTCGAGCAATTGCTCAGAGATGAAAAGTGCCAGCACTGAAAGCTGTTGCTAGCCAGCACCCTTCCTCGGAAGCGCTCTTTTAGCCCTTAGAACAGTGGGGCTCTGGGCTTCTCTAGCCACCTAATCTTCTGCTCATCCTCTCGCGCAGTCTAAAGAGAGCTCAGGTGAGAAATTGCAAAGGTCGAGCAATTGCTCAGAGATGAAAAGTGCCAGCACTGAAAGCTGTTGCTAGCCAGCACCCTTCCTCGGAAGCGCTCTTTTAGCCCTTAGAACAGTGGGGCTCTGGGCTTCTCTAGCCACCTAATCTTCTCCTCATCCTCTCACGCAGTCTAAAGAGAGCTCAGGTGAGAAATTGCAAAGGTCGAGCAATTGCTCAGAGATGAAAAGTGCCAGCACTGAAAGCTCTTGCTAGCCAGCACACTTCCTTGGAAGCGCTCTTTTAGCCCTTAGAACAGTGGGGCTCTGGGCTTCTCTAGCCACCTAATCTTCTGCTCATCCTCTCGCGCACTCTAAAGAGAGCTCAGGTGAGAAATTGCAAACGTCGAGCAATTGCTCAGAGATGAAAAGTGCCAGCACTGAAAGCTGTTGCTAGCCAGCACCCTTCCTTGGAAGCGCTTTTGTAGCCCTTAGAACACAAGGGCTCTGCGCTTCTCCAGCCACCTAATCTTCTGCTCATCCTCTCGCGCAGTCTAAAGAGAGCTCAGGTGAGAAATTGCAAAGGTCGAGCAATTGCTCAGAGATGAAAAGTGCCAGCACTGAAAGCTCTTGCTAGCCAGCACCCTTCCTTGGAAGCGCTTTCACAGGCGCAGCAACACTGGGGCTTTGCGCTTCTCTAGCCACCAAACGTCACGGTCACTATCTCTCCGTCTCGTAGACACGAGCTGAGAGATTGCAAACGTCGAGCAATTGCTCAGAGATGAAAAGTGCCAGCACTGAAAGCTGTTGCTAGCCAGCACCCTTCCTTGGAAACGCTCTTGTAGCCCTTAGAACACAGGGGCTCTGGGCTTCTCTAGGCACCTAATCTTCTGCTCATCCTCTCGCGCAGTCTAAAGAGAGCTCAGGTGAGAAATTGCAAAGGTCGAGCAATTGCTCAGAGATGAAAAGTGCCAGCACTGAAAGCTGTTGCTAGCCAGCACCCTTCCTTGGAAGCGCTTTCACAGGCGCAGCAACACTGGGGCTTTGCGCTTCTCTAGCCACCAAACGTCACGGTCACTATCTCTCCGTCTCGTAGACACGAGCTGAGAAATTGCAAACGTCAAGCAATTGCTCAGCGATGAAAAGTGCCAGCACTGAAAGCTGTTGCTAGCCAGCACCCTTCCTTGGAAGCGCTTTTGTAGCCCTTAGAACACAAGGGCTCTGTGCTTCTCCAGCCACCTAATCTTCTGCTCATCCTCTCGCGCAGTCTAAAGAGAGCTCAGGTGAGAAATTGCAAAAGTCGAACAATTGCTCAGAGATGAAAAGTGCCAGCACTGAAAGCTGTTGCTAGCCAGCACCCTTCCTTGGAAGTGCTTTTGTAGGCCTAAGAACAGTGGGGCTCTGTGTTTCTCTAGCCACCTAATCTTCTGCTCATCCTCTCGCGCACTCTAAAGAGAGCTCAGGTGAGAAATTGCAAAGGTCGAGCAATTGCTCAGAGATGAAAATTACCAGCACTGAAAGCTCTTGCTAGCCAGCACCCTTCCTTGGAAGCGCTTTCACAGGCGAAGCAACACTGGGGCTTTGCGCTTCTCTAGACACCAAAGGTCACGGTCATTCTCTTTCCGTCTCGTAGACACGAGCTGAGAAATTGCAAACGTCGAGCAATTGCTCAGAGATGAAAAGTGCCAGCACTGAAAGCTGTTGCTAGCCAGCACCCTTCCTTGGAAGTGCTTTTGTAGGCCTAAGAACACTGGGGCTCTGGGCTTCTCTAGCCACCTAATCTTCTGCTCATCCTCTCGCGCACTCTAAAGAGAGCTCAGGTGAGAAATTGCAAACGTCCAGCAATTGCTCAGAGATGAAAAGTGCCAGCACTGAAAGCTGTTGCTAGCCAGCACCCTTCCTTGGAAGTGCTTTTGTAGGCCTAAGAACACTGGGGCTCTGGGCTTCTCTAGCCACCTAATCTTCTGCTCATCCTCTCGCGCACTCTAAAGAGAGCTCAGGTGAGAAATTGCAAACGTCCAGCAATTGCTCAGAGATGAAAAGTGCCAGCACTGAAAGCTGTTGCTAGCCAGCACCCTTCCTTGGAAGTGATTTTGTAGGCCTAAGAACACTGGGGCTCTGGGCTTCTCTAGCCACCTAATCTTCTGCTCATCCTCTCGCGCACTCTAAAGAGAGCTCAGGTGAGAAATTGCAAAGGTCGAGCAATTGCTCAGAGATGAAAAGTGGCAGCACTGAAAGCTGTTGCTAGCCAGCACCCTTCCTTGGAAGTGCTTTTGTAGGCCTAAGAACAGTGGGGCTCTGGGCTTCTCTAGCCACCTAATCTTCTGCTCATCCTCTCGCGCAGTCTAAAGAGAGCTCAGGTGAGAAATTGCAAAGGTCGAGCAATTGCTCAGAGATGAAAAGTGCCAGCACTGAAAGCTCTTGCTAGCCAGCACCCTTCCTTGGAAGCGCTTTCACAGGCGCAGCAACACTGGGGCTTTGCGCTTCTCTAGCCACCAAACGTCACGGTCACTCTCTCTCCGTCTCGTAGACACGAGCTGAGAGATTGCAAACGTCGAGCAATTGCTCAGAGATGAAAAGTGCCAGCACTGAAAGCTGTTGCTAGCCAGCACCCCTCTACGGAAGCGCTCTTTTAGCCCTTAGAACAGTGGGGCTCTGTGTTTCTCTAGCCACCTAATCTTCTGCTCATCCTCTCGCGCAGTCTAAAGAAAGGTCAGGTGAGAAATTGCAAAGGTCGAGCAATTGCTCAGAGATGAAAAGTGCCAGCACTGAAAGCTGTTGCTAGCCAGCACCGTTCCTTGGAAGTGATTTTGTAGGCCTAAGAACACTGGGGCTCTGGGCTTCTCTAGCCACCTAATCTTCTCCTCATCCTCTCACGCAGTCTAAAGAGAGCTCAGGTGAGAAATTGCAAAGGTCGAGCAATTGCTCAGAGATGAAAAGTGCCAGCACTGAAAGCTCTTGCTAGCCAGCACCCTTCCTTGGAAGTGCTTTTGTAGGCCGAAGAACACTGGGGCTCTGGGCTTCTCTAGCCACCTAATCTTCTGCTCATCCTCTCGCGCACTCTAAAGAGAGCTCAGGTGAGAAATTGCAAACGTCGAGCAATTGCTCAGAGATGAAAAGTGCCAGCACTGAAAGCTGTTGCTAGCCAGCACCCTTCCTTGGAAGCGCTTTTGTAGCCCTTAGAACACAAGGGCTCTGCGCTTCTCTAGCCACCTAATCTTCTGCTCATCCTCTCGCGCAGTCTAAAGAGAGCTCAGGTGAGAAATTGCAAAGATCGAGCAATTGCTCAGAGATGCAAAGTGCCAGCACTGAAAGCTCTTGCTAGCCAGCACCCTTCCTTGGAAGCGCTTTCACAGGCGCAGCAACACTGGGGCTTTGCGCTTCTCTAGCCACCAAACGTCACGGTCACTATCTCTCCGTCTCGTAGACACGAGCTGAGAGATTGCAAACGTCGAGCAATTGCTCAGAGATGAAAAGTGCCAGCACTGAAAGCTGTTGCTAGCCAGCACCCTTCCTTGGAAGCGCTTTCACAGGCGCAGCAACACTGGGGCTTTGCGCTTCTCTACCCACCAAACGTCACGGTCACTATCTCTCCGTCTCGTAGACACGAGCTGAGAAATTGCAAACGTCAAGCAATTGCTCAGAGATGAAAACTGCCAGCACTGAAAGCTGTTGCTAGCCAGCACCCTTCCTTGGAAGCGCTTTTGTAGCCCTTAGAACACAAGGGCTCTGTGCTTCTCCAGCCACCTAATCTTCTGCTCATCCTCTCGCACAGTCTAAAGAGAGCTCAGGTGAGAAATTGCAAACGTCGAGCAATTGCTCAGAGATGAAAAGTGCCAGCACTGAAAGCTGTTGCTAGCCAGCACCCTTCCTTGGAAACGCTTTTGTAGGCCTAAGAACACTGGGGCTCTGTGTTTCTCTAGCCACCTAATCTTCTGCTCATCCTCTCGCGCACTCTAAAGAGAGCTCAGGTGAGAAATTGCAAACGTCGAGCAATTGCTCAGAGATGAAAATTACCAGCACTGAAAGCTCTTGCTAGCCAGCACCCTTCCTTGGAAGCGCTTTCACAGGCGAAGCAACACTGGGGCTTTGCGCTTCTCTAGACACCAAAGGTCACGGTCATTCTCTTTCCGTCTCGTAGACACGAGCTGAGAGATTGCAAACGTCGAGCAATTGCTCAGAGATGAAAAGTGCCAGCACTGAAAGCTGTTGCTAGCCAGCACCCTTCCTTGGAAGTGCTTTTGTAGGCCTAAGAACACTGGGGCTCTGTGCTTCTCTAGCCACCTAATCTTCTGCTCATCCTCTCGCGCAGTCTAAAGAGAGCTCAGGTGAGAAATTGCAAAGGTCAAGCAATTGCTCAGAGATGAAAAGTGCCAGCACTGAAAGCTGTTGCTAGCCAGCACCCTTCCTTGGAAGCGCTTTTGTAGCCCTTAGAACACAAGGGCTCTGTGCTTCTCCAGCCACCTAATCTTCTGCTCATCCTCTCGCGCAGTCTAAAGAGAGCTCAGGTGAGAAATTGCAAAGGTCAAGCAATTGCTCAGAGATGAAAAGTGCCAGCACTGAAAGCTCTTGCTAGCCAGCACCCTTCCTTGGAAGCGCTCTTTTAGCCCTTAGAACAGTGGGGCTCTGGGCTTCTCCAGCCACCTAATCTTCTGCTCATCCTCTCGCGCACTCTAACGAGAGCTCAGGTGAGAAATTGCAAATGTCGAGCAATTGCTCAGAGATGAAAAGTGCCAGCACTGAAAGCTGTTGCTAGCCAGCACCCTTCCTTGGAAGCGCTTTCACAGGCGCAGCAACACTGGGGCTTTGCGCTTCTCTACCCACCAAACGTCACGGTCATTCTCTTTCCGTCTCGTAGACACGAGCTGAGAAATTGTAAACGTCGAGCAATTGCTCAGCGATGAAAAGTGCCAGCACTGAAAGCTGTTGCTAGCCAGCACCCTTCCTTGGAAGTGCTTTTGTAGGCCTAAGAACAGTGGGGCTCTGGGCTTCTCTAGCCACCTAATCTTCTGCTCATCCTCTCGCGCACTCTAAAGAGAGCTCAGGTGAGAAATTGCAAACGTCGAGCAATTGCTCAGAGATGAAAAGTGCCAGCACTGAAAGCTCTTGCTAGCCAGCACCCTTCCTTGGAAGTGCTTTTGTAGGCCTAAGAACACTGGGGCTCTGGGCTTCTCTAGCCACCTAATCTTCTGCTCATCCTCTCGCGCAGTCTAAAGAGAGCTCAGGTGAGAAATTGCAAACGTCGAGCAATTGCTCAGAGATGAAAAGTGCCAGCACTGAAAGCTGTTGCTAGCCAGCACCCTTCCTTGGAAGCGCTTTCACAGGCGCAGCAACACTGGGGCTTTGCGCTTCTCTAGACACCAAACGTCACGGTCACTATCTCTCCGTCTCGTAGACACGAGGTGAGAGATTGCAAAGGTCGAGCAATTGCTCAGAGATGAAAAGTGCCAGCACTGAAAGCTCTTGCTAGCCGGCACCCTTCCTTGGAAACGCTCTTGTAGCCCTTAGAACACAGGGGCTATGGGCTTCTCTGGCCACCTAATCTTCTGCTCATCCTCTCGCGCACTCTAAAGAGAGCTCAGGTGAGAAATTGCAAACGTCGAGCAATTGCTCAGAGATGAAAAGTGCCAGCACTGAAAGCTCTTGCTAGCCAGCACCCTTCCTTGGAAACGCTTTTGTAGGCCTAAGAACACTGGGGCTCTGGGCTTCTCTAGCCACCTAATCTTCTGCTCATCCTCTCGCACAGTCTAAAGAGAGCTCAGGTGAGAAATTGCAAACGTCGAGCAATTGCTCAGAGATGAAAAGTGCCAGCACTGAAAGCTGTTGCTAGCCAGCACCCTTCCTTGGAAGCGCTTTCACAGGCGCAGCAACACTGGGGCTTTGCTCTTCTCTACCCACCAAACGTCACGGTCACTATCTCTCCGTCTCGTAGACACGAGCTGAGGAATTGCAAACGTCGAGCAACTGCTCAGAGATGAAAAGTGCCAGCACTGAAAGCTCTTGCTAGCCAGCACCCTTCCTTGGAAGCGCTCTTTTAGCCCTTAGAACAGTGGGGCTCTGTGTTTCTCTAGCCACCTAATCTTCTGCTAATCCTCTCGCGCACTCTAAAGAGAGCTCAGGTGAGAAATTGCAAAAGTCGAACAATTGCTCAGAGATGAAAAGTGCCAGCACTGAAAGCTGTTGCTAGCCAGCACCCTTCCTTGGAAGTGATTTTGTAGGCCTAAGAACAGTGGGGCTCTGTGCTTCTCTAGCCACCTAATCTTCTGCTCATCCTCTCGCGCAGTCTAAAGAGAGCTCAGGTGAGAAATTGCAAACGTCGAGCAATTGCTCAGAGATGAAAAGTGCCAGCACTGAAAGCTGTTGCTAGCCAGCACCCTTCCTTGGAAGTGCTTTTGTAGGCCTTAGAACACAAGGGCTCTGTGTTTCTCTAGCCACCTAATCTTCTGCTCATCCTCTCGCGCACTCTAAAGAGAGCTCAGGTGAGAAATTGCAAAGGTCAAGCAATTGCTCAGAGATGAAAAGTGCCAGCACTGAAAGCTGTTGCTAGCCAGCACCCTTCCTTGGAAGCGCTTTCAGAGGCGCAGTAACACTGGGGTTTGCACTTCTCTAGACACCAAACGTCACGGTCATTCTCTTTCCGTCTCGTAGACACGAGCTGAGAAATTGCAAACGTCGAGCAATTGCTCAGCGATGAAAAGTGCCAGCACTGAAAGCTGTTGCTAGCCAGCACCCTTCCTTGGAAGTGCTTTTGTAGGCCGAAGAACACTGGGGCTCTGGGCTTCTCTAGCCACCTAATCTTCTGCTCATCCTCTCGCGCAGTCTAAAGAGAGCTCAGGTGAGAAATTGCAAACGTCGAGCAATTGCTCAGAGATGAAAAGTGCCAGCACTGAAAGCTCTTGCTAGCCAGCACCCTTCCTTGGAAGTGCTTTTGTAGGCCTAAGAACACTGGGGCTCTGGGCTTCTCTAGCCACCTAATCTTCTGCTCATCCTCTCGCGCACTCTAAAGAGAGCTCAGGTGAGAAATTGCAAAGGTCGAGCAATTGCTCAGAGATGAAAAGTGCCAGCACTGAAAGCTGTTGCTAGCCAGCACCCTTCCTTGGAAGCGCTTTCACAGGCGCAGCAACACTGGGGCTTTGCGCTTCTCTACCCACCAAACGTCATGGTCACTATCTCTCCGTCTCGTAGACACGAGCTGAGGAATTGCAAACGTCGAGCAATTGCTCAGAGATGAAAAGTGCCAGCACTGAAAGCTTTTGCTAGCCGGCACCCTTCCGTGGAAACGCTCTTGTAGCCCTTAGAACACAGGGGCTCTGTGCTTCTCTAGCCACCTAATCTTCTGCTCATCCTCTCGCGCGCTCTAAAGAGAGCTCAGGTGAGAAATTGCAAAAGTCGAACAATTGCTCAGAGATGAAAAGTGCCAGCACTGAAAGCTGTTGCTAGCCAGCACCCTTCCTTGGAAGCGCTTTTGTAGGCCTAAGAACACTGGGGCTCTGTGTTTCTCTAGACACCTAATCTTCTGCTCATCCACTCGCGCAGTCTAAAGAGAGCTCAGGTGAGAAATTGCAAAGGTCGAGCAATTGCTCAGAGATGAAAAGTGCCAGCACTGAAAGCTGTTGCTAGCCAGCACCCTTCCTTGGAAACGCTTTCACAGGCGCAGCAACACTGGGGCTTTGCGCTTCTCTAGACACCAAACGTCACGGTCATTCTCTTTCCGTCTCGTAGACACGAGCTGAGACATTGCAAACGTCGAGCAATTGCTCAGAGATGAAAAGTGCCAGCACTGAAAGCTCTTGCTAGCCAGCACCCTTCCTTGGAAGTGCTTTTGTAGGCCTAAGAACAGTGGGGCTCTGGGCTTCTCTAGCCACCTAATCTTCTGCTCATCCTCTCGCGCACTCTAAAGAGAGCTCAGGTGAGAAATTGCAAAGGTCGAGCAATTGCTCAGCGATGAAAAGTGCCAGCACTGAAAGCTGTTGCTAGCCAGCACCCTTCCTTGGAAGCGCTTTTGTAGCCCTTAGAACACAAGGGCTCTGGGCTTCTCCAGCCACCTAATCTTCTGCTCATCCTCTCGCGCAGTCTAAAGAGAGCTCAGGTGAGAAATTGCAAAGGTCAAGCAATTGCTCAGAGATGAAAAGTGCCAGCACTGAAAGCTGTTGCTAGCCAGCACCCTTCCTTGGAAGTGCTTTTGTAGGCCTAAGAACACTGGGGCTCTGTGTTTCTCTAGCCACCTAATCTTCTGCTCATCCTCTCGCGCACTCTAAAGAGAGCTCAGGTGAGAAATTGCAAAGGTCGAGCAATTGCTCAGAGATGAAAATTACCAGCACTGAAAGCTCTTGCTAGCCAGCACCCTTCCTTGGAAGCGCTTTCACAGGCGAAGCAACACTGGGGCTTTGCGCTTCTCTAGACACCAAAGGTCACGGTCATTCTCTTTCCGTCTCGTAGACACGAGCTGAGAGATTGCAAACGTCGAGCAATTGCTCAGAGATGAAAAGTGCCAGCACTGAAAGCTGTTGCTAGCCAGCACCCTTCCTTGGAAGTGCTTTTGTAGGCCTAAGAACACTGGGGCTCTGTGCTTCTCTAGCCACCTAATCTTCTGCTCATCCTCTCGCGCAGTCTAAAGAGAGCTCAGGTGAGAAATTGCAAAGGTCAAGCAATTGCTCAGAGATGAAAAGTGCCAGCACTGAAAGCTGTTGCTAGCCAGCACCCTTCCTTGGAAGTGATTTTGTAGGCCTAAGAACACTGGGGCTCTGGGCTTCTCTAGCCACCTAATCTTCTGCTCATCCTCTCGCGCAGTCTAAAGAGATCTCAGGTGAGAAATTGCAAAGGTCGAGCAATTGCTCAGAGATGAAAAGTGCCAGCACTGAAAGCTGTTGCTAGCCAGCACCCTTCCTTGGAAGCGCTTTTGTAGCCCTTAGAACACAAGGGCTCTGTGCTTCTCCAGCCACCTAATCTTCTGCTCATCCTCTCGCGCAGTCTAAAGAGAGCTCAGGTGAGAAATTGCAAAGGTCAAGCAATTGCTCAGAGATGAAAGGTGCCAGCACTGAAAGCTGTTGCTAGCCAGCACCCTTCCTTGGAAACGCTCTTGTAGCCCTAAGAACACTGGGGCTCTGGGCTTCTCCAGCCACCTAATCTTCTGCTCATCCTCTCGCGCACTCTAACGAGAGCTCAGGTGAGAAATATCAAATGTCGAGCAATTGCTCAGAGATGAAAAGTGCCAGCACTGAAAGCTGTTGCTAGCCAGCACCCTTCCTTGGAAGTGCTTTTGTAGGCCTAAGAACACTGGGGCTCTGTGCTTCTCTAGCCACCTAATCTTCTGCTCATCCTCTCGCGCAGTCTAAAGAGAGCTCAGGTGAGAAATTGCAAAGGTCGAGCAATTGCTCAGCGATGAAAAGTGCCAGCACTGAAAGCTGTTGCTAGCCAGCACCCTTCCTTGGAAGCGCTTTTGTAGCCCTTAGAACACAAGGGCTCTGGGCTTCTCCAGCCACCTAATCTTCTGCTCATCCTCTCGCGCAGTCTAAAGAGAGCTCAGGTGAGAAATTGCAAAGGTCAAGCAATTGCTCAGAGATGAAAAGTGCCAGCACTGAAAGCTGTTGCTAGCCAGCACCCTTCCTTGGAAGTGCTTTTGTAGGCCTAAGAACACTGGGGCTCTGTGTTTCTCTAGCCACCTAATCTTCTGCTCATCCTCTCGCGCACTCTAAAGAGAGCTCAGGTGAGAAATTGCAAAGGTCGAGCAATTGCTCAGAGATGAAAAGTGCCAGCACTGAAAGCTCTTGCTAGCCAGCACCCTTCCTTGGAAGCGCTTTCACAGGCGAAGCAACACTGGGGCTTTGCGCTTCTCTAGACACCAAAGGTCACGGTCATTCTCTTTCCGTCTCGTAGACACGAGCTGAGAGATTGCAAACGTCGAGCAATTGCTCAGAGATGAAAAGTGCCAGCACTGAAAGCTGTTGCTAGCCAGCACCCTTCCTTGGAAGTGCTTTTGTAGGCCTAAGAACACTGGGGCTCTGTGCTTCTCTAGCCACCTAATCTTCTGCTCATCCTCTCGCGCAGTCTAAAGAGAGCTCAGGTGAGAAATTGCAAAGGTCAAGCAATTGCTCAGAGATGAAAAGTGCCAGCACTGAAAGCTGTTGCTAGCCAGCACCCTTCCTTGGAAGTGATTTTGTAGGCCTAAGAACACTGGGGCTCTGGGCTTCTCTAGCCACCTAATCTTCTGCTCATCCTCTCGCGCAGTCTAAAGAGATCTCAGGTGAGAAATTGCAAACTTCGAGCAATTGCTCAGAGATGAAAAGTGCCAGCACTGAAAGCTGTTGCTAGCCAGCACCCTTCCTTGGAAGCGCTTTTGTAGCCCTTAGAACACAAGGGCTCTGTGCTTCTCTAGCCACCTAATCTTCTGCTCATCCTCTCGCGCAGTCTAAAGAGAGCTCAGGTGAGAAATTGCAAAGGTCAAGCAATTGCTCAGAGATGAAAGGTGCCAGCACTGAAAGCTGTTGCTAGCCAGCACCCTTCCTTGGAAACGCTCTTGTAGCCCTAAGAACACTGGGGCTCTGGGCTTCTCCAGCCACCTAATCTTCTGCTCATCCTCTCGCGCACTCTAACGAGAGCTCAGGTGAGAAATATCAAATGTCGAGCAATTGCTCAGAGATGAAAAGTGCCAGCACTGAAAGCTGTTGCTAGCCAGCACCCTTCCTTGGAAACGCTTTTGTAGCCCTAAGAACACTGGGGCTCTGGGCTTCTCTAGCCACCTAATCTTCTGCTCATCCTCTCGCGCAGTCTAAAGAGAGCTCAGGTGAGAAATTGCAAAGGTCGAGCAATTGCTCAGAGATGAAAAGTGCCAGCACTGAAAGCTGTTGCTAGCCAGCACCCTTCCTTGGAAACGCTTTCACAGGCGCAGCAACACCGGGGCTTTGCGCTTCTCTAGACACCAAACGTCACGGTCATTCTCTTTCCGTCTCGTAGACACGAGCTGAGACATTGCAAACGTCGAGCAATTGCTCAGAGATGAAAAGTGCCAGCACTGAAAGCTCTTGCTAGCCAGCACCCTTCCTTGGAAGTGCTTTTGTAGGCCTAAGAACAGTGGGGCTCTGGGCTTCTCTAGCCACCTAATCTTCTGCTCATCCTCTCGCGCACTCTAAAGAGAGCTCAGGTGAGATATTGCAAAGGTCGAGCAATTGCTCAGAGATGAAAAGTGCCAGCACTGAAAGCTGTTGCTAGCCAGCACCCTTCCTTGGAAGCGCTTTTGTAGCCCTTAGAACACAAGGGCTCTGGGCTTCTCCAGCCACCTAATCTTCTGCTCATCCTCTCGCGCAGTCTAAAGAGAGCTCAGGTGAGAAATTGCAAAGGTCAAGCAATTGCTCAGAGATGAAAAGTGCCAGCACTGAAAGCTGTTGCTAGCCAGCACCCTTCCTTGGAATCACTTTTGTAGGCCTAAGAACAGTGGGGCTCTGTGTTTCTCTAGCCACCTAATCTTCTGCTCATCCTCTCGCGCACTCTAAAGAGAGCTCAGGTGATAAATTGCAAAGGTCGAGCAATTGCTCAGAGATGAAAATTACCAGCACTGAAAGCTCTTGCTAGCCAGCACCCTTCCTTGGAAGCGCTTTCACAGGCGCAGCAACACTGGGGCTTTGCGCTTCTCTAGACACCAAAGGTCACGGTCATTCTCTTTCCGTCTCGTAGACACGAGCTGAGAGATTGCAAACGTCGAGCAATTGCTCAGAGATGAAAAGTGCCAGCACTGAAAGCTGTTGCTAGCCAGCACCCTTCCTTGGAAGTGCTTTTGTAGGCCTAAGAACACTGGGGCTCTGGGCTTCTCTAGCCACCTAATCTTCTGCTCATCCTCTCGCGCAGTCTAAAGAGAGCTCAGGTGAGAAATTGCAAAGGTCAAGCAATTGCTCAGAGATGAAAAGTGCCAGCACTGAAAGCTGTTGCTAGCCAGCACCCTTCCTTGGAAGTGATTTTGTAGGCCTAAGAACACTGGGGCTCTGGGCTTCTCTAGCCACCTAATCTTCTGCTCATCCTCTCGCGCAGTCTAAAGAGAGCTCAGGTGAGAAATTGCAAACTTCGAGCAATTGCTCAGAGATGAAAAGTGCCAGCACTGAAAGCTGTTGCTAGCCAGCACCCTTCCTTGGAAGCGCTTTTGTCGCCCTTAGAACACAAGGGCTCTGTGCTTCTCCAGCCACCTAATCTTCTGCTCATCCTCTCGCGCAGTCTAAAGAGAGCTCAGGTGAGAAATTGCAAAGGTCAAGCAATTGCTCAGAGATGAAAAGTGCCAGCACTGAAAGCTGTTGCTAGCCAGCACCCTTCCTTGGAAACGCTCTTGTAGCCCTAAGAACACTGGGGCTCTGGGCTTCTCCAGCCACCTAATCTTCTGCTCATCCTCTCGCGCACTCTAACGAGAGCTCAGGTGAGAAATATCAAATGTCGAGCAATTGCTCAGAGATGAAAAGTGCCAGCACTGAAAGCTCTTGCTAGCCAGCACCCTTCCTTGGAAACGCTTTTGTAGCCCTAAGAACACTGGGGCTCTGGGCTTCTCTAGCCACCTAATCTTCTGCTCATCCTCTCGCACAGTCTAAAGAGAGCTCAGGTGAGAAATTGCAAACGTCGAGCAATTGCTCAGAGATGAAAAGTGCCAGTACTGAAAGCTCTTGCTAGCCAGCACCCTTCCTTGGAAGTGCTTTTGTAGGCCTAAGAACAGTGGGGCTCTGGGCTTCTCTAGCCACCTCATCTTCTGCTCATCCTCTCGCGCACTCTAAAGAGAGCTCAGGTGAGAAATTGCAAACGTCGAGCAATTGCTCAGAGATGAAAAGTGCCAGCACTGAAAGCTCTTGCTAGCCAGCAGCCTTCCTTGGAAGCGCTTTCACAGGCGCAGCAACACTGGGGCTTTGCGCTTCTCTAGCCACCAAACGTCACGGTCACTATCTCTCCGTCTCGTAGACACGAGCTGAGAGATTGCAAAGGTCGAGCAATTGCTCAGAGATGAAAATTACCAGCACTGAAAGCTCTTGCTAGCCAGCACCCTTCCTTGGAAGCGCTTTCACAGGCGAAGCAACACTGGGGCTTTGCGCTTCTCTAGACACCAAAGGTCACGGTCATTCTCTTTCCGTCTCGTAGACACGAGCTGAGAGATTGCAAACGTCGAGCAATTGCTCAGAGATGAAAAGTGCCAGCACTGAAAGCTGTTGCTAGCCAGCACCCTTCCTTGGAAGTGCTTTTGTAGGCCTAAGAACACTGGGGCTCTGTGCTTCTCTAGCCACCTAATCTTCTGCTCATCCTCTCGCGCAGTCTAAAGAGAGCTCAGGTGAGAAATTGCAAAGGTCAAGCAATTGCTCAGAGATGAAAAGTGCCAGCACTGAAAGCTGTTGCTAGCCAGCACCCTTCCTTGGAAGTGATTTTGTAGGCCTAAGAACACTGGGGCTCTGGGCTTCTCTAGCCACCTAATCTTCTGCTCATCCTCTCGCGCAGTCTAAAGAGATCTCAGGTGAGAAATTGCAAACTTCGAGCAATTGCTCAGAGATGAAAAGTGCCAGCACTGAAAGCTGTTGCTAGCCAGCACCCTTCCTTGGAAGCGCTTTTGTAGCCCTTAGAACACAAGGGCTCTGTGCTTCTCCAGCCACCTAATCTTCTGCTCATCCTCTCGCGCAGTCTAAAGAGAGCTCAGGTGAGAAATTGCAAAGGTCAAGCAATTGCTCAGAGATGAAAGGTGCCAGCACTGAAAGCTGTTGCTAGCCAGCACCCTTCCTTGGAAACGCTCTTGTAGCCCTAAGAACACTGGGGCTCTGGGCTTCTCCAGCCACCTAATCTTCTGCTCATCCTCTCGCGCACTCTAACGAGAGCTCAGGTGAGAAATATCAAATGTCGAGCAATTGCTCAGAGATGAAAAGTGCCAGCACTGAAAGCTCTTGCTAGCCAGCACCCTTCCTTGGAAACGCTTTTGTAGCCCTAAGAACACTGGGGCTCTGGGCTTCTCTAGCCACCTAATCTTCTGCTCATCCTCTCGCGCAGTCTAAAGAGAGCTCAGGTGAGAAATTGCAAAGGTCGAGCAATTGCTCAGAGATGAAAAGTGCCAGCACTGAAAGCTGTTGCTAGCCAGCACCCTTCCTTGGAAACGCTTTCACAGGCGCAGCAACACCGGGGCTTTGCGCTTCTCTAGACACCAAACGTCACGGTCATTCTCTTTCCGTCTCGTAGACACGAGCTGAGACATTGCAAACGTCGAGCAATTGCTCAGAGATGAAAAGTGCCAGCACTGAAAGCTCTTGCTAGCCAGCACCCTTCCTTGGAAGTGCTTTTGTAGGCCTAAGAACAGTGGGGCTCTGGGCTTCTCTAGCCACCTAATCTTCTGCTCATCCTCTCGCGCACTCTAAAGAGAGCTCAGGTGAGATATTGCAAAGGTCGAGCAATTGCTCAGAGATGAAAAGTGCCAGCACTGAAAGCTGTTGCTAGCCAGCACCCTTCCTTGGAAGCGCTTTTGTAGCCCTTAGAACACAAGGGCTCTGGGCTTCTCCAGCCACCTAATCTTCTGCTCATCCTCTCGCGCAGTCTAAAGAGAGCTCAGGTGAGAAATTGCAAAGGTCAAGCAATTGCTCAGAGATGAAAAGTGCCAGCACTGAAAGCTGTTGCTAGCCAGCACCCTTCCTTGGAATCACTTTTGTAGGCCTAAGAACAGTGGGGCTCTGTGTTTCTCTAGCCACCTAATCTTCTGCTCATCCTCTCGCGCACTCTAAAGAGAGCTCAGGTGATAAATTGCAAAGGTCGAGCAATTGCTCAGAGATGAAAATTACCAGCACTGAAAGCTCTTGCTAGCCAGCACCCTTCCTTGGAAGCGCTTTCACAGGCGCAGCAACACTGGGGCTTTGCGCTTCTCTAGACACCAAAGGTCACGGTCATTCTCTTTCCGTCTCGTAGACACGAGCTGAGAGATTGCAAACGTCGAGCAATTGCTCAGAGATGAAAAGTGCCAGCACTGAAAGCTGTTGCTAGCCAGCACCCTTCCTTGGAAGTGCTTTTGTAGGCCTAAGAACAGTGGGGCTCTGTGCTTCTCTAGCCACCTAATCTTCTGCTCATCCTCTCGCGCAGTCTAAAGAGAGCTCAGGTGAGAAATTGCAAAGGTCAAGCAATTGCTCAGAGATGAAAAGTGCCAGCACTGAAAGCTGTTGCTAGCCAGCACCCTTCCTTGGAAGTGATTTTGTAGGCCTAAGAACACTGGGGCTCTGGGCTTCTCTAGCCACCTAATCTTCTGCTCATCCTCTCGCGCAGTCTAAAGAGAGCTCAGGTGAGAAATTGCAAACTTCGAGCAATTGCTCAGAGATGAAAAGTGCCAGCACTGAAAGCTGTTGCTAGCCAGCACCCTTCCTTGGAAGCGCTTTTGTCGCCCTTAGAACACAAGGGCTCTGTGCTTCTCCAGCCACCTAATCTTCTGCTCATCCTCTCGCGCAGTCTAAAGAGAGCTCAGGTGAGAAATTGCAAAGGTCAAGCAATTGCTCAGAGATGAAAAGTGCCAGCACTGAAAGCTGTTGCTAGCCAGCACCCTTCCTTGGAAACGCTCTTGTAGCCCTAAGAACACTGGGGCTCTGGGCTTCTCCAGCCACCTAATCTTCTGCTCATCCTCTCGCGCACTCTAACGAGAGCTCAGGTGAGAAATATCAAATGTCGAGCAATTGCTCAGAGATGAAAAGTGCCAGCACTGAAAGCTCTTGCTAGCCAGCACCCTTCCTTGGAAACGCTTTTGTAGCCCTAAGAACACTGGGGCTCTGGGCTTCTCTAGACACCTAATCTTCTGCTCATCCTCTCGCACAGTCTAAAGAGAGCTCAGGTGAGAAATTGCAAACGTCGAGCAATTGCTCAGAGATGAAAAGTGCCAGTACTGAAAGCTCTTGCTAGCCAGCACCCTTCCTTGGAAGTGCTTTTGTAGGCCTAAGAACAGTGGGGCTCTGGGCTTCTCTAGCCACCTCATCTTCTGCTCATCCTCTCGCGCACTCTAAAGAGAGCTCAGGTGAGAAATTGCAAACGTCGAGCAATTGCTCAGAGATGAAAAGTGCCAGCACTGAAAGCTCTTGCTAGCCAGCAGCCTTCCTTGGAAGCGCTTTCACAGGCGCAGCAACACTGGGGCTTTGCGCTTCTCTAGCCACCAAACGTCACGGTCACTATCTCTCCGTCTCGTAGACACGAGCTGAGAGATTGCAAAGGTCGAGCAATTGCTCAGAGATGAAAAGTGCCAGCACTGAAAGCTCTTGCTAGCCGGCACCCTTCCTTGGAAACGCTCTTGTAGCCCTTAGAACACAGGGGCTATGGGCTTCTCTGGCCACCTAATCTTCTGCTAATCCTCTCGCGCACTCTAAAGAGAGCTCAGGTGAGAAATTGCAAACGTCGAGCAATTGCTCAGAGATGAAAAGTGCCAGCACTGAAAGCTCTTGCTAGCCAGCACCCTTCCTTGGAAACGCTTTTGTAGGCCTAAGAACACTGGGGCTCTGTGCTTCTCTAGCCACCTAATCTTCTGCTCATCCTCTCGCACAGTCTAAAGAGAGCTCAGGTGAGAAATTGCAAACGTCGAGCAATTGCTCAGAGATGAAAAGTGCCAGCACTGAAAGCTCTTGCTAGCCAGCACCCTTCCTTGGAAGCGCTTTCACAGGCGCAGCAACACTGGGGCTTTGCGCTTCTCTAGACACCAAACGTCACGGTCACAATCTCTCCGTCTAGTAGACACGAGCTGAGAGATTGCAAAGGTCGAGCAATTGCTCAGAGGTGAAAAGTGCCAGCACTGAAAGCTCTTGCTAGCCAGCACCCTTCCTTGGAAGCGCTCTTTTAGCCCTTAGAACACAGGGGCTCTGTGTTTCTCTAGCCACCTAATCTTCTGCTCATCCTCTCGCGCACTCTAAAGAGAGCTCAGGTGAGAAATTGCAAAGGTCGAGCAATTGCTCAGAGATGAAAAGTGCCAGCACTGAAAGCTGTTGCTAGCCAGCACCCTTCCTTGGAAGTGCTTTTGTAGGCCTAAGAACACTGGGGCTCTGGGCTTCTCTAGCCACCTCATCTTCTGCTCATCCTCTCGCGCAGTCTAAAGAGAGCTCAGGTGAGAAATTGCAAACGTCGAGCAATTGCTCAGAGATGAAAAGTGCCAGCACTGAAAGCTGTTGCTAGCCAGCACCCTTCCTTGGAAGTGCTTTTGTAGGCCTTAGAACACAAGGGCTCTGTGTTTCTCTAGCCACCTAATCTTCTGCTCATCCTCTCGCGCACTCTAACGAGAGCTCAGGTGAGAAATATCAAATGTCGAGCAATTGCTCAGAGATGAAAAGTGCCAGCACTGAAAGCTCTTGCTAGCCAGCACCCTTCCTTGGAAGTGCTTTTGTAGGCCTAAGAACAGTGGGGCTCTGTGTTTCTCTAGCCACCTAATCTTCTGCTCATCCTCTCGCGCACTCTAAAGAGAGCTCAGGTGAGAAATTGCAAACGTCGAGCAATTGCTCAGAGATGAAAAGTGCCAGCACTGAAAGCTCTTGCTAGCCAGCACCCTTCCTTGGAAGTGCTTTTGTAGGCCTAAGAACAGTGGGGCTCTGGGCTTCTCTAGCCACCTAATCTTCTGCTCATCCTCTCGCGCAGTCTAAAGAGAGCTCAGGTGAGAAATTGCAAACGTCGAGCAATTGCTCAGAGATGAAAAGTGCCAGCACTGAAAGCTCTTGCTAGCCAGCACCCTTCCTTGGAAGCGCTTTCACAGGCGCAGCAACACTGGGGCTTTGCGCTTCTCTAGACACCAAACGTCACGGTCACTATCTCTCCGTCTCGTAGACACGAGCTGAGAGATTGCAAAGGTCGAGCAATTGCTCAGAGATGAAAAGTGCCAGCACTGAAAGCTCTTGCTAGCCGGCACCCTTCCTTGGAAACGCTCTTGTAGCCCTTAGAACACAGGGGCTCTGGGCTTCTCTGGCCACCTAATCTTCTGCTCATCCTCTCGCGCACTCTAAAGAGAGCTCAGGTGAGAAATTGCAAACGTCGAGCAATTGCTCAGAGATGAAAAGTGCCAGCACTGAAAGCTGTTGCTAGCCAGCACCCTTCCTTGGAAGTGCTTTTGTAGCCCTAAGAACACTGGGGCTCTGGGCTTCTCTAGCCACCTAATCTTCTGCTCATCCTCTCGCACAGTCTAAAGAGAGCTCAGGTGAGAAATTGCAAACGTCGAGCAATTGCTCAGAGATGAAAAGTGCCAGCACTGAAAGCTGTTGCTAGCCAGCACCCTTCCTTGGAAGCGCTTTCACAGGCGCAGCAACACTGGGGCTTTGCTCTTCTCTACCCACCAAACGTCACGGTCACTATCTCTCCGTCTCGTAGACACGAGCTGAGGAATTGCAAACTTCGAGCAATTGTTCAGAGATGAAAAGTGCCAGCACTGAAAGCTCTTGCTAGCCAGCACCCTTCCTTGGAAGCGCTCTTTTAGCCCTTAGAACAGTGGGGCTCTGTGTTTCTCTAGCCACCTAATCTTCTGCTCATCCTCTCGCGCAGTCTAAAGAGAGCTCAGGTGAGAAATTGCAAAAGTCGAACAATTGCTCAGAGATGAAAAGTGCCAGCACTGAAAGCTCTTGCTAGCCAGCACCCTTCCTTGGAAGTGCTTTTGTAGGCCTAAGAACACTGGGGCTCTGTGCTTCTCTAGCCACCTAATCTTCTGCTCATCCTCTCGCGCACTCTAAAGAGAGCTCAGGTGAGAAATTGCAAACGTCGAGCAATTGCTCAGAGATGAAAAGTGCCAGCACTGAAAGCTCTTGCTAGCCAGCACCCTTCCTTGGAATCGCTTTTGTAGGACTTAGAACACAAGGGCTCTGTGTTTCTCTAGCCACCTAATCTTCTGCTCATCCTCTCGCGCACTCTAAAGAGAGCTCAGGTGAGAAATTGCAAAGGTCAAGCAATTGCTCAGAGATGAAAAGTGCCAGCACTGAAAGCTGTTGCTAGCCAGCACCCTTCCTTGGAAGCGCTTTCACAGGCGCCGCAACACTGGGGCTTTGCACTTCTCTAGACACCAAACGTCACGGTCATTCTCTTTCCGTCTCGTAGACACGAGCTGAGAAATTGCAAACGTCGAGCAATTGCTCAGCGATGAAAAGTGCCAGCACTGAAAGCTGTTGCTAGCCAGCACCCTTCCTTGGAAGTGCTTTTGTAGCCCTTAGAACACTGGGGCTCTGGGCTTCTCTAGGCACCTAATCTTCTGCTCATCCTCTCGCGCACTCTAAAGAGAGCTCAGGTGAGAAATTGCAAAGGTCGAGCAATTGCTCAGAGATGAAAAGTGCCAGCACTGAAAGCTCTTGCTAGCCAGCACCCTTCCTTGGAAACGCTTTTGTAGCCCTAAGAACACTGGGGCTCTGTGCTTCTCTAGCCACCTAATCTTCTGCTCATCCTCTCGCGCACTCTAAAGAGAGCTCAGGTGAGAAATTGCAAACGTCGAGCAATTGCTCAGAGATGAAAAGTGCCAGCACTGAAAGCTGTTGCTAGCCAGCACCCTTCCTTGGAAGCGCTTTCACAGGTGCAGCAACACTGGGGCTTTGCGCTTCTCTACCCACCAAACGTCATGGTCACTATCTCTCCGTCTCGTAGACACGAGCTGAGAAATTGCAAACGTCGAGCAATTGCTCAGAGATGAAAAGTGCCAGCACTGAAAGCTTTTGCTAGCCGGCACCCTTCCTTGGAAACGCTCTTGTAGCCCTTAGAACACAGGGGCTCTGGGCTTCTCTAGCCACCTAATCTTCTGCTCATCCTCTCGCGCACTCTAAAGAGAGCTCAGGTGAGAAATTGCAAAAGTCGAACAATTGCTCAGAGATGAAAAGTGCCAGCACTGAAAGCTGTTGCTAGCCAGCACCCTTCCTTGGAAGCGCTTTTGTAGGCCTAAGAACACTGGGGCTCTGTGTTTCTCTAGACACCTAATCTTCTGCTCATCCACTCGCGCAGTCTAAAGAGAGCTCAGGTGAGAAATTGCAAAGGTCGAGCAATTGCTCAGAGATGAAAAGTGCCAGCACTGAAAGCTGTTGCTAGCCAGCACCCTTCCTTGGAAACGCTTTCACAGGCGCAGCAACACTGGGGCTTTGCGCTTCTCTAGACACCAAACGTCACGGTCATTCTCTTTCCGTCTCGTAGACACGAGCTGAGACATTGCAAACGTCGAGCAATTGCTCAGAGATGAAAAGTGCCAGCACTGAAAGCTCTTGCTAGCCAGCACCCTTCCTTGGAAGTGCTTTTGTAGGCCTAAGAACAGTGGGGCTCTGGGCTTCTCTAGCCACCTAATCTTCTGCTCATCCTCTCGCGCACTCTAAAGAGAGCTCAGGTGAGATATTGCAAACGTCGAGCAATTGCTCAGAGATGAAAAGTGCCAGCACTGAAAGCTGTTGCTAGCCAGCACCCTTCCTTGGAAGCGCTTTTTTAGCCCTTAGAACACAAGGGCTCTGTGCTTCTCCAGCCACCTAATCTTCTGCTCATCCTCTCGCGCAGTCTAAAGAGAGCTCAGGTGAGAAATTGCAAAGGTCAAGCAATTGCTCAGAGATGAAAAGTGCCAGCACTGAAAGCTCTTGCTAGCCAGCACCCTTCCTTGGAAGCGCTTTCACAGGCGCAGTAACACTGGGGCTTTGCGCTTCTCTAGCCACCAAACGTCACGGTCATTCTCTTTCCGTCTCGTAGACACGAGCTGAGAAATTGCAAACGTCGAGCAATTGCTCAGCGATGAAAAGTGCCAGCACTGAAAGCTCTTGCTAGCCAGCACCCTTCCTTGGAAGTGCTTTTGTAGGCCGAAGAACACAGGGGCTCTGGGCTTCTCTAGCCACCTAATCTTCTGCTCATCCTCTCGCGCACTCTAAAGAGAGCTCAGGTGAGAAATTGCAAAGGTCGAGCAATTGCTCAGCGATGAAAAGTGCCAGCACTGAAAGCTGTTGCTAGCCAGCACCCTTCCTTGGAAGTGCTTTTGTAGGCCGAAGAACACTGGGGCTCTGGGCTTCTCTAGCCACCTAATCTTCTGCTCATCCTCTCGCACAGTCTAAAGAGAGCTCAGGTGAGAAATTGCAAACGTCGAGCAATTGCTCAGAGATGAAAAGTGCCAGCACTGAAAGCTCTTGCTAGCCAGCACCCTTCCTTGGAAGCGCTTTCACAGGCGCAGCAACACTGGGGCTTTGCGCTTCTCTACCCACCAAACGTCACGGTCACTATCTCTCCGTCTCGTAGACACGAGCTGAGAGATTGCAAACGTTGAGCAATTGCTCAGAGATGAAAAGTGCCAGCACTGAAAGCTGTTGCTAGCCAGCACCCTTCCTTGGAAGTGATTTTGTAGGCCTAAGAACACTGGGGCTCTGGGCTTCTCTAGCCACCTAATCTTCTGCTCATCCTCTCGCGCAGTCTAAAGAGAGCTCAGGTGAGAAATTGCAAACGTCGAGCAATTGCTCAGAGATGAAAAGTGCCAGCACTGAAAGCTGTTGCTAGCCAGCACCCTTCCTTGGAAACGCTTTTGTAGGCCTTAGAACACAAGGGCTCTGTGCTTCTCCAGCCACCTAATCTTCTGCTCATCCTCTCGCGCAGTCTAAAGAAAGCTCAGGTGAGAAATTGCAAACGTCGAGCAATTGCTCAGAGATGAAAAGTGCCAGCACTGAAAGCTCTTGCTAGCCAGCACCCTTCCTTGGAAGCGCTCTTGTAGCCCTTAGAACACTGGGGCTCTGGGCTTCTCTAGCCACCTAATCTTCTGCTCATCCTCTCGCGCACTCTAAAGAGAGCTCAGGTGAGAAATTGCAAAGGTCAAGCAATTGCTCAGCGATGAAAAGTGCCAGCACTGAAAGCTGTTGCTAGCCAGCACCCTTCCTTGGAAGTGCTTTTGTAGGCCGAAGAACACTGGGGCTCTGGGCTTCTCTAGGCACCTAATCTTCTGCTCATCCTCTCGCGCAGTCTAAAGAGAGCTCAGGTGAGAAATTGCAAACGTCGAGCAATTGCTCAGAGATGAAAAGTGCCAGCACTGAAAGCTCTTGCTAGCCAGCACCCTTCCTTGGAAGTGCTTTTGTAGGCCGAAGAACACTGGGGCTCTGTGTTTCTCTAGCCACCTAATCTTCTGCTCATCCTCTCGCGCACTCTAAAGAGAGCTCAGGTGAGAAATTGCAAAAGTCGAACAATTGCTCAGAGATGAAAAGTGCCAGCACTGAAAGCTGTTGCTAGCCAGCACCCTTCCTTGGAAGCGCTTTCACAGGTGCAGCAACACTGGGGCTTTGCGCTTCTCTACCCACCAAACGTCACGGTCACTATCTCTCCGTCTCGTAGACACGAGCTGAGAAATTGCAAACGTCGATCAATTGCTCAGAGATGAAAAGTGCCAGCACTGAAAGCTTTTGCTAGCCGGCACCCTTCCTTGGAAACGCTCTTGTAGCCCTTAGAACACAGGGGCTCTGGGCTTCTCTAGCCACCTAATCTTCTGCTCATCCTCTCGCGCACTCTAAAGAGAGCTCAGGTGAGAAATTGCAAAAGTCGAACAATTGCTCAGAGATGAAAAGTGCCAGCACTGAAAGCTGTTGCTAGCCAGCACCCTTCCTTGGAAGCGCTTTTGTAGGCCTAAGAACACTGGGGCTCTGTGTTTCTCTAGGCACCTAATCTTCTGCTCATCCACTCGCGCAGTCTAAAGAGAGCTCAGGTGAGAAATTGCAAAGGTCGAGCAATTGCTCAGAGATGAAAAGTGCCAGCACTGAAAGCTGTTGCTAGCCAGCACCCTTCCTTGGAAACGCTTTCACAGGCGCAGCAACACTGGGGCTTTGCGCTTCTCTAGACACCAAACGTCAAGGTCATTCTCTTTCCGTCTCGTAGACACGAGCTGAGACATTGCAAACGTCGAGCAATTGCTCAGAGATGAAAAGTGCCAGCACTGAAAGCTCTTGCTAGCCAGCACCCTTCCTTGGAAGTGCTTTTGTAGGCCTAAGAACAGTGGGGCTCTGGGCTTCTCTAGCCACCTAATCTTCTGCTCATCCTCTCGCGCACTCTAAAGAGAGCTCAGGTGAGATATTGCAAACGTCGAGCAATTGCTCAGAGATGAAAAGTGCCAGCACTGAAAGCTGTTGCTAGCCAGCACCCTTCCTTGGAAGCGCTTTTGTAGCCCTTAGAACACAAGGGCTCTGTGCTTCTCCAGACACCTAATCTTCTGCTCATCCTCTCGCGCAGTCTAAAGAGAGCTCAGGTGAGAAATTGCAAAGGTCAAGCAATTGCTCAGAGATGAAAAGTGCCAGCACTGAAAGCTGTTGCTAGCCAGCACCCTTCCTTGGAATCGCTTTTGTAGGCCTAAGAACACTGGGGCTCTGGGCTTCTCCAGCCACCTAATCTTCTGCTCATCCTCTCGCGCACTCTAACGAGAGCTCAGGTGAGAAATTGCAAACGTCGAGCAATTGCTCAGAGATGAAAAGTGCCAGCACTGAAAGCTCTTGCTAGCCAGCACCCTTCCTTGGAAGCGCTTTCACAGGCGCAGTAACACTGGGGCTTTGCGCTTCTCTACCCACCAAATGTCACGGTCATTCTCTTTCCGTCTCGTAGACACGAGCTGAGAAATTGCAAACGTCGAGCAATTGCTCAGCGATGAAAAGTGCCAGCACTGAAAGCTCTTGCTAGCCAGCACCCTTCCTTGGAAGTGCTTTTGTAGGCCGAAGAACAGTGGGGCTCTGGGCTTCTCTAGCCACCTAATCTTCTGCTCATCCTCTCGCGCACTCTAAAGAGAGCTCAGGTGAGAAATTGCAAAGGTCGAGCAATTGCTCAGAGATGAAAAGTGCCAGCACTGAAAGCTGTTGCTAGCCAGCACCCTTCCTTGGAAGTGCTTTTGTAGGCCGAAGAACACTGGGGCTCTGGGCTTCTCTAGCCACCTAATCTTCTGCTCATCCTCTCGCACAGTCTAAAGAGAGCTCAGGTGAGAAATTGCAAACGTCCAGCAATTGCTCAGAGATGAAAAGTGCCAGCACTGAAAGCTCTTGCTAGCCAGCACCCTTCCTTGGAAGCGCTTTCACAGGCGCAGCAACACTGGGGCTTTGCGCTTCTCTACCCACCAAACGTCACGGTCACTATCTCTCCGTCTCGTAGACACGAGCTGAGAGATTGCAAACGTTGAGCAATTGCTCAGAGATGAAAAGTGCCAGCACTGAAAGCTGTTGCTAGCCAGCACCCTTCCTTGGAAGCGCTTTTGTAGCCCTTAGAACACAAGGGCTCTGTGCTTCTCCAGCCTCCTAATCTTATGCTCATCCTCTCGCGCACTCTAAAGAAAGGTCAGGTGAGAAATTGCAAAAGTCGAACAATTGCTCAGAGATGAAAAGTGCCAGCACTGAAAGCTGTTGCTAGCCAGCACCCTTCCTTGGAAGTGATTTTGTAGGCCTAAGAACACTGGGGCTCTGGGCTTCTCTAGCCACCTAATCTTCTGCTCATCCTCTCGCGCAGTCTAAAGAGAGCTCAGGTGAGAAATTGCAAACGTCGAGCAATTGCTCAGAGATGAAAAGTGCCAGCACTGAAAGCTGTTGCTAGCCAGCACCCTTCCTTGGAAACGCTTTTGTAGGCCTTAGAACACAAGGGCTCTGTGCTTCTCCAGCCACCTAATCTTCTGCTCATCCTCTCGCGCAGTCTAAAGAAAGCTCAGGTGAGAAATTGCAAACGTCGAGCAATTGCTCAGAGATGAAAAGTGCCAGCACTGAAAGCTCTTGCTAGCCAGCACCCTTCCTTGGAAGCGCTCTTGTAGCCCTTAGAACACAGGGGCTCTGGGCTTCTCTAGCCACCTTATCTTCTGCTCATCCTCTCGCGCACTCTAAAGAGAGCTCAGGTGAGAAATTGCAAAAGTCGAACAATTGCTCAGAGATGAAAAGTGCCAGCACTGAAAGCTGTTGCTAGCCAGCACCCTTCCTTGGAAGCGCTTTTGTAGGCCTAAGAACACTGGGGCTCTGTGTTTCTCTAGGCACCTAATCTTCTGCTCATCCACTCGCGCAGTCTAAAGAGAGCTCAGGTGAGAAATTGCAAAGGTCGAGCAATTGCTCAGAGATGAAAAGTGCCAGCACTGAAAGCTGTTGCTAGCCAGCACCCTTCCTTGGAAACGCTTTCACAGGCGCAGCAACACTGGGGCTTTGCGCTTCTCTAGACACCAAACGTCAAGGTCATTCTCTTTCCGTCTCGTAGACACGAGCTGAGACATTGCAAACGTCGAGCAATTGCTCAGAGATGAAAAGTGCCAGCACTGAAAGCTCTTGCTAGCCAGCACCCTTCCTTGGAAGTGCTTTTGTAGGCCTAAGAACAGTGGGGCTCTGGGCTTCTCTAGCCACCTAATCTTCTGCTCATCCTCTCGCGCACTCTAAAGAGAGCTCAGGTGAGATATTGCAAACGTCGAGCAATTGCTCAGAGATGAAAAGTGCCAGCACTGAAAGCTGTTGCTAGCCAGCACCCTTCCTTGGAAGCGCTTTTGTAGCCCTTAGAACACAAGGGCTCTGTGCTTCTCCAGCCACCTAATCTTCTGCTCATCCTCTCGCGCACTCTAAAGAGAGCTCAGGTGAGAAATTGCAAAGGTCAAGCAATTGCTCAGAGATGAAAAGTGCCAGCACTGAAAGCTGTTGCTAGCCAGCACCCTTCCTTGGAATCGCTTTTGTAGGCCTAAGAACACTGGGGCTCTGGGCTTCTCCAGCCACCTAATCTTCTGCTCATCATCTCGCGCACTCTAACGAGAGCTCAGGTGAGAAATTGCAAACGTCGAGCAATTGCTCAGAGATGAAAAGTGCCAGCACTGAAAGCTCTTGCTAGCCAGCACCCTTCCTTGGAAGCGCTTTCACAGGCGCAGTAACACTGGGTCTTTGCGCTTCTCTACCCACCAAATATCACGGTCATTCTCTTTCCGTCTCGTAGACACGAGCTGAGAAATTGCAAACGTCGAGCAATTGCTCAGCGATGAAAAGTGCCAGCACTGAAAGCTGTTGCTAGCCAGCACCCTTCCTTGGAAGTGCTTTTGTAGGCCGAAGAACACAGGGGCTCTGGGCTTCTCTAGCCACCTAATCTTCTGCTCATCCTCTCGCGCAGTCTAAAGAGAGCTCAGGTGAGAAATTGCAAAGGTCGAGCAATTGCTCAGCGATGAAAAGTGCCAGCACTGAAAGCTGTTGCTAGCCAGCACCCTTCCTTGGAAGTGCTTTTGTAGGCCGAAGAACACTGGGGCTCTGGGCTTCTCTAGCCACCTAATCTTCTGCTCATCCTCTCGCACAGTCTAAAGAGAGCTCAGGTGAGAAATTGCAAACGTCGAGCAATTGCTCAGAGATGAAAAGTGCCAGCACTGAAAGCTCTTGCTAGCCAGCACCCTTCCTTGGAAGCGCTTTCACAGGCGCAGCAACACTGGGGCTTTGCGCTTCTCTAGCCACCAAACGTCACGGTCACTATCTCTCCGTCTCGTAGACACGAGCTGAGAGATTGCAAACGTTGAGCAATTGCTCAGAGATGAAAAGTGCCAGCACTGAAAGCTGTTGCTAGCCAGCACCCTTCCTTGGAAGCGCTTTTGTAGCCCTTAGAACACAAGGGCTCTGTGCTTCTCCAGCCTCCTAATCTTCTGCTCATCCTCTCGCGCACTCTAAAGAAAGGTCAGGTGAGAAATTGCAAAAGTCGAACAATTGCTCAGAGATGAAAAGTGCCAGCACTGAAAGCTGTTGCTAGCCAGCACCCTTCCTTGGAAGTGATTTTGTAGGCCTAAGAACACTGGGGCTCTGGGCTTCTCTAGCCACCTAATCTTCTGCTCATCCTCTCGCGCACTCTAAAGAGAGCTCAGGTGAGAAATTGCAAACGTCGAGCAATTGCTCAGAGATGAAAAGTGCCAGCACTGAAAGCTGTTGCTAGCCAGCACCCTTCCTTGGAAACGCTTTTGTAGGCCTTAGAACACAAGGGCTCTGTGCTTCTCCAGCCACCTAATCTTCTGCTCATCCTCTCGCGCAGTCTAAAGAAAGCTCAGGTGAGAAATTGCAAACGTCGAGCAATTGCTCAGAGATGAAAAGTGCCAGCACTGAAAGCTCTTGCTAGCCAGCACCCTTCCTTGGAAGCGCTCTTGTAGCCCTTAGAACACAGGGGCTCTGGGCTTCTCTAGCCACCTTATCTTCTGCTCATCCTCTCGCGCACTCTAAAGAGAGCTCAGGTGAGAAATTGCAAAGGTCAAGCAATTGCTCAGAGATGAAAAGTGCCAGCACTGAAAGCTGTTGCTAGCCAGCACCCTTCCTTGGAAGTGCTTTTGTAGGCCGAAGAACACTGGGGCTCTGGGCTTCTCTAGGCACCTAATCTTCTGCTCATCCTCTCGCGCAGTCTAAAGAGAGCTCAGGTGAGAAATTGCAAACGTCGAGCAATTGCTCAGAGATGAAAAGTGCCAGCACTGAAAGCTCTTGCTAGCCAGCACCCTTCCTTGGAAGCGCTCTTGTAGCCCTTAGAACACAGGGGCTCTGGGCTTCTCTAGCCACCTTATATTCTGCTCATCCTCTCGCGCACTCTAAAGAGAGCTCAGCTGAGAAATTGCAAAGGTCAAGCAATTGCTCAGAGATGAAAAGTGCCAGCACTGAAAGCTTTTGCTAGCCGGCACCCTTCCTTGGAAACGCTCTTGTAGCCCTTAGAACACAGGGGCTCTGGGCTTCTCTAGCCACCTAATCTTCTGCTCATCCTCTCGCGCACTCTAAAGAGAGCTCAGGTGAGAACTTGCAAAAGTCGAACAATTGCTCAGAGATGAAAAGTGCCAGCACTGAAAGCTCTTGCTAGCCAGCACCCTTCCTTGGAAGCGCTTTTGTAGGCCTAAGAACACTGGGGCTCTGGGCTTCTCTAGCCACCTAATCTTCTGCTCATCCACTCGCGCAGTCTAAAGAGAGCTCAGGTGAGAAATTGCAAAGGTCGAGCAATTGCTCAGAGATGAAAAGTGCCAGCACTGAAAGCTATTGCTAGCCAGCACCCTTCCTTGGAAACGCTTTCACAGGCGCAGCAACACTGGGGCTTTGCGCTTCTCTAGACACCAAACGTCACGGTCATTCTCTTTCCGTCTCGTAGACACGAGCTGAGACATTGCAAAGGTCGAGCAATTGCTCAGAGATGAAAAGTGCCAGCACTGAAAGCTCTTGCTAGCCAGCACCCTTCCTTGGAAGTGCTTTTATAGGCCTAAGAACAGTGGGGCTCTGTGCTTCTCTAGCCACCTAATCTTCTGCTCATCCTCTCGCGCACTCTAAAGAGAGCTCAGGTGAGAAATTGCAAAGGTCGAGCAATTGCTCAGAGATGAAAAGTGCCAGCACTGAAAGCTCTTGCTAGCCAGCACCCTTCCTTGGAAGTGCTTTTGTAGGCCTAAGAACACTGGGGCTCTGGGCTTCTCTAGCCACCTAATCTTCTGCTCATCCTCTCGCGCAGTCTAAAGAGAGCTCAGGTGAGAAATTCCAAACATCGAGCAATTGCTCAGAGATGAAAAGTGCCAGCACTGAAAGCTGTTGCTAGCCAGCACCCTTCCTTGGAAGCGCTTTCACAGGCGCAGTAACACTGGGGCTTTGCGATTCTCTAGACACCAAACGTCACGGTCACTATCTCTCCGTCTCGTAGACACGAGCTGAGAGATTGCAAAGGTCGAGCAATTGCTCAGAGATGAAAAGTGCCAGCACTGAAAGCTCTTGCTAGCCGGCACCCTTCCTTGGAAACGCTCTTGTAGCCCTTAGAACACTGGGGCTCTGGGCTTCTCTGGCCACCTAATCTTCTGCTCATCCTCTCGCGCACTCTAAAGAGAGCTCAGGTGAGAAATTGCAAAGGTCGAGCAATTGCTCAGAGATGAAAAGTGCCAGCACTGAAAGCTCTTGCTAGCCAGCACCCTTCCTTGGAAGTGCTTTTGTAGGCCTAAGAACAGTGGGGCTCTG
Organism: Sarcoramphus papa; assembly: GCA_037962945.1. Lineage (NCBI taxonomy): Eukaryota > Metazoa > Chordata > Aves > Accipitriformes > Cathartidae > Sarcoramphus > Sarcoramphus papa. The sequence continues at coordinate 20,378,527 of CM075588.1, forward strand.
GGCTTCTCTAGCCACCTAATCTTCTGCTCATCCTCTCGCACAGTCTAAAGAGAGCTCAGGTGAGAAATTGCAAATGTCGAGCAATTGCTCAGAGATGAAAAGTGCCAGCACTGAAAGCTGTTGCTAGCCAGCACCCTTCCTTGGAAGCGCTTTCACAGGCGCAGCAACACTGGGGCTTTGCGCTTCTCTACCCAGCAAATGTCACGGTCACTATCTCTCCGTCTCGTAGACACGAGCTAAGAAATTGCAAACGTCGAGCAATTGCTCAGAGATGAAAAGTGCCAGCACTGAAAGCTGTTGCTAGCCAGCACCCTTCCTTGGAAGCGCTTTTGTAGCCCTTAGAACAGTGGGGCTCTGTGCTTCTCCAGCCTCCTAATCTTATGCTCATCCTCTCGCGCAGTCTGAAGAAAGGTCAGGTGAGAAATTGCAAAAGTCGAACAATTGCTCAGAGATGAAAAGTGCCAGCACTGAAAGCTGTTGCTAGCCAGCACCCTTCCTTGGAAGTGCTTTTGTAGGCCTAAGAACACTGGGGCTCTGGGCTTCTCTAGCCACCTAATCTTCTGCTCATCCTGTCGCGCACTCTAAAGAGAGCTCAGGTGAGAAATTGCAAACGTCGAGCAATTGCTCAGAGATGAAAAGTGCCAGCACTGAAAGCTGTTGCTAGCCAGCACCCTTCCTTAGAAACGCTTTTGTAGGCCTTAGAACACAAGGGCTCTGTGCTTCTCCAGCCACCTAATCTTCTGCTCATCCTCTCGCGCACTCTAAAGAAAGCTCAGGTGAGAAATTGCAAACGTCGAGCAATTGCTCAGAGATGAAAAGTGCCAGCACTGAAAGCTCTTGCTAGCCAGCACCCTTCCTTGGAAGCGCTCTTGTAGCCCTTAGAACACAGGGGCTCTGGGCTTCTCTAGCCACCTAATCTTCTGCTCATCCTGTCGTGCACTCTAAAGAGAGCTCAGGTGAGAAATTGCAAAGGTCAAGCAATTGCTCAGAGATGAAAAGTGCCAGCACTGAAAGCTGTTGCTAGCCAGCACCCTTCCTTGGAAGCGCTCTTGTAGCCCTTAGAACACAGGGGCTCTGTGCTTTTCTAGCCACCTAATCTTCTGCTCACTCTCTCGTGCACTCTAAAGAGAGCTCAGGTGAGAAATTGCAAAGGTCGAGCAATTGCTCAGAGATGAAAAGTACCAGCACTGAAAGCTGTTGCTAGCCAGCAGCCTTCCTTGGAAGCGCTCTTGTAGGCCTAAGAACAGTGGGGCTCTGGGCTTCTCTAGCCACCTAATCTTCTGCTCATCCTCTCGCGCAGTCTAAAGAGAGCTCAGGTGAGAAATTGCAAAGGTCGAGCAATTGCTCAGAGATGAAAAGTGCCAGCACTGAAAGCTGTTGCTAGCCAGCACCCTTCCTTGGAAGCGCTTTCAGAGGCGCAGCAACACTGGGGCTTTGCGCTTCTCTAGACACCAAACGTCACGGTCACTATCTCTCCGTCTCGTAGACACGAGCTGAGAGATTGCAAACGTCGATCAATTGCTCAGAGATGAAAAGTGCCAGCACTGAAAGCTGTTGCTAGCCAGCACCCTTCCTTGGATGCGCTTTTGTAGGCCTCACAACACAGGGGCTCTGGGCTTCTCTAGCCACCTAATCTTCTGCTCATCCTCTCGCACAGTCTAAAGAGAGCTCAGGTGAGAAATTGCAAACGTCGAGCAATTGCTCAGAGATGAAAAGTGCCAGCACTGAAAGCTCTTGCTAGCCAGCACCCTTCCTTGGAAGCGCTTTCACAGGTGCAGCAACACTGGGGCTTTGCGCTTCTCTACCCACCAAACGTCAACGGTCACTATCTCTCTGGCTCGTAGACACGAGCTGAGGAATTGCAAACGTCGAGCAATTGCTCAGAGATGAAAAGTGCCAGCACTGAAAGCTGTTGCTAGCCAGCACCCTTCCTTGGAAGCGCTCTTTTAGCCCTTAGAACAGTGGGGCTCTGGGCTTCTCTAGCCACCTAATCTTCTGCTCATCCTCTCGCGCACTCTAAAGAAAGGTCAGGTGAGAAATTGCAAAAGTCGAACAATTGCTCAGAGATGAAAAGTGCCAGCACTGAAAGCTGTTGCTAGCCAGCACCCTTCCTTGGAAGTGATTTTGTAGGCCTAAGAACACTGGGGCTCTGGGCTTCTCTAGCCACCTAATCTTCTGCTCATCCTCTCGCGCAGTCTAAAGAGAGCTCAGGTGAGAAATTGCAAAGGTCGAGCAATTGCTCAGAGATGAAAAGTGCCAGCACTGAAAGCTCTTGCTAGCCAGCACCCTTCCTTGGAAGTGCTTTTGTAGGCCTAAGAACACTGGTGCTCTGGGCTTCTCTAGCCACCTAATCTTCTGCTCATCCTCTCGCGCACTCTAAAGAGAGCTCAGGTGAGAAATTGCAAAGGTCGAGCAATTGCTCAGAGATGAAAAGTGCCAGCACTGAAAGCTCTTGCTAGCCAGCACCCTTCCTTGGAAGCGCTTTTGTCGCCCTTAGAACACAAGGGCTCTGTGCTTCTCTAGCCACCTAATCTTCTGCTCATCCTCTCGCGCAGTCTAAAGAGAGCTCAGGTGAGAAATTGCAAACGTCGAGCAATTGCTCAGAGATGAAAAGTGCCAGCACTGAAAGCTGTTGCTAGCCAGCACCCTTCCTTGGAAGTGCTTTTGTAGGCCTAAGATCACTGGGGCTCTGTGTTTCTCTAGCCACATAATCTTCTGCTCATCCTCTCGCGCAGTCTAAAGAGAGCTCAGGTGAGAAATTGCAAAGGTCAAGCAATTGCTCAGAGATGAAAAGTGCCAGCACTGAAAGCTCTTGCTAGCCAGCACCCTTCCTTGGAAACGCTCTTGTAGGCCTAAGAACACTGGGGCTCTGTGTTTCTCTAGCCACCTAATCTTCTGCTCACTCTCTCGTGCACTCTAAAGAGAGCTCAGGTGAGAAATGGAAAGGTCGAGCAATTGCTCAGAGATGAAAAGTGCCAGCACTGGAAGCTCTTGCTAGCCAGCACCCTTCCTTGGAAGCGCTTTCACAGGCGCAGTAACACTGGGGCTTTGCGCTTCTCTAGCCACCAAACGTCACGGTCATTCTCTTTCCGTCTCGTAGACACGAGCTGAGAAATTGCAAACGTCGAGCAATTGCTCAGAGATGAAAAGTGCCAGCACTGAAAGCTGTTGCTAGCCAGCACCCTTCCTTGGAAGTGCTTTTGTAGGCCTAAGAACACTGGGGCTCTGGGCTTCTCTAGCCACCTCATCTTCTGCTCATCCTCTCGCGCAGTCTAAAGAGAGCTCAGGTGAGAAATTGCAAACGTCGAGCAATTGCTCAGAGATGAAAAGTGCCAGCACTGAAAGCTGTTGCTAGCCAGCACCCTTCCTTGGAAGCGCTTTCAGAGGCGCAGCAACACTGGGGCTTTGCGCTTCTGTACCCACCAAACGTCACGGTCACTATCTCTCCGTCTCGTAGACATGAGCTGAGGAATTGCAAACGTCGAGCAATTGCTCAGAGATGAAAAGTGCCAGCACTGAAAGCTGTTGCTAGCCAGCACCCTTCCTTGGAAGCGCTTTTGTAGCCCTTAGAACACAAGGGCTCTGTGCTTCTCCAGCCACCTAATCTTCTGCTCATCCTCTCGCGCACTCTAAAGAGAGCTCAGGTGAGAAATTGCAAACGTCGAGCAATTGCTCAGAGATGAAAAGTGCCAGCACTGAAAGCTGTTGCTAGCCAGCACCCTTCCTTGGAAGTGCTTTTGTAGGCCTAAGAACAGTGGGGCTCTGTGTTTCTCTAGCCACCTAATCTTCTGCTCATCCTCTCGCGCACTCTAAAGAGAGCTCAGGTGAGAAATTGCAAAGGTCGAGCAATTGCTCAGAGATGAAAAGTACCAGCACTGAAAGCTCTTGCTAGCCAGCACCCTTCCTTGGAAGCGCTTTCACAGGCGCAGCAACACTGGGGCTTTGCGCTTCTCTAGACACCAAACGTCATGGTCATTCTCTTTCCGTCTCGTAGACACGAGCTGAGACATTGCAAAGGTCGAGCAATTGCTCAGAGATGAAAAGTGCCAGCACTGAAAGCTCTTGCTAGCCAGCACCCTTCCTTGGAAGTGCTTTTGTAGGCCTAAGAACACTGGGGCCCTGGGTTTCTCTAGCCACCTAATCTTCTGCTCATCCTCTCGCGCACTCTAAAGAAAGCTCAGGTGAGAAATTACAAACGTCGAGCAATTGCTCAGAGATGAAAAGTGCCAGCACTGAAAGCTGTTGCTAGCCAGCACCCTTCCTTGGAAGCGCTTTCACAGGCGCAGCAACACTGGGGCTTTGCGCTTCTCTAGCCACCAAACGTCACGGTCACTATCTCTCCGTCTCGTAGACACGAGCTGAGAGATTGCAAACGTCGAGCAATTGCTCAGAGATGAAAAGTGCCAGCACTGAAAGCTGTTGCTAGCCAGCACCCTTCCTTGGATGCGCTTTTGTAGGCCTCAGAACACTGGGGCTCTGGGCTTCTCTAGCCACCTAATCTTCTGCTCATCCTCTCGCACAGTCTAAAGAGAGCTCAGGTGAGAAATTGCAAACGTCGAGCAATTGCTCAGAGATGAAAAGTGCCAGCACTGAAAGCTCTTGCTAGCCAGCACCCTTCCTTGGAAGCGCTTTCACAGGTGCAGCAACACTGGGGCTTTGCGCTTCTCTACCCACCAAACGTCAACGGTCACTATCTCTCTGGCTCGTAGACACGAGCTGAGGAATTGCAAACGTCGAGCAATTGCTCAGAGATGAAAAGTGCCAGCACTGAAAGCTGTTGCTAGCCAGCACCCTTCCTTGGAAGCGCTCTTTTAGCCCTTAGAACAGTGGGGCTCTGGGCTTCTCTAGCCACCTAATCTTCTGCTCATCCTCTCGCGCACTCTAAAGAGAGCTCAGGTGAGAAATTGCAAAGGTCGAGCAATTGCTCAGAGATGAAAAGTGCCAGCACTGAAAGCTCTTGCTAGCCAGCACCCTTCCTTGGAAGCGCTTTTGTCGCCCTTAGAACACAAGGGCTCTGTGCTTCTCCAGCCACCTAATCTTCTGCTCATCCTCTCGCGCACTCTAAAGAGAGCTCAGGTGAGAAATTGCAAACGTCGAGCAATTGCTCAGAGATGAAAAGTGCCAGCACTGAAAGCTCTTGCTAGCCAGCACCCTTCCTTGGAAGTGCTTTTGTAGGCCTAAGAACACTGGGGCTCTGTGTTTCTCTAGCCACATAATCTTCTGCTCATCCTCTCGCGCAGTCTAAAGAGAGCTCAGGTGAGAAATTGCAAAGGTCAAGCAATTGCTCAGAGATGAAAAGTGCCAGCACTGAAAGCTCTTGCTAGCCAGCACCCTTCCATGGAAACGCTCTTGTAGGCCTAAGAACACTGGGGCTCTGTGTTTCTCTAGCCACCTAATCTTCTGCTCACTCTCTCGTGCACTCTAAATAGAGCTCAGGTGAGAAATGGAAAGGTCGAGCAATTGCTCAGAGATGAAAAGTGCCAGCACTGGAAGCTCTTGCTAGCCAGCACCCTTCCTTGGAAGCGCTTTCACAGGCGCAGTAACACTGGGGCTTTGCGCTTCTCTACCCACCAAACGTCACGGTCATTCTCTTTCCGTCTCGTAGACACGAGCTGAGAAATTGCAAACGTCGAGCAATTGCTCAGCGATGAAAAGTGCCAGCACTGAAAGCTGTTGCTAGCCAGCACCCTTCCTTGGAAGTGCTTTTGTAGGCCTAAGAACAGTGGGGCTCTGGGCTTCTCTAGCCACCTCATCTTCTGCTCATCCTCTCGCGCAGTCTAAAGAGAGCTCAGGTGAGAAATTCCAAACGTCGAGCAATTGCTCAGAGATGAAAAGTGCCAGCACTGAAAGCTGTTGCTAGCCAGCACCCTTCCTTGGAAGCGCTTTCACAGGCGCAGCAACACTGGGGCTTTGCACTTCTCTACCCACCAAACGTCACGGTCACTATCTCTCCGTCTCGTAGACACGAGCTGAGAGATTGCAAACGTCGAGCAATTGCTCAGAGATGAAAAGTGCCAGCACTGAAAGCTCTTGCTAGCCAGCACCCTTCCTTGGAAATGCTCTTGTAGCCCTTAGAACACAGGGTCTCTGGGCTTCTCTAGCCACCTAATTTTCTGCTCATCATCTCGCGCAGTCTAAAGAGAGCTCAGGTGAGAAATTGCAAACGTCGAGCAATTGCTCAGAGATGAAAAGTGCCAGCACTGAAAGCTGTTGCTAGCCAGCACCCTTCCTTGGAAGCGCTTTCACAGGCGCAGCAACACTGGGGCTTTGCGCTTCTCTACCCACCAAACGTCACGGTCACTATCTCTCCGTCTCGTAGACACGAGCTGAGAGATTGCAAACGTTGAGCAATTGCTCAGAGATGAAAAGTGCCAGCACTGAAAGCTGTTGCTAGCCAGCACCCTTCCTTGGAAGCGCTTTTGTAGCCCTTAGAACACAAGGGCTCTGTGCTTCTCCAGCCTCCTAATCTTATGCTCATCCTCTCGCGCACTCTAAAGAAAGGTCAGGTGAGAAATTGCAAAAGTCGAACAATTGCTCAGAGATGAAAAGTGCCAGCACTGAAAGCTGTTGCTAGCCAGCACCCTTCCTTGGAAGTGATTTTGTAGGCCTAAGAACACTGGGGCTCTGGGCTTCTCTAGCCACCTAATCTTCTGCTCATCCTCTCGCGCAGTCTAAAGAGAGCTCAGGTGAGAAATTGCAAACGTCGAGCAATTGCTCAGAGATGAAAAGTGCCAGCACTGAAAGCTGTTGCTAGCCAGCACCCTTCCTTGGAAACGCTTTTGTAGGCCTTAGAACACAAGGGCTCTGTGCTTCTCCAGCCACCTAATCTTCTGCTCATCCTCTCGCGCACTCTAAAGAAAGCTCAGGTGAGAAATTGCAAACGTCGAGCAATTGCTCAGAGATGAAAAGTGCCAGCACTGAAAGCTCTTGCTAGCCAGCACCCTTCCTTGGAAGCGCTCTTGTAGCCCTTAGAACACAGGGGCTCTGGGCTTCTCTAGCCACCTTATCTTCTGCTCATCCTCTCGCGCACTCTAAAGAGAGCTCAGGTGAGAAATTGCAAAGGTCAAGCAATTGCTCAGAGATGAAAAGTGCCAGCACTGAAAGCTGTTGCTAGCCAGCACCCTTCCTTGGAAGTGCTTTTGTAGGCCGAAGAACACTGGGGCTCTGGGCTTCTCTAGGCACCTAATCTTCTGCTCATCCTCTCGCGCAGTCTAAAGAGAGCTCAGGTGAGAAATTGCAAACGTCGAGCAATTGCTCAGAGAAGAAAAGTGCCAGCACTGAAAGCTCTTGCTAGCCAGCACCCTTCCTTGGAAGCGCTCTTGTAGCCCTTAGAACACAGGGGCTCTGGGCTTCTCTAGCCACCTTATATTCTGCTCATCCTCTCGCGCACTCTAAAGAGAGCTCAGCTGAGAAATTGCAAAGGTCAAGCAATTGCTCAGAGATGAAAAGTGCCAGCACTGAAAGCTTTTGCTAGCCGGCACCCTTCCTTGGAAACGCTCTTGTAGCCCTTAGAACACAGGGGCTCTGGGCTTCTCTAGCCACCTAATCTTCTGCTCATCCTCTCGCGCACTCTAAAGAGAGCTCAGGTGAGAACTTGCAAAAGTCGAACAATTGCTCAGAGATGAAAAGTGCCAGCACTGAAAGCTCTTGCTAGCCAGCACCCTTCCTTGGAAGCGCTTTTGTAGGCCTAAGAACACTGGGGCTCTGGGCTTCTCTAGCCACCTAATCTTCTGCTCATCCACTCGCGCAGTCTAAAGAGAGCTCAGGTGAGAAATTGCAAAGGTCGAGCAATTGCTCAGAGATGAAAAGTGCCAGCACTGAAAGCTGTTGCTAGCCAGCACCCTTCCTTGGAAGCGCTTTCACAGGCGCAGCAACACTGGGGCTTTGCGCTTCTCTACCCACCAAACGTCACGGTCATTCTCTTTCCGTCTCGTAGACACGAGCTGAGACATTGCAAAGGTCGAGCAATTGCTCAGAGATGAAAAGTGCCAGCACTGAAAGCTCTTGCTAGCCAGCACCCTTCCTTGGAAGTGCTTTTATAGGCCTAAGAACAGTGGGGCTCTGTGCTTCTCTAGCCACCTAATCTTCTGCTCATCCTCTCGCGCACTCTAAAGAGAGCTCAGGTGAGAAATTGCAAAGGTCGAGCAATTGCTCAGAGATGAAAAGTGCCAGCACTGAAAGCTCTTGCTAACCAGCACCCTTCCTTGGAAGTGCTTTTGTAGGCCTAAGAACACTGGGGCTCTGGGCTTCTCTAGCCACCTAATCTTCTGCTCATCCTCTCGCGCAGTCTAAAGAGAGCTCAGGTGAGAAATTCCAAACATCGAGCAATTGCTCAGAGATGAAAAGTGCCAGCACTGAAAGCTGTTGCTAGCCAGCACCCTTCCTTGGAAGCGCTTTCACAGGCGCAGTAACACTGGGGCTTTGCGATTCTCTAGACACCAAACGTCACGGTCACTATCTCTCCGTCTCGTAGACACGAGCTGAGAGATTGCAAAGGTCGAGCAATTGCTCAGAGATGAAAAGTGCCAGCACTGAAAGCTCTTGCTAGCCGGCACCCTTCCTTGGAAACGCTCTTGTAGCCCTTAGCACACTGGGGCTCTGGGCTTCTCTAGCCACCTAATCTTCTGCTCATCCTCTCGCGCACTCTAAAGAGAGCTCAGGTGAGAAATTGCAAAGGTCGAGCAATTGCTCAGAGATGAAAAGTGCCAGCACTGAAAGCTCTTGCTAGCCAGCACCCTTCCTTGGAAGTGCTTTTGTAGGCCTAAGAACACTGGGGCTCTGGGCTTCTCTAGCCACCTAATCTTCTGCTCATCCTCTCGCACAGTCTAAAGAGAGCTCAGGTGAGAAATTGCAAATGTCGAGCAATTGCTCAGAGATGAAAAGTGCCAGCACTGAAAGCTGTTGCTAGCCAGCACCCTTCCTTGGAAGCGCTTTCACAGGCGCAGCAACACTGGGGCTTTGCGCTTCTCTACCCAGCAAATGTCACGGTCACTATCTCTCCGTCTCGTAGACACGAGCTAAGAAATTGCAAACGTCGAGCAATTGCTCAGAGATGAAAAGTGCCAGCACTGAAAGCTGTTGCTAGCCAGCACCCTTCCTTGGAAGCGCTTTTGTAGCCCTTAGAACAGTGGGGCTCTGTGCTTCTCCAGCCTCCTAATCTTATGCTCATCCTCTCGCGCAGTCTGAAGAAAGGTCAGGTGAGAAATTGCAAAAGTCGAACAATTGCTCAGAGATGAAAAGTGCCAGCACTGAAAGCTGTTGCTAGCCAGCACCCTTCCTTGGAAGTGCTTTTGTAGGCCTAAGAACACTGGGGCTCTGGGCTTCTCTAGCCACCTAATCTTCTGCTCATCCTGTCGCGCACTCTAAAGAGAGCTCAGGTGAGAAATTGCAAACGTCGAGCAATTGCTCAGAGATGAAAAGTGCCAGCACTGAAAGCTGTTGCTAGCCAGCACCCTTCCTTAGAAACGCTTTTGTAGGCCTTAGAACACAAGGGCTCTGTGCTTCTCCAGCCACCTAATCTTCTGCTCATCCTCTCGCGCACTCTAAAGAAAGCTCAGGTGAGAAATTGCAAACGTCGAGCAATTGCTCAGAGATGAAAAGTGCCAGCACTGAAAGCTCTTGCTAGCCAGCACCCTTCCTTGGAAGCGCTCTTGTAGCCCTTAGAACACAGGGGCTCTGGGCTTCTCTAGCCACCTAATCTTCTGCTCATCCTCTCGCGCACTCTAAAGAGAGCTCAGGTGAGAAATTGCAAAGGTCAAGCAATTGCTCAGAGATGAAAAGTGCCAGCACTGAAAGCTGTTGCTAGCCAGCACCCTTCCTTGGAAGCGCTCTTGTAGCCCTTAGAACACAGGGGCTCTGTGCTTTTCTAGCCACCTAATCTTCTGCTCACTCTCTCGTGCACTCTAAAGAGAGCTCAGGTGAGAAATTGCAAAGGTCGAGCAATTGCTCAGAGATGAAAAGTACCAGCACTGAAAGCTGTTGCTAGCCAGCAGCCTTCCTTGGAAGCGCTCTTGTAGGCCTAAGAACAGTGGGGCTCTGGGCTTCTCTAGCCACCTAATCTTCTGCTCATCCTCTCGCGCAGTCTAAAGAGAGCTCAGGTGAGAAATTGCAAACGTCGAGCAATTGCTCAGAGATGAAAAGTGCCAGCACTGAAAGCTGTTGCTAGCCAGCACCCTTCCTTGGAAGCGCTTTCACAGGCGCAGCAACACTGGGGCTTTGCGCTTCTCTAGACACCAAACGTCACGGTCACTATCTCTCCGTCTCGTAGACACGAGCTGAGAGATTGCAAACGTCGATCAATTGCTCAGAGATGAAAAGTGCCAGCACTGAAAGCTCTTGCTAGCCAGCACCCTTCCTTGGATGCGCTTTTGTAGGCCTCACAACACAGGGGCTCTGGGCTTCTCTAGCCACCTAATCTTCTGCTCATCCTCTCGCACAGTCTAAAGAGAGCTCAGGTGAGAAATTGCAAACGTCGAGCAATTGCTCAGAGATGAAAAGTGCCAGCACTGAAAGCTCTTGCTAGCCAGCACCCTTCCTTGGAAGCGCTTTCACAGGTGCAGCAACACTGGGGCTTTGCGCTTCTCTACCCACCAAACGTCAACGGTCACTATCTCTCTGGCTCGTAGACACGAGCTGAGGAATTGCAAACGTCGAGCAATTGCTCAGAGATGAAAAGTGCCAGCACTGAAAGCTGTTGCTAGCCAGCACCCTTCCTTGGAAGCGCTCTTTTAGCCCTTAGAACAGTGGGGCTCTGGGCTTCTCTAGCCACCTAATCTTCTGCTCATCCTCTCGCGCACTCTAAAGAAAGGTCAGGTGAGAAATTGCAAAAGTCGAACAATTGCTCAGAGATGAAAAGTGCCAGCACTGAAAGCTGTTGCTAGCCAGCACCCTTCCTTGGAAGTGATTTTGTAGGCCTAAGAACACTGGGGCTCTGGGCTTCTCTAGCCACCTAATCTTCTGCTCATCCTCTCGCGCAGTCTAAAGAGAGCTCAGGTGAGAAATTGCAAAGGTCGAGCAATTGCTCAGAGATGAAAAGTGCCAGCACTGAAAGCTCTTGCTAGCCAGCACCCTTCCTTGGAAGTGCTTTTGTAGGCCTAAGAACACTGGTGCTCTGGGCTTCTCTAGCCACCTAATCTTCTGCTCATCCTCTCGCGCACTCTAAAGAGAGCTCAGGTGAGAAATTGCAAAGGTCGAGCAATTGCTCAGAGATGAAAAGTGCCAGCACTGAAAGCTCTTGCTAGCCAGCACCCTTCCTTGGAAGCGCTTTTGTCGCCCTTAGAACACAAGGGCTCTGTGCTTCTCTAGCCACCTAATCTTCTGCTCATCCTCTCGCGCAGTCTAAAGAGAGCTCAGGTGAGAAATTGCAAAGGTCGAGCAATTGCTCAGAGATGAAAAGTGCCAGCACTGAAAGCTGTTGCTAGCCAGCACCCTTCCTTGGAAGTGCTTTTGTAGGCCTAAGATCACTGGGGCTCTGTGTTTCTCTAGCCACATAATCTTCTGCTCATCCTCTCGCGCAGTCTAAAGAGAGCTCAGGTGAGAAATTGCAAAGGTCAAGCAATTGCTCAGCGATGAAAAGTGCCAGCACTGAAAGCTGTTGCTAGCCAGCACCCTTCCTTGGAAGTGCTTTTGTAGGCCTAAGAACACTGGGGCTCTGTGTTTCTCTAGCCACCTAATCTTCTGCTCACTCTCTCGTGCACTCTAAAGAGAGCTCAGGTGAGAAATGGAAAGGTCGAGCAATTGCTCAGAGATGAAAAGTGCCAGCACTGGAAGCTCTTGCTAGCCAGCACCCTTCCTTGGAAGCGCTTTCACAGGCGCAGTAACACTGGGGCTTTGCGCTTCTCTAGCCACCAAACGTCACGGTCATTCTCTTTCCGTCTCGTAGACACGAGCTGAGAAATTGCAAACGTCGAGCAATTGCTCAGAGATGAAAAGTGCCAGCACTGAAAGCTGTTGCTAGCCAGCACCCTTCCTTGGAAGTGCTTTTGTAGGCCTAAGAACACTGGGGCTCTGGGCTTCTCTAGCCACCTCATCTTCTGCTCATCCTCTCGCGCAGTCTAAAGAGAGCTCAGGTGAGAAATTGCAAACGTCGAGCAATTGCTCAGAGATGAAAAGTGCCAGCACTGAAAGCTCTTGCTAGCCAGCACCCTTCCTTGGAAGCGCTTTCAGAGGCGCAGCAACACTGGGGCTTTGCGCTTCTGTACCCACCAAACGTCACGGTCACTATCTCTCCGTCTCGTAGACATGAGCTGAGGAATTGCAAACGTCGAGCAATTGCTCAGAGATGAAAAGTGCCAGCACTGAAAGCTGTTGCTAGCCAGCACCCTTCCTTGGAAGCGCTTTTGTAGCCCTTAGAACACAAGGGCTCTGTGCTTCTCCAGCCACCTAATCTTCTGCTCATCCTCTCGCGCAGTCTAAAGAGAGCTCAGGTGAGAAATTGCAAACGTCGAGCAATTGCTCAGAGATGAAAAGTGCCAGCACTGAAAGCTGTTGCTAGCCAGCACCCTTCCTTGGAAGTGCTTTTGTAGGCCTAAGAACAGTGGGGCTCTGTGTTTCTCTAGCCACCTAATCTTCTGCTCATCCTCTCGCGCACTCTAAAGAGAGCTCAGGTGAGAAATTGCAAAGGTCGAGCAATTGCTCAGAGATGAAAAGTGCCAGCACTGAAAGCTCTTGCTAGCCAGCACCCTTCCTTGGAAGCGCTTTCACAGGCGCAGCAACACTGGGGCTTTGCGCTTCTCTAGACACCAAACGTCATGGTCATTCTCTTTCCGTCTCGTAGACACGAGCTGAGACATTGCAAAGGTCGAGCAATTGCTCAGAGATGAAAAGTGCCAGCACTGAAAGCTGTTGCTAGCCAGCACCCTTCCTTGGAAGTGCTTTTGTAGGCCTAAGAACACTGGGGCCCTGGGTTTCTCTAGCCACCTAATCTTCTGCTCATCCTCTCGCGCACTCTAAAGAAAGCTCAGGTGAGAAATTACAAACGTCGAGCAATTGCTCAGAGATGAAAAGTGCCAGCACTGAAAGCTGTTGCTAGCCAGCACCCTTCCTTGGAAGCGCTTTCACAGGCGCAGCAACACTGGGGCTTTGCGCTTCTCTAGCCACCAAACGTCACGGTCACTATCTCTCCGTCTCGTAGACACGAGCTGAGAGATTGCAAACGTCGAGCAATTGCTCAGAGATGAAAAGTGCCAGCACTGAAAGCTGTTGCTAGCCAGCACCCTTCCTTGGAAGTGCTTTTGTAGGCCTAAGAACACTGGGGCTCTGGGCTTCTCTAGCCACCTCATCTTCTGCTCATCCTCTCGCGCAGTCTAAAGAGAGCTCAGGTGAGAAATTGCAAACGTCGAGCAATTGCTCAGAGATGAAAAGTGCCAGCACTGAAAGCTCTTGCTAGCCAGCACCCTTCCTTGGAAGCGCTTTCAGAGGCGCAGCAACACTGGGGCTTTGCGCTTCTGTACCCACCAAACGTCACGGTCACTATCTCTCCGTCTCGTAGACATGAGCTGAGGAATTGCAAACGTCGAGCAATTGCTCAGAGATGAAAAGTGCCAGCACTGAAAGCTGTTGCTAGCCAGCACCCTTCCTTGGAAGCGCTTTTGTAGCCCTTAGAACACAAGGGCTCTGTGCTTCTCCAGCCACCTAATCTTCTGCTCATCCTCTCGCGCAGTCTAAAGAGAGCTCAGGTGAGAAATTGCAAACGTCGAGCAATTGCTCAGAGATGAAAAGTGCCAGCACTGAAAGCTGTTGCTAGCCAGCACCCTTCCTTGGAAGTGCTTTTGTAGGCCTAAGAACAGTGGGGCTCTGTGTTTCTCTAGCCACCTAATCTTCTGCTCATCCTCTCGCGCACTCTAAAGAGAGCTCAGGTGAGAAATTGCAAAGGTCGAGCAATTGCTCAGAGATGAAAAGTGCCAGCACTGAAAGCTCTTGCTAGCCAGCACCCTTCCTTGGAAGCGCTTTCACAGGCGCAGCAACACTGGGGCTTTGCGCTTCTCTAGACACCAAACGTCATGGTCATTCTCTTTCCGTCTCGTAGACACGAGCTGAGACATTGCAAAGGTCGAGCAATTGCTCAGAGATGAAAAGTGCCAGCACTGAAAGCTGTTGCTAGCCAGCACCCTTCCTTGGAAGTGCTTTTGTAGGCCTAAGAACACTGGGGCCCTGGGTTTCTCTAGCCACCTAATCTTCTGCTCATCCTCTCGCGCACTCTAAAGAAAGCTCAGGTGAGAAATTACAAACGTCGAGCAATTGCTCAGAGATGAAAAGTGCCAGCACTGAAAGCTGTTGCTAGCCAGCACCCTTCCTTGGAAGCGCTTTCACAGGCGCAGCAACACTGGGGCTTTGCGCTTCTCTAGCCACCAAACGTCACGGTCACTATCTCTCCGTCTCGTAGACACGAGCTGAGAGATTGCAAACGTCGAGCAATTGCTCAGAGATGAAAAGTGCCAGCACTGAAAGCTGTTGCTAGCCAGCACCCTTCCTTGGATGCGCTTTTGTAGGCCTCAGAACACTGGGGCTCTGGGCTTCTCTAGCCACCTAATCTTCTGCTCATCCTCTCGCACAGTCTAAAGAGAGCTCAGGTGAGAAATTGCAAACGTCGAGCAATTGCTCAGAGATGAAAAGTGCCAGCACTGAAAGCTCTTGCTAGCCAGCACCCTTCCTTGGAAGCGCTTTCACAGGTGCAGCAACACTGGGGCTTTGCGCTTCTCTACCCACCAAACGTCAACGGTCACTATCTCTCTGGCTCGTAGACACGAGCTGAGGAATTGCAAACGTCGAGCAATTGCTCAGAGATGAAAAGTGCCAGCACTGAAAGCTGTTGCTAGCCAGCACCCTTCCTTGGAAGCGCTCTTTTAGCCCTTAGAACAGTGGGGCTCTGGGCTTCTCTAGCCACCTAATCTTCTGCTCATCCTCTCGCGCACTCTAAAGAGAGCTCAGGTGAGAAATTGCAAAGGTCGAGCAATTGCTCAGAGATGAAAAGTGCCAGCACTGAAAGCTCTTGCTAGCCAGCACCCTTCCTTGGAAGCGCTTTTGTCGCCCTTAGAACACAAGGGCTCTGTGCTTCTCCAGCCACCTAATCTTCTGCTCATCCTCTCGCGCACTCTAAAGAGAGCTCAGGTGAGAAATTGCAAACGTCGAGCAATTGCTCAGAGATGAAAAGTGCCAGCACTGAAAGCTCTTGCTAGCCAGCACCCTTCCTTGGAAGTGCTTTTGTAGGCCTAAGAACACTGGGGCTCTGTGTTTCTCTAGCCACATAATCTTCTGCTCATCCTCTCGCGCAGTCTAAAGAGAGCTCAGGTGAGAAATTGCAAAGGTCAAGCAATTGCTCAGAGATGAAAAGTGCCAGCACTGAAAGCTCTTGCTAGCCAGCACCCTTCCATGGAAACGCTCTTGTAGGCCTAAGAACACTGGGGCTCTGTGTTTCTCTAGCCACCTAATCTTCTGCTCACTCTCTCGTGCACTCTAAATAGAGCTCAGGTGAGAAATGGAAAGGTCGAGCAATTGCTCAGAGATGAAAAGTGCCAGCACTGGAAGCTCTTGCTAGCCAGCACCCTTCCTTGGAAGCGCTTTCACAGGCGCAGTAACACTGGGGCTTTGCGCTTCTCTACACACCAAACGTCACGGTCATTCTCTTTCCGTCTCGTAGACACGAGCTGAGAAATTGCAAACGTCGAGCAATTGCTCAGCGATGAAAAGTGCCAGCACTGAAAGCTGTTGCTAGCCAGCACCCTTCCTTGGAAGTGCTTTTGTAGGCCTAAGAACAGTGGGGCTCTGGGCTTCTCTAGCCACCTCATCTTCTGCTCATCCTCTCGCGCAGTCTAAAGAGAGCTCAGGTGAGAAATTCCAAACGTCGAGCAATTGCTCAGAGATGAAAAGTGCCAGCACTGAAAGCTGTTGCTAGCCAGCACCCTTCCTTGGAAGCGCTTTCACAGGCGCAGCAACACTGGGGCTTTGCACTTCTCTACCCACCAAACGTCACGGTCACTATCTCTCCGTCTCGTAGACACGAGCTGAGAGATTGCAAACGTCGAGCAATTGCTCAGAGATGAAAAGTGCCAGCACTGAAAGCTCTTGCTAGCCAGCACCCTTCCTTGGAAATGCTCTTGTAGCCCTTAGAACACAGGGTCTCTGGGCTTCTCTAGCCACCTAATTTTCTGCTCATCATCTCGCGCAGTCTAAAGAGAGCTCAGGTGAGAAATTGCAAACGTCGAGCAATTGCTCAGAGATGAAAAGTGCCAGCACTGAAAGCTGTTGCTAGCCAGCACCCTTCCTTGGAAGCGCTTTCAGAGGCGCAGCAACACTGGGGCTTTGCGCTTCTGTACCCACCAAACGTCACGGTCACTATCTCTCCGTCTCGTAGACATGAGCTGAGGAATTGCAAACGTCGAGCAATTGCTCAGAGATGAAAAGTGCCAGCACTGAAAGCTGTTGCTAGCCAGCACCCTTCCTTGGAAGCGCTTTTGTAGCCCTTAGAACACAAGGGCTCTGTGCTTCTCCAGCCACCTAATCTTCTGCTCATCCTCTCGCGCAGTCTAAAGAGAGCTCAGGTGAGAAATTGCAAAAGTCGAACAATTGCTCAGAGATGAAAAGTGCCAGCACTGAAAGCTGTTGCTAGCCAGCACCCTTCCTTGGAAGTGCTTTTGTAGGCCTAAGAACACTGGGGCTCTGTGTTTCTCTAGCCACCTAATCTTCTGCTCATCCTCTCGCGCACTCTAAAGAGAGCTCAGGTGAGAAATTGCAAAGGTCGAGCAATTGCTCAGAGATGAAAAGTACCAGCACTGAAAGCTCTTGCTAGCCAGCACCCTTCCTTGGAAGCGCTTTCACAGGCGCAGCAACACTGGGGCTTTGCGCTTCTCTAGACACCAAACGTCACGGTCATTCTCTTTCCGTCTCGTAGACACGAGCTGAGACATTGCAAAGGTCGAGCAATTGCTCAGAGATGAAAAGTGCCAGCACTGAAAGCTGTTGCTAGCCAGCACCCTTCCTTGGAAGTGCTTTTGTAGGCCTAAGAACACTGGGGCCCTGGGTTTCTCTAGCCACCTAATCTTCTGCTCATCCTCTCGCGCACTCTAAAGAGAGCTCAGGTGAGAAATTGCAAACGTCGAGCAATTGCTCAGAGATGAAAAGTGCCAGCACTGAAAGCTGTTGCTAGCAAGCACCCTTCCTTGGAAGTGCTTTTGTAGGCCTAAGAACAGTGGGGCTCTGGGCTTCTCTAGCCACCTAATCTTCTGCTCATCCTCTCGCGCACTCTAAAGAGAGCTCAGGTGAGAAATTGCAAAGGTCGAGCAATTGCTCAGAGATGAAAAGTGCCAGCACTGAAAGCTGTTGCTAGCCAGCACCCTTCCTTGGAAGCGCTTTTGTAGCCCTTAGAACACAAGGGCTCTGTGCTTCTCCAGCCACCTAATCTTCTGCTCATCCTCTCGCGCACTCTAAAGAGAGCTCAGGTGAGAAATTGCAAAGGTCAAGCAATTGCTCAGAGATGAAAAGTGCCAGCACTGAAAGCTGTTGCTAGCCAGCACCCTTCCTTGGAAACGCTCTTGTAGCCCTAAGAACACTGGGGCTCTGGGCTTCTCCAGCCACCTAATCTTCTGCTCATCCTCTCGCGCACTCTAACGAGAGCTCAGGTGAGAAATTGCAAAGGTCGAGCAATTGCTCAGACATGAAAAGTGCCAGCACTGAAAGCTGTTGCTAGCCACCACCCTTCCTTGGAAGCGCTTTCACAGGCGCAGCAACACTGGGGCTTTGCGCTTCTCTAGACACCAAATGTCACGGTCATTCTCTTTCCGTCTCGTAGACACGAGCTGAGAAATTGCAAACGTCGAGCAATTGCTCAGAGATGAAAAGTGCCAGCACTGAAAGCTGTTGCTAGCCAGCACCCTTCCTTGGAATTGCTTTTGTAGGCGTAAGAACACTGGGGCTCTGGGCTTCTCTAGCCACCTAATCTTCTGCTCATCCTCTCGCGCACTCTAAAGAGAGCTCAGGTGAGAAATTGCAAAGGTCGAGCAATTGCTCAGAGATGAAAAGTGCCAGCACTGAAAGCTCTTGCTAGCCAGCACCCTTCCTTGGAAGTGATTTTGTAGGCCTAAGAACAGTGGGGCTCTGGGCTTCTCTAGCCACCTAATCTTCTGCTCATCCTCTCGCGCACTCTAAAGAGAGCTCAGGTGAGAAATTCCAAACGTCGAGCAATTGCTCAGAGATGAAAAGTGCCAGCACTGAAAGCTCTTGCTAGCCAGCACCCTTCCTTGGAAGCGCTTTCACAGGCGCAGCAACACTGGGGCTTTGCGCTTCTCTACCCACCAAACGTCACGGTCACTATCTCTCCGTCTCGTAGACACGAGCTGAGAGATTGCAAACGTCGAGCAATTGCTCAGAGATGAAAAGTGCCAGCACTGAAAGCTGTTGCTAGCCAGCACCCTTCCTTGGAAACGCTCTTGTAGCCCTTAGAACACTGGGGCTCTGGGCTTCTCTGGCCACCTAATCTTCTGCTCATCCTCTCGCGCAGTCTAAAGAGAGCTCAGGTGAGAAATTGCAAACGTCGAGCAATTGCTCAGAGATTGAAAGTGCCAGCACTGAAAGCTGTTGCTAGCCAGCACCCTTCCTTGGAAACGCTTTTGTAGGCCTAAGAACAGTGGGGCTCTGGGCTTCTCTAGCCACCTAATCTTCTGCTCATCCTCTCGCGCAGTCTAAAGAGAGCTCAGGTGAGAAATTGCAAACGTCGAGCAATTGCTCAGAGATGAAAAGTGCCAGCACTGAAAGCTGTTGCTAGCCAGCACCCTTCCTTGGAAACGCTCTTGTAGCCCTAAGAACACTGGGGCTCTGGGCTTTTCTAGCCACCTAATCTTCTGCTCACTCTCTTGTGCACTCTAAAGAGAGCTCAGCTGAGAAATTGCAAAGGTCAAGCAATTGCTCAGAGATGAAAAGTACCAGCACTGAAAGCTGTTGCTAGCCAGCACCCTTCCTTGGAAGCGCTTTCACAGGCGCAGCAACACTGGGGCTTTGCGCTTCTCTAGACACCAAATGTCACGGTCATTCTCTTTCCGTCTCGTAGACACGAGCTGAGAAATTGCAAACGTCGAGCAATTGCTCAGAGATGAAAAGTGCCAGCACTGAAAGCTGTTGCTAGCCAGCACCCTTCCTTGGAAGTGCTTTTGTAGGCGTAAGAACACTGGGGCTCTGGGCTTCTCTAGCCACCTAATATTCTGCTCATCCTCTCGCGCACTCTAAAGAGAGCTCAGGTGAGAAATTGCAAAGGTCGAGCAATTGCTCAGAGATGAAAAGTGCCAGCACTGAAAGCTCTTGCTAGCCAGCACCCTTCCTTGGAAGTGATTTTGTAGGCCTAAGAACAGTGGGGCTCTGGGCTTCTCTAGCCACCTAATCTTCTGCTCATCCTCTCGCGCAGTCTAAAGAGAGCTCAGGTGAGAAATTCCAAACGTCGAGCAATTGCTCAGAGATGAAAAGTGCCAGCACTGAAAGCTCTTGCTAGCCAGCACCCTTCCTTGGAAGCGCTTTCACAGGCGCAGCAACACTGGGGCTTTGCGCTTCTCTACCCACCAAACGTCACGGTCACTATCTCTCCGTCTCGTAGACACGAGCTGAGAGATTGCAAACGTCGAGCAATTGCTCAGAGATGAAAAGTGCCAGCACTGAAAGCTGTTGCTAGCCAGCACCCTTCCTTGGAAACGCTCTTGTAGCCCTTAGAACACTGGGGCTCTGGGCTTCTCTGGCCACCTAATCTTCTGCTCATCCTCTCGCGCAGTCTAAAGAGAGCTCAGGTGAGAAATTGCAAACGTCGAGCAATTGCTCAGAGATTGAAAGTGCCAGCACTGAAAGCTGTTGCTAGCCAGCACCCTTCCTTGGAAACGCTTTTGTAGGCCTAAGAACAGTGGGGCTCTGGGCTTCTCTAGCCACCTAATCTTCTGCTCATCCTCTCGCGCAGTCTAAAGAGAGCTCAGGTGAGAAATTGCAAACGTCGAGCAATTGCTCAGAGATGAAAAGTGCCAGCACTGAAAGCTGTTGCTAGCCAGCACCCTTCCTTGGAAACGCTCTTGTAGCCCTAAGAACACTGGGGCTCTGGGCTTTTCTAGCCACCTAATCTTCTGCTCACTCTCTTGTGCACTCTAAAGAGAGCTCAGCTGAGAAATTGCAAAGGTCAAGCAATTGCTCAGAGATGAAAAGTACCAGCACTGAAAGCTGTTGCTAGCCAGCACCCTTCCTTGGAAGCGCTCTTGTAGCCCTAAGAACACTGGGGCTCTGTGTTTCTCTAGCCACCTAATCTTCTGCTCATCCTCTCGCGCACTCTAAAGAGAGCTCAGGTGAGAAATTGCAAAGGTCAAGCAATTGCTCAGAGATGAAAAGTGCCAGCACTGAAAGCTGTTGCTAGCCAGCACCCTTCCTTGGAAGCGCTTTCACAGGCGCAGTAACACTGGGGCTTTGCGCTTCTCTAGACACCAAACGTCACGGTCATTCTCTTTCCGACTCGTAGACACGAGTTGAGAGATTGCAAACGTCGAGCAATTGCTCAGAGATGAAAAGTGCCAGCACTGAAAGCTGTTGCTAGCCAGCACCCTTCCTTGGAAGTGCTTTCACAGGCGCAGCAACACTGGGGCTTTGCGCTTCTCTACCCACCAAACGTCACGGTCACTATCTCTCCGTCTCGTAGACACGAGCTGAGAGATTGCAAACGTCGAGCAATTGCTCAGAGATGAAAAGTGCCAGCACTGAAAGCTATTGCTAGCCGGCACCCTTCCTTGGAAACGCTCTTGTAGCCCTTAGAACACAGGGGCTCTGGGCTTCTCTAGCCACCTAATCTTCTGCTCACCCTCTCGCGCACTCTAAAGAGAGCTCAGGTGAGAAATTGCAAAGGTCGAGCAATTGCTCAGAGATGAAAAGTGCCAGCACTGAAAGCTGTTGCTAGCCAGCACCCTTCCTTGGAAGCGCTTTCACAGGCGCAGCAACACTGGGGCTTTGCGCTTCTCTACCCACCAAATATCACGGTCATTCTCTTTCCGTCTCGTAGACACGAGCTGAGAAATTGCAAACGTCGAGCAATTGCTCAGCGATGAAAAGTGCCAGCACTGAAAGCTCTTGCTAGCCAGCACCCTTCCTTGGAAGTGCTTTTGTAGGCCGAAGAACACTGGGGCTCTGGGCTTCTCTAGCCACCTCATCTTCTGCTCATCCTCTCGCGCACTCTAAAGAGAGCTCAGGTGAGAAATTGCAAAGGTCGAGCAATTGCTCAGAGATGAAAAGTGCCAGCACTGAAAGCTGTTGCTAGCCAGCACCCTTCCTTGGAAGTGCTTTTGTAGGCCTAAGAACACTGGGGCTCTGGGCTTCTCTAGCCACCTAATCTTCTGCTCATCCTCTCGCGCAGTCTAAAGAGAGCTCAGGTGAGAAATTCCAAACGTCGAGCAATTGCTCAGAGATGAAAAGTGCCAGCACTGAAAGCTCTTGCTAGCCAGCACCCTTCCTTGGAAGCGCTTTCACAGGTGCAGCAACACTGGGGCTTTGCGCTTCTCTAGCCACCAAACGTCACGGTCACTATCTCTCCGTCTCGTAGACACGAGCTGAGAAATTGCAAACGTCGAGCAATTGCTCAGAGATGAAAAGTGCCAGCACTGAAAGCTCTTGCTAGCCGGCACCCTTCCTTGGAAACGCTCTTGTAGCCCTTAGAACACAGGGGCTCTGGGCTTCTCTAGCCACCTAATCTTCTGCTCATCCTCTCGCGCACTCGAAAGAGAGCTCAGGTGAGAAATTGCAAACGTCGAGCAATTGCTCAGAGATGAAAAGTGCCAGCACTGAAAGCTCTTGCTAGCCAGCACCCTTCCTTGGAAGCGCTTTCACAGGCGCAGCAACACTAGGGCTTTGCGCTTCTCTACCCACCAAACGTCACGGTCACTATCTCTCCGTCTCGTAGACACGAGCTGAGGAATTGCAAACGTCGAGCAATTGCTCAGAGATGAAAAGTGCCAGCACTGAAAGCTCTTGCTAGCCAGCACCCTTCCTTGGAAGTGATTTTGTAGGCCTAAGAACACTGGGGCTCTGGGCTTCTCTAGCCACCTAATCTTCTGCTCATCCTCTCGCGCAGTCTAAAGAGAGCTCAGGTGAGAAATTGCAAACGTCGAGCAATTGCTCAGAGATGAAAAGTGCCAGCACTGAAAGCTGTTGCTAGCCAGCACCCATCCTTGGAAGTGCTTTTGTAGGCCTTAGAACACAAGGGCTCTGGGCTTCTCCAGCCACCTAATCTTCTGCTCATCCTCTCGCGCAGTCTAAAGAGAGCTCAGGTGAGAAATTGCAAACGTCGAGCAATTGCTCAGAGATGAAAAGTGCCAGCACTGAAAGCTGTTGCTAGCCAGCACCCTTCCTTGGAAGCGCTCCTGTAGCCCTAAGAACACAGGGGCTCTGGGCTTCTCCAGCCACCTTATCTTCTGCTCATCCTCTCGCGCAGTCTAAAGAGAGCTCAGGTGAGAAATTGCAAAGGTCAAGCAATTGCTCAGAGATGAAAAGTGCAGCACTGAAAGCTGTTGCTAGCCAGCAGCCTTCCTTGGAAGCGCTCTTGTAGCCCTTAGAACACAGGGGCTCTGTGTTTCTCTAGCCACCTAATCTTCTGCTCTTCCTCTCGCGCACTCTAAAGAGAGCTCAGGTGAGAAATTGCAAAGGTCAAGCAATTGCTCAGAGATGAAAAGTGCCAGCACTGAAAGCTCTTGCTAGCCAGCACCCTTCCTTGGAAGCGCTTTCACAGGCGCAGTAACAATGGGGCTTTGCGCTTCTCTAGCCACCAAACATCACGGTCATTCTCTTTCCGTCTCATAGACACGAGCTGAGAGATTGCAAAGGTCGAGCAATTGCTCAGAGATGAAAAGTGCCAGCACTGAAAGCTCTTGCTAGCCAGCACCCTTCCTTGGAAGCGCTTTCACAGGCGCAGCAATACTGGGGCTTTGCGCTTCCCTACCCACCAAATGTCACGGTCACTATCTCTCCGTCTAGTAGACACGAGCTGAGAAATGGAAAAAGTCGAGCAATTGCTCAGAGATGAAAAGTGCCAGCACTGAAAGCTCTTGCTAGCCGGCACCCTTCCTTGGAAACGCTCTTGTAGGCCTTAGAACACAGGGGCTCTGGGCTTCTCTAGCCACCTAATCTTCTGCTCATCCTCTCGCGCAGTCTAAAGAGAGCTCAGGTGAGAAATTGCAAAGGTCGAGCAATTGCTCAGAGATGAAAAGTGCCAGCACTGAAAGCTCTTGCTAGCCAGCAGCCTTCCTTGGAAGCGCTTTCACAGGCGCAGTAACACTGGGGCTTTGCGCTTCTCTAGACACCAAACGTCATGGTCATTCTCTTTCGTCTCGTAGACACGAGCTGAGAAATTGCAAACGTCGAGCAATTGCTCAGCGATGAAAAGTGCCAGCACTGAAAGCTCTTGCTAGCCAGCACCCTTCCTTGGAAGTGCTTTTGTAGGCCGAAGAACACAGGGGCTCTGGGCTTCTCTAGCCACCTAATCTTCTGCTCATCCTCTCGCGCACTCTAAAGGGAGCTCAGGTGAGAAATTGCAAACGTCGAGCAATTGCTCAGAGATGAAAAGTGCCAGCACTGAAAGCTCTTGCTAGCCAGCACCCTTCCTTGGAAGTGCTTTTGTAGGCCTAAGAACACTGGGGCTCTGGGCTTCTCTAGCCACCTAATCTTCTGCTCATCCTCTTGCGCACTCTAAAGGGAGCTCAGGTGAGAAATTGCAAACGTCGAGCAATTGCTCAGAGATGAAAAGTGCCAGCACTGAAAGCTCTTGCTAGCCAGCACCCTTCCTTGGAAACGCTTTCACAGGCGCAGCAACACTGGGGCTTTGCGCTTCTCTAGCCACCAAACGTCACGGTCACTATCTTTCCGTCTCGTAGAAATGAGCTGAGAGATTGCAAACGTCGAGCAATTGCTCAGAGATGAAAAGTGCCAGCACTGAAAGCTCTTGCTAGCCAGCACCCTTCCTTGGAAACGCTCTTGTAGCCCTTAGAACACAGGGGCTCTGGGCTTCTCTAGCCACCTAATCTTCTGCTCACTCTCTCGTGCACTCTAAAGAGAGCTCAGGTGAGAAATTGCAAAGGTCGAGCAATTGCTCAGAGATGAAAAGTGCCAGCACTGAAAGCTCTTGCTAGCCAGCACCCTTCCTTGGAAGCGCTTTCACAGGCGCAGTAACACTGGGGCTTTGCGCTTCTCTAGACACCAAACGTCACGGTCATTCTCTTTCCGTCTCGTAGACACGAGCTGAGAAATTGCAAACGTCGAGCAATTGCTCAGCGATGAAAAGTGCCAGCACTGAAAGCTGTTGCTAGCCAGCACCCTTCCTTGGAAGTGCTTTTGTAGGCCGAAGAACACAGGGGCTCTGGGCTTCTCTAGCCACCTCATCTTCTGCTCATCGTCTCGCGCACTCTAAAGAGAGCTCAGGTGAGAAATTGCAAAGGTCGAGCAATTGCTCAGAGATGAAAAGTGCCAGCACTGAAAGCTCTTGCTAGCCAGCACCCTTCCTTGGAAGCGCTTTCAGAGGCGCAGCAACACTGGGGCTTTGCACTTCTCTACCCACCAAACGTCACGGTCACTATCTCTCCGTCTCGTAGACACGAGCTGAGAGATTGCAAACGTCGAGCAATTGCTCAGAGATGAAAAGTGCCAGCACTGAAAGCTCTTGCTAGCCAGCACCCTTCCTTGGAAATGCTCTTGTAGCCCTTAGAACACAGGGTCTCTGGGCTTCTCTAGCCACCTAATTTTCTGCTCATCATCTCGCGCAGTCTAAAGAGAGCTCAGGTGAGAAATTGCAAACGTCGAGCAATTGCTCAGAGATGAAAAGTGCCAGCACTGAAAGCTGTTGCTAGCCAGCACCCTTCCTTGGAAGCGCTTTCAGAGGCGCAGCAACACTGGGGCTTTGCGCTTCTGTACCCACCAAACGTCACGGTCACTATCTCTCCGTCTCGTAGACATGAGCTGAGGAATTGCAAACGTCGAGCAATTGCTCAGAGATGAAAAGTGCCAGCACTGAAAGCTGTTGCTAGCCAGCACCCTTCCTTGGAAGTGCTTTTGTAGCCCTTAGAACACAAGGGCTCTGTGCTTCTCCAGCCACCTAATCTTCTGCTCATCCTCTCGCGCAGTCTAAAGAGAGCTCAGGTGAGAAATTGCAAAAGTCGAACAATTGCTCAGAGATGAAAAGTGCCAGCACTGAAAGCTGTTGCTAGCCAGCACCCTTCCTTGGAAGTGCTTTTGTAGGCCTAAGAACACTGGGGCTCTGTGTTTCTCTAGCCACCTAATCTTCTGCTCATCCTCTCGCGCACTCTAAAGAGAGCTCAGGTGAGAAATTGCAAAGGTCGAGCAATTGCTCAGAGATGAAAAGTACCAGCACTGAAAGCTCTTGCTAGCCAGCACCCTTCCTTGGAAGCGCTTTCACAGGCGCAGCAACACTGGGGCTTTGCGCTTCTCTAGACACCAAACGTCACGGTCATTCTCTTTCCGTCTCGTAGACACGAGCTGAGACATTGCAAAGGTCGAGCAATTGCTCAGAGATGAAAAGTGCCAGCACTGAAAGCTCTTGCTAGCCAGCACCCTTCCTTGGAAGTGCTTTTGTAGGCCTAAGAACACTGGGGCCCTGGGTTTCTCTAGCCACCTAATCTTCTGCTCATCCTCTCGCGCACTCTAAAGAGAGCTCAGGTGAGAAATTGCAAACGTCGAGCAATTGCTCAGAGATGAAAAGTGCCAGCACTGAAAGCTGTTGCTAGCAAGCACCCTTCCTTGGAAGTGCTTTTGTAGGCCTAAGAACAGTGGGGCTCTGGGCTTCTCTAGCCACCTAATCTTCTGCTCATCCTCTCGCGCACTCTAAAGAGAGCTCAGGTGAGAAATTGCAAAGGTCGAGCAATTGCTCAGAGATGAAAAGTGCCAGCACTGAAAGCTGTTGCTAGCCAGCACCCTTCCTTGGAAGCGCTTTTGTAGCCCTTAGAACACAAGGGCTCTGTGCTTCTCCAGCCACCTAATCTTCTGCTCATCCTCTCGCGCAGTCTAAAGAGAGCTCAGGTGAGAAATTGCAAAGGTCAAGCAATTGCTCAGAGATGAAAAGTGCCAGCACTGAAAGCTGTTGCTAGCCAGCACCCTTCCTTGGAAACGCTCTTGTAGCCCTAAGAACACTGGGGCTCTGGGCTTCTCCAGCCACCTAATCTTCTGCTCATCCTCTCGCGCAGTCTAAAGAGAGCTCAGGTGAGAAATTCCAAACGTCGAGCAATTGCTCAGACATGAAAAGTGCCAGCACTGAAAGCTGTTGCTAGCCACCACCCTTCCTTGGAAGCGCTTTCACAGGCGCAGCAACACTGGGGCTTTGCGCTTCTCTAGACACCAAATGTCACGGTCATTCTCTTTCCGTCTCGTAGACACGAGCTGAGAAATTGCAAACGTCGAGCAATTGCTCAGAGATGAAAAGTGCCAGCACTGAAAGCTGTTGCTAGCCAGCACCCTTCCTTGGAAGTGCTTTTGTAGGCGTAAGAACACTGGGGCTCTGGGCTTCTCTAGCCACCTAATATTCTGCTCATCCTCTCGCGCACTCTAAAGAGAGCTCAGGTGAGAAATTGCAAAGGTCGAGCAATTGCTCAGAGATGAAAAGTGCCAGCACTGAAAGCTCTTGCTAGCCAGCACCCTTCCTTGGAAGTGATTTTGTAGGCCTAAGAACAGTGGGGCTCTGGGCTTCTCTAGCCACCTAATCTTCTGCTCATCCTCTCGCGCAGTCTAAAGGGAGCTCAGGTGAGAAATTCCAAACGTCGAGCAATTGCTCAGAGATGAAAAGTGCCAGCACTGAAAGCTCTTGCTAGCCAGCACCCTTCCTTGGAAGCGCTTTCACAGGCGCAGCAACACTGGGGCTTTGCGCTTCTCTACCCACCAAATGTCACGGTCACTATCTCTCCGTCTCGTAGACACGAGCTGAGAGATTGCAAACGTCGAGCAATTGCTCAGAGATGAAAAGTGCCAGCACTGAAAGCTGTTGCTAGCCAGCACCCTTCCTTGGAAACGCTCTTGTAGCCCTTAGAACACTGGGGCTCTGGGCTTCTCTGGCCACCTAATCTTCTGCTCATCCTCTCGCGCAGTCTAAAGAGAGCTCAGGTGAGAAATTGCAAACGTCGAGCAATTGCTCAGAGATTGAAAGTGCCAGCACTGAAAGCTGTTGCTAGCCAGCACCCTTCCTTGGAAACGCTTTTGTAGGCCTAAGAACAGTGGGGCTCTGGGCTTCTCTAGCCACCTAATCTTCTGCTCATCCTCTCGCGCAGTCTAAAGAGAGCTCAGGTGAGAAATTGCAAACGTCGAGCAATTGCTCAGAGATGAAAAGTGCCAGCACTGAAAGCTGTTGCTAGCCAGCACCCTTCCTTGGAAACGCTCTTGTAGCCCTAAGAACACAGGGGCTCTGGGCTTTTCTAGCCACCTAATCTTCTGCTCACTCTCTTGTGCACTCTAAAGAGAGCTCAGGTGAGAAATTGCAAAGGTCGAGCAATTGCTCAGAGATGAAAAGTACCAGCACTGAAAGCTGTTGCTAGCCAGCACCCTTCCTTGGAAGCGCTCTTGTAGCCCTTAGAACACAGGGGCTCTGTGTTTCTCTAGCCACCTAATCTTCTGCTCATCCTCTCGCGCACTCTAAAGAGAGCTCAGGTGAGAAATTGCAAAGGTCAAGCAATTGCTCAGAGATGAAAAGTGCCAGCACTGAAAGCTCTTGCTAGCCAGCACCCTTCCTTGGAAGCGCTTTCACAGGCGCAGTAACACTGGGGCTTTGCGCTTCTCTAGACACCAAACGTCACGGTCATTCTCTTTCCGACTCGTAGACACGAGTTGAGAGATTGCAAACGTCGAGCAATTGCTCAGAGATGAAAAGTGCCAGCACTGAAAGCTGTTGCTAGCCAGCACCCTTCCTTGGAAGTGCTTTCACAGGCGCAGCAACACTGGGGCTTTGCGCTTCTCTACCCACCAAACGTCACGGTCACTATCTCTCCGTCTCGTAGACACGAGCTGAGAGATTGCAAACGTCGAGCAATTGCTCAGAGATGAAAAGTGCCAGCACTGAAAGCTATTGCTAGCCGGCACCCTTCCTTGGAAACGCTCTTGTAGCCCTTAGAACACAGGGGCTCTGGGCTTCTCTAGCCACCTAATCTTCTGCTCACCCTCTCGCGCACTCTAAAGAGAGCTCAGGTGAGAATTTGCAAAGGTCGAGCAATTGCTCAGAGATGAAAAGTGCCAGCACTGAAAGCTGTTGCTAGCCAGCACCCTTCCTTGGAAGCGCTTTCACAGGCGCAGCAACACTGGGGCTTTGCGCTTCTCTACCCACCAAATATCACGGTCGTTCTCTTTCCGTCTCGTAGACACGAGCTGAGAAATTGCAAACGTCGAGCAATTGCTCAGCGATGAAAAGTGCCAGCACTGAAAGCTCTTGCTAGCCAGCACCCTTCCTTGGAAGTGCTTTTGTAGGCCGAAGAACACTGGGGCTCTGGGCTTCTCTAGCCACCTCATCTTCTGCTCATCCTCTCGCGCACTCTAAAGAGAGCTCAGGTGAGAAATTGCAAAGGTCGAGCAATTGCTCAGAGATGAAAAGTGCCAGCACTGAAAGCTGTTGCTAGCCAGCACCCTTCCTTGGAAGTGCTTTTGTAGGCCTAAGAACACTGGGGCTCTGGGCTTCTCTAGCCACCTAATCTTCTGCTCATCCTCTCGCGCAGTCTAAAGAGAGCTCAGGTGAGAAATTCCAAACGTCGAGCAATTGCTCAGAGATGAAAAGTGCCAGCACTGAAAGCTCTTGCTAGCCAGCACCCTTCCTTGGAAGCGCTTTCACAGGTGCAGCAACACTGGGGCTTTGCGCTTCTCTAGACACCAAACGTCACGGTCACTATCTCTCCGTCTCGTAGACACGAGCTGAGAAATTGCAAACGTCGAGCAATTGCTCAGAGATGAAAAGTGCCAGCACTGAAAGCTCTTGCTAGCCGGCACCCTTCCTTGGAAAAGCTCTTGTAGCCCTTAGAACACAGGGGCTCTGGGCTTCTCTAGCCACCTAATCTTCTGCTCATCCTCTCGCGCACTCGAAAGAGAGCTCAGGTGAGAAATTGCAAACGTCGAGCAATTGCTCAGAGATGAAAAGTGCCAGCACTGAAAGCTCTTGCTAGCCAGCACCCTTCCTTGGAAGCGCTTTCACAGGCGCAGCAACACTGGGGCTTTGCGCTTCTCTACCCACCAAACGTCACGGTCACTATCTCTCCGTCTCGTAGACACGAGCTGAGGAATTGCAAACGTCGAGCAATTGCTCAGAGATGAAAAGTGCCAGCACTGAAAGCTCTTGCTAGCCAGCACCCTTCCTTGGAAGTGATTTTGTAGGCCTAAGAACACTGGGGCTCTGGGCTTCTCTAGCCACCTAATCTTCTGCTCATCCTCTCGCGCAGTCTAAAGAGAGCTCAGGTGAGAAATTGCAAACGTCGAGCAATTGCTCAGAGATGAAAAGTGCCAGCACTGAAAGCTGTTGCTAGCCAGCACCCATCCTTGGAAGTGCTTTTGTAGGCCTTAGAACACAAGGGCTCTGTGCTTCTCCAGCCACCTAATCTTCTGCTCATCCTCTCGCGCAGTCTAAAGAGAGCTCAGGTGAGAAATTGCAAAGGTCGAGCAATTGCTCAGAGATGAAAAGTGCCAGCACTGAAAGCTGTTGCTCGCCAGCACCCTTCCTTGGAAGCGCTCCTGTAGCCCTAAGAACACAGGGGCTCTGGGCTTCTCCAGCCACCTTATCTTCTGCTCATCCTCTCGCGCAGTCTAAAGAGAGCTCAGGTGAGAAATTGCAAAGGTCAAGCAATTGCTCAGAGATGAAAAGTGCCAGCACTGAAAGCTGTTGCTAGCCAGCAGCCTTCCTTGGAAGCGCTCTTGTAGCCCTTAGAACACAGGGGCTCTGTGTTTCTCTAGCCACCTAATCTTCTGCTCTTCCTCTCGCGCACTCTAAAGAGAGCTCAGGTGAGAAATTGCAAAGGTCAAGCAATTGCTCAGAGATGAAAAGTGCCAGCACTGAAAGCTCTTGCTAGCCAGCACCCTTCCTTGGAAGCGCTTTCACAGGCGCAGTAACAATGGGGCTTTGCGCTTCTCTACCCACCAAACATCACGGTCATTCTCTTTCCGTCTCATAGACACGAGCTGAGAGATTGCAAAGGTCGAGCAATTGCTCAGAGATGAAAAGTGCCAGCACTGAAAGCTCTTGCTAGCCAGCACCCTTCCTTGGAAGCGCTTTCACAGGCGCAGCAATACTGGGGCTTTGCGCTTCCCTACCCACCAAATGTCACGGTCACTATCTCTCCGTCTAGTAGACACGAGCTGAGAAATGGAAAAAGTCGAGCAATTGCTCAGAGATGAAAAGTGCCAGCACTGAAAGCTCTTGCTAGCCGGCACCCTTCCTTGGAAACGCTCTTGTAGGCCTTAGAACACAGGGGCTCTGGGCTTCTCTAGCCACCTAATCTTCTGCTCATCCTCTCGCGCAGTCTAAAGAGAGCTCAGGTGAGAAATTGCAAACGTCGAGCAATTGCTCAGAGATGAAAAGTGCCAGCACTGAAAGCTCTTGCTAGCCAGCAGCCTTCCTTGGAAGCGCTTTCACAGGCGCAGTAACACTGGGGCTTTGCGCTTCTCTAGACACCAAACGTCATGGTCACTATCTCTCCGTCTCGTAGACACGAGCTGAGAAATTGCAAACGTCGAGCAATTGCTCAGAGATGAAAAGTGCCAGCACTGAAAGCTCTTGCTAGCCGGCACCCTTCCTTGGAAACGCTCTTGTAGCCCTTAGAACACAGGGGCTCTGGGCTTCTCTAGCCACCTAATCTTCTGCTCATCCTCTCGCGCACTCGAAAGAGAGCTCAGGTGAGAAATTGCAAACGTCGAGCAATTGCTCAGAGATGAAAAGTGCCAGCACTGAAAGCTCTTGCTAGCCAGCACCCTTCCTTGGAAGCGCTTTCACAGGCGCAGCAACACTAGGGCTTTGCGCTTCTCTACCCACCAAACGTCACGGTCACTATCTCTCCGTCTCGTAGACACGAGCTGAGGAATTGCAAACGTCGAGCAATTGCTCAGAGATGAAAAGTGCCAGCACTGAAAGCTCTTGCTAGCCAGCACCCTTCCTTGGAAGTGATTTTGTAGGCCTAAGAACACTGGGGCTCTGGGCTTCTCTAGCCACCTAATCTTCTGCTCATCCTCTCGCGCAGTCTAAAGAGAGCTCAGGTGAGAAATTGCAAACGTCGAGCAATTGCTCAGAGATGAAAAGTGCCAGCACTGAAAGCTGTTGCTAGCCAGCACCCATCCTTGGAAGTGCTTTTGTAGGCCTTAGAACACAAGGGCTCTGTGCTTCTCCAGCCACCTAATCTTCTGCTCATCCTCTCGCGCAGTCTAAAGAGAGCTCAGGTGAGAAATTGCAAAGGTCGAGCAATTGCTCAGAGATGAAAAGTGCCAGCACTGAAAGCTGTTGCTCGCCAGCACCCTTCCTTGGAAGCGCTCCTGTAGCCCTAAGAACACAGGGGCTCTGGGCTTCTCCAGCCACCTTATCTTCTGCTCATCCTCTCGCGCAGTCTAAAGAGAGCTCAGGTGAGAAATTGCAAAGGTCAAGCAATTGCTCAGAGATGAAAAGTGCCAGCACTGAAAGCTGTTGCTAGCCAGCAGCCTTCCTTGGAAGCGCTCTTGTAGCCCTTAGAACACAGGGGCTCTGTGTTTCTCTAGCCACCTAATCTTCTGCTCTTCCTCTCGCGCACTCTAAAGAGAGCTCAGGTGAGAAATTGCAAAGGTCAAGCAATTGCTCAGAGATGAAAAGTGCCAGCACTGAAAGCTCTTGCTAGCCAGCACCCTTCCTTGGAAGCGCTTTCACAGGCGCAGTAACAATGGGGCTTTGCGCTTCTCTACCCACCAAACATCACGGTCATTCTCTTTCCGTCTCATAGACACGAGCTGAGAGATTGCAAAGGTCGAGCAATTGCTCAGAGATGAAAAGTGCCAGCACTGAAAGCTCTTGCTAGCCAGCACCCTTCCTTGGAAGCGCTTTCACAGGCGCAGCAATACTGGGGCTTTGCGCTTCCCTACCCACCAAATGTCACGGTCACTATCTCTCCGTCTAGTAGACACGAGCTGAGAAATGGAAAAAGTCGAGCAATTGCTCAGAGATGAAAAGTGCCAGCACTGAAAGCTCTTGCTAGCCGGCACCCTTCCTTGGAAACGCTCTTGTAGGCCTTAGAACACAGGGGCTCTGGGCTTCTCTAGCCACCTAATCTTCTGCTCATCCTCTCGCGCAGTCTAAAGAGAGCTCAGGTGAGAAATTGCAAACGTCGAGCAATTGCTCAGAGATGAAAAGTGCCAGCACTGAAAGCTCTTGCTAGCCAGCAGCCTTCCTTGGAAGCGCTTTCACAGGCGCAGTAACACTGGGGCTTTGCGCTTCTCTAGACACCAAACGTCATGGTCATTCTCTTTCGTCTCGTAGACACGAGCTGAGAAATTGCAAACGTCGAGCAATTGCTCAGCGATGAAAAGTGCCAGCACTGAAAGCTGTTGCTAGCCAGCACCCTTCCTTGGAAGTGCTTTTGTAGGCCGAAGAACACAGGGGCTCTGGGCTTCTCTAGCCACCTAATCTTCTGCTCATCCTCTCGCGCACTCTAAAGGGAGCTCAGGTGAGAAATTGCAAACGTCGAGCAATTGCTCAGAGATGAAAAGTGCCAGCACTGAAAGCTCTTGCTAGCCAGCACCCTTCCTTGGAAGTGCTTTTGTAGGCCTAAGAACACTGGGGCTCTGGGCTTCTCTAGCCACCTAATCTTCTGCTCATCCTCTTGCGCACTCTAAAGGGAGCTCAGGTGAGAAATTGCAAACGTCGAGCAATTGCTCAGAGATGAAAAGTGCCAGCACTGAAAGCTCTTGCTAGCCAGCACCCTTCCTTGGAAACGCTTTCACAGGCGCAGCAACACTGGGGCTTTGCGCTTCTCTAGCCACCAAACGTCACGGTCACTATCTTTCCGTCTCGTAGAAATGAGCTGAGAGATTGCAAACGTCGAGCAATTGCTCAGAGATGAAAAGTGCCAGCACTGAAAGCTATTGCTAGCCAGCACCCTTCCTTGGAAACGCTCTTGTAGCCCTTAGAACACTGGGGCTCTGGGCTTCTCTAGCCACCTAATCTTCTGCTCACTCTCTCGTGCACTCTAAAGAGAGCTCAGGTGAGAAATTGCAAAGGTCGAGCAATTGCTCAGAGATGAAAAGTGCCAGCACTGAAAGCTCTTGCTAGCCAGCAGCCTTCCTTGGAAGCGCTCTTGTAGCCCTTAGAACACAGGGGCTCTGTGTTTCTCTAGCCACCTAATCTTCTGCTCATCCTCTCGCGCACTCTAAAGAGAGCTCAGGTGAGAAATTGCAAAGGTCAAGCAATTGCTCAGAGATGAAAAGTGCCAGCACTGAAAGCTCTTGCTAGCCAGCACCCTTCCTTGGAAGCGCTTTCACAGGCGCAGTAACACTGGGGCTTTGCGCTTCTCTAGACACCAAACGTCACGGTCATTCTCTTTCCGTCTCGTAGACACGAGCTGAGAAATTGCAAACGTCGAGCAATTGCTCAGCGATGAAAAGTGCCAGCACTGAAAGCTGTTGCTAGCCAGCACCCTTCCTTGGAAGTGCTTTTGTAGGCCGAAGAACACAGGGGCTCTGGGCTTCTCTAGCCACCTCATCTTCTGCTCATCGTCTCGCGCACTCTAAAGAGAGCTCAGGTGAGAAATTGCAAAGGTCGAGCAATTGCTCAGAGATGAAAAGTGCCAGCACTGAAAGCTCTTGCTAGCCAGCACCCTTCCTTGGAAGTGCTTTTGTAGGCCTAAGAACAGTGGGGCTCTGGGCTTCTCTAGCCACCTAATCTTCTGCTCATCCTCTCGCGCACTCTAAAGAGAGCTCAGGTGAGAAATTGCAAACGTCGAGCAATTGCTCAGAGATGAAAAGTGCCAGCACTGAAAGCTGTTGCTAGCCAGCACCCTTCCTTGGAAGCGCTTTCACAGGCGCAGCAACACTGGGGCTTTGCGCTTCTCTAGCCACCAAATATCACGGTCGCTATCTCTCTGTCTCGTAGACACGAGCTGAGAGATTGCAAAGGTCGAGCAATTGCTCAGAGATGAAAAGTGCCAGCACTGAAAGCTGTTGCTAGCCAGCACCCTTCCTTGGATGCGCTTTTGTAGCCCTTAGAACACAAGGGCTCTGTGCTTCTGCAGCCACCTAATCTTCTGCTCATCCTCTCACGCACTCTAAAGAGAGCTCAGGTGAGAAATTGCAAACGTCGAGCAATTGCTCAGAGATGAAAAGTGCCAGTACTGAAAGCTGTTGCTAGCCAGCACCCTTCCTTGGAAGCGCTTTCACAGGCGCAGCAACACTGGGGCTTTGCGCTTCTCTACCCAGCAAATGTCACGGTCACTATCTCTCAGTCTCGTAGACATGAGCTGAGAGATTGCAAACGTCGAGCAATTGCTCAGCGATGAAAAGTGCCAGCACTGAAAGCTGTTGCTAGCCAGCACCCTTCCTTGGAAGCGCTTTCACAGGCGCAGTAACAATGGGGCTTTGCGCTTCTCTACCCACCAAACATCACGGTCATTCTCTTTCCGTCTCATAGACACGAGCTGAGAGATTGCAAAGGTCGAGCAATTGCTCAGAGATGAAAAGTGCCAGCACTGAAAGCTCTTGCTAGCCAGCACCCTTCCTTGGAAGCGCTTTCACAGGCGCAGCAATACTGGGGCTTTGCGCTTCCCTACCCACCAAATGTCACGGTCACTATCTCTCCGTCTAGTAGACACGAGCTGAGAAATGGAAAAAGTCGAGCAATTGCTCAGAGATGAAAAGTGCCAGCACTGAAAGCTCTTGCTAGCCGGCACCCTTCCTTGGAAACGCTCTTGTAGGCCTTAGAACACAGGGGCTCTGGGCTTCTCTAGCCACCTAATCTTCTGCTCATCCTCTCGCGCAGTCTAAAGAGAGCTCAAATGAGAAATTGCAAACGTCGAGCAATTGCTCAGAGATGAAAAGTGTCAGCACTGAAAGCTGTTGCTAGCCAGCACCCTTCCTTGGAAGCGCTTTCAGAGGCACAGTAACACTGGGGCTTTGCGCTTCTCTACCCACCAAACGTCACGGTCACTATCTCTCCGTCTCGTAGACACGAGCTGAGAGATTGCAAACGTCGAGCAATTGCTCAGAGATGAAAAGTGCCAGCACTGAAAACTGTTGCTAGCCAGCACCCTTCCTTGGAAGCGCTTTCACAGGCGCAGCAACACTGGGGCTTTGCGCTTCTCTA
The DNA here is from genome assembly GCA_037962945.1 of Sarcoramphus papa. NCBI lineage: Eukaryota > Metazoa > Chordata > Aves > Accipitriformes > Cathartidae > Sarcoramphus > Sarcoramphus papa. Next base: position 20,413,796 of record CM075588.1, read on the forward strand.
GACACTAAACGTCACGGTCACTATCTCTCCGTCTCGTAGACACGAGCTGAGAAATTGAAAAAGTCGAGCAATTGCTCAGAGATGAAAAGTGCCAGCACTGAAAGCTCTTGCTAGCCGGCACCCTTCCTTGGAAACGCTCTTGTAGGCCTTAGAACACAGGGGCTCTGTGCTTCTCTAGCCACCTAATCTTCTGCTCATCCTCTCGCGCACTCTAAAGAGAGCTCAGGTGAGAAATTGCAAAGGTCGAGCAATTGCTCAGAGATGAAAAGTGCCAGCACTGAAAGCTCTTGCTAGCCAGCACCCTTCCTTGGAAGCGCTTTCACAGGCGCAGTAACACTGGGGCTTTGCGCTTCTCTACCCACCAAACGTCACGGTCATTCTCTTTCCGTCTCGTAGACACGAGCTGAGACATTGCAAACGTCGAGCAATTGCTCAGCGATGAAAAGTGCCAGCACTGAAAGCTGTTGCTAGCCAGCACCCTTCCTTGGCAGTGCTTTTGTAGGCCGAAGAACACAGGGGCTCTGGGCTTCTCTAGCCACCTAATCTTCTGCTCATCCTCTCGCGCACTCTAAAGAGAGCTCAGGTGAGAAATTGCAAACGTCGAGCAATTGCTCAGCGATGAAAAGTGCCAGCACTGAAAGCTGTTCCTAGCCAGCACCCTTCCTTGGAAGTGCTTTTGTAGGCCTATGAACACTGGGGCTCTGGGCTTCTCTAGCCACCTAATCTTCTGCTCATCCTCTCGCGCACTCTAAAGAGAGCTCAGGTGAGAAATTGCAAAGGTCGAGCAATTGCTCAGAGATGAAAAGTGCCAGCACTGAAAGCTCTTGCTAGCCAGCACCCTTCCTTGGAAGTGCTTTTGTAGCCCTAAGAACAGTGGGGCTCTGGGCTTCTCTAGCCACCTAATCTTCTGCTCATCCTCTCGCGCAGTCTAAAGAGAGCTCAGGTGAGAAATTGCAAACGTCGAGCAATTGCTCAGAGATGAAAAGTGCCAGCACTGAAAGCTCTTGCTAGCCAGCACCCTTCCTTGGAAGCGCTTTCAGAGGCGCAGCAACACTGGGGCTTTGCGCTTCTCTAGCCACCAAATATCACGGTCACTATCTCTCCGTCTCGTAGACACGAGCTGAGAGATTGCAAACGTCGAGCAATTGCTCAGAGATGAAAAGTGCCAGCACTGAAAACTGTTGCTAGCCAGCACCCTTCCTTGGAAGCGCTTTCACAGGCGCAGCAACACTGGGGCTTTGCGCTTCTCTAGACACCAAACGTCACGGTCATTCTCTTTCGTCTCGTAGACACGAGCTGAGAAATTGCAAACGTCGAGCAATTGCTCAGAGATGAAAAGTGCCAGCACTGAAAGCTGTTGCTAGCCAGCACCCTTCCTTGGAAACGCTCTTGTAGGCCTTAGAACACAGGGGCTCTGTGCTTCTCTAGCCAGCTAATCTTCTGCTCATCCTCTCGCGCACTCTAAAGAGAGCTCAGGTGAGAAATTGCAAACGTCGAGCAATTGCTCAGAGATGAAAAGTGCCAGCACTGAAAGTTCTTGCTAGCCAGCACCCTTCCTTGGAAGCGCTTTCACAGGCGCAGCAACACTGGGGCTTTGCGCTTCTCTACCCACCAAACGTCACGGTCACTATCTCTCAGTCTCGTAGACATGAGCTGAGAGATTGCAAACGTCGAGCAATTGCTCAGTGATGAAAAGTGCCAGCACTGAAAGCTGTTGCTAGCCAGCACCCTTCCTTGGAAGCGCTTTCACAGGCGCAGTAACAATGGGGCTTTGCGCTTCTCTACCCACCAAACATCACGGTCATTCTCTTTCCGTCTCATAGACACGAGCTGAGAGATTGCAAAGGTCGAGCAATTGCTCAGAGATGAAAAGTGCCAGCACTGAAAGCTCTTGCTAGCCAGCACCCTTCCTTGGAAGCGCTTTCACAGGCGCAGCAATACTGGGGCTTTGCGCTTCCCTACCCACCAAATGTCACGGTCACTATCTCTCCGTCTAGTAGACACGAGCTGAGAAATGGAAAAAGTCGAGCAATTGCTCAGAGATGAAAAGTGCCAGCACTGAAAGCTCTTGCTAGCCGGCACCCTTCCTTGGAAACGCTCTTGTAGGCCTTAGAACACAGGGGCTCTGGGCTTCTCTAGCCACCTCATCTTCTGCTCATCCTCTCGCGCACTCTAAAGAGAGCTCAGGTGAGAAATTGCAAACGTCGAGCAATTGCTCAGAGATGAAAAGTGCCAGCACTGAAAGCTGTTGCTAGCCAGCACCCTTCCTTGGAAACGCTCTTGTAGGCCTAAGAACACAGGGGCTCTGGGCTTCTCCAGCCACCTTATCTTCTGCTCATCCTCTCGCGCAGTCTAAAGAGAGCTCAGGTGAGAAATTGCAAAGGTCGAGCAATTGCTCAGAGATGAAAAGTGCCAGCACTGAAAGCTGTTGCTAGCCAGCACCCTTCCTTGGAAGCGCTCCTGTAGCCCTAAGAACACAGGGGCTCTGGGCTTCTCCAGCCACCTTATCTTCTGCTCATCCTCTCGCGCAGTCTAAAGAGAGCTCAGGTGAGAAATTGCAAAGGTCAAGCAATTGCTCAGAGATGAAAAGTGCCAGCACTGAAAGCTGTTGCTAGCCAGCAGCCTTCCTTGGAAGCGCTCTTGTAGCCCTTAGAACACAGGGGCTCTGTGTTTCTCTAGCCACCTAATCTTCTGCTCTTCCTCTCGCGCACTCTAAAGAGAGCTCAGGTGAGAAATTGCAAAGGTCAAGCAATTGCTCAGAGATGAAAAGTGCCAGCACTGAAAGCTCTTGCTAGCCAGCACCCTTCCTTGGAAGCGCTTTCACAGGCGCAGTAACAATGGGGCTTTGCGCTTCTCTACCCACCAAACATCACGGTCATTCTCTTTCCGTCTCATAGACACGAGCTGAGAGATTGCAAAGGTCGAGCAATTGCTCAGAGATGAAAAGTGCCAGCACTGAAAGCTCTTGCTAGCCAGCACCCTTCCTTGGAAGCGCTTTCACAGGCGCAGCAATACTGGGGCTTTGCGCTTCCCTACCCACCAAATGTCACGGTCACTATCTCTCCGTCTAGTAGACACGAGCTGAGAAATGGAAAAAGTCGAGCAATTGCTCAGAGATGAAAAGTGCCAGCACTGAAAGCTCTTGCTAGCCGGCACCCTTCCTTGGAAACGCTCTTGTAGGCCTTAGAACACAGGGGCTCTGGGCTTCTCTAGCCACCTAATCTTCTGCTCATCCTCTCGCGCAGTCTAAAGAGAGCTCAGGTGAGAAATTGCAAACGTCGAGCAATTGCTCAGAGATGAAAAGTGCCAGCACTGAAAGCTCTTGCTAGCCAGCAGCCTTCCTTGGAAGCGCTTTCACAGGCGCAGTAACACTGGGGCTTTGCGCTTCTCTAGACACCAAACGTCATGGTCATTCTCTTTCGTCTCGTAGACACGAGCTGAGAAATTGCAAACGTCGAGCAATTGCTCAGCGATGAAAAGTGCCAGCACTGAAAGCTCTTGCTAGCCAGCACCCTTCCTTGGAAGTGCTTTTGTAGGCCGAAGAACACAGGGGCTCTGGGCTTCTCTAGCCACCTAATCTTCTGCTCATCCTCTCGCGCACTCTAAAGGGAGCTCAGGTGAGAAATTGCAAACGTCGAGCAATTGCTCAGAGATGAAAAGTGCCAGCACTGAAAGCTCTTGCTAGCCAGCACCCTTCCTTGGAAGTGCTTTTGTAGGCCTAAGAACACTGGGGCTCTGGGCTTCTCTAGCCACCTAATCTTCTGCTCATCCTCTTGCGCACTCTAAAGGGAGCTCAGGTGAGAAATTGCAAACGTCGAGCAATTGCTCAGAGATGAAAAGTGCCAGCACTGAAAGCTCTTGCTAGCCAGCACCCTTCCTTGGAAACGCTTTCACAGGCGCAGCAACACTGGGGCTTTGCGCTTCTCTAGCCACCAAACGTCACGGTCACTATCTTTCCGTCTCGTAGAAATGAGCTGAGAGATTGCAAACGTCGAGCAATTGCTCAGAGATGAAAAGTGCCAGCACTGAAAGCTATTGCTAGCCAGCACCCTTCCTTGGAAACGCTCTTGTAGCCCTTAGAACACTGGGGCTCTGGGCTTCTCTAGCCACCTAATCTTCTGCTCACTCTCTCGTGCACTCTAAAGAGAGCTCAGGTGAGAAATTGCAAAGGTCGAGCAATTGCTCAGAGATGAAAAGTGCCAGCACTGAAAGCTCTTGCTAGCCAGCAGCCTTCCTTGGAAGCGCTCTTGTAGCCCTTAGAACACAGGGGCTCTGTGTTTCTCTAGCCACCTAATCTTCTGCTCATCCTCTCGCGCACTCTAAAGAGAGCTCAGGTGAGAAATTGCAAAGGTCAAGCAATTGCTCAGAGATGAAAAGTGCCAGCACTGAAAGCTCTTGCTAGCCAGCACCCTTCCTTGGAAGCGCTTTCACAGGCGCAGTAACACTGGGGCTTTGCGCTTCTCTAGACACCAAACGTCACGGTCATTCTCTTTCCGTCTCGTAGACACGAGCTGAGAAATTGCAAACGTCGAGCAATTGCTCAGCGATGAAAAGTGCCAGCACTGAAAGCTGTTGCTAGCCAGCACCCTTCCTTGGAAGTGCTTTTGTAGGCCGAAGAACACAGGGGCTCTGGGCTTCTCTAGCCACCTCATCTTCTGCTCATCGTCTCGCGCACTCTAAAGAGAGCTCAGGTGAGAAATTGCAAAGGTCGAGCAATTGCTCAGAGATGAAAAGTGCCAGCACTGAAAGCTCTTGCTAGCCAGCACCCTTCCTTGGAAGTGCTTTTGTAGGCCTAAGAACAGTGGGGCTCTGGGCTTCTCTAGCCACCTAATCTTCTGCTCATCCTCTCGCGCACTCTAAAGAGAGCTCAGGTGAGAAATTGCAAACGTCGAGCAATTGCTCAGAGATGAAAAGTGCCAGCACTGAAAGCTGTTGCTAGCCAGCACCCTTCCTTGGAAGCGCTTTCACAGGCGCAGCAACACTGGGGCTTTGCGCTTCTCTAGCCACCAAATATCACGGTCGCTATCTCTCTGTCTCGTAGACACGAGCTGAGAGATTGCAAAGGTCGAGCAATTGCTCAGAGATGAAAAGTGCCAGCACTGAAAGCTGTTGCTAGCCAGCACCCTTCCTTGGATGCGCTTTTGTAGCCCTTAGAACACAAGGGCTCTGTGCTTCTGCAGCCACCTAATCTTCTGCTCATCCTCTCACGCACTCTAAAGAGAGCTCAGGTGAGAAATTGCAAACGTCGAGCAATTGCTCAGAGATGAAAAGTGCCAGTACTGAAAGCTGTTGCTAGCCAGCACCCTTCCTTGGAAGCGCTTTCACAGGCGCAGCAACACTGGGGCTTTGCGCTTCTCTACCCAGCAAATGTCACGGTCACTATCTCTCAGTCTCGTAGACATGAGCTGAGAGATTGCAAACGTCGAGCAATTGCTCAGCGATGAAAAGTGCCAGCACTGAAAGCTGTTGCTAGCCAGCACCCTTCCTTGGAAGCGCTTTCACAGGCGCAGTAACAATGGGGCTTTGCGCTTCTCTACCCACCAAACATCACGGTCATTCTCTTTCCGTCTCATAGACACGAGCTGAGAGATTGCAAAGGTCGAGCAATTGCTCAGAGATGAAAAGTGCCAGCACTGAAAGCTCTTGCTAGCCAGCACCCTTCCTTGGAAGCGCTTTCACAGGCGCAGCAATACTGGGGCTTTGCGCTTCCCTACCCACCAAATGTCACGGTCACTATCTCTCCGTCTAGTAGACACGAGCTGAGAAATGGAAAAAGTCGAGCAATTGCTCAGAGATGAAAAGTGCCAGCACTGAAAGCTCTTGCTAGCCGGCACCCTTCCTTGGAAACGCTCTTGTAGGCCTTAGAACACAGGGGCTCTGTGCTTCTCTAGCCACCTAATCTTCTGCTCATCCTCTCGCGCAGTCTAAAGAGAGCTCAAATGAGAAATTGCAAACGTCGAGCAATTGCTCAGAGATGAAAAGTGTCAGCACTGAAAGCTGTTGCTAGCCAGCACCCTTCCTTGGAAGCGCTTTCAGAGGCACAGTAACACTGGGGCTTTGCGCTTCTCTACCCACCAAACGTCACGGTCACTATCTCTCCGTCTCGTAGACACGAGCTGAGAGATTGCAAACGTCGAGCAATTGCTCAGAGATGAAAAGTGCCAGCACTGAAAACTGTTGCTAGCCAGCACCCTTCCTTGGAAGCGCTTTCACAGGCGCAGCAACACTGGGGCTTTGCGCTTCTCTAGACACTAAACGTCACGGTCACTATCTCTCCGTCTCGTAGACACGAGCTGAGAAATTGAAAAAGTCGAGCAATTGCTCAGAGATGAAAAGTGCCAGCACTGAAAGCTCTTGCTAGCCGGCACCCTTCCTTGGAAACGCTCTTGTAGGCCTTAGAACACAGGGGCTCTGTGCTTCTCTAGCCACCTAATCTTCTGCTCATCCTCTCGCGCACTCTAAAGAGAGCTCAGGTGAGAAATTGCAAAGGTCGAGCAATTGCTCAGAGATGAAAAGTGCCAGCACTGAAAGCTCTTGCTAGCCAGCACCCTTCCTTGGAAGCGCTTTCACAGGCGCAGTAACACTGGGGCTTTGCGCTTCTCTACCCACCAAACGTCACGGTCATTCTCTTTCCGTCTCGTAGACACGAGCTGAGACATTGCAAACGTCGAGCAATTGCTCAGCGATGAAAAGTGCCAGCACTGAAAGCTGTTGCTAGCCAGCACCCTTCCTTGGCAGTGCTTTTGTAGGCCGAAGAACACAGGGGCTCTGGGCTTCTCTAGCCACCTAATCTTCTGCTCATCCTCTCGCGCACTCTAAAGAGAGCTCAGGTGAGAAATTGCAAACGTCGAGCAATTGCTCAGCGATGAAAAGTGCCAGCACTGAAAGCTGTTCCTAGCCAGCACCCTTCCTTGGAAGTGCTTTTGTAGGCCTATGAACACTGGGGCTCTGGGCTTCTCTAGCCACCTAATCTTCTGCTCATCCTCTCGCGCACTCTAAAGAGAGCTCAGGTGAGAAATTGCAAAGGTCGAGCAATTGCTCAGAGATGAAAAGTGCCAGCACTGAAAGCTCTTGCTAGCCAGCACCCTTCCTTGGAAGTGCTTTTGTAGCCCTAAGAACAGTGGGGCTCTGGGCTTCTCTAGCCACCTAATCTTCTGCTCATCCTCTCGCGCAGTCTAAAGAGAGCTCAGGTGAGAAATTGCAAACGTCGAGCAATTGCTCAGAGATGAAAAGTGCCAGCACTGAAAGCTGTTGCTAGCCAGCACCCTTCCTTGGAAGCGCTTTCAGAGGCGCAGCAACACTGGGGCTTTGCGCTTCTCTAGCCACCAAATATCACGGTCACTATCTCTCCGTCTCGTAGACACGAGCTGAGAGATTGCAAACGTCGAGCAATTGCTCAGAGATGAAAAGTGCCAGCACTGAAAACTGTTGCTAGCCAGCACCCTTCCTTGGAAGCGCTTTCACAGGCGCAGCAACACTGGGGCTTTGCGCTTCTCTAGACACCAAACGTCACGGTCATTCTCTTTCGTCTCGTAGACACGAGCTGAGAAATTGCAAACGTCGAGCAATTGCTCAGAGATGAAAAGTGCCAGCACTGAAAGCTGTTGCTAGCCAGCACCCTTCCTTGGAAACGCTCTTGTAGGCCTTAGAACACAGGGGCTCTGTGCTTCTCTAGCCAGCTAATCTTCTGCTCATCCTCTCGCGCACTCTAAAGAGAGCTCAGGTGAGAAATTGCAAACGTCGAGCAATTGCTCAGAGATGAAAAGTGCCAGCACTGAAAGTTCTTGCTAGCCAGCACCCTTCCTTGGAAGCGCTTTCACAGGCGCAGCAACACTGGGGCTTTGCGCTTCTCTACCCACCAAACGTCACGGTCACTATCTCTCAGTCTCGTAGACATGAGCTGAGAGATTGCAAACGTCGAGCAATTGCTCAGTGATGAAAAGTGCCAGCACTGAAAGCTGTTGCTAGCCAGCACCCTTCCTTGGAAGCGCTTTCACAGGCGCAGTAACAATGGGGCTTTGCGCTTCTCTACCCACCAAACATCACGGTCATTCTCTTTCCGTCTCATAGACACGAGCTGAGAGATTGCAAAGGTCGAGCAATTGCTCAGAGATGAAAAGTGCCAGCACTGAAAGCTCTTGCTAGCCAGCACCCTTCCTTGGAAGCGCTTTCACAGGCGCAGCAATACTGGGGCTTTGCGCTTCCCTACCCACCAAATGTCACGGTCACTATCTCTCCGTCTAGTAGACACGAGCTGAGAAATGGAAAAAGTCGAGCAATTGCTCAGAGATGAAAAGTGCCAGCACTGAAAGCTCTTGCTAGCCGGCACCCTTCCTTGGAAACGCTCTTGTAGGCCTTAGAACACAGGGGCTCTGGGCTTCTCTAGCCACCTCATCTTCTGCTCATCCTCTCGCGCACTCTAAAGAGAGCTCAGGTGAGAAATTGCAAACGTCGAGCAATTGCTCAGAGATGAAAAGTGCCAGCACTGAAAGCTGTTGCTAGCCAGCACCCTTCCTTGGAAACGCTCTTGTAGGCCTAAGAACACTGGGGCTCTGTGTTTCTCTAGCCACCTAATCTTCTGCTTATCCTCTCGCGCACTCTAAAGAAAGCTCAGGTGAGAAATTGCAAAGGTCGAGCAATTGCTCAGAGATGAAAAGTGCCAGCACTGAAAGCTCTTGCTAGCCAGCACCCTTCCTTGGAAGCGCTTTCACAGGCGCAGCAACACTAGGGCTCTGGGCTTCTCTAGCCACCTAATCTTCTGCTCATCCTCTCGCGCACTCTAAAGAGAGCTGAGGTGAGAAATTGCAAACGTCGAGCAATTGCTCAGAGATGAAAAGTGTCAGCACTGAAAGCTGTTGCTAGCCAGCACCCTTCCTTGGAAGCGCTTTCAGAGGCGCAGTAACACTGGGGCTTTGCGCTTCTCTACCCACGAAAGGTCACAGTCACTATCTCTCTCTCTCGTAGACACGAGCTGAGAGATTGCAAACGTCGAGCAATTGCTCAGAGATGGAAAGTGCCAGCACTGAAAACTGTTGCTAGCCAGCACCCTTCCTTGGAAGCGCTTTCACAGGCGCAGCAATACTGGGGCTTTGCGCTTCTCTACCCACCAAACGTCACGGTCACTATCTCTCCGTCTCATAGACACGAGCTGAGAAATTGCAAAGGTCGAGCAATTGCTCAGAGATGAAAAGTGCCAGCACTGAAAGCTCTTGCTAGCCAGCACCCTTCCTTGGAAGCGCTTTCACAGGCGCAGTAACACTGGGGCTTTGCGCTTCTCTAGCCACCAAACGTCACGGTCATTCTCTTTCCGTCTCGTAGACACGAGCTGAGAAATTGCAAACGTCGAGCAATTGCTCAGCGATGAAAAGTGCCAGCACTGAAAGCTGTTGCTAGCCAGCACCCTTCCTTGGAAGTGCTTTTGTAGGCCGAAGAACACAGGGGCTCTGGGCTTCTCTAGCCACCTAATCTTCTGCTCATCCTCTCGCGCAGTCTAAAGAGAGCTCAGGTGAGAAATTGCAAACGTCGAGCAATTGCTCAGAGATGAAAAGTGCCAGCACTGAAAGCTCTTGCTAGCCAGCACCCTTCCTTGGAAGTGCTTTTGTAGGCCTAAGAACACTGGGGCTCTGGGCTTCTCTAGCCACCTAATCTTCTGCTCATCCTCTCGCGCACTCTAAAGAGAGCTCAGGTGAGAAATTGCAAACGTCGAGCAATTGCTCAGAGATGAAAAGTGCCAGCACTGAAAGCTGTTGCTAGCCAGCACCCTTCCTTGGAAGCGCTTTCACAGGCGCAGCAACACTGGGGCTTTGCGCTTCTCTACCCACCAAACGTCACGGTCACTATCTCTCCGTCTCGTAGACACGAGCTGAGAGATTGCAAAGGTCGAGCAATTGCTCAGAGATGAAAAGTGCCAGCACTGAAAGCTATTGCTAGCCAGCACCCTTCCTTGGAAGTGCTTTTGTAGGCCTAAGAACACTGGGGCTCTGGGCTTCTCTGGCCACCTAATCTTCTGCTCATCCTCTCACGCAGTCTAAAGAGAGCTCAGGTGAGAAATTGCAAACGTCGAGCAATTGCTCAGAGATGAAAAGTGCCAGCACTGAAAGCTGTTGCTAGCCAGCACCCTTCCTTGGAAACGCTTTTGTAGGCCTAAGAACAATGGGGCTCTGTGTTTCTCTAGCCACCTAATCTTCTGCTCATCCTGTCGCGCACTCTAAAGAGAGCTCAGGTGAGAAATTGCAAACGTCGAGCAATTGCTCAGAGATGAAAAGTGCCAGCACTGAAAGCTGTTGCTAGCCAGCACCCTTCCTTGGAAGTGATTTTGTAGGCCTAAGAACACTGGGGCTCTGGGCTTCTCTAGCCACCTAATCTTCTGCTCATCCTCTTGCGCAGTCTAAAGAGAGCTCAGGTGAGAAATTGCAAACGTCGAGCAATTGCTCAGAGATGAAAAGTGCCAGCACTGAAAGCTGTTGCTAGCCAGCACCCTTCCTTGGAAGCGCTTTCACAGGCGCAGCAACACTGGGGCTTTGCGCTTCTCTACCCACCAAATATCACGGTCACTATCACTCTGTCTCGTAGACACGAGCTGAGAAATTGCAAACGTCGAGCAATTGCTCAGAGATGAAAAGTGCCAGCACTGAAAGCTCTTGCTAGCCAGCACCCTTCCTTGGAAGCGCTTTTGTAGCCCTTAGAACACAAGGGCTCTGTGCTTCTCCAGCCACGTAATCTTCTGCTCATCCTCTCGCGCACTCTAAAGAGAGCTCAGGTGAGAAATTGCAAAGGTCGAGCAATTGCTCAGAGATGAAAAGTGCCAGCACTGAAAGCTGTTGCTAGCCAGCACCCTTCCTTGGAAGCACTTTCACAGGCGCAGCAACACTGGGGCTTTGCGCTTCTCTACCCACCAAACATCACGGTCACTATCTCTCCGTCTCGTAGACATGAGCTGAGAGATTGCAAACGTCGAGCAATTGCTCAGAGATGAAAAGTGCCAGCACTGAAAGCTGTTGCTAGCCAGCACCCTTCCTTGGAAGCGCTTTCACAGGCGCAGTAACAATGGGGCTTTGCGCTTCTCTACCCACCAAACATCACGGTCATTCTCTTTCCGTCTCATAGACACGAGCTGAGAGATTGCAAACGTCGAGCAATTGCTCAGAGATGAAAAGTGCCAGCACTGAAAGCTCTTGCTAGCCAGCACCCTTCCTTGGAAGCGCTTTCACAGGCGCAGCAATACTGGGGCTTTGCGCTTCCCTACCCACCAAATGTCACGGTCACTATCTCTCCGTCTAGTAGACACGAGCTGAGAAATGGAAAAAGTCGAGCAATTGCTCAGAGATGAAAAGTGCCAGCACTGAAAGCTGTTGCTAGCCAGCACCCTTCCTTGGAAACGCTCTTGTAGGCCTAAGAACACTGGGGCTCTGTGTTTCTCTAGCCACCTAATCTTCTGATTATCCTCTCGCGCACTCTAAAGAAAGCTCAGGTGAGAAATTGCAAACGTCGAGCAATTGCTCAGAGATGAAAAGTGCCAGCACTGAAAGCTGTTGCTAGCCAGCACCCTTCCTTGGAAGCGCTTTCACAGGCGCAGCAACACTAGGGCTCTGGGCTTCTCTAGCCACCTAATCTTCTGCTCATCCTCTCGCGCAGTCTAAAGAGAGCTGAGGTGAGAAATTGCAAACGTCGAGCAATTGCTCAGAGATGAAAAGTGTCAGCACTGAAAGCTGTTGCTAGCCAGCACCCTTCCTTGGAAGCGCTTTCACAGGCGCAGTAACACTGGGGCTTTGCGCTTCTCTAGCCACCAAACGTCATGGTCACTATCTCTCCGTCTCGTAGACACGAGCTGAGAAATTGCAAACGTCGAGCAATTGCTCAGAGATGGAAAGTGCCAGCACTGAAAACTGTTGCTAGCCAGCACCCTTCCTTGGAAGCGCTTTCACAGGCGCAGTAACACTGGGGCTTTGCGCTTCTCTAGCCACCAAACGTCACGGTCATTCTCTTTCCGTCTCGTAGACACGAGCTGAGAAATTGCAAACGTCGAGCAATTGCTCAGCGATGAAAAGTGCCAGCACTGAAAGCTGTTGCTAGCCAGCACCCTTCCTTGGAAGTGCTTTTGTAGGCCTCAGAACACTGGGGCTCTGGGCTTCTCTAGCCACCTAAACTTCTGCTCATCCTCTCGCGTAGTCTAAAGAGAGCTCAGGTGAGAAATTGCAAAGGTCGAGCAATTGCTCAGAGATGAAAAGTGCCAGCACTGAAAGCTCTTGCTAGCCAGCACCCTTCCTTGGAAGCGCTTTCACAGGCGCAGTAAAAATGGGGCTTTGCGCTTCTCTAGCCACCAAACGTCACGGTCACTATCTCTCCGTCTCGTAGACACGAGCTGAGAAATTGCAAACGTCGAGCAATTGCTCAGAGATGAAAAGTGCCAGCACTGAAAGCTATTGCTAGCCAGCACCCTTCCTTGGAAACGCTTTTGTAGGCCTAAGAACACTGGGGCTCTGTGTTTCTCTAGCCACCTAATCTTCTGCTCATCCTCTCGCGCACTCTAAAGAGAGCTCAGGTGAGAAATTGCAAACGTCGAGCACTTGCTCAGAGATGAAAAGTGCCAGCACTGAAAGCTGTTGCTAGCCAGCACCCTTCCTTGGAAGTGATTTTGTAGGCCTAAGAACACTGGGGCTCTGGGCTTCTCTAGACACCTAATCTTCTGCTCATCCTCTTGCGCAGTCTAAAGAGAGCTCAGGTGAGAAATTGCAAAGGTCGAGCAATTGCTCAGAGATGAAAAGTGCCAGCACTGAAAGCTGTTGCTAGCCAGCACCCTTCCTTGGAAACGCTTTTGTAGGCCTAAGAACACTGGGGCTCTGTGTTTCTCTAGCCACCTAATCTTCTGCTTATCCTCTCGCGCACTCTAAAGAAAGCTCAGGTGAGAAATTGCAAACGTCGAGCAATTGCTCAGAGATGAAAAGTGCCAGCACTGAAAGCTCTTGCTAGCCAGCACCCTTCCTTGGAAGCGCTTTCACAGGCGCAGCAACACTAGGGCTCTGGGCTTCTCTAGCCACCTAATCTTCTGCTCATCCTCTCGCGCACTCTAAAGAGAGCTGAGGTGAGAAATTGCAAACGTCGAGCAATTGCTCAGAGATGAAAAGTGCCAGCACTGAAAGCTCTTGCTAGCCAGCACCCTTCCTTGGAAGCGCTTTCAGAGGCGCAGTAACACTGGGGCTTTGCGCTTCTCTACCCACCAAAGGTCACGGTCACTATCTCTCCGTCTCGTAGACACGAGCTGAGAGATTGCAAACGTCGAGCAATTGCTCAGAGATGAAAAGTGCCAGCACTGAAAGCTATTGCTAGCCAGCACCCTTCCTTGGAAACGCTCTTGTAGCCCTTAGAACACAGGGGCTCTGGGCTTCTCTGGCCACCTAATCTTCTGCTCATCCTCTCACGCAGTCTAAAGAGAGCTCAGGTGAGAAATTGCAAAGGTCGAGCAATTGCTCAGAGATGAAAAGTGCCAGCACTGAAAGCTGTTGCTAGCCAGCACCCTTCCTTGGAAACGCTTTTGTAGGCCTAAGAACACTGGGGCTCTGTGTTTCTCTAGCCACCTAATCTTCTGCTCATCCTGTCGCGCACTCTAAAGAGAGCTCAGGTGAGAAATTGCAAACGTCGAGCAATTGCTCAGAGATGAAAAGTGCCAGCACTGAAAGCTGTTGCTAGCCAGCACCCTTCCTTGGAAGTGATTTTGTAGGCCTAAGAACACTGGGGCTCTGGGCTTCTCTAGCCACCTAATCTTCTGCTCATCCTCTTGCGCAGTCTAAAGAGAGCTCAGGTGAGAAATTGCAAAGGTCAAGCAATTGCTCAGAGATGAAAAGTGCCAGCACTGAAAGCTCTTGCTAGCCAGCACCCTTCCTTGGAAGCGCTTTCACAGGCGCAGCAACACTGGGGCTTTGCGCTTCTCTAGCCACCAAATATCACGGTCACTATCTCTCTGTCTCGTAGACACGAGCTGAGAAATTGCAAACGTCGAGCAATTGCTCAGAGATGAAAAGTGCCAGCACTGAAAGCTCTTGCTAGCCAGCACCCTTCCTTGGAAGCGCTTTTGTAGCCCTTAGAACACAAGGGCTCTGTGCTTCTCCAGCCACGTAATCTTCTGCTCATCCTCTCGCGCACTCTAAAGAGAGCTCAGGTGAGAAATTGCAAAGGTCGAGCAATTGCTCAGAGATGAAAAGTGCCAGCACTGAAAGCTCTTGCTAGCCAGCACCCTTCCTTGGAAGCGCTTTCACAGGCGCAGCAACACTGGGGCTTTGCGCTTCTCTACCCACCAAACATCACGGTCACTATCTCTCCGTCTCGTAGACATGAGCTGAGAGATTGCAAACGTCGAGCAATTGCTCAGAGATGAAAAGTGCCAGCACTGAAAGCTATTGCTAGCCAGCACCCTTCCTTGCAAGCGCTTTCACAGGCGCAGCAACACTGGGGCTTTGCGCTTCTCTACCCACCAAACGTCACGGTCACTATCTCTCCGTCTCGTAGACACGAGCTGAGAAATTGAAAAAGTCGAGCAATTGCTCAGAGATGAAAAGTGCCAGCACTGAAAGCTCTTGCTAGCCGGCACCCTTCCTTGGAAACGCTCTTGTAGCCCTTAGAACACTGGGGCTCTGGGCTTCTCTGGCCACCTAATCTTCTGCTCATCCTCTCGTGCAGTCTAAAGAGAGCTGAGGTGAGAAATTGCAAACGTCGAGCAATTGCTCAGAGATGAAAAGTGCCAGCACTGAAAGCTGTTGCTAGCCAGCACCCTTCCTTGGAAGCGCTTTCACAGGCGCAGTAACACTGGGGCTTTGCGCTTCTCTAGCCACCAAACGTCACGGTCATTCTCTTTCCGTCTCGTAGACACGAGCTGAGAAATTGCAAACGTCGAGCAATTGCTCAGCGATGAAAAGTGCCAGCACTGAAAGCTGTTGCTAGCCAGCACCCTTCCTTGGAAGTGCTTTTGTAGGCCGAAGAACACAGGGGCTCTGGGCTTCTCTAGCCACCTAAACTTCTGCTCATCCTCTCGCGTAGTCTAAAGAGAGCTCAGGTGAGAAATTGCAAAGGTCGAGCAATTGCTCAGAGATGAAAAGTGCCAGCACTGAAAGCTCTTGCTAGCCAGCACCCTTCCTTGGAAGCGCTTTCACAGGCGCAGTAAAAATGGGGCTTTGCGCTTCTCTAGCCACCAAACGTCACGGTCACTATCTCTCCGTCTCGTAGACACGAGCTGAGAAATTGCAAACGTCGAGCAATTGCTCAGAGATGAAAAGTGCCAGCACTGAAAGCTATTGCTAGCCAGCACCCTTCCTTGGAAACGCTTTTGTAGGCCTAAGAACACTGGGGCTCTGTGTTTCTCTAGCCACCTAATCTTCTGCTCATCCTCTCGCGCACTCTAAAGAGAGCTCAGGTGAGAAATTGCAAACGTCGAGCACTTGCTCAGAGATGAAAAGTGCCAGCACTGAAAGCTGTTGCTAGCCAGCACCCTTCCTTGGAAGTGATTTTGTAGGCCTAAGAACACTGGGGCTCTGGGCTTCTCTAGACACCTAATCTTCTGCTCATCCTCTTGCGCAGTCTAAAGAGAGCTCAGGTGAGAAATTGCAAAGGTCGAGCAATTGCTCAGAGATGAAAAGTGCCAGCACTGAAAGCTGTTGCTAGCCAGCACCCTTCCTTGGAAGTGCTTTTGTAGGCCTAAGAACACTGGGGCTCTGTGTTTCTCTAGCCACCTAATCTTCTGCTTATCCTCTCGCGCACTCTAAAGAAAGCTCAGGTGAGAAATTGCAAACGTCGAGCAATTGCTCAGAGATGAAAAGTGCCAGCACTGAAAGCTCTTGCTAGCCAGCACCCTTCCTTGGAAGCGCTTTCACAGGCGCAGCAACACTAGGGCTCTGGGCTTCTCTAGCCACCTAATCTTCTGCTCATCCTCTCGCGCACTCTAAAGAGAGCTGAGGTGAGAAATTGCAAACGTCGAGCAATTGCTCAGAGATGAAAAGTGCCAGCACTGAAAGCTCTTGCTAGCCAGCACCCTTCCTTGGAAGCGCTTTCAGAGGCGCAGTAACACTGGGGCTTTGCGCTTCTCTACCCACCAAAGGTCACGGTCACTATCTCTCTCTCTCGTAGACACGAGCTGAGAGATTGCAAACGTCGAGCAATTGCTCAGAGATGGAAAGTGCCAGCACTGAAAACTGTTGCTAGCCAGCACCCTTCCTTGGAAGCGCTTTCACAGGCGCAGCAATACTGGGGCTTTGCGCTTCTCTACCCACCAAACGTCACGGTCACTATCTCTCCGTCTCATAGACACGAGCTGAGAAATTGAAAAAGTCGAGCAATTGCTCAGAGATGAAAAGTGCCAGCACTGAAAGCTCTTGCTAGCCGGCACCCTTCCTTGGAAACGCTCTTGTAGCCCTTAGAACACAGGGGCTCTGTGCTTCTCTAGCCACCTAATCTTCTGCTCATCCTCTCGCGCACTCTAAAGAGAGCTCAGGTGAGAAATTGCAAACGTCGAGCAATTGCTCAGAGATGAAAAGTGCCAGCACTGAAAGCTCTTGCTAGCCAGCACCCTTCCTTGGAAGCGCTTTCACAGGCGCAGTAACACTGGGGCTTTGCGCTTCTCTAGCCACCAAACGTCACGGTCATTCTCTTTCCGTCTCGTAGACACGAGCTGAGAAATTGCAAACGTCGAGCAATTGCTCAGCGATGAAAAGTGCCAGCACTGAAAGCTGTTGCTAGCCAGCACCCTTCCTTGGAAGTGCTTTTGTAGGCCGAAGAACACAGGGGCTCTGGGCTTCTCTAGCCACCTAATCTTCTGCTCATCCTCTCGCGCACTCTAAAGAGAGCTCAGGTGAGAAATTGCAAACGTCGAGCAATTGCTCAGAGATGAAAAGTGCCAGCACTGAAAGCTCTTGCTAGCCAGCACCCTTCCTTGGAAGTGCTTTTGTAGGCCTAAGAACACTGGGGCTCTGGGCTTCTCTAGCCACCTAATCTTCTGCTCATCCTCTCGCGCACTCTAAAGGGAGCTCAGGTGAGAAATTGCAAACGTCGAGCAATTGCTCAGACATGAAAAGTGCCAGCACTGAAAGCTGTTGCTAGCCAGCACCCTTCCTTGGAAGCGCTTTCACAGGCGCAGCAACACTGGGGCTTTGCGCTTCTCTACCCACCAAACGTCACGGTCACTATCTCTCCGTCTCGTAGACACGAGCTGAGAGATTGCAAACGTCGAGCAATTGCTCAGAGATGAAAAGTGCCAGCACTGAAAGCTATTGCTAGCCAGCAGCCTTCCTTGGAAACGCTCTTGTAGCCCTTAGAACACAGGGGCTCTGGGCTTCTCTGGCCACCTAATCTTCTGCTCATCCTCTCACGCAGTCTAAAGAGAGCTCAGGTGAGAAATTGCAAACGTCGAGCAATTGCTCAGAGATGAAAAGTGCCAGCACTGAAAGCTGTTGCTAGCCAGCACCCTTCCTTGGAAACGCTTTTGTAGGCCTAAGAACACTGGGGCTCTGTGTTTCTCTAGCCACCTAATCTTCTGCTCATCCTGTCGCGCACTCTAAAGAGAGCTCAGGTGAGAAATTGCAAACGTCGAGCAATTGCTCAGAGATGAAAAGTGCCAGCACTGAAAGCTGTTGCTAGCCAGCACCCTTCCTTGGAAGTGATTTTGTAGGCCTAAGAACACTGGGGCTCTGGGCTTCTCTAGCCACCTAATCTTCTGCTCATCCTCTTGCGCAGTCTAAAGAGAGCTCAGGTGAGAAATTGCAAAGGTCAAGCAATTGCTCAGAGATGAAAAGTGCCAGCACTGAAAGCTCTTGCTAGCCAGCACCCTTCCTTGGAAGCGCTTTCACAGGCGCAGCAACACTGGGGCTTTGCGCTTCTCTAGCCACCAAATATCACGGTCACTATCTCTCTGTCTCGTAGACACGAGCTGAGA
The DNA here is from genome assembly GCA_037962945.1 of Sarcoramphus papa. Classification (NCBI taxonomy): domain Eukaryota; kingdom Metazoa; phylum Chordata; class Aves; order Accipitriformes; family Cathartidae; genus Sarcoramphus; species Sarcoramphus papa. The sequence goes on from CM075588.1 coordinate 20,431,710, forward strand.
AATTGCAAACGTCGAGCAATTGCTCAGAGATGAAAAGTGCCAGCACTGAAAGCTCTTGCTAGCCAGCACCCTTCCTTGGAAGCGCTTTTGTAGCCCTTAGAACACAAGGGCTCTGTGCTTCTCCAGCCACGTAATCTTCTGCTCATCCTCTCGCGCACTCTAAAGAGAGCTCAGGTGAGAAATTGCAAAGGTCGAGCAATTGCTCAGAGATGAAAAGTGCCAGCTCTGAAAGCTCTTGCTAGCCAGCACCCTTCCTTGGAAGCGCTTTCACAGGCGCAGCAACACTGGGGCTTTGCGCTTCTCTACCCACCAAACATCACGGTCACTATCTCTCCGTCTCGTAGACATGAGCTGAGAGATTGCAAACGTCGAGCAATTGCTCAGAGATGAAAAGTGCCAGCACTGAAAGCTGTTGCTAGCCAGCACCCTTCCTTGCAAGCGCTTTCACAGGCGCAGCAACACTGGGGCTTTGCGCTTCTCTACCCACCAAACGTCACGGTCACTATCTCTCCGTCTCGTAGACACGAGCTGAGATATTGAAAAAGTCGAGCAATTGCTCAGAGATGAAAAGTGCCAGCACTGAAAGCTCTTGCTAGCCGGCACCCTTCCTTGGAAACGCTCTTGTAGCCCTTAGAACACTGGGGCTCTGGGCTTCTCTGGCCACCTAATCTTCTGCTCATCCTCTCGTGCAGTCTAAAGAGAGCTCAGGTGAGAAATTGCAAAGGTCGAGCAATTGCTCAGAGATGAAAAGTGCCAGCACTGAAAGCTGTTGCTAGCCAGCACCCTTCCTTGGAAACGCTTTTGTAGCCCTAAGAACACTGGGGCTCTGTGTTTCTCTAGCCACCTAATCTTCTGCTCATCCTCTCGCACAGTCTAAAGAGAGCTCAGGTGAGAAATTGCAAACGTCGAGCAATTGCTCAGAGATGAAAAGTGCCAGCACTGAAAGTTCTTGCTAGCCAGCACCCTTCCTTGGAAGCGCTTTCACAGGCGCAGCAACACTGGGGCTTTGCGCTTCTCTACCCACCAAATATCACGGTCACTATCTCTCCATCTCGTAGACACGAGCTGAGAAATTGCAAACGTCGAGCAATTGCTCAGAGATGAAAAGTGCCAGCACTGAAAGCTGTTGCTAGCCAGCACCCTTCCTTGGAAGCGCTTTCACAGGCACAGTAACAATGGGGCTTTGAGCTTCTCTAGCCACCAAACGTCATGGTCATTCTCTTTCCGTCTCATAGACATGAGCTGAGAGATTGCAAACGTCGAGCAATTGCTCAGAGATGAAAAGTGCCAGCACTGAAAGCTCTTGCTAGCCAGCACCCTTCCTTGGAAGCGCTTTCACAGGCGCAGTAACACTGGGGCTTTGCGCTTCCCTACCCACCAAATGTCACGGTCACTATCTCTCCGTCTTGTAGACACGAGCTGAGGAATTGCAAACGTCGAGCAATTGCTCAGAGATGAAAAGTGCCAGCACTGAAAGCTGTTGCTAGCCAGCACCCTTCCTTGGAAGCACTTTTGTAGCCCTTAGAACACAAGGGCTCTGTGCTTCTCCAGCCTCCTAATTTTATGCTCATCCTCTCGCGTAGTCTAAAGAGAGCTCAGGTGAGAAATTGCAAAAGTCGAACAATTGCTCAGAGATGAAAAGTGCCAGCACTGAAAGCTGTTGCTAGCCAGCACCCTTCCTTGGAAGTGATTTTGTAGGCCTAAGAACACTGTGGATCTTGGCTTCTCTAGCCACCTAATCTTCTGCTCATCCTCTCGCGCAGTCTAAAGAGAGCTCAGGTGAGAAATTGCAAACGTCGAGCAATTGCTCAGAGATGAAAAGTGCCAGCACTGAAAGCTCTTGCTAGCCAGCACCCTTCCTTGGATGCGCTTTTGTAGCCCTTAGAACACAAGGGCTCTGTGCTTCTCCAGCCACCTAATCTTCTGCTCATCCTCTCGCGCACTCTAAAGAAAGCTCAGGTGAGAAATTGCAAAGGTCGAGCAATTGCTCAGAGATGAAAAGTGCCAGCACTGAAAGCTGTTGCTAGCCAGCACCCTTCCTTGGAAGCGCTCTTGTAGCCCTTAGAACACAGGGGCTCTGGGCTTCTCTAGCCACCTCATCTTCTGCTCATCCTCTCGCGCACTCTAAAGAGAGCTCAGGTGAGAAATTGCAAAGGTCGAGCAATTGCTCAGAGATGAAAAGTGCCAGCACTGAAAGCTGTTGCTAGCCAGCACCCTTCCTTGGAAGTGCTTTTGTAGGCCTAAGAACACTGGGGCTCTGGGCTTCTCTAGCCACCTAATCTTCTGCTCATCCTCTCGTGCACTCTAAAGAGAGCTCAGGTGAGAAATTGCAAACGTCGAGCAATTGCTCAGAGATGAAAAGTGCCAGCACTGAAAGCTCTTGCTAGCCAGCACCCTTCCTTGGAAGTGCTTTTGTAGGCCTAAGAACACTGGGGCTCTGGGCTTCTCTAGCCACCTAATCTTCTGCTCATCCTCTCGCGCACTCTAAAGAGAGCTCAGGTGAGAAATTGCAAACGTCGAGCAATTGCTCAGAGATGAAAAGTGCCAGCACTGAAAGCTCTTGCTAGCCAGCACCCTTCCTTGGAAGCGCTTTCACAGGCGCAGCAACACTGGGGCTTTGCACTTCTCTACCCACCAAATGTCACGGTCACTATCTCTCTGTCTCGTAGACACGAGCTGAGAAATTGCAAACGTCGAGCAATTGCTGAAAGATGAAAAGTGCCAGCACTGAAAGCTCTTGCTAGCCAGCACCCTTCCTTGGATGCGCTTTTGTAGCCCTTAGAACACAAGGGCTCTGTGCTTCTCCAGCCACCTAATCTTCTGCTCATCCTCTCGCGCACTCTAAAGAGAGCTCAGGTGAGAGATTGCAAAAGTCGAGCAATTGCTCAGAGATGAAAAGTGCCATTACTGAAAGCTCTTGCTAGCCAGCACCCTTCCTTGGAAGCGCTTTCACAGGCGCAGCAACACTGGGGCTTTGCGCTTCTCTAGCCACCAAACGTCACGGTCACTATCTCTCAGTCTCGTAGACATGAGCTGAGAGATTGCAAACGTCGAGCAATTGCTCAGAGATGAAAAGTGCCAGCACTGAAAGCTGTTGCTAGCCAGCACCCTTCCTTGGAAGCGCTTTTGTAGCCCTTAGAACACAAGGGCTCTGTGCTTCTCCAGCCTCCTAATCTTATGCTCATCCTCTCGCGCACTCTAAAGAAAGGTCAGGTGAGAAATTGCAAAAGTCGAACAATTGCTCAGAGATGAAAAGTGCCAGCACTGAAAGCTGTTGCTAGCCAGCACCCTTCCTTGGAAGTGCTTTTGTAGGCCTAAGAACACTGGGGCTCTGGGCTTCTCTAGCCACCTAATCTTCTGCTCATCCTCTCGCGCAGTCTAAAGAGAGCTCAGGTGAGAAATTGCAAACGTCGAGCAATTGCTCTGAGATGAAAAGTGCCAGCACTGAAAGCTGTTGCTAGCCAGCACCCTTCCTTGGATGCGCTTTTGTAGCCCTTAGAACACAAGGGCTCTGTGCTTCTCTAGCCACCTAATCTTCTGCTCATCCTCTCGCGCACTCTAAAGAAAGCTCAGGTGAGAAATTGCAAACGTCGAGCAATTGCTCAGAGATGAAAAGTGCCAGCACTGAAAGCTGTTGCTAGCCAGCACCCTTCCTTGGAAGCGCTCTTGTAGGCCTAAGAACACAGGGGCTCTGTGTTTCTCTAGCCACCTAATCTTCTGCTCATCCTCTCGCGCACTCTAAAGAGAGCTCAGGTGAGAAATTGCAAACGTCGAGCAATTGCTCAGCGATGAAAAGTGCCAGCACTGAAAGCTGTTGCTAGCCAGCACCCTTCCTTGGAAGTGCTTTTGTAGGCCGAAGAACACTGGGGCTCTGTGTTTCTCTAGCCACCTAATCTTCTGCTCATCCTCTCGCGCAGTCTAAAGAGAGCTCAGGTGAGAAATTGCAAACGTCGAGCAATTGCTCAGAGATGAAAAGTGCCAGCACTGAAAGCTGTTGCTAGCCAGCACCCTTCCTTGGAAGTGCTTTTGTAGGCCTAAGAACAGTGGGGCTCTGGGCTTCTCTAGCCACCTAATCTTCTGCTCATCCTCTCGCGCACTCTAAAGAGAGCTCAGGTGAGAAATTGCAAACGTCGAGCAATTGCTCAGAGATGAAAAGTGCCAGCACTGAAAGCTGTTGCTAGCCAGCAGCCTTCCTTGGAAGTGCTTTTGTAGGCCTAAGAACACTGGGGCTCTGGGCTTCTCTAGCCACCTAATCTTCTGCTCATCCTCTCGCGTAGTCTAAAGAGAGCTCAGGTGAGAAATTGCAAAGGTCGAGCAATTGCTCAGAGATGAAAACTGCCAGCACTGAAAGCTGTTGTTAGCCAGCACCCTTCCTTGGAAGCGCTTTCACAAGCGCAGCAACACTGGGGCTTTGCGCTTCTCTAGCCACCAAACGTCACGGTCACTATCTCTCCGTCTCGTAGACACGAGCTGAGAGATTGCAAAGGTCGAGCAATTGCTCAGAGATGAAAAGTGCCAGCACTGAAAGCTCTTGCTAGCCAGCACCCTTCCTTGAAAGCGCTTTTGTAGGCCTTAGAATACAAGGGCTCTGTGCTTCTGCAGCCACCTAATCTTCTGCTCATCCTCTCGCGCACTCTAAAGAGAGCTCAGGTGAGAAATTGCAAAGGTCAAGCAATTGCTCAGCGATGAAAAGTGCCAGCACTGAAAGCTGTTGCTAGCCAGCACCCTTCCTTGGAAGTGCTTTTGTAGGCCTAAGAACAGTGGGGCTCCGTGCTTCTCTAGCCACCTAATCTTCTGCTCATCCTCTCGCGCACTCTAAAGAGAGCTCAGGTGAGAAATTGCAAAGGTCGAGCAATTGCTCAGAGATGAAAAGTGCCAGCACTGAAAGCTGTTGCTAGCCAGCACCCTTCCTTGGAAGTGCTTTTGTAGGCCTAAGAACACTGGGGCTCTGGGCTTCTCTAGCCACCTAATCTTCTGCTCATCCTCTCGCGTAGTCTAAAGAGAGCTCAGGTGAGAAATTGCAAACGTCGAGCAATTGCTCAGAGATGAAAAGTGCCAGCACTGAAAGCTGTTGCTAGCCAGCACCCTTCCATGGAAGTGCTTTTGTAGCCCTTAGAACACAAGGGCTCTGTGTTTCTCTAGCCACCTAATCTTCTGCTCATCCTCTTGCGCACTCTAAAGAGAGCTCAGGTGAGAAATTGCAAAGGTCGAGCAATTGCTCAGAGATGAAAAGTGCCAGCACTGAAAGCTCTTGCTAGCCAGCACCCTTCCTTGGAAGTGCATTTGTAGGCCTAAGAACACAGGGGCTCTGGGCTTCTCTAGCCACCTAATCTTCTGCTCATCCTCTCGCGTAGTCTAAAGAGAGCTCAGGTGAGAAATTGCAAAGGTCGAGCAATTGCTCAGAGATGAAAAGTGCCAGCACTGAAAGCTCTTGCTAGCCAGCACCCTTCCTTGGAAGTGCTTTTGTAGCCCTTAGAACACAAGGGCTCTGTGTTTCTCTAGCCACCTAATCTTCTGCTCATCCTCTCGCGCACTCTAAAGAGAGCTCAGGTGAGAAATTGCAAAGGTCGTGCAATTGCTCAGAGATGAAAAGTGCCAGCACTGAAAGCTCTTGCTAGCCAGCACCCTTCCTTGGAAGCGCTTTCACAGGCGCAGCAACACTGGGGCTTTGCGCTTCTCTACCCACCAAACGTCACGGTCATTCTCTTTCCGTCTCATAGACACGAGCTGAGAGATTGCAAAGGTCGAGCAATTGCTCAGAGATGAAAAGTGCCAGCACTGAAAGCTGTTGTTAGCCAGCACCCTTCCTTGGAAGCGCTTTCACAAGCACAGCAACACTGGGGCTTTGCGCTTCCCTACCCACCAAACGTCACGGTCAATATCTCTCCGTCTCGTAGACACGAGCTGAGAAATTGAAAAAGTCGAGCAATTGCTCAGAGATGAAAAGTGCCAGCACTGAAAGCTCTTGCTAGCCGGCACCCTTCCTTGGAAACGCTCTTGTAGGCCTTAGAACACAGGGGCTCTGTGCTTCTCTAGCCACCTAATCTTCTGCTCATCCTCTCGCGCAGTCTAAAGAGAGCTCAGGTGAGAAATTGCAAAGGTCGAGCAATTGCTCAGAGATGAAAACTGCCAGCACTGAAAGCTGTTGCTAGCCAGCACCCTTCCTTGGAAGTGCTTTTGTAGGCCTAAGAACAGTGGGGCTCTGTGTTTCTCTAGCCACCTAATCTTCTGCTCATCCTCTCGCGCACTCTAAAGAGAGCTCAGGTGAGAAATTCCAAACGTCGAGCAATTGCTCAGAGATGAAAAGTGCCAGCACTGAAAGCTCTTGCTAGCCAGCACCCTTCCTTGGAAACGCTCTTGTAGCCCTTAGAACACAGGGGCTCTGGGCTTCTCTAGCCACCTAATCTACTGCTCATCCTCTCGCGCACTCTAAAGAGAGCTCAGGTGAGAAATTGCAAAGGTCGAGCAATTGCTCAGAGATGAAAACTGCCAGCACTGAAAGCTGTTGTTAGCCAGCACCCTTCCTTGGAAGCGCTTTCACAGGCGCAGCAACACTGGGGCTTTGCGCTTCTCTAGCCACCAAACGTCACGGTCACTATCTCTCCGTCTCGTAGACACGAGCTGAGAGATTGCAAAGGTCGAGCAATTGCTCAGAGATGAAAAGTGCCAGCACTGAAAGCTCTTGCTAGCCAGCACCCTTCCTTGAAAGCGCTTTTGTAGGCCTTAGAATACAAGGGCTCTGTGCTTCTGCAGCCACCTAATCTTCTGCTCATCCTCTCGCGCACTCTAAAGAGAGCTCAGGTGAGAAATTGCAAAGGTCGAGCAATTGCTGAGAGATGAAAAGTGCCAGCACTGAAAGCTGTTGCTAGCCAGCACCCTTCCTTGGAAGTGCTTTTGTAGGCCTAAGAACAGTGGGGCTCCGTGCTTCTGCAGCCACCTAATCTTCTGCTCATCCTCTCGCGCACTCTAAAGAGAGCTCAGGTGAGAAATTGCAAAGGTCGAGCAATTGCTCAGAGATGAAAAGTGCCAGCACTGAAAGCTGTTGCTAGCCAGCACCCTTCCTTGGAAGTGCTTTTGTAGGCCTAAGAACAGTGGGGCTCTGTGTTTCTCTAGCCACCTAATCTTCTGCTCATCCTCTTGCGCACTCTCAAGAGAGCTCAGGTGAGAAATTGCAAAGGTCGAGCAATTGCTCAGAGATGAAAAGTGCCAGCACTGAAAGCTCTTGCTAGCCAGCACCCTTCCTTGGAAGTGCTTTTGTAGGCCTAAGAACACTGAGGCTCTGGGCTTCTCTAGCCACCTAATCTTCTGCTCATCCTCTCGCGCACTCTAAAGAAAGCTCAGGTGAGAAATTGCAAAGGTCGAGCAATTGCTCAGAGATGAAAAGTGCCAGCACTGAAAGCTGTTGCTAGCCAGCACCCTTCCATGGAAGTGCTTTTGTAGCCCTTAGAACACAAGGGCTCTGTGTTTCTCTAGCCACCTAATCTTCTGCTCATCCTCTTGCGCACTCTAAAGAGAGCTCAGGTGAGAAATTGCAAAGGTCGAGCAATTGCTCAGAGATGAAAAGTGCCAGCACTGAAAGCTCTTGCTAGCCAGCACCCTTCCTTGGAAGCGCTTTCACAGGCGCAGCAACACTGCGGCTTTGCGCTTCTCTACCCACCAAACGTCACGGTCATTCTCTTTCCGTCTCGTAGACACGAGCTGAGAGATTGCAAATGTCGAGCAATTGCTCAGAGATGAAAAGTGCCAGCACTGAAAGCTGTTGTTAGCCAGCACCCTTCCTTGGAAGCGCTTTCACAAGCACAGCAACACTGGGGCTTTGCGCTTCTCTAGCCACCAAACGTCACGGTCACTATCTCTCCGTCTCGTAGACACGAGCTGAGAAATTGATAAAGTCGAGCAATTGCTCAGAGATGAAAAGTGCCAGCACTGAAAGCTCTTGCTAGCCGGCACCCTTCCTTGGAAACGCTCTTGTAGGCCTTAGAACACAGGGGCTCTGTGCTTCTCTAGCCACCTAATCTTCTGCTCATCCTCTCGCGCAGTCTAAAGAGAGCTCAGGTGAGAAATTGCAAAGGTCGAGCAATTGCTCAGAGATGAAAAGTGCCAGCACTGAAAGCTGTTGCTAGCCAGCACCCTTCCTTGGAAGTGCTTTTGTAGGCCTAAGAACAGTGGGGCTCTGTGTTTCTCTAGCCACCTAATCTTCTGCTCATCCTCTCGCGCACTCTAAAGAGAGCTCAGGTGAGAAATTCCAAACGTCGAGCAATTGCTCAGAGATGAAAAGTGCCAGCACTGAAAGCTCTTGCTAGCCAGCACGCTTCCTTGGAAGTGCTTTTGTAGACCTAAGAACACTGGGGCTCTGGGCTTCTCTAGCCACCTAATCTCCTGCTCATCCTCTCGCGTAGTCTAAAGAGAGCTCAGGTGAGAAATTGCAAAGGTCGAGCAATTGCTCAGAGATGAAAACTGCCAGCACTGAAAGCTGTTGTTAGCCAGCACCCTTCCTTGGAAGCGCTTTCACAAGCGCAGCAACACTGGGGCTTTGCGCTTCTCTAGCCACCAAACGTCACGGTCACTATCTCTCCGTCTCGTAGACACGAGCTGAGAGATTGCAAAGGTCGAGCAATTGCTCAGAGATGAAAAGTGCCAGCACTGAAAGCTCTTGCTAGCCAGCACCCTTCCTTGAAAGCGCTTTTGTAGGCCTTAGAATACAAGGGCTCTGTGCTTCTGCAGCCACCTAATCTTCTGCTCATCCTCTCGCGCACTCTAAAGAGAGCTCAGGTGAGAAATTGCAAAGGTCGAGCAATTGCTCAGAGATGAAAAGTGCCAGCACTGAAAGCTGTTGCTAGCCAGCACCCTTCCTTGGAAGTGCTTTTGTAGGCCTAAGAACAGTGGGGCTCCGTGCTTCTGCAGCCACCTAATCTTCTGCTCATCCTCTCGCGCACTCTAAAGAGAGCTCAGGTGAGAAATTGCAAACGTCGAGCAATTGCTCAGAGATGAAAAGTGCCAGCACTGAAAGCTGTTGCTAGCCAGCACCCTTCCTTGGAAGTGCTTTTGTAGGCCTAAGAACAGTGGGGCTCTGTGTTTCTCTAGCCACCTCATCTTCTGCTCATCCTCTTGCGCACTCTCAAGAGAGCTCAGGTGAGAAATTGCAAAGGTCGAGCAATTGCTCAGAGATGAAAAGTGCCAGCACTGAAAGCTGTTGCTAGCCAGCACCCTTCCATGGAAGTGCTTTTGTAGCCCTTAGAACACAAGGGCTCTGTGTTTCTCTAGCCACCTAATCTTCTGCTCATCCTCTTGCGCACTCTAAAGAGAGCTCAGGTGAGAAATTGCAAAGGTCGAGCAATTGCTCAGAGATGAAAAGTGCCAGCACTGAAAGCTCTTGCTAGCCAGCACCCTTCCTTGGAAGCGCTTTCACAGGCGCAGCAACACTGGGGCTTTGCGCTTCTCTACCCACCAAACGTCACGGTCATTCTCTTTCCGTCTCATAGACACGAGCTGAGAGATTGCAAACGTCGAGCAATTGCTCAGAGATGAAAAGTGCCAGCACTGAAAGCTGTTGTTAGCCAGCACCCTTCCTTGGAAGCGCTTTCACAAGCACAGCAACACTGGGGCTTTGCGCTTCTCTAGCCACCAAACGTCACGGTCACTATCTCTCCGTCTCGTAGACACGAGCTGAGAAATTGAAAAAGTCGAGCAATTGCTCAGCGATGAAAAGTGCCAGCACTGAAAGCTCTTGCTAGCCGGCACCCTTCCTTGGAAACGCTCTTGTAGGCCTTAGAACACAGGGGCTCTGTGCTTCTGTAGCCACCTAATCTTCTGCTCATCCTCTCGCGCAGTCTAAAGAGAGCTCAGGTGAGAAATTGCAAACGTCGAGCAATTGCTCAGAGATGAAAAGTGCCAGCACTGAAAGCTGTTGCTAGCCAGCACCCTTCCTTGGAAGTGCTTTTGTAGGCCTAAGAACAGTGGGGCTCTGTGTTTCTCTAGCCACCTAATCTTCTGCTCATCCTCTCGCGCGCTCTAAAGAGAGCTCAGGTGAGAAATTCCAAACGTCGAGCAATTGCTCAGAGATGAAAAGTGCCAGCACTGAAAGCTGTTGCTAGCCAGCACGCTTCCTTGGAAGTGCTTTTGTAGACCTAAGAACACTGGGGCTCTGGGCTTCTCTAGCCACCTAATCTTCTGCTCATCCTCTCGCGTAGTCTAAAGAGAGCTCAGGTGAGAAATTGCAAAGGTCGAGCAATTGCTCAGAGATGAAAACTGCCAGCACTGAAAGCTGTTGTTAGCCAGCACCCTTCCTTGGAAGCGCTTTCACAAGCGCAGCAACACTGGGGCTTTGCGCTTCTCTACCCACCAAACGTCACGGTCACTATCTCTCCGTCTCGTAGACACGAGCTGAGAGATTGCAAAGGTCGAGCAATTGCTCAGAGATGAAAAGTGCCAGCACTGAAAGCTCTTGCTAGCCAGCACCCTTCCTTGAAAGCGCTTTTGTAGGCCTTAGAATACAAGGGCTCTGTGCTTCTGCAGCCACCTAATCTTCTGCTCATCCTCTCGCGCACTCTAAATAGAGCTCAGGTGAGAAATTGCAAAGGTCGAGCAATTGCTCAGAGATGAAAAGTGCCAGCACTGAAAGCTGTTGCTAGCCAGCACCCTTCCTTGGAAGTGCTTTTGTAGGCCTAAGAACAGTGGGGCTCCGTGCTTCTCTAGCCACCTAATCTTCTGCTCATCCTCTCGCGCACTCTAAAGAGAGCTCAGGTGAGAAATTGCAAAGGTCGAGCAATTGCTCAGAGATGAAAAGTGCCAGCACTGAAAGCTGTTGCTAGCCAGCACCCTTCCTTGGAAGTGCTTTTGTAGGCCTAAGAACACTGGGGCTCTGGGCTTCTCTAGCCACCTAATCTTCTGCTCATCCTCTCGCGTAGTCTAAAGAGAGCTCAGGTGAGAAATTGCAAAGGTCGAGCAATTGCTCAGAGATGAAAAGTGCCAGCACTGAAAGCTCTTGCTAGCCAGCACCCTTCCATGGAAGTGCTTTTGTAGCCCTTAGAACACAAGGGCTCTGTGTTTCTCTAGCCACCTAATCTTCTGCTCATCCTCTCGCGCACTCTAAAGAGAGCTCAGGTGAGAAATTGCAAACGTCGAGCAATTGCTCAGAGATGAAAAGTGCCAGCACTGAAAGCTGTTGCTAGCCAGCACCCTTCCTTGGAAGTGCTTTTGTAGGTTAAGAACACTGGGGCTCTGGGCTTCTCTAGCCACCTAATCTTCTGCTCATCCTCTCGCGTAGTCTAAAGAGAGCTCAGGTGAGAAATTGCAAACGTCGAGCAATTGCTCAGAGATGAAAAGTGCCAGCACTGAAAGCTGTTGCTAGCCAGCACTCTTCCATGGAAGTGCTTTTGTAGCCCTTAGAACACAAGGGCTCTGTGTTTCTCTAGCCACCTAATCTTCTGCTCATCCTCTTGCGCACTCTAAAGAGAGCTCAGGTGAGAAATTGCAAAGGTCGAGCAATTGCTCAGAGATGAAAAGTGCCAGCACTGAAAGCTCTTGCTAGCCAGCACCCTTCCTTGGAAGTGCTTTTGTAGGCCTAAGAACAGTGGGGCTCTCTGTTTCTCTAGACACCTAATCTTCTGCTCATCCTCTCGCGTAGTCTAAAGAGAGCTCAGGTGAGAAATTGCAAACGTCGAGCAATTGCTCAGAGATGAATAGTGCCAGCACTGAAAGCTGTTGCTAGCCAGCACCCTTCCATGGAAGTGCTTTTGTAGCCCTTAGAACACAAGGGCTCTGTGTTTCTCTAGCCACCTAATCTTCTGCTCATCCTCTCGCGCACTCTAAAGAGAGCTCAGGTGAGAAATTGCAAAGGTCGAGCAATTGCTCAGAGATGAAAAGTGCCAGCACTGAAAGCGCTTGCTAGCCAGCACCCTTCCTTGGAAGCGCTTTCACAGGCGCAGCAACACTGGGGCTTTGCGCTTCTCTACCCACCAAACGTCACGGTCATTCTCTTTCCGTCTCATAGACAAGAGCTGAGAGATTGCAAACGTCGAGCAATTGCTCAGAGATGAAAAGTGCCAGCACTGAAAGCTGTTGTTAGCCAGCACCCTTCCTTGGAAGCGCTTTCACAAGCACAGCAACACTGGGGCTTTGCGCTTCTCTACCCACCAAATGTCACGGTCACTATCTCTCCGTCTCGTAGACACGAGCTGAGAAATTGAAAAAGTCGAGCAATTGCTCAGCGATGAAAAGTGCCAGCACTGAAAGCTCTTGCTAGCCGGCACCCTTCCTTGGAAACGCCCTTGTAGCCCTTAGAACACTGGGGCTCTGGGCTTCTCTAGCCACCTAATCTTCTGCTCATCCTCTCGCGCAATCTAAAGAGAGCTCAGGTGAGAAATTCCAAACATCGAGCAATTGCTCAGCGATGAAAAGTGCCAGCACTGAAAGCTCTTGCTAGCCAGCACCCTTCCTTGGAAGTGCTTTTGTAGGCCTAAGAACAGTGGGGCTCTGGGCTTCTCTAGCCACCTCATCTTCTGCTCATCCTCTCGCGCACTCTAAAGAGAGCTCAGGTGAGAAATTGCAAAGGTCGAGCAATTGCTCAGAGATGAAAAGTGCCAGCACTGAAAGCTGTTGCTAGCCAGCACCCTTCCTTGGAAGTGCTTTTGTAGGCCTAAGAACACTGGGGCTCTGGGCTTCTCTAGCCACCTAATCTTCTGCTCATCCTCTCGCGTAGTCTAAAGAGAGCTCAGGTGAGAAATTGCAAAGGTCGAGCAATTGCTCAGAGATGAAAACTGCCAGCACTGAAAGCTGTTGTTAGCCAGCACCCTTCCTTGGAAGCGCTTTCACAAGCGCAGCAACACTGGGGCTTTGCGCTTCTCTAGCCACCAAACGTCACGGTCACTATCTCTCCGTCTCGTAGACACGAGCTGAGAGATTGCAAAGGTCGAGCAATTGCTCAGAGATGAAAAGTGCCAGCACTGAAAGCTCTTGCTAGCCAGCACCCTTCCTTGAAAGCGCTTTTGTAGGCCTTAGAATACAAGGGCTCTGTGCTTCTGCAGCCACCTAATCTTCTGCTCATCCTCTCGCGCACTCTAAAGAGAGCTCAGGTGAGAAATTGCAAAGGTCAAGCAATTGCTCAGCGATGAAAAGTGCCAGCACTGAAAGCTGTTGCTAGCCAGCACCCTTCCTTGGAAGTGCTTTTGTAGGCCTAAGAACAGTGGGGCTCCGTGCTTCTCTAGCCACCTAATCTTCTGCTCATCCTCTCGCGCACTCTAAAGAGAGCTCAGGTGAGAAATTGCAAAGGTCGAGCAATTGCTCAGAGATGAAAAGTGCCAGCACTGAAAGCTGTTGCTAGCCAGCACCCTTCCTTGGAAGTGCTTTTGTAGGCCTAAGAACACTGGGGCTCTGGGCTTCTCTAGCCACCTAATCTTCTGCTCATCCTCTCGCGTAGTCTAAAGAGAGCTCAGGTGAGAAATTGCAAACGTCGAGCAATTGCTCAGAGATGAAAAGTGCCAGCACTGAAAGCTCTTGCTAGCCAGCACACTTCCTTGGAAGCGCTTTTGTAGCCCTTAGAACACAAGGGCTCTGTGTTTCTCTAGCCACCTAATCTTCTGCTCATCCTCTTGCGCACTCTAAAGAGAGCTCAGGTGAGAAATTGCAAAGGTCGAGCAATTGCTCAGAGATGAAAAGTGCCAGCACTGAAAGCTCTTGCTAGCCAGCACCCTTCCTTGGAAGTGCATTTGTAGGCCTAAGAACACTGGGGCTCTGGGCTTCTCTAGCCACCTAATCTTCTGCTCATCCTCTCGCGTAGTCTAAAGAGAGCTCAGGTGAGAAATTGCAAACGTCGAGCAATTGCTCAGAGATGAAAAGTGCCAGCACTGAAAGCTCTTGCTAGCCAGCACCCTTCCTTGGAAGTGCTTTTGTAGCCCTTAGAACACAAGGGCTCTGTGTTTCTCTAGCCACCTAATCTTCTGCTCATCCTCTTGCGCACTCTAAAGAGAGCTCAGGTGAGAAATTGCAAAGGTCGAGCAATTGCTCAGAGATGAAAAGTGCCAGCACTGAAAGCTCTTGCTAGCCAGCACCCTTCCTTGGAAGCGCTTTCACAGGCGCAGCAACACTGGGGCTTTGCGCTTCTCTACCCACCAAACGTCACGGTCATTCTCTTTCCGTCTCATAGACACGAGCTGAGAGATTGCAAACGTCGAGCAATTGCTCAGAGATGAAAAGTGCCAGCACTGAAAGCTGTTGTTAGCCAGCACCCTTCCTTGGAAGCGCTTTCACAAGCACAGCAACACTGGGGCTCTGGGCTTCTCTAGCCACCTAATCTTCTGCTCATCCTCTCGCGCAGTCTAAAGAGAGCTCAGGTGAGAAATTGCAAAGGTCGAGCAATTGCTCAGAGATGAAAAGTGCCAGCACTGAAAGCTGTTGCTAGCCAGCACCCTTCCTTGGAAGTGCTTTTGTAGGCCTAAGAACAGTGGGGCTCTGTGTTTCTCTAGCCACCTAATCTTCTGCTCATCCTCTCGCGCACTCTAAAGAGAGCTCAGGTGAGAAATTCCAAACGTCGAGCAATTGCTCAGAGATGAAAAGTGCCAGCACTGAAAGCTCTTGCTAGCCAGCACGCTTCCTTGGAAGTGCTTTTGTAGACCTAAGAACACTGGGGCTCTGGGCTTCTCTAGCCACCTAATCTTCTGCTCATCCTCTCGCGTAGTCTAAAGAGAGCTCAGGTGAGAAATTGCAAAGGTCGAGCAATTGCTCAGAGATGAAAAGTGCCAGCACTGAAAGCTGTTGTTAGCCAGCACCCTTCCTTGGAAGCGCTTTCACAAGCGCAGCAACACTGGGGCTTTGCGCTTCTCTAGCCACCAAACGTCACGGTCACTATCTCTCCGTCTCGTAGACACGAGCTGAGAGATTGCAAAGGTCGAGCAATTGCTCAGAGATGAAAAGTGCCAGCACTGAAAGCTCTTGCTAGCCAGCACCCTTCCTTGAAAGCGCTTTTGTAGGCCTTAGAATACAAGGGCTCTGTGCTTCTGCAGCCACCTAATCTTCTGCTCATCCTCTCGCGCACTCTAAAGAGAGCTCAGGTGAGAAATTGCAAAGGTCGAGCAATTGCTCAGAGATGAAAAGTGCCAGCACTGAAAGCTGTTGCTAGCCAGCACCCTTCCTTGGAAGTGCTTTTGTAGGCCTAAGAACAGTGGGGCTCCGTGCTTCTGCAGCCACCTAATCTTCTGCTCATCCTCTCGCGCACTCTAAAGAGAGCTCAGGTGAGAAATTGCAAAG
Source organism: Sarcoramphus papa (assembly GCA_037962945.1). Lineage (NCBI taxonomy): Eukaryota > Metazoa > Chordata > Aves > Accipitriformes > Cathartidae > Sarcoramphus > Sarcoramphus papa. The sequence goes on from CM075588.1 coordinate 20,446,953, forward strand.
GTCGAGCAATTGCTCAGAGATGAAAAGTGCCAGCACTGAAAGCTGTTGCTAGCCAGCACCCTTCCTTGGAAGTGCTTTTGTAGGCCTAAGAACAGTGGGGCTCTGTGTTTCTCTAGCCACCTAATCTTCTGCTCATCCTCTCGCGCACTCTCAAGAGAGCTCAGGTGAGAAATTGCAAAGGTCGAGCAATTGCTCAGAGATGAAAAGTGCCAGCACTGAAAGCTCTTGCTAGCCAGCACCCTTCCTTGGAAGTGCTTTTGTAGGCCTAAGAACACTGAGGCTCTGGGCTTCTCTAGCCACCTAATCTTCTGCTCATCCTCTCGCGCACTCTAAAGAAAGGTCAGGTGAGAAATTGCAAAGGTCGAGCAATTGCTCAGAGATGAAAAGTGCCAGCACTGAAAGCTGTTGCTAGCCAGCACCCTTCCATGGAAGTGCTTTTGTAGCCCTTAGAACACAAGGGCTCTGTGTTTCTCTAGCCACCTAATCTTCTGCTCATCCTCTTGCGCACTCTAAAGAGAGCTCAGGTGAGAAATTGCAAAGGTCGAGCAATTGCTCAGAGATGAAAAGTGCCAGCACTGAAAGCTGTTGTTAGCCAGCACCCTTCCTTGGAAGCGCTTTCACAGGCGCAGCAACACTGCGGCTTTGCGCTTCTCTAGACACCAAACGTCACGGTCATTCTCTTTCCGTCTCATAGACACGAGCTGAGAGATTGCAAATGTCGAGCAATTGCTCAGAGATGAAAAGTGCCAGCACTGAAAGCTCTTGCTAGCCGGCACCCTTCCTTGGAAACGCTCTTGTAGGCCTTAGAACACAGGGGCTCTGTGCTTCTCTAGCCACCTAATCTTCTGCTCATCCTCTCGCGCAGTCTAAAGAGAGCTCAGGTGAGAAATTGCAAAGGTCGAGCAATTGCTCAGAGATGAAAAGTGCCAGCACTGAAAGCTCTTGCTAGCCAGCACCCTTCCTTGGAAGTGCTTTTGTAGGCCTAAGAACAGTGGGGCTCTGTGTTTCTCTAGCCACCTAATCTTCTGCTCATCCTCTCGCGCACTCTAAAGAGAGCTCAGGTGAGAAATTCCAAACGTCGAGCAATTGTTCAGAGATGAAAAGTGCCAGCACTGAAAGCTGTTGCTAGCCAGCACGCTTCCTTGGAAGTGCTTTTGTAGACCTAAGAACACTGGGGCTCTGGGCTTCTCTAGCCACCTAATCTTCTGCTCATCCTCTCGCGCACTCTAAAGAGAGCTCAGGTGAGAAATTGCAAAGGTCGAGCAATTGCTCAGAGATGAAAACTGCCAGCACTGAAAGCTGTTGTTAGCCAGCACCCTTCCTTGGAAGCGCTTTCACAAGCGCAGCAACACTGGGGCTTTGCGCTTCTCTAGCCACCAAACGTCACGGTCACTATCTCTCCGTCTCGTAGACACGAGCTGAGAGATTGCAAAGGTCGAGCAATTGCTCAGAGATGAAAAGTGCCAGCACTGAAAGCTCTTGCTAGCCAGCACCCTTCCTTGAAAGCGCTTTTGTAGGCCTTAGAATACAAGGGCTCTGTGCTTCTGCAGCCACCTAATCTTCTGCTCATCCTCTCGCGCAGTCTAAAGAGAGCTCAGGTGAGAAATTGCAAAGGTCGAGCAATTGCTCAGAGATGAAAAGTGCCAGCACTGAAAGCTGTTGCTAGCCAGCACCCTTCCTTGGAAGTGCTTTTGTAGGCCTAAGAACAGTGGGGCTCTGTGCTTCTGCAGCCACCTAATCTTCTGCTCATCCTCTCGCGCAGTCTAAAGAGAGCTCAGGTGAGAAATTGCAAAGGTCGAGCAATTGCTCAGAGATGAAAAGTGCCAGCACTGAAAGCTGTTGGTAGCCAGCACCCTTCCTTGGAAGTGCTTTTGTAGGCCTAAGAACAGTGGGGCTCTGTGTTTCTCTAGCCACCTAATCTTCTGCTCATCCTCTTGCGCACTCTCAAGAGAGCTCAGGTGAGAAATTGCAAAGGTCGAGCAATTGCTCAGAGATGAAAAGTGCCAGCACTGAAAGCTCTTGCTAGCCAGCACCCTTCCTTGGAAGTGCTTTTGTAGGCCTAAGAACACTGGGGCTCTGGGCTTCTCTAGCCACCTAATCTTCTGCTCATCCTCTCGCGCACTCTAAAGAAAGGTCAGGTGAGAAATTGCAAAGGTCGAGCAATTGCTCAGAGATGAAAAGTGCCAGCACTGAAAGCTGTTGCTAGCCAGCACCCTTCCATGGAAGTGCTTTTGTAGCCCTTAGAACACAAGGGCTCTGTGTTTCTCTAGCCACCTAATCTTCTGCTCATCCTCTTGCGCACTCTAAAGAGAGCTCAGGTGAGAAATTGCAAAGGTCGAGCAATTGCTCAGAGATGAAAAGTGCCAGCACTGAAAGCTCTTGCTAGCCAGCACCCTTCCTTGGAAGCGCTTTCACAGGCGCAGCAACACTGGGGCTTTGCGCTTCTCTACCCACCAAACGTCACGGTCATTCTCTTTCCGTCTCATAGACACGAGCTGAGAGATTGCAAACGTCGAGCAATTGCTCAGAGATGAAAAGTGCCAGCACTGAAAGCTCTTGCTAGCCAGCACCCTTCCTTGGAAGCGCTTTCACAGGCGCAGCAACACTGGGGCTTTGCGCTTCTCTAGCCACCAAACGTCACGGTCACTATCTCTCCGTCTCGTAGACACGAGCTGAGAAATTGATAAAGTCGAGCAATTGCTCAGAGATGAAAAGTGCCAGCACTGAAAGCTCTTGCTAGCCGGCACCCTTCCTTGGAAACGCTCTTGTAGGCCTTAGAACACAGGGGCTCTGTGCTTCTCTAGCCACCTAATCTTCTGCTCATCCTCTCGCGCAGTCTAAAGAGAGCTCAGGTGAGAAATTGCAAAGGTCGAGCAATTGCTCAGAGATGAAAAGTGCCAGCACTGAAAGCTGTTGCTAGCCAGCACCCTTCCTTGGAAGTGCTTTTGTAGGCCTAAGAACAGTGGGGCTCTGTGTTTCTCTAGCCACCTAATCTTCTGCTCATCCTCTCGCGCACTCTAAAGAGAGCTCAGGTGAGAAATTCCAAACGTCGAGCAATTGCTCAGAGATGAAAAGTGCCAGCACTGAAAGCTGTTGCTAGCCAGCACGCTTCCTTGGAAGTGCTTTTGTAGACCTAAGAACACTGGGGCTCTGGGCTTCTCTAGCCACCTAATCTCCTGCTCATCCTCTCGCGTAGTCTAAAGAGAGCTCAGGTGAGAAATTGCAAAGGTCGAGCAATTGCTCAGAGATGAAAACTGCCAGCACTGAAAGCTGTTGTTAGCCAGCACCCTTCCTTGGAAGCGCTTTCACAAGCGCAGCAACACTGGGGCTTTGCGCTTCTCTAGCCACCAAACGTCACGGTCACTATCTCTCCGTCTCGTAGACACGAGCTGAGAGATTGCAAAGGTCGAGCAATTGCTCAGAGATGAAAAGTGCCAGCACTGAAAGCTCTTGCTAGCCAGCACCCTTCCTTGAAAGCGCTTTTGTAGGCCTTAGAATACAAGGGCTCTGTGCTTCTGCAGCCACCTAATCTTCTGCTCATCCTCTCGCGCAGTCTAAAGAGAGCTCAGGTGAGAAATTGCAAAGGTCGAGCAATTGCTCAGAGATGAAAAGTGCCAGCACTGAAAGCTGTTGCTAGCCAGCACCCTTCCTTGGAAGTGCTTTTGTAGGCCTAAGAACCGTGGGGCTCCGTGCTTCTGCAGCCACCTAATCTTCTGCTCATCCTCTCGCGCACTCTAAAGAGAGCTCAGGTGAGAAATTGCAAAGGTCGAGCAATTGCTCAGAGATGAAAAGTGCCAGCACTGAAAGCTGTTGCTAGCCAGCACCCTTCCTTGGAAGTGCTTTTGTAGGCCTAAGAACAGTGGGGCTCTGTGTTTCTCTAGCCACCTAATCTTCTGCTCATCCTCTCGCGCACTCTCAAGAGAGCTCAGGTGAGAAATTGCAAACGTCGAGCAATTGCTCAGAGATGAAAAGTGCCAGCACTGAAAGCTGTTGCTAGCCAGCACCCTTCCTTGGAAGTGCTTTTGTAGGCCTAAGAACACTGGGGCTCTGGGCTTCTCTAGCCACCTAATCTTCTGCTCATCCTCTCGCGCACTCTAAAGAAAGGTCAGGTGAGAAATTGCAAAGGTCGAGCAATTGCTCAGAGATGAAAAGTGCCAGCACTGAAAGCTGTTGCTAGCCAGCACCCTTCCATGGAAGTGCTTTTGTAGCCCTTAGAACACAAGGGCTCTGTGTTTCTCTAGCCACCTAATCTTCTGCTCATCCTCTTGCGCACTCTAAAGAGAGCTCAGGTGAGAAATTGCAAAGGTCGAGCAATTGCTCAGAGATGAAAAGTGCCAGCACTGAAAGCTCTTGCTAGCCAGCACCCTTCCTTGGAAGCGCTTTCACAGGCGCAGCAACACTGGGGCTTTGCGCTTCTCTACCCACCAAACGTCACGGTCATTCTCTTTCCGTCTCATAGACACGAGCTGAGAGATTGCAAACGTCGAGCAATTGCTCAGAGATGAAAAGTGCCAGCACTGAAAGCTGTTGTTAGCCAGCACCCTTCCTTGGAAGCGCTTTCACAAGCACAGCAACACTGGGGCTTAGCGCTTCTCTAGCCACCAAACGTCACGGTCACTATCTCTCCGTCTCGTAGACACGAGCTGAGAAATTGAAAAAGTCGAGCAATTGCTCAGAGATGAAAAGTGCCAGCACTGAAAGCTCTTGCTAGCCGGCACCCTTCCTTGGAAACGCTCTTGTAGGCCTTAGAACACAGGGGCTCTGTGCTTCTGTAGCCACGTAATCTTCTGCTCATCCTCTCGCGCACTCTCAAGAGAGCTCAGGTGAGAAATTGCAAAGGTCGAGCAATTGCTCAGAGATGAAAAGTGCCAGCACTGAAAGCTGTTGCTAGCCAGCACCCTTCCTTGGAAGTGCTTTTGTAGGCCTAAGAACAGTGGGGCTCTGTGTTTCTCTAGCCACCTAATCTTCTGCTCATCCTCTCGCGCACTCTAAAGAGAGCTCAGGTGAGAAATTCCAAACGTCGAGCAATTGCTCAGAGATGAAAAGTGCCAGCACTGAAAGCTGTTGCTAGCCAGCACGCTTCCTTGGAAGTGCTTTTGTAGACCTAAGAACACTGGGGCTCTGGGCTTCTCTAGCCACCTAATCTTCTGCTCATCCTCTCGCGTAGTCTAAAGAGAGCTCAGGTGAGAAATTGCAAAGGTCGAGCAATTGCTCAGAGATGAAAACTGCCAGCACTGAAAGCTGTTGTTAGCCAGCACCCTTCCTTGGAAGCGCTTTCACAAGCGCAGCAACACTGGGGCTTTGCGCTTCTCTAGCCACCAAACGTCACGGTCACTATCTCTCCGTCTCGTAGACACGAGCTGAGAGATTGCAAAGGTCGAGCAATTGCTCAGAGATGAAAAGTGCCAGCACTGAAAGCTCTTGCTAGCCAGCACCCTTCCTTGAAAGCGCTTTTGTAGGCCTTAGAATACAAGGGCTCTGTGCTTCTGCAGCCACCTAATCTTCTGCTCATCCTCTCGCGCACTCTAAATAGAGCTCAGGTGAGAAATTGCAAAGGTCGAGCAATTGCTCAGAGATGAAAAGTGCCAGCACTGAAAGCTGTTGCTAGCCAGCACCCTTCCTTGGAAGTGCTTTTGTAGGCCTAAGAACAGTGGGGCTCCGTGCTTCTCTAGCCACCTAATCTTCTGCTCATCCTCTCGCGCACTCTAAAGAGAGCTCAGGTGAGAAATTGCAAAGGTCGAGCAATTGCTCAGAGATGAAAAGTGCCAGCACTGAAAGCTGTTGCTAGCCAGCACCCTTCCTTGGAAGTGCTTTTGTAGGCCTAAGAACACTGGGGCTCTGGGCTTCTCTAGCCACCTAATCTTCTGCTCATCCTCTCGCGCACTCTAAAGAAAGGTCAGGTGAGAAATTGCAAAGGTCGAGCAATTGCTCAGAGATGAAAAGTGCCAGCACTGAAAGCTGTTGCTAGCCAGCACCCTTCCATGGAAGTGCTTTTGTAGCCCTTAGAACACAAGGGCTCTGTGTTTCTCTAGCCACCTAATCTTCTGCTCATCCTCTTGCGCACTCTAAAGAGAGCTCAGGTGAGAAATTGCAAAGGTCGAGCAATTGCTCAGAGATGAAAAGTGCCAGCACTGAAAGCTCTTGCTAGCCAGCACCCTTCCTTGGAAGCGCTTTCACAGGCGCAGCAACACTGGGGCTTTGCGCTTCTCTACCCACCAAACGTCACGGTCATTCTCTTTCCGTCTCATAGACACGAGCTGAGAGATTGCAAACGTCGAGCAATTGCTCAGAGATGAAAAGTGCCAGCACTGAAAGCTGTTGTTAGCCAGCACCCTTCCTTGGAAGCGCTTTCACAAGCACAGCAACACTGGGGCTTAGCGCTTCTCTAGCCACCAAACGTCACGGTCACTATCTCTCCGTCTCGTAGACACGAGCTGAGAAATTGAAAAAGTCGAGCAATTGCTCAGAGATGAAAAGTGCCAGCACTGAAAGCTCTTGCTAGCCGGCACCCTTCCTTGGAAACGCTCTTGTAGGCCTTAGAACACAGGGGCTCTGTGCTTCTGTAGCCACGTAATCTTCTGCTCATCCTCTCGCGCACTCTCAAGAGAGCTCAGGTGAGAAATTGCAAAGGTCGAGCAATTGCTCAGAGATGAAAAGTGCCAGCACTGAAAGCTGTTGCTAGCCAGCACCCTTCCTTGGAAGTGCTTTTGTAGGCCTAAGAACAGTGGGGCTCTGTGTTTCTCTAGCCACCTCATCTTCTGCTCATCCTCTCGCGCACTCTAAAGAGAGCTCAGGTGAGAAATTGCAAAGGTCGAGCAATTGCTCAGAGATGAAAAGTGCCAGCACTGAAAGCTGTTGCTAGCCAGCACCCTTCCTTGGAAGTGCTTTTGTAGGCCTAAGAACACTGGGGCTCTGGGCTTCTCTAGCCACCTAATCTTCTGCTCATCCTCTCGCGTAGTCTAAAGAGAGCTCAGGTGAGAAATTGCAAAGGTCGAGCAATTGCTCAGAGATGAAAACTGCCAGCACTGAAAGCTGTTGTTAGCCAGCACCCTTCCTTGGAAGCGCTTTCACAAGCGCAGCAACACTGGGGCTTTGCGCTTCTCTAGCCACCAAACGTCACGGTCACTATCTCTCCGTCTCGTAGACACGAGCTGAGAGATTGCAAAGGTCGAGCAATTGCTCAGAGATGAAAAGTGCCAGCACTGAAAGCTCTTGCTAGCCAGCACCCTTCCTTGAAAGCGCTTTTGTAGGCCTTAGAATACAAGGGCTCTGTGCTTCTGCAGCCACCTAATCTTCTGCTCATCCTCTCGCGCACTCTAAAGAGAGCTCAGGTGAGAAATTGCAAAGGTCAAGCAATTGCTCAGCGATGAAAAGTGCCAGCACTGAAAGCTGTTGCTAGCCAGCACCCTTCCTTGGAAGTGCTTTTGTAGGCCTAAGAACAGTGGGGCTCCGTGCTTCTCTAGCCACCTAATCTTCTGCTCATCCTCTCGCGCACTCTAAAGAGAGCTCAGGTGAGAAATTGCAAAGGTCGAGCAATTGCTCAGAGATGAAAAGTGCCAGCACTGAAAGCTGTTGCTAGCCAGCACCCTTCCTTGGAAGTGCTTTTGTAGGCCTAAGAACACTGGGGCTCTGGGCTTCTCTAGCCACCTAATCTTCTGCTCATCCTCTCGCGTAGTCTAAAGAGAGCTCAGGTGAGAAATTGCAAACGTCGAGCAATTGCTCAGAGATGAAAAGTGCCAGCACTGAAAGCTCTTGCTAGCCAGCACACTTCCTTGGAAGCGCTTTTGTAGCCCTTAGAACACAAGGGCTCTGTGTTTCTCTAGCCACCTAATCTTCTGCTCATCCTCTTGCGCACTCTAAAGAGAGCTCAGGTGAGAAATTGCAAAGGTCGAGCAATTGCTCAGAGATGAAAAGTGCCAGCACTGAAAGCTCTTGCTAGCCAGCACCCTTCCTTGGAAGTGCATTTGTAGGCCTAAGAACACTGGGGCTCTGGGCTTCTCTAGCCACCTAATCTTCTGCTCATCCTCTCGCGTAGTCTAAAGAGAGCTCAGGTGAGAAATTGCAAACGTCGAGCAATTGCTCAGAGATGAAAAGTGCCAGCACTGAAAGCTCTTGCTAGCCAGCACCCTTCCTTGGAAGTGCTTTTGTAGCCCTTAGAACACAAGGGCTCTGTGTTTCTCTAGCCACCTAATCTTCTGCTCATCCTCTTGCGCACTCTAAAGAGAGCTCAGGTGAGAAATTGCAAAGGTCGAGCAATTGCTCAGAGATGAAAAGTGCCAGCACTGAAAGCTCTTGCTAGCCAGCACCCTTCCTTGGAAGCGCTTTCACAGGCGCAGCAACACTGGGGCTTTGCGCTTCTCTACCCACCAAACGTCACGGTCATTCTCTTTCCGTCTCATAGACACGAGCTGAGAGATTGCAAACGTCGAGCAATTGCTCAGAGATGAAAAGTGCCAGCACTGAAAGCTGTTGTTAGCCAGCACCCTTCCTTGGAAGCGCTTTCACAAGCACAGCAACACTGGGGCTCTGGGCTTCTCTAGCCACCTAATCTTCTGCTCATCCTCTCGCGCAGTCTAAAGAGAGCTCAGGTGAGAAATTGCAAAGGTCGAGCAATTGCTCAGAGATGAAAAGTGCCAGCACTGAAAGCTGTTGCTAGCCAGCACCCTTCCTTGGAAGTGCTTTTGTAGGCCTAAGAACAGTGGGGCTCTGTGTTTCTCTAGCCACCTAATCTTCTGCTCATCCTCTCGCGCACTCTAAAGAGAGCTCAGGTGAGAAATTCCAAACGTCGAGCAATTGCTCAGAGATGAAAAGTGCCAGCACTGAAAGCTCTTGCTAGCCAGCACGCTTCCTTGGAAGTGCTTTTGTAGACCTAAGAACACTGGGGCTCTGGGCTTCTCTAGCCACCTAATCTTCTGCTCATCCTCTCGCGTAGTCTAAAGAGAGCTCAGGTGAGAAATTGCAAAGGTCGAGCAATTGCTCAGAGATGAAAAGTGCCAGCACTGAAAGCTGTTGTTAGCCAGCACCCTTCCTTGGAAGCGCTTTCACAAGCGCAGCAACACTGGGGCTTTGCGCTTCTCTAGCCACCAAACGTCACGGTCACTATCTCTCCGTCTCGTAGACACGAGCTGAGAGATTGCAAAGGTCGAGCAATTGCTCAGAGATGAAAAGTGCCAGCACTGAAAGCTCTTGCTAGCCAGCACCCTTCCTTGAAAGCGCTTTTGTAGGCCTTAGAATACAAGGGCTCTGTGCTTCTGCAGCCACCTAATCTTCTGCTCATCCTCTCGCGCACTCTAAAGAGAGCTCAGGTGAGAAATTGCAAAGGTCGAGCAATTGCTCAGAGATGAAAAGTGCCAGCACTGAAAGCTGTTGCTAGCCAGCACCCTTCCTTGGAAGTGCTTTTGTAGGCCTAAGAACAGTGGGGCTCCGTGCTTCTGCAGCCACCTAATCTTCTGCTCATCCTCTCGCGCACTCTAAAGAGAGCTCAGGTGAGAAATTGCAAAGGTCGAGCAATTGCTCAGAGATGAAAAGTGCCAGCACTGAAAGCTGTTGCTAGCCAGCACCCTTCCTTGGAAGTGCTTTTGTAGGCCTAAGAACAGTGGGGCTCTGTGTTTCTCTAGCCACCTAATCTTCTGCTCATCCTCTCGCGCACTCTCAAGAGAGCTCAGGTGAGAAATTGCAAAGGTCGAGCAATTGCTCAGAGATGAAAAGTGCCAGCACTGAAAGCTCTTGCTAGCCAGCACCCTTCCTTGGAAGTGCTTTTGTAGGCCTAAGAACACTGAGGCTCTGGGCTTCTCTAGCCACCTAATCTTCTGCTCATCCTCTCGCGCACTCTAAAGAAAGGTCAGGTGAGAAATTGCAAAGGTCGAGCAATTGCTCAGAGATGAAAAGTGCCAGCACTGAAAGCTGTTGCTAGCCAGCACCCTTCCATGGAAGTGCTTTTGTAGCCCTTAGAACACAAGGGCTCTGTGTTTCTCTAGCCACCTAATCTTCTGCTCATCCTCTTGCGCACTCTAAAGAGAGCTCAGGTGAGAAATTGCAAAGGTCGAGCAATTGCTCAGAGATGAAAAGTGCCAGCACTGAAAGCTGTTGTTAGCCAGCACCCTTCCTTGGAAGCGCTTTCACAGGCGCAGCAACACTGCGGCTTTGCGCTTCTCTAGACACCAAACGTCACGGTCATTCTCTTTCCGTCTCATAGACACGAGCTGAGAGATTGCAAATGTCGAGCAATTGCTCAGAGATGAAAAGTGCCAGCACTGAAAGCTCTTGCTAGCCGGCACCCTTCCTTGGAAACGCTCTTGTAGGCCTTAGAACACAGGGGCTCTGTGCTTCTCTAGCCACCTAATCTTCTGCTCATCCTCTCGCGCAGTCTAAAGAGAGCTCAGGTGAGAAATTGCAAAGGTCGAGCAATTGCTCAGAGATGAAAAGTGCCAGCACTGAAAGCTCTTGCTAGCCAGCACCCTTCCTTGGAAGTGCTTTTGTAGGCCTAAGAACAGTGGGGCTCTGTGTTTCTCTAGCCACCTAATCTTCTGCTCATCCTCTCGCGCACTCTAAAGAGAGCTCAGGTGAGAAATTCCAAACGTCGAGCAATTGCTCAGAGATGAAAAGTGCCAGCACTGAAAGCTGTTGCTAGCCAGCACGCTTCCTTGGAAGTGCTTTTGTAGACCTAAGAACACTGGGGCTCTGGGCTTCTCTAGCCACCTAATCTTCTGCTCATCCTCTCGCGCACTCTAAAGAGAGCTCAGGTGAGAAATTGCAAAGGTCGAGCAATTGCTCAGAGATGAAAACTGCCAGCACTGAAAGCTGTTGTTAGCCAGCACCCTTCCTTGGAAGCGCTTTCACAAGCGCAGCAACACTGGGGCTTTGCGCTTCTCTAGCCACCAAACGTCACGGTCACTATCTCTCCGTCTCGTAGACACGAGCTGAGAGATTGCAAAGGTCGAGCAATTGCTCAGAGATGAAAAGTGCCAGCACTGAAAGCTCTTGCTAGCCAGCACCCTTCCTTGAAAGCGCTTTTGTAGGCCTTAGAATACAAGGGCTCTGTGCTTCTGCAGCCACCTAATCTTCTGCTCATCCTCTCGCGCAGTCTAAAGAGAGCTCAGGTGAGAAATTGCAAAGGTCGAGCAATTGCTCAGAGATGAAAAGTGCCAGCACTGAAAGCTGTTGCTAGCCAGCACCCTTCCTTGGAAGTGCTTTTGTAGGCCTAAGAACAGTGGGGCTCTGTGCTTCTGCAGCCACCTAATCTTCTGCTCATCCTCTCGCGCAGTCTAAAGAGAGCTCAGGTGAGAAATTGCAAAGGTCGAGCAATTGCTCAGAGATGAAAAGTGCCAGCACTGAAAGCTGTTGGTAGCCAGCACCCTTCCTTGGAAGTGCTTTTGTAGGCCTAAGAACAGTGGGGCTCTGTGTTTCTCTAGCCACCTAATCTTCTGCTCATCCTCTTGCGCACTCTCAAGAGAGCTCAGGTGAGAAATTGCAAAGGTCGAGCAATTGCTCAGAGATGAAAAGTGCCAGCACTGAAAGCTCTTGCTAGCCAGCACCCTTCCTTGGAAGTGCTTTTGTAGGCCTAAGAACACTGGGGCTCTGGGCTTCTCTAGCCACCTAATCTTCTGCTCATCCTCTCGCGCACTCTAAAGAAAGGTCAGGTGAGAAATTGCAAAGGTCGAGCAATTGCTCAGAGATGAAAAGTGCCAGCACTGAAAGCTGTTGCTAGCCAGCACCCTTCCATGGAAGTGCTTTTGTAGCCCTTAGAACACAAGGGCTCTGTGTTTCTCTAGCCACCTAATCTTCTGCTCATCCTCTTGCGCACTCTAAAGAGAGCTCAGGTGAGAAATTGCAAAGGTCGAGCAATTGCTCAGAGATGAAAAGTGCCAGCACTGAAAGCTCTTGCTAGCCAGCACCCTTCCTTGGAAGCGCTTTCACAGGCGCAGCAACACTGGGGCTTTGCGCTTCTCTACCCACCAAACGTCACGGTCATTCTCTTTCCGTCTCATAGACACGAGCTGAGAGATTGCAAACGTCGAGCAATTGCTCAGAGATGAAAAGTGCCAGCACTGAAAGCTGTTGTTAGCCAGCACCCTTCCTTGGAAGCGCTTTCACAAGCGCAGCAACACTGGGGCTTTGCGCTTCTCTAGCCACCAAACGTCACGGTCACTATCTCTCCGTCTCGTAGACACGAGCTGAGAGATTGCAAAGGTCGAGCAATTGCTCAGAGATGAAAAGTGCCAGCACTGAAAGCTCTTGCTAGCCAGCACCCTTCCTTGAAAGCGCTTTTGTAGGCCTTAGAATACAAGGGCTCTGTGCTTCTGCAGCCACCTAATCTTCTGCTCATCCTCTCGCGCACTCTAAAGAGAGCTCAGGTGAGAAATTGCAAAGGTCGAGCAATTGCTCAGAGATGAAAAGTGCCAGCACTGAAAGCTGTTGCTAGCCAGCACCCTTCCTTGGAAGTGCTTTTGTAGGCCTAAGAACCGTGGGGCTCCGTGCTTCTGCAGCCACCTAATCTTCTGCTCATCCTCTCGCGCACTCTAAAGAGAGCTCAGGTGAGAAATTGCAAAGGTCGAGCAATTGCTCAGAGATGAAAAGTGCCAGCACTGAAAGCTGTTGCTAGCCAGCACCCTTCCTTGGAAGTGCTTTTGTAGGCCTAAGAACAGTGGGGCTCTGTGTTTCTCTAGCCACCTAATCTTCTGCTCATCCTCTCGCGCACTCTCAAGAGAGCTCAGGTGAGAAATTGCAAACGTCGAGCAATTGCTCAGAGATGAAAAGTGCCAGCACTGAAAGCTGTTGCTAGCCAGCACCCTTCCTTGGAAGTGCTTTTGTAGGCCTAAGAACACTGGGGCTCTGGGCTTCTCTAGCCACCTAATCTTCTGCTCATCCTCTCGCGCACTCTAAAGAAAGGTCAGGTGAGAAATTGCAAAGGTCGAGCAATTGCTCAGAGATGAAAAGTGCCAGCACTGAAAGCTGTTGCTAGCCAGCACCCTTCCATGGAAGTGCTTTTGTAGCCCTTAGAACACAAGGGCTCTGTGTTTCTCTAGCCACCTAATCTTCTGCTCATCCTCTTGCGCACTCTAAAGAGAGCTCAGGTGAGAAATTGCAAAGGTCGAGCAATTGCTCAGAGATGAAAAGTGCCAGCACTGAAAGCTCTTGCTAGCCAGCACCCTTCCTTGGAAGCGCTTTCACAGGCGCAGCAACACTGGGGCTTTGCGCTTCTCTACCCACCAAACGTCACGGTCATTCTCTTTCCGTCTCATAGACACGAGCTGAGAGATTGCAAACGTCGAGCAATTGCTCAGAGATGAAAAGTGCCAGCACTGAAAGCTGTTGTTAGCCAGCACCCTTCCTTGGAAGCGCTTTCACAAGCACAGCAACACTGGGGCTTAGCGCTTCTCTAGCCACCAAACGTCACGGTCACTATCTCTCCGTCTCGTAGACACGAGCTGAGAAATTGAAAAAGTCGAGCAATTGCTCAGCGATGAAAAGTGCCAGCACTGAAAGCTCTTGCTAGCCGGCACCCTTCCTTGGAAACGCTCTTGTAGGCCTTAGAACACAGGGGCTCTGTGCTTCTGTAGCCACGTAATCTTCTGCTCATCCTCTCGCGCACTCTCAAGAGAGCTCAGGTGAGAAATTGCAAAGGTCGAGCAATTGCTCAGAGATGAAAAGTGCCAGCACTGAAAGCTGTTGCTAGCCAGCACCCTTCCTTGGAAGTGCTTTTGTAGGCCTAAGAACAGTGGGGCTCTGTGTTTCTCTAGCCACCTAATCTTCTGCTCATCCTCTCGCGCACTCTAAAGAGAGCTCAGGTGAGAAATTCCAAACGTCGAGCAATTGCTCAGAGATGAAAAGTGCCAGCACTGAAAGCTGTTGCTAGCCAGCACGCTTCCTTGGAAGTGCTTTTGTAGACCTAAGAACACTGGGGCTCTGGGCTTCTCTAGCCACCTAATCTTCTGCTCATCCTCTCGCGTAGTCTAAAGAGAGCTCAGGTGAGAAATTGCAAAGGTCGAGCAATTGCTCAGAGATGAAAACTGCCAGCACTGAAAGCTGTTGTTAGCCAGCACCCTTCCTTGGAAGCGCTTTCACAAGCGCAGCAACACTGGGGCTTTGCGCTTCTCTAGCCACCAAACGTCACGGTCACTATCTCTCCGTCTCGTAGACACGAGCTGAGAGATTGCAAAGGTCGAGCAATTGCTCAGAGATGAAAAGTGCCAGCACTGAAAGCTCTTGCTAGCCAGCACCCTTCCTTGAAAGCGCTTTTGTAGGCCTTAGAATACAAGGGCTCTGTGCTTCTGCAGCCACCTAATCTTCTGCTCATCCTCTCGCGCACTCTAAATAGAGCTCAGGTGAGAAATTGCAAAGGTCGAGCAATTGCTCAGAGATGAAAAGTGCCAGCACTGAAAGCTGTTGCTAGCCAGCACCCTTCCTTGGAAGTGCTTTTGTAGGCCTAAGAACAGTGGGGCTCCGTGCTTCTCTAGCCACCTAATCTTCTGCTCATCCTCTCGCGCACTCTAAAGAGAGCTCAGGTGAGAAATTGCAAAGGTCGAGCAATTGCTCAGAGATGAAAAGTGCCAGCACTGAAAGCTGTTGCTAGCCAGCACCCTTCCTTGGAAGTGCTTTTGTAGGCCTAAGAACACTGGGGCTCTGGGCTTCTCTAGCCACCTAATCTTCTGCTCATCCTCTCGCGCACTCTAAAGAAAGGTCAGGTGAGAAATTGCAAAGGTCGAGCAATTGCTCAGAGATGAAAAGTGCCAGCACTGAAAGCTGTTGCTAGCCAGCACCCTTCCATGGAAGTGCTTTTGTAGCCCTTAGAACACAAGGGCTCTGTGTTTCTCTAGCCACCTAATCTTCTGCTCATCCTCTTGCGCACTCTAAAGAGAGCTCAGGTGAGAAATTGCAAAGGTCGAGCAATTGCTCAGAGATGAAAAGTGCCAGCACTGAAAGCTCTTGCTAGCCAGCACCCTTCCTTGGAAGCGCTTTCACAGGCGCAGCAACACTGGGGCTTTGCGCTTCTCTACCCACCAAACGTCACGGTCATTCTCTTTCCGTCTCATAGACACGAGCTGAGAGATTGCAAACGTCGAGCAATTGCTCAGAGATGAAAAGTGCCAGCACTGAAAGCTGTTGTTAGCCAGCACCCTTCCTTGGAAGCGCTTTCACAAGCACAGCAACACTGGGGCTTAGCGCTTCTCTAGCCACCAAACGTCACGGTCACTATCTCTCCGTCTCGTAGACACGAGCTGAGAAATTGAAAAAGTCGAGCAATTGCTCAGAGATGAAAAGTGCCAGCACTGAAAGCTCTTGCTAGCCGGCACCCTTCCTTGGAAACGCTCTTGTAGGCCTTAGAACACAGGGGCTCTGTGCTTCTGTAGCCACGTAATCTTCTGCTCATCCTCTCGCGCACTCTCAAGAGAGCTCAGGTGAGAAATTGCAAAGGTCGAGCAATTGCTCAGAGATGAAAAGTGCCAGCACTGAAAGCTGTTGCTAGCCAGCACCCTTCCTTGGAAGTGCTTTTGTAGGCCTAAGAACAGTGGGGCTCTGTGTTTCTCTAGCCACCTAATCTTCTGCTCATCCTCTCGCGCACTCTAAAGAGAGCTCAGGTGAGAAATTCCAAACGTCGAGCAATTGCTCAGAGATGAAAAGTGCCAGCACTGAAAGCTGTTGCTAGCCAGCACGCTTCCTTGGAAGTGCTTTTGTAGACCTAAGAACACTGGGGCTCTGGGCTTCTCTAGCCACCTAATCTTCTGCTCATCCTCTCGCGTAGTCTAAAGAGAGCTCAGGTGAGAAATTGCAAAGGTCGAGCAATTGCTCAGAGATGAAAACTGCCAGCACTGAAAGCTGTTGTTAGCCAGCACCCTTCCTTGGAAGCGCTTTCACAAGCGCAGCAACACTGGGGCTTTGCGCTTCTCTAGCCACCAAACGTCACGGTCACTATCTCTCCGTCTCGTAGACACGAGCTGAGAGATTGCAAAGGTCGAGCAATTGCTCAGAGATGAAAAGTGCCAGCACTGAAAGCTCTTGCTAGCCGGCACCCTTCCTTGGAAACGCCCTTGTAGCCCTTAGAACACTGGGGCTCTGGGCTTCTCTAGCCACCTAATCTTCTGCTCATCCTCTCGCGCAATCTAAAGAGAGCTCAGGTGAGAAATTCCAAACATCGAGCAATTGCTCAGCGATGAAAAGTGCCAGCACTGAAAGCTCTTGCTAGCCAGCACCCTTCCTTGGAAGTGCTTTTGTAGGCCTAAGAACAGTGGGGCTCTGGGCTTCTCTAGCCACCTCATCTTCTGCTCATCCTCTCGCGCACTCTAAAGAGAGCTCAGGTGAGAAATTGCAAAGGTCGAGCAATTGCTCAGAGATGAAAACTGCCAGCACTGAAAGCTCTTGCTAGCCAGCACCCTTCCTTGGAAGTGCTTTTGTAGGCCTAAGAACAGTGGGGCTCTGGGCTTCTCTAGCCACCTAATCTTCTGCTCATCCTCTCGCGTAGTCTAAA
Source organism: Sarcoramphus papa (assembly GCA_037962945.1). Taxonomy (NCBI): domain Eukaryota; kingdom Metazoa; phylum Chordata; class Aves; order Accipitriformes; family Cathartidae; genus Sarcoramphus; species Sarcoramphus papa. Next base: position 20,463,418 of record CM075588.1, read on the forward strand.
GAGAGCTCAGGTGAGAAATTGCAAAGGTCGAGCAATTGCTCAGAGATGAAAAGTGCCAGCACTGAAAGCTGTTGCTAGCCAGCACCCTTCCATGGAAGTGCTTTTGTAGCCCTTAGAACACAAGGGCTCTGTGTTTCTCTAGCCACCTAATCTTCTGCTCATCCTCTCGCGCACTCTAAAGAGAGCTCAGGTGAGAAATTGCAAAGGTCGAGCAATTGCTCAGAGATGAAAAGTGCCAGCACTGAAAGCGCTTGCTAGCCAGCACCCTTCCTTGGAAGCGCTTTCACAGGCGCAGCAACACTGGGGCTTTGCGCTTCTCTACCCACCAAACGTCACGGTCATTCTCTTTCCGTCTCATAGACAAGAGCTGAGAGATTGCAAACGTCGAGCAATTGCTCAGAGATGAAAAGTGCCAGCACTGAAAGCTGTTGTTAGCCAGCACCCTTCCTTGGAAGCGCTTTCACAAGCACAGCAACACTGGGGCTTTGCGCTTCTCTACCCACCAAACGTCACGGTCACTATCTCTCCGTCTCGTAGACACGAGCTGAGAAATTGAAAAAGTCGAGCAATTGCTCAGCGATGAAAAGTGCCAGCACTGAAAGCTCTTGCTAGCCGGCACCCTTCCTTGGAAACGCCCTTGTAGCCCTTAGAACACTGGGGCTCTGGGCTTCTCTAGCCACCTAATCTTCTGCTCATCCTCTCGCGCAATCTAAAGAGAGCTCAGGTGAGAAATTCCAAACATCGAGCAATTGCTCAGCGATGAAAAGTGCCAGCACTGAAAGCTCTTGCTAGCCAGCACCCTTCCTTGGAAGTGCTTTTGTAGGCCTAAGAACAGTGGGGCTCTGGGCTTCTCTAGCCACCTCATCTTCTGCTCATCCTCTCGCGCACTCTAAAGAGAGCTCAGGTGAGAAATTGCAAAGGTCGAGCAATTGCTCAGAGATGAAAAGTGCCAGCACTGAAAGCTCTTGCTAGCCAGCACCCTTCCTTGGAAGTGCTTTTGTAGGCCTAAGAACAGTGGGGCTCTGGGCTTCTCTAGCCACCTAATCTTCTGCTCATCCTCTCGCGTAGTCTAAAGAGAGCTCAGGTGAGAAATTGCAAAGGTCGAGCAATTGCTCAGAGATGAAAAGTGCCAGCACTGAAAGCTGTTGTTAGCCAGCACCCTTCCTTGGAAGCGCTTTCACAAGCGCAGCAACACTGGGGCTTTGCGCTTCTCTAGCCACCAAACGTCACGGTCACTATCTCTCCGTCTTGTAGACACGAGCTGAGGAATTGCAAAGGTCGAGCAATTGCTCAGAGATGAAAAGTGCCAGCACTGAAAGCTGTTGCTAGCCAGCACCCTTCCTTGAAAGCGCTTTTGTAGGCCTTAGAATACAAGGGCTCTGTGTTTCTCTAGCCACCTAATCTTCTGCTCATCCTCTTGCGCACTCTAAAGAGAGCTCAGGTGAGAAATTGCAAAGGTCGAGCAATTGCTCAGAGATGAAAAGTGCCAGCACTGAAAGCTCTTGCTAGCCAGCACCCTTCCTTGGAAGTGCTTTTGTAGGCCTAAGAACAGTGGGGCTCTCTGTTTCTCTAGCCACCTAATCTTCTGCTCATCCTCTCGAGTAGTCTAAAGAGAGCTCAGGTGAGAAATTGCAAACGTCGAGCAATTGCTCAGAGATGAAAAGTGCCAGCACTGAAAGCTGTTGCTAGCCAGCACCCTTCCATGGAAGTGCTTTTGTAGCCCTTAGAACACAAGGGCTCTGTGTTTCTCTAGCCACCTAATCTTCTGCTCATCCTCTCGCGCACTCTAAAGAGAGCTCAGGTGAGAAATTGCAAAGGTCGAGCAATTGCTCAGAGATGAAAAGTGCCAGCACTGAAAGCTCTTGCTAGCCAGCACCCTTCCTTGGAAGCGCTTTCACAGGCGCAGCAACACTGGGGCTTTGCGCTTCTCTACCCACCAAACGTCACGGTCATTCTCTTTCCGTCTCATAGACACGAGCTGAGAGATTGCAAACGTCGAGCAATTGCTCAGAGATGAAAAGTGCCAGCACTGAAAGCTGTTGCTAGCCAGCACCCTTCCTTGGAAGCGCTTTCACAAGCACAGCAACACTGGGGCTTAGCGCTTCTCTAGCCACCAAACGTCACGGTCACTATCTCTCCGTCTCCTAGACACGAGCTGAGAAATTGAAAAAGTCGAGCAATTGCTCAGAGATGAAAAGTGCCAGCACTGGAAGCTCTTGCTAGCCGGCACCCTTCCTTGGAAACGCTCTTGTAGGCCTTAGAACACAGGGGCTCTGTGCTTCTCTAGCCACCTAATCTTCTGCTCATCCTGTCGCGCAGTCTAAAGAGAGCTCAGGTGAGAAATTGCAAAGGTCGAGCAATTGCTCAGAGATGAAAAGTGCCAGCACTGAAAGCTGTTGCTAGCCAGCACCCTTCCTTGGAAGTGCTTTTGTAGGCCTAAGAACACTGGGGCTCTGTGTTTCTCTAGCCACCTAATCTTCTGCTCATCCTCTCGCGCACTCTAAAGAGAGCTCAGGTGAGAAATCCAAACGTCGAGCAATTGCTCAGAGATGAAAAGTGCCAGCACTGAAGCTGTTGCTAGCCAGCACGCTTCCTTGGAAGTGCTTTTGTAGACCTAAGAACACTGGGGCTCTGGGCTTCTCTAGCCACCTAATCTTCTGCTCATCCTCTCGCGTAGTCTAAAGAGAGCTCAGGTGAGAAATTGCAAAGGTCGAGCAATTGCTCAGAGATGAAAACTGCCAGCACTGAAAGCTGTTGTTAGCCAGCACCCTTCCTTGGAAGCGCTTTCACAAGCGCAGCAACACTGGGGCTTTGCGCTTCTCTAGCCACCAAACGTCACGGTCACTATCTCTCCGTCTCGTAGACACGAGCTGAGAGATTGCAAAGGTCGAGCAATTGCTCAGAGATGAAAAGTGCCAGCACTGAAAGCTCTTGCTAGCCAGCACCCTTCCTTGAAAGCGCTTTTGTAGGCCTTAGAATACAAGGGCTCTGTGCTTCTGCAGCCACCTAATCTTCTGCTCATCCTCTCGCGCACTCTAAATAGAGCTCAGGTGAGAAATTGCAAAGGTCGAGCAATTGCTCAGAGATGAAAAGTGCCAGCACTGAAAGCTGTTGCTAGCCAGCACCCTTCCTTGGAAGTGCTTTTGTAGGCCTAAGAACAGTGGGGCTCCGTGCTTCTCTAGCCACCTAATCTTCTGCTCATCCTCTCGCGCACTCTAAAGAGAGCTCAGGTGAGAAATTGCAAAGGTCGAGCAATTGCTCAGAGATGAAAAGTGCCAGCACTGAAAGCTGTTGCTAGCCAGCACCCTTCCTTGGAAGTGCTTTTGTAGGCCTAAGAACACTGGGGCTCTGGGCTTCTCTAGCCACCTAATCTTCTGCTCATCCTCTCGCGTAGTCTAAAGAGAGCTCAGGTGAGAAATTGCAAACGTCGAGCAATTGCTCAGAGATGAAAAGTGCCAGCACTGAAAGCTGTTGCTAGCCAGCACCCTTCCATGGAAGTGCTTTTGTAGCCCTTAGAACACAAGGGCTCTGTGTTTCTCTAGCCACCTAATCTTCTGCTCATCCTCTTGCGCACTCTAAAGAGAGCTCAGGTGAGAAATTGCAAACGTCGAGCAATTGCTCAGAGATGAAAAGTGCCAGCACTGAAAGCTGTTGCTAGCCAGCACCCTTCCTTGGAAGTGCTTTTGTAGGCCTAAGAACACTGGGGCTCTGGGCTTCTCTAGCCACCTAATCTTCTGCTCATCCTCTCGCGTAGTCTAAAGAGAGCTCAGGTGAGAAATTCCAAACGTCGAGCAATTGCTCAGAGATGAAAAGTGCCAGCACTGAAAGCTGTTGCTAGCCAGCACCCTTCCATGGAAGTGCTTTTGTAGCCCTTAGAACACAAGGGCTCTGTGTTTCTCTAGCCACCTAATCTTCTGCTCATCCTCTTGCGCACTCTAAAGAGAGCTCAGGTGAGAAATTGCAAAGGTCGAGCAATTGCTCAGAGATGAAAAGTGCCAGCACTGAAAGCTCTTGCTAGCCAGCACCCTTCCTTGGAAGTGCTTTTGTAGGCCTAAGAACAGTGGGGCTCTCTGTTTCTCTAGCCACCTAATCTTCTGCTCATCCTCTCGCGCACTCTAAAGAGAGCTCAGGTGAGAAATTGCAAACGTCGAGCAATTGCTCAGAGATGAATAGTGCCAGCACTGAAAGCTGTTGCTAGCCAGCACCCTTCCATGGAAGTGCTTTTGTAGCCCTTAGAACACAAGGGCTCTGTGTTTCTCTAGCCACCTAATCTTCTGCTCATCCTCTCGCGCACTCTAAAGAGAGCTCAGGTGAGAAATTGCAAAGGTCGAGCAATTGCTCAGAGATGAAAAGTGCCAGCACTGAAAGCGCTTGCTAGCCAGCACCCTTCCTTGGAAGCGCTTTCACAGGCGCAGCAACACTGGGGCTTTGCGCTTCTCTACCCACCAAACGTCACGGTCATTCTCTTTCCGTCTCATAGACAAGAGCTGAGAGATTGCAAACGTCGAGCAATTGCTCAGAGATGAAAAGTGCCAGCACTGAAAGCTGTTGTTAGCCAGCACCCTTCCTTGGAAGCACTTTCACAAGCACAGCAACACTGGGGCTTTGCGCTTCTCTAGCCACCAAACGTCACGGTCACTATCTCTCCGTCTCGTAGACACGAGCTGAGAAATTGAAAAAGTCGAGCAATTGCTCAGCGATGAAAAGTGCCAGCACTGAAAGCTCTTGCTAGCCGGCACCCTTCCTTGGAAACGCCCTTGTAGCCCTTAGAACACTGGGGCTCTGGGCTTCTCTAGCCACCTCATCTTCTGCTCATCCTCTCGCGCAATCTAAAGAGAGCTCAGGTGAGAAATTCCAAACATCGAGCAATTGCTCAGCGATGAAAAGTGCCAGCACTGAAAGCTCTTGCTAGCCAGCACCCTTCCTTGGAAGTGCTTTTGTAGGCCTAAGAACAGTGGGGCTCTGGGCTTCTCTAGCCACCTAATCTTCTGCTCATCCTCTCGCGCACTCTAAAGAGAGCTCAGGTGAGAAATTGCAAAGGTCGAGCAATTGCTCAGAGATGAAAAGTGCCAGCACTGAAAGCTCTTGCTAGCCAGCACCCTTCCTTGGAAGTGCTTTTGTAGGCCTAAGAACACTGGGGCTCTGGGCTTCTCTAGCCACCTAATCTTCTGCTCATCCTCTCGCGTAGTCTAAAGAGAGCTCAGGTGAGAAATTGCAAAGGTCGAGCAATTGCTCAGAGATGAAAACTGCCAGCACTGAAAGCTGTTGCTAGCCAGCACCCTTCCTTGGAAGCGCTTTTGTAGGCCTTAGAATACAAGGGCTCTGTGTTTCTCTAGCCACCTAATCTTCTGCTCATCCTCTTGCGCACTGTAAAGAGAGCTCAGGTGAGAAATTGCAAAGGTCGAGCAATTGCTCAGAGATGAAAAGTGCCAGCACTGAAAGCTCTTGCTAGCCAGCACCCTTCCTTGGAAGTGCTTTTGTAGGCCTAAGAACAGTGGGGCTCTCTGTTTCTCTAGCCACCTAATCTTCTGCTCATCCTCTCGCGTAGTCTAAAGAGAGCTCAGGTGAGAAATTGCAAACGTCGAGCAATTGCTCAGAGATGAAAAGTGCCAGCACTGAAAGCTGTTGCTAGCCAGCACCCTTCCTTGGAAGCGCTTTCACAGGCGCAGCAACACTGGGGCTTTGCGCTTCTCTACCCACCAAACGTCACGGTCATTCTCTTTCCGTCTCATAGACACGAGCTGAGAGATTGCAAACGTCGAGCAATTGCTCAGAGATGAAAAGTGCCAGCACTGAAAGCTGTTGTTAGCCAGCACCCTTCCTTGGAAGCACTTTCACAAGCACAGCAACACTGGGGCTTTGCGCTTCTCTAGCCACCAAACGTCACGGTCACTATCTCTCCGTCTCGTAGACACGAGCTGAGAAATTGAAAAAGTCGAGCAATTGCTCAGCGATGAAAAGTGCCAGCACTGAAAGCTCTTGCTAGCCGGCACCCTTCCTTGGAAACGCCCTTGTAGCCCTTAGAACACTGGGGCTCTGGGCTTCTCTAGCCACCTCATCTTCTGCTCATCCTCTCGCGCAATCTAAAGAGAGCTCAGGTGAGAAATTCCAAACATCGAGCAATTGCTCAGCGATGAAAAGTGCCAGCACTGAAAGCTCTTGCTAGCCAGCACCCTTCCTTGGAAGTGCTTTTGTAGGCCTAAGAACAGTGGGGCTCTGGGCTTCTCTAGCCACCTCATCTTCTGCTCATCCTCTCGCGCACTCTAAAGAGAGCTCAGGTGAGAAATTGCAAAGGTCGAGCAATTGCTCAGAGATGAAAAGTGCCAGCACTGAAAGCTGTTGCTAGCCAGCACCCTTCCTTGGAAGTGCTTTTGTAGGCCTAAGAACACTGGGGCTCTGGGCTTCTCTAGCCACCTAATCTTCTGCTCATCCTCTCGCGTAGTCTAAAGAGAGCTCAGGTGAGAAATTGCAAAGGTCGAGCAATTGCTCAGAGATGAAAACTGCCAGCACTGAAAGCTGTTGTTAGCCAGCACCCTTCCTTGGAAGCGCTTTTGTAGGCCTTAGAATACAAGGGCTCTGTGTTTCTCTAGCCACCTAATCTTCTGCTCATCCTCTTGCGCACTGTAAAGAGAGCTCAGGTGAGAAATTGCAAAGGTCGAGCAATTGCTCAGAGATGAAAAGTGCCAGCACTGAAAGCTCTTGCTAGCCAGCACCCTTCCTTGGAAGTGCTTTTGTAGGCCTAAGAACACTGGGGCTCTGTGTTTCTCTAGCCACCTAATCTTCTGCTCATCCTCTTGCGCACTCTAAAGAGAGCTCAGGTGAGAAATTGCAAACGTCGAGCAATTGCTCAGAGATGAAAAGTGCCAGCACTGAAAGCTGTTGCTAGCCAGCACCCTTCCATGGAAGTGCTTTTGTAGCCCTTAGAACACAAGGGCTCTGTGTTTCTCTAGCCACCTAATCTTCTGCTCATCCTCTTGCGTAGTCTAAAGAGAGCTCAGGTGAGAAATTGCAAAGGTCGAGCAATTGCTCAGAGATGAAAAGTGCCAGCACTGAAAGCTGTTGCTAGCCAGCACCCTTCCTTGGAAGCGCTTTCACAGGCACAGCAACACTGGGGCTTTGCGCTTCTCTACCCACCAAACGTCACGGTCATTCTCTTTCCGTCTCATAGACACGAGCTGAGAGATTGCAAACGTCGAGCAATTGCTCAGAGATGAAAAGTGCCAGCACTGAAAGCTGTTGTTAGCCAGCACCCTTCCTTGGAAGCACTTTCACAAGCACAGCAACACTGGGGCTTTGCGCTTCTCTAGCCACCAAACGTCACGGTCACTATCTCTCCGTCTCGTAGACACGAGCTGAGAAATTGAAAAAGTCGAGCAATTGCTCAGCGATGAAAAGTGCCAGCACTGAAAGCTCTTGCTAGCCGGCACCCTTCCTTGGAAACGCCCTTGTAGCCCTTAGAACACAGGGGCTCTGGGCTTCTCTAGCCACCTCATCTTCTGCTCATCCTCTCGCGCAATCTAAAGAGAGCTCAGGTGAGAAATTCCAAACATCGAGCAATTGCTCAGCGATGAAAAGTGCCAGCACTGAAAGCTCTTGCTAGCCAGCACCCTTCCTTGGAAGTGCTTTTGTAGGCCTAAGAACAGTGGGGCTCTGGGCTTCTCTAGCCACCTCATCTTCTGCTCATCCTCTCACGCACTCTAAAGAGAGCTCAGGTGAGAAATTGCAAAGGTCGAGCAATTGCTCAGAGATGAAAAGTGCCAGCACTGAAAGCTCTTGCTAGCCAGCACCCTTCCTTGGAAGTGCTTTTGTAGGCCTAAGAACACTGGGGCTCTGGGCTTCTCTAGCCACCTAATCTTCTGCTCATCCTCTCGCGTAGTCTAAAGAGAGCTCAGGTGAGAAATTGCAAAGGTCGAGCAATTGCTCAGAGATGAAAACTGCCAGCACTGAAAGCTGTTGTTAGCCAGCACCCTTCCTTGGAAGCGCTTTCACAAGCGCAGCAACACTGGGGCTTTGCGCTTCTCTAGCCACCAAACGTCACGGTCACTATCTCTCCGTCTCGTAGACACGAGCTGAGAGATTGCAAAGGTCGAGCAATTGCTCAGAGATGAAAAGTGCCAGCACTGAAAGCTGTTGCTAGCCAGCACCCTTCCTTGAAAGCGCTTTTGTAGGCCTTAGAATACAAGGGCTCTGTGTTTCTCTAGCCACCTAATCTTCTGCTCATCCTCTCGCGCACTCTAAAGAGAGCTCAGGTGAGAAATTGCAAAGGTCGAGCAATTGCTCAGAGATGAAAAGTGCCAGCACTGAAAGCTCTTGCTAGCCAGCACCCTTCCTTGGAAGTGCTTTTGTAGACCTAAGAACACTGGGGCTCTGGGCTTCTCTAGCCACCTAATCTTCTGCTCATCCTCTCGCGCAGTCTAAAGAGAGCTCAGGTGAGAAATTGCAAAGGTCGAGCAATTGCTCAGAGATGAAAAGTGCCAGCACTGAAAGCTCTTGCTAGCCAGCACCCTTCCTTGGAAGCGCTTTCACAGGCGCAGCAACACTAGGGCTCTGGGCTTCTCTAGCCACCTAATCTTCTGCTCATCCTCTCGCGCACTCTAAAGAGAGCTCAGGTGAGAAATTGCAAAGGTCGAGCAATTGCTCAGAGATGAAAAGTGCCAGCACTGAAAGCTGTTGCTAGCCAGCACCCTTCCTTGGAAGCGCTTTCACAGGCGCAGCAACACTGGGGCTTTGCGCTTCTCTAGCCAACAAATGTCACGGTCACTATCTCTCCGTCTCGTAGACACGAGCTGAGAAATTGAAAAAGTCGAGCAATTGCTCAGAGATGAAAAGTGCCAGCACTGAAAGCTCTTGCTAGCCGGCACCCTTCCTTGGAAACGCCCTTGTAGCCCTTAGAACACAGGGGCTCTGGGCTTCTCTAGCCACCTAATCTTCTGCTCATCCTCTCGCGCACTCTAAAGAGAGCTCAGGTGAGAAATTCCAAACATCGAGCAATTGCTCAGAGATGAAAAGTGCCAGCACTGAAAGCTCTTGCTAGCCAGCACCCTTCCTTGGAAGTGCTTTTGTAGGCCTAAGAACACTGGGGCTCTGGGCTTCTCTAGCCACCTCATCTTCTGCTCATCCTCTCGCGCACTCTAAAGAGAGCTCAGGTGAGAAATTGCAAAGGTCGAGCAATTGCTCAGAGATGAAAAGTGCCAGCACTGAAAGCTCTTGCTAGCCAGCACCCTTCCTTGGAAGCGCTTTCACAGGCGCAGCAACACTGGGGCTTTGCGCTTCTCTACCCACCAAACGTCACGGTCACTATATCTCCGTCTCGTAGACACGAGCTGAGAAATTGAAAAAGTCGAGCAATTGCTCAGAGATGAAAAGTGCCAGCACTGAAAGCTGTTGCTAGCCGGCACCCTTCCTTGGAAACGCTCTTGTAGCCCTTAGAACACAGGGGCTCTGTGCTTCTCTAGCCACCAAATCTTCTGCTCATCCTCTCGCGCACTCTAAAGAGAGCTCAGGTGAGAAATTGCAAAGGTCGAGCAATTGCTCAGAGATGAAAAGTGCCAGCACTGAAAGCGCTTGCTAGCCAGCACCCTTCCTTGGAAGCGCTTTCACAGGTGCAGCAACACTGGGACTTTGCGCTTCTCTACCCACCAAAAGTCACGGTCATTCTCTTTCCGTCTCATAGACACGAGCTGAGAGATTGCAAACGTCGAGCAATTGCTCAGAGATGAAAAGTGCCAGCACTGAAAGCTCTTGCTAGCCAGCACCCTTCCTTGGAAGCGCTTTCACAGGCGCAGCAACACTGGGGCTCTGTGTTTCTCTAGCCACCTAATCTTCTGCTCATCCTCTCGCGCACTCTAAAGAGAGCTCAGGTGAGAAATTGCAAACGTCGAGCAATTGCTCAGAGATGAAAAGTGCCAGCACTGAAAGCTGTTGCTAGCCAGCACCCTTCCTTGGAAGCGCTTTTGTAGGCCTAAGAACACTGGGGCTCTGGGCTTCTCTAGGCACCTAATCTTCTGCTCATCCTCTCGCGCACTCTAAAGAGAGCTCAGGTGAGAAATTCCAAACGTCGAGCAATTGCTCAGAGATGAAAAGTGCCAGCACTGAAAGCTGTTGCTAGCCAGCACCCTTCCATGGAAGTGCTTTTGTAGGCCTAAGAACACTGGGGCTCTGTGTTTCTCTAGGCACCTAATCTTCTGCTCATCCTCTCGCGCACTCTAAAGAGAGCTCAGGTGAGAAATTGCAAACGTCGAGCAATTGCTCAGAGATGAAAAGTGCCAGCACTGAAAGCTCTTGCTAGCCGGCACCCTTCCTTGGAAACGCTCTTGTAGCCCTTAGAACACTGGGGCTCTGGGCTTCTCTAGCCACCTAATCTTCTGCTCGTCCTCTCGCGCACTCTAAAGAGAGCTCAGGTGAGAAATTGCAAAGGTCGAGCAATTGCTCAGAGATTAAAAGCGCCAGCACTGAAAGCTGTTGCTAGCCAGCACCCTTCCTTGGAAGTGCTTTTGTAGGCCTAAGAACAGTGGGGCTCTGGGCTTCTCTACCCACCTAATCTTCTGCTCATCCTCTCGCGCACTCTAAAGAGAGCTCAGGTGAGAAATTGCAAAGGTCGAGCAATTGCTCAGAGATGAAAAGTGCCAGCACTGAAAGCTGTTGCTAGCCAGCACCCTTCCTTGGAAGCGCTTTCACAGGCGCAGTAACACTGGGGCTTTGCGCTTCTCTAGCCACCAAAGGTCACGGTCACTATCTCTCCGTCTCGTAGACACGAGCTGAGAGATTGCAAAGGTCGAGCAATTGCTCAGAGATGAAAAGTGCCAGCACTGAAAGCTCTTGCTAGCCAGCACCCTTCCTTGAAAGCGCTTTTGTAGGCCTTAGAATACAAGGGCTCTGTGCTTCTGCAGCCACCTAATCTTCTGCTCATCCTCTCGCGCACTCTAAATAGAGCTCAGGTGAGAAATTGCAAAGGTCGAGCAATTGCTCAGAGATGAAAAGTGCCAGCACTGAAAGCTGTTGCTAGCCAGCACCCTTCCTTGGAAGTGCTTTTGTAGGCCTAAGAACAGTGGGGCTCCGTGCTTCTCTAGCCACCTAATCTTCTGCTCATCCTCTCGCGCACTCTAAAGAGAGCTCAGGTGAGAAATTGCAAAGGTCGAGCAATTGCTCAGAGATGAAAAGTGCCAGCACTGAAAGCTGTTGCTAGCCAGCACCCTTCCTTGGAAGTGCTTTTGTAGGCCTAAGAACACTGGGGCTCTGGGCTTCTCTAGCCACCTAATCTTCTGCTCATCCTCTTGCGTAGTCTAAAGAGAGCTCAGGTGAGAAATTGCAAACGTCGAGCAATTGCTCAGAGATGAAAAGTGCCAGCACTGAAAGCTGTTGCTAGCCAGCACCCTTCCATGGAAGTGCTTTTGTAGCCCTTAGAACACAAGGGCTCTGTGTTTCTCTAGCCACCTAATCTTCTGCTCATCCTCTTGCGCACTCTAAAGAGAGCTCAGGTGAGAAATTGCAAACGTCGAGCAATTGCTCAGAGATGAAAAGTGCCAGCACTGAAAGCTGTTGCTAGCCAGCACCCTTCCTTGGAAGTGCTTTTGTAGGCCTAAGAACACTGGGGCTCTGGGCTTCTCTAGCCACCTAATCTTCTGCTCATCCTCTCGCGTAGTCTAAAGAGAGCTCAGGTGAGAAATTCCAAACGTCGAGCAATTGCTCAGAGATGAAAAGTGCCAGCACTGAAAGCTGTTGCTAGCCAGCACCCTTCCATGGAAGTGCTTTTGTAGCCCTTAGAACACAAGGGCTCTGTGTTTCTCTAGCCACCTAATCTTCTGCTCATCCTCTTGCGCACTCTAAAGAGAGCTCAGGTGAGAAATTGCAAAGGTCGAGCAATTGCTCAGAGATGAAAAGTGCCAGCACTGAAAGCTCTTGCTAGCCAGCACCCTTCCTTGGAAGTGCTTTTGTAGGCCTAAGAACAGTGGGGCTCTCTGTTTCTCTAGCCACCTAATCTTCTGCTCATCCTCTCGCGCACTCTAAAGAGAGCTCAGGTGAGAAATTGCAAACGTCGAGCAATTGCTCAGAGATGAATAGTGCCAGCACTGAAAGCTGTTGCTAGCCAGCACCCTTCCATGGAAGTGCTTTTGTAGCCCTTAGAACACAAGGGCTCTGTGTTTCTCTAGCCACCTAATCTTCTGCTCATCCTCTCGCGCACTCTAAAGAGAGCTCAGGTGAGAAATTGCAAAGGTCGAGCAATTGCTCAGAGATGAAAAGTGCCAGCACTGAAAGCGCTTGCTAGCCAGCACCCTTCCTTGGAAGCGCTTTCACAGGCGCAGCAACACTGGGGCTTTGCGCTTCTCTACCCACCAAACGTCACGGTCATTCTCTTTCCGTCTCATAGACAAGAGCTGAGAGATTGCAAACGTCGAGCAATTGCTCAGAGATGAAAAGTGCCAGCACTGAAAGCTGTTGTTAGCCAGCACCCTTCCTTGGAAGCACTTTCACAAGCACAGCAACACTGGGGCTTTGCGCTTCTCTAGCCACCAAACGTCACGGTCACTATCTCTCCGTCTCGTAGACACGAGCTGAGAAATTGAAAAAGTCGAGCAATTGCTCAGCGATGAAAAGTGCCAGCACTGAAAGCTCTTGCTAGCCGGCACCCTTCCTTGGAAACGCCCTTGTAGCCCTTAGAACACTGGGGCTCTGGGCTTCTCTAGCCACCTCATCTTCTGCTCATCCTCTCGCGCAATCTAAAGAGAGCTCAGGTGAGAAATTCCAAACATCGAGCAATTGCTCAGCGATGAAAAGTGCCAGCACTGAAAGCTCTTGCTAGCCAGCACCCTTCCTTGGAAGTGCTTTTGTAGGCCTAAGAACAGTGGGGCTCTGGGCTTCTCTAGCCACCTAATCTTCTGCTCATCCTCTCGCGCACTCTAAAGAGAGCTCAGGTGAGAAATTGCAAAGGTCGAGCAATTGCTCAGAGATGAAAAGTGCCAGCACTGAAAGCTCTTGCTAGCCAGCACCCTTCCTTGGAAGTGCTTTTGTAGGCCTAAGAACACTGGGGCTCTGGGCTTCTCTAGCCACCTAATCTTCTGCTCATCCTCTCGCGTAGTCTAAAGAGAGCTCAGGTGAGAAATTGCAAAGGTCGAGCAATTGCTCAGAGATGAAAACTGCCAGCACTGAAAGCTGTTGCTAGCCAGCACCCTTCCTTGGAAGCGCTTTTGTAGGCCTTAGAATACAAGGGCTCTGTGTTTCTCTAGCCACCTAATCTTCTGCTCATCCTCTTGCGCACTGTAAAGAGAGCTCAGGTGAGAAATTGCAAAGGTCGAGCAATTGCTCAGAGATGAAAAGTGCCAGCACTGAAAGCTCTTGCTAGCCAGCACCCTTCCTTGGAAGTGCTTTTGTAGGCCTAAGAACAGTGGGGCTCTCTGTTTCTCTAGCCACCTAATCTTCTGCTCATCCTCTCGCGTAGTCTAAAGAGAGCTCAGGTGAGAAATTGCAAACGTCGAGCAATTGCTCAGAGATGAAAAGTGCCAGCACTGAAAGCTGTTGCTAGCCAGCACCCTTCCTTGGAAGCGCTTTCACAGGCGCAGCAACACTGGGGCTTTGCGCTTCTCTACCCACCAAACGTCACGGTCATTCTCTTTCCGTCTCATAGACACGAGCTGAGAGATTGCAAACGTCGAGCAATTGCTCAGAGATGAAAAGTGCCAGCACTGAAAGCTGTTGTTAGCCAGCACCCTTCCTTGGAAGCACTTTCACAAGCACAGCAACACTGGGGCTTTGCGCTTCTCTAGCCACCAAACGTCACGGTCACTATCTCTCCGTCTCGTAGACACGAGCTGAGAAATTGAAAAAGTCGAGCAATTGCTCAGCGATGAAAAGTGCCAGCACTGAAAGCTCTTGCTAGCCGGCACCCTTCCTTGGAAACGCCCTTGTAGCCCTTAGAACACTGGGGCTCTGGGCTTCTCTAGCCACCTCATCTTCTGCTCATCCTCTCGCGCAATCTAAAGAGAGCTCAGGTGAGAAATTCCAAACATCGAGCAATTGCTCAGCGATGAAAAGTGCCAGCACTGAAAGCTCTTGCTAGCCAGCACCCTTCCTTGGAAGTGCTTTTGTAGGCCTAAGAACAGTGGGGCTCTGGGCTTCTCTAGCCACCTCATCTTCTGCTCATCCTCTCGCGCACTCTAAAGAGAGCTCAGGTGAGAAATTGCAAAGGTCGAGCAATTGCTCAGAGATGAAAAGTGCCAGCACTGAAAGCTGTTGCTAGCCAGCACCCTTCCTTGGAAGTGCTTTTGTAGGCCTAAGAACACTGGGGCTCTGGGCTTCTCTAGCCACCTAATCTTCTGCTCATCCTCTCGCGTAGTCTAAAGAGAGCTCAGGTGAGAAATTGCAAAGGTCGAGCAATTGCTCAGAGATGAAAACTGCCAGCACTGAAAGCTGTTGTTAGCCAGCACCCTTCCTTGGAAGCGCTTTTGTAGGCCTTAGAATACAAGGGCTCTGTGTTTCTCTAGCCACCTAATCTTCTGCTCATCCTCTTGCGCACTGTAAAGAGAGCTCAGGTGAGAAATTGCAAAGGTCGAGCAATTGCTCAGAGATGAAAAGTGCCAGCACTGAAAGCTCTTGCTAGCCAGCACCCTTCCTTGGAAGTGCTTTTGTAGGCCTAAGAACACTGGGGCTCTGTGTTTCTCTAGCCACCTAATCTTCTGCTCATCCTCTTGCGCACTCTAAAGAGAGCTCAGGTGAGAAATTGCAAACGTCGAGCAATTGCTCAGAGATGAAAAGTGCCAGCACTGAAAGCTGTTGCTAGCCAGCACCCTTCCATGGAAGTGCTTTTGTAGCCCTTAGAACACAAGGGCTCTGTGTTTCTCTAGCCACCTAATCTTCTGCTCATCCTCTTGCGTAGTCTAAAGAGAGCTCAGGTGAGAAATTGCAAAGGTCGAGCAATTGCTCAGAGATGAAAAGTGCCAGCACTGAAAGCTGTTGCTAGCCAGCACCCTTCCTTGGAAGCGCTTTCACAGGCACAGCAACACTGGGGCTTTGCGCTTCTCTACCCACCAAACGTCACGGTCATTCTCTTTCCGTCTCATAGACACGAGCTGAGAGATTGCAAACGTCGAGCAATTGCTCAGAGATGAAAAGTGCCAGCACTGAAAGCTGTTGTTAGCCAGCACCCTTCCTTGGAAGCACTTTCACAAGCACAGCAACACTGGGGCTTTGCGCTTCTCTAGCCACCAAACGTCACGGTCACTATCTCTCCGTCTCGTAGACACGAGCTGAGAAATTGAAAAAGTCGAGCAATTGCTCAGCGATGAAAAGTGCCAGCACTGAAAGCTCTTGCTAGCCGGCACCCTTCCTTGGAAACGCCCTTGTAGCCCTTAGAACACTGGGGCTCTGGGCTTCTCTAGCCACCTCATCTTCTGCTCATCCTCTCGCGCAATCTAAAGAGAGCTCAGGTGAGAAATTCCAAACATCGAGCAATTGCTCAGCGATGAAAAGTGCCAGCACTGAAAGCTCTTGCTAGCCAGCACCCTTCCTTGGAAGTGCTTTTGTAGGCCTAAGAACAGTGGGGCTCTGGGCTTCTCTAGCCACCTCATCTTCTGCTCATCCTCTCACGCACTCTAAAGAGAGCTCAGGTGAGAAATTGCAAAGGTCGAGCAATTGCTCAGAGATGAAAAGTGCCAGCACTGAAAGCTCTTGCTAGCCAGCACCCTTCCTTGGAAGTGCTTTTGTAGGCCTAAGAACACTGGGGCTCTGGGCTTCTCTAGCCACCTAATCTTCTGCTCATCCTCTCGCGTAGTCTAAAGAGAGCTCAGGTGAGAAATTGCAAAGGTCGAGCAATTGCTCAGAGATGAAAACTGCCAGCACTGAAAGCTGTTGTTAGCCAGCACCCTTCCTTGGAAGCGCTTTCACAAGCGCAGCAACACTGGGGCTTTGCGCTTCTCTAGCCACCAAACGTCACGGTCACTATCTCTCCGTCTCGTAGACACGAGCTGAGAGATTGCAAAGGTCGAGCAATTGCTCAGAGATGAAAAGTGCCAGCACTGAAAGCTGTTGCTAGCCAGCACCCTTCCTTGAAAGCGCTTTTGTAGGCCTTAGAATACAAGGGCTCTGTGTTTCTCTAGCCACCTAATCTTCTGCTCATCCTCTCGCGCACTCTAAAGAGAGCTCAGGTGAGAAATTGCAAAGGTCGAGCAATTGCTCAGAGATGAAAAGTGCCAGCACTGAAAGCTCTTGCTAGCCAGCACCCTTCCTTGGAAGTGCTTTTGTAGACCTAAGAACACTGGGGCTCTGGGCTTCTCTAGCCACCTAATCTTCTGCTCATCCTCTCGCGCAGTCTAAAGAGAGCTCAGGTGAGAAATTGCAAAGGTCGAGCAATTGCTCAGAGATGAAAAGTGCCAGCACTGAAAGCTCTTGCTAGCCAGCACCCTTCCTTGGAAGCGCTTTCACAGGCGCAGCAACACTAGGGCTCTGGGCTTCTCTAGCCACCTAATCTTCTGCTCATCCTCTCGCGCACTCTAAAGAGAGCTCAGGTGAGAAATTGCAAAGGTCGAGCAATTGCTCAGAGATGAAAAGTGCCAGCACTGAAAGCTGTTGCTAGCCAGCACCCTTCCTTGGAAGCGCTTTCACAGGCGCAGCAACACTGGGGCTTTGCGCTTCTCTAGCCAACAAATGTCACGGTCACTATCTCTCCGTCTCGTAGACACGAGCTGAGAAATTGAAAAAGTCGAGCAATTGCTCAGAGATGAAAAGTGCCAGCACTGAAAGCTCTTGCTAGCCGGCACCCTTCCTTGGAAACGCCCTTGTAGCCCTTAGAACACAGGGGCTCTGGGCTTCTCTAGCCACCTAATCTTCTGCTCATCCTCTCGCGCACTCTAAAGAGAGCTCAGGTGAGAAATTCCAAACATCGAGCAATTGCTCAGAGATGAAAAGTGCCAGCACTGAAAGCTCTTGCTAGCCAGCACCCTTCCTTGGAAGTGCTTTTGTAGGCCTAAGAACACTGGGGCTCTGGGCTTCTCTAGCCACCTCATCTTCTGCTCATCCTCTCGCGCACTCTAAAGAGAGCTCAGGTGAGAAATTGCAAAGGTCGAGCAATTGCTCAGAGATGAAAAGTGCCAGCACTGAAAGCTCTTGCTAGCCAGCACCCTTCCTTGGAAGCGCTTTCACAGGCGCAGCAACACTGGGGCTTTGCGCTTCTCTACCCACCAAACGTCACGGTCACTATATCTCCGTCTCGTAGACACGAGCTGAGAAATTGAAAAAGTCGAGCAATTGCTCAGAGATGAAAAGTGCCAGCACTGAAAGCTGTTGCTAGCCGGCACCCTTCCTTGGAAACGCTCTTGTAGCCCTTAGAACACAGGGGCTCTGTGCTTCTCTAGCCACCAAATCTTCTGCTCATCCTCTCGCGCACTCTAAAGAGAGCTCAGGTGAGAAATTGCAAAGGTCGAGCAATTGCTCAGAGATGAAAAGTGCCAGCACTGAAAGCGCTTGCTAGCCAGCACCCTTCCTTGGAAGCGCTTTCACAGGTGCAGCAACACTGGGACTTTGCGCTTCTCTACCCACCAAAAGTCACGGTCATTCTCTTTCCGTCTCATAGACACGAGCTGAGAGATTGCAAACGTCGAGCAATTGCTCAGAGATGAAAAGTGCCAGCACTGAAAGCTCTTGCTAGCCAGCACCCTTCCTTGGAAGCGCTTTCACAGGCGCAGCAACACTGGGGCTCTGTGTTTCTCTAGCCACCTAATCTTCTGCTCATCCTCTCGCGCACTCTAAAGAGAGCTCAGGTGAGAAATTGCAAACGTCGAGCAATTGCTCAGAGATGAAAAGTGCCAGCACTGAAAGCTGTTGCTAGCCAGCACCCTTCCTTGGAAGCGCTTTTGTAGGCCTAAGAACACTGGGGCTCTGGGCTTCTCTAGGCACCTAATCTTCTGCTCATCCTCTCGCGCAGTCTAAAGAGAGCTCAGGTGAGAAATTCCAAACGTCGAGCAATTGCTCAGAGATGAAAAGTGCCAGCACTGAAAGCTGTTGCTAGCCAGCACCCTTCCATGGAAGTGCTTTTGTAGGCCTAAGAACACTGGGGCTCTGTGTTTCTCTAGGCACCTAATCTTCTGCTCATCCTCTCGCGCACTCTAAAGAGAGCTCAGGTGAGAAATTGCAAACGTCGAGCAATTGCTCAGAGATGAAAAGTGCCAGCACTGAAAGCTCTTGCTAGCCGGCACCCTTCCTTGGAAACGCTCTTGTAGCCCTTAGAACACTGGGGCTCTGGGCTTCTCTAGCCACCTAATCTTCTGCTCGTCCTCTCGCGCACTCTAAAGAGAGCTCAGGTGAGAAATTGCAAAGGTCGAGCAATTGCTCAGAGATTAAAAGCGCCAGCACTGAAAGCTGTTGCTAGCCAGCACCCTTCCTTGGAAGTGCTTTTGTAGGCCTAAGAACAGTGGGGCTCTGGGCTTCTCTACCCACCTAATCTTCTGCTCATCCTCTCGCGCACTCTAAAGAGAGCTCAGGTGAGAAATTGCAAAGGTCGAGCAATTGCTCAGAGATGAAAAGTGCCAGCACTGAAAGCTGTTGCTAGCCAGCACCCTTCCTTGGAAGCGCTTTCACAGGCGCAGTAACACTGGGGCTTTGCGCTTCTCTAGCCACCAAAGGTCACGGTCACTATCTCTCCGTCTCGTAGACACGAGCTGAGAAATTGAAAAAGTCGAGCAATTGCTCAGAGATGAAAAGTGCCAGCACTGAAAGCTCTTGCTAGCCAGCACCCTTCCTTGGAAGCGCTTTCACAGCCGCAGCAACACTGGGGCTCTTTGTTTCTCTAGCCACCTAATCTTCTGCTCATCCTCTCGCGCACTCTAAAGAGAGCTCAGGTGAGAAATTGCAAACGTCGAGCAATTGCTCAGAGATGAAAAGTGCCAGCACTGAAAGCTGTTGCTAGCCAGCACCCTTCCTTGGAAGCGCTTTCACAGGCGCAGTAACACTGGGGCTTTGCTCTTCTCTACCACCAAACGTCACGGTCATTCTCTTTCCGTCTCTTAGACATGAGCTGAGAGATTGCAAACGTCGAGCAATTGCTCAGAGATGAAAAGTGCCAGCACTGAAAGCTGTTGCTAGCCAGCACCCTTCCTTGGAAGCGCTTTCACAAGCGCAGCAACACTGGGGCTTTGCGCTTCTCTACCCACCAAACGTCAAGGTCACTATCTCTCCGTCTCGTAGACACGAGCTGAGAAATGGAAAAAGTCGAGCAATTGCTCAGAGATGAAAAGTGCCAGCACTGAAAGCTCTTGCTAGCCAGCACCCTTCCTTGGAAGCGCTTTCACAGGCGCAGCAACACTGGGGCTCTGTGTTTCTCTAGGCACCTAATCTTCTGCTCATCCTCTCGCGCACTCTAAAGAGAGCTCAGGTGAGAAATTGCAAACGTCGAGCAATTGCTCAGAGATAAAAAGTGCCAGCACTGAAAGCTGTTGCTAGCCAGCACCCTTCCTTGGAAGTGCTTTTGTAGCCCTTAGAACACAAGAGCTCTGTGCATCTCCAGCCACCTAATCTTCTGCTCATCCTCTCGCGCGCACTAAAGAGAGCTCAGGTGAGAAATTGCAAACGTCGAGCAATTGCTCAGAGATGAAAAGTGCCAGCACTGAAAGCTGTTGCTAGCCAGCACCCTTCCTTGGAAACGCTCTTGTAGGCCTTAGAACACAGGGGCTCTGGGCTTCTCTACCCACCTAATCTTCTGCTCGTCCTCTCGCGCAGTCTAAAGAGAGCTCAGGTGAGAAATTCCAAACGTCGAGCAATTGCTCAGCGATGAAAAGTGCCAGCACTGAAAGCTCTTGCTAGCCAGCACCCTTCCTTGGAAGCGCTCTTGTAGGCCTAAGAACACAAGGGCTCTGGGCTTCTCTAGCCACCTAATCTTCTGCTCAACCTCTCGCGCACTCTAAAGAAAGCTCAAGTGAGAAATATCAAACGTCGAGCAATTGCTCAGAGATGAAAAGTGCCAGCACTGAAAGCTGTTGCTAGCCAGCACCCTTCCTTGGAAGCGCTTTCACAAGCACAGCAACACTGGGGCTTTGCGCTTCTCTAGCCACCAAACGTCACGGTCACTATCTCTCTGTCTCGTAGACACGAGCTGAGAAATTGCAAACGTCGAGCAATTGCTCAGAGATGAAAAGTGCCAGCACTGAAAGCTGTTGCTAGCCAGCACCCTTCCTTGGAAGCGCTTTTGTAGGCCTAAGAACAGTGGGGCTCTGTGTTTCTCTAGCCACCTAATCTTCTGCTCATCCTCTCGCGCAGTCTAAAGAGAGCTCAGGTGAGAAATTGCAAAGGTCGAGCAATTGCTCAGAGATGAAAAGTGCCAGCACTGAAAGCTGTTGTTAGCCAGCACCCTTCCTTGGAAGTGCTTTTGTAGGCCTAAGAACAGTGGGGCTCTGTGTTTCTCTAGCCACCTAATCTTCTGCTCATCCTCTCGCGCACTCTAAAGAAAGCTCAGGTGAGAAATTGCAAACGTCGAGCAATTGCTCAGCGATGAAAAGTGCCAGCACTGAAAGCTGTTGTTAGCCAGCACCCTTCCTTGGAAGCGCTTTCACAGACGCAGCAACACTGGGGCTTTGCGCTTCTCTACCCACCAAACGTCACGGTCACTATCTCTCCGTCTCGTAGACGCGAGCTGAGAAATTAAAAAAGTCGAGCAATTGCTCAGAGATGAAAAGTGCCAGCACTGAAAGCTCTTGCTAGCCAGCACCCTTCCTTGGAAGCGCTTTCACAGGCGCAGCAACACTGGGGCTTTGCTCTTCTCTACCCACCAAAGGTCACGGTCACTATCTCTCCGTCTCGTAGACACGAGCTGAGAGATTGCAAACGTCAAGCAATTGCTCAGAGATGAAAAGTGCCAGCACTGAAAGCTCTTGCTAGCCAGCACCCTTCCTTGGAAGCGCTTTCACAAGCGCAGCAACACTGGGGCTTTGCGCTTCTCTACCCACCAAATGTCACGGTCACTATCTCTCCGTCTTGTAGACACGAGCTGAGAAATTGAAAAAGTCGAGCAATTGCTCAGAGATGAAAAGTGCCAGCACTGAAAGCTGTTGCTAGCAAGCACCCTTCCTTGGAAGTGCTTTTGTAGCCCTAAGAACACAGGGGCTCTGGGCTTCTCTAGCCACCTAATCTTCTGCTCATCCTCTCGCGCACTCTAAAGAGAGCTCAGGTGAGAAATTGCAAAGGTCGAGCAATTGCTCAGAGATGAAAAGTGCCAGCACTGAAAGCTGTTGCTAGCCAGCACCCTTCCTTGGAAGCGCTTTTGTAGGCCTAAGAACAGTGGGGCTCTGTGCTTCTCTAGCCACCTCATCTTCTGCTCATCCTCTCGCGCACTCTAAAGAGAGCTCAGGTGAGAAATTCCAAACGTCGAGCAATTGCTCAGAGATGAAAAGTGCCAGCACTGAAAGCTCTTGCTAGCCAGCACCCTTCCTTGGAAGTGCTTTTGTAGGCCTAAGAACACTGGGGCTCTGGGCTTCTCTAGCCACCTAATCTTCTGCTCATCCTCTCGCGCAGTCTAAAGAAAGCTCAGGTGAGAAATTGCAAACGTCGAGCAATTGCTCAGAGATGAAAAGTGCCAGCACCGAAAGCTCTTGCTAGCCAGCACCCTTCCTTGGAAGCGCTTTCACAAGCGCAGTAACACTGGGGCTTTGCGCTTCTCTACCCACCAAACGTCACGGTCATTCTCTTTCCATCTCGTAGACACGAGCTGAGAAATTGCAAAAGTCGAGCAATTGCTCAGAGATGAAAAGCGCCAGCACTGAAAGCTGTTGCTAGCCAGCACCCTTCCTTGGAAGCGCTTTTGTAGCCCTTAGAACACAAGGGCTCTGTGCTTCTCCAGCCACGTAATCTTCTGCTCATCCTCTCGCGCACTCTAAAGAGAGCTCAGGTGAGAAATTGCAAAGGTCAAGCAATTGCTCAGAGATGAAAAGTGCCAGCACTGAAAGCTGTTGCTAGCCAGCACCCTTCCTTGGAAGCGCTTTCACAGGCGCAGCAACACTGGGGCTCTGTGTTTCTCTAGCCACCTAATCTTCTGGTCATTCTCTCGCGCACTCTAAAGAGAGCTCAGGTGAGAAATTGCAAATGTCGAGCAATTGCTCAGAGATGAAAAGTGCCAGCACTGAAAGCTGTTGCTAGCCAGCACCCTTCCTTGGAAGCGCTTTTGTAGCCCTTAGAACACAAGGGCTCTGGGCTTCTCCAGCCACCTAATCTTCTGCTCATCCTCTCGCGCACTCTAAAGAAAGCTCAGGTGAGAAATTGCAAAGGTCGAGCAATTGCTCAGAGATGAAAAGTGCCAGCACTGAAAGCTGTTGCTAGCCAGCACCCTTCCTTGGAAGCGCTTTCACAGGCGCAGCAACACTGGGGCTTTGCTCTTCTCTACCCACCAAACGTCACGGTCATTCTCTTTCCGTCTCTTAGACATGAGCTGAGAGATTGCAAAGGTCGAGCAATTGCTCAGAGATGAAAAGTGCCAGCACTGAAAGCTGTTGCTAGCCAGCACCGTTCCTTGGAAGCGCTTTCACAAGCGCAGCAACACTGGGGCTTTGCGCTTCCCTACCCACCAAACGTCACGGTCACTATCTCTCCATCTCGTAGACACGAGCTGAGAAATTGATAAAGTCGAGCAATTGCTCAGAGATGAAAAGTGCCAGCAGTGAAAGCTGTTGCTAGCCAGCACCCTTCCTTGGGAACGCTCTTGTAGCCCTTAGAACACAGGGGCTCTGGGCTTCTCTAGCCACCTAATCTTCTGCTCATCCTCTCGCGCAGTCTAAAGAGAGCTCAGGTGAGAAATTGCAAACGTCGAGCAATTGCTCAGAGATGAAAAGTGCCAGCACTGAAAGCTCTTGCTAGCCAGCACCCTTCCTTGGAAGTGCTCTTGTAGGCCGAAGAACACTGGGGCTCTGGGCTTCTCTAGCCACCTAATCTTCTGCTCATCCTCTCGCGCAGTCTAAAGAGAGCTCAGGTGAGAAATTGCAAACGTCGAGCAATTGCTCAGAGATGAAAAGTGCCAGCACTGAAAGCTGTTGCTAGCCAGCACCCTTCCATGGAAGTGCTTTTGTAGCCCTAAGAACAGTGGGGCTCTGTGTTTCTCTAGCCACCTAATCTTCTGCTCATCCTCTCGCGCAGTCTAAAGAGAGCTCAGGTGAGAAATTGCAAAGGTCGAGCAATTGCTCAGAGATGAAAAGTGCCAGCACTGAAAGCTGTTGTTAGCCAGCACCCTTCCTTGGAAGTGCTTTTGTAGGCCTAAGAACAGTGGGGCTCTGTGTTTCTCTAGCCACCTAATCTTCTGCTCATCCTCTCGCGCACTCTAAAGAAAGCTCAGGTGAGAAATTGCAAACGTCGAGCAATTGCTCAGAGATGAAAAGTGCCAGCACTGAAAGCTGTTGCTAGCCAGCACCCTTCCTTGGAAGCGCTTTCACAGACGCAGCAACACTGGGGCTTTGCGCTTCTCTACCCACCAAACGTCACGGTCACTATCTCTCCGTCTCGTAGACACGAGCTGAGAAATTAAAAAAGTCGAGCAATTGCTCAGAGATGAAAAGTGCCAGCACTGAAAGCTCTTGCTAGCCAGCACCCTTCCTTGGAAGCGCTTTCACAGGCGCAGCAACACTGGGGCTCTGTGTTTCTCTAGCCACCTAATCTTCTGCTCATCCTCTCGCGCACTCTAAAGAGAGCTCAGGTGAGAAATTGCAAACGTCGAGCAATTGCTCAGAGATGAAAAGTGCCAGCACTGAAAGCTGTTGCTAGCCAGCACCCTTCCTTGGAAGCGCTTTTGTAGCCCTTAGAACACAAGGGCTCTGTGCTTCTCCAGCCTCCTAATCTTCTGCTCATCCTCTCGCGCACTCTAAAGAAAGCTCAGGTGAGAAATTGCAAACGTCCAGCAATTGCTCAGAGATGAAAAGTGCCAGCACTGAAAGCTCTTGCTAGCCAGCACCCTTCCTTGGAAGCGCTTTCACAGGCGCAGCAACACTGGGGCTTTGCTCTTCTCTACCCACCAAACGTCACGGTCATTCTCTTTCCGTCTCTTAGACACGAGCTGAGAGATTGCAAACGTCGAGCAATTGCTCAGAGATGAAAAGTGCCAGCACTGAAAGCTGTTGCTAGCCAGCACCCTTCCTTGGAAGCGCTTTCACAGGCGCAGCAACACTGGGGCTTTGCGCTTCTCTAGCCACCAAATGTCACTGTCACTATCTCTCCGTCTCGTAGACACGAGCTGAGAAATTGAAAAAGTCGAGCAATTGCTCAGAGATGAAAAGTGCCAGCACTGAAAGCTCTTGCTAGCCAGCACCCTTCCTTGGAAACGCTCTTGTAGCCCTTAGAACACAGGGGCTCTGGGCTTCTCTAGCCACCTAATCTTCTGCTCATCCTCTCGCGCACTCTAAAGAGAGCTCAGGTGAGAAATTCCAAAGGTCGAGCAATTGCTCAGAGATGAAAAGTGCCAGCACTGAAAGCTGTTGCTAGCCAGCACCCTTCCTTGGAAACGCTCTTGTAGCCCTAAGAACACAGGGGCTCTGGGCTTCTCTAGCCACCTAATCTTCTGCTCATCCTCTCGCGCACTCTAAAGGGTGCTCAGGTGAGAAATTCCATACGTCGAGCAATTGCTCAGAGATGAAAAGTGCCAGCACTGAAAGCTGTTGCTAGCCAGCACCCTTCCATGGAAGTGCTTTTGTAGGCCTAAGAACACTGGGGCTCTGGGCTTCTCTAGCCACCTAATCTTCTGCTCATCCTCTCGCGCAGTCTAAAGAGAGCTCAGGTGAGAAATTGCAAAGGTCGAGCAATTGCTCAGCGATGAAAAGTGCCAGCACTGAAAGCTGTTGCTAGCCAGCACCCTTCCTTGGAAGTGCTTTTGTAGGCCTAAGAACACTGGGGCTCCGGGCTTCTCTAGCCACCTAATCTTCTGCTCATCCTCTCGCGCACTCTAAAGAAAGCTCAGGTGAGAAATTGCAAACGTCAAGCAATTGCTCAGAGATGAAAAGTGCCAGCACCGAAAGCTGTTGCTAGCCAGCACCCTTCCTTGGAAGCGCTTTCAGACGCGCAGTAACACTGGGGCTTTGCGCTTCTCTACCCACCAAACATCACGGTCATTCTCTTTCCATCTCGTAGACACGAGCTGAGAAATTGCAAAAGTCGAGCAATTGCTCAGAGATGAAAAGTGCCAGCACTGAAAGCTCTTGCTAGCCAGCACCCTTCCTTGGAAGCGCTTTTGTAGGCCTGAGAACACTGGGGCTCTGTGCTTCTCCAGCCACCTAATCTTCTGCTCATCCTCTCACGCACTCTAAAGAGAGCTCAGGTGAGAAATTGCAAAGGTCGAGCAATTGCTCAGAGATGAAAAGTGCCAGCACTGAAAGCTGTTGCTAGCCAGCACCCTTCCTTGGAAGCGCTTTCACAGGCGCAGCAACACTGGGGCTCTGTGTTTCTCTAGCCACCTAATCTTCTGCTCATCCTCTCGCGCACTCTAAAGAGAGCTCAGGTGAGAAATTGCAAACGTCGAGCAATTGCTCAGAGATGAAAAGTGCCAGCACTGAAAGCTCTTGCTAGCCAGCACCCTTCCTTGGAAGTGCTTTTGTAGCCCTTAGAACACAAGGGCTCTGTGCTTCTCCAGCCACCTAATCTTCTGCTCATCCTCTCGCGCACTCTAAAGAAAGCTCAGGTGAGAAATTGCAAACGTCCAGCAATTGCTCAGAGATGAAAAGTGCCAGCACTGAAAGCTCTTGCTAGCCAGCACCCTTCCTTGGAAGCGCTTTCACAGGCGCAGTAACACTGGGGCTTTGCTCTTCTCTACGCACCAAACGTCACGGTCATTCTCTTTCCGTCTCTTAGACATGAGCTGAGAGATTGCAAAGGTCGAGCAATTGCTCAGAGATGAAAAGTGCCAGCACTGAAAGCTGTTGTTAGCCAGCACCCTTCCTTGGAAGCGCTTTCACAAGCGCAGCAACACTGGGGCTTTGCGCTTCTCTACCCACCAAACGTCACGGTCACTATCTCTCCGTCTCGTAGACACGAGCTGAGAAATTGCAAAGGTCGAGCAATTGCTCAGAGATGAAAAGTGCCAGCAGTGAAAGCTGTTGCTAGCCAGCACCCTTCCTTGGGAACGCTCTTGTAGCCCTTAGAACACTGGGGCTCTGGGCTTCTCTAGCCATCTAATCTTCTGCTCATCCTCTCGCGCACTCTAAAGAGAGCTCAGGTGAGAAATTGCAAACGTCGAACAATTGCTCAGAGATGAAAAGTGCCAGCACTGAAAGCTGTTGCTAGCCAGCACCCTTCCTTGGAAACGCTCTTGTAGCCCTAAGAACAGTGGGGCTCTGGGCTTCTCTAGGCACCTAATCTTCTGATCATCCTCTCACGCAGTCTAAAGAGAGCTCAGGTGAGAAATTGCAAACGTCGAGCAATTGGTCAGAGATGAAAAGTGCCAGCACTGAAAGCTGTTGCTAGCCAGCACCCTTCCATGGAAGTGCTTTTGTAGGCCTAAGAACAGTGGGGCTCTGTGTTTCTCTAGCCACCTAATCTTCTGCTCATCATCTCGCGCAGTCTAAAGAGAGCTCAGGTGAGAAATTGCAAACGTCGTGCAATTGCTCAGAGATGAAAAGTGCCAGCACTGAAAGCTCTTGCTAGCCAGCACCCTTCCTTGGAAGCGCTTTCACAGGCGCAGCAACACTGGGGCTTTGCGCTTCTCTACCCACCAAAGGTCACGGTCACTATCTCTCCGTCTCGTAGACACGAGCTGAGAGATTAAAAAAGTCGAGCAATTGCTCAGAGATGAAAAGTGCCAGCACTGAAAGCTCTTGCTAGCCAGCACCCTTCCTTGGAAGCGCTTTCACAGGCGCAGCAACACTGGGGCTCTGGGCTTCTCTAGCCACCTAATCTTCTGCTCATCCTCTCGCGCACTCGAAAGAGAGCTCAGGTGAGAAATTGCAAACGTCGAGCAATTGCTCAGAGATGAAAAGTGCCAGCACTGAAAGCTGTTGCTAGCCAGCACCCTTCCTTGGAAGCGCTTTTGTAGCCCTTAGAACACAAGGGCTCTGTGCTTCTCCAGCCACCTAATCTTCTGCTCATCCTCTCGCGCACTCTAAAGAAAGCTCAGGTGAGAAATTGCAAACGTCCAGCAATTGCTCAGAGATGAAAAGTGCCAGCACTGAAAGCTGTTGCTAGCCAGCACCCTTCCTTGGAAGCGCTTTCACAGGCGCAGCAACACTGGGGCTTTGCTCTTCTCTACCCACCAAACGTCACGGTCATTCTTTTTCCATCTCGTAGACACGAGCTGAGAGATTGCAAACGTCGAGCAATTGCTCAGAGATGAAAAGTGCCAGCACTGAAAGCTGTTGCTAGCCAGCACCCTTCCTTGGAAGCGCTTTCACAAGCGCAGCAACACTGGGGCTTTGCGCTTCTCTACCCACCAAACGTCACGGTCACTATCTCTCCGTCTCGTAGACACGAGCTGAGAAATTGAAAAAGTCGAGCAATTGCTCAGAGATGAAAAGTGCCAGCAGTGAAAGCTGTTGCTAGCCAGCACCCTTCCTTGGAAACGCTCTTGTAGCCCTTAGAACACAGGGGCTCTGGGCTTCTCTAGCCACCTAATCTGCTCATCCTCTCTTGCACTCTAAAGAGAGCTCAGGTGAGAAATTGCAAAGGTCGAGCAATTGCTCAGAGATGAAAAGTGCCAGCACTGAAAGCTGTTGCTAGCCAGCACCCTTCCTTGGAAACGCTCTTGTAGCCCTAAGAACACTGGGGCTCTGGGCTTCTCTAGCCACCTAATCTTCTGCTCATCCTCTCGCGCAGTCTAAAGAGAGCTCAGGTGAGAAATTGCAAACGTCGAGCAATTGCTCAGAGATGAAAAGTGCCAGCACTGAAAGCTCTTGCTAGCCAGCACCCTTCCATGGAAGTGCTTTTGTAGGCCTAAGAACAGTGGGGCTCTGGGCTTCTCTAGCCACCTAATCTTCTGCTCATCCTCTCGCGCACTCTAAAGAGAGCTCAGGTGAGAAATTGCAAACGTCCAGCAATTGCTCAGAGATGAAAAGTGCCAGCACTGAAAGCTCTTGCTAGCAAGCACCCTTCCTTGGAAGTGCTTTTGTAGGCCTAAGAACACTGGGGCTCTGTGTTTCTCTAGCCTCCTAATCTTCTGCTCATCCTCTCGCGCACTCTAAAGAGAGCTCAGGTGAGAAATTGCAAAGGTCAAGCAATTGCTCAGAGATGAAAAGTGCCAGCACTGAAAGCTGTTGCTAGCCAGCACCCTTCCTTGGAAGCGCTTTCACAGGCGCAGCAACACTGGGGCTTTGCGCTTCTCTACCCACCAAAGGTCACGGTCACTATCTCTCCGTCTCGTAGACACGAGCTGAGAAATTGAAAAAGTCGAGCAATTGCTCAGAGATGAAAAGTGCCAGCACTGAAAGCTCTTGCTAGCCAGCACCCTTCCTTGGAAGCGCTTTCACAGGCGCAGCAACACTAGAGCTTTGCGATTCTTTACCCACCAAACGTCACGGTCATTCTCTTTCCGTCTCATAGACACGAGCTGAGAGATTGCAAACGTCCAGCAATTGCTAAGAGATGAAAAGTGCCAGCAGTGAAAGCTGTTGTTAGCCAGCACCCTTCCTTGGAAGCGCTTTTGTAGACCTTAGAACACAGGGGCTCTGGGCTTCTCTAGCCACCTAATCTTCTGCTCATCCTCTCGCGCAGTCTAAAGAGAGCTCAGGTGAGAAATTGCAAAGGTCGAGCAATTGCTCAGCGATGAAAAGTGCCAGCACTGAAAGCTCTTGCTAGCCAGCACCCTTCCTTGGAAGCGCTTTCACAGGCGCAGCAACACTTGGGCTCTGTGTTTCTCTAGCCACCTAATCTTCTGCTCATCCTCTCGCGCACTCTAAAGAGAGCTCAGGTGAGAAATTGCAAACGTCGAGCAATTGCTCAGAGATGAAAAGTGCCAGCACTGAAAGCTGTTGCTAGCCAGCACCCTTCCTTGGAAGCGCTTTTGTAGCCCTTAGAACACAAGGGCTCTGTGCTTCTGCAGCCACCTAATCTTCTGCTCATCCTCTCGCGCACTCTAAAGAGAGCTCAGGTGAGAAATTGCAAAGGTCGAGCAATTGCTCAGAGATGAAAAGTGCCAGCACTGAAAGCTGTTGCTAGCCAGCACCCTTCCTTGGAAGCGCTTTCACAGGCGCAGCAACACTGGGGCTTTGCTCTTCTCTACCCACCAAACGTCACGGTCATTCTCTTTCCGTCTCTTAGACATGAGCTGAGAGATTGCAAAGGTCGAGCAATTGCTCAGAGATGAAAAGTGCCAGCACTGAAAGCTGTTGCTAGCCAGCACCGTTCCTTGGAAGCGCTTTCACAAGCGCAGCAACACTGGGGCTTTGCGCTTCCCTACCCACCAAACGTCACGGTCACTATCTCTCCATCTCGTAGACACGAGCTGAGAAATTGATAAAGTCGAGCAATTGCTCAGAGATGAAAAGTGCCAGCAGTGAAAGCTGTTGCTAGCCAGCACCCTTCCTTGGGAACGCTCTTGTAGCCCTTAGAACACAGGGGCTCTGGGCTTCTCTAGCCACCTAATCTTCTGCTCATCCTCTCGCGCAGTCTAAAGAGAGCTCAGGTGAGAAATTGCAAACGTCGAGCAATTGCTCAGAGATGAAAAGTGCCAGCACTGAAAGCTCTTGCTAGCCAGCACCCTTCCTTGGAAGTGCTCTTGTAGGCCGAAGAACACTGGGGCTCTGGGCTTCTCTAGCCACCTAATCTTCTGCTCATCCTCTCGCGCAGTCTAAAGAGAGCTCAGGTGAGAAATTGCAAACGTCGAGCAATTGCTCAGAGATGAAAAGTGCCAGCACTGAAAGCTGTTGCTAGCCAGCACCCTTCCATGGAAGTGCTTTTGTAGCCCTAAGAACAGTGGGGCTCTGTGTTTCTCTAGCCACCTAATCTTCTGCTCATCCTCTCGCGCAGTCTAAAGAGAGCTCAGGTGAGAAATTGCAAAGGTCGAGCAATTGCTCAGAGATGAAAAGTGCCAGCACTGAAAGCTGTTGTTAGCCAGCACCCTTCCTTGGAAGTGCTTTTGTAGGCCTAAGAACAGTGGGGCTCTGTGTTTCTCTAGCCACCTAATCTTCTGCTCATCCTCTCGCGCACTCTAAAGAAAGCTCAGGTGAGAAATTGCAAACGTCGAGCAATTGCTCAGAGATGAAAAGTGCCAGCACTGAAAGCTGTTGCTAGCCAGCACCCTTCCTTGGAAGCGCTTTCACAGACGCAGCAACACTGGGGCTTTGCGCTTCTCTACCCACCAAACGTCACGGTCACTATCTCTCCGTCTCGTAGACACGAGCTGAGAAATTAAAAAAGTCGAGCAATTGCTCAGAGATGAAAAGTGCCAGCACTGAAAGCTCTTGCTAGCCAGCACCCTTCCTTGGAAGCGCTTTCACAGGCGCAGCAACACTGGGGCTCTGTGTTTCTCTAGCCACCTAATCTTCTGCTCATCCTCTCGCGCACTCTAAAGAGAGCTCAGGTGAGAAATTGCAAACGTCGAGCAATTGCTCAGAGATGAAAAGTGCCAGCACTGAAAGCTGTTGCTAGCCAGCACCCTTCCTTGGAAGCGCTTTTGTAGCCCTTAGAACACAAGGGCTCTGTGCTTCTCCAGCCTCCTAATCTTCTGCTCATCCTCTCGCGCACTCTAAAGAAAGCTCAGGTGAGAAATTGCAAACGTCCAGCAATTGCTCAGAGATGAAAAGTGCCAGCACTGAAAGCTCTTGCTAGCCAGCACCCTTCCTTGGAAGCGCTTTCACAGGCGCAGCAACACTGGGGCTTTGCTCTTCTCTACCCACCAAACGTCACGGTCATTCTCTTTCCGTCTCTTAGACACGAGCTGAGAGATTGCAAACGTCGAGCAATTGCTCAGAGATGAAAAGTGCCAGCACTGAAAGCTGTTGCTAGCCAGCACCCTTCCTTGGAAGCGCTTTCACAGGCGCAGCAACACTGGGGCTTTGCGCTTCTCTAGCCACCAAATGTCACTGTCACTATCTCTCCGTCTCGTAGACACGAGCTGAGAAATTGAAAAAGTCGAGCAATTGCTCAGAGATGAAAAGTGCCAGCACTGAAAGCTCTTGCTAGCCAGCACCCTTCCTTGGAAACGCTCTTGTAGCCCTTAGAACACAGGGGCTCTGGGCTTCTCTAGCCACCTAATCTTCTGCTCATCCTCTCGCGCACTCTAAAGAGAGCTCAGGTGAGAAATTCCAAAGGTCGAGCAATTGCTCAGAGATGAAAAGTGCCAGCACTGAAAGCTGTTGCTAGCCAGCACCCTTCCTTGGAAACGCTCTTGTAGCCCTAAGAACACAGGGGCTCTGGGCTTCTCTAGCCACCTAATCTTCTGCTCATCCTCTCGCGCACTCTAAAGGGTGCTCAGGTGAGAAATTCCATACGTCGAGCAATTGCTCAGAGATGAAAAGTGCCAGCACTGAAAGCTCTTGCTAGCCAGCACCCTTCCATGGAAGTGCTTTTGTAGGCCTAAGAACACTGGGGCTCTGGGCTTCTCTAGCCACCTAATCTTCTGCTCATCCTCTCGCGCAGTCTAAAGAGAGCTCAGGTGAGAAATTGCAAAGGTCGAGCAATTGCTCAGCGATGAAAAGTGCCAGCACTGAAAGCTGTTGCTAGCCAGCACCCTTCCTTGGAAGTGCTTTTGTAGGCCTAAGAACACTGGGGCTCCGGGCTTCTCTAGCCACCTAATCTTCTGCTCATCCTCTCGCGCACTCTAAAGAAAGCTCAGGTGAGAAATTGCAAACGTCAAGCAATTGCTCAGAGATGAAAAGTGCCAGCACCGAAAGCTGTTGCTAGCCAGCACCCTTCCTTGGAAGCGCTTTCAGACGCGCAGTAACACTGGGGCTTTGCGCTTCTCTACCCACCAAACATCACGGTCATTCTCTTTCCATCTCGTAGACACGAGCTGAGAAATTGCAAAAGTCGAGCAATTGCTCAGAGATGAAAAGTGCCAGCACTGAAAGCTCTTGCTAGCCAGCACCCTTCCTTGGAAGCGCTTTTGTAGGCCTAAGAACACTGGGGCTCTGTGCTTCTCCAGCCACCTAATCTTCTGCTCATCCTCTCACGCACTCTAAAGAGAGCTCAGGTGAGAAATTGCAAAGGTCGAGCAATTGCTCAGAGATGAAAAGTGCCAGCACTGAAAGCTGTTGCTAGCCAGCACCCTTCCTTGGAAGCGCTTTCACAGGCGCAGCAACACTGGGGCTCTGTGTTTCTCTAGCCACCTAATCTTCTGCTCATCCTCTCGCGCACTCTAAAGAGAGCTCAGGTGAGAAATTGCAAACGTCGAGCAATTGCTCAGAGATGAAAAGTGCCAGCACTGAAAGCTCTTGCTAGCCAGCACCCTTCCTTGGAAGTGCTTTTGTAGCCCTTAGAACACAAGGGCTCTGTGCTTCTCCAGCCACCTAATCTTCTGCTCATCCTCTCGCGCACTCTAAAGAAAGCTCAGGTGAGAAATTGCAAACGTCCAGCAATTGCTCAGAGATGAAAAGTGCCAGCACTGAAAGCTCTTGCTAGCCAGCACCCTTCCTTGGAAGCGCTTTCACAGGCGCAGTAACACTGGGGCTTTGCTCTTCTCTACCCACCAAACGTCACGGTCATTCTCTTTCCGTCTCTTAGACATGAGCTGAGAGATTGCAAAGGTCGAGCAATTGCTCAGAGATGAAAAGTGCCAGCACTGAAAGCTGTTGTTAGCCAGCACCCTTCCTTGGAAGCGCTTTCACAAGCGCAGCAACACTGGGGCTTTGCGCTTCTCTACCCACCAAACGTCACGGTCACTATCTCTCCGTCTCGTAGACACGAGCTGAGAAATTGCAAAGGTCGAGCAATTGCTCAGAGATGAAAAGTGCCAGCAGTGAAAGCTGTTGCTAGCCAGCACCCTTCCTTGGGAACGCTCTTGTAGCCCTTAGAACACTGGGGCTCTGGGCTTCTCTAGCCATCTAATCTTCTGCTCATCCTCTCGCGCACTCTAAAGAGAGCTCAGGTGAGAAATTGCAAACGTCGAACAATTGCTCAGAGATGAAAAGTGCCAGCACTGAAAGCTGTTGCTAGCCAGCACCCTTCCTTGGAAACGCTCTTGTAGCCCTAAGAACAGTGGGGCTCTGGGCTTCTCTAGGCACCTAATCTTCTGATCATCCTCTCGCGCACTCTAAAGAGAGCTCAGGTGAGAAATTGCAAACGTCGAGCAATTGCTCAGAGATGAAAAGTGCCAGCACTGAAAGCTGTTGCTAGCCAGCACCCTTCCATGGAAGTGCTTTTGTAGGCCTAAGAACAGTGGGGCTCTGTGTTTCTCTAGCCACCTAATCTTCTGCTCATCATCTCGCGCAGTCTAAAGAGAGCTCAGGTGAGAAATTGCAAACGTCGTGCAATTGCTCAGAGATGAAAAGTGCCAGCACTGAAAGCTCTTGCTAGCCAGCACCCTTCCTTGGAAGCGCTTTCACAGGCGCAGCAACACTGGGGCTTTGCGCTTCTCTACCCACCAAAGGTCACGGTCACTATCTCTCCGTCTCGTAGACACGAGCTGAGAGATTAAAAAAGTCGAGCAATTGCTCAGAGATGAAAAGTGCCAGCACTGAAAGCTCTTGCTAGCCAGCACCCTTCCTTGGAAGCGCTTTCACAGGCGCAGCAACACTGGGGCTCTGGGCTTCTCTAGCCACCTAATCTTCTGCTCATCCTCTCGCGCACTCGAAAGAGAGCTCAGGTGAGAAATTGCAAACGTCGAGCAATTGCTCAGAGATGAAAAGTGCCAGCACTGAAAGCTGTTGCTAGCCAGCACCCTTCCTTGGAAGCGCTTTTGTAGCCCTTAGAACACAAGGGCTCTGTGCTTCTCCAGCCACCTAATCTTCTGCTCATCCTCTCGCGCACTCTAAAGAAAGCTCAGGTGAGAAATTGCAAACGTCCAGCAATTGCTCAGAGATGAAAAGTGCCAGCACTGAAAGCTGTTGCTAGCCAGCACCCTTCCTTGGAAGCGCTTTCACAGGCGCAGCAACACTGGGGCTTTGCTCTTCTCTACCCACCAAACGTCACGGTCATTCTTTTTCCATCTCGTAGACACGAGCTGAGAGATTGCAAAGGTCGAGCAATTGCTCAGAGATGAAAAGTGCCAGCACTGAAAGCTGTTGCTAGCCAGCACCCTTCCTTGGAAGCGCTTTCACAAGCGCAGCAACACTGGGGCTTTGCGCTTCTCTACCCACCAAACGTCACGGTCACTATCTCTCCGTCTCGTAGACACGAGCTGAGAAATTGAAAAAGTCGAGCAATTGCTCAGAGATGAAAAGTGCCAGCAGTGAAAGCTGTTGCTAGCCAGCACCCTTCCTTGGAAACGCTCTTGTAGCCCTTAGAACACAGGGGCTCTGGGCTTCTCTAGCCACCTAATCTGCTCATCCTCTCTTGCACTCTAAAGAGAGCTCAGGTGAGAAATTGCAAAGGTCGAGCAATTGCTCAGAGATGAAAAGTGCCAGCACTGAAAGCTGTTGCTAGCCAGCACCCTTCCTTGGAAACGCTCTTGTAGCCCTAAGAACACTGGGGCTCTGGGCTTCTCTAGCCACCTAATCTTCTGCTCATCCTCTCGCGCAGTCTAAAGAGAGCTCAGGTGAGAAATTGCAAACGTCGAGCAATTGCTCAGAGATGAAAAGTGCCAGCACTGAAAGCTCTTGCTAGCCAGCACCCTTCCATGGAAGTGCTTTTGTAGGCCTAAGAACAGTGGGGCTCTGGGCTTCTCTAGCCACCTAATCTTCTGCTCATCCTCTCGCGCACTCTAAAGAGAGCTCAGGTGAGAAATTGCAAACGTCCAGCAATTGCTCAGAGATGAAAAGTGCCAGCACTGAAAGCTCTTGCTAGCAAGCACCCTTCCTTGGAAGTGCTTTTGTAGGCCTAAGAACACTGGGGCTCTGTGTTTCTCTAGCCACCTAATCTTCTGCTCATCCTCTCGCGCAGTCTAAAGAGAGCTCAGGTGAGAAATTGCAAAGGTCAAGCAATTGCTCAGAGATGAAAAGTGCCAGCACTGAAAGCTGTTGCTAGCCAGCACCCTTCCTTGGAAGCGCTTTCACAGGCGCAGCAACACTGGGGCTTTGCGCTTCTCTACCCACCAAAGGTCACGGTCACTATCTCTCCGTCTCGTAGACACGAGCTGAGAAATTGAAAAAGTCGAGCAATTGCTCAGAGATGAAAAGTGCCAGCACTGAAAGCTCTTGCTAGCCAGCACCCTTCCTTGGAAGCGCTTTCACAGGCGCAGCAACACTAGAGCTTTGCGATTCTTTACCCACCAAACGTCACGGTCATTCTCTTTCCGTCTCATAGACACGAGCTGAGAGATTGCAAACGTCCAGCAATTGCTAAGAGATGAAAAGTGCCAGCAGTGAAAGCTGTTGCTAGCCAGCACCCTTCCTTGGAAGCGCTTTTGTAGACCTTAGAACACAGGGGCTCTGGGCTTCTCTAGCCACCTAATCTTCTGCTCATCCTCTCGCGCAGTCTAAAGAGAGCTCAGGTGAGAAATTGCAAACGTCGAGCAATTGCTCAGAGATGAAAAGTGCCAGCACTGAAAGCTCTTGCTAGCCAGCACCCTTCCTTGGAAGCGCTTTCACAGACGCAGAAACACTGGGGCTTTGCGCTTCTCTAGCCACCAAACGTCACGGTCACTATCTCTCCGTCTCGTAGACACGAGCTGAGAAATTAAAAAAGTCGAGCAATTGCTCAGCGATGAAAAGTGCCAGCACTGAAAGCTCTTGCTAGCCAGCACCCTTCCTTGGAAGCGCTTTCACAGGCGCAGCAACACTTGGGCTCTGTGTTTCTCTAGCCACCTAATCTTCTGCTCATCCTCTCGCGCACTCTAAAGAGAGCTCAGGTGAGAAATTGCAAACGTCGAGCAATTGCTCAGAGATGAAAAGTGCCAGCACTGAAAGCTGTTGCTAGCCAGCACCCTTCCTTGGAAGCGCTTTTGTAGCCCTTAGAACACAAGGGCTCTGTGCTTCTGCAGCCACCTAATCTTCTGCTCATCCTCTCGCGCACTCTAAAGAGAGCTCAGGTGAGAAATTGCAAACGTCCAGCTATTGCTCAGAGATGAAAAGTGCCAGCACTGAAAGCTCTTGCTAGCCAGCACCCTTCCTTGGAAGCGCTTTCACAGGCGCAGTAACACTGGGGCTTTGCTCTTCTCTACCCACCAAACGTCACGGTCATTCTCTTTCCGTCTCTTAGACATGAGCTGAGAGATTGCAAAGGTCGAGCAATTGCTCAGAGATGAAAAGTGCCAGCACTGAAAGCTGTTGCTAGCCAGCACCCTTCCTTGGAAGCGCTTTCACAAGCGCAGCAACACTGGGGCTTTGCGCTTCTCTAGCCACCAAACGTCACGGTCACTATCTCTCCGTCTCGTAGACACGAGCTGAGAAATTGAAAAAGTCGAGCAATTGCTCAGAGATGAAAAGTGCCAGCAGTGAAAGCTGTTGCTAGCCAGCACCCTTCCTTGGGAACGCTCTTGTAGCCCTTAGAACACAGGGGCTCTGGGCTTCTCTAGCCACCTAATCTTCTGCTCATCCTCTCGCGCACTCTAAAGAGAGCTCAGGTGAGAAATTGCAAAGGTCGAGCAATTGCTCAGAGATGAAAAGTGCCAGCACTGAAAGCTGTTGCTAGCCAGCACCCTTCCTTGGAAACGCTCTTGTAGCCCTAAGAACACTGGGGCTCTGGGCTTCTCTAGGCACCTAATCTTCTGCTCATCCTCTCGCGCAGTCTAAAGAGAGCTCAGGTGAGAAATTGCAAATGTCCATCAATTGCTCAGAGATGAAAAGTGCCAGCACTGAAAGCTCTTGCTAGCCAGCACCCTTCCATGGAAGTGCTTTTGTAGGCCTAAGAACAGTGGGGCTCTGGGCTTCTCTAGCCACCTAATCTTCTGCTCATCCTCTCGCGCAGTCTAAAGAGAGCTCAGGTGAGAAATTGCAAACGTCGAGCAATTGCTCAGAGATGAAAAGTGCCAGCACTGAAAGCTCTTGCTAGCCAGCACCCTTCCATGGAAGTGCTTTTGTAGGCCTAAGAACAGTGGGGCTCTGGGCTTCTCTAGCCACCTAATCTTCTGCTCATCCTCTCGCGCACTCTAAAGAGAGCTCAGGTGAGAAATTGCAAACGTCCAGCAATTGCTCAGAGATGAAAAGTGCCAGCACTGAAAGCTCTTGCTAGCAAGCACCCTTCCTTGGAAGTGCTTTTGTAGGCCTAAGAACACTGGGGCTCTGTGTTTCTCTAGCCTCCTAATCTTCTGCTCATCCTCTCGCGCACTCTAAAGAGAGCTCAGGTGAGAAATTGCAAAGGTCAAGCAATTGCTCAGAGATGAAAAGTGCCAGCACTGAAAGCTGTTGCTAGCCAGCACCCTTCCTTGGAAGCGCTTTCACAGGCGCAGCAACACTGGGGCTTTGCGCTTCTCTACCCACCAAAGGTCACGGTCACTATCTCTCCGTCTCGTAGACACGAGCTGAGAAATTGAAAAAGTCGAGCAATTGCTCAGAGATGAAAAGTGCCAGCACTGAAAGCTCTTGCTAGCCAGCACCCTTCCTTGGAAGCGCTTTCACAGGCGCAGCAACACTAGAGCTTTGCGATTCTTTACCCACCAAACGTCACGGTCATTCTCTTTCCGTCTCATAGACACGAGCTGAGAGATTGCAAACGTCCAGCAATTGCTAAGAGATGAAAAGTGCCAGCAGTGAAAGCTGTTGTTAGCCAGCACCCTTCCTTGGAAGCGCTTTTGTAGACCTTAGAACACAGGGGCTCTGGGCTTCTCTAGCCACCTAATCTTCTGCTCATCCTCTCGCGCAGTCTAAAGAGAGCTCAGGTGAGAAATTGCAAAGGTCGAGCAATTGCTCAGCGATGAAAAGTGCCAGCACTGAAAGCTCTTGCTAGCCAGCACCCTTCCTTGGAAGCGCTTTCACAGGCGCAGCAACACTTGGGCTCTGTGTTTCTCTAGCCACCTAATCTTCTGCTCATCCTCTCGCGCACTCTAAAGAGAGCTCAGGTGAGAAATTGCAAACGTCGAGCAATTGCTCAGAGATGAAAAGTGCCAGCACTGAAAGCTGTTGCTAGCCAGCACCCTTCCTTGGAAGCGCTTTTGTAGCCCTTAGAACACAAGGGCTCTGTGCTTCTGCAGCCACCTAATCTTCTGCTCATCCTCTCGCGCACTCTAAAGAGAGCTCAGGTGAGAAATTGCAAAGGTCGAGCAATTGCTCAGAGATGAAAAGTGCCAGCACTGAAAGCTGTTGCTAGCCAGCACCCTTCCTTGGAAGCGCTTTCACAGGCGCAGCAACACTGGGGCTTTGCTCTTCTCTACCCACCAAACGTCACGGTCATTCTCTTTCCGTCTCTTAGACATGAGCTGAGAGATTGCAAAGGTCGAGCAATTGCTCAGAGATGAAAAGTGCCAGCACTGAAAGCTGTTGCTAGCCAGCACCGTTCCTTGGAAGCGCTTTCACAAGCGCAGCAACACTGGGGCTTTGCGCTTCCCTACCCACCAAACGTCACGGTCACTATCTCTCCATCTCGTAGACACGAGCTGAGAAATTGATAAAGTCGAGCAATTGCTCAGAGATGAAAAGTGCCAGCAGTGAAAGCTGTTGCTAGCCAGCACCCTTCCTTGGGAACGCTCTTGTAGCCCTTAGAACACAGGGGCTCTGGGCTTCTCTAGCCACCTAATCTTCTGCTCATCCTCTCGCGCAGTCTAAAGAGAGCTCAGGTGAGAAATTGCAAACGTCGAGCAATTGCTCAGAGATGAAAAGTGCCAGCACTGAAAGCTCTTGCTAGCCAGCACCCTTCCTTGGAAGTGCTCTTGTAGGCCGAAGAACACTGGGGCTCTGGGCTTCTCTAGCCACCTAATCTTCTGCTCATCCTCTCGCGCAGTCTAAAGAGAGCTCAGGTGAGAAATTGCAAACGTCGAGCAATTGCTCAGAGATGAAAAGTGCCAGCACTGAAAGCTGTTGCTAGCCAGCACCCTTCCATGGAAGTGCTTTTGTAGCCCTAAGAACAGTGGGGCTCTGTGTTTCTCTAGCCACCTAATCTTCTGCTCATCCTCTCGCGCAGTCTAAAGAGAGCTCAGGTGAGAAATTGCAAAGGTCGAGCAATTGCTCAGAGATGAAAAGTGCCAGCACTGAAAGCTGTTGTTAGCCAGCACCCTTCCTTGGAAGTGCTTTTGTAGGCCTAAGAACAGTGGGGCTCTGTGTTTCTCTAGCCACCTAATCTTCTGCTCATCCTCTCGCGCACTCTAAAGAAAGCTCAGGTGAGAAATTGCAAACGTCGAGCAATTGCTCAGAGATGAAAAGTGCCAGCACTGAAAGCTGTTGCTAGCCAGCACCCTTCCTTGGAAGCGCTTTCACAGACGCAGCAACACTGGGGCTTTGCGCTTCTCTACCCACCAAACGTCACGGTCACTATCTCTCCGTCTCGTAGACACGAGCTGAGAAATTAAAAAAGTCGAGCAATTGCTCAGAGATGAAAAGTGCCAGCACTGAAAGCTCTTGCTAGCCAGCACCCTTCCTTGGAAGCGCTTTCACAGGCGCAGCAACACTGGGGCTCTGTGTTTCTCTAGCCACCTAATCTTCTGCTCATCCTCTCGCGCACTCTAAAGAGAGCTCAGGTGAGAAATTGCAAACGTCGAGCAATTGCTCAGAGATGAAAAGTGCCAGCACTGAAAGCTGTTGCTAGCCAGCACCCTTCCTTGGAAGCGCTTTTGTAGCCCTTAGAACACAAGGGCTCTGTGCTTCTCCAGCCTCCTAATCTTCTGCTCATCCTCTCGCGCACTCTAAAGAAAGCTCAGGTGAGAAATTGCAAACGTCCAGCAATTGCTCAGAGATGAAAAGTGCCAGCACTGAAAGCTCTTGCTAGCCAGCACCCTTCCTTGGAAGCGCTTTCACAGGCGCAGCAACACTGGGGCTTTGCTCTTCTCTACCCACCAAACGTCACGGTCATTCTCTTTCCGTCTCTTAGACACGAGCTGAGAGATTGCAAACGTCGAGCAATTGCTCAGAGATGAAAAGTGCCAGCACTGAAAGCTGTTGCTAGCCAGCACCCTTCCTTGGAAGCGCTTTCACAGGCGCAGCAACACTGGGGCTTTGCGCTTCTCTAGCCACCAAATGTCACTGTCACTATCTCTCCGTCTCGTAGACACGAGCTGAGAAATTGAAAAAGTCGAGCAATTGCTCAGAGATGAAAAGTGCCAGCACTGAAAGCTCTTGCTAGCCAGCACCCTTCCTTGGAAACGCTCTTGTAGCCCTTAGAACACAGGGGCTCTGGGCTTCTCTAGCCACCTAATCTTCTGCTCATCCTCTCGCGCACTCTAAAGAGAGCTCAGGTGAGAAATTCCAAAGGTCGAGCAATTGCTCAGAGATGAAAAGTGCCAGCACTGAAAGCTGTTGCTAGCCAGCACCCTTCCTTGGAAACGCTCTTGTAGCCCTAAGAACACAGGGGCTCTGGGCTTCTCTAGCCACCTAATCTTCTGCTCATCCTCTCGCGCACTCTAAAGGGTGCTCAGGTGAGAAATTCCATACGTCGAGCAATTGCTCAGAGATGAAAAGTGCCAGCACTGAAAGCTCTTGCTAGCCAGCACCCTTCCATGGAAGTGCTTTTGTAGGCCTAAGAACACTGGGGCTCTGGGCTTCTCTAGCCACCTAATCTTCTGCTCATCCTCTCGCGCAGTCTAAAGAGAGCTCAGGTGAGAAATTGCAAAGGTCGAGCAATTGCTCAGCGATGAAAAGTGCCAGCACTGAAAGCTGTTGCTAGCCAGCACCCTTCCTTGGAAGTGCTTTTGTAGGCCTAAGAACACTGGGGCTCCGGGCTTCTCTAGCCACCTAATCTTCTGCTCATCCTCTCGCGCACTCTAAAGAAAGCTCAGGTGAGAAATTGCAAACGTCAAGCAATTGCTCAGAGATGAAAAGTGCCAGCACCGAAAGCTGTTGCTAGCCAGCACCCTTCCTTGGAAGCGCTTTCAGACGCGCAGTAACACTGGGGCTTTGCGCTTCTCTACCCACCAAACATCACGGTCATTCTCTTTCCATCTCGTAGACACGAGCTGAGAAATTGCAAAAGTCGAGCAATTGCTCAGAGATGAAAAGTGCCAGCACTGAAAGCTCTTGCTAGCCAGCACCCTTCCTTGGAAGCGCTTTTGTAGGCCTAAGAACACTGGGGCTCTGTGCTTCTCCAGCCACCTAATCTTCTGCTCATCCTCTCACGCACTCTAAAGAGAGCTCAGGTGAGAAATTGCAAAGGTCGAGCAATTGCTCAGAGATGAAAAGTGCCAGCACTGAAAGCTGTTGCTAGCCAGCACCCTTCCTTGGAAGCGCTTTCACAGGCGCAGCAACACTGGGGCTCTGTGTTTCTCTAGCCACCTAATCTTCTGCTCATCCTCTCGCGCACTCTAAAGAGAGCTCAGGTGAGAAATTGCAAACGTCGAGCAATTGCTCAGAGATGAAAAGTGCCAGCACTGAAAGCTCTTGCTAGCCAGCACCCTTCCTTGGAAGTGCTTTTGTAGCCCTTAGAACACAAGGGCTCTGTGCTTCTCCAGCCACCTAATCTTCTGCTCATCCTCTCGCGCACTCTAAAGAAAGCTCAGGTGAGAAATTGCAAACGTCCAGCAATTGCTCAGAGATGAAAAGTGCCAGCACTGAAAGCTCTTGCTAGCCAGCACCCTTCCTTGGAAGCGCTTTCACAGGCGCAGTAACACTGGGGCTTTGCTCTTCTCTACCCACCAAACGTCACGGTCATTCTCTTTCCGTCTCTTAGACATGAGCTGAGAGATTGCAAAGGTCGAGCAATTGCTCAGAGATGAAAAGTGCCAGCACTGAAAGCTGTTGTTAGCCAGCACCCTTCCTTGGAAGCGCTTTCACAAGCGCAGCAACACTGGGGCTTTGCGCTTCTCTACCCACCAAACGTCACGGTCACTATCTCTCCGTCTCGTAGACACGAGCTGAGAAATTGCAAAGGTCGAGCAATTGCTCAGAGATGAAAAGTGCCAGCAGTGAAAGCTGTTGCTAGCCAGCACCCTTCCTTGGGAACGCTCTTGTAGCCCTTAGAACACTGGGGCTCTGGGCTTCTCTAGCCATCTAATCTTCTGCTCATCCTCTCGCGCACTCTAAAGAGAGCTCAGGTGAGAAATTGCAAACGTCGAACAATTGCTCAGAGATGAAAAGTGCCAGCACTGAAAGCTGTTGCTAGCCAGCACCCTTCCTTGGAAACGCTCTTGTAGCCCTAAGAACAGTGGGGCTCTGGGCTTCTCTAGGCACCTAATCTTCTGATCATCCTCTCGCGCACTCTAAAGAGAGCTCAGGTGAGAAATTGCAAACGTCGAGCAATTGCTCAGAGATGAAAAGTGCCAGCACTGAAAGCTGTTGCTAGCCAGCACCCTTCCATGGAAGTGCTTTTGTAGGCCTAAGAACAGTGGGGCTCTGTGTTTCTCTAGCCACCTAATCTTCTGCTCATCATCTCGCGCAGTCTAAAGAGAGCTCAGGTGAGAAATTGCAAACGTCGTGCAATTGCTCAGAGATGAAA
The DNA here is from genome assembly GCA_037962945.1 of Sarcoramphus papa. NCBI lineage: Eukaryota > Metazoa > Chordata > Aves > Accipitriformes > Cathartidae > Sarcoramphus > Sarcoramphus papa. The sequence continues at coordinate 20,505,898 of CM075588.1, forward strand.
AGTGCCAGCACTGAAAGCTCTTGCTAGCCAGCACCCTTCCTTGGAAGCGCTTTCACAGGCGCAGCAACACTGGGGCTTTGCGCTTCTCTACCCACCAAAGGTCACGGTCACTATCTCTCCGTCTCGTAGACACGAGCTGAGAGATTAAAAAAGTCGAGCAATTGCTCAGAGATGAAAAGTGCCAGCACTGAAAGCTCTTGCTAGCCAGCACCCTTCCTTGGAAGCGCTTTCACAGGCGCAGCAACACTGGGGCTCTGGGCTTCTCTAGCCACCTAATCTTCTGCTCATCCTCTCGCGCACTCGAAAGAGAGCTCAGGTGAGAAATTGCAAACGTCGAGCAATTGCTCAGAGATGAAAAGTGCCAGCACTGAAAGCTGTTGCTAGCCAGCACCCTTCCTTGGAAGCGCTTTTGTAGCCCTTAGAACACAAGGGCTCTGTGCTTCTCCAGCCACCTAATCTTCTGCTCATCCTCTCGCGCACTCTAAAGAAAGCTCAGGTGAGAAATTGCAAACGTCCAGCAATTGCTCAGAGATGAAAAGTGCCAGCACTGAAAGCTGTTGCTAGCCAGCACCCTTCCTTGGAAGCGCTTTCACAGGCGCAGCAACACTGGGGCTTTGCTCTTCTCTACCCACCAAACGTCACGGTCATTCTTTTTCCATCTCGTAGACACGAGCTGAGAGATTGCAAAGGTCGAGCAATTGCTCAGAGATGAAAAGTGCCAGCACTGAAAGCTGTTGCTAGCCAGCACCCTTCCTTGGAAGCGCTTTCACAAGCGCAGCAACACTGGGGCTTTGCGCTTCTCTACCCACCAAACGTCACGGTCACTATCTCTCCGTCTCGTAGACACGAGCTGAGAAATTGAAAAAGTCGAGCAATTGCTCAGAGATGAAAAGTGCCAGCAGTGAAAGCTGTTGCTAGCCAGCACCCTTCCTTGGAAACGCTCTTGTAGCCCTTAGAACACAGGGGCTCTGGGCTTCTCTAGCCACCTAATCTGCTCATCCTCTCTTGCACTCTAAAGAGAGCTCAGGTGAGAAATTGCAAAGGTCGAGCAATTGCTCAGAGATGAAAAGTGCCAGCACTGAAAGCTGTTGCTAGCCAGCACCCTTCCTTGGAAACGCTCTTGTAGCCCTAAGAACACTGGGGCTCTGGGCTTCTCTAGCCACCTAATCTTCTGCTCATCCTCTCGCGCAGTCTAAAGAGAGCTCAGGTGAGAAATTGCAAACGTCGAGCAATTGCTCAGAGATGAAAAGTGCCAGCACTGAAAGCTCTTGCTAGCCAGCACCCTTCCATGGAAGTGCTTTTGTAGGCCTAAGAACAGTGGGGCTCTGGGCTTCTCTAGCCACCTAATCTTCTGCTCATCCTCTCGCGCACTCTAAAGAGAGCTCAGGTGAGAAATTGCAAACGTCCAGCAATTGCTCAGAGATGAAAAGTGCCAGCACTGAAAGCTCTTGCTAGCAAGCACCCTTCCTTGGAAGTGCTTTTGTAGGCCTAAGAACACTGGGGCTCTGTGTTTCTCTAGCCACCTAATCTTCTGCTCATCCTCTCGCGCAGTCTAAAGAGAGCTCAGGTGAGAAATTGCAAAGGTCAAGCAATTGCTCAGAGATGAAAAGTGCCAGCACTGAAAGCTGTTGCTAGCCAGCACCCTTCCTTGGAAGCGCTTTCACAGGCGCAGCAACACTGGGGCTTTGCGCTTCTCTACCCACCAAAGGTCACGGTCACTATCTCTCCGTCTCGTAGACACGAGCTGAGAAATTGAAAAAGTCGAGCAATTGCTCAGAGATGAAAAGTGCCAGCACTGAAAGCTCTTGCTAGCCAGCACCCTTCCTTGGAAGCGCTTTCACAGGCGCAGCAACACTAGAGCTTTGCGATTCTTTACCCACCAAACGTCACGGTCATTCTCTTTCCGTCTCATAGACACGAGCTGAGAGATTGCAAACGTCCAGCAATTGCTAAGAGATGAAAAGTGCCAGCAGTGAAAGCTGTTGCTAGCCAGCACCCTTCCTTGGAAGCGCTTTTGTAGACCTTAGAACACAGGGGCTCTGGGCTTCTCTAGCCACCTAATCTTCTGCTCATCCTCTCGCGCAGTCTAAAGAGAGCTCAGGTGAGAAATTGCAAACGTCGAGCAATTGCTCAGAGATGAAAAGTGCCAGCACTGAAAGCTCTTGCTAGCCAGCACCCTTCCTTGGAAGCGCTTTCACAGACGCAGAAACACTGGGGCTTTGCGCTTCTCTAGCCACCAAACGTCACGGTCACTATCTCTCCGTCTCGTAGACACGAGCTGAGAAATTAAAAAAGTCGAGCAATTGCTCAGCGATGAAAAGTGCCAGCACTGAAAGCTCTTGCTAGCCAGCACCCTTCCTTGGAAGCGCTTTCACAGGCGCAGCAACACTTGGGCTCTGTGTTTCTCTAGCCACCTAATCTTCTGCTCATCCTCTCGCGCACTCTAAAGAGAGCTCAGGTGAGAAATTGCAAACGTCGAGCAATTGCTCAGAGATGAAAAGTGCCAGCACTGAAAGCTGTTGCTAGCCAGCACCCTTCCTTGGAAGCGCTTTTGTAGCCCTTAGAACACAAGGGCTCTGTGCTTCTGCAGCCACCTAATCTTCTGCTCATCCTCTCGCGCACTCTAAAGAGAGCTCAGGTGAGAAATTGCAAACGTCCAGCTATTGCTCAGAGATGAAAAGTGCCAGCACTGAAAGCTCTTGCTAGCCAGCACCCTTCCTTGGAAGCGCTTTCACAGGCGCAGTAACACTGGGGCTTTGCTCTTCTCTACCCACCAAACGTCACGGTCATTCTCTTTCCGTCTCTTAGACATGAGCTGAGAGATTGCAAAGGTCGAGCAATTGCTCAGAGATGAAAAGTGCCAGCACTGAAAGCTGTTGCTAGCCAGCACCCTTCCTTGGAAGCGCTTTCACAAGCGCAGCAACACTGGGGCTTTGCGCTTCTCTAGCCACCAAACGTCACGGTCACTATCTCTCCGTCTCGTAGACACGAGCTGAGAAATTGAAAAAGTCGAGCAATTGCTCAGAGATGAAAAGTGCCAGCAGTGAAAGCTGTTGCTAGCCAGCACCCTTCCTTGGGAACGCTCTTGTAGCCCTTAGAACACAGGGGCTCTGGGCTTCTCTAGCCACCTAATCTTCTGCTCATCCTCTCGCGCACTCTAAAGAGAGCTCAGGTGAGAAATTGCAAAGGTCGAGCAATTGCTCAGAGATGAAAAGTGCCAGCACTGAAAGCTGTTGCTAGCCAGCACCCTTCCTTGGAAACGCTCTTGTAGCCCTAAGAACACTGGGGCTCTGGGCTTCTCTAGGCACCTAATCTTCTGCTCATCCTCTCGCGCAGTCTAAAGAGAGCTCAGGTGAGAAATTGCAAATGTCCATCAATTGCTCAGAGATGAAAAGTGCCAGCACTGAAAGCTCTTGCTAGCCAGCACCCTTCCATGGAAGTGCTTTTGTAGGCCTAAGAACAGTGGGGCTCTGTGTTTCTCTAGCCACCTAATCTTCTGCTCATCATCTCGCGCACTCTAAAGAGAGCTCAGGTGAGAAATTGCAAAGGTCGTGCAATTGCTCAGCGATGAAAAGTGCCAGCACTGAAAGCTCTTGCTAGCCAGCACCCTTCCTTGGAAGCGCTTTTGTAGGCCTAAGAACACTGGGGCTCTGTGTTTCTCTAGCCACCTAATCTTCTGCTCATCCTCTCGCGCAGTCTAAAGAGAGCTCAGGTGAGAAATTGCAAACGTCGAGCAATTGCTCAGAGATGAAAAGTGCCAGCACTGAAAGCTGTTGCTAGCCAGCACCCTTCCTTGGAAGCGCTTTCACAGGCGCAGCAACACTGGGGCTTTGCGCTTCTCTAGCCACCAAACGTCACGGTCACTATCTCTCCGTCTCGTAGACACGAGCTGAGAAATTAAAAAAGTCGAGCAATTGCTCAGAGATGAAAAGTGCCAGCACTGAAAGCTCTTGCTAGCCAGCACCCTTCCTTGGAAGCGCTTTCACAGGCGCAGCAACACTGGGGCTCTGGGCTTCTCTAGCCACCTAATCTTCTGCTCATCCTCTCGCGCACTCTAAAGAGAGCTCAGGTGAGAAATTGCAAACGTCGAGCAATTGCTCAGAGATGAAAAGTGCCAGCACTGAAAGCTGTTGCTAGCCAGCACCCCTCCTTGGAAGCGCTTTTGTAGCCCTTAGAACACAAGGGCTCTGGGCTTCTCTAGCCACCTGATCTTCTGCTCATCCTCTCGCGCACTCTAAAGAAAGCTCAGGTGAGAAATTGCAAATGTCCAGCAATTGCTCAGAGATGAAAAGTGCCAGCACTGAAAGCTGTTGCTAGCCAGCACCCTTCCTTGGAAGCGCTTTCACAGGCGCAGTAACACTGGGGCTTTGCTCTTCTCTACCCACCAAACGTCACGGTCATTCTTTTTCCATCTCATAGACACGAGCTGAGAGATTGCAAACGTCGAGCAATTGCTCAGAGATGAAAAGTGCCAGCACTGAAAGCTCTTGCTAGCCAGCACCCTTCCTTGGAAGCGCTTTCACAGGCGCAGCAATACTGGGGCTTTGCGCTTCTCTACCCACCAAACGTCACGGTCACTATCTGTCCGTCTCGTAGACACGAGCTGAGAAATTGAAAAAGTCGAGCAATTGCTCAGAGATGAAAAGTGCCAGCACTGAAAGCTGTTGCTAGCCAGCACCCTTCCTTGGAAACGCTCTTGTAGCCCTTAGAACAGTGGGGCTCTGGGCTTCTCTAGCCACCTAATCTTCTGCTCATCCTCTCGCGCACTCTAAAGAGAGCTCAGGTGAGAAATTGCAAACGTCGAGCAATTGCTCAGAGATGAAAAGTGCCAGCACTGAAAGCTCTTGCTAGCCAGCACCCTTCCATGGAAGTGCTTTTGTAGCCCTAAGAACACTGGGGCTCTGTGTTTCTCTAGCCACCTAATCTTCTGCTCATCCTCTCGCGCACTCTAAAGAAAGCTCAGGTGAGAAATTGCAAACGTCGAGCAATTGCTCAGAGATGAAAAATGGCAGCACCGAAAGCTCTTGCTAGCCAGCACCCTTCCTTGGAAGCGCTTTCAGACGCGCAGTAACACTGGGGCTTTGCGCTTCTCTACCCACCAAACGTCACGGTCATTCTTTTACCATCTCGTAGACACGAGCTGAGAAATTGCAAACGTCGAGCAATTGCTCAGAGATGAAAAGTGCCAGCACTGAAAGCTGTTGCTAGCCAGCACCCTTCCTTGGAAGCGCTTTTGTAGGCCTAAGAACACTGGGGCTCTGTGCTTCTCCAGCCACCTAAACTTCTGCTCATCCTCTCGCGCAGTCTAAAGAGAGCTCAGGTGAGAAATTGCAAAGGTCGAGCAATTGCTCAGAGATGAAAAGTGCCAGCACTGAAAGCTCTTGCTAGCCAGCACCCTTCCTTGGAAGCGCTTTCACAGGCGCAGCAACACTGGGGCTCTGTGTTTCTCTAGCCACCTAATCTTCTGCTCATCCTCTCGCGCACTCTAAAGAGAGCTCAGGTGAGAAATTGCAAACGTCGAGCAATTGCTCAGAGATGAAAAGTGCCAGCACTGAAAGCTGTTGCTAGCCAGCACCCTTCCTTGGAAACGCTCTTGTAGCCCTAAGATCACTGGGGCTCTGGGCTTCTCTAGGCACCTAATCTTCTGCTCATCCTCTCGCGCAGTCTAAAGAGAGCTCAGGTGAGAAATTGCAAATGTCCATCAATTGCTCAGAGATGAAAAGTGCCAGCACTGAAAGCTCTTGCTAGCCAGCACCCTTCCATGGAAGTGCTTTTGTAGGCCTAAGAACAGTGGGGCTCTGTGTTTCTCTAGCCACCTAATCTTCTGCTCATCATCTCGCGCACTCTAAAGAGAGCTCAGGTGAGAAATTGCAAAGGTCGTGCAATTGCTCAGCGATGAAAAGTGCCAGCACTGAAAGCTCTTGCTAGCCAGCACCCTTCCTTGGAAGCGCTTTTGTAGGCCTAAGAACACTGGGGCTCTGTGTTTCTCTAGCCACCTAATCTTCTGCTCATCCTCTCGCGCAGTCTAAAGAGAGCTCAGGTGAGAAATTGCAAAGGTCGAGCAATTGCTCAGAGATGAAAAGTGCCAGCACTGAAAGCTGTTGCTAGCCAGCACCCTTCCTTGGAAGCGCTTTCACAGGCGCAGCAACACTGGGGCTTTGCGCTTCTCTAGCCACCAAACGTCACGGTCACTATCTCTCCGTCTCGTAGACACGAGCTGAGAAATTAAAAAAGTCGAGCAATTGCTCAGAGATGAAAAGTGCCAGCACTGAAAGCTCTTGCTAGCCAGCACCCTTCCTTGGAAGCGCTTTCACAGGCGCAGCAACACTGGGGCTCTGGGCTTCTCTAGCCACCTAATCTTCTGCTCATCCTCTCGCGCACTCTAAAGAGAGCTCAGGTGAGAAATTGCAAACGTCGAGCAATTGCTCAGAGATGAAAAGTGCCAGCACTGAAAGCTGTTGCTAGCCAGCACCCCTCCTTGGAAGCGCTTTTGTAGCCCTTAGAACACAAGGGCTCTGGGCTTCTCTAGCCACCTGATCTTCTGCTCATCCTCTCGCGCACTCTAAAGAAAGCTCAGGTGAGAAATTGCAAATGTCCAGCAATTGCTCAGAGATGAAAAGTGCCAGCACTGAAAGCTGTTGCTAGCCAGCACCCTTCCTTGGAAGCGCTTTCACAGGCGCAGTAACACTGGGGCTTTGCTCTTCTCTACCCACCAAACGTCACGGTCATTCTTTTTCCATCTCATAGACACGAGCTGAGAGATTGCAAACGTCGAGCAATTGCTCAGAGATGAAAAGTGCCAGCACTGAAAGCTCTTGCTAGCCAGCACCCTTCCTTGGAAGCGCTTTCACAGGCGCAGCAATACTGGGGCTTTGCGCTTCTCTACCCACCAAACGTCACGGTCACTATCTGTCCGTCTCGTAGACACGAGCTGAGAAATTGAAAAAGTCGAGCAATTGCTCAGAGATGAAAAGTGCCAGCACTGAAAGCTCTTGCTAGCCAGCACCCTTCCTTGGAAACGCTCTTGTAGCCCTTAGAACAGTGGGGCTCTGGGCTTCTCTAGCCACCTAATCTTCTGCTCATCCTCTCGCGCACTCTAAAGAGAGCTCAGGTGAGAAATTGCAAACGTCGAGCAATTGCTCAGAGATGAAAAGTGCCAGCACTGAAAGCTGTTGCTAGCCAGCACCCTTCCATGGAAGTGCTTTTGTAGCCCTAAGAACACTGGGGCTCTGTGTTTCTCTAGCCACCTAATCTTCTGCTCATCCTCTCGCGCACTCTAAAGAAAGCTCAGGTGAGAAATTGCAAACGTCGAGCAATTGCTCAGAGATGAAAAATGGCAGCACCGAAAGCTCTTGCTAGCCAGCACCCTTCCTTGGAAGCGCTTTCAGACGCGCAGTAACACTGGGGCTTTGCGCTTCTCTACCCACCAAACGTCACGGTCATTCTTTTACCATCTCGTAGACACGAGCTGAGAAATTGCAAACGTCGAGCAATTGCTCAGAGATGAAAAGTGCCAGCACTGAAAGCTGTTGCTAGCCAGCACCCTTCCTTGGAAGCGCTTTTGTAGGCCTAAGAACACTGGGGCTCTGTGCTTCTCCAGCCACCTAAACTTCTGCTCATCCTCTCGCGCAGTCTAAAGAGAGCTCAGGTGAGAAATTGCAAAGGTCGAGCAATTGCTCAGAGATGAAAAGTGCCAGCACTGAAAGCTCTTGCTAGCCAGCACCCTTCCTTGGAAGCGCTTTCACAGGCGCAGCAACACTGGGGCTCTGTGTTTCTCTAGCCACCTAATCTTCTGCTCATCCTCTCGCGCACTCTAAAGAGAGCTCAGGTGAGAAATTGCAAACGTCGAGCAATTGCTCAGAGATGAAAAGTGCCAGCACTGAAAGCTGTTGCTAGCCAGCACCCTTCCTTGGAAGCGCTTTCACAGGCGCAGTAACACTGGGGCTTTGCTCTTCTCTACCCACCAAACGTCACGGTCATTCTCTTTCCGTCTCTTAGACATGAGCTGAGAGATTGCAAAGGTCGAGCAATTGCTCAGAGATGAAAAGTGCCAGCACTGAAAGCTCTTGCTAGCCAGCACCCTTCCTTGGAAGCGCTTGCACAGGCGCAGCAACACTGGGGCTTTGCGCTTCTCTACCCACCAAACGTCACGGTCACTATCTCTCCGTCTCGTAGACACGAGCTGAGAAATTGATAAAGTCGAGCAATTGCTCAGAGATGAAAAGTGCCAGCAGTGAAAGCTGTTGCTAGCCAGCACCCTTCCTTGGGAACGCTCTTGTAGCCCTTAGAACACAGGGGCTCTGGGCTTCTCTAGCCACCTAATCTTCTGCTCATCCTCTCGCGCACTCTAAAGAGAGCTCAGGTGAGAAATTGCAAAGGTCGAGCAATTGCTCAGAGATGAAAAGTGCCAGCACTGAAAGCTCTTGCTAGCCAGCACCCTTCCTTGGAAACGCTCTTGTAGCCCTAAGAACACTGGGGCTCTGGGCTTCTCTAGGCACCTAATCTTCTGCTCATACTCTCGCGCAGTCTAAAGAGAGCTCAGGTGAGAAATTGCAAACGTCGAGCAATTGCTCAGAGATGAAAAGTGCCAGCACTGAAAGCTGTTGCTAGCCAGCACCCTTCCATGGAAGTGCTTTTGTAGGCCTAAGAACAGTGGGGCTCTGGGCTTCTCTAGCCACCTAATCTTCTGCTCATCATCTCGCGCAGTCTAAAGAGAGCTCAGGTGAGAAATTGCAAAGGTCGTGCAATTGCTCAGAGATGAAAAGTGCCAGCACTGAAAGCTCTTGCTAGCCAGCACCCTTCCTTGGAAGCGCTTTTGTAGGCCTAAGAACACTGGGGCTCTGTGTTTCTCTAGCCACCTAATCTTCTGCTCATCCTCTCGCGCACTCTAAAGAAAGCTCAGGTGAGAAATTACAAACGTCGAGCAATTGCTCAGAGATGAAAAGTGCCAGCACTGAAAGCTGTTGCTAGCCAGCACCCTTCCTTGGAAGCGCTTTCACAGGCGCAGCAACACTGGGGCTTTGCGCTTCTCTACCCACCAAAGGTCACGGTCACTATCTCTCCGTCTCGTAGACACGAGCTGAGAAATTAAAAAAGTCGAGCAATTGCTCAGAGATGAAAAGTGCCAGCACTGAAAGCTGTTGCTAGCCAGCACCCTTCCTTGGAAGCGCTTTCACAGGCGCAGCAACACTGGGGCTCTGGGCTTCTCTAGCCACCTAATCTTCTGCTCATCCTCTCACGCACTCTAAAGAGAGCTCAGCTGAGAAATTGCAAAGGTCGAGCAATTGCTCAGAGATGAAAAGTGCCAGCACTGAAAGCTCTTGCTAGCCAGCACCCTTCCTTGGAAGCGCTTTTGTAGCCCTTAGAACACAAGGGCTCTGTGCTTCTCCAGCCACCTAATCTTCTGCTCATCCTCTCGCGCACTCTAAAGAAAGCTCAGGTGAGAAATTGCAAATGTCCAGCAATTGCTCAGAGATGAAAAGTGCCAGCACTGAAAGGTGTTGCTAGCCAGCACCCTTCCTTGGAAGCGCTTTCACAGGCGCAGCAACACTGGGGCTTTGCTCTTCTCTACCCACCAAACGTCACGGTCATTCTTTTTCCATCTCGTAGACACGAGCTGAGAGATTGCAAAGGTCGAGCAATTGCTCAGACATGAAAAGTGCCAGCACTGAAAGCTGTTGCTAGCCAGCACCCTTCCTTGGAAGCGCTTTCACAAGCGCAGCAACACTGGGGCTTTGCGCTTCTCTACCCACCAAACGTCACGGTCACTATCTCTCCGTCTCGTAGACACGAGCTGAGAAATTGAAAAAGTCGAGCAATTGCTCAGAGATGAAAAGTGCCAGCAGTGAAAGCTGTTGCTAGCCAGCACCCTTCCTTGGAAACGCTCTTGTAGCCCTTAGAACACAGGGGCTCTGGGCTTCTCTAGCCACCTAATCTACTCATCCTCTCGCGCACTCTAAAGAGAGCTCAGGTGAGAAATTGCAAAGGTCGAGCAATTGCTCAGAGATGAAAAGTGCCAGCACTGAAAGCTGTTGCTAGCCAGCACCCTTCCTTGGAAACGCTCTTGTAGCCCTAAGAACACTGGGGCTCTGGGCTTCTCTAGGCACCTAATCTTCTGCTCATCCTCTCGCGCACTCTAAAGAGAGCTCAGGTGAGAAATTCCAAACGTCGAGCAATTGCTCAGAGATGAAAAGTGCCAGCACTGAAAGCTCTTGCTAGCCAGCACCCTTCCATGGAAGTGCTTTTGTAGGCCTAAGAACAGTGGGGCTCTGGGCTTCTCTAGCCACCTAATCTTCTGCTCATCATCTCGCGCAGTCTAAAGAGAGCTCAGGTGAGAAATTGCAAAGGTCGTGCAATTGCTCAGAGATGAAAAGTGCCAGCACTGAAAGCTCTTGCTAGCCAGCACCCTTCCTTGGAAGCGCTTTTGTAGGCCTAAGAACACTGGGGCTCTGTGTTTCTCTAGCCACCTAATCTTCTGCTCATCCTCTCGCGCACTCTAAAGAAAGCTCAGGTGAGAAATTACAAACGTCGAGCAATTGCTCAGAGATGAAAAGTGCCAGCACTGAAAGCTGTTGCTAGCCAGCACCCTTCCTTGGAAGCGCTTTCACAGGCGCAGCAACACTGGGGCTTTGCGCTTCTCTACCCAACAAAGGTCACGGTCACTATCTCTCCGTCTCGTAGACACGAGCTGAGAAATTAAAAAAGTCGAGCAATTGCTCAGAGATGAAAAGTGCCAGCACTGAAAGCTCTTGCTAGCCAGCACCCTTCCTTGGAAGCGCTTTCACAGGCGCAGCAACACTGGGGCTCTGGGCTTCTCTAGCCACCTAATCTTCTGCTCATCCTCTCACGCACTCTAAAGAGAGCTCAGGTGAGAAATTGCAAAGGTCGAGCAATTGCTCAGAGATGAAAAGTGCCAGCACTGAAAGCTCTTGCTAGCCAGCACCCTTCCTTGGAAGCGCTTTTGTAGCCCTTAGAACACAAGGGCTCTGTGCTTCTCCAGCCACCTAATCTTCTGCTCATCCTCTCGCGCACTCTAAAGAAAGCTCAGGTGAGAAATTGCAAATGTCCAGCAATTGCTCAGAGATGAAAAGTGCCAGCACTGAAAGCTCTTGCTAGCCAGCACCCTTCCTTGGAAGCGCTTTCACAGGCGCAGCAACACTGGGGCTTTGCTCTTCTCTACCCACCAAACGTCACGGTCATTCTTTTTCCATCTCGTAGACACGAGCTGAGAGATTGCAAAGGTCGAGCAATTGCTCAGAGATGAAAAGTGCCAGCACTGAAAGCTGTTGCTAGCCAGCACCCTTCCTTGGAAGCGCTTTCACAAGCGCAGCAACACTGGGGCTTTGCGCTTCTCTACCCACCAAACGTCACGGTCACTATCTCTCCGTCTCGTAGACACGAGCTGAGAAATTGAAAAAGTCGAGCAATTGCTCAGAGATGAAAAGTGCCAGCAGTGAAAGCTGTTGCTAGCCAGCACCCTTCCTTGGAAACGCTCTTGTAGCCCTTAGAACACAGGGGCTCTGGGCTTCTCTAGCCACCTAATCTACTCATCCTCTCGCGCACTCTAAAGAGAGCTCAGGTGAGAAATTGCAAAGGTCGAGCAATTGCTCAGAGATGAAAAGTGCCAGCACTGAAAGCTGTTGCTAGCCAGCACCCTTCCTTGGAAACGCTCTTGTAGCCCTAAGAACACTGGGGCTCTGGGCTTCTCTAGGCACCTAATCTTCTGCTCATCCTCTCGCGCACTCTAAAGAGAGCTCAGGTGAGAAATTGCAAACGTCGAGCAATTGCTCAGAGATGAAAAGTGCCAGCACTGAAAGCTGTTGCTAGCCAGCACCCTTCCATGGAAGTGCTTTTGTAGGCCTAAGAACAGTGGGGCTCTGTGTTTCTCTAGCCACCTAATCTTCTGCTCATCCTCTCGCGCACTCTAAAGAGAGCTCAGGTGAGAAATTCCAAACGTCGAGCAATTGCTCAGCGATGAAAAGTGCCAGCACTGAAAGCTGTTGCTAGCCAGCACCCTTCCTTGGAAGTGCTTTTGTAGGCCTAAGAACAGTGGGGCTCTGTGTTTCTCTAGCCACCTAATCTTCTGCTCATCCTCTCGCGCAGTCTAAAGAGAGCTCAGGTGAGAAATTGCAAACGTCGAGCAATTGCTCAGAGATGAAAAGTGCCAGCACTGAAAGCTCTTGCTAGCCAGCACCCTTCCTTGGAAGCGCTTTCACAGGCGCAGCAACACTAGGGCTTTGCGCTTCTTTACCCACCAAACGTCACGGTCATTCTCTTTCCGTCTCATAGACACGAGCTGAGAGATTGCAAACGTCCAGCAATTGCTCAGAGATGAAAAGTGCCAACACTGAAAGCTCTTGCTAGCCAGCACCCTTCCTTGGAAGCGCTTTTGTAGGCCTAAAAACACAGGGGCTCTGGGCTTCTCTAGCCACCTAATCTTCTGCTCATCCTCTCGCGCACTCTAAAGAGAGCTCAGGTGAGAAATTGCAAAGGTCGAGCAATTGCTCAGAGATGAAAAGTGCCAGCACTGAAAGCTGTTGCTAGCCAGCACCCTTCCTTGGAAGCGCTTTCACAGGCGCAGCAACACTGGGGCTTTGCGCTTCTCTACCCACCAAACGTCACGGTCACTATCTCTCCGTCTCGTAGACACGAGCTGAGGAATTGCAAACGTCGAGCAATTGCTCAGAGATGAAAAGTGCCAGCACTGAAAGCTGTTGCTAGCCAGCACCCTTCCTTGGAAGTGCTTTTGTAGCCCTTAGAACACAAGGGCTCTGTGCTTCTCCAGCCATCTAATCTTCTGCTCATCCTCTCGCGCACTCTAAAGAAAGCTCAGGTGAGAAATTGCAAACGTCGAGCAATTGCTCAGAGATGAAAAGTGCCAGCACTGAAAGCTCTTGCTAGCCAGCACCCTTCCTTGGAAGTGATTTTGTAGGCCTAAGAACACTGGGGCTCTGGGCTTCTCTAGCCACCTAATCTTCTGCTCATCCTCTCGCGCAGTCTAAAGAGAGCTCAGGTGAGAAATTGCAAATGTCGAGCAATTGCTCAGAGATGAAAAGTGCCAGCACTGAAAGCTGTTGCTAGCCAGCACCCTTCCATGGAAGTGCTTTTGTAGGCCTAAGAACAGTGGGGCTCTGTGTTTCTCTAGCCACCTAATCTTCTGCTCATCCTCTCGCGCAGTCTAAAGAGAGCTCAGGTGAGAAATTGCAAAGGTCGTGCAATTGCTCAGAGATGAAAAGTGCCAGCACTGAAAGCTGTTGCTAGCCAGCACCCTTCCTTGGAAGCGCTTTCACAGACGCAGCAACACTGGGGCTTTGCGCTTCTCTAGCCACCAAACGTCACGGTCACTATCTCTCCGTCTCGTAGACACGAGCTGAGAAATTGAAAAAGTCGAGCAATTGCTCAGAGATGAAAAGTGCCAGCACTGAAAGCTCTTGCTAGCCAGCACCCTTCCTTGGAAGTGCTTTCACAGGCGCAGCAACACTGGGGCTCTGTGTTTCTCTAGCCACCTAATCTTCTGCTCATCCTCTCGCGCACCCTAAAGAGAGCTCAGGTGAGAAATTGCAAACGTCGAGCAAATGCTCAGAGATGAAAAGTGCCAGCACTGAAAGCTGTTGCTAGCCAGCACCCTTCCTTGGAAGCGCTTTCACAGGCACAGTAACACTGGGGCTTTGCGCTTCTCCAGACACCAAACGTCACGGTCATTCTATTTGCGTCTCGTAGACACGAGCTGAGAAATTGCAAAAGTCGAGCAATTGCTCAGCGATGAAAAGTGCCAGCACTGAAAGCTGTTGCTAGCCAGCACCCTTCCTTGGAAGTGCGTTTGTAGGCCTAAGAACACTGGGGCTCTGGGCTTCTCTAGCCACCTAATCTTCTGCTCATCCTCTCGCGCACTCTAAAGAGAGCTCAGGTGAGAAATTGCAAACGTCGAGCAATTGCTCAGAGATGAAAAGTGCCAGCACTGAAAGCTGTTGCTAGCCAGCACCCTTCCTTGGAAGCGCTTTCACAGGCGCAGCAACACTGGGGCTTTGCGCTTCTCTAGCCACCAAATATCACGGTCACTATCTCTCTGTCTCGTAGACACGAGCTGAGAAATTGCAAACGTCGAGCAATTGCTCAGAGATGAAAAGTGCCAGCACTGAAAGCTGTTGCTAGCCAGCACCCTTCCTTGGAAGCGCTTTTGTAGCCCTTAGAACACAAGGGCTCTGTGCTTCTGCAGCCACCTAATCTTCTGCTCATCCTCTCGCGCACTCTAAAGAGAGCTCAGGTGAGAAATTGCAAAGGTCGAGCAATTGCTCAGAGATGAAAAGTGCCAGCACTGAAAGCTGTTGCTAGCCAGCACCCTTCCTTGGAAGCGCTTTCACAGGCGCAGTAACACTGGGGCTTTGCGCTTCTCTACCCACCAAACGTCACGGTCACTATCTCTCCGTCTCGTAGACATGAGCTGAGAGATTGCAAACGTCGAGCAATTGCTCAGCGATGAAAAGTGCCAGCACTGAAAGCTGTTGCTAGCCAGCACCCTTCCTTGGAAACGCTCTTGTAGCCCTTAGAACACAGGGGCTCTGTGCTTCTCTAGCCACCTAATCTTCTGCTCATCCTCTCGTGCACTCTAAAGAGAACTCAGGTGAGAAATTGCAAAGGTCGAGCAATTGCTCAGAGGTGAAAAGTGCCAGCACTGAAAGCTCTTGCTAGCCAGCACCCTTCCTTGGAAGTGCTTTTGTAGGCCGATGAACACAGGGGCTCTGGGCTTCTCTAGCCACCTAATCTTCTGCTCATCCTCTCGCGCAGTCTAAAGAGAGCTCAGGTGAGAAATTGCAAACGTCGAGCAATTGCTCAGAGATGAAAAGTGCCAGCACTGAAAGCTGTTGCTAGCCAGCACCCTTCCTTGGAAGTGCTTTTGTAGGCCTAAGAACACTGGGGCTCTGGGCTTCTCTAGCCACCTAATCTTCTGCTCATCCTCTCGTGCACTCTAAAAAGAACTCAGGTGAGAAATTGCAAAGGTCGAGCAATTGCTCAAAGATGAAAAGTGCCAGCACTGAAAGCTCTTGGTAGCCAGCACCCTTCCTTGGAAGCGCTTTCAGAGGCGCAGCAACACTGGGGCTTTGCGCTTCTCTAGCCACCAAATATCACGGTCACTATCTCTCTGTCTCGTAGACACGAGCTGAGAAATTAAAAAAGTCGAGCAATTGCTCAGAGATGAAAAGTGCCAGCACTGAAAGCTGTTGCTAGCCAGCACCCTTCCTTGGATGCGCTTTTGTAGCCCTTAGAACACAAGGGCTCTGTGCTTCTACAGCCACCTAATCTTCTGCTCATCCTCTCGCACACTCTAAAGAGAGCTCAGGTGAGAAATTGCAAACGTCGAGCAATTGCTCAGAGATGAAAAGTGCCAGCACTGAAAGCTGTTGCTAGCCAGCACCCTTCCTTGGAAGCGCTTTCACAGGCGCAGCAACACTGGGGCTTTGCGCTTCTCTAGCCACCAAACGTCACGGTCACTATCTCTCAGTCTCGTAGACATGAGCTGAGAGATTGCAAACGTCGAGCAATTGCTCAGAGATGAAAAGTGCCAGCACTGAAAGCTGTTGCTAGCCAGCACCCTTCCTTGGAAGCGCTTTCACAGGCGCAGTAACAATGGGGCTTTGCGCTTCTCTACCCACCAAACATCACGGTCATTCTCTTTCCGTCTCATAGACACGAGCTGAGAGATTGCAAACGTCGAGCAATTGCTCAGAGATGAAAAGTGCCAGCACTGAAAGCTGTTGCTAGCCAGCACCCTTCCTTGGAAGCGCTTTCACAAGCGCAGCAATACTGGGGCTTTGCGCTTCTCTACCCACCAAATGTCACGGTCACTATCTCTCCGTCTCGTAGACACGAGCTGAGAAATGGAAAAAGTCGAGCAATTGCTCAGAGATGAAAAGTGCCAGCACTGAAAGCTGTTGCTAGCCAGCACCCTTCCTTGGGAACGCTCTTGTAGCCCTAAGAACACAGGGGCTCTGGGCTTCTCTAGCCACCTAATCTTCTGCTCATCCTCTCGCGCAGTCTAAAGAGAGCTCAGGTGAGAAATTGCAAAGGTCGAGCAATTGCTCAGAGATGAAAAGTGCCAGCACTGAAAGCTGTTGCTAGCCAGCACCCTTCCTTGGAAACGCTCTTGTAGCCCTAAGAACACTGGGGCTCTGGGCTTCTCTAGCCACCTAATCTTCTGCTCATCCTCTCGCGCACTCTAAAGAGAGCTCAGGTGAGAAATTGCAAAGGTCGAGCAATTGCTCAGAGATGAAAAGTGCCAGCACTGAAAGCTGTTGCTAGCCAGCACCCTTCCTTGGAAACGCTCTTGTAGGCCTAAGAACACTGGGGCTCTGGGCTTCTCTAGCCACCTAATCTTCTGCTCATCCTCTCGCGCACTCTAAAGAGAGCTCAGGTGAGAAATTGCAAAGGTCGTGCAATTGCTCAGAGATGAAAAGTGCCAGCACTGAAAGCTCTTGCTAGCCAGCACCCTTCCTTGGAAGTGCTTTTGTAGGCCTAAGAACACTGGGGCTCTGGGCTTCTCTAGCCACCTAATCTTCTGCTCATCCTCTCGCGCACTCTAAAGAAAGCTCAGGTGAGAAATTGCAAACGTCGAGCAATTGCTCAGAGATGAAAAGTGCCAGCACTGAAAGCTCTTGCTAGCCAGCAGCCTTCCTTGGAAGCGCTTTCACAGACGCAGAAACACTGGGGCTTTGCGCTTCTCTAGCCACCAAACGTCACGGTCACTATCTCTCCGTCTCGTAGACACGAGCTGAGAAATTGCAAAAGTCGAGCAATTGCTCAGAGATGAAAAGTGCCAGCACTGAAAGCTCTTGCTAGCCAGCACCCTTCCTTGGAAGCGCTTTCACAGGCGCAGCAACACTGGGGCTCTGGGCTTCTCTAGCCACCTAATCTTCTGCTCATCCTCTCGCGCAGTCTAAAGAGAGCTCAGGTGAGAAATTGCAAACGTCGAGCAATTGCTCAGAGATGAAAAGTGCCAGCACTGAAAGCTGTTGCTAGCCAGCACCCTTCCTTGGAAGCGCTTTTGTAGCCCTTAGAACACAAGGGCTCTGTGCTTCTCCAGCCACCTAATCTTCTGCTCATCCTCTCGCGCACTCTAAAGAAAGCTCAGGTGAGAAATTGCAAATGTCCATCAATTGCTCAGAGATGAAAAGTGCCAGCACTGAAAGCTGTTGCTAGCCAGCACCCTTCCTTGGAAGCGCTTTCACAGGCGCAGCAACACTGGGGTTTGCTCTTCTCTACCCACCAAACGTCACGGTCATTCTTTTTCCATCTCGCAGACACGAGCTGAGAGATTGCAAACGTCGAGCAATTGCTCAGAGATGAAAAGTGCCAGCACTGAAAGCTCTTGCTAGCCAGCACCCTTCCTTGGAAGCGCTTTCACAGGTGCAGTAACACTGGGGCTTTGCGCTTCTCTACCCACCAAACGTCACGGTCACTATCTCTCCGTCTCGTAGACACGAGCTGAGAAATTGAAAAAGTCGAGCAATTGCTCAGAGATGAAAAGTGCCAGCACTGAAAGCTCTTGCTAGCCAGCACCCTTCCTTGGAAACGCTCTTGTAGCCCTAAGAATACTGGGGCTCTGGGCTTCTCTAGCCACCTAATCTTCTGCTCATCCTCTCGCGCACTCTAAAGAGAGCTCAGGTGAGAAATTGCAAAGGTCGAGCAATTGCTCAGAGATGAAAAGTGCCAGCACTGAAAGCTGTTGCTAGCCAGCACCCTTCCATTGAAGTGCTTTTGTAGGCCTAAGAACACTGGGGCTCTGTGTTTCTCTAGCCACCTAATCTTCTGCTCATCCTCTCGCGCACTCTCAAGAGAGCTCAGGTGAGAAATTGCAAACGTCGAGCAATTGCTCAGAGATGAAAAGTGCCAGCACTGAAAGCTCTTGCTAGCAAGCACCCTTCCTTGGAAGTGCTTTTGTAGGCCTAAGAACAGTGGGGCTCTGTGTTTCTCTAGCCACCTAATCTTCTGCTCATCCTCTCGCGCACTCTAAAGAGAGCTCAGGTGAGAAATTGCAAAGGTCGAGCAATTGCTCAGAGATGAAAAGTGCCAGCACTGAAAGCTGTTGCTAGCCAGCACCCTTCCTTGGAAGCGCTTTCACAGGTGCAGCAACACTGGGGCTTTGCGCTTCTCTACCCACCAAAGGTCACGGTCACTATCTCTCAGTCTCGTAGACATGAGCTGAGAGATTGCAAACGTCGAGCAATTGCTCAGAGATGAAAAGTGCCAGCACTGAAAGCTGTTGCTAGCCAGCACCCTTCCTTGGAAGCGCTTTCACAGGCGCAGTAACAATGGGGCTTTGCGCTCCTCTACCCACCAAACGTCACGGTCATTCTCTTTCCGTCTCATAGATACGAGCTGAGAGATTGCAAACGTCGAGCAATTGCTCAGAGATGAAAAGTGCCAGCACTGAAAGCTGTTGCTAGCCAGCACCCTTCCTTGGAAGCGCTTTCACAGGCGCAGTAACACTGGGGCTTTGCGCTTCTCTACCCACCAAACATCACGGTCATTCTCTTTCCGTCTCGTAGACACGAGCTGAGAAATTGCAAACGTCGAGCAATTGCTCAGCGATGAAAAGTGCCAGCACTGAAAGCTCTTGCTAGCCAGCACCCTTCCTTGGAAACGCTCTTGTAGCCCTTAGAACACAGGGGCTGTGGGCTTCTCTAGCCACCTAATCTTCTGCTCATCCTCTCGCGCAGTCTAAAGAGAGCTCAGGTGAGAAATTGCAAACGTCGAGCAATTGCTCAGAGATGAAAAGTGCCAGCACTGAAAGCTGTTGCTAGCCAGCACCCTTCCTTGGAAGTGCTTTTGTAGGCCTAAGAACAGTGGGGCTCTGGGCTTCTCTAGCCACCTAATCTTCTGCTCATCCTCTCGCGCACTCTAAAGAGAGCTCAGGTGAGAAATTGCAAACGTCGAGCAATTGCTCAGAGATGAAAAGTGCCAGCACTGAAAGCTGTTGCTAGCCAGCACCCTTCCTTGGAAGCGCTTTCACAGGCGCAGCAACACTGGGGCTTTGCGCTTCTCTAGCCACCAAACGTCACGGTCACTATCTCTCTGTCTCGTAGACACGAGCTGAGAAATTGCAAACGTCGAGCAATTGCTCAGCGATGAAAAGTGCCAGCACTGAAAGCTCTTGCTAGCCAGCACCCTTCCTTGGATGCGCTTTTGTAGCCCTTAGAACACAAGGGCTCTGTGCTTCTCCAGCCACCTAATCTTCTGCTCATCCTCTCGCGCACTCTAAAGAGAGCTCAGGTGAGAAATTGCAAACGTCGAGCAATTGCTCAGAGATGAAAAGTGCCAGCACTGAAAGCTCTTGCTAGCCAGCACCCTTCCTTGGAAGCGCTTTCACAGGCGCAGAAACAATGGGGCTTTGCGCTTCTCTACCCACCAAACATCACGGTCATTCTCTTTCCGTCTCATAGACACGAGCTGAGAGATTGCAAACGTCGAGCAATTGCTCAGAGATGAAAAGTGCCAGCACTGAAAGCTCTTGCTAGCCAGCACCCTTCCTTGGAAGCGCTTTCACAGGCGCAGCAATACTGGGGCTTTGCGCTTCCCTACCCACCAAATGTCACGGTCACTATCTCTCCGTCTAGTAGACACGAGCTGAGAAATGGAAAAAGTGGAGCAATTGCTCAGAGATGAAAAGTGCCAGCACTGAAAGCTGTTGCTAGCCAGCACCCTTCCTTGGAAACGCTCTTGTAGCCCTTAGAACACAGGGGCTCTGGGCTTCTCTAGCCACCTCATCTTCTGCTCATCCTCTCGCGCAGTCTAAAGAGAGCTCAGGTGAGAAATTGCAAACGTCGAGCAATTGCTCAGAGATGAAAAGTGCCAGCACTGAAAGCTCTTGCTAGCCAGCACCCTTCCTTGGAAACGCTCTTGTAGCCCTAAGAACACTGGGGCTCTGGGCTTCTCTAGCCACCTAATCTTCTGCTCATCCTCTCGCGCAGTCTAAAGAGAGCTCAGCTGAGAAATTGCAAAGGTCGAACAATTGCTCAGAGATGAAAAGTGCCAGCACTGAAAGCTGTTGCTAGCCAGCACCCTTCCTTGGAAACGCTCTTGTAGCCCTAAGAACACTGGGGCTCTGGGCTTCTCTAGCCACCTAATCTTCTGCTCATCCTCTCGCGCACTCTAAAGAGAGCTCAGGTGAGAAATTGCAAAGGTCGAGCAATTGCTCAGAGATGAAAACTGCCAGCACTGAAAGCTGTTGCTAGCCAGCACCCTTCCTTGGAAACGCT
Source organism: Sarcoramphus papa (assembly GCA_037962945.1). Classification (NCBI taxonomy): domain Eukaryota; kingdom Metazoa; phylum Chordata; class Aves; order Accipitriformes; family Cathartidae; genus Sarcoramphus; species Sarcoramphus papa. The sequence continues at coordinate 20,526,150 of CM075588.1, forward strand.
CTTGTAGGCCTAAGAACAGTGGGGCTCTGTGTTTCTCTAGCCACCTAATCTTCTGCTCATCATCTCGCGCACTCTAAAGAGAGCTCAGGTGAGAAGTTGCAAAGGTCGTGCAATTGCTCAGAGATGAAAAGTGCCAGCACTGAAAGCTCTTGCTAGCCAGCACCCTTCCTTGGAAGTGCTTTTGTAGGCCTAAGAACACTGGGGCTCTGGGCTTCTCTAGCCACCTAATCTTCTGCTCATCCTCTCGCGCACTCTAAAGAAAGCTCAGGTGAGAAATTGCAAACGTCGAGCAATTGCTCAGAGATGAAAAGTGCCAGCACTGAAAGCTCTTGCTAGCCAGCACCCTTCCTTGGAAGCGCTTTCACAGGCGCAGCAACACTGGGGCTCTGGGCTTCTCTAGCCACCTAATCTTCTGCTCATCCTCTCGCGCACTCTAAAGAGAGCTCAGGTGAGAAATTGCAAACGTCGAGCAATTGCTCAGAGATGAAAAGTGCCAGCACTGAAAGCTGTTGCTAGCCAGCACCCTTCCTTGGAAACGCTTTTGTAGGCCGTAGAACACAAGGGCTCTGTGCTTCTCCAGCCACCTAATCTTCTGCTCATCCTCTCGCGCACTCTAAAGAGAGCTCAGCTGAGAAATTGCAAACGTCGAGCAATTGCTCAGAGATGAAAAGTGCCAGCACTGAAAGCTGTTGCTAGCCAGCACCCTTCCTTGGAAGCGCTCTTGTAGCCCTTAGAACACAGGGGCTCTGTGTTTCTCTAGCCACCTAATCTTCTGCTCATCCTCTCGCGCACTCTAAAGAAAGCTCAGGTGAGAAATTGCAAACGTCAAGCAATTGCTCAGAGATGAAAAGTGCCAGCACTGAAAGCTGTTGCTAGCCAGCACCCTTCCTTGGAAGCGCTTTCACAGGCGCAGTAACACTGGGGCTTTGCGCTTCTCTACCCACCAAACGTCACGGTCATTCTATTTGCGTCTCGTAGACACGAGCTGAGAAATTGCAAACGTCGAGCAATTGCTCAGAGATGAAAAGTGCCAGTACTGAAAGCTGTTGCTAGCCAGCACCCTTCCTTGGAAGTGCTTTTGTAGGCCGAAGAACACTGGGGCTCTGGGCTTCTCTAGCCACCTAATCTTCTGCTCATCCTCTCGCGCACTCTAAAGAGAGCTCAGGTGAGAAATTGCAAACGTCGAGCAATTGCTCAGAGATGAAAAGTGCCAGCACTGAAAGCTGTTGCTAGCCAGCACCCTTCCTTGGAAGTGCTTTTGTAGGCCTAAGAACACTGGGGCTCTGGGCTTCTCTAGCCACCTAATCTTCTGCTCATCCTCTCGCGCACTCTAAAGAGAGCTCAGGTGAGAAATTGCAAACGTCGAGCAATTGCTCAGAGATGAAAAGTGCCAGCACTGAAAGCTGTTGCTAGCCAGCAGCCTTCCTTGGAAGCGCTTTCACAGGCGCAGCAACACTGGGGCTTTGCGCTTCTCTAGCCACCAAATATCACGGTCACTATCTCTCTGTCTAGTAGACACGAGCTTAGAAATTGCAAACGTCGAGCAATTGCTCAGAGATGAAAAGTGCCAGCACTGAAAGCTGTTGCTAGCCAGCACCCTTCCTTGGATGCGCTTTTGTAGCCCTTAGAACACAAGGGCTCTGTGCTTCTGCAGCCACCTAATCTTCTGCTCATCCTCTCGCGTAGTCTAAAGAGAGCTCAGGTGAGAAATTGCAAAGGTCGAGCAATTGCTCAGAGATGAAAAGTGCCAGCACTGAAAGCTGTTGCTAGCCAGCACCCTTCCTTGGAAGCGCTTTCACAGGCGCAGCAACACAGGGGCTTTGCGCTTCTCTAGCCACCAAACGTCACGGTCACTATCTCTCAGTCTCGTAGACATGAGCTGAGAGATTGCAAACGTCGAGCAATTGCTCAGAGATGAAAAGTGCCAGCACTGAAAGCTGTAGCTAGCCAGCACCCTTCCTTGGAAGCGCTTTCACAGGCGCAGTAACAATGGGGCTTTGCGCTCCTCTACCCACCAAACATCACGGTCATTCTCTTTCCGTCTCATAGACACGAGCTGAGAGATTGCAAAGGTCGAGCAATTGCTCAGAGATGAAAAGTGCCAGCACTGAAAGCTGTTGCTAGCCAGCACCCTTCCTTGGATGCGCTTTTGTAGCCCTTAGAACACAAGGGCTCTGTGCTTCTCCAGCCACCTAATCTTCTGCTCATCCTCTCGCGCACTCTAAAGAGAGCTCAGGTGAGAAATTGCAAACGTCGAGCAATTGCACAGAGATGAAAAGTGCCAGCACTGAAAGCTCTTGCTAGCCAGCACCCTTCCTTGGAAGCGCTTTCACAGGCGCAGCAACACTGGGGCTTTGCGCTTCCCTACCCACCAAATGTCACGGTCACTATCTCTCCGTCTAGTAGACACGAGCTGAGAAATGGAAAAAGTGGAGCAATTGCTCAGAGATGAAAAGTGCCAGCAGTGAAAGCTGTTGCTAGCCAGCACCCTTCCTTGGGAACGCTCTTGTAGCCCTTAGAACACAGGGGCTCTGGGCTTCTCTAGCCACCTAATCTTCTGCTCATCCTCTCGCGCACTCTAAAGAGAGCTCAGGTGAGAAATTGCAAACGTCGAGCAATTGCTCAGAGATGAAAAGTGCCAGCACTGAAAGCTGTTGCTAGCCAGCACCCTTCCTTGGAAACGCTCTTGTAGCCCTAAGAACACTGGGGCTCTGGGCTTCTCTAGCCACCTAATCTTCTGCTCATCCTCTCGCGCAGTCTAAAGAGAGCTCAGGTGAGAAATTGCAAACGTCGAGCAATTGCTCAGAGATGAAAAGTGCCAGCACTGAAAGCTGTTGCTAGCCAGCACCCTTCCTTGGAAACGCTCTTGTAGCCCTAAGAACACTGGGGCTCTGGGCTTCTCTAGCCACCTAATCTTCTGCTCATCCTCTCGCGCACTCTAAAGAGAGCTCAGGTGAGAAATTGCAAACGTCGAGCAATTGCTCAGAGATGAAAAGTGCCAGCACTGAAAGCTGTTGCTAGCCAGCACCCTTCCTTGGAAACGCTCTTGTAGGCCTAAGAACAGTGGGGCTCTGTGTTTCTCTAGCCACCTAATCTTCTGCTCATCATCTCGCGCACTCTAAAGAGAGCTCAGGTGAGAAGTTGCAAAGGTCGTGCAATTGCTCAGAGATGAAAAGTGCCAGCACTGAAAGCTCTTGCTAGCCAGCACCCTTCCTTGGAAGTGCTTTTGTAGGCCTAAGAACACTGGGGCTCTGGGCTTCTCTAGCCACCTAATCTTCTGCTCATCCTCTCGCGCACTCTAAAGAAAGCTCAGGTGAGAAATTGCAAACGTCGAGCAATTGCTCAGAGATGAAAAGTGCCAGCACTGAAAGCTCTTGCTAGCCAGCACCCTTCCTTGGAAGCGCTTTCACATGCGCAGCAACAGTGGGGCTTTGCGCTTCTCTACCCACCAAAGGTCACGGTCACTATCTCTCCGTCTCGTAGACACGAGCTGAGAAATTGAAAAAGTCGAGCAATTGCTCAGAGATGAAAAGTGCCAGCACTGAAAGCTCTTGCTAGCCAGCACCCTTCCTTGGAAGCGCTTTCACAGGCGCAGCAACACTGGTGCTCTGGGCTTCTCTAGCCACCTAATCTTCTGCTCATCCTCTCGCGCACTCTACAGAGAGCTCAGGTGAGAAATTGCAAACGTCGAGCAATTGCTCAGAGATGAAAAGTGCCAGCACTGAAAGCTCTTGCTAGCCAGCACCCTTCCTTGGAAGCGCTTTTGTAGCCCTTAGAACACAAGGGCTCTGTGCTTCTCCAGCCACCTAATCTTCTGCTCATCCTCTCGCGCACTCTAAAGAGAGCTCAGGTGAGAAATTGCAAATGTCCAGCAATTGCTCAGAGATGAAAAGTGCCAGCACTGAAAGCTGTTGCTAGCCAGCACCCTTCCTTGGAAGCGCTTTCACAGGCGCAGCAACACTGGGGCTTTGCGCTTCTCTACCCACCAAACGTCACGGTCATTCTTTTTCCATCTCGTAGACACGAGCTGAGAGATTGCAAACGTCGAGCAATTGCTCAGAGATGAAAAGTGCCAGCACTGAAAGCTCTTGCTAGCCAGCACCCTTCCTTGGAAGCGCTTTCACAGACGCAGAAACACTGGGGCTTTGCGCTTCTCTAGCCACCAAACGTCACGGTCACTATCTCTCCGTCTCGTAGACACGAGCTGAGAAATTGAAAAAGTCGAGCAATTGCTCAGAGATGAAAAGTGCCAGCAGTGAAAGCTGTTGCTAGCCAGCAGCCTTCCTTGGAAACGCTCTTGTAGCCCTTAGAACACAGGGGCTCGGGGCTTCTCTAGCCACCTAATCTGCTCATCCTCTCGCGCAGTCTAAAGAGAGCTCAGGTGAGAAATTGCAAAGATCGAGCAATTGCTCAGAGATGAAAAGTGCCAGCACTGAAAGCTCTTGCTAGCCAGCACCCTTCCTTGGAAGTGATTTTGTAGGCCTAAGAACACTGGGGCTCTGTGTTTCTCTAGCCACCTAATCTTCTGCTCATCCTCTCGCGCACTCTAAAGAGAGCTCAGGTGAGAAATTCCAAACGTCGAGCAATTGCTCAGAGATGAAAAGTGCCAGCACTGAAAGCTGTTGCTAGCCAGCACCCTTCCATGGAAGTGCTTTTGTAGGCCTAAGAACAGTGGGGCTCTGGGCTTCTCTAGCCACCTAATCTTCTGCTCATCCTCTCGCGCACTCTAAAGAGAGCTCAGGTGAGAAATTGCAAACGTCGAGCAATTGCTCAGAGATGAAAAGTGCCAGCACTGAAAGCTGTTGCTAGCCAGCACCCTTCCTTGGAAGTGCTTTTGTAGGCCTAAGAACAGTGGGGCTCTGTGTTTCTCTAGCCACCTAATCTTCTGCTCATCCTCTCGCGCAGTCTAAAGAGAGCTCAGGTGAGAAATTGCAAACGTCGAGCAATTGCTCAGAGATGAAAAGTGCCAGCACTGAAAGCTGTTGCTAGCCAGCACCCTTCCTTGGAAGCGCTTTCACAGGCGCAGTAACACTGGGGCTTTGCGCTTCTCTACACACCAAAGGTCACGGTCACTATCTCTCCGTCTCGTAGACACGAGCTGAGAAATTGAAAAAGTCGAGCAATTGCTCAGAGATGAAAAGTGCCAGCACTGAAAGCTGTTGCTAGCCAGCACCCTTCCTTGGAAGCGCTTTCACAGGCGCAGCAACACTAGGGCTTTGCGCTTCTTTACCCACCAAACGTCACGGTCATTCTCTTTCCGTCTCATAGATACGAGCTGAGAGATTGCAAACGTCGAGCAATTGCTCAGAGATGAAAAGTGCCAGCACTGAAAGCTGTTGCTAGCCAGCACCCTTCCTTGGAAGTGCTTTTGTAGGCCTAAGAACACAGGGGCTCTGGGCTTCTCTAGCCACCTAATCTTCTGCTCATCCTCTCGCGCAGTCTAAAGAGAGCTCAGGTGAGAAATTGCAAACGTCGAGCAATTGCTCAGAGATGAAAAGTGCCAGCACTGAAAGCTGTTGCTAGCCAGCACCCTTCCTTGGAAGCGCTTTCACAGGCGCAGCAACACTGGGGCTTTGCGCTTCTCTACACACCAAACGTCACGGTCACTATCTCTCCGTCTCGTAGACACGAGCTGAGGAATTGCAAACGTCGAGCAATTGCTCAGAGATGAAAAGTGCCAGCACTGAAAGCTGTTGCTAGCCAGCACCCTTCCTTGGAAGCGCTTTTGTAGCCCTTAGAACACAAGGGCTCTGTTCTTCTCCAGCCATCTAATCTTCTGCTCATCCTCTCGCGCACTCTAAAGAAAGGTCAGGTGAGAAATTGCAAAAGTCGAACAATTGCTCAGAGATGAAAAGTGCCAGCACTGAAAGCTCTTGCTAGCCAGCACCCTTCCTTGGAAGTGATTTTGTAGGCCTAAGAACACTGGGGCTCTTGGCTTCTCAAGCCACCTAATCTTCTGCTCATCCTCTCGCGCAGTCTAAAGAGAGCTCAGGTGAGAAATTGCAAAGGTCGAGCAATTGCTCAGAGATGAAAAGTGCCAGCACTGAAAGCTGTTGCTAGCCAGCACCCTTCCTTGGAAACGCTTTTGTAGGCCTTAGAACACAAGGGCTCTGTGCTTCTCCAGCCACCTAATCTTCTGCTCATCCTCTCGCGCACTCTAAAGAGAGCTCAGCTGAGAAATTGCAAACGTCGAGCAATTGCTCAGAGATGAAAAGTGCCAGCACTGAAAGCTGTTGCTAGCCAGCACCCTTCCTTGGAAGCGCTCTTGTAGCCCTTAGAACACAGGGGCTCTGTGTTTCTCTAGCCACCTAATCTTCTGCTCATCCTCTCGCGCACTCTAAAGAAAGCTCAGGTGAGAAATTGCAAACGTCAAGCAATTGCTCAGAGATGAAAAGTGCCAGCACTGAAAGCTGTTGCTAGCCAGCACCCTTCCTTGGAAGCGCTTTCACAGGCGCAGTAACACTGGGGCTTTGCGCTTCTCTAGACACCAAACGTCACGGTCATTCTATTTGCGTCTCGTAGACACGAGCTGAGAAATTGCAAACGTCGAGCAATTGCTCAGCGATGAAAAGTGCCAGCACTGAAAGCTGTTGCTAGCCAGCACCCTTCCTTGGAAGTGCTTTTGTAGGCCGAAGAACACTGGGGCTCTGGGCTTCTCTAGCCACCTCATCTTCTGCTCATCCTCTCGCGCAGTCTAAAGAGAGCTCAGGTGAGAAATTGCAAACGTCGAGCAATTGCTCAGAGATGAAAAGTGCCAGCACTGAAAGCTGTTGCTAGCCAGCACCCTTCCTTGGAAGTGCTTTTGTAGGCCTAAGAACACTGGGGCTCTGGGCTTCTCTAGCCACCTAATCTTCTGCTCATCCTCTCGCGCACTCTAAAGAGAGCTCAGGTGAGAAATTGCAAACGTCGAGCAATTGCTCAGAGATGAAAAGTGCCAGCACTGAAAGCTGTTGCTAGCCAGCAGCCTTCCTTGAAAGCGCTTTCACAGGCGCAGCAACACTGGGGCTTTGCGCTTCTGTAGCCACCAAATATCACGGTCACTATCTCTCTGTCTCGTAGACACGAGCTTAGAAATTGCAAACGTCGAGCAATTGCTCAGAGATGAAAAGTGCCAGCACTGAAAGCTGTTGCTAGCCAGCACCCTTCCTTGGATGCGCTTTTGTAGCCCTTAGAACACAAGGGCTCTGTGCTTCTGCAGCCACCTAATCTTCTGCTCATCCTCTCGCGTAGTCTAAAGAGAGCTCAGGTGAGAAATTGCAAAGGTCGAGCAATTGCTCAGAGATGAAAAGTGCCAGCACTGAAAGCTGTTGCTAGCCAGCACCCTTCCTTGGAAGCGCTTTCACAGGCGCAGCAACACTGGGGCTTTGCGCTTCTCTACCCACCAAACGTCACGGTCACTATCTCTCAGTCTCGTAGACATGAGCTGAGAGATTGCAAACGTCGAGCAATTGCTCAGAGATGAAAAGTGCCAGCACTGAAAGCTGTTGCTAGCCAGCACCCTTCCTTGGAAGCGCTTTCACAGGCGCAGTAACAATGGGGCTTTGCGCTTCTCTACCCACCAAACATCACGGTCATTCTCTTTCCGTCTCATAGACACGAGCTGAGAGATTGCAAAGGTCGAGCAATTGCTCAGAGATGAAAAGTGCCAGCACTGAAAGCTCTTGCTAGCCAGCACCCTTCCTTGGAAACGCTCTTGTAGCCCTTAGAACACAGGGGCTCTGGGCTTCTCTAGCCACCTAATCTTCTGCTCATCCTCTCGTGCACTCTAAAGAGAGCTCAGGTGAGAAATTGCAAAGGTCGAGCAATTGCTCAGAGATGAAAAGTGCCAGCACTGAAAGCTCTTGCTAGCCAGCACCCTTCCTTGGAAGCGCTTTCACAGGCGCAGTAACACTGGGGCTTTGCACTTCTCTAGACACCAAACGTCACGGTCATTCTCTTTCCGTCTCGTAGACACGAGCTGAGGAATTGCAAACGTCGAGCAATTGCTCAGCGATGAAAAGTGCCAGCACTGAAAGCTCTTGCTAGCCAGCACCCTTCCTTGGAAGTGCTTTTGTAGGCCGAAGAACACTGGGGCTGTGGGCTTCTCTAGCCACCTAATCTTCTGCTCATCCTCTCGCGCACTCTAAAGAGAGCTCAGGTGAGAAATTGCAAACGTCGAGCAATTGCTCAGAGATGAAAAGTGCCAGCACTGAAAGCTGTTGCTAGCCAGCACCCTTCCTTGGAAGTGCTTTTGTAGGCCTAAGAACACTGGGGCTCTGGGCTTCTCTAGCCACCTAATCTTCTGCTCATCCTCTCGCGCAGTCTAAAGAGAGCTCAGGTGAGAAATTGCAAACGTCGAGCAATTGCTCAGAGATGAAAAGTGCCAGCACTGAAAGCTGTTGCTAGCCAGCACCCTTCCTTGGAAGCGCTTTCACAGGCGCAGCAAGACTGGGGCTTTGCGCTTCTCTAGCCACCAAATATCACGGTCACTATCTCTCTGTCTCGTAGACACGAGCTGAGAAATTGCAAACGTCGAGCAATTGCTCAGCGATGAAAAGTGCCAGCACTGAAAGCTGTTGCTAGCCAGCACCCTTCCTTGGATGCGCTTTTGTAGCCCTTAGAACACAAGGGCTCTGTGCTTCTCCAGCCACCTAATCTTCTGCTCATCCTCTCGCGCAGTCTAAAGAGAGCTCAGGTGAGAAATTGCAAACGTCGAGCAATTGCTCAGAGATGAAAAGTGCCAGCACTGAAAGCTCTTGCTAGCCAGCACCCTTCCTTGGAAGCGCTTTCACAGGCGCAGCAACACTGGGGCTTTGCGCTTCTCTACCCACCAAACGTCACGGTCACTATCTCTCAGTCTCGTAGACACGAGCTGAGAGATTGCAAACGTCGAGCAATTGCTCAGAGATGAAAAGTGCCAGCACTGAAAGCTGTTGCAAGCCAGCACCCTTCCTTGGAAGCGCTTTCACAGGCGCAGTAACAATGGGGCTTTGCGCTTCTCTACCCACCAAACATCACGGTCATTCTCTTTCCGTCTCATAGACACGAGCTGAGAGATTGCAAACGTCGAGCAATTGCTCAGAGATGAAAAGTGCCAGCACTGAAAGCTCTTGCTAGCCAGCACCCTTCCTTGGAAGCGCTTTCACAGGCGCAGCAATACTGGGGCTTTGCGCTTCTCTAGACACCAAATGTCACGGTCACTATCTCTCCGTCTAGTAGACACGAGCTGAGAAATGGAAAAAGTCGAGCAATTGCTCAGAGATGAAAAGTGCCAGCAGTGAAAGCTGTTGCCAGCCAGCACCCTTCCTTGGGAACGCTCTTGTAGGCCTTAGAACACAGGGGCTCTGGGCTTCTCTAGCCACCTCATCATCTGCTCATCCTCTCGCGCACTCTAAAGAGAGCTCAGGTGAGAAATTGCAAACGTCGAGCAATTGCTCAGAGATGAAAAGTGCCAGCACTGAAAGCTCTTGCTAGCCAGCCCCCTTCCTTGGAAGCGCTTTCACAGGCGCAGCAACACTGGGGCTTTGCGCTTCTCTACCCACCAAACGTCACGGTCACTATCTCTCAGTCTCGTAGACACGAGCTGAGAGATTGCAAACGTCGAGCAATTGCTCAGAGATGAAAAGTGCCAGCACTGAAAGCTGTTGCTAGCCAGCACCCTTCCTTGGAAGCGCTTTCACAGTCGCAGTAACAATGGGGCTTTGCGCTTCTCTACCCACCAAACATCACGGTCATTCTCTTTCCGTCTCATAGACACGAGCTGAGAGATTGCAAACGTCGAGCAATTGCTCAGAGATGAAAAGTGCCAGCACTGAAAGCTGTTGCTAGCCAGCACCCTTCCTTGGAAGCGCTTTCACAGGCGCAGCAATACTGGGGCTTTGCGCTTCTCTAGACACCAAATGTCACGGTCACTATCTCTCCGTCTAGTAGACACGAGCTGAGAAATGGAAAAAGTCGAGCAATTGCTCAGAGATGAAAAGTGCCAGCAGTGAAAGCTGTTGCCAGCCAGCACCCTTCCTTGGGAACGCTCTTGTAGCCCTTAGAACACAGGGGCTCTGGGCTTCTCTAGCCACCTCATCTTCTGCTCATCCTCTCGCGCACTCTAAAGAAAGCTCAGGTGAGAAATTGCAAAGGTCGAGCAATTGCTCAGAGATGAAAAGTGCCAGCACTGAAAGCTGTTGCTAGCCAGCACCCTTCCTTGGAAACGCTCTTGTAGCCCTAAGAACACTGGGGCTCTGGGCTTCTCTAGCCACCTCATCTTCTGCTCATCATCTCGCGCAGTCTAAAGAGAGCTCAGGTGAGAAATTGCAAACGTCGAGCAATTGCTCAGAGATGAAAAGTGCCAGCACTGAAAGCTGTTGCTAGCCAGCACCCTTCCATGGAAGTGCTTTTGTAGGCCTAAGAACAGTGGGGCTCTGTGTTTCTCTAGCCACCTAATCTTCTGCTCATCATCTCGCGCAGTCTAAAGAGAGCTCAGGTGAGAAATTGCAAAGGTCGTGCAATTGCTCAGAGATGAAAAGTGCCAGCACTGAAAGCTCTTGCTAGCCAGCACCCTTCCTTGGAAGTGCTTTTGTAGGCCTAAGAACAGTGGGGCTCTGTGTTTCTCTAGCCACCTCATCTTCTGCTCATCCTCTCGCGCACTCTAAAGAGAGCTCAGGTGAGAAATTGCAAACGTCGAGCAATTGCTCAGAGATGAAAAGTGCCAGCACTGAAAGCTCTTGCTAGCCAGCACCCTTCCTTGGAAGCGCTTTCACAGGCGCAGCAACACTGGGGCTTTGCGCTTCTCTAGCCACCAAAGGTCACGGTCACTATCTCTCTGGCTCGTAGACACGAGCTGAGAAATTGAAAAAGTCGAGCAATTGCTCAGAGATGAAAAGTGCCAGCAGTGAAAGCTGTTGCTAGCCAGCACCCTTTCTTGGAAGCGCTTTCACAGGCGTAGCAACACTGGGGCTCTGGGCTTCTCTAGCCACCTAATCTTCTGCTCATCCTCTCGCGCACTCTAAAGAGAGCTCAGGTGAGAAATTGCAAACGTCGAGCAATTGCTCAGAGATGAAAAGTGCCAGCACTGAAAGCTGTTGCTAGCCAGCACCCTTCCTTGGAAGCGCTTTTGTAGCCCTTAGAACACAAGGGCTCTGTGCTTCTCCAGCCACCTAATCTTCTGCTCATCCTCTCGCGCACTCTAAAGAAAGCTCAGGTGAGAAATTGCAAATGTCCAGCAATTGCTCAGAGATGAAAAGTGCCAGCACTGAAAGCTGTTGCTAGCCAGCAGCCTTCCTTGGAAGCGCTTTCACAGGCGCAGCAACACTGGGGCTTTGCGCTTCTCTACCCACCAAACGTCACGGTCACTATCTCTCCGTCTCGTAGACACGACCTGAGAGATTGCAAACGTCGAGCAATTGCTCAGAGATGAAAAGTGCCAGCACTGAAAGCTGTTGCTAGCCAGCACCCTTCCTTGGAAACGCTCTTGTAGCCCTTAGAACACAGGGGCTCTGGGCTTCTCTAGCCACCTAATCTGCTCATCCTCTCGCGCACTCTAAAGAGAGCTCAGGTGAGAAATTGCAAAGGTCGAGCAATTGCTCAGAGATGAAAAGTGCCAGCACTGAAAGCTCTTGCTAGCCAGCACCCTTCCTTGGAAACGCTCTTGTAGCCCTAAGAACACTGGGGCTCTGGGCTTCTCTAGGCACCTAATCTTCTGCTCATCCTCTCGCGCACTCTAAAGAGAGCTCAGGTGAGAAATTGCAAACGTCGAGCAATTGCTCAGAGATGAAAAGTGCCAGCACTGAAAGCTCTTGCTAGCCAGCACCCTTCCTTGGAAGCGCTTTCAGAGGCGCAGCAACACTAGAGCTTTGCGCTTCTTTACCCACCAAACGTCACGGTCATTCTCCTTCCGTCTCATAGACACGAGCTGAGAGATTGCAAACGTCCAGCAATTGCTAAGAGATGAAAAGTGCCAGCACTGAAAGCTCTTGCTAGCCAGCACCCTTCCTTGGAAGCGCTTTTGTAGACCTTAGAACAGTGGGGCTCTGGGCTTCTCTAGCCACCTAATCTTCTGCTCATCCTCTCGCGCACTCTAAAGAGAGCTCAGGTGAGAAATTGCAAAGGTCGAGCAATTGCTCAGAGATGAAAAGTGCCAGCACTGAAAGCTGTTGCTAGCCAGCACCCTTCCTTGGAAGCGCTTTCACAGGCGCAGCAACACTGGGGCTTTGCGCTTCTCTACCCACCAAAGGTCACGGTCACTATATCTCCATCTCGTAGACACGAGCTGAGGAATTGCAAACGTCGAGCAATTGCTCAGAGATGAAAAGTGCCAGCACTGAAAGCTGTTGCTAGCCAGCACCCTTCCTTGGATGCGCTTTTGTAGCCCTTAGAACACAAGGGCTCTGTGCTTCTCTAGCCACCTAATCTTCTGCTCATCCTCTCGCGCACTCTAAAGAAAGGTCAGGTGAGAAATTGCAAAAGTCGAACAATTGCTCAGAGATGAAAAGTGCCAGCACTGAAAGCTCTTGCTAGCCAGCACCCTTCCTTGGAAGTGCTTTTGTAGGCCTAAGAACACTGGGGCTCTGGGCTTCTCTAGCCACCTAATCTTCTGCTCATCCTCTCGCGCAGTCTAAAGAGAGCTCAGCTGAGAAATTGCAAACGTCGAGCAATTGCTCAGAGATGAAAAGTGCCAGCACTGAAAGCTCTTGCTAGCCAGCACCCTTCCTTGGAAACGCTTTTGTAGCCCTTAGAACACAGGGGCTCTGTGCTTCTCCAGCCACCTATTCTTCTGCTCATCCTCTCGCGCACTCTAAAGAGAGCTCAGGTGAGAAATTGCAAACGTCGAGCAATTGCTCAGAGATGAAAAGTGCCAGCACTGAAAGCTCTTGCTAGCCAGCACCCTTCCTTGGAAGTGATTTTGTAGGCCTAAGAACACTGGGGCTCTGGGCTTCTCTAGCCACCTAATCTTCTGCTCATCCTCTCGCGCAGTCTAAAGAGAGCTCAGCTGAGAAATTGCAAACGTCGAGCAATTGCTCAGAGATGAAAAGTGCCAGCACTGAAAGCTCTTGCTAGCCAGCACCCTTCCTTGGAAGTGCTTTTGTAGCCCTTAGAACACAGGGGCTCTGTGCTTCTCCAGCCACCTATTCTTCTGCTCATCCTCTCGCGCACTCTAAAGAGAGCTCAGGTGAGAAATTGCAAACGTCGAGCAATTGCTCAGAGATGAAAAGTGCCAGCACTGAAAGCTCTTGCTAGCCAGCACCCTTCCTTGGAAGCGCTCTTGTAGCCCTTAGAACACAGGGGCTCTGGGCTTCTCTAGCCACCTAATCTTCTGCTCATCCTCTCGCGCAGTCTAAAGAGAGCTCAGGTGAGAAATTGCAAACGTCGAGCAATTGCTCAGAGATGAAAAGTGCCAGCACTGAAAGCTGTTGCTAGCCAGCACCCTTCCTTGGAAGTGCTTTTGTAGGCCTAAGAACACTGGGGCTCTGGGCTTCTCTAGCCACCTAAACTTCTGCTCATCCTCTCGCGCACTCTAAAGAGAGCTCAGGTGAGAAATTTCAAACGTCGAGCAATTGCTCAGAGATGAAAAGTGCCAGCACTGAAAGCTGTTGCTAGCCAGCACCCTTCCTTGGAAGCGCTTTCACAGGCGCAGCAACACTGGGGCTTTGCGCTTCTCTAGCCACCAAATATCACGGTCACTATCTCTCCGTCTCGTAGACACGAGCTTAGAAATTGCAAACGTCGAGCAATTGCTCAGAGATGAAAAGTGCCAGCACTGAAAGCTGTTGCTAGCCAGCAGCCTTCCTTGGATGCGCTTTTATAGCCCTTAGAACACAAGGGCTCTGGGCTTCTCTAGGCACCTAATCTTCTGCTCATCCTCTCGCGCACTCTAAAGAGAGCTCAGGTGAGAAATTGCAAACGTCGAGCAATTGCTCAGAGATGAAAAGTGCCAGCACTGAAAGCTGTTGCTAGCCAGCACCCTTCCTTGGATGCGCTTTTGTAGCCCTTAGAACACAAGGGCTCTGTGCTTCTGCAGCCACCTAATCTTCTGCTCATCCTCTCGCGCACTCTAAAGAGAGCTCAGGTGAGAAATTGCAAAGGTCGAGCAATTGCTCAGAGATGAAAAGTGCCAGCACTGAAAGCTGTTGCTAGCCAGCACCCTTCCTTGGAAGCGCTTTCACAGGCGCAGCAACACTGGGGCTTTGCGCTTCTCTACCCACCAAACGTCACGGTCACTATCTCTCAGTCTCGTAGACATGAGCTGAGAGATTGCAAACGTCGAGCAATTGCTCAGAGATGAAAAGTGCCAGCACTGAAAGCTGTTGCTAGCCAGCACCCTTCCTTGGAAGCGCTTTCACAGGCACAGTAACAATGGGGCTTTGCGCTTCTCTACCCACCAAACATCACGGTCATTCTCTTTCCGTCTCATAGACACGAGCTGAGAGATTGCAAAGGTCGAGCAATTGCTCAGAGATGAAAAGTGCCAGCACTGAAAGCTGTTGCTAGCCGGCACCCTTCCTTGGAAACGCTCTTGTAGCCCTTAGAACACAGGGGCTCTGGGCTTCTCTAGCCACCTAATCTTCTGCTCATCCTCTCGCGCACTCTAAAGAGAGCTCAGGTGAGAAATTGCAAACGTCGAGCAATTGCTCAGAGATGAAAAGTGCCAGCACTGAAAGCTGTTGCTAGCCAGCACCCTTCCTTGGAAGTGCTTTTGTAGGCCTAAGAACACTGGGGCTCTGGGCTTCTCTAGCCACCTAATCTTCTGCTCATCCTCTCGCGCAGTCTAAAGAGAGCTCAGGTGAGAAATTGCAAACGTCAAGCAATTGCTCAGAGATGAAAAGTGCCAGCACTGAAAGCTGTTGCTAGCCAGCACCCTTCCTTGGAAGCGCTTTCACAGGCGCAGTAACAATGGGGCTTTGCGCTTCTCTACCCACCAAACATCGCGGTCATTCTCTTTCCGTCTCATAGACACGAGCTGAGAGATTGCAAACGTCGAGCAATTGCTCAGAGATGAAAAGTGCCAGCACTGAAAGCTCTTGCTAGCCAGCACCCTTCCTTGGAAGCGCTTTCACAGGCGCAGCAACACTGGGGCTTTGCGCTTCCCTACCCACCAAATGTCACGGTCACTATCTCTCCGTCTAGTAGACACGAGCTGAGAAATGGAAAAAGTCGAGCAATTGCTCAGAGATGAAAAGTGCCAGCACTGAAAGCTGTTGCTATCCAGCACCCTTCCTTGGGAACGCTCTTGTAGCCCTTAGAACACAGGGGCTCTGGGCTTCTCTAGCCACCTAATCTTCTGCTCATCCTCTCGCGCAGTCTAAAGAGAGCTCAGGTGAGAAATTGCAAACGTCGAGCAATTGCTCAGAGATGAAAAGTGCCAGCACTGAAAGCTGTTGCTAGCCAGCACCCTTCCTTGGAAACGCTCTTGTAGCCCTAAGAACACTGGGGCTCTGGGCTTCTCTAGGCACCTAATCTTCTGCTCATCCTCTCGCGCAGTCTAAAGAGAGCTCAGGTGAGAAATTGCAAACGTCGAGCAATTGCTCAGAGATGAAAAGTGCCAGCACTGAAAGCTGTTGCTAGCCAGCACCCTTCCATTGAAGTGCTTTTGTAGGCCTAAGAACAGTGGGGCTCTGTGTTTCTCTAGCCACCTAATCTTCTGCTCATCATCTCGCGCAGTCTAAAGAGAGCTCAGGTGAGAAATTGCAAAGGTCGTGCAATTGCTCAGAGATGAAAAGTGCCAGCACTGAAAGCTGTTGCTAGCCAGCAGCCTTCCTTGGAAGTGCTTTTGTAGGCCTAAGAACACTGGGGCTCTGGGCTTCTCTAGCCACCTAATCTTCTGCTCATCCTCTCGCGCACTCTAAAGAGAGCTCAGGTGAGAAATTGCAAACGTCGAGCAATTGCTCAGAGATGAAAAGTGCCAGCACTGAAAGCTGTTGCTAGCCAGCAGCCTTCCTTGGAAGCGCTTTCACAGGCGCAGCAACACTGGGGCTTTGCGCTTCTCTAGCCACCAAAGGTCACGGTCACTATCTCTCCGTCTCGTAGACACGAGCTGAGAAATTGCAAAAGTCGAGCAATTGCTCAGAGATGAAAAGTGCCAGCACTGAAAGCTCTTGCTAGCCAGCACCCTTCCTTGGAAGTGCTTTCACAGGCGCAGCAACACTGGGGCTCAGGGCTTCTCCAGCCACCTAATCTTCTGCTCATCCTCTCGCGCAGTCTAAAGAGAGCTCAGCTGAGAAATTGCAAACGTCGAGCAATTGCTCAGAGATGAAAAGTGCCAGCACTGAAAGCTCTTGCTAGCCAGCACCCTTCCTTGGAAGCGCTTTTGTAGCCCTTAGAACACAAGGGCTCTGTGCTTCTCCAGCCACCTAATCTTCTGCTCATCCTCTCGCGCACTCTAAAGAAAGCTCAGGTGAGAAATTTCAAATGTCCAGCAATTGCTCAGAGATGAAAAGTGCCAGCACTGAAAGCTGTTGCTAGCCAGCACCCTTCCTTGGAAGCGCTTTCACAGGCGCAGCAACACTGGGGCTTTGCTCATCTCTACCCACCAAACGTCACGGTCATTCTTTTTCCATCTCGTAGACACGAGCTGAGAGATTGCAAACGTCGAGCAATTGCTCAGAGATGAAAAGTGCCAGCACTGAAAGCTCTTGCTAGCCAGCACCCTTCCTTGGAAGCGCTTTCACAAGCGCAGCAACACTGGGGCTTTGCGCTTCTCTACCCACCAAATGTCACGGTCACTATCTCTCCGTCTCGTAGACACGAGCTGAGAAATTGCAAACGTCGAGCAATTGCTCAGAGATGAAAAGTGCCAGCACTGAAAGCTGTTGCTAGCCAGCACCCTTCCTTGGAAACGCTCTTGTAGCCCTTAGAGCACAGGGGCTCTGGGCTTCTCTAGCCACCTAATCTGCTCATCCTCTCGCGCACTCTAAAGAGAGCTCAGGTGAGAAATTGCAAAGGTCGAGCAATTGCTCAGAGATGAAAAGTGCCAGCACTGAAAGCTGTTGCTAGCCAGCACCCTTCCTTGGAAACGCTCTTGTAGCCCTAAGAACACTGGGGCTCTGGGCTTCTCTAGGCACCTAATCTTCTGCTCATCCTCTCGCGCACTCTAAAGAGAGCTCAGGTGAGAAATTGCAAACGTCGAGCAATTGCTCAGAGATGAAAAGTGCCAGCACTGAAAGCTGTTGCTAGCCAGCACCCTTCCATGGAAGTGCTTTTGTAGGCCTAAGAACAGTGGGGCTCTGTGTTTCTCTAGCCACCTAATCTTCTGCTCATCCTCTCGCGCACTCTAAAGAGAGCTCAGGTGAGAAATTGCAAACGTCGAGCAATTGCTCAGAGATGAAAAGTGCCAGCACTGAAAGCTCTTGCTAGCAAGCACCCTTCCTTGGAAGTGCTTTTGTAGGCCTAAGAACAGTGGGGCTCTGTGTTTCTCCAGCCACCTAATCTTCTGCTCATCCTCTCGCGCAGTCTAAAGAGAGCTCAGGTGAGAAATTGCAAAAGTCGAGCAATTGCTCAGAGATGAAAAGTGCCAGCACTGAAAGCTGTTGCTAGCCAGCACCCTTCCTTGGAAGCGCTTTCACAGGCGCAGCAACACTGGGGCTTTGCGCTTCTCTACCCACCAAATGTCACGGTCACTATCTCTCCGTCTAGTAGACACGAGCTGAGAAATGGAAAAAGTCGAGCAATTGCTCAGAGATGAAAAGTGCCAGCACTGAAAGCTCTTGCTAGCCGGCACCCTTCCTTGGGAACGCTCTTGTAGGCCTTAGAACACAGGGGCTCTGGGCTTCTCTAGCCACCTCATCTTCTGCTCATCCTCTCGCGCAGTCTAAAGAGAGCTCAGGTGAGAAATTGCAAACGTCGAGCAATTGCTCAGAGATGAAAAGTGCCAGCACTGAAAGCTGTTGCTAGCCAGCACCCTTCCTTGGAAGCGCTCTTGTAGCCCTAAGAACACTGGGGCTCTGGGCTTCTCTAGGCACCTAATCTTCTGCTCATCCTCTCGCGCAGTCTAAAGAGAGCTCAGGTGAGAAATTGCAAACGTCGAGCAATTGCTCAGAGATGAAAAGTGCCAGCACTGAAAGCTGTTGCTAGCCAGCACCCTTCCATGGAAGTGCTTTTGTAGGCCTAAGAACAGTGGGGCTCTGTGTTTCTCTAGCCACTTAATCTTCTGCTCATCATCTCGCGCAGTCTAAAGAGAGCTCAGGTGAGAAATTGCAAAGGTCGTGCAATTGCTCAGAGATGAAAAGTGCCAGCACTGAAAGCTGTTGCTAGCCAGCACCCTTCCTTGGAAGTGCTTTTGTAGGCCTAAGAACACTGGGGCTCTGGGCTTCTCTAGCCACCTAATCTTCTGCTCATCCTCTCGCGCACTCTAAAGAGAGCTCAGGTGAGAAATTGCAAACGTCGAGCAATTGCTCAGAGATGAAAAGTGCCAGCACTGAAAGCTGTTGCTAGCCAGCAGCCTTCCTTGGAAGCGCTTTCACAGGCGCAGCAACACTGGGGCTTTGCGCTTCTCTAGCCACCAAAGGTCACGGTCACTATCTCTCCGTCTCGTAGACACGAGCTGAGAAATTGCAAAAGTCGAGCAATTGCTCAGAGATGAAAAGTGCCAGCACTGAAAGCTGTTGCTAGCCAGCACCCTTCCTTGGAAGTGCTTTCACAGGCGCAGCAACACTGGGGCTCTGGGCTTCTCCAGCCACCTAATCTTCTGCTCATCCTCTCGCGCACTCTAAAGAGAGCTCAGGTGAGAAATTACAAACGTCGAGCAATTGCTCAGAGATGAAAAGTGCCAGCACTGAAAGCTCTTGCTAGCCAGCCCCCTTCCTTGGAAGCGCTTTTGTAGCCCTTAGAACACAAGGGCTCTGTGCTTCTCCAGCCACCTAATCTTCTGCTCATCCTCTCGCGCACTCTAAAGAAAGCTCAGGTGAGAAATTGCAAACGTCGAGCAATTGCTCAGAGATGAAAAGTGCCAGCACTGAAAGCTGTTGCTAGCCAGCACCCTTCCTTGGAAGCGCTTTCACAGGCGCAGCAACACTGGGGCTTTGCTCATCTCTACCCACCAAACGTCACGGTCATTCTTTTTCCATCTCGTAGACACGAGCTGAGAGATTGCAAACGTCGAGCAATTGCTCAGAGATGAAAAGTGCCAGCACTGAAAGCTCTTGCTAGCCAGCACCCTTCCTTGGAAGTGCTTTTGTAGGCCTAAGAACAGTGGGGCTCTGTGTTTCTCTAGCCACCTAATCTTCTGCTCATCCTCTCGCGCAGTCTAAAGAGAGCTCAGGTGAGAAATTGCAAACGTCGAGCAATTGCTCAGAGATGAAAAGTGCCAGCACTGAAAGCTGTTGCTAGCCAGCACCCTTCCTTGGAAGTGCTTTTGTAGGCCTAAGAACACTGGGGCTCTGGGCTTCTCTAGCCACCTAATCTTCTGCTCATCCTCTCGCGCACTCTAAAGAGAGCTCAGGTGAGAAATTGCAAACGTCGAGCAATTGCTCAGAGATGAAAAGTGCCAGCACTGAAAGCTGTTGCTAGCCAGCACCCTTCCTTGGAAGCGCTTTCACAGGCGCAGCAACACTGGGGCTTTGCGCTTCTCTACCCACCAAAGGTCACGGTCACTATCTCTCCGTCTCGTAGACACGAGCTGAGAAATTGCAAAAGTCGAGCAATTGCTCAGAGATGAAAAGTGCCAGCACTGAAAGCTGTTGCTAGCCAGCACCCTTCCTTGGAAGTGCTTTCACAGGCGCAGCAACACTGGGGCTCTGGGCTTCTCCAGCCACCTAATCTTCTGCTCATCCTCTCGCGCACTCTAAAGAGAGCTCAGGTGAGAAATTGCAAACGTCGAGCAATTGCTCAGAGATGAAAAGTGCCAGCACTGAAAGCTCTTGCTAGCCAGCACCCTTCCTTGGAAGCGCTTTTGTAGCCCTTAGAACACAAGGGCTCTGTGCTTCTCCAGCCACCTAATCTTCTGCTCATCCTCTCGCGCACTCTAAAGAAAGCTCAGGTGAGAAATTGCAAATGTCCAGCAATTGCTCAGAGATGAAAAGTGCCAGCACTGAAAGCTGTTGCTAGCCAGCACCCTTCCTTGGAAGCGCTTTCACAGGCGCAGCAACACTGGGGCTTTGCTCATCTCTACCCACCAAACGTCACGGTCATTCTTTTTCCATCTCGTAGACACGAGCTGAGAGATTGCAAACGTCGAGCAATTGCTCAGAGATGAAAAGTGCCAGCACTGAAAGCTCTTGCTAGCCAGCACCCTTCCTTGGAAGCGCTTTCACAAGCGCAGCAACACTGGGGCTTTGCGCTTCTCTACCCACCAAATGTCACGGTCACTATCTCTCCGTCTCGTAGACACGAGCTGAGAAATTGCAAACGTCGAGCAATTGCTCAGAGATGAAAAGTGCCAGCACTGAAAGCTGTTGCTAGCCAGCACCCTTCCTTGGAAACGCTCTTGTAGCCTTAGAGCACAGGGGCTCTGGGCTTCTCTAGCCACCTAATCTGCTCATCCTCTCGCGCACTCTAAAGAGAGCTCAGGTGAGAAATTGCAAACGTCGAGCAATTGCTCAGAGATGAAAAGTGCCAGCACTGAAAGCTGTTGCTAGCCAGCACCCTTCCTTGGAAACGCTCTTGTAGCCCTAAGAACACTGGGGCTCTGGGCTTCTCTAGGCACCTAATCTTCTGCTCATCCTCTCGCGCAGTCTAAAGAGAGCTCAGGTGAGAAATATCAAACGTCGAGCAATTGCTCAGAGATGAAAAGTGCCAGCACTGAAAGCTGTTGCTAGCCAGCACCCTTCCATGGAAGTTCTTTTGTAGGCCTAAGAACAGTGGGGCTCTGTGTTTCTCTAGCCACCTAATCTTCTGCTCATCCTCTCGCGCACTCTAAAGAGAGCTCAGGTGAGAAATTGCAAACGTCGAGCAATTGCTCAGAGATGAAAAGTGCCAGCACTGAAAGCTCTTGCTAGCAAGCACCCTTCCTTGGAAGTGCTTTTGTAGGCCTAAGAACAGTGGGGCTCTGGGCTTCTCTAGGCACCTAATCTTCTGCTCATCCTCTCGCGCAGTCTAAAGAGAGCTCAGGTGAGAAATTGCAAATGTCCAGCAATTGCTCAGAGATGAAAAGTGCCAGCACTGAAAGCTGTTGCTAGCCAGCACCCTTCCTTGGAAGCGCTTTCAGAGGCGCAGCAACACTGGGGCTTTGCACTTCTCTACCCACCAAACGTCACGGTCACTATCTCTCCGTCTCGTAGACACGAGCTGAGAAATTGAGAAAGTCGAGCAATTGCTCAGAGATGAAAAGTGCCAGCACTGAAAGCTGTTGCTAGCCAGCACCCTTCCTTGGAAGCGCTTTCACAGGCGCAGCAACACTAGGGCTTTGCGCTTCTTTACCCACCAAACGTCACGGTCATTCTCTTTCCGTCTCATAGACACGAGCTGAGAGATTGCAAATGTCCAGCAATTGCTAAGAGATGAAAAGTGCCAGCACTTAAAGCTCTTGCTAGCCAGCACCCTTCCTTGGAAGCGCTTTTGTAGACCTTAGAACACAGGGGCTCTGTGCTTCTCTAGCCACCTAATCTTCTGCTCATCCTCTCGCGCAGTCTAAAGAGAGCTCAGGTGAGAAATTGCAAACGTCGAGCAATTGCTCAGAGATGAAAAGTGCCAGCACTGAAAGCTGTTGCTAGCCAGCACCCTTCCTTGGAAGCGCTTTCACAGGCGCAGGAACACTGGGGCTTTGCGCTTCTCTACCCACCAAAGGTCACGGTCACTATCTCTCCGTCTCGTAGACACGAGCTGAGGAATTGCAAACGTCGAGCAATTGCTCAGAGATGAAAAGTGCCAGCACTGAAAGCTGTTGCTAGCCAGCACCCTTCCTTGGAAGCGCTTTTGTAGCCCTTAGAACACAAGGGCTCTGGGCTTCTCTAGCCACCTAATCTTCTGCTCATCCTCTCGCGCACTCTAAAGAAAGGTCAGGTGAGAAATTGCAAAAGTCGAACAATTGCTCAGAGATGAAAAGTGCCAGCACTGAAAGCTCTTGCTAGCCAGCACCCTTCCTTGGAAGTGATTTTGTAGGCCTAAGAACACTGGGGCTCTGGGCTTCTCTAGCCACCTAATCTTCTGCTCATCCTCTCGCGCAGTCTAAAGAGAGCTCAGGTGAGAAATTGCAAAGGTCGAGCAATTGCTCAGAGATGAAAAGTGCCAGCACTGAAAGCTGTTGCTAGCCAGCACCCTTCCTTGGAAACGCTTTTATAGGCCTTAGAACACAAGGGCTCTGTGCTTCTCCAGCCACCTAATCTTCTGCTCATCCTCTCGCGCACTCTAAAGAGAGCTCAGGTGAGAAATTGCAAACGTCGAGCAATTGCTCAGAGATGAAAAGTGCCAGCACTGAAAGCTCTTGCTAGCCAGCACCCTTCCTTGGAAGCGCTCTTGTAGCCCTTAGAACACAGGGGCTCTGGGCTTCTCTAGCCACCTAATCTTCTGCTCATCCTCTCGCGCACTCTAAAGAGAGCTCAGGTGAGAAATTGCAAAGGTCAAGCAATTGCTCAGAGATTAAAAGTGCCAGCACTGAAAGCTGTTGCTAGCCAGCACCCTTCCTTGGAAGTGCTTTTGTAGCCCTAAGAACACTGGGGCTCTGTGCTTTTCTAGCCACCTAGTCTTCTGCTCACTCTCTCGTGCACTCTAAAGAGAGCTCAGGTGAGAAATTGCAAAGGTCGAGCAATTGCTCAGAGATGAAAAGTACCAGCACTGAAAGCTGTTGCTAGCCAGCACCCTTCCTTGGAAGCGCTTTCACAGGCGCAGTAACACTGGGGCTTTGCGCTTCTCTACCCACCAAACATCACGGTCATTCTCTTTCCGTCTCATAGACACGAGCTGAGAAATTGCAAACGTCGAGCAATTGCTCAGAGATGAAAAGTGCCAGCACTGAAAGCTGTTGCTAGCCAGCACCCTTCCTTGGAAGCGCTTTCAGAGGCGCAGCAACACTGGGGCTTTGCGCTTCTCTAGCCACCAAATATCACGGCCACTATTTCTCTGTCTCGTAGACACGAGCTGAGAAATTGCAAACGTCGAGCAATTGCTCAGAGATGAAAAGTGCCAGCACTGAAAGCTGTTGCTAGCCAGCACCCTTCCTTGGATGCGCTTTTGTAGCCCTTAGAACACAAAGGCTCCGTGCTTCTCCAGCCACCTAATCTTCTGCTCATCCTCTCGCGCAGTCTAAAGAGAGCTCAGGTGAGAAATTGCAAACGTCGAGCAATTGCTCAGAGATGAAAAGTGCCAGCACTGAAAGCTGTTGCTAGCCAGCACCCTTCCTTGGAAGCGCTTTCACAGGCGCAGTAACAATGGGGCTTTGCGCTTCTCTACCCACCAAACATCACGGTCATTCTCTTTCCGTCTCATAGACACGAGCTGAGAGATTGCAAAGGTCGAGCAATTGCTCAGAGATGAAAAGTGCCAGCACTGAAAGCTCTTGCTAGCCGGCACCCTTCCTTGGAAACGCTCTTGTAGCCCTTAGAACACAAGGGCTCTGTGCTTCTCTAGCCACCTAATCTTCTGCTCATCCTCTCGCGCACTCTAAAGAGAGCTCAGGTGAGAAATCGCAAAGGTCGAGCAATTGCTCAGAGATGAAAAGTGCCAGCACTGAAAGCTGTTGCTAGCCAGCACCCTTCCTTGGAAGCGCTTTCACAGGCGCAGTAACACTGGGGCTTTGCGCTTCTCTACACACCAAACGTCACGGTCATTCTCTTTCCGTCTCGTAGACACGAGCTGAGAAATTGCAAACGTCGAGCAATTGCTCAGCGATGAAAAGTGCCAGCACTGAAAGCTGTTGCTAGCCAGCACCCTTCCTTGGAAGTGCTTTTGTAGGCCGAAGAACACAGGGGCTCTGGGCTTCTCTAGCCACCTAATCTTCTGCTCATCCTCTCGCGCAGTCTAAAGAGAGCTCAGGTGAGAAATTGCAAACGTCGAGCAATTGCTCAGAGATGAAAAGTGCCAGCACTGAAAGCTCTTGCTAGCCAGCACCCTTCCTTGGAAGTGCTTTTGTAGGCCTAAGAACACTGGGGCTCTGGGCTTCTCTAGCCACCTAATCTTCTGCTCATCCTCTCGCGTAGTCTAAAGAGAGCTCAGGTGAGAAATTGCAAACGTCGAGCAATTGCTCAGAGATGAAAAGTGCCAGCACTGAAAGCTGTTGCTAGCCAGCACCCTTCCTTGGAAGCGCTTTCAGAGGCGCAGCAACACTGGGGCTTTGCGCTTCTCTAGCCACCAAATATCACGGTCACTATCTCTCTGTCTCGTAGACACGAGCTGAGAAATTGCAAACGTCGAGCAATTGCTCAGCGATGAAAAGTGCCAGCACTGAAAGCTGTTGCTAGCCAGCACCCTTCCTTGGAAGTGCTTTTGTAGGCCGAAGAACACAGGGGCTCTGGGCTTCTCTAGCCACCTAATCTTCTGCTCATCCTCTCTCGTACTCTAACGAGAGCTCAGGTGAGAAATTGCAAACGTCGAGCAATTGCTCAGAGATGAAAAGTGCCAGCACTGAAAGCTCTTGCTAGCCAGCACCCTTCCTTGGAAGTGATTTTGTAGGCCTAAGAACACTGGGGCTCTGGGCTTCTCTAGCCACCTAATCTTCTGCTCATCCTCTCGCGCAGTCTAAAGAGAGCTCAGGTGAGAAATTGCAAACGTCGAGCAATTGCTCAGCGATGAAAAGTGCCAGCACTGAAAGCTGTTGCTAGCCAGCACCCTTCCTTGGATGCGCTTTTGTAGCCCTTAGAACACAAAGGCTCTGTGCTTCTCCAGCCACCTAATCTTCTGCTCATCCTCTCGCGCAGTCTAAAGAGAGCTCAGGTGAGAAATTGCAAACGTCGAGCAATTGCTCAGAGATGAAAAGTGCCAGCACTGAAAGCTGTTGCTAGCCAGCACCCTTCCTTGGAAGCGCTTTCACAGGCGCAGTAACAATGGGGCTTTGCGCTTCTCTACCCACCAAACATCACGGTCATTCTCTTTCCGTCTCATAGACACGAGCTGAGAGATTGCAAAGGTCGAGCAATTGCTCAGAGATGAAAAGTGCCAGCACTGAAAGCTCTTGCTAGCCAGCACCCTTCCATGGAAGTGCTTACACAGGCGCAGCAACACTGGGGCTCTGGGCTTCTCTAGCCACCTAATCTTCTGCTCATCCTCTCGTGCACTCTAAAGAAAGCTCAGGTGAGAGATTGCAAAGGTCGAGCAATTGCTCAGAGATGAAAAGTGCCAGCACTGAAAGCTCTTGCTAGCCAGCACCCTTCCTTGGAAGCGCTTTCACAGGCGCAGCAATACTGGGGCTTTGCGCTTCCCTACCCACCAAATGTCACGGTCACTATCTCTCCATCTAGTAGACACGAGCTGAGAAATGGAAAAAGTCGAGCAATTGCTCAGAGATGAAAAGTGCCAGCACTGAAAGCTCTTGCTAGCCAGCACCCTTCCTTGGGAACGCTCTTGTAGCCCTTAGAACACAGGGGCTCTGGGCTTCTCTAGCCACCTAATCTTCTGCTCATCCTCTCGCGCAGTCTAAAGAGAGCTCAGGTGAGAAATTGCAAACGTCGAGCAATTGCTCAGAGATGAAAAGTGCCAGCACTGAAAGCTGTTGCTAGCCAGCACCCTTCCTTGGAAGCGCTCTTGTAGCCCTAAGAACAGTGGGGCTCTGTGTTTCTCTAGCCACCTAATCTTCTGCTCATCCTCTCGCGCACTCTAAAGAGAGCTCAGGTGAGAAATTGCAAACGTCGAGCAATTGCTCAGAGATGAAAAGTGCCAGCACTGAAAGCTCTTGCTAGCCAGCACCCTTCCTTGGAAGCGCTTTTGTAGCCCTTAGAACACAAGGGCTCTGTGCTTCTCCAGCCACCTAATCTTCTGCTCATCCTCTCGCGCACTCTAAAGAAAGCTCAGGTGAGAAATTGCAAATGTCCAGCAATTGCTCAGAGATGAAAAGTGCCAGCACTGAAAGCTGTTGCTAGCCAGCACCCTTCCTTGGAAGCGCTTTCACAGGCGCAGCAACACTGGGGCTTTGCTCATCTCTACCCACCAAACGTCACGGTCATTCTTTTTCCATCTCGTAGACACGAGCTGAGAGATTGCAAACGTCGAGCAATTGCTCAGAGATGAAAAGTGCCAGCACTGAAAGCTGTTGCTAGCCAGCACCCTTCCTTGGAAGCGCTTTCACAGGCGCAGCAACACTGGGGCTTTGCGCTTCTCTAGACACCAAACGTCACGGTCACTATCTCTCCGTCTCGTAGACACGAGCTGAGAAATTGCAAACGTCGAGCAATTGCTCAGAGATGAAAAGTGCCAGCACTGAAAGCTGTTGCTAGCCAGCACCCTTCCTTGGAAACGCTCTTGTAGCCCTTAGAGCACAGGGGCTCTGGGCTTCTCTAGCCACCTAATCTGCTCATCCTCTCGCGCACTCTAAAGAGAGCTCAGGTGAGAAATTGCAAACGTCGAGCAATTGCTCAGAGATGAAAAGTGCCAGCACTGAAAGCTCTTGCTAGCCAGCACCCTTCCTTGGAAGTGATTTTGTAGGCCTAAGAACACTGGGGCTCTGGGCTTCTCTAGCCACCTCATCTTCTGCTCATCCTCTCGCGCAGTCTAAAGAGAGCTCAGGTGAGAAATTGCAAAGGTCGAGCAATTGCTCAGAGATGAAAAGTGCCAGCACTGAAAGCTGTTGCTAGCCAGCACCCTTCCTTGGAAACGCTTTTATAGGCCTTAGAACACAAGGGCTCTGTGCTTCTCCAGCCACCTAATCTTCTGCTCATCCTCTCGCGCACTCTAAAGAGAGCTCAGGTGAGAAATTGCAAACGTCGAGCAATTGCTCAGAGATGAAAAGTGCCAGCACTGAAAGCTCTTGCTAGCCAGCACCCTTCCTTGGAAGCGCTCTTGTAGCCCTTAGAACACAAGGGCTCTGTGCTTCTCTAGCCACCTAATCTTCTGCTCATCCTCTCGCGCACTCTAAAGAGAGCTCAGGTGAGAAATTGCAAAGGTCAAGCAATTGCTCAGAGATGAAAAGTGCCAGCATTGAAAGCTGTTGCTAGCCAGCACCCTTCCTTGGAAACGCTTTTGTAGCCCTAAGAACACTGGGGCTCTGTGCTTTTCTAGCCACCTAGTCTTCTGCTCACTCTCTCGTGCACTCTAAAGAGAGCTCAGGTGAGAAATTGCAAAGGTCGAGCAATTGCTCAGAGATGAAAAGTACCAGCACTGAAAGCTGTTGCTAGCCAGCACCCTTCCTTGGAAGCGCTTTCACAGGCGCAGTAACACTGGGGCTTTGCGCTTCTCTACCCACCAAACATCACGGTCATTCTCTTTCCGTCTCATAGACACGAGCTGAGAAATTGCAAACGTCGAGCAATTGCTCAGAGATGAAAAGTGCCAGCACTGAAAGCTCTTGCTAGCCAGCACCCTTCCTTGGAAGCGCTTTTAGAGGCGCAGCAACACTGGGGCTTTGCGCTTCTCTAGCCACCAAATATCACGGCCACTATCTCTCTGTCTCGTAGACACGAGCTGAGAAATTGCAAACGTCGAGCAATTGCTCAGAGATGAAAAGTGCCAGCACTGAAAGCTGTTGCTAGCCAGCACCCTTCCTTGGATGCGCTTTTGTAGCCCTTAGAACACAAAGGCTCCGTGCTTCTCCAGCCACCTAATCTTCTGCTCATCCTCTCGCGCAGTCTAAAGAGAGCTCAGGTGAGAAATTGCAAACGTCGAGCAATTGCTCAGAGATGAAAAGTGCCAGCACTGAAAGCTGTTGCTAGCCAGCACCCTTCCTTGGAAGCGCTTTCACAGGCGCAGTAACAATGGGGCTTTGCGCTTCTCTACCCACCAAACATCACGGTCATTCTCTTTCCGTCTCATAGACACGAGCTGAGAGATTGCAAAGGTCGAGCAATTGCTCAGAGATGAAAAGTGCCAGCACTGAAAGCTCTTGCTAGCCGGCACCCTTCCTTGGAAACGCTCTTGTAGCCCTTAGAACACAAGGGCTCTGTGCTTCTCTAGCCACCTAATCTTCTGCTCATCCTCTCGCGCACTCTAAAGAGAGCTCAGGTGAGAAATCGCAAAGGTCGAGCAATTGCTCAGAGATGAAAAGTGCCAGCACTGAAAGCTGTTGCTAGCCAGCACCCTTCCTTGGAAGCGCTTTCACAGGCGCAGTAACACTGGGGCTTTGCGCTTCTCTACACACCAAACGTCACGGTCATTCTCTTTCCGTCTCGTAGACACGAGCTGAGAAATTGCAAACGTCGAGCAATTGCTCAGCGATGAAAAGTGCCAGCACTGAAAGCTGTTGCTAGCCAGCACCCTTCCTTGGAAGTGCTTTTGTAGGCCGAAGAACACAGGGGCTCTGGGCTTCTCTAGCCACCTAATCTTCTGCTCATCCTCTCGCGCAGTCTAAAGAGAGCTCAGGTGAGAAATTGCAAACGTCGAGCAATTGCTCAGAGATGAAAAGTGCCAGCACTGAAAGCTCTTGCTAGCCAGCACCCTTCCTTGGAAGTGATTTTGTAGGCCTAAGAACACTGGGGCTCTGGGCTTCTCTAGCCACCTAATCTTCTGCTCATCCTCTCGCGTAGTCTAAAGAGAGCTCAGGTGAGAAATTGCAAACGTCGAGCAATTGCTCAGAGATGAAAAGTGCCAGCACTGAAAGCTGTTGCTAGCCAGCACCCTTCCTTGGAAGCGCTTTCAGAGGCGCAGCAACACTGGGGCTTTGCGCTTCTCTAGCCACCAAATATCACGGTCACTATCTCTCCGTCTCGTAGACACGAGCTGAGGAATTGCAAACGTCGAGCAATTGCTCAGCGATGAAAAGTGCCAGCACTGAAAGCTGTTGCTAGCCAGCACCCTTCCTTGGAAGTGCTTTTGTAGGCCGAAGAACACAGGGGCTCTGGGCTTCTCTAGCCACCTAATCTTCTGCTCATCCTCTCGCGCAGTCTAAAGAGAGCTCAGGTGAGAAATTGCAAACGTCGAGCAATTGCTCAGAGATGAAAAGTGCCAGCACTGAAAGCTCTTGCTAGCCAGCACCCTTCCTTGGAAGTGATTTTGTAGGCCTAAGAACACTGGGGCTCTGGGCTTCTCTAGCCACCTAATCTTCTGCTCATCCTCTCGCGCAGTCTAAAGAGAGCTCAGGTGAGAAATTGCAAACGTCGAGCAATTGCTCAGAGATGAAAAGTGCCAGCACTGAAAGCTGTTGCTAGCCAGCACCCTTCCTTGGAAGCGCTTTCACAGGCGCAGCAACACTGGGGCTTTGCGCTTCTCTAGCCACCAAATATCACGGTCACTATCTCTCTGTCTCGTAGACACGAGCTGAGAAATTGCAAACGTCGAGCAATTGCTCAGCGATGAAAAGTGCCAGCACTGAAAGCTGTTGCTAGCCAGCACCCTTCCTTGGATGCGCTTTTGTAGCCCTTAGAACACAAAGGCTCTGTGCTTCTCCAGCCACCTAATCTTCTGCTCATCCTCTCGCGCAGTCTAAAGAGAGCTCAGGTGAGAAATTGCAAACGTCGAGCAATTGCTCAGAGATGAAAAGTGCCAGCACTGAAAGCTGTTGCTAGCCAGCACCCTTCCTTGGAAGCGCTTTCACAGGCGCAGTAACAATGGGGCTTTGCGCTTCTCTACCCACCAAACATCACGGTCATTCTCTTTCCGTCTCATAGACACGAGCTGAGAGATTGCAAAGGTCGAGCAATTGCTCAGAGATGAAAAGTGCCAGCACTGAAAGCTCTTGCTAGCCAGCACCCTTCCATGGAAGTGCTTACACAGGCGCAGCAACACTGGGGCTCTGGGCTTCTCTAGCCACCTAATCTTCTGCTCATCCTCTCGCGCACTCTAAAGAAAGCTCAGGTGAGAGATTGCAAAGGTCGAGCAATTGCTCAGAGATGAAAAGTGCCAGCACTGAAAGCTCTTGCTAGCCAGCACCCTTCCTTGGAAGCGCTTTCACAGGCGCAGCAATACTGGGGCTTTGCGCTTCCCTACCCACCAAATGTCACGGTCACTATCTCTCCGTCTAGTAGACACGAGCTGAGAAATGGAAAAAGTCGAGCAATTGCTCAGAGATGAAAAGTGCCAGCACTGAAAGCTCTTGCTAGCCAGCACCCTTCCTTGGGAACGCTCTTGTAGCCCTTAGAACACAGGGGCTCTGGGCTTCTCTAGCCACCTCATCTTCTGCTCATCCTCTCGCGCAGTCTAAAGAGAGCTCAGGTGAGAAATTGCAAACGTCGAGCAATTGCTCAGCGATGAAAAGTGCCAGCACTGAAAGCTCTTGCTAGCCAGCACCCTTCCTTGGAAGCGCTCTTGTAGCCCTAAGAACACTGGGGCTCTGTGTTTCTCTAGCCACCTAATCTTCTGCTCATCCTCTCGCGCACTCTAAAGAGAGCTCAGGTGAGAAATTGCAAACGTCGAGCAATTGCTCAGAGATGAAAAGTGCCAGCACTGAAAGCTCTTGCTAGCCAGCACCCTTCCTTGGAAGCGCTTTTGTAGCCCTTAGAACACAAGGGCTCTGTGCTTCTCCAGCCACCTAATCTTCTGCTCATCCTCTCGCGCACTCTAAAGAAAGCTCAGGTGAGAAATTGCAAATGTCCAGCAATTGCTCAGAGATGAAAAGTGCCAGCACTGAAAGCTGTTGCTAGCCAGCACCCTTCCTTGGAAGCGCTTTCACAGGCGCAGCAACACTGGGGCTTTGCTCATCTCTACCCACCAAACGTCACGGTCATTCTTTTTCCATCTCGTAGACACGAGCTGAGAGATTGCAAACGTCGAGCAATTGCTCAGAGATGAAAAGTGCCAGCACTGAAAGCTCTTGCTAGCCAGCACCCTTCCTTGGAAGCGCTTTCACAAGCGCAGCAACACTGGGGCTTTGCGCTTCCCTACCCACCAAACGTCACGGTCACTATCTCTCCGTCTCGTAGACACGAGCTGAGAAATTGCAAACGTCGAGCAATTGCTCAGAGATGAAAAGTGCCAGCACTGAAAGCTGTTGCTAGCCAGCACCCTTCCTTGGAAACGCTCTTGTAGCCCTTAGAGCACAGGGGCTCTGGGCTTCTCTAGCCACCTAATCTGCTCATCCTCTCGCGCAGTCTAAAGAGAGCTCAGGTGAGAAATTGCAAACGTCGAGCAATTGCTCAGAGATGAAAAGTGCCAGCACTGAAAGCTGTTGCTAGCCAGCACCCTTCCTTGGAAACGCTCTTGTAGCCCTAAGAACACTGGGGCTCTGGGCTTCTCTAGGCACCTAATCTTCTGCTCATCCTCTCGCGCAGTCTAAAGAGAGCTCAGGTGAGAAATTGCAAACGTCGAGCAATTGCTCAGAGATGTAAAGTGCCAGCACTGAAAGCTGTTGCTAGCCAGCACCCTTCCATGGAAGTGCTTTTGTAGGCCTCAGAACAGTGGGGCTCTGTGTTTCTCTAGCCACCTAATCTTCTGCTCATCCTCTCGCGCACTCTAAAGAGAGCTCAGGTGAGAAATTGCAAACGTCGAGCAATTGCTCAGAGATGAAAAGTGCCAGCACTGAAAGCTCTTGCTAGCAAGCACCCTTCCTTGGAAGTGCTTTTGTAGGCCTAAGAACACTGGGGCTCTGGGCTTCTCTAGCCACCTAATCTTCTGCTCATCCTCTCGCGCACTCTAAAGAGAGCTCAGGTGAGAAATTGCAAATGTCCAGCAATTGCTCAGAGATGAAAAGTGCCAGCACTGAAAGCTGTTGCTAGCCAGCACCCTTCCTTGGAAGCGCTTTCACAGGCGCAGCAACACTGGGGCTTTGCGCTTCTCTACCCACCAAACGTCACGGTCACTATCTCTCCGTCTCGTAGACACGAGCTGAGAAATTGAGAAAGTCGAGCAATTGCTCAGAGATGAAAAGTGCCAGCACTGAAAGCTGTTGCTAGCCAGCACCCTTCCTTGGAAGCGCTTTCACAGGCGCAGCAACACTAGGGCTTTGCGCTTCTTTACCCACCAAACGTCACGGTCATTCTCTTTCCGTCTCATAGACACGAGCTGAGAGATTGCAAATGTCCAGCAATTGCTAAGAGATGAAAAGTGCCAGCACTGAAAGCTCTTGCTAGCCAGCACCCTTCCTTGGAAGCGCTTTTGTAGACCTTAGAACACAGGGGCTCTGTGCTTCTCTAGCCACCTAATCTTCTGCTCATCCTCTCGCGCAGTCTAAAGAGAGCTCAGGTGAGAAATTCCAAACGTCGAGCAATTGCTCAGAGATGAAAAGTGCCAGCACTGAAAGCTGTTGCTAGCCAGCACCCTTCCTTGGAAGCGCTTTCACAGGCGCAGCAACAC
Source organism: Sarcoramphus papa (assembly GCA_037962945.1). NCBI lineage: Eukaryota > Metazoa > Chordata > Aves > Accipitriformes > Cathartidae > Sarcoramphus > Sarcoramphus papa. The sequence goes on from CM075588.1 coordinate 20,558,355, forward strand.
TGGGGCTTTGCGCTTCTCTACCCACCAAAGGTCACGGTCACTATCTCTCCGTCTCGTAGACACGAGCTGAGGAATTGCAAACGTCGAGCAATTGCTCAGAGATGAAAAGTGCCAGCACTGAAAGCTGTTGCTAGCCAGCCCCCTTCCTTGGAAGCGCTTTTGTAGCCCTTAGAACACAAGGGCTCTGGGCTTCTCTAGCCACCTAATCTTCTGCTCATCCTCTCGCGCACTCTAAAGAAAGGTCAGGTGAGAAATTGCAAAAGTCGAACAATTGCTCAGAGATGAAAAGTGCCAGCACTGAAAGCTCTTGCTAGCCAGCACCCTTCCTTGGAAGTGATTTTGTAGGCCTAAGAACACTGGGGCTCTGGGCTTCTCTAGCCACCTAATCTTCTGCTCATCCTCTCGCGCAGTCTAAAGAGAGCTCAGGTGAGAAATTGCAAAGGTCGAGCAATTGCTCAGAGATGAAAAGTGCCAGCACTGAAAGCTGTTGCTAGCCAGCACCCTTCCTTGGAAACGCTTTTATAGGCCTTAGAACACAAGGGCTCTGTGCTTCTCCAGCCACCTAATCTTCTGCTCATCCTCTCGCGCACTCTAAAGAGAGCTCAGGTGAGAAATTGCAAACGTCGAGCAATTGCTCAGAGATGAAAAGTGCCAGCACTGAAAGCTGTTGCTAGCCAGCACCCTTCCTTGGAAGCGCTCTTGTAGCCCTTAGAACACAGGGGCTCTGGGCTTCTCTAGCCACCTAATCTTCTGCTCATCCTCTCGCGCACTCTAAAGAGAGCTCAGGTGAGAAATTGCAAAGGTCAAGCAATTGCTCAGAGATGAAAAGTGCCAGCATTGAAAGCTGTTGCTAGCCAGCACCCTTCCTTGGAAGTGCTTTTGTAGCCCTAAGAACAGTGGGGCTCTGTGCTTTTCTAGCCACCTAGTCTTCTGCTCACTCTCTCGTGCACTCTAAAGAGAGCTCAGGTGAGAAATTGCAAAGGTCGAGCAATTGCTCAGAGATGAAAAGTACCAGCACTGAAAGCTGTTGCTAGCCAGCACCCTTCCTTGGAAGCGCTTTCACAGGCGCAGTAACACTGGGGCTTTGCGCTTCTCTACCCACCAAACATCACGGTCATTCTCTTTCCGTCTCGTAGACACGAGCTGAGAAATTGCAAACGTCGAGCAATTGCTCAGAGATGAAAAGTGCCAGCACTGAAAGCTGTTGCTAGCCAGCACCCTTCCTTGGAAGCGCTTTCAGAGGCGCAGCAACACTGGGGCTTTGCGCTTCTCTAGCCACCAAATATCACGGCCACTATCTCTCTGTCTCGTAGACACGAGCTGAGAAATTGCAAACGTCGAGCAATTGCTCAGCGATGAAAAGTGCCAGCACTGAAAGCTCTTGCTAGCCAGCACCCTTCCTTGGATGCGCTTTTGTAGCCCTTAGAACACAAAGGCTCCGTGCTTCTCCAGCCACCTAATCTTCTGCTCATCCTCTCGCGCACTCTAAAGAGAGCTCAGGTGAGAAATTGCAAAGGTCGAGCAATTGCTCAGAGATGAAAAGTGCCAGCACTGAAAGCTGTTGCTAGCCAGCACCCTTCCTTGGAAGCGCTTTCACAGGCGCAGTAACAATGGGGCTTTGCGCTTCTCTACCCACCAAACATCACGGTCATTCTCTTTCCGTCTCATAGACACGAGCTGAGAGATTGCAAAGGTCGAGCAATTGCTCAGAGATGAAAAGTGCCAGCACTGAAAGCTCTTGCTAGCCGGCACCCTTCCTTGGAAACGCTCTTGTAGCCCTTAGAACACAAGGGCTCTGTGCTTCTCTAGCCACCTAATCTTCTGCTCATCCTCTCGCGCACTCTAAAGAGAGCTCAGGTGAGAAATCGCAAAGGTCGAGCAATTGCTCAGAGATGAAAAGTGCCAGCACTGAAAGCTGTTGCTAGCCAGCACCCTTCCTTGGAAGCGCTTTCACAGGCGCAGTAACACTGGGGCTTTGCGCTTCTCTAGACACCAAACGTCACGGTCATTCTCTTTCCGTCTCGTAGACACGAGCTGAGAAATTGCAAACGTCGAGCAATTGCTCAGCGATGAAAAGTGCCAGCACTGAAAGCTGTTGCTAGCCAGCACCCTTCCTTGGAAGTGCTTTTGTAGGCCGAAGAACACAGGGGCTCTGTGCTTCTCTAGCCACCTAATCTTCTGCTCATCCTCTCGCGCAGTCTAAAGAGAGCTCAGGTGAGAAATTGCAAACGTCGAGCAATTGCTCAGAGATGAAAAGTGCCAGCACTGAAAGCTCTTGCCAGCCAGCACCCTTCCTTGGAAGTGATTTTGTAGGCCTAAGAACACTGGGGCTCTGGGCTTCTCTAGCCACCTAATCTTCTGCTCATCCTCTCGCGCAGTCTAAAGAGAGCTCAGGTGAGAAATTGCAAACGTCGAGCAATTGCTCAGAGATGAAAAGTGCCAGCACTGAAAGCTGTTGCTAGCCAGCACCCTTCCTTGGAAGCGCTTTCACAGGCGCAGCAACACTGGGGCTTTGCGCTTCTCTAGCCACCAAATATCACGGTCACTATCTCTCTGTCTCGTAGACACGAGCTGAGAAACTGCAAACGTCGAGCAATTGCTCAGCGATGAAAAGTGCCAGCACTGAAAGCTCTTGCTAGCCAGCACCCTTCCTTGGATGCGCTTTTGTAGCCCTTAGAACACGAAGGCTCTGTGCTTCTCCAGCCACCTAATCTTCTGCTCATCCTCTCGCGCAGTCTAAAGAGAGCTCAGGTGAGAAATTGCAAACGTCGAGCAATTGCTCAGAGATGAAAAGTGCCAGCACTGAAAGCTCTTGCTAGCCAGCACCCTTCCTTGGAAGCGCTTTCACAGGCGCAGTAACAATGGGGCTTTGCGCTTCTCTAGCCACCAAACATCACGGTCATTCTCTTTCCGTCTCATAGACACGAGCTGAGAGATTGCAAAGGTCGAGCAATTGCTCAGAGATGAAAAGTGCCAGCACTGAAAGCTCTTGCTAGCCAGCACCCTTCCTTGGAAACGCTCTTGTAGCCCTTAGAACACAAGGGCTCTGTGCTTCTCTAGCCACCTAATCTTCTGCTCATCCTCTCGCGCACTCTAAAGAGAGCTCAGGTGAGAAATCGCAAAGGTCGAGCAATTGCTCAGAGATGAAAAGTGCCAGCACTGAAAGCTGTTGCTAGCCAGCACCCTTCCTTGGAAGCGCTTTCACAGGCGCAGTAACACTGGGGCTTTGCGCTTCTCTAGACACCAAACGTCACGGTCATTCTCTTTCCGTCTCGTAGACACGAGCTGAGAAATTGCAAAGGTCGAGCAATTGCTCAGCGATGAAAAGTGCCAGCACTGAAAGCTGTTGCTAGCCAGCACCCTTCCTTGGAAGTGCTTTTGTAGGCTGAAGAACACAGGGGCTCTGGGCTTCTCTAGCCACCTAATCTTCTGCTCATCCTCTCGCGCACTCTAAAGAGAGCTCAGCTGAGAAATTGCAAACGTCGAGCAATTGCTCAGAGATGAAAAGTGCCAGCACTGAAAGCTGTTGCTAGCCAGCACCCTTCCTTGGAAGTGATTTTGTAGGCCTAAGAACACTGGGGCTCTGGGCTTCTCTAGCCACCTAATCTTCTGCTCATCCTCTCGCGCACTCTAAAGAGAGCTCAGGTGAGAAATTGCAAACGTCGAGCAATTGCTCAGAGATGAAAAGTGCCAGCACTGAAAGCTGTTGCTAGCCAGCACCCTTCCTTGGAAGCGCTTTCAGAGGCGCAGCAACACTGGGGCTTTGCGCTTCTCTAGCCACCAAATATCACGGTCACTATCTCTCTGTCTCGTAGACACGAGCTGAGAAATTGCAAACGTCGAGCAATTACTCAGAGATGAAAAGTGCCAGCACTGAAAGCTGTTGCTAGCCAGCACCCTTCCTTGGATGCGCTTTTGTAGCCCTTAGAACACAAAGGCTCTGTGCTTCTCCAGCCACCTAATCTTCTGCTCATCCTCTCGCGCAGTCTAAAGAGAGCTCAGGTGAGAAATTGCAAACGTCGAGCAATTGCTCAGAGATGAAAAGTGCCAGCACTGAAAGCTCTTGCTAGCCAGCACCCTTCCTTGGAAGCGCTTTCACAGGCGCAGTAACAATGGGGCTTTGCGCTTCTCTACCCACCAAACATCACGGTCATTCTCTTTCCGTCTCATAGACACGAGCTGAGAGATTGCAAAGGTCGAGCAATTGCTCAGAGATGAAAAGTGCCAGCAGTGAAAGCTCTTGCTAGCCAGCACCCTTCCTTGGAAACGCTCTTGTAGCCCTTAGAACACAAGGGCTCTGTGCTTCTCTAGCCACCTAATCTTCTGCTCATCCTCTCGCGCACTCTAAAGAGAGCTCAGGTGAGAAATCGCAAAGGTCGAGCAATTGCTCAGAGATGAAAAGTGCCAGCACTGAAAGCTCTTGCTAGCCAGCACCCTTCCTTGGAAGCGCTTTCACAGGCGCAGTAACACTGGGGCTTTGCGCTTCTCTAGCCACCAAAGGTCACGGTCATTCTCTTTCCGTCTCGTAGACACGAGCTGAGAAATTGCAAACGTCGAGCAATTGCTCAGCGATGAAAAGTGCCAGCACTGAAAGCTGTTGCTAGCCAGCACCCTTCCTTGGAAGTGCTTTTGTAGGCCGAAGAACACAGGGGCTCTGGGCTTCTCTAGCCACCTAATCTTCTGCTCATCCTCTCGCGCAGTCTAAAGAGAGCTCAGGTGAGAAATTGCAAAGGTCGAGCAATTGCTCAGAGATGAAAAGTGCCAGCACTGAAAGCTCTTGCTAGCCAGCACCCTTCCTTGGAAGTGCTTTTGTAGGCCTAAGAACACTGGGGCTCTGGGCTTCTCTAGCCACCTAATCTTCTGCTCATCCTCTCGCGCACTCTAAAGAGAGCTCAGGTGAGAAATTGCAAACGTCGAGCAATTGCTCAGAGATGAAAAGTGCCAGCACTGAAAGCTGTTGCTAGCCAGCACCCTTCCTTGGAAGCGCTTTCAGAGGCGCAGCAACACTGGGGCTTTGCGCTTCTCTAGCCACCAAATATCACGGTCACTATCTCTCTGTCTCGTAGACACGAGCTGAGAAATTGCAAACGTCGAGCAATTGCTCAGAGATGAAAAGTGCCAGCACTGAAAGCTGTTGCTAGCCAGCACCCTTCCTTGGATGCGCTTTTGTAGCCCTTAGAACACAAAGGCTCTGTGCTTCTCCAGCCACCTAATCTTCTGCTCATCCTCTCGCGCAGTCTAAAGAGAGCTCAGGTGAGAAATTGCAAACGTCGAGCAATTGCTCAGAGATGAAAAGTGCCAGCACTGAAAGCTGTTGCTAGCCAGCACCCTTCCTTGGAAGCGCTTTTGTAGGCCTAAGAACACAAGGGCTCTGGGCTTCTCCAGCCACCTAATCTTCTGCTCATCCTCTCGCGCACTCTAAAGAAAGCTCAGGTGAGAAATTGCAAAGGTCGAGCAATTGCTCAGAGATGAAAAGTGCCAGCACTGAAAGCTGTTGCTAGCCAGCACCCTTCCTTGGAAGCGCTTTCACAGGCGCAGTAATACTGGGGCTTTGCTCTTCTCTACCCACCAAACGTCACCGTCATTCTCTTTCCGTCTCTTAGACACGAGCTGAGAGATTGCAAACGTCGAGCAATTGCTCAGAGATGAAAAGTGCCAGCACTGAAAGCTGTTGCTAGCCAGCACCCTTCCTTGGAAGCGCTTTCACAGGCGCAGCAACACTGGGGCTTTGCGCTTCTCTAGCCACCAAATATCACGGTCACTATCTCTCTGTCTCGTAGACACGAGCTTAGAAATTGCAAACGTCGAGCAATTGCTCAGAGATGAAAAGTGCCAGCACTGAAAGCTGTTGCTAGCCAGCACCCTTCCTTGGATGCGCTCTTGTAGCCCTTAGAACACAAGGGCTCTGTGCTTCTGCAGCCACCTAATCTTCTGCTCATCCTCTCGCGCACTCTAAAGAGAGCTCAGGTGAGAAATTGCAAACGTCGAGCAATTGCTCAGAGATGAAAAGTGCCAGTACTGAAAGCTGTTGCTAGCCAGCACCCTTCCTTGGAAGCGCTTTCACAGGCGCAGCAACACTGGGGCTTTGCGCTTCTCTACCCACCAAACATCACGGTCACTATCTCTCCGTCTCGTAGACATGAGCTGAGAGATTGCAAACGTCGAGCAATTGCTCAGCGATGAAAAGTGCCAGCACTGAAAGCTGTTGCTAGCCAGCACCCTTCCTTGGAAGCGCTTTCACAGGCGCAGTAACAATGGGGCTTTGCGCTTCTCTACCCACCAAACATCACGGTCATTCTCTTTCCGTCTCATAGACACGAGCTGAGAGAATGCAAACGTCGAGCAATTGCTCAGAGATGAAAAGTGCCAGCACTGAAAGCTGTTGCTAGCCAGCACCCTTCCTTGGAAACGCTCTTGTAGCCCTTAGAACACAGGGGCTCTGTGCTTCTCTAGCCACCTAATCTTCTGCTCATCCTCTCGCGCAGTCTAAAGAGAGCTCAGGTGAGAAATTGCAAACGTCGAGCAATTGCTCAGAGATGAAAAGTGCCAGCACTGAAAGCTGTTGCTAGCCAGCACCCTTCCTTGGAAGCGCTTTCACAGGCGCAGTAACACTGGGGCTTGGCGCTTCTCTAGACACCAAACGTCACGGTCACTATCTCTCTGTCTCGTAGACACGAGCTGAGAAATTGCAAACGTCGAGCAATTGCTCAGAGATGAAAAGTGCCAGCACTGAAAGCTCTTGCTAGCCAGCACCCTTCCTTGGATGCGCTTTTGTAGCCCTTAGAACACAAGGGCTCTGTGCTTCTCCAGCCACCTAATCTTCTGCTCATCCTCTCGCGTAGTCTAAAGAGAGCTCAGGTGAGAAATTGCAAAGGTCGAGCAATTGCTCAGAGATGAAAAGTGCCAGCACTGAAAGCTGTTGCTAGCCAGCACCCTTCCTTGGAAGCGCTTTCACAGGCGCAGCAACACTGGGGCTTTGCGCTTCTCTACCCACCAAACGTCACGGTCACTATCTCTCAGTCTCGTAGACATGAGCTGAGAGATTGCAAACGTCGAGCAATTGCTCAGCGATGAAAAGTGCCAGCACTGAAAGCTGTTGCTAGCCAGCACCCTTCCTTGGAAGCGCTTTCACAGGCGCAGTAACAATGGGGCTTTGCGCTTCTCTACCCACCAAACGTCACGGTCATTCTCTTTCCGTCTCATAGACACGAGCTGAGAGATTGCAAATGTCGAGCAATTGCTCAGAGATGAAAAGTGCCAGCACTGAAAGCTCTTGCTAGCCAGCACCCTTCCTTGGAAGCGCTTTCACAGGCGCAGCAATACTGGGGCTTTGCGCTTCCCTACCCACCAAATGTCACGGTCACTATCTGTCCGTCTAGTCGACACGAGCTGAGAAATGGAAAAAGTCGAGCAATTGCTCAGAGATGAAAAGTGCCAGCACTGAAAGCTCTTGCTAGCCAGCACCCTTCCTTGGAAGCGCTTTCACAGGCGCAGCAACACTGGGGCTCTGTGTTTCTCTAGCCACCTAATCTTCTGCTCATCCTCTCGCGCACCCTAAAGAGAGCTCAGGTGAGAAATTGCAAACGTCGAGCAATTGCTCAGAGATGAAAAGTGCCAGCACTGAAAGCTGTTGCTAGCCAGCACCCTTCCTTGGAAGCGCTTTCACAGGCGCAGCAACACTGGGGCTTTGCGCTTCTCTACCCACCAAACGTCACGGTCACTATCTCTCCGTCTCGTAGACACGAGCTGAGAAATTGAAAAAGTTGAGCAATTGCTCAGAGATGAAAAGTGCCAGCACTGAAAGCTGTTGCTAGCCAGCACCCTTCCTTGGAAACGCTCTTGTAGCCCTTAGAACACAGGGGCTCTGGGCTTCTCTAGCCACCTAATCTACTGCTCATCCTCTCGCGCACTCTAAAGAGAGCTCAGGTGAGAAATTGCAAAGGTCGAGCAATTGCTCAGAGATGAAAAGTGCCAGCACTGAAAGCTCTTGCTAGCCAGCACCCTTCCTTGGAAACGCTCTTGTAGCCCTAAGAACACTGGGGCTCTGGGCTTCTCTAGGCACCTAATCTTCTGCTCATCCTCTCGCGCACTCTAAAGAGAGCTCAGGTGAGAAATTGCAAACGTCCAGCAATTGCTCAGAGATGAAAAGTGCCAGCACTGAAAGCTGTTGCTAGCCAGCACCCTTCCTTGGAAGTGCTTTTGTAGGCCTAAGAACAGTGGGGCTCTGTGTTTCTCTAGCCACCTCATCTTCTGCTCATCATCTCGCGCACTCTAAAGAGAGCTCAGGTGAGAAATTGCAAACGTCGAGCAATTGCTCAGAGATGAAAAGTGCCAGCACTGAAAGCTCTTGCTAGCCAGCACCCTTCCTTGGAAGTGCTTTTGTAGGCGTAAGAACAGTGGGGCTCTGTGTTTCTCTAGCCACCTAATCTTCTGCTCATCCTCTCGCGCACTCTAAAGAAAGCTCAGGTGAGAAATTGCAAACGTCGAGCAATTGCTCAGAGATGAAAAGTGCCAGCACTGAAAGCTCTTGCTAGCCAGCACCCTTCCTTGGAAGCGCTTTCACAGGCGCAGCAACACTGGGGCTTTGTGCTTCTCTACCCACCAAAGGTCACGGTCACTATCTCTCCGTCTCGTAGACACGAGCTGAGAAATTAAAAAAGTCGAGCAATTGCTCAGAGATGAAAAGTGCCAGCACTGAAAGCTCTTGCTAGCCAGCACCCTTCCTTGGAAGCGCTTTCACAGGCGCAGCAACACTGGGGCTCTGGGCTTCTCTAGCCACCTAATCTTCTGCTCATCCTCTCGCGCACTCTAAAGAGAGCTCAGGTGAGAAATTGCAAACGTCGACCAATTGCTCAGAGATGAAAAGTGCCAGCACTGAAAGCTGTTGCTAGCCAGCACCCTTCCTTGGAAGCGCTTTCACAGGCGCAGCAACACTGGGGCTTTGCTCTTCTCTAGCCACCAAACGTCACGGTCATTCTTTTTCCATCTCGTAGACACGAGCTGAGAGATTGCAAACGTCGAGCAATTGCTCAGAGATGAAAAGTGCCAGCACTGAAAGCTGTTGCTAGCCAGCACCCTTCCTTGGAAGGGCTTTCACAGGCGCAGCAACACTGGGGCTTTGCGCTTCTCTACCCACCAAACGTCACGGTCACTATCTCTCCGTCTCGTAGACACGAGCTGAGAAATTGAAAAAGTCGAGCAATTGCTCAGAGATGAAAAGTGCCAGCAGTGAAAGCTGTTGCTAGCCAGCACCCTTCCTTGGAAACGCTCTTGTAGCCCTTAGAACACAGGGGCTCTGGGCTTCTCTAGCCACCTAATCTGCTCATCCTCTCGCGAACTCTAAAGAAAGCTCAGGTGAGAAATTGCAAAGGTCGAGCAATTGCTCAGAGATGAAAAGTGCCAGCACTGAAAGCTGTTGCTAGCCAGCACCCTTCCTTGGAAACGCTCTTGTAGCCCTAAGAACACTGGGGCTCTGGGCTTCTCTAGGCACCTAATCTTCTGCTCATCCTCTCGCGCACTCTAAAGAGAGCTCAGGTGAGAAATTCCAAACGTCGAGCAATTGCTCAGCGATGAAAAGTGCCAGCACTGAAAGCTGTTGCTAGCCAGCACCCTTCCATGGAAGTGCTTTTGTAGGCCTAAGAACAGTGGGGCTCTGTGTTTCTCTAGCCACCTAATCTTCTGCTCATCCTCTCGCGCACTCTAAAGGGAGCTCAGGGGAGAAATTGCAAACGTCGAGCAATTGCTCAGAGATGAAAAGTGCCAGCACTGAAAGCTGTTGCTAGCCAGCACCCTTCCTTGGAAGCGCTTTCACAGGCGCAGCAACACTGGGGCTTTGCGCTTCTCAACCCACCAAACATCACGGTCACTATCTCTCCGTCTCGTAGACACGAGCTGAGAAATTGAAAAAGTCGAGCAATTGCTCAGAGATGAAAAGTGCCAGCACTGAAAGCTCTTGCTAGCCAGCACCCTTCCTTGGAAGCGCTTTCACAGGCGCAGCAACACTAGGGCTTTGCGCTTCTTTACCCACCAAACGTCACGGTCATTCTCTTTCCGTCTCATAGACACGAGCTGAGAGATTGCAAACGTCCAGCAATTGCTAAGAGACGAAAAGTGCCAGCACTGAAAGCTCTTGCTAGCCAGCACCCTTCCTTGGAAGCGCTTTTGTAGACCTTAGAACACAGGGGCTCTGTGTTTCTCTAGCCACCTAATCTTCTGCTCATCCTCTCGCGCAGTCTAAAGAGAGCTCAGGTGAGAAATTGCAAACGTCGAGCAATTGCTCAGAGATGAAAAGTGCCAGCACTGAAAGCTGTTGCTAGCCAGCACCATTCCTTGGAAACGCTTTTGTAGGCCTTAGAACACAAGGGCTCTGTGCTTCTCCAGCCACCTAATCTTCTGCTCATCCTCTCGCGCACTCTAAAGAGAGCTCAGGTGAGAAATTGCAAACGTCGAGCAATTGCTCAGAGATGAAAAGTGCCAGCACTGAAAGCTCTTGCTAGCCAGCACCCTTCCTTGGAAGCGCTCTTGTAGCCCTAAGAACACTGGGGCTCTGTGCTTTTCTAGCCACCTAATCTTCTGCTCACTCTCTCGTGCACTCTAAAGAGAGCTCAGGTGAGAAATTGCAAAGGTCGAGCAATTGCTCAGAGATGAAAAGTGCCAGCACTGAAAGCTCTTGCTAGCCAGCACCCTTCCTTGGAAGCGCTCTTGTAGCCCTTAGAACACAGGGGCTCTGTGTTTCTCTAGCCACCTAATCTTCTGCTCATCCTCTCGCGCACTCTAAAGAGAGCTCAGGTGAGAAATCGCAAAGGTCGAGCAATTGCTCAGAGATGAAAAGTGCCAGCACTGAAAGCTGTTGCTAGCCAGCACCCTTCCTTGGAAGCGCTTTCACAGGCGCAGTAACACTGGGGCTTTGCGCTTCTCTAGACACCAAACGTCACGGTCATTCTCTTTCCGTCTCGTAGACACGAGCTGAGAAATTGCAAACGTCGAGCAATTGCTCAGAGATGAAAAGTGCCAGCACTGAAAGCTGTTGCTAGCCAGCACCCTTCCTTGGAAGTGCTTTTGTAGGCCGAAGAACACAGGGGCTCTGGGCTTCTCTAGCCACCTAATCTTCTGCTCATCCTCTCGCGCAGTCTAAAGAGAGCTCAGGTGAGAAATTGCAAACGTCGAGCAATTGCTCAGAGATGAAAAGTGCCAGCACTGAAAGCTGTTGCTAGCCAGCACCCTTCCTTGGAAGTGATTTTGTAGGCCTAAGAACACTGGGGCTCTGGGCTTCTCTAGCCACCTAATCTTCTGCTCATCCTCTCGCGCAGTCTAAAGAGAGCTCAGGTGAGAAATTGCAAACGTCGAGCAATTGCTCAGAGATGAAAAGTGCCAGCACTGAAAGCTGTTGCTAGCCAGCACCCTTCCTTGGAAGCGCTTTCAGAGGCGCAGCAACACTGGGGCTTTGCGCTTCTCTAGCCACCAAATATCACGGTCACTATCTCTCTGTCTCGTAGACACGAGCTGAGAAATTGCAAACGTCGAGCAATTGCTCAGCGATGAAAAGTGCCAGCACTGAAAGCTGTTGCTAGCCAGCACCCTTCCTTGGATGCGCTTTTGTAGCCCTTAGAACACAAAGGCTCTGTGCTTCTCCAGCCACCTAATCTTCTGCTCATCCTCTCGCGCAGTCTAAAGAGAGCTCAGGTGAGAAATTGCAAACGTCGAGCAATTGCTCAGAGATGAAAAGTGCCAGCACTGAAAGCTGTTGCTAGCCAGCACCCTTCCTTGGATGCGCTTTTGTAGCCCTTAGAACACAAAGGCTCTGTGCTTCTCCAGCCACCTAATCTTCTGCTCATCCTCTCGCGCAGTCTAAAGAGAGCTCAGGTGAGAAATTGCAAAGGTCGAGCAATTGCTCAGAGATGAAAAGTGCCAGCACTGAAAGCTGTTGCTAGCCAGCACCCTTCCTTGGAAGCGCTTTCACAGGCGCAGCAACACTGGGGCTTTGCGCTTCTCAACCCACCAAACATCACGGTCACTATCTCTCAGTCTCGTAGACACGAGCTGAGAAATTGAAAAAGTCGAGCAATTGCTCAGAGATGAAAAGTGCCAGCACTGAAAGCTCTTGCTAGCCAGCACCCTTCCTTGGAAGCGCTTTCACAGGCGCAGCAACACTAGGGCTTTGCGCTTCTTTACCCACCAAACGTCACGGTCATTCTCTTTCCGTCTCATAGACACGAGCTGAGAGATTGCAAACGTCCAGCAATTGCTAAGAGACGAAAAGTGCCAGCACTGAAAGCTCTTGCTAGCCAGCACCCTTCCTTGGAAGCGCTTTTGTAGACCTTAGAACACAGGGGCTCTGTGTTTCTCTAGCCACCTAATCTTCTGCTCATCCTCTCGCGCAGTCTAAAGAGAGCTCAGGTGAGAAATTGCAAACGTCGAGCAATTGCTCAGAGATGAAAAGTGCCAGCACTGAAAGCTGTTGCTAGCCAGCACCATTCCTTGGAAACGCTTTTGTAGGCCTTAGAACACAAGGGCTCTGTGCTTCTCCAGCCACCTAATCTTCTGCTCATCCTCTCGCGCACTCTAAAGAGAGCTCAGGTGAGAAATTGCAAACGTCGAGCAATTGCTCAGAGATGAAAAGTGCCAGCACTGAAAGCTCTTGCTAGCCAGCACCCTTCCTTGGAAGCGCTCTTGTAGCCCTAAGAACACTGGGGCTCTGTGCTTTTCTAGCCACCTAATCTTCTGCTCACTCTCTCGTGCACTCTAAAGAGAGCTCAGGTGAGAAATTGCAAAGGTCGAGCAATTGCTCAGAGATGAAAAGTGCCAGCACTGAAAGCTCTTGCTAGCCAGCACCCTTCCTTGGAAGCGCTCTTGTAGCCCTTAGAACACAGGGGCTCTGTGTTTCTCTAGCCACCTAATCTTCTGCTCATCCTCTCGCGCACTCTAAAGAGAGCTCAGGTGAGAAATCGCAAAGGTCGAGCAATTGCTCAGAGATGAAAAGTGCCAGCACTGAAAGCTGTTGCTAGCCAGCACCCTTCCTTGGAAGCGCTTTCACAGGCGCAGTAACACTGGGGCTTTGCGCTTCTCTAGACACCAAACGTCACGGTCATTCTCTTTCCGTCTCGTAGACACGAGCTGAGAAATTGCAAACGTCGAGCAATTGCTCAGCGATGAAAAGTGCCAGCACTGAAAGCTGTTGCTAGCCAGCACCCTTCCTTGGAAGTGCTTTTGTAGGCCGAAGAACACAGGGGCTCTGGGCTTCTCTAGCCACCTAATCTTCTGCTCATCCTCTCGCGCAGTCTAAAGAGAGCTCAGGTGAGAAATTGCAAACGTCGAGCAATTGCTCAGAGATGAAAAGTGCCAGCACTGAAAGCTGTTGCTAGCCAGCACCCTTCCTTGGAAGTGATTTTGTAGGCCTAAGAACACTGGGGCTCTGGGCTTCTCTAGCCACCTAATCTTCTGCTCATCCTCTCGCGCAGTCTAAAGAGAGCTCAGGTGAGAAATTGCAAACGTCGAGCAATTGCTCAGAGATGAAAAGTGCCAGCACTGAAAGCTGTTGCTAGCCAGCACCCTTCCTTGGAAGCGCTTTCAGAGGCGCAGCAACACTGGGGCTTTGCGCTTCTCTAGCCACCAAATATCACGGTCACTATCTCTCTGTCTCGTAGACACGAGCTGAGAAATTGCAAACGTCGAGCAATTGCTCAGCGATGAAAAGTGCCAGCACTGAAAGCTGTTGCTAGCCAGCACCCTTCCTTGGATGCGCTTTTGTAGCCCTTAGAACACAAAGGCTCTGTGCTTCTCCAGCCACCTAATCTTCTGCTCATCCTCTCGCGCAGTCTAAAGAGAGCTCAGGTGAGAAATTGCAAACGTCGAGCAATTGCTCAGAGATGAAAAGTGCCAGCACTGAAAGCTGTTGCTAGCCAGCACCCTTCCTTGGATGCGCTTTTGTAGCCCTTAGAACACAAAGGCTCTGTGCTTCTCCAGCCACCTAATCTTCTGCTCATCCTCTCGCGCAGTCTAAAGAGAGCTCAGGTGAGAAATTGCAAAGGTCGAGCAATTGCTCAGAGATGAAAAGTGCCAGCACTGAAAGCTCTTGCTAGCCAGCACCCTTCCTTGGAAGCGCTTTCACAGGCGCAGTAACAATGGGGCTTTGCGCTTCTCTACCCACCAAACATCACGGTCATTCTCTTTCCATCTCGTAGACACGAGCTGAGAGATTGCAAAGGTCGAGCAATTGCTCAGAGATGAAAAGTGCCAGCACTGAAAGCTGTTGCTAGCCAGCACCCTTCCTTGGAAACGCTCTTGTAGCCCTTAGAACACAAGGGCTCTGTGCTTCTCTAGCCACCTAATCTTCTGCTCATCCTCTCGCGCACTCTAAAGAGAGCTCAGGTGAGAAATCGCAAAGGTCGAGCAATTGCTCAGAGATGAAAAGTGCCAGCACTGAAAGCTGTTGCTAGCCAGCACCCTTCCTTGGAAGCGCTTTCACAGGCGCAGTAACACTGGGGCTTTGCGCTTCTCTAGCCACCAAAGGTCACGGTCATTCTCTTTCCGTCTCGTAGACACGAGCTGAGAAATTGCAAAGGTCGAGCAATTGCTCAGCGATGAAAAGTGCCAGCACTGAAAGCTGTTGCTAGCCAGCACCCTTCCTTGGAAGTGCTTTTGTAGGCCGAAGAACACAGGGGCTCTGGGCTTCTCTAGCCACCTAATCTTCTGCTCATCCTCTCGCGCAGTCTAAAGAGAGCTCAGGTGAGAAATTGCAAACGTCGAGCAATTGCTCAGAGATGAAAAGTGCCAGCACTGAAAGCTCTTGCTAGCCAGCACCCTTCCTTGGAAGTGATTTTGTAGGCCTAAGAACAGTGGGGCTCTGGGCTTCTCTAGCCACCTAATCTTCTGCTCATCCTCTCGCGCAGTCTAAAGAGAGCTCAGGTGAGAAATTGCAAACGTCGAGCAATTGCTCAGAGATGAAAAGTGCCAGCACTGAAAGCTGTTGCTAGCCAGCACCCTTCCTTGGATGCGCTTTTGTAGCCCTTAGAACACAAAGGGTCTGTGCTTCTCCAGCCACCTAATCTTCTGCTCATCCTCTCGCGCAGTCTAAAGAGAGCTCAGGTGAGAAATTGCAAACGTCGAGCAATTGCTCAGAGATGAAAAGTGCCAGCACTGAAAGCTGTTGCTAGCCAGCACCCTTCCTTGGAAGCGCTTTTGTAGACCTTAGAACACAAGGGCTCTGGGCTTCTCCAGCCACCTAATCTTCTGCTCATCCTCTCGCGCACTCTAAAGAAAGCTCAGGTGAGAAATTGCAAACGTCGAGCAATTGCTCAGAGATGAAAAGTGCCAGCACTGAAAGCTGTTGCTAGCCAGCACCCTTCCTTGGAAGCGCTTTCACAGGCGCAGTAATACTGGGGCTTTGCTCTTCTCTACCCACCAAACGTCACGGTCATTCTCTTTCCGTCTCTTAGACACGAGCTGAGAGATTGCAAACGTCGAGCAATTGCTCAGAGATGAAAAGTGCCAGCACTGAAAGCTCTTGCTAGCCAGCACCCTTCCTTGGAAGCGCTTTCACAGGCGCAGCAACACTGGGGCTTTGCGCTTCTGTAGCCACCAAATATCACGGTCACTATCTCTCTGTCTCGTAGACACGAGCTTAGAAATTGCAAACGTCGAGCAATTGCTCAGAGATGAAAAGTGCCAGCACTGAAAGCTGTTGCTAGCCAGCACCCTTCCTTGGATGCGCTCTTGTAGCCCTTAGAACACAAGGGCTCTGTGCTTCTGCAGCCACCTAATCTTCTGCTCATCCTCTCGCGCACTCTAAAGAGAGCTCAGGTGAGAAATTGCAAACGTCGAGCAATTGCTCAGAGATGAAAAGTGCCAGCACTGAAAGCTGTTGCTAGCCAGCACCCTTCCTTGGAAGCGCTTTCACAGGCGCAGCAACACTGGGGCTTTGCGCTTCTCTACCCACCAAACATCACGGTCACTATCTCTCCGTCTCGTAGACATGAGCTGAGAGATTGCAAACGTCGAGCAATTGCTCAGCGATGAAAAGTGCCAGCACTGAAAGCTGTTGCTAGCCAGCACCCTTCCTTGGAAGCGCTTTCACAGGCGCAGTAACAATGGGGCTTTGCGCTTCTCTACCCACCAAACATCACGGTCATTCTCTTTCCGTCTCATAGACACGAGCTGAGAGAATGCAAACGTCGAGCAATTGCTCAGAGATGAAAAGTGCCAGCACTGAAAGCTGTTGCTAGCCGGCACCCTTCCTTGGAAACGCTCTTGTAGCCCTTAGAACACAAGGGCTCTGTGCTTCTCTAGCCACCTAATCTTCTGCTCATCCTCTCGCGCACTCTAAAGAGAGCTCAGGTGAGAAATTGCAAAGGTCGAGCAATTGCTCAGAGATGAAAAGTGCCAGCACTGAAAGCTGTTGCTAGCCAGCACCCTTCCTTGGAAGCGCTTTCACAGGCGCAGTAACACTGGGGCTTGGCGCTTCTCTAGACACCAAACGTCACGGTCATTCTCTTTCCGTCTCGTAGACACGAGCTGAGAAATTGCAAACGTCGATCAATTGCTCAGAGATGAAAAGTGCCAGCACTGAAAGCTGTTGCTAGCCAGCACCCTTCCTTGGAAGTGCTTTTGTAGGCTGAAGATCACAGGGGCTCTGGGCTTCTCTAGCCACCTAATCTTCTGCTCATCCTCTCGCGCAGTCTAAAGAGAGCTCAGGTGAGAAATTGCAAACGTCGAGCAATTGCTCAGAGATGAAAAGTGCCAGCACTGAAAGCTGTTGCTAGCCAGCACCCTTCCTTGGAAGTGCTTTTGTAGGCCTAAGAACACTGGGGCTCTGGGCTTCTCTAGCCACCTAATCTTCTGCTCATCCTCTCGCGCACTCTAAAGAGAGCTCAGGTGAGAAATTGCAAACGTCGAGCAATTGCTCAGAGATGAAAAGTGCCAGCACTGAAAGCTGTTGCTAGCCAGCACCCTTCCTTGGAAGCGCTTTCAGAGGCGCAGCAACACTGGGGCTTTGCGCTTCTCTAGCCACCAAATATCACGGTCACTATCTCTCTGTCTCGTAGACACGAGCTGAGAAATTGCAAACGTCGAGCAATTGCTCAGAGATGAAAAGTGCCAGCACTGAAAGCTGTTGCTAGCCAGCACCCTTCCTTGGATGCGCTTTTGTAGCCCTTAGAACACAAAGGCTCTGTGCTTCTCCAGCCACCTAATCTTCTGCTCATCCTCTCGCGCAGTCTAAAGAGAGCTCAGGTGAGAAATTGCAAACGTCGAGCAATTGCTCAGAGATGAAAAGTGCCAGCACTGAAAGCTGTTGCTAGCCAGCACCCTTCCTTGGAAGCGCTTTTGTAGACCTTAGAACACAAGGGCTCTGGGCTTCTCCAGCCACCTAATCTTCTGCTCATCCTCTCGCGCACTCTAAAGAAAGCTCAGGTGAGAAATTGCAAACGTCGAGCAATTGCTCAGAGATGAAAAGTGCCAGCACTGAAAGCTCTTGCTAGCCAGCACCCTTCCTTGGAAGCGCTTTCACAGGCGCAGCAACACTGGGGCTTTGCGCTTCTCTAGCCACCAAATATCACGGTCACTATCTCTCTGTCTCATAGACACGAGCTTAGAAATTGCAAACGTCGAGCAATTGCTCAGAGATGAAAAGTGCCAGCACTGAAAGCTGTTGCTAGCCAGCACCCTTCCTTGGATGCGCTCTTGTAGCCCTTAGAACACAAGGGCTCTGTGCTTCTGCAGCCACCTAATCTTCTGCTCATCCTCTCGCGCACTCTAAAGAGAGCTCAGGTGAGAAATTGCAAACGTCGAGCAATTGCTCAGAGATGAAAAGTGCCAGTACTGAAAGCTGTTGCTAGCCAGCACCCTTCCTTGGAAGCGCTTTCACAGGCGCAGCAACACTGGGGCTTTGCGCTTCTCTACCCACCAAACATCACGGTCACTATCTCTCCGTCTCGTAGACATGAGCTGAGAGATTGCAAACGTCGAGCAATTGCTCAGCGATGAAAAGTGCCAGCACTGAAAGCTGTTGCTAGCCAGCACCCTTCCTTGGAAGCGCTTTCACAGGCGCAGTAACAATGGGGCTTTGCGCTTCTCTACCCACCAAACATCACGGTCATTCTCTTTCCGTCTCATAGACACGAGCTGAGAGAATGCAAACGTCGAGCAATTGCTCAGAGATGAAAACTGCCAGCACTGAAAGCTGTTGCTAGCCGGCACCCTTCCTTGGAAACGCTCTTGTAGCCCTTAGAACACAAGGGCTCTGTGCTTCTCTAGCCACCTAATCTTCTGCTCATCCTCTCGCGCAGTCTAAAGAGAGCTCAGGTGAGAAATTGCAAAGGTCGAGCAATTGCTCAGAGATGAAAAGTGCCAGCACTGAAAGCTGTTGCTAGCCAGCACCCTTCCTTGGAAGCGCTTTCACAGGCGCAGTAACACTGGGGCTTGGCGCTTCTCTAGACACCAAACGTCACGGTCATTCTCTTTCCGTCTCGTAGACACGAGCTGAGAAATTGCAAACGTCGATCAATTGCTCAGAGATGAAAAGTGCCAGCACTGAAAGCTCTTGCTAGCCAGCACCCTTCCTTGGAAGTGCTTTTGTAGGCTGAAGATCACAGGGGCTCTGGGCTTCTCTAGCCACCTAATCTTCTGCTCATCCTCTCGCGCAGTCTAAAGAGAGCTCAGGTGAGAAATTGCAAAGGTCGAGCAATTGCTCAGAGATGAAAAGTGCCAGCACTGAAAGCTGTTGCTAGCCAGCACCCTTCCTTGGAAGTGCTTTTGTAGGCCTAAGAACACTGGGGCTCTGGGCTTCTCTAGCCACCTAATCTTCTGCTCATCCTCTCGCGCACTCTAAAGAGAGCTCAGGTGAGAAATTGCAAACGTCGAGCAATTGCTCAGAGATGAAAAGTGCCAGCACTGAAAGCTGTTGCTAGCCAGCACCCTTCCTTGGAAGCGCTTTCAGAGGCGCAGCAACACTGGGGCTTTGCGCTTCTCTAGCCACCAAATATCACGGTCACTATCTCTCTGTCTCGTAGACACGAGCTGAGAAATTGCAAACGTCGAGCAATTGCTCAGAGATGAAAAGTGCCAGCACTGAAAGCTGTTGCTGGCCAGCACCCTTCCTTGGAAGTGCTTTTGTAGCCCTTAGAACACAAGGGCTCTGTGCTTCTCCAGCCACCTAATCTTCTGCTCATCCTCTCGCGTAGTCTAAAGAGAGCTCAGGTGAGAAATTGCAAAGGTCGAGCAATTGCTCAGAGATGAAAAGTGCCAGCACTGAAAGCTCTTGCTAGCCAGCACCCTTCCTTGGAAGCGCTTTCACAGGCGCAGCAACACTGGGGCTTTGCGCTTCTCTACCCACCAAACGTCACGGTCACTATCTCTCAGTCTCGTAGACATGAGCTGAGAGATTGCAAACGTCGAGCAATTGCTCAGCGATGAAAAGTGCCAGCACTGAAAGCTGTTGCTAGCCAGCACCCTTCCTTGGAAGCGCTTTCACATGCGCAGTAACAATGGGGCTTTGCGCTTCTCTACCCACCAAACGTCACGGTCATTCTCTTTCCGTCTCATAGACACGAGCTGAGAGATTGCAAATGTCGAGCAATTGCTCAGAGATGAAAAGTGCCAGCACTGAAAGCTCTTGCTAGCCAGCACCCTTCCTTGGAAGCGCTTTCACAGGCGCAGCAATACTGGGGCTTTGCGCTTCCCTACCCGCCAAATGTCACGGTCACTATCTGTCCGTCTAGTCGACACGAGCTGAGAAATGGAAAAAGTCGAGCAATTGCTCAGAGATGAAAAGTGCCAGCACTGAAAGCTCTTGCTAGCCAGCACCCTTCCTTGGAAGCGCTTTCACAGGCGCAGCAACACTGGGGCTCTGTGTTTCTCTAGCCACCTAATCTTCTGCTCATCCTCTCGCGCACCCTAAAGAGAGCTCAGGTGAGAAATTGCAAACGTCGAGCAATTGCTCAGAGATGAAAAGTGCCAGCACTGAAAGCTGTTGCTAGCCAGCACCCTTCCTTGGAAGCGCTTTCACAGGCGCAGCAACACTGGGGCTTTGCGCTTCTCTACCCACCAAACGTCACGGTCACTATCTCTCCGTCTCGTAGACACGAGCTGAGAAATTGAAAAAGTCGAGCAATTGCTCAGAGATGAAAAGTGCCAGCACTGAAAGCTGTTGCTAGCCAGCACCCTTCCTTGGAAACGCTCTTGTAGCCCTTAGAACACAGGGGCTCTGGGCTTCTCTAGCCACCTAATCTACTGCTCATCCTCTCGCGCACTCTAAAGAGAGCTCAGGTGAGAAATTGCAAAGGTCGAGCAATTGCTCAGAGATGAAAAGTGCCAGCACTGAAAGCTCTTGCTAGCCAGCACCCTTCCTTGGAAACGCTCTTGTAGCCCTAAGAACACTGGGGCTCTGGGCTTCTCTAGGCACCTAATCTTCTGCTCATCCTCTCGCGCACTCTAAAGAGAGCTCAGGTGAGAGATTGCAAACGTCGAGCAATTGCTCAGAGATGAAAAGTGCCAGCACTGAAAGCTGTTGCTAGCCAGCACCCTTCCTTGGAAGCGCTTTTGTAGACCTTAGAACACAAGGGCTCTGGGCTTCTCCAGCCACCTAATCTTCTGCTCATCCTCTCGCGCACTCTAAAGAAAGCTCAGGTGAGAAATTGCAAACGTCGAGCAATTGCTCAGAGATGAAAAGTGCCAGCACTGAAAGCTCTTGCTAGCCAGCACCCTTCCTTGGAAGCGCTTTCACAGGCGCAGCAACACTGGGGCTTTGCGCTTCTCTAGCCACCAAATATCACGGTCACTATCTCTCTGTCTCGTAGACACGAGCTTAGAAATTGCAAACGTCGAGCAATTGCTCAGAGATGAAAAGTGCCAGCACTGAAAGCTGTTGCTAGCCAGCACCCTTCCTTGGATGCGCTCTTGTAGCCCTTAGAACACAAGGGCTCTGTGCTTCTGCAGCCACCTAATCTTCTGCTCATCCTCTCGCGCACTCTAAAGAGAGCTCAGGTGAGAAATTGCAAACGTCGAGCAATTGCTCAGAGATGAAAAGTGCCAGTACTGAAAGCTGTTGCTAGCCAGCACCCTTCCTTGGAAGCGCTTTCACAGGCGCAGCAACACTGGGGCTTTGCGCTTCTCTACCCACCAAACATCACGGTCACTATCTCTCCGTCTCGTAGACATGAGCTGAGAGATTGCAAACGTCGAGCAATTGCTCAGCGATGAAAAGTGCCAGCACTGAAAGCTGTTGCTAGCCAGCACCCTTCCTTGGAAGCGCTTTCACAGGCGCAGTAACAATGGGGCTTTGCGCTTCTCTACCCACCAAACATCACGGTCATTCTCTTTCCGTCTCATAGACACGAGCTGAGAGAATGCAAACGTCGAGCAATTGCTCAGAGATGAAAACTGCCAGCACTGAAAGCTGTTGCTAGCCGGCACCCTTCCTTGGAAACGCTCTTGTAGCCCTTAGAACACAAGGGCTCTGTGCTTCTCTAGCCACCTAATCTTCTGCTCATCCTCTCGCGCAGTCTAAAGAGAGCTCAGGTGAGAAATTGCAAAGGTCGAGCAATTGCTCAGAGATGAAAAGTGCCAGCACTGAAAGCTGTTGCTAGCCAGCACCCTTCCTTGGAAGCGCTTTCACAGGCGCAGTAACACTGGGGCTTGGCGCTTCTCTAGACACCAAACGTCACGGTCATTCTCTTTCCGTCTCGTAGACACGAGCTGAGAAATTGCAAACGTCGATCAATTGCTCAGAGATGAAAAGTGCCAGCACTGAAAGCTCTTGCTAGCCAGCACCCTTCCTTGGAAGTGCTTTTGTAGGCTGAAGATCACAGGGGCTCTGGGCTTCTCTAGCCACCTAATCTTCTGCTCATCCTCTCGCGCAGTCTAAAGAGAGCTCAGGTGAGAAATTGCAAAGGTCGAGCAATTGCTCAGAGATGAAAAGTGCCAGCACTGAAAGCTGTTGCTAGCCAGCACCCTTCCTTGGAAGTGCTTTTGTAGGCCTAAGAACACTGGGGCTCTGGGCTTCTCTAGCCACCTAATCTTCTGCTCATCCTCTCGCGCACTCTAAAGAGAGCTCAGGTGAGAAATTGCAAACGTCGAGCAATTGCTCAGAGATGAAAAGTGCCAGCACTGAAAGCTGTTGCTAGCCAGCACCCTTCCTTGGAAGCGCTTTCAGAGGCGCAGCAACACTGGGGCTTTGCGCTTCTCTAGCCACCAAATATCACGGTCACTATCTCTCTGTCTCGTAGACACGAGCTGAGAAATTGCAAACGTCGAGCAATTGCTCAGAGATGAAAAGTGCCAGCACTGAAAGCTGTTGCTGGCCAGCACCCTTCCTTGGAAGTGCTTTTGTAGCCCTTAGAACACAAGGGCTCTGTGCTTCTCCAGCCACCTAATCTTCTGCTCATCCTCTCGCGTAGTCTAAAGAGAGCTCAGGTGAGAAATTGCAAAGGTCGAGCAATTGCTCAGAGATGAAAAGTGCCAGCACTGAAAGCTCTTGCTAGCCAGCACCCTTCCTTGGAAGCGCTTTCACAGGCGCAGCAACACTGGGGCTTTGCGCTTCTCTACCCACCAAACGTCACGGTCACTATCTCTCAGTCTCGTAGACATGAGCTGAGAGATTGCAAACGTCGAGCAATTGCTCAGCGATGAAAAGTGCCAGCACTGAAAGCTGTTGCTAGCCAGCACCCTTCCTTGGAAGCGCTTTCACATGCGCAGTAACAATGGGGCTTTGCGCTTCTCTACCCACCAAACGTCACGGTCATTCTCTTTCCGTCTCATAGACACGAGCTGAGAGATTGCAAATGTCGAGCAATTGCTCAGAGATGAAAAGTGCCAGCACTGAAAGCTCTTGCTAGCCAGCACCCTTCCTTGGAAGCGCTTTCACAGGCGCAGCAATACTGGGGCTTTGCGCTTCCCTACCCGCCAAATGTCACGGTCACTATCTGTCCGTCTAGTCGACACGAGCTGAGAAATGGAAAAAGTCGAGCAATTGCTCAGAGATGAAAAGTGCCAGCACTGAAAGCTCTTGCTAGCCAGCACCCTTCCTTGGAAGCGCTTTCACAGGCGCAGCAACACTGGGGCTCTGTGTTTCTCTAGCCACCTAATCTTCTGCTCATCCTCTCGCGCACCCTAAAGAGAGCTCAGGTGAGAAATTGCAAACGTCGAGCAATTGCTCAGAGATGAAAAGTGCCAGCACTGAAAGCTGTTGCTAGCCAGCACCCTTCCTTGGAAGCGCTTTCACAGGCGCAGCAACACTGGGGCTTTGCGCTTCTCTACCCACCAAACGTCACGGTCACTATCTCTCCGTCTCGTAGACACGAGCTGAGAAATTGAAAAAGTCGAGCAATTGCTCAGAGATGAAAAGTGCCAGCACTGAAAGCTGTTGCTAGCCAGCACCCTTCCTTGGAAACGCTCTTGTAGCCCTTAGAACACAGGGGCTCTGGGCTTCTCTAGCCACCTAATCTACTGCTCATCCTCTCGCGCACTCTAAAGAGAGCTCAGGTGAGAAATTGCAAAGGTCGAGCAATTGCTCAGAGATGAAAAGTGCCAGCACTGAAAGCTCTTGCTAGCCAGCACCCTTCCTTGGAAACGCTCTTGTAGCCCTAAGAACACTGGGGCTCTGGGCTTCTCTAGGCACCTAATCTTCTGCTCATCCTCTCGCGCACTCTAAAGAGAGCTCAGGTGAGAAATTGCAAACGTCCAGCAATTGCTCAGAGATGAAAAGTGCCAGCACTGAAAGCTGTTGCTAGCCAGCACCCTTCCATGGAAGTGCTTTTGTAGGCCTAAGAACAGTGGGGCTCTGTGTTTCTCTAGCCACCTAATCTTCTGCTCATCATCTCGCGCACTCTAAAGAGAGCTCAGGTGAGAAATTGCAAACGTCGAGCAATTGCTCAGAGATGAAAAGTGCCAGCACTGAAAGCTCTTGCTAGCCAGCACCCTTCCTTGGAAGTGCTTTTGTAGGCGTAAGAACAGTGGGGCTCTGTGTTTCTCTAGCCACCTAATCTTCTGCTCATCCTCTCGCGCACTCTAAAGAAAGCTCAGGTGAGAAATTGCAAACGTAGAGCAATTGCTCAGAGATGAAAAGTGCCAGCACTGAAAGCTCTTGCTAGCCAGCACCCTTCCTTGGAAGCGCTTTCACAGGCGCAGCAACACTGGGGCTTTGCGCTTCTCTACCCACCAAAGGTCACGGTCACTATCTCTCCGTCTCGTAGACACGAGCTGAGAAATTAAAAAAGTCGAGCAATTGCTCAGAGATGAAAAGTGCCAGCACTGAAAGCTCTTGCTAGCCAGCACCCTTCCTTGGAAGCGCTTTCACAGGCGCAGCAACACTGGGGCTTTGCGCTTCTCAACCCACCAAACATCACGGTCACTATCTCTCCGTCTCGTAGACACGAGCTGAGAAATTGAAAAAGTCGAGCAATTGCTCAGAGATGAAAAGTGCCAGCACTGAAAGCTGTTGCTAGCCAGCACCCTTCCTTGGAAGCGCTTTCACAGGCGCAGCAACACTAGGGCTTTGCGCTTCTTTACCCACCAAACGTCACGGTCATTCTCTTTCCGTCTCATAGACACGAGCTGAGAGATTGCAAACGTCCAGCAATTGCTAAGAGATGAAAAGTGCCAGCACTGAAAGCTCTTGCTAGCCAGCACCCTTCCTTGGAAGCGCTTTTGTAGACCTTAGAACACAGGGGCTCTGTGTTTCTCTAGCCACCTAATATTCTGCTCATCCTCTCGCGCAGTCTAAAGAGAGCTCAGGTGAGAAATTGCAAACGTCGAGCAATTGCTCAGAGATGAAAAGTGCCAGCACTGAAAGCTGTTGCTAGCCAGCACCCTTCCTTGGAAGCGCTTTCAGAGGCGCAGCAACACTGGGGCTTTGCGCTTCTCTACCCACCAAACGTCACGCTCACTATCTCTCCGTCTCGTAGACACGAGCTGAGAAATTGAAAAAGTCGAGCAATTGCTCAGAGATGAAAAGTGCCAGCACTGAAAGCTGTTGCTAGCCAGCACCCTTCCTTGGAAGTGCTTTTGTAGGCCTAAGAACAGTGGGGCTCTGTGTTTCTCTAGCCACCTAATCTTCTGCTCATCATCTCGCGCACTCTAAAGAGAGCTCAGGTGAGAAATTGCAAACGTCGAGCAATTGCTCAGAGATGAAAAGTGCCAGCACTGAAAGCTCTTGCTAGCCAGCACCCTTCCTTGGAAGTGCTTTTGTAGGCGTAAGAACAGTGGGGCTCTGTGTTTCTCTAGCCACCTAATCTTCTGCTCATCCTCTCGCGCACTCTAAAGAAAGCTCAGGTGAGAAATTGCAAAGGTCGAGCAATTGCTCAGAGATGAAAAGTGCCAGCACTGAAAGCTCTTGCTAGCCAGCACCCTTCCTTGGAAGCGCTTTCACAGGCGCAGCAACACTGGGGCTTTGCGCTTCTCTACCCACCAAAGGTCACGGTCACTATCTCTCCGTCTCGTAGACACGAGCTGAGAAATTAAAAAAGTCGAGCAATTGCTCAGAGATGAAAAGTGCCAGCACTGAAAGCTCTTGCTAGCCAGCACCCTTCCTTGGAAGCGCTTTCACAGGCGCAGCAACACTGGGGCTTTGCGCTTCTCAACCCACCAAACATCACGGTCACTATCTCTCCGTCTCGTAGACACGAGCTGAGAAATTGAAAAAGTCGAGCAATTGCTCAGAGATGAAAAGTGCCAGCACTGAAAGCTCTTGCTAGCCAGCACCCTTCCTTGGAAGCGCTTTCACAGGCGCAGCAACACTAGGGCTTTGCGCTTCTTTACCCACCAAACGTCACGGTCATTCTCTTTCCGTCTCATAGACACGAGCTGAGAGATTGCAAACGTCCAGCAATTGCTAAGAGATGAAAAGTGCCAGCACTGAAAGCTCTTGCTAGCCAGCACCCTTCCTTGGAAGCGCTTTTGTAGACCTTAGAACACAGGGGCTCTGTGTTTCTCTAGCCACCTAATCTTCTGCTCATCCTCTCGCGCAGTCTAAAGAGAGCTCAGGTGAGAAATTGCAAACGTCGAGCAATTGCTCAGAGATGAAAAGTGCCAGCACTGAAAGCTGTTGCTAGCCAGCACCCTTCCTTGGAAGCGCTTTCAGAGGCGCAGCAACACTGGGGCTTTGCGCTTCTCTACCCACCAAACGTCACGCTCACTATCTCTCCGTCTCGTAGACACGAGCTGAGGAATTGCAAACGTCGAGCAATTGCTCAGAGATGAAAAGTGCCAGCACTGAAAGCTGTTGCTAGCCAGCACCCTTCCTTGGAAGCGCTTTTGTAGCCCTTAGAACACAAGGGCTCTGTGCTTCTCCAGCCATCTAATCTTCTGCTCATCCTCTCGCGCACTCTAAAGAGAGCTCAGGTGAGAAATTGCAAAGGTCGAGCAATTGCTCAGAGATGAAAAGTGCCAGCACTGAAAGCTCTTGCTAGCCAGCACCCTTCCTTGGAAGTGATTTTGTAGGCCTAAGAACACTGGGGCTCTGGGCTTCTCTAGCCACCTAATCTTCTGCTCATCCTCTCGCGCAGTCTAAAGAGAGCTCAGGTGAGAAATTGCAAACGTCGAGCAATTGCTCAGAGATGAAAAGTGCCAGCACTGAAAGCTGTTGCTAGCCAGCACCATTCCTTGGAAACGCTTTTGTAGGCCTTAGAACACAAGGGCTCTGTGCTTCTCCAGCCACCTAATCTTCTGCTCATCCTCTCGCGCACTCTAAAGAGAGCTCAGGTGAGAAATTGCAAAGGTCGAGCAATTGCTCAGAGATGAAAAGTGCCAGCACTGAAAGCTCTTGCTAGCCAGCACCCTTCCTTGGAAGCGCTCTTGTAGCCCTAAGAACACTGGGGCTCTGTGCTTTTCTAGCCACCTAATCTTCTGCTCACTCTCTCGTGCACTCTAAAGAGAGCTCAGGTGAGAAATTGCAAAGGTCGAGCAATTGCTCAGAGATGAAAAGTGCCAGCACTGAAAGCTCTTGCTAGCCAGCACCCTTCCTTGGAAACGCTCTTGTAGCCCTTAGAACACAGGGGCTCTGTGTTTCTCTAGCCACCTAATCTTCTGCTCATCCTCTCGCGCACTCTAAAGAAAGCTCAGGTGAGAAATTGCAAAGGTCAAGCAATTGCTCAGCGATGAAAAGTGCCAGCACTGAAAGCTGTTGCTAGCCAGCACCCTTCCTTGGAAGTGCTTTTGTAGGCCTAAGAACACTGGGGCTCTGGGCTTCTCTAGCCACCTAATCTTCTGCTCATCCTCTCGCGCAGTCTAAAGAGAGCTCAGGTGAGAAATTGCAAAGGTCGAGCAATTGCTCAGAGATGAAAACTGCCAGCACTGAAAGCTGTTGCTAGCCAGCACCCTTCCTTGGAAGTGCTTTTGTAGGCCTAAGAACACTGGGGCTCTGGGCTTTTCTAGCCACCTAATCTTCTGCTCATCCTCTCGCGCACTCTAAAGAGAGCTCAGGTGAGAAATTGCAAACGTCGAGCAATTGCTCAGAGATGAAAAGTGCCAGCACTGAAAGCTCTTGCTAGCCAGCACCCTTCCTTGGAAGCGCTTTCACAGGCGCAGCAACACTGGGGCTTTGCGCTTCTCTACCCACCAAACGTCACGGTCACTATCTCTCAGTCTCGTAGACATGAGCTGAGAGATTGCAAACGTCGAGCAATTGCTCAGCGATGAAAAGTGCCAGCACTGAAAGCTGTTGCTAGCCAGCACCCTTCCTTGGAAGCGCTTTCACATGCGCAGTAACAATGGGGCTTTGCGCTTCTCTACCCACCAAACGTCACGGTCATTCTCTTTCCGTCTCATAGACACGAGCTGAGAGATTGCAAATGTCGAGCAATTGCTCAGAGATGAAAAGTGCCAGCACTGAAAGCTCTTGCTAGCCAGCACCCTTCCTTGGAAGCGCTTTCACAGGCGCAGCAATACTGGGGCTTTGCGCTTCCCTACCCGCCAAATGTCACGGTCACTATCTGTCCGTCTAGTCGACACGAGCTGAGAAATGGAAAAAGTCGAGCAATTGCTCAGAGATGAAAAGTGCCAGCACTGAAAGCTCTTGCTAGCCAGCACCCTTCCTTGGAAGCGCTTTCACAGGCGCAGCAACACTGGGGCTCTGTGTTTCTCTAGCCACCTAATCTTCTGCTCATCCTCTCGCGCACCCTAAAGAGAGCTCAGGTGAGAAATTGCAAACGTCGAGCAATTGCTCAGAGATGAAAAGTGCCAGCACTGAAAGCTGTTGCTAGCCAGCACCCTTCCTTGGAAGCGCTTTCACAGGCGCAGCAACACTGGGGCTTTGCGCTTCTCTACCCACCAAACGTCACGGTCACTATCTCTCCGTCTCGTAGACACGAGCTGAGAAATTGAAAAAGTCGAGCAATTGCTCAGAGATGAAAAGTGCCAGCACTGAAAGCTGTTGCTAGCCAGCACCCTTCCTTGGAAACGCTCTTGTAGCCCTTAGAACACAGGGGCTCTGGGCTTCTCTAGCCACCTAATCTACTGCTCATCCTCTCGCGCACTCTAAAGAGAGCTCAGGTGAGAAATTGCAAAGGTCGAGCAATTGCTCAGAGATGAAAAGTGCCAGCACTGAAAGCTCTTGCTAGCCAGCACCCTTCCTTGGAAACGCTCTTGTAGCCCTAAGAACACTGGGGCTCTGGGCTTCTCTAGGCACCTAATCTTCTGCTCATCCTCTCGCGCACTCTAAAGAGAGCTCAGGTGAGAGATTGCAAACGTCGAGCAATTGCTCAGAGATGAAAAGTGCCAGCACTGAAAGCTGTTGCTAGCCAGCACCCTTCCTTGGAAGCGCTTTTGTAGACCTTAGAACACAAGGGCTCTGGGCTTCTCCAGCCACCTAATCTTCTGCTCATCCTCTCGCGCACTCTAAAGAAAGCTCAGGTGAGAAATTGCAAACGTCGAGCAATTGCTCAGAGATGAAAAGTGCCAGCACTGAAAGCTCTTGCTAGCCAGCACCCTTCCTTGGAAGCGCTTTCACAGGCGCAGCAACACTGGGGCTTTGCGCTTCTCTAGCCACCAAATATCACGGTCACTATCTCTCTGTCTCGTAGACACGAGCTTAGAAATTGCAAACGTCGAGCAATTGCTCAGAGATGAAAAGTGCCAGCACTGAAAGCTGTTGCTAGCCAGCACCCTTCCTTGGATGCGCTCTTGTAGCCCTTAGAACACAAGGGCTCTGTGCTTCTGCAGCCACCTAATCTTCTGCTCATCCTCTCGCGCACTCTAAAGAGAGCTCAGGTGAGAAATTGCAAACGTCGAGCAATTGCTCAGAGATGAAAAGTGCCAGTACTGAAAGCTGTTGCTAGCCAGCACCCTTCCTTGGAAGCGCTTTCACAGGCGCAGCAACACTGGGGCTTTGCGCTTCTCTACCCACCAAACATCACGGTCACTATCTCTCCGTCTCGTAGACATGAGCTGAGAGATTGCAAACGTCGAGCAATTGCTCAGCGATGAAAAGTGCCAGCACTGAAAGCTGTTGCTAGCCAGCACCCTTCCTTGGAAGCGCTTTCACAGGCGCAGTAACAATGGGGCTTTGCGCTTCTCTACCCACCAAACATCACGGTCATTCTCTTTCCGTCTCATAGACACGAGCTGAGAGAATGCAAACGTCGAGCAATTGCTCAGAGATGAAAACTGCCAGCACTGAAAGCTGTTGCTAGCCGGCACCCTTCCTTGGAAACGCTCTTGTAGCCCTTAGAACACAAGGGCTCTGTGCTTCTCTAGCCACCTAATCTTCTGCTCATCCTCTCGCGCAGTCTAAAGAGAGCTCAGGTGAGAAATTGCAAAGGTCGAGCAATTGCTCAGAGATGAAAAGTGCCAGCACTGAAAGCTGTTGCTAGCCAGCACCCTTCCTTGGAAGCGCTTTCACAGGCGCAGTAACACTGGGGCTTGGCGCTTCTCTAGACACCAAACGTCACGGTCATTCTCTTTCCGTCTCGTAGACACGAGCTGAGAAATTGCAAACGTCGATCAATTGCTCAGAGATGAAAAGTGCCAGCACTGAAAGCTCTTGCTAGCCAGCACCCTTCCTTGGAAGTGCTTTTGTAGGCTGAAGATCACAGGGGCTCTGGGCTTCTCTAGCCACCTAATCTTCTGCTCATCCTCTCGCGCAGTCTAAAGAGAGCTCAGGTGAGAAATTGCAAAGGTCGAGCAATTGCTCAGAGATGAAAAGTGCCAGCACTGAAAGCTGTTGCTAGCCAGCACCCTTCCTTGGAAGTGCTTTTGTAGGCCTAAGAACACTGGGGCTCTGGGCTTCTCTAGCCACCTAATCTTCTGCTCATCCTCTCGCGCACTCTAAAGAGAGCTCAGGTGAGAAATTGCAAACGTCGAGCAATTGCTCAGAGATGAAAAGTGCCAGCACTGAAAGCTGTTGCTAGCCAGCACCCTTCCTTGGAAGCGCTTTCAGAGGCGCAGCAACACTGGGGCTTTGCGCTTCTCTAGCCACCAAATATCACGGTCACTATCTCTCTGTCTCGTAGACACGAGCTGAGAAATTGCAAACGTCGAGCAATTGCTCAGAGATGAAAAGTGCCAGCACTGAAAGCTGTTGCTGGCCAGCACCCTTCCTTGGAAGTGCTTTTGTAGCCCTTAGAACACAAGGGCTCTGTGCTTCTCCAGCCACCTAATCTTCTGCTCATCCTCTCGCGTAGTCTAAAGAGAGCTCAGGTGAGAAATTGCAAAGGTCGAGCAATTGCTCAGAGATGAAAAGTGCCAGCACTGAAAGCTCTTGCTAGCCAGCACCCTTCCTTGGAAGCGCTTTCACAGGCGCAGCAACACTGGGGCTTTGCGCTTCTCTACCCACCAAACGTCACGGTCACTATCTCTCAGTCTCGTAGACATGAGCTGAGAGATTGCAAACGTCGAGCAATTGCTCAGCGATGAAAAGTGCCAGCACTGAAAGCTGTTGCTAGCCAGCACCCTTCCTTGGAAGCGCTTTCACATGCGCAGTAACAATGGGGCTTTGCGCTTCTCTACCCACCAAACGTCACGGTCATTCTCTTTCCGTCTCATAGACACGAGCTGAGAGATTGCAAATGTCGAGCAATTGCTCAGAGATGAAAAGTGCCAGCACTGAAAGCTCTTGCTAGCCAGCACCCTTCCTTGGAAGCGCTTTCACAGGCGCAGCAATACTGGGGCTTTGCGCTTCCCTACCCGCCAAATGTCACGGTCACTATCTGTCCGTCTAGTCGACACGAGCTGAGAAATGGAAAAAGTCGAGCAATTGCTCAGAGATGAAAAGTGCCAGCACTGAAAGCTCTTGCTAGCCAGCACCCTTCCTTGGAAGCGCTTTCACAGGCGCAGCAACACTGGGGCTCTGTGTTTCTCTAGCCACCTAATCTTCTGCTCATCCTCTCGCGCACCCTAAAGAGAGCTCAGGTGAGAAATTGCAAACGTCGAGCAATTGCTCAGAGATGAAAAGTGCCAGCACTGAAAGCTGTTGCTAGCCAGCACCCTTCCTTGGAAGCGCTTTCACAGGCGCAGCAACACTGGGGCTTTGCGCTTCTCTACCCACCAAACGTCACGGTCACTATCTCTCCGTCTCGTAGACACGAGCTGAGAAATTGAAAAAGTCGAGCAATTGCTCAGAGATGAAAAGTGCCAGCACTGAAAGCTGTTGCTAGCCAGCACCCTTCCTTGGAAACGCTCTTGTAGCCCTTAGAACACAGGGGCTCTGGGCTTCTCTAGCCACCTAATCTACTGCTCATCCTCTCGCGCACTCTAAAGAGAGCTCAGGTGAGAAATTGCAAAGGTCGAGCAATTGCTCAGAGATGAAAAGTGCCAGCACTGAAAGCTCTTGCTAGCCAGCACCCTTCCTTGGAAACGCTCTTGTAGCCCTAAGAACACTGGGGCTCTGGGCTTCTCTAGGCACCTAATCTTCTGCTCATCCTCTCGCGCACTCTAAAGAGAGCTCAGGTGAGAAATTGCAAACGTCCAGCAATTGCTCAGAGATGAAAAGTGCCAGCACTGAAAGCTGTTGCTAGCCAGCACCCTTCCATGGAAGTGCTTTTGTAGGCCTAAGAACAGTGGGGCTCTGTGTTTCTCTAGCCACCTAATCTTCTGCTCATCATCTCGCGCACTCTAAAGAGAGCTCAGGTGAGAAATTGCAAACGTCGAGCAATTGCTCAGAGATGAAAAGTGCCAGCACTGAAAGCTCTTGCTAGCCAGCACCCTTCCTTGGAAGTGCTTTTGTAGGCGTAAGAACAGTGGGGCTCTGTGTTTCTCTAGCCACCTAATCTTCTGCTCATCCTCTCGCGCACTCTAAAGAAAGCTCAGGTGAGAAATTGCAAACGTAGAGCAATTGCTCAGAGATGAAAAGTGCCAGCACTGAAAGCTCTTGCTAGCCAGCACCCTTCCTTGGAAGCGCTTTCACAGGCGCAGCAACACTGGGGCTTTGCGCTTCTCTACCCACCAAAGGTCACGGTCACTATCTCTCCGTCTCGTAGACACGAGCTGAGAAATTAAAAAAGTCGAGCAATTGCTCAGAGATGAAAAGTGCCAGCACTGAAAGCTCTTGCTAGCCAGCACCCTTCCTTGGAAGCGCTTTCACAGGCGCAGCAACACTGGGGCTTTGCGCTTCTCAACCCACCAAACATCACGGTCACTATCTCTCCGTCTCGTAGACACGAGCTGAGAAATTGAAAAAGTCGAGCAATTGCTCAGAGATGAAAAGTGCCAGCACTGAAAGCTGTTGCTAGCCAGCACCCTTCCTTGGAAGCGCTTTCACAGGCGCAGCAACACTAGGGCTTTGCGCTTCTTTACCCACCAAACGTCACGGTCATTCTCTTTCCGTCTCATAGACACGAGCTGAGAGATTGCAAACGTCCAGCAATTGCTAAGAGATGAAAAGTGCCAGCACTGAAAGCTCTTGCTAGCCAGCACCCTTCCTTGGAAGCGCTTTTGTAGACCTTAGAACACAGGGGCTCTGTGTTTCTCTAGCCACCTAATATTCTGCTCATCCTCTCGCGCAGTCTAAAGAGAGCTCAGGTGAGAAATTGCAAACGTCGAGCAATTGCTCAGAGATGAAAAGTGCCAGCACTGAAAGCTGTTGCTAGCCAGCACCCTTCCTTGGAAGCGCTTTCAGAGGCGCAGCAACACTGGGGCTTTGCGCTTCTCTACCCACCAAACGTCACGCTCACTATCTCTCCGTCTCGTAGACACGAGCTGAGAAATTGAAAAAGTCGAGCAATTGCTCAGAGATGAAAAGTGCCAGCACTGAAAGCTGTTGCTAGCCAGCACCCTTCCTTGGAAGTGCTTTTGTAGGCCTAAGAACAGTGGGGCTCTGTGTTTCTCTAGCCACCTAATCTTCTGCTCATCATCTCGCGCACTCTAAAGAGAGCTCAGGTGAGAAATTGCAAACGTCGAGCAATTGCTCAGAGATGAAAAGTGCCAGCACTGAAAGCTCTTGCTAGCCAGCACCCTTCCTTGGAAGTGCTTTTGTAGGCGTAAGAACAGTGGGGCTCTGTGTTTCTCTAGCCACCTAATCTTCTGCTCATCCTCTCGCGCACTCTAAAGAAAGCTCAGGTGAGAAATTGCAAAGGTCGAGCAATTGCTCAGAGATGAAAAGTGCCAGCACTGAAAGCTCTTGCTAGCCAGCACCCTTCCTTGGAAGCGCTTTCACAGGCGCAGCAACACTGGGGCTTTGCGCTTCTCTACCCACCAAAGGTCACGGTCACTATCTCTCCGTCTCGTAGACACGAGCTGAGAAATTAAAAAAGTCGAGCAATTGCTCAGAGATGAAAAGTGCCAGCACTGAAAGCTCTTGCTAGCCAGCACCCTTCCTTGGAAGCGCTTTCACAGGCGCAGCAACACTGGGGCTTTGCGCTTCTCAACCCACCAAACATCACGGTCACTATCTCTCCGTCTCGTAGACACGAGCTGAGAAATTGAAAAAGTCGAGCAATTGCTCAGAGATGAAAAGTGCCAGCACTGAAAGCTCTTGCTAGCCAGCACCCTTCCTTGGAAGCGCTTTCACAGGCGCAGCAACACTAGGGCTTTGCGCTTCTTTACCCACCAAACGTCACGGTCATTCTCTTTCCGTCTCATAGACACGAGCTGAGAGATTGCAAACGTCCAGCAATTGCTAAGAGATGAAAAGTGCCAGCACTGAAAGCTCTTGCTAGCCAGCACCCTTCCTTGGAAGCGCTTTTGTAGACCTTAGAACACAGGGGCTCTGTGTTTCTCTAGCCACCTAATCTTCTGCTCATCCTCTCGCGCAGTCTAAAGAGAGCTCAGGTGAGAAATTGCAAACGTCGAGCAATTGCTCAGAGATGAAAAGTGCCAGCACTGAAAGCTGTTGCTAGCCAGCACCCTTCCTTGGAAGCGCTTTCAGAGGCGCAGCAACACTGGGGCTTTGCGCTTCTCTACCCACCAAACGTCACGCTCACTATCTCTCCGTCTCGTAGACACGAGCTGAGGAATTGCAAACGTCGAGCAATTGCTCAGAGATGAAAAGTGCCAGCACTGAAAGCTGTTGCTAGCCAGCACCCTTCCTTGGAAGCGCTTTTGTAGCCCTTAGAACACAAGGGCTCTGTGCTTCTCCAGCCATCTAATCTTCTGCTCATCCTCTCGCGCACTCTAAAGAGAGCTCAGGTGAGAAATTGCAAAGGTCGAGCAATTGCTCAGAGATGAAAAGTGCCAGCACTGAAAGCTCTTGCTAGCCAGCACCCTTCCTTGGAAGTGATTTTGTAGGCCTAAGAACACTGGGGCTCTGGGCTTCTCTAGCCACCTAATCTTCTGCTCATCCTCTCGCGCAGTCTAAAGAGAGCTCAGGTGAGAAATTGCAAACGTCGAGCAATTGCTCAGAGATGAAAAGTGCCAGCACTGAAAGCTGTTGCTAGCCAGCACCATTCCTTGGAAACGCTTTTGTAGGCCTTAGAACACAAGGGCTCTGTGCTTCTCCA
Source organism: Sarcoramphus papa (assembly GCA_037962945.1). Taxonomy (NCBI): domain Eukaryota; kingdom Metazoa; phylum Chordata; class Aves; order Accipitriformes; family Cathartidae; genus Sarcoramphus; species Sarcoramphus papa. Next base: position 20,593,211 of record CM075588.1, read on the forward strand.
GCCACCTAATCTTCTGCTCATCCTCTCGCGCACTCTAAAGAGAGCTCAGGTGAGAAATTGCAAAGGTCGAGCAATTGCTCAGAGATGAAAAGTGCCAGCACTGAAAGCTCTTGCTAGCCAGCACCCTTCCTTGGAAGCGCTCTTGTAGCCCTAAGAACACTGGGGCTCTGTGCTTTTCTAGCCACCTAATCTTCTGCTCACTCTCTCGTGCACTCTAAAGAGAGCTCAGGTGAGAAATTGCAAAGGTCGAGCAATTGCTCAGAGATGAAAAGTGCCAGCACTGAAAGCTCTTGCTAGCCAGCACCCTTCCTTGGAAACGCTCTTGTAGCCCTTAGAACACAGGGGCTCTGTGTTTCTCTAGCCACCTAATCTTCTGCTCATCCTCTCGCGCACTCTAAAGAAAGCTCAGGTGAGAAATTGCAAAGGTCAAGCAATTGCTCAGCGATGAAAAGTGCCAGCACTGAAAGCTGTTGCTAGCCAGCACCCTTCCTTGGAAGTGCTTTTGTAGGCCTAAGAACACTGGGGCTCTGGGCTTCTCTAGCCACCTAATCTTCTGCTCATCCTCTCGCGCAGTCTAAAGAGAGCTCAGGTGAGAAATTGCAAAGGTCGAGCAATTGCTCAGAGATGAAAACTGCCAGCACTGAAAGCTGTTGCTAGCCAGCACCCTTCCTTGGAAGTGCTTTTGTAGGCCTAAGAACACTGGGGCTCTGGGCTTTTCTAGCCACCTAATCTTCTGCTCATCCTCTCGCGCACTCTAAAGAGAGCTCAGGTGAGAAATTGCAAACGTCGAGCAATTGCTCAGAGATGAAAAGTGCCAGCACTGAAAGCTGTTGCTAGCCAGCACCCTTCCTTGGAAGCGCTTTCACAGGCGCAGCAACACTGGGGCTTTGCGCTTCTCTACCCACCAAAGGTCACGGTCACTATCTCTCCGTCTCGTAGACACGAGCTGAGAAATTAAAAAAGTCGAGCAATTGCTCAGAGATGAAAAGTGCCAGCACTGAAAGCTCTTGCTAGCCAGCACCCTTCCTTGGAAGCGCTTTCACAGGCGCAGCAACACTGGGGCTCTGGGCTTCTCTAGCCACCTAATCTTCTGCTCATCCTCTCGCGCACTCTAAAGAGAGATCAGGTGAGAAATTGCAAAGGTCGAGCAATTGCTCAGAGATGAAAAGAGCCAGCACTGAAAGCTGTTGCTAGCCAGCACCCTTCCTTGGAAGCGCTTTCACAGGCGCAGCAACACTGGGGCTTTGCTCTTCTCTAGCCACCAAACGTCACGGTCATTCTTTTTCCATCTCGTAGACACGAGCTGAGAGATTGCAAACGTCGAGCAATTGCTCAGAGATGAAAAGTGCCAGCACTGAAAGCTGTTGCTAGCCAGCACCCTTCCTTGGAAGCGCTTTCACAGGCGCAGCAACACTGGGGCTTTGCGCTTCTCTACCCACCAAACGTCACGGTCACTATCTCTCTGTCTCGTAGACACGAGCTGAGAAATTGAAAAAGTCGAGCAATTGCTCAGAGATGAAAAGTGCCAGCAGTGAAAGCTGTTGCTAGCCAGCACCCTTCCTTGGAAACGCTCTTGTAGCCCTTAGAACACAGGGGCTCTGGGCTTCTCTAGCCACCTAATCTGCTCATCCTCTCGCGCACTCTAAAGAAAGCTCAGGTGAGACATTGCAAAGGTCGAGCAATTGCTCAGAGATGAAAAGTGCCAGCACTGAAAGCTCTTGCTAGCCAGCACCCTTCCTTGGAAACGCTCTTGTAGCCCTAAGAACACTGGGGCTCTGGGCTTCTCTAGGCACCTAATCTTCTGCTCATCCTCTCGCGCACTCTAAAGAGAGCTCAGGTGAGAAATTGCAAACGTCGAGCAATTGCTCAGAGATGAAAAGTGCCAGCACTGAAAGCTCTTGCTAGCAAGCACCCTTCCTTGGAAGTGCTTTTGTAGGCCTAAGAACAGTGGGGCTCTGTGTTTCTCTAGCCACCTAATCTTCTGCTCATCCTCTCGCGCAGTCTAAAGAGAGCTCAGGTGAGAAATTGCAAATGTCCACCAATTGCTCAGAGATGAAAAGTGCCAGCACTGAAAGCTGTTGCTAGCCAGCACCCTTCCTTGGAAGCGCTTTCACAGGCGCAGCAACACTGGGGCTTTGCGCTTCTCTACCCACCAAACATCACGGTCACTATCTCTCCGTCTCGTAGACACGAGCTGAGAAATTGAAAAAGTCGAGCAATTGCTCAGAGATGAAAAGTGCCAGCACTGAAAGCTGTTGCTAGCCAGCACCCTTCCTTGGAAGCGCTTTCACAGGCGCAGCAACACTGGGGCTTTGCGCTTCTCTACCCACCAAACGTCACGGTCATTCTCTTTCCGTCTCATAGACACGAGCTGAGAGATTGCAAACGTCCAGCAATTGCTAAGAGATGAAAAGTGCCAGCACTGAAAGCTCTTGCTAGCCAGCACCCTTCCTTGGAAGCGCTTTTGTAGACCTTAGAACACAGGGGCTCTGTGTTTCTCTAGCCACCTAATCTTCTGCTCATCCTCTCGCGCAGTCTAAAGAGAGCTCAGGTGAGAAATTGCAAAGGTCGAGCAATTGCTCAGAGATGAAAAGTGCCAGCACTGAAAGCTGTTGCTAGCCAGCACCCTTCCTTGGAAGCGCTTTCACAGGCGCAGCAACACTGGGGCTTTGCGCTTCTCTACCCACCAAAGGTCACGGTCACTATCTCTCCGTCTCGTAGACACGAGCTGAGGAATTGCAAACGTCGAGCAATTGCTCAGAGATGAAAAGTGCCAGCACTGAAAGCTGTTGCTAGCCAGCACCCTTCCTTGGAAGCGCTTTTGTAGCCCTTAGAACACAAGGGCTCTGTGCTTCTCCAGCCATCTAATCTTCTGCTCATCCTCTCGCGCACTCTAAAGAAAGGTCAGGTGAGAAATTGCAAAAGTCGAACAATTGCTCAGAGATGAAAAGTGCCAGCACTGAAAGCTCTTGCTAGCCAGCACCCTTCCTTGGAAGTGATTTTGTAGGCCTAAGAACACTGGGGCTCTGGGCTTCTCTAGCCACCTAATCTTCTGCTCATCCTCTCGCGCACTCTAAAGAGAGCTCAGGTGAGAAATTGCAAACGTCGAGCAATTGCTCAGAGATGAAAAGTGCCAGCACTGAAAGCTGTTGCTAGCCAGCACCATTCCTTGGAAACGCTTTTGTAGGCCTTAGAACACAAGGGCTCTGTGCTTCTCCAGCCACCTAATCTTCTGCTCATCCTCTCGCGCAGTCTAAAGAGAGCTCAGGTGAGAAATTGCAAACGTCGAGCAATTGCTCAGAGATGAAAAGTGCCAGCACTGAAAGCTCTTGCTAGCCAGCACCCTTCCTTGGAAGCGCTCTTGTAGCCCTAAGAACACTGGGGCTCTGTGCTTTTCTAGCCACCTAATCTTCTGCTCACTCTCTCGTGCACTCTAAAGAGAGCTCAGGTGAGAAATTGCAAAGGTCGAGCAATTGCTCAGAGATGAAAAGTACCAGCACTGAAAGCTGTTGCTAGCCAGCACCCTTCCTTGGAAGCGCTCTTGTAGCCCTTAGAACACAGGGGCTCTGTGTTTCTCTAGCCACCTAATCTTCTGCTCATCCTCTCGCGCACTCTAAAGAGAGCTCAGGTGAGAAATTGCAAAGGTCAAGCAATTGCTCAGCGATGAAAAGTGCCAGCACTGAAAGCTGTTGCTAGCCAGCACCCTTCCTTGGAAGTGCTTTTGTAGGCCTAAGAACACTGGGGCTCTGGGCTTCTCTAGCCACCTCATCTTCTGCTCATCCTCTCGCGCAGTCTAAAGAGAGCTCAGGTGAGAAATTGCAAAGGTCGAGCAATTGCTCAGAGATGAAAAGTGCCAGCACTGAAAGCTGTTGCTAGCCAGCACCCTTCCTTGGAAGTGCTTTTGTAGGCCTAAGAACACTGGGGCTCTGGGCTTCTCTACCCACCTAATCTTCTGCTCATCCTCTCGCGCACTCTAAAGAAAGCTCAGGTGAGAAATTGCAAACGTCGAGCAATTGCTCAGAGATGAAAAGTGCCAGCACTGAAAGCTCTTGCTAGCCAGCACCCTTCCTTGGAAGCGCTTTCACAGGCGCAGCAACACTGGGGCTTTGCGCTTCTCTAGCCACCAAATATCACGGTCACTATCTCTCTGTCTCGTAGACACGAGCTTAGAAATTGCAAACGTCGAGCAATTGCTCAGAGATGAAAAGTGCCAGCACTGAAAGCTGTTGCTAGCCAGCACCCTTCCTTGGATGCGCTTTTGTAGCCCTTAGACCACAAGGGCTCTGTGCTTCTGCAGCCACCTAATCTTCTGCTCATCCTCTCGCGCACTCTAAAGAGAGCTCAGGTGAGAAATTGCAAAGGTCGAGCAATTGCTCAGAGATGAAAAGTGCCAGCACTGAAAGCTGTTGCTAGCCAGCACCCTTCCTTGGAAGCGCTTTCACAAGCGCAGCAACACTGGGGCTTTGCGCTTCTCTAGCCACCAAACGTCACGGTCACTATCTCTCAGTCTCGTAGACATGAGCTGAGAGATTGCAAACGTCGAGCAATTGCTCAGAGATGAAAAGTGCCAGCACTGAAAGCTCTTGCTAGCCAGCACCCTTCCTTGGAAACGCTCTTGTAGCCCTTAGAACACAGGAGCTCTGGGCTTCTCTAGCCACCTAATCTGCTCATCCTCTCGCGCACTCTAAAGAAAGCTCAGGTGAGAAATTGCAAAGGTTGAGCAATTGCTCAGAGATGAAAAGTGCCAGCACTGAAAGCTCTTGCTAGCCAGCACCCTTCCTTGGAAGCGCTCTTGTAGCCCTAGGAACACTGGGGCTCTGGGCTTCTCTAGGCACCTAATCTTCTGCTCATCCTCTCGCGCACTCTAAAGAGAGCTCAGGTGAGAAATTCCAAACGTCGAGCAATTGCTCAGAGATGAAAAGTGCCAGCACTGAAAGCTGTTGCTAGCCAGCACACTTCCATGGAAGTGCTTTTGTAGGCCTAAGAACAGTGGGGCTCTGTGTTTCTCTAGCCACCTAATCTTCTGCTCATCCTCTCGCGCACTCTAAAGAGAGCTCAGGTGAGAAATTGCAAACGTCGAGCAATTGCTCAGAGATGAAAAGTGCCAGCACTGAAAGCTCTTGCTAGCAAGCACCCTTCCTTGGAAGTGCTTTTGTAGGCCTAAGAACAGTGGGGCTCTGTGTTTCTCTAGCCACCTAATCTTCTGCTCATCCTCTCGCGCAGTCTAAAGAGAGCTCAGGTGAGAAATTGCAAATGTCCACCAATTGCTCAGAGATGAAAAGTGCCAGCACTGAAAGCTGTTGCTAGCCAGCAGCCTTCCTTGGAAGCGCTTTCACAGGCGCAGCAACACTGGGGCTTTGCGCTTCTCTAGCCACCAAACGTCACGGTCACTATCTCTCCGTCTCGTAGACACGAGCTGAGGAATTGAAAAAGTCGAGCAATTGCTCAGAGATGAAAAGTGCCAGCACTGAAAGCTCTTGCTAGCCAGCACCCTTCCTTGGAAGCGCTTTCACAAGCGCAGCAACACTAGGGCTTTGCGCTTCTTTACCCACCAAACGTCACGGTCATTCTCTTTCCGTCTCATAGACACGAGCTGAGAGATTGCAAACGTCCAGCAATTGCTAAGAGATGAAAAGTGCCAGCACTGAAAGCTCTTGCTAGCCAGCACCCTTCCTTGGAAGCGCTTTTGTAGACCTTAGAACACAGGGGCTCTGTGTTTCTCTAGCCACCTAATCTTCTGCTCATCCTCTCGCGCAGTCTAAAGAGAGCTCAGGTGAGAAATTGCAAAGGTCGAGCAATTGCTCAGAGATGAAAAGTGCCAGCACTGAAAGCTCTTGCTAGCCAGCACCCTTCCTTGGAAGCGCTTTCACAGGCGCAGCAACACTGGGGCTTTGCGCTTCTCTACCCACCAAAGGTCACGGTCACTATCTCTCCGTCTCGTAGACACGAGCTGAGGAATTGCAAACGTCGAGCAATTGCTCAGAGATGAAAAGTGCCAGCACTGAAAGCTGTTGCTAGCCAGCACCCTTCCTTGGAAGCGCTTTTGTAGCCCTTAGAACACAAGGGCTCTGTGCTTCTCCAGCCATCTAATCTTCTGCTCATCCTCTCGCGCACTCTAAAGAAAGGTCAGGTGAGAAATTGCAAAAGTCGAACAATTGCTCAGAGATGAAAAGTGCCAGCACTGAAAGCTCTTGCTAGCCAGCACCCTTCCTTGGAAGTGATCTTGTAGGCCTAAGAACACTGGGGCTCTGGGCTTCTCTAGCCACCTCATCTTCTGCTCATCCTCTCGCACAGTCTAAAGAGAGCTCAGGTGAGAAATTGCAAACGTCGAGCAATTGCTCAGAGATGAAAAGTGCCAGCACTGAAAGATGTTGCTAGCCAGCACCCTTCCTTGGAAGCGCTTTCACAGGCGCAGTAACAATTGGGCTTTGCGCTTCTCTACCCACCAAACATCACGGTCATTCTCTTTCCGTCTCATAGACACGAGCTGAGAGATTGCAAAGGTCGAGCAATTGCTCAGAGATGAAAAGTGCCAGCACTGAAAGCTCTTGCTAGCCAGCACCCTTCCTTGGAAGCGCTTTCACAGGCGCAGCAATACTGGGGCTTTGCGCTTCCCTACCCACCAAATGTCACGGTCACTATCTCTCCGTCTAGTAGACACGAGCTGAGAAATGGAAAAAGTCGAGCAATTGCTCAGAGATGAAAAGTGCCAGCACTGAAAGCTCTTGCTAGCCGGCAACCTTCCTTGGAAACGCTCTTGTAGCCCTTAGAACACAGGGGCTCTGTGCTTCTCTAGCCACCTAATCTTCTGTTCATCCTCTCGCGCACTCTAAAGAGAGCTCAGGTGAGAAATTGCAAACGTCGAGCAATTGCTCAGAGATGAAAAGTGCCAGCACTGAAAGCTGTTGCTAGCCAGCACCCTTCCTTGGAAACGCTCTTGTAGGCCGAAGAACACAGGGGCTCTGGGCTTCTCTAGCCACCTAATCTTCTGCTCATCCTCTCGCGCAGTCTAAAGAGAGCTCAGGTGAGAAATTGCAAACGTCGAGCAATTGCTCAGAGATGAAAAGTGCCAGCACTGAAAGCTGTTGCTAGCCAGCACCCTTCCTTGGAAGCGCTTTCAGAGGCGCAGTAACACTGGGGCTTTGCGCTTCTCTACCCACCAAACGTCACGGTCACTATCTCTCTCTCTCGTAGACACGAGCTGAGAGATTGCAAACGTCGAGCAATTGCTCAGAGATGGAAAGTGCCAGCACTGAAAACTGTTGCTAGCCAGCACCCTTCCTTGGAAGCGCTTTCACAGGCGCAGCAACACTGGGGCTTTGCGCTTCTCTAGCCACCAAACGTCACGGTCACTATCTCTCCGTCTCGTAGACACGAGCTGAGAAATTGAAAAAGTCGAGCAATTGCTCAGAGATGAAAAGTGCCAGCACTGAAAGCTGTTGCTAGCCAGCAGCCTTCCTTGGAAACGCTCTTGTAGCCCTTAGAACACAGGGGCTCTGTGCTTCTCTAGCCACCTAATCTTCTGCTCATCCTCTCGCGCACTCTAAAGAGAGCTCAGGTGAGAAATTGCAAAGGTCGAGCAATTGCTCAGAGATGAAAACTGCCAGCACTGAAAGCTCTTGCTAGCCAGCACCCTTCCTTGGAAGTGCTTTTGTAGGCCGAAGAACACAGGGGCTCTGGGCTTCTCTAGCCACCTCATCTTCTGCTCATCCTCTCGCGCACTCTAAAGAGAGCTCAGGTGAGAAATTGCAAAGGTCGAGCAATTGCTCAGAGATGAAAAGTGCCAGCACTGAAAGCTCTTGCTAGCAAGCACCCTTCCTTGGAAGTGCTTTTGTAGGCCTAAGAACAGTGCGGCTCTATGTTTCTCTAGCCACCTAATCTTCTGCTCATCCTCTCGCGCAGTCTAAAGAGAGCTCAGGTGAGAAATTGCAAATGTCCAGCAATTGCTCAGAGATGAAAAGTGCCAGCACTGAAAGCTGTTGCTAGCCAGCACCCTTCCTTGGAAGCGCTTTCACAGGCGCAGCAACACTGGGGCTTTGCGCTTCTCTACCCACCAAAGGTCACGGTCACTATCTCTCTGTCTCGTAGACACGAGCTGAGAAATTGAAAAAGTGGAGCAATTGCTCAGAGATGAAAAGTGCCAGTACTGGAAGCTCTTGCTAGCCAGCACCCTTCCTTGGAAGCGCTTTCACAGGCGCAGCAACACTAGGGCTTTGCGCTTCTTTACCCACCAAACGTCACGGTCATTCTCTTTCCGTCTCATAGACACGAGCTGAGAGATTGCAAACGTCCAGCAATTGCTAAGAGATGAAAAGTGCCAGCACTGAAAGCTCTTGCTAGCCAGCACCCTTCCTTGGAAGCGCTTTTGTAGACCTTAGAACACAGGGGCTCTGTGTTTCTCTAGCCACCTAATCTTCTGCTCATCCTCTCGCGCACTCTAAAGAGAGCTCAGGTGAGAAATTGCAAAGGTCGAGCAATTGCTCAGAGATGAAAAGTGCCAGCACTGAAAGCTGTTGCTAGCCAGCACCCTTCCTTGGAAGCGCTTTCACAGGCGCAGCAACACTGGGGCTTTGCGCTTCTCTACCCACCAAACGTCACGGTCACTATCTCTCAGTCTCGTAGACACGAGCTGAGGAATTGCAAACGTCAAGCAATTGCTCAGAGATGAAAAGTGCCAGCACTGAAAGCTCTTGATAGCCAGCACCCTTCCTTGGAAGCGCTTTTGTAGCCCTTAGAACACAAGGGCTCTGTGCTTCTCCAGCCATCTAACCTTCTGCTCATCCTCTCGCGCACTCTAAAGAGAGCTCAGGTGAGAAATTGCAAAAGTCGAACAATTGCTCAGAGATGAAAAGTGCCAGCACTGAAAGCTCTTGCTAGCCAGCACCCTTCCTTGGAAGTGATTTTGTAGGCCTAAGAACACTGGGGCTCTGGGCTTCTCTAGCCACCTAATCTTCTGCTCATCCTCTCGCGCAGTCCAAAGAGAGCTCAGGTGAGAAATTGCAAACGTCGAGCAATTGCTCAGAGATGAAAAGTGCCAGCACTGAAAGCTGTTGCTAGCCAGCACCCTTCCTTGGAAACGCTTTTGTAGGCCTTAGAACACAAGGGCTCTGTGCTTCTCCAGCCACCTAATCTTCTGCTCATCCTCTCGCGCACTCTAAAGAGAGCTCAGCTGAGAAATTGCAAACGTCGAGCAATTGCTCAGAGATGAAAAGTGCCAGCACTGAAAGCTCTTGCTAGCCAGCAACCTTCCTTGGAAACGCTCTTGTAGGCCTTAGAACACAGGGGCTCTGGCTTCTCTAGCCACCTAATCTTCTGCTCATCCTCTCGCGCACTCTAAAGAGACCTCAGGTGAGAAATTGCAAACGTCGAGCAATTGCTCAGAGATGAAAAGTGCCAGCACTGAAAGCTCTTGCTAGCCAGCACCCTTCCTTGGAAACGCTCTTGTAGGCCTAAGAACACTGGGGCTCTGTGTTTCTCTAGCCACCTAATCTTCTGCTTATCCTCTCGCGCACTCTAAAGAAAGCTCAGGTGAGAAATTGCAAACGTCGAGCAATTGCTCAGAGATGAAAAGTGCCAGCACTGAAAGCTGTTGCTAGCCAGCACCCTTCCTTGGAAGCGCTTTCACAGGCGCAGCAACATTAGGGCTCTGGGCTTCTCTAGCCACCTAATCTTCTGCTCATCCTCTCGCGCACTCTAAAGAGAGCTCAGGTGAGAAATTGCAAATGTCCAGCAATTGCTCAGAGATGAAAAGTGCCAGCACTGAAAGCTGTTGCTAGCCAGCACCCTTCCTTGGAAGCGCTTTCAGAGGCGCAGTAACACTGGGGCTTTGCGCTTCTCTACCCACAAAGGTCAAGGTCACTATCTCTGTGTCTCGTAGACACGAGCTGAGAGATTGCAAACGTCGAGCAATTGCTCAGAGATGGAAAGTGCCAGCACTGAAAACTGTTGCTAGCCAGCACCCTTCCTTGGAAGCGCTTTCACAGGCGCAGCAACACTGGGGCTTTGCGCTTCTCTACCCACCAAACGTCACAGTCACTATCTCTCCGTCTCGTAGACACGAGCTGAGAAATTGAAAAAGTCGAGCAATTGCTCAGAGATGAAAAGTGCCAGCACTGAAAGCTCTTGCTAGCCGGCACCCTTCCTTGGAAACGCTCTTGTAGCCCTTAGAACACAGGGGCTCTGTGCTTCTCTAGCCACCTAATCTTCTGCTCATCCTCTCGCGCACTCTAAAGAGAGCTCAGGTGAGAAATTGCAAAGGTCGAGCAATTGCTCAGAGATGAAAAGTGCCAGCACTGAAAGCTCTTGCTAGCAAGCACCCTTCCTTGGAAGCGCTTTTGTACGCCTAAGAACAGTGGGGCTCTGTGTTTCTCTAGCCACCTAATCTTCTGCTCATCCTCTCGCGCACTCTAAAGAGAGCTCAGGTGAGAAATTGCAAATGTCCAGCAATTGCTCAGAGATGAAAAGTGCCAGCACTGAAAGCTGTTGCTAGCCAGCACCCTTCCTTGGAAGCGCTTTCACAGGCGCAGCAACACTAGGGCTTTGCGCTTCTTTACCCACCAAACGTCACGGTCATTCTCTTTCCGTCTCATAGACACGAGCTGAGAGATTGCAAACGTCCAGCAATTGCTAAGAGATGAAAAGTGCCAGCACTGAAAGCTCTTGCTAGCCAGCACCCTTCCTTGGAAGCGCTTTTGTAGACCTTAGAACACAGGGGCTCTGTGTTTCTCTAGCCACCTAATCTTCTGCTCATCCTCTCGCGCACTCTAAAGAGAGCTCAGGTGAGAAATTGCAAAGGTCGAGCAATTGCTCAGAGATGAAAAGTGCCAGCACTGAAAGCTGTTGCTAGCCAGCACCCTTCCTTGGAAGCGCTTTCACAGGCGCAGCAACACTGGGGCTTTGCGCTTCTCTACCCACCAAACGTCACGGTCACTATCTCTCAGTCTCGTAGACACGAGCTGAGGAATTGCAAACGTCGAGCAATTGCTCAGAGATGAAAAGTGCCAGCACTGAAAGCTGTTGCTAGCCAGCACCCTTCCTTGGAAGCGCTTTTGTAGCCCTTAGAACACAAGGGCTCTGTGCTTCTCCAGCCATCTAACCTTCTGCTCATCCTCTCGCGCACTCTAAAGAGAGCTCAGGTGAGAAATTGCAAAAGTCGAACAATTGCTCAGAGATGAAAAGTGCCAGCACTGAAAGCTCTTGCTAGCCAGCACCCTTCCTTGGAAGTGATTTTGTAGGCCTAAGAACAGTGGGGCTCTGCACTTCTCTAGCCACCTAATCTTCTGCTCATCCTCTCGCGCACTCTAAAGAGAGCTCAGGTGAGAAATTGCAAAGGTCAAGCAATTGCTCAGAGATGAAAAGTGCCAGCACTGAAAGCTGTTGCTAGCCAGCACCCTTCCCTGGAAACGCTCTTGTAGCCCTAAGAACACTGGGGCTCTGTGCTTTTCTAGCCACCTAATCTTCTGCTCACTCTCTCGTGCACTCTAAAGAGAGCTCAGGTGAGAAATTGCAAAGGTCGAGCAATTGCTCAGAGATGAAAAGTGCCAGCACTGAAAGCTGTTGCTAGCCAGCACCCTTCCTTGGAAGCGCTCTTGTAGCCCTTAGAACACAGGGGCTCTGTGTTTCTCTAGCCACCTAATCTTCTGCTCATCCTCTCGCGCACTCTAAAGAGAGCTCAGGTGAGAAATTGCAAAGGTCAAGCAATTGCTCAGAGATGAAAAGTGCCAGCACTGAAAGCTGTTGCTAGCCAGCACCCTTCCTTGGAAGCGCTTTCACAGGCGCAGCAACACTGGGGCTTTGCGCTTCTCTACCCACCAAACGTCACGGTCATTCTCTTTCCGTCTCGTAGACACGAGCTGAGAGATTGCAAACGTCGAGCAATTGCTCAGAGATGAAAAGTGCCAGCACTGAAAGCTGTTGCTAGCCAGCACCCTTCCTTGGAAGCGCTTTCACAGGCGCAGTAACAATGGGGCTTTGCGCTTCTCTACCCACCAAACATCACGGTCATTCTCTTTCCGTCTCATAGACACGAGCTGAGAGATTGCAAAGGTCGAGCAATTGCTCAGAGATGAAAAGTGCCAGCACTGAAAGCTCTTGCTAGCCAGCACCCTTCCTTGGAAGCGCTTTCACAGGCGCAGCAATACTGGGGCTTTGCGCTTCTCTAACCACCAAATGTCACGGTCACTATCTCTCCGTCTAGTAGACACGAGCTGAGAAATGGAAAAAGTCGAGCAATTGCTCAGCGATGAAAAGTGCCAGCACTGAAAGCTCTTGCTAGCCGGCACCCTTCCTTGGAAACGCTCTTGTAGGCCTTAGAACACAGGGGCTCTGGGCTTCTCTAGCCACCAAATCTTCTGCTCATCCTCTCGCGCACTCTAAAGAGAGCTCAGGTGAGAAATTGCAAACGTCGAGCAATTGCTCAGAGATGAAAAGTGCCAGCACTGAAAGCTCTTGCTAGCCAGCACCCTTCCTTGGAAACGCTCTTGTAGGCCTAAGAACACTGGGGCTCTGTGTTTCTCTAGCCACCTAATCTTCTGCTTATCCTCTCGCGCACTCTAAAGAAAGCTCAGGTGAGAAATTGCAAACGTCGAGCAATTGCTCAGAGATGAAAAGTGCCAGCACTGAAAGCTCTTGCTAGCCAGCACCCTTCCTTGGAAGCGCTTTCACAGGCGCAGCAACACTAGGGTCTGGGCTTCTCTAGCCACCTAATCTTCTGCTCATCCTCTCGCGCACTCTAAAGAGAGCTGAGGTGAGAAATTGCAAACGTCGAGCAATTGCTCAGAGATGAAAAGTGTCAGCACTGAAAGCTGTTGCTAGCCAGCACCCTTCCTTGGAAGCGCTTTCAGAGGCGCAGTAACACTGGGGCTTTGCGCTTCTCTACCCACCAAAGGTCAAGGTCACTATCTCTGTGTCTCGTAGACACGAGCTGAGAGATTGCAAACGTCGAGCAATTGCTCAGAGATGGAAAGTGCCAGCACTGAAAACTGTTGCTAGCCAGCACCCTTCCTTGGAAGCGCTTTCACAGGCGCAGCAACACTGGGGCTTTGCGCTTCTCTACCCACCAAACGTCACGGTCACTATCTCTCCGTCTCGTAGACACGAGCTGAGAAATTGCAAACGGCGAGCAATTGCTCAGCGATGAAAAGTGCCAGCACTGAAAGCTGTTGCTAGCCAGCACCCTTCCTTGGAAGTGCTTTTGTAGGCCGAAGAACACTGGGGCTCTGGGCTTCTCTAGCCACCTCATCTTCTGCTCATCCTCTCGCGCACTCTAAAGAGAGCTCAGGTGAGAAATTGCAAAGGTCGAGCAATTGCTCAGAGACGAAAACTGCCAGCACTGAAAGCTCTTGCTAGCCAGCACCCTTCCTTGGAAGTGCTTTTGTAGGCCTAAGAACACTGGGGCTCTGGGCTTCTCTAGCCACCTCATCTTCTGCTCATCCTCTCGCGCACTCTAAAGAGAGCTCAGGTGAGAAATTGCAAAGGTCGAGCAATTGCTCAGAGATGAAAAGTGCCAGCACTGAAAGCTCTTGCTAGCCAGCACCCTTCCTTGGAAGCGCTTTCACAGGCGCAGCAACACTGGGGCTTTGCGCTTCTCTACCCACCAAACGTCACGGTCATTCTCTTTCCGTCTCATAGACACGAGCTGAGAGATTGCAAACGTCGAGCAATTGCTCAGAGATGAAAAGTGCCAGCACTGAAAGCTCTTGCTAGCCAGCACCCTTCCTTGGAAGCGCTTTTGTAGCCCTTAGGGCACAGGGGCTCTGGGCTTTTCTGGCCACCTAATCTTCTGCTCATCCTCTCGCACAGTCTAAAGAGAGCTCAGGTGAGAAATTGCAAAGGTCGAGCAATTGCTCAGAGATGAAAAGTGCCAGCACTGAAAGCTCTTGCTAGCCAGCACCCTTCCTTGGAAACGCTCTTGTAGGCCTAAGAACACTGGGGCTCTGTGTTTCTCTAGCCACCTAATCTTCTGCTCATCCTGTCGCGCACTCTAAAGAGAGCTGAGGTGAGAAATTGCAAACGTCGAGCAATTGCTCAGAGATGAAAAGTGCCAGCACTGAAAGCTGTTGCTAGCCAGCACCCTTCCTTGGAAGCGCTTTCACAGGCGCAGCAACATTAGGGCTCTGGGCTTCTCTAGCCACCTAATCTTCTGCTCATCCTCTCGCGCACTCTAAAGAGAGCTCAGGGGAGAAATTGCAAATGTCCAGCAATTGCTCAGAGATGAAAAGTGCCAGCACTGAAAGCTGTTGCTAGCCAGCACCCTTCCTTGGAAGCGCTTTCAGAGGCGCAGTAACACTGGGGCTTTGCGCTTCTCTACCCACCAAAGGTCAAGGTCACTATCTCTGTGTCTCGTAGACACGAGCTGAGAGATTGCAAACGTCGAGCAATTGCTCAGAGATGGAAAGTGCCAGCACTGAAAACTGTTGCTAGCCAGCACCCTTCCTTGGAAGGGCTTTCACAGGCGCAGCAACACTGGGGCTTTGCGCTTCTCTAGCCACCAAACGTCACGGTCACTATCTCTCTGTCTCATAGACACGAGCTGAGAAATTGAAAAAGTCGAGCAATTGCTCAGAGATGAAAAGTGCCAGCACTGAAAGCTCTTGCTAGCCGGCACCCTTCCTTGGAAACGCTCTTGTAGCCCTTAGAACACAGGGGCTCTGTGCTTCTCTAGCCACCTAATCTTCTGCTCATCCTCTCGCGCACTCTAAAGAGAGCTCAGGTGAGAAATTGCAAAGGTCGAGCAATTGCTCAGAGATGAAAAGTGCCAGCACTGAAAGCTCTTGCTAGCAAGCACCCTTCCTTGGAAGCGCTTTTGTACGCCTAAGAACAGTGGGGCTCTGTGTTTCTCTAGCCACCTAATCTTCTGCTCATCCTCTCGCGCACTCTAAAGAGAGCTCAGGTGAGAAATTGCAAATGTCCAGCAATTGCTCAGAGATGAAAAGTGCCAGCACTGAAAGCTGTTGCTAGCCAGCACCCTTCCTTGGAAGCGCTTTCACAGGCGCAGCAACACTAGGGCTTTGCGCTTCTTTACCCACCAAACGTCACGGTCATTCTCTTTCCGTCTCATAGACACGAGCTGAGAGATTGCAAACGTCCAGCAATTGCTAAGAGATGAAAAGTGCCAGCACTGAAAGCTCTTGCTAGCCAGCACCCTTCCTTGGAAGCGCTTTTGTAGACCTTAGAACACAGGGGCTCTGTGTTTCTCTAGCCACCTAATCTTCTGCTCATCCTCTCGCGCACTCTAAAGAGAGCTCAGGTGAGAAATTGCAAAGGTCGAGCAATTGCTCAGAGATGAAAAGTGCCAGCACTGAAAGCTGTTGCTAGCCAGCACCCTTCCTTGGAAGCGCTTTCACAGGCGCAGCAACACTGGGGCTTTGCGCTTCTCTACCCACCAAACGTCACGGTCACTATCTCTCAGTCTCGTAGACACGAGCTGAGGAATTGCAAACGTCGAGCAATTGCTCAGAGATGAAAAGTGCCAGCACTGAAAGCTGTTGCTAGCCAGCACCCTTCCTTGGAAGCGCTTTTGTAGCCCTTAGAACACTGGGGCTCTGTGCTTCTCCAGCCATCTAACCTTCTGCTCATCCTCTCGCGCACTCTAAAGAAAGCTCAGGTGAGAAATTGCAAAAGTCGAACAATTGCTCAGAGATGAAAAGTGCCAGCACTGAAAGCTCTTGCTAGCCAGCACCCTTCCTTGGAAGTGATTTTGTAGGCCTAAGAACAGTGGGGCTCTGCACTTCTCTAGCCACCTAATCTTCTGCTCATCCTCTCGCGCACTCTAAAGAGAGCTCAGGTGAGAAATTGCAAACGTCGAGCAATTGCTCAGAGATGAAAAGTGCCAGCACTGAAAGCTGTTGCTAGCCAGCACCCTTCCTTGGAAACGCTTTTGTAGGCCTTAGAACACAAGGGCTCTGTGCTTCTCCAGCCACCTAATCTTCTGCTCATCCTCTCGCGCACTCTAAAGAGAGCTCAGCTGAGAAATTGAAAAGGTCGAGCAATTGCTCAGAGATGAAAAGTGCCAGCACTGAAAGCTGTTGCTAGCCAGCACCCTTCCTTGGAAGCGCTCTTGTAGCCTTTAGAACACAGGGGCTCTAGGCTTCTCTAGCCACCTTATCTTCTGCTCATCCTCTCGCGCAGTCTAAAGAGAGCTCAGGTGAGAAATTGCAAACGTCGAGCAATTGCTCAGAGATGAAAAGTGCCAGCACTGAAAGCTGTTGCTAGCCAGCACCCTTCCCTGGAAACGCTCTTGTAGCCCTAAGAACACTGGGGCTCTGTGCTTTTCTAGCCACCTAATCTTCTGCTCATCCTCTCGCGCACTCTAAAGAGAGCTCAGGTGAGAAATTGCAAAGGTCGAGCAATTGCTCAGAGATGAAAAGTGCCAGCACTGAAAGCTGTTGCTAGCCAGCACCCTTCCTTGGAAGCGCTCTTGTAGCCCTTAGAACACAGGGGCTCTGTGTTTCTCTAGCCACCTAATCTTCTGCTCATCCTCTCGCGCACTCTAAAGAGAGCTCAGGTGAGAAATTGCAAAGGTCAAGCAATTGCTCAGAGATGAAAAGTGCCAGCACTGAAAGCTGTTGCTAGCCAGCACCCTTCCTTGGAAGCGCTTTCACAGGCGCAGTAACACTGGGGCTTTGCGCTTCTCTAGACACCAAACGTCACGGTCATTCTCTTTCCGACTCGTAGACACGAGCTGAGAGATTGCAAACGTCGATCAATTGCTCAGAGATGAAAAGTGCCAGCACTGAAAGCTGTTGCTAGCCAGCACCCTTCCTTGGAAGCGCTTTCACAGGCGCAGTAACAATGGGGCTTTGCGCTTCTCTACCCACCAAACATCACGGTCATTCTCTTTCCGTCTCATAGACACGAGCTGAGAGATTGCAAAGGTCGAGCAATTGCTCAGAGATGAAAAGTGCCAGCACTGAAAGCTGTTGCTAGCCAGCACCCTTCCTTGGAAGCGCTTTCACAGGCGCAGCAATACTGGGGCTTTGCGCTTCTCTAACCACCAAATGTCACGGTCACTATCTCTCCGTCTAGTAGACACGAGCTGAGAAATGGAAAAAGTCGAGCAATTGCTCAGCGATGAAAAGTGCCAGCACTGAAAGCTCTTGCTAGCCGGCACCCTTCCTTGGAAACGCTCTTGTAGGCCTTAGAACACAGGGGCTCTGGGCTTCTCTAGCCACCAAATCTTCTGCTCATCCTCTCGCGCACTCTAAAGAGAGCTCAGGTGAGAAATTGCAAACGTCGAGCAATTGCTCAGAGAGGAAAAGTGCCAGCACTGAAAACTGTTGCTAGCCAGCACCCTTCCTTGGAAGCGCTTTCACAGGCGCAGCAACACTGGGGCTTTGCGCTTCTCTACCCACCAAACGTCACGGTCACTATCTCTCCGTCTCGTAGACACGAGCTGAGAAATTGCAAACGTCGAGCAATTGCTCAGCGATGAAAAGTGCCAGCACTGAAAGCTGTTGCTAGCCAGCACCCTTCCTTGGAAGTGCTTTTGTAGGCCGAAGAACACTGGGGCTCTGGGCTTCTCTAGCCACCTCATCTTCTGCTCATCCTCTCGCGCACTCTAAAGAGAGCTCAGGTGAGAAATTGCAAAGGTCGAGCAATTGCTCAGAGACGAAAAGTGCCAGCACTGAAAGCTCTTGCTAGCCAGCACCCTTCCTTGGAAGTGCTTTTGTAGGCCTAAGAACACTGGGGCTCTGGGCTTCTCTAGCCACCTCATCTTCTGCTCATCCTCTCGCGCACTCTAAAGAGAGCTCAGGTGAGAAATTGCAAAGGTCGAGCAATTGCTCAGAGATGAAAAGTGCCAGCACTGAAAGCTCTTGCTAGCCAGCACCCTTCCTTGGAAGCGCTTTCACAGGCGCAGCAACACTGGGGCTTTGCGCTTCTCTACCCACCAAACGTCACGGTCATTCTCTTTCCGTCTCATAGACACGAGCTGAGAGATTGCAAACGTCGAGCAATTGCTCAGAGATGAAAAGTGCCAGCACTGAAAGCTCTTGCTAGCCAGCACCCTTCCTTGGAAGCGCTTTTGTAGCCCTTAGGGCACAGGGGCTCTGGGCTTTTCTGGCCACCTAATCTTCTGCTCATCCTCTCGCACAGTCTAAAGAGAGCTCAGGTGAGAAATTGCAAAGGTCGAGCAATTGCTCAGAGATGAAAAGTGCCAGCACTGAAAGCTCTTGCTAGCCAGCACCCTTCCTTGGAAACGCTCTTGTAGGCCTAAGAACACTGGGGCTCTGTGTTTCTCTAGCCACCTAATCTTCTGCTCATCCTGTCGCGCACTCTAAAGAGAGCTGAGGTGAGAAATTGCAAACGTCGAGCAATTGCTCAGAGATGAAAACTGCCAGCACTGAAAGCTGTTGCTAGCCAGCACCCTTCCTTGGAAGCGCTTTCACAGGCGCAGTAACAATGGGGCTTTGCGCTTCTCTACCCACCAAACATCACGGTCATTCTCTTTCCGTCTCATAGACACGAGCTGAGAGATTGCAAAGGTCGAGCAATTGCTCAGAGATGAAAAGTGCCAGCACTGAAAGCTCTTGCTAGCCAGCACCCTTCCTTGGAAGCGCTTTCACAGGCGCAGCAATACTGGGGCTTTGCGCTTCTCTAACCACCAAATGTCACGGTCACTATCTCTCCGTCTAGTAGACACGAGCTGAGAAATGGAAAAAGTCGAGCAATTGCTCAGCGATGAAAAGTGCCAGCACTGAAAGCTCTTGCTAGCCGGCACCCTTCCTTGGAAGTGATTTTGTAGGCCTAAGAACAGTGGGGCTCTGCACTTCTCTAGCCACCTAATCTTCTGCTCATCCTCTCGCGCACTCTAAAGAGAGCTCAGGTGAGAAATTGCAAACGTCGAGCAATTGCTCAGAGAGGAAAAGTGCCAGCACTGAAAGCTCTTGCTAGCCAGCACCCTTCCTTGGAAACGCTCTTGTAGGCCTAAGAACACTGGGGCTCTGTGTTTCTCTAGCCACCTAATCTTCTGCTTATCCTCTCGCGCACTCTAAAGAGAGCTCAGGTGAGAAATTGGAAACGTTGAGCAATTGCTCAGAGATGAAAAGTGCCAGCACTGAAAGATCTTGCTAGCCAGCACCCTTCCTTGGAAGTGCTTTTGTAGGCCGAAGAACACTGGGGCTCTGGGCTTCTCTAGCCACCTAATCTTCTGCTCATCCTCTCGCGAACTCTAAAGAGAGCTGAGGTGAGAAATTGCAAACGTCGAGCAATTGCTCAGAGATGAAAAGTGTCAGCACTGAAAGCTGTTGCTAGCCAGCACCCTTCCTTGGAAGCACTTTCAGAGGCGCAGTAACACTGGGGCTTTGCGCTTCTCTACCCACCAAAGGTCACGGTCACTATCTCTCTCTCTCGTAGACACGAGCTGAGAGATTGCAAACGTCGAGCAATTGCTCAGAGATGGAAAGTGCCAGCACTGAAAACTGTTGCTAGCCAGCACCCTTCCTTGGAAGCGCTTTCACAGGCGCAGCAACACTGGGGCTTTGCGCTTCTCTACCCACCAAACGTCACGGTCACTATCTCTCCGTCTCGTAGACACGAGCTGAGAAATTGCAAACGTCGAGCAATTGCTCAGCGATGAAAAGTGCCAGCACTGAAAGCTGTTGCTAGCCAGCACCCTTCCTTGGAAGTGCTTTTGTAGGCCGAAGAACACTGGGGCTCTGGGCTTCTCTAGCCACCTCATCTTCTGCTCATCCTCTCGCGCACTCTAAAGAGAGCTCAGGTGAGAAATTGCAAAGGTCGAGCAATTGCTCAGAGACGAAAACTGCCAGCACTGAAAGCTCTTGCTAGCCAGCACCCTTCCTTGGAAGTGCTTTTGTAGGCCTAAGAACACTGGGGCTCTGGGCTTCTCTAGCCACCTCATCTTCTGCTCATCCTCTCGCGCACTCTAAAGAGAGCTCAGGTGAGAAATTGCAAAGGTCGAGCAATTGCTCAGAGATGAAAAGTGCCAGCACTGAAAGCTCTTGCTAGCCAGCACCCTTCCTTGGAAGCGCTTTCACAGGCGCAGCAACACTGGGGCTTTGCGCTTCTCTACCCACCAAACGTCACGGTCATTCTCTTTCCGTCTCATAGACACGAGCTGAGAGATTGCAAACGTCGAGCAATTGCTCAGAGATGAAAAGTGCCAGCACTGAAAGCTCTTGCTAGCCAGCACCCTTCCTTGGAAGCGCTTTTGTAGCCCTTAGGGCACAGGGGCTCTGGGCTTTTCTGGCCACCTAATCTTCTGCTCATCCTCTCGCACAGTCTAAAGAGAGCTCAGGTGAGAAATTGCAAAGGTCGAGCAATTGCTCAGAGATGAAAAGTGCCAGCACTGAAAGCTGTTGCTAGCCAGCACCCTTCCTTGGAAACGCTCTTGTAGGCCTAAGAACACTGGGGCTCTGTGTTTCTCTAGCCACCTAATCTTCTGCTCATCCTGTCGCGCACTCTAAAGAGAGCTGAGGTGAGAAATTGCAAACGTCGAGCAATTGCTCAGAGATGAAAAGTGCCAGCACTGAAAGCTGTTGCTAGCCAGCACCCTTCCTTGGAAGCGCTTTCACAGGCGCAGCAACACTGGGGCTTTGCGCTTCTCTACCCACCAAACGTCACGGTCACTATCTCTCAGTCTCGTAGACATGAGCTGAGAGATTGCAAACGTCGAGCAATTGCTCAGAGATGAAAAGTGCCAGCACTGAAAGCTGTTGCTAGCCGGCACCCTTCCTTGGAAACGCTCTTGTAGCCCTTAGAACACAGGGGCTCTGTGCTTCTCTAGCCACCTAATCTTCTGCTCATCCTCTTGCGCACTCTAAAGAGAGCTCAGGTGAGAAATTCCAAACGTCGAGCAATTGCTCAGAGATGAAAAGTGCCAGCACTGAAAGCTGTTGCTAGCCAGCACCCTTCCTTGGAAGTGCTTTTGTAGGCCTAAGAACAGTGGGGCTCTGGGCTTCTCTAGCCACCTAATCTTCTGCTCATCCTCTCGCGCACTCTAAAGAGAGCTCAGGTGAGAAATTGCAAACGTCGAGCAATTGCTCAGAGATGAAAAGTGCCAGCACTGAAAGCTCTTGCTAGCAAGCACCCTTCCTTGGAAGTGCTTTTGTAGGCCTAAGAACAGTGCGGCTCTGTGTTTCTCTAGCCACCTAATCTTCTGCTCATCCTCTCGCGCACTCTAAAGAGAGCTCAGGGGAGAAATTGCAAATGTCCAGCAATTGCTCAGAGATGAAAAGTGCCAGCACTGAAAGCTCTTGCTAGCCAGCACCCTTCCTTGGAAGCGCTTTCACAGGCGCAGCAACACTGGGGCTTTGCGCTTCTCTACCCACCAAAGGTCACGGTCACTATCTCTCCGTCTCGTAGACACGAGCTGAGAAATTGAAAAAGTCGAGCAATTGCTCAGAGATGAAAAGTGCCAGTACTGGAAGCTCTTGCTAGCCAGCACCCTTCCTTGGAAGCGCTTTCACAGGCGCAGCAACACTAGGGCTTTGCGCTTCTTTACCCACCAAACGTCACGGTCATTCTCTTTCCGTCTCATAGACACGAGCTGAGAGATTGCAAACGTCCAGCAATTGCTAAGAGATGAAAAGTGCCAGCACTGAAAGCTCTTGCTAGCCAGCACCCTTCCTTGGAAGCGCTCTTGTAGCCCTTAGAACACAGGGGCTCTGGGCTTCTTTAGCCACCTAATCTTCTGCTCATCCTCTCGCGCACTCTAAAGAGAGCTCAGGTGAGACATTGCAAAGGTCGAGCAATTGCTCAGAGATGAAAAGTGCCAGCACTGAAAGCTGTTGCTAGCCAGCACCCTTCCTTGGAAGCGCTTTCACAGGCGCAGCAACACTGGGGCTTTGCGCTTCTCTACCCACCAAACGTCACGGTCACTATCTCTCAGTCTCGTAGACACGAGCTGAGGAATTGCAAACGTCGAGCAATTGCTCAGAGATGAAAAGTGCCAGCACTGAAAGCTGTTGCTAGCCAGCACCCTTCCTTGGAAGCGCTTTCACAGGCGCAGTAACACTGGGGCTTTGCGCTTCTCTAGCCACCAAACGTCACGGTCATTCTCTTTCCGTCTCGTAGACACGAGCTGAGAAATTGCAAAGGTCGAGCAATTGCTCAGAGATGAAAAGTGCCAGCACTGAAAGCTGTTGCTAGCCAGCACCCTTCCTTGGAAGTGCTTTTGTAGGCCGAAGAACACAGGGGCTCTGGGCTTCTCTAGCCACCTAATCTTCTGCTCATCCTCTCGCGCACTCTAAAGAAAGCTCAGGTGAGAAATTGCAAAAGTCGAACAATTGCTCAGAGATGAAAAGTGCCAGCACTGAAAGCTCTTGCTAGCCAGCACCCTTCCTTGGAAGTGATTTTGTAGGCCTAAGAACAGTGGGGCTCTGGGCTTCTCTAGCCACCTAATCTTCTGCTCATCCTCTCGCACAGTCTAAAGAGAGCTCAGGTGAGAAATTGCAAACGTCGAGCAATTGCTCAGAGATGAAAAGTGCCAGCACTGAAAGCTGTTGCTAGCCAGCACCCTTCCTTGGAAACGCTTTTGTACCCCTTAGAACACAGGGGCTCTGTGCTTCTCCAGCCACCTAATCTTCTGCTCATCCTCTCGCGCACTATAAAGAGAGCTCAGCTGAGAAATTGCAAACGTCGAGCAATTGCTCAGAGATGAAAAGTGCCAGCACTGAAAGCTGTTGCTAGCCAGCACCCTTCCTTGGAAGCGCTCTTGTAGCCCTTAGAACACAGGGGCTCTGGGCTTCTCTAGCCACCTTATCTTCTGCTCATCCTCTCGCGCACTCTAAAGAGAGCTCAGGTGAGAAATTGCAAAGGTCAAGCAATTGCTCAGAGATGAAAAGTGCCAGCACTGAAAGCTGTTGCTAGCCAGCACCCTTCCTTGGAAACGCTTTTGTAGCCCTAAGAACACTGGGGCTCTGTGCTTTTCTAGCCACCTAATCTTCTGCTCACTCTCTCGTGCACTCTAAAGAGAGCTCAGGTGAGAAATTGCAAAGGTCGAGCAATTGCTCAGAGATGAAAAGTGCCAGCACTGAAAGCTGTTGCTAGCCAGCACCCTTCCTTGGAAGCGCTCTTGTAGCCCTTAGAACACAGGGGCTCTGTGTTTCTCTAGCCACCTAATCTTCTGCTCATCCTCTCGCGCACTCTAAAGAGAGCTCAGGTGAGAAATTGCAAAGGTCAAGCAATTGCTCAGAGATGAAAAGTGCCAGCACTGAAAGCGCTTGCTAGCCAGCACCCTTCCTTGGAAGCGCTTTCACAGGCGCAGTAACAATGGGGCTTTGCGCTTCTCTAGACACCAAACGTCACGGTCATTCTATTTGCGTCTCGTAGACACGAGCTGAGAAATTGCAAACGTCGAGCAATTGCTCAGCGATGAAAAGTGCCAGCACTGAAAGCTGTTGCTAGCCAGCACCCTTCCTTGGAAGTGCTTTTGTAGGCCAAAGAACACTGGGGCTCTGGGCTTCTCTAGCCACCTCATCTTCTGCTCATCCTCTCGCGCAGTCTAAAGAGAGCTCAGGTGAGAAATTGCAAACGTCGAGCAATTGCTCAGAGATGAAAAGTGCCAGCACTGAAAGCTGTTGCTAGCCAGCACCCTTCCTTGGAAGTGCTTTTGTAGGCCTAAGAACAGTGGGGCTCTGGGCTTCTCTAGCCACCTAATCTTCTGCTCATCCTCTCGCGCACTCTAAAGAGAGCTCAGGTGAGAAATTGCAAACGTCGAGCAATTGCTCAGAGATGAAAAGTGCCAGCACTGAAAGCTGTTGCTAGCCAGCACCCTTCCTTGGAAGCGCTTTCACAGGCGCAGCAACACTGGGGCTTTGCGCTTCTCTAGCCACCAAATATCACGGTCACTATCTCTCTGTCTCGTAGACACGAGCTTAGAAATTGCAAACGTCGAGCAATTGCTCAGAGATGAAAAGTGCCAGCACTGAAAGCTGTTGCTAGCCAGCACCCTTCCTTGGATGCGCTTTTGTAGCCCTTAGAACACAAGGGCTCTGTGCTTCTGCAGCCACCTAATCTTCTGCTCATCCTCTCGCGCACTCTAAAGAGAGCTCAGGTGAGAAATTGCAAAGGTCGAGCAATTGCTCAGAGATGAAAAGTGCCAGCACTGAAAGCTGTTGCTAGCCAGCACCCTTCCTTGGAAGCGCTTTCACAGGCGCAGTAACAATGGGGCTTTGCGCTTCTCTACCCACCAAACATCACGGTCATTCTCTTTCCGTCTCATAGACACGAGCTGAGAGATTGCAAAGGTCGAGGAATTGCTCAGAGATGAAAAGTGCCAGCACTGAAAGCTCTTGCTAGCCAGCACCCTTCCTTGGAAGCGCTTTCACAGGCGCAGCAACACTGGGGCTTTGCGCTTCTCTACCCACCAAAGGTCACGGTCACTATCTCTCTCTCTCGTATACACGAGCTGAGAGATTGCAAACGTCGAGCAATTGCTCAGCGATGGAAAGTGCCAGCACTGAAAACTGTTGCTAGCCAGCACCCTTCCTTGGAAGCGCTTTCACAGGCGCAGCAACACTGGGGCTTTGCACTTCTCTACCCACCAAAGGTCACGGTCACTATCTCTCCGTCTCGTAGACACGAGCTGAGAAATTGAAAAAGTCGAGCAATTGCTCAGAGATGAAAAGTGCCAGCACTGAAAGCTCTTGCTAGCCGGCACCCTTCCTTGGAAACGCTCTTGTAGCCCTTAGAACACAGGGGCTCTGTGCTTCTCTAGCCACCTAATCTTCTGCTCATCCTCTCGCGCAGTCTAAAGAGAGCTCAGGTGAGAAATTGCAAAGGTCGAGCAATTGCTCAGAGATGAAAAGTGCCAGCACTGAAAGCTCTTGCTAGCCAGCACCCTTCCTTGGAAGCGCTTTCACAGGCGCAGTAACACTGGGGCTTTGCGCTTCTCTAGCCACCAAAAGTCACGGTCATTCTCTTTCCGTCTCGTAGACACGAGCTGAGAAATTGCAAAGGTCGAGCAATTGCTCAGAGATGAAAAGTGCCAGCACTGAAAGCTCTTGCTAGCCAGCACCCTTCCTTGGAAGTGCTTTTGTAGGCCGAAGAACACAGGGGCTCTGTGTTTCTCTAGCCACCTAATCTTCTGCTCATCCTCTCGCGCAGTCTAAAGAGAGCTCAGGTGAGAAATTGCAAACGTCGAGCAATTGCTCAGAGATGAAAAGTGCCAGCACTGAAAGCTCTTGCTAGCCAGCACCCTTCCTTGGAAGTGCTTTTGTAGGCCTAAGAACACTGGGGCTCTGGGCTTCTCTAGCCACCTAATCTTCTGCTCATCCTCTCGCGCACTCTAAAGAGAGCTCAGGTGAGAAATTGCAAAGGTCAAGCAATTGCTCAGAGATGAAAAGTGCCAGCACTGAAAGCTCTTGCTAGCCAGCACCCTTCCTTGGAAGCGCTTTCACAGGCGCAGCAACACTGGGGCTTTGCGCTTCTCTACCCACCAAACGTCACGGTCACTATCTCTCCGTCTCGTAGACACGAGCTGAGAGATTGCAAAGGTCGAGCAATTGCTCAGAGATGAAAAGTGCCAGCACTGAAAGCTGTTGCTAGCCAGCACCCTTCCTTGGAAACGCTCTTGTACCCCTAAGAACACTGGGGCTCTGTGTTTCTCTAGCCACCTAATCTTCTGCTCATCCTCTCGCGCAGTCTAAAGAGAGCTCAGGTGAGAAATTGCAAACGTCCAGCAATTGCTCAGAGATGAAAAGTGCCAGCACTGAAAGCTGTTGCTAGCCAGCACCCTTCCTTGGAAGCGCTTTCAGAGGCGCAGTAACACTGGGGCTTTGCGCTTCTCTACCCACCAAACGTCACGGTCACTATCTCTCTGTCTCGTAGACACGAGCTGAGAGATTGCAAACGTCGAGCAATTGCTCAGAGATGAAAAGTGCCAGCACTGAAAACTGTTGCTAGCCAGCACCCTTCCTTGGAAGGGCTTTCACAGGCGCAGCAACACTGGGGCTTTGCGCTTCTCTACCCACCAAACGTCACGGTCACTATCTCTCTGTCTCGTAGACACGAGCTGAGAGATTGCAAACGTCGAGCAATTGCTCAGAGATGGAAAGTGCCAGCACTGAAAACTGTTGCTAGCCAGCACCCTTTTTTGGAAGGGCTTTCACAGGCGCAGCAACACTAGGGCTTTGCGCTTCTTTACCCACCAAACGTCACGGTCATTCTCTTTCCGTCTCATAGACACGAGCTGAGAGATTGCAAACGTCCAGCAATTGCTAAGAGATGAAAAGTGCCAGCACTGAAAGCTCTTGCTAGCCAGCACCCTTCCTTGGAAGCGCTTTTGTAGACCTTAGAACACAGGGGCTCTGTGTTTCTCTAGCCACCTAATCTTCTGCTCATCCTCTCGCGCACTCTAAAGAGAGCTCAGGTGAGAAATTGCAAAGGTCGAGCAATTGCTCAGAGATGAAAAGTGCCAGCACTGAAAGCTGTTGCTAGCCAGCACCCTTCCTTGGAAGCGCTTTCACAGGCGCAGCAACACTGGGGCTTTGCGCTTCTCTACCCACCAAACGTCACGGTCACTATCTCTCAGTCTCGTAGACACGAGCTGAGGAATTGCAAACGTCGAGCAATTGCTCAGAGATGAAAAGTGCCAGCACTGAAAGCTGTTGCTAGCCAGCACCCTTCCTTGGAAGCGCTTTTGTAGCCCTTAGAACACAAGGGCTCTGTGCTTCTCCAGCCATCTAACCTTCTGCTCATCCTCTCGCGCACTCTAAAGAAAGCTCAGGTGAGAAATTGCAAAAGTCGAACAATTGCTCAGAGATGAAAAGTGCCAGCACTGAAAGCTCTTGCTAGCCAGCACCCTTCCTTGGAAGTGATTTTGTAGGCCTAAGAACAGTGGGGCTCTGCACTTCTCTAGCCACCTAATCTTCTGCTCATCCTCTCGCGCACTCTAAAGAGAGCTCAGGTGAGAAATTGCAAACGTCGAGCAATTGCTCAGAGATGAAAAGTGCCAGCACTGAAAGCTGTTGCTAGCCAGCACCCTTCCTTGGAAACGCTTTTGTAGGCCTTAGAACACAAGGGCTCTGTGCTTCTCCAGCCACCTAATCTTCTGCTCATCCTCTCGCGCACTCTAAAGAGAGCTCAGCTGAGAAATTGCAAAGGTCGAGCAATTGCTCAGAGGTGAAAAGTGCCAGCACTGAAAGCTGTTGCTAGCCAGCACCCTTCCTTGGAAGCGCTCTTGTAGCCCTTAGAACACAGGGGCTCTAGGCTTCTCTAGCCACCTTATCTTCTGCTCATCCTCTCGCGCACTCTAAAGAGAGCTCAGGTGAGAAATTGCAAAGGTCAAGCAATTGCTCAGAGATGAAAAGTGCCAGCACTGAAAGCTGTTGCTAGCCAGCACCCTTCCCTGGAAACGCTCTTGTAGCCCTAAGAACACTGGGGCTCTGTGCTTTTCTAGCCACCTAATCTTCTGCTCACTCTCTCGTGCACTCTAAAGAGAGCTCAGGTGAGAAATTGCAAAGGTCGAGCAATTGCTCAGAGATGAAAAGTGCCAGCACTGAAAGCTGTTGCTAGCCAGCACCCTTCCTTGGAAGCGCTCTTGTAGCCCTTAGAACACAGGGGCTCTGTGTTTCTCTAGCCACCTAATCTTCTGCTCATCCTCTCGCGCACTCTAAAGAGAGCTCAGGTGAGAAATTGCAAACGTCGAGCAATTGCTCAGAGATGAAAAGTGCCAGCACTGAAAGCTGTTGCTAGCCAGCACCCTTCCTTGGAAGCGCTTTCACAGGCGCAGTAACACTGGGGCTTTGCGCTTCTCTAGACACCAAACGTCACGGTCATTCTATTTGCGTCTCGTAGACACGAGCTGAGAGATTGCAAACGTCGAGCAATTGCTCAGAGATGAAAAGTGCCAGCACTGAAAGCTGTTGCTAGCCAGCACCCTTCCTTGGAAGCGCTTTCACAGGCGCAGTAACAATGGGGCTTTGCGCTTCTCTACCCACCAAACATCACGGTCATTCTCTTTCCGTCTCATAGACACGAGCTGAGAGATTGCAAAGGTCGAGCAATTGCTCAGAGATGAAAAGTGCCAGCACTGAAAGCTCTTGCTAGCCAGCACCCTTCCTTGGAAGCGCTTTCACAGGCGCAGCAATACTGGGGCTTTGCGCTTCTCTAACCACCAAATGTCACGGTCACTATCTCTCCGTCTAGTAGACACGAGCTGAGAAATGGAAAAAGTCGAGCAATTGCTCAGCGATGAAAAGTGCCAGCACTGAAAGCTCTTGCTAGCCGGCACCCTTCCTTGGAAGTGATTTTGTAGGCCTAAGAACAGTGGGGCTCTGCACTTCTCTAGCCACCTAATCTTCTGCTCATCCTCTCGCGCACTCTAAAGAGAGCTCAGGTGAGAAATTGCAAAGGTCGAGCAATTGCTCAGAGAGGAAAAGTGCCAGCACTGAAAGCTCTTGCTAGCCAGCACCCTTCCTTGGAAACGCTCTTGTAGGCCTAAGAACACTGGGGCTCTGTGTTTCTCTAGCCACCTAATCTTCTGCTTATCCTCTCGCGCACTCTAAAGAGAGCTCAGGTGAGAAATTGGAAACGTTGAGCAATTGCTCAGAGATGAAAAGTGCCAGCACTGAAAGCTCTTGCTAGCCAGCACCCTTCCTTGGAAGCGCTTTCACAGGCGCAGCAACACTAGGGTCTGGGCTTCTCTAGCCACCTAATCTTCTGCTCATCCTCTCGCGCACTCTAAAGAGAGCTGAGGTGAGAAATTGCAAACGTCGAGCAATTGCTCAGAGATGAAAAGTGTCAGCACTGAAAGCTGTTGCTAGCCAGCACCCTTCCTTGGAAGCACTTTCAGAGGCGCAGTAACACTGGGGCTTTGCGCTTCTCTACCCACCAAAGGTCACGGTCACTATCTCTCTCTCTCGTAGACACGAGCTGAGAGATTGCAAACGTCGAGCAATTGCTCAGAGATGGAAAGTGCCAGCACTGAAAACTGTTGCTAGCCAGCACCCTTCCTTGGAAGCGCTTTCACAGGCGCAGCAACACTGGGGCTTTGCGCTTCTCTACCCACCAAACGTCACGGTCACTATCTCTCCGTCTCGTAGACACGAGCTGAGAAATTGCAAACGTCGAGCAATTGCTCAGCGATGAAAAGTGCCAGCACTGAAAGCTGTTGCTAGCCAGCACCCTTCCTTGGAAGTGCTTTTGTAGGCCGAAGAACACTGGGGCTCTGGGCTTCTCTAGCCACCTCATCTTCTGCTCATCCTCTCGCGCACTCTAAAGAGAGCTCAGGTGAGAAATTGCAAAGGTCGAGCAATTGCTCAGAGACGAAAACTGCCAGCACTGAAAGCTCTTGCTAGCCAGCACCCTTCCTTGGAAGTGCTTTTGTAGGCCTAAGAACACTGGGGCTCTGGGCTTCTCTAGCCACCTCATCTTCTGCTCATCCTCTCGCGCACTCTAAAGAGAGCTCAGGTGAGAAATTGCAAAGGTCGAGCAATTGCTCAGAGATGAAAAGTGCCAGCACTGAAAGCTCTTGCTAGCCAGCACCCTTCCTTGGAAGCGCTTTCACAGGCGCAGCAACACTGGGGCTTTGCGCTTCTCTACCCACCAAACGTCACGGTCATTCTCTTTCCGTCTCATAGACACGAGCTGAGAGATTGCAAACGTCGAGCAATTGCTCAGAGATGAAAAGTGCCAGCACTGAAAGCTCTTGCTAGCCAGCACCCTTCCTTGGAAGCGCTTTTGTAGCCCTTAGGGCACAGGGGCTCTGGGCTTTTCTGGCCACCTAATCTTCTGCTCATCCTCTCGCACAGTCTAAAGAGAGCTCAGGTGAGAAATTGCAAAGGTCGAGCAATTGCTCAGAGATGAAAAGTGCCAGCACTGAAAGCTGTTGCTAGCCAGCACCCTTCCTTGGAAACGCTCTTGTAGGCCTAAGAACACTGGGGCTCTGTGTTTCTCTAGCCACCTAATCTTCTGCTCATCCTGTCGCGCACTCTAAAGAGAGCTCAGGTGAGAAATTGCAAACGTCGAGCAATTGCTCAGAGATGAAAAGTGCCAGCACTGAAAGCTGTTGCTAGCCAGCACCCTTCCTTGGAAGCGCTTTCACAGGCGCAGCAACACTGGGGCTTTGCGCTTCTCTACCCACCAAACGTCACGGTCACTATCTCTCAGTCTCGTAGACATGAGCTGAGAGATTGCAAACGTCGAGCAATTGCTCAGAGATGAAAAGTGCCAGCACTGAAAGCTGTTGCTAGCCGGCACCCTTCCTTGGAAACGCTCTTGTAGCCCTTAGAACACAGGGGCTCTGGGCTTCTGCAGCCACCTAATCTTCTGCTCATCCTCTTGCGCACTCTAAAGAGAGCTCAGGTGAGAAATTCCAAACGTCGAGCAATTGCTCAGAGATGAAAAGTGCCAGCACTGAAAGCTGTTGCTAGCCAGCACCCTTCCTTGGAAGTGCTTTTGTAGGCCTAAGAACAGTGGGGCTCTGGGCTTCTCTAGCCACCTAATCTTCTGCTCATCCTCTCGCGCACTCTAAAGAGAGCTCAGGTGAGAAATTGCAAACGTCGAGCAATTGCTCAGAGATGAAAAGTGCCAGCACTGAAAGCTCTTGCTAGCAAGCACCCTTCCTTGGAAGTGCTTTTGTAGGCCTAAGAACAGTGCGGCTCTGTGTTTCTCTAGCCACCTAATCTTCTGCTCATCCTCTCGCGCACTCTAAAGAGAGCTCAGGTGAGAAATTGCAAAGGTCGAGCAATTGCTCAGAGATGAAAAGTGCCAGCACTGAAAGCTGTTGCTAGCCAGCACCCTTCCTTGGAAGCGCTTTCACAGGCGCAGCAACACTGGGGCTTTGCGCTTCTCTACCCACCAAAGGTCACGGTCACTATCTCTCCGTCTCGTAGACACGAGCTGAGAAATTGAAAAAGTCGAGCAATTGCTCAGAGATGAAAAGTGCCAGTACTGGAAGCTCTTGCTAGCCAGCACCCTTCCTTGGAAGCGCTTTCACAGGCGCAGTAACACTGGGGCTTTGCGCTTCTCTAGCCACCAAACGTCACGGTCATTCTCTTTCCGTCTCGTAGACACGAGCTGAGAAATTGCAAAGGTCGAGCAATTGCTCAGAGATGAAAAGTGCCAGCACTGAAAGCTGTTGCTAGCCAGCACCCTTCCTTGGAAGTGCTTTTGTAGGCCGAAGAACACAGGGGCTCTGGGCTTCTCTAGCCACCTAATCTTCTGCTCATCCTCTCGCGCACTCTAAAGAAAGCTCAGGTGAGAAATTGCAAAAGTCGAACAATTGCTCAGAGATGAAAAGTGCCAGCACTGAAAGCTCTTGCTAGCCAGCACCCTTCCTTGGAAGTGATTTTGTAGGCCTAAGAACAGTGGGGCTCTGGGCTTCTCTAGCCACCTAATCTTCTGCTCATCCTCTCGCACAGTCTAAAGAGAGCTCAGGTGAGAAATTGCAAACGTCGAGCAATTGCTCAGAGATGAAAAGTGCCAGCACTGAAAGCTGTTGCTAGCCAGCACCCTTCCTTGGAAACGCTTTTGTAGCCCTTAGAACACAGGGGCTCTGTGCTTCTCCAGCCACCTAATCTTCTGCTCATCCTCTCGCGCACTATAAAGAGAGCTCAGCTGAGAAATTGCAAACGTCGAGCAATTGCTCAGAGATGAAAAGTGCCAGCACTGAAAGCTGTTGCTAGCCAGCACCCTTCCTTGGAAGCGCTCTTGTAGCCCTTAGAACACAGGGGCTCTGGGCTTCTCTAGCCACCTTATCTTCTGCTCATCCTCTCGCGCACTCTAAAGAGAGCTCAGGTGAGAAATTGCAAAGGTCAAGCAATTGCTCAGAGATGAAAAGTGCCAGCACTGAAAGCTGTTGCTAGCCAGCACCCTTCCTTGGAAACGCTCTTGTAGCCCTAAGAACACTGGGGCTCTGTGCTTTTCTAGCCACCTAATCTTCTGCTCACTCTCTCGTGCACTCTAAAGAGAGCTCAGGTGAGAAATTGCAAAGGTCGAGCAATTGCTCAGAGATGAAAAGTGCCAGCACTGAAAGCTGTTGCTAGCCAGCACCCTTCCTTGGAAGCGCTCTTGTAGCCCTTAGAACACAGGGGCTCTCTGTTTCTCTAGCCACCTAATCTTCTGCTCATCCTCTCGCGCACTCTAAAGAGAGCTCAGGTGAGAAATTGCAAAGGTCAAGCAATTGCTCAGAGATGAAAAGTGCCAGCACTGAAAGCGCTTGCTAGCCAGCACCCTTCCTTGGAAGCGCTTTCACAGGCGCAGTAACAATGGGGCTTTGCGCTTCTCTAGACACCAAACGTCACGGTCATTCTATTTGCGTCTCGTAGACACGAGCTGAGAAATTGCAAACGTCGAGCAATTGCTCAGCGATGAAAAGTGCCAGCACTGAAAGCTGTTGCTAGCCAGCACCCTTCCTTGGAAGTGCTTTTGTAGGCCAAAGAACACTGGGGCTCTGGGCTTCTCTAGCCACCTCATCTTCTGCTCATCCTCTCGCGCAGTCTAAAGAGAGCTCAGGTGAGAAATTGCAAACGTCGAGCAATTGCTCAGAGATGAAAAGTGCCAGCACTGAAAGCTCTTGCTAGCCAGCACCCTTCCTTGGATGCGCTTTTGTAGCCCTTAGAACACAAGGGCTCTGTGCTTCTGCAGCCACCTAATCTTCTGCTCATCCTCTCGCGCACTCTAAAGAGAGCTCAGGTGAGAAATTGCAAAGGTCGAGCAATTGCTCAGAGATGAAAAGTGCCAGCACTGAAAGCTGTTGCTAGCCAGCACCCTTCCTTGGAAGCGCTTTCACAGGCGCAGTAACAATGGGGCTTTGCGCTTCTCTACCCACCAAACATCACGGTCATTCTCTTTCCGTCTCATAGACAGGAGCTGAGAGATTGCAAAGGTCGAGGAATTGCTCAGAGATGAAAAGTGCCAGCACTGAAAGCTCTTGCTAGCCAGCACCCTTCCTTGGAAGCGCTTTCACAGGCGCAGCAATACTGGGGCTTTGCGCTTCCCTACCCACCAAATGTCACGGTCACTATCTCTCAGTCTAGTAGACACGAGCTGAGAAATGGAAAAAGTCGAGCAATTGCTCAGCGATGAAAAGTGCCAGCACTGAAAGCTCTTGCTAGCCGGCACCCTTCCTTGGAAACGCTCTTGTAGGCCTAAGAACACAGGGGCTCTGTGCTTCTCTAGCCACCAAATCTTCTGCTCATCCTCTCGCGCACTCTAAAGAGAGCTCAGGTGAGAAATTGCAAACGTCGAGCAATTGCTCAGAGATGAAAAGTGCCAGCACTGAAAGCTCTTGCTAGCCAGCACCCTTCCTTGGAAACGCTCTTGTAGGCCTAAGAACACTGGGGCTCTGTGTTTCTCTAGCCACCTAATCTTCTGCTCATCCTCTCGCGCACTCTAAAGAGAGCTGAGGTGAGAAATTGCAAACGTCGAGCAATTGCTCAGAGATGAAAAGTGCCAGCACTGAAAGCTGTTGCTAGCCAGCACCCTTCCTTGGAAGCACTTTCAGAGGCGCAGTAACACTGGGGCTTTGCGCTTCTCTACCCACCAAAGGTCACGGTCACTATCTCTCTCTCTCGTATACACGAGCTGAGAGATTGCAAACGTCGAGCAATTGCTCAGCGATGGAAAGTGCCAGCACTGAAAACTGTTGCTAGCCAGCACCCTTCCTTGGAAGCGCTTTCACAGGCGCAGCAACACTGGGGCTTTGCACTTCTCTACCCACCAAAGGTCACGGTCACTATCTCTCCGTCTCGTAGACACGAGCTGAGAAATTGAAAAAGTCGAGCAATTGCTCAGAGATGAAAAGTGCCAGCACTGAAAGCTCTTGCTAGCCGGCACCCTTCCTTGGAAACGCTCTTGTAGCCCTTAGAACACAGGGGCTCTGTGCTTCTCTAGCCACCTAATCTTCTGCTCATCCTCTCGCGCAGTCTAAAGAGAGCTCAGGTGAGAAATTGCAAAGGTCGAGCAATTGCTCAGAGATGAAAAGTGCCAGCACTGAAAGCTCTTGCTAGCCAGCACCCTTCCTTGGAAGCGCTTTCACAGGCGCAGTAACACTGGGGCTTTGCGCTTCTCTAGCCACCAAAAGTCACGGTCATTCTCTTTCCGTCTCGTAGACACGAGCTGAGAAATTGCAAACGTCGAGCAATTGCTCAGAGATGAAAAGTGCCAGCACTGAAAGCTCTTGCTAGCCAGCACCCTTCCTTGGAAACGCTCTTGTAGCCCTAAGAACACAGGGGCTCTGGGCTTCTCTAGCCACCTAATCTTCTGCTCATCCTCTCGCGCACTCTAAAGAGAGCTCAGGTGAGACATTGCAAAGGTCGAGCAATTGCTCAGAGATGAAAAGTGCCAGCACTGAAAGCTGTTGCTAGCCAGCACCCTTCCTTGGAAGCGCTTTCACAGGCGCAGTAACACTGGGGCTTTGCGCTTCTCTAGACACCAAACGTCACGGTCATTCTCTTTCCGTCTCGTAGACACGAGCTGAGAAATTGCAAACGTCGAGCAATTGCTCAGCGATGAAAAGTGCCAGCACTGAAAGCTGTTGCTAGCCAGCACCCTTCCTTGGAAGTGCTTTTGTAGGCCGAAGAACACTGGGGCTCTGTGTTTCTCTAGCCACCTAATCTTCTGCTCATCCTCTCGCGCAGTCTAAAGAGAGCTCAGGTGAGAAATTGCAAACGTCGAGCAATTGCTCAGAGATGAAAAGTGCCAGCACTGAAAGCGCTTGCTAGCCAGCACCCTTCCTTGGAAGCGCTTTCACAGGCGCAGCAACACTAGGGCTCTGGGCTTCTCTAGCCACCTAATCTTCTGCTCATCCTCTCGCGCAGTCTAAAGAGAGCTCAGGTGAGAAATTGCAAACGTCGAGCAATTGCTCAGAGATGAAAAGTGTCAGCACTGAAAGCTGTTGCTAGCCAGCAGCCTTCCTTGGAAGCGCTTTCAGAGGCGCAGTCACACTGGGGCTTTGCACTTCTCTACCCACCAAAGGTCACGGTCACTATCTCTCTCTCTCGTAGACACGAGCTGAGAGATTGCAAACGTCGAGCAATTGCTCAGAGATGGAAAGTGCCAGCACTGAAAACTGTTGCTAGCCAGCACCCTTCCTTGGAAACGCTCTTGTAGGCCTAAGAACACTGGGGCTCTGTGCTTCTCTAGCCACCTAATCTTCTGCACATCCTATCGCGCAGTCTAAAGAGAGCTCAGGTGAGAAATTGCAAAGGTCGAGCAATTGCTCAGAGATGAAAAGTGCCAGCACTGAAAGCTGTTGCTAGCCAGCACCCTTCCTTGGAAGCGCTTTCACAGGCGCAGCAACACTGGGGCTTTGCGCTTCTCTACCCACCAAACGTCACGGTCATTCTCTTTCCGTCTCGTAGACACGAGCTGAGGAATTGCAAACGTCGAGCAATTGCTCAGCGATGAAAAGTGCCAGCACTGAAAGCTGTTGCTAGCCAGCACCCTTCCTTGGAAGTGCTTTTGTAGGCCGAAGAACACTGGGGCTCTGGGCTTCTCTAGCCACCTAATCTTCTGCTCATCCTCTCGCGCACTCTAAAGAGAGCTCAGGTGAGAAATTGCAATCGTCGAGCAATTGCTCAGAGATGAAAAGTGCCAGCACTGAAAGCTCTTGCTAGCCAGCACCCTTCCTTGGAAACGCTTTTGTAGCCCTAAGAACACTGGGGCTATGTGTTTCTCTAGCCACCTAACCTTCTGCTCATCCTCTCGCGCACTCTAAAGAGAGCTCAGGTGAGAAATTGCAAACGTCGAGCAATTGCTCAGAGATGAAAAGTGCCAGCACTGAAAGCTGTTGCTAGCAAGCACCCTTCCTTGGAAGTGCTTTTGTAGGCCTAAGAACACTGGGGCTCTGGGCTTCTCTAGCCACCTAATCTTCTGCTCATCCTCTCGCGCAGTCTAAAGAGAGCTCAGGTGAGAAATTGCAAACGTCGAGCAATTGCTCAGAGATGAAAAGTGCCAGCACTGAAAGCTGTTGCTAGCCAGCACCCTTCCTTGGTAGCGCTTTCACAGGCGCAGCAACACTGGGGCTTTGCGCTTCTCTACCCACCAAATATCACGGTCACTATCTCTCTGTCTCGTAGACACGAGCTGAGAAATTGCAAACGTCGAGCAATTGCTCAGAGATGAAAAGTGCCAGCACTGAAAGCTGTTGCTAGCCAGCACCCTTCCTTGGATGCGCTTTTGTAGCCCTTAGAACACAAGGGCTCTGGGCTTCTCTAGCCACCTAATCTTCTGCTCATCCTCTCGCGCACTCTAAAGAGAGCTCAGGTGAGAAATTGCAAACGTCGAGCAATTGCTCAGAGATGAAAAGTGCCAGCACTGAAAGCTGTTGCTAGCCAGCACCCTTCCTTGGAAGCGCTTTCACAGGCGCAGCAACACTGGGGCTTTGTGCTTCTCTAGTCACCAAACATCACGGTCAATATCTCTCAGTCTCGTAGACATGAGCTGAGAGATTGCAAACGTCGAGCAATTGCTCAGCGATGAAAAGTGCCAGCACTGAAAGCTGTTGCTAGCCAGCACCCTTCCTTGGAAGCGCTTTCACAGGCACAGTAACAATGGGGCTTTGAGCTTCTCTAGCCACCAAACGTCACGGTCATTCTCTTTCCGTCTCATAGACACGAGCTGAGAGATTGCAAACGTCGAGCAATTGCTCAGAGATGAAAAGTGCCAGCACTGAAAGCTGTTGCTAGCCAGCACCCTTCCTTGGAAGCGCTTTCACAGGCGCAGCAACACTGGGGCTTTGCGCTTCCCTACCCACCAAATGTCACGGTCACTATCTCTCCGTCTAGTAGACACGAGCTGAGAAATGGAAAAAGTCGAGCAATTGCTCAGAGATGAAAAGTGCCAGCACTGAAAGCTATTGCTAGCCAGCACCCTTCCTTGGAAACGCTCTTGTAGGCCTTAGAACACTGGGGCTCTGGGCTTCTCTAGCCACCTAATCTTCTGCTCATCCTCTCGCGCAGTCTAAAGAGAGCTCAGGTGAGAAATTGCAAAGGTCGAGCAATTGCTCAGCGATGAAAAGTGCCAGCACTGAAAGCTGTTGCTAGCCAGCACCCTTCCTTGGAAGTGCTTTTGTAGGCCTAAGAACAGTGGGGCTCTGTGCTTCTCTAGCCACCTAATCTTCTGCTCATCCTCTCGCGCACTCTAAAGAGAGCTCAGGTGAGAAATTGCAAACGTCGAGCAATTGCTCAGAGATGAAAAGTGCCAGCACTGAAAGCTGTTGCTAGCCAGCACCCTTCCTTGGAAGTGCTTTTGTAGGCCTAAGAACAGTGGGGCTCTGTGTTTCTCTAGCCACCTAATCTTCTGCTCATCCTCTCGCGCAGTCTAAAGAGAGCTCAGGTGAGAAATTGCAAAGGTCGAGCAATTGCTCAGAGATGAAAAGTGCCAGCACTGAAAGCTGTTGCTAGCCAGCACCCTTCCTTGGAAGTGCTTTTGTAGGCCTAAGAACACTGGGGCTCTGGGCTTCTCTAGCCACCTAATCTTCTGCTCATCCTCTCGCGCACTCTAAAGAGAGCTCAGGTGAGAAATTGCAAAGGTCGTGCAATTGCTCAGAGATGAAAAGTGCCAGCACTGAAAGCTCTTGCTAGCCAGCAGCCTACCTTGGAAGCGCTTTCACAGGCGCAGCAACACTAGGGCTCTGGGCTTCTCTAGCCACCTAATCTTCTGCTCATCCTCTCGCGCACTCTAAAGAGAGCTCAGGTGAGAAATTGCAAACGTCGAGCAATTGCTCAGAGATGAAAAGTGCCAGCACTGAAAGCTGTTGCTAGCCAGCACCCTTCCTTGGAAACGCTCTTGTAGGCCTTAGAACACAGGGGCTCTGGGCTTCTCTAGCCACCTAATCTTCTCCTCATCCTCTCGCGCACTCTAAAGAGAGCTCAGGTGAGAAATTGCAAACGTCGAGCAATTGCTCAGAGATGAAAAGTGCCAGCACTGAAAGCTCTTGCTAGCCAGCAGCCTACCTTGGAAGCGCTTTCACAGGCGCAGCAACACTAGGGCTCTGGGCTTCTCTAGCCACCTAATCTTCTGCTCATCCTCTCGCGCACTCTAAAGAGAGCTCAGGTGAGAAATTGCAAACGTCGAGCAATTGCTCAGAGATGAAAAGTGCCAGCACTGAAAGCTGTTGCTAGCCAGCACCCTTCCTTGGAAACGCTCTTGTAGGCCTTAGAACACAGGGGCTCTGGGCTTCTCTAGCCACCTAATCTTCTCCTCATCCTCTCGCGCACTCTAAAGAGAGCTCAGGTGAGAAATTGCAAACGTCGAGCAATTGCTCAGAGATGAAAAGTGCCAGCACTGAAAGCTCTTGCTAGCCAGCACCCTTCCTTGGAAGCGCTTTCACAGGCGCAGCAACACTGGGGCTTTGCGCTTCTCTACCCACCAAATATCACGGTCACTATCTCTCCGTCTCGTAGACACGAGCTGAGAAATTGCAAACGTCGAGCAATTGCTCAGAGATGAAAAGTGCCAGCACTGAAAGCTGTTGCTAGCCAGCACCCTTCCTTGGATGCGCTTTTGTAGCCCTTAGAACACAAGGGCTCTGTGCTTCTCCAGCCACCTAATCTTCTGCTCATCCTCTCGCGCACTCTAAAGAGAGCTCAGGTGAGAAATTGCAAAGGTCGAGCAATTGCTCAGAGATGAAAAGTGCCAGCACTGAAAGCTGTTGCTAGCCAGCACCCTTCCTTGGAAGCGCTTTCACAGGCGCAGCAACACTGGGGCTTTGCGCTTCTCTACCCACCAAACGTCACGGTCAATATCTCTCAGTGTCGTAGACATGAGCTGAGAGATTGCAAACGTCGAGCAATTGCTCAGAGATGAAAAGTGCCAGCACTGAAAGCTGTTGCTAGCCAGCACCCTTCCTTGGAAGCGCTTTCACAGGCACAGTAACAATGGGGCTTTGCGCTTCTCTAGCCACCAAACGTCACGGTCAATCTCTTTCCGTCTCGTAGACACGAGCTGAGAAATTGCAAACGTCGAGCAATTGCTCAGAGATGAAAAGTGCCAGCACTGAAAGCTCTTGCTAGCCAGCACCCTTCCTTGGATGCGCTTTTGTAGCCCTTAGAATACAAGGGCTCTGTGCTTCTCTAGCCACCTAATCTTCTGCTCATCCTCTCGCGCACTCTAAAGAGAGCTCAGGTGAGAAATTGCAAAGGTCGAGCAATTGCTCAGAGATGAAAAGTGCCAGCACTGAAAGCTGTTGCTAGCCAGCACCCTTCCTTGGAAGTGCTTTTGTAGGCCGAAGAACACTGGGGCTCTGTGTTTCTCTAGCCACGTAATCTTCTGCTCATCCTCTCGCGCAGTCTAAAGAGAGCTCAGGTGAGAAATTGCAAACGTCGAGCAATTGCTCAGAGATGAAAAGTGCCAGCACTGAAAGCTGTTGCTAGCCAGCACCGTTCCTTGGAAGTGCTTTTGTAGGCCTAAGAACACTGGGGCTCTGGGCTTCTCTAGCCACCTAATCTTCTGCTCATCCTCTCGCGCAGTCTAAAGAGAGCTCAGGTGAGAAATTGCAAACGTCGAGCAATTGCTCAGAGATGAAAAGTGCCAGCACTGAAAGCTGTTGCTAGCCAGCACCCTTCCTTGGAAGCGCTTTCACAGGCGCAGCAACACTGGGGCTTTGCGCTTCTCTACCCACCAAATATCACGGTCACTATCCGTCTGTCTCGTAGACACGAGCTGAGAAATTGCAAAGGTCGAGCAATTGCTCAGAGATGAAAAGTGCCAGCACTGAAAGCTGTTGCTAGCCAGCACCCTTCCTTGGAAACGCTTTCACAGGCGCAGCAACACTAGGGCTCTGGGCTTCTCTAGCCACCTAATCTTCTGCTCATCCTCTCGCATAGTCTAAAGAGAGCTCAGGTGAGAAATTGCAAAGGTCGAGCAATTGCTCAGAGGTGAAAAGTGCCAGCACTGAAAGCTCTTGCTAGCCAGCACCCTTCCTTGGAAGCGCTTTCACAGGCGCAGCAACACTGGGGCTTTGCGCTTCTCTACCCACCAAATATCACGGTCACTATCTCTCTGTCTCGTAGACACGAGCTGAGAAATTGCAAACGTCGAGCAATTGCTCAGAGATGAAAAGTGCCAGCACTGAAAGCTGTTGCTAGCCAGCACCCTTCCTTGGATGCGCTTTTGTAGCCCTTAGAACACAAGGGCTCTGTGCTTCTGCAGCCACCTAATCTTCTGCTCATCCTCTCGCGCACTCTAAAGAGAGCTCAGGTGAGAAATTGCAAAGGTCGAGCAATTGCTCAGAGATGAAAAGTGCCAGCACTGAAAGCTGTTGCTAGCCAGCACCCTTCCTTGGAAGAGCTTTCACAAGCGCAGCAACACTGGGGTTTTGCGCTTCTCTACCCACCAAACGTCACGGTCAATATCTCTCAGTCTCGTAGACATGAGCTGAGAGATTGCAAAGGTCGAGCAATTGCTCAGAGATGAAAAGTGCCAGCACTGAAAGCTCTTGCTAGCCAGCACCCTTCCTTGGAAGCGCTTTCACAGGCACAGTAACAATGGGGCTTTGAGCTTCTCTAGCCACCAAACGTCACGGTCAATCTCTTTCCGTCTCATAGACACGAGCTGAGAGATTGCAAACGTCGAGCAATTGCTCAGAGATGAAAAGTGCCAGCACTGAAAGCTCTTGCTAGCCAGCACCCTTCCTTGGAAGCGCTTTCACAGGCGAAGCAACACTGGGGCTTTGCGCTTCTCTACCCACCAAATGTCACGGTCACTATCTCTCCGTCTAGTAGACACGAGCTGAGAAATGGAAAAAGTCGAGCAATTGCTCAGAGATGAAAAGTGCCAGCACTGAAAGCTGTTGCTAGCAAGCACCCTTCCTTGGAAGTGCTTTTGTAGGCCTAAGAACACAGGGGCTCTGGGCTTCTCTAGCCACCTAATCTTCTGCTCGTCCTCTCGCGCACTCTAAAGAGAGCTCAGGTGAGAAATTGCAAACGTCGAGCAATTGCTCAGAGATGAAAAGTGCCAGCACTGAAAGCTGTTGCTAGCCAGCACCCTTCCTTGGAAACGCTCTTGTAGGCCTAAGAACACTGGGGCTCTGTGTTTCTCTAGACACCTAATCTTCTGCTCATCCTCTCGCGCACTCTAAAGAAAGCTCAGGTGAGAAATTGCAAAGGTCGAGCAATTGCTCAGAGATGAAAAGTGCCAGCACTGAAAGCTATTGCTAGCCAGCAGCCTTCCTTGGAAGCGCTTTCACAGGCGCAGCAACACTAGGGCTCTGGGCTTCTCTAGCCACCTAATCTTCTGCTCATCCTCTCGCGCACTCTAAAGAGAGCTCAGGTGAGAAATTGCAAACGTCGAGCAATTGCTCAGAGATGAGAAGTGTCAGCACTGAAAGCTGTTGCTAGCCAGCACCCTTCCTTGGAAGCGCTTTCAGAGGCGCAGTAACACTGGGGCTTTGCGCTTCTCTACCCACCAAAGGTCACGGTCACTATCTCTCTGGCTCGTAGACACGAGCTGAGAGATTGCAAACGTCGAGCAATTGCTCAGAGATGGAAAGTGCCAGCACTGAAAACTGTTGCTAGCCAGCACCCTTCCTTGGAAGCGCTTTCACAGGCGCAGCAACACTGGGGCTTTGCGCTTCTCTACCCACCAAACGTCACGATCACTATCTCTCCGTCTTGTAGACACGAGCTGAGAAATTGCAAACGTCGAGCAATTGCTGAAAGATGAAAAGTGCCAGCACTGAAAGCTGTTGCTAGCCAGCACCCTTCCTTGGAAACGCTCTTGTAGGCCTTAGAATACTGGGGCTCTGGGCTTCTCTAGCCACCTAATCTTCTGCTCATCCTCTCGCGCACTCTAAAGAGAGCTCAGGTGAGAGATTGCAAACGTCGAGCAATTGCTCAGAGATGAAAAGTGCCAGCACTGAAAGCTGTTGCTAGCCAGCACCCTTTCTTGGAAACACTCTTGTAGGCCTTAGAACACAGGGGCTCTGTGCTTCTCTAGCCACCTAATCTTCTGCTCATCCTCTCGCGCAGTCTAAAGAGAGCTCAGGTGAGAAATTGCAAACGTCGAGCAATTGCTCAGAGATGAAAAGTGCCAGCACTGAAAGCTGTTGCTAGCCAGCACCCTTCCTTGGAAACGCTCTTGTAGGCCTTAGAACACAGGGGCTCTGGGCTTCTCTAGCCACCTAATCTTCTGCTCATCCTCTCGCGCACTCTAAAGAGAGCTCAGGTGAGAAATTGCAAAGGTCGAGCAATTGCTCAGAGATGTAAAGTGCCAGCACTGAAAGCTGTTGCTAGCCAGCACCCTTCCTTGGAAGTGCTTTTGTAGGCCTAAGAACAGTGGGGCTCTGGGCTTCTCTAGCCACCTCATCTTCTGCTCATCCTCTCGCGCAGTCTAAAGAGAGCTCAGGTGAGAAATTGCAAACGTCGAGCAATTGCTCAGAGATGAAAAGTGCCAGCACTGAAAGCTGTTGTTAGCCAGCACCCTTCCTTGGAAGCGCTTTCACAAGCACAGCAACACTGGGGCTTTGCGCTTCTCTACCCACCAAATGTCACGGTCACTATCTCTCTGTCTAGTAGACACGAGCTGAGAAATTGAAAAAGTCGAGCAATTGCTCAGAGATGAAAAGTGCCAGCACTGAAAGCTCTTGCTAGCCGGCACCCTTCCTTGGAAACGCTCTTGTAGGCCTTAGAACACAGGGGCTCTGGGCTTCTCTAGCCACGTAATGTTCTGCTCATCCTCTCGCGCAGTCTAAAGAGAGCTCAGGTGAGAAATTGCAAAGGTCGAGCAATTGCTCAGAGATGAAAAGTGCCAGCACTGAAAGCTCTTGCTAGCCAGCACCCTTCCTTGGAAACGCTCTTGTAGCCCTAAGAACACTGGGGCTCTGTGTTTCTCTAGCCACCTAATCTTCTGCTCATCCTCTCGCGCACTCTAAAGAGAGCTCAGGTGAGAAATTCCAAACGTCGAGCAATTGCTCAGAGATGAAAAGTGCCAGCACTGAAAGCTGTTGCTAGCCAGCACCCTTCCTTGGAAGTGCTTTTGTAGGCCTAAGAACACTGGGGCTCTGGGCTTCTCTAGCCACCTAATCTTCTGCTCATCCTCTCGCGCAGTCTAAAGAGAGCTCAGGTGAGAAATTGCAAACGTCGAGCAATTGCTCAGAGATGAAAAGTGCCAGCACTGAAAGCTGTTGCTAGCCAGCACCCTTCCTTGGAAGCGCTTTCACAGGCGCAGCAACACTGGGGCTTTGCGCTTCTCTACCCACCAAATATCACGGTCACTATCCGTCTGTCTCGTAGACACGAGCTGAGAAATTGCAAACGTCGAGCAATTGCTCAGAGATGAAAAGTGCCAGCACTGAAAGCTGTTGCTAGCCAGCACCCTTCCTTGGAAGCGCTTTCACAGGCGCAGCAACACTAGGGCTCTGGGCTTCTCTAGCCACCTAATCTTCTGCTCATCCTCTCGCGCACTCTAAAGAGAGCTCAGGTGAGAAATTGCAAACGTCGAGCAATTGCTCAGAGATGAAAAGTGCCAGCACTGAAAGCTGTTGCTAGCCAGCACCCTTCCTTGGAAGCGCTTTCACAGGCGCAGC
Source organism: Sarcoramphus papa (assembly GCA_037962945.1). Classification (NCBI taxonomy): domain Eukaryota; kingdom Metazoa; phylum Chordata; class Aves; order Accipitriformes; family Cathartidae; genus Sarcoramphus; species Sarcoramphus papa. Next base: position 20,636,640 of record CM075588.1, read on the forward strand.
AAGACTGGGGCTTTGCGCTTCTCTACCCAGCAAAGGTCACGGTCACTATCTCTCTGGCTCGTAGACACGAGCTGAGAGATTGCAAAAGTCGAGCAATTGCTCAGAGATGGAAAGTGCCAGCACTGAAAGCTGTTGCTAGCCAGCACCCTTCCTTGGAAGCGCTTTCACAGGCGCAGCAACACTGGGGCTTTGCGCTTCTCTAGCCACCAAACGTCACGGTCACTATCTCTCCGTCTCGTAGACATGAGCTGAGAAATTGAAAAAGTCGAGCAATTGCTCAGAGATGAAAAGTGCCAGCAGTGAAAGCTCTTGCTAGCCAGCACCCTTCCTTGGAAACGCTCTTGTAGCCCTTAGAACACAGGGGCTCTGGGCTTCTCTAGCCACCAAATCTTCTGCTCATCCTCTCGCGCACTCTAAAGAGAGCTCAGGTGAGAAATTGCAAACGTCGAGCAATTGCTCAGAGATGAAAAGTGCCAGCACTGAAAGCTCTTGCTAGCCAGCACCCTTCCTTGGAAACGCTTTCACAGGCGCAGCAACACTGGGGCTTTGCGCTTCTCTAGCCACCAAATGTCACGGTCACTATCTCTCCGTCTCGTAGACACGAGCTGAGAAATTGAAAAAGTCGAGCAATTGCTCAGAGATGAAAAGTGCCAGCACTGAAAGCTCTTGCTAGCCGGCACCCTTCCATGGAAACGCTCTTGTAGGCCTTAGAACACAGGGGCTCTGGGCTTCTCTAGCCACGTAATCTTCTGCTCATCCTCTCGCGCAGTCTAAAGAGAGCTCAGGTGAGAAATTGCAAAGGTCGAGCAATTGCTCAGCGATGAAAAGTGCCAGCACTGAAAGCTGTTGCTAGCCAGCACCCTTCCTTGGAAACGCTCTTGTAGCCCTAAGAACACTGGGGCTCTGTGTTTCTCTAGCCACCTAATCTTCTGCTCATCCTCTCGCGCACTCTAAAGAGAGCTCAGGTGAGAAATTGCAAAGGTCGAGCAATTGCTCAGAGATGAAAAGTGCCAGCACTGAAAGCTGTTGCTAGCCAGCACCCTTCCTTGGAAGTGCTTTTGTAGGCCTAAGAACACAGGGGCTCTGGGCTTCTCTAGCCACCTAATCTTCTGCTCATCCTCTCGCGCACTCTAAAGAGAGCTCAGGTGAGAAATTGCAAAGGTCGAGCAATTGCTCAGAGATGAAAAGTGCCAGAACTGAAAGCTGTTGCTAGCCAGCACCCTTCCTTGGAAGCGCTTTCACAGGCGCAGCAAGACTGGGGCTTTGCGCTTCTCTACCCACCAAAGGTCACGGTCACTATCTCTCTGGCTCGTAGACACGAGCTGAGAGATTGCAAACGTCCAGCAATTGCTCAGAGATGAAAAGTGCCAGCACTGAAAGCTCTTGCTAGCCAGCACCCTTCCTTGGAAGCGCTTTCACAGGCGCAGCAACACTGGGGCTTTGCGCTTCTCTAGACACCAAACGTCACGGTCACTATCTCTCCGTCTCGTAGACATGAGCTGAGAAATTGAAAAAGTCGAGCAATTGCTCAGAGATGAAAAGTGCCAGCACTGAAAGCTGTTGCTAGCCAGCACCCTTCCTTGGAAACGCTCTTGTAGCCCTTAGAACACAGGGGCTCTGGGCTTCTCTAGCCACCAAATCTTCTGCTCATCCTCTCGCGCACTCTAAAGAGAGCTCAGGTGAGAAATTGCAAACGTCGAGCAATTGCTCAGAGATGAAAAGTGCCAGCACTGAAAGCTGTTGCTAGCCAGCACCCTTCCTTGGAAGCGCTTTCACAGGCGCAGCAACACTGGGGCTTTGCGCTTCTCTAGCCACCAAATGTCACGGTCACTATCTCTCCGTCTCGTAGACACGAGCTGAGAAATTGCAAACGTCGAGCAATTGCTGAAAGATGAAAAGTGCCAGCACTGAAAGCTGTTGCTAGCCGGCACCCTTCCTTGGAAACGCTCTTGTAGGCCTTAGAACACAGGGGCTCTGGGCTTCTCTAGCCACCTAATCTTCTGCTCATCCTCTCGCGCACTCTAAAGAGAGCTCAGGTGAGAGATTGCAAACGTCGAGCAATTGCTCAGAGATGAAAAGTGCCAGCACTGAAAGCTGTTGCTAGCCAGCACCCTTTCTTGGAAACACTCTTGTAGGCCTTAGAACACAGGGGCTCTGTGCTTCTCTAGCCACCTAATCTTCTGCTCATCCTCTCGCGCACTCTAAAGAGAGCTCAGGTGAGAAATTGCAAACGTCGAGCAATTGCTCAGAGATGAAAAGTGCCAGCACTGAAAGCTGTTGCTAGCCAGCACCCTTCCTTGGAAACGCTCTTGTAGCCCTTAGAACACAGGGGCTCTGGGCTTCTCTAGCCACCAAATCTTCTGCTCATCCTCTCGCGCACTCTAAAGAGAGCTCAGGTGAGAAATTGCAAAGGTCGAGCAATTGCTCAGAGATGTAAAGTGCCAGCACTGAAAGCTCTTGCTAGCCGGCACCCTTCCTTGGAAACGCTCTTGTAGCCCTTAGAACACAGGGGCTCTGGGCTTCTCTAGCCACCAAATCTTCTGCTCATCCTCTCGCGCACTCTAAAGAGAGCTCAGGTGAGAAATTGCAAAGGTCGAGCAATTGCTCAGAGATGAAAAGTGCCAGCACTGAAAGCTGTTGCTAGCCAGCACCCTTCCTTGGAAGCGCTTTCACAGGCGCAGCAACACTGGGGCTTTGCGCTTCTCTAGCCACCAAATGTCACGGTCACTATCTCTCCGTCTCGTAGACACGAGCTGAGAAATTGCAAACGTCGAGCAATTGCTGAAAGATGAAAAGTGCCAGCACTGAAAGCTGTTGCTAGCCAGCACCCTTCCTTGGAAACGCTCTTGTAGGCCTTAGAACGCAGGGGCTCTGGGCTTCTCTAGCCACCTAATCTTCTGCTCATCCTCTCGCGCACTCTAAAGAGAGCTCAGGTGAGAGATTGCAAACGTCGAGCAATTGCTCAGAGATGAAAAGTGCCAGCACTGAAAGCTGTTGCTAGCCAGCACCCTTCCTTGGAAACACTCTTGTAGGCCTTAGAACACAGGGGCTCTGTGCTTCTCTAGCCACCTAATCTTCTGCTCATCCTCTCGCGCACTCTAAAGAGAGCTCAGGTGAGAAATTGCAAACGTCGAGCAATTGCTCAGAGATGAAAAGTGCCAGCACTGAAAGCTGTTGCTAGCCGGCACCCTTCCTTGGAAACGCTCTTGTAGCCCTTAGAACACAGGGGCTCTGGGCTTCTCTAGCCACCTAATCTTCTGCTCATCCTCTCGCGCACTCTAAAGAGAGCTCAGGTGAGAAATTGCAAACGTCGAGCAATTGCTCAGAGATGAAAAGTGCCAGCACTGAAAGCTGTTGCTAGCCAGCACCCTTCCTTGGAAGCGCTTTCACAGGCGCAGCAACACTGGGGCTTTGCGCTTCTCTAGACACCAAACGTCACGGTCACTATCTCTCCGTATCGTAGACACGAGCTGAGAAATTGCAAACGTCGAGCAATTGCTCAGAGATGAAAAGTACCAGCACTGAAAGCTGTTGCTAGCCAGCACCCTTCCTTGGAAGCGCTCTTGTAGCCCTTAGAACACAAGGGCTCTGTGTTTCTCTAGCCACCTAATCTTCTGCTCATCCTCTCGCGCACTCTAAAGAGAGCTCAGGTGAGAAATTGCAAACGTCGAGCAATTGCTCAGAGATGAAAAGTGCCAGCACTGAAAGCTGTTGCTAGCCAGCACCCTTTCTTGGAAACACTCTTGTAGGCCTTAGAACACAGGGGCTCTGGGCTTCTCTAGCCACCTAATCTTCTGCACATCCTCTCGCGCAGTCTAAAGAGAGCTCAGGTGAGAAATTGCAAAGGTCGAGCAATTGCTCAGTGATGAAAAGTGCCAGCACTGAAAGCTGTTGCTAGCCAGCACCCTTCCTTGGAAGCGCTTTCACAGGCGCAGCAACACTGGGGCTTTGCGCTTCTCTACCCACCAAACGTCACGGTCATTCTCTTTCCGTCTCGTAGACACGAGCTGAGGAATTGCAAAGGTAGAGCAATTGCTCAGCGATGAAAAGTGCCAGCACTGAAAGCTGTTGCTAGCCAGCACCCTTCCTTGGAAGTGCTTTTGTAGGCCGAAGAACACTGGGGCTCTGGGCTTCTCTAGCCACCTAATCTTCTGCTCATCCTCTCGCGCACTCTAAAGAGAGCTCAGGTGAGAAATTGCAAACGTCGAGCAATTGCTCAGAGATGAAAAGTGCCAGCACTGAAAGCTCTTGCTAGCCAGCACCCTTCCTTGGAAACGCTTTTGTAGCCCTAAGAACACTGGGGCTATGTGTTTCTCTAGCCACCTAACCTTCTGCTCATCCTCTCGCGCACTCTAAAGAGAGCTCAGGTGAGAAATTGCAAACGTCGAGCAATTGCTCAGAGATGAAAAGTGCCAGCACTGAAAGCTGTTGCTAGCAAGCACCCTTCCTTGGAAGTGCTTTTGTAGGCCTAAGAACACTGGGGCTCTGTGTTTCTCTAGCCACCTAATCTTCTGCTCATCCTCTCGCGCAGTCTAAAGAGAGCTCAGGTGAGAAATTGCAAACGTCGAGCAATTGCTCAGAGATGAAAAGTGCCAGCACTGAAAGCTCTTGCTAGCCAGCACCCTTCCTTGGAAGCGCTTTCACAGGCGCAGCAACACTGGGGCTTTGCGCTTCTCTAGCCACCAAATATCACGGTCACTATCTCTCTGTCTCGTAGACACGAGCTGAGAAATTGCAAACGTCGAGCAATTGCTCAGAGATGAAAAGTGCCAGCACTGAAAGCTGTTGCTAGCCAGCACCCTTCCTTGGATGCGCTTTTGTAGCCCTTAGAACACAAGGGCTCTGGGCTTCTCTAGCCACCTAATCTTCTGCTCATCCTCTCGCGCACTCTAAAGAGAGCTCAGGTGAGAAATTGCAAAGGTCGAGCAATTGCTCAGAGATGAAAAGTGCCAGCACTGAAAGCTGTTGCTAGCCAGCACCCTTCCTTGGAAGCGCTTTCACAGGCGCAGCAACACTGGGGCTTTGCGCTTCTCTAGCCACCAAATGTCACGGTCACTATCTCTCCGTCTCGTAGACACGAGCTGAGAAATTGCAAAGGTCGAGCAATTGCTGAAAGATGAAAAGTGCCAGCACTGAAAGCTGTTGCTAGCCGGCACCCTTCCTTGGAAACGCTCTTGTAGGCCTTAGAACGCAGGGGCTCTGGGCTTTTCTAGCCACCTAATCTTCTGCTCATCCTCTCGCGCACTCTAAAGAGAGCTCAGGTGAGAGATTGCAAACGTCGAGCAATTGCTCAGAGATGAAAAGTGCCAGCACTGAAAGCTGTTGCTAGCCAGCACCCTTTCTTGGAAACACTCTTGTAGGCCTTAGAACACAGGGGCTCTGTGCTTCTCTAGCCACCTAATCTTCTGCTCATCCTCTCGCGCACTCTAAAGAGAGCTCAGGTGAGAAATTGCAAACGTCGAGCAATTGCTCAGAGATGAAAAGTGCCAGCACTGAAAGCTGTTGCTAGCCAGCACCCTTCCTTGGAAACGCTCTTGTAGCCCTTAGAACACAGGGGCTCTGGGCTTCTCTAGCCACCAAATCTTCTGCTCATCCTCTCGCGCACTCTAAAGAGAGCTCAGGTGAGAAATTGCAAAGGTCGAGCAATTGCTCAGAGATGAAAAGTGCCAGCACTGAAAGCTCTTGCTAGCCGGCACCCTTCCTTGGAAACGCTCTTGTAGCCCTTAGAACACAGGGGCTCTGGGCTTCTCTAGCCACCAAATCTTCTGCTCATCCTCTCGCGCACTCTAAAGAGAGCTCAGGTGAGAAATTGCAAACGTCGAGCAATTGCTCAGAGATGAAAAGTGCCAGCACTGAAAGCTGTTGCTAGCCAGCACCCTTCCTTGGAAGCGCTTTCACAGGCGCAGCAACACTGGGGCTTTGCGCTTCTCTAGCCACCAAATGTCACGGTCACTATCTCTCCGTCTCGTAGACACGAGCTGAGAAATTGCAAACGTCGAGCAATTGCTGAAAGATGAAAAGTGCCAGCACTGAAAGCTGTTGCTAGCCAGCACCCTTCCTTGGAAACGCTCTTGTAGGCCTTAGAACGCAGGGGCTCTGGGCTTCTCTAGCCACCTAATCTTCTGCTCATCCTCTCGCGCACTCTAAAGAGAGCTCAGGTGAGAGATTGCAAACGTCGAGCAATTGCTCAGAGATGAAAAGTGCCAGCACTGAAAGCTGTTGCTAGCCAGCACCCTTCCTTGGAAACACTCTTGTAGGCCTTAGAACACAGGGGCTCTGTGCTTCTCTAGCCACCTAATCTTCTGCTCATCCTCTCGCGCACTCTAAAGAGAGCTCAGGTGAGAAATTGCAAACGTCGAGCAATTGCTCAGAGATGAAAAGTGCCAGCACTGAAAGCTGTTGCTAGCCGGCACCCTTCCTTGGAAACGCTCTTGTAGCCCTTAGAACACAGGGGCTCTGGGCTTCTCTAGCCACCTAATCTTCTGCTCATCCTCTCGCGCACTCTAAAGAGAGCTCAGGTGAGAAATTGCAAACGTCGAGCAATTGCTCAGAGATGAAAAGTGCCAGCACTGAAAGCTGTTGCTAGCCAGCACCCTTCCTTGGAAGCGCTTTCACAGGCGCAGCAACACTGGGGCTTTGCGCTTCTCTAGCCACCAAAGGTCACGGTCACTATCTCTCCGTATCGTAGACACGAGCTGAGAAATTGCAAACGTCGAGCAATTGCTCAGAGATGAAAAGTACCAGCACTGAAAGCTGTTGCTAGCCAGCACCCTTCCTTGGAAGCGCTCTTGTAGCCCTTAGAACACAAGGGCTCTGTGTTTCTCTAGCCACCTAATCTTCTGCTCATCCTCTCGCGCACTCTAAAGAGAGCTCAGGTGAGAAATTGCAAACGTCGAGCAATTGCTCAGAGATGAAAAGTGCCAGCACTGAAAGCTGTTGCTAGCCAGCACCCTTTCTTGGAAACACTCTTGTAGGCCTTAGAACACAGGGGCTCTGGGCTTCTCTAGCCACCTAATCTTCTGCTCATCCTCTCGCGCAGTCTAAAGAGAGCTCAGGTGAGAAATTGCAAACGTCGAGCAATTGCTCAGAGATGAAAAGTGTCAGCACTGAAAGCTGTTGCTAGCCAGCAGCCTTCCTTGGAAGCGCTTTCACAGGCGCAGTCACACTGGGGCTTTGCACTTCTCTACCCACCAAAGGTCACGGTCACTATCTCTCTCTCTCGTAGACACGAGCTGAGAGATTGCAAACGTCGAGCAATTGCTCAGAGATGGAAAGTGCCAGCACTGAAAACTGTTGCTAGCCAGCACCCTTCCTTGGAAACGCTCTTGTAGGCCTAAGAACACTGGGGCTCTGTGCTTCTCTAGCCACCTAATCTTCTGCACATCCTCTCGCGCAGTCTAAAGAGAGCTCAGGTGAGAAATTGCAAAGGTCGAGCAATTGCTCAGTGATGAAAAGTGCCAGCACTGAAAGCTGTTGCTAGCCAGCACCCTTCCTTGGAAGCGCTTTCACAGGCGCAGCAACACTGGGGCTTTGCGCTTCTCTACCCACCAAACGTCACGGTCATTCTCTTTCCGTCTCGTAGACACGAGCTGAGGAATTGCAAAGGTCGAGCAATTGCTCAGAGATGAAAAGTGCCAGCACTGAAAGCTGTTGCTAGCCAGCACCCTTCCTTGGAAGTGCTTTTGTAGGCCGAAGAACACTGGGGCTCTGGGCTTCTCTAGCCACCTAATCTTCTGCTCATCCTCTCGCGCACTCTAAAGAGAGCTCAGGTGAGAAATTGCAAACGTCGAGCAATTGCTCAGAGATGAAAAGTGCCAGCACTGAAAGCTGTTGCTAGCAAGCACCCTTCCTTGGAAGTGCTTTTGTAGGCCTAAGAACACTGGGGCTCTGTGTTTCTCTAGCCACCTAATCTTCTGCTCATCCTCTCGCGCAGTCTAAAGAGAGCTCAGGTGAGAAATTGCAAACGTCGAGCAATTGCTCAGAGATGAAAAGTGCCAGCACTGAAAGCTCTTGCTAGCCAGCACCCTTCCTTGGAAGCGCTTTCACAGGCGCAGCAACACTGGGGCTTTGCGCTTCTCTACCCACCAAATATCACGGTCACTATCTCTCTGTCTCGTAGACACGAGCTGAGAAATTGCAAACGTCGAGCAATTGCTCAGAGATGAAAAGTGCCAGCACTGAAAGCTGTTGCTAGCCAGCACCCTTCCTTGGATGCGCTTTTGTAGCCCTTAGAACACAAGGGCTCTGGGCTTCTCTAGCCACCTAATCTTCTGCTCATCCTCTCGCGCACTCTAAAGAGAGCTCAGGTGAGAAATTGCAAACGTCGAGCAATTGCTCAGAGATGAAAAGTGCCAGCACTGAAAGCTGTTGCTAGCCAGCACCGTTCCTTGGAAGTGCTTTTGTAGGCCTAAGAACACTGGGGCTCTGGGCTTCTCTAGCCACCTAATCTTCTGCTCATCCTCTCGCGCAGTCTAAAGAGAGCTCAGGTGAGAAATTGCAAAGGTCGAGCAATTGCTCAGAGATGAAAAGTGCCAGCACTGAAAGCTGTTGCTAGCCAGCACCCTTCCTTGGAAGTGCTTTCACAGGCGCAGCAACACTGGGGCTTTGCGCTTCTCTACCCACCAAATATCACGGTCACTATCCGTCTGTCTCGTAGACACGAGCTGAGAAATTGCAAAGGTCGAGCAATTGCTCAGAGATGAAAAGTGCCAGCACTGAAAGCTGTTGCTAGCCAGCACCCTTCCTTGGAAGCGCTTTCACAGGCGCAGCAACACTAGGGCTCTGGGCTTCTCTAGCCACCTAATCTTCTGCTCATCCTCTCGCATAGTCTAAAGAGAGCTCAGGTGAGAAATTGCAAAGGTCGAGCAATTGCTCAGAGGTGAAAAGTGCCAGCACTGAAAGCTCTTGCTAGCCAGCACCCTTCCTTGGAAGCGCTTTCACAGGCGCAGCAACACTGGGGCTTTGCGCTTCTCTACCCACCAAATATCACGGTCACTATCTCTCTGTCTCGTAGACACGAGCTGAGAAATTGCAAACGTCGAGCAATTGCTCAGAGATGAAAAGTGCCAGCACTGAAAGCTGTTGCTAGCCAGCACCCTTCCTTGGATGCGCTTTTGTAGCCCTTAGAACACAAGGGCTCTGTGCTTCTGCAGCCACCTAATCTTCTGCTCATCCTCTCGCGCACTCTAAAGAGAGCTCAGGTGAGAAATTGCAAAGGTCGAGCAATTGCTCAGAGATGAAAAGTGCCAGCACTGAAAGCTGTTGCTAGCCAGCACCCTTCCTTGGAAGAGCTTTCACAAGCGCAGCAACACTGGGGTTTTGCGCTTCTCTACCCACCAAACGTCACGGTCAATATCTCTCAGTCTCGTAGACATGAGCTGAGAGATTGCAAAGGTCGAGCAATTGCTCAGAGATGAAAAGTGCCAGCACTGAAAGCTGTTGCTAGCCAGCACCCTTCCTTGGAAGCGCTTTCACAGGCACAGTAACAATGGGGCTTTGAGCTTCTCTAGCCACCAAACGTCACGGTCATTCTCTTTCCGTCTCATAGACACGAGCTGAGAGATTGCAAACGTCGAGCAATTGCTCAGAGATGAAAAGTGCCAGCACTGAAAGCTGTTGCTAGCCAGCACCCTTCCTTGGAAGCGCTTTCACAGGCGAAGCAACACTGGGGCTTTGCGCTTCCCTACCCACCAAACGTCACGGTCACTATCTCTCCGTCTCGTAGACACGAGCTGAGAAATGGAAAAAGTCGAGCAATTGCTCAGAGATGAAAAGTGCCAGCACTGAAAGCTCTTGCTAGCCGGCAACCTTCCTTGGAAACGCTCTTGTAGGCCTTAGAACACAGGGGCTCTGGGCTTCTCTAGCCACGTAATCTTCTGCTCATCCTCTCGCGCACTCCAAAGAGAGCTCAGGTGAGAAATTGCAAACGTCGAGCAATTGCTCAGAGATGAAAAGTGCCAGCACTGAAAGCTGTTGCTAGCCAGCACCCTTCCTTGGAAACGCTCTTGTAGGCCTAAGAACACTGGGGCTCTGTGTTTCTCTAGACACCTAATCTTCTGCTCATCCTCTCGCGCACTCTAAAGAAAGCTCAGGTGAGAAATTGCAAAGGTCGAGCAATTGCTCAGAGATGAAAAGTGCCAGCACTGAAAGCTATTGCTAGCCAGCAGCCTTCCTTGGAAGCGCTTTCACAGGCGCAGCAACACTAGGGCTCTGGGCTTCTCTAGCCACCTAATCTTCTGCTCATCCTCTCGCGCACTCTAAAGAGAGCTCAGGTGAGAAATTGCAAACGTCGAGCAATTGCTCAGAGATGAGAAGTGTCAGCACTGAAAGCTGTTGCTAGCCAGCACCCTTCCTTGGAAGCGCTTTCAGAGGCGCAGTAACACTGGGGCTTTGCGCTTCTCTACCCACCAAAGGTCACGGTCACTATCTCTCTGGCTCGTAGACACGAGCTGAGAGATTGCAAACGTCGAGCAATTGCTCAGAGATGGAAAGTGCCAGCACTGAAAACTGTTGCTAGCCAGCACCCTTCCTTGGAAGCGCTTTCACAGGCGCAGCAACACTGGGGCTTTGCGCTTCTCTACCCACCAAACGTCACGATCACTATCTCTCCGTCTTGTAGACACGAGCTGAGAAATTGCAAACGTCGAGCAATTGCTGAAAGATGAAAAGTGCCAGCACTGAAAGCTGTTGCTAGCCAGCACCCTTCCTTGGAAACGCTCTTGTAGGCCTTAGAACACAGGGGCTCTGGGCTTCTCTAGCCACCTAATCTTCTGCTCATCCTCTCGCGCACTCTAAAGAGAGCTCAGGTGAGAGATTGCAAACGTCGAGCAATTGCTCAGAGATGAAAAGTGCCAGCACTGAAAGCTGTTGCTAGCCAGCACCCTTTCTTGGAAACACTCTTGTAGGCCTTAGAACACAGGGGCTCTGTGCTTCTCTAGCCACCTAATCTTCTGCTCATCCTCTCGCGCACTCTAAAGAGAGCTCAGGTGAGAAATTGCAAACATCGAGCAATTGCTCAGAGATGAAAAGTGCCAGCACTGAAAGCTGTTGCTAGCCAGCACCCTTCCTTGGAAACGCTCTTGTAGGCCTTAGAACACTGGGGCTCTGGGCTTCTCTAGCCACCAAATCTTCTGCTCATCCTCTCGCGCACTCTAAAGAGAGCTCAGGTGAGAAATTGCAAACGTCGAGCAATTGCTCAGAGATGAAAAGTGCCAGCACTGAAAGCTGTTGCTAGCCAGCACCCTTCCTTGGAAGTGCTTTTGTAGGCCTGAGAACACTGGGGCTCTGGGCTTCTCTAGCCACCTAATCTTCTGCTCATCCTCTCGCGCACTCTAAAGAGAGCTCAGGTGAGAAATTGCAAAGGTCGAGCAATTGCTCAGAGATGAAAAGTGCCAGCACTGAAAGCTGTTGCTAGCCAGCACCCTTCCTTGGAAGTGCTTTTGTAGGCCTAAGAGCACTGGGGCTCTGGGCTTCTCTAGCCACCTAATCTTCTGCTCATCCTCTCGCGTAGTCTAAAGAGAGCTCAGGTGAGAAATTGCAAACGTCGAGCAATTGCTCAGAGATGAAAAGTGCCAGCACTGAAAGCTGTTGCTAGCCAGCACCCTTCCCTGCAAGTGCTTTTGTAGGCCGAAGAACACTGGGACTCTGGGCTTCTCTAGCCACCTAATCTTCTGCTCATCCTCTCGCGCAGTCTAAAGAGAGCTCAGGTGAGAAATTGCAAAGGTCGAGCAATTGCTCAGAGATGTAAAGTGCCAGCACTGAAAGCTGTTGCTAGCCAGCACCCTTCCTTGGAAGTGCTTTTGTAGGCCTAAGAACAGTGGGGCTCTGGGCTTCTCTAGCCACCTAATCTTCTGCTCATCCTCTCGCGCAGTCTAAAGAGAGCTCAGGTGAGAAATTGCAAACGTCGAGCAATTGCTCAGAGATGAAAAGTGCCAGCACTGAAAGCTGTTGTTAGCCAGCACCCTTCCTTGGAAGCGCTTTCACAAGCACAGCAACACTGGGGCTTTGCGCTTCTCTACCCACCAAATGTCACGGTCACTATCTCTCCGTCTCGTAGACACGAGCTGAGAAATTGAAAAAGTCGAGCAATTGCTCAGAGATGAAAAGTGCCAGCACTGAAAGCTCTTGCTAGCCGGCACCCTTCCTTGGAAACGCTCTTGTAGGCCTTAGAACACAGGGGCTCTGGGCTTCTCTAGCCACGTAATGTTCTGCTCATCCTCTCGCGCAGTCTAAAGAGAGCTCAGGTGAGAAATTGCAAAGGTCGAGCAATTGCTCAGAGATGAAAAGTGCCAGCACTGAAAGCTGTTGCTAGCCAGCACCCTTCCTTGGAAACGCTCTTGTAGCCCTAAGAACACTGGGGCTCTGTGTTTCTCTAGCCACCTAATCTTCTGCTCATCCTCTCGCGCACTCTAAAGAGAGCTCAGGTGAGAAATTCCAAACGTCGAGCAATTGCTCAGAGATGAAAAGTGCCAGCACTGAAAGCTGTTGCTAGCCGGCACCCTTCCTTGGAAGTGCTTTTGTAGGCCTAAGAACACTGGGGCTCTGGGCTTCTCTAGCCACCTAATCTTCTGCTCATCCTCTCGCGCAGTCTAAAGAGAGCTCAGGTGAGAAATTGCAAACGTCGAGCAATTGCTCAGAGATGAAAAGTGCCAGCACTGAAAGCTGTTGCTAGCCAGCACCCTTCCTTGGAAGCGCTTTCACAGGCGCAGCAACACTGGGGCTTTGCGCTTCTCTACCCACCAAATATCACGGTCACTATCCGTCTGTCTCGTAGACACGAGCTGAGAAATTGCAAACGTCGAGCAATTGCTCAGAGATGAAAAGTGCCAGCACTGAAAGCTGTTGCTAGCCAGCACCCTTCCTTGGAAGCGCTTTCACAGGCGCAGCAACACTAGGGCTCTGGGCTTCTCTAGCCACCTAATCTTCTGCTCATCCTCTCGCGCACTCTAAAGAGAGCTCAGGTGAGAAATTGCAAACGTCGAGCAATTGCTCAGAGATGAAAAGTGCCAGCACTGAAAGCTGTTGCTAGCCAGCACCCTTCCTTGGAAGCGCTTTCACAGGCGCAGCAACACTGGGGCTTTGCGCTTCTCTAGCCACCAAACGTCACGGTCACTATCTCTCTGGCTCGTAGACACGAGCTGAGAGATTGCAAAAGTCGAGCAATTGCTCAGAGATGGAAAGTGCCAGCACTGAAAGCTGTTGCTAGCCAGCACCCTTCCTTGGAAGCGCTTTCACAGGCGCAGCAACACTGGGGCTTTGCGCTTCTCTAGCCACCAAACGTCACGGTCACTATCTCTCCGTCTCGTAGACATGAGCTGAGAAATTGCAAAAGTCGAGCAATTGCTCAGAGATGAAAAGTGCCAGCAGTGAAAGCTCTTGCTAGCCGGCACCCTTCCTTGGAAACGCTCTTGTAGCCCTTAGAACACAGGGGCTCTGGGCTTCTCTAGCCACCAAATCTTCTGCTCATCCTCTCGCGCACTCTAAAGAGAGCTCAGGTGAGAAATTGCAAACGTCGAGCAATTGCTCAGAGATGAAAAGTGCCAGCACTGAAAGCTCTTGCTAGCCAGCACCCTTCCTTGGAAGCGCTTTCACAGGCGCAGCAACACTGGGGCTTTGCGCTTCTCTAGCCACCAAATGTCACGGTCACTATCTCTCCGTCTCGTAGACACGAGCTGAGAAATTGCAAACGTCGAGCAATTGCTGAAAGATGAAAAGTGCCAGCACTGAAAGCTGTTGCTAGCCGGCACCCTTCCTTGGAAACGCTCTTGTAGGCCTTAGAACGCAGGGGCTCTGGGCTTCTCTAGCCACCTAATCTTCTGCTCATCCTCTCGCGCACTCTAAAGAGAGCTCAGGTGAGAGATTGCAAACGTCGAGCAATTGCTCAGAGATGAAAAGTGCCAGCACTGAAAGCTGTTGCTAGCCAGCACCCTTTCTTGGAAACACTCTTGTAGGCCTTAGAACACAGGGGCTCTGGGCTTCTCTAGCCACCTAATCTTCTGCTCATCCTCTTGCGCACTCTAAAGAGAGCTCAGGTGAGAAATTGCAAACGTCGAGCAATTGCTCAGAGATGAAAAGTGCCAGCACTGAAAGCTGTTGCTAGCCGGCACCCTTCCTTGGAAACGCTCTTGTAGCCCTTAGAACACAGGGGCTCTGGGCTTCTCTAGCCACCAAATCTTCTGCTCATCCTCTCGCGCACTCTAAAGAGAGCTCAGGTGAGAAATTGCAAAGGTCGAGCAATTGCTCAGAGATGTAAAGTGCCAGCACTGAAAGCTGTTGCTAGCCAGCACCCTTCCTTGGAAGTGCTTTTGTAGGCCTAAGAACACTGGGGCTCTGGGCTTCTCTAGCCACCTAATCTTCTGCTCATCCTCTCGCGCAGTCTAAAGAGAGCTCAGGTGAGAAATTGCAAACGTCGAGCAATTGCTCAGAGATGAAAAGTGCCAGCACTGAAAGCTGTTGCTAGCCAGCACCCTTCCTTGGAAGCGCTTTCACAGGCGCAGCAACACTGGGGCTTTGCGCTTCTCTAGACACCAAACGTCACGGTCACTATCTCTCCGTCTCGTAGACATGAGCTGAGAAATTGAAAAAGTCGAGCAATTGCTCAGAGATGAAAAGTGCCAGCACTGAAAGCTCTTGCTAGCCGGCACCCTTCCTTGGAAACGCTCTTGTAGCCCTTAGAACACAGGGGCTCTGGGCTTCTCTAGCCACCAAATCTTCTGCTCATCCTCTCGCGCACTCTAAAGAGAGCTCAGGTGAGAAATTGCAAACGTCGAGCAATTGCTCAGAGATGAAAAGTGCCAGCACTGAAAGCTGTTGCTAGCCAGCACCCTTCCTTGGAAGCGCTTTCACAGGCGCAGCAACACTGGGGCTTTGCGCTTCTCTAGCCACCAAAGGTCACGGTCACTATCTCTCCGTCTCGTAGACACGAGCTGAGAAATTGCAAACGTCGAGCAATTGCTGAAAGATGAAAAGTGCCAGCACTGAAAGCTGTTGCTAGCCGGCACCCTTCCTTGGAAACGCTCTTGTAGGCCTTAGAACGCAGGGGCTCTGGGCTTCTCTAGCCACCTAATCTTCTGCTCATCCTCTCGCGCACTCTAAAGAGAGCTCAGGTGAGAGATTGCAAACGTCGAGCAATTGCTCAGAGATGAAAAGTGCCAGCACTGAAAGCTGTTGCTAGCCAGCACCCTTTCTTGGAAACACTCTTGTAGGCCTTAGAACACAGGGCCTCTGTGCTTCTCTAGCCACCTAATCTTCTGCTCATCCTCTCGCGCACTCTAAAGAGAGCTCAGGTGAGAAATTGCAAACGTCGAGCAATTGCTCAGAGATGAAAAGTGCCAGCACTGAAAGCTGTTGCTAGCCAGCACCCTTCCTTGGAAACGCTCTTGTAGCCCTTAGAACACAGGGGCTCTGGGCTTCTCTAGCCACCAAATCTTCTGCTCATCCTCTCGCGCACTCTAAAGAGAGCTCAGGTGAGAAATTGCAAAGGTCGAGCAATTGCTCAGAGATGTAAAGTGCCAGCACTGAAAGCTGTTGCTAGCCAGCACCCTTCCTTGGAAGTGCTTTTGTAGGCCTAAGAACACTGGGGCTCTGGGCTTCTCTAGCCACCTAATCTTCTGCTCATCCTCTCGCGCAGTCTAAAGAGAGCTCAGGTGAGAAATTGCAAACGTCGAGCAATTGCTCAGAGATGAAAAGTGCCAGCACTGAAAGCTGTTGTTAGCCAGCACCCTTCCTTGGAAGCGCTTTCACAAGCACAGCAACACTGGGGCTTTGCGCTTCTCTACCCACCAAAGGTCACGGTCACTATCTCTCCGTCTCGTAGACACGAGCTGAGAAATTGAAAAAGTCGAGCAATTGCTCAGAGATGAAAAGTGCCAGCACTGAAAGCTCTTGCTAGCCGGCACCCTTCCTTGGAAACGCTCTTGTAGCCCTTAGAACACAGGGGCTCTGGGCTTCTCTAGCCACCAAATCTTCTGCTCATCCTCTCGCGCACTCTAAAGAGAGCTCAGGTGAGAAATTGCAAAGGTCGAGCAATTGCTCAGAGATGAAAAGTGCCAGCACTGAAAGCTGTTGCTAGCCAGCACCCTTCCTTGGAAGCGCTTTCACAGGCGCAGCAACACTGGGGCTTTGCGCTTCTCTAGCCACCAAATGTCACGGTCACTATCTCTCCGTCTCGTAGACACGAGCTGAGAAATTGCAAACGTCGAGCAATTGCTGAAAGATGAAAAGTGCCAGCACTGAAAGCTGTTGCTAGCCAGCACCCTTCCTTGGAAACGCTCTTGTAGGCCTTAGAACGCAGGGGCTCTGGGCTTCTCTAGCCACCTAATCTTCTGCTCATCCTCTCGCGCACTCTAAAGAGAGCTCAGGTGAGAGATTGCAAACGTCGAGCAATTGCTCAGAGATGAAAAGTGCCAGCACTGAAAGCTGTTGCTAGCCAGCACCCTTTCTTGGAAACACTCTTGTAGGCCTTAGAACACAGGGGCTCTGTGCTTCTCTAGCCACCTAATCTTCTGCTCATCCTCTCGCGCACTCTAAAGAGAGCTCAGGTGAGAAATTGCAAACGTCGAGCAATTGCTCAGAGATGAAAAGTGCCAGCACTGAAAGCTGTTGCTAGCCGGCACCCTTCCTTGGAAACGCTCTTGTAGCCCTTAGAACACAGGGGCTCTGGGCTTCTCTAGCCACCAAATCTTCTGCTCATCCTCTCGCGCACTCTAAAGAGAGCTCAGGTGAGAAATTGCAAACGTCGAGCAATTGCTCAGAGATGAAAAGTGCCAGCACTGAAAGCTGTTGCTAGCCAGCACCCTTCCTTGGAAGCGCTTTCACAGGCGCAGCAACACTGGGGCTTTGCGCTTCTCTAGCCACCAAAGGTCACGGTCACTATCTCTCCGTATCGTAGACACAAGCTGAGAAATTGCAAACGTCGAGCAATTGCTGAAAGATGAAAAGTGCCAGCACTGAAAGCTCTTGCTAGCCGGCACCCTTCCTTGGAAACGCTCTTGTAGGCCTTAGAACGCAGGGGCTCTGGGCTTCTCTAGCCACCTAATCTTCTGCTCATCCTCTCGCGCACTCTAAAGAGAGCTCAGGTGAGAGATTGCAAACGTCGAGCAATTGCTCAGAGATGAAAAGTGCCAGCACTGAAAGCTGTTGCTAGCCAGCACCCTTTCTTGGAAACACTCTTGTAGGCCTTAGAACAGTGGGGCTCTGTGCTTCTCTAGCCACCTAATCTTCTGCTCATCCTCTCGCGCACTCTAAAGAGAGCTCAGGTGAGAAATTGCAAACGTCGAGCAATTGCTCAGAGATGAAAAGTGCCAGCACTGAAAGCTGTTGCTAGCCGGCACCCTTCCTTGGAAACGCTCTTGTAGCCCTTAGAACACAGGGGCTCTGGGCTTCTCTAGCCACCAAATCTTCTGCTCATCCTCTCGCGCACTCTAAAGAGAGCTCAGGTGAGAAATTGCAAACGTCGAGCAATTGCTCAGAGATGAAAAGTGCCAGCACTGAAAGCTGTTGCTAGCCAGCACCCTTCCTTGGAAGCACTTTCACAGGCGCAGCAACACTGGGGCTTTGCGCTTCTCTAGCCACCAAATGTCACGGTCACTATCTCTCCGTCTCGTAGACACGAGCTGAGAAATTGCAAACGTCGAGCAATTGCTCAGCGATGAAAAGTGCCAGCACTGAAAGCTGTTGCTAGCCGGCACCGTTCCTTGGAAACGCCCTTGTAGCCCTTAGAACACTGGGGCTCTGGGCTTCTCTAGCCACCTAATCTTCTGCTCATCCTCTCGCGCACTCTAAAGAGAGCTCAGGTGAGAAATTGCAAACGTCGAGCAATTGCTCAGAGATGAAAAGTGCCAGCACTGAAAGCTGTTGCTAGCCAGCACCCTTCCTTGGAAGTGCTTTTGTAGGCCTAAGAACAGTGGGGCTCTGGGCTTCTCTAGCCACCTAATCTTCTGCTCATCCTCTCGCGTAGTCTAAAGAGAGCTCAGGTGAGAAATTGCAAACGTCGAGCAATTGCTCAGAGATGAAAACTGCCAGCACTGAAAGCTGTTGTTAGCCAGCACCCTTCCTTGGAAGCGCTTTCACAAGCGCAGCAACACTGGGGCTTTGCGCTTCTCTAGCCACCAAACGTCACGGTCACTATCTCTCCGTCTCGTAGAGACGAGCTGAGAGATTGCAAAGGTCGAGCAATTGCTCAGAGATGAAAAGTGCCAGCACTGAAAGCTGTTGCTAGCCAGCACCCTTCCTTGGAAACGCTCTTGTAGGCCTAAGAACACTGGGGCTCTGTGTTTCTCTAGACACCTAATCTTCTGCTCATCCTCTCGCGCACTCTAAAGAAAGCTCAGGTGAGAAATTGCAAAGGTCGAGCAATTGCTCAGAGATGAAAAGTGCCAGCACTGAAAGCTATTGCTAGCCAGCAGCCTTCCTTGGAAGCGCTTTCACAGGCGCAGCAACACTAGGGCTCTGGGCTTCTCTAGCCACCTAATCTTCTGCTCATCCTCTCGCGCACTCTAAAGAGAGCTCAGGTGAGAAATTGCAAACGTCGAGCAATTGCTCAGAGATGAGAAGTGTCAGCACTGAAAGCTGTTGCTAGCCAGCACCCTTCCTTGGAAGCGCTTTCAGAGGCGCAGTAACACTGGGGCTTTGCGCTTCTCTACCCACCAAAGGTCACGGTCACTATCTCTCTGGCTCGTAGACACGAGCTGAGAGATTGCAAACGTCGAGCAATTGCTCAGAGATGGAAAGTGCCAGCACTGAAAACTGTTGCTAGCCAGCACCCTTCCTTGGAAGCGCTTTCACAGGCGCAGCAACACTGGGGCTTTGCGCTTCTCTACCCACCAAACGTCACGATCACTATCTCTCCGTCTTGTAGACACGAGCTGAGAAATTGCAAACGTCGAGCAATTGCTGAAAGATGAAAAGTGCCAGCACTGAAAGCTGTTGCTAGCCAGCACCCTTCCTTGGAAACGCTCTTGTAGGCCTTAGAACACAGGGGCTCTGGGCTTCTCTAGCCACCTAATCTTCTGCTCATCCTCTCGCGCACTCTAAAGAGAGCTCAGGTGAGAGATTGCAAACGTCGAGCAATTGCTCAGAGATGAAAAGTGCCAGCACTGAAAGCTGTTGCTAGCCAGCACCCTTTCTTGGAAACACTCTTGTAGGCCTTAGAACACAGGGGCTCTGGGCTTCTCTAGCCACCTAATCTTCTGCTCATCCTCTCGCGCACTCTAAAGAGAGCTCAGGTGAGAAATTGCAAAGGTCGAGCAATTGCTCAGAGATGAAAAGTGCCAGCACTGAAAGCTGTTGCTAGCCAGCACCCTTCCTTGGAAGTGCTTTTGTAGGCCTAAGAACACTGGGGCTCTGGGCTTCTCTAGCCACCTAATCTTCTGCTCATCCTCTCGCGTAGTCTAAAGAGAGCTCAGGTGAGAAATTGCAAACGTCGAGCAATTGCTCAGAGATGAAAAGTGCCAGCACTGAAAGCTGTTGCTAGCCAGCACCCTTCCCTGCAAGTGCTTTTGTAGGCCGAAGAACACTGGGACTCTGGGCTTCTCTAGCCACCTAATCTTCTGCTCATCCTCTCGCGCAGTCTAAAGAGAGCTCAGGTGAGAAATTGCAAAGGTCGAGCAATTGCTCAGAGATGTAAAGTGCCAGCACTGAAAGCTGTTGCTAGCCAGCACCCTTCCTTGGAAGTGCTTTTGTAGGCCTAAGAACAGTGGGGCTCTGGGCTTCTCTAGCCACCTAATCTTCTGCTCATCCTCTCGCGCAGTCTAAAGAGAGCTCAGGTGAGAAATTGCAAACGTCGAGCAATTGCTCAGAGATGAAAAGTGCCAGCACTGAAAGCTGTTGTTAGCCAGCACCCTTCCTTGGAAGCGCTTTCACAAGCACAGCAACACTGGGGCTTTGCGCTTCTCTACCCACCAAATGTCACGGTCACTATCTCTCCGTCTCGTAGACACGAGCTGAGAAATTGAAAAAGTCGAGCAATTGCTCAGAGATGAAAAGTGCCAGCACTGAAAGCTCTTGCTAGCCGGCACCCTTCCTTGGAAACGCTCTTGTAGGCCTTAGAACACAGGGGCTCTGGGCTTCTCTAGCCACGTAATGTTCTGCTCATCCTCTCGCGCAGTCTAAAGAGAGCTCAGGTGAGAAATTGCAAAGGTCGAGCAATTGCTCAGAGATGAAAAGTGCCAGCACTGAAAGCTGTTGCTAGCCAGCACCCTTCCTTGGAAACGCTCTTGAAGCCCTAAGAACACTGGGGCTCTGTGTTTCTCTAGCCACCTAATCTTCTGCTCATCCTCTCGCGCACTCTAAAGAGAGCTCAGGTGAGAAATTCCAAACGTCGAGCAATTGCTCAGAGATGAAAAGTGCCAGCACTGAAAGCTGTTGCTAGCCAGCACCCTTCCTTGGAAGTGCTTTTGTAGGCCTAAGAACACTGGGGCTCTGGGCTTCTCTAGCCACCTAATCTTCTGCTCATCCTCTCGCGCAGTCTAAAGAGAGCTCAGGTGAGAAATTGCAAACGTCGAGCAATTGCTCAGAGATGAAAAGTGCCAGCACTGAAAGCTGTTGCTAGCCAGCACCCTTCCTTGGAAGCGCTTTCACAGGCGCAGCAACACTGGGGCTTTGCGCTTCTCTACCCACCAAATATCACGGTCACTATCCGTCTGTCTCGTAGACACGAGCTGAGAAATTGCAAACGTCGAGCAATTGCTCAGAGATGAAAAGTGCCAGCACTGAAAGCTGTTGCTAGCCAGCACCCTTCCTTGGAAGCGCTTTCACAGGCGCAGCAACACTAGGGCCCTGGGCTTCTCTAGCCACCTAATCTTCTGCTCATCCTCTCGCGCACTCTAAAGAGAGCTCAGGTGAGAAATTGCAAACGTCGAGCAATTGCTCAGAGATGAAAAGTGCCAGCACTGAAAGCTGTTGCTAGCCAGCACCCTTCCTTGGAAGCGCTTTCACAGGCGCAGCAACACTGGGGCTTTGCGCTTCTCTAGCCACCAAACGTCACGGTCACTATCTCTCTGGCTCGTAGACACGAGCTGAGAGATTGCAAAAGTCGAGCAATTGCTCAGAGATGGAAAGTGCCAGCACTGAAAGCTGTTGCTAGCCAGCACCCTTCCTTGGAAGCGCTTTCACAGGCGCAGCAACACTGGGGCTTTGCGCTTCTCTAGCCACCAAACGTCACGGTCACTATCTCTCCGTCTCGTAGACATGAGCTGAGAAATTGCAAAAGTCGAGCAATTGCTCAGAGATGAAAAGTGCCAGCAGTGAAAGCTCTTGCTAGCCGGCACCCTTCCTTGGAAACGCTCTTGTAGCCCTTAGAACACAGGGGCTCTGGGCTTCTCTAGCCACCAAATCTTCTGCTCATCCTCTCGCGCACTCTAAAGAGAGCTCAGGTGAGAAATTGCAAACGTCGAGCAATTGCTCAGAGATGAAAAGTGCCAGCACTGAAAGCTCTTGCTAGCCAGCACCCTTCCTTGGAAGCGCTTTCACAGGCGCAGCAACACTGGGGCTTTGCGCTTCTCTAGCCACCAAAGGTCACGGTCACTATCTCTCCGTCTCGTAGACACGAGCTGAGAAATTGCAAACGTCGAGCAATTGCTGAAAGATGAAAAGTGCCAGCACTGAAAGCCGTTGCTAGCCGGCACCCTTCCTTGGAAACGCTCTTGTAGGCCTTAGAACGCAGGGGCTCTGGGCTTCTCTAGCCACCTAATCTTCTGCTCATCCTCTCGCGCACTCTAAAGAGAGCTCAGGTGAGAGATTGCAAACGTCGAGCAATTGCTCAGAGATGAAAAGTGCCAGCACTGAAAGCTGTTGCTAGCCAGCACCCTTTCTTGGAAACACTCTTGTAGGCCTTAGAACACAGGGGCTCTGGGCTTCTCTAGCCACCTAATCTTCTGCTCATCCTCTTGCGCACTCTAAAGAGAGCTCAGGTGAGAAATTGCAAACGTCGAGCAATTGCTCAGAGATGAAAAGTGCCAGCACTGAAAGCTGTTGCTAGCCGGCACCCTTCCTTGGAAACGCTCTTGTAGCCCTTAGAACACAGGGGCTCTGGGCTTCTCTAGCCACCAAATCTTCTGCTCATCCTCTCGCGCACTCTAAAGAGAGCTCAGGTGAGAAATTGCAAAGGTCGAGCAATTGCTCAGAGATGTAAAGTGCCAGCACTGAAAGCTGTTGCTAGCCAGCACCCTTCCTTGGAAGTGCTTTTGTAGGCCTAAGAACACTGGGGCTCTGGGCTTCTCTAGCCACCTAATCTTCTGCTCATCCTCTCGCGCAGTCTAAAGAGAGCTCAGGTGAGAAATTGCAAACGTCGAGCAATTGCTCAGAGATGAAAAGTGCCAGCACTGAAAGCTGTTGCTAGCCAGCACCCTTCCTTGGAAGCGCTTTCACAGGCGCAGCAACACTGGGGCTTTGCGCTTCTCTAGACACCAAACGTCACGGTCACTATCTCTCCGTCTCGTAGACATGAGCTGAGAAATTGAAAAAGTCGAGCAATTGCTCAGAGATGAAAAGTGCCAGCACTGAAAGCTCTTGCTAGCCGGCACCCTTCCTTGGAAACGCTCTTGTAGCCCTTAGAACACAGGGGCTCTGGGCTTCTCTAGCCACCAAATCTTCTGCTCATCCTCTCGCGCACTCTAAAGAGAGCTCAGGTGAGAAATTGCAAAGGTCGAGCAATTGCTCAGAGATGAAAAGTGCCAGCACTGAAAGCTGTTGCTAGCCAGCACCCTTCCTTGGAAGCGCTTTCACAGGCGCAGCAACACTGGGGCTTTGCGCTTCTCTAGCCACCAAAGGTCACGGTCACTATCTCTCCGTCTCGTAGACACGAGCTGAGAAATTGCAAACGTCGAGCAATTGCTGAAAGATGAAAAGTGCCAGCACTGAAAGCTGTTGCTAGCCGGCACCCTTCCTTGGAAACGCTCTTGTAGGCCTTAGAACGCAGGGGCTCTGGGCTTCTCTAGCCACCTAATCTTCTGCTCATCCTCTCGCGCACTCTAAAGAGAGCTCAGGTGAGAGATTGCAAACGTCGAGCAATTGCTCAGAGATGAAAAGTGCCAGCACTGAAAGCTGTTGCTAGCCAGCACCCTTTCTTGGAAACACTCTTGTAGGCCTTAGAACACAGGGCCTCTGTGCTTCTCTAGCCACCTAATCTTCTGCTCATCCTCTCGCGCACTCTAAAGAGAGCTCAGGTGAGAAATTGCAAACGTCGAGCAATTGCTCAGAGATGAAAAGTGCCAGCACTGAAAGCTGTTGCTAGCCAGCACCCTTCCTTGGAAACGCTCTTGTAGCCCTTAGAACACAGGGGCTCTGGGCTTCTCTAGCCACCAAATCTTCTGCTCATCCTCTCGCGCACTCTAAAGAGAGCTCAGGTGAGAAATTGCAAAGGTCGAGCAATTGCTCAGAGATGTAAAGTGCCAGCACTGAAAGCTGTTGCTAGCCAGCACCCTTCCTTGGAAGTGCTTTTGTAGGCCTAAGAACACTGGGGCTCTGGGCTTCTCTAGCCACCTAATCTTCTGCTCATCCTCTCGCGCAGTCTAAAGAGAGCTCAGGTGAGAAATTGCAAACGTCGAGCAATTGCTCAGAGATGAAAAGTGCCAGCACTGAAAGCTGTTGTTAGCCAGCACCCTTCCTTGGAAGCGCTTTCACAAGCACAGCAACACTGGGGCTTTGCGCTTCTCTACCCACCAAAGGTCACGGTCACTATCTCTCCGTCTCGTAGACACGAGCTGAGAAATTGAAAAAGTCGAGCAATTGCTCAGAGATGAAAAGTGCCAGCACTGAAAGCTCTTGCTAGCCGGCACCCTTCCTTGGAAACGCTCTTGTAGCCCTTAGAACACAGGGGCTCTGGGCTTCTCTAGCCACCAAATCTTCTGCTCATCCTCTCGCGCACTCTAAAGAGAGCTCAGGTGAGAAATTGCAAAGGTCGAGCAATTGCTCAGAGATGAAAAGTGCCAGCACTGAAAGCTGTTGCTAGCCAGCACCCTTCCTTGGAAGCGCTTTCACAGGCGCAGCAACACTGGGGCTTTGCGCTTCTCTAGCCACCAAATGTCACGGTCACTATCTCTCCGTCTCGTAGACACGAGCTGAGAAATTGCAAACGTCGAGCAATTGCTGAAAGATGAAAAGTGCCAGCACTGAAAGCTGTTGCTAGCCAGCACCCTTCCTTGGAAACGCTCTTGTAGGCCTTAGAACGCAGGGGCTCTGGGCTTCTCTAGCCACCTAATCTTCTGCTCATCCTCTCGCGCACTCTAAAGAGAGCTCAGGTGAGAGATTGCAAACGTCGAGCAATTGCTAAGAGATGAAAAGTGCCAGCACTGAAAGCTGTTGCTAGCCAGCACCCTTTCTTGGAAACACTCTTGTAGGCCTTAGAACACAGGGGCTCTGTGCTTCTCTAGCCACCTAATCTTCTGCTCATCCTCTCGCGCACTCTAAAGAGAGCTCAGGTGAGAAATTGCAAACGTCGAGCAATTGCTCAGAGATGAAAAGTGCCAGCACTGAAAGCTGTTGCTAGCCGGCACCCTTCCTTGGAAACGCTCTTGTAGCCCTTAGAACACAGGGGCTCTGGGCTTCTCTAGCCACCAAATCTTCTGCTCATCCTCTCGCGCACTCTAAAGAGAGCTCAGGTGAGAAATTGCAAACGTCGAGCAATTGCTCAGAGATGAAAAGTGCCAGCACTGAAAGCTGTTGCTAGCCAGCACCCTTCCTTGGAAGCGCTTTCACAGGCGCAGCAACACTGGGGCTTTGCGCTTCTCTAGCCACCAAAGGTCACGGTCACTATCTCTCCGTATCGTAGACACGAGCTGAGAAATTGCAAACGTCGAGCAATTGCTGAAAGATGAAAAGTGCCAGCACTGAAAGCTCTTGCTAGCCGGCACCCTTCCTTGGAAACGCTCTTGTAGGCCTTAGAACGCAGGGGCTCTGGGCTTCTCTAGCCACCTAATCTTCTGCTCATCCTCTCGCGCAGTCTAAAGAGAGCTCAGGTGAGAGATTGCAAACGTCGAGCAATTGCTCAGAGATGAAAAGTGCCAGCACTGAAAGCTGTTGCTAGCCAGCACCCTTTCTTGGAAACACTCTTGTAGGCCTTAGAACAGTGGGGCTCTGTGCTTCTCTAGCCACCTAATCTTCTGCTCATCCTCTCGCGCACTCTAAAGAGAGCTCAGGTGAGAAATTGCAAACGTCGAGCAATTGCTCAGAGATGAAAAGTGCCAGCACTGAAAGCTGTTGCTAGCCGGCACCCTTCCTTGGAAACGCTCTTGTAGCCCTTAGAACACAGGGGCTCTGGGCTTCTCTAGCCACCAAATCTTCTGCTCATCCTCTCGCGCACTCTAAAGAGAGCTCAGGTGAGAAATTGCAAACGTCGAGCAATTGCTCAGAGATGAAAAGTGCCAGCACTGAAAGCTCTTGCTAGCCAGCACCCTTCCTTGGAAGCACTTTCACAGGCGCAGCAACACTGGGGCTTTGCGCTTCTCTAGCCACCAAATGTCACGGTCACTATCTCTCCGTCTCGTAGACACGAGCTGAGAAATTGCAAACGTCGAGCAATTGCTCAGCGATGAAAAGTGCCAGCACTGAAAGCTGTTGCTAGCCGGCACCGTTCCTTGGAAACGCCCTTGTAGCCCTTAGAACACTGGGGCTCTGGGCTTCTCTAGCCACCTAATCTTCTGCTCATCCTCTCGCGCACTCTAAAGAGAGCTCAGGTGAGAAATTGCAAAGGTCGAGCAATTGCTCAGAGATGAAAAGTGCCAGCACTGAAAGCTGTTGCTAGCCAGCACCCTTCCTTGGAAGTGCTTTTGTAGGCCTAAGAACAGTGGGGCTCTGGGCTTCTCTAGCCACCTAATCTTCTGCTCATCCTCTCGCGTAGTCTAAAGAGAGCTCAGGTGAGAAATTGCAAACGTCGAGCAATTGCTCAGAGATGAAAACTGCCAGCACTGAAAGCTGTTGTTAGCCAGCACCCTTCCTTGGAAGCGCTTTCACAAGCGCAGCAACACTGGGGCTTTGCGCTTCTCTAGCCACCAAACGTCACGGTCACTATCTCTCCGTCTCGTAGAGACGAGCTGAGAGATTGCAAAGGTCGAGCAATTGCTCAGAGATGAAAAGTGCCAGCACTGAAAGCTCTTGCTAGCCAGCACCCTTCCTTGAAAGCGCTTTTGTAGGCCTTAGAATACAAGGGCTCTGTGCTTCTCCAGCCACCTAATCTTCTGCTCATCCTCTCGCGCACCCTAAAGAGAGCTCAGGTGAGAAATTGCAAACGCCGAGCAATTGCTCAGAGATGAAAAGTGCCAGCACTGAAAGCTCTTGCTAGCCAGCACCCTTCCTTGGAAGCGCTTTTGTAGCCCTTAGAACACAAGGGCTCTGTGCTTCTCCAGCCACCTAATCTTCTGCTCATCCTCTCGCCCACTCTAAAGAGAGCTCAGGTGAGAAATTGCAAACGTCGAGCAATTGCTCAGAGATGAAAAGTGCCAGCACTGAAAGCTCTTGCTAGCCAGCACCCTTCCTTGGAAGCGCTTTCACAGGCGCAGTAACACTGGGGCTTTGCACTTCTCTACCCACCAAACGTCACGGTCACTATCTCTCCGTCTCGTAGACACGAGCTGAGAGATTGCAAACGTCGAGCAATTGCTCAGAGATGAAAAGTGCCAGCACTGAAAGCTCTTGCTAGCCAGCACCCTTCCTTGGAAGCGCTTTCACAAGCGCAGCAACACTGGGGCTTTGCGCTTCTCTAGCCACCAAACGTCACGGTCACTATCTCTCCGTCTCGTAGACACGAGCTGAGAAATGGAAAAAGTCGAGCAATTGCTCAGCGATGAAAAGTGCCAGCACTGAAAGCTCTTGCTAGCCAGCACACTTCCTTGGAAGCGCTTTCACAGGCGCAGCAACACTGGGGGTCTGGGCTTCTCTAGCCACCTAATCTTCTGCTCATCCTCTCGCGCAGTCTAAAGAGAGCTCAGGTGAGACATTGCAAAGGTCGAGCAATTGCTCAGAGATGAAAAGTGCCAGCACTGAAAGCTCTTGCTAGCCAGCACCCTTCCTTGGAAGCGCTTTTGTAGGCCTAAGAACACTGGGGCTCTGGGCTTCTCTAGCCACCTAATCTTCTGCTCATCCTCTCGCGCACTCTAAAGAGAGCTCAGGTGAGAAATTCCAAACGTCGAGCAATTGCTCAGCGATGAAAAGTGCCAGCACTGAAAGCTGTTGCTAGCCAGCACCCTTCCATGGAAGTGCTTTTGTAGGCCTAAGAACAGTGGGGCTCTGTGTTTCTCTAGGCACCTAATCTTCTGCTCATCCTCTCGCGCACTCTAAAGAGAGCTCAGGTGAGAAATTGCAAAGGTCGAGCAATTGCCCAGAGATGAAAAGTGCCCGCACTGAAAGCTCTTGCTAGCCAGCACTATTCCTTGGAAGCGCTTTTGTAGGCCTAAGAACACAGGGGCTCTGGGCTTCTCCAGCCACCTATTCTTCTGCTCATCCTCTCGCATAGTCTAAAGAGAGCTCAGGTGAGAAATTGCAAACGTCGAGCAATTGCTCAGAGATGAAAAGTGCCAGCACTGAAAGCTGTTGCTAGCCAGCACCCTTCCTTGGAAGCGCTTTTGTAGGCCTAAGAACAGTGGGGCTCTGGGCTTCTCTAGCCACCTAATCTTCTGCTCATCCTCTCGCGCACTCTAAAGAGAGCTCAGGTGAGAAATTGCAAACGTCGAGCAATTGCTCAGAGATGAAAAGTGCCAGCACTGAAAGCGCTTGCTAGCCAGCACCCTTCCTTGGAAGCGCTTTCACAAGCGCAGCAACACTGGGGCTTTGCGCTTCTCTACCCACCAAACGTCACGGTCATTCTCTTTCCGTCTCATAGACACGAGCTGAGAGATTGCAAAAGTCGAGCAATTGCTCAGAGATGAAAAGTGCCAGCACTGAAAGCTCTTGCTAGCCAGCAGCCTTCCTTGGAAGCGCTTTCACAAGCACAGCAACACTGGGGCTTTGCGCTTCTCTACCCACCAAATGTCACGGTCACTATCTCTCCGTCTCGTAGACACGAGCTGAGAAATTGAAAAAGTCGAACAATTGCTCAGAGATGAAAAGTGCCAGCACTGAAAGCTCTTGCTAGCCGGCACCCTTCCTTGGAAACGCTCTTGTAGGCCTTAGAACACAGGGGCTCTGGGCTTCTCTAGCCACGTAATCTTCTGCTCATCCTCTCGCGCAGTCTAAAGAGAGCTCAGGTGAGAAATTGCAAAGGTCGAGCAATTGCTCAGCGATGAAAAGTGCCAGCACTGAAAGCTGTTGCTAGCCAGCCCCCTTCCTTGGAAACGCTCTTGTAGCCCTAAGAACACTGGGGCTCTGTGTTTCTCTAGCCACCTAATCTTCTGCTCATCCTCTCGCGCACTCTAAAGAGAGCTCAGGTGAGAAATTGCAAACGTCGAGCAATTGCTCAGAGATGAAAAGTGCCAGCACTGAAAGCTGTTGCTAGCCAGCACCCTTCCTTGGAAGTGCTTTTGTAGGCCTAAGAACAGTGGGGCTCTGGGCTTCTCTAGCCACCTCATCTTCTGCTCATCCTCTCACGCAGTCTAAAGAGAGCTCAGGTGAGAAATTGCAAAGGTCGAGCAATTGCTCAGAGATGAAAAGTGCCAGCACTGAAAGCTGTTGCTAGCCAGCACCCTTCCTTGGAAGCGCTTTCACAGGCGCAGCAACACTGGGGCTTTGCGCTTCTCTACCCACCAAAGGTCACGGTCACTATCTCTCTGGCTCGTAGACACGAGCTGAGAGATTGCAAAAGTCGAGCAATTGCTCAGAGATGGAAAGTGCCAGCACTGAAAGCTGTTGCTAGCCAGCACCCTTCCTTGGAAGTGCTTTTGTAGGCCTAAGAACAGTGGGGCTCTGGGCTTCTCTAGCCACCTAATCTTCTGCTCATCCTCTCGCGTAGTCTAAAGAGAGCTCAGGTGAGAAATTGCAAACGTCGAGCAATTGCTCAGAGATGAAAAGTGCCAGCACTGAAAGCTCTTGCTAGCCAGCACCCTTCCTTGGAAGCGCTTTCACAAGCGCAGCAACACTGGGGCTTTGCGCTTCTCTAGCCACCAAACGTCACGGTCACTATCTCTCCGTCTCGTAGAGACGAGCTGAGAGATTGCAAAGGTCGAGCAATTGCTCAGAGATGAAAAGTGCCAGCACTGAAAGCTCTTGCTAGCCAGCACCCTTCCTTGAAAGCGCTTTTGTAGGCCTTAGAACAC
Organism: Sarcoramphus papa; assembly: GCA_037962945.1. NCBI lineage: Eukaryota > Metazoa > Chordata > Aves > Accipitriformes > Cathartidae > Sarcoramphus > Sarcoramphus papa. The sequence goes on from CM075588.1 coordinate 20,665,820, forward strand.
AAGGGCTCTGTGCTTCTCCAGCCACCTAATCTTCTGCTCATCCTCTCGCGCACTCTAAAGAGAGCTCAGGTGAGAATTTGCAAACGTCAAGCAATTGCTCAGAGATGAAAAGTGCCAGCACTGAAAGCTGTTGCTAGCCAACACTCTTCCTTGGAAGTGCTTTTGTAGGCCTAAGAACACTGGGGCCCTGGGCTTCTCTAGCCACCTAATCTTCTGCTCATCCTCTCGCGCACTCTAAAGAGAGCTCAGGTGAGAAATTGCAAACGCCGAGCAATTGCTCAGAGATGAAAAGTGCCAGCACTGAAAGCTCTTGCTAGCCAGCACCCTTCCTTGGAAGCGCTTTTGTAGCCCTTAGAACACAAGGGCTCTGTGCTTCTCCAGCCACCTAATCTTCTGCTCATCCTCTCGCCCACTCTAAAGAGAGCTCAGGTGAGAAATTGCAAACGTCGAGCAATTGCTCAGAGATGAAAAGTGCCAGCACTGAAAGCTGTTGCTAGCCAGCAGCCTTCCTTGGAAGCGCTTTCACAAGCACAGCAACACTGGGGCTTTGCGCTTCTCTACCCACCAAAGGTCACGGTCACTATCTCTCCGTCTCGTAGACACGAGCTGAGAAATTGAAAAAGTCGAGCAATTGCTCAGAGATGAAAAGTGCCAGCACTGAAAGCTCTTGCTAGCCGGCACCCTTCCTTGGAAACGCTCTTGTAGGCCTTAGAACACAGGGGCTCTGGGCTTCTCTAGCCACGTAATCTTCTGCTCATCCTCTCGCGCAGTCTAAAGAGAGCTCAGGTGAGAAATTGCAAAGGTCGAGCAATTGCTCAGAGATGAAAAGTGCCAGCACTGAAAGCTGTTGCTAGCCAGCACCCTTCCTTGGAAGTGCTTTTGTAGGCCTAAGAACACTGGGGCTCTGGGCTTCTCTAGCCACCTAATCTTCTGCTCATCCTCTCGCGCACTCTAAAGAGAGCTCAGGTGAGAAATTGCAAAGGTCGAGCAATTGCTCAGAGATGAAAAGTGCCAGCACTGAAAGCTCTTGCTAGCCAGCACCCTTCCTTGGAAGCGCTTTCACAGGCGCAGCAAGACTGGGGCTTTGCGCTTCTCTACCCACCAAAGGTCACGGTCACTATCTCTCTGGCTCGTAGACATGAGCTGAGAGATTGCAAAAGTCGAGCAATTGCTCAGAGATGGAAAGTGCCAGCACTGAAAGCTGTTGCTAGCCAGCACCCTTCCTTGGAAGTGCTTTTGTAGGCCTAAGAACAGTGGGGCTCTGGGCTTCTCTAGCCACCTAATCTTCTGCTCATCCTCTCGCGTAGTCTAAAGAGAGCTCAGGTGAGAAATTGCAAACGTCGAGCAATTGCTCAGAGATGAAAAGTGCCAGCACTGAAAGCTCTTGCTAGCCAGCACCCTTCCTTGGAAGCGCTTTCACAAGCGCAGCAACACTGGGGCTTTGCGCTTCTCTAGCCACCAAACGTCACGGTCACTATCTCTCCGTCTCGTAGAGACGAGCTGAGAGATTGCAAAGGTCGAGCAATTGCTCAGAGATGAAAAGTGCCAGCACTGAAAGCTCTTGCTAGCCAGCACCCTTCCTTGAAAGCGCTTTTGTAGGCCTTAGAATACAAGGGCTCTGTGCTTCTCCAGCCACCTAATCTTCTGCTCATCCTCTCGCGCACTCTAAAGAGAGCTCAGGTGAGAATTTGCAAACGTCAAGCAATTGCTCAGAGATGAAAAGTGCCAGCACTGAAAGCTGTTGCTAGCCAACACTCTTCCTTGGAAGTGCTTTTGTAGGCCTAAGAACACTGGGGCCCTGGGCTTCTCTAGCCACCTAATCTTCTGCTCATCCTCTCGCGCACTCTAAAGAGAGCTCAGGTGAGAAATTGCAAACGCCGAGCAATTGCTCAGAGATGAAAAGTGCCAGCACTGAAAGCTCTTGCTAGCCAGCACCCTTCCTTGGAAGCGCTTTTGTAGCCCTTAGAACACAAGGGCTCTGTGCTTCTCCAGCCACCAAATCTTCTGCTCATCCTCTCGCCCACTCTAAAGAGAGCTCAGGTGAGAAATTGCAAACGTCGAGCAATTGCTCAGAGATGAAAAGTGCCAGCACTGAAAGCTCTTGCTAGCCAGCACCCTTCCTTGGAAGCGCTTTCACAAGCGCAGCAACACTGGGGCTTTGCGCTTCTCTACCCACCAAACGTCACGGTCACTATCTCTCCGACTCGTAGACACGAGCTGAGAAATGGAAAAAGTCGAGCAATTGCTCAGAGATGAAAAGTGCCAGCACTGAAAGCTCTTGCTAGCCAGCACCCTTCCTTGGAAGCGCTTTCACAGGCGCAGCAACACTGGGGCTCTGGGCTTCTCTAGCCACCTAATCTTCTGCTCATCCTCTCGCGCAGTCTAAAGAGAGCTCAGGTGAGAAATTGCAAACGTCGAGCAATTGCTCAGAGATGAAAAGTGCCAGCACTGAAAGCTCTTGCTAGCCAGCACCCTTCCTTGGAAGCGCTTTTGTAACCCTTAGAACACAAGGGCTCTGTGCTTCTCCAGCCACCTAATCTTCTGCTCATCCTCTCGCGCAGTTTAAAGAGAGCTCAGGTGAGAAATTGCAAAGGTCGAGCAATTGCTCAGAGATGAAAAGTGCCAGCACTGAAAGCTGTTGCTAGCCAGCACCCTTCCTTGGAAGCGCTTTTGTAGGCCTAAGAACACTGGGGCTCTGGGCTTCTCTAGCCACCTAATCTTGTGCTCATCCTCTCGCGCAGTCTAAAGAGAGCTCAGGTGAGAAATTGCAAAGGTCAAGCAATTGCCCAGAGATGAAAAGTGCCAGCACTGAAAGCTCTTGCTAGCCAGCACTATTCCTTGGAAGTGCTTTTGTAGGCCTAAGAACACTGGGGCTCTGTGCTTCTCCAGCCACCTATTCTTCTGCTCATCCTCTCGCATAGTCTAAAGAGAGCTCAGGTGAGAAATTGCAAACGTCGAGCAATTGCTCAGAGATGAAAAGTGCCAGCACTGAAAGCGCTTGCTAGCCAGCACCCTTCCTTGGAAGCGCTTTCACAACCGCAGCAACACTCGGGCTTTGCGCTTCTCTAGCCACCAAACGTCACGGTCACTATCTCTCCATCTCGTAGACACGAGCTGAGAGATTGCAAACGTCGAGCAATTGCTCAGAGATGAAAAGCGCCAGCACTGAAAGCTGTTGCTAGCCAGCACCCTTCCTTGGAAGCGCTTTTGTAGGCCTAAGAACACTGGGGCTCTGTGTTTCTCTAGCCACCTAATCTTGTGCTCATCCTCTCGCGCAGTCTAAAGAGAGCTCAGGTGAGAAATTGCAAAGGTCGAGCAATTGCTCAGAGATGAAAAGTGCCAGCACTGAAAGCTCTTGCTAGCCAGCACCCTTCCTTGGAAGCGCTTTCACAGGCGCAGCAACACTGGGGCTTTGCGCTTCTCTACCCACCAAAGGTCACGGTCACTATCTCTCCGTCTCGTAGACACGAGCTGAGAAATTGAAAAAGTCGAGCAATTGCTCAGAGATGAAAAGTGCCAGCACTGAAAGCTCTTGCTAGCCAGCACCCTTCCTTGGAAGCGCTTTCACAGGCGCAGCAACACTGGGGCTCTGTGTTTCTCTAGCCACCTAATCTTCTGCTCATCCTCTCGCGCACTCTAAAGAGAGCTCAGGTGAGAAATTGCAAACGTCGAGCTATTGCTCAGAGATGAAAAGTGCCAGCACTGAAAGCTGTTGCTAGCCAGCACCCTTCCTTGGAAGCGCTTTTGTAGCCCTTAGAACACAAGGGCTCTGGGCTTCTCTAGCCACCTAATCTTCTGCTCATCCTCTCGCGCACTCTAAAGAAAGCTCAGGTGAGAAATTGCAAACGTCGAGCAATTGCTCAGAGATGAAAAGTGCCAGCACTGAAAGCTGTTGCTAGCCAGCACCCTTCCTTGCAAGCACTTTCACAGGCGCAGCAACCCTGGGGCTTTGCTCTTCTCTACCCACCAAACGTCACGGTCATTCTCTTTCCGTCTCATAGACACGAGCTGAGAGATTGCAAACGTCGAGCAATTGCTCAGAGATGAAAAGTGCCAGCACTGAAAGCTGTTGCTAGCCAGCACCCTTCCTTGGAAGCGCTTTCACAAGCGCAGCAACACTGGGGCTTTGCGCTTCTCTACCCACCAAACGTCACGGTCACTATCTCTCCGTCTCGTAGACACGAGCTGAGAAATGGAAAAAGTCGAGCAATTGCTCAGAGATGAAAAGTGCCAGCACTGAAAGCTCTTGCTAGCCAGCACCCTTCCTTGGAAGCGCTTTCACAGGCGCAGCAACACTGGGGCTCTGTGTTTCTCTAGCCACCTAATCTTCTGCTTATCCTCTCGCGCAGTCTAAAGAGAGCTCAGGTGAGAAATTGCAAAGGTCGAGCAATTGCTCAGAGATGAAAAGTGCCAGCACTGAAAGCTCTTGCTAGCCAGCACCCTTCCTTGGAAGCGCTCTTGTAGGCCTAAGAACACTGGGGCTCTGGGCTTCTCTAGCCACCTAATCTTCTGCTCATCCTCTCGCGCACTCTAAAGAAAGCTCAAGTGAGAAATATCAAACGTCGAGCAATTGCTCAGAGATGAAAAGTGCCAGCACTGAAAGCTGTTGCTAGCCAGCACCCTTCCTTGGAAGCGCTTTCAGAGGCGCAGCAACACTGGGGCTTTGCGCTTCTCTAGCCACCAAACGTCACGGTCACTATCTCTCCGTCTCGTAGACACGAGCTGAGAAATTGAGAAAGTCGAGCAATTGCTCAGAGATGAAAAGTGCCAGCACTGAAAGCTGTTGCTAGCCAGCACCCTTCCTTGGAAGCGCTTTCATAGGCGCAGCAACACTGGGGCTTTGCGCTTCTCTACCCACCAAACGTCACGGTCATTCTCTTTCCGTCTCATAGACACGAGCTGAGAGATTGCAAACGTCGAGCAATTGCTCAGAGATGAAAAGTGCCAGCACTGAAAGCTCTTGCTAGCCGGCACCCTTCCTTGGAAACGCTCTTGTAGGCCTTAGAACACAGGGGCTCTGGGCTTCTCTAGGCACCTAATCTTCTGCTCATCCTCTCGCGCACTCTAAAGAGAGCTCAGGGGAGAAATTGCAAACGTCGAGCAATTGCTCAGAGATGAAAAGTGCCAGCACTGAAAGCTGTTGCTAGCCAGCACCCTTCCTTGGAAACGCTCTTGTAGCCCTAAGAACAGTGGGGCTCTGTGTTTCTCTAGCCACCTAATCTTCTGCTCATCCTCTCGCGCACTCTAAAGAAAGCTCAGGTGAGAAATTGCAAAGGTCGAGCAATTGCTCAGAGATGAAAAGTGCCAGCACTGAAAGCTGTTGCTAGCCAGCACCCTTCCTTGGAAGTGCTTTCAGACGCGCAGTAACACTGGGGCTTTGCGCTTCTCTACCCACCAAACGTCACGGTCACTATCTCTCTGTCTCTTAGACACGAGCTGAGAAATTGCAGAAGTCGAGCAATTGCTCAGAGATGAAAAGCGCCAGCACTGAAAGCTGTTGCTAGCCAGCACCCTTCCTTGGAAGCGCTTTTGTAGGCCTAAGAACACTGGGGCTCTGTGTTTCTCTAGCCACCTAATCTTCTGCTCATCCTCTCGCGCACTCTAAAGAGAGCTCAGGTGAGAAATTGCAAAGGTCGAGCAATTGCTCAGAGATGAAAAGTGCTAGCACTGAAAGCTCTTGCTAGCCAGCAGCCTTCCTTGGAAGCGCTTTCACAGGTGCAGCAACACTGGGGCTTTGCGCTTCTCTACCCACCAAAGGTCACGGTCACTACCTCTCCGTCTCGTAGACACGAGCTGAGAAATTGAAAAAGTCGAGCAATTGCTCAGAGATGAAAAGTGCCAGCACTGAAAGCTCTTGCTAGCCAGCAGCCTTCCTTGGAAGCGCTTTCACAGGCGCAGCAACACTGGGGCTCTGTGTTTCTCTAGCCACCTAATCTTCTGCTCATCCTCTCGCGCAGTCTAAAGAGAGCTCAGGTGAGAAATTGCAAACGTCGAGCAATTGCTCAGAGATGAAAAGTGCCAGCACTGAAAGCTCTTGCTAGCCAGCACCCTTCCTTGAAGCGCTTTTGTAGGCCTAAGAACACTGGGGCTCTGTGTTTCTCTAGCCACCTAATCTTCTGCTCATCCTCTCGCGCACTCTAAAGAGAGCTCAGGTGAGAAATTGCAAAGGTCGAGCAATTGCTCAGAGATGAAAAGTGCCAGCACTGAAAGCTCTTGCTAGCCAGCACCCTTCCTTGGAAGCGCTTTCAGAGGCGCAGCAACACTGGGGCTTTGCGCTTCTCTAGCCACCAAAGGTCACGGTCACTATCTCTCCGTCTCGTAGACACGAGCTGAGAAATTGAGAAAGTCGAGCAATTGCTCAGAGATGAAAAGTGCCAGCACTGAAAGCTCTTGCTAGCCAGCACCCTTCCTTGGAAGCGCTTTCATAGGCGCAGCAACACTGGGGCTTTGAGCTTCTCTAGCCACCAAACGTCACGGTCACTATCTCTCCGTCTCGTAGACATGAGCTGAGAAATTGCAAACGTCGAGCAATTGCTCAGAGATGAAAAGTGCCAGCACTGAAAGCTCTTGCTAGCCGGCACCCTTCCTTGGAAACGCTCTTGTAGGCCTTAGAACACAGGGGCTCTGGGCTTCTCTAGGCACCTAATCTTCTGCTCATCCTCTCGCGCACTCTAAAGAGAGCTCAGGGGAGAAATTGCAAACGTCGAGCAATTGCTCAGAGATGAAAAGTGCCAGCACTGAAAGCTGTTGCTAGCCAGCACCCTTCCTTGGAAGTGCTTTTGTAGCCCTTAGAACACTGGGGCTCTGGGCTTCTCTAGGCACCTAATCTTCTGCTCATCCTCTCGCGCAGTCTAAAGAGAGCTGAGGTGAGAAATTGCAAAGGTCGAGCAATTGCTCAGAGATGAAAAGTGCCAGCATTGAAAGCTGTTGCTAGCCGGCACCCTTCCTTGGAAACGCTCTTGTAGCCCTTAGAACACTGGGTCTCTGGGCTTCTCCAGCCACCTAATCTTCTGCTCATCCTCTCGCGCACTCTAAAGAGAGCTCAGGTGAGAAATTGCAAAGGTCGAGCAATTGCTCAGAGATGAAAAGTGCCAGCACTGAAAGCTGTTGCTAGCCAGCACCCTTCCTTGGAAGCGCTTTCACAACCGCAGCAACACTCGGGCTTTGCGCTTCTCTAGCCACCAAACGTCACGGTCACTATCTCTCCGTCTCGTAGACACGAGCTGAGAGATTGCAAACGTCGAGCAATTGCTCAGAGATGAAAAGTGCCAGCACTGAAAGCTGTTGCTAGCCAGCACCCTTCCTTGGAAGTGCTTTTGTAGGCCTAAGAACACTGGGGCTCTGTGTTTCTCTAGCCACCTAATCTTCTGCTCATCCTCTCGCGCACTCTAAAGAGAGCTCAGGTGAGAAATTGCAAACGTCGAGCAATTGCTCAGAGATGAAAAGTGCCAGCACTGAAAGCTGTTGCTAGCCAGCACCCTTCCTTGGAAGCGCTTTCACAGGCGCAGCAACACTGGGGCTTTGCGCTTCCCTACCCACCAAATGTCACGGTCACTATCTCTCCGTCTCGTAGACACGAGCTGAGAAATTGCAATCGTCGAGCAATTGCTCAGAGATGAAAAGTGCCAGCACTGAAAGCTCTTGCTAGCCAGCACCCTTCCTTGGAAACGCTCTTGTAGCCCTTAGAACACAGGGGCTCTGGGCTTCTCTAGCCACCTAATCTTCTGCTCATCCTCTCGCGCACTCTAAAGAGAGCTCAGGTGAGAAATTGCAAAGGTCGAGCAATTGCTCAGCGATGAAAAGTGCCAGCACTGAAAGCTCTTGCTAGCCAGCACCCTTCCTTGGAAGCGCTCTTGTAGCCCTTGGAACACAAGGGCTCTGTGTTTCTCCAGCCACCTAATCTTCTGCTCATCCTCTCGCGCACTCTAAAGAAAGCTCAGGTGAGAAATTCCAAACGTCGAGCAATTGCTCAGAGATGAAAAGTGCCAGCACTGAAAGCTCTTGCTAGCCAGCACCCTTCCTTGGAAGTGCTTTCACAGGCGCAGCAACACTGGGGCTTTGCGCTTCTCTAGACACCAAACGTCACGGTCACTATCTCTCTGTCTCGTAGACACGAGCTGAGAAATTGCAAAAATCGAGCAATTGCTCAGAGATGAAAAGTGCCAGCACTGAAAGCTGTTGCTAGCCAGCACCCTTCCTTGGAAACGCTCTTGTAGGCCTAAGAACAGTGGGGCTCTGGGCTTCTCTAGCCACCTAATCTTCTGCTCATCCTCTCGCGCAGTCTAAAGAGAGCTCAGGTGAGAAATTGCAAAGGTCGAGCAATTGCTCAGAGATGAAAAGTGCCAGCACTGAAAGCTGTTGCTAGCCAGCACCCTTCCTTGGAAGTTCTTTCACAGGCGTAGCAACACTGGTGCTTTGCGCTTGTCTACCCACCAAAGGTCACGGTCACTATCTCTCTGTCTCGTAGACACGAGCTGAGAAATTGAAAAAGTCAAGCAATTGCTCAGAGATGAAAAGTGCCAGCACTGAAAGCTGTTGCTAGCCAGCACCCTTCCTTGGAAGCGCTTTCACATGCGCAGCAACACTGGGGCTTTGCGCTTCTCTAGACACCAAAGGTCACGGTCACTATCTCTCTGGCTCGTAGACACGAGCTGAGAAATTGAGAAAGTCGAGCAATTGCTCAGAGATGAAAAGTGCCAGCACTGAAAGCTCTTGCTAGCCGGCACCCTTCCTTGGTAACGCTCTTGTAGGCCTTAGAACACAGGGGCTCTGGGCCTCTCTAGGCACCTAATCTTCTGCTCATCCTCTCGCGCACTCGAAAGAGAGCTCAGGTGAGAAATTGCAAAGGTCGAGCAATTGCTCAGCGATGAAAAGTGCCAGCACTGAAAGCTGTTGCTAGCCAGCACCCTTCCCTGCAAGTGCTTTTGTAGGCCTAAGAACACTGGGGCTCTGGGCTTCTCTAGCCACCTAATCTTCTGCTCATCCTCTCGCGCACTCTAAAGAGAGCTCAGGTGAGAAATTGCAAAGGTCGAGCAATTGCTCAGAGATGAAAAGTGCCAGCACTGAAAGCTGTTGCTAGCCAGCCCCCTTCCTTGGAAGCGCTTTTGTAGCCCCTAGAACACAAGGGCTCTGTGCTTCTCCAGCCACCTAATCTTCTGCTCATCCTCTCGCGCACTCTAAAGAAAGCTCAGGTGAGAAATTGCAAACGTCGAGCAATTGCTCAGAGATGAAAAGTGCCAGCACTGAAAGCTGTTGCTAGCCAGCACCCTTCCTTGGAAGCGCTTTCAGAGGCGCAGCAACACTGGGGCTTTGCGCTTCTCTAGCCACCAAACGTCACGGTCACTATCTCTCCGTCTCGTAGACACGAGCTGAGAAATTGCAAACGTCGAGCAATTGCTCAGAGATGAAAAGTGCCAGCACTGAAAGCTCTTGCTAGCCAGCACCCTTCCTTGGAAGCGCTTTTGTAGGCCTAAGAACACTGGGGCTCTGGGCTTCTCTAGCCACCTCATCTTCTGCTCATCCTCTCGGGCACTCTAAAGAGAGCTCAGGTGAGAAATTGCAAACGTCGAGCAATTGCTCAGAGATGAAAAGTGCCAGCACTGAAAGCTCTTGCTAGCCAGCACCCTTCCTTGGAAGCGCTTTCACAGGCGCAGCAACACTGGGGCTTTGCGCTTCTCTAGCCACCAAAGGTCACGGTCACTATCTCTCCGTCTCGTAGACACGAGCTGAGAAATTGAAAAAGTCAAGCAATTGCTCAGAGATGAAAAGTGCCAGCACTGAAAGGTCTTGCTAGCCAGCAGCCTTCCTTGGAAGCGCTTTCACAGGCGCAGCAACACTGGGGCTCTGTGTTTCTCTAGCCACCTAATCTTCTGCTCATCATCTCGCGCAGTCTAAAGAGAGCTCAGGTGAGAAATTGCAAACGTCGAGCAATTGCTCAGAGATGAAAAGTGCCAGCACTGAAAGCTGTTGCTAGCCAGCACCCTTCCTTGGAAACGCTCTTGTAGCCCTAAGAACAATGGGGCTCTGTGTTTCTCTAGCCACCTAATCTTCTGCTCATCCTCTCGCGCACTCTAAAGAGAGCTCAGGTGAGACATTGCAAACGTCGAGCAATTGCTCAGAGATGAAAAGTGCCAGCACTGAAAGCTGTTGCTAGACAGCACCCTTCCTTGGAAGCGCTTTCACAGGCGCAGCAACACTGGGGCTTTGCGCTTCTCTAGCCACCAAATGTCACGCTCACTATCTCTCTGTCTCGTAGACACGAGCTGAGAGATTGCAAACGTCGAGCAATTGCTCAGAGATGAAAAGTGCCAGCACTGAAAGCTGTTGCTAGCCAGCACCCTTCCTTGGAAGTGCTTTTGTAGCCCTTAGAACACTGGGGCTCTGGGCTTCTCTAGGCACCTAATCTTCTGCTCATCCTCTCGCGCACTCTAAAGAGAGCTCAGGTGAGAAATTGCAAAGGTCGAGCAATTGCTCAGAGATGAAAAGTGCCAGCACTGAAAGCTGTTGCTAGCCGGCACCCTTCCTTGGAAACGCTCTTGTAGCCCTTAGAACACTGGGTCTCTGGGCTTCTCCAGCCACCTAATCTTCTGCTCATCTTCTCGCGCAGTCTAAAGAGAGCTCAGGTGAGAAATTGCAAAGGTCGAGCAATTGCTCAGAGATGAAAAGTGCCAGCACTGAAAGCGCTTGCTAGCCAGCACCCTTCCTTGGAAGCGCTTTCACAACCGCAGCAACACTCGGGCTTTGCGCTTCTCTAGCCACCAAACGTCACGGTCACTATCTCTCCGTCTCGTAGACACGAGCTGAGAGATTGCAAACGTCGAGCAATTGCTCAGAGATGAAAAGTGCCAGCACTGAAAGCTGTTGCTAGCCAGCAGCCTTCCTTGGAAGTGCTTTTGTAGGCCTAAGAACACTGGGGCTCTGTGTTTCTCTAGCCACCTAATCTTCTGCTCATCCTCTCGCGCACTCTAAAGAGAGCTCAGGTGAGAAATTGCAAACGTCGAGCAATTGCTCAGAGATGAAAAGTGCCAGCACTGAAAGCTGTTGCTAGCCAGCACCCTTCCTTGGAAGCGCTTTCACAGGCGCAGCAACACTGGGGCTTTGCGCTTCCCTACCCACCAAATGTCACGGTCACTATCTCTCCGTCTCGTAGACACGAGCTGAGAAATTGCAAACGTCGAGCAATTGCTCAGAGATGAAAAGTGCCAGCACTGAAAGCTCTTGCTAGCCAGCACCCTTCCTTGGAAACGCTCTTGTAGCCCTTAGAACACAGGGGCTCTGGGCTTCTCTAGCCACCTAATCTTCTGCTCATCCTCTCGCGCACTCTAAAGAGAGCTCAGGTGAGAAATTGCAAAGGTCGAGCAATTGCTCAGCGATGAAAAGTGCCAGCACTGAAAGCTCTTGCTAGCCAGCACCCTTCCTTGGAAGCGCTCTTGTAGCCCTTGGAACACAAGGGCTCTGTGTTTCTCCAGCCACCTAATCTTCTGCTCATCCTCTCGCGCACTCTAAAGAAAGCTCAGGTGAGAAATTGCAAACGTCGAGCAATTGCTCAGAGATGAAAAGTGCCAGCACTGAAAGCTCTTGCTAGCCAGCACCCTTCCTTGGAAGTGCTTTCACAGGCGCAGCAACACTGGGGCTTTGCGCTTCTCTACCGACCAAACGTCACGGTCACTATCTCTCTGTCTCGTAGACACGAGCTGAGAAATTGCAAAAATCGAGCAATTGCTCAGAGATGAAAAGTGCCAGCACTGAAAGCTGTTGCTAGCCAGCACCCTTCCTTGGAAACGCTCTTGTAGGCCTAAGAACAGTGGGGCTCTGGGCTTCTCTAGCCACCTCATCTTCTGCTCATCCTCTCGCGCACTCTAAAGAAAGCTCAGGTGAGAAATTGCAAACGTCGAGCAATAGCTCAGAGATGAAAAGTGCCAGCACTGAAAGCTCTTGCTAGCCAGCACCCTTCCTTGGAAGTGCTTTCACAGGCGTAGCAACACTGGTGCTTTGCGCTTGTCTACCCACCAAAGGTCACGGTCACTATCTCTCTGTCTCGTAGACACGAGCTGAGAAATTGAAAAAGTCAAGCAATTGCTCAGAGATGAAAAGTGCCAGCACTGAAAGCTGTTGCTAGCCAGCACCCTTCCTTGGAAGCGCTTTCACATGCGCAGCAACACTGGGGCTTTGCGCTTCTCTAGACACCAAAGGTCACGGTCACTATCTCTCTGGCTCGTAGACACGAGCTGAGAAATTGAGAAAGTCGAGCAATTGCTCAGAGATGAAAAGTGCCAGCACTGAAAGCTCTTGCTAGCCGGCACCCTTCCTTGGTAACGCTCTTGTAGGCCTTAGAACACAGGGGCTCTGGGCCTCTCTAGGCACCTAATCTTCTGCTCATCCTCTCGCGCACTCGAAAGAGAGCTCAGGTGAGAAATTGCAAAGGTCGAGCAATTGCTCAGCGATGAAAAGTGCCAGCACTGAAAGCTGTTGCTAGCCAGCACCCTTCCCTGCAAGTGCTTTTGTAGGCCTAAGAACACTGGGGCTCTGGGCTTCTCTAGCCACCTAATCTTCTGCTCATCCTCTCGCGCACTCTAAAGAGAGCTCAGGTGAGAAATTGCAAAGGTCGAGCAATTGCTCAGAGATGAAAAGTGCCAGCACTGAAAGCTGTTGCTAGCCAGCCCCCTTCCTTGGAAGCGCTTTTGTAGCCCCTAGAACACAAGGGCTCTGTGCTTCTCCAGCCACCTAATCTTCTGCTCATCCTCTCGCGCACTCTAAAGAAAGCTCAGGTGAGAAATTGCAAACGTCGAGCAATTGCTCAGAGATGAAAAGTGCCAGCACTGAAAGCTGTTGCTAGCCAGCACCCTTCCTTGGAAGCGCTTTCACAGGCGCAGCAACACTGGGGCTTTCCGCTTCTCTAGCCACCAAACGTCACGGTCACTATCTCTCTCCGTCTCGTAGACACGAGCTGAGAAATTGCAAACGTCGAGCAATTGCTCAGAGATGAAAAGTGCCAGCACTGAAAGCTGTTGCTAGCCAGCACCCTTCCTTGGAAACGCTCTTGTAGGCCTTAGAACAGTGGGGCTCTGGGCTTCTCTAGCCACCTAATCTTCTGCTCATCCTCTCGCGCAGTCTAAAGAGAGCTCAGGTGAGAAATTGCAAACGTCGAGCAATTGCTCAGCGATGAAAAGTGCCAGCACTGAAAGCTCTTGCTAGCCAGCAGCCTTCCTTGGAAACGCTTTTGTAGCCCTAAGAACACTGGGGCTCTGTGTTTCTCTAGCCACCTAATCTTCTGCTCATCCTCTCGCGCACTCTCAAGAAAGCTCAGGTGAGAAATTGCAAACGTCGAGCAATTGCTCAGAGATGAAAAGTGCCAGCACTGAAAGCGCTTGCTAGCCAGCACCCTTCCTTGGAAGCGCTTTCACAAGCGCAGCAACACTGGGGCTTTGCGCTTCTCTAGCCACCAAACGTCACGGTCACTATCTCTCCGTCTCGTAGACACGAGCTGAGAGATTGCAAACGTCGAGCAATTGCTCAGAGATGAAAAGTGCCAGCACTGAAAGCTGTTGCTAGCCAGCACCCTTCCTTGGAAGCGCTTTTGTAGGCCTAAGAACAGTGTGGCTCTGTGTTTCTCTAGCCACCTAATCTTCTGCTCATCCTCTCGCGCACTCTAAAGAAAGCTCAGGTGAGAAATTGCAAACGTCGAGCAATTGCTCAGAGATGAAAAGTGCCAGCACTGAAAGCTGTTGCTAGCCAGCACCCTTCCTTGGAAGCGCTTTCACAGGCGCAGTAACACTGGGGCTTTGCGCTTCTCTAGACACCAAAGGTCAAGGTCACTATCTCTCCGTCTCGTAGACACGAGCTGAGAGATTGCAAAGGTCGAGCAATTGCTCAGAGATGAAAAGTGCCAGCACTGAAAGCTGTTGCTAGCCAGCACCCTTCCTTGGAAGCGCTTTCACAGGCGCAGCAACTTTGGGGCTTTGCGCTTCTCTACCCACCAAATGTCACGGTCACTATCTCTCCGTCTCGTAGACACGAGCTGAGAAATTGAAAAAGTCGAGCAATTGCTCAGAGATGAAAAGTGCCAGCACTGAAAGCTCTTGCTAGCCAGCACCCTTCCTCGGAAGCGCTTTTGTAGGCCTAAGAACACTGGGGCTCTGGGCTTCTCTAGCCACCTAATCTTCTGCTCATCCTCTCGCGCAGTCTAAAGAGAGCTCAGGTGAGAAATTGCAAACATCGAGCAATTGCTCAGAGATGAAAAGTGCCAGCACTGAAAGCTCTTGCTAGCCAGCACCCTTCCCTGGAAGCGCTTTCACAGGCACAGCAACACTGGGGCTTTGCGCTTCTCTAGCCACCAAAGGTCACGGTCACTATCTCTCCGTCTCGTAGACACGAGCTGAGAAATTGCAAACGTCGAGCAATTGCTCAGAGATGAAAAGTGCCAGCACTGAAAGCTCTTGCTAGCCAGCACCCTTCCTTGGAAGCGCTTTTGTAGGCCTAAGAACACTGGGGCTCTGGGCTTCTCTAGCCACCTCATCTTCTGCTCATCCTCTCGCGCACTCTAAAGAGAGCTCAGGTGAGAAATTGCAAACGTCGAGCAATTGCTCAGAGATGAAAAGTGCCAGCACTGAAAGCTCTTGCTAGCCAGCACCCTTCCTTGGAAGCGCTTTCACAGGCGCAGCAACACTGGGGCTTTGCGCTTCTCTACCCACCAAAGGTCACGGTCACTATCTCTCCGTCTCGTAGACACGAGCTGAGAAATTGAAAAAGTCAAGCAATTGCTCAGAGATGAAAAGTGCCAGCACTGAAAGCTCTTGCTAGCCAGCAGCCTTCCTTGGAAACGCTCTTGTAGCCCTAAGAACAATGGGGCTCTGTGTTTCTCTAGCCACCTAATCTTCTGCTCATCCTCTCGCGCACTCTAAAGAGAGCTCAGGTGAGAAATTGCAAACGTCGAGCAATTGCTCAGAGATGAAAAGTGCCAGCACTGAAAGCTCTTGCTAGCCGGCACCCTTCCTTGGAAACGCTCTTGTAGGCCTTAGAACACAGGGGCTCTGGGCTTCTCTAGGCACCTAATCTTCTGCTCATCCTCTCGCGCACTCTAAAGAGAGCTCAGGGGAGAAATTGCAAACGTCGAGCAATTGCTCAGAGATGAAAAGTGCCAGCACTGAAAGCTGTTGCTAGCCAGCACCCTTCCTTGGAAGTGCTTTTGTAGCCCTTAGAACACTGGGGCTCTGGGCTTCTCTAGGCACCTAATCTTCTGCTCATCCTCTCGCGCAGTCTAAAGAGAGCTGAGGTGAGAAATTGCAAAGGTCGAGCAATTGCTCAGAGAGGAAAAGTGCCAGCATTGAAAGCTGTTGCTAGCCGGCACCCTTCCTTGGAAACGCTCTTGTAGCCCTTAGAACACTGGGTCTCTGGGCTTCTCCAGCCACCTAATCTTCTGCTCATCCTCTCGCGCACTCTAAAGAGAGCTCAGGTGAGAAATTGCAAAGGTCGAGCAATTGCTCAGAGATGAAAAGTGCCAGCACTGAAAGCTGTTGCTAGCCAGCACCCTTCCTTGGAAGCGCTTTCACAACCGCAGCAACACTCGGGCTTTGCGCTTCTCTAGCCACCAAACGTCACGGTCACTATCTCTCCGTCTCGTAGACACGAGCTGAGAGATTGCAAACGTCGAGCAATTGCTCAGAGATGAAAAGTGCCAGCACTGAAAGCTGTTGCTAGCCAGCACCCTTCCTTGGAAGTGCTTTTGTAGGCCTAAGAACACTGGGGCTCTGTGTTTCTCTAGCCACCTAATCTTCTGCTCATCCTCTCGCGCACTCTAAAGAGAGCTCAGGTGAGAAATTGCAAACGTCGAGCAATTGCTCAGAGATGAAAAGTGCCAGCACTGAAAGCTGTTGCTAGCCAGCACCCTTCCTTGGAAGCGCTTTCACAGGCGCAGCAACACTGGGGCTTTGCGCTTCCCTACCCACCAAATGTCACGGTCACTATCTCTCCGTCTCGTAGACACGAGCTGAGAAATTGCAATCGTCGAGCAATTGCTCAGAGATGAAAAGTGCCAGCACTGAAAGCTCTTGCTAGCCAGCACCCTTCCTTGGAAACGCTCTTGTAGCCCTTAGAACACAGGGGCTCTGGGCTTCTCTAGCCACCTAATCTTCTGCTCATCCTCTCGCGCACTCTAAAGAGAGCTCAGGTGAGAAATTGC
Organism: Sarcoramphus papa; assembly: GCA_037962945.1. Lineage (NCBI taxonomy): Eukaryota > Metazoa > Chordata > Aves > Accipitriformes > Cathartidae > Sarcoramphus > Sarcoramphus papa. The sequence continues at coordinate 20,681,997 of CM075588.1, forward strand.
AAAGGTCGAGCAATTGCTCAGCGATGAAAAGTGCCAGCACTGAAAGCTCTTGCTAGCCAGCACCCTTCCTTGGAAGCGCTCTTGTAGCCCTTGGAACACAAGGGCTCTGTGTTTCTCCAGCCACCTAATCTTCTGCTCATCCTCTCGCGCACTCTAAAGAAAGCTCAGGTGAGAAATTCCAAACGTCGAGCAATTGCTCAGAGATGAAAAGTGCCAGCACTGAAAGCTCTTGCTAGCCAGCACCCTTCCTTGGAAGTGCTTTCACAGGCGCAGCAACACTGGGGCTTTGCGCTTCTCTAGACACCAAACGTCACGGTCACTATCTCTCTGTCTCGTAGACACGAGCTGAGAAATTGCAAAAATCGAGCAATTGCTCAGAGATGAAAAGTGCCAGCACTGAAAGCTGTTGCTAGCCAGCACCCTTCCTTGGAAACGCTCTTGTAGGCCTAAGAACAGTGGGGCTCTGGGCTTCTCTAGCCACCTAATCTTCTGCTCATCCTCTCGCGCAGTCTAAAGAGAGCTCAGGTGAGAAATTGCAAAGGTCGAGCAATTGCTCAGAGATGAAAAGTGCCAGCACTGAAAGCTGTTGCTAGCCAGCACCCTTCCTTGGAAGTTCTTTCACAGGCGTAGCAACACTGGTGCTTTGCGCTTGTCTACCCACCAAAGGTCACGGTCACTATCTCTCTGTCTCGTAGACACGAGCTGAGAAATTGAAAAAGTCAAGCAATTGCTCAGAGATGAAAAGTGCCAGCACTGAAAGCTGTTGCTAGCCAGCACCCTTCCTTGGAAGCGCTTTCACATGCGCAGCAACACTGGGGCTTTGCGCTTCTCTAGACACCAAAGGTCACGGTCACTATCTCTCTGGCTCGTAGACACGAGCTGAGAAATTGAGAAAGTCGAGCAATTGCTCAGAGATGAAAAGTGCCAGCACTGAAAGCTCTTGCTAGCCGGCACCCTTCCTTGGTAACGCTCTTGTAGGCCTTAGAACACAGGGGCTCTGGGCCTCTCTAGGCACCTAATCTTCTGCTCATCCTCTCGCGCACTCGAAAGAGAGCTCAGGTGAGAAATTGCAAAGGTCGAGCAATTGCTCAGCGATGAAAAGTGCCAGCACTGAAAGCTGTTGCTAGCCAGCACCCTTCCCTGCAAGTGCTTTTGTAGGCCTAAGAACACTGGGGCTCTGGGCTTCTCTAGCCACCTAATCTTCTGCTCATCCTCTCGCGCACTCTAAAGAGAGCTCAGGTGAGAAATTGCAAAGGTCGAGCAATTGCTCAGAGATGAAAAGTGCCAGCACTGAAAGCTGTTGCTAGCCAGCCCCCTTCCTTGGAAGCGCTTTTGTAGCCCCTAGAACACAAGGGCTCTGTGCTTCTCCAGCCACCTAATCTTCTGCTCATCCTCTCGCGCACTCTAAAGAAAGCTCAGGTGAGAAATTGCAAACGTCGAGCAATTGCTCAGAGATGAAAAGTGCCAGCACTGAAAGCTGTTGCTAGCCAGCACCCTTCCTTGGAAGCGCTTTCAGAGGCGCAGCAACACTGGGGCTTTGCGCTTCTCTAGCCACCAAACGTCACGGTCACTATCTCTCCGTCTCGTAGACACGAGCTGAGAAATTGCAAACGTCGAGCAATTGCTCAGAGATGAAAAGTGCCAGCACTGAAAGCTGTTGCTAGCCAGCACCCTTCCTTGGAAGCGCTTTTGTAGGCCTAAGAACACTGGGGCTCTGGGCTTCTCTAGCCACCTCATCTTCTGCTCATCCTCTCGGGCACTCTAAAGAGAGCTCAGGTGAGAAATTGCAAACGTCGAGCAATTGCTCAGAGATGAAAAGTGCCAGCACTGAAAGCTCTTGCTAGCCAGCACCCTTCCTTGGAAGCGCTTTCACAGGCGCAGCAACACTGGGGCTTTGCGCTTCTCTAGCCACCAAAGGTCACGGTCACTATCTCTCCGTCTCGTAGACACGAGCTGAGAAATTGAAAAAGTCAAGCAATTGCTCAGAGATGAAAAGTGCCAGCACTGAAAGGTCTTGCTAGCCAGCAGCCTTCCTTGGAAGCGCTTTCACAGGCGCAGCAACACTGGGGCTCTGTGTTTCTCTAGCCACCTAATCTTCTGCTCATCATCTCGCGCAGTCTAAAGAGAGCTCAGGTGAGAAATTGCAAACGTCGAGCAATTGCTCAGAGATGAAAAGTGCCAGCACTGAAAGCTGTTGCTAGCCAGCACCCTTCCTTGGAAACGCTCTTGTAGCCCTAAGAACAATGGGGCTCTGTGTTTCTCTAGCCACCTAATCTTCTGCTCATCCTCTCGCGCACTCTAAAGAGAGCTCAGGTGAGACATTGCAAACGTCGAGCAATTGCTCAGAGATGAAAAGTGCCAGCACTGAAAGCTGTTGCTAGACAGCACCCTTCCTTGGAAGCGCTTTCACAGGCGCAGCAACACTGGGGCTTTGCGCTTCTCTAGCCACCAAATGTCACGCTCACTATCTCTCTGTCTCGTAGACACGAGCTGAGAGATTGCAAACGTCGAGCAATTGCTCAGAGATGAAAAGTGCCAGCACTGAAAGCTGTTGCTAGCCAGCACCCTTCCTTGGAAGTGCTTTTGTAGCCCTTAGAACACTGGGGCTCTGGGCTTCTCTAGGCACCTAATCTTCTGCTCATCCTCTCGCGCACTCTAAAGAGAGCTCAGGTGAGAAATTGCAAAGGTCGAGCAATTGCTCAGAGATGAAAAGTGCCAGCACTGAAAGCTGTTGCTAGCCGGCACCCTTCCTTGGAAACGCTCTTGTAGCCCTTAGAACACTGGGTCTCTGGGCTTCTCCAGCCACCTAATCTTCTGCTCATCTTCTCGCGCAGTCTAAAGAGAGCTCAGGTGAGAAATTGCAAAGGTCGAGCAATTGCTCAGAGATGAAAAGTGCCAGCACTGAAAGCGCTTGCTAGCCAGCACCCTTCCTTGGAAGCGCTTTCACAACCGCAGCAACACTGGGGCTTTGCGCTTCTCTAGCCACCAAACGTCACGGTCACTATCTCTCCGTCTCGTAGACACGAGCTGAGAGATTGCAAACGTCGAGCAATTGCTCAGAGATGAAAAGTGCCAGCACTGAAAGCTGTTGCTAGCCAGCAGCCTTCCTTGGAAGTGCTTTTGTAGGCCTAAGAACACTGGGGCTCTGTGTTTCTCTAGCCACCTAATCTTCTGCTCATCCTCTCGCGCACTCTAAAGAGAGCTCAGGTGAGAAATTGCAAACGTCGAGCAATTGCTCAGAGATGAAAAGTGCCAGCACTGAAAGCTGTTGCTAGCCAGCACCCTTCCTTGGAAGCGCTTTCACAGGCGCAGCAACACTGGGGCTTTGCGCTTCCCTACCCACCAAATGTCACGGTCACTATCTCTCCGTCTCGTAGACACGAGCTGAGAAATTGCAAACGTCGAGCAATTGCTCAGAGATGAAAAGTGCCAGCACTGAAAGCTCTTGCTAGCCAGCACCCTTCCTTGGAAACGCTCTTGTAGCCCTTAGAACACAGGGGCTCTGGGCTTCTCTAGCCACCTAATCTTCTGCTCATCCTCTCGCGCACTCTAAAGAGAGCTCAGGTGAGAAATTGCAAAGGTCGAGCAATTGCTCAGCGATGAAAAGTGCCAGCACTGAAAGCTCTTGCTAGCCAGCACCCTTCCTTGGAAGCGCTCTTGTAGCCCTTGGAACACAAGGGCTCTGTGTTTCTCCAGCCACCTAATCTTCTGCTCATCCTCTCGCGCACTCTAAAGAAAGCTCAGGTGAGAAATTCCAAACGTCGAGCAATTGCTCAGAGATGAAAAGTGCCAGCACTGAAAGCTCTTGCTAGCCAGCACCCTTCCTTGGAAGTGCTTTCACAGGCGCAGCAACACTGGGGCTTTGCGCTTCTCTACCGACCAAACGTCACGGTCACTATCTCTCTGTCTCGTAGACACGAGCTGAGAAATTGCAAAAATCGAGCAATTGCTCAGAGATGAAAAGTGCCAGCACTGAAAGCTGTTGCTAGCCAGCACCCTTCCTTGGAAACGCTCTTGTAGGCCTAAGAACAGTGGGGCTCTGGGCTTCTCTAGGCACCTAATCTTCTGCTCATCCTCTCGCGCACTCTAAAGAAAGCTCAGGTGAGAAATTGCAAACGTCGAGCAATAGCTCAGAGATGAAAAGTGCCAGCACTGAAAGCTCTTGCTAGCCAGCACCCTTCCTTGGAAGTGCTTTCACAGGCGTAGCAACACTGGTGCTTTGCGCTTGTCTACCCACCAAAGGTCACGGTCACTATCTCTCTGTCTCGTAGACACGAGCTGAGAAATTGAAAAAGTCAAGCAATTGCTCAGAGATGAAAAGTGCCAGCACTGAAAGCTGTTGCTAGCCAGCACCCTTCCTTGGAAGCGCTTTCACATGCGCAGCAACACTGGGGCTTTGCGCTTCTCTAGACACCAAAGGTCACGGTCACTATCTCTCTGGCTCGTAGACACGAGCTGAGAAATTGAGAAAGTCGAGCAATTGCTCAGAGATGAAAAGTGCCAGCACTGAAAGCTCTTGCTAGCCGGCACCCTTCCTTGGTAACGCTCTTGTAGGCCTTAGAACACAGGGGCTCTGGGCCTCTCTAGGCACCTAATCTTCTGCTCATCCTCTCGCGCACTCGAAAGAGAGCTCAGGTGAGAAATTGCAAAGGTCGAGCAATTGCTCAGCGATGAAAAGTGCCAGCACTGAAAGCTGTTGCTAGCCAGCACCCTTCCCTGCAAGTGCTTTTGTAGGCCTAAGAACACTGGGGCTCTGGGCTTCTCTAGCCACCTAATCTTCTGCTCATCCTCTCGCGCACTCTAAAGAGAGCTCAGGTGAGAAATTGCAAAGGTCGAGCAATTGCTCAGAGATGAAAAGTGCCAGCACTGAAAGCTGTTGCTAGCCAGCCCCCTTCCTTGGAAGCGCTTTTGTAGCCCCTAGAACACAAGGGCTCTGTGCTTCTCCAGCCACCTAATCTTCTGCTCATCCTCTCGCGCACTCTAAAGAAAGCTCAGGTGAGAAATTGCAAACGTCGAGCAATTGCTCAGAGATGAAAAGTGCCAGCACTGAAAGCTGTTGCTAGCCAGCACCCTTCCTTGGAAGCGCTTTCACAGGCGCAGCAACACTGGGGCTTTCCGCTTCTCTAGCCACCAAACGTCACGGTCACTATCTCTCTCCGTCTCGTAGACACGAGCTGAGAAATTGCAAACGTCGAGCAATTGCTCAGAGATGAAAAGTGCCAGCACTGAAAGCTGTTGCTAGCCAGCACCCTTCCTTGGAAACGCTCTTGTAGGCCTTAGAACAGTGGGGCTCTGGGCTTCTCTAGCCACCTAATCTTCTGCTCATCCTCTCGCGCAGTCTAAAGAGAGCTCAGGTGAGAAATTGCAAACGTCGAGCAATTGCTCAGCGATGAAAAGTGCCAGCACTGAAAGCTCTTGCTAGCCAGCAGCCTTCCTTGGAAACGCTTTTGTAGCCCTAAGAACAGTGGGGCTCTGTGTTTCTCTAGCCACCTAATCTTCTGCTCATCCTCTCGCGCACTCTCAAGAAAGCTCAGGTGAGAAATTGCAAACGTCGAGCAATTGCTCAGAGATGAAAAGTGCCAGCACTGAAAGCGCTTGCTAGCCAGCACCCTTCCTTGGAAGCGCTTTCACAAGCGCAGCAACACTGGGGCTTTGCGCTTCTCTAGCCACCAAACGTCACGGTCACTATCTCTCCGTCTCGTAGACACGAGCTGAGAGATTGCAAACGTCGAGCAATTGCTCAGAGATGAAAAGTGCCAGCACTGAAAGCTGTTGCTAGCCAGCACCCTTCCTTGGAAGCGCTTTTGTAGGCCTAAGAACAGTGTGGCTCTGTGTTTCTCTAGCCACCTAATCTTCTGCTCATCCTCTCGCGCACTCTAAAGAAAGCTCAGGTGAGAAATTGCAAACGTCGAGCAATTGCTCAGAGATGAAAAGTGCCAGCACTGAAAGCTGTTGCTAGCCAGCACCCTTCCTTGGAAGCGCTTTCACAGGCGCAGTAACACTGGGGCTTTGCGCTTCTCTAGACACCAAAGGTCAAGGTCACTATCTCTCCGTCTCGTAGACACGAGCTGAGAGATTGCAAAGGTCGAGCAATTGCTCAGAGATGAAAAGTGCCAGCACTGAAAGCTGTTGCTAGCCAGCACCCTTCCTTGGAAGCGCTTTCACAGGCGCAGCAACTTTGGGGCTTTGCGCTTCTCTACCCACCAAATGTCACGGTCACTATCTCTCCGTCTCGTAGACACGAGCTGAGAAATTGAAAAAGTCGAGCAATTGCTCAGAGATGAAAAGTGCCAGCACTGAAAGCTCTTGCTAGCCAGCACCCTTCCTCGGAAGCGCTTTTGTAGGCCTAAGAACACTGGGGCTCTGGGCTTCTCTAGCCACCTAATCTTCTGCTCATCCTCTCGCGCAGTCTAAAGAGAGCTCAGGTGAGAAATTGCAAACATCGAGCAATTGCTCAGAGATGAAAAGTGCCAGCACTGAAAGCTCTTGCTAGCCAGCACCCTTCCCTGGAAGCGCTTTCACAGGCACAGCAACACTGGGGCTTTGCGCTTCTCTAGCCACCAAAGGTCACGGTCACTATCTCTCCGTCTCGTAGACACGAGCTGAGAAATTGCAAACGTCGAGCAATTGCTCAGAGATGAAAAGTGCCAGCACTGAAAGCTCTTGCTAGCCAGCACCCTTCCTTGGAAGCGCTTTTGTAGGCCTAAGAACACTGGGGCTCTGGGCTTCTCTAGCCACCTCATCTTCTGCTCATCCTCTCGCGCACTCTAAAGAGAGCTCAGGTGAGAAATTGCAAACGTCGAGCAATTGCTCAGAGATGAAAAGTGCCAGCACTGAAAGCTCTTGCTAGCCAGCACCCTTCCTTGGAAGCGCTTTCACAGGCGCAGCAACACTGGGGCTTTGCGCTTCTCTACCCACCAAAGGTCACGGTCACTATCTCTCCGTCTCGTAGACACGAGCTGAGAAATTGAAAAAGTCAAGCAATTGCTCAGAGATGAAAAGTGCCAGCACTGAAAGCTCTTGCTAGCCAGCAGCCTTCCTTGGAAACGCTCTTGTAGCCCTAAGAACAATGGGGCTCTGTGTTTCTCTAGCCACCTAATCTTCTGCTCATCCTCTCGCGCACTCTAAAGAGAGCTCAGGTGAGAAATTGCAAACGTCGAGCAATTGCTCAGAGATGAAAAGTGCCAGCACTGAAAGCTGTTGCTAGCCAGCACCCTTCCTTGGAAGTGCTTTTGTAGGCCTAAGAACAGTGGGGCTCTGGGCTTCTCTAGCCACCTAATCTTCTGCTCATCCTCTCGCTCACTCTAAAGAGAGCTCAGGTGAGACATTGCAAAGGTCGAGCAATTGCTCAGAGATGAAAAGTGCCAGCACTGAAAGCTCTTGCTAGCCAGCACCCTTCCTTGGAAGCGCTTTCACAAGCGCAGCAACACTGGGGCTTTGCGCTTCTCTACCCACCAAACGTCACGGTCACTATCTCTCCGTCTCGTAGACACGAGCTGAGAAATTGCAAACGTCGAGCAATTGCTCAGAGATGAAAAGTGCCAGCACTGAAAGCTCTTGCTAGCCAGCACCCTTCCTTGGAAGCGCTTTTGTAGGCCTAAGAACACTGGGGCTCTGGGCTTCTCTAGCCACCTCATCTTCTGCTCATCCTCTCGCGCACTCTAAAGAGAGCTCAGGTGAGAAATTGCAAACGTCGAGCAATTGCTCAGAGATGAAAAGTGCCAGCACTGAAAGCTCTTGCTAGCCAGCACCCTTCCTTGGAAGCGCTTTCACAGGCGCAGCAACACTGGGGCTTTGCGCTTCTCTACCCACCAAATGTCACGGTCACTATCTCTCCGTCTCGTAGACACGAGCTGAGAAATTGAAAAAGTCGAGCAATTGCTCAGAGATGAAAAGTGCCAGCACTGAAAGCTCTTGCTAGCCAGCACCCTTCCTTGGAAGCGCTTTCACAGGCGCAGCAACACTGGGGCTCTGTGTTTCTCTAGCCACCTAATCTTCTGCTCATCATCTCGCGCACTCTAAAGAGAGCTCAGGTGAGAAATTGCAAACGTCGAGCAATTGCTCAGAGATGAAAAGAGCCAGCACTGAAAGCTCTTGCTAGCCAGCACCCTTCCTTGGAAGCGCTTTCACAAGCGCAGCAACACTGGGGCTTTGCGCTTCTCTACCCACCAAACGTCACGGTCACTATCTCTCTGTCTCGTAGACACGAGCTGAGAAATTGCAAACGTCGAGCAATTGCTCAGAGATGAAAAGTGCCAGCACTGAAAGCTGTTGCTAGCCAGCACCCTTCCTTGGAAGTGCTTTTGTAGGCCTAAGAACACTGGGGCTCTGGGCTTCTCTAGCCACCTAATCTTCTGCTCATCCTCTCGCGCACTCTAAAGAGAGCTCAGGTGAGAAATTGCAAACGTCGAGCAATTGCTCAGAGATGAAAAGTGCCAGCACTGAAAGCTGTTGCTAGCCAGCACCCTTCCTTGGAAGCGCTTTCACAGGCGCAGCAACACTGGGGCTTTGCGCTTCTCTACCCACCAAAGGTCACGGTCACTATCTCTCCGTCTCGTAGACACGAGCTGAGAAATTGAAAAAGTCGAGCAATTGCTCAGAGATGAAAAGTGCCAGCACTGAAAGCTCTTGCTAGCCAGCAGCCTTCCTTGGAAGCGCTTTCACAGGCGCAGCAACACTGGGGCTCTGTGTTTCTCTAGCCACCTAATCTTCTGCTCGTCCTCTCGCGCACTCTAAAGAGAGCTCAGGTGAGAAATTGCAAACGTCGAGCAATTGCTCAGAGATGAAAAGTGCCAGCACTGAAAGCTGTTGCTAGCCAGCACCCTTCCTTGGAAGCGCTTTCAGAGGCGCAGTAACACTGGGGCTTTGCGCTTCTCTACCCACCAAAGGTCACGGTCACTATCTCTCCGTCTCGTAGACACGAGCTGAGAGATTGCAAACGTCGAGCAATTGCTCAGCGATGAAAAGTGCCAGCACTGAAAGCTGTTGCTAGCCAGCACCCTTCCTTGGAAGCGCTTTTGTAGGCCTAAGAACACTGGGGCTCTGGGCTTCTCTAGCCACCTAATCTTCTGCTCATCCTCTCGCGCACTCTAAAGAGAGCTCAGGTGAGAAATTGCAAACGTCGAGCAATTGCTCAGAGATGAAAAGTGCCAGCACTGAAAGCTCTTGCTAGCCAGCACCCTTCCTTGGAAGCGCTTTCACAAGCGCAGTAACACTGGGGCTTTGCGCTTCTCTAGACACCAAAGGACAAGGTCACTACCTCTCCGTCTCGTAGACACGAGCTGAGACATTGCAAACGTCGAGCAATTGCTCAGAGATGAAAAGTGCCAGCACTGAAAGCTGTTGCTAGCCAGCACCCTTCCTTGGAAGCGCTTTCACAGGCGCAGCAACACTGGGGCTCTGTGTTTCTCTAGCCACCTAATCTTCTGCTCATCCTCTCGCGCACTCTAAAGAGAGCTCAGGTGAGAAATTGCAAACGTCGAGCAATTGCTCAGCGATGAAAAGTGCCAGCACTGAAAGCTGTTGCTAGCCAGCACCCTTCCTTGGAAGCGCTTTCACATGCGCAGCAACACTGGGGCTTTGCGCTTCTCTAGCCACCAAATGTCACGGTCACTATCTCTCCGTCTCGTAGAGACGAGCTGAGAAATTGAAAAAGTCGAGCAATTGCTCAGAGATGAAAAGTGCCAGCACTGAAAGCTCTTGCTAGCCGGCACCCTTCCTTGGAAACGCTCTTGTAGCCCTTAGAACACAGGGGCTCTGGGCTTCTCTAGCCACCTAGTCTTCTGCTCATCCTCTCGCGCAGTCTAAAGAGAGCTCAGGTGAGAAATTGCAAACGTCGAGCAATTGCTCAGAGATGAAAAGTGCCAGCACTGAAAGCTCTTGCTAGCCAGCACCCTTCCTTGGAAACGCTCTTGTAGCCCTAAGAACACTGGGGCTCTGTGTTTCTCTAGCCACCTAATCTTCTGCTCATCCTCTCGCGCACTCTAAAGAAAGCTCAGGTGAGAAATTGCAAACGTCGAGCAATTGCTCAGAGATGAAAAGTGCCAGCACTGAAAGCGCTTGCTAGCCAGCACCCTTCCTTGGAAGCGCTTTCACAGGCGCAGTAACACTGGGGCTTTGCGCTTCTCTAGACACCAAACGTCACGGTCACTATCTCTCCGTCTCGTAGACACGAGCTGAGAAATTGCAAAAGTCGAGCAATTGCTCAGAGATGAAAAGGGCCAGCACTGAAAGCTGTTGCTAGCCAGCACCCTTCCTTGGAAGCGCTTTTGTAGGCCTAAGAACAGTGGGGCTCTGGGCTTCTGTAGCCACCTAATCTTCTGCTCGTCCTCTCGCGCACTCTAAAGAGAGCTCAGGTGAGAAATTGCAAACGTCGAGCAATTGCTCAGAGATGAAAAGTGCCAGCACTGAAAGCTGTTGCTAGCCAGCACCCTTCCTTGGAAGCGCTTTCACAGGCGCAGCAACACTGGGGCTTTGCGCTTCTCTACCCACCAAAGGTCACAGTCACTATCTCTCCGTCTCGTAGACACGAGCTGAGAAATTGAAAAAGTCGAGCAATTGCTCAGAGATGAAAAGTGCCAGCACTGAAAGCTCTTGCTAGCCAGCACCCTTCCTTGGAAGCGCTTTCACAGGCGCAGCAACACTGGGGCTTTGCGCTTCTCTACCCACCAAACGTCACGGTCACTATCTCTCCGTCTCGTAGACACGAGCTGAGAGATTGCAAAGGTCGAGCAATTGCTCAGAGATGAAAAGTGCCAGCACTGAAAGCTGTTGCTAGCCAGCACCCTTCCCTGCAAGTGCTTTTGTAGGCCTAAGAACACTGGGGCTCTGGGCTTCTCTAGCCACCTAATCTTCTGCTCATCCTCTCGCGCACTCTAAAGAGAGCTCAGGTGAGAAATTGCAAAGGTCGAGCAATTGCTCAGAGATGAAAAGTGCCAGCACTGAAAGCTGTTGCTAGCCAGCCCCCTTCCTTGGAAGCGCTTTTGTAGCCCCTAGAACACAAGGGCTCTGTGCTTCTCCAGCCACCTAATCTTCTGCTCATCCTCTCGCGCACTCTAAAGAAAGCTCAGGTGAGAAATTGCAAACGTCGAGCAATTGCTCAGAGATGAAAAGTGCCAGCACTGAAAGCTGTTGCTAGCCAGCACCCTTCCTTGGAAGCGCTTTCAGAGGCGCAGCAACACTGGGGCTTTGCGCTTCTCTAGCCACCAAACGTCACGGTCACTATCTCTCCGTCTCGTAGACACGAGCTGAGAAATTGCAAACGTCGAGCAATTGCTCAGAGATGAAAAGTGCCAGCACTGAAAGCTCTTGCTAGCCAGCACCCTTCCTTGGAAGCGCTTTTGTAGGCCTAAGAACACTGGGGCTCTGGGCTTCTCTAGCCACCTCATCTTCTGCTCATCCTCTCGGGCACTCTAAAGAGAGCTCAGGTGAGAAATTGCAAACGTCGAGCAATTGCTCAGAGATGAAAAGTGCCAGCACTGAAAGCTCTTGCTAGCCAGCACCCTTCCTTGGAAGCGCTTTCACAGGCGCAGCAACACTGGGGCTTTGCGCTTCTCTAGCCACCAAAGGTCACGGTCACTATCTCTCCGTCTCGTAGACACGAGCTGAGAAATTGAAAAAGTCAAGCAATTGCTCAGAGATGAAAAGTGCCAGCACTGAAAGGTCTTGCTAGCCAGCAGCCTTCCTTGGAAGCGCTTTCACAGGCGCAGCAACACTGGGGCTCTGTGTTTCTCTAGCCACCTAATCTTCTGCTCATCATCTCGCGCAGTCTAAAGAGAGCTCAGGTGAGAAATTGCAAACGTCGAGCAATTGCTCAGAGATGAAAAGTGCCAGCACTGAAAGCTGTTGCTAGCCAGCACCCTTCCTTGGAAACGCTCTTGTAGCCCTAAGAACAATGGGGCTCTGTGTTTCTCTAGCCACCTAATCTTCTGCTCATCCTCTCGCGCACTCTAAAGAGAGCTCAGGTGAGACATTGCAAACGTCGAGCAATTGCTCAGAGATGAAAAGTGCCAGCACTGAAAGCTGTTGCTAGACAGCACCCTTCCTTGGAAGCGCTTTCACAGGCGCAGCAACACTGGGGCTTTGCGCTTCTCTAGCCACCAAATGTCACGCTCACTATCTCTCTGTCTCGTAGACACGAGCTGAGAGATTGCAAAGGTCGAGCAATTGCTCAGAGATGAAAAGTGCCAGCACTGAAAGCGCTTGCTAGCCAGCACCCTTCCTTGGAAGCGCTTTCACAACCGCAGCAACACTCGGGCTTTGCGCTTCTCTAGCCACCAAACGTCACGGTCACTATCTCTCCGTCTCGTAGACACGAGCTGAGAGATTGCAAACGTCGAGCAATTGCTCAGAGATGAAAAGTGCCAGCACTGAAAGCTGTTGCTAGCCAGCAGCCTTCCTTGGAAGTGCTTTTGTAGGCCTAAGAACACTGGGGCTCTGTGTTTCTCTAGCCACCTAATCTTCTGCTCATCCTCTCGCGCACTCTAAAGAGAGCTCAGGTGAGAAATTGCAAACGTCGAGCAATTGCTCAGAGATGAAAAGTGCCAGCACTGAAAGCTGTTGCTAGCCAGCACCCTTCCTTGGAAGCGCTTTCACAGGCGCAGCAACACTGGGGCTTTGCGCTTCCCTACCCACCAAATGTCACGGTCACTATCTCTCCGTCTCGTAGACACGAGCTGAGAAATTGCAAACGTCGAGCAATTGCTCAGAGATGAAAAGTGCCAGCACTGAAAGCTCTTGCTAGCCAGCACCCTTCCTTGGAAACGCTCTTGTAGCCCTTAGAACACAGGGGCTCTGGGCTTCTCTAGCCACCTAATCTTCTGCTCATCCTCTCGCGCACTCTAAAGAGAGCTCAGGTGAGAAATTGCAAAGGTCGAGCAATTGCTCAGCGATGAAAAGTGCCAGCACTGAAAGCTCTTGCTAGCCAGCACCCTTCCTTGGAAGCGCTCTTGTAGCCCTTGGAACACAAGGGCTCTGTGTTTCTCCAGCCACCTAATCTTCTGCTCATCCTCTCGCGCACTCTAAAGAAAGCTCAGGTGAGAAATTCCAAACGTCGAGCAATTGCTCAGAGATGAAAAGTGCCAGCACTGAAAGCTCTTGCTAGCCAGCACCCTTCCTTGGAAGTGCTTTCACAGGCGCAGCAACACTGGGGCTTTGCGCTTCTCTACCGACCAAACGTCACGGTCACTATCTCTCTGTCTCGTAGACACGAGCTGAGAAATTGCAAAAATCGAGCAATTGCTCAGAGATGAAAAGTGCCAGCACTGAAAGCTGTTGCTAGCCAGCACCCTTCCTTGGAAACGCTCTTGTAGGCCTAAGAACAGTGGGGCTCTGGGCTTCTCTAGGCACCTAATCTTCTGCTCATCCTCTCGCGCACTCTAAAGAAAGCTCAGGTGAGAAATTGCAAACGTCGAGCAATAGCTCAGAGATGAAAAGTGCCAGCACTGAAAGCTCTTGCTAGCCAGCACCCTTCCTTGGAAGTGCTTTCACAGGCGTAGCAACACTGGTGCTTTGCGCTTGTCTACCCACCAAAGGTCACGGTCACTATCTCTCTGTCTCGTAGACACGAGCTGAGAAATTGAAAAAGTCAAGCAATTGCTCAGAGATGAAAAGTGCCAGCACTGAAAGCTGTTGCTAGCCAGCACCCTTCCTTGGAAGCGCTTTCACATGCGCAGCAACACTGGGGCTTTGCGCTTCTCTAGACACCAAAGGTCACGGTCACTATCTCTCTGGCTCGTAGACACGAGCTGAGAAATTGAGAAAGTCGAGCAATTGCTCAGAGATGAAAAGTGCCAGCACTGAAAGCTCTTGCTAGCCGGCACCCTTCCTTGGTAACGCTCTTGTAGGCCTTAGAACACAGGGGCTCTGGGCCTCTCTAGGCACCTAATCTTCTGCTCATCCTCTCGCGCACTCGAAAGAGAGCTCAGGTGAGAAATTGCAAAGGTCGAGCAATTGCTCAGCGATGAAAAGTGCCAGCACTGAAAGCTGTTGCTAGCCAGCACCCTTCCCTGCAAGTGCTTTTGTAGGCCTAAGAACACTGGGGCTCTGGGCTTCTCTAGCCACCTAATCTTCTGCTCATCCTCTCGCGCACTCTAAAGAGAGCTCAGGTGAGAAATTGCAAAGGTCGAGCAATTGCTCAGAGATGAAAAGTGCCAGCACTGAAAGCTGTTGCTAGCCAGCCCCCTTCCTTGGAAGCGCTTTTGTAGCCCCTAGAACACAAGGGCTCTGTGCTTCTCCAGCCACCTAATCTTCTGCTCATCCTCTCGCGCACTCTAAAGAAAGCTCAGGTGAGAAATTGCAAACGTCGAGCAATTGCTCAGAGATGAAAAGTGCCAGCACTGAAAGCTGTTGCTAGCCAGCACCCTTCCTTGGAAGCGCTTTCACAGGCGCAGCAACACTGGGGCTTTCCGCTTCTCTAGCCACCAAACGTCACGGTCACTATCTCTCTCCGTCTCGTAGACACGAGCTGAGAAATTGCAAACGTCGAGCAATTGCTCAGAGATGAAAAGTGCCAGCACTGAAAGCTGTTGCTAGCCAGCACCCTTCCTTGGAAACGCTCTTGTAGGCCTTAGAACAGTGGGGCTCTGGGCTTCTCTAGCCACCTAATCTTCTGCTCATCCTCTCGCGCAGTCTAAAGAGAGCTCAGGTGAGAAATTGCAAACGTCGAGCAATTGCTCAGCGATGAAAAGTGCCAGCACTGAAAGCTCTTGCTAGCCAGCAGCCTTCCTTGGAAACGCTTTTGTAGGCCTAAGAACACTGGGGCTCTGTGTTTCTCTAGCCACCTAATCTTCTGCTCATCCTCTCGCGCACTCTCAAGAAAGCTCAGGTGAGAAATTGCAAACGTCGAGCAATTGCTCAGAGATGAAAAGTGCCAGCACTGAAAGCGCTTGCTAGCCAGCACCCTTCCTTGGAAGCGCTTTCACAAGCGCAGCAACACTGGGGCTTTGCGCTTCTCTAGCCACCAAACGTCACGGTCACTATCTCTCCGTCTCGTAGACACGAGCTGAGAGATTGCAAACGTCGAGCAATTGCTCAGAGATGAAAAGTGCCAGCACTGAAAGCTGTTGCTAGCCAGCACCCTTCCTTGGAAGCGCTTTTGTAGGCCTAAGAACAGTGTGGCTCTGTGTTTCTCTAGCCACCTAATCTTCTGCTCATCCTCTCGCGCACTCTAAAGAAAGCTCAGGTGAGAAATTGCAAACGTCGAGCAATTGCTCAGAGATGAAAAGTGCCAGCACTGAAAGCTGTTGCTAGCCAGCACCCTTCCTTGGAAGCGCTTTCACAGGCGCAGTAACACTGGGGCTTTGCGCTTCTCTAGACACCAAAGGTCAAGGTCACTATCTCTCCGTCTCGTAGACACGAGCTGAGAGATTGCAAAGGTCGAGCAATTGCTCAGAGATGAAAAGTGCCAGCACTGAAAGCTGTTGCTAGCCAGCACCCTTCCTTGGAAGCGCTTTCACAGGCGCAGCAACTTTGGGGCTTTGCGCTTCTCTACCCACCAAATGTCACGGTCACTATCTCTCCGTCTCGTAGACACGAGCTGAGAAATTGAAAAAGTCGAGCAATTGCTCAGAGATGAAAAGTGCCAGCACTGAAAGCTCTTGCTAGCCAGCACCCTTCCTCGGAAGCGCTTTTGTAGGCCTAAGAACACTGGGGCTCTGGGCTTCTCTAGCCACCTAATCTTCTGCTCATCCTCTCGCGCAGTCTAAAGAGAGCTCAGGTGAGAAATTGCAAACATCGAGCAATTGCTCAGAGATGAAAAGTGCCAGCACTGAAAGCTCTTGCTAGCCAGCACCCTTCCCTGGAAGCGCTTTCACAGGCACAGCAACACTGGGGCTTTGCGCTTCTCTAGCCACCAAAGGTCACGGTCACTATCTCTCCGTCTCGTAGACACGAGCTGAGAAATTGCAAACGTCGAGCAATTGCTCAGAGATGAAAAGTGCCAGCACTGAAAGCTCTTGCTAGCCAGCACCCTTCCTTGGAAGCGCTTTTGTAGGCCTAAGAACACTGGGGCTCTGGGCTTCTCTAGCCACCTCATCTTCTGCTCATCCTCTCGCGCACTCTAAAGAGAGCTCAGGTGAGAAATTGCAAACGTCGAGCAATTGCTCAGAGATGAAAAGTGCCAGCACTGAAAGCTCTTGCTAGCCAGCACCCTTCCTTGGAAGCGCTTTCACAGGCGCAGCAACACTGGGGCTTTGCGCTTCTCTACCCACCAAAGGTCACGGTCACTATCTCTCCGTCTCGTAGACACGAGCTGAGAAATTGAAAAAGTCAAGCAATTGCTCAGAGATGAAAAGTGCCAGCACTGAAAGCTCTTGCTAGCCAGCAGCCTTCCTTGGAAACGCTCTTGTAGCCCTAAGAACAATGGGGCTCTGTGTTTCTCTAGCCACCTAATCTTCTGCTCATCCTCTCGCGCACTCTAAAGAGAGCTCAGGTGAGAAATTGCAAACGTCGAGCAATTGCTCAGAGATGAAAAGTGCCAGCACTGAAAGCTGTTGCTAGCCAGCACCCTTCCTTGGAAGTGCTTTTGTAGGCCTAAGAACAGTGGGGCTCTGGGCTTCTCTAGCCACCTAATCTTCTGCTCATCCTCTCGCTCACTCTAAAGAGAGCTCAGGTGAGACATTGCAAAGGTCGAGCAATTGCTCAGAGATGAAAAGTGCCAGCACTGAAAGCTCTTGCTAGCCAGCACCCTTCCTTGGAAGCGCTTTCACAAGCGCAGCAACACTGGGGCTTTGCGCTTCTCTAGCCACCAAACGTCACGGTCACTATCTCTCCGTCTCGTAGACACGAGCTGAGAAATTGCAAACGTCGAGCAATTGCTCAGAGATGAAAAGTGCCAGCACTGAAAGCTCTTGCTAGCCAGCACCCTTCCTTGGAAGCGCTTTTGTAGGCCTAAGAACACTGGGGCTCTGGGCTTCTCTAGCCACCTCATCTTCTGCTCATCCTCTCGGGCACTCTAAAGAGAGCTCAGGTGAGAAATTGCAAACGTCGAGCAATTGCTCAGAGATGAAAAGTGCCAGCACTGAAAGCTCTTGCTAGCCAGCACCCTTCCTTGGAAGCGCTTTCACAGGCGCAGCAACACTGGGGCTTTGCGCTTCTCTAGCCACCAAAGGTCACGGTCACTATCTCTCCGTCTCGTAGACACGAGCTGAGAAATTGAAAAAGTCAAGCAATTGCTCAGAGATGAAAAGTGCCAGCACTGAAAGGTCTTGCTAGCCAGCAGCCTTCCTTGGAAGCGCTTTCACAGGCGCAGCAACACTGGGGCTCTGTGTTTCTCTAGCCACCTAATCTTCTGCTCATCATCTCGCGCAGTCTAAAGAGAGCTCAGGTGAGAAATTGCAAACGTCGAGCAATTGCTCAGAGATGAAAAGTGCCAGCACTGAAAGCTGTTGCTAGCCAGCACCCTTCCTTGGAAACGCTCTTGTAGCCCTAAGAACAATGGGGCTCTGTGTTTCTCTAGCCACCTAATCTTCTGCTCATCCTCTCGCGCACTCTAAAGAGAGCTCAGGTGAGACATTGCAAACGTCGAGCAATTGCTCAGAGATGAAAAGTGCCAGCACTGAAAGCTGTTGCTAGACAGCACCCTTCCTTGGAAGCGCTTTCACAGGCGCAGCAACACTGGGGCTTTGCGCTTCTCTAGCCACCAAATGTCACGCTCACTATCTCTCTGTCTCGTAGACACGAGCTGAGAGATTGCAAAGGTCGAGCAATTGCTCAGAGATGAAAAGTGCCAGCACTGAAAGCGCTTGCTAGCCAGCACCCTTCCTTGGAAGCGCTTTCACAACCGCAGCAACACTCGGGCTTTGCGCTTCTCTAGCCACCAAACGTCACGGTCACTATCTCTCCGTCTCGTAGACACGAGCTGAGAGATTGCAAACGTCGAGCAATTGCTCAGAGATGAAAAGTGCCAGCACTGAAAGCTGTTGCTAGCCAGCAGCCTTCCTTGGAAGTGCTTTTGTAGGCCTAAGAACACTGGGGCTCTGTGTTTCTCTAGCCACCTAATCTTCTGCTCATCCTCTCGCGCACTCTAAAGAGAGCTCAGGTGAGAAATTGCAAACGTCGAGCAATTGCTCAGAGATGAAAAGTGCCAGCACTGAAAGCTGTTGCTAGCCAGCACCCTTCCTTGGAAGCGCTTTCACAGGCGCAGCAACACTGGGGCTTTGCGCTTCCCTACCCACCAAATGTCACGGTCACTATCTCTCCGTCTCGTAGACACGAGCTGAGAAATTGCAAACGTCGAGCAATTGCTCAGAGATGAAAAGTGCCAGCACTGAAAGCTCTTGCTAGCCAGCACCCTTCCTTGGAAACGCTCTTGTAGCCCTTAGAACACAGGGGCTCTGGGCTTCTCTAGCCACCTAATCTTCTGCTCATCCTCTCGCGCACTCTAAAGAGAGCTCAGGTGAGAAATTGCAAAGGTCGAGCAATTGCTCAGCGATGAAAAGTGCCAGCACTGAAAGCTCTTGCTAGCCAGCACCCTTCCTTGGAAGCGCTCTTGTAGCCCTTGGAACACAAGGGCTCTGTGTTTCTCCAGCCACCTAATCTTCTGCTCATCCTCTCGCGCACTCTAAAGAAAGCTCAGGTGAGAAATTCCAAACGTCGAGCAATTGCTCAGAGATGAAAAGTGCCAGCACTGAAAGCTCTTGCTAGCCAGCACCCTTCCTTGGAAGTGCTTTCACAGGCGCAGCAACACTGGGGCTTTGCGCTTCTCTACCGACCAAACGTCACGGTCACTATCTCTCTGTCTCGTAGACACGAGCTGAGAAATTGCAAAAATCGAGCAATTGCTCAGAGATGAAAAGTGCCAGCACTGAAAGCTGTTGCTAGCCAGCACCCTTCCTTGGAAACGCTCTTGTAGGCCTAAGAACAGTGGGGCTCTGGGCTTCTCTAGGCACCTAATCTTCTGCTCATCCTCTCGCGCACTCTAAAGAAAGCTCAGGTGAGAAATTGCAAACGTCGAGCAATAGCTCAGAGATGAAAAGTGCCAGCACTGAAAGCTCTTGCTAGCCAGCACCCTTCCTTGGAAGTGCTTTCACAGGCGTAGCAACACTGGTGCTTTGCGCTTGTCTACCCACCAAAGGTCACGGTCACTATCTCTCTGTCTCGTAGACACGAGCTGAGAAATTGAAAAAGTCAAGCAATTGCTCAGAGATGAAAAGTGCCAGCACTGAAAGCTGTTGCTAGCCAGCACCCTTCCTTGGAAGCGCTTTCACATGCGCAGCAACACTGGGGCTTTGCGCTTCTCTAGACACCAAAGGTCACGGTCACTATCTCTCTGGCTCGTAGACACGAGCTGAGAAATTGAGAAAGTCGAGCAATTGCTCAGAGATGAAAAGTGCCAGCACTGAAAGCTCTTGCTAGCCGGCACCCTTCCTTGGTAACGCTCTTGTAGGCCTTAGAACACAGGGGCTCTGGGCCTCTCTAGGCACCTAATCTTCTGCTCATCCTCTCGCGCACTCGAAAGAGAGCTCAGGTGAGAAATTGCAAAGGTCGAGCAATTGCTCAGCGATGAAAAGTGCCAGCACTGAAAGCTGTTGCTAGCCAGCACCCTTCCCTGCAAGTGCTTTTGTAGGCCTAAGAACACTGGGGCTCTGGGCTTCTCTAGCCACCTAATCTTCTGCTCATCCTCTCGCGCACTCTAAAGAGAGCTCAGGTGAGAAATTGCAAAGGTCGAGCAATTGCTCAGAGATGAAAAGTGCCAGCACTGAAAGCTGTTGCTAGCCAGCCCCCTTCCTTGGAAGCGCTTTTGTAGCCCCTAGAACACAAGGGCTCTGTGCTTCTCCAGCCACCTAATCTTCTGCTCATCCTCTCGCGCACTCTAAAGAAAGCTCAGGTGAGAAATTGCAAACGTCGAGCAATTGCTCAGAGATGAAAAGTGCCAGCACTGAAAGCTGTTGCTAGCCAGCACCCTTCCTTGGAAGCGCTTTCACAGGCGCAGCAACACTGGGGCTTTCCGCTTCTCTAGCCACCAAACGTCACGGTCACTATCTCTCTCCGTCTCGTAGACACGAGCTGAGAAATTGCAAACGTCGAGCAATTGCTCAGAGATGAAAAGTGCCAGCACTGAAAGCTGTTGCTAGCCAGCACCCTTCCTTGGAAACGCTCTTGTAGGCCTTAGAACAGTGGGGCTCTGGGCTTCTCTAGCCACCTAATCTTCTGCTCATCCTCTCGCGCAGTCTAAAGAGAGCTCAGGTGAGAAATTGCAAACGTCGAGCAATTGCTCAGCGATGAAAAGTGCCAGCACTGAAAGCTGTTGCTAGCCAGCACCCTTCCTTGGAAGCGCTTTCACAGGCGCAGTAACACTGGGGCTTTGCGCTTCTCTAGACACCAAAGGTCAAGGTCACTATCTCTCCGTCTCGTAGACACGAGCTGAGAGATTGCAAAGGTCGAGCAATTGCTCAGAGATGAAAAGTGCCAGCACTGAAAGCTGTTGCTAGCCAGCACCCTTCCTTGGAAGCGCTTTCACAGGCGCAGCAACTTTGGGGCTTTGCGCTTCTCTACCCACCAAATGTCACGGTCACTATCTCTCCGTCTCGTAGACACGAGCTGAGAAATTGAAAAAGTCGAGCAATTGCTCAGAGATGAAAAGTGCCAGCACTGAAAGCTCTTGCTAGCCAGCACCCTTCCTCGGAAGCGCTTTTGTAGGCCTAAGAACACTGGGGCTCTGGGCTTCTCTAGCCACCTAATCTTCTGCTCATCCTCTCGCGCAGTCTAAAGAGAGCTCAGGTGAGAAATTGCAAACATCGAGCAATTGCTCAGAGATGAAAAGTGCCAGCACTGAAAGCTCTTGCTAGCCAGCACCCTTCCCTGGAAGCGCTTTCACAGGCACAGCAACACTGGGGCTTTGCGCTTCTCTAGCCACCAAAGGTCACGGTCACTATCTCTCCGTCTCGTAGACACGAGCTGAGAAATTGCAAACGTCGAGCAATTGCTCAGAGATGAAAAGTGCCAGCACTGAAAGCTCTTGCTAGCCAGCACCCTTCCTTGGAAGCGCTTTTGTAGGCCTAAGAACACTGGGGCTCTGGGCTTCTCTAGCCACCTCATCTTCTGCTCATCCTCTCGCGCACTCTAAAGAGAGCTCAGGTGAGAAATTGCAAACGTCGAGCAATTGCTCAGAGATGAAAAGTGCCAGCACTGAAAGCTCTTGCTAGCCAGCACCCTTCCTTGGAAGCGCTTTCACAGGCGCAGCAACACTGGGGCTTTGCGCTTCTCTACCCACCAAAGGTCACGGTCACTATCTCTCCGTCTCGTAGACACGAGCTGAGAAATTGAAAAAGTCAAGCAATTGCTCAGAGATGAAAAGTGCCAGCACTGAAAGCTCTTGCTAGCCAGCAGCCTTCCTTGGAAACGCTCTTGTAGCCCTAAGAACAATGGGGCTCTGTGTTTCTCTAGCCACCTAATCTTCTGCTCATCCTCTCGCGCACTCTAAAGAGAGCTCAGGTGAGAAATTGCAAACGTCGAGCAATTGCTCAGAGATGAAAAGTGCCAGCACTGAAAGCTGTTGCTAGCCAGCACCCTTCCTTGGAAGTGCTTTTGTAGGCCTAAGAACAGTGGGGCTCTGGGCTTCTCTAGCCACCTAATCTTCTGCTCATCCTCTCGCTCACTCTAAAGAGAGCTCAGGTGAGACATTGCAAAGGTCGAGCAATTGCTCAGAGATGAAAAGTGCCAGCACTGAAAGCTCTTGCTAGCCAGCACCCTTCCTTGGAAGCGCTTTCACAAGCGCAGCAACACTGGGGCTTTGCGCTTCTCTACCCACCAAACGTCACGGTCACTATCTCTCCGTCTCGTAGACACGAGCTGAGAAATTGCAAACGTCGAGCAATTGCTCAGAGATGAAAAGTGCCAGCACTGAAAGCTCTTGCTAGCCAGCACCCTTCCTTGGAAGCGCTTTTGTAGGCCTAAGAACACTGGGGCTCTGGGCTTCTCTAGCCACCTAATCTTCTGCTCATCCTCTCGCGCAGTCTAAAGAGAGCTCAGGTGAGAAATTGCAAACGTCGAGCAATTGCTCAGAGATGAAAAGTGCCAGCACTGAAAGCTGTTGCTAGCCAGCACCCTTCCTTGGAAGCGCTTTCACAGGCGCAGCAACACTGGGGCTTTGCGCTTCTCTACCCACCAAATGTCACGGTCACTATCTCTCCGTCTCGTAGACACGAGCTGAGAAATTGAAAAAGTCGAGCAATTGCTCAGAGATGAAAAGTGCCAGCACTGAAAGCTCTTGCTAGCCAGCACCCTTCCTTGGAAGCGCTTTCACAGGCGCAGCAACACTGGGGCTCTGTGTTTCTCTAGCCACCTAATCTTCTGCTCATCATCTCGCGCACTCTAAAGAGAGCTCAGGTGAGAAATTGCAAACGTCGAGCAATTGCTCAGAGATGAAAAGAGCCAGCACTGAAAGCTCTTGCTAGCCAGCACCCTTCCTTGGAAGCGCTTTCACAAGCGCAGCAACACTGGGGCTTTGCGCTTCTCTACCCACCAAACGTCACGGTCACTATCTCTCTGTCTCGTAGACACGAGCTGAGAAATTGCAAACGTCGAGCAATTGCTCAGAGATGAAAAGTGCCAGCACTGAAAGCTGTTGCTAGCCAGCACCCTTCCTTGGAAGTGCTTTTGTAGGCCTAAGAACACTGGGGCTCTGGGCTTCTCTAGCCACCTAATCTTCTGCTCATCCTCTCGCGCACTCTAAAGAGAGCTCAGGTGAGAAATTGCAAACGTCGAGCAATTGCTCAGAGATGAAAAGTGCCAGCACTGAAAGCTGTTGCTAGCCAGCACCCTTCCTTGGAAGCGCTTTCACAGGCGCAGCAACACTGGGGCTTTGCGCTTCTCTACCCACCAAAGGTCACGGTCACTATCTCTCCGTCTCGTAGACACGAGCTGAGAAATTGAAAAAGTCGAGCAATTGCTCAGAGATGAAAAGTGCCAGCACTGAAAGCTCTTGCTAGCCAGCAGCCTTCCTTGGAAGCGCTTTCACAGGCGCAGCAACACTGGGGCTCTGTGTTTCTCTAGCCACCTAATCTTCTGCTCGTCCTCTCGCGCACTCTAAAGAGAGCTCAGGTGAGAAATTGCAAACGTCGAGCAATTGCTCAGAGATGAAAAGTGCCAGCACTGAAAGCTGTTGCTAGCCAGCACCCTTCCTTGGAAGCGCTTTCAGAGGCGCAGTAACACTGGGGCTTTGCGCTTCTCTACCCACCAAAGGTCACGGTCACTATCTCTCCGTCTCGTAGACACGAGCTGAGAGATTGCAAACGTCGAGCAATTGCTCAGCGATGAAAAGTGCCAGCACTGAAAGCTGTTGCTAGCCAGCACCCTTCCTTGGAAGCGCTTTTGTAGGCCTAAGAACACTGGGGCTCTGGGCTTCTCTAGCCACCTAATCTTCTGCTCATCCTCTCGCGCACTCTAAAGAGAGCTCAGGTGAGAAATTGCAAACGTCGAGCAATTGCTCAGAGATGAAAAGTGCCAGCACTGAAAGCTCTTGCTAGCCAGCACCCTTCCTTGGAAGCGCTTTCACAAGCGCAGTAACACTGGGGCTTTGCGCTTCTCTAGACACCAAAGGACAAGGTCACTACCTCTCCGTCTCGTAGACACGAGCTGAGACATTGCAAACGTCGAGCAATTGCTCAGAGATGAAAAGTGCCAGCACTGAAAGCTGTTGCTAGCCAGCACCCTTCCTTGGAAGCGCTTTCACAGGCGCAGCAACACTGGGGCTCTGTGTTTCTCTAGCCACCTAATCTTCTGCTCATCCTCTCGCGCACTCTAAAGAGAGCTCAGGTGAGAAATTGCAAACGTCGAGCAATTGCTCAGCGATGAAAAGTGCCAGCACTGAAAGCTGTTGCTAGCCAGCACCCTTCCTTGGAAGCGCTTTCACATGCGCAGCAACACTGGGGCTTTGCGCTTCTCTAGCCACCAAATGTCACGGTCACTATCTCTCCGTCTCGTAGAGACGAGCTGAGAAATTGAAAAAGTCGAGCAATTGCTCAGAGATGAAAAGTGCCAGCACTGAAAGCTCTTGCTAGCCGGCACCCTTCCTTGGAAACGCTCTTGTAGCCCTTAGAACACAGGGGCTCTGGGCTTCTCTAGCCACCTAGTCTTCTGCTCATCCTCTCGCGCAGTCTAAAGAGAGCTCAGGTGAGAAATTGCAAACGTCGAGCAATTGCTCAGAGATGAAAAGTGCCAGCACTGAAAGCTCTTGCTAGCCAGCACCCTTCCTTGGAAACGCTCTTGTAGCCCTAAGAACACTGGGGCTCTGTGTTTCTCTAGCCACCTAATCTTCTGCTCATCCTCTCGCGCACTCTAAAGAAAGCTCAGGTGAGAAATTGCAAACGTCGAGCAATTGCTCAGAGATGAAAAGTGCCAGCACTGAAAGCGCTTGCTAGCCAGCACCCTTCCTTGGAAGCGCTTTCACAGGCGCAGTAACACTGGGGCTTTGCGCTTCTCTAGACACCAAACGTCACGGTCACTATCTCTCCGTCTCGTAGACACGAGCTGAGAAATTGCAAAAGTCGAGCAATTGCTCAGAGATGAAAAGGGCCAGCACTGAAAGCTGTTGCTAGCCAGCACCCTTCCTTGGAAGCGCTTTTGTAGGCCTAAGAACAGTGGGGCTCTGGGCTTCTGTAGCCACCTAATCTTCTGCTCGTCCTCTCGCGCACTCTAAAGAGAGCTCAGGTGAGAAATTGCAAACGTCGAGCAATTGCTCAGAGATGAAAAGTGCCAGCACTGAAAGCTGTTGCTAGCCAGCACCCTTCCTTGGAAGCGCTTTCACAGGCGCAGCAACACTGGGGCTTTGCGCTTCTCTACCCACCAAAGGTCACAGTCACTATCTCTCCGTCTCGTAGACACGAGCTGAGAAATTGAAAAAGTCGAGCAATTGCTCAGAGATGAAAAGTGCCAGCACTGAAAGCTCTTGCTAGCCAGCACCCTTCCTTGGAAGCGCTTTCACAGGCGCAGCAACACTGGGGCTTTGCGCTTCTCTACCCACCAAACGTCACGGTCACTATCTCTCCGTCTCGTAGACACGAGCTGAGAGATTGCAAAGGTCGAGCAATTGCTCAGAGATGAAAAGTGCCAGCACTGAAAGCTGTTGCTAGCCAGCACCCTTCCTTAGAAGCGCTTTTGTAGCCCTTAGAACACAAGGGCTCTGTGCTTCTCCAGCCACCTAATCTTCTGCTCATCCTCTCGCGCACTCTAAAGAGAGCTCAGGTGAGAAATTGCAAAGGTCGAGCAATTGCTCAGAGATGAAAAGTGCCAGCACTGAAAGCTCTTGCTAGCCAGCACCCTTCCTTGGAAGCGCTTTCACAGGCGCAGCAACACTGGGGCTTTGCGCTTCTCTAGCCACCAAACGTCACGGTCACTATCTCTCTGGCTCGTAGGCACGAGCTGAGAAATTGAGAAAGTCGAGCAATTGCTCAGAGATGAAAAGTGCCAGCACTGAAAGCGCTTGCTAGCCAGCACCCTTCCTTGGAAGCGCTTTCACAGGCGCAGTAACACTGGGGCTTTGCGCTTCTCTAGACACCAAACGTCACGGTCACTATCTCTCCGTCTCGTAGACACGAGCTGAGAAATTGCAAAAGTCGAGCAATTGCTCAGAGATGAAAAGGACCAGCACTGAAAGCTGTTGCTAGCCAGCACCCTTCCTTGGAAGCGCTTTTGTAGGCCTAAGAACACTGGGGCTCTGGGCTTCTCTAGCCACCTAATCTTCTGCTCGTCCTCTCGCGCACTCTAAAGAGAGCTCAGGTGAGAAATTGCAAACGTCGAGCAATTGCTCAGCGATGAAAAGTGCCAGCACTGAAAGCTGTTGCTAGCCAGCACCCTTCCTTGGAAGCGCTTTCACAGGCGCAGCAACACTGGGGCTTTGCGCTTCTCTACCCACCAAAGGTCACGGTCACTATCTCTCCGTCTCGTAGACACGAGCTGAGAAATTGCAAACGTCGAGCAATTGCTCAGAGATGAAAAGTGCCAGCACTGAAAGCTCTTGCTAGCCAGCACCCTTCCTTAGAAGCGCTTTTGTAGCTCTTAGAACACAGGGGCTCTGGGCTTCTCTAGCCACCTAATCTTCTGCTCATCCTCTCGCGCACTCTAAAGAGAGCTCAGGTGAGAAATTGCAAATGTCGAGCAATTGCTCAGAGATGAAAAGTGCCAGCACTGAAAGCTCTTGCTAGCCAGCACCCTTCCTTGGAAGCGCTTTCACAGGCGCAGCAACACTGGGGCTTTGCGCTTCTCTAGCCACCAAATGTCACGGTCACCATCTCTCTGGCTCGTAGGCACGAGCTGAGAAATTGAGAAAGTCGAGCAATTGCTCAGAGATGAAAAGTGCCAGCACTGAAAGCGCTTGCTAGCCAGCACCCTTCCTTGGAAGCGCTTTCACAGGCGCAGCAACACTGGGGCTTTGCGCTTCTCTAGCCACCAAACGTCACGGTCACTATCTCTCCGTCTCGTAGACACGAGCTGAGAGATTGCAAACGTCGAGCAATTGCTCAGAGATGAAAAGTGCCAGCACTGAAAGCTCTTGCTAGCCAGCACCCTTCCTTGGAAGCGCTTTTGTAGGCCTAAGTACAGTGGGGCTCTGTGTTTCTCTAGCCACCTAATCTTCTGCTCATCCTCTCGCGCACTCTAAAGAGAGCTCAGGTGAGAAATTGCAAATGTCGAGCAATTGCTCAGAGATGAAAAGTGCCAGCACTGAAAGCTGTTGCTAGCCAGCACCCTTCCTTGGAAGCGCTTTCACAAGCACTGCAACACTGGGGCTTTGCGCTTCTCTAGCCACCAAATGTCACGGTCACTATCTCTCCGTCTCGTAGACACGAGCTGAGAAATTGAAAAAGTCGAGCAATTGCTCAGAGATGAAAAGTGCCAGCACTGAAAGCTCTTGCTAGCCAGCACCCTTCCTTGGAAACGCTCTTGTAGCCCGTAGAACAGTGGGGCTCTGGGCTTCTCTAGCCACCTAGTCTTCTGCTCATCCTCTCGCGCAGTCTAAAGAGAGCTCAGGTGAGAAATTGCAAACGTCGAGCAATTGCTCAGAGATGAAAAGTGCCAGCACTGAAAGCTCTTGCTAGCCAGCACCCTTCCTTGGAATCGCTCTTGTAGCCCTAAGAACACTGGGGCTCTGTGTTTCTCTAGCCACCTAATCTTCTGCTCCTCCTCTCGCGCACTCTAAAGAAAGCTCAGGTGAGAAATTGCAAACGTCGAGCAATTGCTCAGAGATGAAAAGTGCCAGCACTGAAAGCTGTTGCTAGCCAGCACCCTTCCTTGGAAGCGCTTTCACAGGCGCAGTAACACTGGGGCTTTGCGCTTCTCTAGACACCAAACGTCACGGTCACTATCTCTCCGTCTCGTAGACACGAGCTGAGAAATTGCAAAAGTCGAGCAATTGCTCAGAGATGAAAAGGGCCAGCACTGAAAGCTGTTGCTAGCCAGCACCCTTCCTTGGAAGCGCTTTTGTAGGCCTAAGAACAGTGGGGCTCTGGGCTTCTCTAGCCACCTAATCTTCTCCTCATCCTCTCGCGCACTCTAAAGAGAGCTCAGGTGAGAAATTGCAAACGTCCAGCAATTGCTCAGAGATGAAAAGTGCCAGCACTGAAAGCTGTTGCTAGCCAGCACCCTTCCTTGGAAGCGCTTTCACAGGCGCAGCAACACTGGGGCTTTGCGCTTCTCTACCCACCAAAGGTCACGGTCACTATCTCTCTGTCTCGTAGACACGAGCTGAGAAATTGAAAAAGTCGAGCAATTGCTCAGAGATGAAAAGTGCCAGCACTGAAAGCTGTTGCTAGCCAGCACCCTTCCTTGGAAGCGCTTTCACAAGCGCAGCAACACTGGGGCTTTGCGCTTCTCTACCCACCAAACGTCACGGTCACTATCTCTCCGTCTCGTAGACATGAGCTGAGAAATTGCAAACGTCGAGCAATTGCTCAGAGATGAAAAGTGCCAGCACTGAAAGCTGTTGCTAGCCAGCACCCTTCCTTAGAAGCGCTTTTGTAGCCCTTAGAACACAAGGGATCTGTGATTCTCCAGCCACCTAATCTTCTGCTCATCCTCTCGCGCACTCTAAAGAGAGCTCAGGTGAGAAATTGCAAAGGTCGAGCAATTGCTCAGAGATGAAAAGTGCCAGCACTGAAAGCTCTTGCTAGCCAGCACCCTTCCTTGGAAGCGCTTTCACAGGCGCAGCAACACTGGGGCTTTGCGCTTCTCTACCCACCAAAGGTCACGGTCACTATCTCTCTGGCTCGTAGGCACGAGCTGAGAAATTGAGAAAGTCGAGCAATTGCTCAGAGATGAAAAGTGCCAGCACTGAAAGCGCTTGCTAGCCAGCACCCTTCCTTGGAAGCGCTTTCACAGGCGCAGTAACACTGGGGCTTTGCGCTTCTCTAGACACCAAACATCACGGTCACTATCTCTCCGTCTCGTAGACACGAGCTGAGAAATTGCAAAAGTCGAGCAATTGCTCAGAGATGAAAAGGACCAGCACTGAAAGCTGTTGCTAGCCAGCACCCTTCCTTGGAAGCGCTTTTGTAGGCCTAAGAACAGTGGGGCTCTGGGCTTCTCTAGCCACCTAATCTTCTGCTCGTCCTCTCGCGCACTCTAAAGAGAGCTCAGGTGAGAAATTGCAAACGTCGAGCAATTGCTCAGCGATGAAAAGTGCCAGCACTGAAAGCTGTTGCTAGCCAGCACCCTTCCTTGGAAGCGCTTTCACAGGCGCAGCAACACTGGGGCTTTGCGCTTCTCTGCCCACCAAAGGTCACGGTCACTATCTCTCTGGCTCGTAGGCACGAGCTGAGAAATTGAGAAAGTCGAGCAATTGCTCAGAGATGAAAAGTGCCAGCACTGAAAGCGCTTGCTAGCCAGCACCCTTCCTTGGAAGCGCTTTCACAGGCGCAGCAACACTGGGGCTTTGCGCTTCTCTAGACACCAAACGTCACGGTCACTATCTCTCCGTCTCGTAGACACGAGCTGAGAAATTGCAAAAGTCGAGCAATTGCTCAGAGATGAAAAGGACCAGCACTGAAAGCTGTTGCTAGCCAGCACCCTTCCTTGGAAGCGCTTTTGTAGGCCTAAGAACAGTGGGGCTCTGGGCTTCTCTAGCCACCTAATCTTCTGCTCGTCCTCTCGCGCACTCTAAAGAGAGCTCAGGTGAGAAATTGCAAACGTCGAGCAATTGCTCAGCGATGAAAAGTGCCAGCACTGAAAGCTGTTGCTAGCCAGCACCCTTCCTTGGAAGCGCTTTCACAGGCGCAGCAACACTGGGGCTTTGCGCTTCTCTATCCACCAAAGGTCACGGTCACTATCTCTCCGTCTCGTAGACACGAGCTGAGAAATTGAAAAAGTCGAGCAATTGCTCAGAGATGAAAAGTGCCAGCACTGAAAGCTCTTGCTAGCCGGCACCCTTCCTTGGAAGCGCTTTCACAGGCGCAGCAACGCTGGGGCTTTGCGCTTCTCTACCCACCAAACGTCACGGTCACTATCTCTCCGTCTCGTAGACATGAGCTGAGAAATTGCAAACGTCGAGCAATTGCTCAGAGATGAAAAGTGCCAGCACTGAAAGCTGTTGCTAGCCAGCACCCTTCCTTAGAAGCGCTTTTGTAGCTCTTAGAACACAGGGGCTCTGGGCTTCTCTAGCCACCTCATCTTCTGCTCATCCTCTCGCTCACTCTAAAGAGAGCTCAGGTGAGAAATTGCAAATGTCGAGCAATTGCTCAGAGATGAAAAGTGCCAGCACTGAAACCTCTTGCTAGCCAGCACCCTTCCTTGGAAGCGCTTTCACAGGCGCAGCAACACTGGGGCTTTGCGCTTCTCTAGCCACCAAATGTCACGGTCACTATCTCTACGTCTCGTAGACACGAGCTGAGAGATTGCAAAGGTCGAGCAATTGCTCAGAGATGAAAAGTGCCAGCACTGAAAGCTGTTGCTAGCCAGCACCCTTCCTTAGAAGCGCTTTTGTAGCCCTTAGAACACAAGGGCTCTGTGCTTCTCCAGCCACCTAATCTTCTGCTCATCCTCTCGCGCACTCTAAAGAGAGCTCAGGTGAGAAATTGCAAAGGTCGAGCAATTGCTCAGAGATGAAAAGTGCCAGCACTGAAAGCTGTTGCTAGCCAGCACCCTTCCTTGGAAGCGCTTTCACAGGCGCAGCAACACTGGGGCTTTGCGCTTCTCTAGCCACCAAACGTCACGGTCACTATCTCTCTGGCTCGTAGGCACGAGCTGAGAAATTGAGAAAGTCGAGCAATTGCTCAGAGATGAAAAGTGCCAGCACTGAAAGCTGTTGCTAGCCAGCACCCTTCCTTGGAAGCGCTTTCACAGGCGCAGCAACCCTGGGGCTCTGTGTTTCTCTAGCCACCTAATCTTCTGCTCATCCTCTCGCGCACTCTAAAGAGAGCTCAGGTGAGAAATTGCAAACGTCGAGCAATTGCTCAGAGATGAAAAGTGCCAGCACTGAAAGCTGTTGCTAGCCAGCACCCTTCCTTGGAAGCGCTTTCACATGCGCAGCAACACTGGGGCTTTGCGCTTCTCTAGCCACCAAATGTCACGGTCACTATCTCTCTGGCTCGTAGACACGAGCTGAGAAATTGAGAAAGTCGAGCAATTGCTCAGAGATGAAAAGTGCCAGCACCGAAAGCTCTTGCTAGCCGGCACCCTTCCTTGGAAACGCTCTTGTAGCCCTAAGAACACTGGGGCTCTGTGTTTCTCTAGCCACCTAATCTTCTGCTCATCCTCTCGCGCACTCTAAAGAAAGCTCAGGTGAGAAATTGCAAAGGTCGAGCAATTGCTCAGAGATGAAAAGTGCCAGCACTGAAAGCTGTTGCTAGCCAGCACCCTTCCTTGGAAGTGCTTTTGTAGGCCTAAGAACACTGGGGCTCTGGGCTTCTCTAGCCACCTCATCTTCTGCTCATCCTCTCGCGCAGTCTAAAGAGAGCTCAGGTGAGAAATTGCAAACGTCGAGCAATTGCTCAGAGATGAAAAGTGCCAGCACTGAAAGCTGTTGCTAGCCAGCACCCTTCCTTGGAAGTGCTTTTGTAGGCCTAAGAACAGTGGGGCTCTGGGCTTCTCTAGCCACCTAATCTTCTGCTCATCCTCTCGCGCAGTCTAAAGAGAGCTCAGGTGAGAAATTGCAAACGTCGAGCAATTGCTCAGAGATGAAAAGTGCCAGCACTGAAAGCGCTTGCTAGCCAGCAGCCTTCCTTGGAAGCGCTTTCACAGGCGCAGCAACACTGGGGCTTTGCGCTTCTCTAGCCACCAAACGTCACGGTCACTATCTCTCCGTCTCGTAGACACGAGCTGAGAAATTGAAAAAGTCGAGCAATTGCTCAGAGATGAAAAGTGCCAGCACTGAAAGCTCTTGCTAGCCGGCACCCTTCCTTGGAAACGCCCTTGTAGCCCTTAGAACACTGGGGCTCTGGGCTTCTCTAGCCACCTCATCTTCTGCTCATCCTCTCGCGCAGTCTAAAGAGAGCTCAGGTGAGAAATTGCAAAGGTCGAGCAATTGCTCAGCGATGAAAAGTGCCAGCACTGAAAGCTGTTGCTAGCCAGCACCCTTCCTTGGAAGCACTTTTGTAGGCCTAAGAACACTGGGGCTCTGGGCTTCTCTAGCCACCTAATCTTCTGCTCATCCTCTCGCGCACTCTAAAGAGAGCTCAGGTGAGAAATTGCAAAGATCGAGCAATTGCTCAGAGATGAAAAGTGCCAGCACTGAAAGCTGTTGCTAGCCAGCACCCTTCCTTGGAAGTGCTTTTGTAGGCCTAAGAACAGTGGGGCTCTGGGCTTCTCTAGCCACCTAATCTTCTGCTCATCCTCTCGCGCACTCTAAAGAGAGCTCAGGTGAGAAATTGCAAACGTCGAGCAATTGCTCAGAGATGAAAAGTGCCAGCACTGAAAGCTCTTGCTAGCCAGCACCCTTCCTTGGAAGCGCTTTCACAAGCGCAGCAACACTGGGGCATTGCGCTTCTCTACCCACCAAAGGTCACGGTCACTATCTCTCCGTCTCGTAGACACGAGCTGAGAAATTGCAAACGTCGAGCAATTGCTCAGAGATGAAAAGTGCCAGCACTGAAAGCTCTTGCTAGCCAGCACCCTTCCTTGGAAGCGCTTTTGTAGGCCTAAGAACAGTGGGGCTCTGGGCTTCTCTAGCCACCTAATCTTCTGCTCATCCTCTCGCGCAGTCTAAAGAGAGCTCAGGTGAGAAATTGCAAACGTCGAGCAATTGCTCAGAGATGAAAAGTGCCAGCACTGAAAGCTGTTGCTAGCCAGCACCCTTCCTTGGAAGCGCTTTCACAGGCGCAGCAACACTGGGGCTTTGCGCTTCTCTAGCCACCAAACATCACGGTCACTATCTCTCTGGCTCGTAGACACGAGCTGAGAAATTGAGAAAGTCGAGCAATTGCTCAGAGATGAAAAGTGCCAGCACTGAAAGCTCTTGCTAGCCGGCACCCTTCCTTGGAAACGCTCTTGTAGCCCTAAGAAAACTGGGGCTCTGTGTTTCTCTAGCCACCTAATCTTCTGCTCATCCTCTCGCGCACTCTAAGGAAAGCTCAGGTGAGAAATTGCAAACGTCGAGCAATTGCTCAGAGATGAAAAGTGCCAGCACTGAAAGCTGTTGCTAGCCAGCACCCTTCCTTGGAAGTGCTTTTGTAGGCCTAAGAACAGTGGGGCTCTGGGCTTCTCTAGCCACCTAATCTTCTGCTCATCCTCTCGCGCAGTCTAAAGAGAGCTCAGGTGAGAAATTGCAAAGATCGAGCAATTGCTCAGAGATGAAAAGTGCCAGCACTGAAAGCTGTTGCTAGCCAGCACCCTTCCTTGGAAGTGCTTTTGTAGGCCTAAGAACAGTGGGGCTCTGGGCTTCTCTAGCCACCTAATCTTCTGCTCATCCTCTCGCGCAGTCTAAAGAGAGCTCAGGTGAGAAATTGCAAACGTCGAGCAATTGCTCAGAGATGAAAAGTGCCAGCACTGAAAGCTCTTGCTAGCCAGCACCCTTCCTTGGAAGCGCTTTCACAAGCGCAGCAACACTGGGGCTTTGCGCTTCTCTACCCACCAAACGTCACGGTCACTATCTCTCCGTCTCGTAGACACGAGCTGAGAAATTGCAAACGTCGAGCAATTGCTCAGAGATGAAAAGTGCCAGCACTGAAAGCTGTTGCTAGCCAGCACCCTTCCTTGGAAGCGCTTTTGTAGGCCTAAGAACAGTGGGGCTCTGGGCTTCTCTAGCCACCTAATCTTCTGCTCATCCTCTCGCGCAGTCTAAAGAGAGCTCAGGTGAGAAATTGCAAACGTCGAGCAATTGCTCAGAGATGAAAAGTGCCAGCACTGAAAGCTGTTGCTAGCCAGCACCCTTCCTTGGAAGCGCTTTCACAGGCGCAGCAACACTGGGGCTTTGCGCTTCTCTAGCCACCAAACGTCACGGTCACTATCTCTCCGTCTCGTAGACACGAGCTGAGAAATTGCAAAGGTCGAGCAATTGCTCAGAGATGAAAAGTGCCAGCACTGAAAGCTCTTGCTAGCCAGCACCCTTCCTTGGAAACGCTCTTGTAGGCCTTAGAACACTGGGGCTCTGGGCTTCTCTAGCCACCTAATCTTCTGCTCATCCTCTCGCGCACTCTAAAGAGAGCTCAGGTGAGAAATTCCAAACGTCGAGCAATTGCTCAGCGATGAAAAGTGCCAGCACTGAAAGCTGTTGCTAGCCAGCACCCTTCCTTGGAAGTGCTTTTGTAGGCCTAAGAACAGTGGGGCTCTGGGCTTCTCTAGCCACCTAATCTTCTGCTCATCCTCTCGCGCACTCTAAAGAGAGCTCAGGTGAGAAATTGCAAACGTCGAGCAATTGCTCAGAGATGAAAAGTGCCAGCACTGTAAGCTCTTGCTAGCCAGCAGCCTTCCTTGGAAGTGCATTTGTAGGCCTAAGAACACAGGGGCTCTGGGCTTCTCTAGCCACCTAATCTTCTGCTCATCCTCTCGCGCACTCTAAAGAGAGCTCAGGTGAGAAATTGCAAACGTCGAGCAATTGCTCAGAGATGAAAAGTGCCAGCACTGAAAGCTCTTGCTAGCCAGCACCCTTCCTTGGAAGCGCTTTCACAAGCGCAGCAACACTGGGGCTTTGCGCTTCTCTAGCCACCAAACGTCACGGTCACTATCTCTCCGTCTCGTAGACACAAGCTGAGAGATTGCAAACGTCGAGCAATTGCTCAGAGATGAAAAGCGCCAGCACTGAAAGCTCTTGCTAGCCAGCACCCTTCCTTGGAAGCGCTTTCACAAGCACTGCAACACTGGGGCTTTGCGCTTCTCTAGCCACCAAATGTCACGGTCACTATCTCTCCGTCTCGTAGACACGAGCTGAGAAATTGCAAACGTCGAGCAATTGCTCACAGATGAAAAGTGCCAGCACTGAAAGCTGTTGCTAGCCAGCACCCTTCCTTGGAAACGCTCTTGTAGGCCTTAGAACACAGGGCCTGTGGGCTTCTCTAGCCACCTAATCTTCTGCTCATCCTCTCGCGCAGTCTAAAGAGAGCTCAGGTGAGAAATTGCAAACGTCGAGCAATTGCTCAGAGATGAAAAGTGCCAGCACTGAAAGCTCTTGCTAGCCAGCACCCTTCCTTGGAAACGCTCTTGTAGGCCTTAGAACACTGGGGCTCTGTGTTTCTCTAGCCACCTAATCTTCTGCTCATCCTCTCGCGCACTCTAAAGAGAGCTCAGGTGAGAAATTGCAAACGTCGAGCAATTGCTCAGAGATGAAAAGTGCCAGCACTGAAAGCTGTTGCTAGCCAGCACCCTTCCTTGGAAGTGCTTTTGTAGGCCTAAGAACAGTGGGGCTCTGGGCTTCTCTAGCCACCTAATCTTCTGCTCATCCTCTCGCGCAGTCTAAAGAGAGCTCAGGTGAGAAATTGCAAACGTCGAGCAATTGCTCAGAGATGAAAAGTGCCAGCACTGAAAGCGCTTGCTAGCCAGCACCCTTCCTTGGAAGCGCTTTCACAAGCGCAGCAACACTGGGGCTTTGCGCTTCTCTACCCACCAAACGTCACGGTCACTATCTCTCCGTCTCGTAGACACGAGCTGAGAAATTGCAAACGTCGAGCAATTGCTCAGAGATGAAAAGTGCCAGCACTGAAAGCTCTTGCTAGCCAGCACCCTTCCTTGGAAGTGCTTTTGTAGGCCTAAGAACAGTGGGGCTCTGGGCTTCTCTAGCCACCTAATCTTCTGCTCATCCTCTCGCGCAGTCTAAAGAGAGCTCAGGTGAGAAATTGCAAAGGTCGAGCAATTGCTCAGAGATGAAAAGTGCCAGCACTGAAAGCTGTTGCTAGCCAGCACCCTTCCTTGGAAGCGCTTTCACAGGCGCAGCAACACTGGGGCTTTGCGCTTCTCTAGCCACCAAACGTCACGGTCACTATCTCTCCGTCTCGTAGACACGAGCTGAGAAATTGAAAAAGTCGAGCAATTGCTCAGAGATGAAAAGTGCCAGCACTGAAAGCTCTTGCTAGCCGGCACCCTTCCTTGGAAACGCCCTTGTAGGCCTAAGAACAGTGGGGCTCTGCACTTCTCTAGCCACCTAATCTTCTGCTCATCCTCTCGCGCAGTCTAAAGAGAGCTCAGGTGAGAAATTGCAAAGGTCGAGCAATTGCTCAGCGATGAAAAGTGCCAGCACTGAAAGCTGTTGCTAGCCAGCACCCTTCCTTGGAAGCACTTTTGTAGGCCTAAGAACACTGGGGCTCTGGGCTTCTCTATCCACCTCAACTTCTGCTCATCCTCTCGCGCACTCTAAAGAAAGCTCAGGTGAGAAATTGCAAAGGTCGAGCAATTGCTCAGAGATGAAAAGTGCCAGCACTGAAAGCTGTTGCTAGCCAGCACCCTTCCTTGGAAGTGCTTTTGTAGGCCTAAGAACAGTGGGGCTCTGGGCTTCTCTAGCCACCTAATCTTCTGCTCATCCTCTCGCGCACTCTAAAGAGAGCTCAGGTGAGAAATTGCAAACGTCGAGCAATTGCTCAGAGATGAAAAGTGCCAGCACTGAAAGCTCTTGCTAGCCAGCACCCTTCCTTGGAAGCGCTTTCACAAGCGCAGCAACACTGGGGCTTTGCGCTTCTCTAGCCACCAAACGTCACGGTCACTATCTCTCCGTCTCGTTGACACGAGCTGAGAAATTGCAAACGTCGAGCAATTGCTCAGAGATGAAAAGTGCCAGCACTGAAAGCTGTTGCTAGCCAGCACCCTTCCTTGGAAGCACTTTTGTAGGCCTAAGAACAGTGGGGCTCTGGGCTTCTCTAGCCACCTAATCTTCTGCTCATCCTCTCGCGCAGTCTAAAGAGAGCTCAGGTGAGAAATTGCAAACGTCGAGCAATTGCTCAGAGATGAAAAGTGCCAGCACTGAAAGCTGTTGCTAGCCAGCACCCTTCCTTGGAAGCGCTTTCACAGGCGCAGCAACACTGGGGCTTTGCGCTTCTCTAGCCACCAAACGTCACGGTCACTATCTCTCCGTCTCGTAGACGCGAGCTGAGACATTGCAAACGTCGAGCAATTGCTCAGAGATGAAAAGTGCCAGCACTGAAAGCTCTTGCTAGCCAGCACCCTTCCTTGGAAACGCTCTTGTAGGCCTTCGAACACTGGGGCTCTGGGCTTCTCTAGCCACCTAATCTTCTGCTCATCCTCTCGCGCAGTCTAAAGAGAGCTCAGGTGAGAAATTCCAAACGTCGAGCAATTGCTCAGCGATGAAAAGTGCCAGCACTGAAAGCTGTTGCTAGCCAGCACCCTTCCTTGGAAGTGCTTTTGTAGGCCTAAGAACAGTGGGTCTCTGGGCTTCTCTAGCCACCTAATCTTCTGCTCATCCTCTCGCGCACTCTAAAGAGAGCTCAGGTGAGAAATTGCAAACGTCGAGCAATTGCTCAGAGATGAAAAGTGCCAGCACTGTAAGCTCTTGCTAGCCAGCAGCCTTCCTTGGAAGTGCATTTGTAGGCCTAAGAACACAGGGGCTCTGGGCTTCTCTAGCCACCTAATCTTCTGCTCATCCTCTCACGTAGTCTAAAGAGAGCTCAGGTGAGAAATTGCAAATGTCGAGCAATTGCTCAGAGATGAAAAGTGCCAGCACTGAAAGCGCTTGCTAGCCAGCACCCTTCCTTGGAAGCGCTTTCACAGGCGCAGCAACACTGGGGCTTTGCGCTTCTCTAGCCACCAAACGTCACGGTCACTATCTCTCCGTCTCGTAGACACAAGCTGAGAGATTGCAAACGTCGAGCAATTGCTCAGAGATGAAAAGCGCCAGCACTGAAAGCTCTTGCTAGCCAGCACCCTTCCTTGGAAGCGCTTTCACAAGCACTGCAACACTGGGGCTTTGCGCTTCTCTAGCCACCAAATGTCACGGTCACTATCTCTCCGTCTCGTAGACACGAGCTGAGAAATTGCAAACGTCGAGCAATTGCTCAGAGATGAAAAGTGCCAGCACTGAAAGCTGTTGCTAGCCAGCACCCTTCCTTGGAATCGCTCTTGTAGGCCTTAGAACACAGGGCCTGTGGGCTTCTCTAGCCACCTAATCTTCTGCTCATCCTCTCGCGCAGTCTAAAGAGAGCTCAGGTGAGAAATTGCAAACGTCGAGCAATTGCTCAGAGATGAAAAGTGCCAGCACTGAAAGCTCTTGCTAGCCAGCACCCTTCCTTGGAAACGCTCTTGTAGGCCTTAGAACACTGGGGCTCTGTGTTTCTCTAGCCACCTAATCTTCTGCTCATCCTCTCGCGCACTCTAAAGAGAGCTCAGGTGAGAAATTCCAAATGTCGAGCAATTGCTCAGCGATGAAAAGTGCCAGCACTGAAAGCTGTTGCTAGCCAGCACCCTTCCTTGGAAGTGCTTTTGTAGGCCTAAGAACAGTGGGGCTCTGGGCTTCTCTAGCCACCTAATCTTCTGCTCATCCTCTCGCGCACTCTAAAGAGAGCTCAGGTGAGAAATTGCAAAGGTCGAGCAATTGCTCAGAGATGAAAAGTGCCAGCACTGAAAGCTGTTGCTAGCCAGCACCCTTCCTTGGAAGCGCTTTCACAGGCGCAGCAACACTGGGGCTTTGCGCTTCTCTAGCCACCAAACGTCACGGTCACTATCTCTCCGTCTCGTAGACAAGAGCTGAGAGATTGCAAACGTCGAGCAATTGCTCAGAGATGAAAAGTGCCAGCACTGAAAGCTCTTGCTAGCCAGCACCCTTCCTTGGAAGCGCTTTTGTAGGCCTAAGAACAGTGGGGCTCTGGGCTTCTCTAGCCACCTAATCTTCTGCTCATCCTCTCGCGCAGTCTAAAGAGAGCTCAGGTGAGAAATTGCAAACGTCGAGCAATTGCTCAGAGATGAAAAGTGCCAGCACTGTAAGCTCTTGCTAGCCAGCAGCCTTCCTTGGAAGTGCATTTGTAGGCCTAAGAACACTGGGGCTCTGGGCTTCTCTAGCCACCTAATCTTCTGCTCATCCTCTCACGTAGTCTAAAGAGAGCTCAGGTGAGAAATTGCAAATGTCGAGCAATTGCTCAGAGATGAAAAGTGCCAGCACTGAAAGCGCTTGCTAGCCAGCCCCCTTCCTTGGAAGCGCTTTCACAAGCGCAGCAACACTGGGGCTTTGCGCTTCTCTAGCCACCAAACGTCACGGTCACTATCTCTCCGTCTCGTAGACACAAGCTGAGAGATTGCAAACGTCGAGCAATTGCTCAGAGATGAAAAGCGCCAGCACTGAAAGCTCTTGCTAGCCAGCACCCTTCCTTGTAAGCGCTTTCACAAGCACTGCAACACTGGGGCTTTGCGCTTCTCTAGCCACCAAATGTCACGGTCACTATCTCTCCGTCTCGTAGACACGAGCTGAGAAATTGCAAACGTCGAGCAATTGCTCAGAGATGAAAAGTGCCAGCACTGAAAGCTGTTGCTAGCCAGCACCCTTCCTTGGAAACGCTCTTGTAGGCCTTAGAACACAGGGCCTGTGGGCTTCTCTAGCCACCTAATCTTCTGCTCATCCTCTCGCGCAGTCTAAAGAGAGCTCAGGTGAGAAATTGCAAACGTCGAGCAATTGCTCAGAGATGAAAAGTGCCAGCACTGAAAGCTCTTGCTAGCCAGCACCCTTCCTTGGAAACGCTCTTGTAGGCCTTAGAACACTGGGGCTCTGTGTTTCTCTAGCCACCTAATCTTCTGCTCATCCTCTCGCGCACTCTAAAGAGAGCTCAGGTGAGATATTCCAAATGTCGAGCAATTGCTCAGCGATGAAAAGTGCCAGCACTGAAAGCTGTTGCTAGCCAGCACCCTTCCTTGGAAGTGCTTTTGTAGGCCTAAGAACAGTGGGGCTCTGGGCTTCTCTAGCCACCTAATCTTCTGCTCATCCTCTCGCGCACTCTAAAGAGAGCTCAGGTGAGAAATTGCAAACGTCGAGCAATTGCTCAGAGATGAAAAGTGCCAGCACTGAAAGCTGTTGCTAGCCAGCACCCTTCCTTGGAAGCGCTTTCACAAGCGCAGCAACACTGGGGCTTTGCGCTTCTCTACCCACCAAACGTCACGGTCACTATCTCTCCGTCTCGTAGACACGAGCTGAGAAATTGCAAACGTCGAGCAATTGCTCAGAGATGAAAAGTGCCAGCACTGAAAGCTCTTGCTAGCCAGCACCCTTCCTTGGAAGCGCTTTTCTAGGCCTAAGAACAGTGTGGCTCTGGGCTTCTCTAGCCACCTAATCTTCTGCTCATCCTCTCGCACACTCTAAAGAGAGCTCAGGTGAGAAATTGCAAAGGTCGAGCAATTGCTCAGAGATGAAAAGTGCCAGCACTGAAAGCTGTTGCTAGCCAGCACCCTTCCTTGGAAGCGCTTTTGTAGCCCTTAGAACACAAGGGTTCTGTGCTTCTCCAGCCACCTAATCTTCTGCTCATCCTCTCGCGCACTCTGAAGAGAGCTCAGGTGAGAAATTGCAGACGTCGAGCAATTGCTCAGAGATGAAAAGTGCCAGCACTGAAAGCTGTTGCTAGCCAGCACCCTTCCTTGGAAGCGCTTTTGTAGGCCTAAGAACAGTGGGGCTCTGGGCTTCTCTAGCCACCTAATCTTCTGCTCATCCTCTCGCGCACTCTAAAGAGAGCTCAGGTGAGAAATTGCAAATGTCGAGCAATTGCTCAGAGATGAAAAGTGCCAGCACTGAAAGCTCTTGCTAGCCAGCACCCTTCCTTGGAAGCGCTTTCACAGGCGCAGCAACACTGGGGCTTTGCGCTTCTCTAGCCACCAAACGTCACGGTCACTATCTCTCCGTCTCGTAGACACGAGCTGAGAAATTGCAAACGTCGAGCAATTGCTCACAGATGAAAAGTGCCAGCACTGAAAGCTCTTGCTAGCCAGCACCCTTCCTTGGAAACGCTCTTGTAGGCCTTAGAACACTGGGGCTCTGGGCTTCTCTAGCCACCTAATCTTCTGCTCATCCTCTCGCGCAGTCTAAAGAGAGCTCAGGTGAGAAATTGCAAACGTCGAGCAATTGCTCAGCGATGAAAAGTGCCAGCACTGAAAGCTGTTGCTAGCCAGCACCCTTCCTTGGAAGCGCTCTTGTAGGCCTAAGAACATTGGGGCTCTGGGCTTCTCTAGCCACCTAATCTTCTGCTCATCCTCTCGCGCACTCTAAAGAGAGCTCAGGTGAGAAATTGCAAACGTCGAGCAATTGCTCAGAGATGAAAAGTGCCAGCACTGAAAGCGCTTGCTAGCCAGCACCCTTCCTTGGAAGCGCTTTCACAAGCGCAGCAACACTGGGGCTTTGCGCTTCTCTAGCCACCAAATGTCACGGTCACTATCTCTCCGTCTCGTAGACACGAGCTGAGAGATTGCAAACGTCGAGCAATTGCTCAGAGATGAAAAGTGCCAGCACTGAAAGCTGTTGCTAGCCAGCACCCTTCCTTGGAAGCGCTTTTTTAGGCCTAAGAACAGTGTGGCTCTGGGCTTCTCTAGCCACCTAATCTTCTGCTCATCCTCTCGCGCACTCTAAAGAGAGCTCAGGTGAGAAATTGCAAAAGTCGAGCAATTGCTCAGAGATGAAAAGTGCCAGCACTGAAAGCTGTTGCTAGCCAGCACCCTTCCTTGGAAGCGCTTTCACAGGCGCAGCAACACTGGGGCTTTGCGCTTCTCTACCCACCAAATGTCACGGTCACTATCTCTCCGTCTCGTAGACACGAGCTGAGAAATTGCAAACGTCGAGCAATTGCTCAGAGATGAAAAGTGCCAGCACTGAAAGCTCTTGCTAGCCGGCACCCTTCCTTGGAAACGCTCTTGTAGCCCTTAGAACACAGGGGGTCTGTGCTTCTCTAGCCACCAAATCTTCTGCTCATCCTCTCGCGCAGTCTAAAGAGAGCGCAGGTGAGAAATTGCAAACGTCGAGCAATTGCTCAGAGATGAAAAGTGCCAGCACTGAAAGTTCTTGCTAGCCGGCACCCTTCCTTGGAAACGCTCTTGTAGCCCTTAGAACACAGGGGGTCTGTGCTTCTCTAGCCACCAAATCTTCTGCTCATCCTCTCGCGCAGTCTAAAGAGAGCGCAGGTGAGAAATTGCAAACGTCGAGCAATTGCTCAGAGATGAAAAGTGCCAGCACTGAAAGCGCTTGCTAGCCAGCACCCTTCCTTGGAAGCGCTTTCACACGCGCAGCAACACTGGGGCTTTGCGCTTCTCTACCCACCAAACGTCACGGTCACTATCTCTCCGTCTCGTAGACACGAGCTGAGAAATTGCAAACGTCGAGCAATTGCTCAGAGATGAAAAGTGCCAGCACTGAAAGCTGTTGCTAGCCAGCACCCTTCCTTGGAAGCGCTTTTGTAGGCCTAAGAACAGTGGGGCTCTGGGCTTCTCTAGCCACCTAATCTTCTGCTCATCCTCTCGCGCACTCTAAAGAGAGCTCAGGTGAGAAATTGCAAAGGTCGAGCAATTGCTCAGAGATGAAAAGTGCCAGCACTGAAAGCTGTTGCTAGCCAGCACCCTTCCTTGGAAGCGCTTTCACAAGCACTGCAACACTGGGGCTTTGCGCTTCTCTACCCACCAAATGTCACGGTCACTATCTCTCCGTCTCGTAGACACGAGCTGAGAAATTGCAAACGTCGAGCAATTGCTCAGAGATGAAAAGTGCCAGC
Source organism: Sarcoramphus papa (assembly GCA_037962945.1). Taxonomy (NCBI): domain Eukaryota; kingdom Metazoa; phylum Chordata; class Aves; order Accipitriformes; family Cathartidae; genus Sarcoramphus; species Sarcoramphus papa. The sequence continues at coordinate 20,724,029 of CM075588.1, forward strand.
ACTGAAAGCTCTTGCTAGCCGGCACCCTTCCTTGGAAACGCTCTTGTAGCCCTTAGAACACAGGGGGTCTGTGCTTCTCTAGCCACCAAATCTTCTGCTCATCCTCTCGCGCAGTCTAAAGAGAGCGCAGGTGAGAAATTGCAAAGGTCGAGCAATTGCTCAGAGATGAAAAGTGCCAGCACTGAAAGCTCTTGCTAGCCGGCACCCTTCCTTGGAAACGCTCTTGTAGCCCTTAGAACACAGGGGGTCTGTGCTTCTCTAGCCACCAAATCTTCTGCTCATCCTCTCGCGCAGTCTAAAGAGAGCGCAGGTGAGAAATTGCAAACGTCGAGCAATTGCTCAGAGATGAAAAGTGCCAGCACTGAAAGCGCTTGCTAGCCAGCACCCTTCCTTGGAAGCGCTTTCACATGCGCAGCAACACTGGGGCTTTGCGCTTCTCTACCCACCAAACGTCACGGTCACTATCTCTCTGTCTCGTAGACACGAGCTGAGAGATTGCAAACGTCGAGCAATTGCTCAGAGATGAAAAGTGCCAGCACTGAAAGCTGTTGCTAGCCAGCACCCTTCCTTGGAAGCGCTTTTGTAGGCCTAAGAACAGTGGGGCTCTGGGCTTCTCTAGCCACCTAATCTTCTGCTCATCCTCTCGCGCACTCTAAAGAGAGCTCAGGGGAGAAATTGCAAATGTCGAGCAATTGCTCAGAGATGAAAAGTGCCAGCACTGAAAGCTCTTGCTAGCCAGCACCCTTCCTTGGAAGCGCTTTCACAGGCACAGTAACACTGTGGCTTTGCGCTTCTCTAGACACCAAAGGTCAAGGTCATTCTCTTTCCGTCTCATAGACACGAGCTGAGAGATTGCAAACGTCGAGCAATTGCTCAGAGATGAAAAGTGCCAGCACTGAAAGCTCTTGCTAGCCAGCACCCTTCCTTGGAAGCGCTTTCACAAGCACTGCAACACTGGGGCTTTGCACTTCTCTACCCACCAAATGTCACGGTCACTATCTCTCCGTCTCGTAGACACGAGCTGAGAAATTGAAAAAGTCGAGCAATTGCTCAGAGATGAAAAGTGCCAGCACTGAAAGCTGTTGCTAGCCAGCACCCTTCCTTGGAAGCGCTTTTGTAGCCCTTAGAACACAAGGGTTCTGTGCTTCTCCAGCCACCTAATCTTCTGCTCATCCTCTCGCGCACTCTAAAGAGAGCTCAGGTGAGAAATTGCAAACGTCGAGCAATTGCTCAGAGATGAAAAGTGCCAGCACTGAAAGCTGTTGCTAGCCAGCACCCTTCCTTGGAAGCGCTCTTGTAGCCCTTAGAACAGTGGGGCTCTGGGCTTCTCTAGCCACCTAATCTTCTGCTCATCCTCTCGCGCAGTCTAAAGAGAGCTCAGGTGAGAAATTGCAAATGTCGAGCAATTGCTCAGAGATGAAAAGTGCCAGCACTGAAAGCTCTTGCTAGCCAGCACCCTTCCTTGGAAGCGCTTTCACAGGCGCAGCAACACTGGGGCTTTGCGCTTCTCTAGCCACCAAACGTCACGGTCACTATCTCTCTGTCTCGTAGACACGAGCTGAGAAATTGCAAACGTTGAGCAATTGCTCAGAGATGAAAAGTGCCAGCACTGAAAGCTCTTGCTAGCCAGCACCCTTCCTTGGAAACGCTCTTGTAGGCCTTAGAACACTGGGGCTCTGTGTTTCTCTAGCCACCTAATCTTCTGCTCATCCTCTCACGTAGTCTAAAGAGAGCTCAGGTGAGAAATTGCAAACGTCGAGCAATTGCTCAGAGATGAAAAGTGCCAGCACTGAAAGCGCTTGCTAGCCAGCACCCTTCCTTGGAAGCGCTTTCACAGGCGCAGTAACACTGGGGCTTTGCGCTTCTCTACCCACCAAACGTCACGGTCACTATCTCTCCGTCTCATAGACACGAGCTGAGAGATTGCAAACGTCGAGCAATTGCTCAGAGATGAAAAGTGCCAGCACTGAAAGCTGTTGCTAGCCAGCACCCTTCCTTGGAAGCGCTTTTGTAGGCCTAAGAACACTGGGGCTCTGGGCTTCTCTAGCCACCTAATCTTCTGCTCATCCTCTCGCGCACTCTAAATAAAGCTCAGGTGAGAAATTGCAAAGGTCGAGCAATTGCTCAGAGATGAAAAGTGCCAGCACTGAAAGCTGTTGCTAGCCAGCAGCCTTCCTTGGAAGCGCTTTCACAGGCGCAGCAACACTGGGGCTTTGCGCTTCTCTAGCCACCAAATGTCAAGGTCACTATCTCTCCGTCTCGTAGACACGAGCTGAGAAATTGCAAACGTCGAGCAATTGCTCAGAGATGAAAAGTGCCAGCACTGAAAGCTGTTGCTAGCCAGCACCCTTCCTTGGAAGCGCTCTTGTAGCCCTTAGAACACTGGGGCTCTGTGTTTCTCTAGCCACCTAATCTTCTGCTCATCCTCTCGCGCAGTCTAAAGAGAGCTCAGGTGAGAAATTGCAAAGGTCGAGCAATTGCTCAGAGATGAAAAGTGCCAGCACTGAAAGCTCTTGCTAGCCAGCACCCTTCCTTGGAAGTGCTTTTGTAGGCCTAAGAACAGTGGGGCTCTGGGCTTCTCTAGCCACCTAATCTTCTGCTCATCCTCTCGCGCACTCTAAAGAGAGCTCAGGTGAGAAATTGCAAACGTCGAGCAATTGCTCAGCGATGAAAAGTGCCAGCACTGAAAGCTCTTGCTAGCCAGCACCCTTCCTTGGAAGTGCATTTGTAGGCCTAAGAACACTGGGGCTCTGGGCTTCTCTAGCCACCTAATCTTCTGCTCATCCTCTCACGTAGTCTAAAGAGAGCTCAGGTGAGAAATTGCAAAGGTCGAGCAATTGCTCAGAGATGAAAAGTGCCAGCACTGAAAGCGCTTGCTAGCCAGCACCCTTCCTTGGAAGCGCTTTCACAAGCGCAGCAACACTGGGGCTTTGCGCTTCTCTACCCACCAAACGTCACGGTCACTATCTCTCCGTCTCGTAGACACGAGCTGAGAGATTGCAAACGTCGAGCAATTGCTCAGAGATGAAAAGTGCCAGCACTGAAAGCTGTTGCTAGCCAGCACCCTTCCTTGGAAGCGCTTTTGTAGGCCTAAGCACACTGGGGCTCTGGGCTTCTCTAGCCACCTAATCTTCTGCTCATCCTCTCGCGCACTCTAAAGAGAGCTCAGGTGAGAAATTGCAAACGTGGAGCAATTGCTCAGAGATGAAAAGTGCCAGCACTGAAAGCTGTTGCTAGCCAGCACCCTTCCTTGGAAGCGCTTTTGTAGGCCTAAGTACACTGGGGCTCTGGGCTTCTCTAGCCACCTAATCTTCTGCTCATCCTCTCGCGCAGTCTAAAGAGAGCTCAGGTGAGAAATTGCAAATGTCGAGCAATTGCTCAGAGATGAAAAGTGCCAGCACTGAAAGCTCTTGCTAGCCAGCACCCTTCCTTGGAAGCGCTTTCACAGGCGCAGCAACACTGGGGCTTTGCGCTTCTCTAGCCACCAAACGTCACGGTCACTATCTCTCCGTCTCGTAGACACGAGCTGAGAAATTGCAAACGTTGAGCAATTGCTCACAGATGAAAAGTGCCAGCACTGAAAGCTCTTGCTAGCCAGCACCCTTCCTTGGAAACGCTCTTGTAGGCCTTAGAACACTGGGGCTCTGTGTTTCTCTAGCCACCTAATCTTCTGCTCATCCTCTCGCGCAGTCTAAAGAGAGCTCAGGTGAGAAATTCCAAACGTCGAGCAATTGCTCAGAGATGAAAAGTGCCAGCACTGAAAGCTGTTGCTAGCCAGCACCCTTCCTTGGAAGCGCTTTTGTAGGCCTAAGAACAGTGGGGCTCTGGGCTTCTCTAGCCACCTAATCTTCTGCTCATCCTCTCACGTAGTCTAAAGAGAGCTCAGGTGAGAAATTGCAAACGTCGAGCAATTGCTCAGAGATGAAAAGTGCCAGCACTGAAAGCGCTTGCTAGCCAGCACCCTTCCTTGGAAGCGCTTTCACAAGCGCAGCAACACTGGGGCTTTGCGCTTCTCTACCCACCAAACGTCACGGTCACTATCTCTCCGTCTCATAGACACGAGCTGAGAGATTGCAAACGTCGAGCAATTGCTCAGAGATGAAAAGTGCCAGCACTGAAAGCTGTTGCTAGCCAGCACCCTTCCTTGGAAGCGCTTTTGTAGGCCTAAGAACACTGGGGCTCTGGGCTTCTCTAGCCACCTAATCTTCTGCTCATCCTCTCGCGAACTCTAAAGAAAGCTCAGGTGAGAAATTGCAAAGGTCGAGCAATTGCTCAGAGATGAAAAGTGCCAGCACTGAAAGCTGTTGCTAGCCAGCAGCCTTCCTTGGAAGCGCTTTCACAGGCGCAGCAACACTGGGGCTTTGCGCTTCTCTAGCCAACAAATGTCACTGTCACTATCTCTCCGTCTCGTAGACACGAGCTGAGAAATTGCAAACGTCGAGCAATTGCTCAGAGATGAAAAGTGCCAGCACTGAAAGCTCTTGCTAGCCAGCACCCTTCCTTGGAAGCGCTCTTGTAGCCCTAAGAACACTGGTGCTCTGGGCTTCTCTAGCCACCTAATCTTCTGCTCATCCTCTCGCGCACTCTAAAGAGAGCGCAGGTGAGAAATTGCAACCGTCGAGCAATTGCTCAGAGATGAAAAGTGCCAGCACTGAAAGCTCTTGCTAGCCAGCACCCTTCCTTGGAAACGCTCTTGTAGCCCTTAGAACACTGGGGCTCTGTGTTTCTCTAGCCACCTAATCTTCTGCTCATCCTCTCGCGCACTCTAAAGAGAGCTCAGGTGAGAAATTGCAAACGTCGAGCAATTGCTCAGAGATGAAAAGTGCCAGCACTGAAAGCTCTTGCTAGCCAGCACCCTTCCTTGGAAGTGCTTTTGTAGGCCTAAGAACAGTGGGGCTCTGGGCTTCTCTAGCCACCTAATCTTCTGCTCATCCTCTCGCGCACTCTAAAGAGAGCTCAGGTGAGAAATTGCAAACGTCGAGCAATTGCTCAGCGATGAAAAGTGCCAGCACTGAAAGCTCTTGCTAGCCAGCACCCTTCCTTGGAAGTGCATTTGTAGGCCTAAGAACACTGGGGCTCTGGGCTTCTCTAGCCACCTAATCTTCTGCTCATCCTCTCACGTAGTCTAAAGAGAGCTCAGGTGAGAAATTGCAAAGGTCGAGCAATTGCTCAGAGATGAAAAGTGCCAGCACTGAAAGCGCTTGCTAGCCAGCACCCTTCCTTGGAAGCGCTTTCACAAGCGCAGCAACACTGGGGCTTTGCGCTTCTCTACCCACCAAACGTCACGGTCACTATCTCTCCGTCTCGTAGACACGAGCTGAGAGATTGCAAACGTCGAGCAATTGCTCAGAGATGAAAAGTGCCAGCACTGAAAGCTGTTGCTAGCCAGCACCCTTCCTTGGAAGCGCTTTTGTAGGCCTAAGAACACTGGGGCTCTGGGCTTCTCTAGCCACCTCATCTTCTGCTCATCCTCTCGCGCACTCTAAAGAGAGCTCAGGTGAGAAATTGCAAACGTCGAGCAATTGCTCAGAGATGAAAAGTGCCAGCACTGAAAGCTGTTGCTAGCCAGCACCCTTCCTTGGAAGCGCTTTTGTAGGCCTAAGTACACTGGGGCTCTGGGCTTCTCTAGCCACCTAATCTTCTGCTCATCCTCTCGCGCAGTCTAAAGAGAGCTCAGGTGAGAAATTGCAAATGTCGAGCAATTGCTCAGAGATGAAAAGTGCCAGCACTGAAAGCTCTTGCTAGCCAGCACCCTTCCTTGGAAGCGCTTTCACAGGCGCAGCAACACTGGGGCTTTGCGCTTCTCTAGCCACCAAACGTCACGGTCACTATCTCTCTGTCTCGTAGACACGAGCTGAGAAATTGCAAACGTTGAGCAATTGCTCACAGATGAAAAGTGCCAGCACTGAAAGCTCTTGCTAGCCAGCACCCTTCCTTGGAAACGCTCTTGTAGGCCTTAGAACACTGGGGCTCTGTGTTTCTCTAGCCACCTAATCTTCTGCTCATCCTCTCGCGCAGTCTAAAGAGAGCTCAGGTGAGAAATTCCAAACGTCGAGCAATTGCTCAGAGATGAAAAGTGCCAGCACTGAAAGCTGTTGCTAGCCAGCACCCTTCCTTGGAAGCGCTTTTGTAGGCCTAAGAACAGTGGGGCTCTGGGCTTCTCTAGCCACCTAATCTTCTGCTCATCCTCTCACGTAGTCTAAAGAGAGCTCAGGTGAGAAATTGCAAACGTCGAGCAATTGCTCAGAGATGAAAAGTGCCAGCACTGAAAGCGCTTGCTAGCCAGCACCCTTCCTTGGAAGCGCTTTCACAAGCGCAGCAACACTGGGGCTTTGCGCTTCTCTACCCACCAAACGTCACGGTCACTATCTCTCCGTCTCATAGACACGAGCTGAGAGATTGCAAACGTCGAGCAATTGCTCAGAGATGAAAAGTGCCAGCACTGAAAGCTGTTGCTAGCCAGCACCCTTCCTTGGAAGCGCTTTTGTAGGCCTAAGAACACTGGGGCTCTGGGCTTCTCTAGCCACCTAATCTTCTGCTCATCCTCTCGCGAACTCTAAAGAAAGCTCAGGTGAGAAATTGCAAAGGTCGAGCAATTGCTCAGAGATGAAAAGTGCCAGCACTGAAAGCTGTTGCTAGCCAGCAGCCTTCCTTGGAAGCGCTTTCACAGGCGCAGCAACACTGGGGCTTTGCGCTTCTCTAGCCACCAAATGTCACGGTCACTATCTCTCCGTCTCGTAGACACGAGCTGAGAAATTGCAAACGTCGAGCAATTGCTCAGAGATGAAAAGTGCCAGCACTGAAAGCTCTTGCTAGCCAGCACCCTTCCTTGGAAGCGCTCTTGTAGCCCTAAGAACACTGGTGCTCTGGGCTTCTCTAGCCACCTAATCTTCTGCTCATCCTCTCGCGCACTCTAAAGAGAGCGCAGGTGAGAAATTGCAAACGTCGAGCAATTGCTCAGAGATGAAAAGTGCCAGCACTGAAAGCTCTTGCTAGCCAGCACCCTTCCTTGGAAACGCTCTTGTAGCCCTTAGAACACAGGGGCTCTGTGTTTCTCTAGCCACCTAATCTTCTGCTCATCCTCTCGCGCACTCTAAAGAGAGCTCAGGTGAGAAATTGCAAAGGTCGAGCAATTGCTCAGAGATGAAAAGTGCCAGCACTGAAAGCTCTTGCTAGCCAGCACCCTTCCTTGGAAGTGCTTTTGTAGGCCTAAGAACAGTGGGGCTCTGGGCTTCTCTAGCCACCTAATCTTCTGCTCATCCTCTCGCGCACTCTAAAGAGAGCTCAGGTGAGAAATTGCAAACGTCGAGCAATTGCTCAGAGATGAAAAGTGCCAGCACTGAAAGCTCTTGCTAGCCAGCACCCTTCCTTGGAAGTGCATTTGTAGGCCTAAGAACAGTGGGGCTCTGGGCTTCTGTAGCCACCTAATCTTCTGCTCATCCTCTCACGTAGTCTAAAGAGAGCTCAGGTGAGAAATTGCAAAGGTCGAGCAATTGCTCAGAGATGAAAAGTGCCAGCACTGAAAGCGCTTGCTAGCCAGCACCCTTCCTTGGAAGCGCTTTCACAAGCGCAGCAACACTGGGGCTTTGCGCTTCTCTACCCACCAAACGTCACGGTCACTATCTCTCCGTCTCGTAGACACGAGCTGAGAGATTGCAAACGTCGAGCAATTGCTCAGAGATGAAAAGTGCCAGCACTGAAAGCTGTTGCTAGCCAGCACCCTTCCTTGGAAGCGCTTTTGTAGGCCTAAGAACACTGGGGCTCTGGGCTTCTCTAGCCACCTAATCTTCTGCTAATCCTCTCGCGCACTCTAAAGAGAGCGCAGGTGAGAAATTGCAAACGTCGAGCAATTGCTCAGAGATGAAAAGTGCCAGCACTGAAAGCTCTTGCTAGCCAGCACCCTTCCTTGGAAGCGCTTTCACAAGCACTGCAACACTGGGGCTTTGCACTTCTCTACCCAACAAATGTCACGGTCACTATCTCTCCGTCTCGTAGACACGAGCTGAGAAATTGAAAAAGTCGAGCAATTGCTCAGAGATGAAAAGTGCCAGCACTGAAAGCTCTTGCTAGCCGGCACCCTTCCTTGGAAACGCTCTTGTAGGCCTAAGAACAATGGGGCTCTGTGTTTCTCTAGCCACCTAATCTTCTGCTCATCCTCTCGCGCACTCTAAAGAGAGCTCAGGTGAGAAATTGCAAACGTCCAGCAATTGCTCAGAGATGAAAAGTGCCAGCACTGAAAGCTGTTGCTAGCCAGCACCCTTCCTTGGAAACGCTCTTGTAGCCCTAAGAACACTGGGGCTCTGTGTTTCTCTAGCCACCTAATCTTCTGCTCATCCTCTCTTGCGCACTCTAAAGAAAGCTCAGGTGAGAAATTGCAAACGTCGAGCAATTGCTCAGAGATGAAAAGTGCCAGCACTGAAAGCTCTTGCTAGCCAGCACCCTTCCTTGGAAGCGCTTTCACAAGCGCAGTAACACTGGGGCTTTGCACTTCTCTAGCCACCAAACGTCACGGTCACTATCTCTCTGTCTCGTAGACACGAGCTGAGAAATTGCAAAAGTCGAGCAATTGCTCAGAGATGAAAAGTGCCAGCACTGAAAGCTGTTGCTAGCCAGCACCCTTCCTTGGAAGCGCTTTTGTAGGCCTAAGAACAGTGGGGCTCTGGGCTTCTCTAGCCACCTAATCTTCTGCTCGTCCTCTCGCGCACTCTAAAGAGAGCTCAGGTGAGAAATTGCAAACGTCCAGCAACTGCTCAGAGATGAAAAGTGCCAGCACTGAAAGCTCTTGCTAGCCAGCACCCTTCCTTGGAAGCGCTTTCACAGGCGCAGCAACACTGGGGCTTTGCGCTTCTCTAGCCACCAAATGTCATGGTCACTATCTCTCTGGCTCGTAGACACGAGCTGAGAATTTGAGAAAGTCGAGCAATTGCTCAGAGATGAAAAGTGCCAGCACCGAAAGCTCTTGCTAGCCAGCACCCTTCCTTGGAAGCGCTTTCACAGGCGCAGTAACACTGGGGCTTTGCCCTTCTCTAGACACCAAAGGTCAAGGTCATTCTCTTTCCGTCTCATAGACACGAGCTGAGAGATTGCAAACGTCGAGCAATTGCTCAGAGATGAAAAGTGCCAGCACTGAAAGCTCTTGCTAGCCAGCACCCTTCCTTGGAAGCGCTTTCACAAGCACTGCAACACTGGGGCTTTGCACTTCTCTACCCACCAAATGTCACGGTCACTATCTCTCCGTCTCGTAGACACGAGCTGAGAAATTGAAAAAGTCGAGCAATTGCTCAGAGATGAAAAGTGCCAGCACTGAAAGCTCTTGCTAGCCGGCACCCTTCCTTGGAAACGCTCTTGTAGGCCTTAGAACACAGGGGCTCTGGGCTTCTCTAGCCACCTCATCTTCTGCTCATCCTCTCGCGCAGTCTAAAGAGAGCTCAGGTGAGAAATTGCAAACGTCGAGCAATTGCTCAGAGATGAAAAGTGCCAGCACTGAAAGCTGTTGCTAGCCAGCACCCTTCCTTGGAAGTGCTTTTGTAGGCCTAAGAACAGTGGGGCTCTGGGCTTCTCTAGCCACCTAATCTTCTGCTCATCCTCTCACGTAGTCTAAAGAGAGCTCAGGTGAGAAATTGCAAACGTCGAGCAATTGCTCAGAGATGAAAAGTGCCAGAACTGAAAGCGCTTGCTAGCCAGCACCCTTCCTTGGAAGCGCTTTCACAGGCGCAGTAACACTGGGGCTTTGCGCTTCTCTAGCCACCAAATGTCACGGTCATTCTCTTTCCGTCTCGTAGACACGAGCTGAGAGATTGCAAACGTCGAGCAATTGCTCAGAGATGAAAAGTGCCAGCACTGAAAGCTCTTGCTAGCCAGCACCCTTCCTTGGAAGCGCTTTTGTAGGCCTAAGAACACTGGGGCTCTGGGCTTCTCTAGCCACCTCATCTTCTGCTCATCCTCTCGCGCACTCTAAAGAGAGCTCAGGTGAGAAATTGCAAACGTCGAGCAATTGCTCAGCGATGAAAAGTGCCAGCACTGAAAGCTGTTGCTAGCCAGCACCCTTCCTTGGAAGCGCTTTCACAGGCGCAGCAACACTGGGGCTTTGCGCTTCTCTAGCCACCAAATGTCACGGTCACTATCTCTCCGTCTCGTAGACACAAGCTGAGAAATTGCAAACGTCGAGCAATTGCTCAGAGATGAAAAGTGCCAGCACTGAAAGCTCTTGCTAGCCGGCACCCTTCCTTGGAAACGCTCTTGTAGCCCTAAGAACAATGGGGCTCTGGGCTTCTCTAGCCACCTAATCTTCTGCTCATCCTCTCGCGCAGTCTAAAGAGAGCTCAGGTGAGAAATTGCAAACGTCGAGCAATTGCTCAGAGATGAAAAGTGCCAGCACTGAAAGCTCTTGCTAGCCAGCACCCTTCCTTGGAAACGCTCTTGTAGGCCTTAGAACAGTGGGGCTCTGTGTTTCTCTAGCCACCTAATCTTCTGCTCATCCTCTCGCGCACTCTAAAGAGAGCTCAGGTGAGAAATTGCAAACGTCGAGCAATTGCTCAGAGATGAAAAGTGCCAGCACTGAAAGGTCTTGCTAGCCAGCACCCTTCCTTGGAAGTGCTTTTGTAGGCCTAAGAACAGTGGGGCTCTGGGCTTCTCTAGCCACCTAATCTTCTGCTCATCCTCTCGCGCACTCTAAAGAGAGCTCAGGTGAGAAATTGCAAACGTCGAGCAATTGCTCAGCGATGAAAAGTGCCAGCACTGAAAGCTGTTGCTAGCCAGCACCCTTCCTTGGAAGTGCATTTGTAGGCCTAAGAACAGTGGGGCTCTGGGCTTCTCTAGCCACCTAATCTTCTGCTCATCCTCTCACGTAGTCTAAAGAAAGCTCAGGTGAGAAATTGCAAACGTCGAGCAATTGCTCAGAGATGAAAAGTGCCAGCACTGAAAGCGCTTGCTAGCCAGCACCCTTCCTTGGAAGTGCTTTCACAAGCGCAGCAACACTGGGGCTTTGCGCTTCTCTACCCACCAAACATCACGGTCACTATCTCTCCGTCTCGTAGACACGAGCTGAGAGATTGCAAAGGTCGAGCAATTGCTCAGAGATGAAAAGTGCCAGCACTGAAAGCTGTTGCTAGCCAGCCTCCTTCCTTGGAAGCGCTTTTGTAGGCCTAAGAACACTGGGGCTCTGGGCTTCTCTAGCCACCTAATCTTCTGCTCATCCTCTCGCGCAGTCTAAAGAGAGCTAAGTGAGAAATTGCAAAGGTCGAGCAATTGCTCAGAGATGAAAAGTGCCAGCACTGAAAGCTCTTGCTAGCCAGCACCCTTCCTTGGAAGCGCTTTCACAGGCGCAGTAACACTGGGGCTTTGCGCTTCTCTAGACACCAAAGGTCAAGGTCATTCTCTTTCCGTCTCATAGACACGAGCTGAGAGATTGCAAACGTCGAGCAATTGCTCAGAGATGAAAAGTGCCAGCACTGAAAGCTCTTTCTAGCCAGCACCCTTCCTTGGAAGCGCTTTCACAAGCACTGCAACACTGGGGCTTTGCACTTCTCTACCCAACAAATGTCACGGTCACTATCTCTCTGTCTCGTAGACACGAGCTGAGAAATTGAAAAAGTCGAGCAATTGCTCAGAGATGAAAAGTGCCAGCACTGAAAGCTCTTGCTAGCCGGCACCCTTCCTTGGAAACGCTCTTGTAGCCCTTAGAACACAGGGGCTCTGGGCTTCTCTAGCCACCTAATCTTCTGCTCATCCTCTCGCGCACTCTAAAGAGAGCTCAGGTGAGAAATTCCAAACGTCGAGCAATTGCTCAGAGATGAAAAGTGCCAGCACTGAAAGCTGTTGCTAGCCAGCACCCTTCCTTGGAAGTGCTTTTGTAGGCCTAAGAACAGTGGGGCTCTGGGCTTCTCTAGCCACCTAATCTTCTGCTCATCCTCTCGCGCAGTCTAAAGAGAGCTCAGGTGAGAAATTGCAAAGGTCGAGCAATTGCTCAGAGATGAAAAGTGCCAGCACTGAAAGCTCTTGCTAGCCAGCACCCTTCCTTGGAAGCGCTTTCACAGGCGCAGCAACACTGGGGCTTTGCGCTTCTCTAGCCACCAAACGTCACGGTCACTATCTCTCCGTCTCGTAGACACGAGCTGAGAAATTGCAAACGTCGAGCAATTGCTCAGAGATGAAAAGTGCCAGCACTGAAAGCTGTTGCAAGCCAGCACCCTTCCTTGGAAGCGCTTTTGTAGGCCTAAGAACACTGGGGCTCTGGGCTTCTCTAGCCACCTAATCTTCTGCTCATCCTCTCGCGCAGTCTAAAGAGAGCTCAGGTGAGAAATTGCAAACGTCGAGCAATTGCTCAGAGATGAAAAGTGCCAGCACTGAAAGCTCTTGCTAGCCAGCACCCTTCCTTGGAAGCGCTTCTGTAGCCCTTAGAACACAAGGGCTCTGTGCTTCTCCAGCCACCTAATCTTCTGCTCATCCTCTCGCGCACTCTAAAGAGAGCTCAGGTGAGAAATTGCAAACGTCGAGCAATTGCTCTGAGATGAAAAGTGCCAGCACTGAAAGCTGTTGCTAGCCAGCACCCTTCCTTGGAAGCGCTTTCACAGGCGCAGCAACACTGGGGCTTTGCGCTTCTCTAGCCACCAAACGTCACGGTCACTATCTCTCCGTCTCGTAGACACGAGCTGAGAAATTGCAAACGTCGAGCAATTGCTCAGAGATGAAAAGTGCCAGCACTGAAAGCTCTTGCTAGCCAGCACCCTTCCTTGGAAACGCTCTTGTAGGCCTTAGAACACTGGGGCTCTGGGCTTCTCTAGCCACCTAATCTTCTGCTCATCCTCTCGCGCAGTCTAAAGAGAGCTCAGGTGAGAAATTGCAAAGGTCGAGCAATTGCTCAGCGATGAAAAGTGCCAGCACTGAAAGCTGTTGCTAGCCAGCACCCTTCCTTGGAAGTGATTTTGTAGGCCTAAGAACACTGGGGCTCTGGGCTTCTCTAGCCACCTAATCTTCTGCTCATCCTCTCGCGCACTCTAAAGAGAGCTCAGGTGAGAAATTGCAACCGTCGAGCAATTGCTCAGAGATGAAAAGTGCCAGCACTTAAAGCTGTTGCTAGCCAGCAGCCTTCCTTGGAAGTGCATTTGTAGGCCTAAGAACACTGGGGCTTTGGGCTTCTCTAGCCACCTAATCTTCTGCTCATCCTCTCACGTAGTCTAAAGAGAGCTCAGGTGAGAAATTGCAAACGTCGAGCAATTGCTCAGAGATGAACAGTGCCAGCACTGAAAGCGCTTGCTAGCCAGCACCCTTCCTTGGAAGCGCTTTCACAAGCGCAGCAACACTGGGGCTTTGCGCTTCTCTACCCACCAAACGTCACGGTCACTATCTCTCCGTCTCGTAGACACGAGCTGAGAGATTGCAAACGTCGAGCAATTGCTCAGAGATGAAAAGTGCCAGCACTGAAAGCTCTTGCTAGCCGGCACCCTTCCTTGGAAACGCTCTTGTAGCCCTAAGAACAATGGGGCTCTGGGCTTCTCTAGCCACCTAATCTTCTGCTCATCCTCTCGCGCACTCTAAAGAGAGCGCAGGTGAGAAATTGCAAAGGTCGAGCAATTGCTCAGAGATGAAAAGTGCCAGCACTGAAAGCTCTTGCTAGCCAGCACCCTTCCTTGGAAACGCTCTTGTAGGCCTTAGAACAGTGGGGCTCTGGGCTTCTCTAGCCACCTAATCTTCTGCTCATCCTCTCGTGCACTCTAAAGCGAGCTCAGGTGAGAAATTGCAAACGTCGAGCAATTGCTCAGAGATGAAAAGTGCCAGCACTGAAAGCTGTTGCTAGCCAGCACCCTTCCTTGGAAGTGCTTTTGTAGGCCTAAGAACACTGGGGCTCTGGGCTTCTCTAGCCACCTAATCTTCTGCTCATCCTCTCGCGCACTCTAAAGAGAGCTCAGGTGAGAAATTCCAAACGTCGAGCAATTGCTCAGAGATGAAAAGTGCCAGCACTGAAAGCTCTTGCTAGCCAGCACCCTTCCTTGGAAGTGCATTTGTAGGCCTAAGAACACTGGGGCTCTGGGCTTCTCTAGCCACCTAATCTTCTGCTCATCCTCTCGCGCACTCTAAAGAGAGCTCAGGTGAGAAATTGCAAAGGTCGAGCAATTGCTCAGAGATGAAAAGTGCCAGCACTGAAAGCGCTTGCTAGCCAGCACCCTTCCTTGGAAGCGCTTTCACAGGCGCAGTAACACTGGGGCTTTGCGCTTCTCTAGCCACCAAAGGTCACGGTCACTATCTCTCCGTCTCGTAGACACGAGCTGAGAAATTGCAAACGTCGAGCAATTGCTCAGAGATGAAAAGTGCCAGCACTGAAAGCTGTTGCTAGCCAGCACCCTTCCTTGGAAGTGCTTTTGTAGGCCTAAGAACACTGGCGCTCTGGGCTTCTCTAGCCACCTAATCTTCTGCTCATCCTCTCGCGCACTCTAAAGAGAGCTCAGGTGAGAAATTGCAAACGTCGAGCAATTGCTCAGAGATGAAAAGTGCCAGCACTGAAAGCTCTTGCTAGCCAGCACCCTTCCTTGGAAGCGCTTTCACAGGCGCAGTAACACTGGGGCTTTGCGCTTCTCTAGACACCAAAGGTCAAGGTCATTCTCTTTCCGTCTCATAGACACGAGCTGAGAGATTGCAAACGTCGAGCAATTGCTCAGAGATGAAAAGTGCCAGCACTGAAAGCTGTTGCTAGCCGGCACCCTTCCTTGGAAACGCTCTTGTAGGCCTTAGAACACAAGGGCTCTGGGCTTCTCCAGCCACCTAATCTTCTGCTCATCCTCTCGCGCAGTCTAAAGAGAGCTCAGGTGAGAAATTGCAAACGTCGAGCAATTGCTCAGAGATGAAAAGTGCCAGCACTGAAAGCTGTTGCTAGCCAGCACCCTTCCTTGGAAACGCTCTTGTAGCCCTAAGAACACTGGGGCTCTGGGCTTCTCTAGCCACCTAATCTTCTGCTCATCCTCTCGCGCACTCTAAAGAGAGCTCAGGTGAGAAATTGCAAAGGTCGAGCAATTGCTCAGAGATGAAAAGTGCCAGCACTGAAAGCTCTTGCTAGCCAGCACCCTTCCTTGGAAGCGCTTTCACAGGCGCAGTAACACTGGGGCTTTGCACTTCTCTAGCCACCAAACGTCACGGTCACTATCTCTCTGTCTCGTAGACACGAGCTGAGAAATTGAAAAAGTCGAGCAATTGCTCAGAGATGAAAAGTGCCAGCACTGAAAGCTGTTGCTAGCCAGCACCCTTCCTTGGAAGCGCTTTTGTAGGCCTAAGAACACTGGGGCTCTGGGCTTCTCTAGCCACCTAATCTTCTGCTCGTCCTCTCGCGCACTCTAAAGAGAGCTCAGGTGAGAAATTGCAAACGTCCAGCAATTGCTCAGAGATGAAAAGTGCCAGCACTGAAAGCTGTTGCTAGCCAGCACCCTTCCTTGGAAGCGCTTTCACAGGCGCAGCAACACTGGGGCTTTGCGCTTCTCTACCCACCAAAGGTCACGGTCACTATCTCTCTGGCTCGTAGACACGAGCTGAGAATTTGAAAAAGTCGAGCAATTGCTCAGAGATGAAAAGTGCCAGCACTGAAAGCTCTTGCTAGCCGGCACCCTTCCTTGGAAACGCTCTTGTAGCCCTTAGAACACAGGGGCTCTGGGCTTCTCTAGCCACCTAATCTTCTGCTCATCCTCTCGCGCACTCTAAAGAGAGCTCAGGTGAGAAATTGCAAAGGTCGAGCAATTGCTCAGAGATGAAAAGTGCCAGCACTGAAAGCTCTTGCTAGCCAGCACCCTTCCTTGGAAGTGCTTTTGTAGGCCTAAGAACAGTGGGGCTCTGGGCTTCTCTAGCCACCTAATCTTCTGCTCATCCTCTCGTGCACTCTAAAGAGAGCTCAGGTGAGAAATTGCAAAGGTCGAGCAATTGCTCAGCGATGAAAAGTGCCAGCACTGAAAGCTCTTGCTAGCCAGCACCCTTCCTTGGAAGCGCTTTCACAAGCGCAGCAACACTGGGGCTTTGCGCTTCTCTAGCCACCAAACGTCACGGTCACTATCTCTCCGTCTCGTAGACACGAGCTGAGAAATTGCAAACGTCGAGCAATTGCTCAGTGATGAAAAGTGCCAGCACTGAAAGCTGTTGCTAGCCAGCACCCTTCCTTGGAAGCGCTTTTGTAGGCCTAAGAACACTGGGGCTCTGGGCTTCTCTAGCCACCTAATCTTCTGCTCATCCTCTCGCGCAGTCTAAAGAGAGCTCAGGTGAGACATTGCAAACGTCGAGCAATTGCTCAGAGATGAAAAGTGCCAGCACTGAAAGCTGTTGCTAGCCAGCACCCTTCCTTGGAAGTGCTTTTGTAGGCCTAAGAACAGTGGGGCTCTGGGCTTCTCTAGCCACCTAATCTTCTGCTCATCCTCTCGCGCACTCTAAAGAGAGCTCAGGTGAGAAATTGCAAAGGTCGAGCAATTGCTCAGAGATGAAAAGTGCCAGCACTGAAAGCTCTTGCTAGCCAGCACCCTTCCTTGGAAGCGCTTTCACAAGCGCAGCAACACTGGGGCTTTGCGCTTCTCTAGCCACCAAACGTCACGGTCACTATCTCTCCGTCTCGTAGACACGAGCTGAGAGATTGCAAACGTCGAGCAATTGCTCAGAGATGAAAAGTGCCAGCACTGAAAGCTGTTGCTAGCCAGCACCCTTCCTTGGAAGCGCTTTTGTAGGCCTAAGAACACTGGGGCTCTGGGCTTCTCTAGCCACCTAATCTTCTGCTCATCCTCTCGCGCACTCTAAAGAGAGCTCAGGTGAGAAATTGCAAAGGTCGAGCAATTGCTCAGAGATGAAAAGTGCCAGCACTGAAAGCTGTTGCTAGCCAGCACCCTTCCTTGGAAGTGCTTTTGTAGCCCTTAGAACACAAGGGCTCTGTGCTTCTCCAGCCACCTAATCTTCTGCTCATCCTCTCGCGCACTCTAAAGAAAGCTCAGGTGAGAAATTGCAAAGGTCGAGCAATTGCTCAGAGATGAAAAGTGCCAGCACTGAAAGCTGTTGCTAGCCAGCACCCTTCCTTGGAAGTGCTTTTGTAGGCCTAAGAACAGTGGGGCTCTGGGCTTCTCTAGCCACCTAATCTTCTGCTCATCCTCTCGCGCACTCTAAAGAGAGCTCAGGTGAGAAATTGCAAACGTCGAGCAATTGCTCAGAGATGAAAAGTGCCAGCACTGAAAGCTCTTGCTAGCCAGCAGCCTCCTTGGAATCGCTTTTGTAGCCCTTAGAACACAAGGGCTCTGTGCTTCTCCAGCCACCTAATCTTCTGCTCATCCTCTCGCGCACTCTAAAGAAAGCTCAGGTGAGAAATTGCAAAGGTCGAGCAATTGCTCAGAGATGAAAAGTGCCAGCACTGAAAGCTCTTGCTAGCCAGCACCCTTCCTTGGAAGTGCTTTCACAGGCGCAGCAACACTGGGGCTTTGCGCTTCTCTAGCCACCAAACGTCACGGTCACTATCTCTCCATCTCGTAGACACGAGCTGAGAAATTGCAAACGTCGAGCAATTGCTCAGAGATGAAAAGTGCCAGCACTGAAAGCTGTTGCTAGCCAGCACCCTTCCTTGGAAACGCTCTTGTAGGCCTTAGAACACTTGCGCTCTGGGCTTCTCTAGCCACCTAATCTTCTGCTCATCCTCTCGCGCACTCTAAAGAGAGCTCAGGTGAGAAATTGCAAACGTCGAGCAATTGCTCAGAGATGAAAAGTGCCAGCACTGAAAGCTGTTGCTAGCCAGCACCCTTCCTTGGAAGTGCTTTTGTAGGCCTAAGAACACTGGGGCTCTGGGCTTCTCTAGCCACCTAATCTTCTGCTCATCCTCTCGCGCACTCTAAAGAGAGCTCAGCTGAGAAATTGCAAACGTCGAGCAATTGCTCAGAGATGAAAAGTGCCAGCACTGAAAGCGCTTGCTAGCCAGCACCCTTCTTTGGAAGCGCTTTCACAAGCGCAGCAACACTGGGGCTTTGCGCTTCTCTAGCCACCAAACGTCACGGTCACTATCTCTCCGTCTCGTAGACACGAGCTGAGAGATTGCAAACGTCGAGCAATTGCTCAGAGATGAAAAGTGCCAGCACTGAAAGCTGTTGCTAGCCAGCACCCTTCCTTGGAAGCGCTTTTGTAGGCCTAAGAACAGTGGGGCTCAGGGCTTCTCTAGCCACCTAATCTTCTGCTCATCCTCTCGCGCACTCTAAAGAAAGCTCAGGTGAGAAATTGCAAACGTCGAGCAATTGCTCAGAGATGAAAAGTGCCAGCACTGAAAGCTGTTGCTAGCCAGCACCCTTCCTTGGAAGCGCTTTCACAGGCGCAGTAACACTGGGGCTTTGCGCTTCTCTAGACACCAAAGGCCAAGGTCATTCTCTTTCCGTCTCATAGACACGAGCTGAGAAATTGCAAAAGTCGAGCAATTGCTCAGAGATGAAAAGTGCCAGCACTGAAAGCTCTTGCTAGCCGGCACCCTTCCTTGGAAGCGCTCTTGTAGGCCTAAGAACAATGGGGCTCTGTGTTTCTCTAGCCACCTAATCTTCTGCTCATCCTCTCGCGCACTCTAAAGAGAGCTCAGGTGAGAAATTGCAAAGGTCGAGCAATTGCTCAGAGATGAAAAGTGCCAGCACTGAAAGCTCTTGCTAGCCAGCAGCCTCCTTGGAATCGCTTTTGTAGCCCTTAGAACACAAGGGCTCTGTGCTTCTCCAGCCACCTAATCTTCTGCTCATCCTCTCGCGCACTCTAAAGAAAGCTCAGGTGAGAAATTGCAAAGGTCGAGCAATTGCTCAGAGATGAAAAGTGCCAGCACTGAAAGCTGTTGCTAGCCAGCACCCTTCCTTGGAAGTGCTTTCACAGGCGCAGCAACACTGGGGCTTTGCGCTTCTCTAGCCACCAAACGTCACGGTCACTATCTCTCCATCTCGTAGACACGAGCTGAGAAATTGCAAACGTCGAGCAATTGCTCAGAGATGAAAAGTGCCAGCACTGAAAGCTGTTGCTAGCCAGCACCCTTCCTTGGAAACGCTCTTGTAGGCCTTAGAACACTTGCGCTCTGGGCTTCTCTAGCCACCTAATCTTCTGCTCATCCTCTCGCGCACTCTAAAGAGAGCTCAGGTGAGAAATTGCAAACGTCGAGCAATTGCTCAGAGATGAAAAGTGCCAGCACTGAAAGCTGTTGCTAGCCAGCACCCTTCCTTGGAAGTGCTTTTGTAGGCCTAAGAACACTGGGGCTCTGGGCTTCTCTAGCCACCTAATCTTCTGCTCATCCTCTCGCGCACTCTAAAGAGAGCTCAGCTGAGAAATTGCAAACGTCGAGCAATTGCTCAGAGATGAAAAGTGCCAGCACTGAAAGCGCTTGCTAGCCAGCACCCTTCTTTGGAAGCGCTTTCACAAGCGCAGCAACACTGGGGCTTTGCGCTTCTCTAGCCACCAAACGTCACGGTCACTATCTCTCCGTCTCGTAGACACGAGCTGAGAGATTGCAAACGTCGAGCAATTGCTCAGAGATGAAAAGTGCCAGCACTGAAAGCTGTTGCTAGCCAGCACCCTTCCTTGGAAGCGCTTTTGTAGGCCTAAGAACAGTGGGGCTCAGGGCTTCTCTAGCCACCTAATCTTCTGCTCATCCTCTCGCGCACTCTAAAGAAAGCTCAGGTGAGAAATTGCAAACGTCGAGCAATTGCTCAGAGATGAAAAGTGCCAGCACTGAAAGCTGTTGCTAGCCAGCACCCTTCCTTGGAAGCGCTTTCACAGGCGCAGTAACACTGGGGCTTTGCGCTTCTCTAGACACCAAAGGCCAAGGTCATTCTCTTTCCGTCTCATAGACATGAGCTGAGAAATTGCAAAAGTCGAGCAATTGCTCAGAGATGAAAAGTGCCAGCACTGAAAGCTCTTGCTAGCCGGCACCCTTCCTTGGAAGCGCTCTTGTAGGCCTAAGAACAATGGGGCTCTGTGTTTCTCTAGCCACCTAATCTTCTGCTCATCCTCTCGCGCAGTCTAAAGAGAGCTCAGGTGAGAAATTGCAAAGGTCGAGCAATTGCTCAGCGATGAAAAGTGCCAGCACTGAAAGCTGTTGCTAGCCAGCACCCTTCCTTGGAAGCGCTTTCACAGGCGCAGTAACACTGGGGCTTTGCGCTTCTCTAGCCACCAAACGTCACGGTCACTATCTCTCCGTCTCGTAGACACGAGCTGAGAGATTGCAAACGTCGAGCAATTGCTCAGAGATGAAAAGTGCCAGCACTGAAAGCTGTTGCTAGCCAGCACCCTTCCTTGGAAGCGCTTTTGTAGGCCTAAGAACAGTGGGGCTCTGTGTTTCTCTAGCCACCTAATCTTCTGCTCATCCTCTCGCGCACTCTAAAGAGAGCTCAGGTGAGAAATTGCAAACGTCGAGCAATTGCTCAGAGATGAAAAGTGCCAGCACTGAAAGCTCTTGCTAGCCAGCACCCTTCCTTGGAAGCGCTTTCACAGGCGCAGCAACACTGGGGCTTTGCGCTTCTCTACCCACCAAAGGTCACGGTCACTATCTCTCCGTCTCGTAGACACGAGCTGAGAAATTGAAAAAGTCGAGCAATTGCTCAGAGATGAAAAGTGCCAGCACTGAAAGCTGTTGCTAGCCAGCAGCCTACCTTGGAAGCGCTTTCACAGGCGCAGCAACACTGGGGCTCTGTGTTTCTCTAGCCACCTAATCTTCTGCTCATCCTCTCGTGCAGTCTAAAGAGAGCTCAGGTGAGAAATATCAAACGTCGAGCAATTGCTCAGAGATGAAAAGTGCCAGCACCGAGAGCTCTTGCTAGCCGGCACCCTTCCTTGGAAGCGCTCTTGTAGGCCTTAGAACACTTGCGCTCTGGGCTTCTCTAGCCACCTAATCTTCTGCTCATCCTCTCGCGCACTCTAAAGAGAGCTCAGGTGAGAAATTGCAAAGGTCGAGCAATTGCTCAGAGATGAAAAGTGCCAGCACTGAAAGCTCTTGCTAGCCAGCACCCTTCCTTGGAAGTGCTTTTGTAGGCCTAAGAACACTGGGGCTCTGGGCTTCTCTAGCCACCTAATCTTCTGCTCATCCTCTCGCGCAGTCTAAAGAGAGCTCAGGTGAGAAATTGCAAAGGTCGAGCAATTGCTCAGAGAGGAAAAGTGCCAGCACTGAAAGCTCTTGCTAGCCAGCACCCTTCCTTGGAAGCGCTTTCACAAGCGCAGCAACACTGGGGCTTTGCGCTTCTCTAGCCACCAAACGTCACGGTCACTATCTCTCCGTCTCGTAGACACGAGCTGAGAAATTGCAAACGTCGAGCAATTGCTCAGAGATGAAAAGTGCCAGCACTGAAAGCTGTTGCTAGCCAGCACCCTTCCTTGGAAGTGCTTTTGTAGGCCTAAGAACACTGGGGCTCTGGGCTTCTCTAGCCACCTAATCTTCTGCTCATCCTCTCGCGCAGTCTAAAGAGAGCTCAGGTGAGAAATTGCAAACGTCGAGCAATTGCTCAGAGATGAAAAGTGCCAGCACTGAAAGCTGTTGCTAGCCAGCACCCTTCCTTGGAAGCGCTCTTGTAGCCCTTAGAACACAAGGGCTCTGTGCTTCTCCAGCCACCTAATCTTCTGCTCATCCTCTCGCGCACTCTAAAGAAAGCTCAGGTGAGAAATTGCAAAGGTCGAGCAATTGCTCAGAGATGAAAAGTGCCAGCACTGAAAGCTGTTGCTAGCCAGCACCCTTCCTTGGAAGTGCTTTCACAGGCGCAGCAACACTGGGGCTTTGCGCTTCTCTACCCACCAAACGTCACGGTCACTATCTCTCCATCTCGTAGACACGAGCTGAGAAATTGCAAACGTCGAGCAATTGCTCAGAGATGAAAAGTGCCAGCACTGAAAGCTGTTGCTAGCCAGCACCCTTCCTTGGAAACGCTCTTGTAGGCCTTAGAACACTTGCGCTCTGGGCTTCTCTAGCCACCTAATCTTCTGCTCATCCTCTCGCGCACTCTAAAGAGAGCTCAGGTGAGAAATTGCAAACGTCGAGCAATTGCTCAGAGATGAAAAGTGCCAGCACTGAAAGCTGTTGCTAGCCAGCACCCTTCCTTGGAAGTGCTTTTGTAGGCCTAAGAACACTGGGGCTCTGGGCTTCTCTAGCCACCTAATCTTCTGCTCATCCTCTCGCGCACTCTAAAGAGAGCTCAGCTGAGAAATTGCAAACGTCGAGCAATTGCTCAGAGATGAAAAGTGCCAGCACTGAAAGCGCTTGCTAGCCAGCACCCTTCTTTGGAAGCGCTTTCACAAGCGCAGCAACACTGGGGCTTTGCGGTTCTCTAGCCACCAAACGTCACGGTCACTATCTCTCCGTCTCGTAGACACGAGCTGAGAGATTGCA
Source organism: Sarcoramphus papa (assembly GCA_037962945.1). Classification (NCBI taxonomy): domain Eukaryota; kingdom Metazoa; phylum Chordata; class Aves; order Accipitriformes; family Cathartidae; genus Sarcoramphus; species Sarcoramphus papa. The sequence goes on from CM075588.1 coordinate 20,746,356, forward strand.
AACGTCGAGCAATTGCTCAGAGATGAAAAGTGCCAGCACTGAAAGCTGTTGCTAGCCAGCACCCTTCCTTGGAAGCGCTTTTGTAGGCCTAAGAACAGTGGGGCTCAGGGCTTCTCTAGCCACCTAATCTTCTGCTCATCCTCTCGCGCACTCTAAAGAAAGCTCAGGTGAGAAATTGCAAACGTCGAGCAATTGCTCAGAGATGAAAAGTGCCAGCACTGAAAGCTGTTGCTAGCCAGCACCCTTCCTTGGAAGCGCTTTCACAGGCGCAGTAACACTGGGGCTTTGCGCTTCTCTAGACACCAAAGGCCAAGGTCATTCTCTTTCCGTCTCATAGACACGAGCTGAGAAATTGCAAAAGTCGAGCAATTGCTCAGAGATGAAAAGTGCCAGCACTGAAAGCTCTTGCTAGCCGGCACCCTTCCTTGGAAGCGCTCTTGTAGGCCTAAGAACAATGGGGCTCTGTGTTTCTCTAGCCACCTAATCTTCTGCTCATCCTCTCGCGCAGTCTAAAGAGAGCTCAGGTGAGAAATTGCAAAGGTCGAGCAATTGCTCAGCGATGAAAAGTGCCAGCACTGAAAGCTGTTGCTAGCCAGCACCCTTCCTTGGAAGCGCTTTCACAGGCGCAGTAACACTGGGGCTTTGCGCTTCTCTAGCCACCAAACGTCACGGTCACTATCTCTCCGTCTCGTAGACACGAGCTGAGAGATTGCAAACGTCGAGCAATTGCTCAGAGATGAAAAGTGCCAGCACTGAAAGCTGTTGCTAGCCAGCACCCTTCCTTGGAAGCGCTTTTGTAGGCCTAAGAACAGTGGGGCTCTGTGTTTCTCTAGCCACCTAATCTTCTGCTCATCCTCTCGCGCACTCTAAAGAGAGCTCAGGTGAGAAATTGCAAACGTCGAGCAATTGCTCAGAGATGAAAAGTGCCAGCACTGAAAGCTCTTGCTAGCCAGCACCCTTCCTTGGAAGCGCTTTCACAGGCGCAGCAACACTGGGGCTTTGCGCTTCTCTACCCACCAAAGGTCACGGTCACTATCTCTCCGTCTCGTAGACACGAGCTGAGAAATTGAAAAAGTCGAGCAATTGCTCAGAGATGAAAAGTGCCAGCACTGAAAGCTGTTGCTAGCCAGCAGCCTACCTTGGAAGCGCTTTCACAGGCGCAGCAACACTGGGGCTCTGTGTTTCTCTAGCCACCTAATCTTCTGCTCATCCTCTCGTGCAGTCTAAAGAGAGCTCAGGTGAGAAATATCAAACGTCGAGCAATTGCTCAGAGATGAAAAGTGCCAGCACCGAGAGCTCTTGCTAGCCGGCACCCTTCCTTGGAAGCGCTCTTGTAGGCCTTAGAACACTTGCGCTCTGGGCTTCTCTAGCCACCTAATCTTCTGCTCATCCTCTCGCGCACTCTAAAGAGAGCTCAGGTGAGAAATTGCAAAGGTCGAGCAATTGCTCAGAGATGAAAAGTGCCAGCACTGAAAGCTCTTGCTAGCCAGCACCCTTCCTTGGAAGTGCTTTTGTAGGCCTAAGAACACTGGGGCTCTGGGCTTCTCTAGCCACCTAATCTTCTGCTCATCCTCTCGCGCAGTCTAAAGAGAGCTCAGGTGAGAAATTGCAAAGGTCGAGCAATTGCTCAGAGAGGAAAAGTGCCAGCACTGAAAGCTCTTGCTAGCCAGCACCCTTCCTTGGAAGCGCTTTCACAAGCGCAGCAACACTGGGGCTTTGCGCTTCTCTAGCCACCAAACGTCACGGTCACTATCTCTCCGTCTCGTAGACACGAGCTGAGAAATTGCAAACGTCGAGCAATTGCTCAGAGATGAAAAGTGCCAGCACTGAAAGCTGTTGCTAGCCAGCACCCTTCCTTGGAAGTGCTTTTGTAGGCCTAAGAACACTGGGGCTCTGGGCTTCTCTAGCCACCTAATCTTCTGCTCATCCTCTCGCGCAGTCTAAAGAGAGCTCAGGTGAGAAATTGCAAACGTCGAGCAATTGCTCAGAGATGAAAAGTGCCAGCACTGAAAGCTGTTGCTAGCCAGCACCCTTCCTTGGAAGCGCTCTTGTAGCCCTTAGAACACAAGGGCTCTGTGCTTCTCCAGCCACCTAATCTTCTGCTCATCCTCTCGCGCACTCTAAAGAAAGCTCAGGTGAGAAATTGCAAAGGTCGAGCAATTGCTCAGAGATGAAAAGTGCCAGCACTGAAAGCTGTTGCTAGCCAGCACCCTTCCTTGGAAGTGCTTTCACAGGCGCAGCAACACTGGGGCTTTGCGCTTCTCTACCCACCAAACGTCACGGTCACTATCTCTCCATCTCGTAGACACGAGCTGAGAAATTGCAAACGTCGAGCAATTGCTCAGAGATGAAAAGTGCCAGCACTGAAAGCTGTTGCTAGCCAGCACCCTTCCTTGGAAACGCTCTTGTAGGCCTTAGAACACTTGCGCTCTGGGCTTCTCTAGCCACCTAATCTTCTGCTCATCCTCTCGCGCACTCTAAAGAGAGCTCAGGTGAGAAATTGCAAACGTCGAGCAATTGCTCAGAGATGAAAAGTGCCAGCACTGAAAGCTGTTGCTAGCCAGCACCCTTCCTTGGAAGTGCTTTTGTAGGCCTAAGAACACTGGGGCTCTGGGCTTCTCTAGCCACCTAATCTTCTGCTCATCCTCTCGCGCACTCTAAAGAGAGCTCAGCTGAGAAATTGCAAACGTCGAGCAATTGCTCAGAGATGAAAAGTGCCAGCACTGAAAGCGCTTGCTAGCCAGCACCCTTCTTTGGAAGCGCTTTCACAAGCGCAGCAACACTGGGGCTTTGCGCTTCTCTAGCCACCAAACGTCACGGTCACTATCTCTCCGTCTCGTAGACACGAGCTGAGAGATTGCAAACGTCGAGCAATTGCTCAGAGATGAAAAGTGCCAGCACTGAAAGCTGTTGCTAGCCAGCACCCTTCCTTGGAAGCGCTTTTGTAGGCCTAAGAACAGTGGGGCTCAGGGCTTCTCTAGCCACCTAATCTTCTGCTCATCCTCTCGCGCACTCTAAAGAAAGCTCAGGTGAGAAATTGCAAACGTCGAGCAATTGCTCAGAGATGAAAAGTGCCAGCACTGAAAGCTGTTGCTAGCCAGCACCCTTCCTTGGAAGCGCTTTCACAGGCGCAGTAACACTGGGGCTTTGCGCTTCTCTAGACACCAAAGGCCAAGGTCATTCTCTTTCCGTCTCATAGACACGAGCTGAGAAATTGCAAAAGTCGAGCAATTGCTCAGAGATGAAAAGTGCCAGCACTGAAAGCTCTTGCTAGCCGGCACCCTTCCTTGGAAGCGCTCTTGTAGGCCTAAGAACAATGGGGCTCTGTGTTTCTCTAGCCACCTAATCTTCTGCTCATCCTCTCGCGCAGTCTAAAGAGAGCTCAGGTGAGAAATTGCAAAGGTCGAGCAATTGCTCAGCGATGAAAAGTGCCAGCACTGAAAGCTGTTGCTAGCCAGCACCCTTCCTTGGAAGCGCTTTCACAGGCGCAGTAACACTGGGGCTTTGCGCTTCTCTAGCCACCAAACGTCACGGTCACTATCTCTCCGTCTCGTAGACACGAGCTGAGAGATTGCAAACGTCGAGCAATTGCTCAGAGATGAAAAGTGCCAGCACTGAAAGCTGTTGCTAGCCAGCACCCTTCCTTGGAAGCGCTTTTGTAGGCCTAAGAACAGTGGGGCTCTGTGTTTCTCTAGCCACCTAATCTTCTGCTCATCCTCTCGCGCACTCTAAAGAGAGCTCAGGTGAGAAATTGCAAACGTCGAGCAATTGCTCAGAGATGAAAAGTGCCAGCACTGAAAGCTCTTGCTAGCCAGCACCCTTCCTTGGAAGCGCTTTCACAGGCGCAGCAACACTGGGGCTTTGCGCTTCTCTACCCACCAAAGGTCACGGTCACTATCTCTCCGTCTCGTAGACACGAGCTGAGAAATTGAAAAAGTCGAGCAATTGCTCAGAGATGAAAAGTGCCAGCACTGAAAGCTGTTGCTAGCCAGCAGCCTACCTTGGAAGCGCTTTCACAGGCGCAGCAACACTGGGGCTCTGTGTTTCTCTAGCCACCTAATCTTCTGCTCATCCTCTCGTGCAGTCTAAAGAGAGCTCAGGTGAGAAATATCAAACGTCGAGCAATTGCTCAGAGATGAAAAGTGCCAGCACCGAGAGCTCTTGCTAGCCGGCACCCTTCCTTGGAAGCGCTCTTGTAGGCCTTAGAACACTTGCGCTCTGGGCTTCTCTAGCCACCTAATCTTCTGCTCATCCTCTCGCGCACTCTAAAGAGAGCTCAGGTGAGAAATTGCAAAGGTCGAGCAATTGCTCAGAGATGAAAAGTGCCAGCACTGAAAGCTCTTGCTAGCCAGCACCCTTCCTTGGAAGTGCTTTTGTAGGCCTAAGAACACTGGGGCTCTGGGCTTCTCTAGCCACCTAATCTTCTGCTCATCCTCTCGCGCAGTCTAAAGAGAGCTCAGGTGAGAAATTGCAAAGGTCGAGCAATTGCTCAGAGAGGAAAAGTGCCAGCACTGAAAGCTCTTGCTAGCCAGCACCCTTCCTTGGAAGCGCTTTCACAAGCGCAGCAACACTGGGGCTTTGCGCTTCTCTAGCCACCAAACGTCACGGTCACTATCTCTCCGTCTCGTAGACACGAGCTGAGAAATTGCAAACGTCGAGCAATTGCTCAGAGATGAAAAGTGCCAGCACTGAAAGCTGTTGCTAGCCAGCACCCTTCCTTGGAAGTGCTTTTGTAGGCCTAAGAACACTGGGGCTCTGGGCTTCTCTAGCCACCTAATCTTCTGCTCATCCTCTCGCGCAGTCTAAAGAGAGCTCAGGTGAGAAATTGCAAACGTCGAGCAATTGCTCAGAGATGAAAAGTGCCAGCACTGAAAGCTGTTGCTAGCCAGCACCCTTCCTTGGAAGCGCTCTTGTAGCCCTTAGAACACAAGGGCTCTGTGCTTCTCCAGCCACCTAATCTTCTGCTCATCCTCTCGCGCACTCTAAAGAAAGCTCAGGTGAGAAATTGCAAAAGTCGAGCAATTGCTCAGAGATGAAAAGTGCCAGCACTGAAAGCTCCTGCTAGCCAGCACCCTTCCTTGGAAGTGCTTTTGTAGGCCTAAGAACAGTGGGGCTCTGGGCTTCTCTAGCCACCTAATCTTCTGCTCATCCTCTCGCGCACTCTAAAGAGAGCTCAGGTGAGAAATTGCAAACGTCGAGCAATTGCTCAGAGATGAAAAGTGCCAGCACTGAAAGCTGTTGCTAGCCAGCAGCCTTCCTTGGAAGCGCTTTCACAGGCGCAGCAACACTGGGGCTTTGCGCTTCTCTAGCCACCAAACGTCACGGTCACTATCTCTCCGTCTCGTAGACACGAGCTGAGAAATTGCAAACGTCGAGCAATTGGTCAGAGATGAAAAGTGCCAGCACTGAAAGCTGTTGCTAGCTAGCACCCTTCCTTGGAAACGCTCTTGTAGGCCTAAGAACACTGGGGCTCTGGGCTTCTCTAGCCACCTAATCTTCTGCTCATCCTCTCGCGCAGTCTAAAGAGAGCTCAGGTGAGAAATTGCAAACATCGAGCAATTGCTCAGAGATGAAAAGTGCCAGCACTGAAAGCTGTTGCTAGCCAGCAGCCTTCCTTGGAAGCGCTTTTGTAGGCCTAAGAACACTGGGGCTCTGGGCTTCTCTAGCCACCTAATCTTCTGCTCATCCTCTCACGTAGTCTAAAGAGAGCTCAGGTGAGAAATTGCAAAGGTCGAGCAATTGCTCAGAGATGAAAAGTGCCAGCACTGAAAGCGCTTGCTAGCCAGCACCCTTCCTTGGAAGCGCTTTCACAAGCGCAGCAACACTGGGGCTTTGCGCTTCTCTAGCCACCAAACGTCACGGTCACTATCTCTCCGTCTCGTAGACACGAGCTGAGAGATTGCAAACGTCGAGCAATTGCTCTGAGATGAAAAGTGCCAGCACTGAAAGCTCTTGCTAGCCAGCACCCTTCCTTGGAAGCGCTTTTGTAGGCCTAAGAACAGTGTGGCTCTGGGCTTCTCTAGCCACCTAACCTTCTGCTCATCCTCTCGCACACTCTAAAGAGAGCTCAGGTGAGAAATTGCAAACGTCGAGCAATTGCTCAGAGATGAAAAGTGCCAGCACTGAAAGCTCTTGCTAGCCAGCACCCTTCCTTGGAAGCGCTTTCACAGGCGCAGTAACACTGGGGCTTTGCGCTTCTCTAGCCACCAAATGTCACGGTCACTATCTCTCTGTCTCGTAGACACGAGCTGAGAAATTGAAAAAGTCGAGCAATTGCTCAGAGATGAAAAGTGCCAGCACTGAAAGCTGTTGCTAGCCAGCACCCTTCCTTGGAAGCGCTTTTGTAGGCCTAAGAACAGCGGGGCTCTGTGTTTCTCTAGCCACCTAATCTTCTGCTCATCCTCTCGCGCACTCTAAAGAGAGCTCAGGTGAGAAATTGCAAACGTCGAGCAATTGCTCAGAGATGAAAAGTGCCAGCACTGAAAGCTGTTGCTAGCCAGCACCCTTCCTTGGAAGCGCTTTCACAGGCGCAGCAACAGAGGGGCTTTGCGCTTCTCTACCCACCAAAGGTCACGGTCACTATCTCTCCGTCTCGTAGACACGAGCTGAGAAATTGCAAACGTCGAGCAATTGCTCAGAGATGAAAAGTGCCAGCACTGAAAGCTGTTGCTAGCCAGCACCCTTCCTTGGAAGCGCTTTTGTAGGCCTAAGAACACTGGGGCTCTGGGCTTCTCTAGCCACCTAATCTTCTGCTCATCCTCTCGCGCACTCTAAAGAGAGCTCAGGTGAGAAATTGCAAACGTCGAGCAATTGCTCAGAGATGAAAAGTGCCAGCACTGAAAGCTGTTGCTAGCCAGCACCCTTCCTTGGAAGCGCTTTCACAGGCGCAGCAACACTGGGGCTTTGCGCTTCTCTACCCACCAAATGTCACGGTCACTATCTCTCCGTCTCGTATACACGAGCTGAGAAATTGCAAACGTCGAGCAATTGCTCAGAGATGAAAAGTGCCAGCACTGAAAGCTCTTGCTAGCCAGCACCCTTCCTTGGAAGCGCTTTCACAGGCGCAGCAACACTGGGACTCTGTGTTTCTCTAGCCACCTAATCTTCTGCTCATCCTCTCGCGCACTCTAAAGAGAGCTCAGGTGAGAAATTGCAAAGGTCGAGCAATTGCTCAGAGATGAAAACTGCCAGCACTGAAAGCTCTTGCTAGCCAGCACCCTTCCTTGGAAACGCTCTTGTAGGCCTAAGAACACTGGGGCTCTGCACTTCTCTAGCCACCTAATCTTCTGCTCATCCTCTCGCGCAGTCTAAAGAGAGCTCAGGTGAGAAATTGCAAAGGTCGAGCAATTGCTCAGAGATGAAAAGTGCCAGCACTGAAAGCTGTTGCTAGCCAGCAGCCTTCCTTGGAAGTGCTTTTGAAGGCCTAAGAACACTGGGGCTCTGGGCTTCTCTAGCCACCTAATCTTCTGCTCATCCTCTCGCGCACTCTAAAGAGAGCTCAGGTGAGAAATTGCAAAGGTCGAGCAATTGCTCAGAGAGGAAAAGTGCCAGCACTGAAAGCTGTTGCTAGCCAGCACCCTTCCTTGGAAGTGCTTTTGTAGGCCTAAGAACACTGGGGCTCTGTGTTTCTCTAGCCACCTCATCTTCTGCTCATCCTCTCGCGCACTCTAAAGAGAGCTCAGGTGAGAAATTGCAAAGGTCGAGCAATTGCTCAGAGAGGAAAAGTGCCAGCACTGAAAGCTCTTGCTAGCCAGCACCCTTCCTTGGAAGCGCTTTCACAGGCGCAGTAACACTGGGGCTTTGCGCTTCTCTAGCCACCAAACGTCACGGTCACTATCTCTCCGTCTCGTAGACACGAGCTGAGAAATTGCAAACGTCGAGCAATTGCTCAGAGATGAAAAGTGCCAGCACCGAAAGCTCTTGTTAGCCAGCACCCTTCCTTGGAAGTGCTTTTGTAGGCCTAAGAACACTGGGGCTCTGGGCTTCTCTAGCCACCTAATCTTCTGCTCATCCTCTCGCGCAGTCTAAAGAGAGCTCAGGTGAGAAATTGCAAACGTCGAGCAATTGCTCAGAGATGAAAAGTGCCAGCACTGAAAGCTGTTGCTAGCCAGCACCCTTCCTTGGAAGCGCTTTTGTAGCCCTTAGAACACAGGGGCTCTGTGTTTCTCTAGCCACCTAATCTTCTGCTCATCCTCTCGCGCACTCTAAAGAAAGCTCAGGTGAGAAATTGCAAACGTTGAGCAATTGCTCAGAGATGAAAAGTGCCAGCACTGAAAGCTCTTGCTAGCCAGCCCCCTTCCTTGGAAGTGCTTTTGTAGGCCTAAGAACACTGGGGCTCTGTGTTTCTCTAGCCACCTAATCTTCTGCTCATCCTCTCGCGCAGTCTAAAGAGAGCTCAGGTGAGAGATTGCAAACGTCGAGCAATTGCTCAGAGATGAAAAGTGCCAGCACTGAAAGCTCTTGCTAGCCAGCACCCTTCCTTGGAAGCGCTTTTGTAGGCCTAAGAACAGTGGGGCTCTGGGCTTCTCTAGCCACCTAATCTTCTGCTCATCCTCTCGCGCAGTCTAAAGAGAGCTCAGGTGAGAAATTGCAAAGGTCGAGCAATTGCTCAGAGATGAAAAGTGCCAGCACTGAAAGCTGTTGCTAGCCAGCACCCTTCCTTGGAAACGCTCTTGTAGTCCTAAGAACACTGGGGCTCTGTGTTTCTCTAGCCACCTAATCTTCTGCTCATCCTCTCGCGCACTCTAAAGAAAGCTCAGGTGAGAAATTGCAAACGTCGAGCAATTGCTCAGAGATGAAAAGTGCCAGCACTGAAAGCTATTGCTAGCCAGCACCCTTCCTTGGAAACGCTCTTGTAGGCCTAAGAACACTGGGGCTCTGGGCTTCTCTAGCCACCAAATCTTCTGCTCATCCTCTCGCGCAGTCTAAAGAGAGCTCAGGTGAGAAATTGCAAACGTCGAGCAATTGCTCAGAGATGAAAAGTGCCAGCACTGAAAGCTCTTGCTAGCCAGCACCCTTCCTTGGAAGCGCTTTCACAGGCGCAGTAACACTGGGGCTTTGCGCTTCTCTACCCACCAAAGGTCAAGGTCATTCTCTTTCCGTCTCATAGACACGAGCTGAGAGATTGCAAACGTCGAGCAATTGCTCAGAGATGAAAAGTGCCAGCACTGAAAGCTCTTGCTAGCCAGAACCCTTCCTTGGAAGCGCTTTCACAAGCACTGCAACACTGGGGCTTTGCGATTCTCTAGCCACCAAAGGTCACGGTCACTATCTCTCCGTCTCGTAGACACGAGCTGAGAAATTGCAAACGTCGAGCAATTGCTCAGAGATGAAAAGTGCCAGCACTGAAAGCTGTTGCTAGCCAGCACCCTTCCTTGGAAGCGCTCTTGTAGCCCTTAGAACACAGGGGCTCTGGGCTTCTCTAGCCACCTAATCTTCTGCTCATCCTCTCGCGCAGTCTAAAGAGAGCTCAGGTGAGAAATTGCAAAGGTCGAGCAATTGCTCAGAGATGAAAAGTGCCAGCACTGAAAGCTCTTGCTAGCCAGCACCCTTCCTTGGAAGCGCTTTCACAGGCGCAGTAACACCTGGGCTTTGCGCTTCTCTAGCCACCAAACGTCACGGTCATTCTCTTTCCGTCTCGTAGACACGAGCTGAGAAATTGCAAAAGTCGAGCAATTGCTCAGAGATGAAAAGTGCCAGCACTGAAAGCTGTTGCTAGCCAGCACCCTTCCTTGGAAGTGCATTTGTAGGCCTAAGAACAGTGGGGCTCTGGGCTTCTCTAGCCACCTAATCTTCTGCTCGTCCTCTCGCGCACTCTAAAGAGAGCTCAGGTGAGACATTGCAAAGGTCGAGCAATTGCTCAGAGATGAAAAGTGCCAGCACTGAAAGCTGTTGCTAGCCAGCACCCTTCCTTGGAAGCGCTTTCACAGGCGCAGCAACACTGGGGCTTTGCGCTTCTCTACCCACCAAAGGTCACGGTCACTATCTCTCCGTCTCGTAGACACGAGCTGAGAAATTGCAAACGTCGAGCAATTGCTCAGAGATGAAAAGTGCCAGCACTGAAAGCTCTTGCTAGCCAGCAGCCTACCTTGGAAGCGCTTTCACAGGCGCAGCAACACTGGGACTCTGTTTTTCTCTAGCCACCTAATCTTCTGCTCATCCTCTCGCGCAGTCTAAAGAGAGCTTAGGTGAGAAATTGCAAAGGTCGAGCAATTGCTCAGAGATGAAAAGTGCCAGCACTGAAAGCTGTTGCTAGCCAGCACCCTTCCTTGGAAACGCTCTTGTAGGCCTAAGAACACTGGGGCTCTGTGTTTCTCTAGCCACCTAATCTTCTGCTCATCCTCTCGCGCAATCTAAAGAGAGCTCAGGTGAGAAATTGCAAAGGTCGAGCAATTGCTCAGAGATGAAAAGTGCCAGCACTGAAAGCTCTTGCTAGCCAGAACCCTTCCTTGGAAGCGCTTTCAAAAGCGCAGCAACACTGGGGCTTTGCGCTTCTCTAGCCACCAAATGTCACGGTCACTATCTCTCCGTCTCATAGACACGAGCTGAGAGATTGCAAACGTCGAGCAATTGCTCAGAGATGAAAAGTGCCAGCACTGAAAGCTCTTGCTAGCCAGCACCCTTCCTTGGAAGCGCTTTCACAAGCACTGCAACACTGGGGCTTTGCGATTCTCTAGCCACCAAATGTCACGGTCACTATCTCTCCGTCTCGTAGACACGAGCTGAGAAATTGCAAACGTCGAGCAATTGCTCAGAGATGAAAAGTGCCAGCACTGAAAGCTCTTGCTAGCCGGCACCCTTCCTTGGAAACGCTCTTGTAGCCCTAAGAACACTGGGGCTCTGTGTTTCTCTAGCCACCTAATCTTCTGCTCATCCTCTCGCGCACTCTAAAGAGAGCTCAGGTGAGAAATTGCAAAGGTCGAGCAATTGCTCAGAGATGAAAAGTGCCAGCACTGAAAGCTCTTGCTAGCCAGCACCCTTCCTTGGAAGTGCTTTTGTAGGCCTAAGAACAGTGGGGCTCTGGGCTTCTCTAGCCACCTAATCTTCTGCTCATCCTCTCGCGCACTCTAAAGAGAGCTCAGGTGAGAAATTGCAAAGGTCGAGCAATTGCTCAGAGAGGAAAAGTGCCAGCACTGAAAGCTCTTGCTAGCCAGCACCCTTCCTTGGAAGCGCTCTTGTAGCCCTTAGAACACTGGGGCTCTGTGCTTCTCTAGCCACCTAATCTTCTGCTCATCCTCTAGCACACTCTAAAGAGAGCTCAGGTGAGAAATTGCAAACGTCGAGCAATTGCTCAGAGATGAAAAGTGCCAGCACTGAAAGCTCTTGCTAGCCAGCACCCTTCCTTGGAAGCGCTTTTGTAGGCCTAAGAACAGTGGGGCTCTGGGCTTCTCTAGCCACCTAATCTTCTGCTCATCCTCTCGCGCACTCTAAAGAGAGCTCAGGTGAGAAATTGCAAACGTCGAGCAATTGCTCAGAGATGAAAAGTGCCAGCACTGAAAGCTGTTGCTAGCCAGCACCCTTCCTTGGAAGCGCTTTTGTAGCTCTTAGAACACAAGGGCTCTGGGCTTCTCCAGCCACCTAATCTTCTGCTCATCCTCTCGCGCACTCTAAAGAAAGCTCAGGTGAGAAATTGCAAAGGTCGAGCAATTGCTCAGAGATGAAAAGTGCCAGCACTGAAAGCTGTTGCTAGCCAGCACCCTTCCTTGGAAGTGCTTTTGTAGGCCTAAGAACAGTGGGGCTCTGGGCTTCTCTAGCCACCTAATCTTCGGCTCATCCTCTCGCGCACTCTAAAGAGAGCTCAGGTGAGAAATTGCAAACGTCGAGCAATTGCTCAGCGATGAAAAGTGCCAGCACTGAAAGCTGTTGCTAGCCAGCACCCTTCCTTGGAAGCGCTTTCACAAGCGCAGTAACACTGGGGCTTTGCGCTTCTCTAGCCACCAAACGTCACGGTCACTATCTCTCCGTCTCGTAGACACGAGCTGAGAAATTGCAAACGTCGAGCAATTGCTCAGAGATGAAAAGTGCCAGCACTGAAAGCTCTTGCTAGCCAGCACCCTTCCTTGGAAGCGCTTTTGTAGGCCTAAGAACAGTGGGGCTCTGGGCTTCTCTAGCCACCTAATCTTCTGCTCATCCTCTCGCGCACTCTAAAGAAAGCTCAGGTGAGAAATTGCAAACGTCGAGCAATTGCTCAGAGATGAAAAGTGCCAGCACTGAAAGCTCTTGCTAGCCAGCACCCTTCCTTGGAAGCGCTTTCACAAGCGCAGCAACACTGGGGCTTTGCGCTTCTCTAGACACCAAAGGTCAAGGTCATTCTCTTTCCGTCTCGTAGACACGAGCTGAGAGATTGCAAACGTCGAGCAATTGCTCAGAGATGAAAAGTGCCAGCACTGAAAGCTCTTGCTAGCCAGCACCCTTCCTTGGAAGCGCTTTCACAAGCACTGCAACACTGGGGCTTTGCGCTTCTCTACCCACCAAAGGTCACGGTCACTATCTCTCCGTCTCGTAGACACGAGCTGAGAAATTGAAAAAGTCAAGCAATTGCTCAGAGATGAAAAGTGCCAGCACTGAAAGCTCTTGCTAGCCAGCACCCTTCCTTGGAAGCGCTCTTGTAGCCCTTAGAACACAGGGGCTCTGGGCTTCTCTAGCCACCTAATCTTCTGCTCATCCTCTCGCGCACTCTAAAGAGAGCTCAGGTGAGAAATTGCAAAGGTCGAGCAATTGCTCAGAGATGAAAAGTGCCAGCACTGAAAGCTCTTGCTAGCCAGCAGCCTTCCTTGGAAGCGCTTTTGTAGGCCTAAGAAGAGTGGGGCTCAGGGCTTCTCTAGCCACCTAATCTTCTGCTCATCCTCTCGCGCACTCTGAAGAGAGCTCAGGTGAGAAATTGCAAAGGTCGAGCAATTGCTCAGAGATGAAAAGTGCCAGCACTGAAAGCTGTTGCTAGCCAGCACCCTTCCTTGGAAGCGCTTTCACAGGCGCAGCAACACTGGGGCTTTGCGCTTCTCTAGACACAAAAGGTCAAGGTCATTCTCTTTCCGTCTCATAGACACGAGCTGAGAGATTGCAAACGTCGAGCAATTGCTCAGAGATGAAAAGTGCCAGCACTGAAAGCTGTTGCTAGCCGGCACCCTTCCTTGGAAACGCTCTTGTAGCCCTTAGAACACAGGGGCTCTGGCCTTCTCTAGCCACCTAATCTTCTGCTCATCCTCTCGCGCACTCTAAAGAGAGCTCAGGTGAGAAATTGCAAAGGTCGAGCAATTGCTCAGAGATGAAAAGTGCCAGCACTGAAAGCTCTTGCTAGCCAGCACCCTTCCTTGGAAACGCTCTTGTAGCCCTAAGAACACTGGGGCTCTGTGTTTCTCTAGCCACCTAATCTTCTGCTCATCCTCTCGCGCACTCTAAAGAGAGCTCAGGTGAGAAATTGCAAACGTCGAGCAATTGCTCAGAGATGGAAAGTGCCAGCACTGAAAGCTCTTGCTAGCCAGCACCCTTCCTTGGAAGCGCTTTCACAAGCGCAGTAACACTGGGGCTTTGCGCTTCTCTACCCACCAAACGTCACGGTCACTATCTCTCCGTCTCGTAGACACGAGCTGAGAAATTGCAAAAGTCGAGCAATTGCTCAGAGATGAAAAGTGCCAGCACTGAAAGCTGTTGCTAGCCAGCACCCTTCCTTGGAAGCGCTTTCACAGGCGCAGCAACACTGGGGCTTTGCGCTCATCTACCCACCAAAGGTCACGGTCACTATCTCTCCGTCTCGTAGACACGAGCTGAGAAATTGCAAACGTCGAGCAATTGCTCAGAGATGAAAAGTGCCAGCACTGAAAGCTCTTGCTAGCCAGCAGCCTACCTTGGAAGCGCTTTCACAGGCGCAGCAACACTGGGACTCTGTTTTTCTCTAGCCACCTAATCTTCTGCTCAAACTCTCGCGCAGTCTAAAGAGAGCTTAGGTGAGAAATTGCAAAGGTCGAGCAATTGCTCAGAGATGAAAAGTGCCAGCACTGAAAGCTGTTGCTAGCCAGCACCCTTCCTTGGAAACGCTCTTGTAGGCCTAAGAACACTGGGGCTCTGTGTTTCTCTAGCCACCTAATCTTCTGCTCATCCTCTCGCGCAATCTAAAGAGAGCTCAGGTGAGAAATTGCAAAGGTCGAGCAATTGCTCAGAGATGAAAAGTGCCAGCACTGAAAGCTCTTGCTAGCCAGAACCCTTCCTTGGAAGCGCTTTCACAAGCGCAGCAACACTGGGGCTTTGCGCTTCTCTAGCCACCAAATGTCACGGTCACTATCTCTCCGTCTCATAGACACGAGCTGAGAGATTGCAAACGTCGAGCAATTGCTCAGAGATGAAAAGTGCCAGCACTGAAAGCTCTTGCTAGCCAGCACCCTTCCTTGGAAGCGCTTTCACAAGCACTGCAACACTGGGGCTTTGCGATTCTCTAGCCACCAAATGTCACGGTCACTATCTCTCCGTCTCGTAGACACGAGCTGAGAAATTGCAAACGTCGAGCAATTGCTCAGAGATGAAAAGTGCCAGCACTGAAAGCTCTTGCTAGCCGGCACCCTTCCTTGGAAACGCTCTTGTAGCCCTAAGAACACTGGGGCTCTGTGTTTCTCTAGCCACCTAACCTTCTGCTCATCCTCTCGCGCACTCTAAAGAGAGCTCAGGTGAGAAATTGCAAAGGTCGAGCAATTGCTCAGAGATGAAAAGTGCCAGCACTGAAAGCTCTTGCTAGCCAGCACCCTTCCTTGGAAGTGCTTTTGTAGGCCTAAGAACAGTGGGGCTCTGGGCTTCTCTAGCCACCTAATCTTCTGCTCATCCTCTCGCGCACTCTAAAGAGAGCTCAGGTGAGAAATTGCAAAGGTCGAGCAATTGCTCAGAGAGGAAAAGTGCCAGCACTGAAAGCTCTTGCTAGCCAGCACCCTTCCTTGGAAGCGCTCTTGTAGCCCTTAGAACACTGGGGCTCTGTGCTTCTCTAGCCACCTAATCTTCTGCTCATCCTCTAGCACACTCTAAAGAGAGCTCAGGTGAGAAATTGCAAACGTCGAGCAATTGCTCAGAGATGAAAAGTGCCAGCACTGAAAGCTCTTGCTAGCCAGCACCCTTCCTTGGAAGCGCTTTTGTAGGCCTAAGAACAGTGGGGCTCTGGGCTTCTCTAGCCACCTAATCTTCTGCTCATCCTCTCGCGCACTCTAAAGAGAGCTCAGGTGAGAAATTGCAAACGTCGAGCAATTGCTCAGAGATGAAAAGTGCCAGCACTGAAAGCTGTTGCTAGCCAGCACCCTTCCTTGGAAGCGCTTTTGTAGCTCTTAGAACACAAGGGCTCTGGGCTTCTCCAGCCACCTAATCTTCTGCTCATCCTCTCGCGCACTCTAAAGAAAGCTCAGGTGAGAAATTGCAAAGGTCGAGCAATTGCTCAGAGATGAAAAGTGCCAGCACTGAAAGCTGTTGCTAGCCAGCACCCTTCCTTGGAAGTGCTTTTGTAGGCCTAAGAACAGTGGGGCTCTGGGCTTCTCTAGCCACCTAATCTTCGGCTCATCCTCTCGCGCACTCTAAAGAGAGCTCAGGTGAGAAATTGCAAACGTCGAGCAATTGCTCAGCGATGAAAAGTGCCAGCACTGAAAGCTGTTGCTAGCCAGCACCCTTCCTTGGAAGCGCTTTCACAAGCGCAGTAACACTGGGGCTTTGCGCTTCTCTAGCCACCAAACGTCACGGTCACTATCTCTCCGTCTCGTAGACACGAGCTGAGAAATTGCAAACGTCGAGCAATTGCTCAGAGATGAAAAGTGCCAGCACTGAAAGCTCTTGCTAGCCAGCACCCTTCCTTGGAAGCGCTTTTGTAGGCCTAAGAACAGTGGGGCTCTGGGCTTCTCTAGCCACCTAATCTTCTGCTCATCCTCTCGCGCACTCTAAAGAAAGCTCAGGTGAGAAATTGCAAACGTCGAGCAATTGCTCAGAGATGAAAAGTGCCAGCACTGAAAGCTCTTGCTAGCCAGCACCCTTCCTTGGAAGCGCTTTCACAAGCGCAGCAACACTGGGGCTTTGCGCTTCTCTAGACACCAAAGGTCAAGGTCATTCTCTTTCCGTCTCGTAGACACGAGCTGAGAGATTGCAAACGTCGAGCAATTGCTCAGAGATGAAAAGTGCCAGCACTGAAAGCTCTTGCTAGCCAGCACCCTTCCTTGGAAGCGCTTTCACAAGCACTGCAACACTGGGGCTTTGCGCTTCTCTAGCCACCAAATGTCACGGTCACTATCTCTCCGTCTCGTAGACACGAGCTGAGAAATTGAAAAAGTCAAGCAATTGCTCAGAGATGAAAAGTGCCAGCACTGAAAGCTCTTGCTAGCCAGCACCCTTCCTTGGAAGCGCTTTTGTAGGCCTAAGAACAGTGGGGCTCTGTGCTTCTCTAGCCACCTAATCTTCTGCTCATCCTCTCGCGCACTCTAAAGAGAGCTCAGGTGAGAAATTGCAAAGGTCGAGCAATTGCTCAGAGATGAAAAGTGCCAGCACTGAAAGCTCTTGCTAGCCAGCAGCCTTCCTTGGAAGCGCTTTTGTAGGCCTAAGAAGAGTGGGGCTCAGGGCTTCTCTAGCCACCTAATCTTCTGCTCATCCTCTCGCGCACTCTGAAGAGAGCTCAGGTGAGAAATTGCAAACGTCGAGCAATTGCTCAGAGATGAAAAGTGCCAGCACTGAAAGCTGTTGCTAGCCAGCACCCTTCCTTGGAAGCGCTTTCACAGGCGCAGCAACACTGGGGCTTTGCGCTTCTCTAGACACAAAAGGTCAAGGTCATTCTCTTTCCGTCTCATAGACACGAGCTGAGAGATTGCAAACGTCGAGCAATTGCTCAGAGATGAAAAGTGCCAGCACTGAAAGCTGTTGCTAGCCGGCACCCTTCCTTGGAAACGCTCTTGTAGCCCTTAGAACACAGGGGCTCTGGCCTTCTCTAGCCACCTAATCTTCTGCTCATCCTCTCGCGCACTCTAAAGAGAGCTCAGGTGAGAAATTGCAAAGGTCGAGCAATTGCTCAGAGATGAAAAGTGCCAGCACTGAAAGCTCTTGCTAGCCAGCACCCTTCCTTGGAAACGCTCTTGTAGCCCTAAGAACACTGGGGCTCTGTGTTTCTCTAGCCACCTAATCTTCTGCTCATCCTCTCGCGCACTCTAAAGAGAGCTCAGGTGAGAAATTGCAAACGTCGAGCAATTGCTCAGAGATGGAAAGTGCCAGCACTGAAAGCTCTTGCTAGCCAGCACCCTTCCTTGGAAGCGCTTTCACAAGCGCAGTAACACTGGGGCTTTGCGCTTCTCTACCCACCAAACGTCACGGTCACTATCTCTCCGTCTCGTAGACACGAGCTGAGAAATTGCAAAAGTCGAGCAATTGCTCAGAGATGAAAAGTGCCAGCACTGAAAGCTGTTGCTAGCCAGCACCCTTCCCTGGAAGCGCTTTTGTAGGCCTAAGAACACTGGGGCTCTGGGCTTCTCTAGCCACCTAATCTTCTGCTCGTCCTCTCACGCACTCTAAAGAGAGCTCAGGTGACAAATTGCAAAGGTCGAGCAATTGCTCAGCGATGAAAAGTACCAGCACTGAAAGCTGTTGCTAGCCAGCACCCTTCCTTGGAAGCGCTTTCACAAGCGCAGCAACACTGGGGCTTTGAGCTTCTCTAGCCACCAAAGGTCACGGTCACTATCTCTCCGTCTCGTAGACACGAGCTGAGAAATTGCAAAAGTCGAGCAATTGCTCAGTGATGAAAAGTGCCAGCACTGAAAGCTGTTGCTAGCCAGCACCCTTCCTTGGAAGCGCTTTTGTAGGCCTAAGAACACTGGGGCTCTGGGCTTCTCTAGCCACCTAATCTTCTGCTCATCCTCTCGCGCACTCTAAAGAGAGCTCAGGTGAGACATTGCAAAGGTCGTGCAATTGCTCAGAGATGAAAAGTGCCAGCACTGAAAGCTCTTGCTAGCCAGCACCCTTCCTTGGAAATGCTCTTGTAGCCCTTAGAACACAGGGGCTCTGGGCTTCTCTAGCCACCTAATCTTCTGCTCATCCTCTCGCGCACTCTAAAGAGAGCTCAGGTGAGAAATTGCAAACGTCGAGCAATTGCTCAGAGATGAAAAGTGCCAGCACTGAAAGCTGTTGCTAGCCAGCACCCTTCCTTGGAAGTGCTTTTGTAGCCCTAAGAACACTGGGGCTCTGGGCTTCTCTAGCCACCTAATCTTCTGCTCATCCTCTCGCGCACTCTAAAGAGAGCTCAGGTGAGAAATTGCAAAGGTCGAGCAATTGCTCAGAGAGGAAAAGTGCCAGCACTGAAAGCTCTTGCTAGCCAGCACCCTTCCTTGGAAGCGCTTTCACAAGCGCAGCAACACTGGGGCTTTGCGCTTCTCTAGCCACCAAACGTCACGGTCACTATCTCTCCGTCTCGTAGACACGAGCTGAGAGATTGCAAACGTCGAGCAATTGCTCAGAGAGGAAAAGTGCCAGCACTGAAAGCTGTTGCTAGCCAGCACCCTTCCTTGGAAGCGCTTTTGTAGGCCTAAGAACAGTGGGGCTCTGGGCTTCTCTAGCCACCTAATCTTCTGCTCATCCTCTCGCGCACTCTAAAGAGAGCTCAGGTGAGACATTGCAAAGGTCGAGCAATTGCTCAGAGATGAAAAGTGCCAGCACTGAAAGCTCTTGCTATCCGGCACCCTTCCTTGGAAACGCTCTTGTAGCCCTTAGAACACAGGGGCTCTGGGCTTCTCTAGCCACCTAATCTTCTGCTCATCCTCTCGCGCACTCTAAAGAGAGCTCAGGTGAGAAATTGCAAAAGTCGAGCAATTGCTCAGAGATGAAAAGTGCCAGCACTGAAAGCTGTTGCTAGCCAGCACCCTTCCTTGGAAGTGCTTTTGTAGGCCTAAGAACACTGGGGCTCTGGGCTTCTCTAGCCACCTAATATTCTGCTCATCCTCTCGCGCACTCTAAAGAGAGCTCAGGTGAGAAATTGCAAAGGTCGAGCAATTGCTCAGCGATGAAAAGTGCCAGCACTGAAAGCTCTTGCTAGCCAGCACCCTTCCTTGGAAGCGCTTTCACAAGCGCAGCAACACTGGGGCTTTGCGCTTCTCTACCCACCAAAGGTCACGGTCACTATCTCTCCGTCTCGTAGACACGAGCTGAGAAATTGCAAACGTCGAGCAATTGCTCAGAGATGAAAAGTGCCAGCACTGAAAGCTGTTGCTAGCCAGCCCCCTTCCTTGGAAGTGCTTTTGTAGGCCTAAGAACAGTGGGGCTCTGGGCTTCTCTAGCCACCTAATCTTCTGCTCATCCTCTCGCGCACTCTAAAGAGAGCTCAGGTGAGAAATTGCAAAGGTCGAGCAATTGCTCAGAGATGAAAAGTGCCAGCACTGAAAGCTGTTGCTAGCCAGCACCCTTCCTTGGAAGCGCTTTTGTAGCCCTTAGAACACAAGGGCTCTGTGCTTCTCCAGCCACCTAATCTTCTGCTCATCCTCTCGCGCACTCTAAAGAAAGCTCAGGTGAGAAATTGCAAAGGTCGAGCAATTGCTCAGAGATGAAAAGTGCCAGCACTGAAAGCTGTTGCTAGCCAGCCCCCTTCCTTGGAAGTGCTTTTGTAGGCCTAAGAACAGTGGGGCTCTGGGCTTCTCTAGCCACCTAATCTTCTGCTCATCCTCTCGTGCACTCTAAAGAGAGCTCAGGTGAGAAATTGCAAAGGTCGAGCAATTGCTCAGAGATGAAAAGTGCCAGCACTGAAAGCTCTTGCTAGCCAGCACCCTTCCTTGGAAGCGCTTTCACAGGCACAGCAACACTGGGGCTTTGCGCTTCTCTGGACACCAAAGGTCACGGTCACTATCTCTCCGTCTCGTAGACACGAGCTGAGAAATTGCAAAGGTCGAGCAATTGCTCAGAGATGAAAAGTGCCAGCACTGAAAGCTGTTGCTAGCCAGCACCCTTCCTTGGAAGTGCTTTTGTAGGCCTAAGAACACTGGGGCTCTGGGCTTCTCTAGCCACCTAATCTTCTGCTCGTCCTCTCGCGCACTCTAAAGAGAGCTCAGGTGAGAAATTGCAAATGTCGAGCAATTGCTCAGAGATGAAAAGTGCCAGCACTGAAAGCTGTTGCTAGCCAGCAGCCTTCCTTGGAAGCGCTTTCACAGGCGCAGCAACACTGGGGCTTTGCGCTTCTCTAGCCACCAAATGTCATGGTCACTATCTCTCTGGCTCGTAGACACGAGCTGAGAATTTGAGAAACTCGAGCAATTGCTCAGAGATGAAAAGTGGCAGCACTGAAAGCTCTTGCTAGCCGGCACCCTTCCTTGGAAACGCTCTTGTAGCCCTTAGAACACAGGGGCTCTGGGCTTCTCTAGGCACCTAATCTTCTGCTCATCCTCTCGCGCGCTCTAAAGAGAGCTCAGGTGAGAAATTGCAAAGGTCGAGCAATTGCTCAGAGATGAAAAGTGCCAGCACTGAAAGCTGTTGCTAGCCAGCACCCTTCCTTGGAAGTGCTTTTGTAGGCCTAAGAACAGTGGGGCTCTGTGTTTCTCTAGCCACCTAATCTTCTGCTCATCCTCTCGCGCACTCTAAAGAGAGCTCAGGTGAGAAATTGCAAACGTCGAGCAATTGCTCAGAGATGAAAAGTGCCAGCACTGAAAGCTCTTGCTAGCCAGCACCCTTCCTTGGAAGCGCTCTTGTAGCCCTTAGAACACAGGGGCTCTGGGCTTCTCTAGCCACCTAATCTTCTGCTCATCCTCTCGCGCACTCTAAAGAGAGCTCAGGTGAGAAATTGCAAAGGTCGAGCAATTGCTCAGAGATGAAAAGTGCCAGCACTGAAAGCTCTTGCTAGCCAGCAGCCTTCCTTGGAATCGCTTTTGTAGCCCTTAGATCACAAGGGCTCTGGGCTTCTCTAGCCACCTAATCTTCTGCTCATCCTCTCGCGCACTCTAAAGAAAGCTCAGGTGAGAAATTGCTAACGTCGAGCAATTGCTCAGAGATGAAAAGTGCCAGCACTGAAAGCTCTTGCTAGCCAGCACCCTTCCTTGGAAGCGCTTTTGTAGGCCTAAGAACACTGGGGCTCTGTGTTTCTCTAGCCACCTAATCTTCTGCTCATCCTCTCGTGCACTCTAAAGAGAGCTCAGGTGAGAAATTGCAAAGGTCGAGCAATTGCTCAGAGATGAAAAGTGCCAGCACTGAAAGCTCTTGCTAGCCAGCACCCTTCCTTGGAAGCGCTTTCACAGGCGCAGCAACACTGGGGCTTTGCGCTTCTCTAGCCACCAAACGTCACGGTCACTATCTCTCCGTCTCGTAGACACGAGCTGAGAAATTGCAAACGTCGAGCAATTGCTCAGAGATGAAAAGTGCCAGCACTGAAAGCTGTTGCTAGCCAGCACCCTTCCTTGGAAACGCTCTTGTAGGCCTTAGAACACTTGCGCTCTAGGCTTCTCTAGCCACCTAATCTTCTGCTCATCCTCTCGCGCACTCTAAAGAGAGCTCAGGTGAGAAATTGCAAATGTCGAGCAATTGCTCAGAGATGAAAAGTGCCAGCACTGAAAGCTGTTGCTAGCCAGCACCCTTCCTTGGAAGCGCTTTTGTAGGCCTAAGAACACTGGGGCTCTAGGCTTCTCTAGCCACCTAATCTTCTGCTCATCCTCTCGCGCACTCTAAAGAAAGCTCAGGTGATAAGTTGCAAACGTCGAGCAATTGCTCAGAGATGAAAAGTGCCAGCACTGAAAGCTGTTGCTAGCCAGCACCCTTCCTTGGAAGCGCTTTCACAGGCGCAGTAACACTGGGGCTTTGCGCTTCTCTAGACACCAAAGGTCAAGGTCATTCTCTTTCAGTCTCATAGACACGAGCTGAGAAATTGCAAATGTCGAGCAATTGCTCAGAGATGAAAAGTGCCAGCACTGAAAGCTCTTGCTAGCCAGCACCCTTCCTTGGAAGCGCTTTCACAAGCACTGCAACACTGGGGCTTTGCGCTTCTCTAGCCACCAAATGTCACGGTCACTATCTCTCTGTCTCGTAGACACGAGCTGAGAAATTGAAAAAGTCGAGCAATTGCTCAGAGATGAAAAGTGCCAGCACTGAAAGCTGTTGCTAGCCGGCACCCTTCCTTGGAAACGCTCTTGTAGCCCTAAGAACACTGGGGCTCTGTGTTTCTCTAGCCACCTAATCTTCTGCTCATCCTCTCGCGCACTCTAAAGAGAGCTCAGGTGAGAAATTGCAAACGTCGAGCAATTGCTCAGAGATGAAAAGTGCCAGCACTGAAAGCTCTTGCTAGCCAGCACCCTTCCTTGGAAGCGCTTTCACAGGCGCAGCAACACTGGGGCTTTGCGCTTCTCTACCCACCAAAGGTCACGGTCACTATCTCTCCGTCTCGTAGACACGAGCTGAGAAATTGAAAAAGTCGAGCAATTGCTCAGAGATGAAAAGTGCCAGCACTGAAAGCTGTTGCTAGCCAGCAGCCTACCTTGGAAGCGCTTTCACAGGCGCAGCAACACTGGGGCTCTGTGTTTCTCTAGCCACCTAATCTTCTGCTCATCCTCTCGCGCACTGTAAAGAGAGCTCAGGTGAGAAATATCAAACGTCGAGCAATTGCTCAGAGATGAAAAGTGCCAGCACCGAGAGCTCTTGCTAGCCGGCACCCTTCCTTGGAAGCGCTCTTGTAGCCCTTAGAACACAAGGGCTCTGTGCTTCTCCAGCCACCTAATCTTCTGCTCATCCTCTCGCGCACTCTAAAGAAAGCTCAGGTGAGAAATTGCAAACGTCGAGCAATTGCTCAGAGATGAAAAGTGCCAGCACTGAAAGCTCCTGCTAGCCAGCACCCTTCCTTGGAAGTGCTTTTGTAGGCCTAAGAACAGTGGGGCTCTGGGCTTCTCTAGCCACCTAATCTTCTGCTCATCCTCTCGCGCACTCTAAAGAGAGCTCAGGTGAGAAATTGCAAAGGTCGAGCAATTGCTCAGCGATGAAAAGTGCCAGCACTGAAAGCTGTTGCTAGCCAGCACCCTTCCTTGGAAGCACTTTTGTAGGCCTAAGAACGCAGGGGCTCTGGGCTTCTCTAGCCACCTAATCTTCTGCTCATCCTCTCGCGCACTCTAAAGAGAGCTCAGGTGAGAAATTGCAAAGGTCGAGCAATTGCTCAGCTATGAAAAGTGCCAGCACTGAAAGCTGTTGCTAGCCAGCACCCTTCCTTGGAAGTGCTTTTGTAGGCCTAAGAACAGTGGGGCTCTGGGCTTCTCTAGCCACCTAATCTTCTGCTCATCCTCTCGCGCACTCTAAAGAGAGCTCAGGTGAGAAATTGCAAACGTCGAGCAATTGCTCAGAGATGAAAAGTGCCAGCACTGAAAGCTCTTGCTAGCCAGCACCCTTCCTTGGAAGCGCTTTCACAAGCGCAGTAACACTGGGGCTTTGCGCTTCTCTAGCCACCAAACGTCACGGTCACTATCTCTCCGTCTCGTAGACACGAGCTGAGAAATTGCAAACGTCGAGCAATTGCTCAGAGATGAAAAGTGCCAGCACTGAAAGCTCTTGCTAGCCAGCACACTTCCTTGGAAGCGCTTTTGTAGGCCTAAGAACAGTGGGGCTCTGGGCTTCTCTAGCCACCTCATCTTCTGCTCATCCTCTCGCGCACTCTAAAGAGAGCTCAGGTGAGAAATTGCAAACGTTGAGCAATTGCTCAGAGATGAAAAGTGCCAGCACTGAAAGCTGTTGCTAGCCAGCACCCTTCCTTGGAAGCGCTCTTGTAGCCCTTAGAACACAAGGGCTCTGTGCTTCTCCAGCCACCTAATCTTCTGCTCATCCTCTCGCGCACTCTAAAGAAAGCTCAGGTGAGAAATTGCAAAGGTCGAGCAATTGCTCAGAGATGAAAAGTGCCAGCACTGAAAGCTCTTGCTAGCCAGCACCCTTCCTTGGAAGCGCTTTTGTAGGCCTAAGAACAGTGGGGCTCTGTGCTTCTCTAGCCACCTAATCTTCTGCTCATCCTCTCGCGCACTCTAAAGAGAGCTCAGGTGAGAAATTGCAAAGGTCGAGCAATTGCTCAGCGATGAAAAGTGCCAGCACTGAAAGCTGTTGCTAGCCAGCACCCTTCCTTGGAAGCGCTTTCACAAGCGCAGCAACACTGGGGCTTTGCGCTTCTATACGCACCAAACGTCACGGTCACTATCTCTCCGTCTCGTAGACACGAGCTGAGAGATTGCAAACGTCGAGCAATTGCTCAGAGATGAAAAGTGCCAGCACTGAAAGCTGTTGCTAGCCAGCACCCTTCCTTGGAAGCGCTTTTGTAGGCCTAAGAACAGTGTGGCTCTGTGCTTCTCTAGCCACCTCATCTTCTGCTCATCCTCTCGCGCACTCTAAAGAGAGCTCAGGTGAGAAATTGCAAACGTCGAGCAATTGCTCAGAGATGAAAAGTGCCAGCACTGAAAGCTCTTGCTAGCCAGCACCCTTCCTTGGAAGCGCTTTCACAGGCGCAGTAACACTGGGGCTTTGCGCTTCTCTACCCACCAAACGTCACGGTCACTATCTCTCCGTCTCGTAGACACGAGCTGAGAAATTGCAAAGGTCGAGCAATTGCTCAGAGATGAAAAGTGCCAGCACTGAAAGCTGTTGCTAGCCAGCAGCCTTCCTTGGAAGTGCTTTTGTAGGCCTAAGAACACTGGGGCTCTGGGCTTCTCTAGCCACCTAATCTTCTGCTCGTCCTCTCGCGCACTCTAAAGAGAGCTCAGGTGAGAAATTGCAAAGGTCGAGCAATTGCTCAGAGATGAAAAGTGCCAGCACTGAAAGCTGTTGCTAGCCAGCAGCCTTCCTTGGAAGCGCTTTCACAGGCGCAGCAACACTGGGGCTTTGCGCTTCTCTAGCCACCAAATGTCATGGTCACTATCTCTCTGGCTCGTAGACACGAGCTGAGAATTTGAGAAACTCGAGCAATTGCTCAGAGATGAAAAGTGGCAGCACTGAAAGCTCTTGCTAGCCGGCACCCTTCCTTGGAAACGCTCTTGTAGCCCTTAGAACACAGGGGCTCTGGGCTTCTCTAGCCACCTAATCTTCTGCTCATCCTCTCGCGCGCTCTAAAGAGAGCTCAGGTGAGAAATTGCAAAGGTCGAGCAATTGCTCAGAGATGAAAAGTGCCAGCACTGAAAGCTGTTGCTAGCCAGCACCCTTCCTTGGAAGTGCTTTTGTAGGCCTAAGAACAGTGGGGCTCTGTGTTTCTCTAGCCACCTAATCTTCTGCTCATCCTCTCGTGCACTCTAAAGAGAGCTCAGGTGAGAAATTGCAAAGGTCGAGCAATTGCTCAGCGATGAAAAGTGCCAGCACTGAAAGCTCTTGCTAGCCAGCACCCTTCCTTGGAAGCGCTTTCACAAGCGCAGCAACACTGGGGCTTTGCGCTTCTCTAGCCACCAAACGTCACGGTCACTATCTCTCCGTCTCGTAGACACGAGCTGAGAAATTGCAAACGTCGAGCAATTGCTCAGAGATGAAAAGTGCCAGCACTGAAAGCTCTTGCTAGCCAGCACCCTTCCTTGGAAGCGCTTTTGTAGGCCTAAGAACAGTGGGGCTCTGGGCTTCTCTAGCCACCTAATCTTCTGCTCATCCTCTCGCGCACTCTAAAGAGAGCTCAGGTGAGAAATTGCAAACGTCGAGCAATTGCTCAGAGATGAAAAGTGCCAGCACTGAAAGCTCTTGCTAGCCAGCACCCTTCCTTGGAATCGCTTTTGTAGCCCTTAGAACACAAGGGCTCTGGGCTTCTCTAGCCACCTAATCTTCTGCTCATCCTCTCGCGCACTCTAAAGAAAGCTCAGGTGAGAAATTGCTAACGTCGAGCAATTGCTCAGCGATGAAAAGTGCCAGCACTGAAAGCTGTTGCTAGCCAGCACCCTTCCTTGGAAGCGCTTTTGTAGGCCTAAGAACACTGGGGCTCTGTGTTTCTCTAGCCACCTAATCTTCTGCTCATCCTCTCGTGCACTCTAAAGAGAGCTCAGGTGAGAAATTGCAAAGGTCGAGCAATTGCTCAGAGATGAAAAGTGCCAGCACTGAAAGCTCTTGCTAGCCAGCACCCTTCCTTGGAAGCGCTTTCACAGGCGCAGCAACACTGGGGCTTTGCGCTTCTCTAGCCACCAAACGTCACGGTCACTATCTCTCCGTCTAGTAGACACGAGCTGAGAAATTGCAAACGTCGAGCAATTGCTCAGAGATGAAAAGTGCCAGCACTGAAAGCTCTTGCTAGCCAGCACCCTTCCTTGGAAACGCTCTTGTAGGCCTTAGAACACTTGCGCTCTAGGCTTCTCTAGCCACCTAATCTTCTGCTCATCCTCTCGCGCACTCTAAAGAGAGCTCAGGTGAGAAATTGCAAATGTCGAGCAATTGCTCAGAGATGAAAAGTGCCAGCACTGAAAGCTGTTGCTAGCCAGCACCCTTCCTTGGAAGCGCTTTTGTAGGCCTAAGAACACTGGGGCTCTAGGCTTCTCTAGCCACCTAATCTTCTGCTCATCCTCTCGCGCACTCTAAAGAAAGCTCAGGTGATAAATTGCAAACGTCGAGCAATTGCTCAGAGATGAAAAGTGCCAGCACTGAAAGCTCTTGCTAGCCAGCACCCTTCCTTGGAAGCGCTTTCACAGGCGCAGTAACACTGGGGCTTTGCGCTTCTCTAGACACCAAAGGTCAAGGTCATTCTCTTTCCGTCTCATAGACACGAGCTGAGAAATTGCAAATGTCGAGCAATTGCTCAGAGATGAAAAGTGCCAGCACTGAAAGCTCTTGCTAGCCAGCACCCTTCCTTGGAAGCGCTTTCACAAGCACTGCAACACTGGGGCTTTGCGCTTCTCTAGCCACCAAACGTCACGGTCACTATCTCTCTGTCTCGTAGACACGAGCTGAGAAATTGAAAAAGTCGAGCAATTGCTCAGAGATGAAAAGTGCCAGCACTGAAAGCTGTTGCTAGCCGGCACCCTACCTTGGAAACGCTCTTGTAGCCCTAAGAACACTGGGGCTCTGTGTTTCTCTAGCCACCTAATCTTCTGCTCATCCTCTCGTGAAGTCTAAAGAGAGCTCAGGTGAGAAATATCAAACGTCGAGCAATTGCTCAGAGATGAAAAGTGCCAGCACCGAGAGCTCTTGCTAGCCGGCACCCTTCCTTGGAAGCGCTCTTGTAGGCCTTAGAACGCAGGGGCTCTGGGCTTCTCTAGCCACCTAATCTTCTGCTCATCCTCTCGCGCACTCTAAAGAGAGCTCAGGTGAGAAATTGCAAACGTCGAGCAATTGCTCAGCGATGAAAAGTGCCAGCACTGAAAGCTCTTGCTAGCCAGCACCCTTCCTTGGAAGTGCTTTTGTAGGCCTAAGAACAGTGGGGCTCTGGGCTTCTCTAGCCACCTAATCTTCTGCTCATCCTCTCGCGCACTCTAAAGAGAGCTCAGGTGAGACATTGCAAAAGTCGAGCAATTGCTCAGAGAGGAAAAGTGCCAGCACTGAAAGCTCTTGCTAGCCAGCACCCTTCCTTGGAAGCGCTTTCACAAGCGCAGTAATACTGGGGCTTTGCGCTTCTCTAGCCACCAAACGTCACGGTCACTATCTCTCCGTCTCGTAGACACGAGCTGAGAAATTGCAAACGTCGAGCAATTGCTCAGAGATGAAAAGTGCCAGCACTGAAAGCTCTTGCTAGCCAGCACCCTTCCTTGGAAGCGCTTTTGTAGGCCTAAGAACAGTGGGGCTCTGGGCTTCTCTACCCACCTAATCTTCTGCTCATCCTCTCGCGCACTCTAAAGAGAGCTCAGGTGAGAAATTGCAAACGTTGAGCAATTGCTCAGAGATGAAAAGTGCCAGCACTGAAAGCTGTTGCTAGCCAGCACCCTTCCTTGGAAGCGCTTTTGTAGCCCTTAGAACACAAGGGCTCTGTGCTTCTCCAGCCACCTAATCTTCTGCTCATCCTCTCGCGCACTCTAAAGAAAGCTCAGGTGAGAAATTGCAAAGGTCGAGCAATTGCTCAGAGATGAAAAGTGCCAGCACTGAAAGCTCTTCCTAGCCAGCACCCTTCCTTGGAAGCGCTTTTGTAGGCCTAAGAACACTGGGGCTCTGGGCTTCTCTAGCCACCTATTCTTCTGCTCATCCTCTCGCGCACTCTAAAGAGAGCTCAGGTGAGAAATTGCAAAGGTCGAGCAATTGCTCAGAGATGAAAAGTGCCAGCACTGAAAGCTGTTGCTAGCCAGCACCCTTCCTTGGAAGCGCTTTCACAAGCGCAGCAACACTGGGGCTTTGCGCTTCTCTAGCCACCAAACGTCACGGTCACTATCTCTCCGTCTCGTAGACACGAGCTGAGAGATTGCAAACGTCGAGCAATTGCTCAGAGATGAAAAGTGCCAGCACTGAAAGCTCTTGCTAGCCAGCACCCTTCCTTGGAAGCGCTTTTGTAGGCCTAAGAACAGTGGGGCTCTGGGCTTCTCTAGCCACCTAATCTTCTGCTCATCCTCTCGTGCAGTCTAAAGAGAGCTCAGGTGAGAAATTGCAAACGTCGAGCAATTGCTCAGAGATGAAAAGTGCCAGCACTGAAAGTTGTTGCTAGCCAGCACCCTTCCTTGGAAGCGCTTTCACAGGCGCAGTAACACTGGGGCTTTGCGCTTCTCTAGCCACCAAACGTCACGGTCACTATCTCTCTGTCTCGTAGACACGAGCTGAGAAATTGAAAAAGTCGAGCAATTGCTCAGAGATGAAAAGTGCCAGCACTGAAAGCTCTTGCTAGCCAGCACCCTTCCTTGGAAGCGCTTTTGTAGGCCTAAGAACAGTGGGGCTCTGTGCTTCTCTAGCCACCTAATCTTCTGCTCATCCTCTCGCGCACTCTAAAGAGAGCTCAGGTGAGAAATTGCAAAGGTCGAGCAATTGCTCAGAGATGAAAAGTGCCAGCACTGAAAGCTCTTGCTAGCCAGCACCCTTCCTTGGAAGCGCTTTCACAAGCGCAGCAACACTGGGGCTTTGCGCTTCTCTAGCCACCAAACGTCACGGTCACTATCTCTCCGTCTCGTAGACACGAGCTGAGAGATTGCAAACGTCGAGCAATTGCTCAGAGATGAAAAGTGCCAGCACTGAAAGCTGTTGCTAGCCAGCACCCTTCCTTGGAAGCGCTTTTGTAGGCCTAAGAACAGTGTGGCTCTGTGTTTCTCTAGCCACCTCATCTTCTGCTCATCCTCTCGCGCACTCTAAAGAGAGCTCAGGTGAGAAATTGCAAACGTCGAGCAATTGCTCAGAGATGAAAAGTGCCAGCACTGAAAGCTGTTGCTAGCCAGCACCCTTCCTTGGAAGCGCTTTCACAGGCGCAGTAACACTGGGGCTTTGCGCTTCTCTAGCCACCAAACGTCACGGTCACTATCTCTCCGTCTCGTAGACACGAGCTGAGAAATTGCAAAGGTCGAGCAATTCCTCAGAGATGAAAAGTGCCAGCACTGAAAGCTGTTGCTAGCCAGCAGCCTTCCTTGGAAGTGCTTTTGTAGGCCTAAGAACACTGGGGCTCTGGGCTTCTCTAGCCACCTAATCTTCTGCTCGTCCTCTCGCGCACTCTAAAGAGAGCTCAGGTGAGAAATTGCAAAGGTCGAGCAATTGCTCAGAGATGAAAAGTGCCAGCACTGAAAGCTGTTGCTAGCCAGCACCCTTCCTTGGAAGCGCTTTCACAGGCGCAGCAACACTGGGGCTTTGCGCTTCTCTACCCACCAAATGTCATGGTCACTATCTCTCTGGCTCGTAGACACGAGCTGAGAATTTGAGAAACTCGAGCAATTGCTCAGAGATGAAAAGTGCCAGCACTGAAAGCTGTTGCTAGCCGGCACCCTTCCTTGGAAACACTCTTGTAGCCCTTAGAACACAGGGGCTCTGGGCTTCTCTAGCCACCTAATCTTCTGCTCATCCTCTCGCGCGCTCTAAAGAGAGCTCAGGTGAGAAATTGCAAAGGTCGAGCAATTGCTCAGAGATGAAAAGTGCCAGCACTGAAAGCTGTTGCTAGCCAGCACCCTTCCTTGGAAGTGCTTTTGTAGGCCTAAGAACAGTGGGGCTCTGTGTTTCTCTAGCCACCTAATCTTCTGCTCATCCTCTCGTGCACTCTAAAGAGAGCTCAGGTGAGAAATTGCAAAGGTCGAGCAATTGCTCAGAGAGGAAAAGTGCCAGCACTGAAAGCTCTTGCTAGCCAGCACCCTTCCTTGGAAGCGCTTTCACAAGCGCAGTAACACTGGGGCTTTGCGCTTCTCTAGCCACCAAACGTCACTGTCACTATCTCTCCGTCTCGTAGACACGAGCTGAGAAATTGCAAACGTCGAGCAATTGCTCAGAGATGAAAAGTGCCAGCACTGAAAGCTCTTGCTAGCCAGCACCCTTCCTTGGAAGCGCTTTTGTAGGCCTAAGAACAGTGGGGCTCTGGGCTTCTCTAGCCACCTAATCTTCTGCTCATCCTCTCGCGCACTCTAAAGAGAGCTCAGGTGAGAAATTGCAAACGTCGAGCAATTGCTCAGAGATGAAAAGTGCCAGCACTGAAAGCTGTTGCTAGCCAGCACCCTTCCTTGGAATCGCTTTTGTAGCCCTTAGAACACAAGGGCTCTGGGCTTCTCTAGCCACCTAATCTTCTGCTCATCCTCTCGCGCACTCTAAAGAAAGCTCAGGTGAGAAATTGCTAACGTCGAGCAATTGCTCAGAGATGAAAAGTGCCAGCACTGAAAGCTCTTGCTAGCCAGCACCCTTCCTTGGAAGCGCTTTTGTAGGCCTAAGAACACAGGGGCTCTGTGTTTCTCTAGCCACCTAATCTTCTCCTCATCCTCTCGTGCACTCTAAAGAGAGCTCAGGTGAGAAATTGCAAAGGTCGAGCAATTGCTCAGAGATGAAAAGTGCCAGCACTGAAAGCTCTTGCTAGCCAGCACCCTTCCTTGGAAGCGCTTTCACAGGCGCAGCAACACTGGGGCTTTGCGCTTCTCTAGCCACCAAACGTCACGGTCACTATCTCTCCGTCTCGTAGACACGAGCTGAGAAATTGCAAACGTCGAGCAATTGCTCAGAGATGAAAAGTGCCAGCACTGAAAGCTCTTGCTAGCCAGCACCCTTCCTTGGAAGCGCTCTTGTAGCCCTTAGAACACAAGGGCTCTGTGCTTCTCCAGCCACCTAATCTTCTGCTCATCCTCTCGCGCACTCTAAAGAAAGCTCAGGTGAGAAATTGCAAAGGTCGAGCAATTGCTCAGAGATGAAAAGTGCCAGCACTGAAAGCTGTTGCTAGCCAGCACCCTTCCTTGGAAGCGCTTTTGTAGGCCTAAGAACAGTGGGGCTCTGGGCTTCTCTAGCCACCTAATCTTCTGCTCATCCTCTCGCGCACTCTAAAGAGAGCTCAGGTGAGAAATTGCAAAGGTCGAGCAATTGCTCAGAGATGAAAAGTGCCAGCACTGAAAGCTGTTGCTAGCCAGCACCCTTCCTTGGAAGCGCTTTCACAAGCGCAGCAACACTGGGGCTTTGCGCTTCTCTAGCCACCAAACGTCACGGTCACTATCTCTCCGTCTCGTAGACACGAGCTGAGAGATTGCAAACGTCGAGCAATTGCTCAGAGATGAAAAGTGCCAGCACTGAAAGCTGTTGCTAGCCAGCACCCTTCCTTGGAAGCGCTTTTGTAGGCCTAAGAACAGTGTGGCTCTGTGCTTCTCTAGCCACCTAATCTTCTGCTCATCCTCTCGCGCACTCTAAAGAGAGCTCAGGTGAGAAATTGCAAACGTCGAGCAATTGCTCAGAGATGAAAAGTGCCAGCACTGAAAGCTGTTGCTAGCCAGCACCCTTCCTTGGAAGCGCTTTCACAGTCGCAGTAACACTGGGGCTTTGCGCTTCTCTAGCCACCAAACGTCACGGTCACTATCTCTCTGTCTCGTAGACACGAGCTGAGAAATTGAAAAAGTCGAGCAATTGCTCAGAGATGAAAAGTGCCAGTACTGAAAGCTGTTGCTAGCCAGCACCCTTCCTTGGAAGCGCTTTTGTAGGCCTAAGAACAGTGGGGCTCTGTGTTTCTCTAGCCACCTAATCTTCTGCTCATCCTCTCGCGCACTCTAAAGAGAGCTCAGGTGAGAAATTGCAAACGTCGAGCAATTGCTCAGAGATGAAAAGTGCCAGCACTGAAAGCTGTTGCTAGCCAGCACCCTTCCTTGGAAGCGCTTTCACAGGCGCAGCAACACTGGGGCTTTGCGCTTCTCTACCCACCAAAGGTCACGGTCACTATCTCTCCGTCTCGTAGACACGAGCTGAGAAATTGCAAACGTCGAGCAATTGCTCAGAGATGAAAAGTGCCAGCACTGAAAGCTCTTGCTAGCCAGCAGCCTACCTTGGAAGCGCTTTCACAGGCGCAGCAACACTGGGACTCTGTGTTTCTCTAGCCACCTAATCTTCTGCTCATCCTCTCGCGCACTCTAAAGAGAGCTCAGGTGAGAAATTGCAAAGGTCGAGCAATTGCTCAGAGATGAAAAGTGCCAGCACTGAAAGCTGTTGCTAGCCAGCACCCTTCCTTGGAAGTGCTTTTGTAGGCCTAAGAACACTGGGGCTCTGGGCTTCTCTAGCCACCTAATCTTCTGCTCATCCTCTCGCGCACTCTAAAGAGAGCTCAGGTGAGAAATTGCAAACGTCGAGCAATTGCTCAGAGATGAAAAGTGCCAGCACTGAAAGCTGTTGCTAGCCAGCACCCTTCCTTGGAAGCTCTTTTGTAGCCCTTAGAACACAAGGGCTCTGTGCTTCTCCAGCCACCTAATCTTCTGCTCATCCTCTCGCGCACTCTAAAGAAAGCTCAGGTGAGAAATTGCAAACGTCGAGCAATTGCTCAGAGATGAAAAGTGCCAGTACTGAAAGCTGTTGCTAGCCAGCACCCTTCCTTGGAAGTGCTTTTGTAGGCCTAAGAACAGTGGGGTTCTGTGTTTCTCTAGCCACCTAATCTTCTGCTCATCCTCTCGCGCACTCTAAAGAGAGCTCAGGTGAGAAATTGCAAACGTCGAGCAATTGCTCAGAGATGAAAAGTGCCAGCACTGAAAGCTGTTGCTAGCCAGCACCCTTCCTTGGAAGCGCTTTCACAGGCGCAGCAACACTGGGGCTTTGCGCTTCTCTACCCACCAAAGGTCACGGTCACTATCTCTCCGTCTCGTAGACACGAGCTGAGAAATTGCAAACGTCGAGCAATTGCTCAGAGATGAAAAGTGCCAGCACTGAAAGCTCTTGCTAGCCAGCAGCCTACCTTGGAAGCGCTTTCACAGGCGCAGCAACACTGGGACTCTGTGTTTCTCTAGCCACCTAATCTTCTGCTCATCCTCTCGCGCACTCTAAAGAGAGCTCAGGTGAGAAATTGCAAAGGTCGAGCAATTGCTCAGAGACGAAAACTGCCAGCACTGAAAGCTCTTGCTAGCCAGCACCCTTCCTTGGAAACGCTCTTGTAGGCCTAAGAACACTGGGGCTCTGTGTTTCTCTAGCCACCTAATCTTCTGCTCATCCTCTCGCGCACTCTAAAGAGAGCTCAGGTGAGAAATTGCAAAGGTCGAGCAATTGCTCAGAGATGAAAAGTGCCAGCACTGAAAGCTGTTGCTAGCCAGCACCCTTCCTTGGAAGTGCTTTTGTAGGCCTAAGAACACTGGGGCTCTGGGCTTCTCTAGCCACCTAATCTTCTGCTCATCCTCTCGCGCACTCTAAAGAGAGCTCAGGTGAGAA
Organism: Sarcoramphus papa; assembly: GCA_037962945.1. Taxonomy (NCBI): domain Eukaryota; kingdom Metazoa; phylum Chordata; class Aves; order Accipitriformes; family Cathartidae; genus Sarcoramphus; species Sarcoramphus papa. The sequence continues at coordinate 20,779,998 of CM075588.1, forward strand.
ATTGCAAACGTCGAGCAATTGCTCAGAGATGAAAAGTGCCAGCACTGAAAGCTGTTGCTAGCCAGCACCCTTCCTTGGAAGCTCTTTTGTAGCCCTTAGAACACAAGGGCTCTGTGCTTCTCCAGCCACCTAATCTTCTGCTCATCCTCTCGCGCACTCTAAAGAAAGCTCAGGTGAGAAATTGCAAAGGTCGAGCAATTGCTCAGCGATGAAAAGTGCCAGCACTGAAAGCTCTTGCTAGCCAGCACCCTTCCTTGGAAGCGCTTTCACAAGCACTGCAACACTGGGGCTTTGCGCTTCTCTACCCACCAAACGTCACGGTCACTATCTCTCCGTCTCGTAGACACGAGCTGAGAAATTGAAAAAGTCAAGCAATTGCTCAGAGATGAAAAGTGCCAGCACTGAAAGCTCTTGCTAGCCAGCACCCTTCCTTGGAAACGCTCTTGTAGGCCTAAGAACACTGGGGCTCTGTGTTTCTCTAGCCACCTAATCTTCTGCTCATCCTCTCGCGCAGTCTAAAGAGAGCTCAGGTGAGAAATTGCAAACGTCGAGCAATTGCTCAGAGATGAAAAGTGCCAGCACTGAAAGCTGTTGCTAGCCAGCACCCTTCCTTGGAAGTGCTTTTGTAGGCCTAAGAACAGTGGGGCTCTGGGCTTCTCTAGCCACCTAATCTTCTGCTCATCCTCTCGCGCACTCTAAAGAGAGCTCAGGTGAGAGATTGCAAAGGTCGAGCAATTGCTCAGAGATGAAAAGTGCCAGCACTGAAAGCTCTTGCTAGCCAGCACCCTTCCTTGGAAGCGCTTTTGTAGGCCTAAGAACAGTGGGGCTCTGGGCTTCTCTAGCCACCTAATCTTCTGCTCATCATCTCGCGCACTCTAAAGAAAGCTCAGGTGAGAAATTGCAAACGTCGAGCAATTGCTCAGCGATGAAAAGTGCCAGCACTGAAAGCTCTTGCTAGCCAGCACCCTTCCTTGGAAGCGCTTTCACAAGCACTGCAACACTGGGGCTTTGCGCTTCTCTACCCACCAAACGTCACGGTCACTATCTCTCCGTCTCGTAGACACGAGCTGAGAAATTGAAAAAGTCAAGCAATTGCTCAGAGATGAAAAGTGCCAGCACTGAAAGCTCTTGCTAGCCAGCACCCTTCCTTGGAAACGCTCTTGTAGGCCTAAGAACACTGGGGCTCTGTGTTTCTCTAGCCACCTAATCTTCTGCTCATCCTCTCGCGCAGTCTAAAGAGAGCTCAGGTGAGAAATTGCAAAGGTCGAGCAATTGCTCAGAGATGAAAAGTGCCAGCACTGAAAGCTCTTGCTAGCCAGCACCCTTCCTTGGAAGCGCTTTCACAGGCGCAGTAACACCTGGGCTTTGCGCTTCTCTAGCCACCAAACGTCACGGTCATTCTCTTTCCGTCTCGTAGACACGAGCTGAGAAATTGCAAAAGTCGAGCAATTGCTCAGAGATGAAAAGTGCCAGCACTGAAAGCTGTTGCTAGCCAGCACCCTTCCTTGGAAGTGCATTTGTAGGCCTAAGAACAGTGGGGCTCTGGGCTTCTCTAGCCACCTAATCTTCTGCTCATCCTCTCGCGCACTCTAAAGAGAGCTCAGGTGAGACATTGCAAAGGTCGAGCAATTGCTCAGAGATGAAAAGTGCCAGCACTGAAAGCTCTTGCTAGCCAGCACCCTTCCTTGGAAGCGCTTTCACAGGCGCAGCAACACTGGGGCTTTGCGCTTCTCTAGCCACCAAATGTCACGGTCACTATCTCTCCGTCTCGTAGACACGACCTGAGAAATTGCAAACGTCGAGCAATTGCTCAGAGATGAAAAGTGCCAGCACTGAAAGCTCTTGCTAGCCAGCAGCCTACCTTGGAAGCGCTTTCACAGGCGCAGCAACACTGGGACTCTGTGTTTCTCTAGCCACCTAATCTTCTGCTCATCCTCTCGTGCAGTCTAAAGAGAGCTCAGGTGAGAAATTGCAAAGGTCGAGCAATTGCTCAGAGATGAAAAGTGCCAGCACTGAAAGCTGTTGCTAGCCAGCACCCTTCCTTGGAAGCGCTTTTGTAGGCCTAAGAACAGTGGGGCTCAGGGCTTCTCTAGCCACCTAATCTTCTGCTCATCCTCTCGCGCACTCTAAAGAAAGCTCAGGTGAGAAATTGCAAAGGTCGAGCAATTGCTCAGAGATGAAAAGTGCCAGCACTGAAAGCTCTTGCTAGCCAGCACCCTTCCTTGGAAGCGCTTTCACAGGCGCAGCAACACTGGGGCTTTGCGCTTCTCTAGACACCAAAGGTCAAGGTCATTCTCTTTCCGTCTGATAGACACGAGCTGAGAGATTGCAAACGTCGAGCAATTGCTCAGAGATGAAAAGTGCCAGCACTGAAAGCTCTTGCTAGCCAGCACCCTTCCTTGGAAGCGCTTTCACAAGCACTGCAACACTGGGGCTTTGCGCTTCTCTAGCCACCAAATGTCACGGTCACTATCTCTCCGTCTCGTAGACACGAGCTGAGAAATTGAAAAAGTCGAGCAATTGCTCATAGATGAAAAGTGCCAGCACTGAAAGCTCTTGCTAGCCGGCACCCTTCCTTGGAAACGCTCTTGTAGCCCTAAGAACACTGGGGCTCTGTGTTTCTCTAGCCACCTAATCTTCTGCTCATCCTCTCGCGCACTCTAAAGAGAGCTCAGGTGAGAAATTGCAAAGGTCGAGCAATTGCTCAGAGATGAAAAGTGCCAGCACTGAAAGCTGTTGCTAGCCAGCACCCTTCCTTGGAAGTGCTTTTGTAGGCCTAAGAACACTGGGGCTCTGGGCTTCTCTAGCCACCTAATCTTCTGCTCATCCTCTCGCGCACTCTAAAGAGAGCTCAGGTGAGAAATTGCAAACGTTGAGCAATTGCTCAGAGATGAAAAGTGCCAGCACTGAAAGCTGTTGCTAGCCAGCACCCTTCCTTGGAAGCGCTCTTGTAGCCCTTAGAACACAAGGGCTCTGTGCTTCTCCAGCCACCTAATCTTCTGCTCATCCTCTCGCGCACTCTAAAGAAAGCTCAGGTGAGAAATTGCAAAGGTCGAGCAATTGCTCAGAGATGAAAAGTGCCAGCACTGAAAGCTGTTGCTAGCCAGCACCCTTCCTTGGAAGCGCTTTTGTAGGCCTAAAAACAGTGGGGCTCTGTGTTTCTCTAGCCACCTAATCTTCTGCTCATCCTCTCGCGCACTCTAAAGAGAGCTCAGGTGAGAAATTGCAAACGTCGAGCAATTGCTCAGAGATGAAAAGTGCCAGCACTGAAAGCTGTTGCTAGCCAGCACCCTTCCTTGGAAGCGCTTTCACAGGCGCAGCAACACTGGGGCTTTGCGCTTCTCTACCCACCAAAGGTCACGGTCACTATCTCTCCGTCTCGTAGACACGAGCTGAGAAATTGCAAACGTCGAGCAATTGCTCAGAGATGAAAAGTGCCAGCACTGAAAGCTCTTGCTAGCCAGCAGCCTACCTTGGAAGCGCTTTCACAGGCGCAGCAACACTGGGACTCTGTGTTTCTCTAGCCACCTAATCTTCTGCTCAACCTCTCGCGCACTCTAAAGAGAGCTCAGGTGAGAAATTGCAAAGGTCGAGCAATTGCTCAGAGACGAAAACTGCCAGCACTGAAAGCTCTTGCTAGCCAGCACCCTTCCTTGGAAACGCTCTTGTAGGCCTAAGAACACTGGGGCTCTGTGTTTCTCTAGCCACCTAATCTTCTGCTCATCCTCTCGCGCACTCTAAAGAGAGCTCAGGTGAGAAATTGCAAAGGTCGAGCAATTGCTCAGAGATGAAAAGTGCCAGCACTGAAAGCTGTTGCTAGCCAGCACCCTTCCTTGGAAGTGCTTTTGTAGGCCTAAGAACACTGGGGCTCTGGGCTTCTCTAGCCACCTAATCTTCTGCTCATCCTCTCGCGCACTCTAAAGAGAGCTCAGGTGAGAAATTGCAAACGTCGAGCAATTGCTCAGAGATGAAAAGTGCCAGCACTGAAAGCTGTTGCTAGCCAGCACCCTTCCTTGGAAGCTCTTTTGTAGCCCTTAGAACACAAGGGCTCTGTGCTTCTCCAGCCACCTAATCTTCTGCTCATCCTCTCGCGCAATCTAAAGAGAGCTCAGGTGAGAAATTGCAAACGTCGAGCAATTGCTCAGAGATGAAAAGTGCCAGCACTGAAAGCTGTTGCTAGCCAGCACCCTTCCTTGGAAGTGCTTTTGTAGGCCTAAGAACAGTGGGGCTCTGGGCTTCTCCAGCCACCTAATCTTCTGCTCATCCTCTCGCGCACTCTAAAGAAAGCTCAGGTGAGAAATTGCAAACGTTGAGCAATTGCTCAGAGATGAAAAGTGCCAGCACTGAAAGCTGTTGCTAGCCAGCACCCTTCCTTGGAAGTGCTTTTGTAGCCTTAAGAACACTGGAGCTCTGTGTTTCTCTAGCCACCTAATCTTCTGCTCATCCTCTCGCGCACTCTAAAGAGAGCTCAGGTGAGAGATTGCTAACGTCGAGCAATTGCTCAGAGATGAAAAGTGCCAGCACTGAAAGCTCTTGCTAGCCAGCACCCTTCCTTGGAAGCGCTTTTGTAGGCCTAAGAACAGTGGGGCTCTGGGCTTCTCTAGCCACCTAATCTTCTGCTCATCATCTCGCGCACTCTAAAGAAAGCTCAGGTGAGAAATTGCAAACGTCGAGCAATTGCTCAGCGATGAAAAGTGCCAGCACTGAAAGCTCTTGCTAGCCAGCACCCTTCCTTGGAAGCGCTTTCACAAGCACTGCAACACTGGGGCTTTGCGCTTCTCTAGCCACCAAACGTCACGGTCATTCTCTTTCCGTCTCGTAGACACGAGCTGAGAAATTGCAAAAGTCGAGCAATTGCTCAGAGATGAAAAGTGCCAGCACTGAAAGCTCTTGCTAGCCAGCACCCATCCTTGGAAGCGCTTTTGTAGGCCTAAGAACACTGGTGCTCTGGGCTTCTCTACCCACCTAATCTTCTGCTCATCCTCTCGCGCACTCTAAAGAGAGCTCAGGTGAGAAATTGCAAACGTCGAGCAATTGCTCAGAGATGAAAAGTGCCAGCACTGAAAGCTGTTGCTAGCCAGCACCCTTCCTTGGAAGCGCTTTTGTAGCCCCTAGAACACTGGGGCTCTGGGCTTCTCCAGCCACCTAATCTTCTGCTCATCCTCTCGCGCACTCTAAAGAGAGCTCAGGTGAGAGATTGCAAAGGTCGAGCAATTGCTCAGAGATGAAAAGTGCCAGCACTGAAAGCTCTTGCTAGCCAGCACCCTTCCTTGGAAGCGCTTTTGTAGGCCTAAGAACAGTGGGGCTCTGGGCTTCTCTAGCCACCTAATCTTCTGCTCATCATCTCGCGCACTCTAAAGAAAGCTCAGGTGAGAAATTGCAAACGTCGAGCAATTGCTCAGCGATGAAAAGTGCCAGCACTGAAAGCTCTTGCTAGCCAGCACCCTTCCTTGGAAGCGCTTTCACAAGCACTGCAACACTGGGGCTTTGCGCTTCTCTACCCACCAAACGTCACGGTCACTATCTCTCCGTCTCGTAGACACGAGCTGAGAAATTGAAAAAGTCAAGCAATTGCTCAGAGATGAAAAGTGCCAGCACTGAAAGCTCTTGCTAGCCAGCACCCTTCCTTGGAAACGCTCTTGTAGGCCTAAGAACACTGGGGCTCTGTGTTTCTCTAGCCACCTAATCTTCTGCTCATCCTCTCGCGCAGTCTAAAGAGAGCTCAGGTGAGAAATTGCAAAGGTCGAGCAATTGCTCAGAGATGAAAAGTGCCAGCACTGAAAGCTCTTGCTAGCCAGCACCCTTCCTTGGAAGCGCTTTCACAGGCGCAGTAACACCTGGGCTTTGCGCTTCTCTAGCCACCAAACGTCACGGTCATTCTCTTTCCGTCTCGTAGACACGAGCTGAGAAATTGCAAAAGTCGAGCAATTGCTCAGAGATGAAAAGTGCCAGCACTGAAAGCTGTTGCTAGCCAGCACCCTTCCTTGGAAGTGCATTTGTAGGCCTAAGAACAGTGGGGCTCTGGGCTTCTCTAGCCACCTAATCTTCTGCTCATCCTCTCGCGCACTCTAAAGAGAGCTCAGGTGAGACATTGCAAAGGTCGAGCAATTGCTCAGAGATGAAAAGTGCCAGCACTGAAAGCTCTTGCTAGCCAGCACCCTTCCTTGGAAGCGCTTTCACAGGCGCAGCAACACTGGGGCTTTGCGCTTCTCTAGCCACCAAACGTCACGGTCACTATCTCTCCGTCTCGTAGACACGACCTGAGAAATTGCAAACGTCGAGCAATTGCTCAGAGATGAAAAGTGCCAGCACTGAAAGCTCTTGCTAGCCAGCAGCCTACCTTGGAAGCGCTTTCACAGGCGCAGCAACACTGGGACTCTGTGTTTCTCTAGCCACCTAATCTTCTGCTCATCCTCTCGTGCAGTCTAAAGAGAGCTCAGGTGAGAAATTGCAAAGGTCGAGCAATTGCTCAGAGATGAAAAGTGCCAGCACTGAAAGCTCTTGCTAGCCAGCACCCTTCCTTGGAAGCGCTTTTGTAGGCCTAAGAACAGTGGGGCTCAGGGCTTCTCTAGCCACCTAATCTTCTGCTCATCCTCTCGCGCACTCTAAAGAAAGCTCAGGTGAGAAATTGCAAAGGTCGAGCAATTGCTCAGAGATGAAAAGTGCCAACACTGAAAGCTCTTGCTAGCCAGCACCCTTCCTTGGAAGCGCTTTCACAGGCGCAGCAACACTGGGGCTTTGCGCTTCTCTAGACACCAAAGGTCAAGGTCATTCTCTTTCCGTCTGATAGACACGAGCTGAGAGATTGCAAACGTCGAGCAATTGCTCAGAGATGAAAAGTGCCAGCACTGAAAGCTCTTGCTAGCCAGCACCCTTCCTTGGAAGCGCTTTCACAAGCACTGCAACACTGGGGCTTTGCGCTTCTCTAGCCACCAAATGTCACGGTCACTATCTCTCCGTCTCGTAGACACGAGCTGAGAAATTGAAAAAGTCGAGCAATTGCTCATAGATGAAAAGTGCCAGCACTGAAAGCTCTTGCTAGCCGGCACCCTTCCTTGGAAACGCTCTTGTAGCCCTAAGAACACTGGGGCTCTGTGTTTCTCTAGCCACCTAATCTTCTGCTCATCCTCTCGCGCAGTCTAAAGAGAGCTCAGGTGAGAAATTGCAAAGGTCGAGCAATTGCTCAGAGATGAAAAGTGCCAGCACTGAAAGCTGTTGCTAGCCAGCACCCTTCCTTGGAAGTGCTTTTGTAGGCCTAAGAACACTGGGGCTCTGGGCTTCTCTAGCCACCTAATCTTCTGCTCATCCTCTCGCGCACTCTAAAGAGAGCTCAGGTGAGAAATTGCAAACGTTGAGCAATTGCTCAGAGATGAAAAGTGCCAGCACTGAAAGCTGTTGCTAGCCAGCACCCTTCCTTGGAAGCGCTCTTGTAGCCCTTAGAACACAAGGGCTCTGTGCTTCTCCAGCCACCTAATCTTCTGCTCATCCTCTCGCGCACTCTAAAGAAAGCTCAGGTGAGAAATTGCAAAGGTCGAGCAATTGCTCAGAGATGAAAAGTGCCAGCACTGAAAGCTCTTGCTAGCCAGCACCCTTCCTTGGAAGCGCTTTTGTAGGCCTAAGAACACTGGGGCTCTGGGCTTCTCTAGCCACCTAATCTTCTGCTCATCCTCTCGCGCACTCTAAAGAGAGCTCAGGTGAGAAATTGCAAAGGTCGAGCAATTGCTCAGAGATGAAAAGTGCCAGCACTGAAAGCTGTTGCTAGCCAGCACCCTTCCTTGGAAGCGCTTTCACAAGCGCAGCAACACTGGGGCTTTGCGCTTCTCTAGCCACCAAACGTCACGGTCACTATCTCTCCGTCTCGTAGACACGAGCTGAGAGATTGCAAACGTCGAGCAATTGCTCAGAGATGAAAAGTGCCAGCACTGAAAGCTGTTGCTAGCCAGCACCCTTCCTTGGAAGCGCTTTTGTAGGCCTAAGAACAGTGTGGCTCTGTGCTTCTCTAGCCACCTAATCTTCTGCTCATCCTCTCGCGCACTCTAAAGAGAGCTCAGGTGAGAAATTGCAAACGTCGAGCAATTGCTCAGAGATGAAAAGTGCCAGCACTGAAAGCTCTTGCTAGCCAGCACCCTTCCTTGGAAGCGCTTTCACAGGCGCAGTAACACTGGGGCTTTGCGCTTCTCTAGCCACCAAACGTCACGGTCACTATCTCTCTGTCTCGTAGACACGAGCTGAGAAATTGAAAAAGTCGAGCAATTGCTCAGAGATGAAAAGTGCCAGCACTGAAAGCTGTTGCTAGCCAGCACCCTTCCTTGGAAGCGCTTTTGTAGCCCCTAGAACACTGGGGCTCTGTGTTTCTCTAGCCACCTAATCTTCTGCTCATCCTCTCGCGCACTCTAAAGAGAGCTCAGGTGAGAAATTGCAAACGTCGAGCAATTGCTCAGAGATGAAAAGTGCCAGCACTGAAAGCTGTTGCTAGCCAGCACCCTTCCTTGGAAGCGCTTTCACAGGCGCAGCAACACTGGGGCTTTGCGCTTCTCTACCCACCAAACGTCACGGTCACTATCTCTCCGTCTCGTAGACACGAGCTGAGAAATTGCAAACGTCGAGCAATTGCTCAGAGATGAAAAGTGCCAGCACTGAAAGCTCTTGCTAGCCAGCAGCCTACCTTGGAAGCGCTTTCACAGGCGCAGCAACACTGGGACTCTGTGTTTCTCTAGCCACCTAATCTTCTGCTCATCCTCTCGCGCACTCTAAAGAGAGCTCAGGTGAGAAATTGCAAAGGTCGAGCAATTGCTCAGAGACGAAAACTGCCAGCACTGAAAGCTCTTGCTAGCCAGCACCCTTCCTTGGAAACGCTCTTGTAGGCCTAAGAACACTGGGGCTCTGTGTTTCTCTAGCCACCTAATCTTCTGCTCATCCTCTCGTGCACTCTAAAGAGAGCTCAGGTGAGAAATTGCAAAGGTCGAGCAATTGCTCAGAGATGAAAAGTGCCAGCACTGAAAGCTGTTGCTAGCCAGCAGCCTTCCTTGGAAGTGCTTTTGTAGGCCTAAGAACACTGGGGCTCTGGGCTTCTCTAGCCACCTAATCTTCTGCTCATCCTCTCGCGCACTCTAAAGAGAGCTCAGGTGAGAGATTGCTAACGTCGAGCAATTGCTCAGAGATGAAAAGTGCCAGCACTGAAAGCTCTTGCTAGCCAGCACCCTTCCTTGGAAGCGCTTTTGTAGGCCTAAGAACAGTGGGGCTCTGGGCTTCTCTAGCCACCTAATCTTCTGCTCATCATCTCGCGCACTCTAAAGAAAGCTCAGGTGAGAAATTGCAAACGTCGAGCAATTGCTCAGCGATGAAAAGTGCCAGCACTGAAAGCTCTTGCTAGCCAGCACCCTTCCTTGGAAGCGCTTTCACAAGCACTGCAACACTGGGGCTTTGCGCTTCTCTAGCCACCAAACGTCACGGTCATTCTCTTTCCGTCTCGTAGACACGAGCTGAGAAATTGCAAAAGTCGAGCAATTGCTCAGAGATGAAAAGTGCCAGCACTGAAAGCTCTTGCTAGCCAGCACCCTTCCTTGGAAGTGCATTTGTAGGCCTAAGAACAGTGGGGCTCTGGGCTTCTCTAGCCACCTAATCTTCTGCTCGTCCTCTCGCGCACTCTAAAGAGAGCTCAGGTGAGACATTGCAAAGGTCGAGCAATTGCTCAGAGATGAAAAGTGCCAGCACTGAAAGCTGTTGCTAGCCAGCACCCTTCCTTGGAAGCTCTTTTGTAGCCCTTAGAACACAAGGGCTCTGTGCTTCTCCAGCCACCTAATCTTCTGCTCATCCTCTCGCGCAATCTAAAGAAAGCTCAGGTGAGAAATTGCAAAGGTCGAGCAATTGCTCAGAGATGAAAAGTGCCAGCACTGAAAGCTCTTGCTAGCCAGCACCCTTCCTTGGAAGTGATTTTGTAGGCCTAAGAACAGTGGGGCTCTGGGCTTCTCCAGCCACCTAATCTTCTGCTCATCCTCTCGCGCACTCTAAAGAAAGCTCAGGTGAGAAATTGCAAATGTCGAGCAATTGCTCAGAGATGAAAAGTGCCAGCACTGAAAGCTGTTGCTAGCCAGCACCCTTCCTTGGAAGTGCTTTTGTAGCCTTAAGAACACTGGGGCTCTGTGTTTCTCTAGCCACCTAATCTTCTGCTCATCCTCTCGCGCACTCTAAAGAGAGCTCAGGTGAGAGATTGCTAACGTCGAGCAATTGCTCAGAGATGAAAAGTGCCAGCACTGAAAGCTCTTGCTAGCCAGCACCCTTCCTTGGAAGCGCTTTTGTAGGCCTAAGAACAGTGGGGCTCTGGGCTTCTCTAGCCACCTAATCTTCTGCTCATCATCTCGCGCACTCTAAAGAAAGCTCAGGTGAGAAATTGCAAACGTCGAGCAATTGCTCAGCGATGAAAAGTGCCAGCACTGAAAGCTCTTGCTAGCCAGCACCCTTCCTTGGAAGCGCTTTCACAAGCACTGCAACACTGGGGCTTTGCGCTTCTCTAGCCACCAAACGTCACGGTCATTCTCTTTCCGTCTCGTAGACACGAGCTGAGAAATTGCAAAAGTCGAGCAATTGCTCAGAGATGAAAAGTGCCAGCACTGAAAGCTCTTGCTAGCCAGCACCCTTCCTTGGAAGTGCATTTGTAGGCCTAAGAACAGTGGGGCTCTGGGCTTCTCTAGCCACCTAATCTTCTGCTCGTCCTCTCGCGCACTCTAAAGAGAGCTCAGGTGAGACATTGCAAAGGTCGAGCAATTGCTCAGAGATGAAAAGTGCCAGCACTGAAAGCTGTTGCTAGCCAGCACCCTTCCTTGGAAGCGCTTTCACAGGCGCAGCAACACTGGGGCTTTGCGCTTCTCTACCCACCAAAGGTCACGGTCACTATCACTCCGTCTCGTAGACACGAGCTGAGAAATTGCAAACGTCGAGCAATTGCTCAGAGATGAAAAGTGCCAGCACTGAAAGCTCTTGCTAGCCAGCAGCCTACCTTGGAAGCGCTTTCACAGGCGCAGCAACACTGGGACTCTGTGTTTCTCTAGCCACCTAATCTTCTGCTCATCCTCTCGCGCACTCTAAAGAGAGCTCAGGTGAGAAATTGCAAAGGTCGAGCAATTGCTCAGAGACGAAAACTGCCAGCACTGAAAGCTCTTGCTAGCCAGCACCCTTCCTTGGAAACGCTCTTGTAGGCCTAAGAACACTGGGGCTCTGTGTTTATCTAGCCACCTAATCTTCTGCTCATCCTCTCGCGCACTCTAAAGAGAGCTCAGGTGAGAAATTGCAAACGTCGAGCAATTGCTCAGAGATGAAAAGTGCCAGCACTGAAAGCTGTTGCTAGCCAGCACCCTTCCTTGGAAGCGCTTTCACAGGCGCAGCAACACTGGGGCTTTGCGCTTCTCTACCCACCAAAGGTCACGGTCACTATCTCTCCGTCTCGTAGACACGAGCTGAGAAATTGCAAACGTCGAGCAATTGCTCAGAGATGAAAAGTGCCAGCACTGAAAGCTCTTGCTAGCCAGCAGCCTACCTTGGAAGCGCTTTCACAGGCGCAGCAACACTGGGACTCTGTGTTTCTCTAGCCACCTAATCTTCTGCTCATCCTCTCGCGCACTCTAAAGAGAGCTCAGGTGAGAAATTGCAAAGGTCGAGCAATTGCTCAGAGACGAAAACTGCCAGCACTGAAAGCTCTTGCTAGCCAGCACCCTTCCTTGGAAACGCTCTTGTAGGCCTAAGAACACTGGGGCTCTGTGTTTCTCTAGCCACCTAATCTTCTGCTCATCCTCTCGTGCACTCTAAAGAGAGCTCAGGTGAGAAATTGCAAAGGTCGAGCAATTGCTCAGAGATGAAAAGTGCCAGCACTGAAAGCTGTTGCTAGCCAGCAGCCTTCCTTGGAAGTGCTTTTGTAGGCCTAAGAACACTGGGGCTCTGGGCTTCTCTAGCCACCTAATCTTCTGCTCATCCTCTCGCGCACTCTAAAGAGAGCTCAGGTGAGAGATTGCTAACGTCGAGCAATTGCTCAGAGATGAAAAGTGCCAGCACTGAAAGCTCTTGCTAGCCAGCACCCTTCCTTGGAAGCGCTTTTGTAGGCCTAAGAACAGTGGGGCTCTGGGCTTCTCTAGCCACCTAATCTTCTGCTCATCATCTCGCGCACTCTAAAGAAAGCTCAGGTGAGAAATTGCAAACGTCGAGCAATTGCTCAGCGATGAAAAGTGCCAGCACTGAAAGCTCTTGCTAGCCAGCACCCTTCCTTGGAAGCGCTTTCACAAGCACTGCAACACTGGGGCTTTGCGCTTCTCTAGCCACCAAACGTCACGGTCATTCTCTTTCCGTCTCGTAGACACGAGCTGAGAAATTGCAAAAGTCGAGCAATTGCTCAGAGATGAAAAGTGCCAGCACTGAAAGCTCTTGCTAGCCAGCACCCTTCCTTGGAAGTGCATTTGTAGGCCTAAGAACAGTGGGGCTCTGGGCTTCTCTAGCCACCTAATCTTCTGCTCGTCCTCTCGCGCACTCTAAAGAGAGCTCAGGTGAGACATTGCAAAGGTCGAGCAATTGCTCAGAGATGAAAAGTGCCAGCACTGAAAGCTGTTGCTAGCCAGCACCCTTCCTTGGAAGCTCTTTTGTAGCCCTTAGAACACAAGGGCTCTGTGCTTCTCCAGCCACCTAATCTTCTGCTCATCCTCTCGCGCAATCTAAAGAAAGCTCAGGTGAGAAATTGCAAAGGTCGAGCAATTGCTCAGAGATGAAAAGTGCCAGCACTGAAAGCTGTTGCTAGCCAGCACCCTTCCTTGGAAGTGCTTTTGTAGGCCTAAGAACAGTGGGGCTCTGGGCTTCTCCAGCCACCTAATCTTCTGCTCATCCTCTCGCGCACTCTAAAGAAAGCTCAGGTGAGAAATTGCAAATGTCGAGCAATTGCTCAGAGATGAAAAGTGCCAGCACTGAAAGCTGTTGCTAGCCAGCACCCTTCCTTGGAAGTGCTTTTGTAGCCTTAAGAACACTGGGGCTCTGTGTTTCTCTAGCCACCTAATCTTCTGCTCATCCTCTCGCGCAGTCTAAAGAGAGCTCAGGTGAGAAATTGCAAAGGTCGAGCAATTGCTCAGAGATGAAAAGTGCCAGCACTGAAAGCTGTTGCTAGCCAGCACCCTTCCTTGGAAGTGCTTTTGTAGGCCTAAGAACACTGGGGCTCTGGGCTTCTCTAGCCACCTAATCTTCTGCTCATCCTCTCGCGCACTCTAAAGAGAGCTCAGGTGAGAAATTGCAAACGTTGAGCAATTGCTCAGAGATGAAAAGTGCCAGCACTGAAAGCTGTTGCTAGCCAGCACCCTTCCTTGGAAGCGCTCTTGTAGCCCTTAGAACACAAGGGCTCTGTGCTTCTCCAGCCACCTAATCTTCTGCTCATCCTCTCGCGCACTCTAAAGAAAGCTCAGGTGAGAAATTGCAAAGGTCGAGCAATTGCTCAGAGATGAAAAGTGCCAGCACTGAAAGCTCTTGCTAGCCAGCACCCTTCCTTGGAAGCGCTTTTGTAGGCCTAAGAACACTGGGGCTCTGGGCTTCTCTAGCCACCTAATCTTCTGCTCATCCTCTCGCGCACTCTAAAGAGAGCTCAGGTGAGAAATTGCAAAGGTCGAGCAATTGCTCAGAGATGAAAAGTGCCAGCACTGAAAGCTGTTGCTAGCCAGCACCCTTCCTTGGAAGCGCTTTCACAAGCGCAGCAACACTGGGGCTTTGCGCTTCTCTAGCCACCAAACGTCACGGTCACTATCTCTCCGTCTCGTAGACACGAGCTGAGAGATTGCAAACGTCGAGCAATTGCTCAGAGATGAAAAGTGCCAGCACTGAAAGCTGTTGCTAGCCAGCACCCTTCCTTGGAAGCGCTTTTGTAGGCCTAAGAACAGTGTGGCTCTGTGCTTCTCTAGCCACCTAATCTTCTGCTCATCCTCTCGCGCACTCTAAAGAGAGCTCAGGTGAGAAATTGCAAACGTCGAGCAATTGCTCAGAGATGAAAAGTGCCAGCACTGAAAGCTCTTGCTAGCCAGCACCCTTCCTTGGAAGCGCTTTCACAGGCGCAGTAACACTGGGGCTTTGCGCTTCTCTAGCCACCAAACGTCACGGTCACTATCTCTCTGTCTCGTAGACACGAGCTGAGAAATTGAAAAAGTCGAGCAATTGCTCAGAGATGAAAAGTGCCAGCACTGAAAGCTGTTGCTAGCCAGCACCCTTCCTTGGAAGCGCTTTTGTAGCCCCTAGAACACTGGGGCTCTGTGTTTCTCTAGCCACCTAATCTTCTGCTCATCCTCTCGCGCACTCTAAAGAGAGCTCAGGTGAGAAATTGCAAACGTCGAGCAATTGCTCAGAGATGAAAAGTGCCAGCACTGAAAGCTGTTGCTAGCCAGCACCCTTCCTTGGAAGCGCTTTCACAGGCGCAGCAACACTGGGGCTTTGCGCTTCTCTACCCACCAAAGGTCACGGTCACTATCTCTCCGTCTCGTAGACACGAGCTGAGAAATTGCAAACGTCGAGCAATTGCTCAGAGATGAAAAGTGCCAGCACTGAAAGCTCTTGCTAGCCAGCAGCCTACCTTGGAAGCGCTTTCACAGGCGCAGCAACACTGGGACTCTGTGTTTCTCTAGCCACCTAATCTTCTGCTCATCCTCTCGCGCACTCTAAAGAGAGCTCAGGTGAGAAATTGCAAAGGTCGAGCAATTGCTCAGAGACGAAAACTGCCAGCACTGAAAGCTCTTGCTAGCCAGCACCCTTCCTTGGAAACGCTCTTGTAGGCCTAAGAACACTGGGGCTCTGTGTTTCTCTAGCCACCTAATCTTCTGCTCATCCTCTCGTGCACTCTAAAGAGAGCTCAGGTGAGAAATTGCAAAGGTCGAGCAATTGCTCAGAGATGAAAAGTGCCAGCACTGAAAGCTGTTGCTAGCCAGCAGCCTTCCTTGGAATTGCTTTTGTAGGCCTAAGAACACTGGGGCTCTGGGCTTCTCTAGCCACCTAATCTTCTGCTCATCCTCTCGCGCACTCTAAAGAGAGCTCAGGTGAGAGATTGCTAACGTCGAGCAATTGCTCAGAGATGAAAAGTGCCAGCACTGAAAGCTCTTGCTAGCCAGCACCCTTCCTTGGAAGCGCTTTTGTAGGCCTAAGAACAGTGGGGCTCTGGGCTTCTCTAGCCACCTAATCTTCTGCTCATCATCTCGCGCACTCTAAAGAAAGCTCAGGTGAGAAATTGCAAACGTCGAGCAATTGCTCAGCGATGAAAAGTGCCAGCACTGAAAGCTCTTGCTAGCCAGCACCCTTCCTTGGAAGCGCTTTCACAAGCACTGCAACACTGGGGCTTTGCGCTTCTCTAGCCACCAAACGTCACGGTCATTCTCTTTCCGTCTCGTAGACACGAGCTGAGAAATTGCAAAAGTCGAGCAATTGCTCAGAGATGAAAAGTGCCAGCACTGAAAGCTCTTGCTAGCCAGCACCCTTCCTTGGAAGTGCATTTGTAGGCCTAAGAACAGTGGGGCTCTGGGCTTCTCTAGCCACCTAATCTTCTGCTCGTCCTCTCGCGCACTCTAAAGAGAGCTCAGGTGAGACATTGCAAAGGTCGAGCAATTGCTCAGAGATGAAAAGTGCCAGCACTGAAAGCTGTTGCTAGCCAGCACCCTTCCTTGGAAGCTCTTTTGTAGCCCTTAGAACACAAGGGCTCTGTGCTTCTCCAGCCACCTAATCTTCTGCTCATCCTCTCGCGCAATCTAAAGAAAGCTCAGGTGAGAAATTGCAAAGGTCGAGCAATTGCTCAGAGATGAAAAGTGCCAGCACTGAAAGCTGTTGCTAGCCAGCACCCTTCCTTGGAAGTGCTTTTGTAGGCCTAAGAACAGTGGGGCTCTGGGCTTCTCCAGCCACCTAATCTTCTGCTCATCCTCTCGCGCACTCTAAAGAAAGCTCAGGTGAGAAATTGCAAATGTCGAGCAATTGCTCAGAGATGAAAAGTGCCAGCACTGAAAGCTGTTGCTAGCCAGCACCCTTCCTTGGAAGTGCTTTTGTAGCCTTAAGAACACTGGGGCTCTGTGTTTCTCTAGCCACCTAATCTTCTGCTCATCCTCTCGCGCACTCTAAAGAGAGCTCAGGTGAGAGATTGCTAACGTCGAGCAATTGCTCAGAGATGAAAAGTGCCAGCACTGAAAGCTCTTGCTAGCCAGCACCCTTCCTTGGAAGCGCTTTTGTAGGCCTAAGAACAGTGGGGCTCTGGGCTTCTCTAGCCACCTAATCTTCTGCTCATCCTCTCGCGCACTCTAAAGAGAGCTCAGGTGAGAAATTGCAAACGTCGAGCAATTGCTCAGAGATGAAAAGTGCCAGCACTGAAAGCTCTTGCTAGCCAGCACCCTTCCTTGGAAGCGCTTTCACAAGCACTGCAACACTGGGGCTTTGCGCTTCTCTAGCCACCAAACGTCACGGTCATTCTCTTTCCGTCTCGTAGACACGAGCTGAGAAATTGCAAAAGTCGAGCAATTGCTCAGAGATGAAAAGTGCCAGCACTGAAAGCTCTTGCTAGCCAGCACCCTTCCTTGGAAGTGCATTTGTAGGCCTAAGAACAGTGGGGCTCTGGGCTTCTCTAGCCACCTAATCTTCTGCTCGTCCTCTCGCGCACTCTAAAGAGAGCTCAGGTGAGACATTGCAAAGGTCGAGCAATTGCTCAGAGATGAAAAGTGCCAGCACTGAAAGCTGTTGCTAGCCAGCACCCTTCCTTGGAAGCGCTTTCACAGGCGCAGCAACACTGGGGCTTTGCGCTTCTCTACCCACCAAAGGTCACGGTCACTATCTCTCCGTCTCGTAGACACGAGCTGAGAAATTGCAAACGTCGAGCAATTGCTCAGAGATGAAAAGTGCCAGCACTGAAAGCTCTTGCTAGCCAGCAGCCTACCTTGGAAGCGCTTTCACAGGCGCAGCAACACTGGGACTCTGTGTTTCTCTAGCCACCTAATCTTCTGCTCATCCTCTCGCGCACTCTAAAGAGAGCTCAGGTGAGAAATTGCAAAGGTCGAGCAATTGCTCAGAGACGAAAACTGCCAGCACTGAAAGCTCTTGCTAGCCAGCACCCTTCCTTGGAAACGCTCTTGTAGGCCTAAGAACACTGGGGCTCTGTGTTTATCTAGCCACCTAATCTTCTGCTCATCCTCTCGCGCACTCTAAAGAGAGCTCAGGTGAGAAATTGCAAACGTCGAGCAATTGCTCAGAGATGAAAAGTGCCAGCACTGAAAGCTGTTGCTAGCCAGCACCCTTCCTTGGAAGCGCTTTCACAGGCGCAGCAACACTGGGGCTTTGCGCTTCTCTACCCACCAAAGGTCACGGTCACTATCTCTCCGTCTCGTAGACACGAGCTGAGAAATTGCAAACGTCGAGCAATTGCTCAGAGATGAAAAGTGCCAGCACTGAAAGCTCTTGCTAGCCAGCAGCCTACCTTGGAAGCGCTTTCACAGGCGCAGCAACACTGGGACTCTGTGTTTCTCTAGCCACCTAATCTTCTGCTCATCCTCTCGCGCACTCTAAAGAGAGCTCAGGTGAGAAATTGCAAAGGTCGAGCAATTGCTCAGAGACGAAAACTGCCAGCACTGAAAGCTCTTGCTAGCCAGCACCCTTCCTTGGAAACGCTCTTGTAGGCCTAAGAACACTGGGGCTCTGTGTTTCTCTAGCCACCTAATCTTCTGCTCATCCTCTCGTGCACTCTAAAGAGAGCTCAGGTGAGAAATTGCAAAGGTCGAGCAATTGCTCAGAGATGAAAAGTGCCAGCACTGAAAGCTGTTGCTAGCCAGCAGCCTTCCTTGGAAGTGCTTTTGTAGGCCTAAGAACACTGGGGCTCTGGGCTTCTCTAGCCACCTAATCTTCTGCTCATCCTCTCGCGCACTCTAAAGAGAGCTCAGGTGAGAGATTGCTAACGTCGAGCAATTGCTCAGAGATGAAAAGTGCCAGCACTGAAAGCTCTTGCTAGCCAGCACCCTTCCTTGGAAGCGCTTTTGTAGGCCTAAGAACAGTGGGGCTCTGGGCTTCTCTAGCCACCTAATCTTCTGCTCATCATCTCGCGCACTCTAAAGAAAGCTCAGGTGAGAAATTGCAAACGTCGAGCAATTGCTCAGCGATGAAAAGTGCCAGCACTGAAAGCTCTTGCTAGCCAGCACCCTTCCTTGGAAGCGCTTTCACAAGCACTGCAACACTGGGGCTTTGCGCTTCTCTAGCCACCAAACGTCACGGTCATTCTCTTTCCGTCTCGTAGACACGAGCTGAGAAATTGCAAAAGTCGAGCAATTGCTCAGAGATGAAAAGTGCCAGCACTGAAAGCTCTTGCTAGCCAGCACCCTTCCTTGGAAGTGCATTTGTAGGCCTAAGAACAGTGGGGCTCTGGGCTTCTCTAGCCACCTAATCTTCTGCTCGTCCTCTCGCGCACTCTAAAGAGAGCTCAGGTGAGACATTGCAAAGGTCGAGCAATTGCTCAGAGATGAAAAGTGCCAGCACTGAAAGCTGTTGCTAGCCAGCACCCTTCCTTGGATGCTCTTTTGTAGCCCTTAGAACACAAGGGCTCTGTGCTTCTCCAGCCACCTAATCTTCTGCTCATCCTCTCGCGCAATCTAAAGAAAGCTCAGGTGAGAAATTGCAAAGGTCGAGCAATTGCTCAGAGATGAAAAGTGCCAGCACTGAAAGCTGTTGCTAGCCAGCACCCTTCCTTGGAAGTGCTTTTGTAGGCCTAAGAACAGTGGGGCTCTGGGCTTCTCCAGCCACCTAATCTTCTGCTCATCCTCTCGCGCACTCTAAAGAAAGCTCAGGTGAGAAATTGCAAATGTCGAGCAATTGCTCAGAGATGAAAAGTGCCAGCACTGAAAGCTGTTGCTAGCCAGCACCCTTCCTTGGAAGTGCTTTTGTAGCCTTAAGAACACTGGGGCTCTGTGTTTCTCTAGCCACCTAATCTTCTGCTCATCCTCTCGCGCACTCTAAAGAGAGCTCAGGTGAGAGATTGCTAACGTCGAGCAATTGCTCAGAGATGAAAAGTGCCAGCACTGAAAGCTCTTGCTAGCCAGCACCCTTCCTTGGAAGCGCTTTTGTAGGCCTAAGAACAGTGGGGCTCTGGGCTTCTCTAGCCACCTAATCTTCTGCTCATCATCTCGCGCACTCTAAAGAAAGCTCAGGTGAGAAATTGCAAACGTCGAGCAATTGCTCAGCGATGAAAAGTGCCAGCACTGAAAGCTCTTGCTAGCCAGCACCCTTCCTTGGAAGCGCTTTCACAAGCACTGCAACACTGGGGCTTTGCGCTTCTCTAGCCACCAAACGTCACGGTCATTCTCTTTCCGTCTCGTAGACACGAGCTGAGAAATTGCAAAAGTCGAGCAATTGCTCAGAGATGAAAAGTGCCAGCACTGAAAGCTCTTGCTAGCCAGCACCCTTCCTTGGAAGTGCATTTGTAGGCCTAAGAACAGTGGGGCTCTGGGCTTCTCTAGCCACCTAATCTTCTGCTCGTCCTCTCGCGCACTCTAAAGAGAGCTCAGGTGAGACATTGCAAAGGTCGAGCAATTGCTCAGAGATGAAAAGTGCCAGCACTGAAAGCTGTTGCTAGCCAGCACCCTTCCTTGGAAGCGCTTTCACAGGCGCAGCAACACTGGGGCTTTGCGCTTCTCTACCCACCAAAGGTCACGGTCACTATCTCTCCGTCTCGTAGACACGAGCTGAGAAATTGCAAACGTCGAGCAATTGCTCAGAGATGAAAAGTGCCAGCACTGAAAGCTCTTGCTAGCCAGCAGCCTACCTTGGAAGCGCTTTCACAGGCGCAGCAACACTGGGACTCTGTGTTTCTCTAGCCACCTAATCTTCTGCTCATCCTCTCGCGCACTCTAAAGAGAGCTCAGGTGAGAAATTGCAAAGGTCGAGCAATTGCTCAGAGACGAAAACTGCCAGCACTGAAAGCTCTTGCTAGCCAGCACCCTTCCTTGGAAACGCTCTTGTAGGCCTAAGAACACTGGGGCTCTGTGTTTATCTAGCCACCTAATCTTCTGCTCATCCTCTCGCGCACTCTAAAGAGAGCTCAGGTGAGAAATTGCAAACGTCGAGCAATTGCTCAGAGATGAAAAGTGCCAGCACTGAAAGCTGTTGCTAGCCAGCACCCTTCCTTGGAAGCGCTTTCACAGGCGCAGCAACACTGGGGCTTTGCGCTTCTCTACCCACCAAAGGTCACGGTCACTATCTCTCCGTCTCGTAGACACGAGCTGAGAAATTGCAAACGTCGAGCAATTGCTCAGAGATGAAAAGTGCCAGCACTGAAAGCTGTTGCTAGCCAGCACCCTTCCTTGGAAGCTCTTTTGTAGCCCTTAGAACACAAGGGCTCTGTGCTTCTCCAGCCACCTAATCTTCTGCTCATCCTCTCGCGCAATCTAAAGAAAGCTCAGGTGAGAAATTGCAAAGGTCGAGCAATTGCTCAGAGATGAAAAGTGCCAGCACTGAAAGCTGTTGCTAGCCAGCACCCTTCCTTGGAAGTGCTTTTGTAGGCCTAAGAACAGTGGGGCTCTGGGCTTCTCCAGCCACCTAATCTTCTGCTCATCCTCTCGCGCACTCTAAAGAAAGCTCAGGTGAGAAATTGCAAACGTTGAGCAATTGCTCAGAGATGAAAAGTGCCAGCACTGAAAGCTGTTGCTAGCCAGCACCCTTCCTTGGAAGTGCTTTTGTAGCCTTAAGAACACTGGGGCTCTGTGTTTCTCTAGCCACCTAATCTTCTGCTCATCCTCTCGCGCACTCTAAAGAGAGCTCAGGTGAGAGATTGCTAACGTCGAGCAATTGCTCAGAGATGAAAAGTGCCAGCACTGAAAGCTGTTGCTAGCCAGCACCCTTCCTTGGAAGCGCTTTTGTAGGCCTAAGAACAGTGGGGCTCTGGGCTTCTCTAGCCACCTAATCTTCTGCTCATCATCTCGCGCACTCTAAAGAAAGCTCAGGTGAGAAATTGCAAACGTCGAGCAATTGCTCAGCGATGAAAAGTGCCAGCACTGAAAGCTCTTGCTAGCCAGCACCCTTCCTTGGAAGCGCTTTCACAAGCACTGCAACACTGGGGCTTTGCGCTTCTCTAGCCACCAAACGTCACGGTCGTTCTCTTTCCGTCTTGTAGACACGAGCTGAGAAATTGCAAAGGTCGAGCAATTGCTCAGAGATGAAAAGTGCCAGCACTGAAAGCTCTTGCTAGCCAGCACCCTTCCTTGGAAGTGCATTTGTAGGCCTAAGAACAGTGGGGCTCTGGGCTTCTCTAGCCACCTAATCTTCTGCTCGTCCTCTCGCGCACTCTAAAGAGAGCTCAGGTGAGACATTGCAAAGGTCGAGCAATTGCTCAGAGATGAAAAGTGCCAGCACTGAAAGCTGTTGCTAGCCAGCACCCTTCCTTGGAAGCGCTTTCACAGGCGCAGCAACACTGGGGCTTTGCGCTTCTCTAGCCACCAAAGGTCACGGTCACTATCTCTCCGTCTCGTAGACACGAGCTGAGAAATTGCAAACGTCGAGCAATTGCTCAGAGATGAAAAGTGCCAGCACTGAAAGCTCTTGCTAGCCAGCAGCCTACCTTGGAAGCGCTTTCACAGGCGCAGCAACACTGGGACTCTGTGTTTCTCTAGCCACCTAATCTTCTGCTCATCCTCTCGTGCAGTCTAAAGAGAGCTCAGGTGAGAAATTGCAAAGGTCGAGCAATTGCTCAGAGATGAAAAGTGCCAGCACTGAAAGCTGTTGCTAGCCAGCACCCTTCCTTGGAAACGCTCTTGTAGGCCTAAGAACACTGGGGCTCTGGGCTTCTCTAGCCACCTAATCTTCTGCTCATCCTCTCGCGCACTCTAAAGAGAGCTCAGGTGAGAAATTGCAAAGGTCGAGCAATTGCTCAGAGATGAAAAGTGCCAGCACTGAAAGCTGTTGCTAGCCAGCACCCTTCCTTGGAAGCGCTTTCACAAGCGCAGCAACACTGGGGCTTTGCGCTTCTCTAGCCACCAAATGTCACGGTCACTATCTCTCCGTCTCGTAGACACGAGCTGAGAGATTGCAAACGTCGAGCAATTGCTCAGAGATGAAAAGTGCCAGCACTGAAAGCTCTTGCTAGCCAGCACCCTTCCTTGGAAGCGCTTTTGTAGGCCTAAGAACACTGGGGCTCTGGGCTTCTCTAGCCACCTAATCTTCTGCTCATCCTCTCGCGCACTCTAAAGAAAGCTCAGGTGAGAAATTGCAAAGGTCGAGCAATTGCTCAGAGATGAAAAGTGCCAGCACTGAAAGCTCTTGCTAGCCAGCACCCTTCCTTGGAAGCGCTTTCACAGGCGCAGCAACACTGGGGCTTTGCGCTTCTCTAGACACCAAAGGTCAAGGTCATTCTCTTTCCGTCTCATAGACACGAGCTGAGAGATTGCAAACGTCGAGCAATTGCTCAGAGATGAAAAGTGCCAGCACTGAAAGCTGTTGCTAGCCAGCACCCTTCCTTGGAAGCGCTTTCACAAGCACTGCAACACTGGGGCTTTGCGCTTCTCTAGCCACCAAATGTCACGGTCACTATCTCTCCGTCTCGTAGACACGAGCTGAGAAATTGCAAAAGTCGAGCAATTGCTCAGAGATGAAAAGTGCCAGCACTGAAAGCTGTTGCTAGCCAGCACCCTTCCTTGGAAGCGCTTTTGTAGGCCTAAGAACACTGGGGCTCTGGGCTTCTCTAGCCACCTAATCTTCTGTTCATCCTCTCGCGCACTCTAAAGAGAGCTCAGGTGAGAAATTGCAAAGGTCGAGCAATTGCTCAGAGATGAAAAGTGCCAGCACTGAAAGCTCTTGCTAGCCAGCACCCTTCCTTGGAAGCGCTTTTGTAGCCCTTAGAACACAAGGGCTCTGTGTTTCTCTAGCCACCTAATCTTCTGCTCATCCTCTCGCGCACTCTAAAGAAAGCTCAGGTGAGAAATTGCAAAGGTCGAGCAATTGCTCAGAGATGAAAAGTGCCAGCACTGAAAGCTGTTGCTAGCCAGCACCCTTCCTTGGAAGTGCTTTTGTAGGCCTAAGAACACTGGGGCTCTGGGCTTCTCTACCCACCTAATCTTCTGCTCATCCTCTCGCGCACTCTAAAGAGAGCTCAGGTGAGAAATTGCAAAGGTCGAGCAATTGCTCAGAGAGGAAAAGTGCCAGCACTGAAAGCTCTTGCTAGCCAGCACCCTTCCTTGGAAGCGCTTTCACAAGCGCAGTAACACTGGGGCTTTGCGCATCTCTAGCCACCAAACGTCACGGTCACTATCTCTCCGTCTCGTAGACACGAGCTGAGAAATTGCAAACGTCGAGCAATTGCTCAGAGATGAAAAGTGCCAGCACTGAAAGCTGTTGCTAGCCAGCACCCTTCCTTGGAAGCGCTTTTGTAGGCCTAAGAACACTGGGGCTCTGGGCTTCTCTACCCACCTAATCTTCTGCTCATCCTCTCGCGCAGTCTAAAGAGAGCTCAGGTGAGAAATTGCAAAGGTCGAGCAATTGCTCAGAGATGAAAAGTGCCAGCACTGAAAGCTGTTGCTAGCCAGCACCCTTCCTTGGAAGCGCTTTTGTAGCCCTTAGAACACTGGGGCTCTGTGCTTCTCCAGCCACCTAATCTTCTGCTCATCCTCTCGCGCACTCTAAAGAGAGCTCAGGTGAGAAATTGCAAACGTCGAGCAATTGCTCAGAGATGAAAAGTGCCAGCACTGAAAGCTGTTGCTAGCCAGCACCCTTCCTTGGAAGCGCTTTTGTAGGCCTAAGAACACTGGGGCTCTGTGTTTCTCTAGCCACCTAATCTTCTGCTCATCCTCTCGCGCAGTCTAAAGAGAGCTCAGGTGAGAAATTGCAAACGTCGAGCAATTGCTCAGAGATGAAAAGTGCCAGCACTGAAAGCTGTTGCTAGCCAGCACCCTTCCTTGGAAGTGCTTTTGTAGGCCTAAGAACAGTGGGGCTCTGTGTTTCTCTAGCCACCTAATCTTCTGCTCATCCTCTCGCGCACTCTAAAGAGAGCTCAGGTGAGAAATTGCAAACGTCGAGCAATTGCTCAGAGATGAAAAGTGCCAGCACTGAAAGCTCTTGCTAGCCAGCACCCTTCCTTGGAAGCGCTTTCACAGGCGCAGCAACACTGGGGCTTTGCGCTTCTCTAGCCACCAAACGTCACGGTCACTATCTCTCCATCTCGTAGACATGAGCTGAGAAATTGCAAACGTCGAGCAATTGCTCAGAGATGAAAAGTGCCAGCACTGAAAGCTGTTGCTAGCCAGCCCCCTTCCTTGGAAGCGCTTTTGTAGGCCTAAGAACACTGGGGCTCTGTGTTTCTCTAGCCACCTAATCTTCTGCTCATCCTCTCGCGCACTCTAAAGAGAGCTCAGGTGAGAAATTGCAAAGGTCGAGCAATTGCTCAGAGATGAAAAGTGCCAGCACTGAAAGCTCTTGCTAGCCAGCACCCTTCCTTGGAAGCGCTTTTGTAGCCCTTAGAACACAAGGGCTCTGTGTTTCTCTAGCCACCTAATCTTCTGCTCATCCTCTCGCGCACTCTAAAGAAAGCTCAGGTGAGAAATTGCAAAGGTCGAGCAATTGCTCAGAGATGAAAAGTGCCAGCACTGAAAGCTGTTGCTAGCCAGCACCCTTCCTTGGAAGTGCTTTTGTAGGCCTAAGAACACTGGGGCTCTGGGCTTCTCTAGCCACCTAATCTTCTGCTCATCCTCTCGCGCACTCTAAAGAGAGCTCAGGTGAGAAATTGCAAAGGTCGAGCAATTGCTCAGAGAGGAAAAGTGCCAGCACTGAAAGCTCTTGCTAGCCAGCACCCTTCCTTGGAAGCGCTTTCACAAGCGCAGTAACACTGGGGCTTTGCGCATCTCTAGCCACCAAACGTCACGGTCACTATCTCTCCGTCTCGTAGACACGAGCTGAGAAATTGCAAACGTCGAGCAATTGCTCAGAGATGAAAAGTGCCAGCACTGAAAGCTGTTGCTAGCCAGCACCCTTCCTTGGAAGCGCTTTTGTAGGCCTAAGAACACTGGGGCTCTGGGCTTCTCTACCCACCTAATCTTCTGCTCATCCTCTCGCGCAGTCTAAAGAGAGCTCAGGTGAGAAATTGCAAAGGTCGAGCAATTGCTCAGAGATGAAAAGTGCCAGCACTGAAAGCTGTTGCTAGCCAGCACCCTTCCTTGGAAGCGCTTTTGTAGCCCTTAGAACACTGGGGCTCTGTGCTTCTCCAGCCACCTAATCTTCTGCTCATCCTCTCGCGCACTCTAAAGAAAGCTCAGGTGAGAAATTGCAAACGTCGAGCAATTGCTCAGAGATGAAAAGTGCCAGCACTGAAAGCTCTTGCTAGCCAGCACCCTTCCTTGGAAGCGCTTTTGTAGGCCTAAGAACACTGGGGCTCTGTGTTTCTCTAGCCACCTAATCTTCTGCTCATCCTCTCGCGCAGTCTAAAGAGAGCTCAGGTGAGAAATTGCAAACGTCGAGCAATTGCTCAGAGATGAAAAGTTCCAGCACTGAAAGCTGTTGCTAGCCAGCACCCTTCCTTGGAAGTGCTTTTGTAGGCCTAAGAACAGTGGGGCTCTGTGTTTCTCTAGCCACCTAATCTTCTGCTCATCCTCTCGCGCACTCTAAAGAGAGCTCAGGTGAGAAATTGCAAACGTCGAGCAATTGCTCAGAGATGAAAAGTGCCAGCACTGAAAGCTCTTGCTAGCCAGCACCCTTCCTTGGAAGCGCTTTCACAAGCACTGCAACACTGGGGCTTTGCGCTTCTCTAGCCACCAAACGTCACGGTCACTATCTCTCCATCTCGTAGATATGAGCTGAGAAATTGCAAACGTCGAGCAATTGCTCAGAGATGAAAAGTGCCAGCACTGAAAGCTGTTGCTAGCCAGCCCCCTTCCTTGGAAGCGCTTTTGTAGGCCTAAGAACACTGGGGCTCTGTGTTTCTCTAGCCACCTAATCTTCTGCTCATCCTCTCGCGCACTCTAAAGAGAGCTCAGGTGAGAAATTGCAAACGTCGAGCAATTGCTCAGAGATGAAAAGTGCCAGCACTGAAAGCTGTTGCTAGCCAGCACCCTTCCTTGGAAGCGCTTTTGTAGGCCTAAGAACACTGGGGCTCTGGGCTTCTCTACCCACCTAATCTTCTGCTCATCCTCTCGCGCACTCTAAAGAGAGCTCAGGTGAGAAATTGCAAAGGTCGAGCAATTGCTCAGAGATGAAAAGTGCCAGCACTGAAAGCTGTTGCTAGCCAGCACCCTTCCTTGGAAGCGCTTTTGTAGCCCTTAGAACACAAGGGCTCTGTGCTTCTCCAGCCACCTAATCTTCTGCTCATCCTCTCCCGCACTCTAAAGAAAGCTCAGGTGAGAAATTGCAAACGTCGAGCAATTGCTCAGAGATGAAAAGTGCCAGCACTGAAAGCTGTTGCTAGCCAGCACCCTTCCTTGGAAGCGCTTTTGTAGGCCTAAGAACACTGGGGCTCTGTGTTTCTCTAGCCACCTAATTTTCTGCTCATCCTCTCGCGCAGTCTAAAGAGAGCTCAGGTGAGAAATTGCAAACGTCGAGCAATTGCTCAGAGATGAAAAGTGCCAGCACTGAAAGCTGTTGCTAGCCAGCACCCTTCCTTGGAAGTGCTTTTGTAGGCCTAAGAACAGTGGGGCTCTGTGTTTCTCTAGCCACCTAATCTTCTGCTCATCCTCTCGCGCACTCTAAAGAGAGCTCAGGTGAGAAATTGCAAAGGTCGAGCAATTGCTCAGAGATGAAAAGTGCCAGCACTGAAAGCTCTTGCTAGCCAGCACCCTTCCTTGGAAGCGCTTTCACAAGCGCAGTAACACTGGGGCTTTGCGCTTCTCTAGCCACCAAACGTCACGGTCACTATCTCTCCGTCTCGTAGACACGAGCTGAGAAATTGCAAACGTCGAGCAATTGCTCAGAGATGAAAAGTGCCAGCACTGAAAGCTCTTGCTAGCCAGCCTCCTTCCTTGGAAGCGCTTTTGTAGGCCTAAGCACACTGGGGCTCTGGGCTTCTCTAGCCACCTAATCTTCTGCTCATCCTCTCGCGCACTCTAAAGAGAGCTCAGGTGAGAAATTGCAAACGTCGAGCAATTGCTCAGAGATGAAAAGTGCCAGCACTGAAAGCTGTTGCTAGCCAGCACCCTTCCTTGGAAGCGCTTTTGTAGCCCTTAGAACACTGGGGCTCTGTGCTTCTCCAGCCACCTAATCTTCTGCTCATCCTCTCGCGCACTCTAAAGAAAGCTCAGGTGAGAAATTGCAAACGTCGAGCAATTGCTCAGAGATGAAAAGTGCCAGCACTGAAAGCTGTTGCTAGCCAGCACCCTTCCTTGGAAGCGCTTTTGTAGGCCTAAGAACACTGGGGCTCTGTGTTTCTCTAGCCACCTAATCTTCTGCTCATCCTCTCGCGCAGTCTAAAGAGAGCTCAGGTGAGAGATTGCAAACGTCGAGCAATTGCTCAGAGATGAAAAGTGCCAGCACTGAAAGCTGTTGCTAGCCAGCACCCTTCCTTGGAAGTGCTTTTGTAGGCCTAAGAACAGTGGGGCTCTGGGCTTCTCTAGCCACCTAATCTTCTGCTCATCCTCTCGCGCACTCTAAAGAGAGCTCAGGTGAGAAATTGCAAACGTCGAGCAATTGCTCAGAGATGAAAAGTGCCAGCACTGAAAGCTCTTGCTAGCCAGCACCCTTCCTTGGAAGCGCTTTCACAAGCACTGCAACACTGGGGCTTTGCGCTTCTCTAGCCACCAAACGTCACGGTCACTATCTCTCCGTCTCGTAGACATGAGCTGAGAAATTGCAAACGTCGAGCAATTGCTCAGAGATGAAAAGTGCCAGCACTGAAAGCTGTTGCTAGCCAGCCCCCTTCCTTGGAAGCGCTTTTGTAGGCCTAAGAACACTGGGGCTCTGTGTTTCTCTAGCCACCTAATCTTCTGCTCATCCTCTCGCGCAGTCTAAAGAGAGCTCAGGTGAGAAATTGCAAACGTCGAGCAATTGCTCAGAGATGAAAAGTGCCAGCACTGAAAGCTGTTGCTAGCCAGCACCCTTCCTTGGAAGCGCTTTTGTAGGCCTAAGAACACTGGGGCTCTGGGCTTCTCTACCCACCTAATCTTCTGCTCATCCTCTCGCGCACTCTAAAGAGAGCTCAGGTGAGAAATTGCAAACGTCGAGCAATTGCTCAGAGATGAAAAGTGCCAGCACTGAAAGCTGTTGCTAGCCAGCACCCTTCCTTGGAAGCGCTTTTGTAGCCCTTAGAACACTGGGGCTCTGGGCTTCTCCAGCCACCTAATCTTCTGCTCATCCTCTCGCGCACTCTAAAGAAAGCTCAGGTGAGAAATTGCAAACGTCGAGCAATTGCTCAGAGATGAAAAGTGCCAGCACTGAAAGCTGTTGCTAGCCAGCACCCTTCCTTGGAAGCGCTTTTGTAGGCCTAAGAACACTGGGGCTCTGTGTTTCTCTAGCCACCTAATTTTCTGCTCATCCTCTCGCGCAGTCTAAAGAGAGCTCAGGTGAGAGATTGCAAACGTCGAGCAATTGCTCAGAGATGAAAAGTGCCAGCACTGAAAGCTGTTGCTAGCCAGCACCCTTCCTTGGAAGTGCTTTTGTAGGCCTAAGAACAGTGGGGCTCTGTGTTTCTCTAGCCACATAATCTTCTGCTCATCCTCTCGCGCACTCTAAAGAGAGCTCAGGTGAGAAATTGCAAACGTCGAGCAATTGCTCAGAGATGAAAAGTGCCAGCACTGAAAGCTGTTGCTAGCCAGCACCCTTCCTTGGAAGCGCTTTCACAAGCGCAGTAACACTGGGGCTTTGCGCTTCTCTAGCCACCAAACGTCACGGTCACTATCTCTCCGTCTCGTAGACACGAGCTGAGAAATTGCAAACGTCGAGCAATTGCTCAGAGATGAAAAGTGCCAGCACTGAAAGCTGTTGCTAGCCAGCCTCCTTCCTTGGAAGCGCTTTTGTAGGCCTAAGAACACTGGGGCTCTGGGCTTCTCTAGCCACCTAATCTTCTGCTCATCCTCTCGCGCCCTCTAAAGAGAGCTCAGGTGAGAAATTGCAAACGTCGAGCAATTGCTCAGAGATGAAAAGTGCCAGCACTGAAAGCTCTTGCTAGCCAGCACCCTTCCTTGGAAGCGCTTTTGTAGGCCTAAGACCACTGGGGCTCTGGGCTTCTCCAGCCACCTAATCTTCTGCTCATCCTCTCGCGCACTCTAAAGAAAGCTCAGGTGAGAAATTGCAAAGGTCGAGCAATTGCTCAGAGATGAAAAGTGCCAGCACTGAAAGCTGTTGCTAGCCAGCACCCTTCCTTGGAAGCGCTTTTGTAGGCCTAAGAACAGTGGGGCTCTGGGCTTCTCTAGCCACCTCATCTTCTGCTCATCCTCTCGCGCACTCTAAAGAAAGCTCAGGTGAGAAATTGCAAACGTCGAGCAATTGCTCAGAGATGAAAAGTGCCAGCACTGAAAGCTGTTGCTAGCCAGCACCCTTCCTTGGAAGCGCTTTCACAGGCGCAGTAACACTGGGGCTTTGCGCTTCTCTAGACAACAAAGGTCAAGGTCATTCTCTTTCCGTCTCATAGACACGAGCTGAGAGATTGCAAACGTCGAGCAATTGCTCAGAGATGAAAAGTGCCAGCACTGAAAGCTCTTGCTAGCCAGCACCCTTCCTTGGAAGCGCTTTCACAGGCGCAGCAACACTGGGGCTTTGCGCTTCTCTAGCCACCAAAGGTCACGGTCACTATCTCTCCGTCTCGTAGACACGAGCTGAGAAATTGAAAAAGTCAAGCAATTGCTCAGAGATGAAAAGTGCCAGCACTGAAAGCTCTTGCTAGCCAGCACCCTTCCTTGGAAGCGCTCTTGTAGCCCTTAGAACACAGGGGCTCTGGGCTTCTCTAGCCACCTAATCTTCTGCTCATCCTCTCGCGCACTCTAAAGAGAGCTCAGGTGAGAAATTCCAAACGTCGAGCAATTGCTCAGAGATGAAAAGTGCCAGCACTGAAAGCTCTTGCTAGCCAGCACCCTTCCTTGGAAACGCTCTTGTAGGCCTAAGAACACTGGGGCTCTGTGTTTCTCTAGCCGCCTAATCTTCTGCTCATCCTCTCGCGCAGTCTAAAGAGAGCTCAGGTGAGAAATTGCAAACGTTGAGCAATTGCTCAGAGATGAAAAGTGCCAGCACTGAAAGCTCTTGCTAGCCAGCACCCTTCCTTGGAAGCGCTTTCACAGGGGCAGCAACACTGGGGCTTTGCGCTTCTCTAGCCACCAAAGGTCACGGTCACTATCTCTCCGTCTCGTAGACACGAGCTGAGAGATTGCAAAGGTCGAGCAATTGCTCAGAGATGAAAAGTGCCAGCACTGAAAGCTGTTGCTAGCCAGCACCCTTCCTTGGAAGTGCTTTTGTAGGCCTAAGAACACTGGGGCTCTGGGCTTCTCTAGCCACCTAATCTTCTGCTCATCCTCTCGCGCACTCTAAAGAGAGCTCAGGTGAGAAATTGCAAAGGTCGAGCAATTGCTCAGAGATGAAAAGTGCCAGCACTGAAAGGTGTTGCTAGCCAGCACCCTTCCTTGGAAGCGCTTTTGTAGGCCTAAGAACAGTGGGGCTCTGGGCTTATCTAGCCACCTAATCTTCTGCTCATCCTCTCGCGCACTCTAAAGAAAGCTCAGGTGAGAAATTGCAAACGTCGAGCAATTGCTCAGAGATGAAAAGTGCCAGCACTGAAAGCTGTTGCTAGCCAGCACCCTTCCTTGGAAGCGCTTTTGTAGGCCTAAGAACACTGGGGCTCTGTGTTTCTCTAGCCACCTAATCTTCTGCTCATCCTCTCGCGCAGTCTAAAGAGAGCTCAGGTGAGAGATTGCAAAGGTCGAGCAATTGCTCAGAGATGAAAAGTGCCAGCACTGAAAGCTGTTGCTAGCCAGCACCCTTCCTTGGAAGCGCTTTTGTAGGCCTAAGAACACTGGGGCTCTGGGCTTCTCTAGCCACCTAATCTTCTGCTCATCCTCTCGCGCACTCTAAAGAAAGCTCAGGTGAGAAATTGCAAACGTCGAGCAATTGCTCAGAGATGAAAAGTGCCAGCACTGAAAGCTGTTGCTAGCCAGCACCCTTCCTTGGAAGCGCTTTCACAGGCGCAGTAACACTGGGGCTTTGCGCTTCTCTAGACACCAAAGGTCAAGGTCATTCTCTTTCCGTCTCATAGACACGAGCTGAGAGATTGCAAACGTCGAGCAATTGCTCAGAGATGAAAAGTGCCAGCACTGAAAGCTCTTGCTAGCCAGCACCCTTCCTTGGAAGCGCTTTCACAGGCGCAGCAACACTGGGGCTTTGCGCTTCTCTACCCACCAAAGGTCACGGTCACTATCTCTCCGTCTCGTAGACACGAGCTGAGAAATTGAAAAAGTCAAGCAATTGCTCAGAGATGAAAAGTGCCAGCACTGAAAGCTCTTGCTAGCCAGCACCCTTCCTTGGAAGCGCTTTCACAGGCGCAGCAACCCTGGGGCTTTGCGCTTCTCTACCCACCAAACATCACGGTCATTCTCTTTCCATCTCGTAGACACGAGCTGAGAAATTGCAAACGTCGAGCAATTGCTCAGCGATGAAAAGTGCCAGCACTGAAAGCTGTTGCTAGCCAGCACCCTTCCTTGGAAGCGCTCTTGTAGCCCTTAGAACACAGGGGCTCTGGGCTTCTCTAGCCACCTAATCTTCTGCTCATCCTCTCGCGCACTCTAAAGAGAGCTCAGG
The DNA here is from genome assembly GCA_037962945.1 of Sarcoramphus papa. Lineage (NCBI taxonomy): Eukaryota > Metazoa > Chordata > Aves > Accipitriformes > Cathartidae > Sarcoramphus > Sarcoramphus papa. The sequence continues at coordinate 20,811,702 of CM075588.1, forward strand.
TGAGAAATTGCAAACGTCGAGCAATTGCTCAGAGATGAAAAGTGCCAGCACTGAAAGCTCTTGCTAGCCAGCACCCTTCCTTGGAAACGCTCTTGTAGGCCTAAGAACACTGGGGCTCTGTGTTTCTCTAGCCGCCTAATCTTCTGCTCATCCTCTCGCGCAGTCTAAAGAGAGCTCAGGTGAGAAATTGCAAACGTCGAGCAATTGCTCAGAGATGAAAAGTGCCAGCACTGAAAGCTCTTGCTAGCCAGCACCCTTCCTTGGAAGCGCTTTCACAGGCGCAGCAACACTGGGGCTTTGCACTTCTCTACCCACCAAACGTCACGGTCACTATCTCTCCGTCTCGTAGACACGAGCTGAGAGATTGCAAAGGTCGAGCAATTGCTCAGAGATGAAAAGTGCCAGCACTGAAAGCTGTTGCTAGCCAGCACCCTTCCTTGGAAGTGCTGTTGTAGGCCTAAGAACACTGGGGCTCTGTGCTTCTCTAGCCACCTAATCTTCTGCTCATCCTCTCGCGCACTCTAAAGAGAGCTCAGGTGAGAAATTGCAAAGGTCGAGCAATTGCTCAGAGATGAAAAGTGCCAGCACTGAAAGGTGTTGCTAGCCAGCACCCTTCCTTGGAAGCGCTTTCACAGGCGCAGCAACACTGGGGCTTTGCGCTTCTCTAGCCACCAAACATCACGGTCATTCTCTTTCCGACTCGTAGACACGAGCTGAGAAATTGCAAACGTCGAGCAATTGCTCAGAGATGAAAAGTGCCAGCACTGAAAGCTGTTGCTAGCCAGCACCCTTCCTTGGAAGTGCTTTTGTAGGCCTAAGAACACTGGGGCTCTGGGCTTCTCTAGCCACCTAATCTTCTGCTCATCCTCTCGCGCACTCTAAAGAGAGCTCAGGTGAGAAATTGCAAACGTTGAGCAATTGCTCAGAGATGAAAAGTGCCAGCACTGAAAGCTGTTGCTAGCCAGCACCCTTCCTTGGAAACGCTCTAGTAGGCCTAAGAACACTGGGGCTCTGGGCTTTTCTAGCCACCTAATCTTCTGCTCATCCTCTCGCACAGTCTAAAGAGAGCTCAGGTGACAAATTGCAAAGGTCGAGCAATTGCTCAGAGATGAAAAGTGCCAGCACTGAAAGCTGTTGCTAGCCAGCACCCTTCCTTGGAAGCGCTTTCACAGGCGCAGCAACACTGGGGCTTTGCGCTTCTCTAGCCACCAAACGTCACGGTCACTATCTCTCTGTCTCGTAGACACGAGCTGAGAAATTGCAAACGTCGAGCAATTGCTCAGAGATGAAAAGTGCCAGCACTGAAAGCTCTTGCTAGCCAGCACCCTTCCTTGGAAGCGCTTTCACAGGCGCAGCAACACTGGGGCTTTGCGCTTCTCTAGCCACCAAACGTCACGGTCATTCTCTTTCCGTCTCGTAGACACGAGCTGAGAAATTGCAAACGTCGAGCAATTGCTCAGAGATGAAAAGTGCCAGCACTGAAAGCTGTTGCTAGCCAGCACCCTTCCTTGGAAGTGCTTTTGTAGGTGTAAGAACACTGGGGCTCTGGGCTTCTCTAGTCACCTAATCTTCTGCTCATCCTCTCGCGCAGTCTAAAGAGAGATCAGGTGACAAATTGCAAAGGTCGAGCAATTGCTCAGAGATGAAAAGTGCCAGCACTGAAAGCTGTTGCTAGCCAGCACCCTTCCTTGGAAGCGCTTTCACAGGCGCAGCAACACTGGGGCTTTGCGCTTCTCTAGCCACCAAACGTCACGGTCATTCTCTTTCCGTCTCGTAGACACGAGCTGAGAAATTGCAAACGTCGAGCAATTGCTCAGAGATGAAAAGTGCCAGCACTGAAAGCTCTTGCTAGCCAGCACCCTTCCTTGGAAGTGCTTTTGTAGGCCTAAGAACAGTGGGGCTCTGGGCTTCTCTAGCCACCTAATCTTCTGCTCATCCTCTCGCGCAGTCTAAAGAGAGCTCAGGTGAGAAATTGCAAACGTTGAGCAATTGCTCAGAGAGGAAAAGTGCCAGCACTGAAAGCTCTTGCTAGCCAGCACCCTTCCTTGGAAACGCTCTTGTAGGCCTAAGAACACTGGGGCTCTGGGCTTTTCTAGCCACCTAATCTTCTGCTCATCCTCTCGCGCACTCTAAAGAGAGCTCAGGTGAGAAATTGCAAAGGTCGAGCAATTGCTCAGAGATGAAAAGTGCCAGTACTGAAAGCTGTTCCTAGCCAGCACCCTTCCTTGGAAGCGCTTTCACAAGCGCAGTAACACTGGGGCTTTGCGCTTCTCTACCCACCAAACGTCACGGTCACTATCTCTCCGTCTCGTAGACACGAGCTGAGAGATTGCAAAGGTCGAGCAATTGCTCAGAGATGAAAAGTGCCAGCACTGAAAGCTCTTGCTAGCCAGCACCCTTCCTTGGAAGCGCTTTTGTAGGCCTAAGAACACTGGGGCTCTGGGCTTCTCTAGCCACCTAATCTTCTCCTCATCCTCTCGTGCACTCTAAAGAGAGCTCAGGTGAGAAATTGCAAAGGTCGAGCAATTGCTCAGAGATGAAAAGTGCCAGCACTGAAAGGTGTTGCTAGCCAGCACCCTTCCTTGGAAGCGCTTTCACAGGCGCAGCAACACTGGGGCTTTGCGCTTCTCTAGCCACCAAACATCACGGTCATTCTCTTTCCGACTCGTAGACACGAGCTGAGAAATTGCAAACGTCGAGCAATTGCTCAGAGATGAAAAGTGCCAGCACTGAAAGCTGTTGCTAGCCAGCACCCTTCCTTGGAAGTGCTTTTGTAGGCCTAAGAACACTGGGGCTCTGTGCTTCTCTAGCCACCTAATCTTCTGCTCATCCTCTCGCGCACTCTAAAGAGAGCTCAGGTGAGAAATTGCAAACGTTGAGCAATTGCTCAGAGAGGAAAAGTGCCAGCACTGAAAGCTGTTGCTAGCCAGCACCCTTCCTTGGAAACGCTCTTGTAGGCCTAAGAACACTGGGGCTCTGGGCTTTTCTAGCCACCTAATCTTCTGCTCATCCTCTCGCGCAGTCTAAAGAGAGCTCAGGTGAGAAATTGCAAAGGTCGAGCAATTGCTCAGAGATGAAAAGTGCCAGCACTGAAAGCTGTTGCTAGCCAGCACCCTTCCTTGGAAGCGCTTTCACAGGCGCAGCAACACTGGGGCTTTGCGCTTCTCTAGCCACCAAACGTCACGGTCACTATCTCTCTGTCTCGTAGACACGAGCTGAGAAATTGCAAACGTCGAGCAATTGCTCAGAGATGAAAAGTGCCAGCACTGAAAGCTCTTGCTAGCCAGCACCCTTCCTTGGAAGCGCTTTCACAGGCGCAGCAACACTGGGGCTTTGCGCTTCTCTAGCCACCAAACGTCACGGTCATTCTCTTTCCGTCTCGTAGACACGAGCTGAGAAATTGCAAACGTCGAGCAATTGCTCAGAGATGAAAAGTGCCAGCACTGAAAGCTGTTGCTAGCCAGCACCCTTCCTTGGAAGTGCTTTTGTAGGCGTAAGAACACTGGGGCTCTGGGCTTCTCTAGTCACCTAATCTTCTGCTCATCCTCTCGCGCACTCTAAAGAGAGCTCAGGTGACAAATTGCAAAGGTCGAGCAATTGCTCAGAGATGAAAAGTGCCAGCACTGAAAGCTGTTGCTAGGCAGCACCCTTCCTTGGAAGCGCTTTCACAGGCGCAGCAACACTGGGGCTTTGCGCTTCTCTAGCCACCAAACGTCACGGTCATTCTCTTTCCGTCTCGTAGACACGAGCTGAGAAATTGCAAACGTCGAGCAATTGCTCAGAGATGAAAAGTGCCAGCACTGAAAGCTCTTGCTAGCCAGCACCCTTCCTTGGAAACGCTCTTGTAGGCCTAAGAACACTGGGGCTCTGGGCTTTTCTAGCCACCTAATCTTCTGCTCATCCTCTCGCGCACTCTAAAGAGAGCTCAGGTGAGAAATTGCAAAGGTCGAGCAATTGCTCAGAGATGAAAAGTGCCAGTACTGAAAGCTGTTCCTAGCCAGCACCCTTCCTTGGAAGCGCTTTCACAGGGGCAGCAACACTGGGGCTTTGCGCTTCTCTAGCCACCAAATGTCACGGTCACTATCTCTCCGTCTCGTAGACACGAGCTGAGAGATTGCAAACGTCGAGCAATTGCTCAGAGATGAAAAGTGCCAGCACTGAAAGCTCTTGCTAGCCAGCACCCTTCCTTGGAAGCGCTTTTTTAGGCCTAAGAACACTGGGGCTCTGGGCTTCTCTAGCCACCTAATCTTCTGCTCATCCTCTCGCGCACTCTAAAGAGAGCTCAGGTGAGAAATTGCAAAGGTCGAGCAATTGCTCAGAGATGAAAAGTGCCAGCACTGAAAGCTGTTGCTAGCCAGCACCCTTCCTTGGAAGCGCTTTCACAGGCGCAGCAACACTGGGGCTTTGCGCTTCTCTAGCCACCAAACATCACGGTCATTCTCTTTCCGACTCGTAGACACGAGCTGAGAAATTGCAAACGTCGAGCAATTGCTCAGAGATGAAAAGTGCCAGCACTGAAAGCTGTTGCTAGCCAGCCCCCTTCCTTGGAAGCGCTTTTGTAGGCCTAAGAACACTGGGGCTCTGGGCTTCTCTAGCCACCTAATCTTCTGCTCATCCTCTCGCGCACTCTAAAGAGAGCTCAGGTGAGAAATTGCAAACGTCCAGCAATTGCTCAGCGATGAAAAGTGCCAGCACTGAAAGCTGTTGCTAGCCAGCACCCTTCCTTGGAAGTGCTTTTGTAGGCCTAAGAACACTGGGGCTCTGGGCTTCTCTAGCCACCTAATCTTCTGCGCATCCTCTCGCGCAGTCTAAAGAGAGCTCAGGTGACAAATTGCAAAGGTCGAGCAATTGCTCAGAGATGAAAAGTGCCAGCACTGAAAGCTGTTGCTAGCCAGCACCCTTCCTTTGAAGCGCTTTCACAGGCGCAGTAACACTGGGGCTTTGCGCTTCTCTAGCCACCAAACATCACGGTCACTATCTCTCTGGCTCGTAGACACGAGCTGAGAAATTGCAAACGTCGAGCAATTGCTCAGAGATGAAAAGTGCCAGCACTGAAAGCTCTTGCTAGCCAGCACACTTCCTTGGAAGCGCTTTTGTAGGCCTAAGAACAGTGGGGCTCTGGGCTTCTCTAGCCACCTAATCTTCTGCTCATCCTCTCGCGCACTCTAAAGAGAGCTCAGGTGAGAAATTGCAAACGTCGAGCAATTGCTCAGAGATGAAAAGTGCCAGCACTGAAAGCTGTTGCTAGCCAGCACCCTTCCTTGCAAGCGCTTTCACAGGCGCAGCAACACTGGGGCTTTGCGCTTCTCTACCCACCAAACGTCAAGGTCACTATAACTCCGTCTTGTAGACACGAGCTGAGAGATTGCAAACGTCGAGCAATTGCTCAGAGAGGAAAAGTGCCAGCACTGAAAGCTGTTGCTAGCCAGCACCCTTCCTTGGAAACGCTCTTGTAGGCCTAAGAACAGTGGGGCTCTGGGCTTTTCTAGCCACCTAATCTTCTGCTCATCCTCTCACGCACTCTAAAGAGAGCTCAGGTGACAAATTGCAAACGTTGAGCAATTGCTCAGAGAGGAAAAGTGCCAGCACTGAAAGCTCTTGCTAGCCAGCACCCTTCCTTGGAAACGCTCTTGTAGGCCTAAGAACACTGGGGCTCTGGGCTTTTCTAGCCACCTAATCTTCTGCTCATCCTCTCGTGCACTCTAAAGAGAGCTCAGGTGAGAAATTGCAAAGGTCGAGCAATTGCTCAGAGATGAAAAGTGCCAGTACTGAAAGCTGTTCCTAGCCAGCACCCTTCCTTGGAAGCGCTTTCACAGGGGCAGCAACACTGGGGCTTTGCGCTTCTCTACCCACCAAAGGTCACGGTCACTATCTCTCCATCTCGTAGACACGAGCTGAGAGATTGCAAAGGTCGAGCAATTGCTCAGAGATGAAAAGTGCCAGCACTGAAAGCTGTTGCTAGCCAGCACCCTTCCTTGGAAGCGCTTTTTTAGGCCTAAGAACACTGGGGCTCTGGGCTTCTCTAGCCACCTCATCTTCTGCTCATCCTCTCGCGCACTCTAAAGAGAGCTCAGGTGAGAAATTGCAAAGGTCGAGCAATTGCTCAGAGATGAAAAGTGCCAGCACTGAAAGCTGTTCCTAGCCAGCACCCTTCCTTGGAAGCGCTTTCACAGGCGCAGCAACACTGGGGCTTTGCGCTTCTCTAGCCACCAAACATCACGGGCATTCTCTTTCCGACTCGTAGACACGAGCTGAGAAATTGCAAACGTCGAGCAATTGCTCAGAGATGAAAAGTGCCAGCACTGAAAGCTGTTGCTAGCCAGCACCCTTCCTTGGAAGTGCTTTTGTAGGCCTAAGAACACTGGGGCTCTGGGCTTCTCTAGCCACCTAATCTTCTGCTCATCCTCTCGCGCACTCTAAAGAGAGCTCAGGTGAGAAATTGCAAAAGTCGAGCAATTGCTCAGAGATGAAAAGTGCCAGCACTGAAAGCTGTTGCTAGCCAGCACCCTTCCTTGGAAGCGCTTTCACAGGCGCAGCAACACTGGGGCTTTGCGCTTCTCTACCCACCAAACGTCACAGTCACTATCTCTCCGTCTCGTAGACACGAGCTGAGAAATTGCAAACGTCGAGCAATTGCTCAGAGATGAAAAGTGCCAGCACTGAAAGCTGTTGCTAGCCAGCACCCTTCCTTGGAAGCGCTTTTGTAGGCCTAAGAACACTGGGGCTCTGGGCTTCTCTAGCCACCTAATCTTCTGCTCATCCTCTCGCGCACTCTAAAGAGAGCTCAGGTGAGAAATTGCAAAGGTCGAGCAATTGCTCAGAGATGAAAAGTGCCAGCACTGAAAGCTGTTGCTAGCCAGCACCCTTCCTTGGAAGCGCTTTCACAGGCGCAGCAACACTGGGGCTTTGCGCTTCTCTAGCCACCAAACATCACAGTCATTCTCTTTCCGACTCGTAGACACGAGCTGAGAAATTGCAAACGTCGAGCAATTGCTCAGAGATGAAAAGTGCCAGCACTGAAAGCTGTTGCTAGCCAGCACCCTTCCTTGGAAGTGCTTTTGTAGGCCTAAGAACACTGGGGCTCTGGGCTTCTCTAGCCACCTAATCTTCTGCTCATCCTCTCGCGCACTCTAAAGAGAGCTCAGATGAGAAATTGCAAAGGTCGAGCAATTGCTCAGAGATGAAAAGTGCCAGCACTGAAAGCTGTTGCTAGCCAGCACCCTTCCTTGGAAGCGCTTTCACAGGCGCAGCAACACTGGGGCTTTGCGCTTCTCTACCCAACAAACATCACGGTCATTCTCTTTCCGACTCGTAGACACGAGCTGAGAAATTGCAAACGTCGAGCAATTGCTCAGAGATGAAAAGTGCCAGCACTGAAAGCTCTTGCTAGCCAGCACACTTCCTTGGAAGCGCTTTTGTAGGCCTAAGAACACTGGGGCTCTGGGCTTCTCTACCCACCTAATCTTCTGCTCATCCTCTCGCGCACTCTAAAGAGAGCTCAGGTGAGAAATTGCAAAAGTCGAGCAATTGCTCAGAGATGAAAAGTGCCAGCACTGAAAGCTGTTGCTAGCCAGCACCCTTCCTTGCAAGCGCTTTCACAGGCGCAGCAACACTGGGGCTTTGCGCTTCTCTACCCACCAAACGTCAAGGTCACTATAACTCCGTCTTGTAGACACGAGCTGAGAGATTGCAAACGTCGAGCAATTGCTCAGAGATGAAAAGTGCCAGCACTGAAAGCTGTTGCTAGCCAGCACCCTTCCTTGGAAGTGCTTTTGTAGGCCTAAGAACACAGGGGCTCTGGGCTTCTCTAGCCACCTAATCTTCTGCTCATCCTCTCGCGCACTCTAAAGAGAGCTCAGGTGAGAAATTGCAAACGTTGAGCAATTGCTCAGAGAGGAAAAGTGCCATCACTGAAAGCTCTTGCTAGCCAGCACCCTTCCTTGGAAGCGCTTTTGTAGGCCTAAGAACACTGGGGCTCTGGGCTTTTCTAGCCACCTCATCTTCTGCTCATCCTCTCACGTAGTCTAAAGAGAGCTCAGGTGAGAAATTGCAAAGGTCGAGCAATTGCTCAGAGATGAAAAGTGCCAGTACTGAAAGCTGTTGCTAGCCAGCACCCTTCCTTGGAAGCGCTTTCACAGGCGCAGCAACCCTGGGGCTTTGCGCTTCTCTACCCAACAAACGTCACGGTCACTATCTCTCCGTCTCGTAGACACGAGCTGAGAGATTGCAAACGTCGAGCAATTGCTCAGAGATGAAAAGTGCCAGCACTGAAAGCTGTTGCTAGCCAGCCCCCTTCCTTGGAAGCGCTTTTGTAGGCCTAAGAACACTGGGGCTCTGGGCTTCTCTAGCCACCTAATCTTCTGCTCATCCTCTCGCGCACTCTAAAGAGAGCTCAGGTGAGAAATTGCAAACGTCGAGCAATTGCTCAGAGATGAAAAGTGCCAGCACTGAAAGCTCTTGCTAGCCAGCACCCTTCCTTGGAAGCGCTTTCACAGGCGCAGCAACACTGGGGCTTTGCGCTTCTCTAGCCACCAAACATCACGGTCATTCTCTTTCCGTCTCGTAGACACGAGCTGAGAAATTGCAAACGTCGAGCAATTGCTCAGAGATGAAAAGTGCCAGCACTGAAAGCTGTTGCTAGCCAGCACCCTTCCTTGGAAGTGCTTTTGTAGGCCTAAGAACACAGGGGCTCTGGGCTTCTCTAGTCACCTAATCTTCTGCTCATCCTCTCGCGCACTCTAAAGAGAGCTCAGGTGAGAAATTGCAAACGTTGAGCAATTGCTCAGAGAGGAAAAGTGCCATCACTGAAAGCTCTTGCTAGCCAGCACCCTTCCTTGGAAGCGCTTTTGTAGGCCTAAGAACACTGGGGCTCTGGGCTTTTCTAGCCACCTAATCTTCTGCTCATCCTCTCACGTAGTCTAAAGAGAGCTCAGGTGAGAAATTGCAAAGGTCGAGCAATTGCTCAGAGATGAAAAGTGCCAGTACTGAAAGCTGTTGCTAGCCAGCACCCTTCCTTGGAAGCGCTTTCACAGGCGCAGCAACCCTGGGGCTTTGCGCTTCTCTAGCCACCAAACGTCACGGTCACTATCTCTCCGTCTCGTAGACACGAGCTGAGAGATTGCAAACGTCGAGCAATTGCTCAGAGATGAAAAGTGCCAGCACTGAAAGCTGTTGCTAGCCAGCACCCTTCCTTGGAAGCGCTTTTGTAGGCCTAAGAACACTGGGGCTCTGTGTTTCTCTAGCCACCTAATCTTCTGCTCATCCTCTCGCGCACTCTAAAGAGAGCTCAGGTGAGAAATTGCAAAGGTCGAGCAATTGCTCAGAGATGAAAAGTGCCAGCACTGAAAGGTGTTGCTAGCCAGCACCCTTCCTTGGAAGCGCTTTCACAGGCGCAGCAACACTGGGGCTTTGCGCTTCTCTAGCCACCAAACATCACGGTCATTCTCTTTCCGACTCGTAGACACGAGCTGAGAAATTGCAAACGTCGAGCAATTGCTCAGAGATGAAAAGTGCCAGCACTGAAAGCTCTTGCTAGCCAGCACACTTCCTTGGAAGCGCTTTTGTAGGCCTAAGAACACTGGGGCTCTGGGCTTCTCTAGCCACCTAATCTTCTGCTCATCCTCTCGCGCACTCTAAAGAGAGCTCAGGTGAGAAATTGCAAACGTTGAGCAATTGCTCAGAGAGGAAAAGTGCCATCACTGAAAGCTCTTGCTAGCCAGCACCCTTCCTTGGATGCGCTTTTGTAGCCCTAAGAACACTGGGGCTCTGTGTTTCTCTAGCCACCTAATCTTCTGCTCATCCTCTCGCGCACTCTAAAGAGAGCTCAGGTGAGAAATTGCAAAGGTCGAGCAATTGCTCAGAGATGAAAAGTGCCAGCACTGAAAGCTCTTGCTAGCCAGCACCCTTCCTTGGAAGCGCTTTCACAGGCGCAGCAACACTGGGGCTTTGCGCTTCTCTAGCCACCAAACATCACGGTCATTCTCTTTCCGACTCGTAGACACGAGCTGAGAAATTGCAAACGTCGAGCAATTGCTCAGAGATGAAAAGTGCCAGCACTGAAAGCTCTTGCTAGCCAGCACACTTCCTTGGAAGCGCTTTTGTAGGCCTAAGAACACTGGGGCTCTGGGCTTCTCTAGCCACCTAATCTTCTGCTCATCCTCTCGCGCACTCTAAAGAGAGCTCAGGTGAGAAATTGCAAAAGTCGAGCAATTGCTCAGAGATGAAAAGTGCCAGCACTGAAAGCTGTTGCTAGCCAGCACCCTTCCTTGCAAGCGCTTTCACAGGCGCAGCAACACTGGGGCTTTGCGCTTCTCTACCCAACAAACGTCAAGGTCACTATAACTCCGTCTTGTAGACACGAGCTGAGAGATTGCAAACGTCGAGCAATTGCTCAGAGAGGAAAAGTGCCAGCACTGAAAGCTGTTGCTAGCCAGCACCCTTCCTTGGAAACGCTCTTGTAGGCCTAAGAACACTGGGGCTCTGGGCTTCTCTAGCCACCTAATCTTCTGCTCATCCTCTCGCGCACTCTAAAGAGAGCTCAGGTGAGAAATTGCAAACGTTGAGCAATTGCTCAGAGAGGAAAAGTGCCAGCACTGAAAGCTCTTGCTAGCCAGCACCCTTCCTTGGAAGCGCTTCTGTAGGCCTAAGAACACTGGGGCTCTGGGCTTTTCTAGCCACCTAATCTTCTGCTCATCCTCTCACGTAGTCTAAAGAGAGCTCAGGTGAGAAATTGCAAAGGTCGAGCAATTGCTCAGAGATGAAAAGTGCCAGTACTGAAAGCTGTTCCTAGCCAGCACCCTTCCTTGGAAGCGCTTTCACAGGCGCAGCAACACTGGGGCTTTGCGCTTCTCTAGCCACCAAACGTCACGGTCACTATCTCTCCGTCTCGTAGACACGAGCTGAGAGATTGCAAACGTCGAGCAATTGCTCAGAGATGAAAAGTGCCAGCACTGAAAGCTGTTGCTAGCCAGCACCCTTCCTTGGAAGCGCTTTTTTAGGCCTAAGAACACTGGGGCTCTGGGCTTCTCTAGCCACCTCATCTTCTGCTCATCCTCTCGCGCACTCTAAAGAGAGCTCAGGTGAGAAATTGCAAAGGTCGAGCAATTGCTCAGAGATGAAAAGTGCCAGCACTGAAAGCTGTTCCTAGCCAGCACCCTTCCTTGGAAGCGCTTTCACAGGCGCAGCAACACTGGGGCTTTGCGCTTCTCTAGCCACCAAACATCACGGTCATTCTCTTTCCGACTCGTAGACACGAGCTGAGAAATTGCAAACGTCGAGCAATTGCTCAGAGATGAAAAGTGCCAGCACTGAAAGCTGTTGCTAGCCAGCACCCTTCCTTGGAAGTGCTTTTGTAGGCCTAAGAACACTGGGGCTCTGGGCTTCTCTAGCCACCTAATCTTCTGCTCATCCTCTCGCGCACTCTAAAGAGAGCTCAGGTGAGAAATTGCAAACGTCGAGCAATTGCTCAGAGATGAAAAGTGCCAGCACTGAAAGCTCTTGCTAGCCAGCACCCTTCCTTGGAAGCGCTTTCACAGGCGCAGCAACACTGGGGCTTTGCGCTTCTCTAGCCACCAAACATCACGGTCATTCTCTTTCCGTCTCGTAGACACGAGCTGAGAAATTGCAAACGTCGAGCAATTGCTCAGAGATGAAAAGTGCCAGCACTGAAAGCTGTTGCTAGCCAGCACCCTTCCTTGGAAGTGCTTTTGTAGGCCTAAGATCACAGGGGCTCTGGGCTTCTCTAGTCACCTAATCTTCTGCTCATCCTCTCGCGCACTCTAAAGAGAGCTCAGGTGAGAAATTGCAAACGTTGAGCAATTGCTCAGAGAGGAAAAGTGCCATCACTGAAAGCTCTTGCTAGCCAGCACCCTTCCTTGGAAGCGCTTTTGTAGGCCTAAGAACACTGGGGCTCTGGGCTTTTCTAGCCACCTAATCTTCTGCTCATCCTCTCACGTAGTCTAAAGAGAGCTCAGGTGAGAAATTGCAAAGGTCGAGCAATTGCTCAGAGATGAAAAGTGCCAGTACTGAAAGCTGTTGCTAGCCAGCACCCTTCCTTGGAAGCGCTTTCACAGGCGCAGCAACCCTGGGGCTTTGCGCTTCTCTACCCAACAAACGTCACGGTCACTATCTCTCCGTCTCGTAGACACGAGCTGAGAGATTGCAAACGTCGAGCAATTGCTCAGAGATGAAAAGTGCCAGCACTGAAAGCTGTTGCTAGCCAGCACACTTCCTTGGAAGCGCTTTTGTAGGCCTAAGAACACTGGGGCTCTGTGTTTCTCTAGCCACCTAATCTTCTGCTCATCCTCTCGCGCACTCTAAAGAGAGCTCAGGTGAGAAATTGCAAGGGTCGAGCAATTGCTCAGAGATGAAAAGTGCCAGCACTGAAAGGTGTTGCTAGCCAGCACCCTTCCTTGGAAGCGCTTTCACAGGCGCAGCAACACTGGGGCTTTGCGCTTCTCTAGCCACCAAACATCACGGTCATTCTCTTTCCGACTCGTAGACACGAGCTGAGAAATTGCAAACGTCGAGCAATTGCTCAGAGATGAAAAGTGCCAGCACTGAAAGCTCTTGCTAGCCAGCACACTTCCTTGGAAGCGCTTTTGTAGGCCTAAGAACACTGGGGCTCTGGGCTTCTCTAGCCACCTAATCTTCTGCTCATCCTCTCGCGCACTCTAAAGAGAGCTCAGGTGAGAAATTGCAAAAGTCGAGCAATTGCTCAGAGATGAAAAGTGCCAGCACTGAAAGCTGTTGCTAGCCAGCACCCTTCCTTGCAAGCGCTTTCACAGGCGCAGCAACACTGGGGCTTTGCGCTTCTCTACCCACCAAACGTCAAGGTCACTATAACTCCGTCTTGTAGACACGAGCTGAGAGATTGCAAACGTCGAGCAATTGCTCAGAGAGGAAAAGTGCCAGCACTGAAAGCTGTTGCTAGCCAGCACCCTTCCTTGGAAACGCTCTTGTAGGCCTAAGAACACTGGGGCTCTGGGCTTTTCTAGCCACCTAATCTTCTGCTCATCCTCTCGCGCACTCTAAAGAGAGCTCAGGTGACAAATTGCAAACGTTGAGCAATTGCTCAGAGAGGAAAAGTGCCAGCACTGAAAGCTCTTGCTAGCCAGCACCCTTCCTTGGAAACGCTCTTGTAGGCCTAAGAACACTGGGGCTCTGGGCTTTTCTAGCCACCTAATCTTCTGCTCATCCTCTCACGTAGTCTAAAGAGAGCTCAGGTGAGAAATTGCAAAGGTCGAGCAATTGCTCAGAGATGAAAAGTGCCAGTACTGAAAGCTGTTCCTAGCCAGCACCCTTCCTTGGAAGCGCTTTCACAGGCGCAGCAACACTGGGGCTTTGCGCTTCTCTAGCCACCAAACGTCACGGTCACTATCTCTCCGTCTCGTAGACACGAGCTGAGAGATTGCAAACGTCGAGCAATTGCTCAGAGATGAAAAGTGCCAGCACTGAAAGCTCTTGCTAGCCAGCACCCTTCCTTGGAAGCGCTTTTGTAGGCCTAAGAACACTGGGGCTCTGGGCTTCTCTAGCCACCTCATCTTCTGCTCATCCTCTCGCGCACTCTAAAGAGAGCTCAGGTGAGAAATTGCAAAGGTCGAGCAATTGCTCAGAGATGAAAAGTGCCAGCACTGAAAGCTGTTGCTAGCCAGCACCCTTCCTTGGAAGCGCTTTCACAGGCGCAGTAACACTGGGGCTTTGCGCTTCTCTAGCCACCAAACATCACGGGCATTCTCTTTCCGACTCGTAGACACGAGCTGAGAAATTGCAAACGTCGAGCAATTGCTCAGCGATGAAAAGTGCCAGCACTGAAAGCTGTTGCTAGCCAGCACCCTTCCTTGGAAGTGCTTTTGTAGGCCTAAGAACACTGGGGCTCTGGGCTTCTCTAGCCACCTAATCTTCTGCTCATCCTCTCGCGCAATCTAAAGAGAGCTCAGGTGAGAAATTGCAAACGTCGAGCAATTGCTCAGAGATGAAAAGTGCCAGCACTGAAAGCTCTTGCTAGCCAGCACCCTTCCTTGGAAGCGCTTTCACAGGCGCAGCAACACTGGGGCTTTGCGCTTCTCTAGCCACCAAACATCACGGTCATTCTCTTTCCGTCTCGTAGACACGAGCTGAGAAATTGCAAACGTCGAGCAATTGCTCAGAGATGAAAAGTGCCAGCACTGAAAGCTCTTGCTAGCCAGCAACCTTCCTTGGAAGTGCTTTTGTAGGCCTAAGAACACTGGGGCTCTGGGCTTCTCTAGTCACCTAATCTTCTGCTCATCCTCTCGCGCACTCTAAAGAGAGCTCAGGTGAGAAATTGCAAACATTGAGCAATTGCTCAGAGAGGAAAAGTGCCAGCACTGAAAGCTCTTGCTAGCCAGCACCCTTCCTTGGAAGCGCTTTCACAGGCGCAGCAACACTGGGGCTTTGCGCTTCTCTAGCCACCAAATGTCACGGTCACTATCTCTCTGTCTCGTAGACACGAGCTGAGAAATTGCAAACGCGGAGCAATTGCTCAGAGATGAAAAGTGCCAGCACTGAAAGCTGTTCCTAGCCAGCACCCTTCCTTGGAAGCGCTTTCACAGGCGCAGCAACACTGGGGCTTTGCGCTTCTCTAGCCACCAAACGTCACGGTCACTATCTCTCTGTCTCGTAGACACGAGCTGAGAGATTGCAAACGTCGAGCAATTGCTCAGAGATGAAAAGTGCCAGCACTGAAAGCTGTTGCTAGCCAGCACCCTTCCTTGGAAGTGCTTTTGTAGGCCTAAGAACACTGGGGCTCTGGGCTTCTCTAGCCACCTAATCTTCTGCTCATCCTCTCGCGCACTCTAAAGAGAGCTCAGATGAGAAATTGCAAACGTCGAGCAATTGCTCAGAGATGAAAAGTGCCAGCACTGAAAGCTCTTGCTAGCCAGCACCCTTCCTTGGAAGCGCTTTCACAGGCGCAGCAACACTGGGGCTTTGCGCTTCTCTAGCCACCAAACATCACGGTCATTCTCTTTCCGTCTCGTAGACACGAGCTGAGAAATTGCAAACGTCGAGCAATTGCTCATAGATGAAAAGTGCCAGCACTGAAAGCTGTTGCTAGCCAGCACCCTTCCTTGGAAGTGCTTTTGTAGGCCTAAGAACACAGGGGCTCTGGGCTTCTCTAGTCACCTAATCTTCTGCTCATCCTCTCGCGCACTCTAAAGAGAGCTCAGGTGAGAAATTGCAAACGTTGAGCAATTGCTCAGAGAGGAAAAGTGCCATCACTGAAAGCTCTTGCTAGCCAGCACCCTTCCTTGGAAGCGCTTTTGTAGGCCTAAGAACACTGGGGCTCTGGGCTTTTCTAGCCACCTAATCTTCTGCTCATCCTCTCACGTAGTCTAAAGAGAGCTCAGGTGAGAAATTGCAAAGGTCGAGCAATTGCTCAGAGATGAAAAGTGCCAGCACTGAAAGCTCTTGCTAGCCAGCACACTTCCTTGGAAGCGCTTTTGTAGGCCTAAGAACACTGGGGCTCTGGGCTTCTCTAGCCACCTAATCTTCTGCTCATCCTCTCGCGCACTCTAAAGAGAGCTCAGGTGAGAAATTGCAAAAGTCGAGCAATTGCTCAGAGATGAAAAGTGCCAGCACTGAAAGCTCTTGCTAGCCAGCACCCTTCCTTGGAAGCGCTTTCACAGGCGCAGCAACACTGGGGCTTTGCGCTTCTCTACCCACCAAACGTCAAGGTCACTATAACTCCGTCTTGTAGACACGAGCTGAGAGATTGCAAACGTCGAGCAATTGCTCAGAGAGGAAAAGTGCCAGCACTGAAAGCTGTTGCTAGCCAGCACCCTTCCTTGGAAACGCTCTTGTAGGCCTAAGAACACTGGGGCTCTGGGCTTTTCTAGCCACCTAATCTTCTGCTCATCCTCTCGCGCACTCTAAAGAGAGCTCAGGTGACAAATTGCAAAAGTTGAGCAATTGCTCAGAGAGGAAAAGTGCCAGCACTGAAAGCTCTTGCTAGCCAGCACCCTTCCTTGGAAACGCTCTTGTAGGCCTAAGAACACTGGGGCTCTGGGCTTTTCTAGCCACCTAATCTTCTGCTCATCCTCTCACGTAGTCTAAAGAGAGCTCAGGTGAGAAATTGCAAAGGTCGAGCAATTGCTCAGAGATGAAAAGTGCCAGTACTGAAAGCTGTTCCTAGCCAGCACCCTTCCTTGGAAGCGCTTTCACAGGGGCAGCAACACTGGGGCTTTGCGCTTCTCTAGCCACCAAACGTCACGGTCACTATCTCTCCGTCTCGTAGACACGAGCTGAGAGATTGCAAACGTCGAGCAATTGCTCAGAGATGAAAAGTGCCAGCACTGAAAGCTGTTGCTAGCCAGCACCCTTCCTTGGAAGTGCTTTTTTAGGCCTAAGAACACTGGGGCTCTGGGCTTCTCTAGCCACCTCATCTTCTGCTCATCCTCTCGCGCACTCTAAAGAGAGCTCAGGTGAGAAATTGCAAAGGTCGAGCAATTGCTCAGAGATGAAAAGTGCCAGCACTGAAAGCTGTTCCTAGCCAGCACCCTTCCTTGGAAGCGCTTTCACAGGCGCAGCAACACTGGGGCTTTGCGCTTCTCTAGCCACCAAACATCACGGGCATTCTCTTTCCGACTCGTAGACACGAGCTGAGAAATTGCAAACGTCGAGCAATTGCTCAGAGATGAAAAGTGCCAGCACTGAAAGCTGTTGCTAGCCAGCACCCTTCCTTGGAAGTGCTTTTGTAGGCCTAAGAACACTGGGGCTCTGGGCTTCTCTAGCCACCTAATCTTCTGCTCATCCTCTCGCGCAATCTAAAGAGAGCTCAGGTGAGAAATTGCAAACGTCGAGCAATTGCTCAGAGATGAAAAGTGCCAGCACTGAAAGCTCTTGCTAGCCAGCACCCTTCCTTGGAAGCGCTTTCACAGGCGCAGCAACACTGGGGCTTTGCGCTTCTCTAGCCACCAAACATCACGGTCATTCTCTTTCCGTCTCGTAGACACGAGCTGAGAAATTGCAAACGTCGAGCAATTGCTCAGAGATGAAAAGTGCCAGCACTGAAAGCTCTTGCTAGCCAGCAACCTTCCTTGGAAGTGCTTTTGTAGGCCTAAGAACACTGGGGCTCTGGGCTTCTCTAGTCACCTAATCTTCTGCTCATCCTCTCGCGCACTCTAAAGAGAGCTCAGGTGAGAAATTGCAAACATTGAGCAATTGCTCAGAGAGGAAAAGTGCCAGCACTGAAAGCTCTTGCTAGCCAGCACCCTTCCTTGGAAGCGCTTTCACAGGCGCAGCAACACTGGGGCTTTGCGCTTCTCTAGCCACCAAATGTCACGGTCACTATCTCTCTGTCTCGTAGACACGAGCTGAGAAATTGCAAACGCGGAGCAATTGCTCAGAGATGAAAAGTGCCAGCACTGAAAGCTGTTCCTAGCCAGCACCCTTCCTTGGAAGCGCTTTCACAGGCGCAGCAACACTGGGGCTTTGCGCTTCTCTAGCCACCAAACGTCACGGTCACTATCTCTCTGTCTCGTAGACACGAGCTGAGAGATTGCAAACGTCGAGCAATTGCTCAGAGATGAAAAGTGCCAGCACTGAAAGCTGTTGCTAGCCAGCACCCTTCCTTGGAAGTGCTTTTGTAGGCCTAAGAACACTGGGGCTCTGGGCTTCTCTAGCCACCTAATCTTCTGCTCATCCTCTCGCGCACTCTAAAGAGAGCTCAGATGAGAAATTGCAAACGTCGAGCAATTGCTCAGAGATGAAAAGTGCCAGCACTGAAAGCTCTTGCTAGCCAGCACCCTTCCTTGGAAGCGCTTTCACAGGCGCAGCAACACTGGGGCTTTGCGCTTCTCTAGCCACCAAACATCACGGTCATTCTCTTTCCGTCTCGTAGACACGAGCTGAGAAATTGCAAACGTCGAGCAATTGCTCATAGATGAAAAGTGCCAGCACTGAAAGCTGTTGCTAGCCAGCACCCTTCCTTGGAAGTGCTTTTGTAGGCCTAAGAACACAGGGGCTCTGGGCTTCTCTAGTCACCTAATCTTCTGCTCATCCTCTCGCGCACTCTAAAGAGAGCTCAGGTGAGAAATTGCAAACGTTGAGCAATTGCTCAGAGAGGAAAAGTGCCATCACTGAAAGCTCTTGCTAGCCAGCACCCTTCCTTGGAAGCGCTTTTGTAGGCCTAAGAACACTGGGGCTCTGGGCTTTTCTAGCCACCTAATCTTCTGCTCATCCTCTCACGTAGTCTAAAGAGAGCTCAGGTGAGAAATTGCAAAGGTCGAGCAATTGCTCAGAGATGAAAAGTGCCAGCACTGAAAGCTCTTGCTAGCCAGCACACTTCCTTGGAAGCGCTTTTGTAGGCCTAAGAACACTGGGGCTCTGGGCTTCTCTAGCCACCTAATCTTCTGCTCATCCTCTCGCGCACTCTAAAGAGAGCTCAGGTGAGAAATTGCAAAAGTCGAGCAATTGCTCAGAGATGAAAAGTGCCAGCACTGAAAGCTCTTGCTAGCCAGCACCCTTCCTTGGAAGCGCTTTCACAGGCGCAGCAACACTGGGGCTTTGCGCTTCTCTACCCACCAAACGTCAAGGTCACTATAACTCCGTCTTGTAGACACGAGCTGAGAGATTGCAAACGTCGAGCAATTGCTCAGAGAGGAAAAGTGCCAGCACTGAAAGCTGTTGCTAGCCAGCACCCTTCCTTGGAAACGCTCTTGTAGGCCTAAGAACACTGGGGCTCTGGGCTTTTCTAGCCACCTAATCTTCTGCTCATCCTCTCGCGCACTCTAAAGAGAGCTCAGGTGACAAATTGCAAAAGTTGAGCAATTGCTCAGAGAGGAAAAGTGCCAGCACTGAAAGCTCTTGCTAGCCAGCACCCTTCCTTGGAAACGCTCTTGTAGGCCTAAGAACACTGGGGCTCTGGGCTTTTCTAGCCACCTAATCTTCTGCTCATCCTCTCACGTAGTCTAAAGAGAGCTCAGGTGAGAAATTGCAAAGGTCGAGCAATTGCTCAGAGATGAAAAGTGCCAGTACTGAAAGCTGTTCCTAGCCAGCACCCTTCCTTGGAAGCGCTTTCACAGGGGCAGCAACACTGGGGCTTTGCGCTTCTCTAGCCACCAAACGTCACGGTCACTATCTCTCCGTCTCGTAGACACGAGCTGAGAGATTGCAAACGTCGAGCAATTGCTCAGAGATGAAAAGTGCCAGCACTGAAAGCTGTTGCTAGCCAGCACCCTTCCTTGGAAGTGCTTTTTTAGGCCTAAGAACACTGGGGCTCTGGGCTTCTCTAGCCACCTCATCTTCTGCTCATCCTCTCGCGCACTCTAAAGAGAGCTCAGGTGAGAAATTGCAAAGGTCGAGCAATTGCTCAGAGATGAAAAGTGCCAGCACTGAAAGCTGTTCCTAGCCAGCACCCTTCCTTGGAAGCGCTTTCACAGGCGCAGCAACACTGGGGCTTTGCGCTTCTCTAGCCACCAAACATCACGGGCATTCTCTTTCCGACTCGTAGACACGAGCTGAGAAATTGCAAACGTCGAGCAATTGCTCAGAGATGAAAAGTGCCAGCACTGAAAGCTGTTGCTAGCCAGCACCCTTCCTTGGAAGTGCTTTTGTAGGCCTAAGAACACTGGGGCTCTGGGCTTCTCTAGCCACCTAATCTTCTGCTCATCCTCTCGCGCACTCTAAAGAGAGCTCAGGTGAGAAATTGCAAACGTCGAGCAATTGCTCAGAGATGAAAAGTGCCAGCACTGAAAGCTGTTGCTAGCCAGCACCCTTCCTTGGAAGCGCTTTCACAGGCGCAGCAACACTGGGGCTTTGCGCTTCTCTAGCCACCAAACATCACGGTCATTCTCTTTCCGTCTCGTAGACACGAGCTGAGAAATTGCAAACGTCGAGCAATTGCTCAGAGATGAAAAGTGCCAGCACTGAAAGCTCTTGCTAGCCAGCACCCTTCCTTGGAAGTGCTTTTGTAGGCCTAAGAACACAGGGGCTCTGGGCTTCTCTAGTCACCTAATCTTCTGCTCATCCTCTCGCGCACTCTAAAGAGAGCTCAGGTGAGAAATTGCAAAGGTCGAGCAATTGCTCAGAGATGAAAAGTGCCAGCACTGAAAGCTCTTGCTAGCCAGCACCCTTCCTTGGAAGCGCTTTCACAGGCGCAGCAACACTGGGGCTTTGCGCTTCTCTAGCCACCAAATGTCACGGTCACTATCTCTCTGTCTCGTAGACACGAGCTGAGAAATTGCAAACGCCGAGGAATTGCTCAGAGATGAAAAGTGCCAGCACTGAAAGCTCTTGCTAGCCAGCACCCTTCCTTGGAAGCGCTTTCACAGGCGCAGCAACACTGGGGCTTTGCGCTTCTCTAGCCACCAAACGTCACGGTCACTATCTCTCTGTCTCGTAGACACGAGCTGAGAAATTGCAAATGTCGAGCAATTGCTCAGAGATGAAAAGTGCCAGCACTGAAAGCTGTTGCTAGCCAGCACCCTTCCTTGGAAGCGCTTTCACAGGCGCAGCAACACTGGGGCTTTGCGCTTCTCTAGCCACCAAACGCCACGGTCATTCTCTTTCCGTCTCGTAGACACGAGCTGAGAAATTGCAAACGTCGAGCAATTGCTAAGAGATGAAAAGTGCCAGCACTGAAAGCTCTTGCTAGCCAGCACCCTTCCTTGGAAACGCTCTTGTAGGCCTAAGAACACTGGGGCTCTGGGCTTCTCTAGCCACCTAATCTTCTGCTCATCCTCTCGCGCACTCTAAAGAGAGCTCAGGTGAGAAATTGCAAACGTCGAGCAATTGCTCAGAGATGAAAAGTGCCAGCACTGAAAGCTCTTGCTAGCCAGCACCCTTCCTTGGAAACGCTCTTGTAGGCCTAAGAACACTGGGGCTCTGGGCTTTTCTAGCCACCTAATCTTCTGCTCATCCTCTCGCGCACTCTAAAGAGAGCTCAGGTGAGAAATTGCAAACGTCGAGCAATTGCTCAGAGATGAAAAGTGCCAGTACTGAAAGCTGTTCCTAGCCAGCACCCTTCCTTGGAAGCGCTTTCACAGGCGCAGCAACACTGGGGCTTTGCGCTTCTCTACCCACCAAACGTCACAGTCACTATCTCTCCGTCTCGTAGACACGAGCTGAGAAATTGCAAACGTCGAGCAATTGCTCAGAGAGGAAAAGTGCCAGCACTGAAAGCTCTTGCTAGCCAGCACCCTTCCTTGGAAGCGCTTTTTTAGGCCTAAGAACACTGGGGCTCTGGGCTTCTCTAGCCACCTAATCTTCTGCTCATCCTCTCGCGCACTCTAAAGAGAGCTCAGGTGAGAAATTGCAAAGGTCGAGCAATTGCTCAGAGATGAAAAGTGCCAGCACTGAAAGCTGTTGCTAGCCAGCACCCTTCCTTGGAAGCGCTTTCACAGGCGCAGCAACACTGGGGCTTTGCGCTTCTCTAGCCACCAAACATCATGGGCATTCTCTTTCCGACTCGTAGACACGAGCTGATAAATTGCAAACGTCGAGCAATTGCTCAGCGATGAAAAGTGCCAGCACTGAAAGCTCTTGCTAGCCAGCACCCTTCCTTGGAAGTGCTTTTGTAGGCGTAAGAACACTGGGGCTCTGGGCTTCTCTAGCCACCTAATCTTCTGCTCATCCTCTCGCGCACTCTAAAGAGAGCTCAGGTGAGAAATTGCAAACGTCGAGCAATTGCTCAGAGATGAAAAGTGCCAGCACTGAAAGCTCTTGCTAGCCAGCACCCTTCCTTGGAAGCGCTTTCACAGGCGCAGCAACACTGGGGCTTTGCGCTTCTCTAGCCACCAAACATCACGGTCATTCTCTTTCCGTCTCGTAGACACGAGCTGATAAATTGCAAACGTCGAGCAATTGCTCAGAGATGAAAAGTGCCAGCACTGAAAGCTGTTGCTAGCCAGCACCCTTCCTTGGAAGTGCTTTTGTAGGCCTAAGAACACAGGGGCTCTGGGCTTCTCTAGTCACCTAATCTTCTGCTCATCCTCTCGCGCACTCTAAAGAGAGCTCAGGTGAGAAATTGCAAACGTTGAGCAATTGCTCAGAGAGGAAAAGTGCCAGCACTGAAAGCTCTTGCTAGCCAGCACCCTTCCTTGGAAGCGCTTCTGTAGGCCTAAGAACACTGGGGCTCTGGGCTTTTCTAGCCACCTAATCTTCTGCTCATCCTCTCACGTAGTCTAAAGAGAGCTCAGGTGAGAAATTGCAAAGGTCGAGCAATTGCTCAGAGATGAAAAGTGCCAGTACTGAAAGCTGTTGCTAGCCAGCACCCTTCCTTGGAAGCGCTTTCACAGGCGCAGCAACCCTGGGGCTTTGCGCTTCTCTACCCAACAAACGTCACGGTCACTATCTCTCCGTCTCGTAGACACGAGCTGAGAGATTGCAAACGTCGAGCAATTGCTCAGAGATGAAAAGTGCCAGCACTGAAAGCTCTTGCTAGCCAGCAACCTTCCTTGGAAGCGCTTTTGTAGGCCTAAGAACACTGGGGCTCTGTGTTTCTCTAGCCACCTAATCTTCTGCTCATCCTCTCGCGCACTCTAAAGAGAGCTCAGGTGAGAAATTGCAAAGGTCGAGCAATTGCTCAGAGATGAAAAGTGCCAGCACTGAAAGGTGTTGCTAGCCAGCACCCTTCCTTGGAAGCGCTTTCACAGGCGCAGCAACACTGGGGCTTTGCGCTTCTCTAGCCACCAAACGTCACGGTCATTCTCTTTCCGTCTCGTAGACACGAGCTGAGAAATTGCAAACGTCGAGCAATTGCTCAGAGATGAAAAGTGCCAGCACTGAAAGCTCTTGCTAGCCAGCACACTTCCTTGGAAGCGCTTTTGTAGGCCTAAGAACACTGGGGCTCTGGGCTTCTCTAGCCACCTAATCTTCTGCTCATCCTCTCGCGCACTCTAAAGAGAGCTCAGGTGAGAAATTGCAAAAGTCGAGCAATTGCTCAGAGATGAAAAGTGCCAGCACTGAAAGCTCTTGCTAGCCAGCACCCTTCCTTGGAAGCGCTTTCACAGGCGCAGCAACACTGGGGCTTTGCGCTTCTCTACCCACCAAACGTCAAGGTCACTATAACTCCGTCTTGTTAGACACGAGCTGAGAGATTGCAAACGTCGAGCAATTGCTCAGAGAGGAAAAGTGCCAGCACTGAAAGCTGTTGCTAGCCAGCACCCTTCCTTGGAAACGCTCTTGTAGGCCTAAGAACACTGGGGCTCTGGGCTTTTCTAGCCACCTAATCTTCTGCTCATCCTCTCGCGCACTCTAAAGAGAGCTCAGGTGACAAATTGCAAACGTTGAGCAATTGCTCAGAGAGGAAAAGTGCCAGCACTGAAAGCTGTTGCTAGCCAGCACCCTTCCTTGGAAACGCTCTTGTAGGCCTAAGAACACTGGGGCTCTGGGCTTTTCTAGCCACCTAATCTTCTGCTCATCCTCTCACGTAGTCTAAAGAGAGCTCAGGTGAGAAATTGCAAAGGTCGAGCAATTGCTCAGAGATGAAAAGTGCCAGTACTGAAAGCTGTTGCTAGCCAGCACCCTTCCTTGGAAGCGCTTTCACAGGGGCAGCAACACTGGGGCTTTGCGCTTCTCTACCCACCAAACGTCACGGTCACTATCTCTCCGTCTCGTAGACACGAGCTGAGAGATTGCAAACGTCGAGCAATTGCTCAGAGATGAAAAGTGCCAGCACTGAAAGCTGTTGCTAGCCAGCACCCTTCCTTGGAAGCGCTTTTGTAGGCCTAAGAACACTGGGGCTCTGGTCTTCTCTAGCCACCTCATCTTCTGCTCATCCTCTCGCGCACTCTAAAGAGAGCTCAGGTGAGAAATTGCAAAGGTCGAGCAATTGCTCAGAGATGAAAAGTGCCAGCACTGAAAGCTGTTCCTAGCCAGCACCCTTCCTTGGAAGCGCTTTCACAGGCGCAGCAACACTGGGGCTTTGCGCTTCTCTAGCCACCAAACGTCACGGTCATTCTCTTTCCGTCTCGTAGACACGAGCTGAGAAATTGCAAACGTCGAGCAATTGCTCAGCGATGAAAAGTGCCAGCACTGAAAGCTGTTGCTAGCCAGCACCCTTCCTTGGAAGTGCTTTTGTAGGCCTAAGAACACTGGGGCTCTGGGTTTCTCTAGCCACCTAATCTTCTGCTCATCCTCTCGCGCACTCTAAAGAGAGCTCAGGTGAGAAATTGCAAACGTCGAGCAATTGCTCAGAGATGAAAAGTGCCAGCACTGAAAGCTGTTGCTAGCCAGCACCCTTCCTTGGAAGCGCTTTCACAGGCGCATCAACACTGGGGCTTTGCGCTTCTCTAGCCACCAAACATCACGGTCATTCTCTTTCCGTCTCGTAGACACGAGCTGAGAAATTGCAAACGTCGAGCAATTGCTCAGAGATGAAAAGTGCCAGCACTGAAAGCTCTTGCTAGCCAGCACCCTTCCTTGGAAGCGCTTTTGTAGGCCTAAGAACACAGGGGCTCTGGGCTTTTCTAGCCACCTAATCTTCTGCTCATCCTCTCGCGCACTCTAAAGAGAGCTCAGGTGAGAAATTGCAAAGGTCGAGCAATTGCTCAGAGATGAAAAGTGCCAGTACTGAAAGCTGTTGCTAGCCAGCACCCTTCCTTGGAAGTGCTTTCACAGGCGCAGCAACACTGGGGCTTTGCGCTTCTCTACCCACCAAACGTCACGGTCACTATCTCTCCGTCTCGTAGACACGAGCTGAGAGATTGCAAAGGTCGAGCAATTGCTCAGAGATGAAAAGTGCCAGCACTGAAAGCTGTTGCTAGCCAGCACCCTTCCTTGGAAGTGCTTTTGTAGGCCTAAGAACACTGGGGCTCTGGGCTTCTCTAGCCACCTAATCTTCTGCTCATCCTCTCGCGCAGTCTAAAGAGAGCTCAGGTGAGAAATTGCAAAGGTCGAGCAATTGCTCAGAGATGAAAAGTGCCAGCACTGAAAGCTGTTGCTAGCCAGCACCCTTCCTTGGAAGCGCTTTCACAGGCGCAGCAACACTGGGGCTTTGCGCTTCTCTAGCCACCAAACATCACGGTCATTCTCTTTCCGACTCGTAGACACGAGCTGAGAAATTGCAAACGTCGAGCAATTGCTCAGAGATGAAAAGTGCCAGCACTGAAAGCTGTTGCTAGCCAGCACCCTTCCTTGGAAGTGCTTTTGTAGGCCTAAGAACACTGGGGCTCTGGGCTTCTCTAGCCACCTAATCTTCTGCTCATCCTCTCGCGCACTCTAAAGAGAGCTCAGGTGAGAAATTGCAAACGTTGAGCAATTGCTCAGAGATGAAAAGTGCCAGCACTGAAAGCTCTTGCTAGCCAGCACCCTTCCTTGGAAACGCTCTTGTAGGCCTAAGAACAGTGGGGCTCTGGGCTTTTCTAGCCACCTAATCTTCTGCTCATCCTCTCGCGCAGCCTAAAGAGAGCTCAGGTGAGAAATTGCAAAGGTCGAGCAATTGCTCAGAGATGAAAAGTGCCAGCACTGAAAGCTGTTCCTAGCCAGCACCCTTCCTTGGAAGCGCTTTTTTAGGCCTAAGAACACTGGGGCTCTGGGCTTCTCTAGCCACCTCATCTTCTGCTCATCCTCTCGCGCACTCTAAAGAGAGCTCAGGTGAGAAATTGCAAAGGTCGAGCAATTGCTCAGAGATGAAAAGTGCCAGCACTGAAAGCTGTTCCTAGCCAGCACCCTTCCTTGGAAGCGCTTTCACAGGCGCAGCAACACTGGGGCTTTGCGCTTCTCTAGCCACCAAACATCACGGGCATTCTCTTTCCGACTCGTAGACACGAGCTGAGAAATTGCAAACGTCGAGCAATTGCTCAGAGATGAAAAGTGCCAGCACTGAAAGCTGTTGCTAGCCAGCACCCTTCCTTGGAAGTGCTTTTGTAGGCCTAAGAACACTGGGGCTCTGGGCTTCTCTAGCCACCTAATCTTCTGCTCATCCTCTCGCGCAGTCTAAAGAGAGCTCAGGTGAGAAATTGCAAACGTCGAGCAATTGCTCAGAGATGAAAAGTGCCAGCACTGAAAGCTCTTGCTAGCCAGCACCCTTCCTTGGAAGCGCTTTCACAGGCGCAGCAACACTGGGGCTTTGCGCTTCTCTAGCCACCAAACATCACGGTCATTCTCTTTCCGTCTCGTAGACACGAGCTGAGAAATTGCAAACGTCGAGCAATTGCTCAGAGATGAAAAGTGCCAGCACTGAAAGCTCTTGCTAGCCAGCACCCTTCCTTGGAAGTGCTTTTGTAGGCCTAAGAACAGTGGGGCTCAGGGCTTCTCTAGTCACCTAATCTTCTGCTCATCCTCTCGCGCACTCTAAAGAGAGCTCAGGTGAGAAATTGCAAACATTGAGCAATTGCTCAGAGATGAAAAGTGCCAGCACTGAAAGCTCTTGCTAGCCAGCACCCTTCCTTGGAAGCGCTTTCACAGGCGCAGCAACACTGGGGCTTTGCGCTTCTCTAGCCACCAAATGTCACGGTCACTATCTCTCTGTCTCGTAGACACGAGCTGAGAAATTGCAAACGCCGAGCAATTGCTCAGAGATGAAAAGTGCCAGCACTGAAAGCTCTTGCTAGCCAGCACCCTTCCTTGGAAGCGCTTTCACAGGCGCAGCAACACTGGGGCTTTGCGCTTCTCTAGCCACCAAACGTCACGGTCACTATCTCTCTGTCTCGTAGACACGAGCTGAGAGATTGCAAACGTCGAGCAATTGCTCAGAGATGAAAAGTGCCAGCACTGAAAGCTGTTGCTAGCCAGCACCCTTCCTTGGAAGCGCTTTCACAGGCGCAGCAACACTGGGGCTTTGCGCTTCTCTAGCCACCAAACGTCACGGTCATTCTCTTTCCGTCTCGTAGACACGAGCTGAGAAATTGCAAACGTCGAGCAATTGCTAAGAGATGAAAAGTGCCAGCACTGAAAGCTGTTGCTAGCCAGCACCCTTCCTTGGAAACGCTCTTGTAGGCCTAAGAACACTGGGGCTCTGGGCTTCTCTAGCCACCTAATCTTCTGCTCATCCTCTCGCGCACTCTAAAGAGAGCTCAGGTGAGAAATTGCAAACGTTGAGCAATTGCTCAGAGATGAAAAGTGCCAGCACTGAAAGCTCTTGCTAGCCAGCACCCTTCCTTGGAAACGCTCTTGTAGGCCTAAGAACACTGGGGCTCTGGTCTTTTCTAGCCACCTAATCTTCTGCTCATCCTCTCGCGCAGTCTAAAGAGAGCTCAGGTGAGAAATTGCAAAGGTCGAGCAATTGCTCAGAGATGAAAAGTGCCAGCACTGAAAGCTGTTGCTAGCCAGCACCCTTCCTTGGAAGCGCTTTCACAGGCGCAGCAACACTGGGGCTTTGCGCTTCTCTACCCACCAAACGTCACGGTCACTATCTCTCCGTCTCGTAGACACGAGCTGAGAAATTGCAAACGTCGAGCAATTGCTCAGAGATGAAAAGTGCCAGCACTGAAAGCTGTTGCTAGCCAGCACCCTTCCTTGGAAGCGCTTTTTTAGGCCTAAGAACACTGGGGCTCTGGGCTTCTCTAGCCACCTAATCTTCTGCTCATCCTCTCGCGCACTCTAAAGAGAGCTCAGGTGAGAAATTGCAAAGGTCGAGCAATTGCTCAGAGATGAAAAGTGCCAGCACTGAAAGCTGTTGCTAGCCAGCACCCTTCCTTGGAAGCGCTTTCACAGGCGCAGCAACACTGGGGCTTTGCGCTTCTCTAGCCACCAAACATCATGGGCATTCTCTTTCCGACTCGTAGACACGAGCTGAGAAATTGCAAACGTCGAGCAATTGCTCAGCGATGAAAAGTGCCAGCACTGAAAGCTGTTGCTAGCCAGCACCCGTCCTTGGAAGTGCTTTTGTAGGCCTAAGAACAGTGGGGCTCTGGGCTTCTCTAGCCACCTAATCTTCTGCTCATCCTCTCGCGCACTCTAAAGAGAGCTCAGGTGAGAAATTGCAAACGTCGAGCAATTGCTCAGAGATGAAAAGTGCCAGCACTGAAAGCTCTTGCTAGCCAGCACCCTTCCTTGGAAGCGCTTTCACAGGCGCAGCAACACTGGGGCTTTGCACTTCTCTAGCCACCAAACATCACGGTCATTCTCTTTCCGTCTCGTAGACACGAGCTGAGAAATTGCAAACGTCGAGCAATTGCTCAGAGATGAAAAGTGCCAGCACTGAAAGCTCTTGCTAGCCAGCACCCTTCCTTGGAAGTGCTTTTGTAGGCCTAAGAACACAGGGGCTCTGGGCTTCTCTAGCCACCTAATCTTCTGCTCATCCTCTCGCGCACTCTAAAGAGAGCTCAGGTGAGAAATTGCAAACGTCGAGCAATTGCTCAGAGAGGAAAAGTGCCAGCACTGAAAGCTCTTGCTAGCCAGCACCCTTCCTTGGAAGCGCTTTTGTAGGCCTAAGAACACTGGGGCTCTGGGCTTTTCTAGCCACCTAATCTTCTGCTCATCCTCTCACGTAGTCTAAAGAGAGCTCAGGTGAGAAATTGCAAAGGTCGAGCAATTGCTCAGAGATGAAAAGTGCCAGTACTGAAAGCTGTTGCTAGCCAGCACCCTTCCTTGGAAGCGCTTTCACAGGCGCAGCAACACTGGGGCTTTGCGCTTCTCTACCCAACAAACGTCACGGTCACTATCTCTCCGTCTCGTAGACACGAGCTGAGAAATTGCAAACGTCGAGCAATTGCTCAGAGATGAAAAGTGCCAGCACTGAAAGCTCTTGCTAGCCAGCACACTTCCTTGGAAGCGCTTTTGTAGGCCTAAGAACACTGGGGCTCTGGGCTTCTCTAGCCACCTAATCTTCTGCTCATCCTCTCGCGCACTCTAAAGAGAGCTCAGGTGAGAAATTGCAAAAGTCGAGCAATTGCTCAGAGATGAAAAGTGCCAGCACTGAAAGCTGTTGCTAGCCAGCACCCTTCCTTGGAAGCGCTTTCACAGGCGCAGCAACACTGGGGCTTTGCGCTTCTCTACCCACCAAACGTCAAGGTCACTATAACTCCGTCTTGTAGACACGAGCTGAGAGATTGCATACGTCGAGCAATTGCTCAGAGAGGAAAAGTGCCAGCACTGAAAGCTCTTGCTAGCCAGCACCCTTCCTTGGAAACGCTCTTGTAGGCCTAAGAACACTGGGGCTCTGGGCTTTTCTAGCCACCTAATCTTCTGCTCATCCTCTCGCGCACTCTAAAGAGAGCTCAGGTGACAAATTGCAAACGTTGAGCAATTGCTCAGAGATGAAAAGTGCCAGTACTGAAAGCTGTTCCTAGCCAGCACCCTTCCTTGGAAGCGCTTTCACAGGCGCAGCAACACTGGGGCTTTGCGCTTCTCTAGCCACCAAACGTCACGGTCACTATCTCTCCGTCTCGTAGACACGAGCTGAGAGATTGCAAACGTCGAGCAATTGCTCAGAGATGAAAAGTGCCAGCACTGAAAGCTGTTGCTAGCCAGCACCCTTCCTTGGAAGCGCTTTTTTAGGCCTAAGAACACTGGGGCTCTGGGCTTCTCTAGCCACCTAATCTTCTGCTCATCCTCTCGCGCACTCTAAAGAGAGCTCAGGTGAGAAATTGCAAAGGTCGAGCAATTGCTCAGAGATGAAAAGTGCCAGCACTGAAAGGTGTTCCTAGCCAGCACCCTTCCTTGGAAGCGCTTTCACAGGCGCAGCAACACTGGGGCTTTGCGCTTCTCTAGCCACCAAACATCACGGGCATTCTCTTTCCGACTCGTAGACACGAGCTGAGAAATTGCAAACGTCGAGCAATTGCTCAGAGATGAAAAGTGCCAGCACTGAAAGCTGTTGCTAGCCAGCACCCTTCCTTGGAAGTGCTTTTGTAGGCCTAAGAACACTGGGGCTCTGGGCTTCTCTAGCCACCTAATCTTCTGCTCATCCTCTCGCGCACTCTAAAGAGAGCTCAGGTGAGAAATTGCAAAGGTCGAGCAATTGCTCAGAGATGAAAAGTGCCAGCACTGAAAGCTGTTGCTAGCCAGCACCCTTCCTTGGAAGCGCTTTCACAGGCGCAGCAACACTGGGGCTTTGCGCTTCTCTACCCACCAAACATCACGGTCATTCTCTTTCTGTCTCGTAGACACGAGCTGAGAAATTGCAAACGTCGAGCAATTGCTCAGAGATGAAAAGTGCCAGCACTGAAAGCTGTTGCTAGCCAGCACCCTTCCTTGGAAGTGCTTTTGTAGGCCTAAGAACACTGGGGCTCTGGGCTTCTCTAGCCACCTAATCTTCTGCTCATCCTCTCGCGCACTCTAAAGAGAGCTCAGGTGAGAAATTGCAAACATTGAGCAATTGCTCAGAGAGGAAAAGTGCCAGCACTGAAAGCTCTTGCTAGCCAGCACCCTTCCTTGGAAGTGATTTTGTAGGCCTAAGAACACTGGGGCTCTGGGCTTTTCTAGCCACCTAATCTTCTGCTCATCCTCTCGCGCACTCTAAAGAGAGCTCAGGTGAGAAATTGCAAAGGTCGAGCAATTGCTCAGAGATGAAAAGTGCCAGTACTGAAAGCTCTTGCTAGCCAGCACCCTTCCTTGGAAGCGCTTTCACAGGCGCAGCAACACTGGGGCTTTGCGCTTCTCTAGCCACCAAACGTCACGGTCATTCTCTTTCCGTCTCGTAGACACGAGCTGAGAGATTGCAAACGTCGAGCAATTGCTAAGAGATGAAAAGTGCCAGCACTGAAAGCTGTTCCTAGCCAGCACCCTTCCTTGGAAGCGCTTTCACAGGCGCAGCAACACTGGGGCTTTGCGCTTCTCTACCCACCAAACGTCACGGTCACTATCTCTCCGTCTCGTAGACACGAGCTGAGAAATTGCAAACGTCGAGCAATTGCTCAGAGATGAAAAGTGCCAGCACTGAAAGCTGTTGCTAGCCAGCACCCTTCCTTGGAAGCGCTTTCACAGGCGCAGCAACACTGGGGCTTTGCGCTTCTCTACCCACCAAACATCATGGGCATTCTCTTTCCATCTCGTAGACACGAGCTGAGAAATTGCAAACGTCGAGCAATTGCTCAGCGATGAAAAGTGCCAGCACTGAAAGCTGTTGCTAGCCAGCACCCTTCCTTGGAAGTGCTTTTGTAGGCCTAAGAACACTGGGGCTCTGGGCTTCTCTAGCCACCTAATCTTCTGCTCATCCTCTCGCGCACTCTAAAGAGAGCTCAGGTGAGAAATTGCAAACGTCGAGCAATTGCTCAGAGATGAAAAGTGCCAGCACTGAAAGCGCTTGCTAGCCAGCACCCTTCCTTGGAAGCGCTTTCACAGGCGCAGCAACACTGGGGCTTTGCGCTTCTCTAGCCACCAAACGTCACGGTCATTCTCTTTCCGTCTCGTAGACACGAGCTGAGAAATTGCAAACGTCGAGCAATTGCTCAGAGATGAAAAGTGCCAGCACTGAAAGCTCTTGCTAGCCAGCACCCTTCCTTGGAAGTGCTTTTGTAGGCCTAAGAACACAGGGGCTCTGGGCTTCTCTAGTCACCTAATCTTCTGCTCATCCTCTCGCGCACTCTAAAGAGAGCTCAGGTGAGAAATTGCAAACGTTGAGCAATTGCTCAGAGAGGAAAAGTGCCAGCACTGAAAGCTCTTGCTAGCCAGCACCCTTCCTTGGAAGCGCTTTTGTAGGCCTAAGAACACTGGGGCTCTGGGCTTTTCTAGCCACCTAATCTTCTGCTCATCCTCTCACGTAGTCTAAAGAGAGCTCAGGTGAGAAATTGCAAAGGTCGAGCAATTGCTCAGAGATGAAAAGTGCCAGTACTGAAAGCTGTTGCTAGCCAGCACCCTTCCTTGGAAGCGCTTTCACAGGCGCAGCAACACTGGGGCTTTGCGCTTCTCTACCCAACAAACGTCACGGTCACTATCTCTCCGTCTCGTAGACACGAGCTGAGAGATTGCAAACGTCGAGCAATTGCTCAGAGATGAAAAGTGCCAGCACTGAAAGCTGTTGCTAGCCAGCACCCTTCCTTGGAAGCGCTTTTGTAGGCCTAAGAACACTGGGGCTCTGTGTTTCTCTAGCCACCTCATCTTCTGCTCATCC
This sequence comes from Sarcoramphus papa, assembly GCA_037962945.1. Classification (NCBI taxonomy): domain Eukaryota; kingdom Metazoa; phylum Chordata; class Aves; order Accipitriformes; family Cathartidae; genus Sarcoramphus; species Sarcoramphus papa. The sequence goes on from CM075588.1 coordinate 20,843,653, forward strand.
TCTCGCGCACTCTAAAGAGAGCTCAGGTGAGAAATTGCAAAGGTCGAGCAATTGCTCAGAGATGAAAAGTGCCAGCACTGAAAGCTGTTGCTAGCCAGCACCCTTCCTTGGAAGCGCTTTCACAGGCGCATCAACACTGGGGCTTTGCGCTTCTCTAGCCACCAAACATCACGGTCATTCTCTTTCCGTCTCGTAGACACGAGCTGAGAAATTGCAAACGTCGAGCAATTGCTCAGAGATGAAAAGTGCCAGCACTGAAAGCTCTTGCTAGCCAGCACCCTTCCTTGGAAGCGCTTTTGTAGGCCTAAGAACACAGGGGCTCTGGGCTTTTCTAGCCACCTAATCTTCTGCTCATCCTCTCGCGCACTCTAAAGAGAGCTCAGGTGAGAAATTGCAAAGGTCGAGCAATTGCTCAGAGATGAAAAGTGCCAGTACTGAAAGCTGTTGCTAGCCAGCACCCTTCCTTGGAAGTGCTTTCACAGGCGCAGCAACACTGGGGCTTTGCGCTTCTCTACCCACCAAACGTCACGGTCACTATCTCTCCGTCTCGTAGACACGAGCTGAGAGATTGCAAAGGTCGAGCAATTGCTCAGAGATGAAAAGTGCCAGCACTGAAAGCTGTTGCTAGCCAGCACCCTTCCTTGGAAGTGCTTTTGTAGGCCTAAGAACACTGGGGCTCTGGGCTTCTCTAGCCACCTAATCTTCTGCTCATCCTCTCGCGCAGTCTAAAGAGAGCTCAGGTGAGAAATTGCAAAGGTCGAGCAATTGCTCAGAGATGAAAAGTGCCAGCACTGAAAGCTGTTGCTAGCCAGCACCCTTCCTTGGAAGCGCTTTCACAGGCGCAGCAACACTGGGGCTTTGCGCTTCTCTAGCCACCAAACATCACGGTCATTCTCTTTCCGACTCGTAGACACGAGCTGAGAAATTGCAAACGTCGAGCAATTGCTCAGAGATGAAAAGTGCCAGCACTGAAAGCTGTTGCTAGCCAGCACCCTTCCTTGGAAGTGCTTTTGTAGGCCTAAGAACACTGGGGCTCTGGGCTTCTCTAGCCACCTAATCTTCTGCTCATCCTCTCGCGCACTCTAAAGAGAGCTCAGGTGAGAAATTGCAAACGTTGAGCAATTGCTCAGAGATGAAAAGTGCCAGCACTGAAAGCTCTTGCTAGCCAGCACCCTTCCTTGGAAACGCTCTTGTAGGCCTAAGAACAGTGGGGCTCTGGGCTTTTCTAGCCACCTAATCTTCTGCTCATCCTCTCGCGCAGCCTAAAGAGAGCTCAGGTGAGAAATTGCAAAGGTCGAGCAATTGCTCAGAGATGAAAAGTGCCAGCACTGAAAGCTGTTCCTAGCCAGCACCCTTCCTTGGAAGCGCTTTTTTAGGCCTAAGAACACTGGGGCTCTGGGCTTCTCTAGCCACCTCATCTTCTGCTCATCCTCTCGCGCACTCTAAAGAGAGCTCAGGTGAGAAATTGCAAAGGTCGAGCAATTGCTCAGAGATGAAAAGTGCCAGCACTGAAAGCTGTTCCTAGCCAGCACCCTTCCTTGGAAGCGCTTTCACAGGCGCAGCAACACTGGGGCTTTGCGCTTCTCTAGCCACCAAACATCACGGGCATTCTCTTTCCGACTCGTAGACACGAGCTGAGAAATTGCAAACGTCGAGCAATTGCTCAGAGATGAAAAGTGCCAGCACTGAAAGCTGTTGCTAGCCAGCACCCTTCCTTGGAAGTGCTTTTGTAGGCCTAAGAACACTGGGGCTCTGGGCTTCTCTAGCCACCTAATCTTCTGCTCATCCTCTCGCGCAGTCTAAAGAGAGCTCAGGTGAGAAATTGCAAACGTCGAGCAATTGCTCAGAGATGAAAAGTGCCAGCACTGAAAGCTCTTGCTAGCCAGCACCCTTCCTTGGAAGCGCTTTCACAGGCGCAGCAACACTGGGGCTTTGCGCTTCTCTAGCCACCAAACATCACGGTCATTCTCTTTCCGTCTCGTAGACACGAGCTGAGAAATTGCAAACGTCGAGCAATTGCTCAGAGATGAAAAGTGCCAGCACTGAAAGCTCTTGCTAGCCAGCACCCTTCCTTGGAAGTGCTTTTGTAGGCCTAAGAACAGTGGGGCTCAGGGCTTCTCTAGTCACCTAATCTTCTGCTCATCCTCTCGCGCACTCTAAAGAGAGCTCAGGTGAGAAATTGCAAACATTGAGCAATTGCTCAGAGATGAAAAGTGCCAGCACTGAAAGCTCTTGCTAGCCAGCACCCTTCCTTGGAAGCGCTTTCACAGGCGCAGCAACACTGGGGCTTTGCGCTTCTCTAGCCACCAAATGTCACGGTCACTATCTCTCTGTCTCGTAGACACGAGCTGAGAAATTGCAAACGCCGAGCAATTGCTCAGAGATGAAAAGTGCCAGCACTGAAAGCTCTTGCTAGCCAGCACCCTTCCTTGGAAGCGCTTTCACAGGCGCAGCAACACTGGGGCTTTGCGCTTCTCTAGCCACCAAACGTCACGGTCACTATCTCTCTGTCTCGTAGACACGAGCTGAGAGATTGCAAACGTCGAGCAATTGCTCAGAGATGAAAAGTGCCAGCACTGAAAGCTGTTGCTAGCCAGCACCCTTCCTTGGAAGCGCTTTCACAGGCGCAGCAACACTGGGGCTTTGCGCTTCTCTAGCCACCAAACGTCACGGTCATTCTCTTTCCGTCTCGTAGACACGAGCTGAGAAATTGCAAACGTCGAGCAATTGCTAAGAGATGAAAAGTGCCAGCACTGAAAGCTGTTGCTAGCCAGCACCCTTCCTTGGAAACGCTCTTGTAGGCCTAAGAACACTGGGGCTCTGGGCTTCTCTAGCCACCTAATCTTCTGCTCATCCTCTCGCGCACTCTAAAGAGAGCTCAGGTGAGAAATTGCAAACGTTGAGCAATTGCTCAGAGATGAAAAGTGCCAGCACTGAAAGCTCTTGCTAGCCAGCACCCTTCCTTGGAAACGCTCTTGTAGGCCTAAGAACACTGGGGCTCTGGTCTTTTCTAGCCACCTAATCTTCTGCTCATCCTCTCGCGCAGTCTAAAGAGAGCTCAGGTGAGAAATTGCAAAGGTCGAGCAATTGCTCAGAGATGAAAAGTGCCAGCACTGAAAGCTGTTGCTAGCCAGCACCCTTCCTTGGAAGCGCTTTCACAGGCGCAGCAACACTGGGGCTTTGCGCTTCTCTACCCACCAAACGTCACGGTCACTATCTCTCCGTCTCGTAGACACGAGCTGAGAAATTGCAAACGTCGAGCAATTGCTCAGAGATGAAAAGTGCCAGCACTGAAAGCTGTTGCTAGCCAGCACCCTTCCTTGGAAGCGCTTTTTTAGGCCTAAGAACACTGGGGCTCTGGGCTTCTCTAGCCACCTAATCTTCTGCTCATCCTCTCGCGCACTCTAAAGAGAGCTCAGGTGAGAAATTGCAAAGGTCGAGCAATTGCTCAGAGATGAAAAGTGCCAGCACTGAAAGCTGTTGCTAGCCAGCACCCTTCCTTGGAAGCGCTTTCACAGGCGCAGCAACACTGGGGCTTTGCGCTTCTCTAGCCACCAAACATCATGGGCATTCTCTTTCCGACTCGTAGACACGAGCTGAGAAATTGCAAACGTCGAGCAATTGCTCAGCGATGAAAAGTGCCAGCACTGAAAGCTGTTGCTAGCCAGCACCCGTCCTTGGAAGTGCTTTTGTAGGCCTAAGAACAGTGGGGCTCTGGGCTTCTCTAGCCACCTAATCTTCTGCTCATCCTCTCGCGCACTCTAAAGAGAGCTCAGGTGAGAAATTGCAAACGTCGAGCAATTGCTCAGAGATGAAAAGTGCCAGCACTGAAAGCTCTTGCTAGCCAGCACCCTTCCTTGGAAGCGCTTTCACAGGCGCAGCAACACTGGGGCTTTGCGCTTCTCTAGCCACCAAACATCACGGTCATTCTCTTTCCGTCTCGTAGACACGAGCTGAGAAATTGCAAACGTCGAGCAATTGCTCAGAGATGAAAAGTGCCAGCACTGAAAGCTCTTGCTAGCCAGCACCCTTCCTTGGAAGTGCTTTTGTAGGCCTAAGAACACAGGGGCTCTGGGCTTCTCTAGCCACCTAATCTTCTGCTCATCCTCTCGCGCACTCTAAAGAGAGCTCAGGTGAGAAATTGCAAACGTCGAGCAATTGCTCAGAGAGGAAAAGTGCCAGCACTGAAAGCTCTTGCTAGCCAGCACCCTTCCTTGGAAGCGCTTTTGTAGGCCTAAGAACACTGGGGCTCTGGGCTTTTCTAGCCACCTAATCTTCTGCTCATCCTCTCACGTAGTCTAAAGAGAGCTCAGGTGAGAAATTGCAAAGGTCGAGCAATTGCTCAGAGATGAAAAGTGCCAGTACTGAAAGCTGTTGCTAGCCAGCACCCTTCCTTGGAAGCGCTTTCACAGGCGCAGCAACACTGGGGCTTTGCGCTTCTCTACCCAACAAACGTCACGGTCACTATCTCTCCGTCTCGTAGACACGAGCTGAGAAATTGCAAACGTCGAGCAATTGCTCAGAGATGAAAAGTGCCAGCACTGAAAGCTCTTGCTAGCCAGCACACTTCCTTGGAAGCGCTTTTGTAGGCCTAAGAACACTGGGGCTCTGGGCTTCTCTAGCCACCTAATCTTCTGCTCATCCTCTCGCGCACTCTAAAGAGAGCTCAGGTGAGAAATTGCAAAAGTCGAGCAATTGCTCAGAGATGAAAAGTGCCAGCACTGAAAGCTGTTGCTAGCCAGCACCCTTCCTTGGAAGCGCTTTCACAGGCGCAGCAACACTGGGGCTTTGCGCTTCTCTACCCACCAAACGTCAAGGTCACTATAACTCCGTCTTGTAGACACGAGCTGAGAGATTGCATACGTCGAGCAATTGCTCAGAGAGGAAAAGTGCCAGCACTGAAAGCTCTTGCTAGCCAGCACCCTTCCTTGGAAACGCTCTTGTAGGCCTAAGAACACTGGGGCTCTGGGCTTTTCTAGCCACCTAATCTTCTGCTCATCCTCTCGCGCACTCTAAAGAGAGCTCAGGTGACAAATTGCAAACGTTGAGCAATTGCTCAGAGATGAAAAGTGCCAGTACTGAAAGCTGTTCCTAGCCAGCACCCTTCCTTGGAAGCGCTTTCACAGGCGCAGCAACACTGGGGCTTTGCGCTTCTCTAGCCACCAAACGTCACGGTCACTATCTCTCCGTCTCGTAGACACGAGCTGAGAGATTGCAAACGTCGAGCAATTGCTCAGAGATGAAAAGTGCCAGCACTGAAAGCTGTTGCTAGCCAGCACCCTTCCTTGGAAGCGCTTTTTTAGGCCTAAGAACACTGGGGCTCTGGGCTTCTCTAGCCACCTAATCTTCTGCTCATCCTCTCGCGCACTCTAAAGAGAGCTCAGGTGAGAAATTGCAAAGGTCGAGCAATTGCTCAGAGATGAAAAGTGCCAGCACTGAAAGGTGTTCCTAGCCAGCACCCTTCCTTGGAAGCGCTTTCACAGGCGCAGCAACACTGGGGCTTTGCGCTTCTCTAGCCACCAAACATCACGGGCATTCTCTTTCCGACTCGTAGACACGAGCTGAGAAATTGCAAACGTCGAGCAATTGCTCAGAGATGAAAAGTGCCAGCACTGAAAGCTGTTGCTAGCCAGCACCCTTCCTTGGAAGTGCTTTTGTAGGCCTAAGAACACTGGGGCTCTGGGCTTCTCTAGCCACCTAATCTTCTGCTCATCCTCTCGCGCACTCTAAAGAGAGCTCAGGTGAGAAATTGCAAAGGTCGAGCAATTGCTCAGAGATGAAAAGTGCCAGCACTGAAAGCTGTTGCTAGCCAGCACCCTTCCTTGGAAGCGCTTTCACAGGCGCAGCAACACTGGGGCTTTGCGCTTCTCTACCCACCAAACATCACGGTCATTCTCTTTCTGTCTCGTAGACACGAGCTGAGAAATTGCAAACGTCGAGCAATTGCTCAGAGATGAAAAGTGCCAGCACTGAAAGCTGTTGCTAGCCAGCACCCTTCCTTGGAAGTGCTTTTGTAGGCCTAAGAACACTGGGGCTCTGGGCTTCTCTAGCCACCTAATCTTCTGCTCATCCTCTCGCGCACTCTAAAGAGAGCTCAGGTGAGAAATTGCAAACATTGAGCAATTGCTCAGAGAGGAAAAGTGCCAGCACTGAAAGCTCTTGCTAGCCAGCACCCTTCCTTGGAAGTGATTTTGTAGGCCTAAGAACACTGGGGCTCTGGGCTTTTCTAGCCACCTAATCTTCTGCTCATCCTCTCGCGCACTCTAAAGAGAGCTCAGGTGAGAAATTGCAAAGGTCGAGCAATTGCTCAGAGATGAAAAGTGCCAGTACTGAAAGCTCTTGCTAGCCAGCACCCTTCCTTGGAAGCGCTTTCACAGGCGCAGCAACACTGGGGCTTTGCGCTTCTCTAGCCACCAAACGTCACGGTCATTCTCTTTCCGTCTCGTAGACACGAGCTGAGAGATTGCAAACGTCGAGCAATTGCTAAGAGATGAAAAGTGCCAGCACTGAAAGCTGTTCCTAGCCAGCACCCTTCCTTGGAAGCGCTTTCACAGGCGCAGCAACACTGGGGCTTTGCGCTTCTCTACCCACCAAACGTCACGGTCACTATCTCTCCGTCTCGTAGACACGAGCTGAGAAATTGCAAACGTCGAGCAATTGCTCAGAGATGAAAAGTGCCAGCACTGAAAGCTGTTGCTAGCCAGCACCCTTCCTTGGAAGCGCTTTTTTAGGCTTAAGAACACTGGGGCTCTGGGCTTCTCTAGCCACCTAATCTTCTGCTCATCCTCTCGCGCACTCTAAAGAGAGCTCAGGTGAGAAATTGCAAAGGTCGAGCAATTGCTCAGAGATGAAAAGTGCCAGTACTGAAAGCTGTTGCTAGCCAGCACCCTTCCTTGGAAGCGCTTTCACAGGCGCAGCAACACTGGGGCTTTGCGCTTCTCTACCCACCAAACATCATGGGCATTCTCTTTCCATCTCGTAGACACGAGCTGAGAAATTGCAAACGTCGAGCAATTGCTCAGCGATGAAAAGTGCCAGCACTGAAAGCTGTTGCTAGCCAGCACCCTTCCTTGGAAGTGCTTTTGTAGGCCTAAGAACACTGGGGCTCTGGGCTTCTCTAGCCACCTAATCTTCTGCTCATCCTCTCGCGCACTCTAAAGAGAGCTCAGGTGAGAAATTGCAAACGTCGAGCAATTGCTCAGAGATGAAAAGTGCCAGCACTGAAAGCGCTTGCTAGCCAGCACCCTTCCTTGGAAGCGCTTTCACAGGCGCAGCAACACTGGGGCTTTGCGCTTCTCTAGCCACCAAACGTCACGGTCATTCTCTTTCCGTCTCGTAGACACGAGCTGAGAAATTGCAAACGTCGAGCAATTGCTCAGAGATGAAAAGTGCCAGCACTGAAAGCTCTTGCTAGCCAGCACCCTTCCTTGGAAGTGCTTTTGTAGGCCTAAGAACACAGGGGCTCTGGGCTTCTCTAGTCACCTAATCTTCTGCTCATCCTCTCGCGCACTCTAAAGAGAGCTCAGGTGAGAAATTGCAAACGTTGAGCAATTGCTCAGAGAGGAAAAGTGCCAGCACTGAAAGCTCTTGCTAGCCAGCACCCTTCCTTGGAAGCGCTTTTGTAGGCCTAAGAACACTGGGGCTCTGGGCTTTTCTAGCCACCTAATCTTCTGCTCATCCTCTCACGTAGTCTAAAGAGAGCTCAGGTGAGAAATTGCAAAGGTCGAGCAATTGCTCAGAGATGAAAAGTGCCAGTACTGAAAGCTGTTGCTAGCCAGCACCCTTCCTTGGAAGCGCTTTCACAGGCGCAGCAACACTGGGGCTTTGCGCTTCTCTACCCAACAAACGTCACGGTCACTATCTCTCCGTCTCGTAGACACGAGCTGAGAGATTGCAAACGTCGAGCAATTGCTCAGAGATGAAAAGTGCCAGCACTGAAAGCTGTTGCTAGCCAGCACCCTTCCTTGGAAGCGCTTTTGTAGGCCTAAGAACACTGGGGCTCTGTGTTTCTCTAGCCACCTCATCTTCTGCTCATCCTCTCGCGCACTCTAAAGAGAGCTCAGGTGAGAAATTGCAAAGGTCGAGCAATTGCTCAGAGATGAAAAGTGCCAGCACTGAAAGGTGTTGCTAGCCAGCACCCTTCCTTGGAAGCGCTTTCACAGGCGCAGCAACACTGGGGCTTTGCGCTTCTCTAGCCACCAAACATCACGGTCATTCTCTTTCCGACTCGTAGACACGAGCTGAGAAATTGCAAACGTCGAGCAATTGCTCAGAGATGAAAAGTGCCAGCACTGAAAGCTGTTGCTAGCCAGCACCCTTCCTTGGAAGTGCTTTTGTAGGCCTAAGAACACTGGGGCTCTGGGCTTCTCTAGCCACCTAATCTTCTGCTCATCCTCTCGCGCACTCTAAAGAGAGCTCAGGTGAGAAATTGCAAAGGTCGAGCAATTGCTCAGAGATGAAAAGTGCCAGCACTGAAAGCTGTTGCTAGCCAGCACCCTTCCTTGGAAGCGCTTTCACAGGCGCAGCAACACTGGGGCTTTGCGCTTCTCTAGCCACCAAAGGTCACGGTCACTATCTCTCTGTCTCGTAGACACGAGCTGAGAAATTGCAAACGTCGAGCAATTGCTCAGAGATGAAAAGTGCCAGCACTGAAAGCTGTTGCTAGCCAGCACCCTTCCTTGGAAGCGCTTTCACAGGCGCAGCAACACTGGGGCTTTGCGCTTCTCTACCCACCAAACGTCACGGTCCTTCTCTTTCCGTCTCGTAGAGATGAGCTGAGAAATTGCAAACGTCGAGCAATTGCTCAGAGATGAAAAGTGCCAGCACTGAAAGCTCTTGCTAGCCAGCACCCTTCCTTGGAAGTGCTTTTGTAGGCGTAAGAACACTGGGGCTCTGGGCTTCTCTAGCCACCTAATCTTCTGCTCATCCTCTCGCGCAGTCTAAAGAGAGCTCAGGTGACAAATTGCAAAGGTCGAGCAATTGCTCAGAGATGAAAAGTGCCAGCACTGAAAGCTGTTGCTAGCCAGCACCCTTCCTTGGAAGCGCTTTCACAGGCGCAGCAACACTGGGGCTTTGCGCTTCTCTAGCCACCAAACGTCACGGTCATTCTCTTTCCGTCTCGTAGACACGAGCTGAGAAATTGCAAACGTCGAGCAATTGCTCAGAGATGAAAAGTGCCAGCACTGAAAGCTCTTGCTAGCCAGCCCCCTTCCTTGGAAGTGCTTTTGTAGGCCTAAGAACACAGGGGCTCTGGGCTTCTCTAGCCACCTAATCTTCTGCTCATCCTCTCGCGCACTCTAAAGAGAGCTCAGGTGAGAAATTGCAAACGTTGAGCAATTGCTCAGAGAGGAAAAGTGCCAGCACTGAAAGCTCTTGCTAGCCAGCACCCTTCCTTGGAAATGCTCTTGTAGGCCTAAGAACACTGGGGCTCTGGGCTTTTCTAGCCACCTAATCTTCTGCTCATCCTCTCACGTAGTCTAAAGAGAGCTCAGGTGAGAAATTGCAAAGGTCGAGCAATTGCTCAGAGATGAAAAGTGCCAGTACTGAAAGCTGTTGCTAGCCAGCACCCTTCCTTGGAAGCGCTTTCACAGGCGCAGTAACACTGGGGCTTTGCGCTTCTCTACCCACCAAACGTCACGGTCACTATCTCTCCGTCTCGTAGACACGAGCTGAGAGATTGCAAACGTCGAGCAATTGCTCAGAGATGAAAAGTGCCAGCACTGAAAGCTCTTGCTAGCCAGCACCCTTCCTTGGAAGTGCTTTTGTAGGCCTAAGAACACTGGGGCTCTGGGCTTCTCTAGCCACCTAATCTTCTGCTCATCCTCTCGCGCACTCTAAAGAGAGCTCAGGTGAGAAATTGCAAACGTCGAGCAATTGCTCAGAGATGAAAAGTGCCAGCACTGAAAGCTCTTGCTAGCCAGCACCCTTCCTTGGAAGCGCTTTCACAGGCGCAGCAACACTGGGGCTTTGCGCTTTTCTAGCCACCAAACATCACGGGCATTCTCTTTCCGACTCGTAGACACGAGCTGAGAAATTGCAAACGTCGAGCAATTGCTCATAGATGAAAAGTGCCAGCACTGAAAGCTGTTGCTAGCCAGCCCCCTTCCTTGGAAGTGCTTTTGTAGGCCTAAGAACACTGGGGCTCTGGGCTTCTCTAGCCACCTAATCTTCTGCTCATCCTCTCGCGCATTCTAAAGAGAGCTCAGGTGAGAAATTGCAAACGTCGAGCAATTGCTCAGCGATGAAAAGTGCCAGCACTGAAAGCTCTTGCTAGCCAGCACCCTTCCTTGGAAGCGCTTTTGTAGGCGTAAGAACACTGGGGCTCTGGGCTTTTCTAGCCACCTAATCTTCTGCTCATCCTCTCGCGCAGTCTAAAGAGAGCTCAGGTGACAAATTGCAAAGGTCGAGCAATTGCTCAGAGATGAAAAGTGCCAGCACTGAAAGCTGTTGCTAGCCAGCACCCTTCCTTGGAAGCGCTTTCACAGGCGCAGCAACACTGGGGCTTTGCGCTTCTCTAGCCACCAAACGTCACGGTCATTCTCTTTCCGTCTCGTAGACACGAGCTGAGAAATTGCAAACGTCGAGCAATTGCTCAGAGATGAAAAGTGCCAGCACTGAAAGCTGTTGCTAGCCAGCACCCTTCCTTGGAAACGCTTTCACAGGCGCAGCAACACTGGGGCTTTGCGCTTCTCTAGCCACCAAACGTCACGGTCATTCTCTTTCCGTCTCGTAGACACGAGCTGAGAGATTGCAAACGTCGAGCAATTGCTAAGAGATGAAAAGTGCCAGCACTGAAAGCTGTTCCTAGCCAGCACCCTTCCTTGGAAGCGCTTTCACAGGCGCAGCAACACTGGGGCTTTGCGCTTCTCTACCCACCAAACGTCACGGTCACTATCTCTCCGTCTCGTAGACACGAGCTGAGAAATTGCAAACGTCGAGCAATTGCTCAGAGATGAAAAGTGCCAGCACTGAAAGCTGTTGCTAGCCAGCACCCTTCCTTGGAAGCGCTTTTTTAGGCCTAAGAACACTGGGGCTCTGGGCTTCTCTAGCCACCTAATCTTCTGCTCATCCTCTCGCGCACTCTAAAGAGAGCTCAGGTGAGAAATTGCAAAGGTCGAGCAATTGCTCAGAGATGAAAAGTGCCAGCACTGAAAGCTGTTGCTAGCCAGCACCCTTCCTTGGAAGCGCTTTCACAGGCGCAGCAACACTGGGGCTTTGCGCTTCTCTACCCACCAAACATCATGGGCATTCTCTTTCCATCTCGTAGACACGAGCTGAGAAATTGCAAACGTCGAGCAATTGCTCAGCGATGAAAAGTGCCAGCACTGAAAGCTGTTGCTAGCCAGCACCCTTCCTTGGAAGTGCTTTTGTAGGCCTAAGAACACTGGGGCTCTGGGCTTCTCTAGCCACCTAATCTTCTGCTCATCCTCTCGCGCACTCTAAAGAGAGCTCAGGTGAGAAATTGCAAACGTCGAGCAATTGCTCAGAGATGAAAAGTGCCAGCACTGAAAGCGCTTGCTAGCCAGCACCCTTCCTTGGAAGCGCTTTCACAGGCGCAGCAACACTGGGGCTTTGCGCTTCTCTAGCCACCAAACATCACGGTCATTCTCTTTCCGTCTCGTAGACACGAGCTGAGAAATTGCAAACGTCGAGCAATTGCTCAGAGATGAAAAGTGCCAGCACTGAAAGCTCTTGCTAGCCAGCACCCTTCCTTGGAAGTGCTTTTGTAGGTTTAAGAAAACAGGGGCTCTGGGCTTCTCTAGTCACCTAATCTTCTGCTCATCCTCTCGCGCACTCTAAAGAGAGCTCAGGTGAGAAATTGCAAACGTTGAGCAATTGCTCAGAGAGGAAAAGTGCCAGCACTGAAAGCTCTTGCTAGCCAGCACCCTTCCTTGGAAGCGCTTTTGTAGGCCTAAGAACACTGGGGCTCTGGGCTTTTCTAGCCACCTAATCTTCTGCTCATCCTCTCACGTAGTCTAAAGAGAGCTCAGGTGAGAAATTGCAAAGGTCGAGCAATTGCTCAGAGATGAAAAGTGCCAGTACTGAAAGCTGTTGCTAGCCAGCACCCTTCCTTGGAAGCGCTTTCACAGGCGCAGCAACACTGGGGCTTTGCGCTTCTCTACCCAACAAACGTCACGGTCACTATCTCTCCGTCTCGTAGACACGAGCTGAGAGATTGCAAACGTCGAGCAATTGCTCAGAGATGAAAAGTGCCAGCACTGAAAGCTGTTGCTAGCCAGCACCCTTCCTTGGAAGCGCTTTTGTAGGCCTAAGAACACTGGGGCTCTGTGTTTCTCTAGCCACCTCATCTTCTGCTCATCCTCTCGCGCACTCTAAAGAGAGCTCAGGTGAGAAATTGCAAAGGTCGAGCAATTGCTCAGAGATGAAAAGTGCCAGCACTGAAAGGTGTTGCTAGCCAGCACCCTTCCTTGGAAGCGCTTTCACAGGCGCAGCAACACTGGGGCTTTGCGCTTCTCTACCCACCAAACATCACGGTCATTCTCTTTCCGACTCGTAGACACGAGCTGAGAAATTGCAAACGTCGAGCAATTGCTCAGAGATGAAAAGTGCCAGCACTGAAAGCTGTTTCTAGCCAGCACCCTTCCTTGGAAGTGCTTTTGTAGGCCTAAGAACACTGGGGCTCTGGGCTTCTCTAGCCACCTAATCTTCTGCTCATCCTCTCGCGCACTCTAAAGAGAGCTCAGGTGAGAAATTGCAAAGGTCGAGCAATTGCTCAGAGATGAAAAGTGCCAGCACTGAAAGCTGTTGCTAGCCAGCACCCTTCCTTGGAAGCGCTTTCACAGGCGCAGCAACACTGGGGCTTTGCGCTTCTCTAGCCACCAAAGGTCACGGTCACTATCTCTCTGTCTCGTAGACACGAGCTGAGAAATTGCAAACGTCGAGCAATTGCTCAGAGATGAAAAGTGCCAGCACTGAAAGCTGTTGCTAGCCAGCACCCTTCCTTGGAAGCGCTTTCACAGGCGCAGCAACACTGGGGCTTTGCGCTTCTCTACCCACCAAACGTCACGGTCCTTCTCTTTCCGTCTCGTAGAGATGAGCTGAGAAATTGCAAACGTCGAGCAATTGCTCAGAGATGAAAAGTGCCAGCACTGAAAGCTCTTGCTAGCCAGCACCCTTCCTTGGAAGTGCTTTTGTAGGCGTAAGAACACTGGGGCTCTGGGCTTCTCTAGCCACCTAATCTTCTGCTCATCCTCTCGCGCAGTCTAAAGAGAGCTCAGGTGACAAATTGCAAAGGTCGAGCAATTGCTCAGAGATGAAAAGTGCCAGCACTGAAAGCTGTTGCTAGCCAGCACCCTTCCTTGGAAGCGCTTTCACAGGCGCAGCAACACTGGGGCTTTGCGCTTCTCTAGCCACCAAACGTCACGGTCATTCTCTTTCCGTCTCGTAGACACGAGCTGAGAAATTGCAAACGTCGAGCAATTGCTCAGAGATGAAAAGTGCCAGCACTGAAAGCTCTTGCTAGCCAGCCCCCTTCCTTGGAAGTGCTTTTGTAGGCCTAAGAACACAGGGGCTCTGGGCTTCTCTAGCCACCTAATCTTCTGCTCATCCTCTCGCGCACTCTAAAGAGAGCTCAGGTGAGAAATTGCAAACGTTGAGCAATTGCTCAGAGAGGAAAAGTGCCAGCACTGAAAGCTCTTGCTAGCCAGCACCCTTCCTTGGAAATGCTCTTGTAGGCCTAAGAACACTGGGGCTCTGGGCTTTTCTAGCCACCTAATCTTCTGCTCATCCTCTCACGTAGTCTAAAGAGAGCTCAGGTGAGAAATTGCAAAGGTCGAGCAATTGCTCAGAGATGAAAAGTGCCAGTACTGAAAGCTGTTGCTAGCCAGCACCCTTCCTTGGAAGCGCTTTCACAGGCGCAGTAACACTGGGGCTTTGCGCTTCTCTACCCACCAAACGTCACGGTCACTATCTCTCCGTCTCGTAGACACGAGCTGAGAGATTGCAAACGTCGAGCAATTGCTCAGAGATGAAAAGTGCCAGCACTGAAAGCTCTTGCTAGCCAGCACCCTTCCTTGGAAGCGCTTTTGTAGGCCTAAGAACACTGGGGCTCTGGGCTTCTCTAGCCACCTAATCTTCTGCTCATCCTCTCGCGCACTCTAAAGAGAGCTCAGGTGAGAAATTGCAAACGTCGAGCAATTGCTCAGAGATGAAAAGTGCCAGCACTGAAAGCTCTTGCTAGCCAGCACCCTTCCTTGGAAGCGCTTTCACAGGCGCAGCAACACTGGGGCTTTGCGCTTTTCTAGCCACCAAACATCACGGGCATTCTCTTTCCGACTCGTAGACACGAGCTGAGAAATTGCAAACGTCGAGCAATTGCTCATAGATGAAAAGTGCCAGCACTGAAAGCTGTTGCTAGCCAGCCCCCTTCCTTGGAAGTGCTTTTGTAGGCCTAAGAACACTGGGGCTCTGGGCTTCTCTAGCCACCTAATCTTCTGCTCATCCTCTCGCGCATTCTAAAGAGAGCTCAGGTGAGAAATTGCAAACGTCGAGCAATTGCTCAGCGATGAAAAGTGCCAGCACTGAAAGCTCTTGCTAGCCAGCACCCTTCCTTGGAAGTGCTTTTGTAGGCCTAAGAACACTGGGGCTCTGGGCTTCTCTAGCCACCTAATCTTCTGCTCATCCTCTCGCGCAGTCTAAAGAGAGCTCAGGTGACAAATTGCAAAGGTCGAGCAATTGCTCAGAGATGAAAAGTGCCAGCACTGAAAGCTGTTGCTAGCCAGCACCCTTCCTTGGAAGCGCTTTCACAGGCGCAGCAACACTGGGGCTTTGCGCTTCTCTAGCCACCAAACGTCACGGTCATTCTCTTTCCGTCTCGTAGACACGAGCTGAGAAATTGCAAACGTCGAGCAATTGCTCAGAGATGAAAAGTGCCAGCACTGAAAGCTGTTGCTAGCCAGCCCCCTTCCTTGGAAGTGCTTTTGTAGGCCTAAGAACACAGGGGCTCTGGGCTTCTCTAGCCACCTAATCTTCTGCTCATCCTCTCGCGCACTCTAAAGAGAGCTCAGGTGAGAAATTGCAAACGTTGAGCAATTGCTCAGAGAGGAAAAGTGCCAGCACTGAAAGCTCTTGCTAGCCAGCACCCTTCCTTGGAAATGCTTTTGTAGGCCTAAGAACACTGGGGCTCTGGGCTTTTCTAGCCACCTAATCTTCTGCTCATCCTCTCGCGCAGTCTAAAGAGAGCTCAGGTGACAAATTGCAAAGGTCGAGCAATTGCTCAGAGATGAAAAGTGCCAGCACTGAAAGCTGTTGCTAGCCAGCACCCTTCCTTGGAAGCGCTTTCACAGGCGCAGCAACACTGGGGCTTTGCGCTTCTCTAGCCACCAAACGTCACGGTCATTCTCTTTCCGTCTCGTAGACACGAGCTGAGAAATTGCAAACGTCGAGCAATTGCTCAGCGATGAAAAGTGCCAGCACTGAAAGCTCTTGCTAGCCAGCACCCTTCCTTGGAAACGCTCTTGTAGGCCTAAGAACACTGGGGCTCTGGGCTTTTCTAGCCACCTAATCTTCTGCTCATCCTCTCGCGCACTCTAAAGAGAGCTCAGGTGAGAAATTGCAAACGTTGAGCAATTGCTCAGAGATGAAAAGTGCCAGCACTGAAAGCTCTTGCTAGCCAGCACCCTTCCTTGGAAGCGCTTTTGTAGGCCTAAGAACACTGGGGCTCTGGGTTTTTCTAGCCACCTAATCTTCTGCTCATCCTCTCACGTAGTCTAAAGAGAGCTCAGGTGAGAAATTGCAAAGGTCGAGCAATTGCTCAGAGATGAAAAGTGCCAGTACTGAAAGCTGTTCCTAGCCAGCACCCTTCCTTGGAAGCGCTTTCACAGGCGCAGCAACACTGGGGCTTTGCGCTTCTCTACCCACCAAACGTCACGGTCACTATCTCTCCGTCTCGTAGACACGAGCTGAGAAATTGCAAACGTCGAGCAATTGCTCAGAGATGAAAAGTGCCAGCACTGAAAGCTCTTGCTAGCCAGCACCCTTCCTTGGAAGCGCTTTTTTAGGCCTAAGAACACAGGGGCTCTGGGCTTCTCTAGCCACCTCATCTTCTGCTCATCCTCTCGCGCAGTCTAAAGAGAGCTCAGGTGAGAAATTGCAAACGTCGAGCAATTGCTCAGAGATGAAAAGTGCCAGCACTGAAAGCTCTTGCTAGCCAGCACCCTTCCTTGGAAGCGCTTTCACAGGCGCAGCAACCCTGGGGCTTTGCGCTTCTCTAGCCACCAAACATCACGGGCATTCTCTTTCCGTCTCGTAGACACGAGCTGAGAAATTGCAAACGTCGAGCAATTGCTCAGAGATGAAAAGTGCCAGCACTGAAAGCTCTTGCTAGCCAGCACACTTCCTTGGAAGCGCTTTTGTAGGCCTAAGAACACTGGGGCTCTGGGCTTCTCTAGCCACCTCATCTTCTGCTCATCCTCTCGCGCAGTCTAAAGAGAGCTCAGGTGAGAAATTGCAAAAGTCGAGCAATTGCTCAGAGATGAAAAGTGCCAGCACTGAAAGCTCTTGCTAGCCAGCACCCTTCCTTGGAAGCGCTTTCACAGGCGCAGCAACCCTGGGGCTTTGCGCTTCTCTACCCACCAAACATCACGGTCATTCTCTTTCCATCTCGTAGACACGAGCTGAGAAATTGCAAACGTCGAGCAATTGCTCAGAGATGAAAAGTGCCAGCACTGAAAGCTCTTGCTAGCCAGCACCCTTCCTTGGAAGTGCTTTTGTAGGCCTAAGAACACAGGGGCTCTGGGCTTCTCTAGTCACCTAATCTTCTGCTCATCCTCTCGCGCACTCTAAAGAGAGCTCAGGTGAGAATTTGCAAAGGTCGAGCAATTGCTCAGAGATGAAAAGTGCCAGCACTGAAAGCTGTTGCTAGCCAGCACCCTTCCTTGCAAGCGCTTTCACAGGCGCAGCAACACTGGGGCTTTGCGCTTCTCTAGCCACCAAAGGTCACGGTCATTATCTTTCCGTCTCGTAGACACGAGCTGAGAGATTGCAAACGTCGAGCAATTGCTCAGAGATGAAAAGTGCCAGCACTGAAAGCTCTTGCTAGCCAGCACCCTTCCTTGGAAACGCTCTTGTAGGCCTAAGAACACTGGGGCTCTGGGCTTTTCTAGCCACCTAATCTTCTGCTCATCCTCTCACGTAGTCTAAAGAGAGCTCAGGTGAGAAATTGCAAAGGTCGAGCAATTGCTCAGAGATGAAAAGTGCCAGCACTGAAAGCTCTTGCTAGCCAGCACCCTTCCTTGGAAGCGCTTTCACAGGCGCAGCAACACTGGGGCTTTGCGCTTCTCTAGCCACCAAACGTCACGGTCATTCTCTTTCCGTCTCGTAGACACGAGCTGAGAAATTGCAAACGTCGAGCAATTGCTCAGAGATGAAAAGTGCCAGCACTGAAAGCTCTTGCTAGCCAGCCCCCTTCCTTGGAAGTGCTTTTGTAGGCCTAAGAACACTGGGGCTCTGGGCTTCTCTAGCCACCTAATCTTCTGCTCATCCTCTCGCGCACTCTAAAGAGAGCTCAGGTGAGAAATTGCAAACGTTGAGCAATTGCTCAGAGAGGAAAAGTGCCAGCACTGAAAGCTCTTGCTAGCCAGCACCCTTCCTTGGAAATGCTCTTGTAGGCCTAAGAACACTGGGGCTCTGGGCTTTTCTAGCCACCTAATCTTCTGCTCATCCTCTCACGTAGTCTAAAGAGAGCTCAGGTGAGAAATTGCAAAGGTCGAGCAATTGCTCAGAGATGAAAAGTGCCAGTACTGAAAGCTGTTGCTAGCCAGCACCCTTCCTTGGAAGCGCTTTCACAGGCGCAGCAACACTGGGGCTTTGCGCTTCTCTACCCACCAAACGTCACGGTCACTATCTCTCCGTCTCGTAGACACGAGCTGAGAGATTGCAAACGTCGAGCAATTGCTCAGAGATGAAAAGTGCCAGCACTGAAAGCTCTTGCTAGCCAGCACACTTCCTTGGAAGCGCTTTTGTAGGCCTAAGAACACTGGGGCTCTGGGCTTCTCTAGCCACCTAATCTTCTGCTCATCCTCTCGCGCACTCTAAAGAGAGCTCAGGTGAGAAATTGCAAACGTCGAGCAATTGCTCAGAGATGAAAAGTGCCAGCACTGAAAGCTGTTGCTAGCCAGCACCCTTCCTTGGAAGCGCTTTCACAGGCGCAGCAACACTGGGGCTTTGCGCTTTTCTAGCCACCAAACATCACGGGCATTCTCTTTCCGACTCGTAGACACGAGCTGAGAAATTGCAGACGTCGAGCAATTGCTCAGAGATGAAAAGTGCCAGCACTGAAAGCTGTTGCTAGCCAGCCCCCTTCCTTGGAAGCGCTTTTGTAGGCCTAAGAACACTGGGGCTCTGGGCTTCTCTAGCCACCTAATCTTCTGCTCATCCTCTCGCGCATTCTAAAGAGAGCTCAGGTGAGAAATTGCAAACGTCGAGCAATTGCTCAGCGATGAAAAGTGCCAGCACTGAAAGCTCTTGCTAGCCAGCACCCTTCCTTGGAAGTGCTTTTGTAGGCCTAAGAACACTGGGGCTCTGGGCTTTTCTAGCCACCTAATCTTCTGCTCATCCTCTCGCGCACTCTAAAGAGAGCTCAGGTGAGAAATTGCAAAGGTCGAGCAATTGCTCAGAGATGAAAAGTGCCAGTACTGAAAGCTGTTGCTAGCCAGCACCCTTCCTTGGAAGCGCTTTCAGAGGCGCAGCAACACTGGGGCTTTGCGCTTCTCTACCCACCAAACGTCACGGTCACTATCTCTCCGTCTCGTAGACACGAGCTGAGAGATTGCAAACGTCGAGCAATTGCTCAGAGATGAAAAGTGCCAGCACTGAAAGCTCTTGCTAGCCAGCACACTTCCTTGGAAGCGCTTTTGTAGGCCTAAGAACACTGGGGCTCTGGGCTTCTCTAGCCACCTAATCTTCTGCTCATCCTCTCGCGCACTCTAAAGAGAGCTCAGGTGAGAAATTGCAAACGTCGAGCAATTGCTCAGAGATGAAAAGTGCCAGCACTGAAAGCTGTTGCTAGCCAGCACCCTTCCTTGGAAGCGCTTTCACAGGCGCAGCAACACTGGGGCTTTGCGCTTTTCTAGCCACCAAACATCACGGGCATTCTCTTTCCGACTCGTAGACACGAGCTGAGAAATTGCAAACGTCGAGCAATTGCTCAGAGATGAAAAGTGCCAGCACTGAAAGCTCTTGCTAGCCAGCACACTTCCTTGGAAGCGCTTTTGTAGGCCTAAGAACACTGGGGCTCTGGGCTTCTCTAGCCACCTAATCTTCTGCTCATCCTCTCGCGCACTCTAAAGAGAGCTCAGGTGAGAAATTGCAAACGTCGAGCAATTGCTCAGAGATGAAAAGTGCCAGCACTGAAAGCTGTTGCTAGCCAGCACCCTTCCTTGGAAGCGCTTTCACAGGCGCAGCAACACTGGGGCTTTGCGCTTTTCTAGCCACCAAACATCACGGGCATTCTCTTTCCGACTCGTAGACACGAGCTGAGAAATTGCAAACGTCGAGCAATTGCTCAGAGATGAAAAGTGCCAGCACTGAAAGCTGTTGCTAGCCAGCCCCCTTCCTTGGAAGCGCTTTTGTAGGCCTAAGAACACTGGGGCTCTGGGCTTCTCTAGCCACCTAATCTTCTGCTCATCCTCTCGCGCATTCTAAAGAGAGCTCAGGTGAGAAATTGCAAACGTCGAGCAATTGCTCAGAGATGAAAAGTGCCAGCACTGAAAGCTCTTGCTAGCCAGCACCCTTCCTTGGAAGTGCTTTTGTAGGCCTAAGAACACTGGGGCTCTGGGCTTTTCTAGCCACCTAATCTTCTGCTCATCCTCTCGCGCAGTCTAAAGAGAGCTCAGGTGACAAATTGCAAAGGTCGAGCAATTGCTCAGAGATGAAAAGTGCCAGTACTGAAAGCTGTTCCTAGCCAGCACCCTTCCTTGGAAGCGCTTTCACAGGCGCAGCAACACTGGGGCTTTGCGCTTCTCTACCCAACAAACGTCACGGTCACTATCTCTCCGTCTCGTAGACACGAGCTGAGAGATTGCAAACGTCGAGCAATTGCTCAGAGATGAAAAGTGCCAGCACTGAAAGCTGTTGCTAGCCAGCACACTTCCTTGGAAACGCTCTTGTAGGCCTAAGAACACTGGGGCTCTGGGCTTCTCTAGCCACCTAATCTTCTGCTCATCCTCTCGCGCACTCTAAAGAGAGCTCAGGTGAGAAATTGCAAACGTCGAGCAATTGCTCAGAGATGAAAAGTGCCAGCACTGAAAGCTGTTGCTAGCCAGCACCCTTCCTTGGAAGCGCTTTCACAGGCGCAGCAACACTGGGGCTTTGCGTTTTTCTAGCCACCAAACATCACGGGCATTCTCTTTCCGACTCGTAGACACGAGCTGAGAAATTGCAAACGTCGAGCAATTGCTCAGAGATGAAAAGTGCCAGCACTGAAAGCTGTTGCTAGCCAGCCCCCTTCCTTGGAAGCGCTTTTGTAGGCCTAAGAACACTGGGGCTCTGGGCTTCTCTAGCCACCTAATCTTCTGCTCATCCTCTCGCGCATTCTAAAGAGAGCTCAGGTGAGAAATTGCAAACGTCGAGCAATTGCTCAGCGATGAAAAGTGCCAGCACTGAAAGCTCTTGCTAGCCAGCACCCTTCCTTGGAAATGCTTTTGTAGGCCTAAGAACACTGGGGCTCTGGGCTTTTCTAGCCACCTAATCTTCTGCTCATCCTCTCGCGCAGTCTAAAGAGAGCTCAGGTGACAAATTGCAAAGGTCGAGCAATTGCTCAGAGATGAAAAGTGCCAGCACTGAAAGCTGTTGCTAGCCAGCACCCTTCCTTGGAAGCGCTTTCACAGGCGCAGCAACACTGGGGCTTTGCGCTTCTCTACCCACCAAACGTCACGGTCATTCTCTTTCCGTCTCGTAGACACGAGCTGAGAAATTGCAAACGTCGAGCAATTGCTCAGAGATGAAAAGTGCCAGCACTGAAAGCTGTTGCTAGCCAGCCCCCTTCCTTGGAAGTGCTTTTGTAGGCCTAAGAACACTGGGGCTCTGGGCTTCTCTAGCCACCTAATCTTCTGCTCATCCTCTCGCGCAGTCTAAAGAGAGCTCAGGTGAGAAATTGCAAAAGTCGAGCAATTGCTCAGAGATGAAAAGTGCCAGCACTGAAAGCTCTTGCTAGCCAGCACCCTTCCTTGGAAGCGCTTTCACAGGCGCAGCAACCCTGGGGCTTTGCGCTTCTCTACCCACCAAACCTCACGGTCATTCTCTTTCCGTCTCGTAGACACGAGCTGAGAAATTGCAAACATCGAGCAATTGCTCAGAGATGAAAAGTGCCAGCACTGAAAGCTCTTGCTAGCCAGCACCCTTCCTTGGAAACGCTCTTGTAGGCCTAAGAACACTGGGGCTCTGGGCTTTTCTAGCCACCTAATCTTCTGCTCATCCTCTCGCGCACTCTAAAGAGAGCTCAGGTGAGAAATTGCAAACGTTGAGCAATTGCTCAGAGATGAAAAGTGCCAGCACTGAAAGCTCTTGCTAGCCAGCACCCTTCCTTGGAAGCGCTTTTGTAGGCCTAAGAACACTGGGGCTCTGGGCTTTTCTAGCCACCTAATCTTCTGCTCATCCTCTCACGTAGTCTAAAGAGAGCTCAGGTGAGAAATTGCAAAGGTCGAGCAATTGCTCAGAGATGAAAAGTGCCAGCACTGAAAGCTCTTGCTAGCCAGCACCCTTCCTTGGAAGCGCTTTCACAGGCGCAGCAACACTGGGGCTTTGCGCTTCTCTACCCACCAAACGTCACGGTCACTATCTCTCCGTCTCGTAGACACGAGCTGAGAGATTGCAAACGTCGAGCAATTGCTCAGAGATGAAAAGTGCCAGCACTGAAAGCTCTTGCTAGCCAGCACCCTTCCTTGGAAGCGCTTTTTTAGGCCTAAGAACACAGGGGCTCTGGGCTTCTCTAGCCACCTAATCTTCTGCTCATCCTCTCGCGCACTCTAAAGAGAGCTCAGGTGAGAAATTGCAAAGGTCGAGCAATTGCTCAGAGATGAAAAGTGCCAGCACTGAAAGCTCTTGCTAGCCAGCACCCTTCCTTGGAAGCGCTTTCACAGGCGCAGCAACACTGGGGCTTTGCGCTTCTCTACCCACCAAACATCACGGGCATTCTCTTTCCGTCTCGTAGACACGAGCTGAGAAATTGCAAACGTCGAGCAATTGCTCAGAGATGAAAAGTGCCAGCACTGAAAGCTCTTGCTAGCCAGCACACTTCCTTGGAAGCGCTTTTGTAGGCCTAAGAACACTGGGGCTCTGGGCTTCTCTAGCCACCTCATCTTCTGCTCATCCTCTCGCGCAGTCTAAAGAGAGCTCAGGTGAGAAATTGCAAAAGTCGAGCAATTGCTCAGAGATGAAAAGTGCCAGCACTGAAAGCTCTTGCTAGCCAGCACCCTTCCTTGGAAGCGCTTTCACAGGCGCAGCAACCCTGGGGCTTTGCGCTTCTCTACCCACCAAACATCACGGTCATTCTCTTTCCATCTCGTAGACACGAGCTGAGAAATTGCAAACGTCGAGCAATTGCTCAGCGATGAAAAGTGCCAGCACTGAAAGCTCTTGCTAGCCAGCACCCTTCCTTGGAAGTGCTTTTGTAGGCCTAATAACACTGGGGCTCTGGGCTTCTCTAGTCACCTAATCTTCTGCTCATCCTCTCGCGCACTCTAAAGAGAGCTCAGGTGAGAATTTGCAAAGGTCGAGCAATTGCTCAGAGATGAAAAGTGCCAGCACTGAAAGCTGTTGCTAGCCAGCACCCTTCCTTGGAAGCGCTTTCACAGGCGCAGCAACACTGGGGCTTTGCGCTTCTCTAGCCACCAAAGGTCACGGTCATTATCTTTCCGTCTCGTAGACACGAGCTGAGAGATTGCAAACGTCGAGCAATTGCTCAGAGATGAAAAGTGCCAGCACTGAAAGCTGTTGCTAGCCAGCACCCTTCCTTGGAAGCGCTTTTTTAGGCCTAAGAACACTGGGGATCTGGGCTTCTCTAGCCACCTCATCTTCTGCTCATCCTCTCGCGCACTCTAAAGAGAGCTCAGGTGAGAAATTGCAAACGTCGAGCAATTGCTCAGAGATGAAAAGTGCCAGCACTGAAAGCTCTTGCTAGCCAGCACCCTTCCTTGGAAGCGCTTTCACAGGCGCAGCAACCCTGGGGCTTTGCGCTTCTCTACCCACCAAACATCACGGTCATTCTCTTTCCATCTCGTAGACACGAGCTGAGAAATTGCAAACGTCGAGCAATTGCTCAGCGATGAAAAGTGCCAGCACTGAAAGCTGTTGCTAGCCAGCCCCCTTCCTTGGAAGTGCTTTTGTAGGCCTAAGAACACTGGGGCTCTGGGCTTCTCTAGTCACCTAATCTTCTGCTCATCCTCTCGCGCACTCTAAAGAGAGCTCAGGTGAGAATTTGCAAAGGTCGAGCAATTGCTCAGAGATGAAAAGTGCCAGCACTGAAAGCTGTTGCTAGCCAGCACCCTTCCTTGGAAACGCTCTTGTAGGCCTAAGAACACTGGGGCTCTGGGCTTTTCTAGCCACCTAATCTTCTGCTCATCCTCTCACGTAGTCTAAAGAGAGCTCAGGTGAGAAATTGCAAAGGTCGAGCAATTGCTCAGAGATGAAAAGTGCCAGTACTGAAAGCTGTTGCTAGCCAGCACCCTTCCTTGGAAGCGCTTTCACAGGGGCAGCAACACTGGGGCTTTGCGCTTCTCTACCCACCAAACGTCACGGTCACTATCTCTCCGTCTCGTAGACACGAGCTGAGAGATTGCAAACGTCGAGCAATTGCTCAGAGATGAAAAGTGCCAGCACTGAAAGCTGTTGCTAGCCAGCACCCTTCCTTGGAAGCGCTTTTGTAGGCCTAAGAACACTGGGGCTCTGTGTTTCTCTAGCCACCTAATCTTCTGCTCATCCTCTCGCGCACTCTAAAGAGAGCTCAGGTGAGAAATTGCAAAGGTCGAGCAATTGCTCAGAGATGAAAAGTGCCAGCACTGAAAGCTCTTGCTAGCCAGCACCCTTCCTTGGAAGCACTTTCACAGGCGCAGCAACACTGGGGCTTTGCGCTTCTCTAGCCACCAAACATCACGGGCATTCTCTTTCCGACTCGTAGACACGAGCTGAGAAATTGCAAACGTCGAGCAATTGCTCAGCGATGAAAAGTGCCAGCACTGAAAGCTCTTGCTAGCCAGCACCCTTCCTTGGAAGTGCTTTTGTAGGCCTAAGAACACAGGGGCTCTGGGCTTCTCTAGCCACCTAATCTTCTGCTCATCCTCTCGCGCACTCTAAAGAGAGCTCAGGTGAGAAATTGCAAACGTTGAGCAATTGCTCAGAGAGGAAAAGTGCCAGCACTGAAAGCTGTTGCTAGCCAGCACCCTTCCTTGGAAGCGCTTTTGTAGGCGTAAGAACACTGGGGCTCTGGGCTTTTCTAGCCACCTAATCTTCTGCTCATCCTCTCGCGCAGTCTAAAGAGAGCTCAGGTGAGAAATTGCAAAGGTCGAGCAATTGCTCAGAGATGAAAAGTGCCAGCACTGAAAGCTGTTGCTAGCCAGCACCCTTCCTTGGAAGCGCTTTCACAGGCGCAGCAACAGTGGGGCTTTGTGCTTCTCTAGCCACCAAACGTCACGGTCATTCTCTTTCCGTCTCGTAGACACGAGCTGAGAAATTGCAAACGTCGAGCAATTGCTCAGAGATGAAAAGTGCCAGCACTGAAAGCTGTTGCTAGCCAGCACCCTTCCTTGGAAGTGCTTTTGTAGGCCTAAGAACACTGGGGCTCTGGGCTTCTCTAGCCACCTAATCTTCTGCTCATCCTCTCGCGCACTCTAAAGAGAGCTCAGGTGAGAAATTGCAAACGTTGAGCAATTGCTCAGAGAGGAAAAGTGCCAGCACTGAAAGCTCTTGCTAGCCAGCACCCTTCCTTGGAAGCGCTTTCACAGGCGCAGCAACCCTGGGGCTTTGCGCTTCTCTACCCACCAAACATCACGGTCATTCTCTTTCCATCTCGTAGACACGAGCTGAGAAATTGCAAACGTCGAGCAATTGCTCAGCGATGAAAAGTGCCAGCACTGAAAGCTGTTGCTAGCCAGCCCCCTTCCTTGGAAGTGCTTTTGTAGGCCTAAGAACACTGGGGCTCTGGGCTTCTCTAGTCACCTAATCTTCTGCTCATCCTCTCGCGCACTCTAAAGAGAGCTCAGGTGAGAATTTGCAAAGGTCGAGCAATTGCTCAGCGATGAAAAGTGCCAGCACTGAAAGCTGTTGCTAGCCAGCACCCTTCCTTGGAAGTGCTTTTGTAGGCCTAAGAACACTGGGGCTCTGGGCTTCTCTAGTCACCTAATCTTCTGCTCATCCTCTCGCGCACTCTAAAGAGAGCTCAGGTGAGAATTTGCAAAGGTCGAGCAATTGCTCAGAGATGAAAAGTGCCAGCACTGAAAGCTGTTGCTAGCCAGCACCCTTCCTTGGAAGCGCTTTCACAGGCGCAGCAACACTGGGGCTTTGCGCTTCTCTAGCCACCAAAGGTCACGGTCATTATCTTTCCGTCTCGTAGACACGAGCTGAGAGATTGCAAACGTCGAGCAATTGCTCAGAGATGAAAAGTGCCAGCACTGAAAGCTCTTGCTAGCCAGCACCCTTCCTTGGAAACGCTCTTGTAGGCCTAAGAACACTGGGGCTCTGGGCTTTTCTAGCCACCTAATCTTCTGCTCATCCTCTCACGTAGTCTAAAGAGAGCTCAGGTGAGAAATTGCAAAGGTCGAGCAATTGCTCAGAGATGAAAAGTGCCAGTACTGAAAGCTGTTCCTAGCCAGCACCCTTCCTTGGAAGCGCTTTCACAGGCGCAGCAACACTGGGGCTTTGCGCTTCTCTACCCACCAAACATCACGGTCACTATCTCTCCGTCTCGTAGACACGAGCTGAGAGATTGCAAACATCGAGCAATTGCTCAGAGATGAAAAGTGCCAGCACTGAAAGCTGTTGCTAGCCAGCACCCTTCCTTGGAAGCGCTTTTTTAGGCCTAAGAACACTGGGGATCTGGGCTTCTCTAGCCACCTCATCTTCTGCTCATCCTCTCGCGCACTCTAAAGAGAGCTCAGGTGAGAAATTGCAAAGGTCGAGCAATTGCTCAGAGATGAAAAGTGCCAGCACTGAAAGCTCTTGCTAGCCAGCACCCTTCCTTGGAAGCGCTTTCACAGGCGCAGCAACCCTGGGGCTTTGCGCTTCTCTAGCCACCAAACGTCACGGTCACTATCTCTCTGTCTCGTAGACACGAGCTGAGAAATTGCAAACGTCGAGCAATTGCTCAGAGATGAAAAGTGCCAGCACTGAAAGCTCTTGCTAGCCAGCACACTTCCTTGGAAGCGCTTTTGTAGGCCTAAGAACACTGGGGCTCTGGGCTTCTCTAGCCACCTAATCTTCTGCTCATCCTCTCGCGCAGTCTAAAGAGAGCTCAGGTGAGAAATTGCAAAAGTCGAGCAATTGCTCAGAGATGAAAAGTGCCAGCACTGAAAGCTGTTGCTAGCCAGCACCCTTCCTTGGAAGCGCTTTCACAGGCGCAGCAACCCTGGGGCTTTGCGCTTCTCTACCCACCAAACATCACGGTCATTCTCTTTCCATCTCGTAGACACGAGCTGAGAAATTGCAAACGTCGAGCAATTGCTCAGCGATGAAAAGTGCCAGCACTGAAAGCTGTTGCTAGCCAGCACCCTTCCTTGGAAGTGCTTTTGTAGGCCTAAGAACACAGGGGCTCTGGGCTTCTCTAGTCACCTAATCTTCTGCTCATCCTCTCGCGCACTCTAAAGAGAGCTCAGGTGAGAATTTGCAAAGGTCGAGCAATTGCTCAGAGATGAAAAGTGCCAGCACTGAAAGCTGTTGCTAGCCAGCACCCTTCCTTGGAAGCGCTTTCACAGGCGCAGCAACACTGGGGCTTTGCGCTTCTCTAGCCACCAAAGGTCACGGTCATTATCTTTCCGTCTCGTAGACACGAGCTGAGAGATTGCAAACGTCGAGCAATTGCTCAGAGATGAAAAGTGCCAGCACTGAAAGCTGTTGCTAGCCAGCACCCTTCCTTGGAAACGCTCTTGTAGGCCTAAGAACACTGGGGCTCTGGGCTTTTCTAGCCACCTAATCTTCTGCTCATCCTCTCACGTAGTCTAAAGAGAGCTCAGGTGAGAAATTGCAAAGGTCGAGCAATTGCTCAGAGATGAAAAGTGCCAGTACTGAAAGCTGTTCCTAGCCAGCACCCTTCCTTGGAAGCGCTTTCACAGGCGCAGCAACACTGGGGCTTTGCGCTTCTCTAGCCACCAAACGTCACGGTCACTATCTCTCCGTCTCGTAGACACGAGCTGAGAGATTGCAAACGTCGAGCAATTGCTCAGAGATGAAAAGTGCCAGCACTGAAAGCTGTTGCTAGCCAGCACCCTTCCTTGGAAGCGCTTTTGTAGGCCTAAGAACACTGGGGCTCTGGGCTTCTCTAGCCACCTCATCTTCTGCTCATCCTCTCGCGCACTCTAAAGAGAGCTCAGGTGAGAAATTGCAAACGTCGAGCAATTGCTCAGAGATGAAAAGTGCCAGCACTGAAAGGTGTTGCTAGCCAGCACCCTTCCTTGGAAGCGCTTTCACAGGCGCAGCAACACTGGGGCTTTGCGCTTCTCTAGCCACCAAACATCACGGTCATTCTCTTTCCGACTCGTAGACACGAGCTGAGAAATTGCAAAGGTCGAGCAGTTCCTCAGAGATGAAAAGTGCCAGCACTGAAAGCTCTTGCTAGCCAGCACCCTTCCTTGGAAGTGCTTTTGTAGGCCTAAGAACACAGGGGCTCTGGGCTTCTCTAGTCACCTAATCTTCTGCTCATCCTCTCGCGCACTCTAAAGAGAGCTCAGGTGAGAAATTGCAAACGTTGAGCAATTGCTCAGAGAGGAAAAGTGCCAGCACTGAAAGCTGTTGCTAGCCAGCACCCTTCCTTGGAAGCGCTTTTGTAGGCCTAAGAACACTGGGGCTCTGGGCTTTTCTAGCCACCTAATCTTCTGCTCATCCTCTCGCGCAGTCTAAAGAGAGCTCAGGTGAGAAATTGCAAAGGTCGAGCAATTGCTCAGAGATGAAAAGTGCCAGCACTGAAAGCTCTTGCTAGCCAGCACCCTTCCTTGGAAGCGCTTTCACAGGCGCAGCAACACTGGGGCTTTGTGCTTCTCTAGCCACCAAACGTCACGGTCATTATCTTTCCGTCTCGTAGACACGAGCTGAGAAATTGCAAACGTCGAGCAATTGCTCAGAGATGAAAAGTGCCAGCACTGAAAGCTCTTGCTAGCCAGCACCCTTCCTTGGAAACGCTCTTGTAGGCCTAAGAACACTGGGGCTCTGGGCTTTTCTAGCCACCTCATCTTCTGCTCATCCTCTCACGTAGTCTAAAGAGAGCTCAGGTGAGAAATTGCAAAGGTCGAGCAATTGCTCAGAGATGAAAAGTGCCAGTACTGAAAGCTGTTCCTAGCCAGCACCCTTCCTTGGAAGCGCTTTCAGAGGCGCAGCAACACTGGGGCTTTGCGCTTCTCTACCCACCAAACGTCACGGTCACTATCTCTCCGTCTCGTAGACACGAGCTGAGAGATTGCAAACGTCGAGCAATTGCTCAGAGATGAAAAGTGCCAGCACTGAAAGCTCTTGCTAGCCAGCACCCTTCCTTGGAAGCGCTTTTTTAGGCCTAAGAACACTGGGGCTCTGGGCTTCTCTAGCCACCTAATCTTCTGCTCATCCTCTCGCGCACTCTAAAGAGAGCTCAGGTGAGAAATTGCAAAGGTCGAGCAATTGCTCAGAGATGAAAAGTGCCAGCACTGAAAGCTGTTGCTAGCCAGCACCCTTCCTTGGAAGCGCTTTCACAGGCGCAGCAACACTGGGGCTTTGCGCTTCTCTACCCACCAAACATCACGGGCATTCTCTTTCCGACTCGTAGACACGAGCTGAGAAATTGCAAACGTCGAGCAATTGCTCAGCGATGAAAAGTGCCAGCACTGAAAGCTGTTGCTAGCCAGCACCCTTCCTTGGAAGTGCTTTTGTAGGCCTAAGAACACTGGGGCTCTGGGCTTCTCTAGCCACCTAATCTTCTGCTCATCCTCTCGCGCACTCTAAAGAGAGCTCAGGTGAGAAATTGCAAAGGTCGAGCAATTGCTCAGAGATGAAAAGTGCCAGCACTGAAAGCTGTTGCTAGCCAGCACCCTTCCTTGGAAGCGCTTTCACAGGCGCAGCAACACTGGGGCTTTGCGCTTCTCTACCCACCAAACGTCACGGTCATTATCTCTCCGTCTCGTAGACACGAGCTGAGAGATTGGAAACGTCGAGCAATTGCTCAGAGATGAAAAGTGCCAGCACTGAAAGCTGTTGCTAGCCAGCACCCTTCCTTGGAAGCGCTTTTGTAGGCCTAAGAACACTGGGGCTCTGGGCTTTTCTAGCCACCTAATCTTCTGCTCATCCTCTCGCGCACTCTAAAGAGAGCTCAGGTGAGAAATTGCAAAAGTCGAGCAATTGCTCAGAGATGAAAAGTGCCAGCACTGAAAGCTCTTGCTAGCCAGCACCCTTCCTTGGAAGCGCTTTCACAGGCGCAGCAACACTGGGGCTTTGCGCTTCTCTAGCCACCAAACATCACGGTCATTCTCTTTCCGACTCGTAGACACGAGCTGAGAAATTGCAAACGTCGAGCAATTGCTCAGAGATGAAAAGTGCCAGCACTGAAAGCTGTTGCTAGCCAGCACCCTTCCTTGGAAGTGCTTTTGTAGGCCTAAGAACACTGGGGCTCTGGGCTTCTCTAGCCACCTAATCTTCTGCTCATCCTCTCGCGCACTCTAAAGAGAGCTCAGGTGAGAAATTGCAAACGTTGAGCAATTGCTCAGAGAGGAAAAGTGCCAGCACTGAAAGCTGTTGCTAGCCAGCACCCTTCCTTGGAAACGCTCTTGTAGGCCTAAGAACACTGGGGCTCTGGGCTTTTCTAGCCACCTAATCTTCTGCTCATCCTCTCGCGCACTCTAAAGAGAGCTCAGGTGACAAATTGCAAACGTCGAGCAATTGCTCAGAGATGAAAAGTGCCAGCACTGAAAGCTGTTGCTAGCCAGCACCCTTCCTTGGAAGCGCTTTCACAGGCGCAGCAACACTGGGGCTTTGCGCTTCTCTAGCCACCAAAGGTCACGGTCACTATCTCTCTGTCTCGTAGACACGAGCTGAGAAATTGCAAACGTCGAGCAATTGCTCAGAGATGAAAAGTGCCAGCACTGAAAGCTCTTGCTAGCCAGCACCCTTCCTTGGAAGCGGTTTCACAGGCGCAGTAACACTGGGGCTTTGCGCTTCTCTACCCACCAAACGTCACGGTCATTTTCTTTCCGTCTCGTAGACACGAGCTGAGAAATTGCAAACGTCGAGCAATTGCTCAGAGATGAAAAGTGCCAGCACTGAAAGCTCTTGCTAGCCAGCACCCTTCCTTGGAAGTGCTTTTGTAGGCCTAAGAACACTGGGGCTCTGGGCTTCTCTAGTCACCTAATCTTCTGCTCATCCTCTCGCGCAGTCTAAAGAGAGCTCAGGTGACAAATTGCAAATGTCCAGCAATTGCTCAGAGATGAAAAGTGCCAGCACTGAAAGCTCTTGCTAGCCAGCACCCTTCCTTGGAAGCGCTTTCACAGGCGCAGCAACACTGGGGCTTTGCGCTTCTCTAGCCACCAAACGTCACGGTCATTCTCTTTCCGTCTCGTAGACACGAGCTGAGAAATTGCAAACGTCGAGCAATTGCTCAGAGATGAAAAGTGCCAGCACTGAAAGCTGTTGCTAGCCAGCACCCTTCCTTGGAAGTGCTTTTGTAGGCCTAAGAACACAGGGGCTCTGTGTTTCTCTAGCCACCTAATCTTCTGCTCATCCTCTCGCGCAGTCTAAAGAGAGCTCAGGTGAGAAATTGCAAACGTTGAGCAATTGCTCAGAGAGGAAAAGTGCCAGCACTGAAAGCTCTTGCTAGCCAGCACCCTTCCTTGGAAACGCTCTTGTAGGCCTAAGAACACTGGGGCTCTGGGCTTTTCTAGCCACCTAATCTTCTGCTCATCCTCTCACGTAGTCTAAAGGGAGCTCAGGTGAGAAATTGCAAAGGTCGAGCAATTGCTCAGAGATGAAAAGTGCCAGTACTGAAAGCTCTTGCTAGCCAGCACCCTTCCTTGGAAGCGCTTTCACAGGCGCAGCAACCCTGGGGCTTTGCGCTTCTCTACCCACCAAACATCACGGTCACTATCTCTCCGTCTCGTAGACACGAGCTGAGAGATTGCAAACGTCGAGCAATTGCTCAGAGATGAAAAGTGCCAGCACTGAAAGCTGTTGCTAGCCAGCACCCTTCCTTGGAAGCGCTTTTGTAGGCCTAAGAACACTGGGGCTCTGGGCTTCTCTAGCCACCTCATCTTCTGCTCATCCTCTCGCGCACTCTAAAGAGAGCTCAGGTGAGAAATTGCAAACGTCGAGCAATTGCTCAGAGATGAAAAGTGCCAGCACTGAAAGGTGTTGCTAGCCAGCACCCTTCCTTGGAAGCGCTTTCACAGGCGCAGCAACACTGGGGCTTTGCGCTTCTCTAGCCACCAAACATCACGGTCATTCTCTTTCCGACTCGTAGACACGAGCTGAGAAATTGCAAAGGTCGAGCAGTTCCTCAGAGATGAAAAGTGCCAGCACTGAAAGCTCTTGCTAGCCAGCACCCTTCCTTGGAAGTGCTTTTGTAGGCCTAAGAACACAGGGGCTCTGGGCTTCTCTAGTCACCTAATCTTCTGCTCATCCTCTCGCGCACTCTAAAGAGAGCTCAGGTGAGAAATTGCAAACGTTGAGCAATTGCTCAGAGAGGAAAAGTGCCAGCACTGAAAGCTGTTGCTAGCCAGCACCCTTCCTTGGAAGCGCTTTTGTAGGCCTAAGAACACTGGGGCTCTGGGCTTTTCTAGCCACCTAATCTTCTGCTCATCCTCTCGCGCAGTCTAAAGAGAGCTCAGGTGAGAAATTGCAAAGGTCGAGCAATTGCTCAGAGATGAAAAGTGCCAGCACTGAAAGCTGTTGCTAGCCAGCACCCTTCCTTGGAAGCGCTTTCACAGGCGCAGCAACACTGGGGCTTTGTGCTTCTCTAGCCACCAAACGTCACGGTCATTATCTTTCCGTCTCGTAGACACGAGCTGAGAAATTGCAAACGTCGAGCAATTGCTCAGAGATGAAAAGTGCCAGCACTGAAAGCTCTTGCTAGCCAGCACCCTTCCTTGGAAGCGCTTTTTTAGGCCTAAGAACACTGGGGCTCTGGGCTTCTCTAGCCACCTAATCTTCTGCTCATCCTCTCGCGCACTCTAAAGAGAGCTCAGGTGAGAAATTGCAAAGGTCGAGCAATTGCTCAGAGATGAAAAGTGCCAGCACTGAAAGCTGTTGCTAGCCAGCACCCTTCCTTGGAAGCGCTTTCACAGGCGCAGCAACACTGGGGCTTTGCGCTTCTCTACCCACCAAACATCACGGGCATTCTCTTTCCGACTCGTAGACACGAGCTGAGAAATTGCAAACGTCGAGCAATTGCTCAGCGATGAAAAGTGCCAGCACTGAAAGCTGTTGCTAGCCAGCACCCTTCCTTGGAAGTGCTTTTGTAGGCCTAAGAACACTGGGGCTCTGGGCTTCTCTAGCCACCTAATCTTCTGCTCATCCTCTCGCGCACTCTAAAGAGAGCTCAGGTGAGAAATTGCAAAGGTCGAGCAATTGCTCAGAGATGAAAAGTGCCAGCACTGAAAGCTGTTGCTAGCCAGCACCCTTCCTTGGAAGCGCTTTCACAGGCGCAGCAACACTGGGGCTTTGCGCTTCTCTACCCACCAAACGTCACGGTCATTATCTCTCCGTCTCGTAGACACGAGCTGAGAGATTGGAAACGTCGAGCAATTGCTCAGAGATGAAAAGTGCCAGCACTGAAAGCTGTTGCTAGCCAGCACCCTTCCTTGGAAGCGCTTTTGTAGGCCTAAGAACACTGGGGCTCTGGGCTTTTCTAGCCACCTAATCTTCTGCTCATCCTCTCGCGCACTCTAAAGAGAGCTCAGGTGAGAAATTGCAAAAGTCGAGCAATTGCTCAGAGATGAAAAGTGCCAGCACTGAAAGCTCTTGCTAGCCAGCACCCTTCCTTGGAAGCGCTTTCACAGGCGCAGCAACACTGGGGCTTTGCGCTTCTCTAGCCACCAAACATCACGGTCATTCTCTTTCCGACTCGTAGACACGAGCTGAGAAATTGCAAACGTCGAGCAATTGCTCAGAGATGAAAAGTGCCAGCACTGAAAGCTGTTGCTAGCCAGCACCCTTCCTTGGAAGTGCTTTTGTAGGCCTAAGAACACTGGGGCTCTGGGCTTCTCTAGCCACCTAATCTTCTGCTCATCCTCTCGCGCACTCTAAAGAGAGCTCAGGTGAGAAATTGCAAACGTTGAGCAATTGCTCAGAGAGGAAAAGTGCCAGCACTGAAAGCTGTTGCTAGCCAGCACCCTTCCTTGGAAACGCTCTTGTAGGCCTAAGAACACTGGGGCTCTGGGCTTTTCTAGCCACCTAATCTTCTGCTCATCCTCTCGCGCACTCTAAAGAGAGCTCAGGTGACAAATTGCAAACGTCGAGCAATTGCTCAGAGATGAAAAGTGCCAGCACTGAAAGCTGTTGCTAGCCAGCACCCTTCCTTGGAAGCGCTTTCACAGGCGCAGCAACACTGGGGCTTTGCGCTTCTCTAGCCACCAAAGGTCACGGTCACTATCTCTCTGTCTCGTAGACACGAGCTGAGAAATTGCAAACGTCGAGCAATTGCTCAGAGATGAAAAGTGCCAGCACTGAAAGCTCTTGCTAGCCAGCACCCTTCCTTGGAAGCGGTTTCACAGGCGCAGTAACACTGGGGCTTTGCGCTTCTCTACCCACCAAACGTCACGGTCATTTTCTTTCCGTCTCGTAGACACGAGCTGAGAAATTGCAAACGTCGAGCAATTGCTCAGAGATGAAAAGTGCCAGCACTGAAAGCTCTTGCTAGCCAGCACCCTTCCTTGGAAGTGCTTTTGTAGGCCTAAGAACACTGGGGCTCTGGGCTTCTCTAGTCACCTAATCTTCTGCTCATCCTCTCGCGCAGTCTAAAGAGAGCTCAGGTGACAAATTGCAAATGTCCAGCAATTGCTCAGAGATGAAAAGTGCCAGCACTGAAAGCTCTTGCTAGCCAGCACCCTTCCTTGGAAGCGCTTTCACAGGCGCAGCAACACTGGGGCTTTGCGCTTCTCTAGCCACCAAACGTCACGGTCATTCTCTTTCCGTCTCGTAGACACGAGCTGAGAAATTGCAAACGTCGAGCAATTGCTCAGAGATGAAAAGTGCCAGCACTGAAAGCTGTTGCTAGCCAGCACCCTTCCTTGGAAGTGCTTTTGTAGGCCTAAGAACACAGGGGCTCTGTGTTTCTCTAGCCACCTAATCTTCTGCTCATCCTCTCGCGCAGTCTAAAGAGAGCTCAGGTGAGAAATTGCAAACGTTGAGCAATTGCTCAGAGAGGAAAAGTGCCAGCACTGAAAGCTCTTGCTAGCCAGCACCCTTCCTTGGAAACGCTCTTGTAGGCCTAAGAACACTGGGGCTCTGGGCTTTTCTAGCCACCTAATCTTCTGCTCATCCTCTCACGTAGTCTAAAGGGAGCTCAGGTGAGAAATTGCAAAGGTCGAGCAATTGCTCAGAGATGAAAAGTGCCAGTACTGAAAGCTGTTCCTAGCCAGCACCCTTCCTTGGAAGCGCTTTCACAGGCGCAGCAACACTGGGGCTTTGCGCTTCTCTACCCACCAAACGTCACGGTCACTATCTCTCCGTCTCGTAGACACGAGCTGAGAGATTGCAAACGTCGAGCAATTGCTCAGAGATGAAAAGTGCCAGCACTGAAAGCTCTTGCTAGCCAGCACCCTTCCTTGGAAGCGCTTTTTTAGGCCTAAGAACACTGGGGCTCTGGGCTTCTCTAGCCACCTAATCTTCTGCTCATCCTCTCGCGCACTCTAAAGAGAGCTCAGGTGAGAAATTGCAAAGGTCGAGCAATTGCTCAGAGATGAAAAGTGCCAGCACTGAAAGGTGTTGCTAGCCAGCACCCTTCCTTGGAAGCGCTTTCACAGGCACAGCAACACTGGGGCTTTGCGCTTTTCTAGCCACCAAACATCACGGGCATTCTCTTTCCGACTCGTAGACACGAGCTGAGAAATTGCAAACGTCGAGCAATTGCTCAGAGATGAAAAGTGCCAGCACTGAAAGCTGTTGCTAGCCAGCACCCTTCCTTGCAAGCGCTTTTGTAGGCCTAAGAACACTGGGGCTCTGGGCTTCTCTAGCCACCTAATCTTCTGCTCATCCTCTCGCGCACTCTAAAGAGAGCTCAGGTGAGAAATTGCAAAGGTCGAGCAATTGCTCAGAGATGAAAAGTGCCAGCACTGAAAGCTGTTGCTAGCCAGCACCCTTCCTTGGAAGCGCTTTCACAGGCGTAGTA
The DNA here is from genome assembly GCA_037962945.1 of Sarcoramphus papa. Classification (NCBI taxonomy): domain Eukaryota; kingdom Metazoa; phylum Chordata; class Aves; order Accipitriformes; family Cathartidae; genus Sarcoramphus; species Sarcoramphus papa. The sequence continues at coordinate 20,879,156 of CM075588.1, forward strand.
ACACTGGGGCTTTGCGCTTCTCTAGACACCAAACGTCACGGTCATTCTCTTTCCGACTCGTAGACACGAGCTGAGAAATTGCAAACGTCGAGCAATTGCTCAGCGATGAAAAGTGCCAGCACTGAAAGCTGTTGCTAGCCAGCACCCTTCCTTGGAAGCGCTTTTGTAGGCCTAAGAACACTGGGGCTCTGGGCTTCTCTAGCCACCTAATCTTCTGCTCATCCTCTCGCGCATTCTAAAGAGAGCTCAGGTGAGAAATTGCAAACGTCCAGCAATTGCTCAGCGATGAAAAGTGCCAGCACTGAAAGCTCTTGCTAGCCAGCACCCTTCCTTGGAAGTGCTTTTGTAGGCCTAAGAACACTGGGGCTCTGGGCTTCTCTAGCCACCTAATCTTCTGCTCATCCTCTCGCGCACTCTAAAGAGAGCTCAGGTGAGAAATTGCAAACGTTGAGCAATTGCTCAGAGAGGAAAAGTGCCAGCACTGAAAGCTCTTGCTAGCCAGCACCCTTCCTTGGAAACGCTCTTGTAGGCCTAAGAACACTGGGGCTCTGGGCTTTTCTAGCCACCTAATCTTCTGCTCATCCTCTCACGTAGTCTAAAGGGAGCTCAGGTGAGAAATTGCAAAGGTCGAGCAATTGCTCAGAGATGAAAAGTGCCAGTACTGAAAGCTGTTCCTAGCCAGCACCCTTCCTTGGAAGCGCTTTCACAGGCGCAGCAACACTGGGGCTTTGCGCTTCTCTACCCACCAAACGTCACGGTCACTATCTCTCCGTCTCGTAGACACGAGCTGAGAGATTGCAAACGTCGAGCAATTGCTCAGAGATGAAAAGTGCCAGCACTGAAAGCTCTTGCTAGCCAGCACCCTTCCTTGGAAGCGCTTTTTTAGGCCTAAGAACACTGGGGATCTGGGCTTCTCTAGCCACCTAATCTTCTGCTCATGCTCTCGCGCACTCTAAAGAGAGCTCAGGTGAGAAATTGCAAAGGTCGAGCAATTGCTCAGAGATGAAAAGTGCCAGCACTGAAAGGTGTTGCTAGCCAGCACCCTTCCTTGGAAGCGCTTTCACAGGCGCAGCAACACTGGGGCTTTGCGCTTTTCTAGCCACCAAACATCACGGGCATTCTCTTTCCGACTCGTAGACACGAGCTGAGAAATTGCAAACGTCGAGCAATTGCTCAGCGATGAAAAGTGCCAGCACTGAAAGCTGTTGCTAGCCAGCACCCTTCCTTGGAAGCGCTTTTGTAGGCCTAAGAACACTGGGGCTCTGGGCTTCTCTAGCCACCTAATCTTCTGCTCATCCTCTCGCGCACTCTAAAGAGAGCTCAGGTGAGAAATTGCAAAGGTCGAGCAATTGCTCAGAGATGAAAAGTGCCAGCACTGAAAGCTCTTGCTAGCCAGCACCCTTCCTTGGAAGCGCTTTCACAGGCGCAGCAACACTGGGGCTTTGCGCTTCTCTAGCCACCAAACATCACGGTCATTCTCTTTCCATCTCGTAGACACGAGCTGAGAAATTGCAAACGTCGAGCAATTGCTCAGAGATGAAAAGTGCCAGCACTGAAAGCTCTTGCTAGCCAGCACACTTCCTTGGAAGCGCTTTTGTAGGCCTAAGAACACTGGGGCTCTGGGCTTCTCTAGCCACCTAATCTTCTGCTCATCCCCTCGCGCACTCTAAAGAGAGCTCAGGTGAGAAATTGCAAAGGTCGAGCAATTGCTCAGAGATGAAAAGTGCCAGCACTGAAAGCTCTTGCTAGCCAGAACCCTTCCTTGGAAGCGCTTTCACAGGCGCAGCAACACTGGGGCTTTGCGCTTCTCTAGCCACCAAACGTAAAGGTCACTATAACTCCGTCTTGTAGACACGAGCTGAGAGATTGCAAACGTCGAGCAATTGCTCAGAGAGGAAAAGTGCCAGCACTGAAAGCTGTTGCTAGCCAGCAGCCTTCCTTGGAAGCGCTTTCACAGGCGCAGCAACGCCGGGGCTTTGCGCTTCTCTACCCACCAAACATCACGGTCATTCTCTTTCCATCTCGTAGACACGAGCTGAGAAATTGCAAACGTCGAGCAATTGCTCAGTGATGAAAAGTGCCAGCACTGAAAGCTGTTGCTAGCCAGCACCCTTCCTTGGAAGTGCTTTTGTAGGCCTAAGAACACTGGGGCTCTGGGCTTCTCTAGTCACCTAATCTTCTGCTCATCCTCTCGCGCACTCTAAAGAGAGCTCAGGTGAGAATTTGCAAAGGTCGAGCAATTGCTCAGAGATGAAAAGTGCCAGCACTGAAAGCTGTTGCTAGCCAGCACCCTTCCTTGGAAGCGCTTTCACAGGCGCAGCAACACTGGGGCTTTGCGCTTCTCTAGCCACCAAACGTCACGGTCATTATCTTTCCGTCTCGTAGACACAAGCTGAGAAATTGCAAACGTCGAGCAATTGCTCAGAGATGAAAAGTGCCAGCACTGAAAGCTGTTGCTAGCCAGCACCCTTCCTTGGAAGTGCTTTTGTAGGCCTAAGAACAGTGGGGCTCTGGGCTTCTCTAGCCACCTACTCTTCTGCTCATCCTCTCGCGCACTCTAAAGAGAGCACGAGCTGAGAAATTGCAAAGGTCGAGCAATTGCTCAGAGATGAAAAGTGCCAGCACTGAAAGCTGTTGCTAGCCAGCACCCTTCCTTGCAAGCGCTTTCACAGGCGCAGCAACACTGGGGCTTTGCGCTTCTCTACCCACCAAACGTCACGGTCATTCTCTTTCCGTCTTGTAGACACGAGCTGAGAAATTGCAAAGGTCGAGCAATTGCTCAGAGAGGAAAAGTGCCAGCACTGAAAGCTGTTGCTAGCCAGCACCCTTCCTTGGAAGCGCTTTTTTAGGCCTAAGAACACTGGGGCTCTGGGCTTCTCTAGCCACCTAATCTTCTGCTCATCCTCTCGCACACTCTAAAGAGAGCTGAGGTGAGAAATTGCAAACATCGAGCAATTGCTCAGAGATGAAAAGTGCCAGCACTGAAAGCTCTTGCTAGCCAGCACCCTTCCTTGGAAGCGCTTTCACAGGTGCAGTAACACTGGGGCTTTGCGCTTCTCTACCCACCAAACGTCACGGTCACTATCTCTCTGTCTCGTAGACACGAGCTGAGAAATTGCAAACGTCGAGCAATTGCTCAGCGATGAAAAGTGCCAGCACTGAAAGCTGTTGCTAGCCAGCACCCTTCCTTGGAAGCGCTTTCACAGACGCAGCAACACTGGGGCTTTGCGCTTCTCTACCCACCAAACGTCACGGTCATTCTCTTTCCGTCTCGTAGACACGAGCTGAGAAATTGCAAAGGTCGAGCAATTGCTCAGAGATGAAAAGTGCCAGCACTGAAAGCTGTTGCTAGCCAGCACCCTTCCTTGCAAGCGCTTTCACAGGCGCAGCAACACTGGGGCTTTGCGCTTCTCTAGCCACCAAACATCACGGTCATTCTCTTTCCGTCTTGTAGACACGAGCTGAGAAATTGCAAAGGTCGAGCAATTGCTCAGAGAGGAAAAGTGCCAGCACTGAAAGCTGTTGCTAGCCAGCACCCTTCCTTGGAAGCGCTTTTGTAGGCCTGAGAACACTGGGGCTCTGGGCTTCTCTAGCCACCTCATCTTCTGCTCATCCTCTCGCGCACTCTAAAGAGAGCTCAGGTGAGAAATTGCAAACGTCGAGCAATTGCTCAGAGATGAAAAGTGCCAGCACTGAAAGCTCTTGCTAGCCAGCACCCTTCCTTGGAAGCGCTTTCACAGGTGCAGCAACACTGGGGCTTTGCGCTTCTCTACCCACCAAACGTCACGGTCACTATCTCTCTGTCTCGTAGACACGAGCTGAGAAATTGCAAACGTCGAGCAATTGCTCAGAGATGAAAAGTGCCAGCACTGAAAGCTGTTGCTAGCCAGCACCCTTCCTTGGAAGCGCTTTCAGAGGCGCAGCAACACTGGGGCTTTGCGCTTCTCTAGCCACCAAACATCACGGTCATTCTCTTTCCGTCTTGTAGACACGAGCTGAGAGATTGCAAACGTCGAGCAATTGCTCAGAGATGAAAAGTGCCAGCACTGAAAGCTGTTGCTAGCCAGCACCCTTCCTTGGAAGCGCTTTTGTAGGCCTAAGAACACTGGGGCTTTGCGCTTCTCTAGCCACCTAATCTTCTGCTCATCCTCTCGCACACTCTAAAGAGAGCTGAGGTGAGAAATTGCAAAGGTCGAGCAATTGCTCAGAGATGAAAAGTGCCAGCACTGAAAGCTCTTGCTAGCCAGCACCCTTCCTTGGAAGCGCTTTCACAGGTGCAGTAACACTGGGGCTTTGCGCTTCTCTACCCACCAAACGTCACGGTCACTATCTCTCTGTCTCGTAGACACGAGCTGAGAAATTGCAAACGTCGAGCAATTGCTCAGCGATGAAAAGTGCCAGCACTGAAAGCTCTTGCTAGCCAGCACACTTCCTTGGAAGCGCTTTTGTAGGCCTAAGAACACTGGGGCTCTGGGCTTCTCTAGCCACCTAATCTTCTGCTCATCCCCTCGCGCACTCTAAAGAGAGCTCAGGTGAGAAATTGCAAAGGTCGAGCAATTGCTCAGAGATGAAAAGTGCCAGCACTGAAAGCTCTTGCTAGCCAGAACCCTTCCTTGGAAGCGCTTTCACAGGCGCAGCAACACTGGGGCTTTGCGCTTCTCTAGCCACCAAACGTAAAGGTCACTATAACTCCGTCTTGTAGACACGAGCTGAGAGATTGCAAACGTCGAGCAATTGCTCAGAGAGGAAAAGTGCCAGCACTGAAAGCTGTTGCTAGCCAGCAGCCTTCCTTGGAAGCGCTTTCACAGGCGCAGCAACGCCGGGGCTTTGCGCTTCTCTACCCACCAAACATCACGGTCATTCTCTTTCCATCTCGTAGACACGAGCTGAGAAATTGCAAACGTCGAGCAATTGCTCAGTGATGAAAAGTGCCAGCACTGAAAGCTGTTGCTAGCCAGCACCCTTCCTTGGAAGTGCTTTTGTAGGCCTAAGAACACTGGGGCTCTGGGCTTCTCTAGTCACCTAATCTTCTGCTCATCCTCTCGCGCACTCTAAAGAGAGCTCAGGTGAGAATTTGCAAAGGTCGAGCAATTGCTCAGAGATGAAAAGTGCCAGCACTGAAAGCTGTTGCTAGCCAGCACCCTTCCTTGGAAGCGCTTTCACAGGCGCAGCAACACTGGGGCTTTGCGCTTCTCTAGCCACCAAACGTCACGGTCATTATCTTTCCGTCTCGTAGACACAAGCTGAGAAATTGCAAAGGTCGAGCAATTGCTCAGAGATGAAAAGTGCCAGCACTGAAAGCTGTTGCTAGCCAGCACCCTTCCTTGGAAGTGCTTTTGTAGGCCTAAGAACAGTCGGGCTCTGGGCTTCTCTAGCCACCTACTCTTCTGCTCATCCTCTCGCGCACTCTAAAGAGAGCACGAGCTGAGAAATTGCAAAGGTCGAGCAATTGCTCAGAGATGAAAAGTGCCAGCACTGAAAGCTCTTGCTAGCCAGCACCCTTCCTTGCAAGCGCTTTCACAGGCGCAGCAACACTGGGGCTTTGCGCTTCTCTAGCCACCAAACATCACGGTCATTCTCTTTCCGTCTTGTAGACACGAGCTGAGAAATTGCAAAGGTCGAGCAATTGCTCAGAGAGGAAAAGTGCCAGCACTGAAAGCTGTTGCTAGCCAGCACCCTTCCTTGGAAGCGCTTTTTTAGGCCTAAGAACACTGGGGCTCTGGGCTTCTCTAGCCACCTAATCTTCTGCTCATCCTCTCGCACACTCTAAAGAGAGCTGAGGTGAGAAATTGCAAACATCGAGCAATTGCTCAGAGATGAAAAGTGCCAGCACTGAAAGCTCTTGCTAGCCAGCACCCTTCCTTGGAAGCGCTTTCACAGGTGCAGTAACACTGGGGCTTTGCGCTTCTCTACCCACCAAACGTCACGGTCACTATCTCTCTGTCTCGTAGACACGAGCTGAGAAATTGCAAACGTCGAGCAATTGCTCAGCGATGAAAAGTGCCAGCACTGAAAGCTGTTGCTAGCCAGCACCCTACCTTGGAAGCGCTTTCACAGACGCAGCAACACTGGGGCTTTGCGCTTCTCTACCCACCAAACGTCACGGTCATTCTCTTTCCGTCTCGTAGACACGAGCTGAGAAATTGCAAAGGTCGAGCAATTGCTCAGAGATGAAAAGTGCCAGCACTGAAAGCTGTTGCTAGCCAGCACCCTTCCTTGCAAGCGCTTTCACAGGCGCAGCAACACTGGGGCTTTGCGCTTCTCTAGCCACCAAACATCACGGTCCTTCTCTTTCCGTCTTGTAGACACGAGCTGAGAAATTGCAAAGGTCGAGCAATTGCTCAGAGATGAAAAGTGCCAGCACTGAAAGCTGTTGCTAGCCAGCACCCTTCCTTGGAAGCGCTTTTGTAGGCCTGAGAACACTGGGGCTCTAGGCTTCTCTAGCCACCTCATCTTCTGCTCATCCTCTCGCGCACTCTAAAGAGAGCTCAGGTGAGAAATTGCAAACGTCGAGCAATTGCTCAGAGATGAAAAGTGCCAGCACTGAAAGCTCTTGCTAGCCAGCACCCTTCCTTGGAAGCGCTTTCACAGGTGCAGCAACACTGGGGCTTTGCGCTTCTCTACCCACCAAACGTCACGGTCACTATCTCTCTGTCTCGTAGACACGAGCTGAGAAATTGCAAACGTCGAGCAATTGCTCAGAGATGAAAAGTGCCAGCACTGAAAGCTCTTGCTAGCCAGCACCCTTCCTTGGAAGCGCTTTCAGAGGCGCAGCAACACTGGGGCTTTGCGCTTCTCTAGCCACCAAACATCACGGTCATTCTCTTTCCGTCTTGTAGACACGAGCTGAGAAATTGCAAAGGTCGAGCAATTGCTCAGAGAGGAAAAGTGCCAGCACTGAAAGCTGTTGCTAGCCAGCACCCTTCCTTGGAAGCGCTTTTGTAGGCCTAAGAACACTGGGGCTTTGCGCTTCTCTAGCCACCTAATCTTCTGCTCATCCTCTCGCACACTCTAAAGAGAGCTGAGGTGAGAAATTGCAAACATCGAGCAATTGCTCAGAGATGAAAAGTGCCAGCACTGAAAGCTCTTGCTAGCCAGCACCCTTCCTTGGAAGCGCTTTCACAGGTGCAGTAACACTGGGGCTTTGCGCTTCTCTACCCACCAAACGTCACGGTCACTATCTCTCTGTCTCGTAGACACGAGCTGAGAAATTGCAAACGTCGAGCAATTGCTCAGCGATGAAAAGTGCCAGCACTGAAAGCTGTTGCTAGCCAGCAGCCTACCTTGGAAGCGCTTTCACAGACGCAGCAACACTGGGGCTTTGCGCTTCTCTACCCACCAAACCTCACGGTCATTCTCTTTCCGTCTCGTAGACACGAGCTGAGAAATTGCAAACGTCGAGCAATTGCTCAGAGATGAAAAGTGCCAGCACTGAAAGCTCTTGCTAGCCAGCACCCTTCCTTGCAAGCGCTTTCACAGGCGCAGCAACACTGGGGCTTTGCGCTTCTCTAGCCACCAAACATCACGGTCATTCTCTTTCCGTCTTGTAGACACGAGCTGAGAAATTGCAAAGGTCGAGCAATTGCTCAGAGATGAAAAGTGCCAGCACTGAAAGCTGTTGCTAGCCAGCACCCTTCCTTGGAAGCGCTTTTGTAGGCCTAAGAACACTGGGGCTCTAGGCTTCTCTAGCCACCTAATCTTCTGCTCATCCTCTCGCGCACTCTAAAGAGAGCTCAGGTGAGAAATTGCAAACATCGAGCAATTGCTCAGAGATGAAAAGTGCCAGCACTGAAAGCTCTTGCTAGCCAGCACCCTTCCTTGGAAGCACTTTCACAGGTGCAGTAACACTGGGGCTTTGCGCGTCTCTAGCCACCAAACGTCACGGTCACTATCTCTCTGTCTCGTAGACACGAGCTGAGAAATTGCAAACATCGAGCAATTGCTCATAGATGAAAAGTGCCAGCACTGAAAGCTGTTGCTAGCCAGCACCCTTCCTTGGAAGCGCTTTCACAGACGCAGCAACACTGGGGCTTTGCGCTTCTCTAGCCACCAAAGGTCACGGTCATTCTCTTTCCGTCTCGTAGACACGAGCTGAGAAATTGCAAACGTTGAGCAATTGCTCAGAGATGAAAAGTGCCAGCACTGAAAGCTGTTGCTAGCCAGCACCCTTCCTTGGAAGTGCTTTTGTAGGCCTAAGAACACTGGGGCTCTGGGCTTCTCTAGCCACCTACTCTTCTGCTCATCCTCTCGCGCACTCTAAAGAGAGCTCAGGTGAGAAATTGCAAACGTCGAGCAATTGATCAGCGATGAAAAGTGCCAGCACTGAAAGCTCTTGCTAGCCGGCACCCTTCCTTGGAAGCGCTTTCACAGGGGCAGCAACACTGGGGCTTTGCGCTTCTCTAGCCACCAAACGTCACGGTCACTATCTCTCTATCTCGTAGACACGAGCTGAGAAATTGCAAACGTCGAGCAATTGCTCAGAGATGAAAAGTGCCAGCACTGAAAGCTCTTGCTAGCCAGCACCCTTCCTTGGAAGCGCTTTCACAGGCGCAGTAACACTGGGGCTTTGCGCTTCTCTACCCACCAAAGGTCACGGTCATTCTCTTTCCATCTCGTAGACACGAGCTGAGAAATTGCAAACGTCGAGCAATTGCTCAGAGATGAAAAGTGCCAGCACTGAAAGCTCTTGCTAGCCAGCACACTTCCTTGGAAGCGCTTTTGTAGGCCTAAGAACACTGGGGCTCTGGGCTTCTCTAGCCACCTAATCTTCTGCTCATCCTCTCGCGCACTCTAAAGAGAGCTCAGGTGAGAAATTGCAAACGTCGAGCAATTGCTCAGAGATGAAAAGTGCCAGCACTGAAAGCTGTTGCTAGCCAGCACCCTTCCTTGGAAGCGCTTTCACAGGCGCAGCAACACTGGGGCTTTGCGCTTCTCTACCCACCAAACGTCACGGTCATTATCTTTCCGTCTCGTAGACACGAGCTGAGAGATTGCAAACGTCGAGCAATTGCTCAGAGATGAAAAGTGCCAGCACTGAAAGCTGTTGCTAGCCAGCACCCTTCCTTGGAAGTGCTTTTGTAGGCCTAAGAACAGTGGGGCTCTGTGTTTCTTCAGCCACCTAATCTTCTGCTCATCCTCTCGCGCACTCTAAAGAGAGCTCAGGTGAGAAATTGCAAACGTCCAGCAATTGCTCAGAGATGAAAAGTGCCAGCACTGAAAGCTGTTGCTAGCCAGCACCCTTCCTTGGAAGCGCTTTCACAGGCGCAGCAACACTGGGGCTTTGCGCTTCTCTAGCCACCAAACGTCACGGTCACTATCTCTCTCCGTCTCGTAGACACGAGCTGAGAGATTGCAAAGGTCGAGCAATTGCTCAGAGATGAAAAGTGCCAGCACTGAAAGCTGTTGCTAGCCAGCACCCTTCCTTGGAAGCGCTTTTGTAGGCCTAAGAACACTGGGGCTCTGGGCTTCTCTAGCCACCTAATCTTCTGCTCATCCTCTCGCGCACTCTAAAGAGAGCTCAGGTGAGAAATTGCAAACGTCGAGCAATTGCTCAGAGATGAAAAGTGCCAGCACTGAAAGCTGTTGCTAGCCAGCACCCTTCCTTGGAAGCGCTTTCACAGGCGCAGCAACACTGGGGCTTTGCGCTTCTCTAGCCACCAAACGTCACGGTCATTCTCTTTCCGACTCGTAGACACGAGCTGAGAAATTGCAAACGTCGAGCAATTGCTCAGCGATGAAAAGTGCCAGCACTGAAAGCTGTTGCTAGCCAGCACCCTTCCTTGGAAGTGCTTTTGTAGGCCTAAGAACACTGGGGCTCTGTGTTTCTCTAGCCACCTAATCTTCTGCTCATCCTCTCGCGCACTCTAAAGAGAGCTCAGGTGAGAAATTGCAAACATCGAGCAATTGCTCAGAGATGAAAAGTGCCAGCACTGAAAGCTCTTGCTAGCCAGCACCCTTCCTTGGAAGCACTTTCACAGGCGCAGTAACACTGGGGCTTTGCGCTTCTCTAGCCACCAAACGTCACGGTCACTATCTCTCTGTCTCGTAGACACGAGCTGAGAAATTGCAAACGTCGAGCAATTGCTCAGAGATGAAAAGTGCCAGCACTGAAAGCTGTTGCTAGCCAGCACCCTTCCTTGGAAGTGCTTTTGTAGGCCTAAGAACACTGGGGCTCTGGGCTTCTCTAGTCACCTAATCTTCTGCTCATCCTCTCGCGCACTCTAAAGAGAGCTCAGGTGAGAATTTGCAAAGGTCGAGCAATTGCTCAGAGATGAAAAGTGCCAGCACTGAAAGCTCTTGCTAGCCAGCACCCTTCCTTGGAAGCGCTTTCACAGGCGCAGCAACACTGGGGCTTTGCGCTTCTCTAGCCACCAAACGTCACGATCACTATCTCTCCGTCTCGTAGACACGAGCTGAGAAATTGCAAACGTCGAGCAATTGCTCAGAGATGAAAAGTGCCAGCACTGAAAGCTGTTGCTAGCCAGCACCCTTCCTTGGAAGCGCTTTTGTAGGCCTAAGAACACTGGGGCTCTGTGTTTCTCTAGCCACCTAATCTTCTGCTCATCCTCTCGCGCACTCTAAAGAGAGCTCAGGTGAGAAATTGCAAAGGTCGAGCAATTGTTCAGAGATGAAAAGTGCCAGCACTGAAAGCTGTTGCTAGCCAGCACCCTTCCTTGGAAGCGCTTTCACAGGCGCAGCAACACTGGGGCTTTGCGCTTCTCTAGCCACCAAACATCACGGTCATTCTATTTCCGTCTTGTGGACACGAGCTGAGAAATTGCAAAGGTCGAGCAATTGCTCAGCGATGAAAAGTGCCAGCACTGAAAGCTGTTGCTAGCCAGCACCCTTCCTTGGAAGCGCTTTTGTAGGCCTAAGAACACTGGGGCTCTGTGTTTCTCTAGCCACCTAATCTTCTGCTCATCCTCTCGCGCACTCTAAAGAGAGCTCAGGTGAGAAATTGCAAAGGTCGAGCAATTGCTCAGAGATGAAAAGTGCCAGCACTGAAAGCTCTTGCTAGCCAGCACCCTTCCTTGGAAGCGCTTTCACAGGCGCAGTAACACTGGGGCTTTGCGCTTCTCTAGCCACCAAACGTCACGGTCACTATCTCTCTGTCTCGTAGACACGAGCTGAGAAATTGCAAACGTCGAGCAATTGCTCAGAGATGAAAAGTGCCAGCACTGAAAGCTGTTGCTAGCCAGCACCCTTCCTTGGAAGTGCTTTTGTAGGCCTAAGAACACTGGGGCTCTGGGCTTCTCTAGCCACCTAATCTTCTGCTCATCCTCTCGCGCACTCTAAAGAGAGCTCAGGTGAGAAATTGCAAACGTCGAGCAATTGCTCAGAGATGAAAAGTGCCAGCACTGAAAGCTGTTGCTAGCCAGCACCCTTCCTTGGAAGTGCTTTTGTAGGCCTAAGAACAGTGGGGCTCTGGGCTTCTCTAGCCACCTAATCTTCTGCTCATCCTCTCGCGCACTCTAAAGAGAGCTCAGGTGAGAAATTGCAAACGTCGAGCAATTGCTCAGAGATGAAAAGTGCCAGCACTGAAAGCTGTTGCTAGCCAGCACCCTTCCTTGGAAGCGCTTTCACAGGCGCAGCAACACTGGGGCTTTGCGCTTCTCTACCCACCAAACGTCACGGTCATTATCTTTCCGTCTCGTAGACACGAGCTGAGAGATTGCAAACGTCGAGCAATTGCTCAGAGATGAAAAGTGCCAGCACTGAAAGCTGTTGCTAGCCAGCACCCTTCCTTGGAAGTGCTTTTGTAGGCCTAAGAACAGTGGGGCTCTGTGTTTCTTCAGCCACCTAATCTTCTGCTCATCCTCTCGCGCACTCTAAAGAGAGCTCAGGTGAGAAATTGCAAACGTCCAGCAATTGCTCAGAGATGAAAAGTGCCAGTACTGAAAGCTGTTGCTAGCCAGCACCCTTCCTTGGAAGCGCTTTCACAGGCGCAGCAACACTGGGGCTTTGCGCTTCTCTAGCCACCAAACGTCACGGTCACTATCTCTCTCCGTCTCGTAGACACGAGCTGAGAGATTGCAAAGGTCGAGCAATTGCTCAGAGATGAAAAGTGCCAGCACTGAAAGCTGTTGCTAGCCAGCACCCTTCCTTGGAAGCGCTTTTGTAGGCCTAAGAACACTGGGGCTCTGGGCTTCTCTAGCCACCTAATCTTCTGCTCATCCTCTCGCGCACTCTAAAGAGAGCTCAGGTGAGAAATTGCAAACGTCGAGCAATTGCTCAGAGATGAAAAGTGCCAGCACTGAAAGCTGTTGCTAGCCAGCACCCTTCCTTGGAAGCGCTTTCACAGGCGCAGCAACACTGGGGCTTTGCGCTTCTCTAGCCACCAAACGTCACGGTCATTCTCTTTCCGACTCGTAGACACGAGCTGAGAAATTGCAAACGTCGAGCAATTGCTCAGCGATGAAAAGTGCCAGCACTGAAAGCTGTTGCTAGCCAGCACCCTTCCTTGGAAGTGCTTTTGTAGGCCTAAGAACACTGGGGCTCTGTGTTTCTCTAGCCACCTAATCTTCTGCTCATCCTCTCGCGCACTCTAAAGAGAGCTCAGGTGAGAAATTGCAAACATCGAGCAATTGCTCAGAGATGAAAAGTGCCAGCACTGAAAGCTCTTGCTAGCCAGCACCCTTCCTTGGAAGCACTTTCACAGGCGCAGTAACACTGGGGCTTTGCGCTTCTCTAGCCACCAAACGTCACGGTCACTATCTCTCTGTCTCGTAGACACGAGCTGAGAAATTGCAAACGTCGAGCAATTGCTCAGAGATGAAAAGTGCCAGCACTGAAAGCTGTTGCTAGCCAGCACCCTTCCTTGGAAGTGCTTTTGTAGGCCTAAGAACACTGGGGCTCTGGGCTTCTCTAGTCACCTAATCTTCTGCTCATCCTCTCGCGCACTCTAAAGAGAGCTCAGGTGAGAATTTGCAAAGGTCGAGCAATTGCTCAGAGATGAAAAGTGCCAGCACTGAAAGCTCTTGCTAGCCAGCACCCTTCCTTGGAAGCGCTTTCACAGGCGCAGCAACACTGGGGCTTTGCGCTTCTCTAGCCACCAAACGTCACGATCACTATCTCTCCGTCTCGTAGACACGAGCTGAGAAATTGCAAACGTCGAGCAATTGCTCAGAGATGAAAAGTGCCAGCACTGAAAGCTGTTGCTAGCCAGCACCCTTCCTTGGAAGCGCTTTTGTAGGCCTAAGAACACTGGGGCTCTGTGTTTCTCTAGCCACCTAATCTTCTGCTCATCCTCTCGCGCACTCTAAAGAGAGCTCAGGTGAGAAATTGCAAAGGTCGAGCAATTGTTCAGAGATGAAAAGTGCCAGCACTGAAAGCTGTTGCTAGCCAGCACCCTTCCTTGGAAGCGCTTTCACAGGCGCAGCAACACTGGGGCTTTGCGCTTCTCTAGCCACCAAACATCACGGTCATTCTATTTCCGTCTTGTGGACACGAGCTGAGAAATTGCAAAGGTCGAGCAATTGCTCAGCGATGAAAAGTGCCAGCACTGAAAGCTGTTGCTAGCCAGCACCCTTCCTTGGAAGCGCTTTTGTAGGCCTAAGAACACTGGGGCTCTGTGTTTCTCTAGCCACCTAATCTTCTGCTCATCCTCTCGCGCACTCTAAAGAGAGCTCAGGTGAGAAATTGCAAAGGTCGAGCAATTGCTCAGAGATGAAAAGTGCCAGCACTGAAAGCTCTTGCTAGCCAGCACCCTTCCTTGGAAGCACTTTCACAGGCGCAGTAACACTGGGGCTTTGCGCTTCTCTAGCCACCAAACGTCACGGTCACTATCTCTCTGTCTCGTAGACACGAGCTGAGAAATTGCAAACGTCGAGCAATTGCTCAGAGATGAAAAGTGCCAGCACTGAAAGCTGTTGCTAGCCAGCACCCTTCCTTGGAAGTGCTTTTGTAGGCCTAAGAACACTGGGGCTCTGGGCTTCTCTAGCCACCTAATCTTCTGCTCATCCTCTCGCGCACTCTAAAGAGAGCTCAGGTGAGAATTTGCAAAGGTCGAGCAATTGCTCAGAGATGAAAAGTGCCAGCACTGAAAGCTGTTGCTAGCCAGCACCCTTCCTTGGAAGCGCTTTCACAGGCGCAGCAACACTGGGGCTTTGCGCTTGTCTAGCCACCAAAGGTCACGGTCATTATCTTTCCGTCTCGTAGACACGAGCTGAGAAATTGCAAACGTCGAGCAATTGCTCAGAGATGAAAAGTGCCAGCACTGAAAGCTGTTGCTAGCCAGCACCCTTCCTTGGAAGCGCTTTTGTAGGCCTAAGAACAGTGGGGCTCTGGGCTTCTCTAGCCACCTACTCTTCTGTTCATCCTCTCGCGCACTCTAAAGAGAGCACGAGCTGAGAAATTGCAAAGGTCGAGCAATTGCTCAGAGATGAAAAGTGCCAGCACTGAAAGCTGTTGCTAGCCAGCACCCTTCCTTGGAAGCGCTTTCACAGGCGCAGCAACACTGGGGCTTTGCGCTTCTCTAGCCACCAAACATCACGGTCATTCTCTTTCCATCTCGTAGACACGAGCTGAGAAATTGCAAAGGTCGAGCAATTGCTCAGAGAGGAAAAGTGCCAGCACTGAAAGCTGTTGCTAGCCAGCACCCTTCCTTGGAAGCGCTTTTGTAGGCCTAAGAACACTGGGGCTCTGGGCTTCTATAGCCACCTAATCTTCTGCTCATCCTCTCGCACACTCTAAAGAGAGCTGAGGTGAGAAATTGCAAACATCGAGCAATTGCTCAGAGATGAAAAGTGCCAGCACTGAAAGCTCTTGCTAGCCAGCACCCTTCCTTGGAAGCGCTTTCACAGGTGCAGTAACACTGGGGCTTTGCGCTTCTCTACCCACCAAACGTCACGGTCACTATCTCTCTGTCTCGTAGACACGAGCTGAGAAATTGCAAACGTCGAGCAATTGCTCAGCGATGAAAAGTGCCAGCACTGAAAGCTGTTGCTAGCCAGCAGCCTACCTTGGAAGCGCTTTCACAGACGCAGCAACACTGGGGCTTTGCGCTTCTCTACCCACCAAACGTCACGGTCATTCTCTTTCCGTCTCGTAGACACGAGCTGAGAAATTGCAAACGTCGAGCAATTGCTCAGAGATGAAAAGTGCCAGCACTGAAAGCTCTTGCTAGCCAGCACCCTTCCTTGCAAGCGCTTTCACAGGCGCAGCAACACTGGGGCTTTGCGCTTCTCTAGCCACCAAACATCACGGTCATTCTCTTTCCGTCTTGTAGACACGAGCTGAGAAATTGCAAAGGTCGAGCAATTGCTCAGAGATGAAAAGTGCCAGCACTGAAAGCTGTTGCTAGCCAGCACCCTTCCTTGGAAGCGCTTTTGTAGGCCTAAGAACACTGGGGCTCTAGGCTTCTCTAGCCACCTAATCTTCTGCTCATCCTCTCGCGCACTCTAAAGAGAGCTCAGGTGAGAAATTGCAAACGTCGAGCAATTGCTCAGAGATGAAAAGTGCCAGCACTGAAAGCTCTTGCTAGCCAGCACCCTTCCTTGGAAGCGCTTTCACAGGTGCAGCAACACTGGGGCTTTGCGCTTCTCTAGCCACCAAACGTCACGGTCACTATCTCTCTGTCTCGTAGACACGAGCTGAGAAATTGCAAACGTCGAGCAATTGCTCAGAGATGAAAAGTGCCAGCACTGAAAGCTCTTGCTAGCCAGCACCCTTCCTTGGAAGCGCTTTCACAGGGGCAGCAACACTGGGGCTTTGCGCTTCTCTAGCCACCAAACATCATGGTCATTCTCTTTCCGTCTTGTAGACACGAGCTGAGAAATTGCAAAGGTCGAGCAATTGCTCAGAGATGAAAAGTGCCAGCACTGAAAGCTGTTGCTAGCCAGCACCCTTCCTTGGAAGTGCTTTTGTAGGCCTAAGAACACTGGGGCTCTGGGCTTCTCTAGCCACCTACTCTTCTGCTCATCCTCTCGCGCACTCTAAAGAGAGCTCAGGTGAGAAATTGCAAAGGTCGAGCAATTGCTCAGAGATGAAAAGTGCCAGCACTGAAAGCTCTTGCTAGCCGGCACCCTTCCTTGGAAGCGCTTTCACAGGGGCAGCAACACTGGGGCTTTGCGCTTCTCTACCCACCAAACGTCACGGTCACTATCTCTCTGTCTCGTAGACACGAGCTGAGAAATTGCAAACGTCGAGCAATTGCTCAGAGATGAAAAGTGCCAGCACTGAAAGCTCTTGCTAGCCAGCACCCTTCCTTGGAAGCGCTTTCACAGGCGCAGCAACACTGGGGCTTTGCGCTTCTCTAGCCACCAAACGTCAAGGTCACTATCACTCCGTCTTGTAGACACGAGCTGAGAGATTGCAAACGTCGAGCAATTGCTCAGAGATGAAAAGTACCAGCACTGAAAGCTGTTGCTAGCCAGCACCCTTCCTTGGAAGCGCTTTCACAGGCACAGTAACACTGGGGCTTTGCGCTTCTCTAGCCACCAAACGTCACGGTCATTCTCTTTCTATCTCGTAGACACGAGCTGAGAAATTGCAAACGTCGAGCAATTGCTCAGAGATGAAAAGTGCCAGCACTGAAAGCTGTTGCTAGCCAGCACCCTTCCTTGGAAGTGCTTTTGTAGGCCTAAGAACACTGGGGCTCTGGGCTTCTCTAGCCACCTAATCTTCTGCTCATCCTCTCGCGCACTCTAAAGAGAGCTCAGGTGAGAAATTGCAAACGTCGAGCAATTGCTCAGAGATGAAAAGTGCCAGCACTGAAAGCTGTTGCTAGCCAGCACCCTTCCTTGGAAGCGCTTTCACAGGCGCAGCAACACTGGGGCTTTGCGCTTCTCTACCCACCAAACGTCACGGTCATTATCTTTCCGTCTCGTAGACACGAGCTGAGAGATTGCAAACGTCGAGCAATTGCTCAGAGATGAAAAGTGCCAGCACTGAAAGCTCTTGCTAGCCAGCACCCTTCCTTGGAAGTGCTTTTGTAGGCCTAAGAACAGTGGGGCTCTGTGTTTCTTCAGCCACCTAATCTTCTGCTCATCCTCTCGCGCACTCTAAAGAGAGCTCAGGTGAGAAATTGCAAACGTCCAGCAATTGCTCAGAGATGAAAAGTGCCAGTACTGAAAGCTGTTCCTAGCCAGCACCCTTCCTTGGAAGCGCTTTCACAGGCGCAGCAACACTGGGGCTTTGCGCTTCTCTACCCACCAAACGTCACGGTCACTATCTCTCTCCGTCTCGTAGACACGAGCTGAGAAATTGCAAACGTCGAGCAATTGCTCAGAGATGAAAAGTGCCAGCACTGAAAGCTCTTGCTAGCCAGCCCCCTTCCTTGGAAGCGCTTTTGTAGGCCTAAGAACACTGGGGCTCTGGGCTTCTCTAGCCACCTAATCTTCTGCTCATCCTCTCGCGCACTCTAAGGAGAGCTCAGGTGAGAAATTGCAAAAGTCGAGCAATTGCTCAGAGATGAAAAGTGCCAGCACTGAAAGCTCTTGCTAGCCAGCACCCTTCCTTGGAAGCGCTTTCACAGGCGCAGCAACACTGGGGCTTTGCGCTTCTCTAGCCACCAAACATCACGGTCATTCTATTTCCGTCTTGTGGACACGAGCTGAGAAATTGCAAAGGTCGAGCAATTGCTCAGAGATGAAAAGTGCCAGCACTGAAAGCTGTTGCTAGCCAGCACCCTTCCTTGGAAACGCTCTTGTAGGCCTAAGAACACTGGGGCTCTGGGCTTCTCTAGCCACCTAATCTTCTGCTCATCCTCTCGCGCACTCTAAAGAGAGCTGAGGTGAGAAATTGCAAACATCGAGCAATTGCTCAGAGATGAAAAGTGCCAGCACTGAAAGCTCTTGCTAGCCAGCACCCTTCCTTGGAAGCACTTTCACAGGCGCAGCAACACTGGGGCTTTGCGCTTCTCTAGCCACCAAACGTCACGGTCACTATCTCTCTGTCTCGTAGACACGAGCTGAGAAATTGCAAACGTCGAGCAATTGCTCAGAGATGAAAAGTGCCAGCACTGAAAGCTGTTGCTAGCCAGCACCCTTCCTTGCAAGCGCTTTCACAGACGCAGCAACACTGGGGCTTTGCGCTTCTCTAGCCACCAAAGGTCACGGTCATTCTCTTTCCGTCTCGTAGACACGAGCTGAGAAATTGCAAACGTCGAGCAATTGCTCAGAGATGAAAAGTGCCAGCACTGAAAGCTGTTGCTAGCCAGCACCCTTCCTTGGAAGTGCTTTTGTAGGCCTAAGAACACTGGGGCTCTGGGCTTCTCTAGCCACCTAATCTTCTGCTCATCCTCTCGCGCAGTCTAAAGAGAGCTCAGGTGACAAATTGCAAACGTCGAGCAATTGCTCAGAGATGAAAAGTGCCAGCACTGAAAGCTGTTGCTAGCCAGCACCCTTCCTTGGAAACGCTCTTGTAGGCCTAAGAACACTGGGGCTCTGGGCTTCTCTAGCCACCTAATCTTCTGCTCATCCTCTCGCGCACTCTAAAGAGAGCTCAGGTGACAAATTGCAAAGGTCGAGCAATTGCTCAGAGATGAAAAGTGCCAGCACTGAAAGCTCTTGCTAGCCAGCACCCTTCCTTGGAAGCGCTTTCACAGGCGCAGCAACACTGGGGCTTTGCGCTTCTCTACCCACCAAACGTCACGGTCACTATCTCTCTGTCTCGTAGACACGAGCTGAGAAATTGCAAAGGTCGAGCAATTGCTCAGAGATGAAAAGTGCCAGCACTGAAAGCTGTTGCTAGCCAGCACCCTTCCTTGGAAGCGCTTTTGTAGGCCTAAGAACCCTGGGGCTCTGGGCTTCTCTAGCCACCTAATCTTCTGCTCATCCTCTCGCGCACTCTAAAGAGAGCTCAGGTGAGAAATTGCAAACATCGAGCAATTGCTCAGAGATGAAAAGTGCCAGCACTGAAAGCTGTTGCTAGCCAGCACCCTTCCTTGGAAGCACTTTCACAGGCGCAGTAACACTGGGGCTTTGCGCTTCTCTAGCCACCAAACGTCACGGTCACTATCTCTCTGTCTCGTAGACACGAGCTGAGAAATTGCAAACATCGAGCAATTGCTCATAGATGAAAAGTGCCAGCACTGAAAGCTGTTGCTAGCCAGCACCCTTCCTTGGAAGCGCTTTCACAGACGCAGCAACACTGGGGCTTTGCGCTTCTCTAGCTACCAAAGGTCACGGTCATTCTCTTTCCGTCTCGTAGACACGAGCTGAGAAATTGCAAACGTCGAGCAATTGCTCAGAGATGAAAAGTGCCAGCACTGAAAGCTGTTGCTAGCCAGCACCCTTCCTTGGAAGTGCTTTTGTAGGCCTAAGAACACTGGGGCTCTGGGCTTCTCTAGCCACCTACTCTTCTGCTCATCCTCTCGCGCACTCTAAAGAGAGCACGAGCTGAGAAATTGCAAAGGTCGAGCAATTGCTCAGAGATGAAAAGTGCCAGCACTGAAAGCTGTTGCTAGCCAGCACCCTTCCTTGGAAGCGCTTTCACAGGCGCAGCAACACTGGGGCTTTGCGCTTCTCTAGCCACCAAACATCACGGTCATTCTCTTTCCGTCTTGTGGACACGAGCTGAGAAATTGCAAAGGTCGAGCAATTGCTCAGAGATGAAAAGTGCCAGCACTGAAAGCTCTTGCTAGCCAGCACCCTTCCTTGGAAGCGCTTTTGTAGGCCTAAGAACAGTGGTGCTCTGGGCTTCTCTAGCCACCTAATCTTCTGCTCATCCTCTCACGCACTCTAAGGAGAGCTCAGGTGAGAAATTGCAAAAGTCGAGCAATTGCTCAGAGATGAAAAGTGCCAGCACTGAAAGCTCTTGCTAGCCAGCACCCTTCCTTGGAAGCGCTTTCACAGGCGCAGCAACACTGGGGCTTTGCGCTTCTCTACCCACCAAACGTCACGGTCACTATCTCTCTGTCTCGTAGACACGAGCTGAGAAATTGCAAAGGTCGAGCAATTGCTCAGAGATGAAAAGTGCCAGCACTGAAAGCTCTTGCTAGCCAGCACCCTTCCTTGGAAGCGCTTTCACAGACGCAGCAACACTGGGGCTTTGCGCTTCTCTAGCCACCAAACGTCAAGGTCACTATCACTCCGTCTTGTAGACACGAGCTGAGAGATTGCAAACGTTGAGCAATTGCTCAGAGATGAAAAGTGCCAGCACTGAAAGCTGTTGCTAGCCAGCACCCTTCCTTGGAAGCGCTTTCACAGGCGCAGCAACACTGGGGCTTTGCGCTTCTCTACCCACCAAACGTCACGGTCATTCTCTTTCCGTCTCGTAGACACGAGCTGAGAGATTGCAAACGACGAGCAATTGCTCATAGATGAAAAGTGCCAGCACTGAAAGCTGTTGCTAGCCAGCACCCTTCCTTGGAAGTGCTTTTGTAGGCCTAAGAACAGTGGGGCTCTGTGTTTCTTCAGCCACCTAATCTTCTGCTCATCCTCTCACGCACTCTAAAGAGAGCTCAGGTGAGAAATTGCAAATGTCGAGCAATTGCTCAGAGATGAAAAGTGCCAGCACTGAAAGCTGTTGCTAGCCAGCACCCTTCCTTGGAAGCGCTTTCACAGGCGCAGCAACACTGGGGCTTTGCGCTTCTCTAGCCACCAAACGTCAAGGTCACTATCACTCCGTCTTGTAGACACGAGGTGAGAGATTGCAAACGTCGAGCAATTGCTCAGAGATGAAAAGTGCCAGCACTGAAAGCTCTTGCTAGCCAGCACCCTTCCTTGCAAGCGCTTTCACAGGCGCAGCAACACTGGGGCTTTGCGCTTCTCTACCCACCAAACATCACGGTCATTCTCTTTCCATCTCGTAGACACGAGCTGAGAAATTGCAAACGTCGAGCAATTGCTCAGAGATGAAAAGTGCCAGCACTGAAAGCTGTTGCTAGCCAGCACCCTTCCTTGGAAGTGCTTTTGTAGGCCTAAGAACACTGGGGCTCTGGGCTTCTCTAGCCACCTAATCTTCTGCTCATCCTCTCGCGCAGTCTAAAGAGAGCTCAGGTGACAAATTGCAAACGTTGAGCAATTGCTCAGAGATGAAAAGTGCCAGCACTGAAAGCTGTTGCTAGCCAGCACCCTTCCTTGGAAGTGCTTTTGTAGGCCTAAGAACACTGGGGCTCTGGGCTTCTCTAGCCACCTAATCTTCTGCTCATCCTCTCGCGCACTCTAAAGAGAGCTCAGGTGACAAATTGCAAAGGTCGAGCAATTGCTCAGAGATGAAAAGTGCCAGCACTGAAAGCTCTTGCTAGCCAGCACCCTTCCTTGGAAGCGCTTTCACAGGCGCAGCAACACTGGGGCTTTGCGCTTCTCTACCCACCAAACGTCACGGTCACTATCTCTCCGTCTCGTAGACACGACCTGAGAGATTGCAAACGTCGAGCAATTGCTCAGAGATGAAAAGTGCCAGCACTGAAAGCTGTTGCTAGCCAGCACCCTTCCTTGGAAGCGCTTTTGTAGGCCTAAGAACAGTGGGGCTCTGGGCTTCTCTAGCCACCTCATCTTCTGCTCATCCTCTCGTGCACTCTAAAGAGAGCTCAGGTGAGAAATTGCAAACGTCGAGCAATTGCTCAGAGATGAAAAGTGCCAGCACTGAAAGCTCTTGCTAGCCAGCACCCTTCCTTGGAAACGCTCTTGTAGCCCTTAGAACACTGGCGCTCTGGGCTTCTCTAGCCACTTAATCTTCTGCTCATCCTCTCGCGCAGGCTAAAGAGAGCTCAGGTGAGAAATTGCAAACGTCGAGCAATTGCTCAGAGATGAAAAGTGCCAGCACTGAAAGCTGTTGCTAGCCAGCACCCTTCCTTGGAAGCGCTTTCACAGGCGCAGCAACACTGGGGCTTTGCGCTCCTCTAGCCACCAAACGTCACGGTCATTCTCTTTCCGTCTCGTAGACACGAGCTGAGAAATTGCAAACGTCGAGCAATTGCTCAGAGATGAAAAGTGCCAGCACTGAAAGCTCTTGCTAGCCAGCACCCTTCCTTGGAAGTGCTTTTGTAGGCCTAAGAACACTGGGGCCCTGGGCTTCTCTAGCCACCTAATCTTCTGCTCATCCTCTCGCGCAGTCTAAAGAGAGCTCAGGTGAGAAATTGCAAACGTTGAGCAATTGCTCAGAGAGGAAAAGTGCCAGCACTGAAAGCTGTTGCTAGCCAGCACCCTTCCTTGGAAGCGCTTTTGTAGGCCTAAGAACACTGGGGCTCTGGGCTTCTCTAGCCACCTAATCTTCTGCTCATCCTCTCGCGCACTCTAAAGAGAGCTCAGGTGAGAAATTGCAAAGGTCGAGCAATTGCTCAGAGAGGAAAAGTGCCAGCACTGAAAGCTGTTGCTAGCCAGCACCCTTCCTTGGAAGCGCTTTCACAGGCGCAGTAACACTGGGGCTTTGCGCTTCTCTAGCCACCAAACGTCAAGGTCACTATCTCTCCGTCTCGTAGACACGAGCTGAGAGATTGCAAAGGTCGAGCAATTGCTCAGAGATGAAAAGTGCCAGCACTGAAAGCTCTTGCTAGCCAGCACCCTTCCTTGGAAACGCTCTTTTAGCCCTTAGAACAGTGGGGCTCTGTGTTTCTCTAGCCACCTAATCTTCTGCTCATCCTCTCGCGCAGTCTAAAGAGAGCTCAGGTGAGAAATTGCAAAGGTCGAGCAATTGCTCAGAGATGAAAAGTGCCAGCACTGAAAGCTGTTGCTAGCCAGCACCCTTCCTTGGAAGTGCTTTTGTAGGCCTAAGAACAGTGGGGCTCTGGGCTTCTCTAGCCACCTAATCTTCTGCTCATCCTCTCGTGCACTCTAAAGAGAGCTCAGGTGACAAATTGCAAACGTCGAGCAATTGCTCAGAGATGAAAAGTGCCAGCACTGAAAGCTGTTGCTAGCCAGCAGCCTTCCTTGGAAGCGCTTTCACAGGCGCAGCAACACTGGGGCTTTGCGCTTCTCTAGCCACGAAACATCACGGTCATTCTCTTTGCGTCTCGTAGACACGAGCTGACAAATTGCAAACGTCGAGCAATTGCTCAGCGATGAAAAGTGCCAGCACTGAAAGCTGTTGCTAGCCAGCACCCTTCCTTGGAAGTGCTTTTGTAGGCCTAAGAACACTGGGGCTCTGGGCTTCTCTAGCCACCTAATCTTCTGCTCATCCTCTCGCGCACTCTGAAGAGAGCTTAGGTGAGAAATTGCAAAGGTCGAGCAATTGCTCAGAGATGAAAAGTGCCAGCACTGAAAGCTGTTGCTAGCCAGCACCCTTCCTTGGAAGCGCTTTCACAGGCGCAGCAACACTGGGGCTTTGCGCTTCTCTAGCCACCAAACATCACGGTCACTATCTCTCCGTCTCGTAGACACGACCTGAGAGATTGCAAAGGTCGAGCAATTGCTCAGAGATGAAAAGTGCCAGCACTGAAAGCTGTTGCTAGCCAGCACCCTTCCTTGGAAGCGCTTTTGTAGGCCTAAGAACAGTGGGGCTCTGGGCTTCTCTAGCCACCTAATCTTCTGCTCATCCTCTCGCGCACTCTAAAGAGAGCTCAGGTGAGAAATTGCAAAGGTCGAGCAATTGCTCAGAGAGGAAAAGTGCCAGCACTGAAAGCTGTTCCTAGCCAGCACCCTTCCTTGGAAGCGGTTTCACAGGCGCAGTAAAACTGGGGCTTTGCGCTTCTCTAGCCACCAAATGTCACGGCCATTCTCTTTCCGACTCATAGACACGAGCTGAGAAATTGCAAACGTCGAGCAATTGCTCAGAGATGAAAAGTGCCAGCACTGAAAGCTGTTGCTAGCCAGCACCCTTCCTTGGAAGCGCTTTTGTAGGCCTAAGAACACAGGGGCTCTGGGCTTCTCTAGCCACCTCATCTTCTGCTCATCTTCTCGTGCACTCTAAAGAGAGCTCAGGTGAGAAATTGCAAACGTCGAGCAATTGCTCAGAGATGAAAAGTGCCAGCACTGAAAGCTCTTGCTAGCCAGCACCCTTCCTTGGAAGCGCTTTCACAGGCGCAGTAACACTGGGGCTTTGCGCTTCTCTAGCCACCAAACGTCACGGTCATTCTCTTTCCGTCTCATAGACACGAGCTGAGAGATTGCAAACGTCGAGCAATTGCTCAGCGATGAAAAGTGCCAGCACTGAAAGCTGTTGCTAGCCAGCACCCTTCCTTGGAAGTGCTTTTGTAGGCCTAAGAACACAGGGGCTCTGGGCTTCTCTAGCCACCTAATCTTCTGCTCATCCTCTCGCGCAGTCTAAAGAGAGCTCAGGTGAGAAATTGCAAAGGTCGAGCAATTGCTCAGAGATGAAAAGTGCCAGCACTGAAAGCTCTTGCTAGCCAGCACCCTTCCTTGGAAACGCTCTTGTAGCCCTTAGAACACTGGGGCTCTGTGCTTCTCTAGCCACCTAATCTTCTGCTCATCCTCTCGCGCAGTCTAAAGAGAGCTCAGGTGAGAAATTGCAAACGTCGAGCAATTGCTCAGAGATGAAAAGTGCCAGCACTGAAAGCTCTTGCTAGCCAGCACCCTTCCTTGGAAGTGCTTTCACAGGCGCAGCAACACTGGGGCTTTGCGCTTCTCTACCCAACAAACGTCACGGTCACTATCTCTCCGTCTCGTAGACACGACCTGAGAGATTGCAAACGTCGAGCAATTGCTCAGAGATGAAAAGTGCCAGCACTGAAAGCTGTTGCTAGCCAGCACCCTTCCTTGGAAGCGCTTTTGTAGGCCTAAGAACACTGGGGCTCTGGGCTTCTCTAGCCACCTCATCTTCTGCTCATCCTCTCGCGCACTCTAAAGAGAGCTCAGGTGAGAAATTGCAAAGGTCGAGCAATTGCTCAGAGAGGAAAAGTGCCAGCACTGAAAGCTGTTGCTAGCCAGCACCCTTCCTTGGAAGCGCTTTCACAGGCGCAGCAACACTGGGGCTTTGCGCTTCTCTACCCAACAAACGTCACGGCCATTCTCTTTCCGTCTCGTAGACACGAGCTGAGAGATTGCAAACGTCGAGCAATTGCTCAGCGATGAAAAGTGCCAGCACTGAAAGCTGTTGCTAGCCAGCACCCTTCCTTGGAAGTGCTTTTGTAGGCCTAAGAACACAGGGGCTCTGGGCTTCTCTAGCCACCTCATCTTCTGCTCATCCTCTCGCGCACTCTAAAGAGAGCTCAGGTGAGAAATTGCAAACGTCGAGCAATTGCTCAGAGATGAAAAGTGCCAGCACTGAAAGCTCTTGCTAGCCAGCACCCTTCCTTGGAAACGCTCTTGTAGCCCTTAGAACACTGGGGCTCTGGGCTTCTCTAGCCACTTAATCTTCTGCTCATCCTCTCGCGCAGTCTAAAGAGAGCTCAGGTGAGAAATTGCAAACGTCGAGCAATTGCTCAGAGATGAAAAGTGCCAGCACTGAAAGCTCTTGCTAGCCAGCACCCTTCCTTGGAAGCGCTTTCACAGGCGCAGCAACACTGGGGCTTTGCGCTTCTCTACCCACCAAACGTCACGGTCATTCTCTTTCCACCTCGTAGACACGAGCTGAGAAATTGCAAACGTCGAGCAATTGCTCAGCGATGAAAAGTGCCAGCACTGAAATCTCTTGCTAGCCAGCACCCTTCCTTGGAAGTGCTTTTGTAGGCCTAAGAACACTGGGGCTCTGGGCTTCTCTAGCCACCTAATCTTCTGCTCATCCTCTCGCGCACTCTAAAGAGAGCTCAGGTGAGAAATTGCAAACGTCGAGCAATTGCTCAGAGATGAAAAGTGCCAGCACTGAAAGCTGTTGCTAGCCAGCACCCTTCCTTGGAAGCGCTTTCACAGGCGCAGCAACACTGGGGCTTTGCGCTTCTCTACCCACCAAACGTCACGGTCATTCTCTTTCCGTCTCGTAGACACGAGCTGAGAAATTGCAAACGTCGAGCAATTGCTCAGAGATGAAAAGTGCCAGCACTGAAAGCTCTTGCTAGCCAGCACCCTTCCTTGGAAGTGCTTTTGTAGGCCTAAGAACACTGGGGCTCTGTGTTTCTCTAGCCACCTAATCTTCTGCTCATCCTCTCGCGCACTCTAAAGAGAGCTCAGGTGAGAAATTGCAAACGTTGAGCAATTGCTCAGAGAGGAAAAGTGCCAGCACTGAAAGCTGTTGCTAGCCAGCACCCTTCCTTGGAAGCGCTTTTGTAGGCCTAGGAACACTGGGGCTCTGGGCTTCTCTAGCCACCTAATCTTCTGCTCATCCTCTCGCGCACTCTAAAGAGAGCTCAGGTGAGAAATTGCAAAGGTCGAGCAATTGCTCAGAGATGAAAAGTGCCAGCACTGAAAGCTCTTGCTAGCCAGCACCCTTCCTTGGAAGCGCTTTCACAGGCGCAGCAACACTGGGGCTTTGCGCTTCTCTAGCCACCAAACGTCAAGGTCACTATCTCTCCGTCTCGTAGACACGAGCTGAGAGATTGCAAAGGTCGAGCAATTGCTCAGAGATGAAAAGTGCCAGCACTGAAAGCTCTTGCTAGCCAGCACCCTTCCTTGGAAGTGCTTTTGTAGGCTTAAGAACAGTGGGGCTCTGGGCTTCTCTAGCCACCTAATCTTCTGCTCATCCTCTCGCACAGTCTAAAGAGAGCTCAGGTGAGAAATTGCAAACGTCGAGCAATTGCTCAGCGATGAAAAGTGCCAGCACTGAAAGCTGTTGCTAGCCAGCACCCTTCCTTGGAAGCGCTTTCACAGGCGCAGTAACACTGGGGCTTTGCGCTTCTCTACCCACCAAACGTCACGGTCATTCTCTTTCCGTCTCGTAGACACGAGCTGAGAAATTGCAAACATCGAGCAATTGCTCAGCGATGAAAAGTGCCAGCACTGAAAGCTCTTGCTAGCCAGCACCCTTCCTTGGAAGCGCTTTTGTAGGCCTAAGAACACTGGGGCTCTGGGCTTCTCTAGCCACCTAATCTTCTGCTCATCCTCTCGCGCACTCTAAAGAAAGCTCAGGTGAGAAATTGCAAAGGTCGAGCAATTGCTCAGAGATGGAAAGTGCCAGCACTGAAAGCTCTTGCTAGCCAGCACCCTTCCTTGGAAGCGCTTTTGTAGGCCTAAGAACACTGGGGCTCTGGGCTTCTCTAGCCACCTAATCTTCTGCTCATCCTCTCGCGCAGTCTAAAGAGAGCTCAGGTGAGAAATTGCAAAGGTCGAGCAATTGCTCAGAGAGGAAAAGTGCCAGCACTGAAAGCTGTTGCTAGCCAGCACCCTTCCTTGGAAGCGCTTTCACAGGCGCAGTAACACTGGGGCTTTGCGCTTCTCTACCCACCAAACGTCACGGCCATTCTCTTTCCGACTCATAGACACGAGCTGAGAAATTGCAAACGTCGAGCAATTGCTCAGCGATGAAAAGTGCCAGCACTGAAAGCTGTTGCTAGCCAGCACCCTTCCTTGGAAGTGCTTTTGTAGGCCTAAGAACACAGGGGCTCTGGGCTTCTCTAGCCACCTCATCTTCTGCTCATCCTCTCGCGCACTCTAAAGAGAGCTCAGGTGAGAAATTGCAAACGTCGAGCAATTGCTCAGAGATGAAAAGTGCCAGCACTGAAAGCTCTTGCTAACCAGCACCCTTCCTTGGAAGCGCTTTCACAGGCGCAGCAACACTGGGGCTTTGCGCTTCTCTACCCACCAAACGTCACGGTCATTCTCTTTCCGTCTCATAGACACGAGCTGAGAGATTGCAAACGTCGAGCAATTGCTCAGAGATGAAAAGTGCCAGCACTGAAAGCTGTTGCTAGCCAGCACCCTTCCTTGGAAGTGCTTTTGTAGGCCTAAGAACACAGGGGCTCTGGGCTTCTCTAGCCACCTAATCTTCTGCTCATCCTCTCGCGCACTCTGAAGAGAGCTCAGGTGAGAAATTGCAAACGTCGAGCAATTGCTCAGAGATGAAAAGTGCCAGCACTGAAAGCTCTTGCTAGCCAGCACCCTTCCTTGGAAACGCTCTTGTAGCCCTTAGAACACAGGGGCTCTGGGCTTCTCTAGCCACTTAATCTTCTGCTCATCCTCTCGCGCAGTCTAAAGAGAGCTCAGGTGAGAAATTGCAAACGTCGAGCAATTGCTCAGAGATGAAAAGTGCCAGCACTGAAAGCTGTTGCTAGCCAGCACCCTTCCTTGCAAGCGCTTTTGTAGGCCTAAGAACACTGGGGCTCTGGGCTTCTCTAGCCACCTAATCTTCTGCTCATCCTCTCGCGCACTCTAAAGAGAGCTCAGGTGAGAAATTGCAAACGTTGAGCAATTGCTCAGAGAGGAAAAGTGCCAGCACTGAAAGCTGTTGCTAGCCAGCACCCTTCCTTGGAAGCGCTTTTGTAGGCCTAAGAACACTGGGGCTCTGGGCTTCTCTAGCCACCTAATCTTCTGCTCATCCTCTCGCGCACTCTAAAGAAAGCTCAGGTGAGAAATTGCAAAGGTCGAGCAATTGCTCAGAGATGGAAAGTGCCATCACTGAAAGCTCTTGCTAGCCAGCACCCTTCCTTGGAAACGCTCTTGTAGGCCTAAGAACACTGGGGCTCTGGGCTTTTCTAGCCACCTAATCTTCTGCTCATCCTCTCGCGCAGTCTAAAGAGAGCTCAGGTGAGAAATTGCAAAGGTCGAGCAATTGCTCAGAGATGAAAAGTGCCAGCACTGAAAGCTCTTGCTAGCCAGCACCCTTCCTTGGAAACGCTCTTGTAGCCCTTAGAACACTGGGGCTCTGTGCTTCTCTAGCCACCTAATCTTCTGCTCATCCTCTCGCGCAGTCTAAAGAGAGCTCAGGTGAGAAATTGCAAACGTCGAGCAATTGCTCAGAGATGAAAAGTGCCAGCACTGAAAGCTCTTGCTAGCCAGCACCCTTCCTTGCAAGCGCTTTCACAGGCGCAGTAACACTGGGGCTTTGCGCTTCTCTACCCACCAAACATCACGGTCATTCTCTTTCCATCTCGTAGACACGAGCTGAGAAATTGCAAACGTCGAGCAATTGCTCAGAGATGAAAAGTGCCAGCACTGAAAGCTCTTGCTAGCCAGCACCCTTCCTTGGAAGTGCTTTTGTAGGCCTAAGAACACAGGGGCTCTGGGCTTCTCTAGCCACCTAATCTTCTGCTCATCCTCTCGCGCAGTCTAAAGAGAGCTCAGGTGAGAAATTGCAAACGTTGAGCAATTGCTCAGAGATGAAAAGTGCCAGCACTGAAAGCTGTTGCTAGCCAGCACCCTTCCTTGGAAACGCTCTTGTAGGCCTAAGAACACTGGGGCTCTGGGCTTCTCTAGCCACCTCATCTTCTGCTCATCCTCTCGCGCACTCTAAAGAGAGCTCAGGTGACAAATTGCAAAGGTCGAGCAATTGCTCAGAGATGAAAAGTGCCAGCACTGAAAGCTCTTGCTAGCCAGCACCCTTCCTTGGAAGCGCTTTCACAGGCGCAGCAACACTGGGGCTTTGCGCTTCTCTACCCAACAAACGTCACGGTCACTATCTCTCCGTCTCGTAGACACGACCTGAGAGATTGCAAACGTCGAGCAATTGCTCAGAGATGAAAAGTGCCAGCACTGAAAGCTGTTGCTAGCCAGCACCCTTCCTTGGAAGCGCTTTTGTAGGCCTAAGAACACTGGGGCTCTGGGCTTCTCTAGCCACCTAATCTTCTGCTCATCCTCTCGCGCACTCTAAAGAGAGCTCAGGTGAGAAATTGCAAAGGTCGAGCAATTGCTCAGAGAGGAAAAGTGCCAGCACTGAAAGCTGTTGCTAGCCAGCACCCTTCCTTGGAAGCGCTTTCACAGGCGCAGCAACACTGGGGCTTTGCGCTTCTCTACCCAACAAACGTCACGGCCATTCTCTTTCCGTCTCGTAGACACGAGCTGAGAGATTGCAAACGTCGAGCAATTGCTCAGCGATGAAAAGTGCCAGCACTGAAAGCTGTTGCTAGCCAGCACCCTTCCTTGGAAGTGCTTTTGTAGGCCTAAGAACACAGGGGCTCTGGGCTTCTCTAGCCACCTCATCTTCTGCTCATCCTCTCGCGCACTCTAAAGAGAGCTCAGGTGAGAAATTGCAAACGTCGAGCAATTGCTCAGAGATGAAAAGTGCCAGCACTGAAAGCTCTTGCTAGCCAGCACCCTTCCTTGGAAACGCTCTTGTAGCCCTTAGAACACTGGGGCTCTGGGCTTCTCTAGCCACTTAATCTTCTGCTCATCCTCTCGCGCAGTCTAAAGAGAGCTCAGGTGAGAAATTGCAAACGTCGAGCAATTGCTCAGAGATGAAAAGTGCCAGCACTGAAAGCTCTTGCTAGCCAGCACCCTTCCTTGGAAGCGCTTTCACAGGCGCAGCAACACTGGGGCTTTGCGCTTCTCTACCCACCAAACGTCACGGTCATTCTCTTTCCACCTCGTAGACACGAGCTGAGAAATTGCAAACGTCGAGCAATTGCTCAGCGATGAAAAGTGCCAGCACTGAAATCTCTTGCTAGCCAGCACCCTTCCTTGGAAGTGCTTTTGTAGGCCTAAGAACACTGGGGCTCTGGGCTTCTCTAGCCACCTAATCTTCTGCTCATCCTCTCGCGCACTCTAAAGAGAGCTCAGGTGAGAAATTGCAAACGTCGAGCAATTGCTCAGAGATGAAAAGTGCCAGCACTGAAAGCTGTTGCTAGCCAGCACCCTTCCTTGGAAGCGCTTTCACAGGCGCAGCAACACTGGGGCTTTGCGCTTCTCTACCCACCAAACGTCACGGTCATTCTCTTTCCGTCTCGTAGACACGAGCTGAGAAATTGCAAACGTCGAGCAATTGCTCAGAGATGAAAAGTGCCAGCACTGAAAGCTCTTGCTAGCCAGCACCCTTCCTTGGAAGTGCTTTTGTAGGCCTAAGAACACTGGGGCTCTGTGTTTCTCTAGCCACCTAATCTTCTGCTCATCCTCTCGCGCACTCTAAAGAGAGCTCAGGTGAGAAATTGCAAACGTTGAGCAATTGCTCAGAGAGGAAAAGTGCCAGCACTGAAAGCTGTTGCTAGCCAGCACCCTTCCTTGGAAGCGCTTTTGTAGGCCTAGGAACACTGGGGCTCTGGGCTTCTCTAGCCACCTAATCTTCTGCTCATCCTCTCGTGCACTCTAAAGAGAGCTCAGGTGAGAAATTGCAAAGGTCGAGCAATTGCTCAGAGATGAAAAGTGCCAGCACTGAAAGCTCTTGCTAGCCAGCACCCTTCCTTGGAAGCGCTTTCACAGGCGCAGCAACACTGGGGCTTTGCGCTTCTCTAGCCACCAAACGTCAAGGTCACTATCTCTCCGTCTCGTAGACACGAGCTGAGAGATTGCAAAGGTCGAGCAATTGCTCAGAGATGAAAAGTGCCAGCACTGAAAGCTCTTGCTAGCCAGCACCCTTCCTTGGAAGTGCTTTTGTAGGCTTAAGAACAGTGGGGCTCTGGGCTTCTCTAGCCACCTAATCTTCTGCTCATCCTCTCGCACAGTCTAAAGAGAGCTCAGGTGAGAAATTGCAAACGTCGAGCAATTGCTCAGCGATGAAAAGTGCCAGCACTGAAAGCTGTTGCTAGCCAGCACCCTTCCTTGGAAGCGCTTTCACAGGCGCAGTAACACTGGGGCTTTGCGCTTCTCTAGCCACCAAACATCACGGTCATTCTCTTTCCGTCTCGTAGACACGAGCTGAGAAATTGCAAACATCGAGCAATTGCTCAGCGATGAAAAGTGCCAGCACTGAAAGCTCTTGCTAGCCAGCACCCTTCCTTGGAAGCGCTTTTGTAGGCCTAAGAACACTGGGGCTCTGGGCTTCTCTAGCCACCTAATCTTCTGCTCATCCTCTCGCGCACTCTAAAGAAAGCTCAGGTGAGAAATTGCAAAGGTCGAGCAATTGCTCAGAGATGGAAAGTGCCAGCACTGAAAGCTCTTGCTAGCCAGCACCCTTCCTTGGAAGCGCTTTTGTAGGCCTAAGAACACTGGGGCTCTGGGCTTCTCTAGCCACCTAATCTTCTGCTCATCCTCTCGCGCAGTCTAAAGAGAGCTCAGGTGAGAAATTGCAAAGGTCGAGCAATTGCTCAGAGAGGAAAAGTGCCAGCACTGAAAGCTGTTGCTAGCCAGCACCCTTCCTTGGAAGCGCTTTCACAGGCGCAGTAACACTGGGGCTTTGCGCTTCTCTACCCACCAAACGTCACGGCCATTCTCTTTCCGACTCATAGACACGAGCTGAGAAATTGCAAACGTCGAGCAATTGCTCAGCGATGAAAAGTGCCAGCACTGAAAGCTGTTGCTAGCCAGCACCCTTCCTTGGAAGTGCTTTTGTAGGCCTAAGAACACTGGGGCTCTGGGCTTCTCTAGCCACCTCATCTTCTGCTCATCCTCTCGCGCACTCTAAAGAGAGCTCAGGTG
Organism: Sarcoramphus papa; assembly: GCA_037962945.1. Lineage (NCBI taxonomy): Eukaryota > Metazoa > Chordata > Aves > Accipitriformes > Cathartidae > Sarcoramphus > Sarcoramphus papa. The sequence continues at coordinate 20,911,369 of CM075588.1, forward strand.
AGAAATTGCAAACGTCGAGCAATTGCTCAGAGATGAAAAGTGCCAGCACTGAAAGCTCTTGCTAACCAGCACCCTTCCTTGGAAGCGCTTTCACAGGCGCAGCAACACTGGGGCTTTGCGCTTCTCTACCCACCAAACGTCACGGTCATTCTCTTTCCGTCTCATAGACACGAGCTGAGAGATTGCAAACGTCGAGCAATTGCTCAGAGATGAAAAGTGCCAGCACTGAAAGCTGTTGCTAGCCAGCACCCTTCCTTGGAAGTGCTTTTGTAGGCCTAAGAACACAGGGGCTCTGGGCTTCTCTAGCCACCTAATCTTCTGCTCATCCTCTCGCGCACTCTGAAGAGAGCTCAGGTGAGAAATTGCAAACGTCGAGCAATTGCTCAGAGATGAAAAGTGCCAGCACTGAAAGCTCTTGCTAGCCAGCACCCTTCCTTGGAAACGCTCTTGTAGCCCTTAGAACACAGGGGCTCTGGGCTTCTCTAGCCACTTAATCTTCTGCTCATCCTCTCGCGCAGTCTAAAGAGAGCTCAGGTGAGAAATTGCAAACGTCGAGCAATTGCTCAGAGATGAAAAGTGCCAGCACTGAAAGCTGTTGCTAGCCAGCACCCTTCCTTGCAAGCGCTTTTGTAGGCCTAAGAACACTGGGGCTCTGGGCTTCTCTAGCCACCTAATCTTCTGCTCATCCTCTCGCGCACTCTAAAGAGAGCTCAGGTGAGAAATTGCAAACGTTGAGCAATTGCTCAGAGAGGAAAAGTGCCAGCACTGAAAGCTGTTGCTAGCCAGCACCCTTCCTTGGAAGCGCTTTTGTAGGCCTAAGAACACTGGGGCTCTGGGCTTCTCTAGCCACCTAATCTTCTGCTCATCCTCTCGCGCACTCTAAAGAAAGCTCAGGTGAGAAATTGCAAAGGTCGAGCAATTGCTCAGAGATGGAAAGTGCCATCACTGAAAGCTCTTGCTAGCCAGCACCCTTCCTTGGAAACGCTCTTGTAGGCCTAAGAACACTGGGGCTCTGGGCTTTTCTAGCCACCTAATCTTCTGCTCATCCTCTCGTGCACTCTAAAGAGAGCTCAGGTGACAAATTGCAAAGGTCGAGCAATTGCTCAGAGATGAAAAGTGCCAGCACTGAAAGCTGTTGCTAGCCAGCACCCTTCCTTGGAAGCGCTTTCACAGGCGCAGCAACACTGGGGCTTTGCGCTTCTCTAGCCACGAAACATCACGGTCATTCTCTTTGCGTCTCGTAGACACGAGCTGACAAATTGCAAACGTCGAGCAATTGCTCAGCGATGAAAAGTGCCAGCACTGAAAGCTCTTGCTAGCCAGCACCCTTCCTTGGAAGCGCTTTTGTAGGCCTAAGAACACTGGGGCTCTGGGCTTCTCTAGCCACCTAATCTTCTGCTCATCCTCTCGCGCAGTCTAAAGAGAGCTCAGGTGACAAATTGCAAACGTCGAGCAATTGCTCAGAGATGAAAAGTGCCAGCACTGAAAGCTCTTGCTAGCCAGCACCCTTCCTTGGAAGCGCTTTCACAGGCGCAGCAACACTGGGGCTTTGCGCTTCTCTAGCCACGAAACATCACGGTCATTCTCTTTGCGTCTCGTAGACACGAGCTGACAAATTGCAAACGTCGAGCAATTGCTCAGCGATGAAAAGTGCCAGCACTGAAAGCTCTTGCTAGCCAGCACCCTTCCTTGGAAGTGCTTTTGTAGGCCTAAGAACACTGGGGCTCTGGGCTTCTCTAGCCACCTCATCTTCTGCTCATCCTCTCGCGCACTCTAAAGAGAGCTCAGGTGAGAAATTGCAAAGGTCGAGCAATTGCTCAGAGATGAAAAGTGCCAGCACTGAAAGCTCTTGCTAGCCAGCACCCTTCCTTGGAAGCGCTTTCACAAGCACTGCAACACTGGGGCTTTGCGCTTCTCTAGCCACCAAACGTCAAGGTCACTATCTCTCCGTCTCGTAGACACGAGCTGAGAGATTGCAAAGGTCAAGCAATTGCTCAGAGATGAAAAGTGCCAGCACTGAAAGCTCTTGCTAGCCAGCACCCTTCCTTGGAAGTGCTTTTGTAGGCTTAAGAACAGTGGGGCTCTGGGCTTCTCTAGCCACCTAATCTTCTGCTCATCCTCTCGCGCAGTCTAAAGAGAGCTCAGGTGAGAAATTGCAAACGTCGAGCAATTGCTCAGCGATGAAAAGTGCCAGCACTGAAAGCTGTTGCTAGCCAGCACCCTTCCTTGGAAGCGCTTTCACAGGCGCAGTAACACTGGGGCTTTGCGCTTCTCTAGCCACCAAACGTCACGGTCATTCTCTTTCCGTCTCGTAGACACGAGCTGAGAAATTGCAAACATCGAGCAATTGCTCAGAGATGAAAAGTGCCAGCACTGAAAGCTGTTGCTAGCCAGCACCCTTCCTTGGAAGCGCTTTTGTAGGCCTAAGAACACTGGGGCTCTGGGCTTCTCTAGCCACCTAATCTTCTGCTCATCCTCTCGCGCACTCTAAAGAAAGCTCAGGTGAGAAATTGCAAAGGTCGAGCAATTGCTCAGAGATGGAAAGTGCCAGCACTGAAAGCTCTTGCTAGCCAGCACCCTTCCTTGGAAGCGCTTTTGTAGGCCTAAGAACACTGGGGCTCTGGGCTTCTCTAGCCACCTAATCTTCTGCTCATCCTCTCGCGCAGTCTAAAGAGAGCTCAGGTGAGAAATTGCAAAGGTCGAGCAATTGCTCAGAGAGGAAAAGTGCCAGCACTGAAAGCTGTTGCTAGCCAGCACCCTTCCTTGGAAGCGCTTTCACAGGCGCAGTAACACTGGGGCTTTGCGCTTCTCTACCCACCAAACGTCACGGCCATTCTCTTTCCGACTCATAGACACGAGCTGAGAAATTGCAAACGTCGAGCAATTGCTCAGCGATGAAAAGTGCCAGCACTGAAAGCTGTTGCTAGCCAGCACCCTTCCTTGGAAGTGCTTTTGTAGGCCTAAGAACAGTGGGGCTCTGGGCTTCTCTAGCCACCTAATCTTCTGCTCATCCTCTCGCGCACTCTAAAGAGAGCTCAGGTGAGAAATTGCAAACGTCGAGCAATTGCTCAGAGATGAAAAGTGCCAGCACTGAAAGCTGTTGCTAGCCAGCACCCTTCCTTGCAAGCGCTTTCACAGGCGCAGCAACACTGGGGCTTTGCGCTCCTCTAGCCACCAAAAGTCACGGTCATTCTCTTTCCGTCTCGTAGACACGAGCTGAGAAATTGCAAACGTCGAGCAATTGCTCAGAGATGAAAAGTGCCAGCACTGAAAGCTCTTGCTAGCCAGCACCCTTCCTTGGAAGCGCTTTTGTAGGCCTAAGAACACTGGGGCTCTGGGCTTCTCTAGCCACCTCATCTTCTGCTCATCCTCTCGCGCACTCTAAAGAGAGCTCAGGTGAGAAATTGCAAACGTCGAGCAATTGCTCAGAGATGAAAAGTGCCAGCACTGAAAGCTCTTGCTAGCCAGCACCCTTCCTTGGAAGCGCTTTCACAGGCGCAGCAACACTGGGGCTTTGCGCTTCTCTACCCACCAAACGTCACGGTCATTCTCTTTCCGTCTCATAGACACGAGCTGAGAGATTGCAAACGTCGAGCAATTGCTCAGAGATGAAAAGTGCCAGCACTGAAAGCTGTTGCTAGCCAGAACCCTTCCTTGGAAGTGCTTTTGTAGGCCTAAGAACACAGGGGCTCTGGGCTTCTCTAGCCACCTAATCTTCTGCTCATCCTCTCGCGCACTCTGAAGAGAGCTCAGGTGAGAAATTGCAAACGTCGAGCAATTGCTCAGAGATGAAAAGTGCCAGCACTGAAAGCTCTTGCTAGCCAGCACCCTTCCTTGGAAACGCTCTTGTAGCCCTTAGAACACAGGGGCTCTGGGCTTCTCTAGCCACTTAATCTTCTGCTCATCCTCTCGCACAGTCTAAAGAGAGCTCAGGTGAGAAATTGCAAACGTCGAGCAATTGCTCAGAGATGAAAAGTGCCAGCACTGAAAGCTGTTGCTAGCCAGCACCCTTCCTTGGAAGCGCTTTTGTAGGCCTAAGAACACTGGGGCTCTGGGCTTCTCTAGCCACCTAATCTTCTGCTCATCCTCTCGCGCACTCTAAAGAGAGCTCAGGTGAGAAATTGCAAAGGTCGAGCAATTGCTCAGAGAGGAAAAGTGCCAGCACTGAAAGCTGTTGCTAGCCAGCACCCTTCCTTGGAAGCGCTTTTGTAGGCCTAAGAACACTGGGGCTCTGGGCTTCTCTAGCCACCTAATCTTCTGCTCATCCTCTCGCGCACTCTAAAGAGAGCTCAGGTGAGAAATTGCAAAGGTCGAGCAATTGCTCAGAGATGGAAAGTGCCATCACTGAAAGCTCTTGCTAGCCAGCACCCTTCCTTGGAAACGCTCTTGTAGGCCTAAGAACACTGGGGCTCTGGGCTTTTCTAGCCACCTAATCTTCTGCTCATCCTCTCGTGCACTCTAAAGAGAGCTCAGGTGACAAATTGCAAAGGTCGAGCAATTGCTCAGAGATGAAAAGTGCCAGCACTGAAAGCTCTTGCTAGCCAGCACCCTTCCTTGGAAGCGCTTTCACAGGCGCAGCAACACTGGGGCTTTGCGCTTCTCTAGCCACGAAACATCACGGTCATTCTCTTTGCGTCTCGTAGACACGAGCTGACAAATTGCAAACGTCGAGCAATTGCTCAGCGATGAAAAGTGCCAGCACTGAAAGCTCTTGCTAGCCAGCACCCTTCCTTGGAAGTGCTTTTGTAGGCCTAAGAACACTGGGGCTCTGGGCTTCTCTAGCCACCTAATCTTCTGCTCATCCTCTCGCGCAGTCTAAAGAGAGCTCAGGTGACAAATTGCAAAGGTCGAGCAATTGCTCAGAGATGAAAAGTGCCAGCACTGAAAGCTCTTGCTAGCCAGCACCCTTCCTTGGAAGCGCTTTCACAGGCGCAGCAACACTGGGGCTTTGCACTTCTCTACCCAACAAACGTCACGGTCACTATCTCTCCGTCTCGTAGACACGACCTGAGAGATTGCAAAGGTCGAGCAATTGCTCAGAGATGAAAAGTGCCAGCACTGAAAGCTCTTGCTAGCCAGCACCCTTCCTTGGAAGCGCTTTTGTAGGCCTAAGAACACAGGGGCTCTGGGCTTCTCTAGCCACCTCATCTTCTGCTCATCCTCTCGTGCACTCTAAAGAGAGCTCAGGTGAGAAATTGCAAACGTCGAGCAATTGCTCAGAGATGAAAAGTGCCAGCACTGAAAGCTGTTGCTAGCCAGCACCCTTCCTTGGAAGCGCTTTCACAGGCGCAGTAACACTGGGGCTTTGCGCTTCTCTAGCCACCAAACGTCACGGTCATTCTCTTTCCGTCTCATAGACACGAGCTGAGAGATTGCAAACGTCGAGCAATTGCTCAGCGATGAAAAGTGCCAGCACTGAAAGCTGTTGCTAGCCAGCACCCTTCCTTGGAAGTGCTTTTGTAGGCGTAAGAACACTGGGGCTCTGGGCTTCTCTAGTCACCTAATCTTCTGCTCATCCTCTCGCGCAGTCTAAAGAGAGCTCAGGTGAGAAATTGCAAAGGTCGAGCAATTGCTCAGAGATGAAAAGTGCCAGCACTGAAAGCTCTTGCTAGCCAGCACCCTTCCTTGGAAATGCTCTTGTAGCCCTTAGAACACTGGGGCTCTGTGCTTCTCTAGCCACCTAATCTTCTGCTCATCCTCTCGCGCACTCTAAAGAGAGCTCAGGTGAGAAATTGCAAAGGTCGAGCAATTGCTCAGAGATGAAAAGTGCCAGCACTGAAAGCTGTTGCTAGCCAGCAGCCTTCCTTGGAAGCGCTTTCACAGGTGCAGCAACACTGGGGCTTTGCGCTTCTCTAGCCACCAAACATCACGGTCATTCTCTTTCCGTCTCGTAGACACGAGCTGAGAAATTGCAAACGTCGAGCAATTGCTCAGAGAGGAAAAGTGCCAGCACTGAAAGCTGTTGCTAGCCAGCACCCTTCCTTGGAAGTGCTTTTGTAGGCCTAAGAACACTGGGGCTCTGGGCTTCTCTAGCCACCTAATCTTCTGCTCATCCTCTCGCGCAGTCTAAAGAGAGCTCAGGTGAGAAATTGCAAACGTTGAGCAATTGCTCAGAGAGGAAAAGTGCCAGCACTGAAAGCTGTTGCTAGCCAGCACCCTTCCTTGGAAGCGCTTTTGTAGGCCTAAGAACACTGGGGCTCTGGGCTTCTCTAGCCACCTAATCTTCTGCTCATCCTCTCGCGCACTCTAAAGAGAGCTCAGGTGAGAAATTGCAAAGGTCGAGCAATTGCTCAGAGAGGAAAAGTGCCAGCACTGAAAGCTGTTGCTAGCCAGCACCCTTCCTTGGAAGCGCTTTCACAGGCTCAGTAACACTGGGGCTTTGCGCTTCTCTACCCACCAAACGTCAAGGTCACTATCACTCCGTCTCGTAGACACGAGCTGAGAGATTGCAAAGGTCGAGCAATTGCTCAGAGATGAAAAGTGCCAGCACTGAAAGCTGTTGCTAGCCAGCACCCTTCCTTGGAAGTGCTTTTGTAGGCCTAAGAACACTGGGGCTCTGGGCTTTTCTAGCCACCTAGTCTTCTGCTCATCCTCTCGCGCACTCTAAAGAGAGCTCAGGTGAGAAATTGCAAAGGTCGAGCAATTGCTCAGAGATGAAAAGTGCCAGCACTGAAAGCTCTTGCTAGCCAGCACCCTTCCTTGGAAGCGCTTTCACAGGCGCAGCAACACTGGGGCTTTGCGCTTCTCTAGCCACCAAATGTCACGGTCACTATCTCTCTGTCTCGTAGACACGAGCTGAGAAATTGCAAACGTCGAGCAATTGCTCAGAGATGAAAAGTGCCAGTACTGAAAGCTCTTGCTAGCCAGCACCCTTCCTTGGAAGCGCTTTCACAGGCGCAGCAACACTGGGGCTTTGCGCTTCTCTAGCCACCAAACATCACGGTCATTCTCTTTGCGTCTCGTAGACACGAGCTGAGAAATTGCAAAGGTCGAGCAATTGCTCAGAGATGAAAAGTGCCAGCACTGAAAGCTGTTGCTAGCCAGCACCCTTCCTTGGAAACGCTCTTGTAGCCCTAAGAACACTGGGGCTCTGTGTTTCTCTAGCCACCTAATCTTCTGCTCATCCTCTCGCGCACTCTAAAGAAAGCTCAGGTGAGAAATTGCAAAGGTCGAGCAATTCCTCAGAGATGAAAAGTGCCAGCACTGAAAGGTGTTGCTAGCCAGCACCCTTCCTTGGAAGCGCTTTCACAGGCGCAGCAACACTGGGGCTTTGCGCTTCTCTACCCACCAAAGGTCACGGTCACTATCTCTCCATCTCGTAGACACGAGCTGAGAGATTGCAAACGTCGAGTAATTGCTCGGAGATGAAAAGTGCCAGCACTGAAAGCTCTTGATAGCCAGCACCCTTCCTTGGAAGCGCTTTCACAGGCGCAGCAACACTGGGGCTTTGCGCTTCTCTACCCACCAAACGTCACGGTCATTCTCTTTCCGTCTCGTAGACACGAGCTGAGAAATTGCAAACGTCGAGCAATTGCTCAGAGATGAAAAGTGCCAGCACTGAAAGCTGTTGCTAGCCAGCACCCTTCCTTGGAAGCGCTTTTGTAGGCCTAAGAACACTGGGGCTCTGGGCTTCTCTAGCCACCTAATCTTCTGCTCATCCTCTCACGCACTCTAAGGAGAGCTCAGGTGAGAAATTGCAAAAGTCGAGCAATTGCTCAGAGATGAAAAGTGCCAGCACTGAAAGCTGTTGCTAGCCAGCACCCTTCCTTGGAAGCGCTTTCACAGGCGCAGCAACACTGGGGCTTTGCGCTTCTCTACCCACCAAACGTCACGGTCACTATCTCTCTGTCTCGTAGACACGAGCTGAGAGATTGCAAACGTCGAGCAATTGCTCAGAGATGAAAAGTGCCAGCACTGAAAGCTGTTGCTAGCCAGCACCCTTCCTTGGAAGCGCTTTTGTAGGCCTAAGAAGACTGGGGCTTTGCGCTTCTCTAGCCACCTAATCTTCTGCTCATCCTCTCGCGCACACTAAAGAGAGCTCAGGTGAGAAATTGCAAACGTCGAGCAATTGCTCAGAGATGAAAAGTGCCAGCACTGAAAGCTGTTGCTAGCCAGCACCCTTCCTTGGAAGCGCTTTCACAGGCGCAGCAACACTGGGGCTTTGCGCTTCTATACGCACCAAATGTCACGGTCACTATCTCTCTGTCTCGTAGACACGAGCTGAGAAATTGCAAACGTCGAGCAATTGCTCAGAGATGAAAAGTGCCAGCACTGAAAGCTCTTGCTAGCCAGCACCCTTCCTTGGAAGCGCTTTCAGAGGCGCAGCAACACTGGGGCTTTGCGCTTCTCTAGCCACCAAACATCACGGTCATTCTCTTTCCGTCTCGTAGACACGAGCTGAGAAATTGCAAACGTCGAGCAATTGCTCAGAGATGAAAAGTGCCAGCACTGAAAGCTCTTGCTAGCCAGCACCCTTCCTTGGAAGTGCTTTTGTAGGCCTAAGAACACTGGGGCTCTGTGTTTCTCTAGCCACCTAATCTTCTGCTCATCCTCTCGCGCATTCTAAAGAGAGCTCAGGTGAGAAATTGCAAACATCGAGCAATTGCTCAGAGATGAAAAGTTCCAGCACTGAAAGCTCTTGCTAGCCAGCACCCTTCCTTGGAAGCGCTTTCACAGGCGCAGCAACACTGGGGCTTTGCGCTTCTCTACCCACCAAACGTCACGGTCATTCTCTTTCCGTCTCGTAGACACGAGCTGAGAAATTGCAAACGTCGAGCAATTGCTCAGCGATGAAAAGTGCCAGCACTGAAAGCTCTTGCTAGCCAGCACCCTTCCTTGGAAGCGCTTTTGTAGGCCTAAGAACACTGGGGCTCTGGGCTTCTCTAGCCACCTAATCTTCTGCTCATCCTCTCACGCACTCTAAGGAGAGCTCAGGTGAGAAATTGCAAAAGTCGAGCAATTGCTCAGAGATGAAAAGTGCCAGCACTGAAAGCTCTTGCTAGCCAGCACCCTTCCTTGGAAGCGCTTTCACAGGCGCAGCAACACTGGGGCTTTGCGCTTCTCTACCCACCAAACGTCACGGTCACTATCTCTCTGTCTCGTAGACACGAGCTGAGAGATTGCAAAGGTCGAGCAATTGCTCAGAGATGAAAAGTGCCAGTACTGAAAGCTGTTGCTAGCCAGCACCCTTCCTTGGAAGCGCTCTTTTAGCCCTTAGAACAGTGGGGCTCTGGGCTTCTCTAGCCACCTAATCTTCTGCTCATCCTCTCGCGCAGTCTAAAGAGAGGTCAGGTGAGAAATTGCAAAGGTCGAGCAATTGCTCAGACATGAAAAGTGCCAGCACTGAAAGCTCTTGCTAGCCAGCACCCTTCCTTGGAAACGCTCTTTTAGGCCTAAGAACACTGGGGCTCTGGGCTTCTCTAGCCACCTAATCTTCTGCTCATCCTCTCGCGCACTCTAAAGAGAGCTCAGGTGAGAAATTGCAAAGGTCGAGCAATTGCTCAGAGATGAAAAGTGCCAGCACTGAAAGCTCTTGCTAGCCAGCACCCTTCCTTGGAAGCGCTTTCACAGGGGCAGCAACACTGGGGCTTTGCGCTTCTCTAGCCACCAAACGTCACGGTCATTCTCTTTCCGGCTCGTAGACACGAGCTGAGAAATTGCAAACGTCGAGCAATTGCTCAGCGATGAAAAGTGCCAGCACTGAAAGCTGTTGCTAGCCAGCACCCTTCCTTGGAAGTGCTTTTGTAGGCCTAAGAACACTGGGGCTCTGGGCTTCTCTAGCCACCTAATCTTCTGCTCATCCTCTCGCGCACTCTAAAGAGAGCTCAGGTGAGAAATTGCAAACGTTGAGCAATTGCTCAGAGATGAAAAGTGCCAGCACTGAAAGCTGTTGCTACCAGCACCCTTCCTTGGAAACGCTCTTGTAGGCCTAAGAACACTGGGGCTCTGGGCTTTTCTAGCCACCTAGTCTTCTGCTCATCCTCTCGTGCACTCTAAAGAGAGCTCAGGTGAGAAATTGCAAAGGTCGAGCAATTGCTCAGAGATGAAAAGTGCCAGCACTGAAAGCTCTTGCTAGCCAGCACCCTTCCTTGGATGCGCTTTCACAGGCGCAGCAACACTGGGGCTTTGCGCTTCTCTAGCCACCAAATGTCACGCTCACTATCTCTCTGTCTCGTAGACACGAGCTGAGAAATTGCAAACGTCGAGCAATTGCTCAGAGATGAAAAGTGCCAGCACTGAAAGCTGTTGCTAGCCAGCACCCTTCCTTGGAAGCGCTTTCACAAGCGCAGCAACACTGGGGCTTTACGCTTCTCTAGCCACCAAACATCACGGTCATTCTCTTTGCGTCTCGTAGACACGAGCTGAGAAATTGCAAACGTCGAGCAATTGCTCAGAGATGAAAAGTGCCAGCACTGAAAGCTCTTGCTAGCCAGCACCCTTCCTTGGAAACGCTCTTGTAGCCCTAAGAACACTGGGGCTCTGTGTTTCTCTAGCCACCTAATCTTCTGCTCATCCTCTCGCGCAGTCTAAAGAGAGCTCAGGTGAGAAATTGCAAAGGTCGAGCAATTGCTCAGAGATGAAAAGTGCCAGCACTGAAAGCTGTTGCTAGCCAGCACCCTTCCTTGGAAGCGCTTTCAGAGGCGCAGCAACACTGGGGCTTTGCGCTTCTCTAGCCACCAAAGGTCACGGTCACTATCTCTCCGTCTCGTAGACACGAGCTGAGAAATTGCAAACGTCGAGCAATTGCTCAGAGATGAAAAGTGCCAGCACTGAAAGCTGTTGCTAGCCAGCACCCTTCCTTGGAAGCGCTTTCACAGGCGCAGCAACACTGGGGCTTTGCGCTTCTCTACCCACCAAACGTCACGGTCATTCTCTTTCCGTCTCGTAGACACGAGCTGAGAAATTGCAAACGTCGAGCAATTGCTCAGAGATGAAAAGTGCCAGCACTGAAAGCTGTTGCTAGCCAGCACCCTTCCTTGGAAGCGCTTTCACAGGCGCAGTAACACTGGGGCTTTGCGCTTCTCTAGCCACCAAACGTCACGGTCACTATCTCTGCGTCTTGTAGACACGAGCTGAGAGATTGCAAACGTCGAGCAATTGCTCAGAGATGAAAACTGCCAGCACTGAAAACTGTTGCTAGCCAGCACCCTTCCTTGGAAGCGCTTTTGTAGGCTTAAGAACACTGGGGCTCTGGGCTTCTCTACCCACCTAATTTTCTGCTCATCCTCTCGTGCACTCTAAAGAGAGCTCAGGTGAGAAATTGCAAACGTCGAGCAATTGCTCAGAGATGAAAAGTGCCAGCACTGAAAGCTGTTGCTAGCCAGCACCCTTCCTTGGAAACGCTCTTGTAGGCCTAAGAACAGCGGGGCTCTGGGCTTCTCTAGCCACCTAATCTTCTGCTCACCCTCTCGCGCACTCTAAAGAGAGCTCAGGTGAGAAATTGCAAAGGTCGAGCAATTGCTCAGAGATGAAAAGTGCCAGCACTCAAAGCTGTTGCTAGCCAGCACCCTTCCTTGGAAGCGCTTTCACAGGCGCAGCAACACTGGGGCTTTGTGCTTCTCTAGCCACCAAACGTCACGGTCACTATCTCTCTCCGTCTCGTAGACACAGGCTGAGAAATTGCAAACGTCGAGCAATTGCTCAGAGATGAAAAGTGCCAGCACTGAAAGCTGTTGCTAGCCAGCACCCTTCCTTGGAAGTGCTTTTGTAGGCCTAAGAACAGTGGGGCTTTGGGCTTCTCTAGCCACCTAATCTTCTGCTCATGCTCTCGCGCACTCTAAAGAGAGCTCAGGTGAGAAATTGCAAATGTCGAGCAATTGCTCAGAGATGAAAAGTGCCAGCACTGAAAGCTGTTGCTAGCCAGCACCCTTCCTTGGAAGCGCTTTTGTAGGCCTAAGAAGACTGGGGCTTTGCGCTTCTCTAGCCACCTAATCTTCTGCTCATCCTCTCGCGCACTCTAAAGAGAGCTCAGGTGAGAAATTGCAAACGTCCAGCAATTGCTCAGAGATGAAAAGTGCCAGCACTGAAAGCTCTTGCTAGCCAGCACCCTTCCTTGGAAGCGCTTTCACAGGCGCAGCAACACTGGGGCTTTGCGCTTCTCTAGCCACCAAACATCACGGTCATTCTCTTTGCGTCTCGTAGACACGAGCTGAGAAATTGCAAACATCGAGCAATTGCTCAGCGATGAAAAGTGCCAGCACTGAAAGCTCTTGCTAGCCAGCACCCTTCCTTGGAAGTGCTTTTGTAGGCCTAAGAACACTGGGGCTCTGTGTTTCTCTAGCCACCTAATCTTCTGCTCATCCTCTCGCGCAGTCTAAAGAGAGCTGAGGTGAGAAATTGCAAAGGTCCAGCAATTGCTCAGAGATGAAAAGTTCCAGCACTGAAAGCTCTTGCTAGCCAGCACCCTTCCTTGGAAGCGCTTTCACAGGCGCAGCAACACTGGGGCTTTGCGCTTCTCTAGCCACCAAATGTCACGGTCATTCTCTTTCCATCTCGTAGACACGAGCTGACAAATTGCAAACGTCGAGCAATTGCTCAGCGATGAAAAGTGCCAGCACTGAAAGCTGTTGCTAGCCAGCACCCTTCCTTGGAAGTGCTTTTGTAGGCCTAAGAACACTGGGGCTCTGGGCTTCTCTAGCCACCTAATCTTCTGCTCATCCTCTCGCGCACTCTAAGGAGAGCTCAGGTGAGAAATTGCAAACGTCGAGCAATTGCTCAGAGATGAAAAGTGCCAGCACTGAAAGCTGTTGCTAGCCAGCACCCTTCCTTGGAAGCGCTTTCACAGGCGCAGCAACACTGGGGCTTTGCGCTTCTCTACCCACCAAACGTCACGGTCACTATCTCTCTGTCTCGTAGACACGAGCTGAGAGATTGCAAACGTCGAGCAATTGCTCAGAGATGAAAAGTGCCAGCACTGAAAGCTCTTGCTAGCCAGCACCCTTCCTTGGAAGCGCTCTTTTAGCCCTTAGAACAGTGGGGCTCTGTGTTTCTCTAGCCACCTAATCTTCTGCTCATCCTCTCGCGCAGTCTAAAGAGAGCTCAGGTGAGAAATTGCAAAGGTCGAGCAATTGCTCAGAGATGAAAAGTGCCAGCACTGAAAGCTGTTGCTAGCCAGCACCCTTCCTTGGAAGTGCTTTTGTAGGCCTAAGAACAGTGGGGCTCTGGGCTTCTCTAGCCACCTAATCTTCTGCTCATCCTCTCGCGCACTCTAAAGAGAGCTCAGGTGAGAAATTGCAAAGGTCGAGCAATTGCTCAGAGAGGAAAAGTGCCAGCACTGAAAGCTCTTGCTAGCCAGCACCCTTCCTTGGAAGCGCTTTTGTAGGCCTAGGAACACTGGGGCTCTGGGCTTCTCTAGCCACCTAATCTTCTGCTCATCCTCTCGCGCACTCTAAAGAGAGCTCAGGTGAGAAATTGCAAAGGTCGAGCAATTGCTCAGAGATGAAAAGTGCCAGCACTGAAAGCTCTTGCTAGCCAGCACCCTTCCTTGGAAGCGCTTTCACAGGCGCAGCAACACTGGGGCTTTGCGCTTCTCTAGCCACCAAACGTCAAGGTCACTATCTCTCCGTCTCGTAGACACGAGCTGAGAGATTGCAAAGGTCGAGCAATTGCTCAGAGATGAAAAGTGCCAGCACTGAAAGCTCTTGCTAGCCAGCACCCTTCCTTGGAAGTGCTTTTGTAGGCTTAAGAACAGTGGGGCTCTGGGCTTCTCTAGCCACCTAATCTTCTGCTCATCCTCTCGCGCAGTCTAAAGAGAGCTCAGGTGAGAAATTGCAAACGTCGAGCAATTGCTCAGCGATGAAAAGTGCCAGCACTGAAAGCTGTTGCTAGCCAGCACCCTTCCTTGGAAGCGCTTTCACAGGCGCAGTAACACTGGGGCTTTGCGCTTCTCTACCCACCAAACGTCACGGTCATTCTCTTTCCGTCTCGTAGACACGAGCTGAGAAATTGCAAACATCGAGCAATTGCTCAGCGATGAAAAGTGCCAGCACTGAAAGCTGTTGCTAGCCAGCACCCTTCCTTGGAAGCGCTTTTGTAGGCCTAAGAACACTGGGGCTCTGGGCTTCTCTAGCCACCTAATCTTCTGCTCATCCTCTCGCGCACTCTAAAGAGAGCTCAGGTGAGAAATTGCAAAGGTCGAGCAATTGCTCAGAGAGGAAAAGTGCCAGCACTGAAAGCTGTTGCTAGCCAGCACCCTTCCTTGGAAGCGCTTTCACAGGCGCAGTAACACTGGGGCTTTGCGCTTCTCTACCCACCAAACGTCACGGCCATTCTCTTTCCGACTCATAGACACGAGCTGAGAAATTGCAAACGTCGAGCAATTGCTCAGCGATGAAAAGTGCCAGCACTGAAAGCTGTTGCTAGCCAGCACCCTTCCTTGGAAGTGCTTTTGTAGGCCTAAGAACACAGGGGCTCTGGGCTTCTCTAGCCACCTCATCTTCTGCTCATCCTCTCGCGCACTCTAAAGAGAGCTCAGGTGAGAAATTGCAAACGTCGAGCAATTGCTCAGAGATGAAAAGTGCCAGCACTGAAAGCTGTTGCTAGCCAGCACCCTTCCTTGGAAGCGCTTTCACAGGCGCAGCAACACTGGGGCTTTGCGCTTCTCTACCCACCAAACGTCACGGTCATTCTCTTTCCACCTCGTAGACACGAGCTGAGAAATTGCAAACGTCGAGCAATTGCTCAGCGATGAAAAGTGCCAGCACTGAAAGCTGTTGCTAGCCAGCACCCTTCCTTGGAAGTGCTTTTGTAGGCCTAAGAACAGTGGGGCTCTGGGCTTCTCTAGCCACCTAATCTTCTGCTCATCCTCTCGCGCACTCTAAAGAGAGCTCAGGTGAGAAATTGCAAACGTCGAGCAATTGCTCAGAGATGAAAAGTGCCAGCACTGAAAGCTGTTGCTAGCCAGCACCCTTCCTTGCAAGCGCTTTCACAGGCGCAGCAACACTGGGGCTTTGCGCTCCTCTAGCCACCAAACGTCACGGTCATTCTCTTTCCGTCTCGTAGACACGAGCTGAGAAATTGCAAACGTCGAGCAATTGCTCAGAGATGAAAAGTGCCAGCACTGAAAGCTCTTGCTAGCCAGCACCCTTCCTTGGAAGCGCTTTTGTAGGCCTAAGAACACTGGGGCTCTGGGCTTCTCTAGCCACCTCATCTTCTGCTCATCCTCTCGCGCACTCTAAAGAGAGCTCAGGTGAGAAATTGCAAACGTCGAGCAATTGCTCAGAGATGAAAAGTGCCAGCACTGAAAGCTCTTGCTAGCCAGCACCCTTCCTTGGAAGCGCTTTCACAGGCGCAGCAACACTGGGGCTTTGCGCTTCTCTACCCACCAAACGTCACGGTCATTCTCTTTCCGTCTCATAGACACGAGCTGAGAGATTGCAAACGTCGAGCAATTGCTCAGAGATGAAAAGTGCCAGCACTGAAAGCTGTTGCTAGCCAGCACCCTTCCTTGGAAGTGCTTTTGTAGGCCTAAGAACACAGGGGCTCTGGGCTTCTCTAGCCACCTAATCTTCTGCTCATCCTCTCGCGCACTCTGAAGAGAGCTCAGGTGAGAAATTGCAAACGTCGAGCAATTGCTCAGAGATGAAAAGTGCCAGCACTGAAAGCTCTTGCTAGCCAGCACCCTTCCTTGGAAACGCTCTTGTAGCCCTTAGAACACAGGGGCTCTGTGTTTCTCTAGCCACTTAATCTTCTGCTCATCCTCTCGCGCACTCTAAAGAGAGCTCAGGTGAGAAATTGCAAACGTCGAGCAATTGCTCAGAGATGAAAAGTGCCAGCACTGAAAGCTGTTGCTAGCCAGCACCCTTCCTTGGAAGCGCTTTTGTAGGCCTAAGAACACTGGGGCTCTGGGCTTCTCTAGCCACCTAATCTTCTGCTCATCCTCTCGCGCACTCTAAAGAGAGCTCAGGTGAGAAATTGCAAAGGTCGAGCAATTGCTCAGAGAGGAAAAGTGCCAGCACTGAAAGCTGTTGCTAGCCAGCACCCTTCCTTGGAAGCGCTTTTGTAGGCCTAAGAACACTGGGGCTCTGGGCTTCTCTAGCCACCTAATCTTCTGCTCATCCTCTCGCGCACTCTAAAGAAAGCTCAGGTGAGAAATTGCAAAGGTCGAGCAATTGCTCAGAGATGGAAAGTGCCAGCACTGAAAGCTCTTGCTAGCCAGCACCCTTCCTTGGAAACGCTCTTGTAGGCCTAAGAACACTGGGGCTCTGGGCTTTTCTAGCCACCTAATCTTCTGCTCATCCTCTCGTGCACTCTAAAGAGAGCTCAGGTGACAAATTGCAAACGTCGAGCAATTGCTCAGAGATGAAAAGTGCCAGCACTGAAAGCTCTTGCTAGCCAGCACCCTTCCTTGGAAGCGCTTTCACAGGCGCAGCAACACTGGGGCTTTGCGCTTCTCTAGCCACGAAACATCACGGTCATTCTCTTTGCGTCTCGTAGACACGAGCTGACAAATTGCAAACGTCGAGCAATTGCTCAGAGATGAAAAGTGCCAGCACTGAAAGCTCTTGCTAGCCAGCACCCTTCCTTGGAAGTGCTTTTGTAGGCCTAAGAACACTGGGGCTCTGGGCTTCTCTAGCCACCTAATCTTCTGCTCATCCTCTCGCGCAGTCTAAAGAGAGCTCAGGTGACAAATTGCAAAGGTCGAGCAATTGCTCAGAGATGAAAAGTGCCAGCACTGAAAGCTCTTGCTAGCCAGCACCCTTCCTTGGAAGCGCTTTCACAGGCGCAGCAACACTGGGGCTTTGCGCTTCTCTAGCCACGAAACATCACGGTCATTCTCTTTGCGTCTCGTAGACACGAGCTGACAAATTGCAAACGTCGAGCAATTGCTCAGCGATGAAAAGTGCCAGCACTGAAAGCTCTTGCTAGCCAGCACCCTTCCTTGGAAGTGCTTTTGTAGGCCTAAGAACACTGGGGCTCTGGGCTTCTCTAGCCACCTAATCTTCTGCTCCTCCTCTCACGCACTCTAAAGAGAGCTCAGGTGAGAAATTGCAAAGGTCGAGCAATTGCTCAGAGATGAAAAGTGCCAGCACTGAAAGCTCTTGCTAGCCAGCACCCTTCCTTGGAAGCGCTTTCACAGGCGCAGCAACACTGGGGCTTTGCGCTTCTCTAGCCACCAAACGTCAAGGTCACTATCTCTCCGTCTCGTAGACACGAGCTGAGAGATTGCAAAGGTCGAGCAATTGCTCAGAGATGAAAAGTGCCAGCACTGAAAGCTCTTGCTAGCCAGCACCCTTCCTTGGAAGTGCTTTTGTAGGCTTAAGAACAGTGGGGCTCTGGGCTTCTCTAGCCACCTCATCTTCTGCTCATCCTCTCGCGCAGTCTAAAGAGAGCTCAGGTGAGAAATTGCAAACGTCGAGCAATTGCTCAGCGATGAAAAGTGCCAGCACTGAAAGCTGTTGCTAGCCAGCACCCTTCCTTGGAAGCGCTTTCACAGGCGCAGTAACACTGGGGCTTTGCGCTTCTCTAGCCACCAAACGTCACGGTCATTCTCTTTCCGTCTCGTAGACACGAGCTGAGAAATTGCAAACATCGAGCAATTGCTCAGCGATGAAAAGTGCCAGCACTGAAAGCTGTTGCTAGCCAGCACCCTTCCTTGGAAGCGCTTTTGTAGGCCTAAGAACACTGGGGCTCTGGGCTTCTCTAGCCACCTAATCTTCTGCTCATCCTCTCGCGCACTCTAAAGAAAGCTCAGGTGAGAAATTGCAAAGGTCGAGCAATTGCTCAGAGATGGAAAGTGCCAGCACTGAAAGCTCTTGCTAGCCAGCACCCTTCCTTGGAAGCGCTTTTGTAGGCCTAAGAACACTGGGGCTCTGGGCTTCTCTAGCCACCTAATCTTCTGCTCATCCTCTCGCGCAGTCTAAAGAGAGATCAGGTGAGAAATTGCAAAGGTCGAGCAATTGCTCAGAGAGGAAAAGTGCCAGCACTGAAAGCTGTTGCTAGCCAGCACCCTTCCTTGGAAGCGCTTTCACAGGCGCAGTAACACTGGGGCTTTGCGCTTCTCTACCCACCAAACGTCACGGCCATTCTCTTTCCGACTCATAGACACGAGCTGAGAAATTGCAAACGTCGAGCAATTGCTCAGCGATGAAAAGTGCCAGCACTGAAAGCTGTTGCTAGCCAGCACCCTTCCTTGGAAGTGCTTTTGTAGGCCTAAGAACACTGGGGCTCTGGGCTTCTCTAGCCACCTCATCTTCTGCTCATCCTCTCGCGCACTCTAAAGAGAGCTCAGGTGAGAAATTGCAAACGTCGAGCAATTGCTCAGAGATGAAAAGTGCCAGCACTGAAAGCTCTTGCTAGCCAGCACCCTTCCTTGGAAGCGCTTTCACAGGCGCAGCAACACTGGGGCTTTGCGCTTCTCTACCCACCAAACGTCACGGTCATTCTCTTTCCACCTCGTAGACACGAGCTGAGAAATTGCAAACGTCGAGCAATTGCTCAGCGATGAAAAGTGCCAGCACTGAAAGCTGTTGCTAGCCAGCACCCTTCCTTGGAAGTGCTTTTGTAGGCCTAAGAACAGTGGGGCTCTGGGCTTCTCTAGCCACCTAATCTTCTGCTCATCCTCTCGTGCACTCTAAAGAGAGCTCAGGTGAGAAATTGCAAACGTCGAGCAATTGCTCAGAGATGAAAAGTGCCAGCACTGAAAGCTGTTGCTAGCCAGCACCCTTCCTTGCAAGCGCTTTCACAGGCGCAGCAACACTGGGGCTTTGCGCTCCTCTAGCCACCAAACGTCACGGTCATTCTCTTTCCGTCTCGTAGACACGAGCTGAGAAATTGCAAACGTCGAGCAATTGCTCAGAGATGAAAAGTGCCAGCACTGAAAGCTCTTGCTAGCCAGCACCCTTCCTTGGAAGCGCTTTTGTAGGCCTAAGAACACTGGGGCTCTGGGCTTCTCTAGCCACCTCATCTTCTGCTCATCCTCTCGCGCACTCTAAAGAGAGCTCAGGTGAGAAATTGCAAACGTCGAGCAATTGCTCAGAGATGAAAAGTGCCAGCACTGAAAGCTCTTGCTAGCCAGCACCCTTCCTTGGAAGCACTTTCACAGGCGCAGCAACACTGGGGCTTTGCGCTTCTCTACCCACCAAACGTCACGGTCATTCTCTTTCCGTCTCATAGACACGAGCTGAGAGATTGCAAACGTCGAGCAATTGCTCAGAGATGAAAAGTGCCAGCACTGAAAGCTGTTGCTAGCCAGCACCCTTCCTTGGAAGTGCTTTTGTAGGCCTAAGAACACAGGGGCTCTGGGCTTCTCTAGCCACCTAATCTTCTGCTCATCCTCTCGCGCACTCTGAAGAGAGCTCAGGTGAGAAATTGCAAACGTCGAGCAATTGCTCAGAGATGAAAAGTGCCAGCACTGAAAGCTCTTGCTAGCCAGCACCCTTCCTTGGAAACGCTCTTGTAGCCCTTAGAACACAGGGGCTCTGGGCTTCTCTAGCCACTTAATCTTCTGCTCATCCTCTCGCGCAGTCTAAAGAGAGCTCAGGTGAGAAATTGCAAACGTCGAGCAATTGCTCAGAGATGAAAAGTGCCAGCACTGAAAGCTGTTGCTAGCCAGCACCCTTCCTTGGAAGCGCTTTTGTAGGCCTAAGAACACTGGGGCTCTGGGCTTCTCTAGCCACCTAATCTTCTGCTCATCCTCTCGCGCAGTCTAAAGAGAGCTCAGGTGAGAAATTGCAAACGTTGAGCAATTGCTCAGAGAGGAAAAGTGCCAGCACTGAAAGCTGTTGCTAGCCAGCACCCTTCCTTGGAAGCGCTTTTGTAGGCCTAAGAACACTGGGGCTCTGGGCTTCTCTAGCCACCTAATCTTCTGCTCATCCTCTCGCGCACTCTAAAGAAAGCTCAGGTGAGAAATTGCAAAGGTCGAGCAATTGCTCAGAGATGGAAAGTGCCATCACTGAAAGCTCTTGCTAGCCAGCACCCTTCCTTGGAAACGCTCTTGTAGGCCTAAGAACACTGGGGCTCTGGGCTTTTCTAGCCACCTAATCTTCTGCTCATCCTCTCGTGCACTCTAAAGAGAGCTCAGGTGACAAATTGCAAAGGTCGAGCAATTGCTCAGAGATGAAAAGTGCCAGCACTGAAAGCTGTTGCTAGCCAGCACCCTTCCTTGGAAGCGCTTTCACAGGCGCAGCAACACTGGGGCTTTGCGCTTCTCTAGCCACGAAACATCACGGTCATTCTCTTTGCGTCTCGTAGACACGAGCTGACAAATTGCAAACGTCGAGCAATTGCTCAGCGATGAAAAGTGCCAGCACTGAAAGCTCTTGCTAGCCAGCACCCTTCCTTGGAAGTGCTTTTGTAGGCCTAAGAACACTGGGGCTCTGGGCTTCTCTAGCCACCTAATCTTCTGCTCATCCTCTCGCGCAGTCTAAAGAGAGCTCAGGTGAGAAATTGCAAAGGTCGAGCAATTGCTCAGAGATGAAAAGTGCCAGCACTGAAAGCTCTTGCTAGCCAGCACCCTTCCTTGGAAGCGCTTTCACAGGCGCAGCAACACTGGGGCTTTGCACTTCTCTACCCAACAAACGTCACGGTCACTATCTCTCCGTCTCGTAGACACGACCTGAGAGATTCCAAAGGTCGAGCAATTGCTCAGAGATGAAAAGTGCCAGCACTGAAAGCTGTTGCTAGCCAGCCCCCTTCCTTGGAAGCGCTTTTGTAGGCCTAAGAACACAGGGGCTCTGGGCTTCTCTAGCCACCTCATCTTCTGCTCATCCTCTCGTGCACTCTAAAGAGAGCTCAGGTGAGAAATTGCAAACGTCGAGCAATTGCTCAGAGATGAAAAGTGCCAGCACTGAAAGCTCTTGCTAGCCAGCACCCTTCCTTGGAAGCGCTTTCACAGGCGCAGTAACACTGGGGCTTTGCGCTTCTCTAGCCACCAAACGTCACGGTCATTCTCTTTCCGTCTCATAGACACGAGCTGAGAGATTGCAAACGTCGAGCAATTGCTCAGCGATGAAAAGTGCCAGCACTGAAAGCTGTTGCTAGCCAGCACCCTTCCTTGGAAGTGCTTTTGTAGGCGTAAGAACACTGGGGCTCTGGGCTTCTCTAGTCACCTAATCTTCTGCTCATCCTCTCGCGCAGTCTAAAGAGAGCTCAGGTGAGAAATTGCAAAGGTCGAGCAATTGCTCAGAGATGAAAAGTGCCAGCACTGAAAGCTCTTGCTAGCCAGCACCCTTCCTTGGAAATGCTCTTGTAGCCCTTAGAACACTGGGGCTCTGTGCTTCTCTAGCCACCTAATCTTCTGCTCATCCTCTCACGCAGTCTAAAGAGAGCTCAGGTGAGAAATTGCAAAGGTCGAGCAATTGCTCAGAGATGAAAAGTGCCAGCACTGAAAGCTGTTGCTAGCCAGCACCCTTCCTTGGAAGCGCTTTCACAGGCGCAGCAACACTGGGGCTTTGCGCTTCTCTACCCACCAAACGTCACGGTCATTCTCTTTCCATCTCGTAGACACGAGCTGAGAAATTGCTAACGTCGAGCAATTGCTCAGCGATGAAAAGTGCCAGCACTGAAAGCTGTTGCTAGCCAGCACCCTTCCTTGGAAGTGCTTTTGTAGGCCTAAGAACAGTGGGGCTCTGGGCTTCTCTAGCCACCTAATCTTCTGCTCATCCTCTCGCGCACTCTAAAGAGAGCTCAGGTGACAAATTGCAAAGGTCGAGCAATTGCTCAGAGATGAAAAGTGCCAGCACTGAAAGCTGTTGCTAGCCAGCACCCTTCCTTGGAAGCGCTTTCACAAGCGCAGCAACACTGGGGCTTTGCGCTTCTCTACCCACCAAACATCACGGTCATTCTCTTTGCGTCTCGTAGACACGAGCTGAGAAATTGCAAAGGTCGAGCAATTGCTCAGAGATGAAAAGTGCCAGCACTGAAAGCTCTTGCTAGCCAGCACCCTTCCTTGGAAACGCTCTTGTAGCCCTAAGAACACTGGGGCTCTGTGTTTCTCTAGCCACCTAATCTTCTGCTCATCCTCTCGCACACTCTAAAGAGAGCTGAGGTGAGAAATTGCAAACATCGAGCAATTGCTCAGAGATGAAAAGTGCCAGCACTGAAAGCTCTTGCTAGCCAGCACCCTTCCTTGGAAGCGCTTTCACAGGCGCAGCAACACTGGGGCTTTGCGCTTCTCTAGCCACCAAATGTCACGGTCACTATCTCTCCGTCTCGTAGACACGAGCTGAGAGATTGCAAACGTTGAGCAATTGCTCAGAGATGAAAAGTGCCAGCACTGAAAGCTCTTGCTAGCCAGCACCCTTCCTTGGAAGCGCTTTCACAGGCGCAGCAACACTGGGGCTTTGCGCTTCTCTACCCAACAAACGTCACGGTCATTCTCTTTCCGTCTTGTAGACACGAGCTGAGAAATTGCAAACGTCGAGCAATTGCTCAGAGATGAAAAGTGCCAGCACTGAAAGCTCTTGCTAGCCAGCACCCTTCCTTGGAAGCGCTTTTGTAGGCCTAAGAACACTGGGGCTCTGGGCTTCTCTAGCCACCTAATCTTCTGCTCATCCTCTCACGCACTCTAAGGAGAGCTCAGGTGAGAAATTGCAAAGGTCGAGCAATTGCTCAGAGATGAAAAGTGCCAGCACTGAAAGGTGTTGCTAGCCAGCACCCTTCCTTGGAAGCGCTTTCACAGGCGCAGCAACACTGGGTCTTTGCGCTTCTCTAGCCACCAAACGTCACGGTCACTATCTCTCCGTCTCGTAGACACGAGCTGAGAAATTGCAAACGTCGAGCAATTGCTCAGAGATGAAAAGTGCCAGCACTGAAAGCTGTTGCTAGCCAGCACCCTTCCTTGGAAGTGCTTTTGTAGGCCTAAGAACAGTGGGGCTTTGGGCTTCTCTAGCCACCTAATATTCTGCTCATCCTCTCGCGCACTCTAAAGAGAGCTCAGGTGAGAAATTGCAAATGTCGAGCAATTGCTCAGAGAGGAAAAGTGCCAGCACTGAAAGCTGTTGCTAGCCAGCACCCTTCCTTGGAAGCGCTTTTGTAGGCCTAAGAAGACTGGGGCTTTGCGCTTCTCTAGCCACCTAATCTTCTGCTCATCCTCTCGCGCACTCTAAAGAGAGCTCAGGTGAGAAATTGCAAACGTCGAGCAATTGCTCAGAGATGAAAAGTGCCAGCACTGAAAGCTGTTGCTAGCCAGCACCCTTCCTTGGAAGCGCTTTCACAGGCGCAGCAACACTGGGGCTTTGCGCTTCTCTAGACACCAAATGTCACGGTCACTATCTCTCTGTCTCGTAGACACGAGCTGAGAAATTGCAAACGTCGAGCAATTGCTCAGAGATGAAAAGTGCCAGCACTGAAAGCTCTTGCTAGCCAGCACCCTTCCTTGGAAGCGCTTTCAGAGGCGCAGCAACACTGGGGCTTTGCGCTTCTCTAGCCACCAAACATCACGGTCATTCTCTTTCCGTCTCGTAGACACGAGCTGAGAAATTGCAAACGTCGAGCAATTGCTCAGAGATGAAAAGTGCCAGCACTGAAAGCTCTTGCTAGCCAGCACCCTTCCTTGGAAGTGCTTTTGTAGGCCTAAGAACACTGGGGCTCTGTGTTTCTCTAGCCACCTAATCTTCTGCTCATCCTCTCGCGCATTCTAAAGAGAGCTCAGGTGAGAAATTGCAAACATCGAGCAATTGCTCAGAGATGAAAAGTTCCAGCACTGAAAGCTCTTGCTAGCCAGCACCCTTCCTTGGAAGCGCTTTCACAGGCGCAGCAACACTGGGGCTTTGCGCTTCTCTACCCACCAAACGTCACGGTCATTCTCTTTCCGTCTCGTAGACACGAGCTGAGAAATTGCAAACGTCGAGCAATTGCTCAGCGATGAAAAGTGCCAGCACTGAAAGCTCTTGCTAGCCAGCACCCTTCCTTGGAAGCGCTTTTGTAGGCCTAAGAACAGTGGGGCTCTGGGCTTCTCTAGCCACCTAATCTTCTGCTCATCCTCTCACGCACTCTAAGGAGAGCTCAGGTGAGAAATTGCAAAAGTCGAGCAATTGCTCAGAGATGAAAAGTGCCAGCACTGAAAGCTGTTGCTAGCCAGCACCCTTCCTTGGAAGCGCTTTCACAGGCGCAGCAACACTGGGGCTTTGCGCTTCTCTAGCCACCAAACGTCACGGTCACTATCTCTCTGTCTCGTAGACACGAGCTGAGAGATTGCAAACGTCGAGCAATTGCTCAGAGATGAAAAGTGCCAGTACTGAAAGCTGTTGCTAGCCAGCACCCTTCCTTGGAAGCGCTCTTTTAGCCCTTAGAACAGTGGGGCTCTGTGTTTCTCTAGCCACCTAATCTTCTGCTCATCCTCTCGCGCAGTCTAAAGAGAGGTCAGGTGAGAAATTGCAAAGGTCGAGCAATTGCTCAGAGATGAAAAGTGCCAGCACTGAAAGCTCTTGCTAGCCAGCACCCTTCCTTGGAAACGCTCTTGTAGGCCTAAGAACAGTGGGGCTCTGGGCTTCTCTAGCCACCTAATCTTCTGCTCATCCTCTCGCGCACTCTAAAGAGAGCTCAGGTGAGAAATTGCAAAGGTCGAGCAATTGCTCAGAGATGAAAAGTGCCAGCACTGAAAGCTCTTGCTAGCCAGCACCCTTCCTTGGAAGCGCTTTCACAGGCGCAGTAACACTGGGGCTTTGCGCTTCTCTAGCCACCAAACGTCACGGTCATTCTCTTTCCGTCTCATAGACACGAGCTGAGAGATTGCAAACGTCGAGCAATTGCTCAGCGATGAAAAGTGCCAGCACTGAAAGCTGTTGCTAGCCAGCACCCTTCCTTGGAAGTGCTTTTGTAGGCGTAAGAACACTGGGGCTCTGGGCTTCTCTAGTCACCTAATCTTCTGCTCATCCTCTCGCGCAGTCTAAAGAGAGCTCAGGTGAGAAATTGCAAAGGTCGAGCAATTGCTCAGAGATGAAAAGTGCCAGCACTGAAAGCTCTTGCTAGCCAGCACCCTTCCTTGGAAATGCTCTTGTAGCCCTTAGAACACTGGGGCTCTGTGCTTCTCTAGCCACCTAATCTTCTGCTCATCCTCTCACGCAGTCTAAAGAGAGCTCAGGTGAGAAATTGCAAAGGTCGAGCAATTGCTCAGAGATGAAAAGTGCCAGCACTGAAAGCTGTTGCTAGCCAGCACCCTTCCTTGGAAGCGCTTTCACAGGCGCAGCAACACTGGGGCTTTGCGCTTCTCTACCCACCAAACGTCACGGTCATTCTCTTTCCATCTCGTAGACACGAGCTGAGAAATTGCTAACGTCGAGCAATTGCTCAGCGATGAAAAGTGCCAGCACTGAAAGCTGTTGCTAGCCAGCACCCTTCCTTGGAAGTGCTTTTGTAGGCCTAAGAACAGTGGGGCTCTGGGCTTCTCTAGCCACCTAATCTTCTGCTCATCCTCTCGCGCACTCTAAAGAGAGCTCAGGTGAGAAATTGCAAAGGTCGAGCAATTGCTCAGAGATGAAAAGTGCCAGCACTGAAAGCTGTTGCTAGCCAGCACCCTTCCTTGGAAGCGCTTTCACAAGCGCAGCAACACTGGGGCTTTGCGCTTCTCTACCCACCAAACATCACGGTCATTCTCTTTGCGTCTCGTAGACACGAGCTGAGAAATTGCAAACGTCGAGCAATTGCTCAGAGATGAAAAGTGCCAGCACTGAAAGCTCTTGCTAGCCAGCACCCTTCCTTGGAAACGCTCTTGTAGCCCTAAGAACACTGGGGCTCTGTGTTTCTCTAGCCACCTAATCTTCTGCTCATCCTCTCGCACACTCTAAAGAGAGCTGAGGTGAGAAATTGCAAACATCGAGCAATTGCTCAGAGATGAAAAGTGCCAGCACTGAAAGCTCTTGCTAGCCAGCACCCTTCCTTGGAAGCGCTTTCACAGGCGCAGCAACACTGGGGCTTTGCGCTTCTCTAGCCACCAAAGGTCACGGTCACTATCTCTCCGTCTCGTAGACAAGAGCTGAGAGATTGCAAACGTTGAGCAATTGCTCAGAGATGAAAAGTGCCAGCACTGAAAGCTCTTGCTAGCCAGCACCCTTCCTTGGAAGCGCTTTCACAGGCGCAGCAACACTGGGGCTTTGCGCTTCTCTACCCAACAAACGTCACGGTCATTCTCTTTCCGTCTTGTAGACACGAGCTGAGAAATTGCAAACGTCGAGCAATTGCTCAGAGATGAAAAGTGCCAGCACTGAAAGCTCTTGCTAGCCAGCACCCTTCCTTGGAAGCGCTTTTGTAGGCCTAAGAACACTGGGGCTCTGGGCTTCTCTAGCCACCTAATCTTCTGCTCATCCTCTCACGCACTCTAAGGAGAGCTCAGGTGAGAAATTGCAAAGGTCGAGCAATTGCTCAGAGATGAAAAGTGCCAGCACTGAAAGCTGTTGCTAGCCAGCACCCTTCCTTGGAAGCGCTTTCACAGGCGCAGCAACACTGGGTCTTTGCGCTTCTCTAGCCACCAAACGTCACGGTCACTATCTCTCCGTCTCGTAGACACGAGCTGAGAAATTGCAAACGTCGAGCAATTGCTCAGAGATGAAAAGTGCCAGCACTGAAAGCTGTTGCTAGCCAGCACCCTTCCTTGGAAGTGCTTTTGTAGGCCTAAGAACAGTGGGGCTTTGGGCTTCTCTAGCCACCTAATATTCTGCTCATCCTCTCGCGCACTCTAAAGAGAGCTCAGGTGAGAAATTGCAAATGTCGAGCAATTGCTCAGAGAGGAAAAGTGCCAGCACTGAAAGCTGTTGCTAGCCAGCACCCTTCCTTGGAAGCGCTTTTGTAGGCCTAAGAAGACTGGGGCTTTGCGCTTCTCTAGCCACCTAATCTTCTGCTCATCCTCTCGCGCACTCTAAAGAGAGCTCAGGTGAGAAATTGCAAACGTCGAGCAATTGCTCAGAGATGAAAAGTGCCAGCACTGAAAGCTGTTGCTAGCCAGCACCCTTCCTTGGAAGCGCTTTCACAGGCGCAGCAACACTGGGGCTTTGCGCTTCTCTAGACACCAAATGTCACGGTCACTATCTCTCTGTCTCGTAGACACGAGCTGAGAAATTGCAAACGTCGAGCAATTGCTCAGAGATGAAAAGTGCC
This sequence comes from Sarcoramphus papa, assembly GCA_037962945.1. NCBI lineage: Eukaryota > Metazoa > Chordata > Aves > Accipitriformes > Cathartidae > Sarcoramphus > Sarcoramphus papa. Next base: position 20,938,399 of record CM075588.1, read on the forward strand.
AGCACTGAAAGCTCTTGCTAGCCAGCACCCTTCCTTGGAAGCGCTTTCAGAGGCGCAGCAACACTGGGGCTTTGCGCTTCTCTAGCCACCAAACATCACGGTCATTCTCTTTCCGTCTCGTAGACACGAGCTGAGAAATTGCAAACGTCGAGCAATTGCTCAGAGATGAAAAGTGCCAGCACTGAAAGCTCTTGCTAGCCAGCACCCTTCCTTGGAAGTGCTTTTGTAGGCCTAAGAACACTGGGGCTCTGTGTTTCTCTAGCCACCTAATCTTCTGCTCATCCTCTCGCGCATTCTAAAGAGAGCTCAGGTGAGAAATTGCAAACATCGAGCAATTGCTCAGAGATGAAAAGTTCCAGCACTGAAAGCTCTTGCTAGCCAGCACCCTTCCTTGGAAGCGCTTTCACAGGCGCAGCAACACTGGGGCTTTGCGCTTCTCTACCCACCAAACGTCACGGTCATTCTCTTTCCGTCTCGTAGACACGAGCTGAGAAATTGCAAACGTCGAGCAATTGCTCAGCGATGAAAAGTGCCAGCACTGAAAGCTCTTGCTAGCCAGCACCCTTCCTTGGAAGCGCTTTTGTAGGCCTAAGAACAGTGGGGCTCTGGGCTTCTCTAGCCACCTAATCTTCTGCTCATCCTCTCACGCACTCTAAGGAGAGCTCAGGTGAGAAATTGCAAAAGTCGAGCAATTGCTCAGAGATGAAAAGTGCCAGCACTGAAAGCTCTTGCTAGCCAGCACCCTTCCTTGGAAGCGCTTTCACAGGCGCAGCAACACTGGGGCTTTGCGCTTCTCTAGCCACCAAACGTCACGGTCACTATCTCTCTGTCTCGTAGACACGAGCTGAGAGATTGCAAACGTCGAGCAATTGCTCAGAGATGAAAAGTGCCAGTACTGAAAGCTGTTGCTAGCCAGCACCCTTCCTTGGAAGCGCTCTTTTAGCCCTTAGAACAGTGGGGCTCTGTGTTTCTCTAGCCACCTAATCTTCTGCTCATCCTCTCGCGCAGTCTAAAGAGAGGTCAGGTGAGAAATTGCAAAGGTCGAGCAATTGCTCAGAGATGAAAAGTGCCAGCACTGAAAGCTCTTGCTAGCCAGCACCCTTCCTTGGAAACGCTTTCACAGGCGCAGCAACACTGGGTCTTTGCGCTTCTCTAGCCACCAAACGTCACGGTCACTATCTCTCCGTCTCGTAGACACGAGCTGAGAAATTGCAAACGTCGAGCAATTGCTCAGAGATGAAAAGTGCCAGCACTGAAAGCTGTTGCTAGCCAGCACCCTTCCTTGGAAGTGCTTTTGTAGGCCTAAGAACAGTGGGGCTTTGGGCTTCTCTAGCCACCTAATATTCTGCTCATCCTCTCGCGCACTCTAAAGAGAGCTCAGGTGAGAAATTGCAAATGTCGAGCAATTGCTCAGAGAGGAAAAGTGCCAGCACTGAAAGCTGTTGCTAGCCAGCACCCTTCCTTGGAAGCGCTTTTGTAGGCCTAAGAAGACTGGGGCTTTGCGCTTCTCTAGCCACCTAATCTTCTGCTCATCCTCTCGCGCACTCTAAAGAGAGCTCAGGTGAGAAATTGCAAACGTCGAGCAATTGCTCAGAGATGAAAAGTGCCAGCACTGAAAGCTGTTGCTAGCCAGCACCCTTCCTTGGAAGCGCTTTCACAGGCGCAGCAACACTGGGGCTTTGCGCTTCTCTAGACACCAAATGTCACGGTCACTATCTCTCTGTCTCGTAGACACGAGCTGAGAAATTGCAAACGTCGAGCAATTGCTCAGAGATGAAAAGTGCCAGCACTGAAAGCTCTTGCTAGCCAGCACCCTTCCTTGGAAGCGCTTTCAGAGGCGCAGCAACACTGGGGCTTTGCGCTTCTCTAGCCACCAAACATCACGGTCATTCTCTTTCCGTCTCGTAGACACGAGCTGAGAAATTGCAAACGTCGAGCAATTGCTCAGAGATGAAAAGTGCCAGCACTGAAAGCTCTTGCTAGCCAGCACCCTTCCTTGGAAGTGCTTTTGTAGGCCTAAGAACACTGGGGCTCTGTGTTTCTCTAGCCACCTAATCTTCTGCTCATCCTCTCGCGCATTCTAAAGAGAGCTCAGGTGAGAAATTGCAAACATCGAGCAATTGCTCAGAGATGAAAAGTTCCAGCACTGAAAGCTCTTGCTAGCCAGCACCCTTCCTTGGAAGCGCTTTCACAGGCGCAGCAACACTGGGGCTTTGCGCTTCTCTACCCACCAAACGTCACGGTCATTCTCTTTCCGTCTCGTAGACACGAGCTGAGAAATTGCAAACGTCGAGCAATTGCTCAGCGATGAAAAGTGCCAGCACTGAAAGCTCTTGCTAGCCAGCACCCTTCCTTGGAAGCGCTTTTGTAGGCCTAAGAACAGTGGGGCTCTGGGCTTCTCTAGCCACCTAATCTTCTGCTCATCCTCTCACGCACTCTAAGGAGAGCTCAGGTGAGAAATTGCAAAAGTCGAGCAATTGCTCAGAGATGAAAAGTGCCAGCACTGAAAGCTCTTGCTAGCCAGCACCCTTCCTTGGAAGCGCTTTCACAGGCGCAGCAACACTGGGGCTTTGCGCTTCTCTAGCCACCAAACGTCACGGTCACTATCTCTCTGTCTCGTAGACACGAGCTGAGAGATTGCAAACGTCGAGCAATTGCTCAGAGATGAAAAGTGCCAGCACTGAAAGCTGTTGCTAGCCAGCACCCTTCCTTGGAAGCGCTCTTTTAGCCCTTAGAACAGTGGGGCTCTGTGTTTCTCTAGCCACCTAATCTTCTGCTCATCCTCTCGCGCAGTCTAAAGAGAGCTCAGGTGAGAAATTGCAAAGGTCGAGCAATTGCTCAGAGATGAAAAGTGCCAGCACTGAAAGCTCTTGCTAGCCAGCACCCTTCCTTGGAAACGCTCTTGTAGGCCTAAGAACAGTGGGGCTCTGGGCTTCTCTAGCCACCTAATCTTCTGCTCATCCTCTCGCGCACTCTAAAGAGAGCTCAGGTGAGAAATTGCAAAGGTCGAGCAATTGCTCAGAGATGAAAAGTGCCAGCACTGAAAGCTCTTGCTAGCCAGCACCCTTCCTTGGAAGCGCTTTCACAGGCGCAGCAACACTGGGGCTTTGCGCTTCTCTACCCACCAAACGTCACGGTCATTCTCTTTCCGTCTCGTAGACACGAGCTGAGAAATTGCAAACGTCGAGCAATTGCTCAGCGATGAAAAGTGCCAGCACTGAAAGCTGTTGCTAGCCAGCACCCTTCCTTGGAAGTGCTTTTGTAGGCCTAAGAACACTGGGGCTCTGGGCTTCTCTAGCCACCTAATCTTCTGCTCATCCTCTCGCGCACTCTAAAGAGAGCTCAGGTGAGAAATTGCAAACGTTGAGCAATTGCTCAGAGATGAAAAGTGCCAGCACTGAAAGCTGTTGCTACCAGCACCCTTCCTTGGAAACGCTCTTGTAGGCCTAAGAACACTGGGGCTCTGGGCTTTTCGAGCCACCTAGTCTTCTGCTCATCCTCTCGTGCACTCTAAAGAGAGCTCAGGTGAGAAATTGCAAAGGTCGAGCAATTGCTCAGAGATGAAAAGTGCCAGCACTGAAAGCTCTTGCTAGCCAGCACCCTTCCTTGGATGCGCTTTCACAGGCGCAGCAACACTGGGGCTTTGCGCTTCTCTAGCCACCAAATGTCACGCTCACTATCTCTCTGTCTCGTAGACACGAGCTGAGAAATTGCAAACGTCGAGCAATTGCTCAGAGATGAAAAGTGCCAGCACTGAAAGCTGTTGCTAGCCAGCACCCTTCCTTGGAAGCGCTTTCACAAGCGCAGCAACACTGGGGCTTTACGCTTCTCTAGCCACCAAACATCACGGTCATTCTCTTTGCGTCTCGTAGACACGAGCTGAGAAATTGCAAATGTCGAGCAATTGCTCAGAGATGAAAAGTGCCAGCACTGAAAGCTCTTGCTAGCCAGCACCCTTCCTTGGAAACGCTCTTGTAGCCCTAAGAACACTGGGGCTCTGTGTTTCTCTAGCCACCTAATCTTCTGCTCATCCTCTCGCGCACTCTAAAGAGAGCTCAGGTGAGAAATTGCAAACGTCGAGCAATTGCTCAGAGATGAAAAGTGCCAGCACTGAAAGCTGTTGCTAGCCAGCACCCTTCCTTGGAAGCGCTTTCAGAGGCGCAGCAACACTGGGGCTTTGCGCTTCTCTAGCCACCAAAGGTCACGGTCACTATCTCTCCGTCTCGTAGACACGAGCTGAGAAATTGCAAACGTCGAGCAATTGCTCAGAGATGAAAAGTGCCAGCACTGAAAGCTGTTGCTAGCCAGCACCCTTCCTTGGAAGCGCTTTCACAGGCGCAGCAACACTGGGGCTTTGCGCTTCTCTACCCACCAAACGTCACGGTCATTCTCTTTCCGTCTCGTAGACACGAGCTGAGAAATTGCAAACGTCGAGCAATTGCTCAGAGATGAAAAGTGCCAGCACTGAAAGCTGTTGCTAGCCAGCACCCTTCCTTGGAAGCGCTTTCACAGGCGCAGTAACACTGGGGCTTTGCGCTTCTCTAGCCACCAAACGTCACGGTCACTATCTCTCCGTCTTGTAGACACGAGCTGAGAGATTGCAAACGTCGAGCAATTGCTCAGAGATGAAAACTGCCAGCACTGAAAACTGTTGCTAGCCAGCACCCTTCCTTGGAAGCGCTTTTGTAGGCTTAAGAACACTGGGGCTCTGGGCTTCTCTACCCACCTAATTTTCTGCTCATCCTCTCGTGCACTCTAAAGAGAGCTCAGGTGAGAAATTGCAAACGTCGAGCAATTGCTCAGAGATGAAAAGTGCCAGCACTGAAAGCTGTTGCTAGCCAGCACCCTTCCTTGGAAACGCTCTTGTAGGCCTAAGAACAGTGGGGCTCTGGGCTTCTCTAGCCACCTAATCTTCTGCTCACCCTCTCGCGCACTCTAAAGAGAGCTCAGGTGAGAAATTGCAAAGGTCGAGCAATTGCTCAGAGATGAAAAGTGCCAGCACTGAAAGCTGTTGCTAGCCAGCACCCTTCCTTGGAAGCGCTTTCACAGGCGCAGCAACACTGGGGCTTTGTGCTTCTCTAGCCACCAAACGTCACGGTCACTATCTCTCTCCGTCTCGTAGACACAGGCTGAGAAATTGCAAACGTCGAGCAATTGCTCAGAGATGAAAAGTGCCAGCACTGAAAGCTGTTGCTAGCCAGCACCCTTCCTTGGAAGTGCTTTTGTAGGCCTAAGAACAGTGGGGCTTTGGGCTTCTCTAGCCACCTAATCTTCTGCTCATGCTCTCGCGCACTCTAAAGAGAGCTCAGGTGAGAAATTGCAAATGTCGAGCAATTGCTCAGAGATGAAAAGTGCCAGCACTGAAAGCTCTTGCTAGCCAGCACCCTTCCTTGGAAGCGCTTTTGTAGGCCTAAGAAGACTGGGGCTTTGCGCTTCTCTAGCCACCTAATCTTCTGCTCATCCTCTCGCGCACTCTAAAGAGAGCTCAGGTGAGAAATTGCAAACGTCCAGCAATTGCTCAGAGATGAAAAGTGCCAGCACTGAAAGCTGTTGCTAGCCAGCACCCTTCCTTGGAAGCGCTTTCACGGGCGCAGCAACACTGGGGCTTTGCGCTTCTCTACCCACCAAACATCACGGTCATTCTCTTTCCGTCTCGTAGACACGAGCTGAGAAATTGCAAAGGTCGAGCAATTGCTCAGAGATGAAAAGTGCCAGCACTGAAAGCTGTTGCTAGCCAGCACCCTTCCTTGGAAGTGCTTTTGTAGGCCTAAGAACAGTGGGGCTCTGGGCTTCTCTAGCCACCTAATCTTCTGCTCGTCCTCTCGCGCAGTCTAAAGAGAGCTCAGGTGAGAAATTGCAAACGTTGAGCAATTGCTCAGAGATGAAAAGTGCCAGCACTGAAAGCTCTTGCTAGCCAGCACCCTTCCTTGGAAGCGCTTTCACAGGCGCAGCAACACTGGGGCTTTGCGCTTCTCTAGCCACCAAATGTCACGGTCATTCTCTTTCCGTCTCGTAGACACGAGCTGACAAATTGCAAACGTCGAGCAATTGCTCAGCGATGAAAAGTGCCAGCACTGAAAGCTGTTGCTAGCCAGCACCCTTCCTTGGAAGTGCTTTTGTAGGCCTAAGAACACTGGGGCTCTGGGCTTCTCTAGCCACCTAATCTTCTGCTCATCCTCTCGCGCACTCTAAGGAGAGCTCAGGTGAGAAATTGCAAACGTCGAGCAATTGCTCAGAGATGAAAAGTGCCAGCACTGAAAGCTGTTGCTAGCCAGCAGCCTTCCTTGGAAGCGCTTTCACAGGCGCAGCAACACTGGGGCTTTGCGCTTCTCTACCCACCAAACGTCACGGTCACTATCTCTCTGTCTCGTAGACACGAGCTGAGAGATTGCAAACGTCGAGCAATTGCTCAGAGATGAAAAGTGCCAGCACTGAAAGCTCTTGCTAGCCAGCACCCTTCCTTGGAAGCGGTCTTTTAGCCCTTAGAACAGTGGGGCTCTGTGTTTCTCTAGCCACCTAATCTTCTGCTCATCCTCTCGCGCAGTCTAAAGAGAGCTCAGGTGAGAAATTGCAAAGGTCGAGCAATTGCTCAGAGATGAAAAGTGCCAGCACTGAAAGCTGTTGCTAGCCAGCACCCTTCCTTGGAAGTGCTTTTGTAGGCCTAAGAACAGTGGGGCTCTGGGCTTCTCTAGCCACCTAATCTTCTGCTCATCCTCTCGCGCACTCTAAAGAGAGCTCAGGTGAGAAATTGCAAAGGTCGAGCAATTGCTCAGAGATGAAAAGTGCCAGCACTGAAAGCTCTTGCTAGCCAGCACCCTTCCTTGGAAGCGCTTTCACAGGCGCAGCAACACTGGGGCTTTGCGCTTCTCTAGCCACCAAACATCACGGTCATTCTCTTTCCGTCTCGTAGACACAAGCTGAGAAATTGCAAACGTCGAGCAATTGCTCAGAGATGAAAAGTGCCAGCACTGAAAGCTCTTGCTAGCCAGCACCCTTCCTTGGAAACGCTTTTGTAGGCCTAAGAACAGTGGGGCTCTGTGCTTCTCTAGCCACCTAATCTTCTGCTCATCCTCTCGCGCACTCTAAAGAGAGCTCAGGTGAGAAATTGCAAACGTCGAGCAATTGCTCAGAGATGAAAAGTGCCAGCACTGAAAGCTGTTGCTAGCCAGCACCCTTCCTTGGAAACGCTCTTGTAGGCCTAAGAACACTGGGGCTCTGGGCTTTTCTAGCCACCTAGACTTCTGCTCATCCTCTCGTGCACTCTAAAGAGAGCTCAGGTGACAAATTGCAAAGGTCGAGCAATTGCTCAGAGATGAAAAGTGCCAGCACTGAAAGCTGTTGCTAGCCAGCACCCTTCCTTGGAAGCGCTTTCACAGGCGCAGCAACACTGGGGCTTTGCGCTTCTCTAGCCACCAAATGTCACGCTCACTATCTCTCTGTCTCGTAGATACGAGCTGAGAAATTGCAAAGGTCGAGCAATTGCTCAGAGATGAAAAGTGCCAGCACTGAAAGCTGTTGCTAGCCAGCACCCTTCCTTGGAAGCGCTTTCACAAGCGCAGCAACACTGGGGCTTTGCGCTTCTCTAGCCACCAAACATCACGGTCATTCTCTTTGCGTCTCGTAGACACGAGCTGAGAAATTGCAAACGTCGAGCAATTGCTCAGAGATGAAAAGTGCCAGCACTGAAAGCTGTTGCTAGCCAGCACCCTTCCTTGGATGTGCTTTTGTAGGCCTAAGAACACTGGGGCTCTGTGTTTCTCTAGCCACCTAATCTTCTGCTCATCCTCTCGCGCATTCTAAAGAGAGCTCAGGTGAGAAATTGCAAAGGTCGAGCAATTGCTCAGAGATGAAAAGTGCCAGCACTGAAAGCTGTTGCTAGCCAGCACCCTTCCTTGGAAGCGCTTTCACAGGCGCAGCAACACTGGGGCTTTGCGCTTCTCTACCCACCAAACGTCACGGTCACTATCTCTCCGTCTCGTAGACACGAGCTGAGAAATTGCAAACGTCGAGCAATTGCTCAGCGATGAAAAGTGCCAGCACTGAAAGCTCTTGCTAGCCAGCACCCTTCCTTGGAAGCGCTTTTGTAGGCCTAAGAACACTGGGGCTCTGGGCTTCTCTAGCCACCTAATCTTCTGCTCACACTCTCGCGCAGTCTAAGGAGAGCTCAGGTGAGAAATTGCAAACGTCGAGCAATTGCTCAGAGATGAAAAGTGCCAGCACTGAAAGCTGTTGCTAGCCAGCAGCCTTCCTTGGAAGCGCTTTCACAGGCGCAGTAACACTGGGGCTTTGCGCTTCTCTAGCCACCAAACGTCACGGTCACTATCTCTCCGTCTTGTAGACACGAGCTGAGAGATTGCAAACGTCGAGCAATTGCTCAGAGATGAAAAGTGCCAGCACTGAAAGCTGTTGCTAGCCAGCACCCTTCCTTGGAAGTGCTTTTGTAGGCCTAAGAACACTGGGGCTGTGGGCTTCTCTACCCACCTAATTTTCTGCTCATCCTCTCGCGCACTCTAAAGAGAGCTCAGGTGAGAAATTGCAAAGGTCGAGCAATTGCTCAGAGATGAAAAGTGCCAGCACTGAAAGCTCTTGCTAGCCAGCACCCTTCCTTGGAAGCGCTTTCACAGGCGCAGCAACACTGGGGCTTTGCGCTTCTCTAGACACCAAACGTCACGGTCATTCTCTTTCCGTCTCGTAGACACGAGCTGAGAAATTGCAAACGTTGAGCAATTGCTCAGCGATGAAAAGTGCCAGCACTGAAAGCTCTTGCTAGCCAGCACCCTTCCTTGGAAGTGCTTTTGTAGGCCTAAGAACACTGGGGCTCTGGGCTTCTCTAGCCACCTAATCTTCTGCTCATCCTCTCGTGCACTCTGAAGAGAGCTCAGGTGAGAAATTGCAAACATCGAGCAATTGCTCAGAGATGAAAAGTGCCAGCACTGAAAGCTGTTGCTAGCCAGCACCCTTCCTTGGAAACGCTCTTGTAGGCCTAAGAACAGTGGGGCTCGGGGCTTCTCTAGCCACCTAATCTTCTGCTCATCCTCTCGCGCAGTCTAAAGAGAGCTCAGGTGAGAAATTGCAAAGGTCGAGCAATTGCTCAGAGATGAAAAGTGCCAGCACTGAAAGCTGTTGCTAGCCAGCACCCTTCCTTGGAAGTGCTTTTGTAGGCCTAAGAACACTGGGGCTTTGCGCTTCTCTAGCCACCTAATCTTCTGCTCATCCTCTCGTGCACTCTAAAGAGAGCTCAGGTGAGAAATTGCAAACGTCGAGCAATTGCTCAGAGATGAAAAGTGCCAGCACTGAAAGCTGTTGCTAGCCAGCACCCTTCCTTGGAAGCGCTTTCAGAGGCGCAGCAACACTGGGGCTTTGCGCTTCTCTAGCCACCAAACATCACGGTCATTCTCTTTCCGTCTCGTAGACACGAGCTGAGAAATTGCAAACGTCGAGCAATTGCTCAGAGATGAAAAGTGCCAGCACTGAAAGCTCTTGCTAGCCAGCACCCTTCCTTGGAAGTGCTTTTGTAGGCCTAAGAACACTGGGGCTCTGTGTTTCTCTAGCCACCTAATCTTCTGCTCATCCTCTCGCGCATTCTAAAGAGAGCTCAGGTGAGAAATTGCAAACATCGAGCAATTGCTCAGAGATGAAAAGTTCCAGCACTGAAAGCTCTTGCTAGCCAGCACCCTTCCTTGGAAGCGCTTTCACAGGCGCAGCAACACTGGGGCTTTGCGCTTCTCTACCCACCAAACGTCACGGTCATTCTCTTTCCGTCTCGTAGACACGAGCTGAGAAATTGCAAACGTCGAGCAATTGCTCAGCGATGAAAAGTGCCAGCACTGAAAGCTCTTGCTAGCCAGCACCCTTCCTTGGAAGCGCTTTTGTAGGCCTAAGAACAGTGGGGCTCTGGGCTTCTCTAGCCACCTAATCTTCTGCTCATCCTCTCACGCACTCTAAGGAGAGCTCAGGTGAGAAATTGCAAAAGTCGAGCAATTGCTCAGAGATGAAAAGTGCCAGCACTGAAAGCTGTTGCTAGCCAGCACCCTTCCTTGGAAGCGCTTTCACAGGCGCAGCAACACTGGGGCTTTGCGCTTCTCTAGCCACCAAACGTCACGGTCACTATCTCTCTGTCTCGTAGACACGAGCTGAGAGATTGCAAAGGTCGAGCAATTGCTCAGAGATGAAAAGTGCCAGTACTGAAAGCTGTTGCTAGCCAGCACCCTTCCTTGGAAGCGCTCTTTTAGCCCTTAGAACAGTGGGGCTCTGTGTTTCTCTAGCCACCTAATCTTCTGCTCATCCTCTCACGCAGTCTAAAGAGAGGTCAGGTGAGAAATTGCAAAGGTCGAGCAATTGCTCAGAGATGAAAAGTGCCAGCACTGAAAGCTCTTGCTAGCCAGCACCCTTCCTTGGAAACGCTCTTGTAGGCCTAAGAACAGTGGGGCTCTGGGCTTCTCTAGCCACCTAATCTTCTGCTCATCCTCTCGCGCACTCTAAAGAGAGCTCAGGTGAGAAATTGCAAAGGTCGAGCAATTGCTCAGAGATGAAAAGTGCCAGCACTGAAAGCTCTTGCTAGCCAGCACCCTTCCTTGGAAGCGCTTTCACAGGCGCAGCAACACTGGGGCTTTGCGCTTCTCTACCCACCAAACGTCACGGTCATTCTCTTTCCGTCTCGTAGACACGAGCTGAGAAATTGCAAACGTCGAGCAATTGCTCAGCGATGAAAAGTGCCAGCACTGAAAGCTGTTGCTAGCCAGCACCCTTCCTTGGAAGTGCTTTTGTAGGCCTAAGAACACAGGGGCTCTGGGCTTCTCTAGCCACCTAATCTTCTGCTCATCCTCTCGCGCACTCTAAAGAGAGCTCAGGTGAGAAATTGCAAACGTTGAGCAATTGCTCAGAGATGAAAAGTGCCAGCACTGAAAGCTGTTGCTACCAGCACCCTTCCATGGAAACGCTCTTGTAGGCCTAAGAACACTGGGGCTCTGGGCTTTTCTAGCCACCTAGTCTTCTGCTCATCCTCTCGTGCACTCTAAAGAGAGCTCAGGTGAGAAATTGCAAAGGTCGAGCAATTGCTCAGAGATGAAAAGTGCCAGCACTGAAAGCTCTTGCTAGCCAGCACCCTTCCTTGGATGCGCTTTCACAGGCGCAGCAACACTGGGGCTTTGCGCTTCTCTAGCCACCAAATGTCACGCTCACTATCTCTCTGTCTCGTAGACACGAGCTGAGAAATTGCAAACGTCGAGCAATTGCTCAGAGATGAAAAGTGCCAGCACTGAAAGCTGTTGCTAGCCAGCACCCTTCCTTGGAAGCGCTTTCACAAGCGCAGCAACACTGGGGCTTTACGCTTCTCTAGCCACCAAACATCACGGTCATTCTCTTTGCGTCTCGTAGACACGAGCTGAGAAATTGCAAATGTCGAGCAATTGCTCAGAGATGAAAAGTGCCAGCACTGAAAGCTCTTGCTAGCCAGCACCCTTCCTTGGAAACGCTCTTGTAGCCCTAAGAACACTGGGGCTCTGTGTTTCTCTAGCCACCTAATCTTCTGCTCATCCTCTCGCGCACTCTAAAGAGAGCTCAGGTGAGAAATTGCAAACGTCGAGCAATTGCTCAGAGATGAAAAGTGCCAGCACTGAAAGCTGTTGCTAGCCAGCACCCTTCCTTGGAAGCGCTTTCAGAGGCGCAGCAACACTGGGGCTTTGCGCTTCTCTAGCCACCAAAGGTCACGGTCACTATCTCTCCGTCTCGTAGACACGAGCTGAGAAATTGCAAACGTCGAGCAATTGCTCAGAGATGAAAAGTGCCAGCACTGAAAGCTGTTGCTAGCCAGCACCCTTCCTTGGAAGCGCTTTCACAGGCGCAGCAACACTGGGGCTTTGCGCTTCTCTACCCACCAAACGTCACGGTCATTCTCTTTCCGTCTCGTAGACACGAGCTGAGAAATTGCAAACGTCGAGCAATTGCTCAGAGATGAAAAGTGCCAGCACTGAAAGCTGTTGCTAGCCAGCACCCTTCCTTGGAAGCGCTTTCACAGGCGCAGTAACACTGGGGCTTTGCGCTTCTCTAGCCACCAAACGTCACGGTCACTATCTCTCCGTCTTGTAGACACGAGCTGAGAGATTGCAAAGGTCGAGCAATTGCTCAGAGATGAAAACTGCCAGCACTGAAAACTGTTGCTAGCCAGCACCCTTCCTTGGAAGCGCTTTTGTAGGCTTAAGAACACTGGGGCTCTGGGCTTCTCTACCCACCTAATTTTCTGCTCATCCTCTCGTGCACTCTAAAGAGAGCTCAGGTGAGAAATTGCAAACGTCGAGCAATTGCTCAGAGATGAAAAGTGCCAGCACTGAAAGCTGTTGCTAGCCAGCACCCTTCCTTGGAAACGCTCTTGTAGGCCTAAGAACAGTGGGGCTCTGGGCTTCTCTAGCCACCTAATCTTCTGCTCACCCTCTCGCGCACTCTAAAGAGAGCTCAGGTGAGAAATTGCAAAGGTCGAGCAATTGCTCAGAGATGAAAAGTGCCAGCACTGAAAGCTGTTGCTAGCCAGCACCCTTCCTTGGAAGCGCTTTCACAGGCGCAGCAACACTGGGGCTTTGTGCTTCTCTAGCCACCAAACGTCACGGTCACTATCTCTCTCCGTCTCGTAGACACGAGCTGAGAGATTGCAAACGTCAAGCAATTGCTCAGAGATGAAAAGTGCCAGCACTGAAAGCTGTTGCTAGCCAGCACCCTTCCTTGGAAGTGCTTTTGTAGGCCTAAGAACAGTGGGGCTTTGGGCTTCTCTAGCCACCTAATCTTCTGCTCATGCTCTCGCGCACTCTAAAGAGAGCTCAGGTGAGAAATTGCAAATGTCGAGCAATTGCTCAGAGATGAAAAGTGCCAGCACTGAAAGCTGTTGCTAGCCAGCACCCTTCCTTGGAAGCGCTTTTGTAGGCCTAAGAAGACTGGGGCTTTGCGCTTCTCTAGCCACCTAATCTTCTGCTCATCCTCTCGCGCACTCTAAAGAGAGCTCAGGTGAGAAATTGCAAACGTCCAGCAATTGCTCAGAGATGAAAAGTGCCAGCACTGAAAGCTGTTGCTAGCCAGCACCCTTCCTTGGAAGCGCTTTCACAGGCGCAGCAACACTGGGGCTTTGCGCTTCTCTAGCCACCAAACATCACGGTCATTCTCTTTGCGTCTCGTAGACACGAGCTGAGAAATTGCAAACATCGAGCAATTGCTCAGCGATGAAAAGTGCCAGCACTGAAAGCTCTTGCTAGCCAGCACCCTTCCTTGGAAGTGCTTTTGTAGGCCTAAGAACACTGGGGCTCTGTGTTTCTCTAGCCACCTAATCTTCTGCTCATCCTCTCGCGCAGTCTAAAGAGAGCTGAGGTGAGAAATTGCAAAGGTCCAGCAATTGCTCAGAGATGAAAAGTTCCAGCACTGAAAGCTGTTGCTAGCCAGCACCCTTCCTTGGAAGCGCTTTCACAGGCGCAGCAACACTGGGGCTTTGCGCTTCTCTAGCCACCAAATGTCACGGTCATTCTCTTTCCGTCTCGTAGACACGAGCTGACAAATTGCAAACGTCGAGCAATTGCTCAGCGATGAAAAGTGCCAGCACTGAAAGCTGTTGCTAGCCAGCACCCTTCCTTGGAAGTGCTTTTGTAGGCCTAAGAACACTGGGGCTCTGGGCTTCTCTAGCCACCTAATCTTCTGCTCATCCTCTCGCGCACTCTAAGGAGAGCTCAGGTGAGAAATTGCAAACGTCGAGCAATTGCTCAGAGATGAAAAGTGCCAGCACTGAAAGCTGTTGCTAGCCAGCAGCCTTCCTTGGAAGCGCTTTCACAGGCGCAGCAACACTGGGGCTTTGCGCTTCTCTACCCACCAAACGTCACGGTCACTATCTCTCTGTCTCGTAGACACGAGCTGAGAGATTGCAAACGTCGAGCAATTGCTCAGAGATGAAAAGTGCCAGCACTGAAAGCTCTTGCTAGCCAGCACCCTTCCTTGGAAGCGCTCTTTTAGCCCTTAGAACAGTGGGGCTCTGTGTTTCTCTAGCCACCTAATCTTCTGCTCATCCTCTCGCGCAGTCTAAAGAGAGCTCAGGTGAGAAATTGCAAAGGTCGAGCAATTGCTCAGAGATGAAAAGTGCCAGCACTGAAAGCTGTTGCTAGCCAGCACCCTTCCTTGGAAGTGCTTTTGTAGGCCTAAGAACAGTGGGGCTCTGGGCTTCTCTAGCCACCTAATCTTCTGCTCATCCTCTCGCGCACTCTAAAGAGAGCTCAGGTGAGAAATTGCAAAGGTCGAGCAATTGCTCAGAGATGAAAAGTGCCAGCACTGAAAGCTGTTGCTAGCCAGCACCCTTCCTTGGAAGCGCTTTCACAGGCGCAGCAACACTGGGGCTTTGCGCTTCTCTAGCCACCAAACATCACGGTCATTCTCTTTCCGTCTCGTAGACACAAGCTGAGAAATTGCAAACGTCGAGCAATTGCTCAGAGATGAAAAGTGCCAGCACTGAAAGCTCTTGCTAGCCAGCACCCTTCCTTGGAAACGCTTTTGTAGGCCTAAGAACAGTGGGGCTCTGTGCTTCTCTAGCCACCTAATCTTCTGCTCATCCTCTCGCGCACTCTAAAGAGAGCTCAGGTGAGAAATTGCAAACGTCGAGCAATTGCTCAGAGATGAAAAGTGCCAGCACTGAAAGCTGTTGCTAGCCAGCACCCTTCCTTGGAAACGCTCTTGTAGGCCTAAGAACACTGGGGCTCTGGGCTTTTCTAGCCACCTAGACTTCTGCTCATCCTCTCGTGCACTCTAAAGAGAGCTCAGGTGACAAATTGCAAAGGTCGAGCAATTGCTCAGAGATGAAAAGTGCCAGCACTGAAAGCTGTTGCTAGCCAGCACCCTTCCTTGGAAGCGCTTTCACAGGCGCAGCAACACTGGGGCTTTGCGCTTCTCTAGCCACCAAATGTCACGGTCACTATCTCTCTGTCTCGTAGATACGAGCTGAGAAATTGCAAAGGTCGAGCAATTGCTCAGAGATGAAAAGTGCCAGCACTGAAAGCTGTTGCTAGCCAGCACCCTTCCTTGGAAGCGCTTTCACAAGCGCAGCAACACTGGGGCTTTGCGCTTCTCTAGCCACCAAACATCACGGTCATTCTCTTTGCGTCTCGTAGACACGAGCTGAGAAATTGCAAACGTCGAGCAATTGCTCAGAGATGAAAAGTGCCAGCACTGAAAGCTGTTGCTAGCCAGCACCCTTCCTTGGATGTGCTTTTGTAGGCCTAAGAACACTGGGGCTCTGTGTTTCTCTAGCCACCTAATCTTCTGCTCATCCTCTCGCGCATTCTAAAGAGAGCTCAGGTGAGAAATTGCAAAGGTCGAGCAATTGCTCAGAGATGAAAAGTGCCAGCACTGAAAGCTGTTGCTAGCCAGCACCCTTCCTTGGAAGCGCTTTCACAGGCGCAGCAACACTGGGGCTTTGCGCTTCTCTACCCACCAAACGTCACGGTCACTATCTCTCCGTCTCGTAGACACGAGCTGAGAAATTGCAAACGTCGAGCAATTGCTCAGAGAGGAAAAGTGCCAGCACTGAAAGCTCTTGCTAGCCAGCCCCCTTCCTTGGAAGCGCTTTTGTAGGCCTAAGAACACTGGGGCTCTGGGCTTCTCTAGCCACCTAATCTTCTGCTCACACTCTCGCGCAGTCTAAGGAGAGCTCAGGTGAGAAATTGCAAACGTCGAGCAATTGCTCAGAGATGAAAAGTGCCAGCACTGAAAGCTGTTGCTAGCCAGCACCCTTCCTTGGAAGCGCTTTCACAGGCGCAGTAACACTGGGGCTTTGCGCTTCTCTAGCCACCAAACGTCAAGGTCGCTATCACTCCGTCTTGTAGACACGAGCTGAGAGATTGCAAACGTCGAGCAATTGCTCAGAGATGAAAAGTGCCAGCACTGAAAGCTGTTGCTAGCCAGCACCCTTCCTTGGAAGTGCTTTTGTAGGCCTAAGAACACTGGGGCTGTGGGCTTCTCTACCCACCTAATTTTCTGCTCATCCTCTCGCGCACTCTAAAGAGAGCTCAGGTGAGAAATTGCAAAGGTCGAGCAATTGCTCAGAGATGAA
Source organism: Sarcoramphus papa (assembly GCA_037962945.1). Taxonomy (NCBI): domain Eukaryota; kingdom Metazoa; phylum Chordata; class Aves; order Accipitriformes; family Cathartidae; genus Sarcoramphus; species Sarcoramphus papa. The sequence continues at coordinate 20,954,468 of CM075588.1, forward strand.
AAGTGCCAGCACTGAAAGCTCTTGCTAGCCAGCACCCTTCCTTGGAAGCGCTTTCACAGGCGCAGCAACACTGGGGCTTTGCGCTTCTCTAGACACCAAACGTCACGGTCATTCTCTTTCCGTCTCGTAGACACGAGCTGAGAAATTGCAAACGTTGAGCAATTGCTCAGCGATGAAAAGTGCCAGCACTGAAAGCTCTTGCTAGCCAGCACCCTTCCTTGGAAGTGCTTTTGTAGGCCTAAGAACAGTGGGGCTCTGGGCTTCTCTAGCCACCTAATCTTCTGCTCATCCTCTCGTGCACTCTGAAGAGAGCTCAGGTGAGAAATTGCAAACGTCGAGCAATTGCTCAGAGATGAAAAGTGCCAGCACTGAAAGCTGTTGCTAGCCAGCACCCTTCCTTGGAAACGCTCTTGTAGGCCTAAGAACAGTGGGGCTCGGGGCTTCTCTAGCCACCTAATCTTCTGCTCATCCTCTCGCGCAGTCTAAAGAGAGCTCAGGTGAGAAATTGCAAAGGTCGAGCAATTGCTCAGAGATGAAAAGTGCCAGCACTGAAAGCTGTTGCTAGCCAGCACCCTTCCTTGGAAGTGCTTTTGTAGGCCTAAGAACACTGGGGCTCTGGGCTTCTCTAGCCACCTAATCTTCTGCTCATCCTCTCGTGCACTCTAAAGAGAGCTCAGGTGAGAAATTGCAAACGTCGAGCAATTGCTCAGAGATGAAAAGTGCCAGCACTGAAAGCTGTTGCTAGCCAGCACCCTTCCTTGGAAGCGCTTTCACAGGCGCAGCAACACTGGGGCTTTGCGCTTCTCTAGCCACCAAACATCACGGTCATTCTCTTTCCGTCTCGTAGACACAAGCTGAGAAATTGCAAACGTCGAGCAATTGCTCAGAGATGAAAAGTGCCAGCACTGAAAGCTCTTGCTAGCCAGCACCCTTCCTTGGAAACGCTTTTGTAGGCCTAAGAACAGTGGGGCTCTGGGCTTCTCTAGCCACCTAATCTTCTGCTCATCCTCTCGCGCAGTCTAAAGAGAGCTCAGGTGAGAAATTGCAAACGTCGAGCAATTGCTCAGAGATGAAAAGTGCCAGCACTGAAAGCTGTTGCTAGCCAGCACCCTTCCTTGGAAACGCTCTTGTAGGCCTAAGAACACTGGGGCTCTGGGCTTTTCTAGCCACCTAGACTTCTGCTCATCCTCTCGTGCACTCTAAAGAGAGCTCAGGTGACAAATTGCAAAGGTCGAGCAATTGCTCAGAGATGAAAAGTGCCAGCACTGAAAGCTGTTGCTAGCCAGCACCCTTCCTTGGAAGCGCTTTCACAGGCGCAGCAACACTGGGGCTTTGCGCTTCTCTAGCCACCAAATGTCACGCTCACTATCTCTCTGTCTCGTAGATACGAGCTGAGAAATTGCAAAGGTCGAGCAATTGCTCAGAGATGAAAAGTGCCAGCACTGAAAGCTGTTGCTAGCCAGCACCCTTCCTTGGAAGCGCTTTCACAAGCGCAGCAACACTGGGGCTTTGCGCTTCTCTAGCCACCAAACATCACGGTCATTCTCTTTGCGTCTCGTAGACACGAGCTGAGAAATTGCAAACGTCGAGCAATTGCTCAGAGATGAAAAGTGCCAGCACTGAAAGCTCTTGCTAGCCAGCCCCCTTCCTTGGAAGCGCTTTTGTAGGCCTAAGAACACTGGGGCTCTGGGCTTCTCTAGCCACCTAATCTTCTGCTCACACTCTCGCGCAGTCTAAGGAGAGCTCAGGTGAGAAATTGCAAACGTCGAGCAATTGCTCAGAGATGAAAAGTGCCAGCACTGAAAGCTGTTGCTAGCCAGCAGCCTTCCTTGGAAGCGCTTTCACAGGCGCAGTAACACTGGGGCTTTGCGCTTCTCTACCCACCAAACGTCAAGGTCACTATCACTCCGTCTTGTAGACACGAGCTGAGAAATTGCAAACGTCGAGCAATTGCTCAGAGATGAAAAGTGCCAGCACTGAAAGCTGTTGCTAGCCAGCACCCTTCCTTGGAAGTGCTTTTGTAGGCCTAAGAACACTGGGGCTGTGGGCTTCTCTACCCACCTAATTTTCTGCTCATCCTCTCGCGCACTCTAAAGAGAGCTCAGGTGAGAAATTGCAAAGGTCGAGCAATTGCTCAGAGATGAAAAGTGCCAGCACTGAAAGCTCTTGCTAGCCAGCACCCTTCCTTGGAAGCGCTTTCACAGGCGCAGCAACACTGGGGCTTTGCGCTTCTCTAGACACCAAACGTCACGGTCATTCTCTTTCCGTCTCGTAGACACGAGCTGAGAAATTGCAAACGTTGAGCAATTGCTCAGCGATGAAAAGTGCCAGCACTGAAAGCTGTTGCTAGCCAGCACCCTTCCTTGGAAGTGCTTTTGTAGGCCTAAGAACACTGGGGCTCTGGGCTTCTCTAGCCACCTAATCTTCTGCTCATCCTCTCGTGCACTCTGAAGAGAGCTCAGGTGAGAAATTGCAAACGTCGAGCAATTGCTCAGAGATGAAAAGTGCCAGCACTGAAAGCTGTTGCTAGCCAGCACCCTTCCTTGGAAACGCTCTTGTAGGCCTAAGAACAGTGGGGCTCGGGGCTTCTCTAGCCACCTAATCTTCTGCTCATCCTCTCGCGCAGTCTAAAGAGAGCTCAGGTGAGAAATTGCAAAGGTCGAGCAATTGCTCAGAGATGAAAAGTGCCAGCACTGAAAGCTGTTGCTAGCCAGCACCCTTCCTTGCAAGTGCTTTTGTAGGCCTAAGAACACTGGGGCTCTGGGCTTCTCTACCCACCTAATTTTCTGCTCATCCTCTCGTGCACTCTAAAGAGAGCTCAGGTGAGAAATTGCAAACGTCGAGCAATTGCTCAGAGATGAAAAGTGCCAGCACTGAAAGCTGTTGCTAGCCAGCACCCTTCCTTGGAAACGCTCTTGTAGGCCTAAGAACAGTGGGGCTCTGGGCTTCTCTAGCCACCTAATCTTCTGCTCACCCTCTCGCGCACTCTAAAGAGAGCTCAGGTGAGAAATTGCAAAGGTCGAGCAATTGCTCAGAGATGAAAAGTGCCAGCACTGAAAGCTGTTGCTAGCCAGCACCCTTCCTTGGAAGCGCTTTCACAGGCGCAGCAACACTGGGGCTTTGTGCTTCTCTAGCCACCAAACGTCACGGTCACTATCTCTCTCCGTCTCGTAGACACAGGCTGAGAAATTGCAAACGTCGAGCAATTGCTCAGAGATGAAAAGTGCCAGCACTGAAAGCTGTTGCTAGCCAGCACCCTTCCTTGGAAGTGCTTTTGTAGGCCTAAGAACAGTGGGGCTTTGGGCTTCTCTAGCCACCTAATCTTCTGCTCATGCTCTCGCGCACTCTAAAGAGAGCTCAGGTGAGAAATTGCAAATGTCGAGCAATTGCTCAGAGATGAAAAGTGCCAGCACTGAAAGCTCTTGCTAGCCAGCACCCTTCCTTGGAAGTGCTTTTGTAGGCCTAAGAACACTGGGGCTTTGCGCTTCTCTAGCCACCTAATCTTCTGCTCATCCTCTCGCGCACTCTAAAGAGAGCTCAGGTGAGAAATTGCAAAGGTCGAGCAATTGCTCAGAGATGAAAAGTGCCAGCACTGAAAGCTGTTGCTAGCCAGCACCCTTCCTTGGAAGCGCTTTCACAGGCGCAGCAACACTGGGGCTTTGCGCTTCTCTAGACACCAAACGTCACGGTCATTCTCTTTCCGTCTCGTAGACACGAGCTGAGAAATTGCAAACATCGAGCAATTGCTCAGCGATGAAAAGTGCCAGCACTGAAAGCTCTTGCTAGCCAGCACCCTTCCTTGGAAGTGCTTTTGTAGGCCTAAGAACAGTGGGGCTCTGTGTTTCTCTAGCCACCTAATCTTCTGCTCTTCCTCTCGCGCACTCTAAAGAGAGCTGAGGTGAGAAATTGCAAAGGTCCAGCAATTGCTCAGAGATGAAAAGTTCCAGCACTGAAAGCTCTTGCTAGCCAGCACCCTTCCTTGGAAGCGCTTTCACAGGCGCAGCAACACTGGGGCTTTGCGCTTCTCTAGCCACCAAATGTCACGGTCATTCTCTTTCCGTCTCGTAGACACGAGCTGACAAATTGCAAACGTCGAGCAATTGCTCAGCGATGAAAAGTGCCAGCACTGAAAGCTGTTGCTAGCCAGCACCCTTCCTTGGAAGTGCTTTTGTAGGCCTAAGAACAGTGGGGCTCTGGGCTTCTCTAGCCACCTAATCTTCTGCTCATCCTCTCGCGCACTCTAAGGAGAGCTCAGGTGAGAAATTGCAAACGTCGAGCAATTGCTCAGAGATGAAAAGTGCCAGCACTGAAAGCTCTTGCTAGCCAGCACCCTTCCTTGGAAGCGCTCTTTTAGCCCTTAGAACAGTGGGGCTCTGTGTTTCTCTAGCCACCTAATCTTCTGCTCATCCTCTCGCGCAGTTTAAAGAGAGCTCAGGTGAGAAATTGCAAAGGTCGAGCAATTGCTCAGAGATGAAAAGTGCCAGCACTGAAAGCTGTTGCTAGCCAGCACCCTTCCTTGGAAGTGCTTTTGTAGGCCTAAGAACAGTGGGGCTCGGGGCTTCTCTAGCCACCTAATCTTCTGCTCATCCTCTCGCGCACTCTAAAGAGAGCTCAGGTGAGAAATTGCAAAGGTCGAGCAATTGCTCAGAGATGAAAAGTGCCAGCACTGAAAGCTGTTGCTAGCCAGCACCCTTCCTTGGAAGCGCTTTCACAGGCGCAGCAACACTGGGGCTTTGCGCTTCTCTAGCCACCAAACATCACGGTCATTCTCTTTCCGTCTCGTAGACACAAGCTGAGAAATTGCAAACGTCGAGCAATTGCTCAGAGATGAAAAGTGCCAGCACTGAAAGCTGTTGCTAGCCAGCACCCTTCCTTGGAAGTGCTTTTGTAGGCCTAAGAACACTGGGGCTCTGGGCTTCTCTAGCCACCTAATCTTCTGCTCATCCTCTCGCGCACTCTAAAGAGAGCTCAGGTGAGAAATTGCAAACGTCGAGCAATTGCTCAGAGATGAAAAGTGCCAGCACTGAAAGCTGTTGCTAGCCAGCACCCTTCCTTGGAAACGCTCTTGTAGGCCTAAGAACACTGGGGCTCTGGGCTTTTCTAGCCACCTAGACTTCTGCTCATCCTCTCGTGCACTCTAAAGAGAGCTCAGGTGACAAATTGCAAAGGTCGAGCAATTGCTCAGAGATGAAAAGTGCCAGCACTGAAAGCTGTTGCTAGCCAGCACCCTTCCTTGGAAGCGCTTTCACAGGCGCAGCAACACTGGGGCTTTGCGCTTCTCTAGCCACCAAATGTCACGCTCACTATCTCTCTGTCTCGTAGATACGAGCTGAGAAATTGCAAAGGTCGAGCAATTGCTCAGAGATGAAAAGTGCCAGCACTGAAAGCTGTTGCTAGCCAGCACCCTTCCTTGGAAGCGCTTTCACAAGCGCAGCAACACTGGGGCTTTGCGCTTCTCTAGCCACCAAACATCACGGTCATTCTCTTTCCGTCTCGTAGACACGAGCTGAGAAATTGCAAACGTCGAGCAATTGCTCAGAGATGAAAAGTGCCAGCACTGAAAGCTGTTGCTAGCCAGCACCCTTCCTTGGAAACGCTCTTGTAGCCCTAAGAACACTGGGGCTCTGTGTTTCTCTAGCCACCTAATCTTCTGCTCATCCTCTCGCGCATTCTAAAGAGAGCTCAGGTGAGAAATTGCAAAGGTCGAGCAATTGCTCAGAGATGAAAAGTGCCAGCACTGAAAGCTGTTGCTAGCCAGCACCCTTCCTTGGAAGCGCTTTCACAGGCGCAGCAACACTGGGGCTTTGCGCTTCTCTACCCACCAAACGTCACGGTCACTATCTCTCCGTCTCGTAGACACGAGCTGAGAAATTGCAAAGGTCGAGCAATTGCTCAGAGATGAAAAGTGCCAGCACTGAAAGCTGTTGCTAGCCAGCCCCCTTCCTTGGAAGCGCTTTTGTAGGCCTAAGAACACTGGGGCTCTGGGCTTCTCTAGCCACCTAATCTTCTGCTCACACTCTCGCGCAGTCTAAGGAGAGCTCAGGTGAGAAATTGCAAACGTCGAGCAATTGCTCAGAGATGAAAAGTGCCAGCACTGAAAGCTGTTGCTAGCCAGCAGCCTTCCTTGGAAGCGCTTTCACAGGCGCAGTAACACTGGGGCTTTGCGCTTCTCTAGCCACCAAACGTCAAGGTCACTATCACTCCGTCTTGTAGACACGAGCTGAGAGATTGCAAACGTCGAGCAATTGCTCAGAGATGAAAAGTGCCAGCACTGAAAGCTGTTGCTAGCCAGCACCCTTCCTTGGAAGTGCTTTTGTAGGCCTAAGAACACTGGGGCTGTGGGCTTCTCTACCCACCTAATTTTCTGCTCATCCTCTCGCGCACTCTAAAGAGAGCTCAGGTGAGAAATTGCAAAGGTCGAGCAATTGCTCAGAGATGAAAAGTGCCAGCACTGAAAGCTGTTGCTAGCCAGCACCCTTCCTTGGAAGCGCTTTCACAGGCGCAGCAACACTGGGGCTTTGCGCTTCTCTAGACACCAAACGTCACGGTCATTCTCTTTCCGTCTCGTAGACACGAGCTGAGAAATTGCAAACGTTGAGCAATTGCTCAGCGATGAAAAGTGCCAGCACTGAAAGCTCTTGCTAGCCAGCACCCTTCCTTGGAAGTGCTTTTGTAGGCCTAAGAACACTGGGGCTCTGTGTTTCTCTAGCCACCTAATCTTCTGCTCATCCTCTCGTGCACTCTGAAGAGAGCTCAGGTGAGAAATTGCAAACGTCGAGCAATTGCTCAGAGATGAAAAGTGCCAGCACTGAAAGCTGTTGCTAGCCAGCACCCTTCCTTGGAAACGCTCTTGTAGGCCTAAGAACAGTGGGGCTCGGGGCTTCTCTAGCCACCTAATCTTCTGCTCATCCTCTCGCGCAGTCTAAAGAGAGCTCAGGTGAGAAATTGCAAAGGTCGAGCAATTGCTCAGAGATGAAAAGTGCCAGCACTGAAAGCTGTTGCTAGCCAGCACCCTTCCTTGGAAGCGCTTTCACAGGCGCAGCAACACTGGGGCTTTGTGCTTCTCTAGCCACCAAACGTCACGGTCACTATCTCTCTCCGTCTCGTAGACACGAGCTGAGAAATTGCAAACGTCGAGCAATTGCTCCGAGATGAAAAGTGCCAGCACTGAAAGCTGTTGCTAGCCAGCACCCTTCCTTGGAAGTGCTTTTGTAGGCCTAAGAACAGTGGGGCTCTGGGCTTCTCTAGCCACCTAATCTTCTGCTCATCCTCTCGCGCAGTCTAAAGAGAGCTCAGGTGAGAAATTGCAAAGGTCGAGCAATTGCTCAGAGATGAAAAGTGCCAGCACTGAAAGCTGTTGCTAGCCAGCACCCTTCCTTGGATGTGCTTTTGTAGGCCTAAGAACACTGGGGCTCTGGGCTTCTCTAGCCACCTAATCTTCTGCTCATCTTCTCGTGCACTCTAAAGAGAGCTCAGGTGAGAAATTGCAAACGTCGAGCAATTGCTCAGAGATGAAAAGTGCCAGCACTGAAAGCTGTTGCTAGCCAGCACCCTTCCTTGGAAGCGCTTTCACAGGCGCAGCAACACTGGGGCTTTGCGCTTCTCTAGCCACCAAACATCACGGTCATTCTCTTTCCGTCTCGTAGACACGAGCTGAGAAATTGCAAACGTCGAGCAATTGCTCAGAGATGAAAAGTGCCAGCACTGAAAGCTGTTGCTAGCCAGCACCCTTCCTTGGAAACGCTCTTGTAGGCCTAAGAACACTGGGGCTCTGGGCTTCTCTAGCCACCTAATCTTCTGCTCACCCTCTCGCGCAGTCTAAAGAGAGCTCAGGTGAGAAATTGCAAAAGTCCAGCAATTGCTCAGAGAGGAAAAGTGCCAGGACTGAAAGCTGTTGCTAGCCAGCACCCTTCCTTGGAAGCGCTTTCACAGGCGCAGCAACACTGGGGCTTTGTGCTTCTCTACCCACCAAACGTCATGGACACTATCTCTCCGTCTCGTAGACACGAGCTGAGAAATTGCAAACGTCGAGCAATTGCTCAGAGATGAAAAGTGCCAGCACTGAAAGCTGTTGCTAGCCAGCACCCTTCCTTGGAAGTGCTTTTGTAGCCCTAAGAACACTGGGGCTCTGGGCTTCTCTAGCCACCTAATCTTCTGCTCATCCTCTCACGCAGTCTAAAGAGAGCTCAGGTGAGAAATTGCAAAGGTCGAGCAATTGCTCAGAGATGAAAAGTGCCAGCACTGAAAGCTGTTGCTAGCCAGCACCCTTCCTTGGATGTGCTTTTGTAGGCCTAAGAACAGTGGGGCTCTGGGCTTCTCTAGCCACCTAATCTTCTGCTCATCTTCTCGTGCACTCTAAAGAGAGCTCAGGTGAGAAATGGCAAACGTCGAGCAATTGCTCAGAGATGAAAAGTGCCAGCACTGAAAGCTGTTGCTAGCCAGCACCCTTCCTTGGAAGCGCTTTCACAGGCGCAGCAACACTGGGGCTTTGCGCTTCTCTAGCCACCAAATGTCACGGTCACTATCTCTCTGTCTCGTAGACACGAGCTGAGAGATTGCAAACGTCGAGCAATTGCTCAGAGATGAAAAGTGCCAGCACTGAAAGCTCTTGCTAGCCAGCACCCTTCCTTGGAAGCGCTCTTTTAGCCCTTAGAACAGTGGGGCTCTGTGTTTCTCTAGCCACCTAATCTTCTGCTCATCCTCTCGCGCAGTCTAAAGAGAGCTCAGGTGAGAAATTGCAAAGGTCGAGCAATTGCTCAGAGATGAAAAGTGCCAGCACTGAAAGCTCTTGCTAGCCAGCACCCTTCCTTGGAAGTGCTTTTGTAGGCCTAAGAACACTGGGGCTCTGGGCTTCTCTAGCCACCTAATCTTCTGCTCATCCTCTCGCGCACTCTAAAGAGAGCTCAGGTGAGAAATTGCAAAGGTCGAGCAATTGCTCAGAGATGAAAAGTGCCAGCACTGAAAGCTGTTGCTAGCCAGCACCCTTCCTTGGAAGCGCTTTCACGGGCGCAGCAACACTGGGGCTTTGCGCTTCTCTACCCACCAAACATCACGGTCATTCTCTTTCCGTCTCGTAGACACGAGCTGAGAAATTGCAAAGGTCGAGCAATTGCTCAGAGATGAAAAGTGCCAGCACTGAAAGCTGTTGCTAGCCAGCACCCTTCCTTGGAAGTGCTTTTGTAGGCCTAAGAACAGTGGGGCTCTGGGCTTCTCTAGCCACCTAATCTTCTGCTCGTCCTCTCGCGCAGTCTAAAGAGAGCTCAGGTGAGAAATTGCAAACGTTGAGCAATTGCTCAGAGATGAAAAGTGCCAGCACTGAAAGCTGTTGCTAGCCAGCACCCTTCCTTGGAAACGCTCTTGTAGGCCTAAGAACACTGGGGCTCTGGGCTTTTCTAGCCACCTAGTCTTCTGCTCATCCTCTCGTGCACTCTAAAGAGAGCTCAGGTGAGAAATTGCAAACGTCGAGCAATTGCTCAGAGATGAAAAGTGCCAGCACTGAAAGCTCTTGCTAGCCAGCACCCTTCCTTGGAAGCGCTTTCACAGGCGCAGCAACACTGGGGCTTTGCGCTTCTCTACCCACCAAACGTCATGGTCACTATCTCTCTGTCTCGTAGACACGAGCTGAGAGATTGCAAACGTCGAGCAATTGCTCAGAGATGAAAAGTGCCAGCACTGAAAGCTGTTGCTAGCCAGCAGCCTTCCTTGGAAGCGCTTTCACAGGCGCAGTAACACTGGGGCTTTGCGCTTCTCTAGCCACCAAACGTCAAGGTCACTATCACTCCGTCTTGTAGACACGAGGTGAGAGATTGCAAACGTCCAGCAATTGCTCAGAGATGAAAAGTGCCAGCACTGAAAGCTGTTGCTAGCCAGCACCCTTCCTTGGAAGCGCTTTTGTAGGCCTAAGAACACTGGGGCTGTGGGCTTCTCTACCCACCTAATTTTCTGCTCATCCTCTCGCGCAGTCTAAAGAGAGCTCAGGTGAGAAATTGCAAAGGTCGAGCAATTGCTCAGAGATGAAAAGTGCCAGCACTGAAAGCTCTTGCTAGCCAGCACCCTTCCTTGGAAGCGCTTTCACAGGCGCAGCAACACTGGGGCTTTGCGCTTCTCTAGACACCAAACGTCACGGTCATTCTCTTTCCGTCTCGTAGACACGAGCTGAGAAATTGCAAACGTTGAGCAATTGCTCAGCGATGAAAAGTGCCAGCACTGAAAGCTGTTGCTAGCCAGCACCCTTCCTTGGAAGCGCTTTCACAAGCGCAGCAACACTGGGGCTTTGCGCTTCTCTAGCCACCAAACGTCACGGTCCTTCTCTTTCCGTCTCGTAGACACGAGCTGAGAAATTGCAAACGTCGAGCAATTGCTCAGAGATGAAAAGTGCCAGCACTGAAAGCTCTTGCTAGCCAGCACCCTTCCTTGGAAACGCTCTTGTAGCCCTAAGAACACTGGGGCTCTGTGTTTCTCTAGCCACCTAATCTTCTGCTCATCCTCTCGCGCAGTCTAAAGAGAGCTCAGGTGAGAAATTGCAAAGGTCGAGCAATTGCTCAGAGATGAAAAGTGCCAGCACTGAAAGCTGTTGCTAGCCAGCACCCTTCCTTGGAAGCGCTTTCACAGGCGCAGCAACACTGGGGCTTTGCGCTTCTCTACCCACCAAACGTCACGGTCACTATCTCTCTGTCTCGTAGACACGAGCTGAGAAATTGCAAAGGTCGAGCAATTGCTCAGAGATGAAAAGTGCCAGCACTGAAAGCTGTTGCTAGCCAGCACCCTTCCTTGGAAGTGCTTTTGTAGGCCTAAGAACACTGGGGCTCTGGGCTTCTCTAGCCACCTAATCTTCTGCTCATCCTCTCACGCACTCTAAGGAGAGCTCAGGTGACAAATTGCAAACGTCGAGCAATTGCTCAGAGATGAAAAGTGCCAGCACTGAAAGCTGTTGCTAGCCAGCACCCTTCCTTGGAAGCGCTTTCACAGGCGCAGCAACACTGGGGCTTTGCGCTTCTCTACCCACCAAACGTCATGGTCACTATCTCTCTGTCTCGTAGACACGAGCTGAGAGATTGCAAACGTCGAGCAATTGCTCAGAGATGAAAAGTGCCAGCACTGAAAGCTGTTGCTAGCCAGCACCCTTCCTTGGAAGCGCTTTCACAGGCGCAGTAACACTGGGGCTTTGCGCTTCTCTAGCCACCAAACGTCAAGGTCACTATCACTCCGTCTTGTAGACACGAGCTGAGAGATTGCAAACGTCCAGCAATTGCTCAGAGATGAAAAGTGCCAGCACTGAAAGCTGTTGCTAGCCAGCACCCTTCCTTGGAAGCGCTTTTGTAGGCCTAAGAACACTGGGGCTGTGGGCTTCTCTACCCACCTAATTTTCTGCTCATCCTCTCGCGCACTCTAAAGAGAGCTCAGGTGAGAAATTGCAAAGGTCGAGCAATTGCTCAGAGATGAAAAGTGCCAGCACTGAAAGCTCTTGCTAGCCAGCACCCTTCCTTGGAAGCGCTTTCACAGGCGCAGCAACACTGGGGCTTTGCGCTTCTCTAGCCACCAAACATCACGGTCATTCTCTTTCCGTCTCGTAGACACGAGCTGAGAAATTGCAAACGTTGAGCAATTGCTCAGCGATGAAAAGTGCCAGCACTGAAAGCTGTTGCTAGCCAGCACCCTTCCTTGGAAGTGCTTTTGTAGGCCTAAGAACACTGGGGCTCTGGGCTTCTCTAGCCACCTAATCTTCTGCTCATCCTCTCGTGCACTCTGAAGAGAGCTCAGGTGAGAAATTGCAAACGTCGAGCAATTGCTCAGAGATGAAAAGTGCCAGGACTGAAAGCTGTTGCTAGCCAGCACCCTTCCTTGGAAACGCTCTTGTAGGCCTAAGAACAGTGGGGCTCTGGGCTTCTCTAGCCACCTAATCTTCTGCTCATCCTCTCGCGCAGTCTAAAGAGAGCTCAGGTGAGAAATTGCAAAGGTCGAGCAATTGCTCAGAGATGAAAAGTGCCAGCACTGAAAGCTGTTGCTAGCCAGCACCCTTCCTTGGAAGCGCTTTCACAGGCGCAGCAACACTGGGGCTTTGTGCTTCTCTAGCCACGAAACGTCACGGTCACTATCTCTCTCCGTCTCGTAGACACGAGCTGAGAAATTGCAAACGTCGAGCAATTGCTCAGAGATGAAAAGTGCCAGCACTGAAAGCTGTTGCTAGCCAGCACCCTTCCTTGGAAGCGCTTTTGTAGGCCTAAGAACACTGGGGCTCTGGGCTTCTCTAGCCACCTAATCTTCTGCTCATCCTCTCGCGCAGTCTAAAGAGAGCTCAGGTGAGAAATTGCAAAGGTCGAGCAATTGCTCAGAGATGAAAAGTGCCAGCACTGAAAGCTGTTGCTAGCCAGCACCCTTCCTTGGATGTGCTTTTGTAGGCCTAAGAACACTGGGGCTGTGGGCTTCTCTACCCACCTACTCTTCTGCTCATCTTCTCGTGCACTCTAAAGAGAACTCAGGTGAGAAATTGCAAAGGTCGAGCAATTGCTCAGAGATGAAAAGTGCCAGCACTGAAAGCTCTTGCTAGCCAGCACCCTTCCTTGGAAGCGCTTTCAGAGGCGCAGCAACACTGGGGCTTTGCGCTTCTCTAGCCACCAAACATCACGGTCATTCTCTTTCCGTCTCGTAGACACGAGCTGAGAAATTGCAAACGTCGAGCAATTGCTCAGAGATGAAAAGTGCCAGCACTGAAAGCTGTTGCTAGCCAGCACCCTTCCTTGGAAACGCTCTTGTAGGCCTAAGAACACTGGGGCTCTGGGCTTCTCTAGCCACCTAATCTTCTGCTCACCCTCTCGCGCAGTCTAAAGAGAGCTCAGGTGAGAAATTGCAAAGGTCGAGCAATTGCTCAGAGATGAAAAGTGCCAGGACTGAAAGCTGTTGCTAGCCAGCACCCTTCCTTGGAAGCGCTTTCACAGGCGCAGCAACACTGGGGCTTTGTGCTTCTCTAGCCACCAAACGTCACGGTCACTATCTCTCTCCGTCTCGTAGACACGAGCTGAGAAATTGCAAACGTCGAGCAATTGCTCAGAGATGAAAAGTGCCAGCACTGAAAGCTGTTGCTAGCCAGCACCCTTCCTTGGAAGTGCTTTTGTAGGTCTAAGAACACAGGGGCTCTGGGCTTCTCTAGTCACCTAATCTTCTGCTCATCCTCTCGCGCAGTCTAAAGAGAGCTCAGGTGAGAAATTGCAAAGGTCGAGCAATTGCTCAGAGATGAAAAGTGCCAGCACTGAAAGCTGTTGCTAGCCAGCACCCTTCCTTGGATGTGCTTTTGTAGGCCTAAGAACAGTGGGGCTCTGGGCTTCTCTAGCCACCTAATCTTCTGCTCATCTTCTCGTGCACTCTAAAGAGAGCTCAGGTGAGAAATTGCAAAGGTCGAGCAATTGCTCAGAGATGAAAAGTGCCAGCACTGAAAGCTGTTGCTAGCCAGCACCCTTCCTTGGAAGCGCTTTCACAGGCGCAGCAACACTGGGGCTTTGCGCTTCTCTAGCCACCAAACATCACGGTCATTCTCTTTCCGTCTCGTAGACACGAGCTGAGAAATTGCAAACGTCGAGCAATTGCTCAGAGATGAAAAGTGCCAGCACAGAAAGCTGTTGCTAGCCAGCACCCTTCCTTGGAAGTGCTTTTGTAGGCCGAAGAACACTGGGGCTCTGGGCTTCTCTAGCCACCTAATCTTCTGCTCATCCTCTCGCGCACTCTGAAGAGAGCTCAGGTGAGAAATTGCAAACGTCGAGCAATTGCTCAGAGATGAAAAGTGCCAGCACTGAAAGCTCTTGCCAGCCAGCACCCTTCCTTGGAAACGCTTTTGTAGGCCTAAGAACAGTGGGGCTCGGGGCTTCTCTAGCCACCTAATCTTCTGCTCACCCTCTCGCGCAGTCTAAAGAGAGCTCAGGTGATAAATTGCAAAGGTTGAGCAATTGCTCAGCGATGAAAAGTGCCAGCACTGAAAGCTGTTGCTAGCCAGCACCCTTCCTTGGAAGCGCTTTCACAGGCGCAGCAACACTGGGGCTTTGTGCTTCTCTAGCCACCAAACGTCACGGTCACTATCTCTCTCCGTCTCGTAGACATGAGCTGAGAAATTGCAAACGTCGAGCAATTGATCAGAGATGAAAAGTGCCAGCACTGAAAGCTGTTGCTAGCCAGCACCCTTCCTTGGAAGTGCTTTTGTAGGCCGAAGAACACTGGGGCTCTGGGCTTCTCTAGCCACCTAATCTTCTGCTCATCCTCTCGCGCACTCTGAAGAGAACTCAGGTGAGAAATTGCAAACGTCGAGCAATTGCTCAGAGATGAAAAGTGCCAGCACTGAAAGCTCTTGCTAGCCAGCACCCTTCCTTGGAAACACTTTTGTAGGCCTAAGAACACTGGGGCTCGGGGCTTCTCTAGCCACCTAATCTTCTGCTCATCCTCTCGCGCACTCTAAAGAGAGCTCAGGTGAGAAATTGCAAAGGTTGAGCAATTGCTCAGAGATGAAAAGTGCCAGCACTGAAAGCTGTTGCTAGCCAGCACCCTTCCTTGGAAGCGCTTTCACAGGCGCAGCAACACTGGGGCTTTGTGCTTCTCTAGCCACCAAACGTCACGGTCACTATCTCTCTCCGTCTCGTAGACATGAGCTGAGAAATTGCAAACGTCGAGCAATTGATCAGAGATGAAAAGTGCCAGCACTGAAAGCTGTTGCTAGCCAGCACCCTTCCTTGGAAGTGCTTTTGTAGGCGTAAGAACAGTGGGGCTCTGGGCTTCTCTAGCCACCTAATCTTCTGCTCATCCTCTCGCGCACTCTAAAGAGAGCTCAGGTGAGAAATTGCAAAGGTCGAGCAATTGCTCAGAGATGAAGAGTGCCAGCACTGAAAGCTGTTGCTAGCCAGCACCCTTCCTTGGAAGCGCTTTTGTAGGCCTAAGAACACTGGGGCTCTGGGCTTCTCTAGCCACCTAATCTTCTGCTCATCCTCTCGTGCACTCTAAAGAGAGCTCAGGTGAGAAATTGCAAACGTCGAGCAATTGCTCAGAGATGAAAAGTGCCAGCACTGAAAGCTGTTGCTAGCCAGCACCCTTCCTTGGAAGCGCTTTCACAGGCGCAGCAACACTGGGGCTTTGCGCTTCTCTAGCCACCAAACATCACGGTCATTCTCTTTCCGTCTCGTAGACACGAGCTGAGAAATTGCAAACGTCGAGCAATTGCTCAGAGATGAAAAGTGCCAGCACAGAAAGCTCTTGCTAGACAGCACCCTTCCTTGGAAGCGCTTTTGTAGGCCTAAGAACACTGGGGCTCGGGGCTTCTCTAGCCACCTAATCTTCTGCTCATCCTCTCGCGCAATCTAAAGAGAGCTCAGGTGAGAAATTGCAAACGTCCAGCAATTGCTCAGAGATGAAAAGTGCCAGCACTGAAAGCTGTTGCTAGCCAGCACCCTTCCTTGGAAGCGCTTTCACAGGCGCAGCAACACTGGGGCTTTGCGCTTCTCTAGCCACCAAACATCACGGTCATTCTCTTTCCGTCTCGTAGACACGAGCTGAGAAATTGCAAACGTCGAGCAATTGCTCAGAGATGAAAAGTGCCAGCACTGAAAGCTGTTGCTAGCCAGCCCCCTTCCTTGGAAGTGCTTTTGTAGGCCTAAGAACATGGGGCTCTGTGTTTCTCTAGCCACCTAATCTTCTGCTCATCCTCTCGCGCACTCTAAGGAAAGCTCAGGTGAGAAATTGCAAACGTCGAGCAATTGCTCAGAGATGAAAAGTGCCAGCACTGAAAGCTGTTGCTAGCCAGCACCCTTCCTTGGAAGCGCTTTCACAGGCGCAGCAACACTGGGGCTTTGCGCTTCTCTAGCCACCAAACGTCACGGTCACTATCTCTCTGTCTCGTAGACACGAGCTGAGAGATTGCAAACGTCGAGCAATTGCTCAGAGATGAAAAGTGCCAGCACTGAAAGCTGTTGCTAACCAGCACCCTTCCTTGGAAGCGCTCTTTTAGCCCTTATAACAGTGGGGCTCTGTGTTTCTCTAGCCACCTAATCTTCTGCTCATCCTCTCGCGCAGTCTAAAGAGAGCTCAGGTGAGAAATTGCAAAGGTCGAGCAATTGCTCAGAGATGAAAAGTGCCAGCACTGAAAGCTGTTGCTAGCCAGCACCCTTCCTTGGAAGTGCTTTTGTAGGCCTAAGAACAGTGGGGCTCTGGGCTTCTCTAGCCACCTAATCTTCTGCTCATCCTCTCGCGCACTCTAAAGAGAGCTCAGGTGAGAAATTGCAAAGGTCGAGCAATTGCTCAGAGATGAAAAGTGCCAGCACTGAAAGCTGTTGCTAGCCAGCACCCTTCCTTGGAAGCGCTTTCACGGGCGCAGCAAGACTGGGGCTTTGCGCTTCTCTAGCCACCAAACATCACGGTCATTCTCTTTCCGTCTCGTAGACACGAGCTGAGAAATTGCAAAGGTCGAGCAATTGCTCAGAGATGAAAAGTGCCAGCACTGAAAGCTGTTGCTAGCCAGCACCCTTCCTTGGAAGTGCTTTTGTAGGCCTAAGAACACTGGGGCTCTGGGCTTCTCTAGCCACCTAATCTGCTCGTCCTCTCGCGCACTCTAAAGAGAGCTCAGGTGAGAAATTGCAAACGTTGAGCAATT
Organism: Sarcoramphus papa; assembly: GCA_037962945.1. Lineage (NCBI taxonomy): Eukaryota > Metazoa > Chordata > Aves > Accipitriformes > Cathartidae > Sarcoramphus > Sarcoramphus papa. Next base: position 20,971,089 of record CM075588.1, read on the forward strand.
GCTCAGAGATGAAAAGTGCCAGCACTGAAAGCTGTTGCTAGCCAGCACCCTTCCTTGGAAACGCTTTTGTAGGCCTAAGAACACTGGGGCTCTGTGTTTCTCTAGCCACCTAATCTTCTGCTCATCCTCTCGCGCACTCTAAAGAGAGCTCAGGTGAGAAATTGCAAAGGTCGAGCAATTGCTCAGAGATGAAAAGTGCCAGCACTGAAAGCTGTTGTTAGCCAGCACCCTTCCTTGGAAGCGCTTTCACAGGCGCAGCAACACTGGGGCTTTGCGCTTCTCTAGCCACCAAAGGTCACGGTCACTATCTCTCCGTCTCGTAGACACGAGCTGAGAAATTGCAAAGGTCGAGCAATTGCTCAGAGATGAAAAGTGCCAGCACTGAAAGCTGTTGCTAGCCAGCACCCTTCCTTGGAAGTGCTTTTGTAGGCCTAAGAACACTGGGGCTCTGGGCTTCTCTAGCCACCTCATCTTCTGCTCATCCTCTCACGCACTCTTAGGAGAGCTCAGGTGAGAAATTGCAAACGTCGAGCAATTGCTCAGAGATGAAAAGTGCCAGCACTGAAAGCTGTTGCTAGCCAGCACCCTTCCTTGGAAGCGCTTTCACAGGCGCAGCAACACTGGGGCTTTGCGCTTCTCTACCCACCAAACGTCATGGTCACTATCTCTCTGTCTCGTAGACACGAGCTGAGAGATTGCAAACGTCGAGCAATTGCTCAGAGATGAAAAGTGCCAGCACTGAAAGCTGTTGCTAGCCAGCACCCTTCCTTGGAAGCGCTTTCACAAGCACAGTAACACTGGGGCTTTGCGCTTCTCTAGCCACCAAACGTCAAGGTCACTATCACTCCGTCTTGTAGACACGAGCTGAGAGATTGCAAACGTCCAGCAATTGCTCAGAGATGAAAAGTGCCAGCACTGAAAGCACTTGCTAGCCAGCACCCTTCCTTGGAAGCGCTTTTGTAGGCCTAAGAACACTGGGGCTCTGGGCTTCTCTACCCACCTAATTTTCTGCTCATCCTCTCGCGCACTCTAAAGAGAGCTCAGGTGAGAAATTGCAAAGGTCGAGCAATTGCTCAGAGATGAAAAGTGCCAGTACTGAAAGCTCTTGCTAGCCAGCACCCTTCCTTGGAAGCGCTTTCACAGGCGCAGCAACACTGGGGCTTTGCGCTTCTCTAGACACCAAACATCACGGTCATTCTCTTTCCGTCTCGTAGACACGAGCTCAGAAATTGCAAACGTTGAGCAATTGCTCAGCGATGAAAAGTGCCAGCACTGAAAGCTCTTGCTAGCCAGCACCCTTCCTTGGAAGTGCTTTTGTAGGCCTAAGAACACTGGGGCTCTGGGCTTCTCTAGCCACCTAATCTTCTGCTCATCCTCTCGTGCACTCTGAAGAGAGCTCAGGTGAGAAATTGCAAAGGTTGAGCAATTGCTCAGAGATGAAAAGTGCCAGCACTGAAAGCTGTTGCTAGCCAGCACCCTTCCTTGGAAGCGCTTTCACAGGCGCAGCAACACTGGGGCTTTGTGCTTCTCTAGCCACCAAACGTCACGGTCACTATCTCTCTCCGTCTCGTAGACATGAGCTGAGAAATTGCAAACGTCGAGCAATTGATCAGAGATGAAAAGTGCCAGCACTGAAAGCTGTTGCTAGCCAGCACCCTTCCTTGGAAGTGCTTTTGTAGGCCTAAGAACACTGGGGCTCTGGGCTTCTCTAGCCACCTCATCTTCTGCTCATCCTCTCACGCACTCTTAGGAGAGCTCAGGTGAGAAATTGCAAACGTCGAGCAATTGCTCAGAGATGAAAAGTGCCAGCACTGAAAGCTGTTGCTAGCCAGCACCCTTCCTTGGAAGCGCTTTCACAGGCGCAGCAACACTGGGGCTTTGCGCTTCTCTACCCACCAAACGTCATGGTCACTATCTCTCTGTCTCGTAGACACGAGCTGAGAGATTGCAAACGTCGAGCAATTGCTCAGAGATGAAAAGTGCCAGCACTGAAAGCTGTTGCTAGCCAGCACCCTTCCTTGGAAGCGCTTTCACAGGCGCAGTAACACTGGGGCTTTGCGCTTCTCTAGCCACCAAACGTCAAGGTCACTATCACTCCGTCTTGTAGACACGAGCTGAGAGATTGCAAACGTCCAGCAATTGCTCAGAGATGAAAAGTGCCAGCACTGAAAGCACTTGCTAGCCAGCACCCTTCCTTGGAAGCGCTTTTGTAGGCCTAAGAACACTGGGGCTCTGGGCTTCTCTACCCACCTAATTTTCTGCTCATCCTCTCGCGCACTCTAAAGAGAGCTCAGGTGAGAAATTGCAAAGGTCGAGCAATTGCTCAGAGATGAAAAGTGCCAGTACTGAAAGCTCTTGCTAGCCAGCACCCTTCCTTGGAAGCGCTTTCACAGGCGCAGCAACACTGGGGCTTTGCGCTTCTCTAGACACCAAACATCACGGTCATTCTCTTTCCGTCTCGTAGACACGAGCTCAGAAATTGCAAACGTTGAGCAATTGCTCAGCGATGAAAAGTGCCAGCACTGAAAGCTCTTGCTAGCCAGCACCCTTCCTTGGAAGTGCTTTTGTAGGCCTAAGAACACTGGGGCTCTGGGCTTCTCTAGCCACCTAATCTTCTGCTCATCCTCTCGTGCACTCTGAAGAGAGCTCAGGTGAGAAATTGCAAAGGTTGAGCAATTGCTCAGAGATGAAAAGTGCCAGCACTGAAAGCTGTTGCTAGCCAGCACCCTTCCTTGGAAGCGCTTTCACAGGCGCAGCAACACTGGGGCTTTGTGCTTCTCTAGCCACCAAACGTCACGGTCACTATCTCTCTCCGTCTCGTAGACATGAGCTGAGAAATTGCAAACGTCGAGCAATTGATCAGAGATGAAAAGTGCCAGCACTGAAAGCTGTTGCTAGCCAGCACCCTTCCTTGGAAGTGCTTTTGTAGGCCGAAGAACACTGGGGCTCTGGGCTTCTCTAGCCACCTAATCTTCTGCTCATCCTCTCGCGCACTCTGAAGAGAGCTCAGGTGAGAAATTGCAAACGTCGAGCAATTGCTCAGAGATGAAAAGTGCCAGCACTGAAAGCTCTTGCTAGCCAGCACCCTTCCTTGGAAACGCTTTTGTAGGCCTAAGAACACTGGGGCTCTGGGCTTCTCTACCCACCTAATTTTCTGCTCATCCTCTCGCGCACTCTAAAGAGAGCTCAGGTGAGAAATTGCAAAGGTCGAGCAATTGCTCAGAGATGAAAAGTGCCAGTACTGAAAGCTCTTGCTAGCCAGCACCCTTCCTTGGAAGCGCTTTCACAGGCGCAGCAACACTGGGGCTTTGCGCTTCTCTAGACACCAAACATCACGGTCATTCTCTTTCCGTCTCGTAGACACGAGCTGAGAAATTGCAAACGTTGAGCAATTGCTCAGCGATGAAAAGTGCCAGCACTGAAAGCTCTTGCTAGACAGCACCCTTCCTTGGAAGTGCTTTTGTAGGCCTAAGAACACTGGGGCTCTGGGCTTCTCTAGCCACCTAATCTTCTGCTCATCCTCTCGTGCACTCTGAAGAGAGCTCAGGTGAGAAATTGCAAACGTCGAGCAATTGCTCAGAGATGAAAAGTGCCAGCACTGAAAGCTCTTGCTAGCCAGCACCCTTCCTTGGAAACGCTTTTGTAGGCCTAAGAACACTGGGGCTCTGTGTTTCTCTAGCCACCTAATCTTCTGCTCACCCTCTCGCGCAGTCTAAAGAGAGCTCAGGTGATAAATTGCAAAGGTTGAGCAATTGCTCAGAGATGAAAAGTGCCAGCACTGAAAGCTGTTGCTAGCCAGCACCCTTCCTTGGAAGCGCTTTCACAGGCGCAGCAACACTGGGGCTTTGTGCTTCTCTAGCCACCAAACGTCACGGTCACTATCTCTCTCCGTCTCGTAGACATGAGCTGAGAAATTGCAAACGTCGAGCAATTGATCAGAGATGAAAAGTGCCAGCACTGAAAGCTGTTGCTAGCCAGCACCCTTCCTTGGAAGTGCTTTTGTAGGCCGAAGAACAGTGGGGCTCTGGGCTTCTCTAGCCACCTAATCTTCTGCTCATCCTCTCGCGCAGTCTAAAGAGAGCTCAGGTGAGAAATTGCAAACGTCGAGCAATTGCTCAGAGATGAAAAGTGCCAGCACTGAAAGCTCTTGCTAGCCAGCACCCTTCCTTGGAAACGCTTTTGTAGGCCTAAGAACAGTGGGGCTCGGGGCTTCTCTAGCCACCTAATCTTCTGCTCATCCTCTCGCGCACTCTAAAGAGAGCTCAGGTGAGAAATTGCAAAGGTTGAGCAATTGCTCAGAGATGAAAAGTGCCAGCACTGAAAGCGCTTGCTAGCCAGCACCCTTCCTTGGAAGCGCTTTCACAAGCGCAGCAACACTGGGGCTTTGTGCTTCTCTAGCCACCAAACGTCACGGTCACTATCTCTCTCCGTCTCGTAGACATGAGCTGAGAAATTGCAAACGTCGAGCAATTGATCAGAGATGAAAAGTGCCAGCACTGAAAGCTGTTGCTAGCCAGCACCCTTCCTTGGAAGTGCTTTTGTAGGCGTAAGAACACTGGGGCTCTGGGCTTCTCTAGCCACCTAATCTTCTGCTCATCCTCTCGCGCACTCTAAAGAGAGCTCAGGTGAGAAATTGCAAAGGTCGAGCAATTGCTCAGAGATGAAGAGTGCCAGCACTGAAAGCTGTTGCTAGCCAGCACCCTTCCTTGCAAGCGCTTTTGTAGGCCTAAGAACACTGGGGCTCTGGGCTTCTCTAGCCACCTAATCTTCTGCTCTTCTTCTCGTGCACTCTAAAGAGAGCTCAGGTGAGAAATTGCAAACGTCGAGCAATTGCTCAGAGATGAAAAGTGCCAGCACTGAAAGCTGTTGCTAGCCAGCACCCTTCCTTGGAAGCGCTTTCACAGGCGCAGCAACACTGGGGCTTTGCGCTTCTCTAGCCACCAAACATCACGGTCATTCTCTTTCCATCTCGTAGACATGAGCTGAGAAATTGCAAACGTCGAGCAATTGCTCAGAGATGAAAAGTGCCAGCACTGAAAGCTCTTGCTAGCCAGCACCCTTCCTTGGAAGTGCTTTTGTAGGCCTAAGAACAGTGGGGCTCTGGGCTTCTCTAGCCACCTAATCTTCTGCTCATCCTCTCGCGCATTCTAAAGAGAGCTCAGGTGAGAAATTGCAAAGGTCGAGCAATTGCTCAGAGATGAAAAGTGCCAGCACTGAAAGCTGTTGCTAGCCAGCACCCTTCCTTGGAAGCGCTCTTTTAGCCCTTAGAACAGTGGGGCTCTGTGTTTCTCTAGCCACCTAATCTTCTGCTCATCCTCTCACGCAGTCTAAAGAGAGCTCAGGTGAGGAATTGCAAAGGTCGAGCAATTGCTCAGAGATGAAAAGTGCCAGCACTGAAAGCTCTTGCTAGCCAGCACCCTTCCTTGGAAGCGCTTTCACAGGCGCAGCAACACTGGGGCTTTGCGCTTCTCTAGCCACCAAACGTCACGGTCACTATGTCTTTCCGTCTCGTAGACAAGAGCTGAGAGATTGCAAACGTCAAGCAATTGCTCAGAGATGAAAAGTGCCAGCACTGAAAGCTGTTGCTAGCCAGCACCCTTCCTTGGAAGTGCTTTTGTAGGCCTAAGAACACTGGGGCTCTGGGCTTCTCTAGCCACCTAATCTTCTGCTCATCCTCTCGCGCACTCTAAAGAGAGCTCAGGTGAGAAATTGCAAACGTTGAGCAATTGCTCAGAGATGAAAAGTGCCAGCACTGAAAGCTGTTGCTAGCCAGCACCCTTCATTGGAAGCGCTTTCACAGGCGCAGTAACACTGGGGCTTTGCGCTTCTCTAGCCACCAAACATCACGGTCACTATCTCTCCGTCTCGTAGACACGAGCTGAGAAATTGCAAACGTCGAGCAATTGCTCAGAGATGAAAAGTGCCAGCACTGAAAGCTGTTGCTAGCCAGCACCCTTCCTTGGAAGTGCTTTTGTAGGCCTAAGAACACTGGGGCTCTGGGCTTCTCTAGCCACCTACTCTTCTGCTCATCCTCTCGCGCACTCTAAAGAGAGCTCAGGTGAGAAATTGCAAAGGTCGAGCAATTGCTCAGAGATGAAAAGTGCCAGGACTGAAAGCTGTTGCTAGCCAGCACCCTTCCTTGGAAGCGCTTTCACAGGCGCAGTAACACTGGGGCTTTGCGCTTCTCTAGCCACCAAACGTCAAGGTCACTATCACTCCGTCTTGTAGACATGAGCTGAGAGATTGCAAACGTCGAGCAATTGCTCAGAGATGAAAAGTGCCAGCACTGAAAGCTCTTGCTAGCCAGCACTCTTCCTTGGAAGCGCTTTTGTAGGCCTAAGAACACTGGGGCTCTGGGCTTCTCTAGCTACCTCATCTTCTGCTCATCCTCTCGCGCACTCCAAAGAGAGCTCAGGTGAGAAATTGCAAACGTCGAGCAATTGCTCAGAGATGAAAAGTGCCAGTACTGAAAGCTGTTGCTAGCCAGCACCCTTCCTTGGAAGCGCTTTCACAGGCGCAGCAACACTGGGGCTTTGCGCTTCTCTAGCCACCAAACGTCACGGTCATTCTCTTTCCGTCTCGTAGACACGAGCTGAGAAATTGCAAACGTCGAGCAATTGCTCAGAGATGAAAAGTGCCAGCACTGAAAGCTGTTGCTAGCCAGCACCCTTCCTTGGAAACGCTCTTGTAGGCCTAAGAACAGTGGGGCTCTGGGCTTCTCTAGCCACCTAATCTTCTGCTCATCCTCTCGCGCAGTCTAAAGAGAGCTCAGGTGAGAAATTGCAAAGGTCGAGCAATTGCTCAGAGATGAAAAGTGCCAGCACTGAAAGCTGTTGCTAGCCAGCACCCTTCCTTGGATGTGCTTTTGTAGGCCTAAGAACACTGGGGCTCTGGGCTTCTCTAGCCACCTACTCTTCTGCTCATCTTCTCGTGCACTCTAAAGAGAGCTCAGGTGAGAAATTGCAAACGTCGAGCAATTGCTCAGCGATGAAAAGTGCCAGCACTGAAAGCTGTTGCTAGCCAGCACCCTTCCTTGGAAGTGCTTTTGTAGGCCTAAGAACACTGGGGCTCTGGGCTTCTCTAGCCACCTAATCTTCTGCTCATCTTCTCGTGCACTCTAAAGAGAGCTCAGGTGAGAAATTGCAAACGTCGAGCAATTGCTCAGAGATGAAAAGTGCCAGCACTGAAAGCTGTTGCTAGCCAGCACCCTTCCTTGGAAGCGCTTTCACAGGCGCAGCAACACTGGGGCTTTGCGCTTCTCTAGCCACCAAACATCACGGTCATTCTCTTTCCGTCTCGTAGACACGAGCTGAGAAATTGCAAACGTCGAGCAATTGCTCAGAGATGAAAAGTGCCAGCACTGAAAGCTCTTGCTAGCCAGCACCCTTCCTTGGAAACGCTCTTGTAGGCCTAAGAACAGTGGGGCTCTGGGCTTCTCTAGCCACCTAATCTTCTGCTCACCCTCTCGCGCAGTCTAAAGAGAGCTCAGGTGAGAAATTGCAAAGGTCGAGCAATTGCTCAGAGATGAAAAGTGCCAGGACTGAAAGCTGTTGCTAGCCAGCACCCTTCCTTGGAAGCGCTTTCACAGGCGCAGCAACACTGGGGCTTTGCGCTTCTCTAGCCACCAAACGTCACGGTCACTATCTCTCTCCGTCTCGTAGACACGAGCTGAGAAATTGCAAACGTCGAGCAATTGCTCAGAGATGAAAAGTGCCAGCACTGAAAGCTCTTGCTAGCCAGCACTCTTCCTTGGAAGCGCTTTTGTAGGCCTAAGAACACTGGGGCTCTGGGCTTCTCTAGCCACCTAATCTTCTGCTCATCCTCTCGCGTAGTCTAAAGAGAGCTCAGGTGAGAAATTGCAAACGTCGAGCAATTGCTCAGAGATGAAAAGTGCCAGTACTGAAAGCTGTTGCTAGCCAGCACCCTTCCTTGGAAGCGCTTTCACAGGCGCAGCAACACTGGGGCTTTGCGCTTCTCTAGCCACCAAACGTCACGGTCACTATCTCTCCGTCTCGTAGACACGAGCTTAGAGATTGCAAAGGTCGAGCAATTGCTCATAGATGAAAAGTGCCAGCACTGAAAGCTGTTGCTAGCCAGCACCCTTCCTTGGAAACGCTCTTGTACCCCTAAGAACACTGTGGCTCTGTGTTTCTCTAGCCACCTAATCTTCTGCTCATCCTCTCGCGCACTCTAAAGAGAGCTCAGGTGAGAAATTGCAAAGGTCGAGCAATTGCTCAGAGATGAAGAGTGCCAGCACTGAAAGCTCTTGCTAGCCAGCACCCTTCCTTGCAAGCGCTTTCACAGGCGCAGCAACACTGGGGCTTTGTGCTTCTCTAGCCACCAAACGTCACGGTCACTATCTCTCTCCGTCTCGTAGACACGAGCTGAGAAATTGCAAACGTCGAGCAATTGCTCAGAGATGAAAAGTGCCAGCACTGAAAGCTGTTGCTAGCCAGCACCCTTCCTTGGAAGCGCTTTTGTAGGCCTAAGAACAGTGGGGCTCTGGGCTTCTCTAGCCACCTAATCTTCCGCTCCTCCTCTCACGCACTCTAAAGAGAGCTCAGGTGAGAAATTGCAAAGGTTGAGCAATTGCTCAGAGATGAAAAGTGCCAGCACTGAAAGCTCTTGCTAGCCAGCACCCTTCCTTGGAAGTGCTTTCACAGGCGCAGCAACACTGGAGCTTTGCGCTTCTCTAGCCACCAAACATCACGGTCATTCTCTTTCCGTCTCGTAGACACGAGCTGAGAAATTGCAAACGTCGAGCAATTGCTCAGAGATGAAAAGTGCCAGCACAGAAAGCTCTTGCTAGCCAGCACCCTTCCTTGGAAGCGCTTTTGTAGGCCTAAGAACAGTGGGGCTCTGGGCTTCTCTAGCCTCCTAATCTTCTGCTCATCCTCTCGCGCAATCTAAAGAGAGCTCAGGTGAGAAATTGCAAAGGTCGAGCAATTGCTCAGAGATGAAAAGTGCCAGCACTGAAAGCTCTTGCTAGCCAGCACCCTTCCTTGGAAGCGCTTTCACAGGCGCAGCAACACTGGGGCTTTGCGCTTCTCTAGCCACCAAACGTCACGGTCACTATCTCTCTGTCTCGTAGACACGAGCTGAGAAATTGCAAACGTCGAGCAATTGCTCAGAGATGAAAAGTGCCAGCACTGAAAGCTGTTGCTAGCCAGCACCCTTCCTTGGAAGTGCTTTTGTAGGCCTAAGAACACTGGGGCTCTGGGCTTCTCTAGCCACCTAATCTTCTGCTCATCCTCTCGCGCAGTCTAAAGAGAGCTCAGGTGAGAAATTGCAAAGGTCGAGCAATTGCTCAGAGATGAAAAGTGCCAGCACTGAAAGCTGTTGCTAGCCAGCACCCTTCCTTGGATGTGCTTTTGTAGGCCTAAGAACACTGGGGCTCTGGGCTTCTCTAGCCACCTACTCTTCTGCTCATCTTCTCGTGCACTCTAAAGAGAGCTCAGGTGAGAAATTGCAAACGTCGAGCAATTGCTCAGAGATGAAAAGTGCCAGCACTGAAAGCTGTTGCTAGCCAGCACCCTTCCTTGGAAGCGCTTTCACAGACGCAGCAACACTGGGGCTTTGCGCTTCTCTAGCCACCAAACGTCACGGTCACTATCTCTCTGTCTCGTAGACACGAGCTGAGAAATTGCAAACGTCGAGCAATTGCTCAGAGATGAAAAGTGCCAGCACTGAAAGCTGTTGCTGGCAGCACCCTTCCTTGGAAGTGCTTTTGTAGGCCTAAGAACAGTGGGGCTCTGGGCTTCTCTAGCCACCTAATCTTCTGCTCATCCTCTCGCGCAGTCTAAAGAGAGCTCAGGTGAGAAATTGCAAAGGTCGAGCAATTGCTCAGAGATGAAAAGTGCCAGGACTGAAAGCTGTTGCTAGCCAGCACCCTTCCTTGGAAGCGCTTTCACAGGCGCAGTAACACTGGGGCTTTGCGCTTCTCTAGCCACCAAACGTCAAGGTCACTATCACTCCGTCTTGTAGACATGAGCTGAGAGATTGCAAACGTCGAGCAATTGCTCAGAGATGAAAAGTGCCAGCACTGAAAGCTCTTGCTAGCCAGCACTCTTCCTTGGAAGCGCTTTTGTAGGCCTAAGAACACTGGGGCTCTGGGCTTCTCTAGCCACCTAATCTTCTGCTCATCCTCTCGCGTAGTCTAAAGAGAGCTCAGGTGAGAAATTGCAAACGTCGAGCAATTGCTCAGAGATGAAAAGTGCCAGTACTGAAAGCTGTTGCTAGCCAGCACCCTTCCTTGGAAGCGCTTTCACAGGCGCAGCAACACTGGGGCTTTGCGCTTCTCTAGCCACCAAACGTCACGGTCACTATCTCTCCGTCTCGTAGACACGAGCTGAGAGATTGCAAAGGTCGAGCAATTGCTCATAGATGAAAAGTGCCAGCACTGAAAGCTGTTGCTAGCCAGCACCCTTCCTTGGAAACGCTCTTGTACCCCTAAGAACACTGTGGCTTTGTGTTTCTCTAGCCACCTAATCTTCTGCTCATCCTCTCGCGCACTCTAAAGAGAGCTCAGGTGAGAAATTGCAAAGGTCGAGCAATTGCTCAGCGATGAAAAGTGCCAGCACTGAAAGCTGTTGCTAGCCAGCACCCTTCCTTGCAAGCGCTTTCACAGGCGCAGCAACACTGGGGCTTTGTGCTTCTCTAGCCACCAAACGTCACGGTCACTATCTCTCTCCGTCTCATAGACACGAGCTGAGAAATTGCAAACGTCGAGCAATTGCTCAGAGATGAAAAGTGCCAGCACTGAAAGCTGTTGCTAGCCAGCACCCTTCCTTGGAAGTGCTTTTGTAGGCCTAAGAACAGTGGGGCTCTGGGCTTCTCTAGCCACCTAATCTTCTGCTCATCCTCTCACGCACTCTAAAGAGAGCTCAGGTGAGAAATTGCAAAGGTCGAGCAATTGCTCAGAGATGAAAAGTGCCAGCACTGAAAGCTGTTGCTAGCCAGCACCCTTCCTTGGAAGCGCTTTCACAGGCGCAGCAACACTGGAGCTTTGCGCTTCTCTAGCCACCAAACATCACGGTCATTCTCTTTCCGTCTCGTAGACACGAGCTGAGAAATTGCAAACGTCGAGCAATTGCTCAGAGATGAAAAGTGCCAGCACAGAAAGCTCTTGCTAGCCAGCCCCCTTCCTTGGAAGCGCTTTTGTAGGCCTAAGAACAGTGGGGCTCTGGGCTTCTCTAGCCACCTAATCTTCTGCTCATCCTCTCGCGCAATCTAAAGAGAGCTCAGGTGAGAAATTGCAAAGGTCGAGCAATTGCTCAGAGATGAAAAGTGCCAGCACTGAAAGCTCTTGCTAGCCAGCACCCTTCCTTGGAAGCGCTTTCACAGGCGCAGCAACACTGGGGCTTTGCGCTTCTCTAGCCACCAAACGTCACGGTCACTATCTCTCTGTCTCGTAGACACGAGCTGAGAAATTGCAAACGTCGAGCAATTGCTCAGAGATGAAAAGTGCCAGCACTGAAAGCTGTTGCTAGCCAGCACCCTTCCTTGGAAGTGCTTTTGTAGGCCTAAGAACAGTGGGGCTCTGGGCTTCTCTAGCCACCTAATCTTCTGCTCATCCTCTCGTGCACTCTAAAGAGAGCTCAGGTGAGAAATTGCAAACGTCGAGCAATTGCTCAGAGATGAAAAGTGCCAGCACTGAAAACTGTTGCTAGCCAGCACCCTTCCTTGGATGTGCTTTTGTAGGCCTAAGAACAGTGGGGCTCTGGGCTTCTCTAGCCACCTACTCTTCTGCTCATCTTCTCGTGCACTCTAAAGAGAGCTCAGGTGAGAAATTGCAAACGTCGAGCAATTGCTCAGAGATGAAAAGTGCCAGCACTGAAAGCTGTTGCTAGCCAGCACCCTTCCTTGGAAGCGCTTTCACAGGCGCAGCAACACTGGGGCTTTGCGCTTCTCTAGCCACCAAACATCACGGTCATTCTCTTTCCGTCTCGTAGACACGAGCTGAGAAATTGCAAACGTCGAGCAATTGCTCATAGATGAAAAGTGCCAGCACTGAAAGCTCTTGCTAGCCAGCACCCTTCCTTGGAAACGCTCTTGTAGGCCTAAGAACACTGGGGCTCTGGGCTTCTCTAGCCACCTAATCTTCTGCTCGTCCTCTCGCGCAGTCTAAAGAGAGCTCAGGTGAGAAATTGCAAAGGTCGAGCAATTGCTCAGAGATGAAAAGTGCCAGCACTGAAAGCTGTTGCTAGCCAGCACCCTTCCTTGGAAGCGCTTTCACAGGCGCAGCAACACTGGGGCTTTGCGCTTCTCTAGCCACCAAAGGTCACGGTCACTATCTCTCTCCGTCTCGTAGACACGAGCTGAGAAATTGCAAACGTCGAGCAATTGCTCAGAGATGAAAAGTGCCAGCACTGAAAGCTGTTGCTAGCCAGCACCCTTCCTTGGAAGTGCTTTTGTAGGCGTAAGAACACTGGGGCTCTGGGCTTCTCTAGCCACCTAATCTTCTGCTCATCCTCTCGCGCAGTCTAAAGAGAGCTCAGGTGAGAAATTGCAAAGGTCGAGCAATTGCTCAGAGATGAAAAGTGCCAGCACTGAAAGCTGTTGCTAGCCAGCACCCTTCCTTGGAAACGCTTTTGTAGGCCTAAGAACAGTGGGGCTCTGTGTTTCTCTAGCCACCTAATCTTCTGCTCATCTTCTCTTGCACTCTAAAGAGAGCTCAGGTGAGAAATTGCAAACGTCGAGCAATTGCTCAGAGATGAAAAGTGCCAGCACTGAAAGCTGTTGCTAGCCAGCACCCTTCCTTGGAAGCGCTTTCACAGGCGCAGCAACACTGGGGCTTTGCGCTTCTCTACCCACCAAACGTCACGGTCATTCTCTTTCCGTCTCGTAGACACGAGCTGAGAAATTGCAAACGTCGAGCAATTGCTCAGAGATGAAAAGTGCCAGCACAGAAAGCTCTTGCTAGCCAGCACCCTTCCTTGGAAGCGCTTTTTTAGGCCTAAGAACACTGGGGCTCTGGGCTTCTCTAGCCACCTAATCTTCTGCTCATCCTCTCGCGCACTCTAAAGAGAGCTCAGGTGAGAAATTGCAAACGTCGAGCAATTGCTCAGAGATGAAAAGTGCCAGCACTGAAAGCTGTTGCTAGCCAGCACCCTTCCTTGGAAGCGCTTTCACAGGTGCAGCAACACTGGGGCTTTGCGCTTCTCTAGCCACCAAACGTCACGGTCACTATCTCTCTGTCTCGTAGACACGAGCTGAGAGATTGCAAACGTCGAGCAATTGCTCAGAGATGAAAAGTGCCAGCACTGAAAGCTGTTGCTAGCCAGCACCCTTCCTTGGAAGCGCTCTTTTAGCCCTTAGAACAGTGGGGCTCTGTGTTTCTCTAGCCACCTAATCTTCTGCTCATCCTCTCGCGCAGTCTAAAGAGAGCTCAGGTGAGAAATTGCAAAGGTCGAGCAATTGCTCAGAGATGAAAAGTGCCAGCACTGAAAGCTGTTGCTAGCCAGCACCCTTCCTTGGAAGTGCTTTTGTAGGCCTAAGAACAGTGGGGCTCTGGGCTTCTCTAGCCACCTAATCTTCTGCTCATCCTCTCGCGCACTCTAAAGAGAGCTCAGGTGAGAAATTGCAAAGGTCGAGCAATTGCTCAGAGATGAAAAGTGCCAGCACTGAAAGCTGTTGCTAGCCAGCACCCTTCCTTGGAAGCGCTTTCACGGGCGCAGCAAGACTGGGGCTTTGGGCTTCTCTAGCCACCAAACATCACGGTCATTCTCTTTCCGTCTCGTAGACACGAGCTGAGAAATTGCAAAGGTCGAGCAATTGCTCAGAGATGAAAAGTGCCAGCACTGAAAGCTGTTGCTAGCCAGCACCCTTCCTTGGAAGTGCTTTTGTAGGCCTAAGAACAGTGGGGCTCTGGGCTTCTCTAGCCACCTAATCTTCTGCTCGTCCTCTCGCGCACTCTAAAGAGAGCTCAGGTGAGAAATTGCAAACGTTGAGCAATTGCTCAGAGATGAAAAGTGCCAGCACTGAAAGCTGTTGCTAGCCAGCACCCTTCCTTGGAAACGCTCTTGTAGGCCTAAGAACACTGGGGCTCTGGGCTTTTCTAGCCACCTAGTCTTCTGCTCATCCTCTCGTGCACTCTAAAGAGAGCTCAGGTGACAAATTGCAAAGGTCGAGCAATTGCTCAGAGATGAAAAGTGCCAGCACTGAAAGCTCTTGCTAGCCAGCACCCTTCCTTGGAAGCGCTTTCACAGGCGCAGCAACACTGGGGCTTTGCGCTTCTCTAGCCACCAAATGTCACGCTCACTATCTCTCTGTCTCGTAGACACGAGCTGAGAAATTGCAAAGGTCGAGCAATTGCTCAGCGATGAAAAGTGCCAGCACTGAAAGCTGTTGCTAGCCAGCACCCTTCCTTGCAAGCGCTTTCACAGGCGCAGCAACACTGGGGCTTTGTGCTTCTCTAGCCACCAAACGTCACGGTCACTATCTCTCTCCGTCTCGTAGACACGAGCTGAGAAATTGCAAACGTCGAGCAATTGCTCAGAGATGAAAAGTGCCAGCACTGAAAGCTGTTGCTAGCCAGCACCCTTCCTTGGAAGTGCTTTTGTAGGCCTAAGAACAGTGGGGCTCTGGGCTTCTCTAGCCACCTAATCTTCCGCTCCTCCTCTCACGCACTCTAAAGAGAGCTCAGGTGAGAAATTGCAAAGGTCGAGCAATTGCTCAGAGATGAAAAGTGCCAGCACTGAAAGCTGTTGCTAGCCAGCACCCTTCCTTGGAAGCGCTTTCACAGGCGCAGCAACACTGGAGCTTTGCGCTTCTCTAGCCACCAAACATCACGGTCATTCTCTTTCCGTCTCGTAGACACGAGCTGAGAAATTGCAAACGTCGAGCAATTGCTCAGAGATGAAAAGTGCCAGCACAGAAAGCTCTTGCTAGCCAGCCCCCTTCCTTGGAAGCGCTTTTGTAGGCCTAAGAACAGTGGGGCTCTGGGCTTCTCTAGCCACCTAATCTTCTGCTCATCCTCTCGCGCAATCTAAAGAGAGCTCAGGTGAGAAATTGCAAAGGTCGAGCAATTGCTCAGAGATGAAAAGTGCCAGCACTGAAAGCTCTTGCTAGCCAGCACCCTTCCTTGGAAGCGCTTGCACAGGCGCAGCAACACTGGGGCTTTGCGCTTCTCTAGCCACCAAACGTCACGGTCACTATCTCTCTGTCTCGTAGACACGAGCTGAGAAATTGCAAACGTCGAGCAATTGCTCAGAGATGAAAAGTGCCAGCACTGAAAGCTGTTGCTAGCCAGCACCCTTCCTTGGAAGTGCTTTTGTAGGCCTAAGAACAGTGGGGCTCTGGGCTTCTCTAGCCACCTAATCTTCTGCTCATCCTCTCGTGCACTCTAAAGAGAGCTCAGGTGAGAAATTGCAAACGTCGAGCAATTGCTCAGAGATGAAAAGTGCCAGCACTGAAAACTGTTGCTAGCCAGCACCCTTCCTTGGATGTGCTTTTGTAGGCCTAAGAACAGTGGGGCTCTGGGCTTCTCTAGCCACCTACTCTTCTGCTCATCTTCTCGTGCACTCTAAAGAGAGCTCAGGTGAGAAATTGCAAACGTCGAGCAATTGCTCAGAGATGAAAAGTGCCAGCACTGAAAGCTGTTGCTAGCCAGCACCCTTCCTTGGAAGCGCTTTCACAGGCGCAGCAACACTGGGGCTTTGCGCTTCTCTAGCCACCAAACATCACGGTCATTCTCTTTCCGTCTCGTAGACACGAGCTGAGAAATTGCAAACGTCGAGCAATTGCTCATAGATGAAAAGTGCCAGCACTGAAAGCTCTTGCTAGCCAGCACCCTTCCTTGGAAACGCTCTTGTAGGCCTAAGAACACTGGGGCTCTGGGCTTCTCTAGCCACCTAATCTTCTGCTCGTCCTCTCGCGCAGTCTAAAGAGAGCTCAGGTGAGAAATTGCAAAGGTCGAGCAATTGCTCAGAGATGAAAAGTGCCAGCACTGAAAGCTGTTGCTAGCCAGCACCCTTCCTTGGAAGCGCTTTCACAGGCGCAGCAACACTGGGGCTTTGCGCTTCTCTAGCCACCAAACGTCACGGTCACTATCTCTCTCCGTCTCGTAGACACGAGCTGAGAAATTGCAAACGTCGAGCAATTGCTCAGAGATGAAAAGTGCCAGCACTGAAAGCTGTTGCTAGCCAGCACCCTTCCTTGGAAGTGCTTTTGTAGGCGTAAGAACACTGGGGCTCTGGGCTTCTCTAGCCACCTAATCTTCTGCTCATCCTCTCGCGCAGTCTAAAGAGAGCTCAGGTGAGAAATTGCAAAGGTCGAGCAATTGCTCAGAGATGAAAAGTGCCAGCACTGAAAGCTCTTGCTAGCCAGCACCCTTCCTTGGAAACGCTTTTGTAGGCCTAAGAACAGTGGGGCTCTGGGCTTCTCTAGCCACCTAATCTTCTGCTCATCTTCTCTTGCACTCTAAAGAGAGCTCAGGTGAGAAATTGCAAACGTCGAGCAATTGCTCAGAGATGAAAAGTGCCAGCACTGAAAGCTGTTGCTAGCCAGCACCCTTCCTTGGAAGCGCTTTCACAGGCGCAGCAACACTGGGTCTTTGCGCTTCTCTAGCCACCAAACGTCACGGTCATTCTCTTTCCGTCTCGTAGACACGAGCTGAGAAATTGCAAACGTCGAGCAATTGCTCAGAGATGAAAAGTGCCAGCACAGAAAGCTCTTGCTAGCCAGCACCCTTCCTTGGAAGCGCTTTTTTAGGCCTAAGAACACTGGGGCTCTGGGCTTCTCTAGCCACCTAATCTTCTGCTCATCCTCTCGCGCACTCTAAAGAGAGCTCAGGTGAGAAATTGCAAACGTCGAGCAATTGCTCAGAGATGAAAAGTGCCAGCACTGAAAGCTGTTGCTAGCCAGCACCCTTCCTTGGAAGCGCTTTCACAGGTGCAGCAACACTGGGGCTTTGCGCTTCTCTAGCCACCAAACGTCACGGTCACTATCTCTCTGTCTCGTAGACACGAGCTGAGAGATTGCAAACGTCGAGCAATTGCTCAGAGATGAAAAGTGCCAGCACTGAAAGCTGTTGCTAGCCAGCACCCTTCCTTGGAAGCGCTCTTTTAGCCCTTAGAACAGTGGGGCTCTGTGTTTCTCTAGCCACCTAATCTTCTGCTCATCCTCTCGCGCAGTCTAAAGAGAGCTCAGGTGAGAAATTGCAAAGGTCGAGCAATTGCTCAGAGATGAAAAGTGCCAGCACTGAAAGCTGTTGCTAGCCAGCACCCTTCCTTGGAAGTGCTTTTGTAGGCCTAAGAACAGTGGGGCTCTGGGCTTCTCTAGCCACCTAATCTTCTGCTCATCCTCTCGCGCACTCTAAAGAGAGCTCAGGTGAGAAATTGCAAAGGTCGAGCAATTGCTCAGAGATGAAAAGTGCCAGCACTGAAAGCTGTTGCTAGCCAGCACCCTTCCTTGGAAGCGCTTTCACGGGCGCAGCAAGACTGGGGCTTTGCGCTTCTCTAGCCACCAAACATCACGGTCATTCTCTTTCCGTCTCGTAGACACGAGCTGAGAAATTGCAAACGTCGAGCAATTGCTCAGAGATGAAAAGTGCCAGCACTGAAAGCTGTTGCTAGCCAGCACCCTTCCTTGGAAGTGCTTTTGTAGGCCTAAGAACAGTGGGGCTCTGGGCTTCTCTAGCCACCTAATCTTCTGCTCGTCCTCTCGCGCACTCTAAAGAGAGCTCAGGTGAGAAATTGCAAACGTTGAGCAATTGCTCAGAGATGAAAAGTGCCAGCACTGAAAGCTGTTGCTAGCCAGCACCCTTCCTTGGAAACGCTCTTGTAGGCCTAAGAACACTGGGGCTCTGGGCTTTTCTAGCCACCTAGTCTTCTGCTCATCCTCTCGTGCACTCTAAAGAGAGCTCAGGTGACAAATTGCAAAGGTCGAGCAATTGCTCAGAGATGAAAAGTGCCAGCACTGAAAGCTCTTGCTAGCCAGCACCCTTCCTTGGAAGCGCTTTCACAGGCGCAGCAACACTGGGGCTTTGCGCTTCTCTAGCCACCAAATGTCACGCTCACTATCTCTCTGTCTCGTAGACACGAGCTGAGAAATTGCAAAGGTCGAGCAATTGCTCAGAGATGAAAAGTGCCAGCACTGAAAGCTGTTGCTAGCCAGCACCCTTCCTTGGAAGCGCTTTCACAAGCGCAGCAACACTGGGGCTTTGCGCTTCTCTAGCCACCAAACGTCACGGTCATTCTCTTTGCGTCTCGTAGACACGAGCTGAGAAATTGCAAACGTCGAGCAATTGCTCAGAGATGAAAAGTGCCAGCACTGAAAGCTCTTGCTAGCCAGCACCCTTCCTTGGAAACGCTCTTGTAGCCCTAAGAACACTGGGGCTCTGTGTTTCTCTAGCCACCTAATCTTCTGCTCATCCTCTCGCGCAGTCTAAAGAGAGCTCAGGTGAGAAATTGCAAAGGTCGAGCAATTGCTCAGAGATGAAAAGTGCCAGCACTGAAAGCTGTTGCTAGCCAGCACCCTTCCTTGGAAGCGCTTTCACAGGCGCAGCAACACTGGGTCTTTGCGCTTCTCTAGCCACCAAACATCACGGTCACTATCTCTCCGTCTCGTAGACACGAGCTGAGAAATTGCAAAGGTCGAGCAATTGCTCAGAGATGAAAAGTGCCAGCACTGAAAGCTGTTGCTAGCCAGCACCCTTCCTTGGAAGTGCTTTTGTAGGCCTAAGAACAGTGGGGCTCTGGGCTTCTCTAGCCACCTAATCTTCTGCTCATCCTCTCACGCACTCTAAGGAGAGCTCAGGTGAGAAATTGCAAACGTCGAGCAATTGCTCAGAGATGAAAAGTGCCAGCACTGAAAGCTGTTGCTAGCCAGCACCCTTCCTTGGAAGCGCTTTCACAGGCGCAGCAACACTGGGGCTTTGCGCTTCTCTACCCACCAAACGTCATGGTCACTATCTCTCTGTCTCGTAGACACGAGCTGAGAGATTGCAAACGTCGAGCAATTGCTCAGAGATGAAAAGTGCCAGCACTGAAAGCTGTTGCTAGCCAGCACCCTTCCTTGGAAGCGCTTTCACAGGCGCAGCAACACTGGGGCTTTGCGCTTCTCTAGCCACCAAACGTCAAGGTCACTATCACTCCGTCTTGTAGACACGAGCTGAGAGATTGCAAACGTCCAGCAATTGCTCAGAGATGAAAAGTGCCAGCACTGAAAGCACTTGCTAGCCAGCACCCTTCCTTGCAAGCGCTTTTGTAGGCCTAAGAACACTGGGGCTCTGGGCTTCTCTACCCACCTAATTTTCTGCTCATCCTCTCGCGCACTCTAAAGAGAGCTCAGGTGAGAAATTGCAAACGTCGAGCAATTGCTCAGAGATGAAAAGTGCCAGCACTGAAAGCTCTTGCTAGCCAGCACCCTTCCTTGGAAGCGCTTTCACAGGCGCAGCAACACTGGGGCTTTGCGCTTCTCTAGACACCAAACATCACGGTCATTCTCTTTCCGTCTCGTAGACACGAGCTGAGAAATTGCAAACGTCGAGCAATTGCTCAGAGATGAAAAGTGCCAGCACTGAAAGCTGTTGCTAGCCAGCACCCTTCCTTGGAAACGCTCTTGTAGGCCTAACAACAGTGGGGCTCTGGGCTTCTCTAGCCACCTAATCTTCTGCTCACCCTCTCGCGCAGTCTAAAGAGAGCTCAGGTGAGAAATTGCAAAGGTTGAGCAATTGCTCAGAGATGAAAAGTGCCAGCACTGAAAGCTGTTGCTAGCCAGCACCCTTCCTTGGAAGCGCTTTCACAGGCGCAGCAACACTGGGGCTTTGTGCTTCTCTAGCCACGAAACGTCACGGTCACTATCTCTCTCTGTCTCGTAGACATGAGCTGAGAAATTGCAAACGTCGAGCAATTGATCAGAGATGAAAAGTGCCAGCACTGAAAGCTGTTGCTAGCCAGCACCCTTCCTTGGAAGCGCTTTTGTAGGCCTAAGAACACTGGGGCTCTGGGCTTCTCTAGCCACCTAATCTTCTGCTCATCTTCTCGTGCACTCTAAAGAGAGCTCAGGTGAGAAATTGCAAAGGTCGAGCAATTGCTCAGAGATGAAAAGTGCCAGCACTGAAAGCTGTTGCTAGCCAGCACCCTTCCTTGGAAGCGCTTTCACAGGCGCAGCAACACTGGGGCTTTGCGCTTCTCTACCCACCAAACATCACGGTCATTCTCTTTCCATCTCGTAGACACGAGCTGAGAAATTGCAAACGTCGAGCAATTGCTCAGAGATGAAAAGTGCCAGCACAGAAAGCTCTTGCTAGCCAGCACCCTTCCTTGGAAGCGCTTTTGTAGGCCTAAGAACACTGGGGCTCTGGGCTTCTCTAGCCACCTAATCTTCTGCTCATCCTCTCGCGCAATCTAAAGAGAGCTCAGGTGAGAAATTGCAAACGTCCAGCAATTGCTCAGAGATGAAAAGTGCCAGCACTGAAAGCTGTTGCTAGCCAGCACCCTTCCTTGGAAGCGCTTTCACAGGCGCAGCAAAACTGGGGCTTTGCGCTTCTCTAGCCACCAAACGTCACGGTCACTATCTCTCTGTCTCGTAGACACGAGCTGAGAAATTGCAAACGTCGAGCAATTGCTCAGAGATGAAAAGTGCCAGCACTGAAAGCTGTTGCTAGCCAGCACCCTTCCTTGGAAGCGCTTTCACAGGCGCAGCAACACTGGGGCTTTGCGCTTCTCTAGCCACCAAACGTCACGGTCATTCTCTTTCCATCTCGTAGACACGAGCTGAGAAATTGCAAACGTCGAGCAATTGCTCAGAGATGAAAAGTGCCAGCACTGAAAGCTGTTGCTAGCCAGCACCCTTCCTTGGAAGTGCTTTTGTAGGCCTAAGAACAGTGGGGCTCTGGGCTTCTCTAGCCACCTAATCTTCTGCTCATCCTCTCGCGCATTCTAAAGAGAGCTCAGGTGAGAAATTGCAAAGGTCGAGCAATTGCTCAGAGATGAAAAGTGCCAGCACTGAAAGCTGTTGCTAGCCAGCACCCTTCCTTGGAAGCGCTTTCACAGGCACAGCAACACTGGGGCTTTGCGCTTCTCTAGCCACCAAACGTCACGGTCATTCTCTTTCCGTCTCGTAGACACGAGCTGAGAAATTGCAAACGTCGAGCAAATGCTCAGAGATGAAAAGTGCCAGCACAGAAAGCTGTTGCTAGCCAGCTGCCTTCCTTGGAAGCGCTTTTGTAGGCCTAAGAACACTGGGGCTCTGGGCTTCTCTAGCCACCTAATCTTCTGCTCATCCTCTCACGCACTCTAAGGAGAGCTCAGGTGAGAAATTGCAAACGTCGAGCAATTGCTCAGAGATGAAAAGTGCCAGCACTGAAAGCTGTTGCTAGCCAGCACCCTTCCTTGGAAGCGTTTTCACAGGCGCAGCAACACTGGGGCTTTGCGCTTCTCTACCCACCAAAGGTCACGGTCACTATCTCTCCGTCTCGTAGACATGAGCTGAGAAATTGCAAACGTCGAGCAATTGCTCAGAGATGAAAAGTGCCAGCACTGAAAGCTGTTGCTAGCCAGCACCCTTCCTTGGAAGCGCTCTTTTAGCCCTTAGAACAGTGGGGCTCTCTGTTTCTCTAGCCACCTAATCTTCTGCTCATCCTCTCACGCAGTCTAAAGAGAGCTCAGGTGAGAAAATGCAAACGTCGAGCAATTGCTCAGAGATGAAAAGTGCCAGCACTGAAAGCTCTTGCTAGCCAGCACCCTTCCTTGGAAGCGCTTTCACAGGCGCAGCAACACTGGGGCTTTGCGCTTCTCTACCCACCAAACGTCACGGTCACTATGTCTTTCCGTCTCGTAGACAAGAGCTGAGAGATTGCAAACGTCAAGCAATTGCTCAGAGATGAAAAGTGCCAGCACTGAAAGCTGTTGCTAGCCAGCAGCCTTCCTTGGAAGCGCTCTTTTAGCCCTTAGAACAGTGGGGCTCTGTGTTTCTCTAGCCACCTAATCTTCTGCTCATCCTCTCGCGCAGTCTAAAGAGAGCTCAGGTGAGAAATTGCAAACGTCGAGCAATTGCTCAGAGATGAAAAGTGCCAGCACTGAAAGCTGTTGCTAGCCAGCACCCTTCCTTGGAAGCGCTTTCAGAGGCGCAGCAACCCTGGGGCTTTGCGCTTCTCTAGCCACCAAATGTCACGGTCACTATCTCTCTGTCTCGTAGACACGAGCTGAGAAATTGCAAACGTCGAGCAATTGCTCAGAGATGAAAAGCGCCAGCACTGAAAGCTCTTGCTAGCCGGCACCCTTTCTTGGAAACGCTCTTGTAGCCCTTAGAACACAGGGGCTCTGGGCTTCTCTAGCCACCTAATCTTCTGCTCATCCTCTCGCGCACTCTAAAGAGAGCTCAGGTGAGAAATTGCAAACGTCGAGCAATTGCTCAGAGATGAAAAGTGCCAGCACTGAAAGCTCTTGCTAGCCAGCACCCTTCCTTGGAAACGCTTTTGTAGCCCTAAGAACACTGGGGCTCTGTGTTTCTCTAGCCACGTAATTTTCTGCTCATCCTCTCGCGCACTCTAAAGAGAGCTCAGGTGAGAAATTGCAAAGGTCGAGCAATTGCTCAGAGATGAAAAGTGCCAGCACTGAAAGCTGTTGCTAGCCAGCACCCTTCCTTGGAAGTGTTTTTGTAGGCGTAAGAACACTGGGGCTTTGCGCTTCTCTAGCCACCTAATCTTCTGCTCATCCTCTCGCGCACTCTAAAGAGAGCTCAGGTGAGAAATTGCAAACGTCGAGCAATTGCTCAGAGATGAAAAGTGCCAGCACTGAAAGCTGTTGCTAGCCAGCACCCTTCCTTGGAAGCGCTTGCACAGGCGCAGCAACACTGGGGCTTTGCGCTTCTCTACCCACCAAACGTCACGGTCACTATCTCTCCGTCTCGTAGACACGAGCTGAGAGATTGCAAACGTCGAGCAATTGCTCAGCGATGAAAAGTGCCAGCACTGAAAGCTCTTGCTAGCCAGCAGCCTTCCTTGGAAACGCTCTTGTAGGCCTAAGAACACTGGGGCTCTGGGCTTCTCTAGCCACCTAATCTTCTGCTCATCCTCTCGCGCACTCTAAAGAGAGCTCAGGTGAGAAATTGCAAAGGTCGAGCAATTGCTCAGAGATGAAAAGTGCCAGCACTGAAAGCTGTTGCTAGCCAGCACCCTTCCTTGGAAGCGCTTTCACAGGCGCAGCAACACTGGGGCTTTGCGCTTCTCTAGCCACCAAAGGTCACAGTCATTCCTTTTCCTTCTCGTAGAAACGAGCTGAGAAATTGCAAAAATCGAGCAATTGCTCAGAGATGAAAAGTGCCAGCACTGAAAGCTCTTGCTAGCCAGCATCCTTCCTTGGATGCGCTTTTGTAGGCCTAAGAACACAGGGGCTCTGTGTTTCTCTAGCCACCTAATCTTCTGCTCATCCTCTCGCGCACTCTAAAGAGAGCTGAGGTGAGAAATTGCAAAGGTTGAGCAATTGCTCAGAGAGGAAAAGTGCCAGCACTGAAAGCTGTTGCTAGCCAGCACCCTTCCTTGGAAGCGCTTTCACAGGCGCAGCAACACTGGGGCTTTGCGCTTCTCTAGCCACCAAACGTCACGGTCACTATCTCTCTCCGTCTCGTAGACACGAGCTGAGAAATTGCAAACGTCGAGCAATTGCTCAGAGATGAAAAGTGCCAGCACTGAAAGCTGTTGCTAGCCAGCACCCTTCCTTGGAAGTGCTTTTGTAGCCCTTAGAACAGTGGGGCTCTGGGCTTCTCTAGCCACCTAATCTTCTGCTCATCCTCTCGCGCACTCTAAAGAGAGCTCAGGTGAGAAATTGCAAATGTTGAGCAATTGCTCAGAGATGAAAAGTGCCAGCACTGAAAGCTCTTGCTAGCCAGCACCCTTCCTTGGAAGCGCTTTCACAGGCACAGCAACACTGGGGCTTTGCGCTTCTCTACCCACCAAACGTCACGGTCATTCTCTTTCCATCTCGTAGACACGAGCTGAGAGATTGCAAATGTCGAGCAATTGCTCAGAGATGAAAAGTGCCAGCACTGAAAGCTCTTGCTAGCCAGCCCCCTTCCTTGGAAGCGCTTTTGTAGGCCTAAGAACACTGGGGCTCTGGGCTTCTCTAGCCACCTAATCTTGTGCTCATCCTCTCTTGCGCACTCTAAAGAGAGCTCAGGTGAGAAATTGGAAACGTCGAGCAATTGCTCAGAGATGAAAAGTGCCAGCACTGAAAGCTGTTGCTAGCCAGCACCCTTCCTTGGAAGCGCTTTCACAGGCGCAGCAACACTGGGGCTTTGCGCTTCTCTACCCACCAAAGATCACGGTCATTCCTTTTCCATCTCGTAGACACGAGCTGAGAGATTGCAAACATTGAGCAATTGCTCAGAAATGAAAAGTGCCAGCACTGAAAGCTCTTGCTAGACAGCATCCTTCCTTGGATGCGCTTTTGTAGGCCTAAGAACACTGGGGCTCTGTGTTTCTCTAGCCACCTAATCTTCTGCTCATCCTCTCGCGCACTCTAAAGAGAGCTCAGGTGAGAAATTGCAAACATCGAGCAATTGCTCAGAGATGAAAAGTGCCAGCACTGAAAGCTTTTGCTAGCCGGCACCCTTCCTTGGAAGCACTTTTGTAGGCCTAAGAACAGTGGGGCTCTGGGCTTCTCTAGCCACCTAATCTTCTGCTCATCCTCTCGCGCACTCTAAAGAGAGCTCAGGTGAGAAATTGCAAACGTCGAGCAATTGCTCAGAGATGAAAAGTGCCAGCACTGAAAGCTCTTGCTAGCCAGCACCCTTCCTTGGAAGCGCTTTCACAGGCGCAGCAATACTGGGGCTTTGCGCTTCTCTAGCCACCAAAGGTCACGGTCACTATCTCTCTATCTCGTAGACACAAGCTGAGAGATTGCAAACGTCGAGCAATTGCTCAGAGATGAAAAGTGCCAGCACTGAAAGCTCTTGCTAGCCAGCACCCTTCCTTGGAAGCACTTTTGTAGGCCTTAGAACACAGGGGCTCTGGGCTTCTCTAGCCACCTAATCTTCTGCTCATCCTCTCGCGCACTCTAAAGAGAGCTCAGGTGAGAAATTGCAAAGGTCGAGCAATTGCTCAGAGATGAAAAGTGCCAGCACTGAAAGCTGTTGCTAGCCAGCACCCTTCCTTGGAAGTGCTCATGTAGGCCTAAGAACACTGGGGCTCTGGGCTTCTCTAGCCACCTAATCTTCTGCTTATCCTCTCGCGCAGTCTAAAGAGAGCTCAGGTGAGAAATTGCAAAGGTCGAGCAATTGCTCAGAGATGAAAAGTGCCAGGACTGAAAGCTCTTGCTAGCCAGCACCCTTCCTTGGAAGCGCTTTTGTAGGCCTAAGAACACTGGGGCTCTGGGCTTCTCTAGCCACGTAATCTTCTGCTCATCCTCTCGCGCACTCTAAAGAGAGCTCAAGTGAGAAATTGCAAACGTCGAGCAATTGCTCAGAGATGAAAAGTGCCAGCACTGAAAGCTGTTGCTAGCCAGCACCCTTCCTTGGAAGCGCTTTCACAGGCGCAGCAACACTGGGGCTTTGCGCTTCTCTAGACACCAAAGGTCACAGTCATTCCTTTTCCTTCTCGTAGACACGAGCTGAGAAATTGCAAAGGTCGAGCAATTGCTCAGAGATGAAAAGTGCCAGCACTGAAAGCTCTTGCTAGCCAGCATCCTTCCTTGGGTGCGCTTTTGTAGGCCTAAGAACACTGGGGCTCTGGGCTTCTCTAGCCACCTAATCTTCTGCTCATCCTCTCGCGGAGTCTAAAGAGAGCTCAGGTGAGAAATTGCAAAGGTTGAGCAATTGCTCAGAGAGGAAAAGTGCCAGCACTGAAAGCTCTTGCTAGCCAGCACCCTTCCTTGGAAGCGCTTTCACAGGCGCAGCAACACTGGGGCTTTGCGCTTCTCTAGACACCAAAGGTCACAGTCATTCCTTTTCCTTCTCGTAGACACGAGCTGAGAAATTGCAAAGGTCGAGCAATTGCTCAGAGATGAAAAGTGCCAGCACTGAAAGCTCTTGCTAGCCAGCATCCTTCCTTGGATGCGCTTTTGTAGGCCTAAGAACAGTGGGGCTCTGGGCTTCTCTAGCCACCTAATCTTCTGCTCATCCTCTCGCGCACTCTAAAGAGAGCTCAGGTGAGAAATTGCAAACGTCCAGCAATTGCTCAGAGATGAAAAGTGCCAGCACTGAAAGCTGTTGCTAGCCAGCACCCTTCCTTGGAAGCGCTTTCACAGGCGCAGTAACACTGGGGCTTTGCGCTTCTCTAGCCACCAAATGTCACGGTCACTATCTCTCTGTCTCGTAGACACGAGCTGAGAAATTGCAAAGGTCGAGCAATTGCTCAGAGATGAAAAGTGCCAGCACTGAAAGCTGTTGCTAGCCAGCACCCTTCCTTGGAAGCGCTTTCACAGGCGCAGCAACACTGGGGCTTTGCGCTTCTCTAGCCACCAAAGGTCACAGTCATTCCTTTTCCTTCTCGTAGAAACGAGCTGAGAAATTGCAAAAATCGAGCAATTGCTCAGAGATGAAAAGTGCCAGCACTGAAAGCTCTTGCTAGCCAGCATCCTTCCTTGGATGCGCTTTTGTAGGCCTAAGAACACAGGGGCTCTGTGTTTCTCTAGCCACCTAATCTTCTGCTCATCCTCTCGCGCACTCTAAAGAGAGCTGAGGTGAGAAATTGCAAAGGTTGAGCAATTGCTCAGAGAGGAAAAGTGCCAGCACTGAAAGCTGTTGCTAGCCAGCACCCTTCCTTGGAAGCGCTTTCACAGGCGCAGCAACACTGGGGCTTTGCGCTTCTCTAGCCACCAAACGTCACGGTCACTATCTCTCTCCGTCTCGTAGACACGAGCTGAGAAATTGCAAACGTCGAGCAATTGCTCAGAGATGAAAAGTGCCAGCACTGAAAGCTGTTGCTAGCCAGCACCCTTCCTTGGAAGTGCTTTTGTAGCCCTTAGAACAGTGGGGCTCTGGGCTTCTCTAGCCACCTAATCTTCTGCTCATCCTCTCGCGCACTCTAAAGAGAGCTCAGGTGAGAAATTGCAAATGTTGAGCAATTGCTCAGAGATGAAAAGTGCCAGCACTGAAAGCTCTTGCTAGCCAGCACCCTTCCTTGGAAGCGCTTTCACAGGCACAGCAACACTGGGGCTTTGCGCTTCTCTACCCACCAAACGTCACGGTCATTCTCTTTCCATCTCGTAGACACGAGCTGAGAGATTGCAAATGTCGAGCAATTGCTCAGAGATGAAAAGTGCCAGCACTGAAAGCTCTTGCTAGCCAGCACCCTTCCTTGGAAGCGCTTTTGTAGGCCTAAGAACACTGGGGCTCTGGGCTTCTCTAGCCACCTAATCTTGTGCTCATCCTCTCTTGCGCACTCTAAAGAGAGCTCAGGTGAGAAATTGCAAAGGTCGAGCAATTGCTCAGAGATGAAAAGTGCCAGCACTGAAAGCTGTTGCTAGCCAGCACCCTTCCTTGGAAGCGCTTTCACAGGCGCAGCAACACTGGGGCTTTGCGCTTCTCTACCCACCAAAGATCACGGTCATTCCTTTTCCATCTCGTAGACACGAGCTGAGAGATTGCAAACATCGAGCAATTGCTCAGAAATGAAAAGTGCCAGCACTGAAAGCTCTTGCTAGACAGCATCCTTCCTTGGATGCGCTTTTGTAGGCCTAAGAACACTGGGGCTCTGTGTTTCTCTAGCCACCTAATCTTCTGCTCATCCTCTCGCGCACTCTAAAGAGAGCTCAGGTGAGAAATTGCAAACATCGAGCAATTGCTCAGAGATGAAAAGTGCCAGCACTGAAAGCTTTTGCTAGCCGGCACCCTTCCTTGGAAGCACTTTTGTAGGCCTAAGAACAGTGGGGCTCTGGGCTTCTCTAGCCACCTAATCTTCTGCTCATCCTCTCGCGCACTCTAAAGAGAGCTCAGGTGAGAAATTGCAAAAGTCGAGCAATTGCTCAGAGATGAAAAGTGCCAGCACTGAAAGCTCTTGCTAGCCAGCACCCTTCCTTGGAAGCGCTTTCACAGGCGCAGCAATACTGGGGCTTTGCGCTTCTCTAGCCACCAAAGGTCACGGTCACTATCTCTCTATGTCGTAGACACAAGCTGAGAGATTGCAAACGTCGAGCAATTGCTCAGAGATGAAAAGTGCCAGCACTGAAAGCTCTTGCTAGCCAGCACCCTTCCTTGGAAGCACTTTTGTAGGCCTTAGAACACAGGGGCTCTGGGCTTCTCTAGCCACCTAATCTTCTGCTCATCCTCTCGCGCACTCTAAAGAGAGCTCAGGTGAGAAATTGCAAAGGTCGAGCAATTGCTCAGAGATGAAAAGTGCCAGCACTGAAAGCTCTTGCTAGCCAGCACCCTTCCTTGGAAGTGCTCATGTAGGCCTAAGAACACTGGGGCTCTGGGCTTCTCTAGCCACCTAATCTTCTGCTTATCCTCTCGCGCAGTCTAAAGAGAGCTCAGGTGAGAAATTGCAAAGGTCGAGCAATTGCTCAGAGATGAAAAGTGCCAGGACTGAAAGCTCTTGCTAGCCAGCACCCTTCCTTGGAAGCGCTTTTGTAGGCCTAAGAACACTGGGGCTCTGGGCTTCTCTAGCCACCTAATCTTCTGCTCATCCTCTCGCGCACTCTAAAGAGAGCTCAAGTGAGAAATTGCAAAGGTCGAGCAATTGCTCAGAGATGAAAAGTGCCAGCACTGAAAGCTGTTGCTAGCCAGCACCCTTCCTTGGAAGCGCTTTCACAGGCGCAGCAACACTGGGGCTTTGCGCTTCTCTAGACACCAAAGGTCACAGTCATTCCTTTTCCTTCTCGTAGACACGAGCTGAGAAATTGCAAAGGTCGAGCAATTGCTCAGAGATGAAAAGTGCCAGCACTGAAAGCTCTTGCTAGCCAGCATCCTTCCCTGGATGCGCTTTTGTAGGCCTAAGAACAGTGGGGCTCTGGGCTTCTCTAGCCACCTAATCTTCTGCTCATCCTCTCGCGCACTCTAAAGAGAGCTCAGGTGAGAAATTGCAAACGTCCAGCAATTGCTCAGAGATGAAAAGTGCCAGCACTGAAAGCTGTTGCTAGCCAGCACCCTTCCTTGGAAGCGCTTTCACAGGCGCAGTAACACTGGGGCTTTGCGCTTCTCTAGCCACCAAATGTCACGGTCACTATCTCTCTGTCTCGTAGACACGAGCTGAGAAATTGCAAAGGTCGAGCAATTGCTCAGAGATGAAAAGTGCCAGCACTGAAAGCTGTTGCTAGCCAGCACCCTTCCTTGGAAGCGCTTTCACAGACGCAGCAACACTGGGTCTTTGCGCTTCTCTAGCCACCAAACGTCACGGTCACTATCTCTCTCCGTCTCGTAGACACGAGCTGAGAAATTGCAAAAGTCGAGCAATTGCTCAGAGATGAAAAGTGCCAGCACTGAAAGCTTTTGCTAGCCAGCACCCTTCCTTGGAAACGCTCTTGTAGGCCTAAGAACACTGGGGCTCTGGGCTTCTCTAGCCACCTAATCTTCTGCTCATCCTCTCGCGCACTCTAAAGAGAGCTCAGGTGAGAAATTGCAAACGTCGAGCAATTGCTCAGAGATGAAAAGTGCCAGCACTGAAAGCTCTTGCTAGCCAGCACCCTTCCTTGGAAACGCTTTTGTAGCCCTAAGAACACTGGGGCTCTGTGTTTCTCTAGCCACGTAATTTTCTGCTCATCCTCTCGTGCACTCTAAAGAGAGCTCAGGTGAGAAATTGCAAATGTCGAGCAATTGCTCAGAGATGAAAAGTGCCAGCACAGAAAGCTCTTGCTAGCCAGCACCCTTCCTTGGAAGCGCTTTTGTAGGCCTAAGAACACTGGGGCTCTGGGCTTCTCTAGCCACCTAATCTTCTGCTCATCCTCTCGCGCACTCTAAAGAGAGCTCAGGTGAGAAATTGCAAAGGTCGAGCAATTGCTCAGAGATGAAAAGTGCCAGCACTGAAAGCTCTTGCTAGCCAGCCCCCTTCCTTGGAAGCGCTTTTGTAGGCCTAAGAACACTGGGGCTCTGGGCTTCTCTAGCCACCTAATCTTCTGCTCATCCTCTCGCGCACTCTAAAGAGAGCTCAAGTGAGAAATTGCAAAGGTCGAGCAATTGCTCAGAGATGAAAAGTGCCAGCACTGAAAGCTGTTGCTAGCCAGCACCCTTCCTTGGAAGCGCTTTCACAGGCGCAGCAACACTGGGGCTTTGCGCTTCTCTACCCACCAAACGTCACGGTCACTATCTCTCCGTCTCGTAGACACGAGCTGAGAGATTGCAAACGTCGAGCAATTGCTCAGCGATGAAAAGTGCCAGCACTGAAAGCTGTTGCTAGCCAGCACCCTTCCTTGGAAACGCTCTTGTAGGCCTAAGAACACTGGGGCTCTGGGCTTCTCTAGCCACCTAATCTTCTGCTCATCCTCTCGCGCACTCTAAAGAGAGCTCAGGTGAGAAATTGCAAACGTCGAGCAATTGCTCAGAGATGAAAAGTGCCAGCACTGAAAGCTGTTGCTAGCCAGCACCCTTCCTTGGAAGCGCTTTCAGAGGCGAAGCAACACTGGGGCTTTGCGCTTCTCTAGCCACCAAAGGACACAGTCATTCCTTTTCCTTCTCGTAGAAACGAGCTGAGAAATTGCAAAAATCGAGCAATTGCTCAGAGATGAAAAGTGCCAGCACTGAAAGCTCTTGCTAGCCAGCATCCTTCCTTGGATGCGCTTTTGTAGGCCTAAGAACACTGGGGCTCTGTGTTTCTCTAGCCACCTAATCTTCTGCTCATCCTCTCGCGCACTCTAAAGAGAGCTGAGGTGAGAAATTGCAAAGGTTGAGCAATTGCTCAGAGATGAAAAGTGCCAGCACTGAAAGCTGTTGCTAGCCAGCACCCTTCCTTGGAAGCGCTTTCACAGGCGCAGCAACACTGGGGCTTTGCGCTTCTCTAGCCACCAAACGTCACGGTCACTATCTCTCTCCGACTCGTAGACAGGAGCTGAGAAATTGCAAAAGTCGAGCAATTGCTCAGAGATGAAAAGTGCCAGCACTGAAAGCTGTTGCTAGCCAGCACCCTTCCTTGGAAACGCTCTTGTAGGCCTAAGAACACTGGGGCTCTGTGTTTCTCTAGCCACCTAATCTTCTGCTCATCCTCTCGCGCACTCTAAAGAGAGCTCAGGTGAGAAATTGCAAACGTCGAGCAATTGCTCAGAGATGAAAAGTGCCAGCACTGAAAGCTCTTGCTAGCCAGCACACTTCCTTGGAAGTGCTTTTGTAGGCCTAAGAACACTGGGGCTCTGTGTTTCTCTAGCCACCTAATCTTCTGCTCATCCTCTTGCGCACTCTAAAGAGAGCTCAGGTGAGAAATTGCAAACGTTGAGCAATTGCTCAGAGATGAAAAGTGCCAGCAATGAAAGCTCTTGCTAGCCAGCACCCTTCCTTGGAAGCGCTTTCACAGGCGCAGCAACACTGGGGCTTTGCGCTTCTCTACCCACCAAATGTCACGGTCACTATCTCTCTCCGTCTCGTAGACACGAGCTGAGAAATTGCAAACGTCGAGCAATTGCTCAGAGATGAAAAGTGCCAGCACTGAAAGCTGTTGCTAGCCAGCACCCTTCCTTGGAAGCGCTTTTGTAGGCCTAAGAACACTGGGGCTCTGGTCTTCTCTAGCCACCTAATCTTCTGCTCCTCCTCTCACGCACTCTAAAGAAAGCTCAGGTGAGAAATTGCAAAGGTCGAGCAATTGCTCAGAGATGAAAAGTGCCAGCACTGAAAGCTGTTGCTAGCCAGCACCCTTCCTTGGAAGTGCTTTTGTAGCCCTTAGAACAGTGGGGCTCTGGGCTTCTCTAGCCACCTAATCTTCTGCTCATCCTCTCGCGCACTCTAAAGAGAGCTCAGGTGAGAAATTGCAAATGTTGAGCAATTGCTCAGAGATGAAAAGTGCCAGCACTGAAAGCTCTTGCTAGCCTGCACCCTTCATTTGAAGCGCTTTCACAGGCACAGCAACACTGGGGCTTTGCGCTTCTCTACCCACCAAACGTCACGGTCATTCTCTTTCCATCTCGTAGACACGAGTTGAGAGATTGCAAATGTCGAGCAATTGCTCAGAGATGAAAAGTGCCAGCACTGAAAGCTCTTGCTAGCCAGCACCCTTCCTTGGAAGCGCTTTTGTAGGCCTAAGAACACTGGGGCTCTGGGCTTCTCTAGCCACCTAATCTTGTGCTCATCCTCTCTTGCGCACTCTAAAGAGAGCTCAGGTGAGAAATTGGAAACGTCGAGCAATTGCTCAGAGATGAAAAGTGCCAGCACTGAAAGCTGTTGCTAGCCAGCACCCTTCCTTGGAAGCGCTTTCACAGGCGCAGCAACACTGGGGCTTTGCGCTTCTCTACCCACCAAAGATCACGGTCATTCCTTTTCCATCTCGTAGACACGAGCTGAGAGATTGCAAACATCGAGCAATTGCTCAGAAATGAAAAGTGCCAGCACTGAAAGCTCTTGCTAGACAGCATCCTTCCTTGGAAGCGCTTTTGTAGGCCTAAGAACACTGGGGCTCTGTGTTTCTCTAGCCACCTAATCTTCTGCTCATCCTCTCGCGCACTCTAAAGAGAGCTCAGGTGAGAAATTGCAAACATCGAGCAATTGCTCAGAGATGAAAAGTGCCAGCACTGAAAGCTTTTGCTAGCCGGCACCCTTCCTTGGAAGCACTTTTGTAGGCCTAAGAACAGTGCGGCTCTGGGCTTCTCTAGCCACCTAATCTTCTGCTCATCCTCTCGCGCATTCTAAAGAGAGCTCAGGTGAGAAATTGCAAACGTCGAGCAATTGCTCAGAGATGAAAAGTGCCAGCACTGAAAGCTGTTGCTAGCCAGCACCCTTCCTTGGAAGCGCTTTCACAGGCGCAGCAATACTGGGGCTTTGCGCTTCTCTAGCCACCGAACGTCACGGTCTCTATCTCTCTCCGTCTCGTAGACACGAGCTGAGAAATTGCAAACGTCGAGCAATTGCTCAGAGATGAAAAGTGCCAGCACTGAAAGCTGTTGCTAGCCAGCACCCTTCCTTGGAAGCGCTTTCACAAGCGCAGTAACACTGGGGCTTTGCGCTTCTCTAGCCACCAAAGGTCACGGTCACTATCTCTCTATCTCGTAGACACAAGCTGAGAGATTGCAAACGTCGAGCAATTGATCAGAGATGAAAAGTGCCAGCACTGAAAGCTCTTGCTAGCCAGCACCCTTCCTTGGAAGCACTTTTGTAGGCCTTAGAACACAGGGGCTCTGGGCTTCTCTAGCCACCTAATCTTCTGCTCATCCTCTCGCGCACTCTAAAGAGAGCTCAGGTGAGAAATTGCAAAGGTCGAGCAATTGCTCAGAGATGAAAAGTGCCAGCACTGAAAGCTGTTGCTAGCCAGCACCCTTCCTTGGAAGCACTTTTGTAGGCCTTAGAACACAGGGGCTCTGGGCTTCTCTAGCCACCTAATCTTCTGCTCATCCTCTCGCGCAGTCTAAAGAGAGCTCAGGTGAGAAATTGCAAAGGTCGAGCAATTGCTCAGAGATGAAAAGTGCCAGGACTGAAAGCTCTTGCTAGCCAGCACCCTTCCTTGGAAGCGCTTTTGTAGGCCTAAGAACACTGGGGCTCTGGGCTTCTCTAGCCACCTAATCTTCTGCTCATCCTCTCGCGCACTCTAAAGAGAGCTCAGGTGAGAAATTGCAAACGTCGAGCAATTGCTCAGAGATGAAAAGTGCCAGCACTGAAAGCTGTTGCTAGCCAGCACCCTTCCTTGGAAGCGCTTTCACAGGCGCAGCAACACTGGGGCTTTGCGCTTCTCTAGCCACCAAACGTCACGGTCACTATCTCTCCGTCTCGTAGACACGAGCTGAGAGATTGCAAAGGTCGAGCAATTGCTCAGAGATGAAAAGTGCCAGCACTGAAAGCTGTTGCTAGCCAGCACCCTTCCTTGGAAGCGCTTTTTTAGGCCTAAGAACACTGGGGCTCTGGGCTTCTCTAGCCACCTAATCTTCTGCTCATCCTCTCGCGCACTCTAAAGAGAGCTCAGGTGAGAAATTGCAAATGTTGAGCAATTGCTCAGAGATGAAAAGTGCCAGCACTGAAAGCTGTTGCTAGCCAGCACCCTTCCTTGGAAGCGCTTTTGTAGGCCTAAGAACACTGGGGCTCTGTGTTTCTCTAGCCACCTAATCTTCTGCTCATCCTCTCGCGCACTCTAAAGAAAGCTCAGGTGAGAAATTGCAAAGGTCGAGCAATTGCTCAGAGATGAAAAGTGCCAGCACTGAAAGCTGTTGCTAGCCAGCACCCTTCCTTGGATGCGCTTTTGTAGGCCTAAGAACACTGGGGCTCTGTGTTTCTCTAGCCACCTAATCTTCTGCTCATCCTCTCGTGCACTCTAAAGAGAGATCAGGTGAGAAATTGCAAACGTCGAGCAATTGCTCAGAGATGAAAAGTGCCAGCACTGAAAGCTGTTGCTAGCCAGCACCCTTCCTTGGAAGTGCTTTTGTAGGCCTAAGAACACTGGGGCTCTGGGCTTCTCTAGCCACCTCATCTTCTGCTCATCCTCTCGCGCACTCTAAAGAGAGCTCAGGTGAGAAATTGCAAACGACGATCAATTGCTCAGAGATGAAAAGTGCCAGCACTGAAAGCTGTTGCTAGCCAGCACCCTTCCTTGGAAGCGCTTTCACAGGCGCAGTAACACTGGGGCTTTGCGCTTCTCTACCCACCAAACGTCATGGACACTATCTCTCCGTCTCGTAGACACGAGCTGAGAAATTGCAAACGTCAAGCAATTGCTCAGAGATGAAAAGTGCCAGCACTGAAAGCTGTTGCTAGCCAGCACCCTTCCTTGGAAGCGCTTTTACAGGCGCAGCAACACTGGGGCTTTGCGCTTCTCTAGCCACCAAACGTCAAGGTGACTATCACTCCGTCTTGTAGACACGAGCTGAGAGATTGCAAACGTCGAGCAATTGCTCAGAGATGAAAAGTGCCAGCACTGAAAGCTGTTGCTAGCCAGCACCCTTCCTTGGATGTGCTTTTGTAGGCCTAAGAACACTGGGGCTCTGGGCTTCTCTAGCCACCTAATCTTCTGCTCCTCCTCTCACGCAGTCTAAAGAGAGCTCAGGTGAGAAATTGCAAAGGTCGAGCAATTGCTCAGAGATGAAAAGTGCCAGCACTGAAAGCTCTTGCTAGCCAGCACCCTTCCTTGGAAGTGCTCATGTAGGCCTAAGAACACTGGGGCTCTGGGCTTCTCTAGCCACCTAATCTTCTGCTCATCCTCTCGCGCACTCTGAAGAGAGCTCAGGTGAGAAATTGCAAACGACGATCAATTGCTCAGAGATGAAAAGTGCCAGCACTGAAAGCTGTTGCTAGCCAGCACCCTTCCTTGGAAGCGCTTTCACAGGCGCAGTAACACTGGGGCTTTGCGCTTCTCTACCCACCAAACGTCATGGACACTATCTCTCCGTCCCGTAGACACGAGCTGAGAAATTGCAAACGTCAAGCAATTGCTCAGAGATGAAAAGTGCCAGCACTGAAAGCTGTTGCTAGCCAGCACCCTTCCTTGGAAGCGCTTTCACAGGCGCAGCAACACTGGGGCTTTGCGCTTCTCTAGCCACCAAACGTCACGGTCACTATCTCTCCGTCTCGTAGACATGAGCTGAGAGATTGCAAACGTCGAGCAATTGCTCAGAGATGAAAAGTGCCAGCACTGAAAGCTGTTGCTAGCCAGCACCCTTCCTTGGAAGCGCTTTTGTAGGCCTAAGAACACTGGGGCTCTGGGCTTCTCTAGCCACCTAATCTTCTGCTCCTCCTCTCACGCACTCTAAAGAAAGCTCAGGTGAGAAATTGCAAAGGTCGAGCAATTGCTCAGAGATGAAAAGTGCCAGCACTGAAAGCTCTTGCTAGCCAGCACCCTTCCTTGGATGCGCTTTTGTAGGCCTAAGAACACTGGGGCTCTGTGTTTCTCTAGCCACCTAATCTTCTGCTCATCCTCTCGTGCACTCTAAAGAGAGATCAGGTGAGAAATTGCAAAGGTCGAGCAATTGCTCAGAGATGAAAAGTGCCAGCACTGAAAGCTGTTGCTAGCCAGCACCCTTCCTTGGAAGTGCTTTTGTAGGCCTAAGAACACTGGGGCTCTGGGCTTCTCTAGCCACCTCATCTTCTGCTCATCCTCTCGCGCACTCTAAAGAGAGCTCAGGTGAGAAATTGCAAACGACGATCAATTGCTCAGAGATGAAAAGTGCCAGCACTGAAAGCTGTTGCTAGCCAGCACCCTTCCTTGGAAGCGCTTTCACAGGCGCAGTAACACTGGGGCTTTGCGCTTCTCTACCCACCAAACGTCATGGACACTATCTCTCCGTCTCGTAGACACGAGCTGAGAAATTGCAAACGTCGAGCAATTGCTCAGAGATGAAAAGTGCCAGCACTGAAAGCTGTTGCTAGCCAGCACCCTTCCTTGGAAGCGCTTTCACAGGCGCAGCAATACTGGGGCTTTGCGCTTCTCTAGCCACCGAACGTCACGGTCTCTATCTCTCTCCGTCTCGTAGACACGAGCTGAGAAATTGCAAACGTCGAGCAATTGCTCAGAGATGAAAAGTGCCAGCACTGAAAGCTGTTGCTAGCCAGCACCCTTCCTTGGAAGCGCTTTCACAAGCGCAGTAACACTGGGGCTTTGCGCTTCTCTAGCCACCAAAGGTCACGGTCACTATCTCTCTATCTCGTAGACACAAGCTGAGAGATTGCAAACGTCGAGCAATTGATCAGAGATGAAAAGTGCCAGCACTGAAAGCTCTTGCTAGCCAGCACCCTTCCTTGGAAGCACTTTTGTAGGCCTTTAGAACACAGGGGCTCTGGGCTTCTCTAGCCACCTAATCTTCTGCTCATCCTCTCGCGCACTCTAAAGAGAGCTCAGGTGAGAAATTGCAAAGGTCGAGCAATTGCTCAGAGATGAAAAGTGCCAGCACTGAAAGCTGTTGCTAGCCAGCACCCTTCCTTGGAAGTACTTTTGTAGGCCTAAGAACACTGGGGCTCTGGGCTTCTCTAGCCACCTAATCTTCTGCTCATCCTCTCGCGCAGTCTAAAGAGAGCTCAGGTGAGAAATTGCAAAGGTCGAGCAATTGCTCAGAGATGAAAAGTGCCAGCACTGAAAGCTCTTGCTAGCCAGCACCCTTCCTTGGAAGCGCTTTTGTAGGCCTAAGAACACTGGGGCTCTGGGCTTCTCTAGCCACCTAATCTTCTGCTCATCCTCTCGCGCACTCTAAAGAGAGCTCAGGTGAGAAATTGCAAACGTCGAGCAATTGCTCAGAGATGAAAAGTGCCAGCACTGAAAGCTGTTGCTAGCCAGCACCCTTCCTTGGAAGCGCTTTCACAGGCGCAGCAACACTGGGGCTTTGCGCTTCTCTAGCCACCAAACGTCACGGTCACTATCTCTCCGTCTCGTAGACACGAGCTGAGAGATTGCAAAGGTCGAGCAATTGCTCAGAGATGAAAAGTGCCAGCACTGAAAGCTGTTGCTAGCCAGCACCCTTCCTTGGAAGCGCTTTTTTAGGCCTAAGAACACTGGGGCTCTGGGCTTCTCTAGCCACCTAATCTTCTGCTCATCCTCTCGCGCACTCTAAAGAGAGCTCAGGTGAGAAATTGCAAATGTTGAGCAATTGCTCAGAGATGAAAAGTGCCAGCACTGAAAGCTGTTGCTAGCCAGCACCCTTCCTTGGAAGCGCTTTTGTAGGCCTAAGAACACTGGGGCTCTGTGTTTCTCTAGCCACCTAATCTTCTGCTCATCCTCTCGCGCACTCTAAAGAAAGCTCAGGTGAGAAATTGCAAAGGTCGAGCAATTGCTCAGAGATGAAAAGTGCCAGCACTGAAAGCTGTTGCTAGCCAGCACCCTTCCTTGGATGCGCTTTTGTAGGCCTAAGAACACTGGGGCTCTGTGTTTCTCTAGCCACCTAATCTTCTGCTCATCCTCTCGTGCACTCTAAAGAGAGATCAGGTGAGAAATTGCAAACGTCGAGCAATTGCTCAGAGATGAAAAGTGCCAGCACTGAAAGCTGTTGCTAGCCAGCACCCTTCCTTGGAAGCGCTTTCACAGGCGCAGCAACACTGGGGCTTTGCGCTTCTCTACCCACCAAATGTCACGGTCACTATCTCTCTCCGTCTCGTAGACACGAGCTGAGAAATTGCAAACGTCGAGCAATTGCTCAGAGATGAAAAGTGCCAGCACTGAAAGCTGTTGCTAGCCAGCACCCTTCCTTGGAAGCGCTTTTGTA
Organism: Sarcoramphus papa; assembly: GCA_037962945.1. Classification (NCBI taxonomy): domain Eukaryota; kingdom Metazoa; phylum Chordata; class Aves; order Accipitriformes; family Cathartidae; genus Sarcoramphus; species Sarcoramphus papa. The sequence continues at coordinate 21,009,272 of CM075588.1, forward strand.
GGCCTAAGAACACTGGGGCTCTGGTCTTCTCTAGCCACCTAATCTTCTGCTCCTCCTCTCACGCACTCTAAAGAAAGCTCAGGTGAGAAATTGCAAAGGTCGAGCAATTGCTCAGAGATGAAAAGTGCCAGCACTGAAAGCTGTTGCTAGCCAGCACCCTTCCTTGGAAGTGCTTTTGTAGCCCTTAGAACAGTGGGGCTCTGGGCTTCTCTAGCCACCTAATCTTCTGCTCATCCTCTCGCGCACTCTAAAGAGAGCTCAGGTGAGAAATTGCAAATGTTGAGCAATTGCTCAGAGATGAAAAGTGCCAGCACTGAAAGCTCTTGCTAGCCTGCACCCTTCATTTGAAGCGCTTTCACAGGCACAGCAACACTGGGGCTTTGCGCTTCTCTACCCACCAAACGTCACGGTCATTCTCTTTCCATCTCGTAGACACGAGTTGAGAGATTGCAAATGTCGAGCAATTGCTCAGAGATGAAAAGTGCCAGCACTGAAAGCTCTTGCTAGCCAGCACCCTTCCTTGGAAGCGCTTTTGTAGGCCTAAGAACACTGGGGCTTTGGGCTTCTCTAGCCACCTAATCTTGTGCTCATCCTCTCTTGCGCACTCTAAAGAGAGCTCAGGTGAGAAATTGGAAACGTCGAGCAATTGCTCAGAGATGAAAAGTGCCAGCACTGAAAGCTGTTGCTAGCCAGCACCCTTCCTTGGAAGCGCTTTCACAGGCGCAGCAACACTGGGGCTTTGCGCTTCTCTACCCACCAAAGATCACGGTCATTCCTTTTCCATCTCGTAGACACGAGCTGAGAGATTGCAAACATTGAGCAATTGCTCAGAAATGAAAAGTGCCAGCACTGAAAGCTCTTGCTAGACAGCATCCTTCCTTGGAAGCGCTTTTGTAGGCCTAAGAACACTGGGGCTCTGTGTTTCTCTAGCCACCTAATCTTCTGCTCATCCTCTCGCGCACTCTAAAGAGAGCTCAGGTGAGAAATTGCAAACATCGAGCAATTGCTCAGAGATGAAAAGTGCCAGCACTGAAAGCTTTTGCTAGCCGGCACCCTTCCTTGGAAGCACTTTTGTAGGCCTAAGAACAGTGCGGCTCTGGGCTTCTCTAGCCACCTAATCTTCTGCTCATCCTCTCGCGCATTCTAAAGAGAGCTCAGGTGAGAAATTGCAAACGTCGAGCAATTGCTCAGAGATGAAAAGTGCCAGCACTGAAAGCTGTTGCTAGCCAGCACCCTTCCTTGGAAGCGCTTTCACAGGCGCAGCAATACTGGGGCTTTGCGCTTCTCTAGCCACCGAACGTCACGGTCTCTATCTCTCTCCGTCTCGTAGACACGAGCTGAGAAATTGCAAACGTCGAGCAATTGCTCAGAGATGAAAAGTGCCAGCACTGAAAGCTGTTGCTAGCCAGCACCCTTCCTTGGAAGCGCTTTCACAAGCGCAGTAACACTGGGGCTTTGCGCTTCTCTAGCCACCAAAGGTCACGGTCACTATCTCTCTATCTCGTAGACACAAGCTGAGAGATTGCAAACGTCGAGCAATTGATCAGAGATGAAAAGTGCCAGCACTGAAAGCTCTTGCTAGCCAGCACCCTTCCTTGGAAGCACTTTTGTAGGCCTTAGAACACAGGGGCTCTGGGCTTCTCTAGCCACCTAATCTTCTGCTCATCCTCTCGCGCACTCTAAAGAGAGCTCAGGTGAGAAATTGCAAAGGTCGAGCAATTGCTCAGAGATGAAAAGTGCCAGCACTGAAAGCTGTTGCTAGCCAGCACCCTTCCTTGGAAGTACTTTTGTAGGCCTAAGAACACTGGGGCTCTGGGCTTCTCTAGCCACCTAATCTTCTGCTCATCCTCTCGCGCAGTCTAAAGAGAGCTCAGGTGAGAAATTGCAAACGTCGAGCAATTGCTCAGAGATGAAAAGTGCCAGGACTGAAAGCTCTTGCTAGCCAGCACCCTTCCTTGGAAGCGCTTTTGTAGGCCTAAGAACACTGGGGCTCTGGGCTTCTCTAGCCACCTAATCTTCTGCTCATCCTCTCGCGCACTCTAAAGAGAGCTCAGGTGAGAAATTGCAAACGTCGAGCAATTGCTCAGAGATGAAAAGTGCCAGCACTGAAAGCTGTTGCTAGCCAGCACCCTTCCTTGGAAGCGCTTTCACAGGCGCAGCAACACTGGGGCTTTGCGCTTCTCTAGCCACCAAACGTCACGGTCACTATCTCTCCGTCTCGTAGACACGAGCTGAGAGATTGCAAAGGTCGAGCAATTGCTCAGAGATGAAAAGTGCCAGCACTGAAAGCTGTTGCTAGCCAGCACCCTTCCTTGGAAGCGCTTTTTTAGGCCTAAGAACAGTGGGGCTCTGGGCTTCTCTAGCCACCTAATCTTCTGCTCATCCTCTCGCGCACTCTAAAGAGAGCTCAGGTGAGAAATTGCAAATGTTGAGCAATTGCTCAGAGATGAAAAGTGCCAGCACTGAAAGCTGTTGCTAGCCAGCACCCTTCCTTGGAAGCGCTTTTGTAGGCCTAAGAACACTGGGGCTCTGTGTTTCTCTAGCCACCTAATCTTCTGCTCATCCTCTCGCGCACTCTAAAGAAAGCTCAGGTGAGAAATTGCAAAGGTCGAGCAATTGCTCAGAGATGAAAAGTGCCAGCACTGAAAGCTGTTGCTAGCCAGCACCCTTCCTTGGATGCGCTTTTGTAGGCCTAAGAACAGTGGGGCTCTGTGTTTCTCTAGCCACCTAATCTTCTGCTCATCCTCTCGTGCACTCTAAAGAGAGATCAGGTGAGAAATTGCAAACGTCGAGCAATTGCTCAGAGATGAAAAGTGCCAGCACTGAAAGCTGTTGCTAGCCAGCACCCTTCCTTGGAAGTGCTTTTGTAGGCCTAAGAACACTGGGGCTCTGGGCTTCTCTAGCCACCTCATCTTCTGCTCATCCTCTCGCGCACTCTAAAGAGAGCTCAGGTGAGAAATTGCAAACGACGATCAATTGCTCAGAGATGAAAAGTGCCAGCACTGAAAGCTGTTGCTAGCCAGCACCCTTCCTTGGAAGCGCTTTCACAGGCGCAGTAACACTGGGGCTTTGCGCTTCTCTACCCACCAAACGTCATGGACACTATCTCTCCGTCTCGTAGACACGAGCTGAGAAATTGCAAACGTCAAGCAATTGCTCAGAGATGAAAAGTGCCAGCACTGAAAGCTGTTGCTAGCCAGCACCCTTCCTTGGAAGCGCTTTCACAGGCGCAGCAACACTGGGGCTTTGCGCTTCTCTAGCCACCAAACGTCAAGGTGACTATCACTCCGTCTTGTAGACACGAGCTGAGAGATTGCAAACGTCGAGCAATTGCTCAGAGATGAAAAGTGCCAGCACTGAAAGCTGTTGCTAGCCAGCACCCTTCCTTGGATGTGCTTTTGTAGGCCTAAGAACACTGGGGCTCTGGGCTTCTCTAGCCACCTAATCTTCTGCTCCTCCTCTCACGCAGTCTAAAGAGAGCTCAGGTGAGAAATTGCAAAGGTCGAGCAATTGCTCAGAGATGAAAAGTGCCAGCACTGAAAGCTCTTGCTAGCCAGCACCCTTCCTTGGAAGTGCTTTTGTAGGCCTAAGAACACTGGGGCTCTGGGCTTCTCTAGCCACCTAATCTTCTGCTCATCCTCTCGCGCACTCTGAAGAGAGCTCAGGTGAGAAATTGCAAACGACGATCAATTGCTCAGAGATGAAAAGTGCCAGCACTGAAAGCTGTTGCTAGCCAGCACCCTTCCTTGGAAGCGCCTTCACAGGCGCAGTAACACTGGGGCTTTGCGCTTCTCTACCCACCAAACGTCATGGACACTATCTCTCCGTCTCGTAGACACGAGCTGAGAAATTGCAAACGTCAAGCAATTGCTCAGAGATGAAAAGTGCCAGCACTGAAAGCTGTTGCTAGCCAGCACCCTTCCTTGGAAGCGCTTTCACAGGCGCAGCAACACTGGGGCTTTGCGCTTCTCTAGCCACCAAACGTCACGGTCACTATCTCTCCGTCTCGTAGACATGAGCTGAGAGATTGCAAACGTCGAGCAATTGCTCAGAGATGAAAAGTGCCAGCACTGAAAGCTGTTGCTAGCCAGCACCCTTCCTTGGAAGCGCTTTTGTAGGCCTAAGAACACTGGGGCTCTGGGCTTCTCTAGCCACCTAATCTTCTGCTCCTCCTCTCACGCACTCTAAAGAAAGCTCAGGTGAGAAATTGCAAAGGTCGAGCAATTGCTCAGAGATGAAAAGTGCCAGCACTGAAAGCTCTTGCTAGCCAGCACCCTTCCTTGGATGCGCTTTTGTAGGCCTAAGAACACTGGGGCTCTGTGTTTCTCTAGCCACCTAATCTTCTGCTCATCCTCTCGTGCACTCTAAAGAGAGATCAGGTGAGAAATTGCAAAGGTCGAGCAATTGCTCAGAGATGAAAAGTGCCAGCACTGAAAGCTGTTGCTAGCCAGCACCCTTCCTTGGAAGTGCTTTTGTAGGCCTAAGAACACTGGGGCTCTGGGCTTCTCTAGCCACCTCATCTTCTGCTCATCCTCTCGCGCACTCTAAAGAGAGCTCAGGTGAGAAATTGCAAACGACGATCAATTGCTCAGAGATGAAAAGTGCCAGCACTGAAAGCTGTTGCTAGCCAGCACCCTTCCTTGGAAGCGCTTTCACAGGCGCAGTAACACTGGGGCTTTGCGCTTCTCTACCCACCAAACGTCATGGACACTATCTCTCCGTCTCGTAGACACGAGCTGAGAAATTGCAAACGTCGAGCAATTGCTCAGAGATGAAAAGTGCCAGCACTGAAAGCTGTTGCTAGCCAGCACCCTTCCTTGGAAGCGCTTTCACAGGCGCAGCAACACTGGGGCTTTGCGCTTCTCTAGCCACCAAACGTCAAGGTGACTATCACTCCGTCTTGTAGACACGAGCTGAGAGATTGCAAACGTCGAGCAATTGCTCAGAGATGAAAAGTGCCAGCACTGAAAGCTCTTGCTAGCCAGCACCCTTCCTTGGAAGCGCTTTTGTAGGCCTAAGAACACTGGGGCTCTGGGCTTCTCTAGCCACCTAATCTTCTGCTCACCCTCTCACGTAGTCTAAAGAGAGCTCAGGTGAGAAATTGCAAACGTCGAGCAATTGCTCAGAGAGGAAAAGTGCCAGCACTGAAAGCTCTTGCTAGCCAGCACCCTTCCTTGGAAGCGCTTTCACAGGCGCAGTAACACTGGGGCTTTGTGCTTCTCTACCCACCAAACGTCACGGTCACTATCTCTCCGTCTCGTAGACACGAACTGAGAAATTGCAAACGTCGAGCAATTGCTCAGAGATGAAAAGTGCCAGCACTGAAAGCTGTTGCTAGCCAGCACCCTTCCTTGGAAACGCTCTTGTAGCCCTTAGAACACTGGGGCTCTGGGCTTCTCTAGCCACCTAATCTTCTGCTCATCCTCTCGCGCAGTCTAAAGAGAGCTCAGGTGAGACATTGCAAAGGTCGAGCAATTGCTCAGAGATGAAAAGTGCCAGCACTGAAAGCTCTTGCTAGCCTGCACCCTTCATTTGAAGCGCTTTCACAGGCACAGCAACACTGGGGCTTTGCGCTTCTCTACCCACCAAACGTCACGGTCATTCTCTTTCCATCTCGTAGACACGAGCTGAGAGATTGCAAATGTTGAGCAATTGCTCAGAGATGAAAACTGCCAGCACTGAAAGCTGTTGCTAGCCAGCACCCTTCCTTGGAAGCGCTTTTGTAGGCCTAAGAACACTGGGGCTCTGGGCTTCTCTAGCCACCTAATCTTCTGCTCATCCTCTCTTGCGCACTCTAAAGAGAACTCAGGTGAGAAATTGCAAACGTCGAGCAATTGCTCAGAGATGAAAAGTGCCAGCACTGAAAGCTGTTGCTAGCCAGCACCCTTCCTTGGAAGTGCTTTCAGAGGCGAAGCAACACTGGGGCTTTGCGCTTCTCTAGCCACCAAACGTCACGGTCATTCCTTTTCCATCTCGTAGACACGAGCTGAGAAATTGCAAAAATCGAGCAATTGCTCAGAGATGAAAAGTGCCAGCACTGAAAGCTGTTGCTAGCCAGCACCCTTCCTTGGAAGCGCTTTTGTAGGCCTAAGAACACTGGGGCTCTGGTCTTCTCTAGCCACCTAATCTTCTGCTCCTCCTCTCACGCACTCTAAAGAAAGCTCAGGTGAGAAATTGCAAAGGTCGAGCAATTGCTCAGAGATGAAAAGTGCCAGCACTGAAAGCTGTTGCTAGCCAGCACCCTTCCTTGGATGCGCTTTTGTAGGCCTAAGAACACAAGGGCTCTGGGCTTCTCTAGCCACCTAATCTTCTGCTCATCCTCTCGTGCACTCTAAAGAGAGATCAGGTGAGAAATTGCAAAGGTCGAGCAATTGCTCAGAGATGAAAAGTGCCAGCACTGAAAGCTGTTGCTAGCCAGCACCCTTCCTTGGAAGTGCTTTTGTAGGCCTAAGAACACTGGGGCTCTGGGCTTCTCTAGCCACCTCATCTTCTGCTCATCCTCTCGCGCACTCTGAAGAGAGCTCAGGTGAGAAATTGCAAACGACGATCAATTGCTCAGAGATGAAAAGTGCCAGCACTGAAAGCTGTTGCTAGCCAGCACCCTTCCTTGGAAGCGCTTTCACAGGTGCAGTAACACTGGGGCTTTGCGCTTCTCTAGCCACCAAACGTCATGGACACTATCTCTCCGTCTCGTAGACACGAGCTGAGAAATTGCAAACGTCGAGCAATTGCTCAGAGATGAAAAGTGCCAGCACTGAAAGCTGTTGCTAGCCAGCACCCTTCCTTGGAAGCGCTTTCACAGGCGCAGCAACACTGGGGCTTTGCGCTTCTCTAGCCACCACACGTCAAGGTGACTATCTCTCCGTCTCGTAGACACGAGCTGAGAGATTGCAAACGTCGAGCAATTGCTCAGAGATGAAAAGTGCCAGCACTGAAAGCTGTTGCTAGCCAGCACCCTTCCTTGGAAGTGCTTTTGTAGGCCTAAGAACACTGGGGCTCTGTGTTTCTCTAGCTACCTAATCTTCTGCTCATCCTCTCACGTAGTCTAAAGAGAGCTCAGGTGAGAAATTGCAAAGGTCGAGCAATTGCTCAGAGAGGAAAAGTGCCAGCACTGAAAGCTGTTGCTAGCCAGCACCCTTCCTTGGAAGCGCTTTCACAGGCGCAGTAACACTGGGGCTTTGCGCTTCTCTAGCCACCAAACGTCAAGGTGACTATCACTCCGTCTTGTAGACACGAGCTGAGAGATTGCAAACGTCGAGCAATTGCTCAGAGATGAAAAGTGCCAGCACTGAAAGCTGTTGCTAGCCAGCACCCTTCCTTGGATGTGCTTTTGTAGGCCTAAGAACACTGGGGCTCTGGGCTTCTCTAGCCACCTAATCTTCTGCTCCTCCTCTCACGCAGTCTAAAGAGAGCTCAGGTGAGAAATTGCAAAGGTCGAGCAATTGCTCAGAGATGAAAAGTGCCAGCACTGAAAGCTCTTGCTAGCCAGCACCCTTCCTTGGAAGTGCTTTTGTAGGCCTAAGAACACTGGGGCTCTGGGCTTCTCTAGCCACCTAATCTTCTGCTCATCCTCTCGCGCACTCTGAAGAGAGCTCAGGTGAGAAATTGCAAACGACGATCAATTGCTCAGAGATGAAAAGTGCCAGCACTGAAAGCTGTTGCTAGCCAGCACCCTTCCTTGGAAGCGCTTTCACAGGCGCAGTAACACTGGGGCTTTGCGCTTCTCTACCCACCAAACGTCATGGACACTATCTCTCCGTCTCGTAGACACGAGCTGAGAAATTGCAAACGTCAAGCAATTGCTCAGAGATGAAAAGTGCCAGCACTGAAAGCTGTTGCTAGCCAGCACCCTTCCTTGGAAGCGCTTTCACAGGCGCAGCAACACTGGGGCTTTGCGCTTCTCTAGCCACCAAACGTCACGGTCACTATCTCTCCGTCTCGTAGACATGAGCTGAGAGATTGCAAACGTCGAGCAATTGCTCAGAGATGAAAAGTGCCAGCACTGAAAGCTGTTGCTAGCCAGCACCCTTCCTTGGAAGCGCTTTTGTAGGCCTAAGAACACTGGGGCTCTGGGCTTCTCTAGCCACCTAATCTTCTGCTCCTCCTCTCACGCACTCTAAAGAAAGCTCAGGTGAGAAATTGCAAAGGTCGAGCAATTGCTCAGAGATGAAAAGTGCCAGCACTGAAAGCTCTTGCTAGCCAGCACCCTTCCTTGGATGCGCTTTTGTAGGCCTAAGAACACTGGGGCTCTGTGTTTCTCTAGCCACCTAATCTTCTGCTCATCCTCTCGTGCACTCTAAAGAGAGATCAGGTGAGAAATTGCAAAGGTCGAGCATGTGCTCAGAGATGAAAAGTGCCAGCACTGAAAGCTGTTGCTAGCCAGCACCCTTCCTTGGAAGTGCTTTTGTAGGCCTAAGAACACTGGGGCTCTGGGCTTCTCTAGCCACCTCATCTTCTGCTCATCCTCTCGCGCACTCTAAAGAGAGCTCAGGTGAGAAATTGCAAACGACGATCAATTGCTCAGAGATGAAAAGTGCCAGCACTGAAAGCTGTTGCTAGCCAGCACCCTTCCTTGGAAGCGCTTTCACAGGCGCAGTAACACTGGGGCTTTGCGCTTCTCTACCCACCAAACGTCATGGACACTATCTCTCCGTCTCGTAGACACGAGCTGAGAAATTGCAAACGTCGAGCAATTGCTCAGAGATGAAAAGTGCCAGCACTGAAAGCTGTTGCTAGCCAGCACCCTTCCTTGGAAGCGCTTTCACAGGCGCAGCAACACTGGGGCTTTGCGCTTCTCTAGCCACCAAACGTCAAGGTGACTATCACTCCGTCTTGTAGACACGAGCTGAGAGATTGCAAACGTCGAGCAATTGCTCAGAGATGAAAAGTGCCAGCACTGAAAGCTCTTGCTAGCCAGCACCCTTCCTTGGAAGCGCTTTTGTAGGCCTAAGAACACTGGGGCTCTGGGCTTCTCTAGCCACCTAATCTTCTGCTCACCCTCTCACGTAGTCTAAAGAGAGCTCAGGTGAGAAATTGCAAACGTCGAGCAATTGCTCAGAGAGGAAAAGTGCCAGCACTGAAAGCTCTTGCTAGCCAGCACCCTTCCTTGGAAGCGCTTTCACAGGCGCAGTAACACTGGGGCTTTGTGCTTCTCTACCCACCAAACGTCACGGTCACTATCTCTCCGTCTCGTAGACACGAACTGAGAAATTGCAAACGTCGAGCAATTGCTCAGAGATGAAAAGTGCCAGCACTGAAAGCTGTTGCTAGCCAGCACCCTTCCTTGGAAACGCTCTTGTAGCCCTTAGAACACTGGGGCTCTGGGCTTCTCTAGCCACCTAATCTTCTGCTCATCCTCTCGCGCAGTCTAAAGAGAGCTCAGGTGAGACATTGCAAAGGTCGAGCAATTGCTCAGAGATGAAAAGTGCCAGCACTGAAAGCTCTTGCTAGCCTGCACCCTTCATTTGAAGCGCTTTCACAGGCACAGCAACACTGGGGCTTTGCGCTTCTCTACCCACCAAACGTCACGGTCATTCTCTTTCCATCTCGTAGACACGAGCTGAGAGATTGCAAATGTTGAGCAATTGCTCAGAGATGAAAACTGCCAGCACTGAAAGCTGTTGCTAGCCAGCACCCTTCCTTGGAAGCGCTTTTGTAGGCCTAAGAACACTGGGGCTCTGGGCTTCTCTAGCCACCTAATCTTCTGCTCATCCTCTCTTGCGCACTCTAAAGAGAACTCAGGTGAGAAATTGCAAACGTCGAGCAATTGCTCAGAGATGAAAAGTGCCAGCACTGAAAGCTGTTGCTAGCCAGCACCCTTCCTTGGAAGTGCTTTCAGAGGCGAAGCAACACTGGGGCTTTGCGCTTCTCTAGCCACCAAACGTCACGGTCATTCCTTTTCCATCTCGTAGACACGAGCTGAGAAATTGCAAAAATCGAGCAATTGCTCAGAGATGAAAAGTGCCAGCACTGAAAGCTGTTGCTAGCCAGCACCCTTCCTTGGAAGCGCTTTTGTAGGCCTAAGAACACTGGGGCTCTGGTCTTCTCTAGCCACCTAATCTTCTGCTCCTCCTCTCACGCACTCTAAAGAAAGCTCAGGTGAGAAATTGCAAAGGTCGAGCAATTGCTCAGAGATGAAAAGTGCCAGCACTGAAAGCTGTTGCTAGCCAGCACCCTTCCTTGGATGCGCTTTTGTAGGCCTAAGAACACAAGGGCTCTGGGCTTCTCTAGCCACCTAATCTTCTGCTCATCCTCTCGTGCACTCTAAAGAGAGATCAGGTGAGAAATTGCAAAGGTCGAGCAATTGCTCAGAGATGAAAAGTGCCAGCACTGAAAGCTCTTGCTAGCCAGCACCCTTCCTTGGAAGTGCTTTTGTAGGCCTAAGAACACTGGGGCTCTGGGCTTCTCTAGCCACCTCATCTTCTGCTCATCCTCTCGCGCACTCTGAAGAGAGCTCAGGTGAGAAATTGCAAACGACGATCAATTGCTCAGAGATGAAAAGTGCCAGCACTGAAAGCTGTTGCTAGCCAGCACCCTTCCTTGGAAGCGCTTTCACAGGTGCAGTAACACTGGGGCTTTGCGCTTCTCTAGCCACCAAACGTCATGGACACTATCTCTCCGTCTCGTAGACACGAGCTGAGAAATTGCAAACGTCGAGCAATTGCTCAGAGATGAAAAGTGCCAGCACTGAAAGCTGTTGCTAGCCAGCACCCTTCCTTGGAAGCGCTTTCACAGGCGCAGCAACACTGGGGCTTTGCGCTTCTCTAGCCACCACACGTCAAGGTGACTATCTCTCCGTCTCGTAGACACGAGCTGAGAGATTGCAAACGTCGAGCAATTGCTCAGAGATGAAAAGTGCCAGCACTGAAAGCTGTTGCTAGCCAGCACCCTTCCTTGGAAGTGCTTTTGTAGGCCTAAGAACACTGGGGCTCTGTGTTTCTCTAGCTACCTAATCTTCTGCTCATCCTCTCACGTAGTCTAAAGAGAGCTCAGGTGAGAAATTGCAAAGGTCGAGCAATTGCTCAGAGATGAAAAGTGCCAGCACTGAAAGCTGTTGCTAGCCAGCACCCTTCCTTGGAAGCGCTTTCACAGGCGCAGTAACACTGGGGCTTTGTGCTTCTCTACCCACCAAACGTCACGGTCACTATCTCTCCGTCTCGTAGACACGAACTGAGAAATTGCAAACGTCGAGCAATTGCTCAGAGATGAAAAGTGCCAGCACTGAAAGCTGTTGCTAGCCAGCACCCTTCCTTGGAAGTGCTTTTGTAGCCCTTAGAACAGTGGGGCTCTGGGCTTCTCTAGCCACCTAATCTTCTGCTCATCCTCTCGCGCAGTCTAAAGAGAGCTCAGGTGAGAAATTGCAAATGTTGAGCAATTGCTCAGAGATGAAAAGTGCCAGCACTGAAAGCTCTTGCTAGCCTGCACCCTTCATTTGCAGCGCTTTCAGAGGCACAGCAACACTGGGGCTTTGCGCTTCTCTACCCACCAAACGTCACGGTCATTCTCTTTCCATCTCGTAGACACGAGCTGAGAGATTGCAAATGTTGAGCAATTGCTCAGAGATGAAAAGTGCCAGCACTGAAAGCTGTTGCTAGCCAGCACCCTTCCTTGGAAGCGCTTTTGTAGGCCTAAGAACAGTGGTGCTCTGGGCTTCTCTAGCCACCTAATCTTCTGCTCATCCTCTCTTGCGCACTCTAAAGAGAGCTCAGGTGAGAAATTGCAAACGTCGAGCAATTGCTCAGAGATGAAAAGTGCCAGCACTGAAAGCTGTTGCTAGCCAGCACCCTTCCTTGGAAGCGCTTTCAGAGGCGAAGCAACACTGGGGCTTTGCGCTTCTCTAGCCACCAAACGTCACGGTCATTCCTTTTCCATCTCGTAGACACGAGCTGAAAAATTGCAAACGTCGAGCAATTGCTCAGAGATGAAAAGTGCCAGCACTGAAAGCTGTTGCTAGCCAGCACCCTTCCTTGGATGTGCTTTTGTAGGCCTAAGAACACTGGGGCTCTGTGTTTCTCTAGCCACCTAATCTTCTGCTCATCCTCTCGCGCACTCTAAAGAAAGCTCAGGTGAGAAATTGCAAAGGTCGAGCAATTGCTCAGAGATGAAAAGTGCCAGCACTGAAAGCTGTTGCTAGCCAGCACCCTTCCTTGGATGCGCTTTTGTAGGCCTAAGAACACTGGGGCTCTGTGTTTCTCTAGCCACCTAATCTTCTGCTCATCCTCTCGTGCACTCTAAAGAGAGATCAGGTGAGAAATTGCAAAGGTCGAGCAATTGCTCAGAGATGAAAAGTGCCAGCACTGAAAGCTGTTGCTAGCCAGCACCCTTCCTTGGAAGTGCTTTTGTAGCCCTAAGAACACTGGGGCTCTGGGCTTCTCTAGCCACCTCATCTTCTGCTCATCCTCTCGCGCACTCTAAAGAGAGCTCAGGTGAGAAATTGCAAAGGTCGAGCAATTGCTCAGAGATGAAAAGTGCCAGCACTGAAAGCTGTTGCTAGCCAGCACCCTTCCTTGGAAGCGCTTTTGTAGGCCTAAGAACACTGGGGCTCTGGGCTTCTCTAGCCACCTAATCTTCTGCTCATCCTCTCGCGCACTCTAAAGAGAGCTCAGGTGAGAAATTGCAAACGACGATCAATTGCTCAGAGATGAAAAGTGCCAGCACTGAAAGCTGTTGCTAGCCAGCACCCTTCCTTGGAAGCGCTTTCACAGGTGCAGTAACACTGGGGCTTTGCGCTTCTCTACCCACCAAACGTCATGGACACTATCTCTCCGTCTCGTAGACACGAGCTGAGAAATTGCAAACGTCGAGCAATTGCTCAGAGATGAAAAGTGCCAGCACTGAAAGCTGTTGCTAGCCAGCACCCTTCCTTGGAAGCGCTTTCACAGGCGCAGCAACACTGGGGCTTTGCGCTTCTCTAGCCACCACACGTCAAGGTGACTATCTCTCCGTCTCGTAGACACGAGCTGAGAGATTGCAAACGTCGAGCAATTGCTCAGAGATGAAAAGTGCCAGCACTGAAAGCTGTTGCTAGCCAGCACCCTTCCTTGGAAGCACTTTTGTAGGCCTAAGAACACTGGGGCTCTGTGTTTCTCTAGCCACCTAATCTTCTGCTCATCCTCTCGTGCACTCTAAAGAGAGCTCAGGTGAGAAATTGCAAACGTCGAGCAATTGCTCAGAGATGAAAAGTGCCAGCACTGAAAGCTGTTGCTAGCCAGCACCCTTCCTTGGAAGCGCTTTCACAGGCGCAGTAACACTGGGGCTTTGTGCTTCTCTACCCACCAAACGTCACGGTCACTATCTCTCCGTCTCGTAGACACGAACTGAGAAATTGCAAACGTCGAGCAATTGCTCAGAGATGAAAAGTGCCAGCACTGAAAGCTGTTGCTAGCCAGCACCCTTCCTTGGAAGTGCTTTTGTAGCCCTTAGAACAGTGGGGCTCTGGGCTTCTCTAGCCACCTAATCTTCTGCTCATCCTCTCGCGCAGTCTAAAGAGAGCTCAGGTGAGAAATTGCAAATGTTGAGCAATTGCTCAGAGATGAAAAGTGCCAGCACTGAAAGCTCTTGCTAGCCTGCACCCTTCATTTGCAGCGCTTTCAGAGGCACAGCAACACTGGGGCTTTGCGCTTCTCTACCCACCAAACGTCACGGTCATTCTCTTTCCATCTCGTAGACACGAGCTGAGAGATTGCAAATGTTGAGCAATTGCTCAGAGATGAAAAGTGCCAGCACTGAAAGCTGTTGCTAGCCAGCACCCTTCCTTGGAAGCGCTTTTGTAGGCCTAAGAACAGTGGTGCTCTGGGCTTCTCTAGCCACCTAATCTTCTGCTCATCCTCTCTTGCGCACTCTAAAGAGAGCTCAGGTGAGAAATTGCAAACGTCGAGCAATTGCTCAGAGATGAAAAGTGCCAGCACTGAAAGCTGTTGCTAGCCAGCACCCTTCCTTGGAAGCGCTTTCACAGGCGCAGCAACACTGGGGCTTTGCGCTTCTCTAGCCACCACACGTCAAGGTGACTATCTCTCCGTCTCGTAGACACGAGCTGAGAGATTGCAAACGTCGAGCAATTGCTCAGAGATGAAAAGTGCCAGCACTGAAAGCTGTTGCTAGCCAGCACCCTTCCTTGGAAGCGCTTTTGTAGGCCTAAGAACAGTGGGGCTCTGGGCTTCTCTAGCCACCTAATCTTCTGCTCATCCTCTCACGTAGTCTAAAGAGAGCTCAGGTGAGAAATTGCAAAGGTCGAGCAATTGCTCAGAGAGGAAAAGTGCCAGCACTGAAAGCTGTTGCTAGCCAGCACCCTTCCTTGGAAGCGCTTTCACAGGCGCAGTAACACTGGGGCTTTGTGCTTCTCTACCCACCAAACGTCACGGTCACTATCTCTCCGTCTCGTAGACACGAACTGAGAAATTGCAAACGTCGAGCAATTGCTCAGAGATGAAAAGTGCCAGCACTGAAAGCTGTTGCTAGCCAGCACCCTTCCTTGGAAGTGCTTTTGTAGCCCTTAGAACAGTGGGGCTCTGGGCTTCTCTAGCCACCTAATCTTCTGCTCATCCTCTCGCGCAGTCTAAAGAGAGCTCAGGTGAGAAATTGCAAATGTTGAGCAATTGCTCAGAGATGAAAAGTGCCAGCACTGAAAGCTCTTGCTAGCCTGCACCCTTCATTTGCTGCGCTTTCAGAGGCACAGCAACACTGGGGCTTTGCGCTTCTCTACCCACCAAACGTCACGGTCATTCTCTTTCCATCTCGTAGACACGAGCTGAGAGATTGCAAATGTTGAGCAATTGCTCAGAGATGAAAAGTGCCAGCACTGAAAGCTGTTGCTAGCCAGCACCCTTCCTTGGAAGCGCTTTTGTAGGCCTAAGAACAGTGGTGCTCTGGGCTTCTCTAGCCACCTAATCTTCTGCTCATCCTCTCGTGCACTCTAAAGAGAGATCAGGTGAGAAATTGCAAAGGTCGAGCAATTGCTCAGAGATGAAAAGTGCCAGCACTGAAAGCTGTTGCTAGCCAGCACCCTTCCTTGGAAGTGCTTTTGTAGCCCTAAGAACACTGGGGCTCTGGGCTTCTCTAGCCACCTCATCTTCTGCTCATCCTCTCGCGCACTCTAAAGAGAGCTCAGGTGAGAAATTGCAAAGGTCGAGCAATTGCTCAGAGATGAAAAGTGCCAGCACTGAAAGCTGTTGCTAGCCAGCACCCTTCCTTGGAAGCGCTTTTGTAGGCCTAAGAACACTGGGGCTCTGGGCTTCTCTAGCCACCTCATCTTCTGCTCATCCTCTCGCGCACTCTAAAGAGAGCTCAGGTGAGAAATTGCAAACGACGATCAATTGCTCAGAGATGAAAAGTGCCAGCACTGAAAGCTGTTGCTAGCCAGCACCCTTCCTTGGAAGCGCTTTCACAGGTGCAGTAACACTGGGGCTTTGCGCTTCTCTACCCACCAAACGTCATGGACACTATCTCTCCGTCTCGTAGACACGAGCTGAGAAATTGCAAACGTCGAGCAATTGCTCAGAGATGAAAAGTGCCAGCACTGAAAGCTGTTGCTAGCCAGCACCCTTCCTTGGAAGCGCTTTCACAGGCGCAGCAACACTGGGGCTTTGCGCTTCTCTAGCCACCACACGTCAAGGTGACTATCTCTCCGTCTCGTAGACACGAGCTGAGAGATTGCAAACGTCGAGCAATTGCTCAGAGATGAAAAGTGCCAGCACTGAAAGCTGTTGCTAGCCAGCACCCTTCCTTGGAAGCGCTTTTGTAGGCCTAAGAACACTGGGGCTCTGTGTTTCTCTAGCTACCTAATCTTCTGCTCATCCTCTCACGTAGTCTAAAGAGAGCTCAGGTGAGAAATTGCAAAGGTCGAGCAATTGCTCAGAGAGGAAAAGTGCCAGCACTGAAAGCTGTTGCTAGCCAGCACCCTTCCTTGGAAGCGCTTTCACAGGCGCAGTAACACTGGGGCTTTGTGCTTCTCTACCCACCAAACGTCACGGTCACTATCTCTCCGTCTCGTAGACACGAACTGAGAAATTGCAAACGTCGAGCAATTGCTCAGAGATGAAAAGTGCCAGCACTGAAAGCTGTTGCTAGCCAGCACCCTTCCTTGGAAGTGCTTTTGTAGCCCTTAGAACAGTGGGGCTCTGGGCTTCTCTAGCCACCTAATCTTCTGCTCATCCTCTCGCGCAGTCTAAAGAGAGCTCAGGTGAGAAATTGCAAATGTTGAGCAATTGCTCAGAGATGAAAAGTGCCAGCACTGAAAGCTCTTGCTAGCCTGCACCCTTCATTTGCAGCGCTTTCAGAGGCACAGCAACACTGGGGCTTTGCGCTTCTCTACCCACCAAACGTCACGGTCATTCTCTTTCCATCTCGTAGACACGAGCTGACAGATTGCAAATGTTGAGCAATTGCTCAGAGATGAAAAGTGCCAGCACTGAAAGCTGTTGCTAGCCAGCACCCTTCCTTGGAAGCGCTTTTGTAGGCCTAAGAACAGTGGTGCTCTGGGCTTCTCTAGCCACCTAATCTTCTGCTCATCCTCTCTTGCGCAGTCTAAAGAGAGCTCAGGTGAGAAATTGCAAACGTCGAGCAATTGCTCAGAGATGAAAAGTGCCAGCACTGAAAGCTGTTGCTAGCCAGCACCCTTCCTTGGAAGCGCTTTCAGAGGCGAAGCAACACTGGGGCTTTGCGCTTCTCTAGCCACCAAACGTCACGGTCATTCCTTTTCCATCTCGTAGACACGAGCTGAGAAATTGCAAACGTCGAGCAATTGCTCAGAGATGAAAAGTGCCAGCACTGAAAGCTGTTGCTAGCCAGCACCCTTCCTTGGATGTGCTTTTGTAG
Organism: Sarcoramphus papa; assembly: GCA_037962945.1. Taxonomy (NCBI): domain Eukaryota; kingdom Metazoa; phylum Chordata; class Aves; order Accipitriformes; family Cathartidae; genus Sarcoramphus; species Sarcoramphus papa. Next base: position 21,026,084 of record CM075588.1, read on the forward strand.
GCCTAAGAACACTGGGGCTCTGTGTTTCTCTAGCCACCTAATCTTCTGCTCATCCTCTCGCGCACTCTAAAGAAAGCTCAGGTGAGAAATTGCAAAGGTCGAGCAATTGCTCAGAGATGAAAAGTGCCAGCACTGAAAGCTGTTGCTAGCCAGCACCCTTCCTTGGATGCGCTTTTGTAGGCCTAAGAACACTGGGGCTCTGTTTTTCTCTAGCCACCTAATCTTCTGCTCATCCTCTCGTGCACTCTAAAGAGAGATCAGGTGAGAAATTGCAAAGGTCGAGCAATTGCTCAGAGATGAAAAGTGCCAGCACTGAAAGCTGTTGCTAGCCAGCACCCTTCCTTGGAAGCGCTTTCAGAGGCGAAGCAACACTGGGGCTTTGCGCTTCTCTAGCCACCAAACGTCACGGTCATTCCTTTTCCATCTCGTAGACACGAGCTGAAAAATTGCAAACGTCGAGCAATTGCTCAGAGATGAAAAGTGCCAGCACTGAAAGCTGTTGCTAGCCAGCACCCTTCCTTGGATGTGCTTTTGTAGGCCTAAGAACACTGGGGCTCTGTGTTTCTCTAGCCACCTAATCTTCTGCTCATCCTCTCGCGCACTCTAAAGAAAGCTCAGGTGAGAAATTGCAAAGGTCGAGCAATTGCTCAGAGATGAAAAGTGCCAGCACTGAAAGCTGTTGCTAGCCAGCACCCTTCCTTGGATGCGCTTTTGTAGGCCTAAGAACACTGGGGCTCTGTGTTTCTCTAGCCACCTAATCTTCTGCTCATCCTCTCGTGCACTCTAAAGAGAGATCAGGTGAGAAATTGCAAAGGTCGAGCAATTGCTCAGAGATGAAAAGTGCCAGCACTGAAAGCTGTTGCTAGCCAGCACCCTTCCTTGGAAGTGCTTTTGTAGGCCTAAGAACACTGGGGCTCTGGGCTTCTCTAGCCACCTCATCTTCTGCTCATCCTCTCGCGCACTCTAAAGAGAGCTCAGGTGAGAAATTGCAAAGGTCGAGCAATTGCTCAGAGATGAAAAGTGCCAGCACTGAAAGCTGTTGCTAGCCAGCACCCTTCCTTGGAAGCGCTTTTGTAGGCCTAAGAACACTGGGGCTCTGGGCTTCTCTAGCCACCTCATCTTCTGCTCATCCTCTCGCGCACTCTAAAGAGAGCTCAGGTGAGAAATTGCAAACGACGATCAATTGCTCAGAGATGAAAAGTGCCAGCACTGAAAGCTGTTGCTAGCCAGCACCCTTCCTTGGAAGCGCTTTCACAGGTGCAGTAACACTGGGGCTTTGCGCTTCTCTACCCACCAAACGTCATGGACACTATCTCTCCGTCTCGTAGACACGAGCTGAGAAATTGCAAACGTCGAGCAATTGCTCAGAGATGAAAAGTGCCAGCACTGAAAGCTGTTGCTAGCCAGCACCCTTCCTTGGAAGCGCTTTCACAGGCGCAGCAACACTGGGGCTTTGCGCTTCTCTAGCCACCACACGTCAAGGTGACTATCTCTCCGTCTCGTAGACACGAGCTGAGAGATTGCAAACGTCGAGCAATTGCTCAGAGATGAAAAGTGCCAGCACTGAAAGCTGTTGCTAGCCAGCACCCTTCCTTGGAAGCACTTTTGTAGGCCTAAGAACACTGGGGCTCTGTGTTTCTCTAGCTACCTAATCTTCTGCTCATCCTCTCACGTAGTCTAAAGAGAGCTCAGGTGAGAAATTGCAAAGGTCGAGCAATTGCTCAGAGAGGAAAAGTGCCAGCACTGAAAGCTGTTGCTAGCCAGCACCCTTCCTTGGAAGCGCTTTCACAGGCGCAGTAACACTGGGGCTTTGTGCTTCTCTACCCACCAAACGTCACGGTCACTATCTCTCCGTCTCGTAGACACGAACTGAGAAATTGCAAACGTCGAGCAATTGCTCAGAGATGAAAAGTGCCAGCACTGAAAGCTGTTGCTAGCCAGCACCCTTCCTTGGAAGTGCTTTTGTAGCCCTTAGAACAGTGGGGCTCTGGGCTTCTCTAGCCACCTAATCTTCTGCTCATCCTCTCGCGCAGTCTAAAGAGAGCTCAGGTGAGAAATTGCAAATGTTGAGCAATTGCTCAGAGATGAAAAGTGCCAGCACTGAAAGCTCTTGCTAGCCTGCACCCTTCATTTGCAGCGCTTTCAGAGGCACAGCAACACTGGGGCTTTGCGCTTCTCTACCCACCAAACGTCACGGTCATTCTCTTTCCATCTCGTAGACACGAGCTGAGAGATTGCAAATGTTGAGCAATTGCTCAGAGATGAAAAGTGCCAGCACTGAAAGCTGTTGCTAGCCAGCACCCTTCCTTGGAAGCGCTTTTGTAGGCCTAAGAACACTGGGGCTCTGGGCTTCTCTAGCCACCTAATCTTCTGCTCATCCTCTCTTGCGCACTCTAAAGAGAGCTCAGGTGAGAAATTGCAAACGTCGAGCAATTGCTCAGAGATGAAAAGTGCCAGCACTGAAAGCTGTTGCTAGCCAGCACCCTTCCTTGGAAGCGCTTTCACAGGCGCAGCAACACTGGGGCTTTGCGCTTCTCTAGCCACCACACGTCAAGGTGACTATCTCTCCGTCTCGTAGACACGAGCTGAGAGATTGCAAACGTCGAGCAATTGCTCAGAGATGAAAAGTGCCAGCACTGAAAGCTGTTGCTAGCCAGCACCCTTCCTTGGAAGCGCTTTTGTAGGCCTAAGAACACTGGGGCTCTGGGCTTCTCTAGCCACCTAATCTTCTGCTCATCCTCTCACGTAGTCTAAAGAGAGCTCAGGTGAGAAATTGCAAAGGTCGAGCAATTGCTCAGAGAGGAAAAGTGCCAGCACTGAAAGCTGTTGCTAGCCAGCACCCTTCCTTGGAAGCGCTTTCACAGGCGCAGTAACACTGGGGCTTTGTGCTTCTCTACCCACCAAACGTCACGGTCACTATCTCTCTGACTCGTAGACACGAACTGAGAAATTGCAAACGTCGAGCAATTGCTCAGAGATGAAAAGTGCCAGCACTGAAAGCTGTTGCTAGCCAGCACCCTTCCTTGGAAGTGCTTTTGTAGCCCTTAGAACAGTGGGGCTCTGGGCTTCTCTAGCCACCTAATCTTCTGCTCATCCTCTCGCGCAGTCTAAAGAGAGCTCAGGTGAGAAATTGCAAATGTTGAGCAATTGCTCAGAGATGAAAAGTGCCAGCACTGAAAGCTCTTGCTAGCCTGCACCCTTCATTTGCAGCGCTTTCAGAGGCACAGCAACACTGGGGCTTTGCGCTTCTCTACCCACCAAACGTCACGGTCATTCTCTTTCCATCTCGTAGACACGAGCTGAGAGATTGCAAATGTTGAGCAATTGCTCAGAGATGAAAAGTGCCAGCACTGAAAGCTGTTGCTAGCCAGCACCCTTCCTTGGAAGCGCTTTTGTAGGCCTAAGAACAGTGGTGCTCTGGGCTTCTCTAGCCACCTAATCTTCTGCTCATCCTCTCTTGCGCAGTCTAAAGAGAGCTCAGGTGAGAAATTGCAAACGTCGAGCAATTGCTCAGAGATGAAAAGTGCCAGCACTGAAAGCTGTTGCTAGCCAGCACCCTTCCTTGGAAGCGCTTTCAGAGGCGAAGCAACACTGGGGCTTTGCGCTTCTCTAGCCACCAAACGTCACGGTCATTCCTTTTCCATCTCGTAGACACGAGCTGAGAAATTGCAAACGTCGAGCAATTGCTCAGAGATGAAAAGTGCCAGCACTGAAAGCTGTTGCTAGCCAGCACCCTTCCTTGGATGTGCTTTTGTAGGCCTAAGAACACTGGGGCTCTGTGTTTCTCTAGCCACCTAATCTTCTGCTCATCCTCTCGCGCACTCTAAAGAAAGCTCAGGTGAGAAATTGCAAAGGTCGAGCAATTGCTCAGAGATGAAAAGTGCCAGCACTGAAAGCTGTTGCTAGCCAGCACCCTTCCTTGGATGCGCTTTTGTAGGCCTAAGAACACTGGGGCTCTGTTTTTCTCTAGCCACCTAATCTTCTGCTCATCCTCTCGTGCACTCTAAAGAGAGATCAGGTGAGAAATTGCAAAGGTCGAGCAATTGCTCAGAGATGAAAAGTGCCAGCACTGAAAGCTGTTGCTAGCCAGCACCCTTCCTTGGATGCGCTTTTGTAGCCCTAAGAACACTGGGGCTCTGGGCTTCTCTAGCCACCTCATCTTCTGCTCATCCTCTCACGCACTCTGAAGAGAGCTCAGGTGAGAAATTGCAAACGTCGAGCAATTGCTCAGAGATGAAAAGTGCCAGCACTGAAAGCTGTTGCTAGCCAGCACCCTTCCTTGGAAGCGCTTTCACAGGCGCAGTAACACTGGGGATTTGCGCTTCTCTACCCACCAAACGTCATGGACACTATCTCTCTGTCTCGTAGACACGAGCTGAGAAATTGCAAACGTCAAGCAATTGCTCAGAGATGAAAAGTGCCAGCACTGAAAGCTGTTGCTAGCCAGCACCCTTCCTTGGAAGCGCTTTCACAGGCGCAGCAACACTGGGGCTTTGCGCTTCTCTAGCCACCAAAGGTCAAGGTCACTATCTCTCCGTCTTGTAGACACGAGCTGAGAGATTGCAAACGTCGAGCAATTGCTCAGAGATGAAAAGTGCCAGCACTGAAAGCTGTTGCTAGCCAGCACCCTTCCTTGGAAGCGCTTTTGTAGGCCTAAGAACAGTGGGGCTCTGGGCTTCTCTAGCCACCTAATCTTCTGCTCCTCCTCTCACGCACTCTAAAGAAAGCTCAGGTGAGAAATTGCAAAGGTCGAGCAATTGCTCAGAGAGGAAAAGTGCCAGCACTGAAAGCTCTTGCTAGCCAGCACCCTTCCTTGGAAGCGCTTTCACAGGCGCAGTAACACTGGGGCTTTGTGCTTCTCTACCCACCAAACGTCACGGTCACTATCTCTCCGTCTCGTAGACACGAACTGAGAGATTGCAAACGTCGAGCAATTGCTCAGAGATGAAAAGTGCCAGCACTGAAAGCTGTTGCTAGCCAGCACCCTTCCTTGGAAGTGCTTTTGTAGCCCTTAGAACAGTGGGGCTCTGGGCTTCTCTAGCCACCTAATCTTCTGCTCATCCTCTCGCGCACTCTGAAGAGAGCTCAGGTGAGAAATTGCCAATGTTGAGCAATTGCTCAGAGATGAAAAGTGCCAGCACTGAAAGCTCTTGCTAGCCTGCACCCTTCATTTGAAGCGCTTTCACAGGCACAGCAACACTGGGGCTTTGCGCTTCTCTACCCACCAAACGTCACGGTCATTCTCTTTCCATCTCGTAGACACGAGCTGAGAGATTGCAAATGTTGAGCAATTGCTCAGAGATGAAAAGTGCCAGCACTGAAAGCTGTTGCTAGCCAGCACCCTTCCTTGGAAGCGCTTTTGTAGGCCTAAGAACACTGGGGCTCTGGGCTTCTCTAGCCACCTAATCTTCTGCTCATCCTCTCTTGCGCACTCTAAAGAGAACTCAGGTGAGAAATTGCAAACGTCGAGCAATTGCTCAGAGATGAAAAGTGCCAGCACTGAAAGCTCTTGCTAGCCAGCACCCTTCCTTGGAAGCGCTTTCAGAGGCGAAGCAACACTGGGGCTTTGCGCTTCTCTAGCCACCAAACATCACGGTCATTCCTTTTCCATCTCGTAGACACGAGCTGAGAAATTGCAAAAATCGAGCAATTGCTCAGAGATGAAAAGTGCCAGCACTGAAAGCTGTTGCTAGCCAGCACCCTTCCTTGGAAGCGCTTTTGTAGGCCTAAGAACACTGGGGCTCTGGGCTTCTCTAGCCACCTAATCTTCTGCTCCTCCTCTCACGCACTCTAAAGAAAGCTCAGGTGAGAAATTGCAAAGGTCGAGCAATTGCTCAGAGATGAAAAGTGCCAGCACTGAAAGCTGTTGCTAGCCAGCACCCTTCCTTGAATGCGCTTTTGTAGGCCTAAGAACACAAGGGCTCTGGGCTTCTCTAGCCACCTAATCTTCTGCTCATCCTCTCGTGCACTCTAAAGAGAGATCAGGTGAGAAATTGCAAAGGTCGAGCAATTGCTCAGAGATGAAAAGTGCCAGCACTGAAAGCTGTTGCTAGCCAGCACCCTTCCTTGGAAGTGCTTTTGTAGGCCTAAGAACACTGGGGCTCTGGGCTTCTCTAGCCACCTCATCTTCTGCTCATCCTCTCGCGCACTCTGAAGAGAGCTCAGGTGAGAAATTGCAAACGACGATCAATTGCTCAGAGATGAAAAGTGCCAGCACTGAAAGCTGTTGCTAGCCAGCACCCTTCCTTGGAAGCGCTTTCACAGGCGCAGCAACACTGGGGCTTTGCGCTTCTCTAGCCACCACACGTCAAGGTGACTATCTCTCCGTCTCGTAGACACGAGCTGAGAGATTGCAAACGTCGAGCAATTGCTCAGAGATGAAAAGTGCCAGCACTGAAAGCTGTTGCTAGCCAGCACCCTTCCTTGGAAGTGCTTTTGTAGCCCTTAGAACAGTGGGGCTCTGGGCTTCTCTAGCCACCTAATCTTCTGCTCATCCTCTCGCGCAGTCTAAAGAGAGATCAGGTGAGAAATTGCAAAGGTCGAGCAATTGCTCAGAGATGAAAAGTGCCAGCACTGAAAGCTCTTGCTAGCCTGCACCCTTCATTTGCAGCGCTTTCAGAGGCACAGCAACACTGGGGCTTTGCGCTTCTCTACCCACGAAACGTCACGGTCATTCTCTTTCCATCTCGTAGACACGAGCTGAGAGATTGCAAATGTTGAGCAATTGCTCAGAGATGAAAAGTGCCAGCACTGAAAGCTCTTGCTAGCCAGCACCCTTCCTTGGAAGCGCTTTTGTAGGCCTAAGAACACTGGGGCTCTGGGCTTCTCTAGCCACCTAATCTTCTGCTCATCCTCTCTTGCGCACTCTAAAGAGAGCTCAGATGAGAAATTGCAAACGTCGAGCAATTGCTCAGAGATGAAAAGTGCCAGCACTGAAAGCTGTTGCTAGCCAGCACCCTTCCTTGGAAGCGCTTTCACAGGCGCAGCAACACTGGGGCTTTGCGCTTCTCTAGCCACCACACGTCAAGGTGACTATCTCTCCGTCTCGTAGAGACGAGCTGAGAGATTGCAAACGTCGAGCAATTGCTCAGAGATGAAAAGTGCCAGCACTGAAAGCTCTTGCTAGCCAGCACCCTTCCTTGGAAGCGCTTTTGTAGGCCTAAGAACACTGGGGCTCTGGGCTTCTCTAGCCACCTAATCTTCTGCTCATCCTCTCACGTAGTCTAAAGAGAGCTCAGGTGAGAAATTGCAAACGTCGAGCAATTGCTCAGAGAGGAAAAGTGCCAGCACTGAAAGCTCTTGCTAGCCAGCACCCTTCCTTGGAAGCGCTTTCACAGGCGCAGTAACACTGGGGCTTTGTGCTTCTCTACCCACCAAATGTCACGGTCACTATCTCTCCGTCTCGTAGACACGAACTGAGAAATTGCAAACGTCGAGCAATTGCTCAGAGATGAAAAGTGCCAGCACTGAAAGCTGTTGCTAGCCAGCACCCTTCCTTGGAAGTGCTTTTGTAGCCCTTAGAACAGTGGGGCTCTGGGCTTCTCTAGCCACCTAATCTTCTGCTCATCCTCTCGCGCAGTCTAAAGAGAGCTCAGGTGAGAAATTGCAAAGGTCGAGCAATTGCTCAGAGATGAAAAGTGCCAGCACTGAAAGCTCTTGCTAGCCTGCACCCTTCATTTGCAGCGCTTTCAGAGGCACAGCAACACTGGGGCTTTGCGCTTCTCTACCCACCAAACGTCACGGTCATTCTCTTTCCATCTCGTAGACACGAGCTGAGAAATTGCAAACGTCGAGCAATTGCTCAGAGATGAAAAGTGCCAGCACTGAAAGCTGTTGCTAGCCAGCACCCTTCCTTGGAAGCGCTTTCAGAGGCGAAGCAACACTGGGGCTTTGCGCTTCTCTAGCCACCAAACGTCACGGTCATTCCTTTTCCATCTCGTAGACACGAGCTGAGAAATTGCAAACGTCGAGCAATTGCTCAGAGATGAAAAGTGCCAGCACTGAAAGCTGTTGCTAGCCAGCACCCTTCCTTGGATGCGCTTTTGTAGGCCTAAGAACACTGGGGCTCTGTGTTTCTCTAGCCACCTAATCTTCTGCTCATCCTCTCGCGCACTCTAAAGAGAGATCAGGTGAGAAATTGCAAAGGTCGAGCAATTGCTCAGAGATGAAAAGTGCCAGCACTGAAAGCTGTTGCTAGCCAGCACCCTTCCTTGGAAGTGCTTTTGTAGGCCTAAGAACACTGGGGCTCTGGGCTTCTCTAGCCACCTCATCTTCTGCTCATCCTCTCGCGCACTCTGAAGAGAGCTCAGGTGAGAAATTGCAAACGACGATCAATTGCTCAGAGATGAAAAGTGCCAGCACTGAAAGCTGTTGCTAGCCAGCACCCTTCCTTGGAAGCGCTTTCACAGGCGCAGTAACACTGGGGCTTTGCGCTTCTCTACCCACCAAACGTCATGGACACTATCTCTCCGTCTCGTAGACACGAGCTGAGAAATTGCAAAGGTCGAGCAATTGCTCAGAGATGAAAAGTGCCAGCACTGAAAGCTGTTGCTAGCCAGCACCCTTCCTTGGAAGCGCTTTCACAGGCGCAGCAACACTGGGGCTTTGCACTTCTCTACCCACCAAACGTCAAGGTCACTATCTCTCCGTCTTGTAGACACGAGCTGAGAGATTGCAAAGGTCGAGCAATTGCTCAGAGATGAAAAGTGCCAGCACTGAAAGCTGTTGCTAGCCAGCACCCTTCCTTGGAAGCGCTTTTGTAGGCCTAAGAACACTGGGGCTCTGGGCTTCTCTAGCCACCTAATCTTCTGCTCCTCCTCTCACGCACTCTAAAGAGAGATCAGGTGAGAAATTGCAAAGGTCGAGCAATTGCTCAGAGAGGAAAAGTGCCAGCACTGAAAGCTGTTGCTAGCCAGCACCCTTCCTTGGAAGCGCTTTCACAGGCGCAGTAACACTGGGGCTTTGTGCTTCTCTATCCACCAAACGTCACGGTCACTATCTCTCCGTCTCGTAGACACGAGCTGAGAAATTGCAAACGTCGAGCAATTGCTCAGAGATGAAAAGTGCCAGCACTGAAAGCTGTTGCTAGCCAGCACCCTTCCTTGGAAACGCTCTTGTAGCCCTTAGAACAGTGGGGCTCTGGGCTTCTCTAGCCACCTAATCTTCTGCTCATCCTCTCGCGCAGTCTAAAGAGAGCTCAGGTGAGAAATTGCAAATGTTGAGCAATTGCTCAGAGATGAAAAGTGCCAGCACTGAAAGCTCTTGCTAGCCTGCACCCTTCATTTGAAGCGCTTTCACAGGCACAGCAACACTGGGGCTTTGCGCTTCTCTACCCACCAAACGTCACGGTCATTCTCTTTCCATCTCGTAGACACGAGCTGAGAGATTGCAAATGTTGAGCAATTGCTCAGAGATGAAAAGTGCCAGCACTGAAAGCTGTTGCTAGCCAGCACCCTTCCTTGGAAGCGCTTTTGTAGGCCTAAGAACAGTGGTGCTCTGGGCTTCTCTAGCCACCTAATCTTCTGCTCATCCTCTCTTGCGCACTCTAAAGAGAACTCAGGTGAGAAATTGCAAATGTTGAGCAATTGCTCAGAGATGAAAAGTGCCAGCACTGAAAGCTGTTGCTAGCCAGCACCCTTCCTTGGAAGTGCTTTTGTAGCCCTTAGAACAGTGGGGCTCTGGGCTTCTCTAGCCACCTAATCTTCTGCTCATCCTCTCGCGCAGTCTAAAGAGAACTCAGGTGAGAAATTGCAAACGTCGAGCAATTGCTCAGAGATGAAAAGTGCCAGCACTGAAAGCTGTTGCTAGCCAGCACCCTTCCTTGGAAGCGCTTTCAGAGGCGAAGCAACACTGGGGCTTTGCGCTTCTCTAGCCACCAAACATCACGGTCATTCCTTTTCCATCTCGTAGACACGAGCTGAGAAATTGCAAAGGTCGAGCAATTGCTCAGAGATGAAAAGTGCCAGCACTGAAAGCTGTTGCTAGCCAGCACCCTTCCTTGGATGTGCTTTTGTAGGCCTAAGAACACTGGGGCTCTGTGTTTCTCTAGCCACCTAATCTTCTGCTCATCCTCTCGCGCACTCTAAAGAAAGCTCAGGTGAGAAATTGCAAAGGTCGAGCAATTGCTCAGAGATGAAAAGTGCCAGCACTGAAAGCTGTTGCTAGCCAGCACCCTTCCTTGGATGCGCTTTTGTAGGCCTAAGAACACTGGGGCTCTGTGTTTCTCTAGCCACCTAATCTTCTGCTCATCCTCTCGTGCACTCTAAAGAGAGATCAGGTGAGAAATTGCAAAGGTCGAGCAATTGCTCAGAGATGAAAAGTGCCAGCACTGAAAGCTGTTGCTAGCCAGCACCCTTCCTTGGAAGTGCTTTTGTAGGCCTAAGAACAGTGGGGCTCTGTGTTTCTCTAGCCACCTCATCTTCTGCTCATCCTCTCGCGCACTCTGAAGAGAGCTCAGGTGAGAAATTGCAAACGACGATCAATTGCTCAGAGATGAAAAGTGCCAGCACTGAAAGCTGTTGCTAGCCAGCACCCTTCCTTGGAAGCGCTTTCACAGGCGCAGTAACACTGGGGCTTTGCGCTTCTCTACCCACCAAACGTCATGGACACTATCTCTCCGTCTCGTAGACACGAGCTGAGAAATTGCAAACGTCGAGCAATTGCTCAGAGATGAAAAGTGCCAGCACTGAAAGCTGTTGCTAGCCAGCACCCTTCCTTGGAAGCGCTTTCACAGGCGCAGCAACACTGGGGCTTTGCGCTTCTCTAGCCACCAAACGTCAAGGTCACTATCTCTCCGTCTTGTAGACACGAGCTGAGAGATTGCAAACGTCGAGCAATTGCTCAGAGATGAAAAGTGCCAGCACTGAAAGCTGTTGCTAGCCAGCACCCTTCCTTGGAAGCGCTTTTGTAGGCCTAAGAACACTGGGGCTCTGGGCTTCTCTAGCCACCTAATCTTCTGCTCCTCCTCTCACGCACTCTAAAGAAAGCTCAGGTGAGAAATTGCAAAGGTCGAGCAATTGCTCAGAGAGGAAAAGTGCCAGCACTGAAAGCTGTTGCTAGCCAGCACCCTTCCTTGGAAGCGCTTTCACAGGCGCAGTAACACTGGGGCTTTGTGCTTCTCTAGCCACCAAACGTCACGGTCACTATCTCTCCGTCTCGTAGACACGAGCTGAGAAATTGCAAACGTCGAGCAATTGCTCAGAGATGAAAAGTGCCAGCACTGAAAGCTGTTGCTAGCCGGCACCCTTCCTTGGAAACGCTCTTGTAGCCCTTAGAACACAGGGGCTCTGGGCTTCTCTAGCCACCTAATCTTCTGCTCATCCTCTCGCGCAGTCTAAAGAGAGCTCAGGTGAGAAATTGCAAATGTTGAGCAATTGCTCAGAGATGAAAAGTGCCAGCACTGAAAGCTCTTGCTAGCCTGCACCCTTCATTTGAAGCGCTTTCACAGGCACAGCAACACTGGGGCTTTGCGCTTCTCTACCCACCAAACGTCACGGTCATTCTCTTTCCATCTCGTAGACACGAGCTGAGAGATTGCAAATGTTGAGCAATTGCTCAGAGATGAAAAGTGCCAGCACTGAAAGCTGTTGCTAGCCAGCACCCTTCCTTGGAAGCGCTTTTGTAGGCCTAAGAACACTGGGGCTCTGGGCTTCTCTAGCCACCTAATCTTCTGCTCATCCTCTCTTGCGCACTCTAAAGAGAACTCAGGTGAGAAATTGGAAACGTCGAGCAATTGCTCAGAGATGAAAAGTGCCAGCACTGAAAGCTCTTGCTAGCCAGCACCCTTCCTTGGAAGCGCTTTCAGAGGCGAAGCAACACTGGGGCTTTGCGCTTCTCTAGCCACCAAACGTCACGGTCATTCCTTTTCCATCTCGTAGACACGAGCTGAGAAATTGCAAAAATCGAGCAATTGCTCAGAGATGAAAAGTGCCAGCACTGAAAGCTGTTGCTAGCCAGCACCCTTCCTTGGAAGCGCTTTTGTAGGCCTAAGAACACTGGGGCTCTGGTCTTCTCTAGCCACCTAATCTTCTGCTCCTCCTCTCGCGCACTCTAAAGAAAGCTCAGGTGAGAAATTGCAAAGGTCGAGCAATTGCTCAGAGATGAAAAGAGCCAGCACTGAAAGCTCTTGCTAGCCAGCACCCTTCCTTGGATGCGCTTTTGTAGGCCTAAGAACACAAGGGCTCTGGGCTTCTCTAGCCACCTAATCTTCTGCTCATCCTCTCGTGCACTCTAAAGAGAGATCAGGTGAGAAATTGCAAAGGTCGAGCAATTGCTCAGAGATGAAAAGTGCCAGCACTGAAAGCTGTTGCTAGCCAGCACCCTTCCTTGGAAGTGCTTTTGTAGGCCTAAGAACACTGGGGCTCTGGGCTTCTCTAGCCACCTCATCTTCTGCTCATCCTCTCGCGCACTCTGAAGAGAGCTCAGGTGAGAAATTGCAAACGACGATCAATTGCTCAGAGATGAAAAGTGCCAGCACTGAAAGCTGTTGCTAGCCAGCACCCTTCCTTGGAAGCGCTTTCACAGGCGCAGTAACACTGGGGCTTTGCGCTTCTCTACCCACCAAACGTCATGGACACTATCTCTCCGTCTCGTAGACACGAGCTGAGAAATTGCAAACGTCGAGCAATTGCTCAGAGATTAAAAGTGCCAGCACTGAAAGCTGTTGCTAGCCAGCACCCTTCCTTGGAAGCGCTTTCACAGGCGCAGCAACACTGGGGCTTTGCGCTTCTCTAGCCACCACACGCCAAGGTGACTATCTCTCCGTCTCGTAGACACGAGCTGAGAGATTGCAAACGTCGAGCAATTGCTCAGAGATGAAAAGTGCCAGCACTGAAAGCTGTTGCTAGCCAGCACCATTCCTTGGAAGCGCTTTTGTAGGCCTAAGAACACTGGGGCTCTGGGCTTCTCTAGCCACCTAATCTTCTGCTCATCCTCTCGCGCAGTCTAAAGAGAGCTCAGGTGAGAAATTGCAAACGTCGAGCAATTGCTCAGAGATGAAAAGTGCCAGCACTGAAAGCTGTTGCTAGCCAGCACCCTTCCTTGGAAGCGCTTTCACAGGCGCAGTAACACTGGGGCTTTGTGCTTCTCTACCCACCAAACGTCATGGTCACTATCTCTCCGTCTCGTAGACACGAACTGAGAAATTGCAAACGTCGAGCAATTGCTCAGAGATGAAAAGTGCCAGCAGTGAAAGCTGTTGCTAGCCAGCACCCTTCCTTGGAAGTGCTTTTGTAGCCCTTAGAACAGTGGGGCTCTGGGCTTCTCTAGCCACCTAATCTTCTGCTCATCCTCTCGCGCAGTCTAAAGAGAGCTCAGGTGAGAAATTGCAAATGTTGAGCAATTGCTCAGAGATGAAAAGTGCCAGCACTGAAAGCTCTTGCTAGCCTGCACCCTTCATTTGAAGCGCTTTCAGAGGCACAGCAACACTGGGGCTTTGCGCTTCTCTACCCACCAAACGTCACGGTCATTCTCTTTCCATCTCGTAGACACGAGCTGAGAGATTGCAAATGTTGAGCAATTGCTCAGAGATGAAAAGTGCCAGCACTGAAAGCTGTTGCTAGCCAGCACCCTTCCTTGGAAGTGCTTTTGTAGGCCTAAGAACACTGGGGCTCTGGGCTTCTCTAGCCACCTAATCTTCTGCTCATCCTCTCTTGCGCACTCTAAAGAGAGCTCAGGTGAGAAATTGCAAACGTCGAGCAATTGCTCAGCGATGAAAAGTGCCAGCACTGAAAGCTGTTGCTAGCCAGCACCCTTCCTTGGAAGCGCTTTTGTAGGCCTAAGAACACTGGGGCTCTGGGCTTCTCTAGCCACCTAATCTTCTGCTCATCCTCTCGCGCAGTCTAAAGAGAGCTCAGGTGAGAAATATGAAATGTCGAGCAATTGCTCAGAGATGAAAAGTGCCAGCACTGAAAGCTGTTGCTAGCGTGCACCCTTCCTTGGAAGTGCTTTTGTAGGCCTAAGAACACTGGGGCTCTGTGTTTCTCTAGCCACCTCATTTTCTGCTCATCCTCTCGCGCACTCTAAAGAGAGCTCAGGTGAGAAATTGCAAAGGTCGAGCAATTGCTCAGAGATGAAAAGTGCCAGCACTGAAAGCTCTTGCTAGCCAGCACCCTTCCTTGGATGCGCTTTTGTAGGCCTAAGAACACTGGGGCTCTGTGTTTCTCTAGCCACCTAATCTTCTGCTCATCCTCTCGTGCACTCTAAAGAGAGCTCAGGTGAGAAATTGCAAACGTCGAGCAATTGCTCAGAGATGAAAAGTGCCAGCACTGAAAGCTGTTGCTAGCGTGCACCCTTCCTTGGAAGTGCTTTTGTAGGCCTAAGAACACAAGGGCTCTGGGCTTCTCTAGCCACCTCATCTTCTGCTCATCCTCTCGCGCACTCTGAAGAGAGCTCAGGTGAGAAATTGCAAACGACGATCAATTGCTCAGAGATGAAAAGTGCCAGCACTGAAAGCTGTTGCTAGCCAGCACCCTTCCTTGGAAGCGCTTTCACAGGCGCAGTAACACTGGGGCTTTGCGCTTCTCTACCCACCAAACGTCATGGACACTATCTCTCCGTCTCGTAGACACGAGCTGAGAAATTGCAAACGTCGAGCAATTGCTCAGAGATGAAAAGTGCCAGCACTGAAAGCTGTTGCTAGCCAGCACCCTTCCTTGGAAGCGCTTTCACAGGCGCAGCAACACTGGGGCTTTGCGCTTCTCTAGCCACCAAACGTCAAGGTCACTATCTCTCCGTCTTGTAGACACGAGCTGAGAGATTGCAAACGTCGAGCAATTGCTCAGAGATGAAAAGTGCCAGCACTGAAAGCTGTTGCTAGCCAGCACCCTTCCTTGGAAGCGCTTTTGTAGGCCTAAGAACACTGGGGCTCTGGGCTTCTCTAGCCACCTAATCTTCTGCTCCTCCTCTCACGCACTCTAAAGAAAGCTCAGGTGAGAAATTGCAAAGGTCGAGCAATTGCTCAGAGAGGAAAAGTGCCAGCACTGAAAGCTGTTGCTAGCCAGCACCCTTCCTTGGAAGCGCTTTCACAGGCGCAGTAACACTGGGGCTTTGTGCTTCTCTAGCCACCAAACGTCACGGTCACTATCTCTCCGTCTCGTAGACACGAGCTGAGAAATTGCAAACGTCGAGCAATTGCTCAGAGATGAAAAGTGCCAGCACTGAAAGCTGTTGCTAGCCGGCACCCTTCCTTGGAAACGCTCTTGTAGCCCTTAGAACACAGGGGCTCTGGGCTTCTCTAGCCACCTAATCTTCTGCTCATCCTCTCGCGCAGTCTAAAGAGAGCTCAGGTGAGAAATTGCAAATGTTGAGCAATTGCTCAGAGATGAAAAGTGCCAGCACTGAAAGCTCTTGCTAGCCTGCACCCTTCATTTGAAGCGCTTTCACAGGCACAGCAACACTGGGGCTTTGCGCTTCTCTACCCACCAAACGTCACGGTCATTCTCTTTCCATCTCGTAGACACGAGCTGAGAGATTGCAAATGTTGAGCAATTGCTCAGAGATGAAAAGTGCCAGCACTGAAAGCTGTTGCTAGCCAGCACCCTTCCTTGGAAGCGCTTTTGTAGGCCTAAGAACACTGGGGCTCTGGGCTTCTCTAGCCACCTAATCTTCTGCTCATCCTCTCTTGCGCACTCTAAAGAGAACTCAGGTGAGAAATTGGAAACGTCGAGCAATTGCTCAGAGATGAAAAGTGCCAGCACTGAAAGCTCTTGCTAGCCAGCACCCTTCCTTGGAAGCGCTTTCAGAGGCGAAGCAACACTGGGGCTTTGCGCTTCTCTAGCCACCAAACGTCACGGTCATTCCTTTTCCATCTCGTAGACACGAGCTGAGAAATTGCAAAAATCGAGCAATTGCTCAGAGATGAAAAGTGCCAGCACTGAAAGCTGTTGCTAGCCAGCACCCTTCCTTGGAAGCGCTTTTGTAGGCCTAAGAACACTGGGGCTCTGGTCTTCTCTAGCCACCTAATCTTCTGCTCCTCCTCTCGCGCACTCTAAAGAAAGCTCAGGTGAGAAATTGCAAAGGTCGAGCAATTGCTCAGAGATGAAAAGAGCCAGCACTGAAAGCTCTTGCTAGCCAGCACCCTTCCTTGGATGCGCTTTTGTAGGCCTAAGAACACAAGGGCTCTGGGCTTCTCTAGCCACCTAATCTTCTGCTCATCCTCTCGTGCACTCTAAAGAGAGATCAGGTGAGAAATTGCAAAGGTCGAGCAATTGCTCAGAGATGAAAAGTGCCAGCACTGAAAGCTGTTGCTAGCCAGCACCCTTCCTTGGAAGTGCTTTTGTAGGCCTAAGAACACTGGGGCTCTGGGCTTCTCTAGCCACCTCATCTTCTGCTCATCCTCTCGCGCACTCTGAAGAGAGCTCAGGTGAGAAATTGCAAACGACGATCAATTGCTCAGAGATGAAAAGTGCCAGCACTGAAAGCTGTTGCTAGCCAGCACCCTTCCTTGGAAGCGCTTTCACAGGCGCAGTAACACTGGGGCTTTGCGCTTCTCTACCCACCAAACGTCATGGACACTATCTCTCCGTCTCGTAGACACGAGCTGAGAAATTGCAAACGTCGAGCAATTGCTCAGAGATTAAAAGTGCCAGCACTGAAAGCTGTTGCTAGCCAGCACCCTTCCTTGGAAGCGCTTTCACAGGCGCAGCAACACTGGGGCTTTGCGCTTCTCTAGCCACCACACGCCAAGGTGACTATCTCTCCGTCTCGTAGACACGAGCTGAGAGATTGCAAACGTCGAGCAATTGCTCAGAGATGAAAAGTGCCAGCACTGAAAGCTGTTGCTAGCCAGCACCATTCCTTGGAAGCGCTTTTGTAGGCCTAAGAACACTGGGGCTCTGGGCTTCTCTAGCCACCTAATCTTCTGCTCATCCTCTCGCGCAGTCTAAAGAGAGCTCAGGTGAGAAATTGCAAACGTCGAGCAATTGCTCAGAGATGAAAAGTGCCAGCACTGAAAGCTGTTGCTAGCCAGCACCCTTCCTTGGAAGCGCTTTCACAGGCGCAGTAACACTGGGGCTTTGTGCTTCTCTACCCACCAAACGTCATGGTCACTATCTCTCCGTCTCGTAGACACGAACTGAGAAATTGCAAACGTCGAGCAATTGCTCAGAGATGAAAAGTGCCAGCAGTGAAAGCTGTTGCTAGCCAGCACCCTTCCTTGGAAGTGCTTTTGTAGCCCTTAGAACAGTGGGGCTCTGGGCTTCTCTAGCCACCTAATCTTCTGCTCATCCTCTCGCGCAGTCTAAAGAGAGCTCAGGTGAGAAATTGCAAATGTTGAGCAATTGCTCAGAGATGAAAAGTGCCAGCACTGAAAGCTCTTGCTAGCCTGCACCCTTCATTTGAAGCGCTTTCAGAGGCACAGCAACACTGGGGCTTTGCGCTTCTCTACCCACCAAACGTCACGGTCATTCTCTTTCCATCTCGTAGACACGAGCTGAGAGATTGCAAATGTTGAGCAATTGCTCAGAGATGAAAAGTGCCAGCACTGAAAGCTGTTGCTAGCCAGCACCCTTCCTTGGAAGTGCTTTTGTAGGCCTAAGAACACTGGGGCTCTGGGCTTCTCTAGCCACCTAATCTTCTGCTCATCCTCTCTTGCGCACTCTAAAGAGAGCTCAGGTGAGAAATTGCAAACGTCGAGCAATTGCTCAGCGATGAAAAGTGCCAGCACTGAAAGCTGTTGCTAGCCAGCACCCTTCCTTGGAAGCGCTTTTGTAGGCCTAAGAACACTGGGGCTCTGGGCTTCTCTAGCCACCTAATCTTCTGCTCATCCTCTCGCGCAGTCTAAAGAGAGCTCAGGTGAGAAATATGAAATGTCGAGCAATTGCTCAGAGATGAAAAGTGCCAGCACTGAAAGCTGTTGCTAGCGTGCACCCTTCCTTGGAAGTGCTTTTGTAGGCCTAAGAACACTGGGGCTCTGTGTTTCTCTAGCCACCTCATTTTCTGCTCATCCTCTCGCGCACTCTAAAGAGAGCTCAGGTGAGAAATTGCAAAGGTCGAGCAATTGCTCAGAGATGAAAAGTGCCAGCACTGAAAGCTCTTGCTAGCCAGCACCCTTCCTTGGATGCGCTTTTGTAGGCCTAAGAACACTGGGGCTCTGTGTTTCTCTAGCCACCTAATCTTCTGCTCATCCTCTCGTGCACTCTAAAGAGAGCTCAGGTGAGAAATTGCAAACGTCGAGCAATTGCTCAGAGATGAAAAGTGCCAGCACTGAAAGCTGTTGCTAGCGTGCACCCTTCCTTGGAAGTGCTTTTGTAGGCCTAAGAACACAAGGGCTCTGGGCTTCTCTAGCCACCTCATCTTCTGCTCATCCTCTCGCGCACTCTGAAGAGAGCTCAGGTGAGAAATTGCAAAGGTCGAGCAATTGCTCAGAGATGAAAAGTGCCAGCACTGAAAGCTGTTGCTAGCCAGCACCCTTCCTTGGAAGCGCTTTCACAGGCGCAGTAACACTGGGGCTTTGCGCTTCTCTACCCACCAAACGTCATGGACACTATCTCTCCGTCTCATAGACACGAGCTGAGAAATTGCAAACGTCGAGCAATTGCTCAGAGATGAAAAGTGCCAGCACTGAAAGCTCTTGCTAGCCAGCACCCTTCCTTGGAAGCGCTTTTGTAGGCCTAAGAACACTGGGGCTCTGGGCTTCTCTAGCCACCTAATCTTCTGCTCATCCTCTCTTGCGCACTCTAAAGAGAACTCAGGTGAGAAATTGCAAAGGTCGAGCAATTGCTCAGAGATGAAAAGTGCCAGCACTGAAAGCTGTTGCTAGCCAGCACCCTTCCTTGGAAGCGCTTTCAGAGGCGAAGCAACACTGGGGCTTTGCGCTTCTCTAGCCACCAAACGTCACGGTCATTCCTTTTCCATCTCGTAGACACGAGCTGAGAAATTGCAAAAATCGAGCAATTGCTCAGAGATGAAAAGTGCCAGCACTGAAAGCTGTTGCTAGCCAGCACCCTTCCTTGGATGTGCTTTTGTAGGCCTAAGAACACTGGGGCTCTGGTCTTCTCTAGCCACCTAATCTTCTGCTCCTCCTCTCACGCACTCTAAAGAAAGCTCAGGTGAGAAATTGCAAAGGTCGAGCAATTGCTCAGAGATGAAAAGTGCCAGCACTGAAAGCTGTTGCTAGCCAGCACCCTTCCTTGGATGCGCTTTTGTAGGCCTAAGAACACAAGGGCTCTGGGCTTCTCTAGCCACCTAATCTTCTGCTCATCCTCTCGTGCACTCTAAAGAGAGATCAGGTGAGAAATTGCAAAGGTCGAGCAATTGCTCAGAGATGAAAAGTGCCAGCACTGAAAGCTGTTGCTAGCCAGCACCCTTCCTTGGAAGCGCTTTTGTAGGCCTAAGAACACTGGGGCTCTGGGCTTCTCTAGCCACCTAATCTTCTGCTCATCCTCTCTTGCGCACTCTAAAGAGAGCTCAGGTGAGAAATTGCAAACGTCGAGCAATTGCTCAGAGATGAAAAGTGCCAGCACTGAAAGCTGTTGCTAGCCAGCACCCTTCCTTGGAAGCGCTTTCAGAGGCGAAGCAACACTGGGGCTTTGCGCTTCTCTAGCCACCAAACGTCACGGTCATTCCTTTTCCATCTCGTAGACACGAGCTGAGAAATTGCAAACGTCGAGCAATTGCTCAGAGATGAAAAGTGCCAGCACTGACAGATGTTGCTAGCCAGCACCCTTCCTTGGATGCGCTTTTGTAGGCCTAAGAACACTGGGGCTCTGTGTTTCTCTAGCCACCTAATCTTCTGCTCATCCTCTCGTGCACTCTAAAGAGAGATCAGGTGAGAAATTGCAAAGGTCGAGCAATTGCTCAGAGATGAAAAGTGCCAGCACTGAAAGCTGTTGCTAGCCAGCACCCTTCCTTGGAAGTGCTTTTGTAGGCCTAAGAACACTGGGGCTCTGGGCTTCTCTAGCCACCTCATCTTCTGCTCATCCTCTCGCGCACTCTGAAGAGAGCTCAGGTGAGAAATTGCAAACGACGATCAATTGCTCAGAGATGAAAAGTGCCAGCACTGAAAGCTGTTGCTAGCCAGCACCCTTCCTTGGAAGCGCTTTCACAGGAGCAGTAACACTGGGGCTTTGCGCTTCTCTACCCACCAAACGTCATGGACACTATCTCTCCGTCTCGTAGACACGAGCTGAGAAATTGCAAAGGTCGAGCAATTGCTCAGAGATGAAAAGTGCCAGCACTGAAAGCTCTTGCTAGCCAGCACCCTTCCTTGGAAGCGCTTTCACAGGCGCAGCAACACTGGGGCTTTGCACTTCTCTACCCACCAAACGTCAAGGTCACTATCTCTCCGTCTTGTAGACACGAGCTGAGAGATTGCAAAGGTCGAGCAATTGCTCAGAGATGAAAAGTGCCAGCACTGAAAGCTGTTGCTAGCCAGCACCCTTCCTTGGAAGCGCTTTTGTAGGCCTAAGAACACTGGGGCTCTGGGCTTCTCTAGCCACCTAATCTTCTGCTCCTCCTCTCACGCACTCTAAAGAGAGATCAGGTGAGAAATTGCAAAGGTCGAGCAATTGCTCAGAGAGGAAAAGTGCCAGCACTGAAAGCTGTTGCTAGCCAGCACCCTTCCTTGGAAGCGCTTTCACAGGCGCAGTAACACTGGGGCTTTGTGCTTCTCTATCCACCAAACGTCACGGTCACTATCTCTCCGTCTCGTAGACACGAGCTGAGAAATTGCAAACGTCGAGCAATTGCTCAGAGATGAAAAGTGCCAGCAGTGAAAGCTGTTGCTAGCCAGCACCCTTCCTTGGAAGTGCTTTTGTAGCCCTTAGAACAGTGGGGCTCTGGGCTTCTCTAGCCACCTAATCTTCTGCTCATCCTCTCGCGCAGTCTAAAGAGAGCTCAGGTGAGAAATTGCAAATGTTGAGCAATTGCTCAGAGATGAAAAGTGCCAGCACTGAAAGCTCTTGCTAGCCTGCACCCTTCATTTGAAGCGCTTTCACAGGCACAGCAACACTGGGGCTTTGCGCTTCTCTACCCACCAAACGTCACGGTCATTCTCTTTCCATCTCGTAGACACGAGCTGAGAGATTGCAAATGTTGAGCAATTGCTCAGAGATGAAAAGTGCCAGCACTGAAAGCTGTTGCTAGCCAGCACCCTTCCTTGGAAGCGCTTTTGTAGGCCTAAGAACAGTGGTGCTCTGGGCTTCTCTAGCCACCTAATCTTCTGCTCATCCTCTCTTGCGCACTCTAAAGAGAACTCAGGTGAGAAATTGCAAACGTTGAGCAATTGCTCAGAGATGAAAAGTGCCAGCACTGAAAGCTGTTGCTAACCAGCACCCTTCCTTGGAAGTGCTTTTGTAGCCCTTAGAACAGTGGGGCTCTGGGCTTCTCTAGCCACCTAATCTTCTGCTCATCCTCTCGCGCAGTCTAAAGAGAACTCAGGTGAGAAATTGCAAACGTCGAGCAATTGCTCAGAGATGAAAAGTGCCAGCACTGAAAGCTGTTGCTAGCCAGCACCCTTCCTTGGAAGCGCTTTCAGAGGCGAAGGAACACTGGGGCTTTGCGCTTCTCTAGCCACCAAACGTCACGGTCATTCCTTTTCCATCTCGTAGACACGAGCTGAGAAATTGCAAAGGTCGAGCAATTGCTCAGAGATGAAAAGTGCCAGCACTGAAAGCTGTTGCTAGCCAGCACCCTTCCTTGGATGTGCTTTTGTAGGCCTAAGAACACTGGGGCTCTGTGTTTCTCTAGCCACCTAATCTTCTGCTCATCCTCTCGCGCACTCTAAAGAAAGCTCAGGTGAGAAATTGCAAAGGTCGAGCAATTGCTCAGAGATGAAAAGTGCCAGCACTGAAAGCTGTTGCTAGCCAGCACCCTTCCTTGGATGCGCTTTTGTAGGCCTAAGAACACTGGGGCTCTGTGTTTCTCTAGCCACCTAATCTTCTGCTCATCCTCTCGTGCACTCTAAAGAGAGATCAGGTGAGAAATTGCAAAGGTCGAGCAATTGCTCAGAGATGAAAAGTGCCAGCACTGAAAGCTGTTGCTAGCCAGCACCCTTCCTTGGAAGTGCTTTTGTAGGCCTAAGAACAGTGGGGCTCTGTGTTTCTCTAGCCACCTCATCTTCTGCTCATCCTCTCGCGCACTCTGAAGAGAGCTCAGGTGAGAAATTGCAAACGACGATCAATTGCTCAGAGATGAAAAGTGCCAGCACTGAAAGCTGTTGCTAGCCAGCACCCTTCCTTGGAAGCGCTTTCACAGGCGCAGTAACACTGGGGCTTTGCGCTTCTCTACCCACCAAACGTCATGGACACTATCTCTCCGTCTCGTAGACACGAGCTGAGAAATTGCAAACGTCGAGCAATTGCTCAGAGATGAAAAGTGCCAGCACTGAAAGCTGTTGCTAGCCAGCACCCTTCCTTGGAAGCGCTTTCACAGGCGCAGCAACACTGGGGCTTTGCGCTTCTCTAGCCACCAAACGTCAAGGTCACTATCTCTCCGTCTTGTAGACACGAGCTGAGAGATTGCAAACGTCGAGCAATTGCTCAGAGATGAAAAGTGCCAGCACTGAAAGCTGTTGCTAGCCAGCACCCTTCCTTGGAAGCGCTTTTGTAGGCCTAAGAACACTGGGGCTCTGGGCTTCTCTAGCCACCTAATCTTCTGCTCCTCCTCTCACGCACTCTAAAGAAAGCTCAGGTGAGAAATTGCAAAGGTCGAGCAATTGCTCAGAGAGGAAAAGTGCCAGCACTGAAAGCTGTTGCTAGCCAGCACCCTTCCTTGGAAGCGCTTTCACAGGCGCAGTAACACTGGGGCTTTGTGCTTCTCTAGCCACCAAACGTCACGGTCACTATCTCTCCGTCTCGTAGACACGAGCTGAGAAATTGCAAACGTCGAGCAATTGCTCAGAGATGAAAAGTGCCAGCACTGAAAGCTGTTGCTAGCCGGCACCCTTCCTTGGAAACGCTCTTGTAGCCCTTAGAACACAGGGGCTCTGGGCTTCTCTAGCCACCTAATCTTCTGCTCATCCTCTCGCGCAGTCTAAAGAGAGCTCAGGTGAGAAATTGCAAATGTTGAGCAATTGCTCAGAGATGAAAAGTGCCAGCACTGAAAGCTCTTGCTAGCCTGCACCCTTCATTTGAAGCGCTTTCACAGGCACAGCAACACTGGGGCTTTGCGCTTCTCTACCCACGAAACGTCACGGTCATTCTCTTTCCATCTCGTAGACACGAGCTGAGAGATTGCAAATGTTGAGCAATTGCTCAGAGATGAAAAGTGCCAGCACTGAAAGCTGTTGCTAGCCAGCACCCTTCCTTGGAAGCGCTTTTGTAGGCCTAAGAACACTGGGGCTCTGGGCTTCTCTAGCCACCTCATCTTCTGCTCATCCTCTCTTGCGCACTCTAAAGAGAACTCAGGTGAGAAATTGCAAAAGTCGAGCAATTGCTCAGAGATGAAAAGTGCCAGCACTGAAAGCTCTTGCTAGCCAGCACCCTTCCTTGGAAGCGCTTTCAGAGGCGAAGCAACACTGGGGCTTTGCGCTTCTCTAGCCACCAAACGTCACGGTCATTCCTTTTCCATCTCGTAGACACGAGCTGAGAAATTGCAAAAATCGAGCAATTGCTCAGAGATGAAAAGTGCCAGCACTGAAAGCTGTTGCTAGCCAGCCCCCTTCCTTGGAAGCGCTTTTGTAGGCCTAAGAACACTGGGGC
The DNA here is from genome assembly GCA_037962945.1 of Sarcoramphus papa. NCBI lineage: Eukaryota > Metazoa > Chordata > Aves > Accipitriformes > Cathartidae > Sarcoramphus > Sarcoramphus papa. The sequence continues at coordinate 21,049,720 of CM075588.1, forward strand.
TCTGGTCTTCTCTAGCCACCTAATCTTCTGCTCCTCCTCTCGCGCACTCTAAAGAAAGCTCAGGTGAGAAATTGCAAAGGTCGAGCAATTGCTCAGAGATGAAAAGAGCCAGCACTGAAAGCTCTTGCTAGCCAGCACCCTTCCTTGGATGCGCTTTTGTAGGCCTAAGAACACTGGGGCTCTGGGCTTCTCTAGCCACCTAATCTTCTGCTCATCCTCTCGTGCACTCTAAAGAGAGATCAGGTGAGAAATTGCAAAGGTCGAGCAATTGCTCAGAGATGAAAAGTGCCAGCACTGAAAGCTGTTGCTAGCCAGCACCCTTCCTTGGAAGTGCTTTTGTAGGCCTAAGAACACTGGGGCTCTGGGCTTCTCTAGCCACCTCATCTTCTGCTCATCCTCTCGCGCACTCTGAAGAGAGCTCAGGTGAGAAATTGCAAACGACGATCAATTGCTCAGAGATGAAAAGTGCCAGCACTGAAAGCTGTTGCTAGCCAGCACCCTTCCTTGGAAGCGCTTTCACAGGCGCAGTAACACTGGGGCTTTGCGCTTCTCTACCCACCAAACGTCATGGACACTATCTCTCTGTCTCGTAGACACGAGCTGAGAAATTGCAAACGTCGAGCAATTGCTCAGAGATGAAAAGTGCCAGCACTGAAAGCTGTTGCTAGCCAGCAGCCTTCCTTGGAAGCGCTTTCACAGGCGCAGCAACACTGGGGCTTTGCGCTTCTCTAGCCACCACACGCCAAGGTGACTATCTCTCCGTCTCGTAGACACGAGCTGAGAGATTGCAAACGTCGAGCAATTGCTCAGAGATGAAAAGTGCCAGCACTGAAAGCTGTTGCTAGCCAGCACCATTCCTTGGAAGCGCTTTTGTAGGCGTAAGAACAGTGGGGCTCTGGGCTTCTCTAGCCACCTAATCTTCTGCTCATCCTCTCGCGCAGTCTAAAGAGAGCTCAGGTGAGAAATTGCAAACGTCGAGCAATTGCTCAGAGATGAAAAGTGCCAGCACTGAAAGCTGTTGCTAGCCAGCACCCTTCCTTGGAAGCGCTTTCACAGGCGCAGTAACACTGGGGCTTTGTGCTTCTCTACCCACCAAACGTCATGGTCACTATCTCTCCGTCTCGTAGACACGAACTGAGAAATTGCAAACGTCGAGCAATTGCTCAGAGATGAAAAGTGCCAGCACTGAAAGCTGTTGCTAGCCAGCACCCTTCCTTGGAAGTGCTTTTGTAGCCCTTAGAACAGTGGGGCTCTGGGCTTCTCTAGCCACCTAATCTTCTGCTCATCCTCTCGCGCAGTCTAAAGAGAGCTCAGGTGAGAAATTGCAAATGTTGAGCAATTGCTCAGAGATGAAAAGTGCCAGCACTGAAAGCTCTTGCTAGCCTGCACCCTTCATTTGAAGCGCTTTCACAGGCACAGCAACACTGGGGCTTTGCGCTTCTCTACCCACCAAACGTCACGGTCATTCTCTTTCCATCTCGTAGACACGAGCTGAGAGATTGCAAATGTTGAGCAATTGCTCAGAGATGAAAAGTGCCAGCACTGAAAGCTGTTGCTAGCCAGCACCCTTCCTTGGAAGTGCTTTTGTAGGCCTAAGAACACTGGGGCTCTGGGCTTCTCTAGCCACCTAATCTTCTGCTCATCCTCTCTTGCGCACTCTAAAGAGAGCTCAGGTGAGAAATTGCAAACGTCGAGCAATTGCTCAGCGATGAAAAGTGCCAGCACTGAAAGCTGTTGCTAGCCAGCACCCTTCCTTGGAAGCGCTTTTGTAGGCCTAAGAACACTGGGGCTCTGGGCTTCTCTAGCCACCTAATCTTCTGCTCATCCTCTCGCGCAGTCTAAAGAGAGCTCAGGTGAGAAATATGAAATGTCGAGCAATTGCTCAGAGATGAAAAGTGCCAGCACTGAAAGCTGTTGCTAGCGTGCACCCTTCCTTGGAAGTGCTTTTGTAGGCCTAAGAACACAAGGGCTCTGGGCTTCTCTAGCCACCTCATCTTCTGCTCATCCTCTCGCGCACTCTGAAGAGAGCTCAGGTGAGAAATTGCAAAGGTCGAGCAATTGCTCAGAGATGAAAAGTACCAGCACTGACAGCTGTTGCTAGCCAGCACCCTTCCTTGGAAGCGCTTTCACAGGCGCAGTAACACTGGGGCTTTGCGCTTCTCTACCCACCAAACGTCATGGACACTATCTCTCCGTCTCATAGACACGAGCTGAGAAATTGCAAACGTCGAGCAATTGCTCAGAGATGAAAAGTGCCAGCACTGAAAGCTCTTGCTAGCCAGCACCCTTCCTTGGAAGCGCTTTTGTAGGCCTAAGAACACTGGGGCTCTGGGCTTCTCTAGCCACCTAATCTTCTGCTCATCCTCTCTTGCGCACTCTAAAGAGAACTCAGGTGAGAAATTGCAAAGGTCGAGCAATTGCTCAGAGATGAAAAGTGCCAGCACTGAAAGCTGTTGCTAGCCAGCACCCTTCCTTGGAAGCGCTTTCAGAGGCGAAGCAACACTGGGGCTTTGCGCTTCTCTAGCCACCAAACGTCACGGTCATTCCTTTTCCATCTCGTAGACACGAGCTGAGAAATTGCAAAAATCGAGCAATTGCTCAGAGATGAAAAGTGCCAGCACTGAAAGCTGTTGCTAGCCAGCACCCTTCCTTGGAAGCGCTTTTGTAGGCCTAAGAACACTGGGGCTCTGGTCTTCTCTAGCCACCTAATCTTCTGCTCCTCCTCTCACGCACTCTAAAGAAAGCTCAGGTGAGAAATTGCAAAGGTCGAGCAATTGCTCAGAGATGAAAAGTGCCAGCACTGAAAGCTGTTGCTAGCCAGCACCCTTCCTTGGATGCGCTTTTATAGGCCTAAGAACACAAGGGCTCTGGGCTTCTCTAGCCACCTAATCTTCTGCTCATCCTCTCGTGCACTCTAAAGAGAGATCAGGTGAGAAATTGCAAAGGTCGAGCAATTGCTCAGAGATGAAAAGTGCCAGCACTGAAAGCTGTTGCTAGCCAGCACCCTTCCTTGGAAGTGCTTTTGTAGGCCTAAGAACACTGGGGCTCTGGGCTTCTCTAGCCACCTCATCTTCTGCTCATCCTCTCGCGCACTCTGAAGAGAGCTCAGGTGAGAAATTGCAAACGACGATCAATTGCTCAGAGATGAAAAGTGCCAGCACTGAAAGCTGTTGCTAGCCAGCACCCTTCCTTGGAAGCGCTTTCACAGGCGCAGTAACACTGGGGCTTTGCGCTTCTCTACCCACCAAACGTCATGGACACTATCTCTCCGTCTCGTAGACACGAGCTGAGAAATTGCAAACGTCGAGCAATTGCTCAGAGATGAAAAGTGCCAGCACTGAAAGCTGTTGCTAGCCAGCAGCCTTCCTTGGAAGCGCTTTCACAGGCGCAGCAACACTGGGGCTTTGCGCTTCTCTAGCCACCACACGTCAAGGTGACTATCTCTCCGTCTTGTAGACACGAGCTGAGAGATTGCAAACGTCGAGCAATTGCTCAGAGATGAAAAGTGCCAGCACTGAAAGCTGTTGCTAGCCAGCACCCTTCCTTGGAAGCGCTTTTGTAGGCCTAAGAACACTGGGGCTCTGGGCTTCTCTAGCCACCTAATCTTCTGCTCATCCTCTCGCGCAGTCTAAAGAGAGCTCAGGTGAGAAATTGCAAACGTCGAGCAATTGCTCAGAGATGAAAAGTGCCAGCACTGAAAGCTCTTGCTAGCCAGCACCCTTCCTTGGAAGCGCTTTCACAGGCGCAGTAACACTGGGGCTTTGTGCTTCTCTACCCACCAAACGTCACGGTCACTATCTCTCCGTCTCGTAGACACGAACTGAGAAATTGCAAACGTCGAGCAATTGCTCAGAGATGAAAAGTGCCAGCACTGAAAGCTGTTGCTAGCCAGCACCCTTCCTTGGAAGTACTTTTGTAGCCCTTAGAACAGTGGGGCTCTGGGCTTCTCTAGCCACCTAATCTTCTGCTCATCCTCTCGCGCAGTCTAAAGAGAGCTCAGGTGAGAAATTGCAAATGTTGAGCAATTGCTCAGAGATGAAAAGTGCCAGCACTGAAAGCTCTTGCTAGCCTGCACCCTTCATTTGCAGCGCTTTCAGAGGCACAGCAACACTGGGGCTTTGCGCTTCTCTACCCACCAAACGTCACGGTCATTCTCTTTCCATCTCGTAGACACGAGCTGAGAGATTGCAAATGTTGAGCAATTGCTCAGAGATGAAAAGTGCCAGCACTGAAAGCTGTTGCTAGCCAGCACCCTTCCTTGGAAGCGCTTTTGTAGGCCTAAGAACAGTGGTGCTCTGGGCTTCTCTAGCCACCTAATCTTCTGCTCATCCTCTCTTGCGCACTCTAAAGAGAGCTCAGGTGAGAAATTGCAAACGTCGAGCAATTGCTCAGAGATGAAAAGTGCCAGCACTGAAAGCTGTTGCTAGCCAGCACCCTTCCTTGGAAGCGCTTTCAGAGGCGAAGCAATACTGGGGCTTTGCGCTTCTCTAGCCACCAAACGTCACGGTCATTCCTTTTCCATCTCGTAGACACGAGCTGAGAAATTGCAAACGTCGAGCAATTGCTCAGAGATGAAAAGTGCCAGCACTGAAAGCTGTTGCTAGCCAGAACCCTTCCTTGGATGTGCTTTTGTAGGCCTAAGAACACTGGGGCTCTGTGTTTCTCTAGCCACCTAATCTTCTGCTCATCCTCTCGCGCACTCTAAAGAAAGCTCAGGTGAGAAATTGCAAAGGTCGAGCAATTGCTCAGAGATGAAAAGTGCCAGCACTGAAAGCTGTTGCTAGCCAGCACCCTTCCTTGGATGCGCTTTTGTAGGCCTAAGAACACTGGGGCTCTGTGTTTCTCTAGCCACCTAATCTTCTGCTCATCCTCTCGTGCACTCTAAAGAGAGATCAGGTGAGAAATTGCAAAGGTCGAGCAATTGCTCAGAGATGAAAAGTGCCAGCACTGAAAGCTGTTGCTAGCCAGCACCCTTCCTTGGAAGTGCTTTTGTAGGCCTAAGAACACTGGGGCTCTGGGCTTCTCTAGCCACCTCATCTTCTGCTCATCCTCTCGCGCACTCTGAAGAGAGCTCAGGTGAGAAATTGCAAACGACGATCAATTGCTCAGAGATGAAAAGTGCCAGCACTGAAAGCTGTTGCTAGCCAGCACCCTTCCTTGGAAGCGCTTTCACAGGCGCAGTAACACTGGGGCTTTGCGCTTCTCTACCCACCAAACGTCATGGACACTATCTCTCCGTCTCGTAGACACGAGCTGAGAAATTGCAAACGTCAAGCAATTGCTCAGAGATGAAAAGTGCCAGCACTGAAAGCTCTTGCTAGCCAGCACCCTTCCTTGGAAGCGCTTTCACAGGCGCAGCAACACTGGGGCTTTGCGCTTCTTTACCCACCAAACGTCAAGGTGACTATCTCTCCGTCTCGTAGACACGAGCTGAGAGATTGCAAACGTCGAGCAATTGCTCAGAGATGAAAAGTGCCAGCACTGAAAGCTGTTGCTAGCCAGCACCCTTCCTTGGAAGCGCTTTCACAGGCGCAGCAACACTGGGGCTTTGCGCTTCTCTAGCCACCAAACGTCAAGGTGACTATCACTCCGTCTTGTAGACACGAGCTGAGAGATTGCAAACGTCGAGCAATTGCTCAGAGATGAAAAGTGCCAGCACTGAAAGCTGTTGCTAGCCAGCACCCTTCCTTGGAAGCGCTTTTGTAGGCCTAAGAACACTGGGGCTCTGGGCTTCTCTAGCCACCTAATCTTCTGCTCCTCCTCTCACGCACTCTAAAGAAAGCTCAGGTGAGAAATTGCAAAGGTCGAGCAATTGCTCAGAGATGAAAAGTGCCAGCACTGAAAGCTCTTGCTAGCCAGCACCCTTCCTTGGAAGCGCTTTCACAGGCGCAGCAACACTGGGACTTTGCGCTTCTTTACCCACCAAACGTCAAGGTGACTATCTCTCCGTCTCGTAGACACGAGCTGAGAGATTGCAAACGTCGAGCAATTGCTCAGAGATGAAAAGTGCCAGCACTGAAAGCTGTTGCTAGCCAGCACCCTTCCTTGGAAGCGCTTTTGTAGGCCTAAGAACACAGCGGCTCTGGGCTTCTCTAGCCACCTAATCTTCTGCTCATCCTCTCGCGTAGTCTAAAGAGAGCTCAGGTGAGAAATATGAAATGTCGAGCAATTGCTCAGAGATGAAAAGTGCCAGCACTGAAAGCTGTTGCTAGCGTGCACCCTTCCTTGGAAGTGCTTTTGTAGGCCTAAGAACACTGGGGCTCTGTGTTTCTCTAGCCACCTCATTTTCTGCTCATCCTCTCGCGCACTCTAAAGAGAGCTCAGGTGAGAAATTGCAAAGGTCGAGCAATTGCTCAGAGATGAAAAGTGCCAGCACTGAAAGCTGTTGCTAGCCAGCACCCTTCCTTGGAAGCGCTTTTGTAGGCCTAAGAACACTGGGGTTCTGTGTTTCTCTAGCCACCTAATCTTCTGCTCATCCTCTCGTGCACTCTAAAGAGAGATCAGGTGAGAAATTGCAAACGTCGAGCAATTGCTCAGAGATGAAAAGTGCCAGCACTGAAAGCTCTTGCTAGCCAGCACCCTTCCTTGGAAGTGCTTTTGTAGGCCTAAGAACACAAGGGCTCTGGGCTTCTCTAGCCACCTCATCTTCTGCTCATCCTCTCTTGCGCACTCTGAAGAGAGCTCAGGTGAGAAATTGCAAAGGTCGAGCAATTGCTCAGAGATGAAAAGTGCCAGCACTGAAAGCTGTTGCTAGCCAGCACCCTTCCTTGGAAGCGCTTTCACAGGCGCAGTAACACTGGGGCTTTGCGCTTCTCTACCCACCAAACGTCATGGACACTATCTCTCCGTCTCATAGACACGAGCTGAGAAATTGCAAACGTCGAGCAATTGCTCAGAGATGAAAAGTGCCAGCACTGAAAGCTCTTGCTAGCCAGCACCCTTCCTTGGAAGCGCTTTTGTAGGCCTAAGAACACTGGGGCTCTGGGCTTCTCTAGCCACCTAATCTTCTGCTCATCCTCTCTTGCGCACTCTAAAGAGAACTCAGGTGAGAAATTGCAAAGGTCGAGCAATTGCTCAGAGATGAAAAGTGCCAGCACTGAAAGCTGTTGCTAGCCAGCACCCTTCCTTGGAAGCGCTTTCAGAGGCGAAGCAACACTGGGGCTTTGCGCTTCTCTAGCCACCAAACGTCACGGTCATTCCTTTTCCATCTCGTAGACACGAGCTGAGAAATTGCAAAAATCGAGCAATTGCTCAGAGATGAAAAGTGCCAGCACTGAAAGCTCTTGCTAGCCAGCACCCTTCCTTGGAAGCACTTTTGTAGGCCTAAGAACACTCGGGCTCTGGTCTTCTCTAGCCACCTAATCTTCTGCTCCTCCTCTCACGCACTCTAAAGAAAGCTCAGGTGAGAAATTGCAAAGGTCGAGCAATTGCTCAGAGATGAAAAGTGCCAGCACTGAAAGCTGTTGCTAGCCAGCACCCTTCCTTGGATGCGCTTTTGTAGGCCTAAGAACACAAGGGCTCTGGGCTTCTCTAGCCACCTAATCTTCTGCTCATCCTCTCGTGCACTCTAAAGAGAGATCAGGTGAGAAATTGCAAAGGTCGAGCAATTGCTCAGAGATGAAAAGTGCCAGCACTGAAAGCTGTTGCTAGCCAGCACCCTTCCTTGGAAGTGCTTTTGTAGGCCTAAGAACACTGGGGCTCTGGGCTTCTCTAGCCACCTCATCTTCTGCTCATCCTCTCGCGCACTCTGAAGAGAGCTCAGGTGAGAAATTGCAAACGACGATCAATTGCTCAGAGATGAAAAGTGCCAGCACTGAAAGCTGTTGCTAGCCAGCACCCTTCCTTGGAAGCGCTTTCACAGGCGCAGTAACACTGGGGCTTTGCGCTTCTCTACCCACCAAACGTCATGGACACTATCTCTCCGTCTCGTAGACACGAGCTGAGAAATTGCAAACGTCGAGCAATTGCTCAGAGATGAAAAGTGCCAGCACTGAAAGCTGTTGCTAGCCAGCAGCCTTCCTTGGAAGCGCTTTCACAGGCGCAGCAACACTGGGGCTTTGCGCTTCTCTAGCCACCACACGCCAAGGTGACTATCTCTCCGTCTTGTAGACACGAGCTGAGAGATTGCAAACGTCGAGCAATTGCTCAGAGATGAAAAGTGCCAGCACTGAAAGCTGTTGCTAGCCAGCACCCTTCCTTGGAAGCGCTTTTGTAGGCCTAAGAACACTGGGGCTCTGGGCTTCTCTAGCCACCTAATCTTCTGCTCATCCTCTCGCGCAGTCTAAAGAGAGCTCAGGTGAGAAATTGCAAACGTCGAGCAATTGCTCAGAGATGAAAAGTGCCAGCACTGAAAGCTCTTGCTAGCCAGCACCCTTCCTTGGAAGCGCTTTCACAGGCGCAGTAACACTGGGGCTTTGTGCTTCTCTACCCACCAAACGTCAGGGTCACTATCTCTCCGTCTCGTAGACACGAACTGAGAAATTGCAAACGTCGAGCAATTGCTCAGAGATGAAAAGTGCCAGCACTGAAAGCTGTTGCTAGCCAGCACCCTTCCTTGGAAGTACTTTTGTAGCCCTTAGAACAGTGGGGCTCTGGGCTTCTCTAGCCACCTAATCTTCTGCTCATCCTCTCGCGCAGTCTAAAGAGAGCTGAGGTGAGAAATTGCAAATGTTGAGCAATTGCTCAGAGATGAAAAGTGCCAGCACTGAAAGCTCTTGCTAGCCTGCACCCTTCCTTGGAAGCGCTTTCAGAGGCACAGCAACACTGGGGCTTTGCGCTTCTCTACCCACCAAACGTCACGGTCATTCTCTTTCCATCTCGTAGACACGAGCTGAGAGATTGCAAATGTTGAGCAATTGCTCAGAGATGAAAAGTGCCAGCACTGAAAGCTGTTGCTAGCCAGCACCCTTCCTTGGAAGCGCTTTCAGAGGCGAAGCAACACTGGGGCTTTGCGCTTCTTTACCCACCAAACGTCACGGTCATTCCTTTTCCATCTCGTAGACACGAGCTGAGAAATTGCAAACGTCGAGCAATTGCTCAGAGATGAAAAGTGCCAGCACTGAAAGCTGTTGCTAGCCAGAACCCTTCCTTGGATGTGCTTTTGTAGGCCTAAGAACACTGGGGCTCTGTGTTTCTCTAGCCACCTAATCTTCTGCTCATCCTCTCGCGCACTCTAAAGAGAGCTCAGGTGAGAAATTGCAAAGGTCGAGCAATTGCTCAGAGATGAAACGTGCCAGCACTGAAAGCTGTTGCTAGCCAGCACCCTTCCTTGGATGCGCTTTTGTAGGCCTAAGAACACTGGGGCTCTGTGTTTCTCTAGCCACCTAATCTTCTGCTCATCCTCTCGTGCACTCTAAAGAGAGATCAGGTGAGAAATTGCAAAGGTCGAGCAATTGCTCAGAGATGAAAAGTGCCAGCACTGAAAGCTGTTGCTAGCCAGCACCCTTCCTTGGAAGTGCTTTTGTAGGCCTAAGAACACTGGGGCTCGGGGCTTCTCTAGCCACCTCATCTTCTGCTCATCCTCTCGCGCACTCTGAAGAGAGCTCAGGTGAGAAATTGCAAACGACGATCAATTGCTCAGAGATGAAAAGTGCCAGCACTGAAAGCTGTTGCTAGCCAGCACCCTTCCTTGGAAGCGCTTTCACAGGCGCAGTAACACTGGGGCTTTGCGCTTCTCTACCCACCAAACGTCATGGACACTATCTCTCCGTCTCGTAGACACGAGCTGAGAAATTGCAAACGTCAAGCAATTGCTCAGAGATGAAAAGTGCCAGCACTGAAAGCTGTTGCTAGCCAGCACCCTTCCTTGGAAGCGCTTTCACAGGCGCAGCAACACTGGGGCTTTGCGCTTCTCTAGCCACCAAACGTCAAGGTGACTATCACTCCGTCTTGTAGACACGAGCTGAGAGATTGCAAAGGTCGAGCAATTGCTCAGAGATGAAAAGTGCCAGCACTGAAAGCTGTTGCTAGCCAGCACCCTTCCTTGGAAGCGCTTTCACAGGCGCAGCAACACTGGGGCTTTGCGCTTCTCTAGCCACCAAACGTCAAGGTGACTATCACTCCGTCTTGTAGACACGAGCTGAGAGATTGCAAACGTCGAGCAATTGCTCAGAGATGAAAAGTGCCAGCACTGAAAGCTGTTGCTAGCCAGCACCCTTCCTTGGAAGCGCTTTTGTAGGCCTAAGAACACTGGGGCTCTGGGCTTCTCCAGCCACCTAATCTTCTGCTCCTCCTCTCACGCACTCTAAAGAAAGCTCAGGTGAGAAATTGCAAAGGTCGAGCAATTGCTCAGAGAGGAAAAGTGCCAGCACTGAAAGCTCTTGCTAGCCAGCACCCTTCCTTGGATGCGCTTTTGTAGGCCTAAGAACACTGGGGCTCTGTGTTTCTCTAGCCACCTAATCTTCTGCTCATCCTCTCGTGCACTCTAAAGAGAGATCAGGTGAGAAATTGCAAATGTCGAGCAATTGCTCAGAGATGAAAAGTGCCAGCACTGAAAGCTCTTGCTAGCCAGCACCCTTCCTTGGAAGCGCTTTTGTAGGCCTAAGAACACTGGGGCTCTGGGCTTCTCTAGCCACCTCATCTTCTGCTCATCCTCTCGCGCACTCTGAAGAGAGCTCAGGTGAGAAATTGCAAACGACGATCAATTGCTCAGAGATGAAAAGTGCCAGCACTGAAAGCTGTTGCTAGCCAGCACCCTTCCTTGGAAGCGCTTTCACAGGCGCAGTAACACTGGGGCTTTGCGCTTCTCTACCCACCAAACGTCATGGACACTATCTATCCGTCTCGTAGACACGAGCTGAGAAATTGCAAACGTCGAGCAATTGCTCAGAGATGAAAAGTGCCAGCACTGAAAGCTGTTGCTAGCCAGCAGCCTTCCTTGGAAGCGCTTTCACAGGCGCAGCAACACTAGGGCTTTGCGCTTCTCTAGCCACCACACGTCAAGGTGACTATCACTCCGTCTTGTAGACACGAGCTGAGAGATTGCAAACGTCGAGCAATTGCTCAGAGATGAAAAGTGCCAGCACTGAAAGCTGTTGCTAGCCAGCACCCTTCCTTGGAAGCGCTTTCACAGGCGCAGCAACACTGGGGCTTTGCGCTTCTCTAGCCACCAAACGTCAAGGTGACTATCACTCCGTCTTGTAGACACGAGCTGAGAGATTGCAAACGTCGAGCAATTGCTCAGAGATGAAAAGTGCCAGCACTGAAATCTGTTGCTAGCCAGCACCCTTCCTTGGAAGCGCTTTTGTAGGCCTAAGAACAGTGGGGCTCTGGGCTTCTCTAGCCACCTAATCTTCTGCTCATCCTCTCACGTAGTCTAAAGAGAGCTCAGGTGAGAAATTGCAAACGTCGAGCAATTGCTCAGAGAGGAAAAGTGCCAGCACTGAAAGCTCTTGCTAGCCAGCACCCTTCCTTGGAAGCGCTTTCACAGGCGCAGTAACACTGGGGCTTTGTGCTTCTCTACCCACCAAACGTCACGGTCACTATCTCTCCGTCTCGTAGACACGAACTGAGAAATTGCAAACGTCGAGCAATTGCTCAGAGATGAAAAGTGCCAGCACTGAAAGCTGTTGCTAGCCAGCACCCTTCCTTGGAAGTGCTTTTGTAGCCCTTATAACAGTGGGGCTCTGGGCTTCTCTAGCCACCTAATCTTCTGCTCATCCTCTCGCGCAGTCTAAAGAGAGCTCAGGTGAGAAATTGCAAATGTTGAGCAATTGCTCAGAGATGAAAAGTGCCAGCACTGAAAGCTCTTGCTAGCCTGCACCCTTCATTTGAAGCGCTTTCACAGGCTCAGCAACACTGGGGCTTTGCGCTTCTCTAGCCACCAAACGTCACGGTCATTCTCTTTCCATCTCGTAGACACGAGCTGAGAGATTGCAAATGTTGAGCAATTGCTCAGAGATGAAAAGTGCCAGCACTGAAAGCTGTTGCTAGCCAGCACCCTTCCTTGGAAGCGCTTTTGTAGGCCTAAGAACAGTGGTGCTCTGGGCTTCTCTAGCCACCTAATCTTCTGCTCATCCTCTCTTGCGCACTCTAAAGAGAGCTCAGGTGAGAAATTGCAAAGGTCGAGCAATTGCTCAGAGAGGAAAAGTGCCAGCACTGAAAGCTGTTGCTAGCCAGCACCCTTCCTTGGAAGCGCTTTCAGAGGCGAAGCAACACTGGGGCTTTGCGCTTCTCTAGCCACCAAACGTCACGGTCATTCCTTTTCCATCTCTTAGACACGAGCTGAGAAATTGCAAAGGTCGAGCAATTGCTCAGAGATGAAAAGTGCCAGCACTGAAAGCTGTTGCTAGCCAGCACCCTTCCTTGGATGCGCTTTTGTAGGCCTAAGAACACTGGGGCTCTGTGTTTCTCTAGCCACCTAATCTTCTGCTCATCCTCTCGTGCACTCTAAAGAGAGATCAGGTGAGAAATTGCAAACGTTGAGCAATTGCTCAGAGATGAAAAGTGCCAGCACTGAAAGCTGTTGCTAGCCAGCACCCTTCCTTGGAAGTGCTTATGTAGGCCTAAGAACACTGGGGCTCTGGGCTTCTCTAGCCACCTCATCTTCTGCTCATCCTCTCGCGCACTCTGAAGAGAGCTCAGGTGAGAATTTGCAAACGACGATCAATTGCTCAGAGATGAAAAGTGCCAGCACTGAAAGCTCTTGCTAGCCAGCACCCTTCCTTGGAAGCGCTTTCACAGGCGCAGTAACACTGGGGCTTTGCGCTTCTCTACCCACCAAACGTCAAGATGACTATCTCTCCGTCTCGTAGAGATGAGCTGAGACATTGCAAACGTCGAGCAATTGCTCAGAGATGAAAAGTGCCAGCACTGAAAGCTGTTGCTAGCCAGCACCCTTCCTTGGAAGCGCTTTTGTAGGCCTAAGAACACTGGGGCTCTGGGCTTCTCTAGCCACCTAATCTTCTGCTCATCCTCTCACGTAGTCTAAAGAGAGCTCAGGTGAGAAATTGCAAACGTCGAGCAATTGCTCAGAGAGGAAAAGTGCCAGCACTGAAAGCTCTTGCTAGCCAGCACCCTTCCTTGGAAGCGCTTTCACAGGCGCAGTAACACTGGGGCTTTGTGCTTCTCTACCCACCAAACGTCACGGTCACTATCTCTCCGTCTCGTAGACACGAGCTGAGAAATTGCAAATGTTGAGCAATTGCTCAGAGATGAAAAGTGCCAGCACTGAAAGCTGTTGCTAGCCAGCACCCTTCCTTGGAAGCGCTTTTGTAGGCCTAAGAACACTGGGGCTCTGGGCTTCTCTAGCCACCTAATCTTCTGCTCATCCTCTCTTGCGCACTCTAAAGAGAGCTCAGGTGAGAAATTGCAAACGTCGAGCAATTGCTCAGAGATGAAAAGTGCCAGCACTGAAAGCTGTTGCTAGCCAGCACCCTTCCTTGGAAGCGCTTTCAGAGGCGAAGCAAAACTGGGGCTTTGCGCTTCTCTAGCCACCAAACGTCACGGTCATTCCTTTTCCATCTCGTAGACACGACCTGAGAAATTGCAAACGTCGAGCAATTGCTCAGAGATGAAAAGTGCCAGCACTGAAAGCTGTTGCTAGCCAGCACCCTTCCTTGGATGTGCTTTTGTAGGCCTAAGAACACTGGGGCTCTGTGTTTCTCTAGCCACCTAATCTTCTGCTCATCCTCTCGCGCAGTCTAAAGAGAGCTCAGGTGAGAATTTGCAAAGGTCGAGCAATTGCTCAGAGATGAAAAGTGCCAGCACTGAAAGCTGTTGCTAGCCAGCACCCTTCCTTGGATGCGCTTTTGTAGGCCTAAGAACACTGGGGCTCTGTGTTTCTCTAGCCACCTAATCTTCTGCTCATCCTCTCGTGCACTCTAAAGAGAGATCAGGTGAGAAATTGCAAAGGTCGAGCAATTGCTCAGAGATGAAAAGTGCCAGCACTGAAAGCTGTTGCTAGCCAGCACCCTTCCTTGGAATTGCTTTTGTAGGCCTAAGAACACTGGGGCTCTGGGCTTCTCTAGCCACCTAATCTTCTGCTCATCCTCTCGCGCAGTCTAAAGAGAGCTCAGGTGAGAAATTGCAAATGTTGAGCAATTGCTCAGAGATGAAAAGTGCCAGCACTGAAAGCTCTTGCTAGCCTGCACCCTTCATTTGAAGCGCTTTCACAGGCACAGCAACACTGGGGCTTTGCGCTTCTCTACCCACCAAACGTCACGGTCATTCTCTTTCCATCTCATAGACACGAGCTGAGAGATTGCAAATGTTGAGCAATTGCTCAGAGATGAAAAGTGCCAGCACTGAAAGCTGTTGCTAGCCAGCACCCTTCCTTGGAAGCGCTTTCACAGGCACAGCAACACTGGGGCTTTGCGCTTCTCTAGCCACCAAACGTCACGGTCATTCCTTTTCCATCTCGTAGACACGAGCTGAGAAATTTCAAACGTCGAGCAATTGCTCAGAGATTAAAAGTGCCAGCACTGAAAGCTGTTGCTAGCCAGCACCCTTCCTTGGATGTGCTTTTGTACGCCTAAGGACACTGGGGCTCTGTGTTTCTCTAGCCACCTAATCTTCTGCTCATCCTCTCGCGCACTCTAAAGAGAGCTCAGGTGAGAAATTGCAAACGTTGAGCAATTGCTCAGAGATGAAAAGTGCCAGCACTGAAAGCTGTTGCTAGCCAGCACCCTTCCTTGGAAGTGCTTTTGTAGGCCTAAGAACACTGGGGCTCTGGGCTTCTCTAGCCACCTAATCTTCTGCTCATCCTCTCTTGCGCACTCTAAAGAGAGCTCAGGTGAGAAATTGCAAACGTCGAGCAATTGCTCAGAGATGAAAAGTGCCAGCACTGAAAGCTCTTGCTAGCCAGCACCCTTCCTTGGAAACGCTTTCACAGGCGCAGCAATACTGGGGCTTTGCGCTTCTCTAGCCACCAAACGTCACGGTCACTATCTCTCTCCATCTCGTAGACACGAGCTGAGAAATTGCAAACGTCGAGCAATTGCTCAGAGATGAAAAGTGCCAGCACTGAAAGCTGTTGCTAGCCAGCACCCTTCCTTGGAAGCGCTTTCAGAGGCGCAGTAACACTGGGGCTTTGCGCTTCTCTAGCCACCAAATGTCACGGTCACTATCTCTCTCCGTCTCGTAGACACGAGCTGAGAGATTGCAAACGTCGAGCAATTGCTCAGAGATGAAAAGTGCCAGCACTGAAAGCTCTTGCTAGCCAGCACCCTTCCTTGGAAGCACTTTTGTAGGCCTAAGAACACTGGGGCTCTGGGCTTCTCTAGCCACCTAATCTTCTGCTCATCCTCTCGCGCACTCTAAAGAGAGCTCAGGTGAGAAATTGCAAAGGTCGAGCAATTGCTCAGAGATGAAAAGTGCCAGCACTGAAAGCTGTTGCTAGCCAGCACCCTTCCTTGGAAGCGCTTTCACAGGCATAGCAACACTGGGGCTTTGCGCTTCTCTACCCACGAAACGTCACGGTCACTATCTCTCTCCGTCTCGTAGACACGAGCTGAGAAATTGCAAATGTCGAGCAATTGCTCAGAGATGAAAAGTGCCAGGACTGAAAGCTGTTGCTAGCCAGCACCCTTCCTTGGAAGCGCTTTTGTAGGCCTAAGAACAGTGGGGCTCTGTGTTTCTCTAGCCACCTAATCTTCTGCTCATCCTCTCGCGCACTCTAAAGAAAGCTCAGGTGAGAAATTGCAAAGGTCGAGCAATTGCTCAGAGATGAAAAGTGCCAGCACTGAAAGCTGTTGCTAGCCAGCACCCTTCCTTGGAAGCGCTTTCAGAGGCGAAGCAACACTGGGGCTTTGCGCTTCTCTAGCCACCAAACGTCACGGTCATTCCTTTTCCATCTCGTAGACACGAGCTGAGAAATTGCAAACGTCGAGCAATTGCTCAGAGATGAAAAGTGCCAGCACTGAAAGCTGTTGCTAGCCAGCATCCTTCCTTGGATGCGCTTTTGTAGGCCTAAGAACACTGGGGCTCTGTGTTTCTCTAGCCACCTAATCTTCTGCTCATCCTCTCGCGCACTCTAAAGAGAGCTCAGGTGAGAAATTGCAAAGGTCGAGCAATTGCTCAGAGATGAAAAGTGCCAGCACTGAAAGCTCTTGCTAGCCAGCACCCTTCCTTGGAAGCGCTTTTGTAGGCCTAAGAACACTGGGGCTCGGGGCTTCTCTAGCCACCTCATCTTCTGCTCATCCTCTCGCGCACTCTAAAGAGAGCTCAGGTGAGAAATTGCAAACGTCGAGCAATTGCTCAGAGATGAAAAGCGCCAGCACTGAAAGCTGTTGCTAGCCAGCACCCTTCCTTGGAAGCGCTTTCACAGGCGCAGCAATACTGGGGCTTTGCGCTTCTCTACCCACCAAACGTCATGGTCACTATCTCTCCGTCCCGTAGACACGAGCTGAGAAATTGCAAACGTCGAGCAATTGCTCAGAGATGAAAAGTGCCAGCACTGAAAGCTGTTGCTAGCCAGCACCCTTCCTTGGAAGCGCTTTCAGAGGCGCAGCAACACTGGGGCTTTGCGCTTCTCTAGCCACCAAACGTCAAGGTCACTATCACTCCGTCTTGTAGACACGAGCTGAGAGATTGCAAATGTCGAGCAATTGCTCAGAGATGAAAAGTGCCAGCACTGAAAGCTGTTGCTAGCCAGCACCCTTCCTTGGAAGCGCTTTTGTAGCCCTAAGAACACTGAGGCTCTGGGCTTCTCTAGCCACCTAATCTTCTGCTCATCCTCTCGCGCACTCTAAAGAGAGCTCAGGTGAGAAATTGCAAACGTCGAGCAATTGCTCAGAGATGAAAAGTGCCAGCACTGAAAGCTGTTGCTAGCCAGCACCCTTCCTTGGAAGCTCTTTCACAGGCGCAGCAACACTGGGTCTTTGCGCTTCTCTAGCCACCAAACGTCACGGTCACTATCTCTCCGTCTCGTAGACACGAGCTGAGAAATTGCAAACGTCGAGCAATTGCTCAGAGATGAAAAGTGCCAGCACTGAAAGCTCTTGCTAGCCAGCACCCTTCCTTGGACGCGCTTTTGTAGGCCTAAGAACACTGGGGTTCTGTGTTTCTCTAGCCACCTAATCTTCTGCTCATCCTCTCGCGCAGTCTAAAGAGAGCTCAGGTGAGAAATTGCAAAGGTCGAGCAATTGCTCAGAGATGAAAAGTGCCAGCACTGAAAGCTGTTGCTAGCCAGCACCCTTCCTTGGAAGCGCTTTCACAGGCGCAGCAACACTGGGGCTTTGCGCTTCTCTAGACACCAAACGTCACGGTCACTATCTCTCCGTCTCGTAGACACGAGCTGAGAGATTGCAAACGTCGAGCAATTGCTCAGAGATGAAAAGTGCCAGCACTGAAAGCTCTTGCTAGCCAGCACCCTTCCTTGGAAACGCTCTTGTAGCCCATTAGAACACAGGGGCTCTGTGTTTCTCTAGCCACCTAATCTTCTGCTCATCCTCTCGCGCACTCTAAAGAGATCTCAGGTGAGAAATTGCAAAGGTCGAGCAATTGCTCAGAGATGAAAAGTGCCAGCACTGAAAGCTGTTGCTAGCCTGCACCCTTTATTTGAAGCGCTTTCACAGGCACAGCAACACTGGGGCTTTGCGCTTCTCTACCCACCAAAAGTCACGGTCATTCTCTTTCCATCTCGTAGACACGAGCTGAGAGATTGCAAATGTCGAGCAATTGCTCAGAGATGAAAAGTGCCAGCACTGAAAGCTCTTGCTAGCCAGCAGCCTTCCTTGGAAGCGCTTTTGTAGGCCTAAGAACACTGGGGCTCTGGGCTTCTCTAGCCACCTAATCTTCTGCTCATCCTCTCGCACAGTCTAAAGAGAGCTCAGGTGAGAAATTGCAAACGTCGAGCAATTGCTCAGAGATGAAAAGTGCCAGCACTGAAAGCTGGTGCTAGCCAGCACCCTTCCTTGGAAGCGCTTTCACAGGCGCAGCAACACTGGGGCTTTGCGCTTCTCTAGCCACCAAAGGTCACGGTCACTATCTCTCCGTCTCGTAGACACGAGCTGAGAGATTGCAAACGTCGAGCAATTGCTCAGAGATGAAAAGTGCCAGCACTGAAAGCTGTTGCTAGCCAGCACCCTTCCTTGGAAACGCTCTTGTAGCCCTAAGAACACAGGGGCTCTGTGTTTCTCTAGCCACCTAATCTTCTGCTCATCCTCTCTTGCGCACTCTAAAGAGAGCTCAGGTGAGAAATTGCAAAGGTCGAGCAATTGCTCAGAGATGAAAAGTGCCAGCACTGAAAGCTGTTGCTAGCCAGCACCCTTCCTTGGAAGTGCTTTTGTAGGCCTAAGAACACTGGGGCTTTGCGCTTCTCTAGCCACCTAATCTTCTGCTCATCCTCTCGCGCAGTCTAAAGAGAGCTCAGGTGAGAAATTGCAAACGTCGAGCAATTGCTCAGAGATGAAAAGTGCCAGCACTGAAAGCTGTTGCTAGCCAGCACCCTTCCTTGGAAGCGCTTTCACAGGCGCAGTAACACTGGGGCTTTGCGCTTCTCTAGCCACCAAACGTCACGGTCACTATCTCTCTGTCTCGTAGACACGAGCTGAGAGATTGCAAACGTCGAGCAATTGCTCAGAGATGAAAAGTGCCAGCACTGAAAGCTGTTGCTAGCCAGCACCCTTCCTTGGAAGGGCTTTCACAGGCGCAGCAACACTGGGGCTTTGCGCTTCTCTAGCCACCAAACGTCATGCTCACTATCTCTCCGTCTCGTAGACACGAGCTGAGAAATTGCAAACGTCGAGCAATTGCTCAGAGGTGAAAAGTGCCAGCACTGAAAGCTGTTGCTAGCCAGCACCCTTCCTTGGAAGCGCTTTCACAGGCACAGCAACACTGGGGCTTTGCGCTTCTCTAGACACCAAATGTCACGGTCACTATCTCTCTGGCTTGTAGACACGAGCTGAGAAATTGAGAAAGTCGAGCAATTGCTCAGAGATGAAAAGCGCCAGCACTGAAAGCTCTTGCTAGCCGGCACCCTACCTTGGAAACGCTCTTGTATCCCTTAGAACACAGGGGCTCTGGGCTTCTCTAGCCACCTAATCTTCTGCTCATCCTCTCGCGCACTCTACAGAGAGCTCAGGTGAGAAATTGCAAACGTCGAGCAATTGCTCAGAGATGAAAAGTGCCAGCACTGAAAGCTCTTGCTAGCCAGCACCCTTCCTTGGAAGCGCTTTTGTAGCCCTTAGAACACTGGGGCTCTGGGCTTCTCTAGCCACCTAATCTTCTGCTCATCCTCTCGCGCACTCTGAAGAAAGCTCAGGTGAGAAATTGCAAAGGTCGAGCAATTGCTCAGAGATGAAAAGTGCCAGCACTGAAAGCTCTTGCTAGCCAGCACCCTTCCTTGGAAGCGCTTTCACAGGCGCAGTAACACTGGGGCTTTGCGCTTCTCTAGCCACCAAAGGTCAGGGTCACTATCTCTCTCCGTCTCGTAGACACGAGCTGAGAGATTGCAAACGTCAAGCAATTGCTCAGAGATGAAAAGTGCCAGCACTGAAAGCTGTTGCTAGCCAGCACCCTTCCTTGGAAGTGCTTTTGTAGGTCTAAGAACACTGGGGCTCTGGGCTTCTCTAGCCACCTAATCTTCTGCTCATCCTCTCGCGCACTCTAAAGAAAGCTCAGGTGAGAAATTGCAAAAGTCGAGCAATTGCTCAGAGATGAAAAGTGCCAGCACTGAAAGCTCTTGCTAGCCAGCAGCCTTCCTTGGAAGCGCTTTTGTAGGCCTAAGAACACTGGGGCTCTGGGCTTCTCTAGCCACCTAATCTTCTGCTCATCCTCTCGCACAGTCTAAAGAGAGCTCAGGTGAGAAATTGCAAACGTCGAGCAATTGCTCAGAGATGAAAAGTGCCAGCACTGAAAGCTGGTGCTAGCCAGCACCCTTCCTTGGAAGCGCTTTCACAGGCGCAGCAACACTGGGGCTTTGCGCTTCTCTAGCCACCAAAGGTCACGGTCACTATCTCTCTGTCTCGTAGACACGAGCTGAGAGATTGCAAACGTCGAGCAATTGCTCAGAGATGAAAAGTGCCAGCACTGAAAGCTGTTGCTAGCCAGCACCCTTCCTTGGAAACGCTCTTGTAGCCCTAAGAACACAGGGGCTCTGTGTTTCTCTAGCCACCTAATCTTCTGCTCATCCTCTCTTGCGCACTCTAAAGAGAGCTCAGGTGAGAAATTGCAAAGGTCGAGCAATTGCTCAGAGATGAAAAGTGCCAGCACTAAAAGCTGTTGCTAGCCAGCACCCTTCCTTGGAAGCGCTTTTGTAGGCCTAAGAACACTGGGGCTTTGCGCTTCTCTAGCCACCTAATCTTCTGCTCATCCTCTCGCGCACTCTAAAGAGAGCTCAGGTGAGAAATTGCAAACGTCGAGCAATTGCTCAGAGATGAAAAGTGCCAGCACTGAAAGCTGTTGCTAGCCAGCACCCTTCCTTGGAAGCGCTTTCACAGGCGCAGCAATACTGGGGCTTTGCGCTTCTCTACCCACCAAACGTCATGGTCACTATCTCTCCGTCTCGTAGACACGAGCTGAGAAATTGCAAACGTCGAGCAATTGCTCAGAGATGAAAAGTGCCAGCACTGAAAGCTGTTGCTAGCCAGCACCCTTCCTTGGAAGCGCTTTCACAGGCACAGCAACACTGGGGCTTTGCGCTTCTCTAGCCACCAAACGTCATGGTCACTATCTCTCCGTCTCGTAGACACGAGCTGAGAGATTGCAAACGTCGAGCAATTGCTCAGAGATGAAAAGTGCCAGCACTGAAAGCTGTTGCTAGCCAGCACCCTTCCTTGGAAACGCTCTTGTAGCCCTTAGAACACAGGTGCTCTGTGTTTCTCTAGCCACCTAATCTTCTGCTCATCCTCTCGCGCACTCTAAAGAGAGCTGAGGTGAGAAATTGCAAAGGTCGAGCAATTGCTCAGAGATGAAAAGTGCCAGCACTGAAAGCTCTTGCTAGCCAGCACCCTTCCTTGGAAGCGCTTTTGTAGGCCTAAGAACACTGGGGCTCTGGGCTTCTCTAGCCACCTAATCTTCTGCTCATCCTCTCTTGCGCACTCTAAAGAAAGCTCAGGTGAGAAATTGCAAACGTCCAGCAATTGCTCAGAGATGAAAAGTGCCAGCACTGAAAACTGTTGCTAGCCAGCACCCTTCCTTGGAAGCGCTTTCACAGGCGCAGTAACACTGGGGCTTTGCGCTTCTCTAGCCACCAAATGTCACGGTCACTATCTCTCTGGCTCGTAGACACGAGCTGAGAGATTGCAAACGTCGAGCAATTGCTCAGAGATGAAAAGTGCCAGCACTGAAAGCTGTTGCTAGCCGGCACCCTTCCTTGGAAACGCTCTTGTAGCCCTTAGAACACAGGGGCTCTGGGCTTCTCTAGCCACCTAATCTTCTGCTCATCCTCTCGCGCAGTCTAAAGAGAGCTCAGGTGAGAAATTGCAAAGGTCGAGCAATTGCTCAGAGATGAAAAGTGCCAGCACTGAAAGCTGTTGCTAGCCAGCACCCTTCCTTGGAAGTGCTTTTGTAGGCCTAAGAACACTGGGGCTTTGCGCTTCTCTAGCCACCTAATCTTCTGCTCATCCTCTCGCGCAGTCTAAAGAGAGCTCAGGTGAGAAATTGCAAACGTCGAGCAATTGCTCAGAGATGAAAAGTGCCAGCACTGAAAGCTGTTGCTAGCCAGCACCCTTCCTTGGAAGCGCTTTCACAGGCGCAGTAACACTGGGGCTTTGCGCTTCTCTAGCCACCAAACGTCACGGTCACTATCTCTCTCCGTCTCGTAGACACGAGCTGAGAGATTGCAAACGTCGAGCAATTGCTCAGAGATGAAAAGTGCCAGCACTGAAAGCTGTTGCTAGCCAGCACCCTTCCTTGGAAGCGCTTTCACAGGCGCAGCAACACTGGGGCTTTGCGCTTCTCTAGCCACCAAACGTCATGGTCACTATCTCTCCGTCTCGTAGACACGAGCTGAGAAATTGCAAACGTCGAGCAATTGCTCAGAGATGAAAAGTGCCAGCACTGAAAGCTGTTGCTAGCCAGAACCCTTCCTTGGAAGCGCTTTCACAGGCACAGCAACACTGGGGCTTTGCGCTTCTCTAGACACCAAATGTCACGGTCACTATCTCTCTGGCTTGTAGACACGAGCTGAGAAATTGAGAAAGTCGAGCAATTGCTCAGAGATGAAAAGCGCCAGCACTGAAAGCTCTTGCTAGCCGGCACCCTACCTTGGAAACGCTCTTGTATCCCTTAGAACACAGGGGCTCTGGGCTTCTCTAGCCACCTAATCTTCTGCTCATCCTCTCGCGCACTCTACAGAGAGCTCAGGTGAGAAATTGCAAACGTCGAGCAATTGCTCAGAGATGAAAAGTGCCAGCACTGAAAGCTCTTGCTAGCCAGCACCCTTCCTTGGAAGCGCTTTTGTAGCCCTTAGAACACTGGGGCTCTGGGCTTCTCTAGCCACCTAATCTTCTGCTCATCCTCTCGCGCACTCTGAAGAAAGCTCAGGTGAGAAATTGCAAAGGTCGAGCAATTGCTCAGAGATGAAAAGTGCCAGCACTGAAAGCTCTTGCTAGCCAGCACCCTTCCTTGGAAGCGCTTTCACAGGCGCAGTAACACTGGGGCTTTGCGCTTCTCTAGCCACCAAAGGTCACGGTCACTATCTCTCTCCGTCTCGTAGACACGAGCTGAGAGATTGCAAACGTCAAGCAATTGCTCAGAGATGAAAAGTGCCAGCACTGAAAGCTGTTGCTAGCCAGCACCCTTCCTTGGAAGTGCTTTTGTAGGTCTAAGAACACTGGGGCTCTGGGCTTCTCTAGCCACCTAATCTTCTGCTCATCCTCTCGCACAGTCTAAAGAGAGCTCAGGTGAGAAATTGCAAACGTCGAGCAATTGCTCAGAGATGAAAAGTGCCAGCACTGAAAGCTGGTGCTAGCCAGCACCCTTCCTTGGAAGCGCTTTCAGAGGCGCAGCAACACTGGGGCTTTGCGCTTCTCTAGCCACCAAAGGTCACAGTCACTATCTCTCCGTCTCGTAGACACGAGCTGAGAGATTGCAAACGTCGAGCAATTGCTCAGAGATGAAAAGTGCCAGCACTGAAAGCTGTTGCTAGCCAGCACCCTTCCTTGGAAACGCTCTTGTAGCCCTAAGAACACAGGGGCTCTGTGTTTCTCTAGCCACCTAATCTTCTGCTCATCCTCTCGCGCAGTCTAAAGAGAGCTCAGGTGAGAAATTGCAAAGGTCGAGCAATTGCTCAGAGATGAAAAGTGCCAGCACTAAAAGCTGTTGCTAGCCAGCACCCTTCCTTGGAAGCGCTTTTGTAGGCCTAAGAACACTGGGGCTCTGGGCTTCTCTAGCCACCTAATCTTCTGCTCATCCTCTCGCGCACTCTAAAGAGAGCTCAGGTGAGAAATATCAAATGTCGAGCAATTGCTCAGAGATGAAAAGTGCCAGCACTGAAAGCTGTTGCTAGCCAGCACCCTTCCTTGGAAGCGCTTTCACAGGCGCAGCAATACTGGGGCTTTGCGCTTCTCTACCCACCAAACGTCATGGTCACTATCTCTCCGTCTCGTAGACACGAGCTGAGAAATTGCAAACGTCGAGCAATTGCTCAGAGATGAAAAGTGCCAGCACTGAAAGCTGTTGCTAGCCAGCACCCTTCCTTGGAAGCGCTTTCACAGGCACAGCAACACTGGGGCTTTGCGCTTCTCTAGCCACCAAACGTCATGGTCACTATCTCTCCGTCTCGTAGACACGAGCTGAGAGATTGCAAACGTCGAGCAATTGCTCAGAGATGAAAAGTGCCAGCACTGAAAGCTGTTGCTAGCCAGCACCCTTCCTTGGAAACGCTCTTGTAGCCCTTAGAACACAGGTGCTCTGTGTTTCTCTAGCCACCTAATCTTCTGCTCATCCTCTCGCGCACTCTAAAGAGAGCTCAGGTGAGAAATTGCAAAGGTCGAGCAATTGCTCAGAGATGAAAAGTGCCAGCACTGAAAGCTCTTGCTAGCCAGCACCCTTCCTTGGAAGCGCTTTTGTAGGCCTAAGAACACTGGGGCTCTGGGCTTCTCTAGCCACTTAATCTTCTGCTCATCCTCTCTTGCGCACTCTAAAGAAAGCTCAGGTGAGAAATTGCAAACGTCCAGCAATTGCTCAGAGATGAAAAGTGCCAGCACTGAAAACTGTTGCGAGCCAGCACCCTTCCTTGGAAGCGCTTTCACAGGCGCAGTAACACTGGGGCTTTGCGCTTCTCTAGCCACCAAATGTCACGGTCACTATCTCTCTGGCTCGTAGACACGAGCTGAGAGATTGCAAACGTCGAGCAATTGCTCAGAGATGAAAAGTGCCAGCACTGAAAGCTGTTGCTAGCCGGCACCCTTCCTTGGAAACGCTCTTGTAGCCCTTAGAACACAGGGGCTCTGGGCTTCTCTAGCCACCTAATCTTCTGCTCATCCTCTCGTGCACTCTAAAGAGAGCTCAGGTGAGAAATTGCAAACGTCGAGCAATTGCTCAGAGATGAAAAGTGCCAGCACTGAAAGCTGTTGCTAGCCAGCACCCTTCCTTGGAAACGCTCTTGTACCCCTAAGAACACTGGGCCTCTGTGTTTCTCTAGCCACCTAATCTTCTGCTCATCCTCTCGCGCAGTCTAAAGAGAGCTCAGGTGAGAAATTGCAAAGGTCGAGCAATTGCTCAGAGATGAAAAGTGCCAGCACTGAAAGCTGTTGCTAGCCAGCACCCTTCCTTGGAAGTGCTTTTGTAGGCCTAAGAACACTGGGGCTTTGCGCTTCTCTAGAAACCTAATCTTCTGCTCATCCTCTCGCGCAGTCTAAAGAGAGCTCAGGTGAGAAATTGCAAACGTCGAGCAATTGCTCAGAGATGAAAAGTGCCAGCACTGAAAGCTGGTGCTAGCCAGCACCCTTCCTTGGAAGCGCTTTCACAGGCGCAGTAACACTGGGGCTTTGCGCTTCTCTAGCCACCAAACGTCACGGTCACTATCTCTCTCCGTCTCGTAGACACGAGCTGAGAGATTGCAAACGTCGAGCAATTGCTCAGAGATGAAAAGTGCCAGCACTGAAAGCTGTTGCTAGCCAGCAGCCTTCCTTGGAAGCGCTTTCACAGGCGCAGCAACACTGGGGCTTTGCGCTTCTCTAGCCACCAAACGTCATGGTCACTATCTCTCCGTCTCGTAGACACGAGCTGAGAAATTGCAAACGTCGAGCAATTGCTCAGAGGTGAAAAGTGCCAGCACTGAAAGCTGTTGCTAGCCAGCACCCTTCCTTGGAAGCGCTTTCACAGGCACAGCAACACTGGGGCTTTGCGCTTCTCTAGACACCAAATGTCACGGTCACTATCTCTCTGGCTTGTAGACACCAGCTGAGAAATTGAGAAAGTCGAGCAATTGCTCAGAGATGAAAAGCGCCAGCACTGAAAGCTCTTGCTAGCCGGCACCCTACCTTGGAAACGCTCTTGTATCCCTTAGAACACAGGGGCTCTGGGCTTCTCTAGCCACCTAATCTTCTGCTCATCCTCTCGCGCACTCTACAGAGAGCTCAGGTGAGAAATTGCAAACGTCGAGCAATTGCTCAGAGATGAAAAGTGCCAGCACTGAAAGCTCTTGCTAGCCAGCACCCTTCCTTGGAAGCGCTTTTGTAGCCCTTAGAACACTGGGGCTCTGGGCTTCTCTAGCCACCTAATCTTCTGCTCATCCTCTCGCGCACTCTAAAGAGAGCTCAGGTGAGAAATTGCAAAGGTCGAGCAATTGCTCAGAGATGAAAAGTGCCAGCACTGAAAACTGTTGCTAGCCAGCACCCTTCCTTGGAAGCGCTTTCACAGGCGCAGCAACACTGGGGCTTTGCGCTTCTCTACCCACCAAACGTCACGGTCACTATCTCTCTGGCTCGTAGACACGAGCTGAGAGATTGCAAACGTCGAGCAATTGCTCAGAGATGAAAAGTGCCAGCACTGAAAGCCGTTGCTAGCCAGCACCCTTTCTTGGAAACGCTTCTGTAGCCCTTAGAACACAAGAGCTCTGTGCTTCTCTAGCCACCTAATCTTCTGCTCATCCTCTCGCGCACTCTAAAGAGAGCTCAGGTGAGAAATTGCAAAGGTCGAGCAATTGCTGAGAGATGAAAAGTGCCAGCACTGAAAGCTGTTGCTAGCTAGCACCCTTCCTTGGAAGCGCTTTCACAGGCACAGCAACGCTGGGGCTTTGCGCTTCTCTAGCCACCAAACGTCACGATCATTCCTTTTCCATCTCGTAGACACGAGCTGAGAAATTGCAAAAATCGAGCAATTGCTCAGAGATGAAAAGTGCCAGCACTGAAAGCTGTTGCTAGCCAGCACCCTTCCTTGGAAGCGCTTTTGTAGGCCTAAGAACACTGGGGCTCTGTGTTTCTCTAGCCACCTAATCTTCTGCTCATCCTCTTGCGCACTCTAAAGAGAGCTCAGGTGAGAAATTGCAAAGGTCGAGCAATTGCTCAGAGATGAAAAGTGCCAGCACTGAAAGCTCTTGCTAGCCAGCACCCTTCCTTGGAAGCACTTTTGTAGGCCTAAGAACACTGGGGCTTTGCGCTTCTCTAGCCACCTAATCTTCTGCTCATCCTCTCGCGCAGTCTAAAGAGAGCTCAGGTGAGAAATTGCAAACGTCGAGCAATTGCTCAGAGATGAAAAGTGCCAGCACTGAAAGCTGTTGCTAGCCAGCACCCTTCCTTGGAAGCGCTTTCACAGGCGCAGCAACACTGGGGCTTTGCGCTTCTCTAGCCACCAAACGTCATGGTCACTATCTCTCCGTCTCGTAGACACGAGCTGAGAAATTGCAAACGTCGAGCAATTGCTCAGAGGTGAAAAGTGCCAGCACTGAAAGCTGTTGCTAGCCAGCACCCTTCCTTGGAAGCTCTTTCACAGGGGCAGCAACACTGGGGCTTTGCGCTTCTCTACCCACCAAATGTCAGGGTCACTATCTCTCTGGCTTGTAGACATGAGCTGAGAAATTGCAAACGTCGAGCAATTGCTCAGAGATGAAAAGTGCCAGCACTGAAAGCTGTTGCTAGCCAGCACCCTTCCTTGGAAGTGCTTTTGTACACCTAAGAACACTGGGGCTCTGTGTTTCTCTAGCCACCTAATCTTCTGCTCATCCTCTCGCGCACTCTAAAGAGAGCTCAGGTGAGAAATTGCAAAGGTCGAGCAATTGCTCAGAGATGAAAAGTGCCAGCACTGAAAGCTCTTGCTAGCCAGCACCCTTCCTTGGAAGCGCTTTTGTAGCCCTTAGAACACTGGGGCTCTGGGCTTCTCTAGCCACCTAATCTTCTGCTCATCCTCTCGAGCACTCTGAAGAAAGCTCAGGTGAGAAATTGCAAAGGTCGAGCAATTGCTCAGAGATGAAAAGTGCCAGCACTGAAAGCTCTTGCTAGCCAGCACCCTTCCTTGGAAGCGCTTTCACAGGCGCAGTAACACTGGGGCTTTGCGCTTCTCTAGCCACCAAAGGTCACGGTCACTATCTCTCTCCGTCTCGTAGACACGAGCTGAGAGATAGCAAACGTCAAGCAATTGCTCAGAGATGAAAAGTGCCAGCACTGAAAGCTGTTGCTAGCCAGCACCCTTCCTTGGAAGTGCTTTTGTAGGTCTAAGAACACTGGGGCTCTGGGCTTCTCTAGCCACCTAATCTTCTGCTCATCCTCTCGCGCACTCTAAAGAAAGCTCAGGTGAGAAATTGCAAAAGTCGAGCAATTGCTCAGAGATGAAAACTGCCAGCACTGAAAGCTGTTGCTAGCCAGCACCCTTCCTTGGAAGCGCTTTCACAGGCGCAGCAACACTGGGGCTTTGCGCTTCTATAGCCACCAAATGTCACGGTCACTATCTCTCTGGCTCGTAGACACGAGCTGAGAGATTGCAAACGTCGAGCAATTGCTCAGAGATGAAAAGTGCCAGCACTGAAAGCCGTTGCTAGCCAGCACCCTTTCTTGGAAACGCTTCTGTAGCCCTTAGAACACAAGAGCTCTGTGCTTCTCTAGCCACCTAATCTTCTGCTCATCCTCTCTCGTACTCTAAAGAGAGCTCAGGTGAGAAATTGCAAAGGTCGAGCAATTGCTCAGAGATGAAAAGTGCCAGCACTGAAAGCTGTTGCTAGCCAGCACCCTTCCTTGGAAGCGCTTTCACAGGCACAGCAACACTGGGGCTTTGCGCTTCTCTAGCCACCAAACGTCACGGTCACTATCTCTCTGTCTCGTAGACACGAGCTGAGAAATTGCAAACGTCGAGCAATTGCTCAGAGATGAAAAGTGCCGGCACTGAAAGCTGTTCCTAGCCAGCACCCTACCTTGGAAACGCTCTTGTAGGCCTAAGAACACTGGGGCTCTGGGCTTCTCTAGCCACCTAATCTTGTGCTCATCCTCTCGCGCACTCTAAAGAGAGCTCAGGTGAGAAATTGCAAACGTCGAGCAATTGCTCAGAGATGAAAAGTGCCAGCACTGAAAGCTGTTGCTAGCCAGCACCCTTCCTTGGAAGCGCTTTCAGAGGCGCAGCAACACTGGGGCTTTGCGCTTCTCTACCCACCAAAGGTCACGGTCACTATCTCTCCGTCTCGTAGACACGAGCTGAGAGATTGCAAACGTTGAGCAATTGCTCAGAGATGAAAAGTGCCAGCACTGAAAGCTCTTGCTAGCCAGCACCCTTCCTTGGAAGCACTTTTGTAGGCCTAAGAACACTGGGGCTCTGGGCTTCTCTAGCCACCTAATCTTCTGCTCATCCTCTCGCGCAGTCTAAAGAGAGCTCAGGTGAGAAATTGCAAAGGTCGAGCAATTGCTCAGAGATGAAAAGTGCCAGCACTGAAAGCTGTTGCTAGCCAGCACCCTTCCTTGGAAGCGCTTTCACAGGCGCAGCAACACTGGGGCTTTGCGCTTCTCTAGCCACCAAACGTCATGGTCACAATCTCTCCGTCTCGTAGACACGAGCTGAGAAATTGCAAACGTCGAGCAATTGCTCAGAGGTGAAAAGTGCCAGCACTGAAAGCTGTTGCTAGCCAGCACCCTTCCTTGGAAGCGCTTTCACAGGCGCAGCAACACTGGGGCTTTGTGCTTCTCTACCCACCAAACGTCACGGTCATTCTCTTTCCATCTCGTAGACACGAGCTGAGAAATTGCAAACGTCGAGCAATTGCTCAGAGATGAAAAGTGCCAGCACTGAAAGCTGTTTCTAGCCAGCACCCTTCCTTGGAAGCGCTTTTGTAGGCCTAAGAACACTGGGGCTCTGGGCTTCTCTAGCCACCTAATCTTCTGCTCCTCCTCTCGCGCACTCTAAAGAGAGCTCAGGTGAGAAATTGCAAAAGTCGAGCAATTGCTCAGAGATGAAAAGTGCCAGCACTGAAAGCTGTTGCTAGCCAGCACCCTTCCTTGGAAGCGCTTTTGTAGGCCTAAGAACACTGGGGCTCTGGGCTTCTCTAGCCACCTAATCTTCTGCTCATCCTCTCGCGCACTCTAAAGAGAGCTCAGGTGAGAATTTGCAAACGTCGAGCAATTGCTCAGAGATGAAAAGTGCCAGCACTGAAAACTGTTGCTAGCCAGCACCCTTCCTTGGAAGCGCTTTAACAGGCGCAGCAACACTGGGGCTTTGCGCTTCTCTAGCCACCAAATGTCACGGTCACTATCTCTGTGGCTTGTAGACACGAGCTGAGAGATTGCAAACGTCGAGCAATTGCTCAGAGATGAAAAGTGCCAGCACTGAAAGCTCTTGCTAGCCGGCACCCTTTCTTGGAAACGCTCTTGTAGCCCTTAGAACACAGGGGCTCTGGGCTTCTCTAGCCACCTAATCTTCTGCTTATCCTCTCGCGCACTCTAAAGAGAGCTCAGGTGAGAAATTGCAAAGGTCGAGCAATTGCTCAGAGATGAAAAGTGCCAGCACTGAAAGCTCTTGCTAGCCAGCACCCTTCCTTGGAAGCGCTTTTGTAGGCCTAAGAACACTGGGGCTCTGGGCTTCTCTAGCCACCTCATCTTCTGCTCATCCTCTCGCGCAGTCTAAAGAGAGCTCAGGTGAGAAATTGCAAAGGTCGAGCAATTGCTCAGAGATGAAAAGTGCCAGCACTGAAAGCTGTTGCTAGCTAGCACCCTTCCTTGGAAGCGCTTTCACAGGCGCAGCAACACTGGGGCTTTGCGCTTCTCTAGCCACCAAACGTCACGATCATTCCTTTTCCATCTCGTAGACACGAGCTGAGAAATTGCAAATGTCGAGCAATTGCTCAGAGATGAAAAGTGCCAGCACTGAAAGCTCTTGCTAGCCAGCACCCTTCCTTGGAAGCGCTTTTGTAGGCCTAAGAACACTGGGGCTCTGTGTTTCTCTAGCCACCTAATCTTCTGCTCATCCTCTTGCGCAGTCTAAAGAGAGCTCAGGTGAGAAATTGCAAAGGTCGAGCAATTGCTCAGAGATGAAAAGTGCCAGCACTGAAAGCTCTTGCTAGCCAGCACCCTTCCTTGGAAGCACTTTTGTAGGCCTAAGAACACTGGGGCTCTGGGCTTCTCTAGCCACCTAATCTTCTGCTCATCCTCTCGCGCACTCTAAAGAGAGCTCAGGTGAGAAATTGCAAAGGTCGAGCAATTGCTCAGAGATGAAAAGTGCCAGCACTGAAAGCTGTTGCTAGCCAGCACCCTTCCTTGGAAGCGCTTTCACAGGCGCAGCAACACTGGGGCTTTGCGCTTCTCTAGCCACCAAAGGTCACGGTCACTATCTCTCTCCGTCTCGTAGACACGAGCTGAGAGATTGCAAACATCGAGCAATTGCTCAGAGGTGAAAAGTGCCAGCACTGAAAGCTGTTGCTAGCCAGCACCCTTCCTTGGAAGTGCTTTTGTAGGTCTAAGAACACAGGGGCTCTGGGCTTCTCTAGCCACCTAATCTTCTGCTCATCCTCTCGCGCACTCTAAAGAGAGCTCAGGTGAGAAATTGCAAACGTCGAGCAATTGCTCAGAGATGAAAAGTGCCAGCACTGAAAGCTCTTGCTAGCCAGCACCCTTCCTTAGAAGCGCTTTCACAGGCGCAGCAACACTGGGACTTTGCGCTTCTCTAGCCACCAAACATCACGGTCACTATCTCTCTGTCTCGTAGACACGAGCTGAGCAATTGCAAACGTCGAGCCATTGCTCAGAGATGAAAAGTGCCAGCACTGAAAGCTGTTGCTAGCCAGCACCCTTCCTTGGAAGCGCTTTCACAGGGGCAGCAACACTGGGGCTTTGCGCTTCTCTAGCCACCAAATGTCACGGTCACTACCTCTCTGGCTTGTAGACACGAGCTGAGAAATTGAGAAAGTCGAGCAATTGCTCAGAGATGAAAAGTGCCAGCACTGAAAGCTCTTGCTAGCCGGCACCCTTTCTTGGAACCGCTCTTGTAGCCCTTAGAACACAGGGGCTCTAGGCTTCTCTAGCCACCTAATCTTCTGCTCATCCTCTCGCGCACTCTAAAGAGAGCTCAGGTGAGAAATTGCAAAGGTCGAGCAATTGCTCAGAGATGAAAAGTGCCAGCACTGAAAGCTGTTGCTAGCCAGCACCCTTCCTTGGAAGCGCTTTCACAGGCGCAGCAACACTGGGGCTTTGCGCTTCTCTACCCACCAAACGTCACGGTCATTCTCTTTCCATCTCGTAGACACGAGCTGAGAGATTGCAAACGTCGAGCAATTGCTCAGAGATGAAAAGTGCCAGCACTGAAAGCTGTTGCTAGCCAGCACCCTTTCTTGGAAACGCTTCTGTAGCCCTTAGAACACAAGAGCTCTGTGCTTCTCTAGCCACCTAATCTTCTGCTCATCCTCTCGCGCACTCTAAAGAGAGCTCAGGTGAGAAATTGCAAAGGTCGAGCAATTGCTCAGAGATGAAAAGTGCCAGCACTGAAAGCTGTTGCTAG
The DNA here is from genome assembly GCA_037962945.1 of Sarcoramphus papa. NCBI lineage: Eukaryota > Metazoa > Chordata > Aves > Accipitriformes > Cathartidae > Sarcoramphus > Sarcoramphus papa. The sequence goes on from CM075588.1 coordinate 21,081,511, forward strand.
CCAGCACCCTTCCTTGGAAGCGCTTTCACAGGCACAGCAACACTGGGGCTTTGCGCTTCTCTAGCCACCAAACGTCACGGTCACTATCTCTCTGTCTCGTAGACACGAGCTGAGAAATTGCAAACGTCGAGCAATTGCTCAGAGATGAAAAGTGCCGGCACTGAAAGCTGTTCCTAGCCAGCACCCTACCTTGGAAACGCTCTTGTAGGCCTAAGAACACTGGGGCTCTGGGCTTCTCTAGCCACCTAATCTTGTGCTCATCCTCTCGCGCACTCTAAAGAGAGCTCAGGTGAGAAATTGCAAACGTCGAGCAATTGCTCAGAGATGAAAAGTGCCAGCACTGAAAGCTGTTGCTAGCCAGCACCCTTCCTTGGAAGCGCTTTCAGAGGCGCAGCAACACTGGGGCTTTGCGCTTCTCTACCCACCAAAGGTCACGGTCACTATCTCTCCGTCTCGTAGACACGAGCTGAGAGATTGCAAACGTTGAGCAATTGCTCAGAGATGAAAAGTGCCAGCACTGAAAGCTCTTGCTAGCCAGCACCCTTCCTTGGAAGCACTTTTGTAGGCGTAAGAACACTGGGGCTCTGGGCTTCTCTAGCCACCTAATCTTCTGCTCCTCCTCTCGCGCACTCTAAAGAGAGCTCAGGTGAGAAATTGCAAAAGTCGAGCAATTGCTCAGAGATGAAAAGTGCCAGCACTGAAAGCTGTTGCTAGCCAGCACCCTTCCTTGGAAGCGCTTTTGTAGGCCTAAGAACACTGGGGCTCTGGGCTTCTCTAGCCACCTAATCTTCTGCTCATCCTCTCGCGCACTCTAAAGAGAGCTCAGGTGAGAATTTGCAAAGGTCGAGCAATTGCTCAGAGATGAAAAGTGCCAGCACTGAAAACTGTTGCTAGCCAGCACCCTTCCTTGGAAGCGCTTTCACAGGCGCAGCAACACTGGGGCTTTGCGCTTCTCTAGCCACCAAATGTCACGGTCACTATCTCTGTGGCTTGTAGACACGAGCTGAGAAATTGAGAAAGTCGAGCAATTGCTCAGAGATGAAAAGCGCCAGCACTGAAAGCTCTTGCTAGCCGGCACCCTTTCTTGGAAACGCTCTTGTAGCCCTTAGAACACAGGGGCTCTGGGCTTCTCTAGCCACCTAATCTTCTGCTTATCCTCTCGCGCACTCTAAAGAGAGCTCAGGTGAGAAATTGCAAAGGTCGAGCAATTGCTCAGAGATGAAAAGTGCCAGCACTGAAAGCTCTTGCTAGCCAGCACCCTTCCTTGGAAGCGCTTTTGTAGGCCTAAGAACACTGGGGCTCTGGGCTTCTCTAGCCACCTAATCTTCTGCTCATCCTCTCGCGCACTCTAAAGAGAGCTCAGGTGAGAAATTGCAAAGGTCGAGCAATTGCTCAGAGATGAAAAGTGCCAGCACTGAAAGCTGTTGCTAGCTAGCACCCTTCCTTGGAAGCGCTTTCACAGGCACAGCAACACTGGGGCTTTGCGCTTCTCTAGCCACCAAACGTCACGATCATTCCTTTTCCATCTCGTAGACACGAGCTGAGAAATTGCAAAAATCGAGCAATTGCTCAGAGATGAAAAGTGCCAGCACTGAAAGCTGTTGCTAGCCAGCACCCTTCCTTGGAAGCGCTTTTGTAGGCCTAAGAACACTGGGGCTCTGTGTTTCTCTAGCCACCTAATCTTCTGCTCATCCTCTTGCGCAGTCTAAAGAGAGCTCAGGTGAGAAATTGCAAAGGTCGAGCAATTGCTCAGAGATGAAAAGTGCCAGCACTGAAAGCTCTTGCTAGCCAGCACCCTTCCTTGGAAGCACTTTTGTAGGCCTAAGAACACTGGGGCTCTGGGCTTCTCTAGCCACCTAATCTTCTGCTCATCCTCTCGCGCAGTCTAAAGAGAGCTCAGGTGAGAAATTGCAAACGTCGAGCAATTGCTCAGAGATGAAAAGTGCCAGCACTGAAAGCTGTTGCTAGCCAGCACCCTTCCTTGGAAGCGCTTTCACAGGCGCAGCAACACTGGGGCTTTGCGCTTCTCTAGCCACCAAACGTCATGGTCACTATCTCTCCGTCTCGTAGACACGAGCTGAAGAAATTGCAAACGTCGAGCAATTGCTCAGAGGTGAAAAGTGCCAGCACTGAAAGCTGTTGCTAGCCAGCACCCTACCTTGGAAACGCTCTTGTACGCCTAAGAACACTGGGGCTCTGTGTTTCTCTAGCCACCTAATCTTCTGCTCATCCTCTCGCGCACTCTAAAGAGAGCTCAGGTGAGAAATTGCAAAGGTCGAGCAATTGCTCAGAGATGAAAAGTGCCAGCACTGAAAGCTCTTGCTAGCCAGCACCCTTCCTTGGAAGCGCTTTTGTAGCCCTTAGAACACTGGGGCTCTGGGCTTCTCTAGCCACCTGATCTTCTGCTCATCCTCTCGCGCACTCTGAAGAAAGCTCAGGTGAGAAATTGCAAAGGTCGAGCAATTGCTCAGAGAGGAAAAGTGCCAGCACTGAAAGCTCTTGCTAGCCAGCACCCTTCCTTGGAAGCGCGTTTCACAGGCGCAGTAACACTGGGGCTTTGCGCTTCTCTAGCCACCAAAGGTCACGGTCACTATCTCTCTCCGTCTCGTAGACACGAGCTGAGAGATTGCAAACATCGAGCAATTGCTCAGAGATGAAAAGTGCCAGCACTGAAAGCTCTTGCTAGCCAGCACCCTTCCTTGGAAGTGCTTTTGTAGGTCTAAGAACACAGGGGCTTTGCGCTTCTCTAGCCACCAAAGGTCACGGTCACTATCTCTCTCCGTCTCGTAGACACGAGCTGAGAGATTGCAAACATCGAGCAATTGCTCAGAGATGAAAAGTGCCAGCACTGAAAGCTCTTGCTAGCCAGCACCCTTCCTTAGAAGCGCTTTCACAGTCGCAGCAACACTGGGGCTTTGCGCTTCTCTAGCCACCAAACATCACGGTCACTATCTCTCTGTCTCGTAGACACGAGCTGAGCAATTGCAAACGTCGAGCAATTGCTCAGAGATGAAAAGTGCCAGCACTGAAAGCTCTTGCTAGCCAGCACCCTTTCTTGGAAACGCTTTTGTAGCCCTTAGAACACAATCGCTCTGTGCTTCTCTAGCCACCTAATCTTCTGCTCATCCTCTCTCGTACTCTAAAGAGAGCTCAGGTGAGAAATTGCAAACGTCGAGCAATTGCTCAGAGATGAAAAGTGCCAGCACTGAAAGCTGTTGCTAGCCAGCACCCTTCCTTGGAAGCGCTTTCACAGGGGCAGCAACACTGGGGCTTTGCGCTTCTCTAGCCACCAAATGTCACGGTCACTACCTCTCTGGCTTGTAGACACGAGCTGAGAAATTGAGAAAGTCGAGCAATTGCTCAGAGATGAAAAGTGCCAGCACTGAAAGCTCTTGCTAGCCGGCACCCTTTCTTGGAAACGCTCTTGTAGCCCTTAGAACACAGGGGCTCTAGGCTTCTCTAGCCACCTAATCTTCTGCTCATCCTCTCGCGCACTCTAAAGAGAGCTCAGGTGAGAAATTGCAAACGTCGAGCAATTGCTCAGAGATGAAAAGTGCCAGCACTGAAAGCTGTTGCTAGCCAGCACTCTTCCTTGGAAACGCTTTTGTACGCCTAAGAACACTGGGGCTCTGTGTTTCTCTAGCCACCTAATCTTCTGCTCATCCTCTCGCGCACTCTAAAGAGAGCTCAGGTGAGAAATTGCAAAGGTCGAGCAATTGCTCAGAGATGAAAAGTGCCAGCACTGAAAGCTGTTGCTAGCCAGCACCCTTCCTTGGAAGCGCTTTCACAGGCGCAGCAACACTGGGGCTTTGCGGTTTCTAGCCACCAAACGTCACGGTCATTCTCTTTCCATCTCGTAGACACGAGCTGAGAAATTGCAAAATTCGAGCAATTGCTCAGAGATGAAAAGTGCCAGCACTGAAAGCTGTTGCTAGCCAGCACCCTTCCTTGGAAGCGGTTTTGTAGGCCTAAGAACACTGGGGCTCTGGGCTTCTCTAGCCACCTAATCTTCTGCTCCTCCTCTCGCGCAGTCTAAAGAGAGCTCAGGTGAGAAATTGCAAAGGTCGAGCAATTGCTCAGAGATGAAAAGTGCCAGCACTGAAAGCTCTTGCTAGCCAGCACCCTTCCTTGGAAGTGCTTTTGTAGGCCTAAGAACACTGGGGCTCTGGGCTTCTCTAGCCACCTAATCTTCTGCTCATCCTCTCGCGCACTCTAAAGAGAGCTCAGGTGAGAAATTGCAAACGTCGAGCAATTGCTCAGAGATGAAAAGTGCCAGCACTGAAAAATGTTGCTAGCCAGCACCCTTCCTTGGAAGCGCTTTCACAGGGGCAGCAACACTGGGGCTTTGCGCTTCTCTAGACACCAAATGTCACGTTCATTCTCTTTCCATCTCGTAGACACGAGCTGAGAAATTGCAAACGTCGAGCAATTGCTCAGAGATGAAAAGTGCCAGCACTGAAAGCTCTTGCTAGCCGGCACCCTTTCTTGGAAACGCTCTTGTAGCCCTTAGAACACAGGGGCTCTGGGCTTCTCTAGCCACCTAATCTTCTGCTCATCCTCTCGCGCACTCTAAAGAGAGCTCGGGTGAGAAATTGCAAACGTCGAGCAATTGCTCAGAGATGAAAAGTGCCAGCACTGAAAGCTGTTGCTAGCCAGCACTCTTCCTTGGAAACGCTTTTGTAGGCCTAAGAACACTGGGGCTCTGTGTTTCTCTAGCCACCTAATCTTCTGCTCATCCTCTTGCGCACTCTAAAGAGAGCTCAGGTGAGAAATTGCAAACGTCGAGCAATTGCTCAGAGATGAAAAGTGCCAGCACTGAAAGCTGTTGCTAGCCAGCACCCTTCCTTGGAAGCGCTTTTGTAGGCCTAAGAACACTGGGGCTCTGGGCTTCTCTAGCCACCTAATCTTCTGCTCATCCTCTCGCGCACTCTGAAGAAAGCTCAGGTGAGAAATTGCAAAGGTCGAGCAATTGCTCAGAGATGAAAAGTGCCAGCACTGAAAGTTGTTGCTAGCCAGCACCCTTCCTTGGAAGCACTTTTGTAGGCCTAAGAACACTGGGGCTTTGCGCTTCTATAGCCCCCAAATGTCACGGTCACTATCTCTCTCCGTCTCGTAGACACGAGCTGAGAGATTGCAAACATCGAGCAATTGCTCAGAGATGAAAAGTGCCAGCACTGAAAGCTCTTGCTAGCCAGCACCCTTCCTTGGAAGTGCTTTTGTAGGTCTAAGAACACTGGGGCTCTGGGCTTCTCTAGCCACCTAATCTTCTGCTCATCCTCTCGCGCACTCTAAAGAGAGCTCAGGTGAGAAATTGCAAAGGTCGAGCAATTGCTCAGAGATGAAAAGTGCCAGCACTGAAAGCTCTTGATAGCCAGCACCCTTCCTTGGAAGCGCTTTCACAGGCGCAGCAACACTGGGGCTTTGCGCTTCTCTAGCCACCAAACGTCACGGTCTCTATCTCTCTGTCTCGTAGACACGAGCTGAGCAATTGCAAACGTCGAGCAATTGCTCAGAGATGAAAAGTGCCAGCACTGAAAGCTCTTGCTAGCCAGCACCCTTCCTTGGAAGTGCTTTTGTAGCCCTTAGAACACAATCGCTCTGTGCTTCTCTAGCCACCTAATCTTCTGCTCATCCTCTCGCGCAGTGTAAAGAGAGCTCAGGTGAGAAATTGCAAACGTCGAGCAATTGCTCAGAGATGAAAAGTGCCAGCACTGAAAGCTCTTGCTAGCCAGCACCCTTCCTTGGAAGTGCTTTTGTAGGTCTAAGAACACAGGGGCTCTGGGCTTCTCTAGCCACCTAATCTTCTGCTCATCCTCTCGCGCAGTCTAAAGAGAGCTCAGGTGAGAAATTGCAAAGGTCGAGCAATTGCTCAGAGATGAAAAGTGCCAGCACTGAAAGCTGTTGCTAGCCAGCACCCTTCCTTGGAAGCGCTTTCACAGGCGCAGCAACACTGGGGCTTTGCGCTTCTCTACCCACCAAACGTCACGTTCATTCTCTTTCCATCTCGTAGACACAAGCTGAGAGATTGCAAACGTCGAGCAATTGCTCAGAGATGAAAAGTGCCAGCACAGAAAGCTGTTGCTAGCCAGCCCCCTTCCTTGGAAGCGCTTTTGTAGGCCTAAGAACAGTGGGGCTCTTTTTTTCTCTAGCCACCTAATCTTCTGCTCATCCTCTCGCACACTCTAAAGAAAGCTCAGGTGAGAAATTGCAAACGTCGAGCAATTGCTCAGAGATGAAAAGTGCCAGCACTGAAAGCTGTTGCTAGCCAGCACCCTTCCTTGGAAGCGCTTTCAGAGGCGCAGTAACACTGGGGCTTTGCGCTTCTCTAGCCACCAAACGTCACGGTCACTGTCTCTCTGTCTCGTAGACACGAGCTGAGAGATTGCAAAGGTCGAGCAATTGCTCAGAGATGAAAAGTGCCAGCACTGAAAGCTGTTGCTAGCCAGCACCCTACCTTGGAAGTGCTTTTGTAGGCCTAAGAACACTGGGGCTCTGTGTTTCTCTAGCCACCTAATCTTCTGCTCATCCTCTCGCGCAGTCTAAAGAGAGCTCAGGTGAGAAATTGCAAACGTCGAGCAATTGCTCAGAGATGAAAAGTGCCAGCACTGAAAGCTCTTGCTAGCCAGCACCCTTCCTTGGAAGTGCTTTCACAGGCACAGCAATACTGGGGCTTTGCGCTTCTCTACCCACCAAACGTCACGGTCACTATCTCTCCGTCTCGTAGACACGAGCTGAGAGATTGCAAACGTCGAGCAATTGCTCAGAGATGAAAAGTGCCAGCACTGAAAGCTCTTGCTAGCCAGCACCCTTCCTTGGAAACGCTTTCACAGGCGCAGCAACACTGTGGCTTTGCGCTTCTCTAGCCACCAAACGTCACGGTCATTCTCTTTCCAACTCGTAGACACGAGCTGAGAGATTGCAAACGTCGAGCAATTGCTCAGAGATGAAAAGTGCCAGCACTGAAAGCTGTTGCTAGCCAGCACCCTTCCTTGGAAACGCTCTTGTAGGCCTAAGAACACTGGGGCTCTGTGTTTCTCTAGCCACCTAATCTTGTGCTCATCCTCTCGCGCAGTCTAAAGAGAGCTCAGGTGAGAAATTGCAAAGGTCGAGCAATTGCTCAGAGATGAAAAGTGCCAGCACTGAAAGCTGTTGCTAGCCAGCACCCTTCCTTGGAAACGCTTTTGTAGGCCTAAGAACACTGGGGCTCTGTGTTTCTCTAGCCACCTAATCTTCTGCTCATCCTCTCGCGCACTCTGAAGAGAGCTCAGGTGAGAAATTGAGAAAGTCGAGCAATTGCTCAGAGATGAAAAGTGCCAGCACTGAAAGCTGTTGCTAGCCAGCACCCTTCCTTGGAAGCGCTTTCACAGGCGCAGTAACACTGGGGCTTTGCGCTTCTATAGCAACCAAAGGTCACGGTCACTATCTCTCTCCGTCTCGTAGACACGAGCTGAGAGATTGCAAACGTCGATCAATTCTCAGAGATGAAAAGTGCCAGCACTGAAAGCTCTTGCTAGCCAGCACCCTTTCTTGGAAACGCTTTTGTAGCCCTTAGAACACAATCGCTCTGGGCTTCTCTAGCCACCTAATCTTCTGCTCATCCTCTCGCGCAGTCTAAAGAGAGCTCAGGTGAGAAATTGCAAACGTCGAGCAATTGCTCAGAGATGAAAAGTGCCAGCACTGAAAGCTCTTGCTAGCCAGCACCCTTCCTTGGAAGTGCTTTTGTAGGTCTAAGAACACAGGGGCTCTGTGTTTCTCTAGCCACCTAATCTTCTGCTCATCCTCTCGCGCAGTCTAAAGAGAGCTCAGGTGAGAAATTGCAAAGGTCGAGCAATTGCTCAGAGATGAAAAGTGCCAGCACTGAAAGCTGTTGCTAGCCAGCACCCTTCCTTGGAAGCGCTTTCACAGGCGCAGCAACACTGGGGCTTTGCGCTTCTCTACCCACCAAACGTCACGTTCATTCTCTTTCCATCTCGTAGACACGAGCTGAGAAATTGCAAACGTCGAGCAATTGCTCAGAGATGAAAAGTGCCAGCACTGAAAGCTGTTGCTAGCCAGCACCCTTCCTTGGAAGCGCTTTTGTAGCCCTTAGAACACTGGGGCTCTGGGCTTCTCTAGCCACCTAATCTTCTGCTCATCCTCTCGCGCACTCTGAAGAAAGCTCAGGTGAGAAATTGCAAAGGTCGAGCAATTGCTCAGAGATGAATAGTGCCAGCACTGAAAGCTCTTGCTAGCCAGCACCCTTCCTTGGAAGCGCTTTCACAGGCGCAGTAACACTGGGGCTTTGCGCTTCTATAGCCACCAAAGGTCACGGTCACTATCTCTCTCCGTCTCGTAGACACGAGCTGAGAGATTGCAAACATCGAGCAATTGCTCAGAGATGAAAAGTGCCAGCACTGAAAGCTCTTGCTAGCCAGCACCCTTCCTTGGAAGTGCTTTTGTAGGCCTAAGAACACTGGGGCTCTGGGCTTCTCTAGCCACCTAATCTTCTGCTCATCCTCTCGCGCACTCTAAAGAGAGCTCAGGTGAGAAATTGCAAACGTCGAGCAATTGCTCAGAGATGAAAAGTGCCAGCACTGAAAACTGTTGCTAGCCAGCACCCTTCCTTAGAAGCGCTTTCACAGGCGCAGCAACACTGGGGCTTTGCGCTTCTCTAGCCACCAAACGTCACGGTCACTGTCTCTCTGTCTCGTAGACACGAGCTGAGAGATTGCAAACGTCGAGCAATTGCTCAGAGATGAAAAGTGCCAGCACTGAAAGCTCTTGCTAGCCAGCACCCTTCCTTGGAAACGCTTTTGTAGCCCTTAGAACACAATCGCTCTGTGCTTCTCTACCCACCTAATCTTCTGCTCATCCTCTCGCGCAGTCTAAAGAGAGCTCAGGTGAGAAATTGCAAACGTCGAGCAATTGCTCAGCGATGAAAAGTGCCAGCACTGAAAGCTCTTGCTAGTCAGCACCCTTCCTTGGAAGCGCTTTTGTAGCTCTTAGAACACAGGGGCTCTGGGCTTCTCTAGCCACCTAATCTTCTGCTCATCCTGTCGCGCAGTCTAAAGAGAGCTCAGGTGAGAAATTGCAAACGTCGAGCAATTGCTCAGAGATGAAAAGTGCCAGCACAGAAAGCTGTTGCTAGCCAGCCCCCTTCCTTGGAAGCGCTTTTGTAGGCCTAAGAACAGTGGGGCTCTGGGCTTCTCTAGCCACCTAATCTTCTGCTCATCCTCTCGCACACTCTAAAGAAAGCTCAGGTGAGAAATTGCAAAGGTCGAGCAATTGCTCAGAGATGAAATGTGTCAGCACTGAAAGCTGTTGCTAGCCAGCACCCTTCCTTGGAAGCGCTTTCACAGGCGCAGCAACACTGGGGCTTTGCGCTTCTCTACCCACCAAACGTCACGGTCATTCTCTTTCCATCTCGTAGACACGAGCTGAGAAATTGCAGAAGTCGAGCAATTGCTCAGAGATGAAATGTGTCAGCACTGAAAGCTGTTGCTAGCCAGCACCCTTCCTTGGAAGCGCTTTCAGAGGCGCAGCAAAATTGGGGCTTTGCGCTTCTCTAGCCACCAAAGGTCCCGGTCACTATCTCTCCGTCTCGTAGACACGAGCTGAGAGATTGCAAACGTCGAGCAATTGCTCAGAGATGAAAAGTGCCAGCACTGAAAGCTGTTGCTAGCCAGCACCCTTCCTTGGAAGCGCTTTCACAGGCGCAGCAACACTGGGGCTTTGCGCTTCTCTAGCCACCAAAGGTCACGGTCACTATCTCTCCGTCTCGTAGACACGAGCTGAGAGATTGCAAATGTTGAGCAATTGCTCAGAGATGAAAAGTGCCAGCACTGAAAGCTGTTGCTAGCCAGCACCCTTCCTTGGAAGCGCTTTTGTAGGCCTAAGAACACTGGGGCTCTGTGTTTCTCTAGCCACGTAATCTTCTGCTCATCCTCTCGCGCACTCTACAGAGAGCTCAGGTGAGAAATTGCAAAGGTCGAGCAATTGCTCAGAGATGAAAAGTGCCAGCACTGAAAGCTCTTGCTAGCCAGCACCCTTCCTTGGAAGCGCTTTTGTAGCCCTTAGAACACTGGGGCTCGGGGCTTCTCTAGCCACCTGATCTTCTGCTCATCCTCTCGCGCACTCTGAAGAAAGCTCAGGTGAGAAATTGCAAAGGTCGAGCAATTGCTCAGAGATGAAAAGTGCCAGCACTGAAAGCTCTTGCTAGCCAGCACCCTTCCTTGGAAGCGCTTTCACAGGCGCAGTAACACTGGGGCTTTGCGCTTCTATAGCCACCAAAGGTCACGGTCACTATCTCTCTCCGTCTCGTAGACACGAGCTGAGAGATTGCAAACGTCGAGCAATTGCTCAGAGATGAAAAGTGCCAGCACTGAAAGCTGTTGCTAGCCAGCACCCTTCCTTGGAAGTGCTTTTGTAGGTCTAAGAACACAGGGGCTCTGGGCTTCTCTAGCCACCTAATCTTCTGCTCATCCTCTCGCGCAGTCTAAAGAGAGCTCAGGTGAGAAATTGCAAAGGTCGAGCAATTGCTCAGAGATGAAAAGTGCCAGCACTGAAAGCTCTTGCTAGCCAGCACCCTTCCTTAGAAGCGCTTTCACAGGCGCAGCAACACTGGGGCTTTGCGCTTCTCTAGCCACCAAACGTCACGGACACTATCTCTCTGTCTCGTAGACACGAGCTGAGCAATTGCAAACGTCGAGCAATTGCTCAGAGATGAAAAGTGCCAGCACTGAAAGCTCTTGCTAGCCAGCACCCTTTCTTGGAAACGCTTTTGTAGCCCTTAGAACACAATCGCTCTGTGCTTCTCTAGCCACCTAATCTTCTGCTCATCCTCTCGCGCAGTCTAAAGAGAGCTCAGGTGAGAAATTGCAAACGTCGAGCAATTGCTCAGAGATGAAAAGTGCCAGCACTGAAAGCTGTTGCTAGCCAGCACCCTTCCTTGGAAGCGCTTTTGTAGGCCTAAGAACAGTGGGGCTCTGGGCTTCTCTAGCCACCTAATCTTCTGCTCATCCTCTCGCGCAGTCTAAAGAGAGCTCAGGTGAGAAATTGCAAACGTCGAACAATTGCTCAGAGATGAAAAGTGCCAGCACTGAAAGCTGTTGCTAGCCAGCACCCTTCCTTGGAAGCGCTTTCACAGGCGCAGCAACACTGGGGCTTTGCGCTTCTCTAGCCACCAAACGTCACGGTCATTCTCTTTCCATCTCGTAGACACGAGCTGAGAAATTGCAAACGTCGAGCAATTGCTCAGAGATGAAATGTGTCAGCACTGAAAGCTGTTGCTAGCCAGCACCCTTCCTTGGAAGCGCTTTCACAGGCGCAGCAACACTGGGGCTTTGCGCTTCTCTAGCCACCAAAGGTCACGGTCACTATCTCTCCGTCTCGTAGACACGAGCTGAGAGATTGCAAACGTCGAGCAATTGCTCAGAGATGAAAAGTGCCAGCACTGAAAGCTGTTGCTAGCCAGCACCCTACCTTGGAAACGCTCTTGTACGCCTAAGAACACTGGGGCTCTGTGTTTCTCTAGCCACGTAATCTTCTGCTCATCCTCTCGCGCACTCTACAGAGAGCTCAGGTGAGAAATTGCAAAGGTCGAGCAATTGCTCAGAGATGAAAAGTGCCAGCACTGAAAGCTCTTGCTAGCCAGCACCCTTCCTTGGAAGCGCTTTTGTAGCCCTTAGAACACTGGGGCTCTGGGCTTCTCTAGCCACCTGATCTTCTGCTCATCCTCTCGCGCACTCTGAAGAAAGCTCAGGTGAGAAATTGCAAAGGTCGAGCAATTGCTCAGAGATGAAAAGTGCCAGCACTGAAAGCTCTTGCTAGCCAGCACCCTTCCTTGGAAGCGCTTTCACAGGCGCAGTAACACTGGGGCTTTGCGCTTCTATAGCCACCAAAGGTCACGGTCACTATCTCTCTCCGTCTCGTAGACACGAGCTGAGAGATTGCAAACATCGAGCAATTGCTCAGAGATGAAAAGTGCCAGCACTGAAAGCTGTTGCTAGCCAGCACCCTTCCTTGGAAGTGCTTTTGTAGGTCTAAGAACACAGGGGCTCTGGGCTTCTCTAGCCACCTAATCTTCTGCTCATCCTCTCGCGCAGTCTAAAGAGAGCTCAGGTGAGAAATTGCAAACGTCGAGCAATTGCTCAGAGATGAAAAGTGCCAGCACTGAAAGCTCTTGCTAGCCAGCACCCTTCCTTAGAAGCGCTTTCACAGGCGCAGCAACACTGGGGCTTTGCGCTTCTCTAGCCACCAAACGTCACGGTCACTATCTCTCTGTCTCGTAGACACGAGCTGAGCAATTGCAAACGTCGAGCAATTGCTCAGAGATGAAAAGTGCCAGCACTGAAAGCTCTTGCTAGCCAGCACCCTTTCTTGGAAACGCTTTTGTAGCCCTTAGAACACAATCGCTCTGTGCTTCTCTAGCCACCTAATCTTCTGCTCATCCTCTCGCGCAGTCTAAAGAGAGCTCAGGTGAGAAATTGCAAACGTCGAGCAATTGCTCAGAGATGAAAAGTGCCAGCACTGAAAGCTGTTGCTAGCCAGCACCCTTCCTTGGAAGCGCTTTTGTAGGCCTAAGAACAGTGGGGCTCTGGGCTTCTCTACCCACCTAATCTTCTGCTCATCCTCTCGCGCAGTCTAAAGAGAGCTCAGGTGAGAAATTGCAAACGTCGAACAATTGCTCAGAGATGAAAAGTGCCAGCACTGAAAGCTGTTGCTAGCCAGCACCCTTCCTTGGAAGCGCTTTCACAGGCGCAGCAACACTGGGGCTTTGCGCTTCTCTACCCACCAAACGTCACGGTCATTCTCTTTCCATCTCGTAGACACGAGCTGAGAAATTGCAAACGTCGAGCAATTGCTCAGAGATGAAATGTGTCAGCACTGAAAGCTGTTGCTAGCCAGCACCCTTCCTTGGAAGCGCTTTCAGAGGCGCAGCAACACTGGGGCTCTGGGCTTCTCTAGCCACCTAATCTTCTGCTCATCCTCTCGCGCACTGTAAAGAGAGCTCAGGTGAGAAATTGCAAACGTCGAGCAATTGCTCAGAGATGAAAAGTGCCAGCACTGAAAGCTCTTGCTAGCCAGCACCCTTCCTTGGAAGCGCTTTCACAGGCGCAGCAACACTGGGGCTTTGCGCTTCTCTAGCCACCAAACGTTATGGTCACTATCTCTCTCCGTCTCGTAGACACGAGCTGAGAAATTGCAAACGTCGAGCAATTGCTCAGAGATGAAAAGTGCCAGCACTGAAAGCTGTTGCTAGCCAGCACCCTTCCTTGGAAGCGCTTTTGTAGGCCTAAGAACAGTGGGGCTCTGGGCTTCTCTAGCCACCTAATCTTCTGCTCATCCTCTCGCGCACTCTAAAGAGAGCTCAGGTGAGAAATTGCAAAGGTCGAGCAATTGCTCAGAGATGAAAAGTGCCAGCACTGAAAGCTGTTGCTAGCCAGCACCCTTCCTTGGAAGCGCTTTCACAGGCACAGCAACACTGGGGCTTTGCGCTTCTCTAGCCACCAAATGTCACGGTCACTATCTCTCTGGCTCGTAGACACGAGCTGAGAAATTGCAAACGTCGAGCAATTGCTCAGAGATGAAAAGTGCCAGCACTGAAAGCTCTTGCTAGCCAGCACCCTTCCTTGGAAGCGCTTTCACAGGCGCAGCAACACTGGGGCTTTGCGCTTCTCTAGCCACCAAACGTCACGGTCACTATCTCTCTCCGTCTCGTAGACACGAGCTGAGAAATTGCAAAGGTCGAACAATTGCTCAGAGATGAAAAGTGCCAGCACTGAAAGCTCTTGCTAGCCAGCACCCTTCCTTGGAAGCGCTTTCACAGGCGCAGCAACACTGGGGCTTTGCGCTTCTCTAGCCACCAAATGTCACAGTCACTATCTCTCTCCGTCTCGTAGACATGAGCTGAGAAATTGCAAACGTCGAGCAATTGCTCAGAGATGAAAAGTGCCAGCACTGAAAGCTCTTGCTAGCCAGCACCCTTCCTTGGATGTGCTTTTGTAGGCCTAAGAACAGTGGGGCTCTGTGTTTCTCTAGCCACCTAATCTTCTGCTCATCCTCTCGCGCACTCTAAAGAGAGCTCAGGTGAGAAATTGCAAAGGTCGAGCAATTGCTCAGAGATGAAAAGTGCCAGCACTGAAAACTGTTGCTAGCCAGCACCCTTCCTTGGAAGCGCTTTCACAGGCGCAGCAACACTGGGGCTTTCACTTCTCTAGCCACCAAACGTCACGGTCACTATCTCTCTGGCTCGTAGACCTGAGCTGAGAAATTGCAAACGTCGAGCAATTGCTCAGAGATGAAAAGTGCCAGCACTGAAAGCTCTTGCTAGCCAGCACCCTTCCTTGGAAGCGCTTTTGTAGCCCTTAGAACACAAGGGCTCTGTGCTTCTCCAGCCACCTAATCTTCTGCTCATCCTCTCGCGCACTTTAAAGAAAGCTGAGGTGAGAAATTGCAAAGGTCGAACAATTGCTCAGAGATGAAAAGTGCCAGCACTGAAAGCTCTTGCTAGCCAGCACCCTTCCTTGGAAGTGCTTTTGTAGGCCTAAGAACACTGGGGCTCTGTGTTTCTCTAGCCACCTAATCTTCTGCTCATCCTCTCGTGCACTGTAAAGAGAGCTCAGGTGAGAAATTGCAAACGTCGAGCAATTGCTCAGAGATGAAAAGTGCCAGCACTGAAAGCTCTTGCTAGCCAGCACCCTTCCTTGGAAGCGCTTTCACAGGAGCAGTAACACTGGGGCTTTGCGCTTCTCTAGACACCAAACGTCACGGTCACTATCTCTCTCCGTCTCGTAGACACGAGCTGAGAAATTGCAAACGTCGAGCAATTGCTCAGCGATGAAAAGTGCCAGCACTGAAAGCTGTTGCTAGCCAGCACCCTTCCTTGGAAGCGCTTTTGTAGCCCTTAGAACACAAGGGCTCTGTGCTTCTCCAGCCACCTAATCTTCTGCTCATCCTCTCGCGCACTTTAAAGAAAGCTGAGGTGAGAAATTGCAAAGGTCGAGCAATTGCTCAGAGATGAAAAGTGCCAGCACTGAAAGCTCTTGCTAGCCAGCACCCTTCCTTGGAAGTGCTTTTGTAGGCCTAAGAACACTGGGGCTCTGGGCTTCTCTAGCCACCTAATCTTCTGCTCATCCTCTCGCGCACTCTAAAGAGAGCTCAGGTGAGAAATTGCAAAGGTCGAGCAATTGCTCAGAGATGAAAAGTGCCAGCACTGAAAGCTGTTGCTAGCCAGCACCCTTCCTTGGAAGTGCTTTTGAAGGCCTAAGAACACTGGGGCTCTGGGCTTCTCTAGCCACCTAATCTTCTGCTCATCCTCTCGCGCACTCTAAAGAGAGCTCAGGTGAGAAATTGCAAACGTCGAGCAATTGCTCAGAGATGAAAAGTGCCAGCACTGAAAGCTGTTGCTAGCCAGCACCCTTCCTTGGAAGTGCTCTTGTAGCCCTAAGAACACTGGGGCTCTGGGCTTCTCTAGCCACCTAATCTTCTGCTCATCCTCTCGCGCACTCTAAAGAGAGCTCAGGTGAGAAATTGCAAACGTTGAGCAATTGCTCAGAGAGGAAAAGTGCCAGCACTGAAAGCTGTTGCTAGCCAGCACCCTTCCTTGGAAACGCTCTTGTAGGCCTAAGAACACTGGGGCTCTGGGCTTTTCTAGCCACCTAATCTTCTGCTCATCCTCTCGCGCAGTCTAAAGAGAGCTCAGGTGACAAATTGCAAAGGTCGAGCAATTGCTCAGAGATGAAAAGTGCCAGCACTGAAAGCTGTTGCTAGCCAGCACCCTTCCTTGGAAGCGCTTTCACAGGCGCAGCAACACTGGGGCTTTGCGCTTCTCTAGCCACCAAACGTCACGGTCACTATCTCTCTGTCTCGTAGACACGAGCTGAGAAATTGCAAACGTCGAGCAATTGCTCAGAGATGAAAAGTGCCAGCACTGAAAGCTCTTGCTAGCCAGCACCCTTCCTTGGAAGCGCTTTCACAGGCGCAGCAACACTGGGGCTTTGCGCTTCTCTAGCCACCAAACGTCACGGTCATTCTCTTTCCGTCTCGTAGACACGAGCTGAGAAATTGCAAACGTCGAGCAATTGCTCAGAGATGAAAAGTGCCAGCACTGAAAGCTCTTGCTAGCCAGCACCCTTCCTTGGAAGTGCTTTTGTAGGCGTAAGAACACTGGGGCTCTGGGCTTCTCTAGTCACCTAATCTTCTGCTCATCCTCTCGCGCAGTCTAAAGAGAGCTCAGGTGACAAATTGCAAAGGTCGAGCAATTGCTCAGAGATGAAAAGTGCCAGCACTGAAAGCTCTTGCTAGCCAGCACCCTTCCTTGGAAGCGCTTTCACAGGCGCAGCAACACTGGGGCTTTGCGCTTCTCTACCCACCAAACGTCACGGTCCTTCTCTTTCCGTCTCGTAGACACGAGCTGAGAAATTGCAAACGTCGAGCAATTGCTCAGAGATGAAAAGTGCCAGCACTGAAAGCTGTTGCTAGCCAGCACCCTTCCTTGGAAGTGCTTTTGTAGGCCTAAGAACACTGGGGCTCTGGGCTTCTCTAGCCACCTAATCTTCTGCTCATCCTCTCGCGCAGTCTAAAGAGAGCTCAGGTGAGAAATTGCAAACGTTGAGCAATTGCTCAGAGATGAAAAGTGCCAGCACTGAAAGCTGTTGCTAGCCAGCACCCTTCCTTGGAAACGCTCTTGTAGGCCTAAGAACACTGGGGCTCTGGGCTTTTCTAGCCACCTAATCTTCTGCTCATCCTCTCGCGCACTCTAAAGAGAGCTCAGGTGAGAAATTGCAAAGGTCGAGCAATTGCTCAGAGATGAAAAGTGCCAGTACTGAAAGCTGTTGCTAGCCAGCACCCTTCCTTGGAAGCGCTTTCACAGGCGCAGCAACACTGGGGCTTTGCGCTTCTCTAGCCACCAAACGTCACGGTCACTATCTCTCTGTCTCGTAGACACGAGCTGAGAGATTGCAAACGTCGAGCAATTGCTCAGAGATGAAAAGTGCCAGCACTGAAAGCTCTTGCTAGCCAGCACCCTTCCTTGGAAGCGCTTTTGTAGGCCTAAGAACACTGGGGCTCTGGGCTTCTCTAGCCACCTAATCTTCTGCTCATCCTCTCGCGCAGTCTAAAGAGAGCTCAGGTGAGAAATTGCAAAGGTCGAGCAATTGCTCAGAGATGAAAAGTGCCAGCACTGAAAGCTGTTGCTAGCCAGCACCCTTCCTTGGAAGCGCTTTTGTAGGCCTAAGAACACTGGGGCTCTGGGCTTCTCTAGCCACCTAATCTTCTGCTCATCCTCTCGCGCATTCTAAAGAGAGCTCAGGTGACAAACTGCAAACGTCGAGCAATTGCTCAGAGAGGAAAAGTGCCAGCACTGAAAGCTGTTGCTAGCCAGCACCCTTCCTTGGAAGCGCTTTCACAGGCGTAGTAACACTGGGGCTTTGCGCTTCTCTAGCCACCAAACGTCACGGTCATTCTCTTTCCGACTCGTAGACACGAGCTGAGAAATTGCAAACGTCGAGCAATTGCTCAGCGATGAAAAGTGCCAGCACTGAAAGCTGTTGCTAGCCAGCCCCCTTCTTGGAAGCGCTTTTGTAGGCCTAAGAACACTGGGGCTCTGGGCTTCTCTAGCCACCTAATCTTCTGCTCATCCTCTCGCGCACTCTAAAGAGAGCTCAGGTGAGAAATTGCAAACGTCGAGCAATTGCTCAGCGATGAAAAGTGCCAGCACTGAAAGCTGTTGCTAGCCAGCACCCTTCCTTGGAAGTGCTTTTGTAGGCCTAAGAACACTGGGGCTCTGGGCTTCTCTAGCCACCTAATCTTCTGCTCATCCTCTCGCGCACTCTAAAGAGAGCTCAGGTGAGAAATTGCAAACGTTGAGCAATTGCTCAGAGAGGAAAAGTGCCAGCACTGAAAGCTGTTGCTAGCCAGCACCCTTCCTTGGAAACGCTCTTGTAGGCCTAAGAACACTGGGGCTCTGGGCTTTTCTAGCCACCTAATCTTCTGCTCATCCTCTCGCGCACTCTAAAGAGAGCTCAGGTGAGAAATTGCAAAGGTCGAGCAATTGCTCAGAGATGAAAAGTGCCAGCACTGAAAGCTGTTGCTAGCCAGCACCCTTCCTTGGAAGCGCTTTCACAGGCGCAGCAACACTGGGGCTTTGCGCTTCTCTAGCCACCAAATGTCACGGTCACTATCTCTCCGTCTCGTAGACACGAGCTGAGAGATTGCAAACGTCGAGCAATTGCTCAGCGATGAAAAGTGCCAGCACTGAAAGCTGTTGCTAGCCAGCACCCTTCCTTGGAAGCGCTTTTTTAGGCCTAAGAACACAGGGGCTCTGGGCTTCTCTAGCCACCTCATCTTCTGCTCATCCTCTCGCGCACTCTAAAGAGAGCTCAGGTGAGAAATTGCAAAGGTCGAGCAATTGCTCAGAGATGAAATGTGCCAGCACTGAAAGCTGTTGCTAGCCAGCACCCTTCCTTGGAAGCGCTTTCACAGGCGCAGCAACACTGGGGCTTTGCGCTTCTCTAGCCACCAAACATCACGGGCATTCTCTTTCCGACTCGTAGACACGAGCTGAGAAATTGCAAACGTCGAGCAATTGCTCAGAGATGAAAAGTGCCAGCACTGAAAGCTGTTGCTAGCCAGCACCCTTCCTTGGAAGTGCTTTTGTAGGCCTAAGAACAGTGGGGCTCTGGGCTTCTCTAGCCACCTACTCTTCTGCTCATCCTCTCGCGCACTCTAAAGAGAGCTCAGGTGAGAAATTGCAAACGTCGAGCAATTGCTCAGAGATGAAAAGTGCCAGCACTGAAAGCTGTTGCTAGCCAGCACCCTTCCTTGGAAGTGCTTTTGTAGGCCTAAGAACACTGGGGCTCTGGGCTTCTCTAGCCACCTAATCTTCTGCTCATCCTCTCGCGCACTCTAAAGAGAGCTCAGGTGAGAAATTGCAAACGTTGAGCAATTGCTCAGAGAGGAAAAGTGCCAGCACTGAAAGCTCTTGCTAGCCAGCACCCTTCCTTGGAAACGCTCTTGTAGGCCTAAGAACAGTGGGGCTCTGGGCTTTTCTAGCCATCTAATCTTCTGCTCATCCTCTCGCGCAGTCTAAAGAGAGCTCAGGTGACAAATTGCAAAGGTCGAGCAATTGCTCAGAGATGAAAAGTGCCAGCACTGAAAGCTGTTGCTAGCCAGCACCCTTCCTTGGAAGCGCTTTCACAGGCGCAGCAACACTGGGGCTTTGCGCTTCTCTAGCCACCAAACGTCACGGTCACTATCTCTCTGTCTCGTAGACACGAGCTGAGAAATTGCAAAAGTCGAGCAATTGCTCAGAGATGAAAAGTGCCAGCACTGAAAGCTCTTGCTAGCCAGCACCCTTCCTTGGAAGCGCTTTCACAGGCGCAGCAACACTGGGGCTTTGCGCTTCTCTAGCCACCAAACGTCACGGTCACTATCTCTCTGTCTCGTAGACACGAGCTGAGAAATTGCAAAGGTCGAGCAATTGCTCAGAGATGAAAAGTGCCAGCACTGAAAGCTGTTGCTAGCCAGCACCCTTCCTTGGAAGCGCTTTCACAGGCGCAGCAACACTGGGGCTTTGCGCTTCTCTAGCCACCAAACATCACGGTCATTCTCTTTCCGACTCGTAGACACGAGCTGAGAAATTGCAAACGTCGAGCAATTGCTCAGCGATGAAAAGTGCCAGCACTGAAAGCTCTTGCTAGCCAGCACCCTTCCTTGGAAGTGCTTTTGTAGGCCTAAGAACACTGGGGCTCTGGGCTTCTCTAGCCACCTCATCTTCTGCTCATCCTCTCGCGCACTCTAAAGAGAGCTCAGGTGAGAAATTGCAAACGTCGAGCAATTGCTCAGAGATGAAAAGTGCCAGCACTGAAAGCTCTTGCTAGCCAGCACCCTTCCTTGGAAGCGCTTTCACAGGCGCAGCAACACTGGGGCTTTGCGCTTCTCTAGCCACCAAAGGTCACGGTCACTATCTCTCTGTCTCGTAGACACGAGCTGAGAGATTGCAAACGTCGAGCAATTGCTCAGAGATGAAAAGTGCCAGCACTGAAAGCTGTTGCTAGCCAGCACCCTTCCTTGGAAGTGCTTTTGTAGGCCTAAGAACACAGGGGCTCTGGGCTTCTCTAGTCACCTAATCTTCTGCTCATCCTCTCGCGCACTCTAAAGAGAGCTCAGGTGAGAAATTGCAAACGTTGAGCAATTGCTCAGAGATGAAAAGTGCCAGCACTGAAAGCTGTTGCTAGCCAGCACCCTTCCTTGGAAGCGCTTTTGTAGGCCTAAGAACACTGGCGCTCTGGGCTTTTCTAGCCACCTAATCTTCTGCTCATCCTCTCGCGCACTCTAAAGAGAGCTCAGGTGACAAATTGCAAAGGTCGAGCAATTGCTCAGAGATGAAAAGTGCCAGTACTGAAAGCTGTTGCTAGCCAGCACCCTTCCTTGGAAGCGCTTTCACAGGCGCAGCAACACTGGGGCTTTGCGCTTCTCTACCCACCAAACGTCACGGTCACTATCTCTCCGTCTCGTAGACACGAGCTGAGAGATTGCAAACGTCGAGCAATTGCTCAGAGATGAAAAGTGCCAGCACTGAAAGCTGTTGCTAGCCAGCACCCTTCCTTGGAAGTGCTTTTGTAGGCCTAAGAACACAGGGGCTCTGTGTTTCTCTAGCCACCTAATCTTCTGCTCATCCTCTCGCGCACTCTAAAGAGAGCTCAGGTGAGAAATTGCAAAGGTCGAGCAATTGCTCAGAGATGAAAAGTGCCAGCACTGAAAGGTGTTGCTAGCCAGCACCCTTCCTTGGAAGCGCTTTCACAGGCGCAGCAACACTGGGGCTTTGCGCTTCTCTAGCCACCAAACATCACGGTCATTCTCTTTCCGACTCGTAGACACGAGCTGAGAAATTGCAAACGTCGAGCAATTGCTCAGAGATGAAAAGTGCCAGCACTGAAAGCTCTTGCTAGCCAGCACCCTTCCTTGGAAGTGCTTTTGTAGGCCTAAGAACACTGGGGCTCTGGGCTTCTCTAGCCACCTAATCTTCTGCTCATCCTCTCGCGCACTCTAAAGAGAGCTCAGGTGAGAAATTGCAAACGTTGAGCAATTGCTCAGAGAGGAAAAGTGCCAGCACTGAAAGCTGTTGCTAGCCAGCACCCTTCCTTGGAAGTGCTTTTGTAGGCCTAAGAACACTGGGGCTCTGGGCTTTTCTAGCCACCTAATCTTCTGCTCATCCTCTCGCGCAGTCTAAAGAGAGCTCAGGTGAGAAATTGCAAAGGTCGAGCAATTGCTCAGAGATGAAAAGTGCCAGCACTGAAAGCTGTTGCTAGCCAGCACCCTTCCTTGGAAGCGCTTTCACAGGCGCAGCAACACTGGGGCTTTGCGCTTCTCTACCCACCAAACGTCACGGTCACTATCTCTCTGTCTCGTAGACACGAGCTGAGAAATTGCAAACGTCGAGCAATTGCTCAGAGATGAAAAGTGCCAGCACTGAAAGCTGTTGCTAGCCAGCACCCTTCCTTGGAAGCGCTTTCACAGGCGCAGCAACACTGGGGCTTTGCGCTTCTCTACCCACCAAACGTCACGGTCATTCTCTTTCCGTCTCGTAGACACGAGCTGAGAAATTGCAAACGTCGAGCAATTGCTCAGAGATGAAATGTGCCAGCACTGAAAGCTCTTGCTAGCCAGCACCCTTCCTTGGAAGTGCTTTTGTAGGCGTAAGAACACTGGGGCTCTGGGCTTCTCTAGCCACCTAATCTTCTGCTCATCCTCTCGCGCACTCTAAAGAGAGCTCAGGTGAGAAATTGCAAAGGTCGAGCAATTGCTCAGAGATGAAAAGTGCCAGCACTGAAAGGTGTTGCTAGCCAGCACCCTTCCTTGGAAGCGCTTTCACAGGCGCAGCAACACTGGGGCTTTGCGCTTCTCTACCCACCAAACGTCACGGTCATTCTCTTTCCGTCTCGTAGACACGAGCTGAGAAATTGCAAACGTCGAGCAATTGCTCAGAGATGAAAAGTGCCAGCACTGAAAGCTGTTGCTAGCCAGTCCCCTTCCTTGGAAGTGCTTTTGTAGGCCTAAGAACACTGGGGCTCTGGGCTTCTCTAGCCACCTAATCTTCTGCTCATCCTCTCGCGCACTCTAAAGAGAGCTCAGGTGAGAAATTGCAAACGTTGAGCAATTGCTCAGAGAGGAAAAGTGCCAGCACTGAAAGCTCTTGCTAGCCAGCACCCTTCCTTGGAAACGCTCTTGTAGGCCTAAGAACACTGGGGCTCTGGGCTTTTCTAGCCACCTAATCTTCTGCTCATCCTCTCACGTAGTCTAAAGAGAGCTCAGGTGAGAAATTGCAAAGGTCGAGCAATTGCTCAGAGATGAAAAGTGCCAGCACTGAAAGCTCTTGCTAGCCAGCCCCCTTCCTTGGAAGCGCTTTTGTAGGCCTAAGAACACTGGGGCTCTGGGCTTCTCTAGCCACCTAATCTTCTGCTCATCCTCTCGCGCACTCTAAAGAGAGCTCAGGTGAGAAATTGCAAAGGTCGAGCAATTGCTCAGAGATGAAAAGTGCCAGCACTGAAAGCTGTTGCTAGCCAGCACCCTTCCTTGGAAGCGCTTTCACAGGCGCAGCAACACTGGGGCTTTGCGCTTTTCTAGCCACCAAACATCACGGTCATTCTCTTTCCGACTCGTAGACACGAGCTGAGAAATTGCAAACGTCGAGCAATTGCTCAGCGATGAAAAGTGCCAGCACTGAAAGCTCTTGCTAGCCAGCACCCTTCCTTGGAAGCGCTTTTGTAGGCCTAAGAACACTGGGGCTCTGGGCTTCTCTAGCCATCTAATCTTCTGCTCATCCTCTCGCGCACTCTAAAGAGAGCTCAGGTGACAAATTGCAAAGGTCGAGCAATTGCTCAGAGATGAAAAGTGCCAGCACTGAAAGCTGTTGCTAGCCAGCACCCTTCCTTGGAAGCGCTTTCACAGGCGCAGCAACACTGGGGCTTTGCGCTTCTCTAGCCACCAAACGTCATGGTCACTATCTCTCTGTCTCGTAGACACGAGCTGAGAAATTGCAAAAGTCGAGCAATTGCTCAGAGATGAAAAGTGCCAGCACTGAAAGCTCTTGCTAGCCAGCACCCTTCCTTGGAAGCGCTTTCACAGGCGCAGCAACACTGGGGCTTTGCGCTTCTCTAGCCACCAAACGTCATGGTCACTATCTCTCCGTCTCGTAGACACGAGCTGAGAAATTGCAAACGTCGAGCAATTGCTCAGAGATGAAAAGTGCCAGCACTGAAAGCTGTTGCTAGCCAGCACCCTTCCTTGGAAGCGCTTTCACAGGCGCAGCAACACTGGGGCTTTGCGCTTCTCTAGCCACCAAACATCACGGGCATTCTCTTTCCGACTCGTAGACACGAGCTGAGAAATTGCAAACGTCGAGCAATTGCTCAGCGATGAAAAGTGCCAGCACTGAAAGCTGTTGCTAGCCAGCACCCTTCCTTGGAAGTGCTTTTGTAGGCCTAAGAACACTGGGGCTCTGGGCTTCTCTAGCCACCTCATCTTCTGCTCATCCTCTCGCGCACTCTAAAGAGAGCTCAGGTGAGAAATTGCAAAGGTCGAGCAATTGCTCAGAGATGAAAAGTGCCAGCACTGAAAGCTGTTGCTAGCCAGCACCCTTCCTTGGAAGCGCTTTCACAGGCGCAGCAACACTGGGGCTTTGCACTTCTCTACCCACCAAACATCACGGTCATTCTCTTTCCGTCTCGTAGACACGAGCTGAGAAATTGCAAACGTCGAGCAATTGCTCAGAGATGAAAAGTGCCAGCACTGAAAGCTCTTGCTAGCCAGCACCCTTCCTTGGAAGTGCTTTTGTAGGCCTAAGAACACAGGGGCTCTGGGCTTCTCTAGTCACCTAATCTTCTGCTCATCCTCTCGCGCACTCTAAAGAGAGCTCAGGTGAGAAATTGCAAACGTTGAGCAATTGCTCAGAGAGGAAAAGTGCCAGCACTGAAAGCTCTTGCTAGCCAGCACCCTTCCTTGGAAGCGCTTTTGTAGGCCTAAGAACACTGGGGCTCTGGGCTTTTCTAGCCACCTAATCTTCTGCTCATCCTCTCGCGCACTCTAAAGAGAGCTCAGGTGACAAATTGCAAAGGTCGAGCAATTG
Organism: Sarcoramphus papa; assembly: GCA_037962945.1. NCBI lineage: Eukaryota > Metazoa > Chordata > Aves > Accipitriformes > Cathartidae > Sarcoramphus > Sarcoramphus papa. The sequence continues at coordinate 21,105,617 of CM075588.1, forward strand.
CTCAGAGATGAAAAGTGCCAGTACTGAAAGCTGTTGCTAGCCAGCACCCTTCCTTGGAAGCGCTTTCACAGGCGCAGCAACACTGGGGCTTTGCGCTTCTCTACCCACCAAACGTCACGGTCACTATCTCTCCGTCTCGTAGACACGAGCTGAGAGATTGCAAACGTCGAGCAATTGCTCAGAGAGGAAAAGTGCCAGCACTGAAAGCTGTTGCTAGCCAGCACCCTTCCTTGGAAGCGCTTTTGTAGGCCTAAGAACACAGGGGCTCTGTGTTTCTCTAGCCACCTAATCTTCTGCTCATCCTCTCGCGCAGTCTAAAGAGAGCTCAGGTGAGAAATTGCAAACGTCGAGCAATTGCTCAGAGATGAAAAGTGCCAGCACTGAAAGCTGTTGCTAGCCAGCACCCTTCCTTGGAAGCGCTTTCACAGGCGCAGCAACACTGGGGCTTTGCGCTTCTCTAGCCACCAAACATCACGGTCATTCTCTTTCCGACTCGTAGACACGAGCTGAGAAATTGCAAACGTCGAGCAATTGCTCAGAGATGAAAAGTGCCAGCACTGAAAGCTGTTGCTAGCCAGCACCCTTCCTTGGAAGTGCTTTTGTAGGCCTAAGAACACTGGGGCTCTGGGCTTCTCTAGCCACCTAATCTTCTGCTCATCCTCTCGCGCAGTCTAAAGAGAGCTCAGGTGAGAAATTGCAAACGTTGAGCAATTGCTCAGAGAGGAAAAGTGCCAGCACTGAAAGCTGTTGCTAGCCAGCACCCTTCCTTGGAAGTGCTTTTGTAGGCCTAAGAACACTGGGGCTCTGGGCTTTTCTAGCCACCTAATCTTCTGCTCATCCTCTCGCGCAGTCTAAAGAGAGCTCAGGTGACAAATTGCAAACGTCGAGCAATTGCTCAGAGATGAAAAGTGCCAGCACTGAAAGCTGTTGCTAGCCAGCACCCTTCCTTGGAAGCGCTTTCACAGGCGCAGCAACACTGGGGCTTTGCGCTTCTCTAGCCACCAAAGGTCACGGTCACTATCTCTCTGTCTCGTAGACACGAGCTGAGAAATTGCAAACGTCGAGCAATTGCTCAGAGATGAAAAGTGCCAGCACTGAAAGCTCTTGCTAGCCAGCACCCTTCCTTGGAAGCGCTTTCACAGGCGCAGCAACACTGGGGCTTTGCGCTTCTCTACCCACCAAACGTCACGGTCATTCTCTTTCCGTCTCGTAGACACGAGCTGAGAAATTGCAAACGTCGAGCAATTGCTCAGAGATGAAATGTGCCAGCACTGAAAGCTCTTGCTAGCCAGCACCCTTCCTTGGAAGTGCTTTTGTAGGCCTAAGAACACTGGGGCTCTGGGCTTCTCTAGCCACCTAATCTTCTGCTCATCCTCTCGCGCACTCTAAAGAGAGCTCAGGTGAGAAATTGCAAAGGTCGAGCAATTGCTCAGAGATGAAAAGTGCCAGCACTGAAAGCTGTTGCTAGCCAGCACCCTTCCTTGGAAGCGCTTTCACAGGCGCAGCAACACTGGGGCTTTGCGCTTCTCTACCCACCAAACGTCACGGTCATTCTCTTTCCGTCTCGTAGACACGAGCTGAGAAATTGCAAACGTCGAGCAATTGCTCAGAGATGAAAAGTGCCAGCACTGAAAGCTGTTGCTAGCCAGTCCCCTTCCTTGGAAGTGCTTTTGTAGGCCTAAGAACACTGGGGCTCTGGGCTTCTCTAGCCACCTAATCTTCTGCTCATCCTCTCGCGCAGTCTAAAGAGAGCTCAGGTGAGAAATTGCAAACGTTGAGCAATTGCTCAGAGAGGAAAAGTGCCAGCACTGAAAGCTCTTGCTAGCCAGCACCCTTCCTTGGAAACGCTCTTGTAGGCCTAAGAACACTGGGGCTCTGGGCTTTTCTAGCCACCTAATCTTCTGCTCATCCTCTCACGTAGTCTAAAGAGAGCTCAGGTGAGAAATTGCAAAGGTCGAGCAATTGCTCAGAGATGAAAAGTGCCAGTACTGAAAGCTGTTGCTAGCCAGCACCCTTCCTTGGAAGCGCTTTTGTAGGCCTAAGAACACTGGGGATCTGGGCTTCTCTAGCCACCTAATCTTCTGCTCATCCTCTCGCGCACTCTAAAGAGAGCTCAGGTGAGAAATTGCAAAGGTCGAGCAATTGCTCAGAGATGAAAAGTGCCAGCACTGAAAGCTGTTGCTAGCCAGCACCCTTCCTTGGAAGCGCTTTCACAGGCGCAGCAACACTGGGGCTTTGCGCTTTTCTAGCCACCAAACATCACGGGCATTCTCTTTCCGACTCGTAGACACGAGCTGAGAAATTGCAAACGTCGAGCAATTGCTCAGCGATGAAAAGTGCCAGCACTGAAAGCTCTTGCTAGCCAGCACCCTTCCTTGGAAGCGCTTTTGTAGGCCTAAGAACACTGGGGCTCTGGGCTTCTCTAGCCACCTAATCTTCTGCTCATCCTCTCGCGCATTCTAAAGAGAGCTCAGGTGAGAAATTGCAAACGTTGAGCAATTGCTCAGAGAGGAAAAGTGCCAGCACTGAAAGCTGTTGCTAGCCAGCACCCTTCCTTGGAAGTGCTTTTGTAGGCCTAAGAACACTGGGGCTCTGGGCTTTTCTAGCCACCTAATCTTCTGCTCATCCTCTCGCGCAGTCTAAAGAGAGCTCAGGTGAGAAATTGCAAAGGTCGAGCAATTGCTCAGAGATGAAAAGTGCCAGCACTGAAAGCTGTTGCTAGCCAGCACCCTTCCTTGGAAGCGCTTTCACAGGCGCAGCAACACTGGGGCTTTGCGCTTCTCTAGCCACCAAAGGTCACGGTCACTATCTCTCTGTCTCGTAGACACGAGCTGAGAAATTGCAAACGTCGAGCAATTGCTCAGAGATGAAAAGTGCCAGCACTGAAAGCTCTTGCTAGCCAGCACCCTTCCTTGGAAGCGCTTTCACAGGCGCAGCAACACTGGGGCTTTGCGCTTCTCTACCCACCAAACGTCACGGTCATTCTCTTTCCGTCTCGTAGACACGAGCTGAGAAATTGCAAATGTCGAGCAATTGCTCAGAGATGAAAAGTGCCAGCACTGAAAGCTCTTGCTAGCCAGCACCCTTCCTTGGAAGTGCTTTTGTAGGCGTAAGAACACTGGGGCTCTGGGCTTCTCTAGCCACCTAATCTTCTGCTCCTCCTCTCGCGCAGTCTAAAGAGAGCTCAGGTGAGAAATTGCAAAGGTCGAGCAATTGCTCAGAGATGAAAAGTGCCAGCACTGAAAGCTCTTGCTAGCCAGCACCCTTCCTTGGAAGCGCTTTCACAGGCGCAGCAACACTGGGGCTTTGCGCTTCTCTAGCCACCAAACGTCACGGTCATTCTCTTTCCGTCTCGTAGACACGAGCTGAGAAATTGCAAACGTCGAGCAATTGCTCAGAGATGAAAAGTGCCAGCACTGAAAGCTGTTGCTAGCCAGCCCCCTTCCTTGGAAGTGCTTTTGTAGGCCTAAGAACAGTGGGGCTCTGGGCTTCTCTAGCCACCTAATCTTCTGCTCATCCTCTCGCGCAGTCTAAAGAGAGCTCAGGTGAGAAATTGCAAACGTTGAGCAATTGCTCAGAGAGGAAAAGTGCCAGCACTGAAAGCTCTTGCTAGCCAGCACCCTTCCTTGGAAACGCTCTTGTAGGCCTAAGAACACTGGGGCTCTGGGCTTTTCTAGCCACCTAATCTTCTGCTCATCCTCTCACGTAGTCTAAAGAGAGCTCAGGTGAGAAATTGCAAAGGTCGAGCAATTGCTCAGAGATGAAAAGTGCCAGTACTGAAAGCTGTTGCTAGCCAGCACCCTTCCTTGGAAGCGCTTTCACAGGCGCAGCAACACTGGGGCTTTGCGCTTCTCTACCCACCAAACGTCACGGTCACTATCTCTCCGTCTCGTAGACACGAGCTGAGAGATTGCAAACGTCGAGCAATTGCTCAGAGATGAAAAGTGCCAGCACTGAAAGCTGTTGCTAGCCAGCACCCTTCCTTGGAAGCGCTTTTGTAGGCCTAAGAACACTGGGGCTCTGGGCTTTTCTAGCCACCAAACATCACGGGCATTCTCTTTCCGACTCGTAGACACGAGCTGAGAAATTGCAAACGTCGAGCAATTGCTCAGCGATGAAAAGTGCCAGCACTGAAAGCTCTTGCTAGCCAGCACCCTTCCTTGGAAGCGCTTTTGTAGGCCTAAGAACACTGGGGCTCTGGGCTTCTCTAGCCACCTAATCTTCTGCTCATCCTCTCGCGCATTCTAAAGAGAGCTCAGGTGAGAAATTGCAAACGTCGAGCAATTGCTCAGAGAGGAAAAGTGCCAGCACTGAAAGGTGTTGCTAGCCAGCACCCTTCCTTGGAAGCGCTTTCACAGGCGTAGTAACACTGGGGCTTTGCGCTTCTCTAGCCACCAAACGTCACGGTCATTCTCTTTCCGACTCGTAGACACGAGCTGAGAAATTGCAAACGTCGAGCAATTGCTCAGCGATGAAAAGTGCCAGCACTGAAAGCTGTTGCTAGCCAGCACCCTTCCTTGGAAGCGCTTTTGTAGGCCTAAGAACACTGGGGCTCTGGGCTTCTCTCGCCACCTCATCTTCTGCTCATCCTCTCGCGCACTCTAAAGAGAGCTCAGGTGAGAAATTGCAAACGTTGAGCAATTGCTCAGAGAGGAAAAGTGCCAGCACTGAAAGCTGTTGCTAGCCAGCACCCTTCCTTGGAAGTGCTTTTGTAGGCCTAAGAACACTGGGGTTCTGGGCTTTTCTAGCCACCTAATCTTCTGCTCATCCTCTCGCGCAGTCTAAAGAGAGCTCAGGTGACAAATTGCAAAGGTCGAGCAATTGCTCAGAGATGAAAAGTGCCAGCACTGAAAGCTGTTGCTAGCCAGCACCCTTCCTTGGAAGCGCTTTCACAGGCGCAGCAACACTGGGGCTTTGCGCTTCTCTACCCACCAAAGGTCACGGTCACTATCTCTCCGTCTCGTAGACACGAGCTGAGAAATTGCAAACGTCGAGCAATTGCTCAGAGATGAAAAGTGCCAGCACTGAAAGCTCTTGCTAGCCAGCACCCTTCCTTGGAAGCGCTTTCACAGGCGCAGCAACACTGGGGCTTTGCGCTTCTCTAGCCACCAAACATCACGGTCACTATCTCTCTGGCTCGTAGACACGAGCTGAGAAATTGCAAACGTCGAGCAATTGCTCAGAGATGAAAAGTGCCAGCACTGAAAGCTCTTGCTAGCCAGCACCCTTCCTTGGAAGCGCTTTTGTAGGCCTAAGAACACTGGGGCTCTGGGCTTCTCTAGCCACCTAATCTTCTGCTCATCCTCTCGCGCAGTCTAAAGAGAGCTCAGGTGAGAAATTGCAAAAGTCGAGCAATTGCTCAGAGATGAAAAGTGCCAGCACTGAAAGCTCTTGCTAGCCAGCACCCTTCCTTGGAAGCGCTTTCACAGGCGCAGCAACACTGGACTTTGCGCTTCTCTAGCCACCAAAGGTCACGGTCCTTCTCTTTCCGTCTCGTAGACACGAGCTGAGAAATTGCAAACGTCGAGCAATTGCTCAGAGATGAAAAGTGCCAGCACTGAAAGCTGTTGCTAGCCAGCACCCTTCCTTGGAAACGCTCTTCTAGGCCTAAGAACACTGGGGCTCTGGGCTTTTCTAGCCACCTAATCTTCTGCTCATCCTCTCGCGCACTCTAAAGAGAGCTCAGGTGAGAAATTGCAAACGTTGAGCAATTGCTCAGAGAGGAAAAGTGCCAGCACTGAAAGCTCTTGCTAGCCAGCACCCTTCCTTGGAAGCGCTTTGGTAGGCCTAAGAACACTGGGGCTCTGGGCTTTTCTAGCCACCTAATCTTCTGCTCATCCTCTCACGTAGTCTAAAGAGAGCTCAGGTGAGAAATTGCAAAGGTCGAGCAATTGCTCAGAGATGAAAAGTGCCAGTACTGAAAGCTCTTGCTAGCCAGCACCCTTCCTTGGAAGCGCTTTCACAGGCGCAGCAACACTGGGGCTTTGCGCTTCTCTACCCACCAAAGGTCACGGTCACTATCTCTCCGTCTCGTAGACATGAGCTGAGAGATTGCAAACGTCGAGCAATTGCTCAGCGATGAAAAGTGCCAGCACTGAAAGCTGTTGCTAGCCAGCACCCTTCCTTGGAAGCGCTTTTGTAGGCCTAAGAACACTGGCGCTCTGGGCTTCTCTAGCCACCTCATCTTCTGCTCATCCTCTCGCGCACTCTAAAGAGAGCTCAGGTGAGAAATTGCAAACGTCGAGCAATTGCTCAGAGATGAAAAGTGCCAGCACTGAAAGCTCTTGCTAGCCAGCACACTTCCTTGGAAGCGCTTTTGTAGGCCTAAGAACACTGGGGCTCTGGGCTTCTCTAGCCACCTAATCTTCTGCTCATCCTCTCGCGCAGTCTAAAGAGAGCTCAGGTGAGAAATTGCAAAAGTCGAGCAATTGCTCAGAGATGAAAAGTGCCAGCACTGAAAGCTCTTGCTAGCCAGCACCCTTCCTTGGAAGCGCTTTTGTAGGCCTAAGAACACTGGGGCTCTGGGCTTCTCTACCCACCAAACATCACGGTCATTCTCTTTCCATCTCGTAGACACGAGCTGAGAAATTGCAAACGTCGAGCAATTGCTCAGCGATGAAAAGTGCCAGGACTGAAAGCTGTTGCTAGCCAGCCCCCTTCCTTGGAAGCGCTTTTGTAGGCCTAAGAACACTGGGGCTCTGGGCTTCTCTAGTCACCTAATCTTCTGCTCATCCTCTCGCGCACTCTAAAGAGAGCTCAGGTGAGAATTTGTAAAGGTCGAGCAATTGCTCAGAGATGAAAAGTGCCAGCACTGAAAGCTGTTGCTAGCCAGCACCCTTCCTTGGAAGCGCTTTCACAGGCGCAGCAACACTGGGGCTTTGCGCTTCTCTAGCCACCAAAGGTCACGGTCATTATCTTTCCGTCTCGTAGACACGAGCTGAGAGATTGCAAACGTCGAGCAATTGCTCAGAGATGAAAAGTGCCAGCACTGAAAGCTCTTGCTAGCCAGCACCCTTCCTTGGAAACGCTCTTGTAGGCCTAAGAACACTGGGGCTCTGGGCTTTTCTAGCCACCTAATCTTCTGCTCATCCTCTCACGTAGTCTAAAGAGAGCTCAGGTGAGAAATTGCAAAGGTCGAGCAATTGCTCAGAGATGAAAAGTGCCAGTACTGAAAGCTGTTCCTAGCCAGCACCCTTCCTTGGAAGCGCTTTCACAGGCGCAGCAACACTGGGGCTTTGCGCTTCTCTACCCACCAAACGTCACGGTCACTATCTCTCCGTCTCGTAGACACGAGCTGAGAGATTGCAAACGTCGAGCAATTGCTCAGAGATGAAAAGTGCCAGCACTGAAAGCTGTTGCTAGCCAGCACCCTTCCTTGGAAGCGCTTTTTTAGGCCTAAGAACACTGGGGCTCTGGGCTTCTCTAGCCACCTCATCTTCTGCTCATCCTCTCGCGCAGTCTAAAGAGAGCTCAGGTGAGAAATTGCAAACGTCGAGCAATTGCTCAGAGATGAAAAGTGCCAGCACTGAAAGCTCTTGCTAGCCAGCACCCTTCCTTGGAAGCGCTTTCACAGGCGCAGCAACCCTGGGGCTTTGCGCTTCTCTACCCACCAAACATCACGGTCATTCTCTTTCCATCTCGTAGACACGAGCTGAGAAATTGCAAACGTCGAGCAATTGCTCAGCGATGAAAAGTGCCAGCACTGAAAGCTGTTGCTAGCCAGCACCCTTCCTTGGAAGTGCTTTTGTAGGCCTAAGAACACTGTGGCTCTGGGCTTCTCTAGTCACCTAATCTTCTGCTCATCCTCTCGCGCACTCTAAAGAGAGCTCAGGTGAGAATTTGCAAAGGTCGAGCAATTGCTCAGAGATGAAAAGTGCCAGCACTGAAAGCTGTTGCTAGCCAGCACCCTTCCTTGGAAGCGCTTTCACAGGCGCAGCAACACTGGGGCTTTGCGCTTCTCTACCCACCAAACGTCACGTTCATTCTCTTTCCATCTCGTAGACACAAGCTGAGAGATTGCAAACGTCGAGCAATTGCTCAGAGATGAAAAGTGCCAGCACTGAAAGCTCTTGCTAGCCAGCACCCTTCCTTGGAAACGCTCTTGTAGGCCTAAGAACACTGGGGCTCTGGGCTTTTCTAGCCACCTAATCTTCTGCTCATCCTCTCACGCACTCTAAGGAGAGCTCAGGTGAGAAATTGCAAAGGTCGAGCAATTGCTCAGAGATGAAAAGTGCCAGTACTGAAAGCTGTTCCTAGCCAGCACCCTTCCTTGGAAGCGCTTTCACAGGGGCAGCAACACTGGGGCTTTGCGCTTCTCTACCCACCAAAGGTCACGGTCACTATCTCTCCGTCTCGTAGACACGAGCTGAGAGATTGCAAACGTCGAGCAATTGCTCAGAGATGAAAAGTGCCAGCACTGAAAGCTGTTGCTAGCCAGCACCCTTCCTTGGAAGCGCTTTTGTAGGCCTAAGAACACTGGGGCTCTGGGCTTCTCTAGCCACCTCATCTTCTGCTCATCCTCTCGCGCACTCTAAAGAGAGCTCAGGTGAGAAATTGCAAAGGTCGAGCAATTGCTCAGAGATGAAAAGTGCCAGCACTGAAAGCTGTTGCTAGCCAGCACCCTTCCTTGGAAGCGCTTTCACAGGCGCAGCAACACTGGGGCTTTGCGCTTCTCTAGCCACCAAACATCACGGTCATTCTCTTTCCGACTCGTAGACACGAGCTGAGAAATTGCAAACGTCGAGCAATTGCTCAGCGATGAAAAGTGCCAGCACTGAAAGCTGTTGCTAGCCAGCACCCTTCCTTGGAAGTGCTTTTGTAGGCCTAAGAACACTGGGGCTCTGGGCTTCTCTAGCCACCTAATCTTCTGCTCATCCTCTCGCGCACTCTAAAGAGAGCTCAGGTGAGAAATTGCAAACGTTGAGCAATTGCTCAGAGAGGAAAAGTGCCAGCACTGAAAGCTGTTGCTAGCCAGCACCCTTTCTTGGAAGCGCTTTTGTAGGCCTAAGAACACTGGGGCTCTGGGCTTTTCTAGCCACCTAATCTTCTGCTCATCCTCTCGCGCACTCTAAAGAGAGCTCAGGTGAGAAATTGCAAAGGTCGAGCAATTGCTCAGAGATGAAAAGTGCCAGTACTGAAAGCTCTTGCTAGCCAGCACCCTTCCTTGGAAGCGCTTTCACAGGCGCAGCAACACTGGGGCTTTGCGCTTCTCTACCCACCAAACGTCACGGTCACTATCTCTCCGTCTAGTAGACACGAGCTGAGAGATTGCAAACGTCGAGCAATTGCTCAGAGATGAAAAGTGCCAGCACTGAAAGCTCTTGCTAGCCAGCACCCTTCCTTGGAAGCGCTTTTGTAGGCCTAAGAACACTGGGGCTCTGGGCTTCTCTAGCCACCTCATCTTCTGCTCATCCTCTCGCGCACTCTAAAGAGAGCTGAGGTGAGAAATTGCAAAGGTCGAGCAATTGCTCAGAGAGGAAAAGTGCCAGCACTGAAAGCTGTTGCTAGCCAGCACCCTTCCTTGGAAGCGCTTTCACAGGCGCAGCAACACTGGGGCTTTGCGCTTCTCTACCCACCAAACATCACGGTCATTCTCTTTCCGACTCGTAGACACGAGCTGAGAGATTGCAAACGTCGAGCAATTGCTCAGAGATGAAAAGTGCCAGCACTGAAAGCTGTTGCTAGCCAGCACCCTTCCTTGGAAGTGCTTTTGTAGGCCTAAGAACACTGGGGCTCTGGGCTTCTCTAGCCACCTAATCTTCTGCTCATCCTCTCGCGCACTCTAAAGAGAGCTCAGGTGAGAAATTGCAAACGTTGAGCAATTGCTCAGAGAGGAAAAGTGCCAGCACTGAAAGCTCTTGCTAGCCAGCACCCTTCCTTGGAAACGCTCTTGTAGGCCTAAGAACAGTGGGGCTCTGGGCTTTTCTAGCCACCTAATCTTCTGCTCATCCTCTCGCGCAGTCTAAAGAGAGCTCAGGTGACAAATTGCAAAGGTCGAGCAATTGCTCAGAGATGAAAAGTGCCAGCACTGAAAGGTGTTGCTAGCCAGCACCCTTCCTTGGAAGCGCTTTCACAGGTGCAGCAACACTGGGGCTTTGCGCTTCTCTACCCACCAAATGTCACGGTCACTATCTCTCTGTCTCGTAGACACGAGCTGAGAAATTGCAAACGCCGAGCAATTGCTCAGAGATGAAAAGTGCCAGCACTGAAAGCTGTTGCTAGCCAGCACCCTTCCTTGGAAGCGCTTTCACAGGCGCAGCAACACTGGGGCTTTGCGCTTCTCTAGCCACCAAACGTCACGGTCACTATCTCTCTGTCTCGTAGACATGAGCTGAGAAATTGTAAACGTCGAGCAATTGCTCAGAGATGAAAAGTGCCAGCACTGAAAGCTCTTGCTAGCCAGCACCCTTCCTTGGAAGCGCTTTCACAGGCGCAGCAACACTGGGGCTTTGCGCTTCTCTACCCACCAAACGTCACGGTCATTCTCTTTCCGTCTCGTAGACACGAGCTGAGAAATTGCAAACGTCGAGCAATTGCTAAGAGATGAAAAGTGCCAGCACTGAAAGCTGTTGCTAGCCAGCACCCTTCCTTGGAAGCGCTTTTGTAGGCCTAAGAACACTGGGGCTCTGGGCTTCTCTAGCCACCTAATCTTCTGCTCATCCTCTCACGCACTCTAAGGAGAGCTCAGGTGAGAAATTGCAAACGTTGAGCAATTGCTCAGAGATGAAAAGTGCCAGCACTGAAAGCTCTTGCTAGCCAGCACCCTTCCTTGGAAGCGCTTTCACAGGTGCAGCAACACTGGGGCTTTGCGCTTCTCTAGCCACCAAACGTCACAGTCACTATCTCTCCGTCTCGTAGACACGAGCTGAGAAATTGCAAACGTCGAGCAATTGCTCAGAGATGAAAAGTGCCAGCACTGAAAGCTCTTGCTAGCCAGCACCCTTCCTTGGAAGTGCTTTTGTAGGCCTAAGAACACTGGGGATCTGGGCTTCTCTAGCCACCTAATCTTCTGCTCATCCTCTCGCGCACTCTAAAGAGAGCTCAGGTGAGAAATTGCAAAGGTCGAGCAATTGCTCAGAGATGAAAAGTGCCAGCACTGAAAGCTGTTGCTAGCCAGCACCCTTCCTTGGAAGCGCTTTCACAGGCGCAGCAACAGTGGGGCTTTGTGCTTCTCTAGCCACCAAACGTCACGGGCATTCTCTCTCCGTCTCGTAGACACGAGCTGAGAAATTGCAAACGTCGAGCAATTGCTCAGAGATGAAAAGTGCCAGCACTGAAAGCTGTTGCTAGCCAGCACCCTTCCTTGGAAGTGCTTTTGTAGGCCTAAGAACACTGGGGCTCTGGGCTTCTCTAGCCACCTAATCTTCTGCTCATCCTCTCGCGCACTCTAAAGAGAGCTCAGGTGAGAAATTGCAAACGTTGAGCAATTGCTCAGAGATGAAAAGTGCCAGCACTGAAAGCTCTTGCTAGCCAGCACCCTTCCTTGGAAACGCTCTTGTAGGCCTAAGAACACTGGGGCTCTGGGCTTTTCTAGCCACCTAATCTTCTGCTCATCCTCTCACGTAGTCTAAAGAGAGCTCAGGTGAGAAATTGCAAAGGTCGAGCAATTGCTCAGAGATGAAAAGTGCCAGTACTGAAAGCTGTTCCTAGCCAGCACCCTTCCTTGGAAGCGCTTTCACAGGCGCAGCAACACTGGGGCTTTGCGCTTCTCTACCCACCAAACGTCACGGTCACTATCTCTCCGTCTCGTAGACACGAGCTGAGAGATTGCAAACGTCGAGCAATTGCTCAGAGATGAAAAGTGCCAGCACTGAAAGCTCTTGCTAGCCAGCCCCCTTCCTTGGAAGCGCTTTTTTAGGCCTAAGAACACTGGGGCTCTGGGCTTCTCTAGCCACCTAATCTTCTGCTCATCCTCTCGCGCACTCTAAAGAGAGCTCATGTGAGAAATTGCAAAGGTCGAGCAATTGCTCAGAGAGGAAAAGTGCCAGCACTGAAAGCTCTTGCTAGCCAGCACCCTTCCTTGGAAGCGCTTTCACAGGCGCAGCAACACTGGGGCTTTGCGCTTCTCTACCCACCAAACATCACGGGCATTCTCTTTCCGACTCGTAGACACGAGCTGAGAAATTGCAAACGTCGAGCAATTGCTCAGCGATGAAAAGTGCCAGCACTGAAAGCTGTTGCTAGCCAGCACCCTTCCTTGGAAGTGCTTTTGTAGGCCTAAGAACACTGGGGCTCTGTGTTTCTCTAGCCACCTAATCTTCTGCTCATCCTCTCGCGCACTCTGAAGAGAGCTCAGGTGAGAAATTGAGAAAGTCGAGCAATTGCTCAGAGAGGAAAAGTGCCAGCACTGAAAGCTCTTGCTAGCCAGCACCCTTCCTTGGAAGCGCTTTTGTAGGCCTAAGAACACTGGGGCTCTGGGCTTTTCTAGCCACCTAATCTTGTGCTCATCCTCTCACGCACTCTAAAGAGAGCTCAGGTGAGAAATTGCAAAGGTCGAGCAATTGCTCAGAGATGAAAAGTGCCAGCACTGAAAGGTGTTGCTAGCCAGCACCCTTCCTTGGAAGCGCTTTCACAGGCGCAGCAACACTGGGGCTTTGCGCTTCTCTAGCCACCAAACATCACGGTCATTCTCTTTCCGTCTCGTAGACACGAGCTGAGAAATTGCAAACGTCGAGCAATTGCTCAGAGATGAAAAGTGCCAGCACTGAAAGCTCTTGCTAGCCAGCACCCTTCCTTGGAAGTGCTTTTGTAGGCCTAAGAACACAGGGGCTCTGTGCTTCTCTAGTCACCTAATCTTCTGCTCATCCTCTCGCGCACTCTAAAGAGAGCTCAGGTGAGAAATTGCAAACGTTGAGCAATTGCTCAGAGAGGAAAAGTGCCAGCACTGAAAGCTCTTGCTAGCCAGCACCCTTCCTTGGAAGCGCTTTTGTAGGCCTAAGAACACTGGGGCTCTGGGCTTTTCTAGCCACCTAATCTTCTGCTCATCCTCTCGCGCACTCTAAAGAGAGCTCAGGTGAGAAATTGCAAAGGTCGAGCAATTGCTCAGAGATGAAAAGTGCCAGTACTGAAAGCTCTTGCTAGCCAGCACCCTTCCTTGGAAGCGCTTTCACAGGCGCAGCAACACTGGGGCTTTGCGCTTCTCTACCCACCAAACGTCACGGTCACTATCTCTCCGTCTCGTAGACACGAGCTGAGAGATTGGAAACGTCGAGCAATTGCTCAGAGATGAAAAGTGCCAGCACTGAAAGCTGTTGCTAGCCAGCACCCTTCCTTGGAAGCGCTTTTGTAGGCCTAAGAACACTGGGGCTCTTGGCTTTTCTAGCCACCTAATCTTCTGCTCATCCTCTCGCGCACTCTAAAGAGAGCTCAGGTGAGAAATTGCAAAGGTCGAGCAATTGCTCAGAGATGAAAAGTGCCAGCACTGAAAGGTGTTGCTAGCCAGCACCCTTCCTTGGAAGCGCTTTCACAGGCGCAGCAACACTGGGGCTTTGCGCTTCTCTAGCCACCAAACATCACGGTCATTCTCTTTCCGACTCGTAGACACGAGCTGAGAAATTGCAAACGTCGAGCAATTGCTCAGAGATGAAAAGTGCCAGCACTGAAAGCTGTTGCTAGCCAGCACCCTTCCTTGGAAGTGCTTTTGTAGGCCTAAGAACACAGGGGCTCTGGGCTTCTCTAGCCACCTAATCTTCTGCTCATCCTCTCGCGCATTCTAAAGAGAGCTCAGGTGAGAAATTGCAAACGTCCAGCAATTGCTCAGCGATGAAAAGTGCCAGCACTGAAAGCTGTTGCTAGCCAGCACCCTTCCTTGGAAGTGCTTTTGTAGGCCTAAGAACACTGGGGCTCTGGGCTTCTCTAGCCACCTAATCTTCTGCTCATCCTCTCGCGCAGTCTAAAGAGAGCTCAGGTGAGAAATTGCAAACGTTGAGCAATTGCTCAGAGAGGAAAAGTGCCAGCACTGAAAGCTCTTGCTAGCCAGCACCCTTCCTTGGAAACGCTCTTGTAGGCCTAAGAACACTGGGGCTCTGCGCTTTTCTAGCCACCTAATCTTCTGCTCATCCTCTCGCGCACTCTAAAGAGAGCTCAGGTGACAAATTGCAAAAGTCGAGCAATTGCTCAGAGATGAAAAGTGCCAGCACTGAAAGCTCTTGCTAGCCAGCACCCTTCCTTGGAAGCGCTATCACAGGCGCAGCAACACTGGGGCTTTGCGCTTCTCTAGCCACCAAATGTCACGGTCACTATCTCTCCGTCTCGTAGACACGAGCTGAGAAATTGCAAACGTCGAGCAATTGCTCAGAGATGAAAAGTGCCAGCACTGAAAGCTCTTGCTAGCCAGCACCCTTCCTTGGAAGCGCTTTCACAGGCGCAGCAACACTGGGGCTTTGCGCTTCTCTACCCACCAAAGGTCACGGTCACTATCTCTCCGTCTCGTAGACACGAGCTGAGAAATTGCAAACGTCGAGCAATTGCTCAGAGATGAAAAGTGCCAGCACTGAAAGCTGTTGCTAGCCAGCACCCTTCCTTGGAAACGCTCTTGTAGGCCTAAGAACACTGGGGCTCTGGGCTTTTCTAGCCACCTAATCTTCTGCTCATCCTCTCGCGCACTCTAAAGAGAGCTCAGGTGAGAAATTGCAAAGGTCGAGCAATTGCTCAGAGATGAAAAGTGCCAGTACTGAAAGCTGTTCCTAGCCAGCACCCTTCCTTGGAAGCGCTTTCACAGGCGCAGCAACACTGGGGCTTTGCGCTTCTCTACCCACAAAACGTCACGGTCACTATCTCTCCGTCTCGTAGACACGAGCTGAGAGATTGCAAACGTCGAGCAATTGCTCAGAGATGAAAAGTGCCAGCACTGAAAGCTCTTGCTAGCCAGCACCCTTCCTTGGAAGCGCTTTTTTAGGCCTAAGAACACTGGGGCTCTGGGCTTCTCTAGCCACCTAATCTTCTGCTCATGCTCTCGCGCACTCTAAAGAGAGCTCAGGTGAGAAATTGCAAAGGTCGAGCAATTGCTCAGAGATGAAAAGTGCCAGCACTGAAAGGTGTTGCTAGCCAGCACCCTTCCTTGGAAGCGCTTTCACAGGCACAGCAACACTGGGGCTTTGCGCTTTTCTAGCCACCAAACATCACGGGCATTCTCTTTCCGACTCGTAGACACGAGCTGAGAAATTGCAAACGTCGAGCAATTGCTCAGCGATGAAAAGTGCCAGCACTGAAAGCTGTTGCTAGCCAGCACCCTTCCTTGGAAGCGCTTTTGTAGGCCTAAGAACACTGGGGCTCTGGGCTTCTCTAGCCACCTAATCTTCTGCTCATCCTCTCGCGCATTCTAAAGAGAGCTCAGGTGAGAAATTGCAAACGTCGAGCAATTGCTCAGAGAGGAAAAGTGCCAGCACTGAAAGGTGTTGCTAGCCAGCACCCTTCCTTGGAAGCGCTTTCACAGGCGTAGTAACACTGGGGCTTTGCGCTTCTCTAGACACCAAACGTCACGGTCATTCTCTTTCCGACTCGTAGACACGAGCTGAGAGATTGCAAACGTCGAGCAATTGCTCAGAGATGAAAAGTGCCAGCACTGAAAGCTGTTGCTAGCCAGCCCCCTTCCTTGGAAGCGCTTTTGTAGGCCTAAGAACACTGGGGCTCTGGGCTTCTCTAGCCACCTAATCTTCTGCTCATCCTCTCGCGCATTCTAAAGAGAGCTCAGGTGAGAAATTGCAAACGTCCAGCAATTGCTCAGCGATGAAAAGTGCCAGCACTGAAAGCTGTTGCTAGCCAGCACCCTTCCTTGGAAGTGCTTTTGTAGGCCTAAGAACACTGGGGCTCTGGGCTTCTCTAGCCACCTAATCTTCTGCTCATCCTCTCGCGCACTCTAAAGAGAGCTCAGGTGAGAAATTGCAAACGTTGAGCAATTGCTCAGAGAGGAAAAGTGCCAGCACTGAAAGCTCTTGCTAGCCAGCACCCTTCCTTGGAAACGCTCTTGTAGGCCTAAGAACACTGGGGCTCTGGGCTTTTCTAGCCACCTAATCTTCTGCTCATCCTCTCGCGCACTCTAAAGAGAGCTCAGGTGACAAATTGCAAAGGTCGAGCAATTGCTCAGAGATGAAAAGTGCCAGCACTGAAAGCTCTTGCTAGCCAGCACCCTTCCTTGGAAGCGCTTTCACAGGCGCAGCAACACTGGGGCTTTGCGCTTCTCTAGCCACCAAAGGTCACGGTCACTATCTCTCCGTCTCGTAGACACGAGCTGAGAAATTGCAAACGTCGAGCAATTGCTCAGAGATGAAAAGTGCCAGCACTGAAAGCTCTTGCTAGCCAGCACCCTTCCTTGGAAGCGCTTTCACAGGCGCAGCAACACTGGGGCTTTGCGCTTCTCTACCCACCAAACGTCACGGTCATTATCTCTCTGGCTCGTAGACACGAGCTGAGAAATTGCAAACGTCGAGCAATTGCTCAGAGATGAAAAGTGCCAGCACTGAAAGCTCTTGCTAGCCAGCACACTTCCTTGGAAGCGCTTTTGTAGGCCTAAGAACACTGGGGCTCTGGGCTTCTCTAGCCACCTAATCTTCTGCTCATCCTCTCGCGCAGTCTAAAGAGAGCTCAGGTGAGAAATTGCAAACGTCGAGCAATTGCTCAGAGATGAAAAGTGCCAGCACTGAAAGCTGTTGCTAGCCAGCACCCTTCCTTGGAAGCGCTTTCACAGGCGCAGCAACCCTGGGGCTTTGCGCTTCTCTACCCACCAAACGTCACGGTCATTCTCTTTCCATCTCGTAGACACGAGCTGAGAAATTGCAAAAGTCGAGCAATTGCTCAGAGATGAAAAGTGCCAGCACTGAAAGCTGTTGCTAGCCAGCACCCTTCCTTGGAAGTGCTTTTGTAGGCCTAAGAACACTGGGGCTCTGGGCTTCTCTAGTCACCTAATCTTCTGCTCATCCTCTCGCGCACTCTAAAGAGAGCTCAGGTGAGAATTTGCAAAGGTCGAGCAATTGCTCAGAGATGAAAAGTGCCAGCACTGAAAGCTCTTGCTAGCCAGCACCCTTCCTTGGAAGCGCTTTCACAGGCGCAGCAACACTGGGGCTTTGCGCTTCTCTACCCACCAAACGTCACGGTCACTATCTCTCTGTCTCGTAGACACGAGCTGAGAAATTGCAAACGTCGAGCAATTGCTCCGAGATGAAAAGTGCCAGCACTGAAAGCTGTTGCTAGCCAGCACCCTTCCTTGGAAGCGCTTTTGTAGGCCTAAGAACACTGGGGCTCTGGGCTTCTCTAGCCACCTAATCTTCTGCTCATCCTCTCTCGTACTCTAAAGAGAGCTCAGGTGAGAAATTGCAAAAGTCGAGCAATTGCTCAGAGATGAAAAGTGCCAGCACTGAAAGCTGTTGCTAGCCAGCACCCTTCCTTGGAAGCGCTTTCACAGGCGCAGCAACACTGGGGCTTTGCGCTTCTCTAGCCACCAAACGTCAAGGTCACTATAACTCCGTCTCGTAGACACGAGCTGAGAGATTGCAAACGTCGAGCAATTGCTCAGAGAGGAAAAGTGCCAGCACTGAAAGCTGTTGCTAGCCAGCAGCCTTCCATGGAAGCGCTTTCACAGGCGCAGCAACACTGGGGCTTTGCGCTTCTCTACCCACCAAACATCACGGTCATTCTCTTTCCATCTCGTAGACACGAGCTGAGAAATTGCAAAGGTCGAGCAATTGCTCAGCGATGAAAAGTGCCAGCACTGAAAGCTGTTGCTAGCCAGCACCCTTCCTTGGAAGTGCTTTTGTAGGCCTAAGAACACTGGGGCTCTGGGCTTCTCTAGCCACCTAATCTTCTGCTCATCCTCTCGCGCACTCTAAAGAGAGCTCAGGTGAGAATTTGCAAAGGTCGAGCAATTGCTCAGAGATGAAAAGTGCCAGCACTGAAAGCTGTTGCTAGCCAGCACCCTTCCTTGGAAGCGCTTTCACAGGCGCAGCAACACTGGGGCTTTGCGCTTGTCTAGCCACCAAAGGTCACGGTCATTATCTTTCCGTCTCGTAGACACGAGCTGAGAAATTGCAAACGTCGAGCAATTGCTCAGAGATGAAAAGTGCCAGCACTGAAAGCTGTTGCTAGCCAGCACCCTTCCTTGGAAGTGCTTTTGTAGGCCTAAGAACAATGGGGCTCTGGGCTTCTCTAGCCACCTACTCTTCTGCTCATCCTCTCACGCACTCTAAGGAGAGCTCAGGTGAGAAATTGCAAAAGTCGAGCAATTGCTCAGAGATGAAAAGTGCCAGCACTGAAAGCTGTTGCTAGCCAGCACCCTTCCTTGGAAGCGCTTTCACAGACGCAGCAACACTGGGGCTTTGCGCTTCTCTAGCCACCAAACATCACGGTCATTCTCTTTCCGTCTTGTAGACACGAGCTGAGAAATTGCAAACGTCGAGCAATTGCTCAGAGATGAAAAGTGCCAGTACTGAAAGCTGTTGCTAGCCAGCACCCTTCCTTGGAAGCGCTTTTGTAGGCCTAAGAACACTGGGGCTCTGGGCTTCTCTAGCCACCTAATCTTCTGCTCATCCTCTCGCACACTCTAAAGAGAGCTGAGGTGAGAAATTGCAAACATCGAGCAATTGCTCAGAGATGAAAAGTGCCAGCACTGAAAGCTGTTGCTAGCCAGCACCCTTCCTTGGAAGCGCTTTCACAGGTGCAGTAACACTGGGGCTTTGCGCTTCTCTACCCACCAAACGTCACGGTCACTATCTCTCTGTCTCGTAGACACGAGCTGAGAAATTGCAAACGTCGAGCAATTGCTCAGCGATGAAAAGTGCCAGCACTGAAAGCTGTTGCTAGCCAGCAGCCTACCTTGGAAGCGCTTTCACAGACGCAGCAACACTGGGGCTTTGCGCTTCTCTACCCACCAAACGTCACGGTCATTCTCTTTCCGTCTCGTAGACACGAGCTGAGAAATTGCAAACGTCGAGCAATTGCTCAGCGATGAAAAGTGCCAGCACTGAAAGCTCTTGCTAGCCAGCACCCTTCCTTGCAAGCGCTTTCACAGGCGCAGCAACACTGGGGCTTTGCGCTTCTCTAGCCACCAAACATCACGGTCATTCTCTTTCCGTCTCGTAGACACGAGCTGAGAAATTGCAAACGTCGAGCAATTGCTCAGCGATGAAAAGTGCCAGCACTGAAAGCTGTTGCTAGCCAGCAGCCTACCTTGGAAGCGCTTTCACAGACGCAGCAACACTGGGGCTTTGCGCTTCTCTACCCACCAAACGTCACGGTCATTCTCTTTCCGTCTCGTAGACACGAGCTGAGAAATTGCAAACGTCGAGCAATTGCTCAGAGATGAAAAGTGCCAGCACTGAAAGCTCTTGCTAGCCAGCACCCTTCCTTGGAAGCGCTTTCACAGGCGCAGCAACACTGGGGCTTTGCGCTTCTCTACCCACCAAACGTCAAGGTCACTATCACTCCGTCTTGTAGACACGAGCTGAGAGATTGCAAACGTCGAGCAATTGCTCAGAGATGAAAAGTGCCAGCACTGAAAGCTGTTGCTAGCCAGCACCCTTCCTTGGAAGCGCTTTCACAGGCGCAGTAACACTGGGGCTTTGCGCTTCTCTACCCACGAAAGGTCACGGTCATTCTCTTTCCATCTCGTAGACACGAGCTGAGAAATTGCAAACGTCGAGCAATTGCTCAGAGAGGAAAAGTGCCAGCACTGAAAGCTCTTGCTAGCCAGCACCCTTCCTTGGAAGTGCTTTTGTAGGCCTAAGAACACTGGGGCTCTGGGCTTCTCTAGCCACCTAATCTTCTGCTCATCCTCTCGCGCACTCTAAAGAGAGCTCAGGTGAGAAATTGCAAACGTCGAGCAATTGCTCAGAGATGAAAAGTGCCAGCACTGAAAGCTCTTGCTAGCCAGCACCCTTCCTTGGAAGCGCTTTCACAGGCGCAGCAACACTGGGGCTTTGCGCTTCTCTACCCACCAAACGTCACGGTCATTATCTTTCCGTCTCGTAGACACGAGCTGAGAGATTGCAAACGTCGAGCAATTGCTCAGAGATGAAAAGTGCCAGCACTGAAAGCTGTTGCTAGCCAGCACCCTTCCTTGGAAGTGCTTTTGTAGGCCTAAGAACAGTGGGGCTCTGTGTTTCTTCAGCCACCTAATCTTCTGCTCATCCTCTCGCGCACTCTAAAGAGAGCTCAGGTGAGAAATTGCAAACGTCCAGCAATTGCTCAGAGATGAAAAGTGCCAGCACTGAAAGCTCTTGCTAGCCAGCACCCTTCCTTGGAAGCGCTTTCACAGGCGCAGCAACACTGGGGCTTTGCGCTTCTCTAGCCACCAAACGTCACGGTCACGATCTCTCTCCGTCTCGTAGACACGAGCTGAGAGATTGCAAACGTCGAGCAATTGCTCAGAGATGAAAAGTGCCAGCACTGAAATCTGTTGCTAGCCAGCACCCTTCCTTGGAAGCGCTTTTGTAGGCCTAAGAACACTGGGGCTCTGGGCTTCTCTAGCCACCTAATCTTCTGCTCATCCTCTCGCGCAGTCTAAAGAGAGCTCAGGTGAGAAATTGCAAAGGTCGAGCAATTGCTCAGAGATGAAAAGTGCCAGCACTGAAAGCTCTTGCTAGCCAGCACCCTTCCTTGGAAGCGCTTTCACAGGCGCAGCAACACTGGGGCTTTGCGCTTCTCTAGCCACCAAACGTCACAGTCATTCTCTTTCCGACTCGTAGACACGAGCTGAGAAATTGCAAACGTCGAGCAATTGCTCAGCGATGAAAAGTGCCAGCACTGAAAGCTCTTGCTAGCCAGCACCCTTCCTTGGAAGTGCTTTTGTAGGCCTAAGAACACTGGGGCTCTGGGCTTCTCTAGCCACCTCATCTTGTGCTCATCCTCTCGCGCAGTCTAAAGAGAGCTCAGGTGAGAAATATCAAACGTCGAGCAATTGCTCAGAGATGAAAAGTGCCAGCACTGAAAGCTCTTGCTAGCCAGCAGCCTTCCTTGGAAGCGCTTTCACAGGCGCAGCAACACTGGGGCTTTGCGCTTCTCTAGCCACCAAACGTCACGGTCACTATCTCTCTGTCTCGTAGACACGAGCTGAGAAATTGCAAACGTCGAGCAATTGCTCAGCGATGAAAAGTGCCAGCACTGAAAGCTGTTGCTAGCCAGCACCCTTCCTTGGAAGCGCTTTCACAGACGCAGCAACACTGGGGCTTTGCGCTTCTCTACCCACCAAACGTCACGGTCATTCTCTTTCCGTCTCGTAGACACGAGCTGAGAAATTGCAAACGTCGAGCAATTGCTCAGAGATGAAAAGTGCCAGCACTGAAAGCTGTTGCTAGCCAGCCCCCTTCCTTGGAAGCGCTTTTGTAGGCCTAAGAACACTGGGGCTCTGGGCTTCTCTAGCCACCTAATCTTCTGCTCATCCTCTCACGCACTCTAAGGAGAGCTCAGGTGAGAAATTGCAAAAGTCGAGCAATTGCTCAGAGATGAAAAGTGCCAGCACTGAAAGCTGTTGCTAGCCAGCACCCTTCCTTGGAAGCGCTTTCACAGACGCAGCAACACTGGGGCTTTGCGCTTCTCTAGCCACCAAACATCACGGTCATTCTCTTTCCGTCTTGTAGACACGAGCTGAGAAATTGCAAACGTCGAGCAATTGCTCAGAGATGAAAAGTGCCAGTACTGAAAGCTGTTGCTAGCCAGCACCCTTCCTTGGAAGCGCTTTTGTAGGCCTAAGAACACTGGGGCTCTGGGCTTCTCTAGCCACCTAATCTTCTGCTCATCCTCTCGCACACTCTAAAGAGAGCTGAGGTGAGAAATTGCAAACATCGAGCAATTGCTCAGAGATGAAAAGTGCCAGCACTGAAAGCTGTTGCTAGCCAGCACCCTTCCTTGGAAGCGCTTTCACAGGTGCAGTAACACTGGGGCTTTGCGCTTCTCTACCCACCAAACGTCACGGTCACTATCTCTCTGTCTCGTAGACACGAGCTGAGAAATTGCAAACGTCGAGCAATTGCTCAGCGATGAAAAGTGCCAGCACTGAAAGCTGTTGCTAGCCAGCAGCCTACCTTGGAAGCGCTTTCACAGACGCAGCAACACTGGGGCTTTGCGCTTCTCTACCCACCAAACGTCACGGTCATTCTCTTTCCGTCTCGTAGACACGAGCTGAGAAATTGCAAACGTCGAGCAATTGCTCAGCGATGAAAAGTGCCAGCACTGAAAGCTCTTGCTAGCCAGCACCCTTCCTTGCAAGCGCTTTCACAGGCGCAGCAACACTGGGGCTTTGCGCTTCTCTAGCCACCAAACATCACGGTCATTCTCTTTCCGTCT
This sequence comes from Sarcoramphus papa, assembly GCA_037962945.1. Classification (NCBI taxonomy): domain Eukaryota; kingdom Metazoa; phylum Chordata; class Aves; order Accipitriformes; family Cathartidae; genus Sarcoramphus; species Sarcoramphus papa. Next base: position 21,127,889 of record CM075588.1, read on the forward strand.
TGTAGACACGAGCTGAGAAATTACAAAGGTCGAGCAATTGCTCAGAGATGAAAAGTGCCAGCACTGAAAGCTGTTGCTAGCCAGCACCCTTCCTTGGAAGCGCTTTTGTAGGCCTAAGAACACTGGGGCTCTGGGCTTCTCTAGCCACCTAATCTTCTGCTCATCCTCTCGCACACTCTAAAGAGAGCTGAGGTGAGAAATTGCAAACATCGAGCAATTGCTCAGAGATGAAAAGTGCCAGCACTGAAAGCTCTTGCTAGCCAGCACCCTTCCTTGGAAGCGCTTTCACAGGTGCAGTAACACTGGGGCTTTGCGCTTCTCTACCCACCAAACGTCACGGTCACTATCTCTCTGTCTCGTAGACACGAGCTGAGAAATTGCAAACGTCGAGCAATTGCTCAGCGATGAAAAGTGCCAGCACTGAAAGCTGTTGCTAGCCAGCAGCCTACCTTGGAAGCGCTTTCACAGGCGCAGCAATACTGGGGCTTTGCGCTTCTCTACCCACCAAACGTCACGGTCATTCTCTTTCCGTCTCGTAGACACGAGCTGAGAAATTGCAAACGTCGAGCAATTGCTCAGAGATGAAAAGTGCCAGCACTGAAAGCTCTTGCTAGCCAGCACCCTTCCTTGGAAGCGCTTTCACAGGCGCAGCAACACTGGGGCTTTGCGCTTCTCTACCCACCAAACGTCAAGGTCACTATCACTCCGTCTTGTAGACACGAGCTGAGAGATTGCAAACGTCGAGCAATTGCTCAGAGATGAAAAGTGCCAGCACTGAAAGCTGTTGCTAGCCAGCACCCTTCCTTGGAAGCGCTTTCACAGGCGCAGTAACACTGGGGCTTTGCGCTTCTCTACCCACGAAAGGTCACGGTCATTCTCTTTCCATCTCGTAGACACGAGCTGAGAAATTGCAAACGTCGAGCAATTGCTCAGAGAGGAAAAGTGCCAGCACTGAAAGCTCTTGCTAGCCAGCACCCTTCCTTGGAAGTGCTTTTGTAGGCCTAAGAACACTGGGGCTCTGGGCTTCTCTAGCCACCTAATCTTCTGCTCATCCTCTCGCGCACTCTAAAGAGAGCTCAGGTGAGAAATTGCAAACGTCGAGCAATTGCTCAGAGATGAAAAGTGCCAGCACTGAAAGCTCTTGCTAGCCAGCACCCTTCCTTGGAAGCGCTTTCACAGGCGCAGCAACACTGGGGCTTTGCGCTTCTCTACCCACCAAACGTCACGGTCATTATCTTTCCGTCTCGTAGACACGAGCTGAGAGATTGCAAACGTCGAGCAATTGCTCAGAGATGAAAAGTGCCAGCACTGAAAGCTGTTGCTAGCCAGCACCCTTCCTTGGAAGTGCTTTTGTAGGCCTAAGAACAGTGGGGCTCTGTGTTTCTTCAGCCACCTAATCTTCTGCTCATCCTCTCGCGCAGTCTAAAGAGAGCTCAGGTGAGAAATTGCAAAGGTCGAGCAATTGCTCAGAGATGAAAAGTGCCAGCACTGAAAGCTCTTGCTAGCCAGCACCCTTCCTTGGAAGCGCTTTCACAGGCGCAGCAACACTGGGGCTTTGCGCTTCTCTAGCCACCAAACGTCACAGTCATTCTCTTTCCGACTCGTAGACACGAGCTGAGAAATTGCAAACGTCGAGCAATTGCTCAGCGATGAAAAGTGCCAGCACTGAAAGCTCTTGCTAGCCAGCACCCTTCCTTGGAAGTGCTTTTGTAGGCCTAAGAACACTGGGGCTCTGGGCTTCTCTAGCCACCTCATCTTGTGCTCATCCTCTCGCGCAGTCTAAAGAGAGCTCAGGTGAGAAATATCAAACGTCGAGCAATTGCTCAGAGATGAAAAGTGCCAGCACTGAAAGCTCTTGCTAGCCAGCAGCCTTCCTTGGAAGCGCTTTCACAGGCGCAGCAACACTGGGGCTTTGCGCTTCTCTAGCCACCAAACGTCACGGTCACTATCTCTCTGTCTCGTAGACACGAGCTGAGAAATTGCAAACGTCGAGCAATTGCTCAGCGATGAAAAGTGCCAGCACTGAAAGCTGTTGCTAGCCAGCACCCTTCCTTGGAAGCGCTTTCACAGACGCAGCAACACTGGGGCTTTGCGCTTCTCTACCCACCAAACGTCACGGTCATTCTCTTTCCGTCTCGTAGACACGAGCTGAGAAATTGCAAACGTCGAGCAATTGCTCAGAGATGAAAAGTGCCAGGACTGAAAGCTGTTGCTAGCCAGCCCCCTTCCTTGGAAGCGCTTTTGTAGGCCTAAGAACACTGGGGCTCTGGGCTTCTCTAGCCACCTAATCTTCTGCTCATCCTCTCACGCACTCTAAGGAGAGCTCAGGTGAGAAATTGCAAAAGTCGAGCAATTGCTCAGAGATGAAAAGTGCCAGCACTGAAAGCTGTTGCTAGCCAGCACCCTTCCTTGGAAGCGCTTTCACAGGCGCAGCAACACTGGGGCTTTGCGCTTCTCTAGCCACCAAACATCACGGTCATTCTCTTTCCGTCTTGTGGACACGAGCTGAGAAATTGCAAAGGTCGAGCAATTGCTCAGAGATGAAAAGTGCCAGCACAGAAAGCTGTTGCTAGCCAGCACCCTTCCTTGGAAGCGCTTTTGTAGGCCTAAGAACACTGGGGCTCTAGGCTTCTCTAGCCACCTAATCTTCTGCTCATCCTCTCGCGCACTCTAAAGAGAGCTCAGGTGAGAATTTGCAAAGGTCGAGCAATTGCTCAGAGATGAAAAGTGCCAGCACTGAAAGCTCTTGCTAGCCAGCACCCTTCCTTGGAAGCGCTTTCACAGGCGCAGCAACACTGGGGCTTTGCGCTTCTCTAGCCACCAAACGTCACGGTCATTCTCTTTCCGACTCGTAGACACGAGCTGAGAAATTGCAAACGTCGAGCAATTGCTCAGCGATGAAAAGTGCCAGCACTGAAAGCTCTTGCTAGCCAGCACCCTTCCTTGGAAGTGCTTTTGTAGGCCTAAGAACACTGGGGCTCTGGGCTTCTCTAGCCACCTCATCTTGTGCTCATCCTCTCGCGCAGTCTAAAGAGAGCTCAGGTGAGAAATATCAAACGTCGAGCAATTGCTCAGAGATGAAAAGTGCCAGCACTGAAAGCTCTTGCTAGCCAGCAGCCTTCCTTGGAAGCGCTTTCACAGGCGCAGCAACACTGGGGCTTTGCGCTTCTCTAGCCACCAAACGTCACGGTCACTATCTCTCTGTCTCGTAGACACGAGCTGAGAAATTGCAAACGTCGAGCAATTGCTCAGCGATGAAAAGTGCCAGCACTGAAAGCTGTTGCTAGCCAGCACCCTTCCTTGGAAGCGCTTTCACAGACGCAGCAACACTGGGGCTTTGCGCTTCTCTACCCACCAAACGTCACGGTCATTCTCTTTCCGTCTCGTAGACACGAGCTGAGAAATTGCAAACGTCGAGCAATTGCTCAGAGATGAAAAGTGCCAGGACTGAAAGCTGTTGCTAGCCAGCCCCCTTCCTTGGAAGCGCTTTTGTAGGCCTAAGAACACTGGGGCTCTGGGCTTCTCTAGCCACCTAATCTTCTGCTCATCCTCTCACGCACTCTAAGGAGAGCTCAGGTGAGAAATTGCAAAAGTCGAGCAATTGCTCAGAGATGAAAAGTGCCAGCACTGAAAGCTGTTGCTAGCCAGCACCCTTCCTTGGAAGCGCTTTCACAGGCGCAGCAACACTGGGGCTTTGCGCTTCTCTAGCCACCAAACATCACGGTCATTCTCTTTCCGTCTTGTGGACACGAGCTGAGAAATTGCAAAGGTCGAGCAATTGCTCAGAGATGAAAAGTGCCAGCACAGAAAGCTGTTGCTAGCCAGCACCCTTCCTTGGAAGCGCTTTTGTAGGCCTAAGAACACTGGGGCTCTAGGCTTCTCTAGCCACCTAATCTTCTGCTCATCCTCTCGCGCACTCTAAAGAGAGCTCAGGTGAGAATTTGCAAAGGTCGAGCAATTGCTCAGAGATGAAAAGTGCCAGCACTGAAAGCTGTTGCTAGCCAGCACCCTCCTTGGAAGCGCTTTCACAGACGCAGCAACACTGGGGCTTTGCGCTTCTCTACCCAACAAACGTCACGGTCATTCTCTTTCCGTCTCGTAGACACGAGCTGAGAAATTGCAAACGTCGAGCAATTGCTCAGAGATGAAAAGTGCCAGCACTGAAAGCTCTTGCTAGCCAGCACCCTTCCTTGGAAGTGCTTTTGTAGGCCTAAGAACACTGGGGCTCTGGGCTTCTCTAGCCACCTACTCTTCTGCTCATCCTCTCGCGCACTCTAAAGAGAGCTCAGGTGAGAAATTGCAAAGGTCGAGCAATTGCTCAGAGATGAAAAGTGCCAGCACTGAAAGCTGTTGCTAGCCAGCACCCTTCCTTGGAAGCGCTTTCACAGGCGCAGTAACACTGGGGCTTTGCGCTTCTCTACCCACCAAATGTCACGGTCATTCTCTTTCCGTCTTGTGGACACGAGCTGAGAAATTGCAAAGGTTGAGCAATTGCTCAGAGATGAAAAGTGCCAGCACTGAAAGCTCTTGCTAGCCAGCACCCTTACTTGGAAGCGCTTTTGTAGGCCTAAGAACAGTGGGGCTCTGGGCTTCTCTAGCCACCTCATCTTCTGCTCATCCTCTCGCGCACTCTAAAGAGAGCTCAGGTGAGAAATTGCAAAAGTCGAGCAATTGATCAGCGATGAAAAGTGCCAGCACTGAAAGCTCTTGCTAGCCGGCACCCTTCCTTGGAAGCGCTTTCACAGGGGCAGCAACACTGGGGCTTTGCGCTTCTCTAGCCACCAAACGTCACGGTCACTATCTCTCTATCTCGTAGACACGAGCTGAGAAATTGCAAAGGTCGAGCAATTGCTCAGAGATGAAAAGTGCCAGCACTGAAAGCTGTTGCTAGCCAGCACCCTTCCTTGGAAGCGCTTTCACAGGCGCAGCAACACTGGGGCTTTGCGCTTCTCTACCCACCAAACGTCAAGGTCACTATCACTCCGTCTTGTAGACACGAGCTGAGAGATTGCAAACGTCGAGCAATTGCTCAGAGATGAAAAGTGCCAGCACTGAACGCTGTTGCTAGCCAGCACCCTTCCTTGGAAGCGCTTTCACAGGCGCAGTAACACTGGGGCTTTGCGCTTCTCTACCCACCAAAGGTCACGGTCATTCTCTTTCCATCTCGTAGACACGAGCTGAGAAATTGCAAACGTCGAGCAATTGCTCAGAGATGAAAAGTGCCAGCACAGAAAGCTCTTGCTAGCCAGCACCCTTCCTTGGAAGTGCTTTTGTAGGCCTAAGAACACTGGGGCTCTGTGTTTCTCTAGCCACCTAATCTTCTGCTCATCCTCTCGCGCACTCTAAAGAGAGCTCAGGTGAGAAATTGCAAACGTCGAGCAATTGCTCAGAGATGAAAAGTGCCAGCACTGAAAGCTGTTGCTAGCCAGCACCCTTCCTTGGAAGCGCTTTCACAGGCGCAGCAACACTGGGGCTTTGCGCTTCTCTACCCACCAAACGTCACGGTCATTATCTTTCCGTCTCGTAGACACGAGCTGAGAGATTGCAAACGTCGAGCAATTGCTCAGAGATGAAAAGTGCCAGTACTGAAAGCTGTTGCTAGCCAGCACCCTTCCTTGGAAGCGCTTTCACAGGCGCAGCAACACTGGGTCTTTGCGCTTCTCTACCCACCAAACATCACGGTCACGATCTCTCTCCGTCTCGTAGACACGAGCTGAGAGATTGCAAACGTCGAGCAATTGCTCAGAGATGAAAAGTGCCAGCACTGAAAGCTGTTGCTAGCCAGCACCCTTCCTTGGAAGCGCTTTTGTAGGCCTAAGAACACTGGGGCTCTGGGCTTCTCTAGCCACCTAATCTTCTGCTCATCCTCTCGCGCACTCTAAAGAGAGCTCAGGTGAGAAATTGCAAAGGTCGAGCAATTGCTCAGAGATGAAAAGTGCCAGCACTGAAAGCTCTTGCTAGCCAGCACCCTTCCTTGGAAGCGCTTTCACAGGCGCAGCAACACTGGGGCTTTGCGCTTCTCTAGCCACCAAACGTCACGGTCATTCTCTTTCCGACTCGTAGACACGAGCTGAGAAATTGCAAACGTCGAGCAATTGCTCAGCGATGAAAAGTGCCAGCACTGAAAGCTGTTGCTAGCCAGCACCCTTCCTTGGAAGTGCTTTTGTAGGCCTAAGAACACTGGGGCTCTGGGCTTCTCTAGCCACCTCATCTTGTGCTCATCCTCTCGCGCAGTCTAAAGAGAGCTCAGGTGAGAAATATCAAACGTTGAGCAATTGCTCAGAGATGAAAAGTGCCAGCACTGAAAGCTGTTGCTAGCCAGCACCCTTCCTTGGAAGCGCTTTCACAGGCGCAGCAACACTGGGGCTTTGCGCTTCTCTACCCACCAAACGTCACAGTCACTATCTCTCTGTCTCGTAGACACGAGCTGAGAAATTGCAAACGTCGAGCAATTGCTCAGCGATGAAAAGTGCCAGCACTGAAAGCTGTTGCTAGCCAGCACCCTTCCTTGGAAGCGCTTTCACAGACGCAGCAACACTGGGGCTTTGCGCTTCTCTACGCACCAAACGTCACGGTCATTCTCTTTCCGTCTCGTAGACACGAGCTGAGAAATTGCAAACGTCGAGCAATTGCTCAGAGATGAAAAGTGCCAGGACTGAAAGCTCTTGCTAGCCAGCCCCCTTCCTTGGAAGCGCTTTTGTAGGCCTAAGAACACTGGGGCTCTGGGCTTCTCTAGCCACCTAATATTCTGCTCATCCTCTCACGCACTCTAAGGAGAGCTCAGGTGAGAAATTGCAAAAGTCGAGCAATTGCTCAGAGATGAAAAGTGCCAGCACTGAAAGCTCTTGATAGCCAGCACCCTTCCTTGGAAGCGCTTTCACAGGCGCAGCAACACTGGGGCTTTGCGCTTCTCTAGCCACCAAACATCACGGTCATTCTCTTTCCGTCTTGTGGACACGAGCTGAGAAATTGCAAAGGTCGAGCAATTGCTCAGAGATGAAAAGTGCCAGCACAGAAAGCTGTTGCTAGCCAGCACCCTTCCTTGGAAGCGCTTTTGTAGCCCTAAGAACACTGGGGCTCTGTGTTTCTCTAGCCACCTAATCTTCTGCTCATCCTCTCGCGCAGTCTAAAGAGAGCTCAGGTGAGAATTTGCAAAGGTCGAGCAATTGCTCAGAGATGAAAAGTGCCAGCACTGAAAGCTCTTGCTAGCCAGCACCCTTCCTTGGAAGCACTTTCACAGGCGCAGTAACACTGGGGCTTTGCGCTTCTCTAGCCACCAAACGTCACGGTCACTATCTCTCTGTCTCGTAGACACGAGCTGAGAAATTGCAAACGTCGAGCAATTGCTCAGAGATGAAAAGTGCCAGCACTGAAAGCTCTTGCTAGCCAGCACCCTTCCTTGGAAGTGCTTTTGTAGGCCTAAGAACACTGGGGCTCTGGGCTTCTCTAGCCACCTAATCTTCTGCTCATCCTCTCGCGCACTCTAAAGAGAGCTCAGGTGAGAATTTGCAAAGGTCGAGCAATTGCTCAGAGATGAAAAGTGCCAGCACTGAAAGCTGTTGCTAGCCAGCACCCTTCCTTGGAAGCGCTTTCACAGGCGCAGCAACACTGGGGCTTTGCGCTTGTCTAGCCACCAAAGGTCACGGTCATTATCTTTCCGTCTCGTAGACACGAGCTGAGAAATTGCAAAAGTCGAGCAATTGCTCAGAGATGAAAAGTGCCAGCACTGAAAGCTCTTGATAGCCAGCACCCTTCCTTGGAAGTGCTTTTGTAGGCCTAAGAACACTGGGGCTCTGGGCTTCTCTAGCCACCTACTCTTCTGCTCATCCTCTCGCGCACTCTAAAGAGAGCACGAGCTGAGAAATTGCAAACGTCGAGCAATTGCTCAGAGATGAAAAGTGCCAGCACTGAAAGCTGTTGCTAGCCAGCACCCTTCCTTGGAAGCGCTTTTGTAGGCCTAAGAACACTGGGGCTCTAGGCTTCTATAGCCACCTAATCTTCTGCTCATCCTCTCGCACAATCTAAAGAGAGCTGAGGTGAGAAATTGCAAAGGTCGAGCAATTGCTCAGAGATGAAAAGTGCCAGCACTGAAAGCTCTTGCTAGCCAGCACCCTTCCTTGGAAGCGCTTTCACAGGAGCAGTAACACTGGGGCTTTGCGCTTCTCTACCCACCAAACGTCACGGTCACTATCTCTCTGTCTCGTAGACACGAGCTGAGAAATTGCAAACGTCGAGCAATTGCTCAGCGATGAAAAGTGCCAGCACTGAAAGCTGTTGCTAGCCAGCACCCTTCCTTGGAAGCGCTTTCACAGGCGCAGCAACACTGGGGCTTTGCGCTTCTCTACCCACCAAACGTCACGGTCATTCTCTTTCCGTCTCGTAGACACGAGCTGAGAAATTGCAAACGTCGAGCAATTGCTCAGAGATTAAAAGTGCCAGCACTGAAAGCTGTTGCTAGCCAGCACCCTTCCTTGCAAGCGCTTTCACAGGCGCAGCAACACAGGGGCTTTGCGCTTCTCTAGCCACCAAACATCACGGTCATTCTCTTTCCGTCTTGTAGACACGAGCTGAGAAATTGCAAACGTCGAGCAATTGCTCAGAGATGAAAAGTGCCAGCACTGAAAGCTGTTGCTAGCCAGCACCCTTCCTTGGAAGCGCTTTTGTAGGCCTAAGAACACTGGGGCTCTAGGCTTCTCTAGCCACCTAATCTTCTGCTCATCCTCTCGCGCACTCTAAAGAGAGCTCAGGTGAGAAATTGCAAACGTCGAGCAATTGCTCAGAGATGAAAAGTGCCAGCACTGAAAGCTCTTGCTAGCCAGCACCCTTCCTTGGAAGCGCTTTCACAGGTGCAGCAACACTGGGGCTTTGCGCTTCTCTAGCCACCAAACGTCACGGTCACTATCTCTCTGTCTCGTAGACACGAGCTGAGAAATTGCAAACGTCGAGCAATTGCTCAGAGATGAAAAGTGCCAGCACTGAAAGCTCTTGCTAGCCAGCACCCTTCCTTGGAAGCGCTTTCACAGGCGCAGCAACACTAGGGCTTTGCGCTTCTCTAGCCACCAAACATCACGGTCATTCTCTTTCCGTCTTGTAGACACGAGCTGAGAAATTGCAAAGGTCGAGCAATTGCTCAGAGATGAAAAGTGCCAGCACTGAAAGCTGTTGCTAGCCAGCACCCTTCCTTGGAAGCGCTTTTGTAGGCCTAAGAACACTGGGGCTCTAGGCTTCTCTAGCCACCTAATCTTCTGCTCATCCTCTCGCGCAGTCTAAAGAGAGCTCAGGTGAGAAATTGCAAAGGTCGAGCAATTGCTCAGAGATGAAAAGTGCCAGCACTGAAAGCTCTTGCTAGCCAGCACCCTTCCTTGGAAGCGCTTTCACAGGCGCAGTAACACTGGGGCTTTGCGCTTCTCTACCCACCAAACGTCACGGTCACTATCTCTCTGTCTCGTAGACACGAGCTGAGAAATTGCAAACGTCGAGCAATTGCTCAGCGATGAAAAGTGCCAGCACTGAAAGCTGTTGCTAGCCAGCACCCTTCCTTGGAAGCGCTTTCACAGACGCAGCAACACTGGGGCTTTGCGCTTCTCTACCCACCAAACGTCACGGTCATTCTCTTTCCGTCTCGTAGACACGAGCTGAGAAATTGCAAACGTCGAGCAATTGCTCAGAGATGAAAAGTGCCAGCACTGAAAGCTGTTGCTAGCCAGCACCCTTCCTTGGAAGCGCTTTTGTAGGCCTAAGAACACTGGGGCTCTGGGCTTCTCTAGCCACCTAATCTTCTGCTCATCCTCTCACGCACTCTAAGGTGAGCTCAGGTGAGAAATTGCAAAAGTCGAGCAATTGCTCAGAGATGAAAAGTGCCAGCACTGAAAGCTCTTGATAGCCAGCACCCTTCCTTGGAAGCGCTTTCACAGGCGCAGCAACACTGGGGCTTTGCGCTTCTCTAGCCACCAAACATCACGGTCATTCTCTTTCCGTCTTGTAGACACGAGCTGAGAAATTGCAAAGGTCGAGCAATTGCTCAGAGATGAAAAGTGCCAGCACTGAAAGCTGTTGCTAGCCAGCACCCTTCCTTGGAAGCGCTTTTGTAGGCCTAAGAACACTGGGGCTCTAGGCTTCTCTAGCCACCTAATCTTCTGCTCATCCTCTCGCGCACTCTAAAGAGAGCTCAGGTGAGAAATTGCAAACATCGAGCAATTGCTCAGAGATGAAAAGTGCCAGCACTGAAAGCTCTTGCTAGCCAGCACCCTTCCTTGGAAGCGCTTTCACAGGCGCAGCAACACTGGGGCTTTGCGCTTCTCTACCCACCAAACGTCACGGTCACTATCTCTCCGTCTCGTAGACACGAGCTGAGAGATTGCAAACGTTGAGCAATTGCTCAGAGATGAAAAGTGCCAGCACTGAAAGCTCTTGCTAGCCAGCACCCTTCCTTGGAAGCGCTTTCACAGACGCAGCAACACTGGGGCTTTGCGCTTCTCTAGCCACCAAAGGTCACGGTCATTCTCTTTCCGTCTCGTAGACACGAGCTGAGAAATTGCAAACGTCGAGCAATTGCTCAGAGATGAAAAGTGCCAGCACTGAAAGCTCTTGCTAGCCAGCACCCTTCCTTGGAAGCGCTTTTGTAGGCCTAAGAACACTGGGGCTCTGGGCTTCTCTAGCCACCTACTCTTCTGCTCATCCTCTCGCGCAGTCTAAAGAGAGCTCAGGTGAGAAATTGCAAAGGTCGAGCAATTGCTCAGAGATGAAAAGTGCCAGCACTGAAAGCTCTTGCTAGCCAGCACCCTTCCTTGGAAGCGCTTTCACAGGCGCAGTAACACTGGGGCTTTGCACTTCTCTACCCACCAAATGTCACGGTCATTCTCCTTCCGTCTTGTGGACACGAGCTGAGAAATTGCAAACGTCGAGCAATTGCTCAGAGAGGAAAAGTGCCAGCACTGAAAGCTCTTGCTAGCCAGCACCCTTCCTTGGAAGTGCTTTTGTAGGCCTAAGAACAGTGGGGCTCTGGGCTTCTCTAGCCACCTAATCTTCTGCTCATCCTCTCGCGCACTCTAAAGAGAGCTCAGGTGAGAAATTGCAAAGGTCGAGCAATTGCTCAGAGATGAAAAGTGCCAGCACTGAAAGCTCTTGCTAGCCAGCACCCTTCCTTGGAAGCGCTTTCACAGGCGCAGTAACACTGGGGCTTTGCGCTTCTCTACCCACCAAATGTCACGGTCATTATCTTTCCGTCTCGTAGACACGAGCTGAGAGATTGCAAACGTTGAGCAATTGCTCAGAGATGAAAAGTGCCAGCACTGAAAGCTGTTGCTAGCCAGCACCCTTCCTTGGAAGTGCTTTTGTAGGCCTAAGAACAGTGGGGCTCTGGGCTTCTCTAGCCACCTACTCTTCTGCTCATCCTCTCGCGCACTCTAAAGAGAGCACGAGCTGAGAAATTGCAAAGGTCGAGCAATTGCTCAGAGATGAAAAGTGCCAGCACTGAAAGCTGTTGCTAGCCAGCACCCTTCCTTGGAAGCGCTTTTGTAGGCCTAAGAACACTGGGGCTCTAGGCTTCTATAGCCACCTAATCTTCTGCTCATCCTCTCGCGCACTCTAAAGAGAGCTCAGGTGAGAAATTGCAAACGTCGAGCAATTGCTCAGAGATGAAAAGTGCCAGCACTGAAAGCTCTTGCTAGCCAGCACCCTTCCTTGCAAGCGCTTTCACAGGCGCAGTAACACTGGGGCTTTGCGCTTCTCTACCCACCAAACGTCACGGTCACTATCTCTCTGTCTCGTAGACACGAGCTGAGAAATTGCAAACGTCGAGCAATTGCTCAGCGATGAAAAGTGCCAGCACTGAAAGCTGTTGCTAGCCAGCAGTCTACCTTGGAAGCGCTTTCACAGGTGCAGCAACACTGGGGCTTTGCGCTTCTCTACCCACCAAACGTCACGGTCATTCTCTTTCCGTATCGTAGACACGAGCTGAGAAATTGCAAACGTCGAGCAATTGCTCAGAGATTAAAAGTGCCAGCACTGAAAGCTGTTGCTAGCCAGCACCCTTCCTTGCAAGCGCTTTCACAGGCGCAGCAACACAGGGGCTTTGCGCTTCTCTAGCCACCAAACATCACGGTCATTCTCTTTCCGTCTTGTAGACACGAGCTGAGAAATTGCAAACGTCGAGCAATTGCTCAGAGATGAAAAGTGCCAGCACTGAAAGCTGTTGCTAGCCAGCACCCTTCCTTGGAAGCGCTTTTGTAGGCCTAAGAACACTGGGGCTCTAGGCTTCTCTAGCCACCTAATCTTCTGCTCATCCTCTCGCGCACTCTAAAGAGAGCTCAGGTGAGAAATTGCAAACGTCGAGCAATTGCTCAGAGATGAAAAGTGCCAGCACTGAAAGCTCTTGCTAGCCAGCACCCTTCCTTGGAAGCGCTTTCACAGGTGCAGCAACACTGGGGCTTTGCGCTTCTCTACCCACCAAACGTCACGGTCACTATCTCTCTGTCTCGTAGACACGAGCTGAGAAATTGCAAACGTCGAGCAATTGCTCAGAGATGAAAAGTGCCAGCACTGAAAGCTCTTGCTAGCCAGCACCCTTCCTTGGAAGCGCTTTCACAGGCGCAGCAACACTAGGGCTTTGCGCTTCTCTAGCCACCAAACATCACGGTCATTCTCTTTCCGTCTTGTAGACACGAGCTGAGAAATTGCAAAGGTCGAGCAATTGCTCAGAGATGAAAAGTGCCAGCACTGAAAGCTGTTGCTAGCCAGCACCCTTCCTTGGAAGCGCTTTTGTAGGCCTAAGAACACTGGGGCTCTGGGCTTCTCTAGCCACCTCATCTTCTGCTCATCCTCTCGCGCAGTCTAAAGAGAGCTCAGGTGAGAAATTGCAAAGGTCGAGCAATTGCTCAGAGATGAAAAGTGCCAGCACTGAAAGCTCTTGCTAGCCAGCACCCTTCCTTGGAAGCGCTTTCACAGGCGCAGTAACACTGGGGCTTTGCGCTTCTCTACCCACCAAACGTCACGGTCACTATCTCTCTGTCTCGTAGACACGAGCTGAGAAATTGCAAACGTCGAGCAATTGCTCAGCGATGAAAAGTGCCAGCACTGAAAGCTGTTGCTAGCCAGCACCCTTCCTTGGAAGCGCTTTCACAGGCGCAGCAACACTGGGGCTTTGCGCTTCTCTAGCCACCAAAGGTCACGGTCATTCTCTTTCCGTCTCGTAGACACGAGCTGAGAAATTGCAAACGTCGAGCAATTGCTCAGAGATGAAAAGTGCCAGCACTGAAAGCTCTTGCTAGCCAGCACCCTTCCTTGGAAGCGCTTTTGTAGGCCTAAGAACACTGGGGCTCTGGGCTTCTCTAGCCACCTCATCTTCTGCTCATCCTCTCACGCACTCTAAGGAGAGCTCAGGTGAGAAATTGCAAACGTCCAGCAATTGCTCAGAGATGAAAAGTGCCAGCACTGAAAGCTCTTGCTAGCCAGCACCCTTCCTTGCAAGCGCTTTCACAGGCGCAGTAACACTGGGGCTTTGCGCTTCTCTACCCACCAAATGTCACGGTCATTCTCCTTCCGTCTTGTGGACACGAGCTGACAAATTGCAAACGTCGAGCAATTGCTCAGAGATGAAAAGTGCCAGCACTGAAAGCTCTTGCTAGCCAGCACCCTTCCTTGGAAGTGCTTTTGTAGGCCTAAGAACACTGGGGCTCTGGGCTTCTCTAGCCACCTAATCTTCTGCTCATCCTCTCGCGCACTCTAAAGAGAGCTCAGGTGAGAAATTGCAAAGGTCGAGCAATTGCTCAGAGATGAAAAGTGCCAGCACTGAAAGCTCTTGCTAGCCAGCACCCTTCCTTGGAAGCGCTTTCACAGGCGCAGTAACACTGGGGCTTTGCGCTTCTCTACCCACCAAATGTCACGGTCATTATCTTTCCGTCTCGTAGACACGAGCTGAGAGATTGCAAACGTCGAGCAATTGCTCAGAGATGAAAAGTGCCAGCACTGAAAGCTGTTGCTAGCCAGCACCCTTCCTTGGAAGTGCTTTTGTAGGCCTAAGAACAGTGGGGCTCTGGGCTTCTCTAGCCACCTACTCTTCTGCTCATCCTCTCGCGCACTCTAAAGAGAGCACGAGCTGAGAAATTGCAAAGGTCGAGCAATTGCTCAGAGATGAAAAGTGCCAGCACTGAAAGCTGTTGCTAGCCAGCACCCTTCCTTGGAAGCGCTTTTGTAGGCCTAAGAACACTGGGGCTCTAGGCTTCTATAGCCACCTAATCTTCTGCTCATCCTCTCGCACAATCTAAAGAGAGCTGAGGTGAGAAATTGCAAAGGTCGAGCAATTGCTCAGAGATGAAAAGTGCCAGCACTGGAAGCTCTTGCTAGCCAGCACCCTTCCTTGGAAGCGCTTTCACAGGAGCAGTAACACTGGGGCTTTGCGCTTCTCTACCCACCAAACGTCACGGTCACTATCTCTCTGTCTCGTAGACACGAGCTGAGAAATTGCAAACGTCGAGCAATTGCTCAGCGATGAAAAGTGCCAGCACTGAAAGCTGTTGCTAGCCAGCAGTCTACCTTGGAAGCGCTTTCACAGGTGCAGCAACACTGGGGCTTTGCGCTTCTCTACCCACCAAACGTCACGGTCATTCTCTTTCCGTCTCGTAGACACGAGCTGAGAAATTGCAAACGTCGAGCAATTGCTCAGAGATTAAAAGTGCCAGCACTGAAAGCTGTTGCTAGCCAGCACCCTTCCTTGGAAGCGCTTTCACAGGCGCAGCAACACAGGGGCTTTGCGCTTCTCTAGCCACCAAACATCACGGTCATTCTCTTTCCGTCTTGTAGACACGAGCTGAGAAATTGCAAACGTCGAGCAATTGCTCAGAGATGAAAAGTGCCAGCACTGAAAGCTGTTGCTAGCCAGCACCCTTCCTTGGAAGCGCTTTTGTAGGCCTAAGAACACTGGGGCTCTAGGCTTCTCTAGCCACCTAATCTTCTGCTCATCCTCTCGCGCACTCTAAAGAGAGCTCAGGTGAGAAATTGCAAACGTCGAGCAATTGCTCAGAGATGAAAAGTGCCAGCACTGAAAGCTCTTGCTAGCCAGCACCCTTCCTTGGAAGCGCTTTCACAGGTGCAGCAACACTGGGGCTTTGCGCTTCTCTAGCCACCAAACGTCACGGTCACTATCTCTCTGTCTCGTAGACACGAGCTGAGAAATTGCAAACGTCGAGCAATTGCTCAGAGATGAAAAGTGCCAGCACTGAAAGCTCTTGCTAGCCAGCACCCTTCCTTGGAAGCGCTTTCACAGGCGCAGCAACACTAGGGCTTTGCGCTTCTCTAGCCACCAAACATCACGGTCATTCTCTTTCCGTCTTGTAGACACGAGCTGAGAAATTGCAAAGGTCGAGCAATTGCTCAGAGATGAAAAGTGCCAGCACTGAAAGCTGTTGCTAGCCAGCACCCTTCCTTGGAAGCGCTTTTGTAGGCCTAAGAACACTGGGGCTCTAGGCTTCTCTAGCCACCTAATCTTCTGCTCATCCTCTCGCGCAGTCTAAAGAGAGCTCAGGTGAGAAATTGCAAAGGTCGAGCAATTGCTCAGAGATGAAAAGTGCCAGCACTGAAAGCTGTTGCTAGCCAGCACCCTTCCTTGGAAGCGCTTTCACAGGCGCAGTAACACTGGGGCTTTGCGCTTCTCTACCCACCAAACGTCACGGTCACTATCTCTCTGTCTCGTAGACACGAGCTGAGAAATTGCAAACGTCGAGCAATTGCTCAGCGATGAAAAGTGCCAGCACTGAAAGCTGTTGCTAGCCAGCACCCTTCCTTGGAAGCGCTTTCACAGGCGCAGCAACACTGGGGCTTTGCGCTTCTCTACCCACCAAACGTCACGGTCATTCTCTTTCCGTCTCGTAGACACGAGCTGAGAAATTGCAAACGTCGAGCAATTGCTCAGAGATGAAAAGTGCCAGCACTGAAAGCTCTTGCTAGCCAGCACCCTTCCTTGGAAGCGCTTTTGTAGGCCTAAGAACACTGGGGCTCTGGGCTTCTCTAGCCACCTAATCTTCTGCTCATCCTCTCACGCACTCTAAGGAGAGCTCAGGTGAGAAATTGCAAAAGTCGAGCAATTGCTCAGAGATGAAAAGTGCCAGCACTGAAAGCTCTTGATAGCCAGCACCCTTCCTTGGAAGCGCTTTCACAGGCGCAGCAACACTGGGGCTTTGCGCTTCTCTAGCCACCAAACATCACGGTCATTCTCTTTCCGTCTTGTAGACACGAGCTGAGAAATTGCAAAGGTCGAGCAATTGCTCAGAGATGAAAAGTGCCAGCACTGAAAGCTCTTGCTAGCCAGCACCCTTCCTTGGAAGCGCTTTTGTAGGCCTAAGAACACTGGGGCTCTGGGCTTCTCTAGCCACCTAATCTTCTGCTCATCCTCTCGCGCACTCTAAAGAGAGCTCAGGTGAGAAATTGCAAACATCGAGCAATTGCTCAGAGATGAAAAGTGCCAGCACTGAAAGCTCTTGCTAGCCAGCACCCTTCCTTGGAAGCGCTTTCACAGGCGCAGCAACACTGGGGCTTTGCGCTTCTCTACCCACCAAACGTCACGGTCACTATCTCTCCGTCTCGTAGACACGAGCTGAGAGATTGCAAACGTTGAGCAATTGCTCAGAGATGAAAAGTGCCAGCACTGAAAGCTCTTGCTAGCCAGCACCCTTCCTTGGAAGCGCTTTCACAGACGCAGCAACACTGGGGCTTTGCGCTTCTCTAGCCACCAAAGGTCACGGTCATTCTCTTTCCGTCTCGTAGACACGAGCTGAGAAATTGCAAACGTCGAGCAATTGCTCAGAGATGAAAAGTGCCAGCACTGAAAGCTCTTGCTAGCCAGCACCCTTCCTTGGAAGCGCTTTTGTAGGCCTAAGAACACTGGGGCTCTGGGCTTCTCTAGCCACCTACTCTTCTGCTCATCCTCTCGCGCAGTCTAAAGAGAGCTCAGGTGAGAAATTGCAAAGGTCGAGCAATTGCTCAGAGATGAAAAGTGCCAGCACTGAAAGCTCTTGCTAGCCAGCACCCTTCCTTGGAAGCGCTTTCACAGGCGCAGTAACACTGGGGCTTTGCGCTTCTCTACCCACCAAATGTCACGGTCATTCTCCTTCCGTCTTGTGGACACGAGCTGAGAAATTGCAAACGTCGAGCAATTGCTCAGAGAGGAAAAGTGCCAGCACTGAAAGCTGTTGCTAGCCAGCACCCTTCCTTGGAAGTGCTTTTGTAGGCCTAAGAACAGTGGGGCTCTGGGCTTCTCTAGCCACCTAATCTTCTGCTCATCCTCTCGCGCACTCTAAAGAGAGCTCAGGTGAGAAATTGCAAAGGTCGAGCAATTGCTCAGAGATGAAAAGTGCCAGCACTGAAAGCTCTTGCTAGCCAGCACCCTTCCTTGGAAGCGCTTTCACAGGCGCAGTAACACTGGGGCTTTGCGCTTCTCTACCCACCAAAGGTCAAGGTCATTCTCTTTCCGTCTCATAGACACGAGCTGAGAGATTGCAAACGTCGAGCAATTGCTCAGAGATGAAAAGTGCCAGCACTGAAAGCTGTTGCTAGCCAGCACCCTTCCTTGGAAGTGCTTTTGTAGGCCTAAGAACAGTGGGGCTCTGTGTTTCTTCAGCCACCTAATCTTCTGCTCATCCTCTCGCGCACTCTAAAGAGAGCTCAGGTGAGAAATTGCAAACGTCCAGCAATTGCTCAGAGATGAAAAGTGCCAGTACTGAAAGCTGTTGCTAGCCAGCACCCTTCCTTGGAAGCGCTTTCACAGGCGCAGCAACACTGGGGCTTTGCGCTTCTCTACCCAACAAACGTCACGGTCACTATCTCTCCGTCTCGTAGACACGAGCTGAGAGATTGCAAAGGTCGAGCAATTGCTCAGAGATGAAAAGTGCCAGCACTGAAATCTGTTGCTAGCCAGCACCCTTCCTTGGAAGTGCTTTTGTAGGCCTAAGAACACTGGGGCTCTGGGCTTCTCTAGCCACCTAATCTTCTGCTCATCCTCTCGCGCAGTCTAAAGAGAGCTCAGGTGAGAAATTGCAAACGTCGAGCAATTGCTCAGAGATGAAAAGTGCCAGCACTGAAAGCTGTTGCTAGCCAGCAGCCTTCCTTGGAAGCGCTTTCACAGGCGCAGCAACACTGGGGCTTTGCGCTTCTCTAGCCACCAAACGTCACGGTCACTATCTCTCTGTCTCGTAGACACGAGCTGAGAAATTGCAAACGTCGAGCAATTGCTCAGCGATGAAAAGTGCCAGCACTGAAAGCTCTTGCTAGCCAGCACCCTTCCTTGGAAGCGCTTTCACAGACGCAGCAACACTGGGGCTTTGCGCTTCTCTACCCACCAAACGTCACGGTCATTCTCTTTCCGTCTCGTAGACACGAGCTGAGAAATTGCAAACGTCGAGCAATTGCTCAGAGATGAAAAGTGCCAGGACTGAAAGCTGTTGCTAGCCAGCACACTTCCTTGGAAGCGCTTTTGTAGGCCTAAGAACAGTGGGGCTCTGGGCTTCTCTAGCCACCTAATCTTCTGCTCATCCTCTCGCGCACTCTAAGGAGAGCTCAGGTGAGAAATTGCAAAAGTCGAGCAATTGCTCAGAGATGAAAAGTGCCAGCACTGAAAGCTCTTGCTAGCCAGCACCCTTCCTTGGAAGCGCTTTCACAGGCGCAGCAACACTGGGGCTTTGCGCTTCTCTAGCCACCAAACATCACGGTCATTCTATTTCCGTCTTGTGGACACGAGCTGAGAAATTGCAAAGGTCGAGCAATTGCTCAGAGATGAAAAGTGCCAGCACTGAAAGCTCTTGCTAGCCAGCCCCCTTCCTTGGAAGCGCTTTTGTAGGCCTAAGAACACTGGGGCTCTGGGCTTCTCTAGCCACCTAATCTTCTGCTCATCCTCTCGCGCACTCTAAAGAGAGCTCAGGTGAGAAATTGCAAACATCGAGCAATTGCTCAGAGATGAAAAGTGCCAGCACTGAAAGCTGTTGCTAGCCAGCACCCTTCCTTGGAAGCACTTTCACAGGCGCAGTAACACTGGGGCTTTGCGCTTCTCTAGCCACCAAACGTCACGGTCACTATCTCTCTGTCTCGTAGACACGAGCTGAGAAATTGCAAACGTCGAGCAATTGCTCAGAGATGAAAAGTGCCAGCACTGAAAGCTGTTGCTAGCCAGCACCCTTCCTTGGAAGCGCTTTCACAGACGCAGCAACACTGGGGCTTTGCGCTTCTCTAGCCACCAAAGGTCACGGTCATTCTCTTTCCGTCTCGTAGACACGAGCTGAGAAATTGCAAACGTCGAGCAATTGCTCAGAGATGAAAAGTGCCAGCACTGAAAGCTGTTGCTAGCCAGCACCCTTCCTTGGAAGTGCTTTTGTAGGCCTAAGAACACTGGGGCTCTGGGATTCTCTAGCCACCTACTCTTCTGCTCATCCTCTCGCGCACTCTAAAGAGAGCACGAGCTGAGAAATTGCAAAGGTCGAGCAATTGCTCAGAGATGAAAAGTGCCAGCACTGAAAGCTGTTGCTAGCCAGCAGCCTTCCTTGGAAGCGCTTTCACAGACGCAGCAACACTGGGGCTTTGCGCTTCTCTAGCCACCAAACATCACGGTCCTTCTCTTTCCGTCTTGTGGACACGAGCTGAGAAATTGCAAACGTCGAGCAATTGCTCAGAGATGAAAAGTGCCAGCACTGAAAGCTGTTGCTAGCCAGCACCCTTCCTTGGAAGTGCTTTTGTAGGCCTAAGAACACTGGGGCTCTGGGCTTCTCTAGCCACCTAATCTTCTGCTCATCCTCTCACGCACTCTAAGGAGAGCTCAGGTGAGAAATTGCAAAAGTCGAGCAATTGCTCAGAGATGAAAAGTGCCAGCACTGAAAGCTCTTGCTAGCCAGCACCCTTCCTTGGAAGCTCTTTCACAGGCGCAGCAACACTGGGGCTTTGCGCTTCTCTACCCACCAAACGTCACGGTCACTATCTCTCTGTCTCGTAGACACGAGCTGAGAAATTGCAAACGTCGAGCAATTGCTCAGAGATGAAAAGTGCCAGCACTGAAAGCTCTTGCTAGCCAGCACCCTTCCTTGGAAGCGCTTTCAGAGGCGAAGCAACACTGGGGCTTTGCGCTTCTCTAGCCACCAAACGTCACGGTCACTATCTCTCTGTCTCGTAGACACGAGCTGAGAAATTGCAAACGTCGAGCAATTGCTCAGAGATGAAAAGTGCCAGCACTGAAAGCTCTTGCTAGCCAGCACCCTTCCTTGGAAGCGCTTTTGTAGGCCTAAGAACACTGGGGCTCTGGGCTTCTCTAGCCACCTAATCTTCTGCTCATCCTCTCACGCACTCTAAGGAGAGCTCAGGTGAGAAATTGCAAAAGTCGAGCAATTGCTCAGAGATGAAAAGTGCCAGCACTGAAAGCTCTTGCTAGCCAGCACCCTTCCTTGGAAGCGCTTTCACAGGCGCAGCAACACTGGGGCTTTGCGCTTCTCTAGCCACCAAACATCACGGTCATTCTCTTTCCGTCTTGTAGACACGAGCTGAGAAATTGCAAAGGTCGAGCAATTGCTCAGAGATGAAAAGTGCCAGCACTGAAAGCTGTTGCTAGCCAGCACCCTTCCTTGGAAGCGCTTTTGTAGGCCTAAGAACACTGGGGCTCTAGGCTTCTCTAGCCACCTAATCTTCTGCTCATCCTCTCGCGCACTCTAAAGAGAGCTCAGGTGAGAAATTGCAAACATCGAGCAATTGCTCAGAGATGAAAAGTGCCAGCACTGAAAGCTCTTGCTAGCCAGCACCCTTCCTTGGAAGCGCTTTCACAGGCGCAGCAACACTGGGGCTTTGCGCTTCTCTACCCACCAAACGTCACGGTCACTATCTCTCCGTCTCGTAGACACGAGCTGAGAGATTGCAAACGTTGAGCAATTGCTCAGAGATGAAAAGTGCCAGCACTGAAAGCTCTTGCTAGCCAGCACCCTTCCTTGGAAGCGCTTTCACAGACGCAGCAACACTGGGGCTTTGCGCTTCTCTAGCCACCAAAGGTCACGGTCATTCTCTTTCCGTCTTGTAGACACGAGCTGAGAAATTGCAAACGTCGAGCAATTGCTCAGAGATGAAAAGTGCCAGCACTGAAAGCTCTTGCTAGCCAGCACCCTTCCTTGGAAGTGCTTTTGTAGGCCTAAGAACACTGGGGCTCTGGGCTTCTCTAGCCACCTACTCTTCTGCTCATCCTCTCGCGCACTCTAAAGAGAGATCAGGTGAGAAATTGCAAAGGTCGAGCAATTGCTCAGAGATGAAAAGTGCCAGCACTGAAAGCTCTTGCTAGCCAGCACCCTTCCTTGGAAGCGCTTTCACAGGCGCAGTAACACTGGGGCTTTGCGCTTCTCTACCCACCAAATGTCACGGTCATTCTCCTTCCGTCTTGTGGACACGAGCTGAGAAATTGCAAACGTCGAGCAATTGCTCAGAGAGGAAAAGTGCCAGCACTGAAAGCTCTTGCTAGCCAGCACCCTTCCTTGGAAGTGCTTTTGTAGGCCTAAGAACACTGGGGCTCTGGGCTTCTCTAGACACCTAATCTTCTGCTCATCCTCTCGCGCACTCTAAAGAGAGCTCAGGTGAGAAATTGCAAACGTCGAGCAATTGCTCAGAGATGAAAAGTGCCAGCACTGAAAGCTGTTGCTAGCCAGCACCCTTCCTTGGAAGCGCTTTCACAGGCGCAGCAACACTGGGGCTTTGCGCTTCTCTACCCACCAAACGTCACGGTCACTATCTCTCCGTCTCGTAGACACGAGCTGAGAGATTGCAAAGGTCGAGCAATTGCTCAGAGATGAAAAGTGCCAGCACTGAAAGCTGTTGCTAGCCAGCACCCTTCCTTGGAAGTGCTTTTGTAGGCCTAAGAACAGTGGGGCTCTGTGTTTCTTCAGCCACCTAATCTTCTGCTCATCCTCTCGCGCACTCTAAAGAGAGCTCAGGTGAGAAATTGCAAACGTCCAGCAATTGCTCAGAGATGAAAAGTGCCAGCACTGAAAGCTGTTGCTAGCCAGCACCCTTCCTTGGAAGCGCTTTCACAGGCGCAGCAACACTGGGGCTTTGCGCTTCTCTACCCAACAAACGTCACGGTCACTATCTCTCCGTCTCGTAGACACGAGCTGAGAGATTGCAAAGGTCGAGCAATTGCTCAGAGATGAAAAGTGCCAGCACTGAAATCTGTTGCTAGCCAGCACCCTTCCTTGGAAGCGCTTTTGTAGGCCTAAGAACACTGGGGATCTGGGCTTCTCTAGCCACCTAATCTTCTGCTCATCCTCTCGCGCAGTCTAAAGACAGCTCAGGTGAGAAATTGCAAAGGTCGAGCAATTGCTCAGAGATGAAAAGTGCCAGCACTGAAAGCTCTTGCTAGCCAGCACCCTTCCTTGGAAGCGCTTTCACAGGCGCAGCAACACTGGGGCTTTGCGCTTCTCTAGCCACCAAACGTCACGGTCATTCTCTTTCCGACTCGTAGACACGAGCTGAGAAATTGCAAACGTCGAGCAATTGCTCAGCGATGAAAAGTGCCAGCACTGAAAGCTCTTGCTAGCCAGCACCCTTCCTTGGAAGCGCTTTTGTAGGCCTAAGAACACTGGGGCTCTGGGCTTCTCTAGCCACCTAATCTTCTGCTCATCCTCTCGCGCAGTCTAAAGAGAGCTCAGGTGAGAAATTGCAAACGTCGAGCAATTGCTCAGAGATGAAAAGTGCCAGCACTGAAAGCTCTTGCTAGCCAGCACCCTTCCTTGGAAGCGCTTTCACAGGCGCAGCAACACTGGGGCTTTGCGCTTCTCTAGCCACCAAACGTCACGGTCACTATCTCTCTGTCTCGTAGACACGAGCTGAGAAATTGCAAACGTCGAGCAATTGCTCAGCGATGAAAAGTGCCAGCACTGAAAGCTCTTGCTAGCCAGCACCCTTCCTTGGAAGCGCTTTCACAGACGCAGCAACACTGGGGCTTTGCGCTTCTCTACCCACCAAACGTCACGGTCATTCTCTTTCCGTCTCGTAGACACGAGCTGAGAAATTGCAAACGTCGAGCAATTGCTCAGAGATGAAAAGTGCCAGGACTGAAAGCTGTTGCTAGCCAGCACCCTTCCTTGGAAGCGCTTTTGTAGGCCTAAGAACACAGGGGCTCTGGGCTTCTCTAGCCACCTAATCTTCTGCTCATCCTCTCACGCACTCTAAGGAGAGCTCAGGTGAGAAATTGCAAAAGTCGAGCAATTGCTCAGAGATGAAAAGTGCCAGCACTGAAAGCTGTTGCTAGCCAGCAGCCTTCCTTGGAAGCGCTTTCACAGGCGCAGCAACACTGGGGCTTTGCGCTTCTCTAGCCACCAAACGTCACGGTCACTATCTCTCTGTCTCGTAGACACGAGCTGAGAAATTGCAAACGTCGAGCAATTGCTCAGAGATGAAAAGTGCCAGCACTGAAAGCTCTTGCTAGCCAGCAACCTTCCTTGGAAGCGCTTTCACAGGCGCAGCAACACTGGGGCTTTGCGCTTCTCTAGCCACCAAACGTCACGGTCACTATCTCTCTGTCTTGTAGACACGAGCTGAGAAATTGCAAAGGTCGAGCAATTGCTCAGAGATGAAAAGTGCCAGCACTGAAAGCTGTTGCTAGCCAGCACCCTTCCTTGGAAGCGCTTTTGTAGGCCTAAGAACACTGGGGCTCTAGGCTTCTCTAGCCACCTAATCTTCTGCTCATCCTCTCACGCACTCTAAGGAGAGCTCAGGTGAGAAATTGCAAACATCGAGCAATTGCTCAGAGATGAAAAGTGCCAGCACTGAAAGCTCTTGCTAGCCAGCACCCTTCCTTGGAAGCGCTTTCACAGGCGCAGCAACACTGGGGCTTTGCGCTTCTCTACCCACCAAACGTCACGGTCACTATCTCTCCGTCTCGTAGACACGAGCTGAGAGATTGCAAACGTTGAGCAATTGCTCAGAGATGAAAAGTGCCAGCACTGAAAGCTCTTGCTAGCCAGCACCCTTCCTTGGAAGCGCTTTCACAGAGGCAGCAACACTGGGGCTTTGTGCTTCTCTAGCCACCAAAGGTCACGGTCATTCTCTTTCCGTCTTGTAGACACGAGCTGAGAAATTGCAAACGTCGAGCAATTGCTCAGAGATGAAAAGTGCCAGCACTGAAAGCTCTTGCTAGCCAGCACCCTTCCTTGGAAGTGCTTTTGTAGGCCTAAGAACACTGGGGCTCTGGGCTTCTCTAGCCACCTCATCTTCTGCTCATCCTCTCGCGCACTCTAAAGAGAGCTCAGGTGAGAAATTGCAAAGGTCGAGCAATTGCTCAGAGATGAAAAGTGCCAGCACTGAAAGCTCTTGCTAGCCAGCACCCTTCCTTGGAAGCGCTTTCACAGGCGCAGTAACACTGGGGCTTTGCGCTTCTCTACCCACCAAATGTCACGGTCATTCTCCTTCCGTCTTGTGGACACGAGCTGAGAAATTGCAAACGTCGAGCAATTGCTCAGAGAGGAAAAGTGCCAGCACTGAAAGCTCTTGCTAGCCAGCACCCTTCCTTGGAAGTGCTTTTGTAGGCCTAAGAACACTGGGGCTCTGGGCTTCTCTAGACACCTAATCTTCTGCTCATCCTCTCGCGCACTCTAAAGAGAGCTCAGGTGAGAAATTGCAAACGTCGAGCAATTGCTCAGAGATGAAAAGTGCCAGCACAGAAAGCTGTTGCTAGCCAGCACCCTTCCTTGGAAGCGCTTTCACAGGCGCAGCAACACTGGGGCTTTGCGCTTCTCTACCCACCAAACGTCACGGTCACTATCTCTCCGTCTCGTAGACACGAGCTGAGAGATTGCAAAGGTCGAGCAATTGCTCAGAGATGAAAAGTGCCAGCACTGAAAGCTGTTGCTAGCCAGCACCCTTCCTTGGAAGTGCTTTTGTAGGCCTAAGAACAGTGGGGCTCTGTGTTTCTTCAGCCACCTAATCTTCTGCTCATCCTCTCGCGCACTCTAAAGAGAGCTCAGGTGAGAAATTGCAAACGTCCAGCAATTGCTCAGAGATGAAAAGTGCCAGCACTGAAAGCTGTTGCTAGCCAGCACCCTTCCTTGGAAGCGCTTTCACAGGCGCAGCAACACTGGGGCTTTGCGCTTCTCTACCCAACAAACGTCACGGTCACTATCTCTCCGTCTCGTAGACACGAGCTGAGAGATTGCAAAGGTCGAGCAATTGCTCAGAGATGAAAAGTGCCAGCACTGAAATCTGTTGCTAGCCAGCACCCTTCCTTGGAAGCGCTTTTGTAGGCCTAAGAACACTGGGGATCTGGGCTTCTCTAGCCACCTAATCTTCTGCTCATCCTCTCGCGCAGTCTAAAGACAGCTCAGGTGAGAAATTGCAAAGGTCGAGCAATTGCTCAGAGATGAAAAGTGCCAGCACTGAAAGCTCTTGCTAGCCAGCACCCTTCCTTGGAAGCGCTTTCACAGGCGCAGCAACACTGGGGCTTTGCGCTTCTCTAGCCACCAAACGTCACGGTCATTCTCTTTCCGACTCGTAGACACGAGCTGAGAAATTGCAAACGTCGAGCAATTGCTCAGCGATGAAAAGTGCCAGCACTGAAAGCTGTTGCTAGCCAGCACCCTTCCTTGGAAGCGCTTTTGTAGGCCTAAGAACACTGGGGCTCTGGGCTTCTCTAGCCACCTAATCTTCTGCTCATCCTCTCGCGCAGTCTAAAGAGAGCTCAGGTGAGAAATTGCAAACGTCGAGCAATTGCTCAGAGATGAAAAGTGCCAGCACTGAAAGCTCTTGCTAGCCAGCACCCTTCCTTGGAAGCGCTTTCACAGGCGCAGCAACACTGGGGCTTTGCGCTTCTCTAGCCACCAAACGTCACGGTCACTATCTCTCTGTCTCGTAGACACGAGCTGAGAAATTGCAAACGTCGAGCAATTGCTCAGCGATGAAAAGTGCCAGCACTGAAAGCTCTTGCTAGCCAGCACCCTTCCTTGGAAGCGCTTTCACAGACGCAGCAACACTGGGGCTTTGCGCTTCTCTACCCACCAAACGTCACGGTCATTCTCTTTCCGTCTCGTAGACACGAGCTGAGAAATTGCAAACGTCGAGCAATTGCTCAGAGATGAAAAGTGCCAGGACTGAAAGCTGTTGCTAGCCAGCACCCTTCCTTGGAAGCGCTTTTGTAGGCCTAAGAACACAGGGGCTCTGGGCTTCTCTAGCCACCTAATCTTCTGCTCATCCTCTCACGCACTCTAAGGAGAGCTCAGGTGAGAAATTGCAAAAGTCGAGCAATTGCTCAGAGATGAAAAGTGCCAGCACTGAAAGCTCTTGCTAGCCAGCACCCTTCCTTGGAAGCGCTTTCACAGGCGCAGCAACACTGGGGCTTTGCGCTTCTCTAGCCACCAAACATCACGGTCATTCTATTTCCGTCTTGTGGACACGAGCTGAGAAATTGCAAAGGTCGAGCAATTGCTCAGAGATGAAAAGTGCCAGCACTGAAAGCTCTTGCTAGCCAGCACCCTTCCTTGGAAGCGCTTTTGTAGGCCTAAGAACACAGGGGCTCTGGGCTTCTCTAGCCACCTAATCTTCTGCTCATCCTCTCACGCACTCTAAGGAGAGCTCAGGTGAGAAATTGCAAAAGTCGAGCAATTGCTCAGAGATGAAAAGTGCCAGCACTGAAAGCTGTTGCTAGCCAGCAGCCTTCCTTGGAAGCGCTTTCACAGGCGCAGCAACACTGGGGCTTTGCGCTTCTCTAGCCACCAAACGTCACGGTCACTATCTCTCTGTCTCGTAGACACGAGCTGAGAAATTGCAAACGTCGAGCAATTGCTCAGAGATGAAAAGTGCCAGCACTGAAAGCTCTTGCTAGCCAGCAACCTTCCTTGGAAGCGCTTTCACAGGCGCAGCAACACTGGGGCTTTGCGCTTCTCTAGCCACCAAACGTCACGGTCACTATCTCTCTGTCTTGTAGACACGAGCTGAGAAATTGCAAAGGTCGAGCAATTGCTCAGAGATGAAAAGTGCCAGCACTGAAAGCTGTTGCTAGCCAGCACCCTTCCTTGGAAGCGCTTTTGTAGGCCTAAGAACACTGGGGCTCTAGGCTTCTCTAGCCACCTAATCTTCTGCTCATCCTCTCACGCACTCTAAGGAGAGCTCAGGTGAGAAATTGCAAACATCGAGCAATTGCTCAGAGATGAAAAGTGCCAGCACTGAAAGCTCTTGCTAGCCAGCACCCTTCCTTGGAAGCGCTTTCACAGGCGCAGCAACACTGGGGCTTTGCGCTTCTCTACCCACCAAACGTCACGGTCACTATCTCTCCGTCTCGTAGACACGAGCTGAGAGATTGCAAACGTTGAGCAATTGCTCAGAGATGAAAAGTGCCAGCACTGAAAGCTCTTGCTAGCCAGCACCCTTCCTTGGAAGCGGTTTCACAGGCGCAGCAACACTGGGGCTTTGTGCTTCTCTAGCCACCAAAGGTCACGGTCATTCTCTTTCCGTCTTGTAGACACGAGCTGAGAAATTGCAAACGTCGAGCAATTGCTCAGAGATGAAAAGTGCCAGCACTGAAAGCTCTTGCTAGCCAGCACCCTTCCTTGGAAGTGCTTTTGTAGGCCTAAGAACACTGGGGCTCTGGGCTTCTCTAGCCACCTCATCTTCTGCTCATCCTCTCGCGCACTCTAAAGAGAGCTCAGGTGAGAAATTGCAAAGGTCGAGCAATTGCTCAGAGATGAAAAGTGCCAGCACTGAAAGCTCTTGCTAGCCAGCACCCTTCCTTGGAAGCGCTTTCACAGGCGCAGTAACACTGGGGCTTTGCGCTTCTCTACCCACCAAATGTCACGGTCATTCTCCTTCCGTCTTGTGGACACGAGCTGAGAAATTGCAAACGTCGAGCAATTGCTCAGAGAGGAAAAGTGCCAGCACTGAAAGCTCTTGCTAGCCAGCACCCTTCCTTGGAAGTGCTTTTGTAGGCCTAAGAACACTGGGGCTCTGGGCTTCTCTAGACACCTAATCTTCTGCTCATCCTCTCGCGCACTCTAAAGAGAGCTCAGGTGAGAAATTGCAAACGTCGAGCAATTGCTCAGAGATGAAAAGTGCCAGCACAGAAAGCTGTTGCTAGCCAGCACCCTTCCTTGGAAGCGCTTTCAC
Source organism: Sarcoramphus papa (assembly GCA_037962945.1). Lineage (NCBI taxonomy): Eukaryota > Metazoa > Chordata > Aves > Accipitriformes > Cathartidae > Sarcoramphus > Sarcoramphus papa. Next base: position 21,155,984 of record CM075588.1, read on the forward strand.
AGGCGCAGCAACACTGGGGCTTTGCGCTTCTCTACCCACCAAACGTCACGGTCACTATCTCTCCGTCTCGTAGACACGAGCTGAGAGATTGCAAAGGTCGAGCAATTGCTCAGAGATGAAAAGTGCCAGCACTGAAAGCTGTTGCTAGCCAGCACCCTTCCTTGGAAGTGCTTTTGTAGGCCTAAGAACAGTGGGGCTCTGTGTTTCTTCAGCCACCTAATCTTCTGCTCATCCTCTCGCGCACTCTAAAGAGAGCTCAGGTGAGAAATTGCAAACGTCCAGCAATTGCTCAGAGATGAAAAGTGCCAGCACTGAAAGCTGTTGCTAGCCAGCACCCTTCCTTGGAAGCGCTTTCACAGGCGCAGCAACACTGGGGCTTTGCGCTTCTCTACCCAACAAACGTCACGGTCACTATCTCTCCGTCTCGTAGACACGAGCTGAGAGATTGCAAAGGTCGAGCAATTGCTCAGAGATGAAAAGTGCCAGCACTGAAATCTGTTGCTAGCCAGCACCCTTCCTTGGAAGCGCTTTTGTAGGCCTAAGAACACTGGGGATCTGGGCTTCTCTAGCCACCTAATCTTCTGCTCATCCTCTCGCGCAGTCTAAAGACAGCTCAGGTGAGAAATTGCAAAGGTCGAGCAATTGCTCAGAGATGAAAAGTGCCAGCACTGAAAGCTCTTGCTAGCCAGCACCCTTCCTTGGAAGCGCTTTCACAGGCGCAGCAACACTGGGGCTTTGCGCTTCTCTAGCCACCAAACGTCACGGTCATTCTCTTTCCGACTCGTAGACACGAGCTGAGAAATTGCAAACGTCGAGCAATTGCTCAGCGATGAAAAGTGCCAGCACTGAAAGCTGTTGCTAGCCAGCACCCTTCCTTGGAAGCGCTTTTGTAGGCCTAAGAACACTGGGGCTCTGGGCTTCTCTAGCCACCTAATCTTCTGCTCATCCTCTCGCGCAGTCTAAAGAGAGCTCAGGTGAGAAATTGCAAACGTCGAGCAATTGCTCAGAGATGAAAAGTGCCAGCACTGAAAGCTCTTGCTAGCCAGCACCCTTCCTTGGAAGCGCTTTCACAGGCGCAGCAACACTGGGGCTTTGCGCTTCTCTAGCCACCAAACGTCACGGTCACTATCTCTCTGTCTCGTAGACACGAGCTGAGAAATTGCAAACGTCGAGCAATTGCTCAGCGATGAAAAGTGCCAGCACTGAAAGCTCTTGCTAGCCAGCACCCTTCCTTGGAAGCGCTTTCACAGACGCAGCAACACTGGGGCTTTGCGCTTCTCTACCCACCAAACGTCACGGTCATTCTCTTTCCGTCTCGTAGACACGAGCTGAGAAATTGCAAACGTCGAGCAATTGCTCAGAGATGAAAAGTGCCAGGACTGAAAGCTGTTGCTAGCCAGCACCCTTCCTTGGAAGCGCTTTTGTAGGCCTAAGAACACAGGGGCTCTGGGCTTCTCTAGCCACCTAATCTTCTGCTCATCCTCTCACGCACTCTAAGGAGAGCTCAGGTGAGAAATTGCAAAAGTCGAGCAATTGCTCAGAGATGAAAAGTGCCAGCACTGAAAGCTCTTGCTAGCCAGCACCCTTCCTTGGAAGCGCTTTCACAGGCGCAGCAACACTGGGGCTTTGCGCTTCTCTAGCCACCAAACATCACGGTCATTCTATTTCCGTCTTGTGGACACGAGCTGAGAAATTGCAAAGGTCGAGCAATTGCTCAGAGATGAAAAGTGCCAGCACTGAAAGCTCTTGCTAGCCAGCACCCTTCCTTGGAAGCGCTTTTGTAGGCCTAAGAACAGTGGGGCTCTGGGCTTCTCTAGCCACCTAATCTTCTGCTCATCCTCTCGCGCACTCTAAAGAGAGCTCAGGTGAGAAATTGCAAACATCGAGCAATTGCTCAGAGATGAAAAGTGCCAGCACTGAAAGCTCTTGCTAGCCAGCACCCTTCCTTGGAAGCACTTTCACAGGCGCAGTAACACTGGGGCTTTGCGCTTCTCTAGCCACCAAACGTCACGGTCACTATCTCTCTGTCTCGTAGACACGAGCTGAGAAATTGCAAACGTCGAGCAATTGCTCAGAGATGAAAAGTGCCAGCACTGAAAGCTCTTGCTAGCCAGCACCCTTCCTTGGAAGCGCTTTCACAGACGCAGCAACACTGGGGCTTTGCGCTTCTCTAGCCACCAAAGGTCACGGTCATTCTCTTTCCGTCTCGTAGACACGAGCTGAGAAATTGCAAACGTCGAGCAATTGCTCAGAGATGAAAAGTGCCAGCACTGAAAGCTGTTGCTAGCCAGCACCCTTCCTTGGAAGTGCTTTTGTAGGCCTAAGAACACTGGGGCTCTGGGATTCTCTAGCCACCTACTCTTCTGCTCATCCTCTCGCGCACTCTAAAGAGAGCACGAGCTGAGAAATTGCAAAAGTCGAGCAATTGCTCAGAGATGAAAAGTGCCAGCACTGAAAGCTGTTGCTAGCCAGCACCCTTCCTTGGAAGCGCTTTCACAGGCGCAGTTACACTGGGGCTTTGCGCTTCTCTAGCCACCAAACATCACGGTCCTTCTCTTTCCGTCTTGTGGACACGAGCTGAGAAATTGCAAACGTCGAGCAATTGCTCAGAGATGAAAAGTGCCAGCACTGAAAGCTGTTGCTAGCCAGCACCCTTCCTTGGAAGTGCTTTTGTAGGCCTAAGAACACAGGGGCTCTGGGCTTCTCTAGCCACCTAATCTTCTGCTCATCCTCTCACGCACTCTAAGGAGAGCTCAGGTGAGAAATTGCAAAAGTCGAGCAATTGCTCAGAGATGAAAAGTGCCAGCACTGAAAGCTCTTGCTAGCCAGCACCCTTCCTTGGAAGCTCTTTCACAGGCGCAGCAACACTGGGGCTTTGCGCTTCTCTACCCACCAAACGTCACGGTCACTATCTCTCTGTCTCGTAGACACGAGCTGAGAAATTGCAAAAGTCGAGCAATTGCTCAGAGATGAAAAGTGCCAGCACTGAAAGCTGTTGCTAGCCAGCACCCTTCCTTGGAAACGCTTTCACAGGCGCAGCAACACTGGGGCTTTGCGCTTCTCTACCCACCAAACGTCACGGTCATTCTCTTTCCGTCTCGTACACACGAGCTGAGAGATTGCAAACGACGAGCAATTGCTCATAGATGAAAAGTGCCAGCACTGAAAGCTGTTGCTAGCCAGCACCCTTCCTTGGAAGTGCTTTTGTAGGCCTAAGAACAGTGGGGCTCTGTGTTTCTTCAGCCACCTAATCTTCTGCTCATCCTCTCGCGCAGTCTAAAGAGAGCTCAGGTGAGAAATTGCAAAGGTCGAGCAATTGCTCAGAGATGAAAAGTGCCAGCACTGAAAGCTGTTGCTAGCCAGCACCCTTCCTTGGAAGCGCTTTCACAGGCGCAGCAACACTGGGGCTTTGCGCTTCTCTAGCCACCAAACGTCAAGGTCACTATCACTCCGTCTTGTAGACACGAGGTGAGAGATTGCAAACGTCGAGCAATTGCTCAGAGATGAAAAGTGCCAGCACTGAAAGCTCTTGCTAGCCAGCACCCTTCCTTGCAAGCGCTTTCACAGACGCAGCAACACTGGGGCTTTGCGCTTCTCTACCCACCAAACGTCACGGTCATTCTCTTTCCATCTCGTAGACACGAGCTGAGAAATTGCAAACGTCGAGCAATTGCTCAGCGATGAAAAGTGCCAGCACTGAAAGCTGTTGCTAGCCAGCACCCTTCCTTGGAAGTGCTTTTGTAGGCCTAAGAACACTGGGGCTCTGGGCTTCTCTAGCCACCTAATCTTCTGCTCATCCTCTCGCGCAGTCTAAAGAGAGCTCAGGTGAGAAATTGCAAACGTTGAGCAATTGCTCAGAGATGAAAAGTGCCAGCACTGAAAGCTCTTGCTAGCCAGCACCCTTCCTTGGAAACGCTCTTGTAGGCCTAAGAACACTGGGGCTCTGGGCTTCTCTAGCCACCTAATCTTCTGCTCATCCTCTCGCGCACTCTAAAGAGAGCTCAGGTGACAAATTGCAAAGGTCGAGCAATTGCTCAGAGATGAAAAGTGCCAGCACTGAAAGCTCTTGCTAGCCAGCACCCTTCCTTGGAAGCGCTTTCACAGGCGCAGCAACACTGGGGCTTTGCGCTTCTCTACCCACCAAACGTCACGGTCACTATCTCTCCGTCTCGTAGACACGACCTGAGAGATTGCAAAGGTCGAGCAATTGCTCAGAGAGGAAAAGTGCCAGCACTGAAAGCTGTTGCTAGCCAGCACCCTTCCTTGGAAGCGCTTTTGTAGGCCTAAGAACACTGGGGCTCTGGGCTTCTCTAGCCACCTAATCTTCTGCTCATCCTCTCGCGCACTCTAAAGAGAGCTCAGGTGAGAAATTGCAAACATCGAGCAATTGCTCAGAGATGAAAAGTGCCAGCACTGAAAGCTGTTGCTAGCCAGCACCCTTCCTTGGAAGCACTTTCACAGGCGCAGTAACACTGGGGCTTTGCGCTTCTCTAGCCACCAAACGTCACGGTCACTATCTCTCTGTCTCGTAGACACGAGCTGAGAAATTGCAAACATCAAGCAATTGCTCATAGATGAAAAGTGCCAGCACTGAAAGCTGTTGCTAGCCAGCACCCTTCCTTGGAAGCGCTTTCACAGACGCAGCAACACTGGGGCTTTGCGCATCTCTAGCCACCAAAGGTCACGGTCATTCTCTTTCCGTCTCGTAGACACGAGCTGAGAAATTGCAAACGTCGAGCAATTGCTCAGAGATGAAAAGTGCCAGCACTGAAAGCTGTTGCTAGCCAGCACCCTTCCTTGGAAGTGCTTTTGTAGGCCTAAGAACACTGGGGCTCTGGGCTTCTCTAGCCACCTACTCTTCTGCTCATCCTCTCGCGCACTCTAAAGAGAGCACGAGCTGAGAAATTGCAAAGGTCGAGCAATTGCTCAGAGATGAAAAGTGCCAGCACTGAAAGCTGTTGCTAGCCAGCACCCTTCCTTGGAAGCGCTTTCACAGGCGCAGCAACACTGGGGCTTTGCGCTTCTCTACCCAACAAACGTCACGGTCATTCTCTTTCCGTCTTGTGGACACGAGCTGAGAAATTGCAAAGGACGAGCAATTGCTCAGAGATGAAAAGTGCCAGCACTGAAAGCTGTTGCTAGCCAGCACCCTTCCTTGGAAGCGCTTCTGTAGGCCTAAGAACACTGGGGCTCTGGGCTTCTCTAGCCACCTAATCTTCTGCTCATCCTCTCACGCACTCTAAGGAGAGCTCAGGTGAGAAATTGCAAAAGTCGAGCAATTGCTCAGAGATGAAAAGTGCCAGCACTGAAAGCTCTTGCTAGCCAGCACCCTTCCTTGGAAGCGCTTTCACAGGCGCAGCAACACTGGGGCTTTGCGCTTCTCTACCCACCAAACGTCACGGTCACTATCTCTCTGTCTCGTAGACACGAGCTGAGAAATTGCAAAGGTCGAGCAATTGCTCAGAGATGAAAAGTGCCAGCACTGAAAGCTGTTGCTAGCCAGCACCCTTCCTTGGAAGCGCTTTCACAGGCGCAGCAACACTGGGGCTTTGCGCTTCTCTAGCCACCAAACGTCAAGGTCACTATCACTCCGTCTTGTAGACACGAGCTGAGAGATTGCAAACGACGAGCAATTGCTCATAGATGAAAAGTGCCAGCACTGAAAGCTGTTGCTAGCCAGCACCCTTCCTTGGAAGTGCTTTTGTAGGCCTAAGAACAGTGGGGCTCTGTGTTTCTTCAGCCACCTAATCTTCTGCTCATCCTCTCGCGCAGTCTAAAGAGAGCTCAGGTGAGAAATTGCAAAGGTCGAGCTATTGCTCAGAGATGAAAAGTGCCAGCACTGAAAGCTGTTGCTAGCCAGCACCCATCCTTGGAAGCGCTTTCACAGGCGCAGCAACACTGGGGCTTTGCGCTTCTCTAGCCACCAAACGTCAAGGTCACTATCACTCCGTCTTGTAGACACGAGGTGAGAGATTGCAAACGTCGAGCAATTGCTCAGAGATGAAAAGTGCCAGCACTGAAAGCTCTTGCTAGCCAGCACCCTTCCTTGGAAGCGCTTTCACAGGCGCAGCAACACTGGGGCTTTGCGCTTCTCTACCCACCAAACGTCACAGTCACTATCTCTCCGTCTCATAGACACGAGCTGAGAGATTGCAAACGTCGAGCAATTGCTCAGAGATGAAAAGTGCCAGCACTGAAAGCTGTTGCTAGCCAGCACCCTTCCTTGGAAGTGCTTTTGTAGGCCTAAGAACACTGGGGCTCTGGGCTTCTCTAGCCACCTAATCTTCTGCTCATCCTCTCGCGCACTCTAAAGAGAGCTCAGGTGAGAAATTGCAAACGTCGAGCAATTGCTCAGAGATGAAAAGTGCCAGCACTGAAAGCTGTTGCTAGCCAGCACCCTTCCTTGGAAGCGCTTTCACAGGCGCAGCAACACTGGGGCTTTGCGCTCCTCTAGCCACCAAACGTCACGGTCATTCTCTTTCCGTCTCGTAGACACGAGCTGAGAAATTGCAAACGTCGAGCAATTGCTCAGAGATGAAAAGTGCCAGCACTGAAAGCTCTTGCTAGCCAGCACCCTTCCTTGGAAGTGCTTTTGTAGGCCTAAGAACACTGGGGCTCTGGGCTTCTCTAGCCACCTACTCTTCTGCTCATCCTCTCGCGCACTCTAAAGAGAGCTCAGGTGAGAAATTGCAAACGTTGAGCAATTGCTCAGAGAGGAAAAGTGCCAGCACTGAAAGCTGTTGCTAGCCAGCACCCTTCCTTGGAAGCGCTTTTGTAGGCCTAAGAACACTGGGGCTCTGGGCTTCTCTAGCCACCTTATCTTCTGCTCATCCTCTCGCGCACTCTAAAGAGAGCTCAGGTGAGAAATTGCAAAGGTCGAGCAATTGCTCAGAGAGGAAAAGTGCCAGCACTGAAAGCTGTTGCTAGCCAGCACCCTTCCTTGGAAGCGCTTTCACAGGCGCAGTAACACTGGGGCTTTGCGCTTCTCTAGCCACCAAACGTCAAGGTCACTATCTCTCCGTCTCGTAGACACGAGCTGAGAGATTGCAAAGGTCGAGCAATTGCTCAGAGATGAAAAGTGCCAGCACTGAAAGCTGTTGCTAGCCAGCACCCTTCCTTGGAAGTGCTTTTGTAGGCTTAAGAACAGTGGGGCTCTGGGCTTCTCTAGCCACCTAATCTTCTGCTCATCCTCTCGCGCATTCTAAAGAGAGCTCAGGTGAGAAATTGCAAACGTCGAGCAATTGCTCAGAGATGAAAAGTGCCAGCACTGAAAGCTCTTGCTAGCCAGCACCCTTCCTTGGAAGCGCTTTCACAGGCGCAGTAACACTGGGGCTTTGCGCTTCTCTTGCCACCAAACGTCACGGTCATTCTCTTTCCGTCTCGTAGACACGAGCTGAGAAATTGCAAACATCGAGCAATTGCTCAGAGATGAAAAGTGCCAGCACTGAAAGCTCTTGCTAGCCAGCACCCTTCCTTGGAAACGCTCTTGTAGGCCTAAGAACACTTGGGCTCTGGGCTTTTCTAGCCACCTAATCTTCTGCTCATCCTCTCGTGCACTCTAAAGAGAGCTCAGGTGACAAATTGCAAACGTCGAGCAATTGCTCAGAGATGAAAAGTGCCAGCACTGAAAGCTCTTGCTAGCCAGCACCCTTCCTTGGAAGCGCTTTCACAGGCGCAGCAACACTGGGGCTTTGCGCTTCTCTAGCCACGAAACAACACGGTCATTCTCTTTGCGTCTCGTAGACACGAGCTGACAAATTGCAAACGTCGAGCAATTGCTCAGCGATGAAAAGTGCCAGCACTGAAAGCTGTTGCTAGCCAGCACCCTTCCTTGGAAGTGCTTTTGTAGGCCTAAGAACACTGGGGCTCTGGGCTTCTCTAGCCACCTAATCTTCTGCTCATCCTCTCGCGCACTCTGAAGAGAGCTCAGGTGAGAAATTGCAAAGGTCGAGCAATTGCTCAGAGATGAAAAGTGCCAGCACTGAAAGCTCTTGCTAGCCAGCACCCTTCCTTGGAAGCGCTTTCACAGGCGCAGCAACACTGGGGCTTTGCGCTTCTCTACCCAACAAACGTCACGGTCACTATCTCTCCGTCTCGTAGACACGAGCTGAGAGATTGCAAAGGTCGAGCAATTGCTCAGAGATGAAAAGTGCCAGCACTGAAAGCTGTTGCTAGCCAGCACCCTTCCTTGGAAGCGCTTTTGTAGGCCTAAGAACACTGGGGCTCTGGGCTTCTCTAGCCACCTAATCTTCTGCTCATCCTCTCGCGCACTGTAAAGAGAGCTCAGGTGAGAAATTGCAAAGGTCGAGCAATTGCTCAGAGATGAAAAGTGCCAGCACTGAAAGCTGTTGCTAGCCAGCACCCTTCCTTGGAAGCGGTTTCACAGGCGCAGTAACACTGGGGCGTTGCGCTTCTCTAGCCACCAAACGTCACGGCCATTCTCTTTCCGACTCATAGACACGAGCTGAGAAATTGCAAACGTCGAGCAATTGCTCAGAGATGAAAAGTGCCAGCACTGAAAGCTGTTGCTAGCCAGCACCCTTCCTTGGAAGCGCTTTTGTAGGCCTAAGAACACTGGGGCTCTGGGCTTCTCTAGACACCTAATCTTCGGCTCATCCTCTCGCGCACTCTAAAGAGAGCTCAGGTGAGAAATTGCAAACGTCGAGCAATTGCTCAGAGATGAAAAGTGCCAGCACTGAAAGCTGTTGCTAGCCAGCACCCTTCCTTGGAAGCGCTTTCACAGGCGCAGTAACACTGGGGCTTTGCGCTTCTCTAGCCACCAAACGTCACGGTCATTCTCTTTCCGTCTCATAGACACGAGATGAGAGATTGCAAACGTCGAGCAATTGCTCAGAGATGAAAAGTGCCAGCACTGAAAGCTCTTGCTAGCCAGCACCCTTCCTTGGAAGTGCTTTTGTAGGCCTAAGAACACTGGGGCTCTGGGCTTCTCTAGCATCCTAATCTTCTGCTCATCCTCTCGCGCAGTCTAAAGAGAGCTCAGGTGAGAAATTGCAAACGTCGAGCAATTGCTCAGAGATGAAAAGTGCCAGCACTGAAAGCTCTTGCTAGCCAGCACCCTTCCTTGGAAACGCTCTTGTAGGCCTAAGAACACTGGGGCTCTGGGCTTCTCTAGCCACCTAATCTTCTGCTCATCCTCTCGCGCACTCTAAAGAGAGCTCAGGTGACAAATTGCAAAGGTCGAGCAATTGCTCAGAGATGAAAAGTGCCAGCACTGAAAGCTCTTGCTAGCCAGCACCCTTCCTTGGAAGCGCTTTCACAGGCGCAGCAACACTGGGGCTTTGCGCTTCTCTACCCAACAAACGTCACGGTCACTATCTCTCCGTCTCGTAGACACGACCTGAGAGATTGCAAAGGTCGAGCAATTGCTCAGAGATGAAAAGTGCCAGCACTGAAAGCTGTTGCTAGCCAGCACCCTTCCTTGGAAGCGCTTTTGTAGGCCTAAGAACACTGGGGCTCTGGGCTTCTCTAGCCACCTAATCTTCTGCTCATCCTCTCGCGCACTCTAAAGAGAGCTCAGGTGACAAATTGCAAAGGTCGAGCAATTGCTCAGAGAGGAAAAGTGCCAGCACTGAAAGCTGTTGCTAGCCAGCACCCTTCCTTGGAAGCGCTTTCACAGGCGCAGTAACACTGGGGCTTTGCGCTTCTCTACCCACCAAACGTCACGGCCATTCTCTTTCCGACTCATAGACACGAGCTGAGAAATTGCAAACGTTGAGCAATTGCTCAGAGATGAAAAGTGCCAGCACTGAAAGCTGTTGCTAGCCAGCACCCTTCCTTGGAAGTGCTTTTGTAGGCCTAAGAACACAGGGGCTCTGGGCTTCTCTAGCCACCTCATCTTCTGCTCATCCTCTCGCGCACTCTAAAGAGAGCTCAGGTGAGAAATTGCAAAGGTCGAGCAATTGCTCAGAGATGAAAAGTGCCAGCACTGAAAGCTGTTGCTAGCCAGCACCCTTCCTTGGAAGCGCTTTCACAGGCACAGTAACATTGGGGCTTTGCGCTTCTCTAGCCACCAAACATCACGGTCATTCTCTTTCCATCTCGTAGACACGAGCTGAGAGATTGCAAAGGTTGAGCAATTGCTCAGCGATGAAAAGTGCCAGCACTGAAAGCTGTTGCTAGCCAGCACCCTTCCTTGGAAGTGCTTTTGTAGGCCTAAGAACACAGGGGCTCTGGGCTTCTCTAGCCACCTAATCTTCTGCTCATCCTCTCGCGCACTCTAAAGAGAGCTCAGGTGAGAAATTGCAAACGTCGAGCAATTGCTCAGAGATGAAAAGTGCCAGCACTGAAAGCTCTTGCTAGCCAGCACCCTTCCTTGGAAACGCTCTTGTAGCCCTTAGAACACTGGGGCTCTGGGCTTCTCTAGCCACTTAATCTTCTGCTCATCCTCTCGCGCAGTCTAAAGAGAGCTCAGGTGAGAAATTGCAAACGTCGAGCAATTGCTCAGAGATGAAAAGTGCCAGCACTGAAAGCTCTTGCTAGCCAGCACCCTTCCTTGCAAGCGCTTTCACAGGCGCAGCAACACTGGGGCTTTGCGCTTCTCTACCCACCAAACGTCACGGTCATTCTCTTTCCACCTCGTAGACACGAGCTGAGAAATTGCAAACGTCGAGCAATTGCTCAGCGATGAAAAGTGCCAGCACTGAAAGCTCTTGCTAGCCAGCACCCTTCCTTGGAAGCGCTTTTGTAGGCCTAAGAACACTGGGGCTCTGGGCTTCTCTAGCCACCTAATCTTCTGCTCATCCTCTCGCGCACTCTAAAGAGAGCTCAGGTGAGCAATTGCAAACGTCGAGCAATTGCTCAGAGATGAAAAGTGCCAGCACTGAAAGCTCTTGCTAGCCAGCACCCTTCCTTGGAAGCGCTTTCACAGGCGCAGCAACACTGGGGCTTTGCGCTCCTCTAGCCACCAAACGTCACGGTCATTCTCTTTCCGTCTCGTAGACACGAGCTGAGAAATTGCAAACGTCGAGCAATTGCTCAGAGATGAAAAGTGCCAGCACTGAAAGCTCTTGCTAGCCAGCACCCTTCCTTGGAAGTGCTTTTGTAGGCCTAAGAACACTGGGGCTCTGGGCTTCTCTCTCCACCTAATCTTCTGCTCATCCTCTCGCGCAGTCTAAAGAGAGCTCAGGTGAGAAATTGCAAACGTCGAGCAATTGCTCAGCGATGAAAAGTGCCAGCACTGAAAGCTCTTGCTAGCCAGCACCCTTCCTTGGAAGCGCTTTCACAGGCGCAGTAACACTGGGGCTTTGCGCTTCTCTAGCCACCAAATGTCACGGTCATTCTCTTTCCGTCTCGTAGACACGAGCTGAGAAATTGCAAACATCGAGCAATTGCTCAGCGATGAAAAGTGCCAGCACTGAAAGCTGTTGCTAGCCAGCACCCTTCCTTGGAAGCGCTTTTGTAGGCCTAAGAACACTGGGGCTCTGGGCTTCTCTAGCCACCTAATCTTCTGCTCATCCTCTCGCGCACTCTAAAGAAAGCTCAGGTGAGAAATTGCAAAGGTCGAGCAATTGCTCAGAGATGAAAAGTGCCAGCACTGAAAGCTCTTGCTAGCCAGCACCCTTCCTTGGAAACGCTCTTGTAGGCCTAAGAACACTGGGGCTCTGGGCTTTTCTAGCCACCTAATCTTCTGCTCATCCTCTCGCGCAGTCTAAAGAGAGCTCAGGTGACAAATTGCAAACGTCGAGCAATTGCTCAGAGATGAAAAGTGCCAGCACTGAAAGCTCTTGCTAGCCAGCACCCTTCCTTGGAAGCGCTTTCACAGGCCCAGCAACACTGGGGCTTTGCGCTTCTCTAGCCACGAAACATCACGGTCATTCTCCTTGCGTCTCGTAGACACGAGCTGACAAATTGCAAATGTCGAGCAATTGCTCAGCGATGAAAAGTGCCAGCACTGAAAGCTCTTGCTAGCCAGCACCCTTCCTTGGAAGTGCTTTTGTAGGCCTAAGAACAGTGGGGCTCTGGGCTTCTCTAGCCACCTAATCTTCTGCTCATCCTCTCGCGCACTCTAAAGAGAGCTCAGGTGACAAATTGCAAAGGTCGAGCAATTGCTCAGAGATGAAAAGTGCCAGCACTGAAAGCTCTTGCTAGCCAGCACCCTTCCTTGGAAGCGCTTTCACAGGCGCAGCAACACTGGGGCTTTGCGCTTCTCTACCCAACAAACGTCACGGTCACTATCTCTCCGTCTCGTAGACACGAGCTGAGAGATTGCAAAGGTCGAGCAATTGCTCAGAGATGAAAAGTGCCAGCACTGAAAGCTGTTGCTAGCCAGCACCCTTCCTTGGAAGCGCTTTTGTAGGCCTAAGAACACTGGGGCTCTGGGCTTCTCTAGCCACCTCATCTTCTGCTCATCCTCTCGCGCAGTCTAAAGAGAGCTCAGGTGAGAAATTGCAAAGGTCGAGCAATTGCTCAGAGAGGAAAAGTGCCAGCACTGAAAGCTGTTGCTAGCCAGCACCCTTCCTTGGAAGCGCTTTCACAGGCGCAGTAACACTGGGGCTTTGCGCTTCTCTACCCACCAAACGTCACGGCCATTCTCTCTCTGTCTCGTAGACACGAGCTGAGAAATTGCAAACGTCGAGCAATTGCTCAGCGATGAAAAGTGCCAGCACTGAAAGCTGTTGCTAGCCAGCACCCTTCCTTGGAAGTGCTTTTGTAGGCCTAAGAACACAGGGGCTCTGGGCTTCTCTAGCCACCTCATCTTCTGCTCATCCTCTCGCGCACTCTAAAGAGAGCTCAGGTTAGAAATTGCAAACGTCGAGCAATTGCTCAGAGATGAAAAGTGCCAGCACTGAAAGCTGTTGCTAGCCAGCACCCTTCCTTGGAAGCGCTTTCACAGGCGCAGTAACACTGGGGCTTTGCGCTTCTCTAGCCACCAAACGTCACGGTCATTCTCTTTCCGTCTCATAGACACGAGCTGAGAGATTGCAAACGTCGAGCAATTGCTCAGAGATGAAAAGTGCCAGCACTGAAAGCTGTTGCTAGCCAGCACCCTTCCTTGGAAGTGCTTTTGTAGGCCTAAGAACACAGGGGCTCTGGGCTTCTCTAGCCACCTAATCTTCTGCTCATCCTCTCGCGCACTCTAAAGAGAGCTCAGGTGAGAAATTGCAAAGGTCGAGCAATTGCTCAGAGATGAAAAGTGCCAGCACTGAAAGCTCTTGCTAGCCAGCACCCTTCCTTGGAAACGCTCTTGTAGCCCTTAGAACACTGGGGCTCTGGGCTTCTCTAGCCATTTAATCTTCTGCTCATCCTCTCGCGCAGTCTAAAGAGAGCTCAGGTGAGTAATTGCAAACGTCGAGCAATTGCTCAGAGATGAAAAGTGCCAGCACTGAAAGCTCTTGCTAGCCAGCACCCTTCCTTGGAAGCGCTTTCACAGGCGCAGCAACACTGGGGCTTTGCGCTTCTCTACCCACCAAAGGCCACGGTCATTCTCTTTCCACCTCGTAGACACGAGCTGAGAAATTGCAAACGTCGAGCAATTGCTCAGAGATGAAAAGTGCCAGCACTGAAAGCTCTTGCTAGCCAGCACCCTTCCTTGGAAGCGCTTTTGTAGGCCTAAGAACACTGGGGCTCTGGGCTTCTCTAGCCACCTAATCTTCTGCTCATCCTCTCGCGCACTCTAAAGAGAGCTCAGGTGAGAAATTGCAAACGTCGAGCAATTGCTCAGAGATGAAAAGTGCCAGCACTGAAAGCTGTTGCTAGCCAGCACCCTTCCTTGGAAGCGCTTTTGTAGGCCTAAGAACACTGGGGCTCTGGGCTTCTCTAGCCACCTAATCTTCTGCTCATCCTCTCGCGCAGTCTAAAGAGAGCTCAGGTGAGAAATTGCAAAGGTCGAGCAATTGCTCAGAGAGGAAAAGTGCCAGCACTGAAAGCTGTTGCTAGCCAGCACCCTTCCTTGGAAGCGCTTTCACAGGCGCAGTAACACTGGGGCTTTGCGCTTCTCTACCCACCAAACGTCACGGCCATTCTCTCTCCGACTCATAGACACGAGCTGAGAAATTGCAAACGTCGAGCAATTGCTCAGCGATGAAAAGTGCCAGCACTGAAAGCTGTTGCTAGCCAGCACCCTTCCTTGGAAGTGCTTTTGTAGGCCTAAGAACACAGGGGCTCTGGGCTTCTCTAGCCACCTCATCTTCTGCTCATCCTCTCGCGCACTCTAAAGAGAGCTCAGGTGAGAAATTGCAAACGTCGAGCAATTGCTCAGAGATGAAAAGTGCCAGCACTGAAAGCTGTTGCTAGCCAGCACCCTTCCTTGGAAGCGCTTTCACAGGCGCAGTAACACTGGGGCTTTGCGCTTCTCTAGCCACCAAACGTCACGGTCATTCTCTTTCCGTCTCATAGACACGAGCTGAGAGATTGCAAACGTCGAGCAATTGCTCAGAGATGAAAAGTGCCAGCACTGAAAGCTGTTGCTAGCCAGCACCCTTCCTTGGAAGTGCTTTTGTAGGCCTAAGAACACAGGGGCTCTGGGCTTCTCTAGCCACCTAATCTTCTGCTCATCCTCTCGCGCACTCTAAAGAGAGCTCAGGTGAGAAATTGCAAAGGTCGAGCAATTGCTCAGAGATGAAAAGTGCCAGCACTGAAAGCTCTTGCTAGCCAGCACCCTTCCTTGGAAACGCTCTTGTAGCCCTTAGAACACTGGGGCTCTGGGCTTCTCTAGCCATTTAATCTTCTGCTCATCCTCTCGCGCAGTTTAAAGAGAGCTCAGGTGAGTAATTGCAAACGTCGAGCAATTGCTCAGAGATGAAAAGTGCCAGCACTGAAAGCTCTTGCTAGCCAGCACCCTTCCTTGGAAGCGCTTTCACAGGCGCAGCAACACTGGGGCTTTGCGCTTCTCTACCCACCAAAGGCCACGGTCATTCTCTTTCCACCTCGTAGACACGAGCTGAGAAATTGCAAACGTCGAGCAATTGCTCAGAGATGAAAAGTGCCAGCACTGAAAGCTCTTGCTAGCCAGCACCCTTCCTTGGAAGTGCTTTTGTAGGCCTAAGAACACTGGGGCTCTGGGCTTCTCTAGCCACCTAATCTTCTGCTCATCCTCTCGCGCACTCTAAAGAGAGCTCAGGTGAGAAATTGCAAACGTCGAGCAATTGCTCAGAGATGAAAAGTGCCAGCACTGAAAGCTCTTGCTAGCCAGCACCCTTCCTTGGAAGCGCTTTTGTAGGCCTAAGAACACTGGGGCTCTGGGCTTCTCTAGCCACCTAATCTTCTGCTCATCCTCTCGCGCACTCTAAAGAGAGCTCAGGTGAGAAATTGCAAAGGTCGAGCAATTGCTCAGAGAGGAAAAGTGCCAGCACTGAAAGCTGTTGCTAGCCAGCACCCTTCCTTGGAAGCGCTTTTGTAGGCCTAAGAACACTGGGGCTCTGGGCTTCTCTAGCCACCTAATCTTCTGCTCATCCTCTCGCGCAGTCTAAAGAGAGCTCAGGTGAGAAATTGCAAAGGTCGAGCAATTGCTCAGAGATGGAAAGTGCCAGCACTGAAAGCTGTTGCTAGCCAGCACCCTTCCTTGGAAACGCTCTTGTAGGCCTAAGAACAGTGGGGCTCTGGGCTTTTCTAGCCACCTAATCTTCTGCTCATCCTCTCGCGCACTCTAAAGAGAGCTCAGGTGACAAATTGCAAAGGTCGAGCAATTGCTCAGAGATGAAAAGTGCCAGCACTGAAAGCTGTTGCTAGCCAGCACCCTTCCTTGGAAGCGCTTTCACAGGCGCAGCAACACTGGGGCTTTGCGCTTCTCTAGCCACGAAACATCACGGTCATTCTCTTTGCGTCTCGTAGACACGAGCTGACAAATTGCAAACGTCGAGCAATTGCTCAGCGATGAAAAGTGCCAGCACTGAAAGCTCTTGCTAGCCAGCACCCTTCCTTGGAAGTGCTTTTGTAGGCCTAAGAACACTGGGGCTCTGGGCTTCTCTAGCCACCTAATCTTCTGCTCATCCTCTCGCGCACTCTAAAGAGAGCTCAGGTGAGAAATTGCAAAGGTCGAGCAATTGCTCAGAGAGGAAAAGTGCCAGCACTGAAAGCTCTTGCTAGCCAGCACCCTTCCTTGGAAGCGCTTTCACAGGCGCAGCAACACTGGGGCTTTGCACTTCTCTACCCAACAAACGTCACGGTCACTATCTCTCCGTCTCGTAGACACGACCTGAGAGATTGCAAAGGTCGAGCAATTGCTCAGAGATGAAAAGTGCCAGCACTGAAAGCTGTTGCTAGCCAGCACCCTTCCTTGGAAGCGCTTTTGTAGGCCTAAGAACACAGGGGCTCTGGGCTTCTCTAGCCACCTACTCTTCTGCTCATCCTCTCGCGCACTCTAAAGAGAGCTCAGGTGAGAAATTGCAAACGTCGAGCAATTGCTCAGAGATGAAAAGTGCCAGCACTGAAAGCTGTTGCTAGCCAGCAGCCTTCCTTGGAAGCGCTTTCACAGGCGCAGCAACACTGGGGCTTTGCGCTCCTCTAGCCACCAAACGTCACGGTCATTCTCTTTCCGTCTCGTAGACACGAGCTGAGAAATTGCAAACGTCGAGCAATTGCTCAGCGATGAAAAGTGCCAGCACTGAAAGCTCTTGCTAGCCAGCACCCTTCCTTGGAAGTGCTTTTGTAGGCCTAAGAACACTGGGGCTCTGGGCTTCTCTAGCCACCTAATCTTCTGCTCATCCTCTCGCGCACTCTAAAGAGAGCTCAGGTGAGAAATTGCAAAGGTCGAGCAATTGCTCAGAGATGAAAAGTGCCAGCACTGAAAGCTCTTGCTAGCCAGCACCCTTCCTTGGAAGCGCTTTCACAGGCGCAGCAACACTGGGGCTTTGCACTTCTCTACCCAACAAACGTCACGGTCACTATCTCTCCGTCTCGTAGACACGACCTGAGAGATTGCAAAGGTCAAGCAATTGCTCAGAGATGAAAAGTGCCAGCACTGAAAGCTGTTGCTAGCCAGCACCCTTCCTTGGAAGCGCTTTTGTAGGCCTAAGAACACAGGGGCTCTGGGCTTCTCTAGCCACCTACTCTTCTGCTCATCCTCTCGCGCACTCTAAAGAGAGCTCAGGTGAGAAATTGCAAACGTCGAGCAATTGCTCAGAGATGAAAAGTGCCAGCACTGAAAGCTGTTGCTAGCCAGCAGCCTTCCTTGGAAGCGCTTTCACAGGCGCAGCAACACTGGGGCTTTGCGCTCCTCTAGCCACCAAACGTCACGGTCATTCTCTTTCCGTCTCGTAGACACGAGCTGAGAAATTGCAAACGTCGAGCAATTGCTCAGAGATGAAAAGTGCCAGCACTGAAAGCTCTTGCTAGCCAGCACCCTTCCTTGGAAGTGCTTTTGTAGGCCTAAGAACACTGGGGCTCTGGGCTTCTCTAGCCACCTAATCTTCTGCTCATCCTCTCGCGCACTCTAAAGAGAGCTCAGGTGAGAAATTGCAAAGGTCGAGCAATTGCTCAGAGATGAAAAGTGCCAGCACTGAAAGCTCTTGCTAGCCAGCACCCTTCCTTGCAAGCGCTTTCACAGGCGCAGCAACACTGGGGCTTTGCACTTCTCTACCCAACAAACGTCACGGTCACTATCTCTCCGTCTCGTAGACACGACCTGAGAGATTGCAAACGTCGAGCAATTGCTCAGCGATGAAAAGTGCCAGCACTGAAAGCTGTTGCTAGCCAGCACCCTTCCTTGGAAGTGCTTTTGTAGGCGTAAGAACACAGGGGCTCTGGGCTTCTCTAGTCACCTAATATTCTGCTCATCCTCTCGCGCAGTCTAAAGAGAGCTCAGGTGAGAAATTGCAAAGGTCGAGCAATTGCTCAGAGATGAAAAGTGCCAGCACTGAAAGCTCTTGCTAGCCAGCACCCTTCCTTGGAAACGCTCTTGTAGCCCTTAGAACACTGGGGCTCTGTGCTTCTCTAGCCACCTAATCTTCTGCTCATCCTCTCACGCAGTCTAAAGACAGCTCAGGTGAGAAATTGCAAAGGTCGAGCAATTGCTCAGAGATGAAAAGTGCCAGCACTGAAAGCTGTTGCTAGCCAGCACCCTTCCTTGGAAGCGCTTTCAGAGGCGCAGCAACACTGGGGCTTTGTGCTTCTCTACCCACCAAACGTCACGGTCATTCTCTTTCCATCTCGTAGACACGAGCTGAGAAATTGCTAACGTCGAGCAATTGCTCAGAGATGAAAAGTGCCAGCACTGAAAGCTGTTGCTAGCCAGCACCCTTCCTTGGAAGTGCTTTTGTAGGCCTAAGAACACTGGGGCTCTGGGCTTCTCTAGCCACCTAATCTTCTGCTCATCCTCTCGCGCACTCTAAAGAGAGCTCAGGTGAGAAATTGCAAACGTCGAGCAATTGCTCAGAGATGAAAAGTGCCAGCACTGAAAGCTGTTGCTAGCCAGCACCCTTCCTTGGAAGCGCTTTCACAGGCGCAGCAACACTGGGGCTTTGCGCTTCTCTAGCCACCAAACATCACGGTCATTCTCTTTCCGTCTCGTAGACACGAGCTGAGAGATTGCAAACGTCGAGCAATTGCTCAGAGATGAAAAGTGCCAGCACAGAAAGCTGTTGCTAGCCAGCACCCTTCCTTGGAAGTGCTTTTGTAGGCCTAAGAACAGTGGGGCTCTGGGCTTCTCTAGCCACCTAATCTTCTGCTCATCCTCTCGCGCACTCTAAAGAGAGCTCAGGTGAGAAATTGCAAACGTTGAGCAATTGCTCAGAGAGGAAAAGTGCCAGCACTGAAAGCTCTTGCTAGCCAGCACCCTTCCTTGGAAGCGCTTTTGTAGGCCTAAGAACACTGGGGCTCTGGGCTTCTCTAGCCACCTAATCTTCTGCTCATCCTCTCGCGCACTCTAAAGAGAGCTCAGGTGAGAAATTGCAAAGGTCGAGCAATTGCTCAGAGAGGAAAAGTGCCAGCACTGAAAGCTGTTGCTAGCCAGCACCCTTCCTTGGAAGCGCTTTCACAGGCTCAGTAACACTGGGGCTTTGCGCTTCTCTACCCACCAAACGTCAAGGTCACTATCTCTCCGTCTCGTAGACACGAGCTGAGAGATTGCAAAGGTCGAGCAATTGCTCAGAGATGAAAAGTGCCAGCACTGAAAGCTGTTGCTAGCCAGCACCCTTCCTTGGAAGTGCTTTTGTAGGCCTAAGAACACTGGGGCTCTGGGCTTTTCTAGCCACCTAGTCTTCTGCTCATCCTCTCGCGCACTCTAAAGAGAGCTCAGGTGAGAAATTGCAAACATCGAGCAATTGCTCAGAGATGAAAAGTGCCAGCACTGAAAGCTCTTGCTAGCCAGCACCCTTCCTTGGAAGCGCTTTCACAGGCGCAGCAACACGGGGGCTTTGCGCTTCTCTAGCCACCAAATGTCACGGTCACTATCTCTCTGTCTCGTAGACACGAGCTGAGAGATTGCAAACGTTGAGCAATTGCTCAGAGATGAAAAGTGCCAGTACTGAAAGCTCTTGCTAGCCAGCACCCTTCCTTGGAAGCGCTTTCATAGGCGCAGCAACACTGGGGCTTTGCGCTTCTCTAGCCACCAAACATCACGGTCATTCTCTTTGCGTCTCGTAGACACGAGCTGAGAAATTGCAAACGTCGAGCAATTGCTCAGAGATGAAAAGTGCCAGCACTGAAAGCTGTTGCTAGCCAGCACCCTTCCTTGGAAGCGCTTTTGTAGGCCTAAGAACACTGGGGCTCTAGGCTTCTCTAGCCACCTAATCTTCTGCTCATCCTCTCGCGCACTCTAAAGAGAGCTCAGGTGAGAAATTGCAAACATCGAGCAATTGCTCAGAGATGAAAAGTGCCAGCACTGAAAGCTCTTGCTAGCCAGCACCCTTCCTTGGAAGCGCTTTCAGAGTCGCAGCAACACTGGGGCTTTGCGCTTCTCTAGCCACCAAAGGTCACGGTCACTATCTCTCCATCTCGTAGACACGAGCTGAGAGATTGCAAACGTCGAGCAATTGCTCGGAGATGAAAAGTGCCAGCACTGAAAGCTCTTGCTAGCCAGCACCCTTCCTTGGAAGCGCTTTCACAGGCGCAGCAACACTGGGGCTTTGCGCTTCTCTACCCACCAAACGTCACGGTCCTTCTCTTTCCGTCTCGTAGAAACGAGCTGAGAAATTGCAAACGTCGAGCAATTGCTC
Source organism: Sarcoramphus papa (assembly GCA_037962945.1). NCBI lineage: Eukaryota > Metazoa > Chordata > Aves > Accipitriformes > Cathartidae > Sarcoramphus > Sarcoramphus papa. Next base: position 21,176,095 of record CM075588.1, read on the forward strand.
AGAGATGAAAAGTGCCAGCACTGAAAGCTGTTGCTAGCCAGCACCCTTCCTTGGAAGCGCTTTTGTAGGCCTAAGAACACTGGGGCTCTGGGCTTCTCTAGCCACCTAATCTTCTGCTCATCCTCTCACGCACTCTAAGGAGAGCTCAGGTGAGAAATTGCAAAAGTCGAGCAATTGCTCAGAGATGAAAAGTGCCAGCACTGAAAGCTGTTGCTAGCCAGCACCCTTCCTTGGAAGCGCTTTCACAGGCGCAGCAACACTGGGGCTTTGCGTTTCTCTACCCACCAAACGTCACGGTCACTATCTCTCTGTCTCGTAGACACGAGCTGAGAAATTGCAAACGTCGAGCAATTGCTCAGAGATGAAAAGTGCCAGCACTGAAAGCTCTTGCTAGCCAGCACCCTTCCTTGGAAGCGCTCTTTTAGCCCTTAGAACAGTGGGGCTCTGTGTTTCTCTAGCCACCTAATCTTCTGCTCATCCTCTCGCGCAGTCTAAAGAGAGCTCAGGTGAGAAATTGCAAAGGTCGAGCAATTGCTCAGACATGAAAAGTGCCAGCACTGAAAGCTGTTGCTAGCCAGCACCCTTCCTTGGAAGCGCTTTTGTAGGCCTAAGAACACATGGGCTCTGGGCTTCTCTAGCCACCTAATCTTCTGCTCATCCTCTCGCGCACTGTAAAGAGAGCTCAGGTGAGAAATTGCAAAGGTCGAGCAATTGCTCAGAGAGGAAAAGTGCCAGCACTGAAAGCTGTTGCTAGCCAGCACCCTTCCTTGCAAGCGCTTTCACAGGCGCAGCAACACTGGGGCTTTGCGCTTCTATACGCACCAAACGTCACGGTCCTTCTCTTTCCGTCTCGTAGACACGAGCTGAGAAATTGCAAACGTCGAGCAATTGCTCAGCGATGAAAAGTGCCAGCACTGAAAGCTGTTGCTAGCCAGCACCCTTCCTTGGAAGTGCTTTTGTAGGCCTAAGAACACTGGGGCTCTGGGCTTCTCTAGCCACCTAATCTTCTGCTCATCCTCTCACGCACTCTAAAGAGAGCTCAGGTGAGAAATTGCAAACGTTGAGCAATTGCTCAGAGATGAAAAGTGCCAGCACTGAAAGCTGTTGCTAGCCAGCACCCTTCCTTGGAAGCGCTTTCACAAGCGCAGCAACACTGGGGCTTTGCGCTTCTCTACCCACCAAACATCACGGTCATTCTCTTTGCGTCTCGTAGACACGAGCTGAGAAATTGCAAACGTCGAGCAATTGCTCAGAGATGAAAAGTGCCAGTACTGAAAGCTCTTGCTAGCCAGCACCCTTCCTTGGAAGCGCTTTCATAGGCGCAGCAACACTGGGGCTTTGCGCTTCTCTAGCCACCAAACATCACGGTCATTCTCTTTGCGTCTCGTAGACACGAGCTGAGAAATTGCAAACGTCGAGCAATTGCTCAGAGATGAAAAGTGCCAGCACTGAAAGCTGTTGCTAGCCAGCACCCTTCCTTGGAAACGCTCTTGTAGGCCTAAGAACACTCGGGCTCTGTGTTTCTCTAGCCACCTAATCTTCTGCTCATCCTCTCGCGCACTCTAAAGAAAGCTCAGGTGAGAAATTGCAAAGGTCGAGCAATTGCTCAGAGATGAAAAGTTCCAGCACTGAAAGCTGTTGCTAGCCAGCACCCTTCCTTGGAAGCGCTCTTTTAGCCCTTAGAACAGTGGGGCTCTGTGTTTCTCTAGCCACCTAATCTTCTGCTCATCCTCTCGCGCACTCTAAAGAGAGCTCAGGTGAGAAATTGCAAAGGTCGAGCAATTGCTCAGACATGAAAAGTGCCAGCACTGAAAGCTGTTGCTAGCCAGCACCCTTCCTTGGAAGCGCTTTTGTAGGCCTAAGAACACATGGGCTCTGGGCTTCTCTAGCCACCTAATCTTCTGCTCATCCTCTCGCGCAGTCTAAAGAGAGCTCAGGTGAGAAATTGCAAAGGTCGAGCAATTGCTCAGAGAGGAAAAGTGCCAGCACTGAAAGCTGTTGCTAGCCAGCACCCTTCCTTGGAAGCGCTTTCACAGGCGCAGCAACACTGGGGCTTTGCGCTTCTATACGCACCAAACGTCACGGTCATTCTCTTTCCGTCTCGTAGACACGAGCTGAGAAATTGCAAACGTCGAGCAATTGCTCAGCGATGAAAAGTGCCAGCACTGAAAGCTGTTGCTAGCCAGCACCCTTCCTTGGAAGTGCTTTTGTAGGCCTAAGAACAGTGTGGCTCTGGGCTTCTCTAGCCACCTAATCTTCTGCTCATCCTCTCGCGCACTCTAAAGAGAGCTCAGGTGAGAAATTGCAAACGTTGAGCAATTGCTCAGAGATGAAAAGTGCCAGCACTGAAAGCTGTTGCTAGCCAGCACCCTTCCTTGGAAGCGCTTTCACAGGCGCAGCAACACTGGGGCTTTGCGCTTCTCTACCCACCAAACATCACGGTCATTCTCTTTGCGTCTCGTAGACACGAGCTGAGAAATTGCAAACGTCGAGCAATTGCTCAGAGATGAAAAGTGCCAGCACTGAAAGCTCTTGCTAGCCAGCACCCTTCCTTGGAAACGCTCTTGTAGCCCTAAGAACAGTGGGGCTCTGTGTTTCTCTAGCCACCTAATCTTCTGCTCATCCTCTCGCACACTCTAAAGAGAGCTGAGGTGAGAAATTACAAAGGTCGAGCAATTGCTCAGAGATGAAAAGTGCCAGCACTGAAAGCTCTTGCTAGCCAGCACCCTTCCTTGGAAGCGCTTTCACAGGCGCAGCAACACTGGGGCTTTGCGCTTCTCTAGCCACCAAAGGTCACGGTCACTATCTCTCCGTCTCGTAGACACGAGCTGAGAGACTGCAAACGTCGAGCAATTGCTCAGAGATGAAAAGTGCCAGCACTGAAAGCTGTTGCTAGCCAGCACCCTTCCTTGGAAGCGCTTTCACAGGCGCAGCAACACTGGGGCTTTGCGCTTCTCTACCCACCAAAGGTCACGGTCATTCTCTTTCCGTGTCGTAGACACGAGCTGAGAAATTGCAAACGTCGAGCAATTGCTCAGAGATGAAAAGTGCCAGCACTGAAAGCTCTTGCTAGCCAGCACCCTTCCTTGGAAGCGCTTTTGTAGGCCTAAGAACACTGGGGCTCTGGGCTTCTCTAGCCACCTAATCTTCTGCTCATCCTCTCACGCACTCTAAGGAGAGCTCAGGTGAGAAATTGCAAAGGTCGAGCAATTGCTCAGAGATGAAAAGTGCCAGCACTGAAAGCTGTTGCTAGCCAGCACCCTTCCTTGGAAGCGCTTTCACAGGCGCAGCAACACTGGGTCTTTGCGCTTCTCTAGCCACCAAACGTCACGGTCACTATCTCTCCGTCTCCTAGACACGAGCTGAGAAATTGCAAACGTCGAGCAATTGCTCAGAGATGAAAAGTGCCAGCACTGAAAGCTCTTGCTAGCCAGCACCCTTCCTTGGAAGTGCTTTTGTAGGCCTAAGAACAGTGGGGCTTTGGGCTTCTCTAGCCACCTAATATTCTGCTCATCCTCTCGCGCACTCTAAAGAGAGCTCAGGTGAGAAATTGCAAATGTCGAGCAATTGCTCAGAGAGGAAAAGTGCCAGCACTGAAAGCTGTTGCTAGCCAGCACCCTTCCTTGGAAGCGCTTTTGTAGGCCTAAGAAGACTGGGTCTTTGCGCTTCTCTAGCCACCTAATCTTCTGCTCATCCTCTCGCGCACTCTAAAGAGAGCTCAGGTGAGAAATTGCAAACGTCGAACAATTGCTCAGAGATGAAAAGTGCCAGCACTGAAAGCTGTTGCTAGCCAGCACCCTTCCTTGGAAGCGCTTTTGTAGGCCTAAGAACACTGGGGCTTTGCGCTTCTCTAGCCACCAAACATCACGGTCATTCTCTTTCCGTCTCGTAGACACGAGCTGAGAAATTGCAAACGTCGAGCAATTGCTCAGAGATGAAAAGTGCCAGCACTGAAAGCTGTTGCTAGCCAGCACCCTTCCTTGGAAGCGCTTTCACAGGCGCAGCAACACTGGGGCTTTGCGCTTCTCTAGCCACCAAACATCACGGTCATTCTCTTTCCGTCTCGTAGACACGAGCTGAGAAATTGCAAACGTCGAGCAATTGCTCAGAGATGAAAAGTGCCAGCACAGAAAGCTGTTGCTAGCCAGCACCCTTCCTTGGAAGTGCTTTTGTAGGCCTAAGAACACTGGGGCTCTGTGTTTCTCTAGCCACCTAATCTTCTGCTCATCCTCTCGCGCATTCTAAAGAGAGCTCAGGTGAGAAATTGCAAAGGTCGAGCAATTGCTCAGAGATGAAAAGTGCCAGCACTGAAAGCTGTTGCTAGCCAGCACCCTTCCTTGGAAGCGCTTTCACAGGCGCAGCAACACTGGGGCTTTGCGCTTCTCTAGCCACCAAACGTCACGGTCATTCTCTTTCCATCTCGTAGACACGAGCTGAGAAATTGCAAACGTCGAGCAATTGCTCAGCGATGAAAAGTGCCAGCACTGAAAGCTCTTGCTAGCCAGCACCCTTCCTTGGAAGCGCTTTTGTAGGCCTAAGAACACTGGGGCTCTGGGCTTCTCTAGCCACCTAATCTTCTGCTCATCCTCTCACGCACTCTAAGGAGAGCTCAGGTGAGAAATTGCAAAAGTCGAGCAATTGCTCAGAGATGAAAAGTGCCAGCACTGAAAGCTGTTGCTAGCCAGCACCCTTCCTTGGAAGCGCTTTCACAAGCGCAGCAACACTGGGGCTTTGCGCTTCTCTACCCACCAAACATCACGGTCATTCTCTTTGCGTCTCGTAGACACGAGCTGAGAAATTGCAAACGTCGAGCAATTGCTCAGAGATGAAAAGTGCCAGTACTGAAAGCTCTTGCTAGCCAGCACCCTTCCTTGGAAGCGCTTTCATAGGCGCAGCAACACTGGGGCTTTGCGCTTCTCTAGCCACCAAACATCACGGTCATTCTCTTTGCGTCTCGTAGACACGAGCTGAGAAATTGCAAACGTCGAGCAATTGCTCAGAGATGAAAAGTGCCAGCACTGAAAGCTGTTGCTAGCCAGCACCCTTCCTTGGAAACGCTCTTGTAGGCCTAAGAACACTCGGGCTCTGTGTTTCTCTAGCCACCTAATCTTCTGCTCATCCTCTCGCGCACTCTAAAGAAAGCTCAGGTGAGAAATTGCAAAGGTCGAGCAATTGCTCAGAGATGAAAAGTTCCAGCACTGAAAGCTCTTGCTAGCCAGCACCCTTCCTTGGAAGCGCTTTCACAGGCGCAGCAACACTGGGGCTTTGCGCTTCTCTAGCCACCAAAGGTCACGGTCACTATCTCTCCATCTCGTAGACACGAGCTGAGAGATTGCAAACGTCGAGCAATTGCTCGGAGATGAAAAGTGCCAGCACTGAAAGCTCTTGCTAGCCAGCACCCTTCCTTGGAAGCGCTTTCACAGGCGCAGCAACACTGGGGCTTTGCGCTTCTCTACCCACCAAACGTCACGGTCATTCTCTTTCCGTCTCGTAGAAACGAGCTGAGAAATTGCAAACGTCGAGCAATTGCTCAGAGATGAAAAGTGCCAGCACTGAAAGCTGTTGCTAGCCAGCACCCTTCCTTGGAAGCGCTTTTGTAGGCCTAAGAACACTGGGGCTCTGGGCTTCTCTAGCCACCTAATCTTCTGCTCATCCTCTCACGCACTCTAAGGAGAGCTCAGGTGAGAAATTGCAAAAGTCGAGCAATTGCTCAGAGATGAAAAGTGCCAGCACTGAAAGCTGTTGCTAGCCAGCACCCTTCCTTGGAAGCGCTCTTTTAGCCCTTAGAACAGTGGGGCTCTGGGCTTCTCTAGCCACCTAATCTTCTGCTCATCCTCTCGCGCAGTCTAAAGAGAGCTCAGGTGAGAAATTGCAAAGGTCGAGCAATTGCTCAGACATGAAAAGTGCCAGCACTGAAAGCTGTTGCTAGCCAGCACCCTTCCTTGGAAGCGCTTTCACAGGCGCAGCAACACTGGGGCTTTGCGCTTCTATACGCACCAAACGTCACGGTCATTCTCTTTCCGTCTCGTAGACACGAGCTGAGAAATTGCAAACGTCGAGCAATTGCTCAGCGATGAAAAGTGCCAGCACTGAAAGCTGTTGCTAGCCAGCACCCTTCCTTGGAAGTGCTTTTGTAGGCCTAAGAACACTGGGGCTCTGGGCTTCTCTAGCCACCTAATCTTCTGCTCATCCTCTCGCGCACTCTAAAGAGAGCTCAGGTGAGAAATTGCAAACGTTGAGCAATTGCTCAGAGATGAAAAGTGCCAGCACTGAAAGCTGTTGCTAGCCAGCACCCTTCCTTGGAAGCGCTTTCACAGGCGCAGCAACACTGGGGCTTTGCGCTTCTCTACCCACCAAACATCACGGTCATTCTCTTTGCGTCTCGTAGACACGAGCTGAGAAATTGCAAACGTCGAGCAATTGCTCAGAGATGAAAAGTGCCAGCACTGAAAGCTCTTGCTAGCCAGCACCCTTCCTTGGAAACGCTCTTGTAGCCCTAAGAACAGTGGGGCTCTGTGTTTCTCTAGCCACCTAATCTTCTGCTCATCCTCTCGCACACTCTAAAGAGAGCTGAGGTGAGAAATTACAAAGGTCGAGCAATTGCTCAGAGATGAAAAGTGCCAGCACTGAAAGCTCTTGCTAGCCAGCACCCTTCCTTGGAAGCGCTTTCACAGGCGCAGCAACACTGGGGCTTTGCGCTTCTCTAGCCACCAAAGGTCACGGTCACTATCTCTCCGTCTCGTAGACACGAGCTGAGAGACTGCAAACGTCGAGCAATTGCTCAGAGATGAAAAGTGCCAGCACTGAAAGCTGTTGCTAGCCAGCACCCTTCCTTGGAAGCGCTTTCACAGGCGCAGCAACACTGGGGCTTTGCGCTTCTCTACCCACCAAAGGTCACGGTCATTCTCTTTCCGTGTCGTAGACACGAGCTGAGAAATTGCAAACGTCGAGCAATTGCTCAGAGATGAAAAGTGCCAGCACTGAAAGCTCTTGCTAGCCAGCACCCTTCCTTGGAAGCGCTTTTGTAGGCCTAAGAACACTGGGGCTCTGGGCTTCTCTAGCCACCTAATCTTCTGCTCATCCTCTCACGCACTCTAAGGAGAGCTCAGGTGAGAAATTGCAAAGGTCGAGCAATTGCTCAGAGATGAAAAGTGCCAGCACTGAAAGCTGTTGCTAGCCAGCACCCTTCCTTGGAAGCGCTTTCACAGGCGCAGCAACACTGGGTCTTTGCGCTTCTCTAGCCACCAAACGTCACGGTCACTATCTCTCCGTCTCCTAGACACGAGCTGAGAAATTGCAAACGTCGAGCAATTGCTCAGAGATGAAAAGTGCCAGCACTGAAAGCTCTTGCTAGCCAGCACCCTTCCTTGGAAGTGCTTTTGTAGGCCTAAGAACAGTGGGGCTTTGGGCTTCTCTAGCCACCTAATATTCTGCTCATCCTCTCGCGCACTCTAAAGAGAGCTCAGGTGAGAAATTGCAAATGTCGAGCAATTGCTCAGAGAGGAAAAGTGCCAGCACTGAAAGCTGTTGCTAGCCAGCACCCTTCCTTGGAAGCGCTTTTGTAGGCCTAAGAAGACTGGGGCTTTGCGCTTCTCTAGCCACCTAATCTTCTGTTCATCCTCTCGCGCACTCTAAAGAGAGCTCAGGTGAGAAATTGCAAACGTCGAACAATTGCTCAGAGATGAAAAGTGCCAGCACTGAAAGCTGTTGCTAGCCAGCACCCTTCCTTGGAAGCGCTTTCACAGGCGCAGCAACACTGGGGCTTTGCGCTTCTCTAGCCACCAAACATCACGGTCATTCTCTTTCCGTCTCGTAGACACGAGCTGAGAAATTGCAAACGTCGAGCAATTGCTCAGAGATGAAAAGTGCCAGCACTGAAAGCTGTTGCTAGCCAGCACCCTTCCTTGGAAGCGCTTTCACAGGCGCAGCAACACTGGGGCTTTGCGCTTCTCTAGCCACCAAACATCACGGTCATTCTCTTTCCGTCTCGTAGACACGAGCTGAGAAATTGCAAACGTCGAGCAATTGCTCAGAGATGAAAAGTGCCAGCACAGAAAGCTGTTGCTAGCCAGCACCCTTCCTTGGAAGTGCTTTTGTAGGCCTAAGAACACTGGGGCTCTGTGTTTCTCTAGCCACCTAATCTTTTGCTCATCCTCTCGCGCATTCTAAAGAGAGCTCAGGTGAGAAATTGCAAAGGTCGAGCAATTGCTCAGAGATGAAAAGTTCCAGCACTGAAAGCTCTTGCTAGCCAGCACCCTTCCTTGGAAGCGCTTTCACAGGCGCAGCAACACTGGGGCTTTGCGCTTCTCTAGCCACCAAACGTCACGGTCATTCTCTTTCCATCTCGTAGACACGAGCTGAGAAATTGCAAACGTCGAGCAATTGCTCAGCGATGAAAAGTGCCAGCACTGAAAGCTCTTGCTAGCCAGCACCCTTCCTTGGAAGCGCTTTTGTAGGCCTAAGAACACTGGGGCTCTGGGCTTCTCTAGCCACCTAATCTTCTGCTCATCCTCTCACGCACTCTAAGGAGAGCTCAGGTGAGAAATTGCAAAGGTCGAGCAATTGCTCAGAGATGAAAAGTGCCAGCACTGAAAGCTCTTGCTAGCCGGCACCCTTCCTTGCAAACGCTCTTGTAGCCCTTAGAACACAGGGGCTCTGGGCTTCTCTAGCCACCTAATCTTCTGCTCATCCTCTCGCGCAGTCTAAAGAGAGCTCAGGTGAGAAATTGCAAACGTCGAGCAATTGCTCAGAGATGAAAAGTGCCAGCACTGAAAGCTGTTGCTAGCCAGCACCCTTCCTTGGAAACGCTCTTGTACCCCTAAGAACACTGGGCCTCTGTGTTTCTCTAGCCACCTAATCTTCTGCTCATCCTCTCGCGCAGTCTAAAGAGAGCTCAGGTGAGAAATTGCAAAGGTCGAGCAATTGCTCAGCGATGAAAAGTGCCAGCACTGAAAGCTGTTGCTAGCCAGCACCCTACCTTGGAAGTGCTTTTGTAGGCGTAAGAACACTGGGGCTTTGCGCTTCTCTAGCCACCTAATCTTCTGCTCATCCTCTCGCGCACTCTAAAGAGAGCTCAGGTGAGAAATTGCAAAGGTCGAGCAATTGCTCAGAGATGAAAAGTGCCAGCACTGAAAGCTCTTGCTAGCCAGCACCCTTCCTTGGAAGCGCTTTCACAGGCGCAGTAACACTGGGGCTTTGCGCTTCTCTAGCCACCAAACGTCACGGTCACTATCTCTCTCCGTCTCGTAGACACGAGCTGAGAAATTGCAAACGTCGAGCAATTGCTCAGAGATGAAAAGTGCCAGCACTGAAAGCTGTTGCTAGCCAGCACCCTTCCTTGGAAGCGCTTTCACAGGCGCAGCAACACTGGGGCTTTGCGCTTCTATAGCCACCAAATGTCACGGTCACTATCTCTCTGGCTCGTAGACACGAGCTGAGAGATTGCAAACGTCGAGCAATTGCTCAGAGATGAAAAGTGCCAGCACTGAAAGCTGTTGCTAGCCAGCACCCTTTCTTGGAAACGCTTCTGTAGCCCTTAGAACATAAGAGCTCTGTGCTTCTCTAGCCACCTAATCTTCTGCTCATCCTCTCTCGTACTCTAAAGAGAGCTCAGGTGAGAAATTGCAAAGGTCGAGCAATTGCTCAGAGATGAAAAGTGCCAGCACTGAAAGCTGTTGCTAGCCAGCACCCTTCCTTGGAAGCGCTTTCACAGGCACAGCAACACTGGGGCTTTGCGCTTCTCTACCCACCAAACGTCACGGTCACTATCTCTCTGTCTCGTAGACACGAGCTGAGAAATTGAAAAAGTCGAGCAATTGCTCAGAGATGAAAAGTGCCAGCACTGAAAGCTCTTGCTAGCCGGCACCCTTTCTTGGAAACGCTCTTGTAGCCCTTAGAACAGAGGGGCTCTGGGCTTCTCTAGCCACCTAATCTTCTGCTCATCCTCTCGCGCACTCTAAAGAGAGCTCAGGTGAGAAATTGCAAAGGTCGAGCAATTGCTCAGAGATGAAAAGTGCCAGCACTGAAAGCTCTTGCTAGCCAGCACCCTTCCTTGGAAGCATTTTTGTAGGCCTAAGAACACTGGGGCTCTGGGCTTCTCTAGCCACCTCATCTTCTGCTCATCCTCTCGCGCAGTCTAAAGAGAGCTCAGGTGAGAAATTGCAAAGGTCGAGCAATTGCTCAGAGATGAAAAGTGCCAGCACTGAAAGCTCTTGCTAGCCAGCACCCTTCCTTGGAAGCGCTTTTGTAGGCCTAAGAACACTGGGGCTCTGGGCTTCTCTAGCCACCTCATCTTCTGCTCATCCTCTCGCGCACTCTGAAGAAAGCTCAGGTGAGAAATTGCAAAGGTCGAGCAATTGCTCAGAGATGAAAAGTGCCAGCACTGAAAGCTCTTGCTAGCCAGCACCCTTCCTTGGAAGCGCTTTCACAGGCGCAGCAACACTGGGGCTTTGCGCTTCTCTAGCCACCAAACGTCACGGTCATTCTCTTTCCATCTCGTAGACACGAGCTGAGAAATTGCAAAAGTCGAGCAATTGCTCAGAGATGAAAAGTGCCAGCACTGAAAGCTCTTGCTAGCCGGCACCCTTTCTTGGAAACGCTCTTGTAGCCCTTAGAACACAGGGGCTCTGGGCTTCTCTAGCCACCTAATCTTCTGCTCATCCTCTCGCGCACTCTAAAGAGAGCTCAGGTGAGAAATTGCAAAGGTCGAGCAATTGCTCAGAGATGAAAAGTGCCAGCACTGAAAGCTGTTGCTAGCCAGCAGCCTTCCTTGGAAGTGCTTTTGTACGCCTAAGAACACTGGGGCTCTGTGTTTCTCTAGCCACCTAATCTTCTGCTCATCCTCTCGCGCACTCTAAAGAGAGCTCAGGTGAGAAATTGCAAAGGTCGAGCAATTGCTCAGAGATGAAAAGTGCCAGCACTGAAAGCTGTTGCTAGCCAGCACCCTTCCTTGGAAGCGCTTTTGTAGCCCTTAGAACACTGGGGCTCTGGGCTTCTCTAGCCACCTAATCTTCTGCTCATCCTCTCGCGCATTCTGAAGAAAGCTCAGGTGAGAAATTACAAAGGTCGAGCAATTGCTCAGAGATGAAAAGTGCCAGCACTGAAAGCTCTTGCTAGCCAGCACCCTTCCTTGGAAGCGCTTTCACAGGCGCAGTAACACTGGGGCTTTGCGCTTCTATAGCCACCAAAGGTCACGGTCACTATCTCTCTCCGTCTCGTAGACACGAGCTGAGAGATTGCAAACATCGAGCAATTGCTCAGAGATGAAAAGTGCCAGCACTGAAAGCTCTTGCTAGCCAGCACCCTTCCTTGGAAGTGCTTTTGTAGGTCTAAGAACACAGGGGCTCTGGGCTTCTCTAGCCACCTAATCTTCTGCTCATCCTCTCGCGCAGTCTAAAGAGAGCTCAGGTGAGAAATTGCAAACGTCGAGCAATTGCTCAGAGATGAAAAGTGCCAGCACTGAAAGCTCTTGCTAGCCAGCACCCTTCCTTAGAAGCGCTTTCACAGGCGCAGCAACACTGGGGCTTTGCGCTTCTCTACCCACCAAACATCACGGTCACTATCTCTCTGTCTCGTAGACACGAGCTGAGCAATTGCAAACGTCGAGCAATTGCTCAGAGATGAAAAGTGCCAGCACTGAAAGCTCTTGCTAGCCAGCACCCTTTCTTGGAAACGCTTTTGTAGCCCTTAGAACACAATCGCTCTGTGATTCTCTAGCCACCTAATCTTCTGCTCATCCTCTCTCGTACTCTAAAGAGAGCTCAGGTGAGAAATTGCAAACGTCGAGCCATTGCTCAGAGATGAAAAGTGCCAGCACTGAAAGCTCTTGCTAGCCAGCACCCTTCCTTGGAAGCGCTTTCACAGGCGCAGCAACACTGGGGCTTTGCGCTTCTCTAGCCACCAAATGTCACGGTCACTATCTCTCTGGCTTGTAGACACGAGCTGAGAAATTGAGAAAGTCGAGCAATTGCTCAGAGATGAAAAGTGCCAGCACTGAAAGCTCTTGCTAGCCGGCACCCTTTCTTGGAAACGCTCTTGTAGCCCTTAGAACACTGGGGCTCTAGGCTTCTCTAGCCACCTAATCTTCTGCTCATCCTCTCGCGCAGTCTAAAGAGAGCTCAGGTGAGAAATTGCAAACGTCGAGCAATTGCTCAGAGATGAAAAGTGCCAGCACTGAAAGCTGTTGCTAGCCAGCACTCTTCCTTGGAAACGCTTTTGTATGCCTAAGAACACTGGGGCTCTGTGTTTCTCTAGCCACCTAATCTTCTGCTCATCCTCTCGCGCACTCTAAAGAGAGCTCAGGTGAGAAATTGCAAAGGTCGAGCAATTGCTCAGAGATGAAAAGTGCCAGCACTGAAAAATGTTGCTAGCCAGCACCCTTCCTTGGAAGCGCTTTTACAGGCGCAGCAACACTGGGGCTTTAGCTTCTCTACCCACCAAACGTCACGGTCATTCTCTTTCCATCTCGTAGACACGAGCTGAGAAATTGCAAAATTCGAGCAATTGCTCAGAGATGAAAAGTGCCAGCACTGAAAGCTGTTTCTAGCCAGCACCCTTCCTTGGAAGCGGTTTTGTAGGCCTAAGAACACTGGGGCTCTGGGCTTCTCTAGCCACCTAATCTTCTGCTCCTCCTCTCGCGCAGTCTAAAGAGAGCTCAGGTGAGAAATTGCAAAGGTCGAGCAATTGCTCAGAGATGAAAAGTGCCAGCACTGAAAGCTCTTGCTAGCCAGCACCCTTCCTTGGAAGCGCTTTTGTAGGCCTAAGAACAGTGGGGCTCTGGGCTTCTCTAGCCACCTAATCTTCTGCTCATCCTCTCGCGCAGTCTAAAGAGAGCTCAGGTGAGAAATTGCAAACGTCGAGCAATTGCTCAGAGATGAAAAGTGCCAGCACTGAAAAATGTTGCTAGCCAGCACCCTTCCTTGGAAGCGCTTTCACAGGGGCAGCAACACTGGGTCTTTGCGCTTCTCTAGACACCAAATGTCACGGTCACTATCTCTCTGGCTTGTAGACACAAGCTGAGAAATTGAGAAAGTCGAGCAATTGCTCAGAGATGAAAAGCGCCAATACTGAAAGCTCTTGCTAGCCGGCACCATTTCTTGGAAACGCTCTTGTAGCCCTTAGAACACAGGGGCTCTGGGCTTCTCTAGCCACCTAATCTTCTGCTCATCCTCTCGCGCACTCTAAAGAGAGCTCGGGTGAGAAATTGCAAACGTCGAGCAATTGCTCAGAGATGAAAAGTGCCAGCACTGAAAGCTGTTGCTAGCCAGCACTCTTCCTTGGAAACGCTTTTGTACGCCTAAGAACACTGGGGCTCTGTGTTTCTCTAGCCACCTAATCTTCTGCTCATCCTCTCGCGCACTCTAAAGAGAGCTCAGGTGAGAAATTGCAAAGGTCGAGCAATTGCTCAGAGATGAAAAGTGCCAGCACTGAAAGCTGTTGCTAGCCAGCACCCTTCCTTGGAAGCGCTTTTGTAGCCCTTAGAACACTGGGGCTCTGGGCTTCTCTAGCCACCTAATCTTCTGCTCATCCTCTCGCGCACTCTGAAGAAAGCTCAGGTGAGAAATTGCAAAGGTCGAGCAATTGCTCAGAGATGAAAAGTGCCAGCACTGAAAGCTGTTGCTAGCCAGCACCCTTCCTTGGAAGCACTTTTGTAGGCCTAAGAACACTGGGGCTTTGCGCTTCTATAGCCACCAAAGGTCACGGTCACTATCTCTCTCCGTCTCGTAGACACGAGCTGAGAGATTGCAAACATCGAGCAATTGCTCAGAGATGAAAAGTGCCAGCACTGAAAGCTGTTGCTAGCCAGCACCCTTCCTTGGAAGTGCTTTTGTAGGTCTAAGAACACAGGGGCTCTGGGCTTCTCTAGCCACCTAATCTTCTGCTCATCCTCTCGCGCAGTCTAAAGAGAGCTCAGGTGAGAAATTGCAAACGTCGAGCAATTGCTCAGAGATGAAAAGTGCCAGCACTGAAAGCTCTTGCTAGCCAGCACCCTTCCTTAGAAGCGCTTTCACAGGCGCAGCAACACTGGGGCTTTGCGCTTCTCTACCCACCAAACGTCACGGTCACTATCTCTCTGTCTCGTAGACACGAGCTGAGAAATTGCAAACGTCGAGCAATTGCTCAGAGATGAAAAGTGCCAGCACTGAAAGCTCTTGCTAGCCAGCACCCTTTCTTGGAAACGCTTTTGTAGCCCTTAGAACACAATCGCTCTGTGCTTCTCTAGCCACCTAATCTTCTGCTCATCCTCTCGCGCAGTCTAAAGAGAGCTCAGGTGAGAAATTGCAAACGTCGAGCAATTGCTCAGAGATGAAAAGTGCCAGCACTGAAAGCTCTTGCTAGCCAGCACCCTTCCTTGGAAGTGCTTTTGTAGGCCTAAGAACAGTGGGGCTCTGGGCTTCTCTAGCCACCTAATCTTCTGCTCATCCTCTCGCGCAGTCTAAAGAGAGCTCAGGTGAGAAATTGCAAAGGTTGAGCAATTGCTCAGAGATGAAAAGTGCCAGCACAGAAAGCTGTTGCTAGCCAGCAGCCTTCCTTGGAAGCGCTTTCACAGGCGCAGCAACACTGGGGCTTTGCGCTTCTCTAGCCACCAAAGGTCACGTTCATTCTCTTTCCATCTCGTAGACACGAGCTGAGAGATTGCAAACGTCGAGCAATTGCTCAGAGATGAAAAGTGCCAGCACTGAAAGCTGTTGCTAGCCAGCCCCCTTCCTTGGAAGCGCTTTTGTAGGCCTAAGAACAGTGGGGCTCTTTTTTTCTCTAGCCACCTCATCTTCTGCTCATCCTCTCGCACACTCTAAAGAAAGCTCAGGTGAGAAATTGCAAACGTCGAGCAATTGCTCAGAGATGAAAAGTGCCAGCACTGAAAGCTCTTGCTAGCCAGCACCCTTCCTTGGAAGCGCTTTCACAGGCGCAGTAACACTGGGGCTTTGCGCTTCTCTAGCCACCAAATGTCACGGTCACTATCTCTCTGTCTCGTAGACACGAGCTGAGAGATTGCAAACGTCGAGCAATTGCTCAGAGATGAAAAGTGCCAGCACTGAAAGCTCTTGCTAGCCAGCACCCTACCTTGGAAGTGCTTTTGTAGCCCTAAGAACACTGGGGCTCTGTGTTTCTCTAGCCACCTAATCTTCTGCTCATCCTCTCACGCAGTCTAAAGAGAGCTCAGGTGAGAAATTGCAAAGGTCGAGCAATTGCTCAGAGATGAAAAGTGCCAGCACTGAAAGCTGTTGCTAGCCAGCACCCTTCCTTGGAAGTGCTTTCACAGGCGCAGCAATACTGGGGCTTTGCGCTTCTCTACCCACCAAACGTCACGGTCACTATCTCTCCGTCTCGTAGACACGAGCTGAGAGATTGCAAACGTCGAGCAATTGCTCAGAGATGAAAAGTGCCAGCACTGAAAGCTCTTGCTAGCCAGCACCCTTCCTTGGAAGCGGTTTCACAGGCGCAGCAACACTGGGGCTTTGCGCTTCTCTAGCCACCAAACGTCACGGTCATTCTCTTTCCATCTCGTAGACACGAGCTGAGAAATTGCAAACGTCGAGCAATTGCTCAGAGATGAAATGTGTCAGCACTGAAAGCTGTTGCTAGCCAGCACCCTTCCTTGGAAGCGCTTTCAGAGGCGCAGCAATACTGGGGCTTTGCGCTTCTCTACCCACCAAAGGTCACGGTCACTATCTCTCTGTCTCGTAGACACGAGCTGAGAGATTGCAAACGTCGAGCAATTGCTCAGAGATGAAAAGTGCCAACACTGAAAGCTGTTGCTAGCCAGCACCCTTCCTTGGAAACGCTCTTGTAGGCCTAAGAACACTGGGGCTCTGTGTTTCTCTAGCCACCTAATCTTCTGCTCATCCTCTCGCGCACTCTAAAGAGAGCTCAGGTGAGAAATTGCAAAGGTCGAGCAATTGCTCAGAGATGAAAAGTGCCAGCACTGAAAGCTGTTGCTAGCCAGCACTCTTCCTTGGAAACGCTTTTGTAGGCCTAAGAACACTGGGGCTCTGTGTTTCTCTAGCCACCTAATCTTCTGCTCATCCTCTCGCGCACTCTGAAGAGAGCTCAGGTGAGAAATTGAGAAAGTCGAGCAATTGCTCAGAGATGAAAAGTGCCAGCACTGAAAGCTCTTGCTAGCCAGCACCCTTCCTTGGAAGCGCTTTCACAGGCGCAGTAACACTGGGGCTTTGCGCTTCTATAGCCACCAAAGGTCACGGTCACTATCTCTCTCCGTCTCGTAGACACGAGCTGAGAGATTGCAAACGTCGAGCAATTGCTCAGAGATGAAAAGTGCCAGCACTGAAAGCTCTTGCTAGCCAGCACCCTTTCTTGGAAACGCTTTTGTAGCCCTTAGAACACAATCGCTCTGGGCTTCTCTAGCCACCTAATCTTCTGCTCATCCTCTCGCGCAGTCTAAAGAGAGCTCAGGTGAGAAATTGCAAACGTCGAGCAATTGCTCAGAGATGAAAAGTGCCAGCACTGAAAGCTCTTGCTAGCCAGCACCCTTCCTTGGAAGTGCTTTTGTAGGTCTAAGAACACAGGGGCTCTGGGCTTCTCTAGCCACCTAATCTTCTGCTCATCCTGTCGCGCAGTCTAAAGAGAGCTCAGGTGAGAAATTGCAAAGGTCGAGCAATTGCTCAGAGATGAAAAGTGCCAGCACTGAAAGCTCTTGCTAGCCAGCACCCTTCCTTGGAAGCACTTTCACAGGCGCAGCAACACTGGGGCTTTGCGCTTCTCTACCCACCAAACGTCACGTTCATTCTCTTTCCATCTCGTAGACACAAGCTGAGAAATTGCAAAAGTCGAGCAATTGCTCAGAGATGAAAAGTGCCAGCACAGAAAGCTGTTGCTAGCCAGCCCCCTTCCTTGGAAGCGCTTTTGTAGGCCTAAGAACACTGGGGCTCTGTGTTTCTCTAGCCACCTAATCTTCTGCTCATCCTCTCGCGCAGTCTAAAGAGAGCTCAGGTGAGAAATTGCAAACGTCCAGCAATTGCTCAGAGATGAAAAGTGCCAGCACTGAAAGCTCTTGCTAGCCAGCACCCTTCCTTGGAAGCGCTTTCACAGGCGCAGCAACACTGGGGCTTTGCGCTTCTCTAGCCACCAAATGTCACGGTCACTATCTCTCCGTCTCGTAGACACGAGCTGAGAGATTGCAAACGTCGAGCAATTGCTCAGAGATGAAAAGTGCCAGCACTGAAAGCTGTTGCTAGCCAGCACCCTTCCTTGGAAGCGCTTTCACAGGCGCAGCAACACTGGGGCTTTGCGCTTCTCTACCCACCAAAGGTCACGGTCATTCTCTTTCCATCTCGTAGACACGAGCTGAGAAATTGCAAACGTCGAGCAATTGCTCAGAGATGAAAAGTGCCAGCACTGAAAGCTCTTGCTAGCCAGCACCCTTCCTTGGAAGCGCTTTTGTAGCCCTTAGAACACTGGGGCTCTGGGCTTCTCTAGCCACCTAATCTTCTGCTCATCCTCTCGCGCACTCTGAAGAAAGCTCAGGTGAGAAATTGCAAAGGTCGAGCAATTGCTCAGAGATGAAAAGTGCCAGCACTGAAAGCTGTTGCTAGCCAGCACCCTTCCTTGGAAGCGCTTTCACAGGCGCAGTAACACTGGGGCTTTGCGCTTCTATAGCCACCAAAGGTCACGGTCACTATCTCTCTCCGTCTCGTAGACACGAGCTGAGAGATTGCAAACATCGAGCAATTGCTCAGAGATGAAAAGTGCCAGCACTGAAAGCTCTTGCTAGCCAGCACCCTTCCTTGGAAGTGCTTTTGTAGGCCTAAGAACACTGGGGCTCTGGGCTTCTCTAGCCACCTAATCTTCTGCTCATCCTCTCGCGCACTCTAAAGAGAGCTCAGGTGAGAAATTGCAAACGTCGAGCAATTGCTCAGAGATGAAAAGTGCCAGCACTGAAAGCTGTTGCTAGCCAGCACCCTTCCTTGGAAGCGCTTTTGTAGCCCTTAGAACGCTGGGGCTCTGGGCTTCTCTAGCCACCTAATCTTCTGCTCATCCTCTCGCGCACTCTGAAGAAAGCTCAGGTGAGAAATTGCAAAGGTCGAGCAATTGCTCAGAGATGAAAAGTGCCAGCACTGAAAGCTCTTGCTAGCCAGCACCCTTCCTTGGAAGCGCTTTCACAGGCGCAGTAACACTGGGGCTTTGCGCTTCTATAGCCACCAAAGGTCACGGTCACTATCTCTCTCCGTCTCGTAGACACGAGCTGAGAGATTGCAAACATCGAGCAATTGCTCAGAGATGAAAAGTGCCAGCACTGAAAGCTGTTGCTAGCCAGCACCCTTCCTTGGAAGTGCTTTTGTAGGCCTAAGAACAGTGGGGCTCTGGGCTTCTCTAGCCACCTAATCTTCTGCTCATCCTCTCGCGCACTCTAAAGAGAGCTCAGGTGAGAAATTGCAAAGGTCGAGCAATTGCTCAGAGATGAAAAGTGCCAGCACTGAAAGCTGTTGCTAGCCAGCACCCTTCCTTGGAAGCGCTTTCACAGGCGCAGCAATACTGGGGCTTTGCGCTTCTCTACCCACCAAAGGTCACGATCACTATCTCTCTGGCTCGTAGACACGAGCTGAGAGATTGCAAACGTCGAGCAATTGCTCAGAGATGAAAAGTGCCAGCACTGAAAGCTCTTGCTAGCCAGCACCCTTCCTTGGAAACGCTTTCACAGGCGCAGCAACACTGGGGCTTTGCGCTTCTCTAGCCACCAAACGTCACGGTCATTCTCTTTCCATCTCGTAGACACGAGCTGAGAAATTGCAAACGTCGAGCAATTGCTCAGAGATGAAATGTGTCAGCACTGAAAGCTGTTGCTAGCCAGCAGCCTTCCTTGGAAGCGCTTTTGTAGCCCTTAGAACACAAGGGCTCTGGGCTTCTCTAGCCACCTGATCTTCTGCTCATCCTCTCGCGCACTCTGAAGAAAGCTCAGGTGAGAAATTGCAAAGGTCGAGCAATTGCTCAGAGATGAAAAGTGCCAGCACTGAAAGCTCTTGCTAGCCAGCACCCTTCCTTGGAAGCGCTTTCACAGGCGCAGCAACACTGGGGCTTTGCGCTTCTCTAGCCACCAAATGTCACGGTCACTATCTCTCCGTCTCGTAGACACGAGCTGAGAGATTGCAAACGTCGAGCAATTGCTCAGAGATGAAAAGTGCCAGCACTGAAAGCTGTTGCTAGCCAGCACCCTTCCTTGGAAGCGCTTTCACAGGCGCAGCAACACTGGGGCTTTGCGCTTCTCTACCCACCAAAGGTCACGGTCATTCTCTTTCCATCTCGTAGACACGAGCTGAGAAATTGCAAACGTCGAGCAATTGCTCAGAGATGAAAAGTGCCAGCACTGAAAGCTCTTGCTAGCCAGCACCCTTCCTTGGAAGCGCTTTTGTAGCCCTTAGAACACTGGGGCTCTGGGCTTCTCTAGCCACCTAATCTTCTGCTCATCCTCTCGCGCACTCTGAAGAAAGCTCAGGTGAGAAATTGCAAAGGTCGAGCAATTGCTCAGAGATGAAAAGTGCCAGCACTGAAAGCTGTTGCTAGCCAGCACCCTTCCTTGGAAGCGCTTTCACAGGCGCAGTAACACTGGGGCTTTGCGCTTCTATAGCCACCAAAGGTCACGGTCACTATCTCTCTCCGTCTCGTAGACACGAGCTGAGAGATTGCAAACATCGAGCAATTGCTCAGACATGAAAAGTGCCAGCACTGAAAGCTCTTGCTAGCCAGCACCCTTCCTTGGAAGTGCTTTTGTAGGCCTAAGAACACTGGGGCTCTGGGCTTCTCTAGCCACCTAATCTTCTGCTCATCCTCTCGCGCACTCTAAAGAGAGCTCAGGTGAGAAATTGCAAACGTCGAGCAATTGCTCAGAGATGAAAAGTGCCAGCACTGAAAGCTGTTGCTAGCCAGCACCCTTCCTTGGAAGCGCTTTTGTAGCCCTTAGAACGCTGGGGCTCTGGGCTTCTCTAGCCACCTAATCTTCTGCTCATCCTCTCGCGCACTCTGAAGAAAGCTCAGGTGAGAAATTGCAAAGGTCGAGCAATTGCTCAGAGATGAAAAGTGCCAGCACTGAAAGCTCTTGCTAGCCAGCACCCTTCCTTGGAAGCGCTTTCACAGGCGCAGTAACACTGGGGCTTTGCGCTTCTATAGCCACCAAAGGTCACGGTCACTATCTCTCTCCGTCTCGTAGACACGAGCTGAGAGATTGCAAACATCGAGCAATTGCTCAGAGATGAAAAGTGCCAGCACTGAAAGCTGTTGCTAGCCAGCACCCTTCCTTGGAAGTGCTTTTGTAGGCCTAAGAACAGTGGGGCTCTGGGCTTCTCTAGCCACCTAATCTTCTGCTCATCCTCTCGCGCACTCTAAAGAGAGCTCAGGTGAGAAATTGCAAACGTCGAGCAATTGCTCAGAGATGAAAAGTGCCAGCACTGAAAGCTGTTGCTAGCCAGCACCCTTCCTTGGAAGCGCTTTCACAGGCGCAGCAATACTGGGGCTTTGCGCTTCTCTACCCACCAAACGTCACGGTCACTATCTCTCTGGCTCGTAGACACGAGCTGAGAGATTGCAAACGTCGAGCAATTGCTCAGAGATGAAAAGTGCCAGCACTGAAAGCTCTTGCTAGCCAGCACCCTTCCTTGGAAACGCTTTCACAGGCGCAGCAACACTGGGGCTTTGCGCTTCTCTAGCCACCAAACGTCACGGTCATTCTCTTTCCATCTCGTAGACACGAGCTGAGAAATTGCAAACGTCGAGCAATTGCTCAGAGATGAAATGTGTCAGCACTGAAAGCTGTTGCTAGCCAGCAGCCTTCCTTGGAAGCGCTTTTGTAGCCCTTAGAACACAAGGGCTCTGGGCTTCTCTAGCCACCTGATCTTCTGCTCATCCTCTCGCGCACTCTGAAGAAAGCTCAGGTGAGAAATTGCAAAGGTCGAGCAATTGCTCAGAGATGAAAAGTGCCAGCACTGAAAGCTCTTGCTAGCCAGCACCCTTCCTTGGAAGCGCTTTCACAGGCGCAGTAACACTGGGGCTTTGCGCTTCTATAGCCACCAAAGGTCACGGTCACTATCTCTCTCCGTCTCGTAGACACGAGCTGAGAGATTGCAAACGTCGAGCAATTGCTCAGAGATGAAAAGTGCCAGCACTGAAAGCTCTTGCTAGCCAGCACCCTTCCTTGGAAACGCTTTTGTAGCCTTAGAACACAATCGCTCTGGGCTTCTCTAGCCACCTAATCTTCTGCTCATCCTCTCGCGCAGTCTAAAGAGAGCTCAGGTGAGAAATTGCAAAGGTCGAGCAATTGCTCAGAGATGAAAAGTGCCAGCACTGAAAGCTCTTGCTAGCCAGCACCCTTCCTTGGAAGCCCTTTCACAGGCGCAGCAACACTGGGGCTTTGCGCTTCTCTACCCACCAAACGTCACGGTCATTCTCTTTCCATCTCGTAGACACGAGCTGAGAAATTGCAAAAGTCGAGCAATTGCTCAGAGATGAAAAGTGCCAGCACTGAAAGCTGTTGCTAGCCAGCACCCTTCCTTGGAAGCGCTTTTGTAGGCCTAAGAACAGTGGGGCTCTGGGCTTCTCTAGCCACCTAATCTTCTGCTCATCCTCTCGCGCAGTCTAAAGAGAGCTCAGGTGAGAAATTGCAAACGTCGAGCAATTGCTCAGAGATGAAAAGTGCCAGCACTGAAAGCTGTTGCTAGCCAGCACCCTTCCTTGGAAGCGCTTTCAGAGGCGCAGCAACACTGGGGCTTTGCGCTTCTCTAGCCACCAAAGGTCACGGTCACTATCTCTCTGTCTCGTAGACACGAGCTGAGAGATTGCAAACGTCGAGCAATTGCTCAGAGATGAAAAGTGCCAGCACTGAAAGCTGTTGCTAGCCAGCACCCTACCTTGGAAACGCTCTTGTAGGCCTAAGAACACTGGGGCTCTGTGTTTCTCTAGCCACCTAATCTTCTGCTCATCCTCTCGCGCACTCTAAAGAAAGCTCAGGTGAGAAATTGCAAAGGTCGAGCAATTGCTCAGAGATGAAAAGTGCCAGCACTGAAAGCTCTTGCTAGCCAGCACCCTTCCTTGGAAGCGCTTTTGTACGCCTAAGAACACTGGGGCTCTGTGTTTCTCTAGCCACCTAATCTTCTGCTCATCCTCTCGCGCACTCTAAAGAGAGCTCAGGTGAGAAAATGCAAAGGTCGAGCAATTGCTCAGAGATGAAAAGTGCCAGCACTGAAAGCTCTTGCTAGCCAGCACCCTTCCTTGGAAGCGCTTTCACAGGCGCAGCAACACTGGGGCTTTGCGCTTCTCTACCCACAAAACATCACGGTCACTATCTCTCTGTCTCGTAGACACGAGCTGAGCAATTGCAAACGTCGAGCAATTGCTCAGAGATGAAAAGTGCCAGCACTGAAAGCTCTTGCTAGCCAGCACCCTTTCTTGGAAACGCTTTTGTAGCCCTTAGAACACAATCGCTCTGTGATTCTCTAGCCACCTAATCTTCTGCTCATCCTCTCTCGTACTCTAAAGAGAGCTCAGGTGAGAAATTGCAAACGTCGAGCCATTGCTCAGAGATGAAAAGTGCCAGCACTGAAAGCTCTTGCTAGCCAGCACCCTTCCTTGGAAGCGCTTTCACAGGCGCAGCAACACTGGGGCTTTGCGCTTCTCTAGCCACCAAATGTCACGGTCACTATCTCTCTGGCTTGTAGACACGAGCTGAGAAATTGAGAAAGTCGAGCAATTGCTCAGAGATGAAAAGTGCCAGCACTGAAAGCTCTTGCTAGCCGGCACCCTTTCTTGGAAACGCTCTTGTAGCCCTTAGAACACTGGGGCTCTAGGCTTCTCTAGCCACCTAATCTTCTGCTCATCCTCTCGCGCAGTCTAAAGAGAGCTCAGGTGAGAAATTGCAAACGTCGAGCAATTGCTCAGAGATGAAAAGTGCCAGCACTGAAAGCTGTTGCTAGCCAGCACTCTTCCTTGGAAACGCTTTTGTATGCCTAAGAACACTGGGGCTCTGTGTTTCTCTAGCCACCTAATCTTCTGCTCATCCTCTCGCGCACTCTAAAGAGAGCTCAGGTGAGAAATTGCAAAGGTCGAGCAATTGCTCAGAGATGAAAAGTGCCAGCACTGAAAAATGTTGCTAGCCAGCACCCTTCCTTGGAAGCGCTTTTACAGGCGCAGCAACACTGGGGCTTTAGCTTCTCTAGCCACCAAACGTCACGTTCATTCTCTTTCCATCTCGTAGACACGAGCTGAGAAATTGCAAACGTCGAGCAATTGCTCAGAGATGAAAAGTGCCAGCACTGAAAGCTGTTTCTAGCCAGCACCCTTCCTTGGAAGCGGTTTTGTAGGCCTAAGAACACTGGGGCTCTGGGCTTCTCTAGCCACCTAATCTTCTGCTCCTCCTCTCGCGCAGTCTAAAGAGAGCTCAGGTGAGAAATTGCAAACGTCGAGCAATTGCTCAGAGATGAAAAGTGCCAGCACTGAAAGCTCTTGCTAGCCAGCACCCTTCCTTGGAAGTGCTTTTGTAGGCCTAAGAACACTGGGGCTCTGGGCTTCTCTAGCCACCTAATCTTCTGCTCATCCTCTCGCGCAGTCTAAAGAGAGCTCAGGTGAGAAATTGCAAACGTCGAGCAATTGCTCAGAGATGAAAAGTGCCAGCACTGAAAAATGTTGCTAGCCAGCACCCTTCCTTGGAAGCGCTTTCACAGGGGCAGCAACACTGGGTCTTTGCGCTTCTCTAGACACCAAATGTCACGGTCACTATCTCTCTGGCTTGTAGACACAAGCTGAGAAATTGAGAAAGTCGAGCAATTGCTCAGAGATGAAAAGCGCCAGCACTGAAAGCTCTTGCTAGCCGGCACCATTTCTTGGAAACGCTCTTGTAGCCCTTAGAACACAGGGGCTCTGGGCTTCTCTAGCCACCTAATCTTCTGCTCATCCTCTCGCGCACTCTAAAGAGAGCTCGGGTGAGAAATTGCAAACGTCGAGCAATTGCTCAGAGATGAAAAGTGCCAGCACTGAAAGCTGTTGCTAGCCAGCACTCTTCCTTGGAAACGCTTTTGTACGCCTAAGAACACTGGGGCTCTGTGTTTCTCTAGCCACCTAATCTTCTGCTCATCCTCTCGCGCACTCTAAAGAGAGCTCAGGTGAGAAATTGCAAAGGTCGAGCAATTGCTCAGAGATGAAAAGTGCCAGCACTGAAAGCTGTTGCTAGCCAGCACCCTTCCTTGGAAGCGCTTTTGTAGCCCTTAGAACACTGGGGCTCTGGGCTTCTCTAGCCACCTAATCTTCTGCTCATCCTCTCGCGCACTCTGAAGAAAGCTCAGGTGAGAAATTGCAAAGGTCGAGCAATTGCTCAGAGATGAAAAGTGCCAGCACTGAAAGCTGTTGCTAGCCAGCACCCTTCCTTGGAAGCACTTTTGTAGGCCTAAGAACACTGGGGCTTTGCGCTTCTATAGCCACCAAAGGTCACGGTCACTATCTCTCTCCGTCTCGTAGACACGAGCTGAGAGATTGCAAACATCGAGCAATTGCTCAGAGATGAAAAGTGCCAGCACTGAAAGCTGTTGCTAGCCAGCACCCTTCCTTGGAAGTGCTTTTGTAGGTCTAAGAACACAGGGGCTCTGGGCTTCTCTAGCCACCTAATCTTCTGCTCATCCTCTCGCGCAGTCTAAAGAGAGCTCAGGTGAGAAATTGCAAACGTCGAGCAATTGCTCAGAGATGAAAAGTGCCAGCACTGAAAGCTCTTGCTAGCCAGCACCCTTCCTTAGAAGCGCTTTCACAGGCGCAGCAACACTGGGGCTTTGCGCTTCTCTACCCACCAAACGTCACGGTCACTATCTCTCTGTCTCGTAGACACGAGCTGAGAAATTGCAAACGTCGAGCAATTGCTCAGCGATGAAAAGTGCCAGCACTGAAAGCTCTTGCTAGCCAGCACCCTTTCTTGGAAACGCTTTTGTAGCCCTTAGAACACAATCGCTCTGTGCTTCTCTAGCCACCTAATCTTGTGCTCATCCTCTCGCGCAGTCTAAAGAGAGCTCAGGTGAGAAATTGCAAACGTCGAGCAATTGCTCAGAGATGAAAAGTGCCAGCACTGAAAGCTCTTGCTAGCCAGCACCCTTCCTTGGAAGTGCTTTTGTAGGCCTAAGAACAGTGGGGCTCTGGGCTTCTCTAGCCACCTAATCTTCTGCTCATCCTCTCGCGCAGTCTAAAGAGAGCTCAGGTGAGAAATTGCAAAGGTTGAGCAATTGCTCAGAGATGAAAAGTGCCAGCACAGAAAGCTGTTGCTAGCCAGCAGCCTTCCTTGGAAGCGCTTTCACAGGCGCAGCAACACTGGGGCTTTGCGCTTCTCTACCCACCAAACGTCACGTTCATTCTCTTTCCATCTCGTAGACACGAGCTGAGAGATTGCAAACGTCGAGCAATTGCTCAGAGATGAAAAGTGCCAGCACTGAAAGCTGTTGCTAGCCAGCCCCCTTCCTTGGAAGCGCTTTTGTAGGCCTAAGAATAGTGGGGCTCTTTTTTTCTCTAGCCACCTAATCTTCTGCTCATCCTCTCGCACACTCTAAAGAAAGCTCAGGTGAGAAATTGCAAACGTCGAGCAATTGCTCAGAGATGAAAAGTGCCAGCACTGAAAGCTCTTGCTAGCCAGCACCCTTCCTTGGAAGCGCTTTCACAGGCGCAGTAACACTGGGGCTTTGCGCTTCTCTAGCCACCAAATGTCACGGTCACTATCTCTCTGTCTCGTAGACACGAGCTGAGAGATTGCAAACGTCGAGCAATTGCTCAGAGATGAAAAGTGCCAGCACTGAAAGCTCTTGCTAGCCAGCACCCTACCTTGGAAGTGCTTTTGTAGCCCTAAGAACACTGGGGCTCTGTGTTTCTCTAGCCACCTAATCTTCTGCTCATCCTCTCACGCAGTCTAAAGAGAGCTCAGGTGAGAAATTGCAAAGGTCGAGCAATTGCTCAGAGATGAAAAGTGCCAGCACTGAAAGCTGTTGCTAGCCAGCACCCTTCCTTGGAAGTGCTTTCACAGGCGCAGCAATACTGGGGCTTTGCGCTTCTCTACCCACCAAACGTCACGGTCACTATCTCTCTGTCTCGTAGACACGAGCTGAGAAATTGCAAACGTCGAGCAATTGCTCAGAGATGAAAAGTGCCAGCACTGAAAGCTCTTGCTAGCCAGCACCCTTTCTTGGAAACGCTTTTGTAGCCCTTAGAACACAATCGCTCTGTGCTTCTCTAGCCACCTAATCTTCTGCTCATCCTCTCGCGCAGTCTAAAGAGAGCTCAGGTGAGAAATTGCAAACGTCGAGCAATTGCTCAGAGATGAAAAGTGCCAGCACTGAAAGCTCTTGCTAGCCAGCACCCTTCCTTGGAAGTGCTTTTGTAGGCCTAAGAACAGTGGGGCTCTGGGCTTCTCTAGCCACCTAATCTTCTGCTCATCCTCTCGCGCAGTCTAAAGAGAGCTCAGGTGAGAAATTGCAAAGGTTGAGCAATTGCTCAGAGATGAAAAGTGCCAGCACAGAAAGCTGTTGCTAGCCAGCAGCCTTCCTTGGAAGCGCTTTCACAGGCGCAGCAACACTGGGGCTTTGCGCTTCTCTACCCACCAAACGTCACGTTCATTCTCTTTCCATCTCGTAGACACGAGCTGAGAGATTGCAAACGTCGAGCAATTGCTCAGAGATGAAAAGTGCCAGCACTGAAAGCTGTTGCTAGCCAGCCCCCTTCCTTGGAAGCGCTTTTGTAGGCCTAAGAATAGTGGGGCTCTTTTTTTCTCTAGCCACCTAATCTTCTGCTCATCCTCTCGCACACTCTAAAGAAAGCTCAGGTGAGAAATTGCAAACGTCGAGCAATTGCTCAGAGATGAAAAGTGCCAGCACTGAAAGCTCTTGCTAGCCAGCACCCTTCCTTGGAAGCGCTTTCACAGGCGCAGTAACACTGGGGCTTTGCGCTTCTCTAGCCACCAAATGTCACGGTCACTATCTCTCTGTCTCGTAGACACGAGCTGAGAGATTGCAAACGTCGAGCAATTGCTCAGAGATGAAAAGTGCCAGCACTGAAAGCTCTTGCTAGCCAGCACCCTACCTTGGAAGTGCTTTTGTAGCCCTAAGAACACTGGGGCTCTGTGTTTCTCTAGCCACCTAATCTTCTGCTCATCCTCTCACGCAGTCTAAAGAGAGCTCAGGTGAGAAATTGCAAAGGTCGAGCAATTGCTCAGAGATGAAAAGTGCCAGCACTGAAAGCTGTTGCTAGCCAGCACCCTTCCTTGGAAGTGCTTTCACAGGCGCAGCAATACTGGGGCTTTGCGCTTCTCTAGCCACCAAACGTCACGGTCATTCTCTTTCCATCTCGTAGACACGAGCTGAGAAATTGCAAACGTCGAGCAATTGCTCAGAGATGAAAAGTGCCAGCACTGAAAGCTCTTGCTAGCCAGCACCCTTCCTTGGAAACGCTTTTGTAGCCCTTAGAACACTGGGGCTCTGGGCTTCTCTAGCCACCTAATCTTCTGCTCATCCTCTCGCGCACTCTGAAGAAAGCTCAGGTGAGAAATTGCAAAGGTCGAGCAATTGCTCAGAGATGAAAAGTGCCAGCACTGAAAGCTCTTGCTAGCCAGCACCCTTCCTTGGAAGCGCTTTCACAGGCGCAGTAACACTGGGGCTTTGCGCTTCTATAGCCACCAAAGGTCACGGTCACTATCTCTCTCCGTCTCGTAGACACGAGCTGAGAGATTGCAAACATCGAGCAATTGCTCAGACATGAAAAGTGCCAGCACTGAAAGCTCTTGCTAGCCAGCACCCTTCCTTGGAAGTGCTTTTGTAGGCCTAAGAACACTGGGGCTCTGGGCTTCTCTAGCCACCTAATCTTCTGCTCATCCTCTCGCGCACTCTAAAGAGAGCTCAGGTGAGAAATTGCAAACGTCGAGCAATTGCTCAGAGATGAAAAGTGCCAGCACTGAAAGCTGTTGCTAGCCAGCACCCTTCCTTGGAAGCGCTTTTGTAGCCCTTAGAACGCTGGGGCTCTGGGCTTCTCTAGCCACCTAATCTTCTGCTCATCCTCTCGCGCACTCTGAAGAAAGCTCAGGTGAGAAATTGCAAAGGTCGAGCAATTGCTCAGAGATGAAAAGTGCCAGCACTGAAAGCTCTTGCTAGCCAGCACCCTTCCTTGGAAGCGCTTTCACAGGCGCAGTAACACTGGGGCTTTGCGCTTCTATAGCCACCAAAGGTCACGGTCACTATCTCTCTCCGTCTCGTAGACACGAGCTGAGAGATTGCAAAGGTCGAGCAATTGCTCAGAGATGAAAAGTGCCAGCACTGAAAGCTGTTGCTAGCCAGCACCCTTCCTTGGAAGTGCTTTTGTAGGCCTAAGAACAGTGGGGCTCTGGGCTTCTCTAGCCACCTAATCTTCTGCTCATCCTCTCGCGCACTCTAAAGAGAGCTCAGGTGAGAAATTGCAAAGGTCGAGCAATTGCTCAGAGATGAAAAGTGCCAGCACTGAAAGCTGTTGCTAGCCAGCACCCTTCCTTGGAAGCGCTTTCACAGGCGCAGCAATACTGGGGCTTTGCGCTTCTCTACCCACCAAAGGTCACGATCACTATCTCTCTGGCTCGTAGACACGAGCTGAGAGATTGCAAACGTCGAGCAATTGCTCAGAGATGAAAAGTGCCAGCACTGAAAGCTCTTGCTAGCCAGCACCCTTCCTTGGAAACGCTTTCACAGGCGCAGCAACACTGGGGCTTTGCGCTTCTCTAGCCACCAAACGTCACGGTCATTCTCTTTCCATCTCGTAGACACGAGCTGAGAAATTGCAAACGTCGAGCAATTGCTCAGAGATGAAATATGTCAGCACTGAAAGCTGTTGCTAGCCAGCAGCCTTCCTTGGAAGCGCTTTTGTAGCCCTTAGAACACAAGGGCTCTGGGCTTCTCTAGCCACCTGATCTTCTGCTCATCCTCTCGCGCACTCTGAAGAAAGCTCAGGTGAGAAATTGCAAAGGTCGAGCAATTGCTCAGAGATGAAAAGTGCCAGCACTGAAAGCTCTTGCTAGCCAGCACCCTTCCTTGGAAGCGCTTTCACAGGCGCAGTAACACTGGGGCTTTGCGCTTCTCTAGCCACCAAAGGTCACGGTCACTATCTCTCTCCGTCTCGTAGACACGAGCTGAGAGATTGCAAACGTCGAGCAATTGCTCAGAGATGAAAAGTGCCAGCACTGAAAGCTCTTGCTAGCCAGCACCCTTCCTTGGAAACGCTTTTGTAGCCCTTAGAACACAATCGCTCTGTGCTTCTCTAGCCACCTAATCTTCTGCTCATCCTCTCGCGCACTCTAAAGAGAGCTCAGGTGAGAAATTGCAAAGGTCGAGCAATTGCTCAGAGATGAAAAGTGCCAGCACTGAAAGCTCTTGCTAGCCAGCACCCTTCCTTGGAAGCCCTTTCACAGGCGCAGCAACACTGGGGCTTTGCGCTTCTCTACCCACCAAACGTCACGGTCATTCTCTTTCCATCTCGTAGACACGAGCTGAGAAATTGCAAACATCGAGCAATTGCTCAGAGATGAAAAGTGCCAGCACTGAAAGCTGTTGCTAGCCAGCACCCTTCCTTGGAAGCGCTTTTGTAGGCCTAAGAACAGTGGGGCTCTGGGCTTCTCTAGCCACCTAATCTTCTGCTCATCCTCTCGCGCAGTCTAAAGAGAGCTCAGGTGAGAAATTGCAAACGTCGAGCAATTGCTCAGAGATGAAAAGTGCCAGCACTGAAAGCTGTTGCTAGCCAGCACCCTTCCTTGGAAGCGCTTTCAGAGGCGCAGCAACACTGGGGCTTTGCGCTTCTCTAGCCACCAAAGGTCACGGTCACTATCTCTCTGTCTCGTAGACACGAGCTGAGAGATTGCAAACGTCGAGCAATTGCTCAGAGATGAAAAGTGCCAGCACTGAAAGCTGTTGCTAGCCAGCACCCTACCTTGGAAACGCTCTTGTAGGCCTAAGAACACTGGGGCTCTGTGTTTCTCTAGCCACCTAATCTTCTGCTCATCCTCTCGCGCACTCTAAAGAAAGCTCAGGTGAGAAATTGCAAAGGTCGAGCAATTGCTCAGAGATGAAAAGTGCCAGCACTGAAAGCTCTTGCTAGCCAGCACCCTTCCTTGGAAGCGCTTTTGTACGCCTAAGAACACTGGGGCTCTGTGTTTCTCTAGCCACCTAATCTTCTGCTCATCCTCTCGCGCACTCTAAAGAGAGCTCAGGTGAGAAAATGCAAAGGTCGAGCAATTGCTCAGAGATGAAAAGTGCCAGCACTGAAAGCTCTTGCTAGCCAGCACCCTTCCTTGGAAGCGCTTTTGTAGCCCTTAGAACACTGGGGCTCTGGGCTTCTCTAGCCACCTAATCTTCTGCTCATCCTCTCGCGCACTCTGAAGAAAGCTCAGGTGAGAAATTGCAAAGGTCGAGCAATTGCTCAGAGATGAAAAGTGCCAGCACTGAAAGCTCTTGCTAGCCAGCACCCTTCCTTGGAAGCGCTTTCACAGGCGCAGTAACACTGGGGCTTTGCGCTTCTATAGCCACCAAAGGTCACGGTCACTATCTCTCTCCGTCTCGTAGACACGAGCTTAGAGATTGCAAACATCGAGCAATTGCTCAGAGATGAAAAGTGCCAGCACTGAAAGCTCTTGCTAGCCAGCACCCTTCCTTGGAAGTGCTTTTGTAGGCCTAAGAACACTGGGGCTCTGGGCTTCTCTAGCCACCTAATCTTCTGCTCATCCTCTCGCGCACTCTAAAGAGAGCTCAGGTGAGAAATTGCAAAGGTCGAGCAATTGCTCAGAGATGAAAAGTGCCAGCACTGAAAGCTGTTGCTAGCCAGCACCCTTCCTTGGAAGCGCTTTTGTAGCCCTTAGAACACTGGGGCTCTGTGTTTCTCTAGCCACCTAATCTTCTGCTCATCCTCTCGCGCACTCTGAAGAAAGCTCAGGTGAGAAATTG
The DNA here is from genome assembly GCA_037962945.1 of Sarcoramphus papa. Lineage (NCBI taxonomy): Eukaryota > Metazoa > Chordata > Aves > Accipitriformes > Cathartidae > Sarcoramphus > Sarcoramphus papa. The sequence continues at coordinate 21,207,009 of CM075588.1, forward strand.
CAAAGGTTGAGCAATTGCTCAGAGATGAAAAGTGCCAGCACTGAAAGCTGTTGCTAGCCAGCACCCTTCCTTGGAAGCGCTTTCACAGGCGCAGTAACACTGGGGCTTTGCGCTTCTATAGCCACCAAAGGTCACGGTCACTATCTCTCTCCGTCTCGTAGACACGAGCTGAGAGATTGCAAACATCGAGCAATTGCTCAGAGATGAAAAGTGCCAGCACTGAAAGCTCTTGCTAGCCAGCACCCTTCCTTGGAAGTGCTTTTGTAGGCCTAAGAACACTGGGGCTCTGGGCTTCTCTAGCCACCTAATCTTCTGCTCATCCTCTCGCGCACTCTAAAGAGAGCTCAGGTGAGAAATTGCAAAGGTCGAGCAATTGCTCAGAGATGAAAAGTGCCAGCACTGAAAGCTGTTGCTAGCCAGCACCCTTCCTTGGAAGCGCTTTCACAGGCGCAGCAATACTGGGGCTTTGCGCTTCTCTACCCACCAAAGGTCACGATCACTATCTCTCCGTCTCGTAGACACGAGCTGAGAGATTGCAAACGTCGAGCAATTGCTCAGAGATGAAAAGTGCCAGCACTGAAAGCTGTTGCTAGCCAGCACCCTTCCTTGGAAACGCTTTCACAGGCGCAGCAACACTGGGGCTTTGCGCTTCTCTAGCCACCAAACGTCACGGTCATTCTCTTTCCATCTCGTAGACACGAGCTGAGAAATTGCAAACGTCGAGCAATTGCTCAGAGATGAAATGTGTCAGCACTGAAAGCTGTTGCTAGCCAGCACCCTTCCTTGGAAGCGCTTTCAGAGGCGCAGCAACACTGGGGCTTTGCGCTTCTCTAGCCACCAAAGGTCACGGTCACTATCTCTCTGTCTCGTAGACACGAGCTGAGAGATTGCAAACGTCGAGCAATTGCTCAGAGATGAAAAGTGCCAGCACTGAAAGCTGTTGCTAGCCAGCACCCTACCTTGGAAACGCTCTTGTAGGCCTAAGAACACTGGGGCTCTGTGTTTCTCTAGCCACGTAATCTTCTGCTCCTCCTCTCGCACACTCTAAAGAGAGCTCAGGTGAGAAATTGCAAAGGTCGAGCAATTGCTCAGAGATGAAAAGTGCCAGCACTGAAAGCTCTTGCTAGCCAGCACCCTTCCTTGGAAGCGCTTTTGTAGCCCTTAGAACACTAGGGCTCTGGGCTTCTCTAGCCACCTGATCTTCTGCTCATCCTCTCGCGCACTCTGAAGAAAGCTCAGGTGAGAAATTGCAAAGGTCGAGCAATTGCTCAGAGATGAAAAGTGCCAGCACTGAAAGCTCTTGCTAGCCAGCACCCTTCCTTGGAAGCGCTTTCACAGGCGCAGTAACACTGGGGCTTTGCGCTTCTATAGCCACCAAAGGTCACGGTCACTATCTCTCTCCGTCTCGTAGACACGAGCTGAGAGATTGCAAACATCGAGCAATTGCTCAGAGATGAAAAGTGCCAGCACTGAAAGCTCTTGCTAGCCAGCACCCTTCCTTGGAAGTGCTTTTGTAGGTCTAAGAACACAGGGGCTCTGGGCTTCTCTAGCCACCTAATCTTCTGCTCATCCTCTCGCGCACTCTAAAGAGAGCTCAGGTGAGAAATTGCAAACGTCGAGCAATTGCTCAGAGATGAAAAGTGCCAGCACTGAAAGCTCTTGCTAGCCAGCACCCTTCCTTAGAAGCGCTTTCACAGGTGCAGCAACACTGGGGCTTTGCGCTTCTCTACCCACCAAACGTCACGGTCACTATCTCTCTGTCTCGTAGACACGAGCTGAGCAATTGCAAACGTCGAGCAATTGCTCAGAGATGAAAAGTGCCAGCACTGAAAGCTCTTGCTAGCCAGCACCCTTTCTTGGAAACGCTTTTGTAGCCCTTAGAACACAATCGCTCTGTGCTTCTCTAGCCACCTAATCTTCTGCTCATCCTCTCGCGCAGTCTAAAGAGAGCTCAGGTGAGAAATTGCAAAGGTCGAGCAATTGCTCAGAGATGAAAAGTGCCAGCACTGAAAGCTCTTGCTAGCCAGCACCCTTCCTTGGAAGCCCTTTCACAGGCGCAGCAACACTGGGGCTTTGCGCTTCTCTACCCACCAAACGTCACGGTCATTCTCTTTCCATCTCGTAGACACGAGCTGAGAAATTGCAAACGTCGAGCAATTGCTCAGAGATGAAAAGTGCCAGCACTGAAAGCTGTTGCTAGCCAGCACCCTTCCTTGGAAGCGCTTTTGTAGGCCTAAGAACAGTGGGGCTCTGTGCTTCTCTAGCCACCTAATCTTCTGCTCATCCTCTCGCGCACTCTAAAGAGAGCTCAGGTGAGAAATTGCAAACGTCGAACAATTGCTCAGAGATGAAAAGTGCCAGCACTGAAAGCTGTTGCTAGCCAGCACCCTTCCTTGGAAGCGCTTTCACAGGCGCAGCAACACTGGGGCTTTGCGCTTCTCTAGCCACCAAACGTCACGGCCATTCTCTTTCCATCTCGTATACACGAGCTGAGAAATTGCAAACGTCGGGCAATTGCTCAGAGATGAAATGTGTCAGCACTGAAAGCTGTTGCTAGCCAGCACCCTTCCTTGGAAGCGCTTTCAGAGGCGCAGCAACACTGGGGCTTTGCGCTTCTCTACCCACCAAAGGTCACGGTCACTATCTCTCTGTCTCGTAGACACGAGCTGAGAGATTGCAAACGTCGAGCAATTGCTCAGAGATGAAAAGTGCCAGCTCTGAAAGCTGTTGCTAGCCAGCACCCTTCCTTGGAAGCGCTTTCAGAGGCGCAGCAACACTGGGGCTTTGCGCTTCTCTACCCACCAAAGGTCACGGTCACTATCTCTCTGTCTCGTAGACACGAGCTGAGAGATTGCAAACGTCGAGCAATTGCTCAGAGATGAAAAGTGCCAGCACTGAAAGCTGTTGCTAGCCAGCACCCTACCTTGGAAACGCTCTTGTAGGCCTAAGAACACTGGGGCTCTGTGTTTCTCTAGCCACCTAATCTTCTGCTCATCCTCTCGCGCACTCTAAAGAAAGCTCAGGTGAGAAATTGCAAAGGTCGAGCAATTGCTCAGAGATGAAAAGTGCCAGCACTGAAAGCTCTTGCTAGCCAGCACTCTTCCTTGGAAACGCTTTTGTACGCCTAAGAACACTGGGGCTCTGTGTTTCTCTAGCCACCTAATCTTCTGCTCATCCTCTCGCGCACTCTAAAGAGAGCTCAGGTGAGAAAATGCAAAGGTCGAGCAATTGCTCAGAGATGAAAAGTGCCAGCACTGAAAGCTCTTGCTAGCCAGCACCCTTCCTTGGAAGCGCTTTTGTAGCCCTTAGAACACTGGGGCTCTGGGCTTCTCTAGCCACCTAATCTTCTGCTCATCCTCTCGCGCACTCTGAAGAAAGCTCAGGTGAGAAATTGCAAAGGTCGAGCAATTGCTCAGAGATGAAAAGTGCCAGCACTGAAAGCTCTTGCTAGCCAGCACCCTTCCTTGGAAGCGCTTTCACAGGCGCAGTAACACTGGGGCTTTGCGCTTCTATAGCCACCAAAGGTCACGGTCACTATCTCTCTCCGTCTCGTAGACACGAGCTGAGAGATTGCAAACATCGAGCAATTGCTCAGAGATGAAAAGTGCCAGCACTGAAAGCTCTTGCTAGCCAGCACCCTTCCTTGGAAGTGCTTTTGTAGGTCTAAGAACACAGGGGCTCTGGGCTTCTCTAGCCACCTAATCTTCTGCTCATCCTCTCGCGCACTCTAAAGAGAGCTCAGGTGACAAATTGCAAACGTCGAGCAATTGCTCAGAGATGAAAAGTGCCAGCACTGAAAGCTCTTGCTAGCCAGCACCCTTCCTTAGAAGCGCTTTCACAGGCGCAGCAACACTGGGGCTTTGCGCTTCTCTACCCACCAAACGTCACGGTCACTGTCTCTCTGTCTCGTAGACACGAGCTGAGCAATTGCAAACGTCGAGCAATTGCTCAGAGATGAAAAGTTCCAGCACTGAAAGCTCTTGCTAGCCAGCACCCTTCCTTGGAAACGCTTTTGTAGCCCTTAGAACACAATCGCTCTGGGCTTCTCTAGCCACCTAATCTTCTGCTCATCCTCTCGCGCAGTCTAAAGAGAGCTCAGGTGAGAAATTGCAAACGTCGAGCAATTGCTCAGAGATGAAAAGTGCCAGCACTGAAAGCTCTTGCTAGCCAGCACCCTTCCTTGGAAGCGCTTTTGTAGCTCTTAGAACACAGGGGCTCTGGGCTTCTCTAGCCACCTAATCTTCTGCTCATCCTCTCGCGCAGTCTAAAGAGAGCTCAGGTGAGAAATTGCAAAAGTCGAGCAATTGCTCAGAGATGAAAAGTGCCAGCACTGAAAGCTGTTGCTAGCCAGCACCCTTCCTTGGACGCGCTTTCACAGGCGCAGCAACACTGGGGCTTTGCGCTTCTCTACCCACCAAACATCACGGTCATTCTCTTTCCATCTCGTAGACACGAGCTGAGAAATTGCAAAAGTCGAGCAATTGCTCAGAGATGAAAAGTGCCAGCACAGAAAGCTGTTGCTAGCCAGCCCCCTTCCTTGGAAGCGCTTTTGTAGGCCTAAGAACAGTGGGGCTCTGTGTTTCTCTAGCCACCTAATCTTCTGCTCATCCTCTCGCACACTCTAAAGAAAGCTCAGGTGAGAAATTGCAAACGTCGAGCAATTGCTCAGAGATGAAAAGTGCCAGCACTGAAAGCTCTTGCTAGCCAGCACCCTTCCTTGGAAACGCTTTCACAAGCGCAGCAACACTGGGGCTTTGCGCTTCTCTAGCCACCAAACGTCACGGTCATTCTCTTTCCATCTCGTAGACACGAGCTGAGAAATTGCAAACGTCGAGCAATTGCTCAGAGATGAAATGTGTCAGCACTGAAAGCTGTTGCTAGCCAGCACCCTTCCTTGGAAGCGCTTTCAGAGGCGCAGCAACACTGGGGCTTTGCGCTTCTCTAGCCACCAAAGGTCACGGTCACTATCTCTCTGTCTCGTAGACACGAGCTGAGAGATTGCAAACGTCGAGCAATTGCTCAGCGATGAAAAGTGCCAGCACTGAAAGCTGTTGCTAGCCAGCACCCTACCTTGGAAACGCTCTTGTAGGCCTAAGAACACTGGGGCTCTGTGTTTCTCTAGCCACCTAATCTTGTGCTCATCCTCTCGCGCAGTCTAAAGAGAGCTCAGGTGAGAAATTGCAAAGGTCGAGCAATTGCTCAGAGATGAAAAGTGCCAGCACTGAAAGCTGTTGCTAGCCAGCACCCTTCCTTGGAAACGCTTTTGTAGGCCTAAGAACACTGGGGCTCTGTGTTTCTCTAGCCACGTAATCTTCTGCTCATCCTCTCGCGCACTCTAACGAGAGCTCAGGTGAGAAATTGCAAAGGTCGAGCAATTGCTCAGAGATGAAAAGTGCCAGCACTGAAAGCTCTTGCTAGCCAGCACCCTTCCTTGGAAGCGCTTTTGTAGCCCTTAGAACACTGGGGCTCTGGGCTTCTCTAGCCACCTGATCTTCTGCTCATCCTCTCGTGCACTCTGAAGAAAGCTCAGGTGAGAAATTGCAAAGGTCGAGCAATTGCTCAGAGATGAAAAGTGCCAGCACTGAAAGCTCTTGCTAGCCAGCACCCTTCCTTGGAAGCGCTTTCACAGGCGCAGTAACACTGGGGCTTTGCGCTTCTATAGCCACCAAAGGTCACGGTCACTATCTGTCTCCGTCTCGTAGACACGAGCTGAGAGATTGCAAACATCGAGCAATTGCTCAGAGATGAAAAGTGCCAGCACTGAAAGCTCTTGCTAGCCAGCACCCTTCCTTGGAAGTGCTTTTGTAGGTCTAAGAACACAGGGGCTCTGGGCTTCTCTAGCCACCTAATCTTCTGCTCATCCTCTCGCGCACTCTAAAGAGAGCTCAGGTGAGAAATTGCAAACGTCGAGCAATTGCTCAGAGATGAAAAGTGCCAGCACTGAAAGCTCTTCCTAGCCAGCACCCTTCCTTAGAAGCGCTTTCACAGGCGCAGCAACACTGGGGCTTTGCGCTTCTCTAGCCACCAAACGTCACGGTCACTATCTCTCCGTCTCGTAGACACGAGCTGAGCAATTGCAAACGTCGAGCAATTGCTCAGAGATGAAAAGTGCCAGCACTGAAAGCTCTTGCTAGCCAGCACCCTTTCTTGGAAACGCTTTTGTAGCCCTTAGAACACAATCGCTCTGTGCTTCTCTAGCCACCTAATCTTCTGCTCATCCTCTCGCGCAGTCTAAAGAGAGCTCAGGTGAGAAATTGCAAACGTCGAACAATTGCTCAGAGATGAAAAGTGCCAGCACTGAAAGCTGTTGCTAGCCAGCACCCTTCCTTGGAAGCGCTTTCACAGGCGCAGCAACACTGGGGCTTTGCGCTTCTCTACCCACCAAACGTCACGGTCATTCTCTTTCCATCTCGTAGACACGAGCTGAGAAATTGCAAAAGTCGAGCAATTGCTCAGAGATGAAAAGTGCCAGCACTGAAAGCTGTTGCTAGCCAGCACCCTTCCTTGGAAGCGCTTTTGTAGGCCTAAGAACAGTGGGGCTCTGGGCTTCTCTAGCCACCTAATCTTCTGCTCATCCTCTCGCGCAGTCTAAAGAAAGCTCAGGTGAGAAATTGCAAACGTCGAGCAATTGCTCAGAGATGAAAAGTGCCAGCACTGAAAGCTGTTGCTAGCCAGCACCCTTCCTTGGAAGCGCTTTCAGAGGCGCAGTAACACTGGGGCTTTGCGCTTCTCTAGCCACCAAATGTCACGGTCACTATCTCTCTGTCTCGTAGACACGAGCTGAGAGATTGCAAACGTCGAGCAATTGCTCAGAGATGAAAAGTGCCAGCACTGAAAGCTGTTGCTAGCCAGCACCCTACCTTGGAAGTGCTTTTGTAGGCCTAAGAACACAGGGGCTCTGGGCTTCTCTAGCCACCTAATCTTCTGCTCATCCTCTCGCGCAGTCTAAAGAGAGCTCAGGTGAGAAATTGCAAAGGTCGAGCAATTGCTCAGAGATGAAAAGTGCCAGCACTGAAAGCTGTTGCTAGCCAGCACCCTTCCTTGGAAGCGCTTTCACAGGCGCAGCAATACTGGGGCTTTGCGCTTCTCTAGCCACCAAACGTCACGGTCACTATCTCTCTGTCTCGTAGACACGAGCTGAGAGATTGCAAACGTCGAGCAATTGCTCAGAGATGAAAAGTGCCAGCACTGAAAGCTGTTGCTAGCCAGCACCCTTCCTTGGAAACGCTTTCACAGGCGCAGCAACACTGGGGCTTTGCGCTTCTCTAGCCACCAAACGTCACGGTCATTCTCTTTCCATCTCGTAGACACGAGCTGAGAAATTGCAAAGGTCGAGCAATTGCTCAGAGATGAAATGTGTCAGCACTGAAAGCTGTTGCTAGCCAGCACCCTTCCTTGGAAGCGCTTTCAGAGGCGCAGCAACACTGGGGCTTTGCGCTTCTCTAGCCACCAAAGGTCACGGTCACTATCTCTCTGTCTCGTAGACACGAGCTGAGAGATTGCAAACGTCGAGCAATTGCTCAGAGATGAAAAGTGCCAGCACTGAAAGCTGTTGCTAGCCAGCACCCTACCTTGGAAACGCTCTTGTAGGCCTAAGAACACTGGGGCTCTGTGTTTCTCTAGCCACCTAATCTTCTGCTCATCCTCTCGCGCACTCTAAAGAGAGCTCAGGTGAGAAATTGCAAAGGTCGAGCAATTGCTCAGAGATGAAAAGTGCCAGCACTGAAAGCTCTTGCTAGCCAGAACCCTTCCTTGGAAGCACTTTTGTAGCCCTTAGAACACTGGGGCTCTGGGCTTCTCTAGCCACCTAATCTTCTGCTCATCCTCTCGCGCACTCTGAAGAGAGCTCAGGTGAGAAAATGCAAAGGTCGAGCAATTGCTCAGAGATGAAAAGTGCCAGCACTGAAAGCTCTTGCTAGCCAGCACCCTTCCTTGGAAGCGCTTTCACAGGCGCAGTAACACTGGGGCTTTGCGCTTCTATAGCCACCAAAGGTCACGGTCACTATCTCTCTCCGTCTCGTAGACACGAGCTGAGAGATTGCAAACATCGAGCAATTGCTCAGAGATGAAAAGTGCCAGCACTGAAAGCTCTTGCTAGCCAGCACCCTTCCTTGGAAGTGCTTTTGTAGGTCTAAGAACACAGGGGCTCTGGGCTTCTCTAGCCACCTAATCTTCTGCTCATCCTCTCGCGCAGTCTAAAGAGAGCTCAGGTGAGAAATTGCAAACGTCGAGCAATTGCTCAGAGATGAAAAGTGCCAGCACTGAAAGCTCTTGCTAGCCAGCACCCTTCCTTAGAAGCGCTTTCACAGGCGCAGCAACACTGGGGCTTTGCGCTTCTCTAGCCACCAAACGTCACGGTCACTGTCTCTCTGTCTCGTAGACACGAGCTGAGCAATTGCAAACGTCGAGCAATTGCTCAGAGATGAAAAGTGCCAGCACTGAAAGCTCTTGCTAGCCAGCACCCTTCCTTGGAAACGCTTTTGTAGCCCTTAGAACACAATCGCTCTGGGCTTCTCTAGCCACCTAATCTTCTGCTCATCCTCTCGCGCAGTCTAAAGAGAGCTCAGGTGAGAAATTGCAAAGGTCGAGCAATTGCTCAGAGATGAAAAGTGCCAGCACTGAAAGCTCTTGCTAGCCAGCACCCTTCCTTGGAAGCGCTTTTGTAGCTCTTAGAACACAGGGGCTCTGGGCTTCTCTAGCCACCTAATCTTCTGCTCATCCTCTCGCGCAGTCTAAAGAGAGCTCAGGTGAGAAATTACAAAGGTCGAGCAATTGCTCAGAGATGAAAAGTGCCAGCACTGAAAGCTCTTGCTAGCCAGCACCCTTCCTTAGAAGCGCTTTCACAGGCGCAGCAACACTGGGGCTTTGCGCTTCTCTACCCACCAAACATCACGGTCATTCTCTTTCCATCTCGTAGACACGAGCTGAGAAATTGCAAAAGTCGAGCAATTGCTCAGAGATGAAAAGTGCCAGCACAGAAAGCTGTTGCTAGCCAGCACCCTTCCTTGGAAGCGCTTTTGTAAGCCTAAGAACAGTGGGGCTCTGTGTTTCTCTAGCCACCTAATCTTCTCCTCATCCTCTCGCACACTCTAAAGAAAGCTCAGGTGAGAAATTGCAAACGTCGAGCAATTGCTCAGAGATGAAAAGTGCCAGCACTGAAAGCTCTTGCTAGCCAGCACCCTTCCTTGGAAGCGCTTTCACAGGCGCAGTAACACTGGGGCTTTGCGCTTCTCTAGCCACCAAACGTCACGGTCACTATCTCTCTGTCTCGTAGACACGAGCTGAGAGATTGCAAACGTCGAGCAATTGCTCAGAGATGAAAAGTGCCAGCACTGAAAGCTGTTGCTAGCCAGCACCCTACCTTGGAAGTGCTTTTGTAGGCCTAAGAACAGTGGGGCTCTGGGCTTCTCTAGCCACCTAATCTTCTGCTCATCCTCTCGCGCAGTCTAAAGAGAGCTCAGGTGAGAAATTGCAAAGGTCGAGCAATTGCTCAGAGATGAAAAGTGCCAGCACTGAAAGCTGTTGCTAGCCAGCACCCTTCCTTGGAAGCGCTTTCACAGGCGCAGCAATACTGGGGCTTTGCGCTTCTCTACCCACCAAACGTCATGGTCACTATCTCTCCGTCTCGTAGACACGAGCTGAGAGATTGCAAACGTCGAGCAATTGCTCAGAGATGAAAAGTGCCAGCACTGAAAGCTGTTGCTAGCCAGCACCCTTCCTTGGAAACGCTTTCACAAGCGCAGCAACACTGGTGCTTTGCGCTTCTCTAGCCACCAAACGTCACGGTCATTCTCTTTCCATCTCGTAGACACGAGCTGAGAAATTGCAAACGTCGAGCAATTGCTCAGAGATGAAATGTGTCAGCACTGAAAGCTGTTGCTAGCCAGCACCCTTCCTTGGAAGCGCTTTCAGAGGCGCAGCAACACTGGGGCTTTGCGCTTCTCTAGCCACCAAAGGTCACGGTCACTATCTCTCTGTCTCGTAGACACGAGCTGAGAGATTGCAAACGTCGAGCAATTGCTCAGAGATGAAAAGTGCCAGCACTGAAAGCTGTTGCTAGCCAGCACCCTACCTTGGAAACGCTCTTGTAGGCCTAAGAACACTGGGGCTCTGTGTTTCTCTAGCCACCTAATCTTGTGCACATCCTCTCGCGCAGTCTAAAGAGAGCTCAGGTGAGAAATTGCAAAGGTCGAGCAATTGCTCAGAGATGAAAAGTGCCAGCACTGAAAGCTGTTGCTAGCCAGCACCCTTCCTTGGAAACGCTTTTGTACGCCTAAGAACACTGGGGCTCTGTGTTTCTCTAGCCACGTAATCTTCTGCTCATCCTCTCGCGCACTCTAAAGAGAGCTCAGGTGAGAAATTGCAAAGGTCGAGCAATTGCTCAGAGATGAAAAGTGCCAGCACTGAAAGCTCTTGCTAGCCAGCACCCTTCCTTGGAAGCGCTTTTGTAGCCCTTAGAACACTGGGGCTCTGGGCTTCTCTAGCCACCTGATCTTCTGCTCATCCTCTCGCGCACTCTGAAGAAAGCTCAGGTGAGAAATTGCAAAGGTCGAGCAATTGCTCAGAGATGAAAAGTGCCAGCACTGAAAGCTCTTGCTAGCCAGCACCCTTCCTTGGAAGCGCTTTCACAGGAGCAGTAACACTGGGGCTTTGCGCTTCTATAGCCACCAAAGGTCACGGTCACTATCTCTCTCCGTCTCGTAGACACGAGCTGAGAGATTGCAAACATCGAGCAATTGCTCAGAGATGAAAAGTGCCAGCACTGAAAGCTGTTGCTAGCCAGCACCCTTCCTTGGAAGTGCTTTTGTAGGTCTAAGAACACTGGGGCTCTGGGCTTCTCTAGCCACCTAATCTTCTGCTCATCCTCTCGCGCAGTCTAAAGAGAGCTCAGGTGAGAAATTGCAAACGTCGAGCAATTGCTCAGAGATGAAAAGTGCCAGCACTGAAAGCTCTTGCTAGCCAGCACCCTTCCTTAGGAGCGCTTTCACAGGCGCAGCAACACTGGGGCTTTGCGCTTCTCTAGCCACCAAACGTCACGGTCACTATCTCTCTGTCTCGTAGACACGAGCTGAGCAATTGCAAACGTCGAGCAATTGCTCAGAGATGAAAAGTGCTAGCACTGAAAGCTCTTGCTAGCCAGCACCCTTCCTTGGAAACGCTTTTGTAGCCCTTAGAACACAATCGCTCTGGGCTTCTCTAGCCACCTAATCTTGTGCTCATCCTCTCGCGCAGTCTAAAGAGAGCTCAGGTGAGAAATTGCAAAGGTCGAGCAATTGCTCAGAGATGAAAAGTGCCAGCACTGAAAGCTGTTGCTAGCCAGCACCCTTCCTTGGAAACGCTTTCACAGGCGCAGCAACACTGGGGCTTTGCGCTTCTCTAGCCACCAAACGTCACGGTCATTCTCTTTCCATCTCGTAGACACGAGCTGAGAAATTGCAAACGTCGAGCAATTGCTCAGAGATGAAATGTGTCAGCACTGAAAGCTGTTGCTAGCCAGCACCCTTCCTTGGAAGCGCTTTCAGAGGCGCAGCAACACTGGGGCTTTGCGCTTCTCTACCCACGAAAGGTCACGGTCACTATCTCTCTGTCTCGTAGACACGAGCTGAGAGATTGCAAACGTCGAGCAATTGCTCAGAGATGAAAAGTGCCAGCACTGAAAGCTGTTGCTAGCCAGCACCCTACCTTGGAAACGCTCTTGTAGGCCTAAGAACACTGGGGCTCTGTGTTTCTCTAGCCACCTAATCTTCTGCTCATTCTCTCGCGCACTCTAAAGAGAGCTCAGGTGAGAAATTGCAAAGGTCGAGCAATTGCTCAGAGATGAAAAGTGCCAGCACTGAAAGCTCTTGCTAGCCAGCACCCTTCCTTGGAAGCGCTTTTGTAGCCCTTAGAACACTGGGGCTCTGGGCTTCTCTAGCCACCTAATCTTCTGCTCATCCTCTCGCGCACTCTGAAGAGAGCTCAGGTGAGAAAATGCAAAGGTCGAGCAATTGCTCAGAGATGAAAAGTGCCAGCACTGAAAGCTCTTGCTAGCCAGCACCCTTCCTTGGAAGCGCTTTCACAGGCGCAGTAACACTGGGGCTTTGCGCTTCTATAGCCACCAAAGGTCACGGTCACTATCTCTCTCCGTCTCGTAGACACGAGCTGAGAGATTGCAAACATCGAGCAATTGCTCAGAGATGAAAAGTGCCAGCACTGAAAGCTCTTGCTAGCCAGCACCCTTCCTTGGAAGTGCTTTTGTAGGTCTAAGAACACAGGGGCTCTGGGCTTCTCTAGCCACCTAATCTTCTGCTCATCCTCTCGCGCAGTCTAAAGAGAGCTCAGGTGAGAAATTGCAAACGTCGAGCAATTGCTCAGAGATGAAAAGTGCCAGCACTGAAAGCTCTTGCTAGCCAGCACCCTTCCTTAGAAGCGCTTTCACAGGCGCAGCAACACTGGGGCTTTGCGCTTCTCTAGCCACCAAACGTCACGGTCACTGTCTCTCTGTCTCGTAGACACGAGCTGAGCAATTGCAAACGTCGAGCAATTGCTCAGAGATGAAAAGTGCCAGCACTGAAAGCTCTTGCTAGCCAGCACCCTTCCTTGGAAACGCTTTTGTAGCCCTTAGAACACAATCGCTCTGGGCTTCTCTAGCCACCTAATCTTCTGCTCATCCTCTCGCGCAGTCTAAAGAGAGCTCAGGTGAGAAATTGCAAAGGTCGAGCAATTGCTCAGAGATGAAAAGTGCCAGCACTGAAAGCTGTTGCTAGCCAGCACCCTTCCTTGGAAGCGCTTTTGTAGGCCTAAGAACACTGGGGCTCTGGGCTTCTCTAGCCACCTAATCTTCTGCTCATCCTCTCGCGCAGTCTAAAGAGAGCTCAGGTGAGAAATTGCAAACGTCGAGCAATTGCTCAGAGATGAAAAGTGCCAGCACTGAAAGCTCTTGCTAGCCAGCACCCTTCCTTAGAAGCGCTTTCACAGGCGCAGCAACACTGGGGCTTTGCGCTTCTCTAGCCACCAAACATCACGGGCATTCTCTTTCCGACTCGTAGACACGAGCTGAGAAATTGCAAACGTCGAGCAATTGCTCAGAGATGAAAAGTGCCAGCACTGAAAGCTCTTGCTAGCCAGCACCCTTCCTTGGAAGCGCTTTTGTAGGCCTAAGAACACTGGGGCTCTGGGCTTCTCTAGCCACCTAATCTTCTGCTCATCCTCTCACGCACTCTAAGGTGAGCTCAGGTGAGAAATTGCAAAAGTCGAGCAATTGCTCAGAGATGAAAAGTGCCAGCACTGAAAGCTCTTGCTAGCCAGCACCCTTCCTTGGAAGCGCTTTCACAGGCGCAGCAACACTGGGGCTTTGCGCTTCTCTACCCACCAAACATCACGGTCATTCTCTTTCCATCTCGTAGACACGAGCTGAGAAATTGCAAAAGTCGAGCAATTGCTCAGAGATGAAAAGTGCCAGCACAGAAAGCTGTTGCTAGCCAGCCCCCTTCCTTGGAAGCGCTTTTGTAGGCCTAAGAACAGTGGGGCTCTGTGTTTCTCTAGCCACCTAATCTTCTCCTCATCCTCTCGCACACTCTAAAGAAAGCTCAGGTGAGAAATTGCAAACGTCGAGCAATTGCTCAGAGATGAAAAGTGCCAGCACTGAAAGCTCTTGCTAGCCAGCACCCTTCCTTGGAAGCGCTTTCACAGGCGCAGTAACACTGGGGCTTTGCGCTTCTCTAGCCACCAAACGTCACGGTCACTATCTCTCTGTCTCGTAGACACGAGCTGAGAGATTGCAAACGTCGAGCAATTGCTCAGAGATGAAAAGTGCCAGCACTGAAAGCTGTTGCTAGCCAGCACCCTACCTTGGAAGTGCTTTTGTAGGCCTAAGAACAGTGGGGCTCTGGGCTTCTCTAGCCACCTAATCTTCTGCTCATCCTCTCGCGCAGTCTAAAGAGAGCTCAGGTGAGAAATTGCAAAGGTCGAGCAATTGCTCAGAGATGAAAAGTGCCAGCACTGAAAGCTGTTGCTAGCCAGCACCCTTCCTTGGAAGCGCTTTCACAGGCGCAGCAATACTGGGGCTTTGCGCTTCTCTACCCACCAAACGTCATGGTCACTATCTCTCCGTCTCGTAGACACGAGCTGAGAGATTGCAAACGTCGAGCAATTGCTCAGAGATGAAAAGTGCCAGCACTGAAAGCTGTTGCTAGCCAGCACCCTTCCTTGGAAACGCTTTCACAAGCGCAGCAACACTGGGGCTTTGCGCTTCTCTAGCCACCAAACGTCACGGTCATTCTCTTTCCATCTCGTAGACACGAGCTGAGAAATTGCAAACGTCGAGCAATTGCTCAGAGATGAAAAGTGCCAGCACTGAAAGCTCTTGCTAGCCAGCACCCTTCCTTGGAAGCGCTTTCAGAGGCGCAGCAACACTGGGGCTTTGCGCTTCTTTACCCACCAAACGTCACGGTAACTATCTCTCTGTCTCGTAGACACGAGCTGAGAGATTGCAAACGTCGAGCAATTGCTCAGAGATGAAAAGTGCCAGCACTGAAAGCTGTTGCTAGCCAGCACCCTACCTTGGAAACGCTCTTGTAGGCCTAAGAACACTGGGGCTCTGTGTTTCTCTAGCCACCTAATCTTGTGCTCATCCTCTCGCGCAGTCTAAAGAGAGCTCAGGTGAGAAATTGCAAAGGTCGAGCAATTGCTCAGAGATGAAAAGTGCCAGCACTGAAAGCTGTTGCTAGCCAGCACCCTTCCTTGGAAGCGCTTTCACAGGCGCAGCAACACTGGGGCTTTGCGCTTCTCTACCCACCAAACGTCACGGTCATTCTCTTTCCATCTCGTAGACACGAGCTGAGAAATTGCAAAAGTCGAGCAATTGCTCAGAGATGAAAAGTGCCAGCACTGAAAGCTCTTGCTAGCCAGCACCCTTCCTTGTAAGCGCTTTTGTAGGTCTAAGAACACAGGGGCTCTGGGCTTCTCTAGCCACCTAATCTTCTGCTCATCCTCTCGCGCAGTCTAAAGAAAGCTCAGGTGAGAAATTGCAAAGGTCGAGCAATTGCTCAGAGATGAAAAGTGCCAGCACTGAAAGCTGTTGCTAGCCAGCACCCTTCCTTGGAAACGCTTTCAGAGGCGCAGCAACACTGGGGCTTTGCGCTTCTCTAGCCACCAAACGTCACGGTCACTATCTCTCTGTCTCGTAGACACGAGCTGAGAGATTGCAAACGTCGAGCAATTGCTCAGAGATGAAAAGTGCCAGCACTGAAAGCTGTTGCTAGCCAGCACCCTACCTTGGAAACGCTCTTGTAGGCCTAAGAACACTGGGGCTCTGTGTTTCTCTAGCCACCTAATCTTGTGCTCATCCTCTCGCGCAGTCTAAAGAGAGCTCAGGTGAGAAATTGCAAAGGTCGAGCAATTGCTCAGAGATGAAAAGTGCCAGCACTGAAAGCTCTTGCTAGCCAGCACCCTTCCTTGGAAACGCTTTTGTACGCCTAAGAACACTGGGGCTCTGTGTTTCTCTAGCCACGTAATCTTCTGCTCATCCTCTCGCGCACTCTAAAGAGAGCTCAGGTGAGAAATTGCAAAGGTCGAGCAATTGCTCAGAGATGAAAAGTGCCAGCACTGAAAGCTCTTGCTAGCCAGCACCCTTCCTTGGAAGCGCTTTTGTAGCCCTTAGAACACTGGGGCTCTGGGCTTCTCTAGCCACCTAATCTTCTGCTCATCCTCTCGCGCACTCTGAAGAAAGCTCAGGTGAGAAATTGCAAAGGTCGAGCAATTGCTCAGAGATGAAAAGTGCCAGCACTGAAAGCTCTTGCTAGCCAGCACCCTTCCTTGGAAGCGCTTTCACAGGCGCAGTAACACTGGGGCTTTGCGCTTCTATAGCCACCAAAGGTCACGGTCACTATCTCTCTCCGTCTCGTAGACACGAGCTGAGAGATTGCAAACATCGAGCAATTGCTCAGAGATGAAAAGTGCCAGCACTGAAAGCTGTTGCTAGCCAGCACCCTTCCTTGGAAGTGCTTTTGTAGGTCTAAGAACACAGGGGCTCTGGGCTTCTCTAGCCACCTGATCTTCTGCTCATCCTCTCGCGCAGTCTAAAGAGAGCTCAGGTGAGAAATTGCAAACGTCGAGCAATTGCTCAGAGATGAAAAGTGCCAGCACTGAAAGCTCTTGCTAGCCAGCACCCTTCCTTAGAAGCGCTTTCACAGGCGC
The DNA here is from genome assembly GCA_037962945.1 of Sarcoramphus papa. Lineage (NCBI taxonomy): Eukaryota > Metazoa > Chordata > Aves > Accipitriformes > Cathartidae > Sarcoramphus > Sarcoramphus papa. The sequence goes on from CM075588.1 coordinate 21,223,185, forward strand.
AGCAACACTGGGGCTTTGCGCTTCTGTACCCACCAAACGTCACGGTCACTATCTCTCTGTCTCGTAGACACGAGCTGAGCAATTGCAAACGTCGAGCAATTGCTCAGAGATGAAAAGTGCCAGCACTGAAAGCTCTTGCTAGCCAGCACCCTTCCTTGGAAACGCTTTTGTACGCCTAAGAACACTGGGGCTCTGTGTTTCTCTAGCCACCTAATCTTCTGCTCATCCTCTCGCGCACTCTAAAGAGAGCTCAGGTGAGAAATTGCAAACGTCGAACAATTGCTCAGAGATGAAAAGTGCCAGCACTGAAAGCTGTTGCTAGCCAGCACCCTTCCTTGGAAGCGCTTTCAGAGGCGCAGCAACACTGGGGCTTTGCGCTTCTCTACCCACCAAACGTCACGGTCATTCTCTTTCCATCTCGTAGACACGAGCTGAGAGATTGCAAACGTCGAGCAATTGCTCAGAGATGAAAAGTGCCAGCACTGAAAGCTGTTGCTAGCCAGCACCCTACCTTGGAAGTGCTTTTGTAAGCCTAAGAACACTGGGTCTCTGGGCTTCTCTAGCCACCTAATCTTCTGCTCATCCTCTCGCGCACTCTAAAGAGAGCTCAGGGGAGAAATTGCAAACGTCGAGCAATTGCTCAGAGATGAAATGTGTCAGCACTGAAAGCTGTTGCTAGCCAGCACCCTTCCTTGGAAGCGCTTTCAGAGGCGCAGCAACACTGGGGCTTTGCGCTTCTCTGCCCACCAAAGGTCACGGTCACTATCTCTCTGTCTCGTAGACACGAGCTGAGAGATTGCAAACGTCGAGCAATTGCTCAGAGATGAAAAGTGCCAGCACTGAAAGCTGTTGCTAGCCAGCACCCTACCTTGGAAACGCTCTTGTAGGTCTAAGAACACTGGGGCTCTGGGCTTCTCTAGCCACCTAATCTTGTGCTCATCCTCTCGCGCACTCTAAAGAGAGCTCAGGTGAGAAATTGCAAACGTCGAGCAATTGCTCAGAGATGAAAAGTGCCAGCACTGAAAGCTCTTGCTAGCCAGCACCCTTTCTTGGAAACGCTTTTGTAGCCCTTAGAACACAATCGCTCTGTGCTTCTCTAGCCACCTAATCTTCTGCTTCTCCTCTCTTGTACTCTAAAGAGTGCTCAGGTGAGAAATTGCAAACGTCGAGCAATTGCTCAGAGATGAAAAGTGCCAGCACTGAAAGCTGATGCTAGCCAGCACCCTACCTTGGAAACGCTCTTGTAGGCCTAAGAACACTGGGGCTCTGTGTTTCTCTAGCCACCTAATGTTGTGCTCATCCTCTCACGCAGTCTAAAGAGAGCTCAGGTGAGAAATTGCAAACGTCGTGCAATTGCTCAGAGATGAAAAGTGCCGGCACTGAAAGCTGTTGCTAGCCAGCACCCTACCTTGGAAACGCTCTTGTAGGCCTAAGAACACTGGGGCTCTGTGTTTCTCTAGCCACCTAATCTTGTGCTCATCCTCTCGCGCAGTCTAAAGAGAGCTCAGGTGAGAAATTGCAAAGGTCGAGCAATTGCTCAGAGATGAAAAGTGCCAGCACTGAAAGCTGTTGCTAGCCAGCACCCTTCCTTGGAAGCGCTCTTGTAGGCCTAAAAACACTGGGGCTCTGGGCTTCTCTAGCCACCTAATCTTCTGCTCATCCTCTCGCGCACTCTAAAGAGAGCTCAGGTGAGAGATTGCAAACGTCCAGCAATTGCTCAGAGATGAAAAGTGCCAGCACTGAAAGCTCTTGCTAGCCAGCAACCTTCCTTGGAAACGCTTTCACAGGCGCAGCAACACTGGGGCTTTGCGCTTCTCTAGCCACCAAACGTCACGGTCACTATCTCTCTGTCTCGTAGACACGAGCTGAGAAATTGCAAACGTCGAGCAATTGCTCAGAGATGAAAAGTGCCGGCACTGAAAGCTGTTGCTAGCCAGCACCCTACCTTGGAAACGCTCTTGTAGGCCTAAGAACACTGGGGCTCTGTGTTTCTCTAGCCACCTAATCTTGTGCTCATCCTCTCGCGCAGTCTAAAGAGAGCTCAGGTGAGAAATTGCAAACGTCGAGCAATTGCTCAGAGATGAAAAGTGCCAGCACTGAAAGCTGTTGCTAGCCAGCACCCTTCCTTGGAAACGCTCTTGTAGGCCTAAGAACACTGGGGCTCTGTGTTTCTCTAGCCACCTAATATTCTGCTCATCCTCTCGCGCACTCTAAAGAGAGCTCAGGTGAGAAATTGCAAACGTTGAGCAATTGCTCAGAGATGAAAAGTGCCAGCACTGAAAGCTCTTGCTAGCCAGCACCCTTCCTTGGAAGCGCTTTCACAGGCGCAGCAACACTGGGGCTTTGCGCTTCTCTACCCACCAAAGGTCACGTTCATTCTCTTTCCATCTCGTAGACACGAGCTGAGAAATTGCAAAAGTCGAGCAATTGCTCAGAGATGAAAAGTGCCAGCACTGAAAGCTCTTGCTAGCCAGCACCCTTCCTTGTAAGCGCTTTTGTAGCCCTAAGAACACCGGGGCTCTGGCCTTCTCTAGCCACCTCATCTTCTGCTCATCCTCTCGCACAGTCTAAAGAAAGCTCAGGTGAAAAATTGCAAACGTCGAGCAATTGCTCAGAGATGAAAAGTGCCAGCACTGAAAGCTGTTGCTAGCCAGCACCCTTCCTTGGAAGCGCTTTCAGAGGCGCAGTAACACTGGGGCTTTGCGCTTCTCTAGGCACCAAACGTCACGGTCACTATCTCTCTGTCTCGTAGACACGAGCTGAGAGATTGCAAACGTCGAGCAATTGCTCAGAGATGAAAAGTGCCAGCACTGAAAGCTGTTGCTAGCCAGCACCCTTCCTTGGAAACGCTCTTGTAGGCCTAAGAACACTGGGGCTCTGTGTTTCTCTAGCCACCTAATCTTCTGCTCATCCTCTCGCGCACTCTAAAGAGAGCTCAGGTGAGAAATTGCAAACGTCGAGCAATTGCTCAGAGATGAAAAGTGCCAGCACTGAAAGCTCTTGCTAGCCAGCACCCTGCCTTGGAAGCGCTTTCACAGGCGCTGCAATACTGGGGCTTTGCGCTTCTCTACCAACCAAACGTCACGGTCACTATCTCTCCGTCTCGTAGACACGAGCTGAGAGATTGCAAAGGTCGAGCAATTGCTCAGAGATGAAAAGTGCCAGCACTGAAAGCTCTTGCTAGACAGCACCCTTCCTTGGAAACGCTTTCACAGGCGCAGCAACACTGGGGCTTTGCGCTTCTCTAGCCACCAAACGTCACGATCATTCTCTTTCCATCTCGTAGACACGAGCTGAGAAATTGCAAACGTCGAGCAATTGCTCAGAGATGAAATGTGTCAGCACTGAAAGCTGTTGCTAGCCAGCACCCTTCCTTGGAAGCGCTTTCAGAGGCGCAGCAACACTGGGGCTTTGCGCTTCTCTACCCACCAAAGGTCACGGTCACTATCTCTCTGTCTCGTAGACACGAGCTGAGAGATTGCAAACGTCGAGCAATTGCTCAGAGATGAAAAGTGCCAGCACTGAAAGCTGTTGCTAGCCAGCACCCTTCCTTGGATGTGCTTTTGTAGCCCTTAGAACACTGGGGCTCTGTGTTTCTCTAGCCACCTAATCTTGTGCTCATCCTCTCGCGCAGTCTAAAGAGAGCTCAGGTGAGAAATTGCAAAGGTCGAGCAATTGCTCAGAGATGAAAAGTGCCAGCACTGAAAGCTCTTGCTAGCCAGCACCCTTCCTTGGAAACGCTCTTGTAGGCCTAAGAACACTGGGGCTCTGTGTTTCTCTAGCCACCTAATATTCTGCTCATCCTCTCGCGCACTCTAAAGAGAGCTCAGGTGAGAAATTGCAAACGTTGAGCAATTGCTCAGAGATGAAAAGTGCCAGCACTGAAAGCTCTTGCTAGCCAGCACCCTTCCTTGGAAGCGCTTTCACAGGCGCAGTAACACTGGGGCTTTGCGCTTCTCTACCCACCAAAGGTCACGTTCATTCTCTTTCCATCTCGTAGACACGAGCTGAGAAATTGCAAAAGTCGAGCAATTGCTCAGAGATGGAAAGTGCCAGCACTGAAAGCTCTTGCTAGCCAGCACCCTTCCTTGGAAGTGCTTTTGTAGGCCTAAGAACAGTGGGGCTCTGGGCTTCTCTAGCCACCTAATCTTCTGCTCATCCTCTCGCACACTCTAAAGAAATCTCAGGTGAGAAATTGCAAACGTCGAGCAATTGCTCAGAGATGAAAAGTGCCAGCACTGAAAGCTGTTGCTAGCCAGCACCCTTCCTTGGAAGCGCTTTCAGAGGCGCAGTAACACTGGGGCTTTGCGCTTCTCTAGGCACCAAACGTCACGGTCACTATCTCTCTGTCTCCTAGACACGAGCTGAGAGATTGCAAACGTAGAGCAATTGCTCAGAGATGAAAAGTGCCAGCACTGAAAGCTGTTGCTAGCCAGCACCCTTCCTTGGAAACGCTCTTGTAGGCCTAAGAACAGTGGGGCTCTGTGTTTCTCTAGCCACCTAATCTTCTGCTCATCCTCTCGCGCACTCTAAAGAGAGCTCAGGTGAGAAATTGCAAACGTCGAGCAATTGCTCAGAGATGAAAAGTGCCAGCACTGAAAGCTCTTGCTAGCCAGCACCCTGCCTTGGAAGCGCTTTCACAGGCGCAGCAATACTGGGGCTTTTCGCTTCTCTACCCACCAAACGTCACGGTCACTATCTCTCCGTCTCGTAGACACGAGCTGAGAGATTGCAAACGTCGAGCAATTGCTCAGAGATGAAAAGTGCCAGCACTGAAAGCTCTTGCTAGCCAGCACCCTTCCTTGGAAGCGCTTTCACAGGCGCAGCAACACTGGGGCTTTGCGCTTCTCTAGCCACCAAACGTCACGATCATTCTCTTTCCATCTCGTAGACACGAGCTGAGAAATTGCAAACGTCGAGCAATTGCTCAGAGATGAAATGTGTCAGCACTGAAAGCTGTTGCTAGCCAGCACCCTTCCTTGGAAGCGCTTTCAGAGGCGCAGCAACACTGGGGCTTTGCGCTTCTCTAGCCACCAAAGGTCACGGTCACTATCTCTCTGTCTCGTAGACACGAGCTGAGAGATTGCAAACGTCGAGCAATTGCTCAGCGATGAAAAGTGCCAGCACTGAAAGCTGTTGCTAGCCAGCACCCTTCCTTGGAAACGCTCTTGTAGGCCTAAGAACACTGGGGCTCTGTGTTTCTCTAGCCACCTAATCTTCTGCTCATCCTCTCGCGCACTCTAAAGAGAGCTCAGGTGAGAAATTGCAAAGGTCGAGCAATTGCTCAGAGATGAAAAGTGCCAGCACTGAAAGCTGTTGCTAGCCAGCACCCTTCCTTGGAAGCGCTTTCAGAGTCGCAGTAACACTGGGTCTTTGCGCTTCTTTACCCACAAAACGTCACGGTCACTATCTCTCTGTCTCGTAGACACGAGCTGAGAGATTGCAAATGTCGAGCAATTGCTCAGAGATGAAAAGTGCCAGCACTGAAAGCTGTTGCTAGCCAGCACCCTTCCTTGGAAACGCTTTTGTAGGCCTAAGAACACTGGGGCTCTGGGCTTCTCTAGCCACCTAATCTTCTGCTCATCCTCTCGCGCACTCTAAAGAGAGCTCAGGTGAGAAATTGCAAAGGTCGAGCAATTGCTCAGAGATGAAAAGTGCCAGCACTGAAAGCTGTTGCTAGCCAGCACCCTTCCTTGGAAGCGCTTTCACAGGCACAGCAATACTGGGGCTTTGCGCTTCTCTACCCACCAAACGTCACGGTCACTATCTCTCCGTCTCGTAGACACGAGCTGAGAAATTGCAAACGTCGAGCAATTGCTCAGAGATGAAAAGTGCCAGCACTGAAAGCTGTTGCTAGCCAGCACCCTACCTTGGAAACGCTCTTGTAGGCCTAAGAACACTGGGGCTCTGTGTTTCTCTAGCCACCTAATCTTGTGCTCATCCTCTCGCGCAGTCTAAAGAGAGCTCAGGTGAGAAATTGCAAAGGTCGAGCAATTGCTCAGAGATGAAAAGTGCCAGCACTGAAAGCTGTTGCTAGCCAGCACCCTTCCTTGGAAACGCTCTTGTAGGCCTAAGAACACTGGGGCTCTGTGTTTCTCTAGCCACCTAATCTTCTGCTCATCCTCTCGCGCAGTCTAAAGAGAGCTCAGGTGAGAAATTGCAAAGGTCGAGCAATTGCTCAGAGATGAAAAGTGCCAGCACTGAAAGCTGTTGCTAGCCAGCACCCTTCCTTGGAAGCGCTTTCAGAGGCGCAGCAATACTGGGGCTTTGCGCTTCTCTACCCACCAAACGTCACGGTCACTATCTCTCTGTCTCGTAGACACGAGCTGAGAGATTGCAAAGGTCGAGCAATTGCTCAGAGATGAAAAGTGCCAGCACTGAAAGCTGTTGCTAGCCAGCACCCTTCCTTGGAAGCGCTTTCACAGGCGCAGCAACACTGGGGCTTTGTGCTTCTCTACCCACCAAACGTCACGGTCACTATCTCTCCGTCTCGTAGACACGAGCTGAGAGATTGCAAAGGTCGAGCAATTGCTCAGAGATGAAAAGTGCCAGCACTGAAAGCTCTTGCTAGCCAGCACCCTTCCTTGGAAGCGCTTTCACAGGCGCAGCAACACTGGGGCTTTGCGCTTCTCTACCCACCAAAGGTCACGGTCACTATCTCTCTGTCTCGTAGACACGAGCTGAGAGATTGCAAACGTCGAGCAATTGCTCAGAGATGAAAAGTGCCAGCACTGAAAGCTGTTGCTAGCCAGCAACCTTCCTTGGAAACGCTCTTGTAGGCCTAAGAACACAGGGGCTCTGTGTTTCTCTAGCCACCTAATCTTGTGCTCATCCTCTCGCGCAGTCTAAAGAGAGCTCAGCTGAGGAATTGCAAACGTCGAGCAATTGCTCAGAGATGAAAAGTGCCAGCACTGAAAGCTCTTGCTAGCCAGCACCCTTCCTTGGAAACGCTCTTGTAGGCCTAAGAACACTGGGGCTCTGTGTTTCTCTAGCCACCTAATCTTCTGCTCATCCTCTCGCGCACTCTAAAGAGAGCTCAGGTGAGAAATTGCAAAGGTCGAGCAATTGCTCAGAGATGAAAAGTGCCAGCACTGAAAGCTGTTGCTAGCCAGCACCCTTCCTTGGAAGCGCTTTCACAGGCGCAGTAACACTGGGGCTTTGCGCTTCTCTACCCACCAAACGTCACGGTCACTATCTCTCTGTCTCATAGACACGAGCTGAGAGATTGCAAACGTCGAGCAATTGCTCAGAGATGAAAAGTGCCAGCACTGAAAGCTGTTGCTAGCCAGCCCCCTTCCTTGGAAGTGCTTTTGTAGGCCTAAGAACACAGGGGCTCTGGGCTTCTCTAGCCACCTAATCTTCTGTTCATCCTCTCGCGCAGTCTAAAGAGAGCTCAGGTGAGAAATTGCAAAGGTCGAGCAATTGCTCAGAGATGAAAAGTGCCAGCACTGAAAGCTGTTGCTAGCCAGCACCCTTCCTTGGAAGCGCTTTCACAGGCGCAGTAACACTGGGGCTTTGCGCTTCTCTACCCACCAAACGTCACGGTCACTATCTCTCTGTCTCATAGACACGAGCTGAGAGATTGCAAACGTCGAGCAATTGCTCAGAGATGAAAAGTGCCAGCACTGAAAGCTGTTGCTAGCCAGCCCCCTTCCTTGGAAGTGCTTTTGTAGGCCTAAGAACACAGGGGCTCTGGGCTTCTCTAGCCACCTAATCTTCTGTTCATCCTCTCGCGCAGTCTAAAGAGAGCTCAGGTGAGAAATTGCAAACGTCCAGCAATTGCTCAGAGATGAAAAGTGCCAGCACTGAAAGCTCTTGCTAGCCAGCACCCTTCCTTGGAAGCGCTTTCACAGGCGCAGCAATACTGGGGCTTTGCGCTTCTCTACCCACCAAACGTCATGGTCACTATCTCTCCGTCTCGTAGACACGAGCTGAGAAATTGCAAACGTCGAGCAATTGCTCAGAGATGAAAAGTGCCAGCACTGAAAGCTCTTGCTAGCCAGCACCCTTCCTTGGAAGCGCTTTCACAGGCGCAGCAACACTGGGGCTTTGCGCTTCTTTACCCACCAAACGTCACGGTCATTCTCTTTCCATCTCGTAGACACGAGCTGAGAAATTGCAAACGTCGAGCAATTGCTCAGTGATGAAAAGTGCCAGCACTGAAAGCTGTTGCTAGCCAGCACCCTTCCTTGGAAGCGCTTTTGTAGGCCTAAGAACACTGGGGCTTTGCGCTTCTCTAGCCACCTAATCTTCTGCTCATCCTCTCGCGCACTCTAAAGAGAGCTCAGGTGAGAGATTGCAAACGTCCAGCAATTGCTCAGAGATGAAAAGTGCCAGCACTGAAAGCTGTTGCTAGCCAGCACCCTTCCTTGGAAGCGCTTTTGTAGGCCTAAGAACACTGGGGCTTTGCGCTTCTCTAGCCACCAAAGGTCACGGTCACTATCTCTCTCCGTCTCGTAGACACGACCTGAGAGATTGCAAAGGTCGAGCAATTGCTCAGAGATGAAAAGTGCCAGCACTGAAAGCTGTTGCTAGCCAGCACCCTTCCTTGGAAGCGCTTTCACAGGCGCAGTAACACTGGGTCTTTGCGCTTCTCTAGCCACCAAACGTCACGGTCACTATCTCTCTGTCTCGTAGACACGAGCTGAGAGATTGCAAATGTCGAGCAATTGCTCAGAGATGAAAAGTGCCAGCACTGAAAGCTGTTGCTAGCCAGCACCCTTCCTTGGAAACGCTTTTGTAGGCCTAAGAACACTGGGGCTCTGGGCTTCTCTAGCCACCTAATCTTCTGCTCATCCTCTCGCGCACTCTAAAGAGAGCTCAGGTGAGAAATTGCAAACGTCGAGCAATTGCTCAGAGATGAAAAGTGCCAGCACTGAAAGCTCTTGCTAGCCAGCACCCTTCCTTGGAAGCGCTTTCACAGGCGCAGCAATACTGGGGCTTTGCGCTTCTCTACCCACCAAACGTCACGGTCACTATCTCTCCGTCTCGTAGACACGAGCTGAGAGATTGCAAACGTCGAGCAATTGCTCAGAGATGAAAAGTGCCAGCACTGAAAGCTGTTGCTAGCCAGCACCCTTCCTTGGAAACGCTTTCACAGGCGCAGCAACACTGGGGCTTTGCGCTTCTCTAGCCACCAAACGTCACGGTCATTCTCTTTCCATCTCGTAGACACGAGCTGAGAAATTGCAAAAGTCGAGCAATTGCTCAGAGATGAAATGTGTCAGCACTGAAAGCTGTTGCTAGCCAGCACCCTTCCTTGGAAGCGCTTTCACAAGCACTGCAACACTGGGGCTTTGCGCTTCTCTACCCACCAAAGGTCACGGTCACTATCTCTCTGTCTCGTAGACACGAGCTGAGAGATTGCAAACGTTGAGCAATTGCTCAGAGATGAAAAGTGCCAGCACTGAAAGCTGTTGCTAGCCAGCACCCTTCCTTGGAAGTGCTTTTGTAGGCCTAAGAACACTGGGGCTCTGTGTTTCTCTAGCCACCTAATCTTCTGCTCATCCTCTCGCGCACTCTAAAGAGAGCTCAGGTGAGAAATTGCAAACGTCGAGCAATTGCTCAGAGATGAAAAGTGCCAGCACTGAAAGCTGTTGCTAGCCAGCACCCTTCCTTGGAAACGCTCTTGTAGGCCTAAGAACACTGGGGCTCTGTGTTTCTCTAGCCACCTAATCTTCTGCTCATCCTCTCGCGCACTCTAAAGAGAGCTCAGGTGAGAAATTGCAAAGGTCGAGCAATTGCTCAGAGATGAAAAGTGCCAGCACTGAAAGCTCTTGCTAGCCAGCACCCTTCCTTGGAAGCGCTTTCAGAGTCGCAGCAACACTGGGGCTTTGCGCTTCTCTAGCCACCAAACGTCACGGTCACTATCTCTCTGTCTCGTAGACACGAGCTGAGAGATTGCAAACGTGGAGCAATTGCTCAGAGATGAAAAGTGCCAGCACTGAAAGCTCTTGCTAGCCAGCACCCTTCCTTGGAAGCGCTTTCACAGGCGCAGCAACACTGGGGCTTTGCGCTTCTCTAGCCACCAAACGTCACGGTCATTCTCTTTCCATCTCGTAGACACGAGCTGAGAAATTGCAAACGTCGAGCAATTGCTCAGAGATGAAAAGCGCCAGCACTGAAAGCTCTTGCTAGCCAGCACCCTTCCTTGGAAGCGCTTTTGTAGGCCTAAGAACACTGGGGCTCTGTGTTTCTCTAGCCACCTAATCTTCTGCTCATCCTCTCGCGCACTCTAAAGAGAGCTCAGGTGAGAAATTGCAAAGGTCGAGCAATTGCTCAGAGATGAAAAGTGCCAGCACTGAAAGCTGTTGCTAGCCAGCACCCTTCCTTGGAAGCGCTTTCACAGGCGCAGTAACACTGGGGCTTTGCGCTTCTCTACCCACCAAACGTCACGGTCACTATCTCTCTGTCTCGTAGACACGAGCTGAGAAATTGCAAACGTGGAGCAATTGCTCAGAGATGAAAAGTGCCAGCACTGAAAGCTCTTGCTAGCCAGCACCCTTCCTTGGAAGCGCTTTCACAGGCGCAGCAACACTGGGGCTTTGCGCTTCTCTAGCCACCAAACGTCACGGTCATTCTCTTTCCATCTCGTAGACACGAGCTGAGAAATTGCAAACGTCGAGCAATTGCTCAGAGATGAAAAGTGCCAGCACTGAAAGCTCTTGCTAGCCAGCACCCTTCCTTGGATGCGCTTTTGTAGGCCTAAGAACACTGGGGCTCTGTGTTTCGCTAGCCACCTAATCTTCTGCTCATCCTCTCGCGCACTCTAAAGAGAGCTCAGGTGAGAAATTGCAAAGGTCGAGCAATTGCTCAGAGATGAAAAGTGCCAGCACTGAAAGCTGTTGCTAGCCAGCACCCTTCCTTGGAAGCGCTTTCACAGGCGCAGCAATACTGGGGCTTTGCGCTTCTCTAGCCACCAAACGTCACGGTCACTATCTCTCCGTCTCGTAGACACGAGCTGAGAGATTGCAAACGTCGAGCAATTGCTCAGAGATGAAAAGTGCCAGCACTGAAAGCTCTTGCTAGCCAGCACCCTTCCTTGGAAACGCTTTCACAGGCGCAGCAACACTGGGGCTTTGCGCTTCTCTAGCCACCAAACGTCACGGTCATTCTCTTTCCATCTCGTAGACACGAGCTGAGAAATTGCAAACGTCGAGCAATTGCTCAGAGATGAAATGTGTCAGCACTGAAAGCTGTTGCTAGCCAGCACCCTTCCTTGGAAGCGCTTTCAGAGGCGCAGCAACACTGGGGCTTTGCGCTTCTATAGCCACCAAACGTCACGGTCACTATCTCTCTGTCTCGTAGACACGAGCTGAGAAATTGCAAACGTCGAGCAATTGCTCAGAGATGAAAAGTGCCAGCACTGAAAGCTGTTGCTAGCCAGCACCCTACCTTGGAAAAGCTCTTGTAGGCCTAAGAACACTGGGGCTCTGTGTTTCTCTAGCCACCTAATCTTCTGCTCATCCTCTCGCGCACTCTAAAGAGAGCTCAGGTGAGAAATTGCAAAGGTCGAGCAATTGCTCAGAGATGAAAAGTGCCAGCACTGAAAGCTCTTGCTAGCCAGCACCCTTCCTTGGAAACGCTCTTGTAGGCCTAAGAACACTGGGGCTCTGGGCTTCCCTAGCCACCTAGTCTTCTGCTCATCCTCTCGTGCACTCTAAAGAGAGCTCAGGTGAGAAATTGCAAAGGTCGAGCAATTGCTCAGAGATGAAAAGTGCCAGCACTGAAAGCTGTTGCTAGCCAGCACCCTTCCTTGGAAGCGCTTTCACAGGCGCAGCAACACTGGGGCTTTGCGCTTCTTTACCCACCAAACGTCACGGTCATTCTCTTTCCGTCTCCCAGAAAAGAGCTGAGAAATTGCAAACGTCGAGCAATTGCTCAGAGATGAAAAGTGCCAGCACTGAAAGCTGTTGCTAGCCAGCACCCTTCCTTGGAAGTGCTTTTGTAGGCCTAAGAACACTGCGGCTCTGGGCTTCTCTAGCCACCTAATCTTCTGCTCATCCTCTCGCGCACTCTAAAGAGAGCTCAGGTGAGAAATTGCAAACGTCGAGCAATTGCTCAGAGATGAAAAGTGCCAGCACTGAAAGCTCTTGCTAGCCAGCACCCTTCCTTGGAAGCGCTTTCACAGGCGCAGCAACACTGGGGCTTTGCGCTTCTCTAGCCACCAAACGTCACGGTCACTATCTCTCTCCGTCTCGTAGACACGAGCTGGGAAATTGCAAACGTCGAGCAATTGCTCAGAGATGAAAAGTGCCAGCACTGAAAGCTGTTGCTAGCCAGCACCCTTCCTTGGAAGCGCTTTCACAGGCGCAGTAACACTGGGGCTTTGCGCTTCTCTAGCCACCAAATGTCACGGTCACTATCTATCTCCGTCTCGTACACACGAGCTGAGAAATTGCAAACGTCGAGCAATTGCTCAGAGATGAAAAGTGCCAGCACTGAAAGCTCTTGCTAGCCAGCACCCTTCCTTGGAAGCGCTTTCAGAGGCGTAGCAATACTGGGGCTTTGCGCTTCTCTACCCACCAAACGTCACGGTCACTATCTCTCTGTCTCGTAGACACGAGCTGAGAGATTGCAAAGGTCGAGCAATTGCTCAGAGATGAAAAGTGCCAGCACTGAAGGCTGTTGCTAGCCAGCACCCTTCCTTGGAAGCGCTTTCACAGGCGCAGCAACACTGGGGCTTTGTGCTTCTCTACCCACCAAATATCACGGTCACTATCTCTCCGTCTCGTAGACACGAGCTGAGAGATTGCAAAGGTCGAGCAATTGCTCAGAGATGAAAAGTGCCAGCACTGAAAGCTCTTGCTAGCCAGCACCCTTCCTTGGAAGCGCTTTCACAGGCGCAGCAACACTGGGGCTTTGCGCTTCTCTACCCACCAAAGGTCACGGTCACTATCTCTCTGTCTCGTAGACACGAGCTGAGAGATTGCAAAGGTCGAGCAATTGCTCAGAGATGAAAAGTGCCAGCACTGAAAGCTGTTGCTAGCCAGCAACCTTCCTTGGAAACGCTCTTGTAGGCCTAAGAACACTGGGGCTCTGTGTTTCTCTAGCCACCTAATCTTGTGCTCATCCTCTCGCGCAGTCTAAAGAGAGCTCAGGTGAGAAATTGCAAACGTCGAGCAATTGCTCAGAGATGAAAAGTGCCAGCACTGAAAGCTCTTGCTAGCCAGCACCCTTCCTTGGAAACGCTCTTGTAGGCCTAAGAACACTGGGGCTCTGGGCTTCTCTAGCCACCTAATCTTCTGCTCATCCTCTCGCGCACTCTAAAGAGAGCTCAGGTGAGAAATTGCAAAGGTCGAGCAATTGCTCAGAGATGAAAAGTGCCAGCACTGAAAGCTGTTGCTAGCCAGCACCCTTCCTTGGAAGCGCTTTCACAGGCGCAGTAACACTGGGGCTTTGCGCTTCTCTAGCCACCAAACGTCACGGTCACTATCTCTCTGTCTCATAGACACGAGCTGAGAGATTGCAAACGTCGAGCAATTGCTCAGAGATGAAAAGTGCCAGCACTGAAAGCTGTTGCTAGCCAGCCCCCTTCCTTGGAAGTGCTTTTGTAGGCCTAAGAACACAGGGGCTCTGGGCTTCTCTAGCCACCTAATCTTCTGTTCATCCTCTCGCGCAGTCTAAAGAGAGCTCAGGTGAGAAATTGCAAACGTCCAGCAATTGCTCAGAGATGAAAAGTGCCAGCACTGAAAGCTCTTGCTAGCCAGCACCCTTCCTTGGAAGCGCTTTCACAGGCGCAGCAATACTGGGGCTTTGCGCTTCTCTACCCACCAAACGTCATGGTCACTATCTCTCCGTCTCGTAGACACGAGCTGAGAAATTGCAAACGTCGAGCAATTGCTCAGAGATGAAAAGTGCCAGCACTGAAAGCTCTTGCTAGCCAGCACCCTTCCTTGGAAGCGCTTTCACAGGCGCAGCAACACTGGGGCTTTGCGCTTCTTTACCCACCAAACGTCACGGTCATTCTCTTTCCGTCTCGTAGACACGAGCTGAGAAATTGCAAACGTCGAGCAATTGCTCAGTGATGAAAAGTGCCAGCACTGAAAGCTGTTGCTAGCCAGCACCCTTCCTTGGAAGCGCTTTTGTAGGCCTAAGAACACTGGGGCTTTGCGCTTCTCTAGCCACCTAATCTTGTGCTCATCCTCTCGCGCACTCTAAAGAGAGCTCAGGTGAGAGATTGCAAAGGTCGAGCAATTGCTCAGAGAGGAAAAGTGCCAGCACTGAAAGCTGTTGCTAGCCAGCACCCTTCCTTGGAAGCGCTTTTGTAGGCCTAAGAACACTGGGGCTTTGCGCTTCTCTAGCCACCAAAGGTCACGGTCACTATCTCTCTCCGTCTCGTAGACACGAGCTGAGAGATTGCAAAGGTCGAGCAATTGCTCAGAGATGAAAAGTGCCAGCACTGAAAGCTGTTGCTAGCCAGCACCCTTCCTTGGAAGTGCTTTTGTAGGCCTAAGAACACTGGGGCTCTGGGCTTCTCTAGCCACCTAATCTTCTGCTCATCCTCTCGCGCAGTCTAAAGAGAGCTCAGGTGAGAAATTGCAAACGTCGAGCAATTGCTCAGAGATGAAAAGTGCCAGCACTGAAAGCTGTTGCTAGCCAGCACCCTTCCTTGGAAGCGCTTTCAGAGGCGCAGCAATACTGGGGCTTTGCGCTTCTCTACCCACCAAAGGTCACGGTCACTATCTCTCCGTCTCGTAGACACGAGCTGAGAGATTGCAAAGGTCGAGCAATTGCTCAGAGATGAAAAGTGCCAGCACTGAAAGCTGTTGCTAGCCAGCACCCTTCCTTGGAAGCGCGTTTCACAGGCGCAGCAACAATGGGGCTTTGCGCTTCTCTACCCACCAAAGGTCACGGTCACTATCTCTGTGTCTCGTAGACACGAGCTGAGAGATTGCAAACGTCGAGCAATTGCTCAGAGATGAAAAGTGCCAGCACTGAAAGCTGTTGCTAGCCAGCACCCTACCTTGGAAACGCTCTTGTAGGCCTAAGAACACTGGGGCTCTGGGCTTCTCTAGCCACCTAATCTTGTGCTCATCCTCTCGCGCACTCTAAAGAGAGCTCAGGTGAGAAATTGCAAAGGTCGAGCAATTGCTCAGAGATGAAAAGTGCCAGCACTGAAAGCTGTTGCTAGCCAGCACCCTTCCTTGGAAGCGCTTTCACAGGCGCAGCAATACTGGGGCTTTGCGCTTCTCTACCCACCAAACGTCACGGTCACTATCTCTCTGGCTTGTAGACACGAGCTGAGAAATTGCAAAGGTCGAGCAATTGCTCAGAGATGAAAAGTGCCAGCAGTGAAAGCTGTTGCTAGCCAGCACCCTTCCTTGGAAGCGCTTTCACAGGCGCAGCAACACTGGGGCTTTGCGCTTCTTTACCCACCAAACGTCACGGTCATTCTCTTTCCGTCTCCCAGAAACGAGCTGAGAAATTGCAAAAGTCGAGCAATTGCTCAGAGATGAAAAGTGCCAGCACTGAAAGCTGTTGCTAGCCAGCACCCTTCCTTGGAAGTGCTTTTGTAGGCCTAAGAACACTGCGGCTCTGGGCTTCTCTAGCCACCTAATCTTCTGCTCATCCTCTCGCGCACTCTAAAGAGAGCTCAGGTGAGAAATTGCAAACGTCGAGCAATTGCTCAGAGATGAAAAGTGCCAGCACTGAAAGCTCTTGCTAGCCAGCACCCTTCCTTGGAAGCGCTTTCACAGGCGCAGCAATACTGGGGCTTTGCGCTTCTCTAGCCACCAAACGTCACGGTCACTATCTCTCCGTCTCGTAGACACGAGCTGAGAGATTGCAAACGTCGAGCAATTGCTCAGAGATGAAAAGTGCCAGCACTGAAAGCTCTTGCTAGCCAGCACCCTTCCTTGGAAACGCTTTCACAGGCGCAGCAACACTGGGGCTTTGCGCTTCTCTACCCACCAAACGTCACGGCCATTCTCTTTCCATCTCGTAGACACGAGCTGAGAAATTGCAAACGTCGAGCAATTGCTCAGAGATGAAATGTGTCAGCACTGAAAGCTGTTGCTAGCCAGCACCTTTCCTTGGAAGCGCTTTCAGAGGCGCAGCAACACTGGGGCTTTGCGCTTCTATAGCCACCAAACGTCACGGTCACTATCTCTCTGTCTCGTAGACACAAGCTGAGAAATTGCAAAGGTCGAGCAATTGCTCAGAGATGAAAAGTGCCAGCACTGAAAGCTGTTGCTAGCCAGCACCCTACCTTGGAAACGCTCTTGTAGGCCTAAGAACACTGGGGCTCTGTGTTTCTCTAGCCACCTAATCTTCTGCTCATCCTCTCGCGCACTCTAAAGAGAGCTCAGGTGAGAAATTGCAAAGGTCGAGCAATTGCTCAGAGATGAAAAGTGCCAGCACTGAAAGCTGTTGCTAGCCAGCACCCTTCCTTGGAAGTGCTTTTGTAGGCCTAAGAACACTGCGGCTCTGGGCTTCCCTAGCCACCTAGTCTTCTGCTCATCCTCTCGTGCAGTCTAAAGAGAGCTCAGGTGAGAAATTGCAAAGGTCGAGCAATTGCTCAGAGATGAAAAGTGCCAGCACTGAAAGCTGTTGCTAGCCAGCACCCTTCCTTGGAAGCGCTTTCAGAGGCGCAGCAATACTGGGGCTTTGCGCTTCTCTACCCACCAAACATCACGGTCATTATCTCTCCGTCTCGTAGACACGAGCTGAGAGATTGCAAACGTCGAGCAATTGCTCAGAGATGAAAAGTGCCAGCACTGAAAGCTGTTGCTAGCCAGCACCCTTCCTTGGAAGTGTTTTCACAGGCGCAGCAACACTGGGGCTTTGCGCTTCTCTACCCACCAAAGGTCACGGTCACTATCTCTCTGTCTCGTAGACACGAGCTGAGAGATTGCAAAGGTCGAGCAATTGCTCAGAGATGAAAAGTGCCAGCACTGAAAGCTGTTGCTAGCCAGCACCCTTCCTTGGAAACGCTCTTGTAGGCCTAAGAACAATGGGGCTCTGTGTTTCTCTAGCCACCTAATCTTCTGCTCATCCTCTCGCGCACTCTAAAGAGAGCTCAGGTGAGAAATTGCAAACGTCGAGCAATTGCTCAGAGATGAAAAGTGCCAGCACTGAAAGCTGTTGCTAGCCAGCACCCTTCCTTGGAAGCGCTTTCACAGGCGCAGCAACACTGGGGCTTTGCGCTTCTCTAGCCACCAAACGTCACGGTCACTATCTCTCTCCGTCTCGTAGACACGAGCTGAGAAATTGCAAACGTCGAGCAATTGCTCCGAGATGAAAAGTGCCAGCACTGAAAGCTCTTGCTAGCCAGCACCCTTCCTTGGAAGCGCTTTCACAGGCGCAGTAACACTGGGGCTTTGCGCTTCTCTAGCCACCAAATGTCACGGTCACTATCTATCTCCGTCTCGTACACACGAGCTGAGAAATTGCAAACGTCGAGCAATTGCTCAGAGATGAAAAGTGCCAGCACTGAAAGCTCTTGCTAGCCAGCACCCTTCCTTGGAAGCGCTTTCAGAGGCGCAGCAATACTGGGGCTTTGCGCTTCTCTACCCACCAAACGTCACGGTCACTATCTTTCTGTCTCGTAGACACGAGCTGAGAGATTGCAAACGTCGAGCAATTGCTCAGAGATGAAAAGCGCCAGCACTGAAAGCTCTTGCTAGCCAGCACCCTTCCTTGGAAGCGCTTTTGTAGGCCTAAGAACACTGGGGCTCTGTGTTTCTCTAGCCACCTAATCTTCTGCTCATCCTCTCGCGCACTCTAAAGAGAGCTCAGGTGAGAAATTGCAAAGGTCGAGCAATTGCTCAGAGATGAAAAGTGCCAGCACTGAAAGCTGTTGCTAGCCAGCACCCTTCCTTGGAAGCGCTTTCACAGGCGCAGTAACACTGGGGCTTTGCGCTTCTCTACCCACCAAACGTCACGGTCACTATCTCTCTGTCTCGTAGACACGAGCTGAGAAATTGCAAACGTGGAGCAATTGCTCAGAGATGAAAAGTGCCAGCACTGAAAGCTGTTGCTAGCCAGCACCCTTCCTTCGAAGTGCTTCTGTAGGCCTAAGAACACTGGGGCTCTGTGTTTCTCTAGCCACCTAATCTTGTGCTCATCCTCTCGCGCAGTCTAAAGAGAGCTCAGGTGAGAAATTGCAAATGTCGAGCAATTGCTCAGAGATGAAAAGTGCCAGCACTGAAAGCTCTTGCTAGCCAGCACCCTTCCTTGGAAACGCTCTTGTAGGCCTAAGAACACTGGGGCTCTGTGTTTCTCTAGCCACCTAATCTTCTGCTCATCCTCTCGCGCACTCTAAAGAGAGCTCAGGTGAGAAATTGCAAAGGTCGAGCAATTGCTCAGAGATGAAAAGTGCCAGCACTGAAAGCTCTTGCTAGCCAGCACCCTTCCTTGGTAGCGCTTTCACAGGCGCAGTAACACTGGGGCTTTGCGCTTCTCTAGCCACCAAACGTCACGGTCACTATCTCTCTGTCTCGTAGACACGAGCTGAGAAATTGCAAACGTGGAGCAATTGCTCAGAGATGAAAAGTGCCAGCACTGAAAGCTCTTGCTAGCCAGCACCCTTCCTTGGAAGCGCTTTCACAGGCGCAGCAACACTGGGGCTTTGCGCTTCTCTAGCCACCAAACGTCACGGTCATTCTCTTTCCATCTCGTAGACACGAGCTGAGAAATTGCAAACGTCGAGCAATTGCTCCGAGATGAAAAGTGCCAGCACTGAAAGCTCTTGCTAGCCAGCACCCTTCCTTGGATGCGCTTTTGTAGGCCTAAGAACACTGGGGCTCTGTGTTTCTCTAGCCACCTAATCTTCTGCTCATCCTCTCGCGCACTCTAAAGAGAGCTCAGGTGAGAAATTGCAAAGGTCGAGCAATTGCTCAGAGATGAAAAGTGCCAGCACTGAAAGCTGTTGCTAGCCAGCACCCTTCCTTGGAAGCGCTTTCACAGGCGCAGCAATACTGGGGCTTTGCGCTTCTCTAGCCACCAAACGTCACGGTCACTATCTCTCCGTCTCGTAGACACGAGCTGAGAGATTGCAAACGTCGAGCAATTGCTCAGAGATGAAAAGTGCCAGCACTGAAAGCTCTTGCTAGCCAGCACCCTTCCTTGGAAACGCTTTCACAGGCGCAGCAACACTGGGGCTTTGCGCTTCTCTAGCCACCAAACGTCACGGTCATTCTCTTTCCATCTCGTAGACACGAGCTGAGAAATTGCAAACGTCGAGCAATTGCTCAGAGATGAAATGTGTCAGCACTGAAAGCTGTTGCTAGCCAGCACCCTTCCTTGGAAGCGCTTTCAGAGGCGCAGCAACACTGGGGCTTTGCGCTTCTATAGCCACCAAACGTCACGGTCACTATCTCTCTGTCTCGTAGACACGAGCTGAGAAATTGCAAACGTCGAGCAATTGCTCAGAGATGAAAAGTGCCAGCACTGAAAGCTGTTGCTAGCCAGCACCCTACCTTGGAAAAGCTCTTGTAGGCCTAAGAACACTGGGGCTCTGTGTTTCTCTAGCCACCTAATCTTCTGCTCATCCTCTCGCGCACTCTAAAGAGAGCTCAGGTGAGAAATTGCAAAGGTCGAGCAATTGCTCAGAGATGAAAAGTGCCAGCACTGAAAGCTCTTGCTAGCCAGCACCCTTCCTTGGAAACGCTCTTGTAGGCCTAAGAACACTGGGGCTCTGGGCTTCCCTAGCCACCTAGTCTTCTGCTCATCCTCTCGTGCACTCTAAAGAGAGCTCAGGTGAGAAATTGCAAAGGTCGAGCAATTGCTCAGAGATGAAAAGTGCCAGCACTGAAAGCTGTTGCTAGCCAGCACCCTTCCTTGGAAGCGCTTTCACAGGCGCAGCAACACTGGGGCTTTGCGCTTCTTTACCCACCAAACGTCACGGTCATTCTCTTTCCGTCTCCCAGAAACGAGCTGAGAAATTGCAAACGTCGAGCAATTGCTCAGAGATGAAAAGTGCCAGCACTGAAAGCTGTTGCTAGCCAGCACCCTTCCTTGGAAGTGCTTTTGTAGGCCTAAGAACACTGCGGCTCTGGGCTTCTCTAGCCACCTAATCTTCTGCTCATCCTCGCGCGCACTCTAAAGAGAGCTCAGGTGAGAAATTGCAAACGTCGAGCAATTGCTCAGAGATGAAAAGTGCCAGCACTGAAAGCTCTTGCTAGCCAGCACCCTTCCTTGGAAGCGCTTTCACAGGCGCAGCAACACTGGGGCTTTGCGCTTCTCTAGCCACCAAACGTCACGGTCACTATCTCTCTCCGTCTCGTAGACACGAGCTGGGAAATTGCAAACGTCGAGCAATTGCTCAGAGATGAAAAGTGCCAGCACTGAAAGCTCTTGCTAGCCAGCACCCTTCCTTGGAAGCGCTTTCACAGGCGCAGTAACACTGGGGCTTTGCGCTTCTCTAGCCACCAAATGTCACGGTCACTATCTATCTCCGTCTCGTACACACGAGCTGAGAAATTGCAAACGTCGAGCAATTGCTCAGAGATGAAAAGTGCCAGCACTGAAAGCTCTTGCTAGCCAGCACCCTTCCTTGGAAGCGCTTTCAGAGGCGCAGCAATACTGGGGCTTTGCGCTTCTCTACCCACCAAACGTCACGGTCACTATCTCTCTGTCTCGTAGACACGAGCTGAGAGATTGCAAAGGTCGAGCAATTGCTCAGAGATGAAAAGTGCCAGCACTGAAGGCTGTTGCTAGCCAGCACCCTTCCTTGGAAGCGCTTTCACAGGCGCAGCAACACTGGGGCTTTGTGCTTCTCTACCCACCAAATATCACGGTCACTATCTCTCCGTCTCGTAGACACGAGCTGAGAGATTGCAAAGGTCGAGCAATTGCTCAGAGATGAAAAGTGCCAGCACTGAAAGCTCTTGCTAGCCAGCACCCTTCCTTGGAAGCGCTTTCACAGGCGCAGCAACACTGGGGCTTTGCGCTTCTCTACCCACCAAACGTCACGGTCACTATCTCTCTGTCTCGTAGACACGAGCTGAGAGATTGCAAAGGTCGAGCAATTGCTCAGAGATGAAAAGTGCCAGCACTGAAAGCTGTTGCTAGCCAGCAACCTTCCTTGGAAACGCTCTTGTAGGCCTAAGAACACTGGGGCTCTGTGTTTCTCTAGCCACCTAATCTTGTGCTCATCCTCTCGCGCAGTCTAAAGAGAGCTCAGGTGAGAAATTGCAAAGGTCGAGCAATTGCTCAGAGATGAAAAGTGCCAGCACTGAAAGCTGTTGCTAGCCAGCACCCTTCCTTGGAAGCGCTTTCACAGGCGCAGTAACACTGGGGCTTTGCGCTTCTCTAGCCACCAAACGTCACGGTCACTATCTCTCTGTCTCATAGACACGAGCTGAGAGATTGCAAACGTCGAGCAATTGCTCAGAGATGAAAAGTGCCAGCACTGAAAGCTGTTGCTAGCCAGCCCCCTTCCTTGGAAGTGCTTTTGTAGGCCTAAGAACACAGGGGCTCTGGGCTTCTCTAGCCACCTAATCTTCTGTTCATCCTCTCGCGCAGTCTAAAGAGAGCTCAGGTGAGAAATTGCAAACGTCCAGCAATTGCTCAGAGATGAAAAGTGCCAGCACTGAAAGCTCTTGCTAGCCAGCACCCTTCCTTGGAAGCGCTTTCACAGGCGCAGCAATACTGGGGCTTTGCGCTTCTCTACCCACCAAACGTCATGGTCACTATCTCTCCGTCTCGTAGACACGAGCTGAGAAATTGCAAACGTCGAGCAATTGCTCCGAGATGAAAAGTGCCAGCACTGAAAGCTCTTGCTAGCCAGCACCCTTCCTTGGAAGCGCTTTCACAGGCGCAGCAACACTGGGGCTTTGCGCTTCTTTACCCACCAAACGTCACGGTCATTCTCTTTCCGTCTCGTAGACACGAGCTGAGAAATTGCAAACGTCGAGCAATTGCTCAGTGATGAAAAGTGCCAGCACTGAAAGCTGTTGCTAGCCAGCACCCTTCCTTGGAAGCGCTTTTGTAGGCCTAAGAACACTGGGGCTTTGCGCTTCTCTAGCCACCTAATCTTGTGCTCATCCTCTCGCGCACTCTAAAGAGAGCTCAGGTGAGAGATTGCAAAGGTCGAGCAATTGCTCAGAGAGGAAAAGTGCCAGCACTGAAAGCTGTTGCTAGCCAGCACCCTTCCTTGGAAGCGCTTTTGTAGGCCTAAGAACACTGGGGCTTTGCGCTTCTCTAGCCACCAAAGGTCACGGTCACTATCTCTCTCCGTCTCGTAGACACGAGCTGAGAGATTGCAAAGGTCGAGCAATTGCTCAGAGATGAAAAGTGCCAGCACTGAAAGCTGTTGCTAGCCAGCACCCTTCCTTGGAAGTGCTTTTGTAGGCCTAAGAACACTGGGGCTCTGGGCTTCTCTAGCCACCTAATCTTCTGCTCATCCTCTCGCGCAGTCTAAAGAGAGCTCAGGTGAGAAATTGCAAACGTCGAGCAATTGCTCAGAGATGAAAAGTGCCAGCACTGAAAGCTGTTGCTAGCCAGCACCCTTCCTTGGAAGCGCTTTCAGAGGCGCAGCAATACTGGGGCTTTGCGCTTCTCTACCCACCAAAGGTCACGGTCACTATCTCTCCGTCTCGTAGACACGAGCTGAGAGATTGCAAAGGTCGAGCAATTGCTCAGAGATGAAAAGTGCCAGCACTGAAAGCTGTTGCTAGCCAGCACCCTTCCTTGGAAGCGCGTTTCACAGGCGCAGCAACAATGGGGCTTTGCGCTTCTCTACCCACCAAAGGTCACGGTCACTATCTCTGTGTCTCGTAGACACGAGCTGAGAGATTGCAAACGTCGAGCAATTGCTCAGAGATGAAAAGTGCCAGCACTGAAAGCTGTTGCTAGCCAGCACCCTACCTTGGAAACGCTCTTGTAGGCCTAAGAACACTGGGGCTCTGGGCTTCTCTAGCCACCTAATCTTGTGCTCATCCTCTCGCGCACTCTAAAGAGAGCTCAGGTGAGAAATTGCAAAGGTCGAGCAATTGCTCAGAGATGAAAAGTGCCAGCACTGAAAGCTGTTGCTAGCCAGCACCCTTCCTTGGAAGCGCTTTCACAGGCGCAGCAATACTGGGGCTTTGCGCTTCTCTACCCACCAAACGTCACGGTCACTATCTCTCTGGCTTGTAGACACGAGCTGAGAAATTGCAAAGGTCGAGCAATTGCTCAGAGATGAAAAGTGCCAGCAGTGAAAGCTGTTGCTAGCCAGCACCCTTCCTTGGAAGCGCTTTCACAGGCGCAGCAACACTGGGGCTTTGCGCTTCTTTACCCACCAAACGTCACGGTCATTCTCTTTCCGTCTCCCAGAAACGAGCTGAGAAATTGCAAAAGTCGAGCAATTGCTCAGAGATGAAAAGTGCCAGCACTGAAAGCTGTTGCTAGCCAGCACCCTTCCTTGGAAGTGCTTTTGTAGGCCTAAGAACACTGCGGCTCTGGGCTTCTCTAGCCACCTAATCTTCTGCTCATCCTCTCGCGCACTCTAAAGAGAGCTCAGGTGAGAAATTGCAAACGTCGAGCAATTGCTCAGAGATGAAAAGTGCCAGCACTGAAAGCTCTTGCTAGCCAGCACCCTTCCTTGGAAGCGCTTTCACAGGCGCAGCAATACTGGGGCTTTGCGCTTCTCTAGCCACCAAACGTCACGGTCACTATCTCTCCGTCTCGTAGACACGAGCTGAGAGATTGCAAACGTCGAGCAATTGCTCAGAGATGAAAAGTGCCAGCACTGAAAGCTCTTGCTAGCCAGCACCCTTCCTTGGAAACGCTTTCACAGGCGCAGCAACACTGGGGCTTTGCGCTTCTCTACCCACCAAACGTCACGGCCATTCTCTTTCCATCTCGTAGACACGAGCTGAGAAATTGCAAACGTCGAGCAATTGCTCAGAGATGAAATGTGTCAGCACTGAAAGCTGTTGCTAGCCAGCACCTTTCCTTGGAAGCGCTTTCAGAGGCGCAGCAACACTGGGGCTTTGCGCTTCTATAGCCACCAAACGTCACGGTCACTATCTCTCTGTCTCGTAGACACAAGCTGAGAAATTGCAAAGGTCGAGCAATTGCTCAGAGATGAAAAGTGCCAGCACTGAAAGCTGTTGCTAGCCAGCACCCTACCTTGGAAACGCTCTTGTAGGCCTAAGAACACTGGGGCTCTGTGTTTCTCTAGCCACCTAATCTTCTGCTCATCCTCTCGCGCACTCTAAAGAGAGCTCAGGTGAGAAATTGCAAAGGTCGAGCAATTGCTCAGAGATGAAAAGTGCCAGCACTGAAAGCTGTTGCTAGCCAGCACCCTTCCTTGGAAGTGCTTTTGTAGGCCTAAGAACACTGGGGCTCTGGGCTTCCCTAGCCACCTAGTCTTCTGCTCATCCTCTCGTGCAGTCTAAAGAGAGCTCAGGTGAGAAATTGCAAAGGTCGAGCAATTGCTCAGAGATGAAAAGTGCCAGCACTGAAAGCTGTTGCTAGCCAGCACCCTTCCTTGGAAGCGCTTTCAGAGGCGCAGCAATACTGGGGCTTTGCGCTTCTCTACCCACCAAACATCACGGTCATTATCTCTCCGTCTCGTAGACACGAGCTGAGAGATTGCAAACGTCGAGCAATTGCTCAGAGATGAAAAGTGCCAGCACTGAAAGCTGTTGCTAGCCAGCACCCTTCCTTGGAAGTGTTTTCACAGGCGCAGCAACACTGGGGCTTTGCGCTTCTCTACCCACCAAAGGTCACGGTCACTATCTCTCTGTCTCGTAGACACGAGCTGAGAGATTGCAAAGGTCGAGCAATTGCTCAGAGATGAAAAGTGCCAGCACTGAAAGCTGTTGCTAGCCAGCACCCTTCCTTGGAAACGCTCTTGTAGGCCTAAGAACAATGGGGCTCTGTGTTTCTCTAGCCACCTAATCTTCTGCTCATCCTCTCGCGCACTCTAAAGAGAGCTCAGGTGAGAAATTGCAAACGTCGAGCAATTGCTCAGAGATGAAAAGTGCCAGCACTGAAAGCTGTTGCTAGCCAGCACCCTTCCTTGGAAGCGCTTTCACAGGCGCAGCAACACTGGGGCTTTGCGCTTCTCTAGCCACCAAACGTCACGGTCACTATCTCTCTCCGTCTCGTAGACACGAGCTGAGAAATTGCAAACGTCGAGCAATTGCTCCGAGATGAAAAGTGCCAGCACTGAAAGCTCTTGCTAGCCAGCACCCTTCCTTGGAAGCGCTTTCACAGGCGCAGTAACACTGGGGCTTTGCGCTTCTCTAGCCACCAAATGTCACGGTCACTATCTATCTCCGTCTCGTACACACGAGCTGAGAAATTGCAAACGTCGAGCAATTGCTCAGAGATGAAATGTGTCAGCACTGAAAGCTGTTGCTAGCCAGCACCTTTCCTTGGAAGCGCTTTCAGAGGCGCAGCAACACTGGGGCTTTGCGCTTCTATAGCCACCAAACGTCACGGTCACTATCTCTCTGTCTCGTAGACACAAGCTGAGAAATTGCAAAGGTCGAGCAATTGCTCAGAGATGAAAAGTGCCAGCACTGAAAGCTGTTGCTAGCCAGCACCCTTCCTTGGAAGCGCTTTCACAGGCGCAGCAACACTGGGGCTTTGTGCTTCTCTACCCACCAAATGTCACGGTCACTATCTCTCTCTCTCGTAGACACGAGCTGAGAGATTGCAAAGGTCGAGCAATTGCTCAGAGATGAAAAGTGCCAGCACTGAAAGCTGTTGCTAGCCAGCAACCTTCCTTGGAAACGCTCTTGTAGGCCTAAGAACACTGGGGCTCTGTGTTTCTCTAGCCACCTAATCTTCTGTTCATCCTCTCGCGCACTCTAAAGAGAGCTCAGGGGAGAAATTGCAAACGTCGAGCAATTGCTCAGAGATGAAAAGTGCCAGCACTGAAAGCTCTTGCTAGCCAGCACCCTTCCTTGGAAACGCTCTTGTAGGCCTAAGAACACTGGGGCTCTGTGTTTCTCTAGCCACCTAATCTTCTGCTCATCCTCTCGCGCAGTCTAAAGAGAGCTCAGGTGAGAAATTGCAAAGGTCGAGCAATTGCTCAGAGATGAAAAGTGCCAGCACTGAAAGCTGTTGCTAGCCAGCACCCTTCCTTGGAAGCGCTTTCACAGGCGCAGCAACACTGGGGCTTTGCGCTTCTCTACCCACCAAAGGTCACGGTCACTATCTCTCTGTCTCGTAGACACGAGCTGAGAGATTGCAAACGTCGAGCAATTGCTCAGAGATGAAAAGTGCCAGCACTGAAAGCTGTTGCTAGCCAGCACCCTTCCTTGGAAACGCTCTTGTAGGCCTAAGAACAATGGGGCTCTGTGTTTCTCTAGCCACCTAATCTTCTGCTCATCCTCTCGCGCACTCTAAAGAGAGCTCAGGTGAGAAATTGCAAACGTCGAGCAATTGCTCAGAGATGAAAAGTGCCAGCACTGAAAGCTCTTGCTAGCCAGCACCCTTCCTTGGAAGCGCTTTCACAGGCGCAGCAACACTGGGGCTTTGCGCTTCTCTAGCCACCAAACGTCACGGTCACTATCTCTCTCCGTCTCGTAGACACGAGCTGAGAAATTGCAAACGTCGAGCAATTGCTCAGAGATGAAAAGTGCCAGCACTGAAAGCTCTTGCTAGCCAGCACCCTTCCTTGGAAGTGCTTTTGTAGGCCTAAGAACACTGCGGCTCTGGGCTTCTCTAGCCACCTAATCTTCTGCTCATCCTCTCGCGCACTCTAAAGAGAGCTCAGGTGAGAAATTGCAAACGTCGAGCAATTGCTCAGAGATGAAAAGTGCCAGCACTGAAAGCTCTTGCTAGCCAGCACCCTTCCTTGGAAGCGCTTTCACAGGCGCAGCAACACTGGGGCTTTGCGCTTCTCTAGCCACCAAACGTCACGGTCACTATCTCTCTCCGTCTCGTAGACACGAGCTGAGAAATTGCAAACGTCGAGCAATTGCTCAGAGATGAAAAGTGCCAGCACTGAAAGCTCTTGCTAGCCAGCACCCTTCCTTGGAAGCGCTTTCACAGGCGCAGTAACACTGGGGCTTTGCGCTTCTCTAGCCACCAAATGTCACGGTCACTATCTATCTCCGTCTCGTACACACGAGCTGAGAAATTGCAAACGTCGAGCAATTGCTCAGAGATGAAAAGTGCCAGCACTGAAAGCTCTTGCTAGCCAGCACCCTTCCTTGGAAGCGCTTTCAGAGGCGCAGCAATACTGGGGCTTTGCGCTTCTCTACCCACCAAACGTCACGGTCACTATCTTTCTGTCTCGTAGACACGAGCTGAGAGATTGCAAAGGTCGAGCAATTGCTCAGAGATGAAAAGTGCCAGCACTGAAAGCTGTTGCTAGCCAGCACCCTTCCTTGGAAGCGCTTTCACAGGCGCAGCAACACTGGGGCTTTGTGCTTCTCTACCCACCAAATGTCACGGTCACTATCTCTCCGTCTCGTAGACACGAGCTGAGAGATTGCAAAGGTCGAGCAATTGCTCAGAGATGAAAAGTGCCAGCACTGAAAGCTCTTGCTAGCCAGCACCCTTCCTTGGAAGCGCTTTCACAGGCGCAGCAACACTGGGGCTTTGCGCTTCTCTACCCACCAAAGGTCACGGTCACTATCTCTCTGTCTCGTAGACACGAGCTGAGAGATTGCAAACGTCGAGCAATTGCTCAGAGATGAAAAGTGCCAGCACTGAAAGCTGTTGCTAGCCAGCAACCTTCCTTGGAAACGCTCTTGTAGGCCTAAGAACACTGGGGCTCTGTGTTTCTCTAGCCACCTAATCTTGTGCTCATCCTCTCGCGCAGTCTAAAGAGAGCTCAGGTGAGAAATTGCAAACGTCGAGCAATTGCTCAGAGATGAAAAGTGCCAGCACTGAAAGCTCTTGCTAGCCAGCACCCTTCCTTGGAAACGCTCTTGTAGGCCTAAGAACACTGGGGCTCTGTGTTTCTCTAGCCACCTAATCTTCTGCTCATCCTCTCGCGCACTCTAAAGAGAGCTCAGGTGAGAAATTGCAAAGGTCGAGCAATTGCTCAGAGATGAAAAGTGCCAGCACTGAAAGCTCTTGCTAGCCAGCACCCTTCCTTGGAAGCGCTTTCACAGGCGCAGTAACACTGGGGCTTTGCGCTTCTCTACCCACCAAACGTCACGGTCACTATCTCTCTGTCTCATAGACACGAGCTGAGAGATTGCAAACGTCGAGCAATTGCTCAGAGATGAAAAGTGCCAGCACTGAAAGCTGTTGCTAGCCAGCCCCCTTCCTTGGAAGTGCTTTTGTAGGCCTAAGAACACTGGGGCTCTGGGCTTCTCTAGCCACCTAATCTTCTGTTCATCCTCTCGCGCAGCCTAAAGAGAGCTCAGGTGAGAAATTGCAAAGGTCGAGCAATTGCTCAGAGATGAAAAGTGCCAGCACTGAAAGCTGTTGCTAGCCAGCACCCTTCCTTGGAAGCGCTTTCACAGGCGCAGCAATACTGGGGCTTTGCGCTTCTCTACCCACCAAACGTCATGGTCACTATCTCTCCGTCTCGTAGACACGAGCTGAGAAATTGCAAACGTCGAGCAATTGCTCAGAGATGAAAAGTGCCAGCACTGAAAGCTCTTGCTAGCCAGCACCCTTCCTTGGAAGCGCTTTCACAGGCGCAGCAACACTGGGGCTTTGCGCTTCTTTACCCACCAAACGTCACGGTCATTCTCTTTCCGTCTCGTAGACACGAGCTGAGAAATTGCAAACGTCGAGCAATTGCTCAGTGATGAAAAGTGCCAGCACTGAAAGCTCTTGCTAGCCAGCACCCTTCCTTGGAAGCGCTTTTCTAGGCCTAAGAACACTGGGGCTTTGCGCTTCTCTACCCACCAAAGGTCACGGTCACTATCTCTCTGTCTCGTAGACACGAGCTGAGAGATTGCAAACGTCGAGCAATTGCTCAGAGATGAAAAGTGCCAGCACTGAAAGCTGTTGCTAGCCAGCACCCTTCCTTGGATGTGCTTTTGTAGGCCTAAGAACACTGGGGCTCTGGGCTTCTCTAGCCACCTAATCTTCTCCTCATCCTCTCGCGCAGTCTAAAGAGAGCTCAGGTGAGAAATTGCAAACGTCCAGCAATTGCTCAGAGATGAAAAGTGCCAGCACTGAAAGCTCTTGCTAGCCAGCACCCTTCCTTGGAAGCGCTTTCACAGGCGCAGCAATACTGGGGCTTTGCGCTTCTCTACCCACCAAACGTCACGGTCACTATCTCTCTCCGTCTCGTAGACACGAGCTGAGAAATTGCAAACGTCGAGCAATTGCTCAGAGATGAAAAGTGCCAGCACTGAAAGCTGTTGCTAGCCAGCACCCTTCCTTGGAAGCGCTTTTGTAGGCCTAAGAACACTGGGGCTCTGGGCTTCTCTAGCCACCTAATCTTCTGCTCATCCTCTCGCGCACTCTAAAGAGAGCTCAGGTGAGAAATTGCAAACGTCGAGCAATTGCTCAGAGATGAAAAGTGCCAGCACTGAAAGCTGTTGCTAGCCAACACCCTTCCTTGGAAGCGCTTTCACAGGCGCAGTAACACTGGGGCTTTGCGCTTCTTTACCCACCAAACGTCACGGTCATTCTCTTTCCGTCTCCCAGACACGAGCTGAGAAATTGCAAAAGTCGAGCAATTGCTCAGAGATGAAAAGTGCCAGCACTGAAAGCTGTTGCTAGCCAGCACCCTTCCTTGGAAGTGCTTTTGTAGGCCTAAGAACACAGGGGCTCTGGGCTTCTCTAGCCACCTAATCTTCTGCTCATCCTCTCGCGCACTCTAAAGAGAGCTCAGGTGAGAAATATCAAACGTCGAGCAATTGCTCAGAGATGAAAAGTGTCAGCACTGAAAGCTGTTGCTAACCAGCACCCTTCCTTGGAAGCGCTTTCACAGGCGCAGCAACACTGGGGCTTTGCGCTTCTCTAGCCACCAAACGTCACGGTCACTATCTCTCTCCGTCTCGTAGACACGAGCTGAGAGATTGCAAACGTCGAGCAATTGCTCAGAGATGAAAAGTGCCAGCACTGAAAGCTGTTGCTAGCCAGCACCCTTCCTTGGATGTGCTTTTGTAGTCCTAAGAACAGTGGGGCTCTGGGCTTCTCTAGCCACCTAATCTTCTGCTCATCCTCTCGCGCACTCTAAAGAGAGCTCAGGTGAGAAATTGCAAAAGTCGAGCAATTGCTCAGAGATGAAAAGTGCCAGCACTGAAAGCTGTTGCTAGCCAGCACCCTTCCTTGGAAGCGCTTTCACAGGCGCAGCAACACTGGGGCTTTGCGCTTCTCTAGCCACCAAACGTCACGGTCACTATCTCTCTCCGTCTCGTAGACACAAGCTGAGAAACTGCAAACGTCGAGCAATTGCTCAGAGATGAAAAGTGCCAGCACTGAAAGCTCTTGCTAGCCAGCACCCTTCCTTGGAAGCGCTTTCACAGGCGCAGCAACACTGGGGCTTTGCGCTTCTCTAGCCACCAAACGTCACGGTCCTTCTCTTTCCGTCTCCCAGACACGAGCTGAGAAATTGCAAAAGTCGAGCAATTGCTCAGAGATGAAAAGTGCCAGCACTGAAAGCTGTTGCTAGCCAGCACCCTTCCTTGGAAGCGCTTTTGTAGGCCTAAGAACACTGGGGCTCTGGGCTTCTCTAGCCACCTAATCTTCTGCTCATCCTCTCGCGCAGTCTAAAGAGAGCTCAGGTGAGAAATTGCAAAGGTCGAGCAATTGCTCAGAGATGAAAAGTGCCAGCACTGAAAGCTCTTGCTAGCCAGCACCCTTCCTTGGAAGCGCTTTCACAGGCGCAGCAATACTGGGGCTTTGCGCTTCTCTACCCACCAAACGTCACGATCACTATCTCTCCGTCTCGTAGACACGAGCTGAGAGATTGCAAAGGTCGAGCAATTGCTCAGAGATGAAAAGTGCCAGCACTGAAAGCTCTTGCTAGCCAGCACCCTTCCTTGGAAGCGCTTTCACAGGCGCAGCAACACTGGGGCTTTGCGCTTCTCTACCCACCAAAGGTAACGGTCACTATCTCTCTGTCTCGTAGACACGAGCTGAGAGATTGCAAAGGTCGAGCAATTGCTCAGAGATGAAAAGTGCCAGCACTGAAAGCTGTTGCTAGCCAGCACCCTACCTTGGAAACGCTCTTGTAGGCCTAAGAACACTGGGGCTCTGTGTTTCTCTAGCCACCTAATCTTCTGCTTATCCTCTCGCGCACTCTAAAGAGAGCTCAGGTGAGAAATTGCAAACGTCGAGCAATTGCTCAGAGATGAAAAGTGCCAGCACTGAAAGCTGTTGCTAGCCAGCACCCTTCCTTGGAAGCGCTTTCACAGGCGCAGTAACACTGGGGCTTTGCACTTCTCTAGCCACCAAACGTCACGGTCACTATCTCTCTGTCTCATAGACACGAGCTGAGAGATTGCAAACGTCGAGCAATTGCTCAGAGATGAAAAGTGCCAGCACTGAAAGCTGTTGCTAGCCAGCACCCTTCCTTGGAAGTGCTTTTGTAGGCCTAAGAACACTGGGGCTCTGGGCTTCTCTAGCCACCTAATCTTCTCCTCATCCTCTCGCGCACTGTAAAGAGAGCTCAGGTGAGAAATTGCAAACGTCGAGCAATTGCTCAGAGATGAAAAGTGCCAGCACTGAAAGCTGTTGCTAGCCAGCACCCTTCCTTGGAAGCGCTTTCACAGGCGCAGCAATACTGGGGCTTTGCGCTTCTCTACCCACCAAACGTCACGGTCACTATCTCTCCGTCTCGTAGACACGAGCTGAGAAATTGCAAAGGTCGAGCAATTGATCAGAGATGAAAAGTGCCAGCACTGAAAGCTCTTGCTAGCCAGCACCCTTCCTTGGAAGCGCTTTCACAGGCGCAGCAACACTGGGGCTTTGCGCTTCTTTACCCACCAAACGTCACGGTCATTCTCTTTCCGTCTCCCAGACACGAGCTGAGAAATTGCAAAAGTCGAGCAATTGCTCAGTGATGAAAAGTGCCAGCACTGAAAGCTGTTGCTAGCCAGCACCCTTCCTTGGAAGCGCTTTTGTAGGCCTAAGAACACTGGGGCTCTGGGCTTCTCTAGCCACCTAATCTTCTGCTCATCCTCTCGCTCACTCTAAAGAGAGCTCAGGTGAGAAATTGCAAATGTCGAGCAATTGCTCAGAGATGAAAAGTGTCAGCACTGAAAGCTGTTGCTAGCCAGCACCCTTCCTTGGAAGCGCTTTCACAGGCGCAGCAACACTGGGGCTTTGCGCTTCTCTAGCCACCAAACGTCACGGTCACTATCTCTCTCCGTCTCGTAGACACGAGCTGAGAAATTGCAAACGTCGAGCAATTGCTCAGAGATGAAAAGTGCCAGCACTGAAAGCTGTTGCTAGCCAGCACCCTTCCTTGGAAGCGCTTTCACAGGCGCAGTAACACTGGGGCTTTGCGCTTCTCTAGCCACCAAATGTCACGGTCACTATCTCTCTCCGTCTCGTAGACACGAGCTGAGAAATTGCAAACGTCGAGCAATTGCTCAGAGATGAAAAGTGCCAGCACTGAAAGCTGTTGCTAGCCAGCACCCTACCTTGGAAACGCTCTTGTAGGCCTAAGAACACTGGGGCTCTGTGTTTCTCTAGCCACCTAATCTTCTGCTCATCCTCTCACGCAGTCTAAAGAGAGCTCAGGTGAGAAATTGCAAAGGTCGAGCAATTGCTCAGAGATGAAAAGTGCCAGCACTGAAAGCTCTTGCTAGCCAGCACCCTTCCTTGGAAGCGCTTTCACAGGCGCAGCAACACTGGGGCTTTGCGCTTCTCTAGCCACCAAACGTCATGGTCACTATCTCTCTCCGTCTCGTAGACACGAGCTGAGAGATTGCAAACGTCGAGCAATTGCTCAGAGATGAAAAGTGCCAGCACTGAAAGCTGTTGCTAGCCAGCACCCTTCCTTGGATGTGCTTTTGTAGGCCTAAGAACAGTGGGGCTCTGGGCTTCTCTAGCCACCTAATCTTCTCCTCATCCTCTCGCGCACTCTAAAGAGAGCTCAGGTGAGAAATTGCAAAGGTCGAGCAATTGCTCAGAGATGAAAAGTGCCAGCACTGAAAGCTCTTGCTAGCCAGCACCCTTCCTTGGAAGCGCTTTCACAGGCGCAGCAATACTGGGGCTTTGCGCTTCTCTACCCACCAAACGTCATGGTCACTATCTCTCCGTCTCGTAGACACGAGCTGAGAAATTGCAAACGTCGAGCAATTGCTCAGAGATGAAAAGTGCCAGCACTGAAAGCTGTTGCTAGCCAGCACCCTTCCTTGGAAGCGCTTTCACAGGCGCAGCAACACTGGGGCTTTGCGCTTCTCTACCCACCAAAGGTCACGGTCACTATCTCTCTCCGTCTCCCAGACACGAGCTGAGAAATTGCAAACGTCGAGCAATTGCTCAGAGATGAAAAGTGCCAGCACTGAAAGCTGTTGCTAGCCAGCACCCTTCCTTGGAAGCGCTTTTGTAGGCCTAAGAACACTGGGGCTCTGGGCTTCTCTAGCCACCTCATCTTCTGCTCATCCTCTCGCGCACTCTAAAGAAAGCTCAGGTGAGAAATTGCAAACGTCGAGCAATTGCTCAGAGATGAAAAGTGCCAGCACTGAAAGCTGTTGCTAGCCAGCACCCTTCCTTGGAAGCGCTTTCACAGGCGCAGCAACACTGGGGCTTTGCGCTTCTCTACCCACCAAACGTCACGGTCACTATCTCTCTCCGTCTCCCAGACACGAGCTGAGAAATTGCAAACGTCGAGCAATTGCTCAGAGATGAAAAGTGCCAGCACTGAAAGCTGTTGCTAGCCAGCACCCTTCCTTGGAAGCGCTTTTGTAGGCCTAAGAACACAGGGGCTCTGGGCTTCTCTAGCCACCTAATCTTCTGCTCATCCTCTCGCGCACTCTAAAGAGAGCTCAGGTGAGAAATTGCAAACGTCGAGCAATTGCTCAGAGACGAAAAGTGCCAGCACTGAAAGCTGTTGCTAGCCAACACCCTTCCTTGGAAGCGCTTTCACAGGCGCAGTAACACTGGGGCTTTGCGCTTCTTTACCCACCAAACGTCACGGTCATTCTCTTTCCGTCTCCCAGACACGAGCTGAGAAATTGCAAAAGTCGAGCAATTGCTCAGAGATGAAAAGTGCCAGCACTGAAAGCTGTTGCTAGCCAGCACCCTTCCTTGGAAGTGCTTTTGTAGGCCTAAGAACACAGGGGCTCTGGGCTTCTCTAGCCACCTAATCTTCTGCTCATCCTCTCGCGCACTCTAAAGAGAGCTCAGGTGAGAAATATCAAACGTCGAGCAATTGCTCAGAGATGAAAAGTGTCAGCACTGAAAGCTGTTGCTAACCAGCACCCTTCCTTGGAAGCGCTTTCACAGGCGCAGCAACACTGGGGCTTTGCGCTTCTCTAGCCACCAAAGGTCACGGTCACTATCTCTCTCCGTCTCGTAGACACGAGCTGAGAGATTGCAAACGTCGAGCAATTGCTCAGAGATGAAAAGTGCCAGCACTGAAAGCTGTTGCTAGCCAGCACCCTTCCTTGGATGTGCTTTTGTAGTCCTAAGAACAGTGGGGCTCTGGGCTTCTCTAGCCACCTAATCTTCTGCTCATCCTCTCGCGCACTCTAAAGAGAGCTCAGGTGAGAAATTGCAAAAGTCGAGCAATTGCTCAGAGATGAAAAGTGCCAGCACTGAAAGCTGTTGCTAGCCAGCACCCTTCCTTGGAAGCGCTTTCACAGGCGCAGCAACACTGGGGCTTTGCGCTTCTCTACCCACCAAACGTCACGGTCACTATCTCTCTCCGTCTCGTAGACACAAGCTGAGAAACTGCAAACGTCGAGCAATTGCTCAGAGATGAAAAGTGCCAGCACTGAAAGCTCTTGCTAGCCAGCACCCTTCCTTGGAAGCGCTTTCACAGGCGCAGCAACACTGGGGCTTTGCGCTTCTCTAGCCACCAAACGTCACGGTCCTTCTCTTTCCGTCTCCCAGACACGAGCTGAGAAATTGCAAAAGTCGAGCAATTGCTGAGAGATGAAAAGTGCCAGCACTGAAAGCTGTTGCTAGCCAGCACCCTTCCTTGGAAGCGCTTTTGTAGGCCTAAGAACACTGGGGCTCTGGGCTTCTCTAGCCACCTAATCTTCTGCTCATCCTCTCGCGCACTCTAAAGAGAGCTCAGGTGAGAAATTGCAAAGGTCGAGCAATTGCTCAGAGATGAAAAGTGCCAGCACTGAAAGCTGTTGCTAGCCAGCACCCTTCCTTGGAAGCGCTTTCACAGGCGCAGCAACAATGGGGCTTTGCGCTTCTCTACCCACCAAACGTCACGGTCACTATCTCTCCGTCTCGTAGACACGAGCTGAGAGATTGCAAAGGTCGAGCAATTGCTCAGAGATGAAAAGTGCCAGCACTGAAAGCTGTTGCTAGCCAGCACCCTTCCTTGGAAGCGCTTTCACAGGCGCAGCAACACTGGGGCTTTGCGCTTCTCTACCCACCAAAGGTAACGGTCACTATCTCTCTGTCTCGTAGACACGAGCTGAGAGATTGCAAAGGTCGAGCAATTGCTCAGAGATGAAAAGTGCCAGCACTGAAAGCTGTTGCTAGCCAGCACCCTACCTTGGAAACGCTCTTGTAGGCCTAAGAACACTGGGGCTCTGTGTTTCTCTAGCCACCTAATCTTCTGCTTATCCTCTCGCGCACTCTAAAGAGAGCTCAGGTGAGAAATTGCAAACGTCGAGCAATTGCTCAGAGATGAAAAGTGCCAGCACTGAAAGCTGTTGCTAGCCAGCACCCTTCCTTGGAAGCGCTTTCACAGGCGCAGTAACACTGGGGCTTTGCACTTCTCTAGCCACCAAACGTCACGGTCACTATCTCTCTGTCTCATAGACACGAGCTGAGAGATTGCAAACGTCGAGCAATTGCTCAGCGATGAAAAGTGCCAGCACTGAAAGCTGTTGCTAGCCAGCACCCTTCCTTGGAAGTGCTTTTGTAGGCCTAAGAACACTGGGGCTCTGGGCTTCTCTAGCCACCTAATCTTCTGCTCATCCTCTCGCGCGCTCTAAAGAGAGCTCAGGTGAGAAATTGCAAACGTCGAGCAATTGCTCAGAGATGAAAAGTGCCAGCACTGAAAGCTGTTGCTAGCCAGCACCCTTCCTTGGATGCGCTTTCACAGGCGCAGCAATACTGGGGCTTTGCGCTTCTCTACCCACCAAACGTCACGGTCACTATCTCTCCGTCTCGTAGACACGAGCTGAGAAATTGCAAAGGTCGAGCAATTGATCAGAGATGAAAAGTGCCAGCACTGAAAGCTGTTGCTAGCCAGCACCCTTCCTTGGAAGCGCTTTCACAGGCGCAGCAACACTGGGGCTTTGCGCTTCTTTACCCACCAAACGTCACGGTCATTCTCTTTCCGTCTCCCAGACACGAGCTGAGAAATTGCAAAAGTCGAGCAATTGCTCAGAGATGAAAAGTGCCAGCACTGAAAGCTGTTGCTAGCCAGCACCCTTCCTTGGAAGCGCTTTTGTAGGCCTAAGAACACTGGGGCTCTGGGCTTCTCTAGCCACCTAATCTTCTGCTCATCCTCTCGCTCACTCTAAAGAGAGCTCAGGTGAGAAATTGCAAATGTCGAGCAATTGCTCAGAGATGAAAAGTGTCAGCACTGAAAGCTGTTGCTAACCAGCACCCTTCCTTGGAAGCGCTTTCACAGGCGCAGTAACACTGGGGCTTTACGCTTCTCTAGCCACCAAAGGTCACGGTCACTATCTCTCTCCGTCTCGTAGACACGAGCTGAGAGATTGCAAACGTCGAGCAATTGCTCAGAGATGAAAAGTGCCAGCACTGAAAGCTGTTGCTAGCCAGCACCCTTCCTTGGAAGTGCTTTTGTAGGCCTAAGAACACTGGGGCTCTGGGCTTCTCTAGCCACCTAATCTTCTGCTCATCCTCTCGCGTAGTCTAAAGAGAGCTCAGGTGAGAAATTGCAAAGGTCGAGCAATTGCTCAGAGATGAAAAGTGCCAGCACTGAAAGCTGTTGCTAGCCAGCACCCTTCCTTGGAAGCGCTTTCACAGGCGCAGCAACACTGGGGCTTTGCGCTTCTCTAGCCACCAAACGTCACGGTCACTATCTCTCTCCGTCTCGTAGACACGAGCTGAGAAATTGCAAACGTCGAGCAATTGCTCAGAGATGAAAAGTGCCAGCACTGAAAGCTGTTGCTAGCCAGCACCCTTCCTTGGAAGTGCTTTTGTAGGCCTAAGAACACTGGGGCTTTGCGCTTCTCTAGCCACCAAACGTCACGGTCACTATCTCTCTGTCTCGTAGACACGAGCTGAGAGATTGCAAAGGTCGAGCAATTGCTCAGAGATGAAAAGTGCCAGCACTGAAAGCTGTTGCTAGCCAGCACCCTTCCTTGGATGTGCTTTTGTAGGCCTAAGAACAGTGGGGCTCTGGGCTTCTCTAGCCACCTAATCTTCTCCTCATCCTCTCGCGCACTCTAAAGAGAGCTCAGGTGAGAAATTGCAAACGTCCAGCAATTGCTCAGAGATGAAAAGTGCCAGCACTGAAAGCTCTTGCTAGCCAGCACCCTTCCTTGGAAGCGCTTTCACAGGCGCAGCAATACTGGGGCTTTGCGCTTCTCTACCCACCAAACGTCATGGTCACTATCTCTCCGTCTCGTAGACACGAGCTGAGAAATTGCAAACGTCGAGCAATTGCTCAGAGATGAAAAGTGCCAGCACTGAAAGCTGTTGCTAGCCAGCACCCTTCCTTGGAAGCGCTTTCACAGGCGCAGCAACACTGGGGCTTTGCGCTTCTCTACCCACCAAAGGTCACGGTCACTATCTCTCTCTGTCTCGTAGACACGAGCTGAGAGATTGCAAACGTCGAGCAATTGCTCAGAGATGAAAAGTGCCAGCACTGAAAGCTGTTGCTAGCCAGCACCCTTCCTTGGATGTGCTTTTGTAGCCCTTAGAACACAGGGGCTCTGGGCTTCTCTAGCCACCTCATCTTGTGCTCATCCTCTCGCGCAGTCTAAAGAGAGCTCAGGTGAGAAATTGCAAACGTCGAGCAATTGCTCAGAGATGAAAAGTGCCAGCACTGAAAACTGTTGCTAGCCAGCACCCTTCCTTGGAAGCGCTTTCACAGGCGCAGTAACACTGGGGCTTTGCGCTTCTTTACCCACCAAACGCCACGGTCATTCTCTTTCCGTCTCCCAGACACGAGCTGAGAAATTGCAAAAGTCGAGCAATTGCTCAGAGATGAAAAGTGCCAGCACTGAAAGCTGTTGCTAGCCAGCACCCTTCCTTGGAAGTGCTTTTGTAGGCCTAAGAACACAGGGGCTCTGGGCTTCTCTAGCCACCTAATCTTCTGCTCATCCTCTCGCGCACTCTAAAGAGAGCTCAGGTGAGAAATATCAAATGTCGAGCAATTGCTCAGAGATGAAAAGTGTCAGCACTGAAAGCTGTTGCTAACCAGCACCCTTCCTTGGAAGCGCTTTCACAGGCGCAGCAACACTGGGGCTTTGCGCTTCTCTAGCCACCAAACGTCACGGTCATTCTCTTTCCGTCTCCCAGACACGAGCTGAGAAATTGCACAAGTCGAGCAATTGCTGAGAGATGAAAAGTGCCAGCACTGAAAGATGTTGCTAGCCAGCACCCTTCCTTGGAAGCGCTTTTGTAGGCCTAAGAACACTGGGGCTCTGGGCTTCTCTAGCCACCTAATCTTCTGCTCATCCTCTCGCGCACTCTAAAGAGAGCTCAGGTGAGAAATTGCAAACGTCGAGCAATTGCTCAGAGATGAAAAGTGCCAGCACTGAAAGCTGTTGCTAGCCAGCACCCTTCCTTGGAAGCGCTTTCACAGGCGCAGTAACACTGGGG
The DNA here is from genome assembly GCA_037962945.1 of Sarcoramphus papa. NCBI lineage: Eukaryota > Metazoa > Chordata > Aves > Accipitriformes > Cathartidae > Sarcoramphus > Sarcoramphus papa. The sequence continues at coordinate 21,261,927 of CM075588.1, forward strand.
CTTTGCGCTTCTTTACCCACCAAACGTCACGGTCATTCTCTTTCCGTCTCCCAGACACGAGCTGAGAAATTGCAAAAGTCGAGCAATTGCTCAGAGAAGAAAAGTGCCAGCACTGAAAGCTGTTGCTAGCCAGCACCCTTCCTTGGAAGTGCTTTTGTAGGCCTAAGAACAGTGGGGCTCTGGGCTTCTCTAGCCACCTAATCTTCTGCTCATCCTCTCGCGCACTCTAAAGAGAGCTCAGGTGAGAAATTGCAAAGGTCGAGCAATTGCTCAGAGATGAAAAGTGCCACCACTGAAAGCTGTTGCTAGCCAGCAGCCTTCCTTGGAAGCGCTTTCACAGGCGCAGCAACACTGGGGCTTTGCGCTTCTCTACCCACCAAAGGTCACGGTCACTATCTCTCTCCATCTCGTACACACGAGTTGAGAGATTGCAAACGTCGAGCAATTGCTCAGAGATGAAAAGTGCCAGCACTGAAAGCTGTTGCTAGCCAGCACCCTTCCTTGGAAGTGCTTTTGTAGGCCTAAGAACAGTGGGGCTCTGGGCTTCTCTAGCCACCTAATCTTCTGCTCATCCTCTCGCGCTCTCTAAAGAGAGCTCAGGTGAGAAATTGCAAACGTCGAGCAATTGCTCAGAGATGAAAAGTGCCAGCACTGAAAGCTGTTGCTAGCCAGCACCCTTCCTTGGAAGTGCTTTTGTAGCCCTTAGAACACTGGGGCTCTGTGTTTCTCTAGCCACCTAATCTTGTGCTCATCCTCTCGCGCAGTCTAAAGAGAGCTCAGGTGAGAAATTGCAAACGTCGAGCAATTGCTCAGAGATGAAAAGTGCCAGCACTGAAAGCTGTTGCTAGCCAGCACCCTTCCTTGGATGTGCTTTTGTAGGCCTAAGAACACTGGGGCTCTGTGTTTCTCTAGCCACCTAATCTTCTGCTCATCCTCTCGCGCACTCTAAAGAGAGCTCAGGTGAGAAATTGCAAACGTCCAGCAATTGCTCAGAGATGAAAAGTGCCAGCACTGAAAGCTCTTGCTAGCCAGCACCCTTCCTTGGAAGCGCTTTCACAGGCGCAGCAATACTGGGGCTTTGCGTTTCTCTACCCACCAAACGTCATGGTCACTATCTCTCCGTCTCGTAGACACGAGCTGAGAAATTGCAAACGTCGAGCAATTGCTCAGAGATGAAAAGTGCCAGCACTGAAAGCTCTTGCTAGCCAGCACCCTTCCTTGGAAGCGCGTTTCACAGGCGCAGCAACACTGGGGCTTTGCGCTTCTTTACCCACAAAACGTCACGGTCATTCTCTTTCCGTCTCCCAGACACGAGCTGAGAAATTGCAAAAGTCGAGCAATTGCTCAGAGATGAAAAGTGCCAGCACTGAAAGCTCTTGCTAGCCAGCACCCTTCCTTGGAAGCGCTTTTGTAGGCCTAAGAACACAGGGGCTCTGGGCTTCTCTAGCCACCTAATCTTCTGCTCATCCTCTCGCGCAGTCTAAAGAGAGCTCAGGTGAGAAATATCAAATGTCGAGCAATTGCTCAGAGATGAAATGTGTCAGCACTGAAAGCTGTTGCTAACCAGCACCCTTCCTTGGAAGCGCTTTCACAGGCGCAGTAACACTGGGGCTTTGCGCTTCTCTACCCACCAAAGGTCACGGTCACTATCTCTCTCCGTCTCGTAGACACGAGCTGAGAGATTGCAAACGTCGAGCAATTGCTCAGAGATGAAAAGTGCCAGCACTGAAAGCTCTTGCTAGCCAGCACCCTTCCTTGGAAGTGCTTTTGTAGGCCTAAGAACCCTGGGGCTCTGGGCTTCTCTAGCCACCTAATCTTCTGCTCATCCTCTCGCGCACTCTAAAGAGAGCTCAGGTGAGAAATTGCAAAGGTCGAGCAATTGCTCAGAGATGAAAAGTGCCAGCACTGAAAGCTGTTGCTAGCCAACACCCTTCCTTGGAAGCGCTTTCACAGGCGCAGTAACACTGGGGCTTTGCGCTTCTTTACCCACCAAACGTCACGGTCATTCTCTTTCCGTCTCCCAGACACGAGCTGAGAAATTGCAAAAGTCGAGCAATTGCTCAGAGATGAAAAGTGCCAGCACTGAAAGCTGTTGCTAGCCAGCACCCTTCCTTGGAAGTGCTTTTGTAGGCCTAAGAACAGTGGGGCTCTGGGCTTCTCTAGCCACCTAATCTTCTGCTCATCCTCTCGCGCAGTCTAAAGAGAGCTCAGGTGAGAAATTGCAAACGTCGAGCAATTGCTCAGAGATGAAAAGTGCCAGCACTGAAAGCTGTTGCTAGCCAGCACCCTTCCTTGGAAGCGCTTTCACAGGCGCAGCAACACTGGGGCTTTGCGCTTCTCTAGCCACCAAACGTCACGGTCACTATCTCTCTCCGTCTCGTAGACACGAGCTGAGAGATTGCAAACGTCGAGCAATTGCTCAGCGATGAAAAGTGCCAGCACTGAAAGCTGTTGCTAGCCAGCACCCTTCCTTGGAAGCGCTTTCACAGGCGCAGCAACACTGGGGCTTTGCGCTTCTCTAGCCACCAAATGTCACGGTCACTATCTCTCTCCGTCTCGTAGACACGAGCTGAGAAATTGCAAACGTCGAGCAATTGCTCAGAGATGAAAAGTGCCAGCACTGAAAGCTGTTGCTAGCCAGCACCCTTCCTTGGAAGCGCTTTCACAGGCGCAGCAATACTGGGGCTTTGCGCTTCTCTACCCACCAAATGTCACGGTCACTATCTCTCCGTCTCGTAGACACGAGCTGAGAGATTGCAAACGTCGAGCAATTGCTCAGAGATGAAAAGTGCCAGCACTGAAAGCTGTTGCTAGCCAGCACCCTTCCTTGGAAGTGCTTTTGTAGCCCTTAGAACACAAGGGCTCTGGGCTTCTCCAGCCACCTAATCTTCTGCTCATCCTCTCGCGCACTCTAAAGAGAGCTCAGGTGAGAAATTGCAAACGTCCAGCAATTGCTCAGAGATGAAAAGTGCCAGCACTGAAAGCTCTTGCTAGCCAGCACCCTTCCTTGGAAGCGCTTTCACAGGCGCAGCAACACTGGGGCTTTGCGCTTCTCTACCCACCAAATGTCACGGTCACTATCTCTCCGTCTCGTAGACACGAGCTGAGAAATTGCAAAGGTCGAGCAATTGCTCAGAGATGAAAAGTGCCAGCACTGAAAGCTCTTGCTAGCCAGCACCCTTCCTTGGAAGCGCTTTCACAGGCGCAGCAACACTGGGGCTTTGCGCTTCTCTACCCACCAAAGGTCACGGTCATTCTCTTTCCGTCTCCCAGACACGAGCTGAGAGATTGCAAACGTCGAGCAATTGCTCAGAGATGAAAAGTGCCAGCACTGAAAGCTGTTGCTAGCCAGCACCCTACCTTGGAAACGCTCTTGTAGGCCTAAGAACACTGGGGCTCTGTGTTTCTCTAGCCACCTAATCTTGTGCTCATCCTCTCGCGCAGTCTAAAGAGAGCTCAGGTGAGAAATTGCAAACGTCGAGCAATTGCTCAGAGATGAAAAGTGCCAGCACTGAAAGCTCTTGCTAGCCAGCACCCTTCCTTGGATGTGCTTTTGTAGGCCTAAGAACACTGGGGCTCTGTGTTTCTCTAGCCACCTAATCTTCTGCTCATCCTCTCGCGCACTCTAAAGAGAGCTCAGGTGAGAAATTGCAAACGTCGAGCAATTGCTCAGAGATGAAAAGTGCCAGCACTGAAAACTGTTGCTAGCCAGCACCCTTCCTTGGAAGCGCTTTCACAGGCGCAGTAACACTGGGGCTTTGCGCTTCTTTACCCACCAAACGCCACGGTCATTCTCTTTCCGTCTCCCAGACACGAGCTGAGAAATTGCAAAAGTCGAGCAATTGCTCAGAGATGAAAAGTGCCAGCACTGAAAGCTGTTGCTAGCCAGCACCCTTCCTTGGAAGTGCTTTTGTAGGCCTAAGAACACAGGGGCTCTGGGCTTCTCTAGCCACCTAATCTTCTGCTCATCCTCTCGCGCACTCTAAAGAGAGCTCAGGTGAGAAATATCAAATGTCGAGCAATTGCTCAGAGATGAAAAGTGTCAGCACTGAAAGCTGTTGCTAACCAGCACCCTTCCTTGGAAGCGCTTTCACAGGCGCAGCAACACTGGGGCTTTGCGCTTCTCTAGCCACCAAACGTCACGGTCATTCTCTTTCCGTCTCCCAGACACGAGCTGAGAAATTGCACAAGTCGAGCAATTGCTGAGAGATGAAAAGTGCCAGCACTGAAAGATGTTGCTAGCCAGCACCCTTCCTTGGAAGCGCTTTTGTAGGCCTAAGAACACTGGGGCTCTGGGCTTCTCTAGCCACCTAATCTTCTGCTCATCCTCTCGCGCACTCTAAAGAGAGCTCAGGTGAGAAATTGCAAACGTCGAGCAATTGCTCAGAGATGAAAAGTGCCAGCACTGAAAGCTGTTGCTAGCCAGCACCCTTCCTTGGAAGCGCTTTCACAGGCGCAGTAACACTGGGGCTTTGCGCTTCTTTACCCACCAAACGTCACGGTCATTCTCTTTCCGTCTCCCAGACACGAGCTGAGAAATTGCAAAAGTCGAGCAATTGCTCAGAGAAGAAAAGTGCCAGCACTGAAAGCTGTTGCTAGCCAGCACCCTTCCTTGGAAGTGCTTTTGTAGGCCTAAGAACAGTGGGGCTCTGGGCTTCTCTAGCCACCTAATCTTCTGCTCATCCTCTCGCGCACTCTAAAGAGAGCTCAGGTGAGAAATTGCAAAGGTCGAGCAATTGCTCAGAGATGAAAAGTGCCACCACTGAAAGCTGTTGCTAGCCAGCAGCCTTCCTTGGAAGCGCTTTCACAGGCGCAGCAACACTGGGGCTTTGCGCTTCTCTACCCACCAAAGGTCACGGTCACTATCTCTCTCCATCTCGTACACACGAGTTGAGAGATTGCAAACGTCGAGCAATTGCTCAGAGATGAAAAGTGCCAGCACTGAAAGCTGTTGCTAGCCAGCACCCTTCCTTGGAAGTGCTTTTGTAGGCCTAAGAACAGTGGGGCTCTGGGCTTCTCTAGCCACCTAATCTTCTGCTCATCCTCTCGCGCTCTCTAAAGAGAGCTCAGGTGAGAAATTGCAAACGTCGAGCAATTGCTCAGAGATGAAAAGTGCCAGCACTGAAAGCTGTTGCTAGCCAGCACCCTTCCTTGGAAGTGCTTTTGTAGCCCTTAGAACACTGGGGCTCTGTGTTTCTCTAGCCACCTAATCTTGTGCTCATCCTCTCGCGCAGTCTAAAGAGAGCTCAGGTGAGAAATTGCAAACGTCGAGCAATTGCTCAGAGATGAAAAGTGCCAGCACTGAAAGCTGTTGCTAGCCAGCACCCTTCCTTGGATGTGCTTTTGTAGGCCTAAGAACACTGGGGCTCTGTGTTTCTCTAGCCACCTAATCTTCTGCTCATCCTCTCGCGCACTCTAAAGAGAGCTCAGGTGAGAAATTGCAAACGTCCAGCAATTGCTCAGAGATGAAAAGTGCCAGCACTGAAAGCTCTTGCTAGCCAGCACCCTTCCTTGGAAGCGCTTTCACAGGCGCAGCAATACTGGGGCTTTGCGTTTCTCTACCCACCAAACGTCATGGTCACTATCTCTCCGTCTCGTAGACACGAGCTGAGAAATTGCAAACGTCGAGCAATTGCTCAGAGATGAAAAGTGCCAGCACTGAAAGCTCTTGCTAGCCAGCACCCTTCCTTGGAAGCGCGTTTCACAGGCGCAGCAACACTGGGGCTTTGCGCTTCTTTACCCACAAAACGTCACGGTCATTCTCTTTCCGTCTCCCAGACACGAGCTGAGAAATTGCAAAAGTCGAGCAATTGCTCAGAGATGAAAAGTGCCAGCACTGAAAGCTCTTGCTAGCCAGCACCCTTCCTTGGAAGCGCTTTTGTAGGCCTAAGAACACAGGGGCTCTGGGCTTCTCTAGCCACCTAATCTTCTGCTCATCCTCTCGCGCAGTCTAAAGAGAGCTCAGGTGAGAAATATCAAATGTCGAGCAATTGCTCAGAGATGAAATGTGTCAGCACTGAAAGCTGTTGCTAACCAGCACCCTTCCTTGGAAGCGCTTTCACAGGCGCAGTAACACTGGGGCTTTGCGCTTCTCTACCCACCAAAGGTCACGGTCACTATCTCTCTCCGTCTCGTAGACACGAGCTGAGAGATTGCAAACGTCGAGCAATTGCTCAGAGATGAAAAGTGCCAGCACTGAAAGCTCTTGCTAGCCAGCACCCTTCCTTGGAAGTGCTTTTGTAGGCCTAAGAACCCTGGGGCTCTGGGCTTCTCTAGCCACCTAATCTTCTGCTCATCCTCTCGCGCACTCTAAAGAGAGCTCAGGTGAGAAATTGCAAAGGTCGAGCAATTGCTCAGAGATGAAAAGTGCCAGCACTGAAAGCTGTTGCTAGCCAACACCCTTCCTTGGAAGCGCTTTCACAGGCGCAGTAACACTGGGGCTTTGCGCTTCTTTACCCACCAAACGTCACGGTCATTCTCTTTCCGTCTCCCAGACACGAGCTGAGAAATTGCAAAAGTCGAGCAATTGCTCAGAGATGAAAAGTGCCAGCACTGAAAGCTGTTGCTAGCCAGCACCCTTCCTTGGAAGTGCTTTTGTAGGCCTAAGAACAGTGGGGCTCTGGGCTTCTCTAGCCACCTAATCTTCTGCTCATCCTCTCGCGCAGTCTAAAGAGAGCTCAGGTGAGAAATTGCAAACGTCGAGCAATTGCTCAGAGATGAAAAGTGCCAGCACTGAAAGCTGTTGCTAGCCAGCACCCTTCCTTGGAAGCGCTTTCACAGGCGCAGCAACACTGGGGCTTTGCGCTTCTCTAGCCACCAAACGTCACGGTCACTATCTCTCTCCGTCTCGTAGACACGAGCTGAGAGATTGCAAACGTCGAGCAATTGCTCAGCGATGAAAAGTGCCAGCACTGAAAGCTCTTGCTAGCCAGCACCCTTCCTTGGAAGCGCTTTCACAGGCGCAGCAACACTGGGGCTTTGCGCTTCTCTAGCCACCAAATGTCACGGTCACTATCTCTCTCCGTCTCGTAGACACGAGCTGAGAAATTGCAAACGTCGAGCAATTGCTCAGAGATGAAAAGTGCCAGCACTGAAAGCTGTTGCTAGCCAGCACCCTTCCTTGGAAGCGCTTTCACAGGCGCAGCAATACTGGGGCTTTGCGCTTCTCTACCCACCAAATGTCACGGTCACTATCTCTCCGTCTCGTAGACACGAGCTGAGAGATTGCAAACGTCGAGCAATTGCTCAGAGATGAAAAGTGCCAGCACTGAAAGCTGTTGCTAGCCAGCACCCTTCCTTGGAAGTGCTTTTGTAGCCCTTAGAACACAAGGGCTCTGGGCTTCTCCAGCCACCTAATCTTCTGCTCATCCTCTCGCGCACTCTAAAGAGAGCTCAGGTGAGAAATTGCAAACGTCCAGCAATTGCTCAGAGATGAAAAGTGCCAGCACTGAAAGCTCTTGCTAGCCAGCACCCTTCCTTGGAAGCGCTTTCACAGGCGCAGCAACACTGGGGCTTTGCGCTTCTCTACCCACCAAATGTCACGGTCACTATCTCTCCGTCTCGTAGACACGAGCTGAGAAATTGCAAAGGTCGAGCAATTGCTCAGAGATGAAAAGTGCCAGCACTGAAAGCTCTTGCTAGCCAGCACCCTTCCTTGGAAGCGCTTTCACAGGCGCAGCAACACTGGGGCTTTGCGCTTCTCTACCCACCAAAGGTCACGGTCATTCTCTTTCCGTCTCCCAGACACGAGCTGAGAGATTGCAAACGTCGAGCAATTGCTCAGAGATGAAAAGTGCCAGCACTGAAAGCTGTTGCTAGCCAGCACCCTACCTTGGAAACGCTCTTGTAGGCCTAAGAACACTGGGGCTCTGTGTTTCTCTAGCCACCTAATCTTGTGCTCATCCTCTCGCGCAGTCTAAAGAGAGCTCAGGTGAGAAATTGCAAACGTCGAGCAATTGCTCAGAGATGAAAAGTGCCAGCACTGAAAGCTCTTGCTAGCCAGCACCCTTCCTTGGATGTGCTTTTGTAGGCCTAAGAACACTGGGGCTCTGTGTTTCTCTAGCCACCTAATCTTCTGCTCATCCTCTCGCGCACTCTAAAGAGAGCTCAGGTGAGAAATTGCAAACGTCCAGCAATTGCTCAGAGATGAAAAGTGCCAGCACTGAAAGCTGTTGCTAGCCAGCACCCTTCCTTGGAAGCGCTTTCACAGGCGCAGCAATACTGGGGCTTTGCGTTTCTCTACCCACCAAACGTCATGGTCACTATCTCTCCGTCTCGTAGACACGAGCTGAGAAATTGCAAACGTCGAGCAATTGCTCAGAGATGAAAAGTGCCAGCACTGAAAGCTCTTGCTAGCCAGCACCCTTCCTTGGAAGCGCGTTTCACAGGCGCAGCAACACTGGGGCTTTGCGCTTCTTTACCCACAAAACGTCACGGTCATTCTCTTTCCGTCTCCCAGACACGAGCTGAGAAATTGCAAAAGTCGAGCAATTGCTCGGAGATGAAAAGTGCCAGCACTGAAAGCTCTTGCTAGCCAGCACCCTTCCTTGGAAGCGCTTTTGTAGGCCTAAGAACACAGGGGCTCTGGGCTTCTCTAGCCACCTAATCTTCTGCTCATCCTCTCGCGCAGTCTAAAGAGAGCTCAGGTGAGAAATATCAAATGTCGAGCAATTGCTCAGAGATGAAATGTGTCAGCACTGAAAGCTGTTGCTAACCAGCACCCTTCCTTGGAAGCGCTTTCACAGGCGCAGCAACACTGGGGCTTTGCGCTTCTCTACCCACCAAAGGTCACGGTCACTATCTCTCTCCGTCTCGTAGACACGAGCTGAGAGATTGCAAACGTCGAGCAATTGCTCAGAGATGAAAAGTGCCAGCACTGAAAGCTCTTGCTAGCCAGCACCCTTCCTTGGAAGTGCTTTTGTAGGCCTAAGAACCCTGGGGCTCTGGGCTTCTCTAGCCACCTAATCTTCTGCTCATCCTCTCGCGCACTGTAAAGAGAGCTCAGGTGAGAAATTGCAAAGGTCGAGCAATTGCTCAGAGATGAAAAGTGCCAGCACTGAAAGCTGTTGCTAGCCAACACCCTTCCTTGGAAGCGCTTTCACAGGCGCAGTAACACTGGGGCTTTGCGCTTCTTTACCCACCAAACGTCACGGTCATTCTCTTTCCGTCTCCCAGACACGAGCTGAGAAATTGCAAAAGTCGAGCAATTGCTCAGAGATGAAAAGTGCCAGCACTGAAAGCTGTTGCTAGCCAGCACCCTTCCTTGGAAGCGCTTTTGTAGGCCTAAGAACACAGGGGCTCTGGGCTTCTCTAGCCACCTAATCTTCTGCTCATCCTCTCGCGCAGTCTAAAGAGAGCTCAGGTGAGAAATATCAAATGTCGAGCAATTGCTCAGAGATGAAAAGTGCCAGCACTGAAAGCTGTTGCTAACCAGCACCCTTCCTTGGAAGCGCTTTCACAGGCGCAGCAACACTGGGGCTTTGCGCTTCTCTAGCCACCAAACGTCACGGTCACTATCTCTCTCCGTCTCGTAGACACGAGTTGAGAGATTGCAAACGTCGAGCAATTGCTCAGAGATGAAAAGTGCCAGCACTGAAAGCTCTTGCTAGCCAGCACCCTTCCTTGGAAGTGCTTTTGTAGGCCTAAGAACACTGGGGCTCTGGGCTTCTCTAGCCACCTAATCTTCTGCTCATCCTCTCGCGCAGTCTAAAGAGAGCTCAGGTGAGAAATTGCAAAGGTCGAGCAATTGCTCAGAGATGAAAAGTGCCAGCACTGAAAGCTGTTGCTAGCCAACACCCTTCCTTGGAAGCGCTTTCACAGGCGCAGCAACACTGGGGCTTTGCGCTTCTCTAGCCACCAAACGTCACGGTCACTATCTCTCTCCGTCTCGTAGACACGAGCTGAGAAATTGCAAACGTCGAGCAATTGCTCAGAGATGAAAAGTGCCAGCACTGAAAGCTCTTGCTAGCCAGCACCCTTCCTTGGAAGCGCTTTCACAGGCGCAGCAACAGTGGGGCTTTGCGCTTCTCTAGCCACCAAATGTCACGGTCACTGTCTATCTCCGTCTCGTAGACACGAGCTGAGAGATTGCAAACGTCGAGCAAATGCTCAGAGATGAAAAGTGCCAGCACTGAAAGCTGTTGCTAGCCAGCACCATTTCTTGGAAGCGCTTTCACAGGCGCAGCAATACTGGGGCTTTGCGCTTCTCTAGCCACCAAACGTCACGGTCACTATCTCTCTGTCTCGTAGACACGAGCTGAGAGATTGCAAAGGTCTAGCAATTGCTCAGAGATGAAAAGTGCCAGCACTGAAAGCTCTTGCTAGCCAGCACCCTTCCTTGGAAGCGCTTTCACAGGCGCAGCAACACTGGGGCTTTGCGCTTCTCTACCCACCAAAGGTCACGGTCACTATCTCTCTGTCTCGTAGACACGAGCTGAGAAATTGCAAACGTCGAGCAATTGCTCAGAGATGAAAAGTGCCAGCACTGAAAGCTCTTGCTAGCCAGCACCCTACCTTGGAAGTGCTTTTGTAGGCCTAAGAACATTGGGGCTCTGTGTTTCTCTAGCCACCTAATCTTCTGCTCATCCTCTCGCGCACTCTAAAGAGAGCTCAGGTGAGAAATTGCAAAGGTCGAGCAATTGCTCAGAGATGAAAAGTGCCAGCACTGAAAGCTGTTGCTAGCCAGCACCCTTCCTTGGAAGCGCTTTCACAGGCGCAGCAACACTGGGGCTTTGCGCTTCTCTACCCACCAAACGTCATGGTCACTATCTCTCCGTCTCGTAGACACGAGCTGAGACATTGCAAACGTCGAGCAATTGCTCAGAGATGAAAAGTGCCAGCACTGAAAGCTCTTGCTAGCCAGCACCCTTCCTTGGAAGTGCTTTTGTAGGCCTAAGAACACTGGGGCTCTGTGTTTCTCTAGCCACCTAATCTTCTGCTCATCCTCTCGCGCACTCTAAAGAGAGCTCAGGTGAGAAATTGCAAATGTTGAGCAATTGCTCAGAGATGAAAAGTGCCAGCACTGAAAGCTCTTGCTAGCCTGCACCCTTCATTTGCAGCGCTTTCAGAGGCACAGCAACACTGGGGCTTTGCGCTTCTCTAGCCACCAAACGTCACGGTCATTCTCTTTCCGTCTCCCAGACACGAGCTGAGAAATTGCAAAAGTCGAGCAATTGCTCAGAGATGAAAAGTGCCAGCACTGAAAGCTGTTGCTAGCCAGCACCCTTCCTTGGAAGTGCTTTTGTAGGCCTAAGAACACTGGGGCTCTGGGCTTCTCTAGCCACCTAATCTTCTGCTCATCCTCTCGCACAGTCTAAAGAATGCTCAGGTGAGAAATTGCAAATGTCGAGCAATTGCTCAGAGATGAAAAGTGCCAGCACTGAAAGCTGTTGCTAGCCAGCACCCATCCTTGGAAGTGCTTTTGTAGGCCTAAGAACACTGGGGCTCTGTGTTTCTCTAGCCACCTAATCTTCTGCTCATCCTCTCACGCACTCTAAAGAGAGCTCAGGTGAGAAATTGCAAACGTCCAGCAATTGCTCAGAGATGAAAAGTGCCAGCACTGAAAGCTGTTGCTAGCCAGCACCCTTCCTTGGAAGCGCTTTCACAGGCGCAGCAATACTGGGGCTTTGCGCTTCTCTAGCCACCAAACGTCATGGTCACTATCTCTCCGTCTCGTAGACACGAGCTGAGAAATTGCAAACGTCGAGCAATTGCTCAGAGATGAAAAGTGCCAGCACTGAAAGCTCTTGCTAGCCAGCACCCTTCCTTGGAAGCGCTTTCACAGGCGCAGCAACACTGGGGCTTTGCGCTTCTTTACCCACCAAACGTCACGGTCATTCTCTTTCCGTCTCCCAGACATGAGCTGAGAAATTGCAAATGTCGAGCAATTGCTCAGAGATGAAAAGTGCCAGCACTGAAAGCTCTTGCTAGCCAGCACCCTTCCTTAGAAGCGCTTTTGTAGGCCTAAGAACACTGGGGCTCTGGGCTTCTCTAGCCACCTAATCTTCTGCTCATCCTCTCGCACAGTCTAAAGAAAGCTCAGGTGAGAAATTGCAAACGTCGAGCAATTGCTCAGAGATGAAAAGTGTCAGCACTGAAAGCTGTTGCTAACCAGCACCCTTCCTTGGAAGCGCTTTCAGAGGCGCAGCAACACTGGGGCTTTGCGCTTCTCTACCCACCAAAGGTCACGGTCACTATCTCTCTCCGTCTCGTAGACACGAGTTGAGAGATTGCAAATGTCGAGCAATTGCTCAGAGATGAAAAGTGCCAGCACTGAAAGCTGTTGCTAGCCAGCACCCTTCCTTGGAAGCGCTTTCACAGGCGCAGCAACACTGGGGCTTTGCGCTTCTCTACCCACCAAAGGTCACGGTCACTATCTCTCTCCGTCTCGTAGACACGACCTGAGAAATTGCAAACGTCGAGCAATTGCTCAGAGATGAAAAGTGCCAGCACTGAAAGCTCTTGCTAGCCAGCACCCTTCCTTGGATGTGCTTTTGTAGGCCTAAGAACACTGGGGCTCTGGGCTTCTCTAGCCACCTAATCTTCTGCTCATCCTCTCGCGCAGTCTAAAGAGAGCTCAGGTGAGAAATTGCAAACGTCGAGCAATTGCTCAGAGATGAAAAGTGCCAGCACTGAAAGCTCTTGCTAGCCAGCACCCTTCCTTGGAAGCGCTTTCACAGGCGCAGCAATACTGGGGCTTTGCGCTTCTCTACCCACCAAACGTCATGGTCACTATCTCTCTGTCTCGTAGACACGAGCTGAGAGATTGCAAAGGTCGAGCAATTGCTCAGAGATGAAAAGTGCCAGCACTGAAAGCTGTTGCTAGCCAGCACCCTTCCTTGGAAGTGCTTTTGTAGGCCTAAGAACACTGGGGCTCTGGGCTTCTCTAGCCACCTAATCTTCTGCTCATCCTCTCGCGCACTCTAAAGAGAGCTCAGGTGAGAAATTGCAAACGTCGAGCAATTGCTCAGAGATGAAAAGTGCCAGCACTGAAAGCTGTTGCTAGCCAGCACCCTTCCTTGGAAGCGCTTTCACAGGCGCAGCAATACTGGGGCTTTGCGCTTCTCTACCCACCAAACGTCACGGTCACTATCTCTCCGTCTCGTAGACACAAGCTGAGAGATTGCAAAGGTCGAGCAATTGCTCAGAGATGAAAAGTGCCAGCACTGAAAGCTCTTGCTAGCCAGCACCCTTCCTTGGAAGCGCTTTCACAGGCGCAGCAACACTGGGGCTTTGCGCTTCTCTACCCACCAAAGGTCACGGTCACTATCTCTCTGTCTCGTAGACACGAGCTGAGAGATTGCAAACGTCGAGCAATTGCTCAGAGATGAAAAGTGCCAGCACTGAAAGCTCTTGCTAGCCAGCACCCTACCTTGGAAACGCTCTTGTAGGCCTAAGAACACTGGGGCTCTGTGTTTCTCTAGCCACCTAATATTCTGCTCATCCTCTCGCGCACTCTAAAGAGAGCTCAGGTGAGAAATTGCAAAGGTCGAGCAATTGCTCAGAGATGAAAAGTGCCAGCACTGAAAGCTGTTGCTAGCCAGCACCCTTCCTTGGATGTGCTTTTGTAGGCCTAAGAACACAAGGGCTCTGGGCTTCTCTAGCCACCTAATCTTCTGCTCATCCTCTCGCGCACTGTAAAGACAGCTCAGGTGAGAAATTGCAAACGTCGAGCAATTGCTCAGAGATGAAAAGTGCCAGCACTGAAAGCTCTTGCTAGCCAGCACCCTTCCTTGGAAGCGCTTTCACAGGCGCAGCAACACTGGGGCTTTGCGCTTCTCTACCCACCAAACGTCACGGTCACTATCTCTCTCTGTCTCGTAGACACGAGCTGAGAAATTGCAAACGTCGAGCAATTGCTCAGAGATGAAAAGTGCCAGCACTGAAAGCTCTTGCTAGCCAGCACCCTTCCTTGGAAGCGCTTTCACAGGCGCAGCAACACTGGGGCTTTGCGCTTCTCTACCCACCAAACGTCACGGTCACTATCTCTCTCCGTCTCGTAGACACGAGCTGAGAAATTGCAAACGTCGAGCAATTGCTCAGAGATGAAAAGTGCCAGCACTGAAAGCTGTTGCTAGCCAGCACCATTTCTTGGAAGCGCTTTCAGAGGCGCAGCAATACTGGGGCTTTGCGCTTCTCTAGCCACCAAACGTCACGGTCACTATCTCTCCGTCTCGTAGACACGAGCTGAGAGATTGCAAAGGTCGAGCAATTGCTCAGAGATGAAAAGTGCCAGCACTGAAAGCTCTTGCTAGCCAGCACCCTTCCTTGGAAGCGCTTTCACAGGCGCAGCAACACTGGGGCTTTGCGCTTCTCTACCCAACAAAGGTCACGGTCACTATCTCTCTGTCTCGTAGACACGAGCTGAGAGATTGCAAAAGTCGAGCAATTGCTCAGAGATGAAAAGTGCCAGCACTGAAAGCTCTTGCTAGCCAGCACCCTACCTTGGAAGCGCTTTTGTAGGCCTAAGAACACTGGGGCTCTGTGTTTCTCTAGCCACCTAATCTTCTGCTCATCCTCTCGCGCACTCTAAAGAGAGCTCAGGTGAGAAATTGCAAAGGTCGAGCAATTGCTCAGAGATGAAAAGTGCCAGCACTGAAAGCTGTTGCTAGCCAGCACCCTTCCTTGGAAGCGCTTTCACAGGCGCAGCAACACTGGGGCTTTGCGCTTCTCTAGCCACCAAATGTCACGGTCACTATCTCTCTGTCTCGTAGACACGAGCTGAGAGATTGCAAACGTCGAGCAATTGCTCAGAGATGAAAAGTGCCAGCACTGAAAGCTGTTGCTAGCCAGCACCCTTCCTTGGAAGCGCTTTCACAGGCGCAGCAATACTGGGGCTTTGCGCTTCTCTACCCACCAAACGTCATGGTCACTATCTCTCCGTCTCGTAGACACGAGCTGAGAAATTGCAAACGTCGAGCAATTGCTCAGAGATGAAAAGTGCCAGCACTGAAAGCTGTTGCTAGCCAGCACCCTTCCTTGGAAGCGCTTTCACAGGCGCAGCAACATTGGGGCTTTGCGCTTCTTTACCCACAAAACGTCACGGTCATTCTCTTTCCGTCTCCCAGACACGAGCTGAGAAATTGCAAACGTCGAGCAATTGCTCAGAGATGAAAAGTGCCAGCACTGAAAGCTGTTGCTAGCCAGCACCCTTCCTTGGAAGCGCTTTTGTAGGCCTAAGAACACTGGGGCTCTGGGCTTCTCCAGCCACCTAATCTTCTGCTCATCCTCTCGCACAGTCTAAAGAAAGCTCAGGTGAGAAATTGCAAACGTCGAGCAATTGCTCAGAGATGAAAAGTGCCAGCACTGAAAGCTCTTGCTAGCCAGCACCCTTCCTTGGAAGCGCTTTCACAGGCACAGTAACACTGGGGCTTTGTGCTTCTTTACCCACCAAACGTCACGGTCATTCTCTTTCCGTCTCCCAGACACGAGCTGAGAAATTGCAAAAGTCGAGCAATTGCTCAGAGATGAAAAGTGCCAGCACTGAAAGCTGTTGCTAGCCAGCACCCTTCCTTGGAAGCGCTTTTGTAGGCCTAAGAACACAGGGGCTCTGGGCTTCTCTAGCCACCTAATCTTCTGCTCATCCTCTCGCGCAGTCTAAAGAGAGCTCAGGTGAGAAATATCAAATGTCGAGCAATTGCTCAGTGATGAAAAGTGTCAGCACTGAAAGCTGTTGCTAACCAGCACCCTTCCTTGGAAGCGCTTTCACAGGCGCAGCAACACTGGGGCTTTGCGCTTCTCTACCCACCAAAGGTCACGGTCACTATCTCTCTCCGTCTCGTAGACACGAGTTGAGAGATTGCAAATGTCGAGCAATTGCTCAGAGATGAAAAGTGCCAGCACTGAAAGCTCTTGCTAGCCAGCACCCTTCCTTGGAAGCGCTTTTGTAGGCCTAAGAACACTGGGGCTCTGTGTTTCTCTAGCCACCTAATCTTCTGCTCATCCTCTCGCGCACTCTAAAGAGAGCTCAGGTGAGAAATTGCAAACGTCGAGCAATTGCTCAGAGATGAAAAGTGCCAGCACTGAAAGCTCTTGCTAGCCAGCACCCTTCCTTGGAAGCGCTTTCACAGGCGCAGCAACACTGGGGCTTTGCGCTTCTCTACCCACCAAACGTCACGGTCACTATCTCTCCGTCTCGTAGACACGAGCTGAGAAATTGCAAACGTCGAGCAATTGTTCAGAGATGAAAATTGCCAGCACTGAAAGCTCTTGCTAGCCAGCACCCTTCCTTGGAAGCGCTTTCACAGGCGCAGCAACACTGGGGCTTTGCGCTTCTCTAGCCACCAAAGGTCACGGTCACTATCTATCTCCGTCTCGTACACACGAGCTGAGAAATTGCAAACGTCAAGCAATTGCTCAGAGATGAAAAGTGCCAGCACTGAAAGCTGTTGCTAGCCAGCACCCTTCCTTGGAAGCACTTTCACAGGCGCAGCAACACTGGGGCTTTGCGCTTCTCTACCCACCAAACGTCACGGTCACTATCTCTCTCCGTCTCGTAGACACGAGCTGAGAAATTGCAAACGTCGAGCAATTGCTCAGAGATGAAAAGTGCCAGCACTGAAAGCTGTTGCTAGCCAGCACCCTTCCTTGGAAGCGCTTTCACAGGTGCAGCAACACTGGGGCTTTGCGCTTCTCTAGCCACCAAGCGTCAGGGTCATTCTCTTTCCATCTCGTAGACACGAGCTGAGAAATTGCAAAAGTCGAGCAATTGCTCAGAGATGAAAAGTGCCAGCACTGAAAGCTCTTGCTAGCCAGCACCCTTCCTTTGAAGCGCTTTTGTAGGCCTAAGAACACAGGGGCTCTGGGCTTCTCTAGCCACCTAATCTTCTGCTCATCCTCTCGCGCAGTCTAAAGAGAGCTCAGGTGAGAAATATCAAATGTCGAGCAATTGCTCAGAGATGAAAAGTGCCAGCACTGAAAGCTGTTGCTAGCCAGCCCCCTTCCTTGGAAGCGCTTTCACAGGCGCAGTAACACTGGGGCTTTGCGCTTCTCTAGCCACCAAATGTTACGGTCACTATCTATCTCCGTCTCGTAGACACGAGCTGAGAGATTGCAAAGGTCGAGCAATTGCTCAGAGATGAAAAGTGCCAGCACTGAAAGCTCTTGCTAGCCAGCACCCTTCCTTGGAAGCGCTTTCACAGGCGCAGCAACACTGGGGCTTTGCGCTTCTCTACCCACCAAACGTCACGGTCACTATCTCTCTGTCTCGTAGACACGAGCTGAGAGATTGCAAACGTCGAGCAATTGCTCAGAGATGAAAAGTGCCAGCACTGAAAGCTCTTGCTAGCCAGCACCCTTCCTTGGAAACGCTCTTGTAGGCCTAAGAACACTGGGGCTCTGTGTTTCTCTAGCCACCTAATCTTCTGCTCATCCTCTCGCGCACTCTAAAGAGAGCTCAGGTGAGAAATTGCAAACGTCGAGCAATTGCTCAGAGATGAAAAGTGCCAGCACTGAAAGCTCTTGCTAGCCAGCACCCTTCCTTGGAAACGCTCTTGTAGGCCTAAAAACACTGGGGCTCTGTGTTTCTCTAGCCACCTAATCTTCTGCTCATCCTCTCGCGCAGTCTAAAGAGAGCTCAGGTGAGAAATTGCAAAGGTCGAGCAATTGCTCAGAGATGAAAAGTGCCAGCACTGAAAGCTGTTGCTAGCCAGCACCCTTCCTTGGAAGCGCTTTCACAGGCGCAGTAACACTGGGGCTTTGCGCTTCTCTAGCCACCAAACGTCACGGTCACTATCTCTCTGTCTCGTAGACACGAGCTGAGAGATTGCAAACGTCGAGCAATTGCTCAGAGATGAAAAGTGCCAGCACTGAAAGCTGTTGCTAGCCAGCACCCTTCCTTGGAAGCGCTTTTGTAGGCCTAAGAACACTGGGGCTCTGGGCTTCTCTAGCCACCTAATCTTCTGCTCATCCTCTCGCGCACTCTAAAGAGAGCTCAGGTGAGAAATTGCAAACGTCCAGCAATTGCTCAGAGATGAAAAGTGCCAGCACTGAAAGCTGTTGCTAGCCAGCACCCTTCCTTGGAAGCGCTTTCACAGGCGCAGTAACACTGGGGCTTTGCGCTTCTCTACCCACCAAACGTCACGGTCACTATCTCTCTCCGTCTCGTAGACACGAGCTGAGAAATTGCAAACGTCGAGCAATTGCTCAGAGGTGAAAAGTGCCAGCACTGAAAGCTCTTGCTAGCCAGCACCCTTCCTTGGAAGCGCTTTCACAGGCGCAGTAACACTGGGGCTTTGCGCTTCTCTAGCCACCAAATGTCACGGTCACTATCTATCTCCATCTCGTAGACACGAGCTGAGAAATTGCAAACGTCGAGCAATTGCTCAGAGATGAAAAGTGCCAGCACTGAAAGCTGTTGCTAGCCAGCACCATTTCTTGGAAGCGCTTTCACAGGCGCAGCAATACTGGGGCTTTGCGCTTCTCTACCCACCAAATGTCACGGTCACTATCTCTCCGTCTCGTAGACACGAGCTGAGAGATTGCAAACGTCGAGCAATTGCTCAGAGATGAAAAGTGCCAGCACTGAAAGCTCTTGCTAGCCAGCACCCTTCCTTGGAAGCGCTTTCACAGGCGCAGCAACACTGGGGCTTTGCGCTTCTCTACCCACCAAAGGTCACGGTCACTATCTCTCTGTCTCGTAGACACGAGCTGAGAGATTGCAAAGGTCGAGCAATTGCTCAGAGATGAAAAGTGCCAGCACTGAAAGCTGTTGCTAGCCAGCACCCTACCTTGGAAACGCTCTTGTAGGCCTAAGAACACTGGGGCTCTGTGTTTCTCTAGCCACCTAATCTTGTGCTCATCCTCTCGCGCAGTCTAAAGAGAGCTCAGGTGAGAAATTGCAAAGGTCGAGCAATTGCTCAGAGATGAAAAGTGCCAGCACTGAAAGCTCTTGCTAGCCAGCACCCTTCCTTGGAAACGCTCTTGTAGGCCTAAGAACACTGGGGATCTGTGTTTCTCTAGCCACCTAATCTTCTGCTCATCCTCTCGCGCACTCTAAAGAGAGCTCAGGTGAGAAATTGCAAAGGTCGAGCAATTGCTCAGAGATGAAAAGTGCCAGCACTGAAAGCTCTTGCTAGCCAGCACCCTTCCTTGGAAGCGCTTTCACAGGCGCAGTAACACTGGGGCTTTGCGCTTCTCTAGACACCAAATGTCACGGTCACTATCTCTCTGTCTCATAGACACGAGCTGAGATATTGCAAACGTCGAGCAATTGCTCAGAGATGAAAAGTGCCAGCACTGAAAGCTCTTGCTAGCCAGCACCCTTCCTTGGAAGCGCTTTCACAGGCGCAGCAACACTGGGGCTTTGCGCTTCTCTACCCACCAAACGTCATGGTCACTATCTCTCCGTCTCGTAGACACGAGCTGAGAAATTGCAAACGTCGAGCAATTGCTCAGAGATGAAAAGTGCCAGCACTGAAAGCTCTTGCTAGCCAGCACCCTTCCTTGGAAGCGCTTTCACAGGCGCAGCAACAATGGGGCTTTGCGCTTCTTTACCCACAAAACGTCACGGTCATTCTCTTTCCGTCTCCCAGACACGAGCTGAGAAATTGCAAACGTCGAGCAATTGCTCAGAGATGAAAAGTGCCAGCACTGAAAGCTGTTGCTAGCCAGCACCCTTCCTTGGAAGCGCTTTTGTAGGCCTAAGAACACTGGGGCTCTGGGCTTCTCTAGCCACCTAATCTTCTGCTCATCCTCTCGCACAGTCTAAAGAGAGCTCAGGTGAGAAATTGCAAACGTCGAGCAATTGCTCAGAGATGAAAAGTGCCAGCACTGAAAGCTCTTGCTAGCCAGCACCCTTCCTTGGAAGCGCTTTCACAGGCGCAGTAACACTGGGGCTTTGCGCTTCTTTACCCACCAAACGTCATGGTCATTCTCTTTCCGTCTCCCAGACACGAGCTGAGAAATTGCAAAAGTCGAGCAATTGCTCAGAGATGAAAAGTGCCAGCACTGAAAGCTGTTGCTAGCCAGCACCCTTCCTTGGAAGCGCTTTTGTAGGCCTAAGAACACTGGGGCTCTGGGCTTCTCTAGCCACCAAACGTCACGGTCACTATCTCTCTCCGTCTCGTAGACACAAGTTGAGAGATTGCAAACGTCGAGCAATTGCTCAGAGATGAAAAGTGCCAGCACTGAAAGCTCTTGCTAGCCAGCACCCTTCCTTGGAAGTGCTTTTGTAGGCCTAAGAACACTGGGGCTCTGGGCTTCTCTAGCCACCTAATCTTCTGCTCATCCTCTCGCGCACTCTAAAGAGAGCTCAGGTGAGAAATTGCAAACGTCGAGCAATTGCTCAGAGATGAAAAGTGCCAGCACTGAAAGCTGTTGCTAGCCAGCACCCTTCCTTGGAAGCACTTTCACAGGCGCAGCAATACTGGGGCTTTGCGCTTCTCTACCCACCAAACGTCACGGTCACTATCTCTCCGTCTCGTAGACACGAGCTGAGAGATTGCAAAGGTCTAGCAATTGCTCAGAGATGAAAAGTGCCAGCACTGAAAGCTCTTGCTAGCCAGCACCCTTCCTTGGAAGCGCTTTCACAGGCGCAGCAACACTGGGGCTTTGCGCTTCTCTAGCCACCAAAGGTCACGGTCACTATCTCTCTGTCTCGTAGACACGAGCTGAGAGATTGCAAACGTCGAGCAATTGCTCAGAGATGAAAAGTGCCAGCACTGAAAGCTGTTGCTAGCCAGCACCCTTCCTTGGAAACGCTCTTGTAGGCCTAAGAACACTGGGGATCTGTGTTTCTCTAGCCACCTAATCTTCTGCTCATCCTCTCGCGCAGTCTAAAGAGAGCTCAGGTGAGAAATTGCAAAGGTCGAGCAATTGCTCAGAGATGAAAAGTGCCAGCACTGAAAGCTGTTGCTAGCCAGCACCCTTCCTTGGAAACGCTCTTGTAGGCCTAAGAACACTGGGGATCTGTGTTTCTCTAGCCACCTAATCTTCTGCTCATCCTCTCGCGCACTCTAAAGAGAGCTCAGGTGAGAAATTGCAAAGGTCGAGCAATTGCTCAGAGATGAAAAGTGCCAGCACTGAAAGCTGTTGCTAGCCAGCACCCTTCCTTGGAAGCGCTTTCAGAGTCGCAGTAACACTGGGGCTTTGCGCTTCTCTAGCCACCAAATGTCACGGTCACTATCTCTCTGTCTCATAGACACGAGCTGAGAGATTGCAAACGTCGAGCAATTGCTCAGAGATGAAAAGTGCCAGCACTGAAAGCTGTTGCTAGCCAGCACCCTTCCTTGGAAGCGCTTTCACAGGCGCAGCAATGCTGGGGCTTTGCGCTTCTCTACCCACCAAACGTCATGGTCACTATCTCTCTGTCTCGTAGACACGAGCTGAGAGATTGCAAACGTCGAGCAATTGCTCAGAGATGAAAATTGCCAGCACTGAAAGCTGTTGCTAGCCAGCACCCTTCCTTGGAAGTGCTTTTGTAGGCCTTAGAACACTGGGGCTCTGTGTTTCTCTAGCCACCTAATCTTCTGCTCATCCTCTCGCGCACTGTAAAGAGAGGTCAGGTGAGAAATTGCAAAGGTCGAGCAATTGCTCAGAGATGAAAAGTGCCAGCACTGAAAGCTCTTGCTAGCCAGCACCCTTCCTTGGAAGCGCTTTCACAGGCGCAGCAACACTGGGGCTTTGCGCTTCTCTACCCAACAAAGGTCACGGTCACTATCTCTCTGTCTCGTAGACACGAGCTGAGAGATTGCAAACGTCGAGCAATTGCTCAGAGATGAAAAGTGCCAGCACTGAAAGCTGTTGCTAGCCAGCACCCTTCCTTGGAAGTGCTTTTGTAGGCCTAAGAACACTGGGGCTCTGGGCTTCTCTAGCCACCTCATCTTCTGCTCATCCTCTCGCGCACTGTAAAGAGAGCTCAGGTGAGAAATTGCAAACGTCGAGCAATTGCTCAGAGATGAAAAGTGCCAGCACTGAAAGCTGTTGCTAGCCAGCACCCTTCCTTGGAAGCGCTTTCACAGGCGCAGCAACACTGGGGCTTTGCGCTTCTCTAGCCACCAAACGTCACGGTCACTATCTCTCTCCGTCTCGTAGACACGAGCTGAGAAATTGCAAACGTCGAGCAATTGCTCAGAGATGAAAAGTGCCAGCACTGAAAGCTCTTGCTAGCCAGCACCCTTCCTTGGAAGTGCTTTTGTAGGCCTAAGAACACTGGGGCTTTGCGCTTCTCTAGCCACCAAACGTCACGGTCACTATCTCTCCGTCTCGTAGACACGAGCTGAGAGATTGCAAACGTCGAGCAATTGCTCAGAGATGAAAAGTGCCAGCACTGAAAGCTGTTGCTAGCCAGCACCCTTCCTTGGATGTGCTTTTGTAGGCCTAAGAAGACTGGGGCTCTGTGTTTCTCTAGCCACCTAATCTTCTGCTCATCCTCTCACGCACTCTAAAGAGAGCTCAGGTGAGAAATTGCAAACGTCCAGCAATTGCTCAGAGATGAAAAGTGCCAGCACTGAAAGCTCTTGCTAGCCAGCACCCTTCCTTGGAAGCGCTTTCACAGGCGCAGCAATACTGGGGCTTTGCGCTTCTCTAGCCACCAAACGTCACGGTCATTCTCTCTCCGTCTCGTAGACACGAGCTGAGAAATTGCAAAAGTCGAGCAATTGCTCAGAGATGAAAAGTGCCAGCACTGAAAGCTGTTGCTAGCCAGCACCCTTCCTTGGAAGCGCTTTTGTAGGCCTAAGAACAGTGGGGCTCTGGGCTTCTCTAGCCACCTAATCTTCTGCTCATCCTCTCGCGCAGTCTAAAGAGAGCTCAGGTGAGAAGTTGCAAACATCGAGCAATTGCTCAGAGATGAAAAGTGCCAGCACTGAAAGCTCTTGCTAGCCAGCACCCTTCCTTGGAAGCGCTTTCACAGGCGCAGCAACACTGGGGCTTTGCGCTTCTCTAGCCACCAAACGTCACGGTCACTATCTCTCTCCGTCTCGTAGACACGAGCTGAGAGATTGCAAAGGTCGAGCAATTGCTCGGAGATGAAAAGTGCCAGCACTGAAAGCTGTTGCTAGCCAGCACCCTTCCTTGGAAACGCTCTTGTAGGCCTAAGAACACTGGGGCTCTGTGTTTCTCTAGCCACCTAATCTTCTGCTCATCCTCTCGCACACTCTAAAGAGAGCTCAGGTGAGAAATTGCAAAGGTCGAGCAATTGCTCAGAGATGAAAAGTGCCAGCACTGAAAGCTGTTGCTAGCCAACACCCTTCCTTGGAAGCGCTTTCACAGGCGCAGTAACACTGGGGCTTTGCGCTTCTCTAGCCACCAAATGTCACGGTCACTATCTCTCTGTCTCGTAGACACGAGCTGAGAGATTGCAAACGTCGAGCAATTGCTCAGAGATGAAAAGTGCCAGCACTGAAAGCTGTTGCTAGCCAGCACCCTTCCTTGGAAGCGCTTTTGTAGGCCTAAGAACACAGGGGCTCTGGGCTTCTCTAGCCACCTAATCTTCTGCTCATCCTCTCGCGCACTCTAAAGAGAGCTCAGGTGAGAAATATCAAATCTCGAGCAATTGCTCAGAGATGAAAAGTGTCAGCACTGAAAGCTGTTGCTAACCAGCACCCTTCCTTGGAAGCGCTTTCACAGGCGCAGCAACACTGGGGCTTTGCGCTTCTCTACCCACCAAAGGTCACGGTCACTATCTCTCTCCGTCTCGTAGACACGAGCTGAGAGATTGCAAACGTCGAGCAATTGCTCAGAGATGAAAAGTGCCAGCACTGAAAGCTGTTGCTAGCCAGCACCCTTCCTTGGAAGTGCTTTTGTAGGCCTAAGAACAGTGGGGCTCTGGGCTTCTCTAGCCACCTAATCTTCTGCTCATCCTCTCGCGCAGTCTAAAGAGAGCTCAGGTGAGAAATTGCAAAGGTCGAGCAATTGCTCAGAGATGAAAAGTGCCAGCACTGAAAGCTGTTGCTAGCCAGCACCCTTCCTTGGAAGCGCTTTCACAGGCGCAGCAACACTGGGGCTTTGCGCTTCTCTAGCCACCAAACGTCACGGTCACTATCTCTCTCCGTCTCGTAGACACGAGCTGAGAAATTGCAAACGTCGAGCAATTGCTCAGAGATGAAAAGTGCCAGCACTGAAAGCTCTTGCTAGCCAGCACCCTTCCTTGGAAGCGCTTTCACAGGTGCAGCAACACTGGGGCTTTGCGCTTCTTTACCCACCAAACGTCACGGTCATTCTCTTTCCGTCTCCCAGACACGAGCTGAGAAATTGCAAAAGTCGAGCAATTGCTCAGAGATGAAAAGTGCCAGCACTGAAAGCTGTTGCTAGCCAGCACCCTTCCTTGGAAACGCTCTTGTAGGCCTAAGAACACTGGGGATCTGTGTTTCTCTAGCCACCTAATCTTCTGCTCATCCTCTCGCGCAGTCTAAAGAGAGCTCAGGTGAGAAATTGCAAAGGTCGAGCAATTGCTCAGAGATGAAAAGTGCCAGCACTGAAAGCTGTTGCTAGCCAGCACCCTTCCTTGGAAACGCTCTTGTAGGCCTAAGAACAGTGGGGATCTGTGTTTCTCTAGCCACCTAATCTTCTGCTCATCCTCTCGCGCACTCTAAAGAGAGCTCAGGTGAGAAATTGCAAAGGTCGAGCAATTGCTCAGAGATGAAAAGTGCCAGCACTGAAAGCTGTTGCTAGCCAGCACCCTTCCTTGGAAGCGCTTTCAGAGTCGCAGTAACACTGGGGCTTTGCGCTTCTCTAGCCACCAAATGTCACGGTCACTATCTCTCTGTCTCATAGACACGAGCTGAGAGATTGCAAACGTCGAGCAATTGCTCAGAGATGAAAAGTGCCAGCACTGAAAGCTGTTGCTAGCCAGCACCCTTCCTTGGAAGCGCTTTCACAGGCGCAGCAATGCTGGGGCTTTGCGCTTCTCTACCCACCAAACGTCATGGTCACTATCTCTCTGTCTCGTAGACACGAGCTGAGAGATTGCAAACGTCGAGCAATTGCTCAGAGATGAAAATTGCCAGCACTGAAAGCTGTTGCTAGCCAGCACCCTTCCTTGGAAGTGCTTTTGTAGGCCTTAGAACACTGGGGCTCTGTGTTTCTCTAGCCACCTAATCTTCTGCTCATCCTCTCGCGCACTGTAAAGAGAGGTCAGGTGAGAAATTGCAAAGGTCGAGCAATTGCTCAGAGATGAAAAGTGCCAGCACTGAAAGCTCTTGCTAGCCAGCACCCTTCCTTGGAAGCGCTTTCACAGGCGCAGCAACACTGGGGCTTTGCGCTTCTCTACCCACCAAACGTCACGGTCACTATCTCTCTGTCTCGTAGACACGAGCTGAGAGATTGCAAAGGTCGAGCAATTGCTCAGAGATGAAAAGTGCCAGCACTGAAAGCTGTTGCTAGCCAGCACCCTTCCTTGGAAGTGCTTTTGTAGGCCTAAGAACACTGGGGCTCTGGGCTTCTCTAGCCACCTCATCTTCTGCTCATCCTCTCGCGCACTGTAAAGAGAGCTCAGGTGAGAAATTGCAAACGTCCAGCAATTGCTCAGAGATGAAAAGTGCCAGCACTGAAAGCTGTTGCTAGCCAGCACCCTTCCTTGGAAGCGCTTTCACAGGCGCAGCAACACTGGGGCTTTGCGCTTCTCTAGCCACCAAACGTCACGGTCACTATCTCTCTCCGTCTCGTAGACACGAGCTGAGAAATTGCAAACGTCGAGCAATTGCTCAGAGATGAAAAGTGCCAGCACTGAAAGCTCTTGCTAGCCAGCACCCTTCCTTGGAAGTGCTTTTGTAGGCCTAAGAACACTGGGGCTTTGCGCTTCTCTAGCCACCAAACGTCACGGTCACTATCTCTCCGTCTCGTAGACACGAGCTGAGAGATTGCAAACGTCGAGCAATTGCTCAGAGATGAAAAGTGCCAGCACTGAAAGCTGTTGCTAGCCAGCACCCTTCCTTGGATGTGCTTTTGTAGGCCTAAGAACAGTGGGGCTCTGGGCTTCTCTAGCCACCTAATCTTCTGCTCATCCTCTCACGCACTCTAAAGAGAGCTCAGGTGAGAAATTGCAAACGTCCAGCAATTGCTCAGAGATGAAAAGTGCCAGCACTGAAAGCTCTTGCTAGCCAGCACCCTTCCTTGGAAGCGCTTTCACAGGCGCAGCAATACTGGGGCTTTGCGCTTCTTTACCCACCAAACGTCACGGTCACTATCTCTCCGTCTCGTAGACACGAGCTGAGAAATTGCAAAAGTCGAGCAATTGCTCAGAGATGAAAAGTGCCAGCACTGAAAGCTGTTGCTAGCCAGCACCCTTCCTTGGAAGCGCTTTTGTAGGCCTAAGAACACAGGGGCTCTGGGCTTCTCTAGCCACCTAATCTTCTGCTCATCCTCTCGCGCAGTCTAAAGAGAGCTCAGGTGAGAAGTTGCAAACATCGAGCAATTGCTCAGAGATGAAAAGTGCCAGCACTGAAAGCTCTTGCTAGCCAGCACCCTTCCTTGGAAGCGCTTTCACAGGCGCAGCAACACTGGGGCTTTGCGCTTCTCTACCCACCAAACGTCACGGTCACTATCTCTCTCCGTCTCGTAGACACGAGCTGAGAAATTGCAAACGTCGAGCAATTGCTCAGAGATGAAAAGTGCCAGCACTGAAAGCTGTTGCTAGCCAGCACCCTTCCTTGGAAACGCTCTTGTAGGCCTAAGAACACTGGGGCTCTGTGTTTCTCTAGCCACCTAATCTTCTGCTCATCCTCTCGCACACTCTAAAGAGAGCTCAGGTGAGAAATTGCAAAGGTCGAGCAATTGCTCAGAGATGAAAAGTGCCAGCACTGAAAGCTGTTGCTAGCCAACACCCTTCCTTGGAAGCGCTTTCACAGGCGCAGTAACACTGGGGCTTTGCGCTTCTCTAGCCACCAAATGTCACGGTCACTATCTCTCTGTCTCGTAGACACGAGCTGAGAGATTGCAAACGTCGAGCAATTGCTCAGAGATGAAAAGTGCCAGCACTGAAAGCTGTTGCTAGCCAGCACCCTTCCTTGGAAGCGCTTTTGTAGGCCTAAGAACACAGGGGCTCTGGGCTTCTCTAGCCACCTAATCTTCTGCTCATCCTCTCGCGCACTCTAAAGAGAGCTCAGGTGAGAAATATCAAATCTCGAGCAATTGCTCAGAGATGAAAAGTGTCAGCACTGAAAGCTGTTGCTAACCAGCACCCTTCCTTGGAAGCGCTTTCACAGGCGCAGCAACACTGGGGCTTTGCGCTTCTCTACCCACCAAAGGTCACGGTCACTATCTCTCTCCGTCTCGTAGACACGAGCTGAGAGATTGCAAACGTCGAGCAATTGCTCAGAGATGAAAAGTGCCAGCACTGAAAGCTGTTGCTAGCCAGCACCCTTCCTTGGAAGTGCTTTTGTAGGCCTAAGAACAGTGGGGCTCTGGGCTTCTCTAGCCACCTAATCTTCTGCTCATCCTCTCGCGCACTCTAAAGAGAGCTCAGGTGAGAAATTGCAAAGGTCGAGCAATTGCTCAGAGATGAAAAGTGCCAGCACTGAAAGCTGTTGCTAGCCAGCACCCTTCCTTGGAAGCGCTTTCACAGGCGCAGCAACACTGGGGCTTTGCGCTTCTCTAGCCACCAAACGTCACGGTCACTATCTCTCTCCGTCTCGTAGACACGAGCTGAGAAATTGCAAACGTCGAGCAATTGCTCAGAGATGAAAAGTGCCAGCACTGAAAGCTCTTGCTAGCCAGCACCCTTCCTTGGAAGCGCTTTCACAGGTGCAGCAACACTGGGGCTTTGCGCTTCTTTACCCACCAAACGTCACGGTCATTCTCTTTCCGTCTCCCAGACACGAGCTGAGAAATTGCAAAAGTCGAGCAATTGCTCAGAGATGAAAAGTGCCAGCACTGAAAGCTGTTGCTAGCCAGCACCCTTCCTTGGAAGCTCTTTTGTAGGCCTAAGAACACAGGGGCTCTGTGTTTCTCTAGCCACCTAATCTTCTGCTCATCCTCTTGCGCACTCTAAAGAGAGCTCAGGTGAGAAATATCAACCGTCGAGCAATTGCTCAGAGATGAAAAGTGTCAGCACTGAAAGCTGTTGCTAGCCAGCACCCTTCCTTGGAAGCGCTTTCACAGGCGCAGCAACACTGGGGCTTTGCGCTTCTCTACCCACCAGACGTCACGGTCACTATCTCTCTCCGTCTCGTAGACACGAGCTGTGAGATTGCAAACGTCGAGCAATTGCTCATAGATGAAAAGTGCCAGCACTGAAAGCTGTTGCTAGCCAGCACCCTTCCTTGGAAGTGCTTTTGTAGGCCTAAGAACACTGGGGCTCTGTGTTTCTCTAGCCACCTAATCTTCTGCTCATCCTCTCGCGCACTCTAAAGAGAGCTCAGGTGAGAAATTGCAAAGGTCGAGCAATTGCTCAGAGATGAAAAGTGCCAGCACTGAAAGCTCTTGCTAGCCAGCAGCCTTCCTTGGAAGCGCTTTTGTAGCCCTTAGAACACAAGGGCTCTGTGCTTCTCCAGCCACCTAATCTTCTGCTCATCCTCTCGCGCACTCTAAAGAAAGCTCAGGTGAGAAATTGCAAACGTCGAGCAATTGCTCAGAGATGAAAAGTGCCAGCACTGAAAGCTGTTGCTAGCCAGCACCCTTCCTTGGAAGCGCTTTCACAGGCACAGCAATACTGGGGCTTTGCGCTTCTCTACCCACCAAACGTCATGGTCACTATCTCTCCGTCTCGTAGACACGAGCTGAGAAATTGCAAACGTCGAGCAATTGCTCAGAGATGAAAAGTGCCAGCACTGAAAGCTGTTGCTAGCCAGCACCCTTCCTTGGAAGCGCTTTCACAGGCGCAGCAACACTGGGGCTTTGCGCTTCTCTACCCACCAAAGGTCACGGTCACTATCTCTCTCCGTCTCGTAGACACGAGCTGAGAGATTGCAAAGGTCGAGCAATTGCTCAGAGATGAAAAGTGCCAGCACTGAAAGCTGTTGCTAGCCAGCACCCTTCCTTGGAAGTGCTTTTGTAGGCCTAAGAACACTGGGGCTCTGTGTTTCTCTA
Source organism: Sarcoramphus papa (assembly GCA_037962945.1). Lineage (NCBI taxonomy): Eukaryota > Metazoa > Chordata > Aves > Accipitriformes > Cathartidae > Sarcoramphus > Sarcoramphus papa. Next base: position 21,290,889 of record CM075588.1, read on the forward strand.
GCCACCTAATCTTCTGCTCATCCTCTCGCGCAGTCTAAAGAGAGCTCAGGTGAGAAATTGCAAAGGTCGAGCAATTGCTCAGAGATGAAAAGTGCCAGCACTGAAAGCTCTTGCTAGCCAGCACCCTTCCTTGGAAGCGCTTTCACAGGCGCAGCAACACTGGGGCTTTGCGCTTCTCTACCCACCAAACGTCACGGTCACTATCTATCTCCGTCTCGTAGACACGAGCTGAGAAATTGCAAACGTCGAGCAATTGCTCAGAGATGAAAAGTGCCAGCACTGAAAGCTGTTGCTAGCCAGCACCCTTCCTTGGAAGCGCTTTCACAGGCGCAGTAACACTGGGGCTTTGCGCTTCTCTAGCCACCAAATGTCACGGTCACTATCTATCTCCGTCTCGTAGACACGAGCTGAGAGATTGCAAACTTCGAGCAATTGCTCAGAGATGAAAAGTGCCAGCACTGAAAGCTGTTGCTAGCCAGCACCCTTCCTTGGAAGCGCTTTCACAGGCGCAGCAATACTGGGGCTTTGCGCTTCTCTAGCCACCAAACGTCACGGTCACTATCTCTCCGTCTCGTAGACACGAGCTGAGAAATTGCAAAGGTCGAGCAATTGCTCAGAGATGAAAAGTGCCAGCACTGAAAGCTGTTGCTAGCCAGCATCCTTCCTTGGAAGCGCTTTCACAGGCGCAGCAACACTGGGGCTTTGCGCTTCTCTACCCACCAAAGGTCACGGTCACTATCTCTCTCCGTCTCGTAGACACGAGCTGAGAGATTGCAAACGTCGAGCAATTGCTCAGAGATGAAAAGTGCCAGCACTGAAAGCTGTTGCTAGCCAGCACCCTTCCTTGGAAGTGCTTTTGTAGCCCTTAGAACACTGGGGCTCTGTGTTTCTCTAGCCACCTAATCTTGTGCTCATCCTCTCGCGCACTCTAAAGACAGCTCAGGTGAGAAATTGCAAAGGTCGAGCAATTGCTCAGAGATGAAAAGTGCCAGCACTGAAAGCTGTTGCTAGCCAGCACCCTTCCTTGGATGTGCTTTTGTAGCCCTTAGAACACAGGGGCTCTGGGCTTCTCTAGCCACCTAATCTTCTGCTCATCCTCTCGCGCACTCTAAAGAGAGCTCAGGTGAGAAATTGCAAACGTCCAGCAATTGCTCAGAGATGAAAAGTGCCAGCACTGAAAGCTCTTGCTAGCCAGCACCCTTCCTTGGAAGCGCTTTCACAGGCGCAGCAATACTGGGGCTTTGCGCTTCTGTACCCACCAAATGTCATGGTCACTATCTCTCCGTCTCGTAGACACGAGCTGAGAAATTGCAAACGTCGAGCAATTGTTCAGAGATGAAAAGTGCCAGCACTGAAAGCTCTTGCTAGCCAGCACCCTTCCTTGGAAGCGCTTTCACAGGCGCAGCAACACTGGGGCTTTGCGCTTCTGTACCCACCAAACGTCACGGTCATTCTCTTTCCGTCTCCCAGACACGAGCTGAGAAATTGCAAAAGTCGAGCAATTGCTCAGAGATGAAAAGTGCCAGCACTGAAAGCTCTTGCTAGCCAGCACCCTTCCTTGGAAGCTATTTTGTAGGCCTAAGAACACTGGGGCTCTGTGTTACTCTAGCCACCTAATCTTCTGCTCATCCTCTCGCGCACTCTAAAGAAAGCTCAGGTGAGAAATATCAAATGTCGAGCAATTACTCAGAGATGAAAAGTGTCAGCACTGAAAGCTGTTGCTAGCCAGCACCCTTCCTTGGAAGCGCTTTCACAGGCGCAGCAACACTGGGGCTTTGCGCTTCTCTACCCACCAAACGTCACGGTCACTATCTCTCTCCGTCTCGTAGACACGAGCTGAGAGATTGCAAACGTCGAGCAATTGCTCAGAGATGAAAAGTGCCAGCACTGAAAGCTCTTGCTAGCCAGCACCCTTCCTTGGAAGTGCTTTTGTAGGCCTAAGAACACTGGGGCTCTGTGTTTCTCTAGCCACCTAATCTTCTGCTCATCCTCTCGCGCACTCTAAAGAGAGCTCAGGTGAGAAATTGCAAAGGTCGAGCAATTGCTCAGAGATGAAAAGTGCCAGCACTGAAAGCTGTTGCTAGCCAGCACCCTTCCTTGGAAGCGCTTTCACAGGCGCAGCAACACTGGGGCTTTGCGCTTCTCTAGCCACCAAACGTCACGGTCACTATCTCTCTCCGTCTCGTAGACACGAGCTGAGAAATTGCAAACGTCGAGCAATTGCTCAGAGATGAAAAGTGCCAGCACTGAAAGCTGTTGCTAGCCAGCACCCTTCCTTGGAAGCGCTTTCACAGGCGCAGCAACACTGGGGCTTTGCGCTTCTCTAGCCACCAAACGTCACGGTCACTATCTCTCTCCGTCTCGTAGACACGAGTTGAGAGATTGCAAACGTCGAGCAATTGCTCAGAGATGAAAAGTGCCAGCACTGAAAGCTGTTGCTAGCCAGCACCCTTCCTTGGAAGCGCTTTCACAGGCGCAGTAACACTGGGGCTTTGCGCTTCTCTAGACACCAAATGTCACGGTCACTATCTATCTCCGTCTCGTAGACACGAGCTGAGAGATTGCAAACGTCGAGCAATTGCTCAGAGATGAAAAGTGCCAGCACTGAAAGCTGTTGCTAGCCAGCACCCTTCCTTGGAAGCGCTTTCACAGGCGCAGCAATACTGGGGCTTTGCGCTTCTCTAGCCACCAAACGTCACGGTCACTATCTCTCCGTCTCGTAGACACGAGCTGAGAAATTGCAAAGGTCGAGCAATTGCTCAGAGATGAAAAGTGCCAGCACTGAAAGCTCTTGCTAGCCAGCACCCTTCCTTGGAAGCGCTTTCACAGGCGCAGCAACACTGGGGCTTTGCGCTTCTCTAGCCACCAAACGTCACGGTCACTATCTCTCTCCGTCTCGTAGACACGAGCTGAGAGATTGCAAACGTCGAGCAATTGCTCAGAGATGAAAAGTGCCAGCACTGAAAGCTGTTGCTAGCCAGCACCCTTCCTTGGAAGTGCTTTTGTAGCCCTTAGAACACTGGGGCTCTGGGCTTCTCTAGCCACCTAATCTTGTGCTCATCCTCTCGCGCACTCTAAAGACAGCTCAGGTGAGAAATTGCAAAGGTCGAGCAATTGCTCAGAGATGAAAAGTGCCAGCACTGAAAGCTGTTGCTAGCCAGCACCCTTCCTTGGATGTGCTTTTGTAGCCCTTAGAACACAGGGGCTCTGGGCTTCTCTAGCCACCTAATCTTCTGCTCATCCTCTCGCGCACTCTAAAGAGAGCTCAGGTGAGAAATTGCAAACGTCCAGCAATTGCTCAGAGATGAAAAGTGCCAGCACTGAAAGCTCTTGCTAGCCAGCACCCTTCCTTGGAAGCGCTTTCACAGGCGCAGCAATACTGGGGCTTTGCGCTTCTGTACCCACCAAATGTCATGGTCACTATATCTCCGTCTCGTAGACACGAGCTGAGAAATTGCAAACGTCGAGCAATTGTTCAGAGATGAAAAGTGCCAGCACTGAAAGCTCTTGCTAGCCAGCACCCTTCCTTGGAAGCGCTTTCACAGGCGCAGCAACACTGGGGCTTTGCGCTTCTTTACCCACAAAACGTCACGGTCATTCTCTTTCCGTCTCCCAGACACGAGCTGAGAAATTGCAAAAGTCGAGCAATTGCTCAGAGATGAAAAGTGCCAGCACTGAAAGCTGTTGCTAGCCAGCACCCTTCCTTGGAAGCTCTTTTGTAGGCCTAAGAACACTGGGGCTCTGTGTTTCTCTAGCCACCTAATCTTCTGCTCATCCTCTCGCGCACTCTAAAGAGAGCTCAGGTGAGAAATATCAAATGTCGAGCAATTACTCAGAGATGAAAAGTGTCAGCACTGAAAGCTGTTGCTAGCCAGCACCCTTCCTTGGAAGCGCTTTCACAGGCGCAGCAACACTGGGGCTTTGCGCTTCTCTACCCACCAAACGTCACGGTCACTATCTCTCTCCGTCTCGTAGACACGAGCTGAGAGATTGCAAACGTCGAGCAATTGCTCAGAGATGAAAAGTGCCAGCACTGAAAGCTCTTGCTAGCCAGCACCCTTCCTTGGAAGTGCTTTTGTAGGCCTAAGAACACTGGGGCTCTGTGTTTCTCTAGCCACCTAATCTTGTGCTCATCCTCTCGCGCACTCTAAAGAGAGCTCAGGTGAGAAATTGCAAAGGTCGAGCAATTGCTCAGAGATGAAAAGTGCCAGCACTGAAAGCTCTTGCGAGCCAGCACCCTTCCTTGGAAGCGCTTTCACAGGCGCAGCAACACTGGGGCTTTGCGCTTCTCTAGCCACCAAATGTCACGGTCACTATCTATCTCCGTCTCGTAGACACGAGCTGAGAAATTGCAAACGTCGAGCAATTGCTCAGAGATGAAAAGTGCCAGCACTGAAAGCTGTTGCTAGCCAGCACCCTTCCTTGGAAGCGCTTTCACAGGCGCAGCAACACTGGGGCTTTGCGCTTCTCTAGCCACCAAACGTCACGGTCACTATCTCTCTCCGTCTCGTAGACACGAGTTGAGAGATTGCAAACGTCGAGCAATTGCTCAGAGATGAAAAGTGCCAGCACTGAAAGCTCTTGCTAGCCAGCACCCTTCCTTGGAAGCGCTTTTGTAGGCCTAAGAACACTGGGGCTCTGGCCTTCTCTAGCCACCTAATCTTCTGCTCATCCTCTCGCGCACTCTAAAGAGAGCTCAGGTGAGAAATTGCAAAGGTCGAGCAATTGCTCAGAGATGAAAAGTGCCAGCACTGAAAGCTCTTGCTAGCCAGCACCCTTCCTTGGAAGCGCTTTCACAGGCGCAGTAACACTGGGGCTTTGCGCTTCTCTAGCCACCAAACGTCACGGTCACTATCTCTCTCCGTCTCGTAGACACGAGCTGAGAAATTGCAAACGTCGAGCAATTGCTCAGAGATGAAAAGTGCCAGCACTGAAAGCTGTTGCTAGCCAGCACCCTTCCTTGGAAGCGCTTTCACAGGCGCAGTAACACTGGGGCTTTGCGCTTCTCTACCCACCAAATGTCACGGTCACTATCTATCTCCGTCTCGTAGACACGAGCTGAGAGATTGCAAACGTCGAGCAATTGCTCAGAGATGAAAAGTGCCAGCACTGAAAGCTCTTGCTAGCCAGCACCCTTCCTTGGAAGCGCTTTCACAGGCGCAGCAATACTGGGGCTTTGCGCTTCTCTACCCACCAAACGTCACGGTCACTATCTCTCTCCGTCTCGTAGACACGAGCTGAGAGATTGCAAACGTCGAGCAATTGCTCAGAGATGAAAAGTGCCAGCACTGAAAGCTGTTGCTAGCCAGCACCCTACCTTGGAAACGCTCTTGTACCCCTAAGAACACTGGGGCTCTGTGTTTCTCTAGCCACCTAATCTTCTGCTCATCCTCTCGCGCACTCTAAAGAGAGCTCAGGTGAGAAATTGCAAAGGTCGAGCAATTGCTCAGAGATGAAAAGTGCCAGCACTGAAAGCTGTTGCTAGCCAGCACCCTTCCTTGGAAGCGCTTTCACAGGCGCAGTAACACTGGGGCTTTGCGCTTCTCTAGCCACCAAACGTCACGGTCACTATCTCTCTGTCTCGTAGACACGAGCTGAGAGATTGCAAACGTCGAGCAATTGCTCAGAGATGAAAAGTGCCAGCACTGAAAGCTGTTGCTAGCCAGCACCCTTCCTTGGATGTGCTTTTGTAGCCCTTAGAACACAGGGGCTCTGGGCTTCTCTAGCCACCTCATCTTGTGCTCATCCTCTCGCGCAGTCTAAAGAGAGCTCAGGTGAGAAATTGCAAACGTCCAGCAATTGCTCAGAGATGAAAAGTGCCAGCACTGAAAGCTGTTGCTAGCCAGCACCCTTCCTTGGAAGCGCTTTCACAGGCGCAGCAATACTGGGGCTTTGCGCTTCTCTACCCACCAAATGTCATGGTCACTATCTCTCCGTCTCGTAGACACGAGCTGAGAAATTACAAACGTCGAGCAATTGCTCAGAGATGAAAAGTGCCAGCACTGAAAGCTGTTGCTAGCCAGCACCCTTCCTTGGAAGCGCTTTCACAGGCGCAGCAACACTGGGGCTTTGCGCTTCTTTACCCACAAAACGTCACGGTCATTCTCTTTCCGTCTCCCAGACACGAGCTGAGAAATTGCAAAAGTCGAGCAATTGCTCAGAGATGAAAAGTGCCAGCACTGAAAGCTGTTGCTAGCCAGCACCCTTCCTTGGAAGCTCTTTTGTAGGCCTAAGAACACTGGGGCTCTGTGTTTCTCTAGCCACCTAATCTTCTGCTCATCCTCTCGCGCACTCTAAAGAGAGCTCAGGTGAGAAATATCAAATGTCGAGCAATTACTCAGAGATGAAAAGTGCCAGCACTGAAAGCTCTTGCTAGCCAGCACCCTTCCTTGGAAGCGCTTTCACAGGCGCAGCAACACTGGGGCTTTGCGCTTCTCTACCCACCAAACGTCACGGTCACTATCTCTCTCCGTCTCGTAGACACGAGCTGAGAAATTGCAAACGTCGAGCAATTGCTCAGAGATGAAAAGTGCCAGCACTGAAAGCTCTTGCTAGCCAGCACCCTTCCTTGGAAGCGCTTTCACAGGCGCAGTAACACTGGGGCTTTGCGCTTCTCTAGCCACCAAACGTCACGGTCACTATCTCTCTCCGTCTCGTAGACACGAGCTGAGAGATTGCAAACGTCGAGCAATTGCTCAGAGATGAAAAGTGCCAGCACTGAAAGCTGTTGCTAGCCAGCACCCTTCCTTGGAAGCGCTTTCACAGGCGCAGCAACACTGGGGCTTTGCGCTTCTCTACCCACCAAACGTCACGGTCACTATCTCTCTCCGTCTCGTAGACACGAGCTGAGAGATTGCAAACGTCGAGCAATTGCTCAGAGATGAAAAGTGCCAGCACTGAAAGCTGTTGCTAGCCAGCACCCTTCCTTGGAAGCGCTTTTGTAGGCCTAAGAACACTGGGACTCTGGGCTTCTCTAGCCACCTAATCTTCTGCTCATCCTCTCGCGCACTCTAAAGAGAGCTCAGGTGAGAAATTGCAAAGGTCGAGCAATTGCTCAGAGATGAAAAGTGCCAGCACTGAAAGCTGTTGCTAGCCAGCACCCTTCCTTGGAAGCGCTTTCACAGGCGCAGTAACACTGGGGCTTTGCGCTTCTCTAGCCACCAAACGTCACGGTCACTATCTCTCTCCGTCTCGTAGACACGAGCTGAGAAATTGCAAACGTCGAGCAATTGCTCAGAGATGAAAAGTGCCAGCACTGAAAGCTGTTGCTAGCCAGCACCCTTCCTTGGAAGCGCTTTCACAGGCGCAGTAACACTGGGGCTTTGCGCTTCTCTAGCCACCAAATGTCACGGTCACTATCTATCTCCGTCTCGTAGACACGAGCTGAGAGATTGCAAAGGTCGAGCAATTGCTCAGAGATGAAAAGTGCCAGCACTGAAAGCTGTTGCTAGCCAGCACCCTTCCTTGGAAGCGCTTTCACAGGCGCAGCAATACTGGGGCTTTGCGCTTCTCTACCCACCAAACGTCACGGTCACTATCTCTCCGTCTCGTAGACACGAGCTGAGAAATTGCAAACGTCGAGCAATTGCTCAGAGATGAAAAGTGCCAGCACTGAAAGCTGTTGCTAGCCAGCACCCTTCCTTGCAAGCGCTTTCACAGGCGCAGCAACACTGGGGCTTTGCGCTTCTCTACCCACCAAAGGTCACGGTCACTATCTCTCTCCGTCTCGTAGAGACGAGCTGAGAGATTGCAAATGTCGAGCAATTGCTCAGAGATGAAAAGTGCCAGCACTGAAAGCTGTTGCTAGCCAGCACCCTACCTTGGAAACGCTCTTGTACCCCTAAGAACACTGGGGCTCTGTGTTTCTCTAGCCACCTAATCTTGTGCTCATCCTCTCGCGCACTCTAAAGAGAGCTCAGGTGAGAAATTGCAAAGGTCGAGCAATTGCTCAGAGATGAAAAGTGCCAGCACTGAAAGCTGTTGCTAGCCAGCACCCTTCCTTGGAAACGCTCTTGTATCCCTAAGAACACTTGGGCTCTGTGTTTCTCTAGCCACCTAATCTTCTGCTCATCCTCTCGCGCACTCTAAAGAGAGCTCAGGTGAGAAATTGCAAAGGTCGAGCAATTGCTCAGAGATGAAAAGTGCCAGCACTGAAAGCTCTTGCTAGCCAGCACCCTTCCTTGGAAGCGCTTTCACAGGCGCAGTAACACTGGGGCTTTGCGCTTCTCTAGCCACCAAACGTCACGGTCACTATCTCTCTGTCTCGTAGACACGAGCTGAGAGATTGCAAACGTCGAGCAATTGCTCAGAGATGAAAAGTGCCAGCACTGAAAGCTCTTGCTAGCCAGCACCCTTCCTTGGAAGCGCTTTCACAGGCGCAGTAACACTGGGGCTTTGCGCTTCTCTAGCCACCAAATGTCACGGTCACTATCTCTCTCCGTCTCGTAGACACGAGCTGAGAGATTGCAAACGTCCAGCAATTGCTCAGAGATGAAAAGTGCCAGCACTGAAAGCTCTTGCTAGCCAGCACCCTTCCTTGGAAGCGCTTTCACAGGCGCAGCAATACTGGGGCTTTGCGCTTCTCTACCCACCAAACGTCACGGTCACTATCTCTCCGTCTCGTAGACACGAGCTGAGAAATTGCAAACGTCGAGCAATTGCTCAGAGATGAAAAGTGCCAGCACTGAAAGCTGTTGCTAGCCAGCACCCTTCCTTGGAAGCGCTTTCACAGGCGCAGCAACACTGGGGCTTTGCGCTTCTCTACCCACCAAAGGTCACGGTCACTATCTCTCTCCGTCTCGTAGACACGAGCTGAGAGATTGCAAACGTCGAGCAATTGCTCAGAGATGAAAAGTGCCAGCACTGAAAGCTGTTGCTAGCCAGCACCCTACCTTGGAAACGCTCTTGTACCCCTAAGAACACTGGGGCTCTGTGTTTCTCTAGCCACCTAATCTTCTGCTCATCCTCTCGCGCACTCTAAAGAGAGCTCAGGTGAGAAATTGCAAACGTCGAGCAATTGCTCAGAGATGAAAAGTGCCAGCACTGAAAGCTGTTGCTAGCCAGCACCCTTCCTTGGATGTGCTTTTGTAGCCCTTAGAACACAGGGGCTCTGGGCTTCTCTAGCCACCTCATCTTGTGCTCATCCTCTCGCGCAGTCTAAAGAGAGCTCAGGTGAGAAATTGCAAACGTCCAACAATTGCTCAGAGATGAAAAGTGCCAGCACTGAAAGCTGTTGCTAGCCAGCACCCTTCCTTGGAAGCGCTTTCACAGGCGCAGCAATACTGGGGCTTTGCGCTTCTCTACCCACCAAATGTCATGGTCACTATCTCTCCGTCTCGTAGACACGAGCTGAGAAATTACAAACGTCGAGCAATTGCTCAGAGATGAAAAGTGCCAGCACTGAAAGCTGTTGCTAGCCAGCACCCTTCCTTGGAAGCGCTTTCACAGGCGCAGCAACACTGGGGCTTTGCGCTTCTTTACCCACAAAACGTCACGGTCATTCTCTTTCCGTCTCCCAGACACGAGCTGAGAAATTGCAAAAGTCGAGCAATTGCTCAGAGATGAAAAGTGCCAGCACTGAAAGCTGTTGCTAGCCAGCACCCTTCCTTGGAAGCTCTTTTGTAGGCCTAAGAACACTGGGGCTCTGTGTTTCTCTAGCCACCTAATCTTCTGCTCATCCTCTCGCGCACTCTAAAGAGAGCTCAGGTGAGAAATATCAAATGTCGAGCAATTACTCAGAGATGAAAAGTGCCAGCACTGAAAGCTCTTGCTAGCCAGCACCCTTCCTTGGAAGCGCTTTCACAGGCGCAGCAAAACTGGGGCTTTGCGCTTCTCTACCCACCAAAGGTCACGGTCACTATCTCTCTCCGTCTCGTAGACACGAGCTGAGAGATTGCAAAGGTCGAGCAATTGCTCAGAGATGAAAAGTGCCAGCACTGAAAGCTGTTGCTAGCCAGCACCCTTCCTTGGAAGTGCTTTTGTAGCCCTTAGAACACTGGGGCTCTGTGTTTCTCTAGCCACCTAATCTTGTGCTCATCCTCTCGCGCACTCTAAAGAGAGCTCAGGTGAGAAATTGCAAAGGTCGAGCAATTGCTCAGAGATGAAAAGTGCCAGCACTGAAAGCTGTTGCTAGCCAGCACCCTTCCTTGGAAGCGCTTTCACAGGAGCAGCAACACTGGGGCTTTGCGCTTCTCTAGCCACCAAACGTCACGGTCACTATCTCTCTCCGTCTCGTAGACACGAGCTGAGAAATTGCAAACGTCGAGCAATTGCTCAGAGACGAAAAGTGCCAGCACTGAAAGCTGTTGCTAGCCAGCACCCTTCCTTGGAAGCGCTTTCACAGGCGCAGCAATACTGGGGCTTTGCGCTTCTCTAGCCACCAAAGGTCACGGTCACTATCTCTCCGTCTCGTAGACACGAGCTGAGAAATTGCAAACGTCGAGCAATTGCTCAGCGATGAAAAGTGCCAGCACTGAAAGCTGTTGCTAGCCAGCACCCTTCCTTGGAAGCGCTTTCACAGGCGCAGCAACACTGGGGCTTTGCGCTTCTCTAGCCACCAAACGTCAGGGTCATTCTCTTTCCATCTCGTAGACACGAGCTGAGAAATTGCAAAAGTCGAGCAATTGCTCAGAGATGAAAAGTGCCAGCACTGAAAGCTGTTGCTAGCCAGCACCCTTCCTTGGAAGCGCTTTTGAAGGCCTAAGAACACTGGGGCTCTGGGCTTCTCTAGCCACCTAATCTTCTGCTCATCCTCTCGCGCACTCTAAAGAGAGCTCAGGTGAGAAATATCAAATGTCGAGCAATTGCTCAGAGATGAAAAGTGTCAGCACTGCAAGCTGTTGCTAGCCAGCACCCTTCCTTGGAAGTGCTTTCAGAGGCGCAGCAACACTGGGGCTTTGCACATCTCTAGCCACCAAAGGTCACGGTCACTATCTCTCTGGCTCGTAGACACGAGCTGACAAATTGAGAAAGTCGAGCAATTGCTCAGAGATGAAAAGTGCCAGCACTGAAAGCTGTTGCTAGCCAGCACCCTTCCTTGGATGTGCTTTTGTAGGCCTAAGAACACTGGGGCTCTGGGCTTCTCTAGCCACCTAATCTTGTGCTCATCCTCTCGCGCACTCTAAAGAGAGCTCAGGTGAGAAATTGCAAACGTCGAGCAATTGCTCAGAGATGAAAAGTGCCAGCACTGAAAGCTCTTGCTAGCCAGCACCCTTCCTTGGAAGTGCTTTTGTAGGCCTAAGAACACTGGGGCTCTGGGCTTCTCTAGCCACCTAATCTTCTGCTCATCCTCTCGCGCAGTCTAAAGAGAGCTCAGGTGAGAAATTGCAAACGTCGAACAATTGCTCAGAGATGAAAAGTGCCAGCACTGAAAGCTGTTGCTAGCCAGCACCCTTCCTTGGAAGCGCTTTCACAGGCGCAGTAACACTGGGGCTTTGCGCTTCTCTAGACACCAAACGTCATGGTCACTATCTCTCTGTCTCGTAGACACGAGCTGAGAGATTGCAAACGTCGAGCAATTGCTCAGAGATGAAAAGTGCCAGCACTGAAAGCTGTTGCTAGCCAGCACCCTACCTTGGAAACGCTCTTGTAGGCCTAAGAACACTGGGGCTCTGTGTTTCTCTAGCCACCTAATCTTCTGCTCATCCTCTCGCGCACTCTAAAGAGAGCTCAGGTGAGAAATTGCAAACGTCGAGCAATTGCTCAGAGATGAAAAGTGCCAGCACTGAAAGCTCTTGCTAGCCAGCACCCTTCCTTGGAAGCGGTCTTGTAGGCCTAAGAACACTGGGGCTCTGTGTTTCTCTAGCCACCTAATCTTCTGCTCATCCTCTCGCGCAGTCTAAAGAGAGCTCAGGTGAGAAATTGCAAAGGTCGAGCAATTGCTCAGAGATGAAAAGTGCCAGCACTGAAAGCTCTTGCTAGCCAGCACCCTTCCTTGGAAGCGCTTTCACAGGCGCAGCAACACTGGGGCTTTGCGCTTCTCTAGCCACCAAACGTCACGGTCACTATCTCTCCGTCTCGTAGACACGAGCTGAGAGATTGCAAACGTCGAGCAATTGCTCAGAGATGAAAAGTGCCAGCACTGAAAGCTGTTGCTAGCCAGCACCCTTCCTTGGATGTGCTTTTGTAGGCCTAAGAACACTGGGGCTCTGGGCTTCTCTAGCCACCTAATCTTCTGCTCATCCTCTCGCGCAGTCTAAAGAGAGCTCAGGTGAGAAATTGCAAACGTCGAGCAATTGCTCAGCGATGAAAAGTGCCAGCACTGAAAGCTGTTGCTAGCCAGCACCCTTCCTTGGAAGCGCTTTCACAGGCGCAGCAACACTGGGGCTTTGCGCTTCTCTACCCACCAAACGTCACGGTCACTATCTCTCCGTCTCGTAGACACGAGCTGAGCAATTGCAAAGGTCGAGCAATTGCTCAGAGATGAAAAGTGCCAGCACTGAAAGCTCTTGCTAGCCAGCACCCTTCCTTGGAAGCGCTTTCACAGGCGCAGCAACACTGGGGCTTTGCGCTTCTCTAGCCACCAAACGTCAGGGTCATTCTCTTTCCATCTCGTAGACACGAGCTGAGAAATTGCAAAAGTCGAGCAATTGCTCAGAGATGAAAAGTGCCAGCACTGAAAGCTGTTGCTAGCAAGCACCCTTCCTTGGAAGTGCTTTTGTAGGCCTAAGAACACTGGGGCTCTGGGCTTCTCTAGCCACCTAATCTTCTGCTCATCCTCTCACGCACTCTAAAGAGAGCTCAGGTGAGAAATTGCAAACGTCGAGCAATTGCTCAGAGATGAAAAGTGCCAGCACTGAAAGCTCTTGCTAGCCAGCACCCTTCCTTGGAAGCGCTTTCACAGGCGCAGCAACACTGGGGCTTTGCGCTTCTCTAGCCACCAAAGGTCACGGTCACTATCTCTCTGTCTCGTAGACACGAGCTGAGAAATTGCAAAGGTCGAGCAATTGCTCAGAGATGAAAAGTGCCAGCACTGAAAGCTGTTGCTAGCCAGCACCCTTCCTTGGAAGTGCTTTTGTAGGCCTAAGAACACTGGGGCTCTGTGTTTCTCTAGCCACCTAATCTTCTGCTCATCCTCTCGCGCACTCTAAAGAGAGCTCAGGTGAGAAATTGCAAACGTCGAGCAATTGCTCAGAGATGAAAAGTGCCAGCACTGAAAGCTCTTGCTAGCCAGCACCCTTCCTTGGAAGCGCTTTCACAGGCGCAGTAACACTGGGGCTTTGCGCTTCTCTAGCCACCAAACGTCACGGTCACTATCTCTCTGTCTCGTAGACACGAGCTGAGAGATTGCAAACGTCGAGCAATTGCTCAGAGATGAAAAGTGCCAGCACTGAAAGCTGTTGCTAGCCAGCACCCTTCCTTGGAAGTGCTTTTGTAGGCCTAAGAACACTGGGGCTCTGGGCTTCTCTAGCCACCTAATCTTCTGCTCATCCTCTCGCGCACTCTAACGAGAGCTCAGGTGAGAAATTGCAAACGTCGAGCAATTGCTCAGAGATGAAAAGTGCCAGCACTGAAAGCTGTTGCTAGCCAGCACCCTTCCTTGGAAGCGCTTTCACAGGCGCAGCAATACTGGGGCTTTGCGCTTCTCTAGCCACCAAACGTCACGGTCACTATCTCTCTGTCTCGTAGACACGAGCTGAGAGATTGCAAACGTCGAGCAATTGCTCAGCGATGAAAAGTGCCAGCACTGAAAGCTGTTGCTAGCCAGCACCCTTCCTTGGAAGTGCTTTTGTAGGCCTAAGAACACTGGGGCTCTGTGTTTCTCTAGCCACCTAATCTTCTGCTCATCCTCTCGCGCACTCTAAAGAGAGCTCAGGTGAGAAATTGCAAACGTCGAGCAATTGCTCAGAGATGAAAAGTGCCAGCACTGAAAGCTGTTGCTAGCCAGCACCCTTCCTTGGAAGCGCTTTCACAGGCGCAGCAATACTGGGGCTTTGCGCTTCTCTAGCCACCAAACGTCACGGTCACTATCTCTCTGTCTCGTAGACACGAGCTGAGAGATTGCAAACGTCGAGCAATTGCTCAGAGATGAAAAGTGCCAGCACTGAAAGCTCTTGCTAGCCAGCACCCTTCCTTGGAAGCGCTTTCACAGGCGCAGCAACACTGGGGCTTTGCGCTTCTCTAGCCACCAAACGTCACGGTCACTATCTCTCTGTCTCGTAGACACGAGCTGAGAGATTGCAAACGTCGAGCAATTGCTCAGAGATGAAAAGTGCCAGCACTGAAAGCTGTTGCTAGCCAGCACCCTACCTTGGAAACGCTCTTGTAGGCCTAAGAACACTGGGGCTCTGTGTTTCTCTAGCCACCTAATCTTGTGCTCATCCTCTCGCGCACTCTAAAGAGAGCTCAGGTGAGAAATTGCAAACGTCGAGCAATTGCTCAGAGATGAAAAGTGCCAGCACTGAAAGCTGTTGCTAGCCAGCACCCTTCCTTGGAAGCGCTTTCACAGGCGCAGCAATACTGGGGCTTTGCGCTTCTCTACCCACCAAACGTCATGGTCACTATCTCTCCGTCTCGTAGACACGAGCTGAGAGATTGCAAACGTCGAGCAATTGCTCAGAGATGAAAAGTGCCAGCACTGAAAGCTGTTGCTAGCCAGCACCCTTCCTTGGAAGCGCTTTCACAGGCGCAGCAACACTGGGGCTTTGCGCTTCTCTACCCACCAAACGTCACGGTCATTCTCTTTCCATCTCGTAGACACGAGCTGAGAAATTGCAAAAGTCGAGCAATTGCTCAGAGATGAAAAGTGCCAGCACTGAAAGCTCTTGCTAGCCAGCACCCTTCCTTGGAAGCGCTTTTGAAGGCCTAAGAACACTGGGGCTCTGGGCTTCTCTAGCCACCTAATCTTCTGCTCATCCTCTCGCGCAGTCTAAAGAGAGCTCAGGTGAGAAATATCAAATGTCGAGCAATTGCTCAGAGATGAAAAGTGTCAGCACTGAAAGCTGTTGCTAGCCAGCACCCTTCCTTGGAAGTGCTTTTGTAGGCCTAAGAACACTGGGGCTCTGGGCTTCTCTAGCCACCTAATCTTGTGCTCATCCTCTCGCGCACTCTAAAGAGAGCTCAGGTGAGAAATTGCAAACGTCGAACAATTGCTCAGAGATGAAAAGTGCCAGCACTGAAAGCTCTTGCTAGCCAGCACCCTTCCTTGGAAGCGCTTTCACAGGCGCAGCAACACTGGGGCTTTGCGCTTCTCTAGCCACCAAACGTCACGGTCACTATCTCTCTGTCTCGTAGACACGAGCTGAGAGATTGCAAACGTCGAGCAATTGCTCAGAGATGAAAAGTGCCAGCACTGAAAGCTGTTGCTAGCCAGCACCCTACCTTGGAAACGCTCTTGTAGGCCTAAGAGCACTGGGGCTCTGTGTTTCTCTAGCCACCTAATCTTCTGTTCATCCTCTCGCGCAGTCTAAAGAGAGCTCAGGTGAGAAATTGCAAACGTCGAGCAATTGCTCAGAGATGAAAAGTGCCAGCACTGAAAGCTCTTGCTAGCCAGCACCCTTCCTTGGAAGCGCTTTCACAGGCGCAGTAACACTGGGGCTTTGCGCTTCTCTAGCCACCAAACGTCACGGTCACTATCTCTCTGTCTCGTAGACACGAGCTGAGAGATTGCAAACGTCGAGCAATTGCTCAGAGATGAAAAGTGCCAGCACTGAAAGCTGTTGCTAGCCAGCACCCTTCCTTGGATGTGCTTTTGTAGGCCTAAGAGCACTGGGGCTCTGGGCTTCTCTAGCCACCTAATCTTCTGCTCATCCTCTCGCGCACTCTAAAGAGAGCTCAGGTGAGAAATTGCAAAGGTCGAGCAATTGCTCAGAGAGGAAAAGTGCCAGCACTGAAAGCTCTTGCTAGCCAGCACCCTTCCTTGGAAGCGCTTTCACAGGCGCAGCAATACTGGGGCTTTGCGCTTCTCTAGCCACCAAACGTCACGGTCACTATCTCTCTGTCTCGTAGACACGAGCTGAGAGATTGCAAACGTCGAGCAATTGCTCAGAGATGAAAAGTGCCAGCACTGAAAGCTGTTGCTAGCCAGCACCCTTCCTTGGATGTGCTTTTGTAGGCCTAAGAACACTGGGGCTCTGTGTTTCTCTAGCCACCTAATCTTCTGCTCATCCTCTCGCGCACTCTAAAGAGAGCTCAGGTGAGAAATTGCAAACGTCGAGCAATTGCTCAGAGATGAAAAGTGCCAGCACTGAAAGCTCTTGCTAGCCAGCACCCTACCTTGGAAACGCTCTTGTAGGCCTAAGAACACTGGGGCTCTGTGTTTCTCTAGCCACCTAACCTTGTGCTCATCCTCTCGCGCACTCTAAAGAGAGCTCAGGTGAGAAATTGCAAAGGTCGAGCAATTGCTCAGAGATGAAAAGTGCCAGCACTGAAAGCTCTTGCTAGCCAGCACCCTTCCTTGGATGTGCTTTTGTAGGCCTAATAACACTGGGGCTCTGTGTTTCTCTAGCCACCTAATCTTCTGCTCATCCTCTCGCGCACTCTAAAGAAAGCTCAGGTGAGAAATTGCAAAGGTCGAGCAATTGCTCAGAGATGAAAAGTGCCAGCACTGAAAGCTGTTGCTAGCCAGCACCCTTCCTTGGAAGCGCTTTCACAGGCGCAGCAACACTGGGGCTTTGCGCTTCTCTACCCACCAAACGTCACGGTCACTATCTCTCTGTCTCGTAGACACGAGCTGAGAGATTGCAAACGTCGAGCAATTGCTCAGAGATGAAAAGTGCCAGCACTGAAAGCTGTTGCTAGCCAGCACCCTTCCTTGGATGTGCTTTTGTAGGCCTAAGAACACTGGGGCTCTGGGCTTCTCTAGCCACCTAATCTTCTGCTCATCCTCTCGCGCAGTCTAAAGAGAGCTCAGGTGAGAAATTGCAAAGGTCGAGCAATTGCTCAGAGATGAAAAGTGCCAGCACTGAAAGCTCTTGCTAGCCAGCACCCTTCCTTGGAAGCGCTTTCACAGGCGCAGCAATACTGGGGCTTTGCGCTTCTCTACCCACCAAACGTCACGGTCACTATCTCTCCGTCTCGTAGACACGAGCTGAGAGATTGCAAACGTCGAGCAATTGCTCAGAGATGAAAAGTGCCAGCACTGAAAGCTGTTGCTAGCCAGCACCCTTCCTTGGAAGCGCTTTCACAGGCGCAGCAACACTGGGGCTTTGCGCTTCTCTACCCACCAAACTTCACGGGCATTCTCTTTCCATCTCGTAGACACGAGCTGAGAAATTGCAAAAGTCGAGCAATTGCTCAGAGATGAAAAGTGCCAGCACTGAAAGCTCTTGCTAGCCAGCACCCTTCCTTGGAAGCGCTTTTGAAGGCCTAAGAACACTGGGGCTCTGGGCTTCTCTAGCCACCTAATCTTCTGCTCATCCTCTCGCGCAGTCTAAAGAGAGCTCAGGTGAGAAATATCAAATGTCGAGCAATTGCTCAGAGATGAAAAGTGTCAGCACTGAAAGCTGTTGCTAGCCAGCACCCTTCCTTGGAAGTGCTTTTGTAGGCCTAAGAACACTGGGGCTCTGGGCTTCTCTAGCCACCTAATCTTCTGCTCATCCTCTCGCGCACTCTAAAGAGAGCTCAGGTGAGAAATTGCAAACGTCGAACAATTGCTCAGAGATGAAAAGTGCCAGCACTGAAAGCTCTTGCTAGCCAGCACCCTTCCTTGGAAGCGCTTTCACAGGCGCAGTAACACTGGGGCTTTGCGCTTCTCTAGCCACCAAACGTCACGGTCACTATCTCTCTGTCTCGTAGACACGAGCTGAGAGATTGCAAACGTCGAGCAATTGCTCAGAGATGAAAAGTGCCAGCACTGAAAGCTGTTGCTAGCAAGCACCCTTCCTTGGAAGTGCTTTTGTAGGCCTAAGAACACTGGGGCTCTGGGCTTCTCTAGCCACCTAATCTTCTGCTCATCCTCTCACGCACTCTAAAGAGAGCTCAGGTGAGAAATTGCAAACGTCGAGCAATTGCTCAGAGATGAAAAGTGCCAGCACTGAAAGCTCTTGCTAGCCAGCACCCTTCCTTGGAAGCGCTTTCACAGGCGCAGCTACACTGGGGCTTTGCGCTTCTCTACCCACCAAAGGTCACGGTCACTATCTCTCTGTCTCGTAGACACGAGCTGAGAAATTGCAAAGGTCGAGCAATTGCTCAGAGATGAAAAGTGCCAGCACTGAAAGCTGTTGCTAGCCAGCACCCTACCTTGGAAACGCTCTTGTAGGCCTAAGAACACTGGGGCTCTGTGTTTCTCTAGCCACCTAATCTTCTGCTCATCCTCTCGCGCAGTCTAAAGAGAGCTCAGGTGAGAAATTGCAAACGTCGAGCAATTGCTCAGAGATGAAAAGTGCCAGCACTGAAAGCTCTTGCTAGCCAGCACCCTTCCTTGGCAGCGCTTTCACAGGCGCAGTAACACTGGGGCTTTGCGCTTCTCTAGCCACCAAACGTCACGGTCACTATCTCTCTGTCTCGTAGACACGAGCTGAGAGATTGCAAACGTCGAGCAATTGCTCAGCGATGAAAAGTGCCAGCACTGAAAGCTGTTGCTAGCCAGCACCCTTCCTTGGAAGTGCTTTTGTAGGCCTAAGAACACTGGGGCTCTGTGTTTCTCTAGCCACCTAATCTTCTGCTCATCGTCTCGCGCAGTCTAAAGAGAGCTCAGGTGAGAAATTGCAAACGTCGAGCAATTGCTCAGAGATGAAAAGTGCCAGCACTGAAAGCTCTTGCTAGCCAGCACCCTTCCTTGGAAGCGCTTTCACAGGCGCAGCAATACTGGGGCTTTGCGCTTCTCTACCCACCAAACGTCATGGTCACTATCTCTCCGTCTCGTAGACACGAGCTGAGAGATTGCAAACGTCGAGCAATTGCTCAGAGATGAAAAGTGCCAGCACTGAAAGCTGTTGCTAGCCAGCACCCTTCCTTGGAAGCGCTTTCACAGGCGCAGCAACACTGGGGCTTTGCGCTTCTCTAGCCATCAAACGTCACGGTCATTCTCTTTCCATCTCGTAGACACGAGCTGAGAAATTGCAAAAGTCGAGCAATTGCTCAGAGATGAAAAGTGCCAGCACTGAAAGCTCTTGCTAGCCAGCACCCTTCCTTGGAAGCGCTTTTGAAGGCCTAAGAACACTGGGGCTCTGGGCTTCTCTAGCCACCTAATCTTCTGCTCATCCTCTCGCGCACTCTAAAGAGAGCTCAGGTGAGAAATATCAAATGTCGAGCAATTGCTCAGAGATGAAAAGTGTCAGCACTGAAAGCTGTTGCTAGCCAGCACCCTTCCTTGGAAGTGCTTTTGTAGGCCTAAGAACACTGGGGCTCTGGGCTTCTCTAGCCACCTAATCTTCTGCTCATCCTCTCGCGCACTCTAAAGAGAGCTCAGGTGAGAAATTGCAAACGTCGAACAATTGCTCAGAGATGAAAAGTGCCAGCACTGAAAGCTGTTGCTAGCCAGCACCCTTCCTTGGAAGCGCTTTCACAGGCGCAGTAACACTGGGGCTTTGCGCTTCTCTACCCACCAAACGTCACGGTCACTATCTCTCTGTCTCGTAGACACGAGCTGAGAGATTGCAAACGTCGAGCAATTGCTCAGAGATGAAAAGTGCCAGCACTGAAAGCTGTTGCTAGCCAGCACCCTACCTTGGAAACGCTCTTCTACCCCTAAGAACACTGGGGCTCTGTGTTTCTCTAGCCACCTAATCTTGTGCTCATCCTCTCGCGCACTCTAAAGAGAGCTCAGGTGAGAAATTGCAAAGGTCGAGCAATTGCTCAGAGATGAAAAGTGCCAGCACTGAAAGCTCTTGCTAGCCAGCACCCTTCATTGGAAGAGCTTTCACAGGCGCAGTAACACTGGGGCTTTGCGCTTCTCTAGCCACCAAACGTCACGGTCACTATCTCTCTGTCTCGTAGACACGAGCTGAGAGATTGCAAACGTCGAGCAATTGCTCAGAGATGAAAAGTGCCAGCACTGAAAGCTGTTGCTAGCCAGCACCCTTCCTTGGATGTGCTTTTGTAGGCCTAAGAACACTGGGGCTCTGGGCTTCTCTAGCCACCTAATCTTGTGCTCATCCTCTCGCGCAGTCTAAAGAGAGCTCAGGTGAGAAATTGCAAACGTCGAGCAATTGCTCAGAGATGAAAAGTGCCAGCACTGAAAGCTGTTGCTAGCCAGCACCCTTCCTTGGAAGCGCTTTCACAGGCGCAGCAATACTGGGGCTTTGCGCTTCTCTACCCACCAAACGTCATGGTCACTATCTCTCCGTCTCGTAGACACGAGCTGAGAGATTGCAAACGTCGAGCAATTGCTCAGAGATGAAAAGTGCCAGCACTGAAAGCTGTTGCTAGCCAGCACCCTTCCTTGGAAGCGCTTTCACAGGCGCAGCAACACTGGGGCTTTGCGCTTCTCTACCCACCAAACGTCACGGTCATTCTCTTTCCATCTCGTAGACACGAGCTGAGAAATTGTAAAAGTCGAGCAATTGCTCAGAGATGAAAAGTGCCAGCACTGAAAGCTGTTGCTAGCCAGCACCCTTCCTTGGAAGCGCTTTTGAAGGCCTAAGAACACTGGGGCTCTGGGCTTCTCTAGCCACCTAATCTTCTGCTCATCCTCTCGCGCACTCTAAAGAGAGCTCAGGTGAGAAATATCAAATGTCGAGCAATTGCTCAGAGATGAAAAGTGTCAGCACTGAAAGCTGTTGCTAGCCAGCACCCTTCCTTGGAAGTGCTTTTGTAGGCCTAAGAACACTGGGGCTCTGGGCTTCTCTAGCCACCTAATCTTCTGCTCATCCTCTCGCGCACTCTAAAGAGAGCTCAGGTGAGAAATTGCAAACGTCGAACAATTGCTCAGAGATGAAAAGTGCCAGCACTGAAAGCTCTTGCTAGCCAGCACCCTTCCTTGGAAGCGCTTTCACAGGCGCAGCAACACTGGGGCTTTGCGCTTCTCTAGCCACCAAACGTCACGGTCACTATCTCTCTGTCTCGTAGACACGAGCTGAGAGATTGCAAACGTCGAGCAATTGCTCAGAGATGAAAAGTGCCAGCACTGAAAGCTGTTGCTAGCCAGCACCCTACCTTGGAAACGCTCTTGTAGGCCTAAGAACACTGGGGCTCTGTGTTTCTCTAGCCACCTAATCTTGTGCTCATCCTCTCGCGCAGTCTAAAGAGAGCTCAGGTGAGAAATTGCAAACGTCGAGCAATTGCTCAGAGATGAAAAGTGCCAGCACTGAAAGCTCTTGCTAGCCAGCACCCTTCCTTGGAAGCGCTTTCACAGGCGCAGTAACACTGGGGCTTTGCGCTTCTCTAGCCACCAAACGTCACGGTCACTATCTCTCTGTCTCGTAGACACGAGCTGAGAGATTGCAAACGTCGAGCAATTGCTCAGAGATGAAAAGTGCCAGCACTGAAAGCTGTTGCTAGCCAGCACCCTTCCTTGGATGTGCTTTTGTAGGCCTAAGAACACTGGGGCTCTGGGCTTCTCTAGCCACCTAATCTTCTGCTCATCCTCTCGCGCACTCTAAAGAGAGCTCAGGTGAGAAATTGCAAAGGTCGAGCAATTGCTCAGAGAGGAAAAGTGCCAGCACTGAAAGCTCTTGCTAGCCAGCACCCTTCCTTGGAAGCGCTTTCACAGGCGCAGCAATACTGGGGCTTTGCGCTTCTCTAGCCACCAAACGTCACGGTCACTATCTCTCTGTCTCGTAGACACGAGCTGAGAGATTGCAAACGTCGAGCAATTGCTCAGAGATGAAAAGTGCCAGCACTGAAAGCTGTTGCTAGCCAGCACCCTTCCTTGGATGTGCTTTTGTAGGCCTAAGAACACTGGGGCTCTGTGTTTCTCTAGCCACCTAATCTTCTGCTCATCCTCTCGCGCACTCTAAAGAGAGCTCAGGTGAGAAATTGCAAACGTCGAGCAATTGCTCAGAGATGAAAAGTGCCAGCACTGAAAGCTCTTGCTAGCCAGCACCCTTCCTTGGAAGCGCTTTCACAGGCGCAGCAATACTGGGGCTTTGCGCTTCTCTACCCACCAAACGTCATGGTCACTATCTCTCCGTCTCGTAGACACGAGCTGAGAGATTGCAAACGTCGAGCAATTGCTCAGAGATGAAAAGTGCCAGCACTGAAAGCTGTTGCTAGCCAGCACCCTTCCTTGGAAGCGCTTTCACAGGCGCAGCAACACTGGGGCTTTGCGCTTCTCTAGCCATCAAACGTCACGGTCATTCTCTTTCCATCTCGTAGACACGAGCTGAGAAATTGCAAAAGTCGAGCAATTGCTCAGAGATGAAAAGTGCCAGCACTGAAAGCTCTTGCTAGCCAGCACCCTTCCTTGGAAGCGCTTTTGAAGGCCTAAGAACACTGGGGCTCTGGGCTTCTCTAGCCACCTAATCTTCTGCTCATCCTCTCGCGCACTCTAAAGAGAGCTCAGGTGAGAAATATCAAATGTCGAGCAATTGCTCAGAGATGAAAAGTGTCAGCACTGAAAGCTGTTGCTAGCCAGCACCCTTCCTTGGAAGTGCTTTTGTAGGCCTAAGAACACTGGGGCTCTGGGCTTCTCTAGCCACCTAATCTTCTGCTCATCCTCTCGCGCACTCTAAAGAGAGCTCAGGTGAGAAATTGCAAACGTCGAACAATTGCTCAGAGATGAAAAGTGCCAGCACTGAAAGCTGTTGCTAGCCAGCACCCTTCCTTGGAAGCGCTTTCACAGGCGCAGTAACACTGGGGCTTTGCGCTTCTCTAGCCACCAAACGTCACGGTCACTATCTCTCTGTCTCGTAGACACGAGCTGAGAGATTGCAAACGTCGAGCAATTGCTCAGAGATGAAAAGTGCCAGCACTGAAAGCTGTTGCTAGCCAGCACCCTACCTTGGAAACGCTCTTCTACCCCTAAGAACACTGGGGCTCTGTGTTTCTCTAGCCACCTAATCTTGTGCTCATCCTCTCGCGCACTCTAAAGAGAGCTCAGGTGAGAAATTGCAAAGGTCGAGCAATTGCTCAGAGATGAAAAGTGCCAGCACTGAAAGCTCTTGCTAGCCAGCACCCTTCATTGGAAGAGCTTTCACAGGCGCAGTAACACTGGGGCTTTGCGCTTCTCTAGCCACCAAACGTCACGGTCACTATCTCTCTGTCTCGTAGACACGAGCTGAGAGATTGCAAACGTCGAGCAATTGCTCAGAGATGAAAAGTGCCAGCACTGAAAGCTGTTGCTAGCCAGCACCCTTCCTTGGATGTGCTTTTGTAGGCCTAAGAACACTGGGGCTCTGGGCTTCTCTAGCCACCTAATCTTGTGCTCATCCTCTCGCGCAGTCTAAAGAGAGCTCAGGTGAGAAATTGCAAACGTCGAGCAATTGCTCAGAGATGAAAAGTGCCAGCACTGAAAGCTGTTGCTAGCCAGCACCCTTCCTTGGAAGCGCTTTCACAGGCGCAGCAATACTGGGGCTTTGCGCTTCTCTACCCACCAAACGTCATGGTCACTATCTCTCCGTCTCGTAGACACGAGCTGAGAGATTGCAAACGTCGAGCAATTGCTCAGAGATGAAAAGTGCCAGCACTGAAAGCTGTTGCTAGCCAGCACCCTTCCTTGGAAGCGCTTTCACAGGCGCAGCAACACTGGGGCTTTGCGCTTCTCTACCCACCAAACGTCACGGTCATTCTCTTTCCATCTCGTAGACACGAGCTGAGAAATTGCAAAAGTCGAGCAATTGCTCAGAGATGAAAAGTGCCAGCACTGAAAGCTGTTGCTAGCCAGCACCCTTCCTTGGAAGCGCTTTTGAAGGCCTAAGAACACTGGGGCTCTGGGCTTCTCTAGCCACCTAATCTTCTGCTCATCCTCTCGCGCACTCTAAAGAGAGCTCAGGTGAGAAATATCAAATGTCGAGCAATTGCTCAGAGATGAAAAGTGTCAGCACTGAAAGCTGTTGCTAGCCAGCACCCTTCCTTGGAAGTGCTTTTGTAGGCCTAAGAACACTGGGGCTCTGGGCTTCTCTAGCCACCTAATCTTCTGCTCATCCTCTCGCGCACTCTAAAGAGAGCTCAGGTGAGAAATTGCAAACGTCGAACAATTGCTCAGAGATGAAAAGTGCCAGCACTGAAAGCTCTTGCTAGCCAGCACCCTTCCTTGGAAGCGCTTTCACAGGCGCAGCAACACTGGGGCTTTGCGCTTCTCTAGCCACCAAACGTCACGGTCACTATCTCTCTGTCTCGTAGACACGAGCTGAGAGATTGCAAACGTCGAGCAATTGCTCAGAGATGAAAAGTGCCAGCACTGAAAGCTGTTGCTAGCCAGCACCCTACCTTGGAAACGCTCTTGTAGGCCTAAGAACACTGGGGCTCTGTGTTTCTCTAGCCACCTAATCTTGTGCTCATCCTCTCGCGCAGTCTAAAGAGAGCTCAGGTGAGAAATTGCAAACGTCGAGCAATTGCTCAGAGATGAAAAGTGCCAGCACTGAAAGCTCTTGCTAGCCAGCACCCTTCCTTGGAAGCGCTTTCACAGGCGCAGTAACACTGGGGCTTTGCGCTTCTCTAGCCACCAAACGTCACGGTCACTATCTCTCTGTCTCGTAGACACGAGCTGAGAGATTGCAAACGTCGAGCAATTGCTCAGAGATGAAAAGTGCCAGCACTGAAAGCTGTTGCTAGCCAGCACCCTTCCTTGGATGTGCTTTTGTAGGCCTAAGAACACTGGGGCTCTGGGCTTCTCTAGCCACCTAATCTTCTGCTCATCCTCTCGCGCACTCTAAAGAGAGCTCAGGTGAGAAATTGCAAAGGTCGAGCAATTGCTCAGAGAGGAAAAGTGCCAGCACTGAAAGCTCTTGCTAGCCAGCACCCTTCCTTGGAAGCGCTTTCACAGGCGCAGCAATACTGGGGCTTTGCGCTTCTCTAGCCACCAAACGTCACGGTCACTATCTCTCTGTCTCGTAGACACGAGCTGAGAGATTGCAAACGTCGAGCAATTGCTCAGAGATGAAAAGTGCCAGCACTGAAAGCTGTTGCTAGCCAGCACCCTTCCTTGGATGTGCTTTTGTAGGCCTAAGAACACTGGGGCTCTGTGTTTCTCTAGCCACCTAATCTTCTGCTCATCCTCTCGCGCACTCTAAAGAGAGCTCAGGTGAGAAATTGCAAACGTCGAGCAATTGCTCAGAGATGAAAAGTGCCAGCACTGAAAGCTCTTGCTAGCCAGCACCCTACCTTGGAAACGCTCTTGTAGGCCTAAGAACACTGGGGCTCTGGGCTTCTCTAGCCACCTAACCTTGTGCTCATCCTCTCGCGCACTCTAAAGAGAGCTCAGGTGAGAAATTGCAAAGGTCGAGCAATTGCTCAGAGATGAAAAGTGCCAGCACTGAAAGCTCTTGCTAGCCAGCACCCTTCCTTGGATGTGCTTTTGTAGGCCTAAGAACACTGGGGCTCTGTGTTTCTCTAGCCACCTAATCTTCTGCTCATCCTCTCGCGCACTCTAAAGAAAGCTCAGGTGAGAAATTGCAAAGGTCGAGCAATTGCTCAGAGATGAAAAGTGCCAGCACTGAAAGCTGTTGCTAGCCAGCACCCTTCCTTGGAAGCGCTTTCACAGGCGCAGCAACACTGGGGCTTTGCGCTTCTCTACCCACCAAACGTCACGGTCACTATCTCTCTGTCTCGTAGACACGAGCTGAGAGATTGCAAACGTCGAGCAATTGCTCAGAGATGAAAAGTGCCAGCACTGAAAGCTGTTGCTAGCCAGCACCCTTCCTTGGATGTGCTTTTGTAGGCCTAAGAACACTGGGGCTCTGTGCTTCTCTAGCCACCTAATCTTCTGCTCATCCTCTCGCGCAGTCTAAAGAGAGCTCAGGTGAGAAATTGCAAAGGTCGAGCAATTGCTCAGAGATGAAAAGTGCCAGCACTGAAAGCTCTTGCTAGCCAGCACCCTTCCTTGGAAGCGCTTTCACAGGCGCAGCAATACTGGGGCTTTGCGCTTCTCTACCCACCAAACGTCACGGTCACTATCTCTCCGTCTCGTAGACACGAGCTGAGAGATTGCAAACGTCGAGCAATTGCTCAGAGATGAAAAGTGCCAGCACTGAAAGCTGTTGCTAGCCAGCACCCTTCCTTGGAAGCGCTTTCACAGGCGCAGCAACACTGGGGCTTTGCGCTTCTCTACCCACCAAACATCACGGGCATTCTCTTTCCATCTCGTAGACACGAGCTGAGAAATTGCAAAAGTCGAGCAATTGCTCAGAGATGAAAAGTGCCAGCACTGAAAGCTCTTGCTAGCCAGCACCCTTCCTTGGAAGCGCTTTTGAAGGCCTAAGAACACTGGGGCTCTGGGCTTCTCTAGCCACCTAATCTTCTGCTCATCCTCTCGCGCAGTCTAAAGAGAGCTCAGGTGAGAAATATCAAATGTCGAGCAATTGCTCAGAGATGAAAAGTGTCAGCACTGAAAGCTGTTGCTAGCCAGCACCCTTCCTTGGAAGCGCTTTTGTAGGCCTAAGAACACTGGGGCTCTGGGCTTCTCTAGCCACCTAATCTTCTGCTCATCCTCTCGCGCACTCTAAAGAGAGCTCAGGTGAGAAATTGCAAACGTCGAACAATTGCTCAGAGATGAAAAGTGCCAGCACTGAAAGCTCTTGCTAGCCAGCACCCTTCCTTGGAAGCGCTTTCACAGGCGCAGTAACACTGGGGCTTTGCGCTTCTCTAGCCACCAAACGTCACGGTCACTATCTCTCTGTCTCGTAGACACGAGCTGAGAGATTGCAAACGTCGAGCAATTGCTCAGAGATGAAAAGTGCCAGCACTGAAAGCTGTTGCTAGCAAGCACCCTTCCTTGGAAGTGCTTTTGTAGGCCTAAGAACACTGGGGCTCTGGGCTTCTCTAGCCACCTAATCTTCTGCTCATCCTCTCACGCACTCTAAAGAGAGCTCAGGTGAGAAATTGCAAACGTCGAGCAATTGCTCAGAGATGAAAAGTGCCAGCACTGAAAGCTCTTGCTAGCCAGCACCCTTCCTTGGAAGCGCTTTCACAGGCGCAGCAACACTGGGGCTTTGCGCTTCTCTACCCACCAAAGGTCACGGTCACTATCTCTCTGTCTCGTAGACACGAGCTGAGAAATTGCAAACGTCGAGCAATTGCTCAGAGATGAAAAGTGCCAGCACTGAAAGCTGTTGCTAGCCAGCACCCTACCTTGGAAACGCTCTTGTAGGCCTAAGAACACTGGGGCTCTGTGTTTCTCTAGCCACCTAATCTTCTGCTCATCCTCTCGCGCAGTCTAAAGAGAGCTCAGGTGAGAAATTGCAAACGTCGAGCAATTGCTCAGAGATGAAAAGTGCCAGCACTGAAAGCTCTTGCTAGCCAGCACCCTTCCTTGGAAGCACTTTCACAGGCGCAGTAACACTGGGGCTTTGCGCTTCTCTAGCCACCAAACGTCACGGTCACTATCTCTCTGTCTCGTAGACACGAGCTGAGAGATTGCAAACGTCGAGCAATTGCTCAGCGATGAAAAGTGCCAGCACTGAAAGCTGTTGCTAGCCAGCACCCTTCCTTGGAAGTGCTTTTGTAGGCCTAAGAACACTGGGGCTCTGTGTTTCTCTAGCCACCTAATCTTCTGCTCATCGTCTCGCGCAGTCTAAAGAGAGCTCAGGTGAGAAATTGCAAACGTCGAGCAATTGCTCAGAGATGAAAAGTGCCAGCACTGAAAGCTGTTGCTAGCCAGCACCCTTCCTTGGAAGCGCTTTCACAGGCGCAGCAATACTGGGGCTTTGCGCTTCTCTACCCACCAAACGTCATGGTCACTATCTCTCCGTCTCGTAGACACGAGCTGAGAGATTGCAAACGTCGAGCAATTGCTCAGAGATGAAAAGTGCCAGCACTGAAAGCTGTTGCTAGCCAGCACCCTTCCTTGGAAGCGCTTTCACAGGCGCAGCAACACTGGGGCTTTGCGCTTCTCTACCCACCAAACGTCACGGTCATTCTCTTTCCATCTCGTAGACACGAGCTGAGAAATTGCAAAAGTCGAGCAATTGCTCAGAGATGAAAAGTGCCAGCACTGAAAGCTCTTGCTAGCCAGCACCCTTCCTTGGAAGCGCTTTTGAAGGCCTAAGAACACTGGGGCTCTGGGCTTCTCTAGCCACCTAATCTTCTGCTCATCCTCTCGCGCACTCTAAAGAGAGCTCAGGTGAGAAATATCAAATGTCGAGCAATTGCTCAGAGATGAAAAGTGTCAGCACTGAAAGCTGTTGCTAGCCAGCACCCTTCCTTGGAAGTGCTTTTGTAGGCCTAAGAACACTGGGGCTCTGGGCTTCTCTAGCCACCTAATCTTCTGCTCATCCTCTCGCGCACTCTAAAGAGAGCTCAGGTGAGAAATTGCAAACGTCGAACAATTGCTCAGAGATGAAAAGTGCCAGCACTGAAAGCTGTTGCTAGCCAGCACCCTTCCTTGGAAGCGCTTTCACAGGCGCAGTAACACTGGGGCTTTGCGCTTCTCTAGCCACCAAACGTCACGGTCACTATCTCTCTGTCTCGTAGACACGAGCTGAGAGATTGCAAACGTCGAGCAATTGCTCAGAGATGAAAAGTGCCAGCACTGAAAGCTGTTGCTAGCCAGCACCCTACCTTGGAAACGCTCTTCTACCCCTAAGAACACTGGGGCTCTGTGTTTCTCTAGCCACCTAATCTTGTGCTCATCCTCTCGCGCAGTCTAAAGAGAGCTCAGGTGAGAAATTGCAAAGGTCGAGCAATTGCTCAGAGATGAAAAGTGCCAGCACTGAAAGCTCTTGCTAGCCAGCACCCTTCATTGGAAGAGCTTTCACAGGCGCAGTAACACTGGGGCTTTGCGCTTCTCTAGCCACCAAACGTCACGGTCACTATCTCTCTGTCTCGTAGACACGAGCTGAGAGATTGCAAACGTCGAGCAATTGCTCAGAGATGAAAAGTGCCAGCACTGAAAGCTGTTGCTAGCCAGCACCCTTCCTTGGATGTGCTTTTGTAGGCCTAAGAACACTGGGGCTCTGGGCTTCTCTAGCCACCTAATCTTGTGCTCATCCTCTCACGCAGTCTAAAGAGAGCTCAGGTGAGAAATTGCAAACATCGAGCAATTGCTCAGAGATGAAAAGTGCCAGCACTGAAAGCTCTTGCTAGCCAGCACCCTTCCTTGGAAGCGCTTTCACAGGCGCAGCAATACTGGGGCTTTGCGCTTCTCTAGCCACCAAACGTCACGGTCACTATCTCTCTGTCTCGTAGACACGAGCTGAGAGATTGCAAACGTCGAGCAATTGCTCAGAGATGAAAAGTGCCAGCACTGAAAGCTGTTGCTAGCCAGCACCCTTCCTTGGATGTGCTTTTGTAGGCCTAAGAACACTGGGGCTCTGGGCTTCTCTAGCCACCTGATCTTCTGCTCATCCTCTCGCGCACTCTAAAGAGAGCTCAGGTGAGAAATTGCAAACGTCGAGCAATTGCTCAGAGATGAAAAGTGCCAGCACTGAAAGCTGTTGCTAGCCAGCACCCTACCTTGGAAACGTTCTTGTAGGCCTAAGAACACTGGGGCTCTGTGTTTCTCTAGCCACCTAATCTTGTGCTCATCCTCTCGCGCAGTCTAAAGAGAGCTCAGGTGAGAAATTGCAAAGGTCGAGCAATTGCTCAGAGATGAAAAGTGCCAGCACTGAAAGCTGTTGCTAGCCAGCACCCTTCCTTGGAAACGCTCTTGTAGGCCTAAGAACACTGGGGCTCTGTGTTTCTCTAGCCACCTAATCTTCTGCTCATCCTCTCGCGCACTCTAAAGAGAGCTCAGGTGAGAAATTGCAAAGGTCGAGCAATTGCTCAGAGATGAAAAGTGCCAGCACTGAAAGCTCTTGCTAGCCAGCACCCTTCCTTGGAAGCGCTTTCACAGGCGCAGTAACACTGGGGCTTTGCGCTTCTCTAGCCACCAAACGTCACGGTCACTATCTCTCTGTCTCGTAGACACGAGCTGAGAGATTGCAAACGTCGAGCAATTGCTCAGAGATGAAAAGTGCCAGCACTGAAAGCTGTTGCTAGCCAGCACCCTTCCTTGGATGTGCTTTTGTAGGCCTAAGAACACTGGGGCTCTGGGCTTCTCTAGCCACCTAATCTTGTGCTCATCCTCTCGCGCAGTCTAAAGAGAGCTCAGGTGAGAAATTGCAAACGTCGAGCAATTGCTCAGAGATGAAAAGTGCCAGCACTGAAAGCTCTTGCTAGCCAGCACCCTTCCTTGGAAGCGCTTTCACAGGCGCAGCAATACTGGGGCTTTGCGCTTCTCTAGCCACCAAACGTCATGGTCACTATCTCTCCGTCTCGTAGACACGAGCTGAGAAATTGCAAACGTCGAGCAATTGCTCAGAGATGAAAAGTGCCAGCACTGAAAGCTCTTGCTAACCAGCACCCTTCCTTGGAAGCGCTTTCACAGGTGCAGCAACACTGGGGCTTTGCACTTCTCTACCCACCAAGCGTCACGGTCATTCTCTTTCCGTCTCCCAGACACGAGCTGAGAAATTGCAAAAGTCGAGCAATTGCTCAGAGATGAAAAGTGCCAGCACTGAAAGCTGTTGCTAGCCAGCACCCTTCCTTGGAAGCGCTTTTGTAGGCCTAAGAACAAGGGGCTCTGGGCTTCTCTAGCCACCTAATCTTCTGCTCATCCTCTCGCGCACTCTAAAGAGAGCTCAGGTGAGAAATATCAAATGTCGAGCAATTGCTCAGAGATGAAAAGTGCCAGCACTGAAAGCTGTTGCTAGCCAGCACCCTTCCTTGGAAGCGCTTTCACAGGCGCAGCAACACTGGGGCTTTGCGCTTCTCTAGCCACCAAACGTCACGGTCACTATCTCTCTCCGTCTCGTAGACACGAGCTGAGAGATTGCAAACGTCGAGCAATTGCTCAGAGATGAAAAGTGCCAGCACTGAAAGCTGTTGCTAGCCAGCACCCTTCCTTGGATGTGCTTTTGTAGGCCTAAGAACACTGGGGCTCTGGGCTTCTCTAGCCACCTAATCTTCTGCTCATCCTCTCGTGCACTCTAAAGAGAGCTCAGGTGAGAAATTGCAAACGTCGAGCAATTGCTCAGAGATGAAAAGTGCTAGCACTGAAAGCTGTTGCTAGCCAGCACCCTTCCTTGGAAGCGCTTTCACAGGCGCAGCAACACTGGGGCTTTGCGCTTCTCTACCCACCAAACGTCACGGTCACTATCTCTCTGTCTCGTAGACACGAGCTGAGAGATTGCAAACGTCGAGCAATTGCTCAGAGCTGAAAAGTGCCAGCACTGAAAGCTCTTGCTAGCCAGCACCCTTCCTTGGATGTGCTTTTGTAGGCCTAAGAACACTGGGGCTCTGGGCTTCTCTAGCCACCTAATCTTCTGCTCATCCTCTCGCGCACTCTAAAGAGAGCTCAGGTGAGAAATTGCAAAGGTCGAGCAATTGCTCAGAGATGAAAAGTGCCAGCACTGAAAGCTGTTGCTAGCCAGCACCCTTCCTTGGAAGCGCTTTCACAGGCGCAGTAACACTGGGGCTTTGCGCTTCTCTAGACACCAAACGTCACGGTCACTATCTCTCTGTCTCGTAGACACGAGCTGAGAGATTGCAAACGTCGAGCAATTGCTCAGAGATGAAAAGTGCCAGCACTGAAAGCTGTTGCTAGCCAGCACCCTTCCTTGGATGTGCTTTTGTAGGCCTAAGAACACTGGGGCTCTGGGCTTCTCTAGCCACCTAATCTTCTGCTCATCCTCTCGCGCACTGTAAAGATAGCTCAGGTGAGAAATATCAAATGTCGAGCAATTGCTCAGAGATGAAAAGTGCCAGCACTGAAAGCTGTTGCTAGCCAGCACCCTTCCTTGGAAGCGCTTTCACAGGCGCAGTAACACTGGGGCTTTGCGCTTCTCTAGCCACCAAATGTCACGGTCACTATCTATCTCCGTCTCGTAGACACGAGCTGAGAAATTGCAAAGGTTGAGCAATTGCTCAGAGATGAAAAGTGCCAGCACTGAAAGCTCTTGCTAGCCAGCACCCTTCCTTGGAAGCGCTTTCAGAGGCGCAGCAACACTGGGGCTTTGCGCTTCTCTACCCACCAAACGTCACGGTCACTATCTCTCCGTCTCGTAGACACGAGCTGAGAGATTGCAAAGGTCGAGCAATTGCTCAGAGATGAAAAGTGCCAGCACTGAAAGCTGTTGCTAGCCAGCACCCTTCCTAGCAAGCGCTTTCACAGGCGCAGCAACACTGGGGCTTTGCGCTTCTCTACCCACCAAACGTCACGGTCACTATCTCTCTCTGTCTCGTAGACACGAGCTGAGAGATTGCAAACGTCGAGCAATTGCTCAGAGATGAAAAGTGCCAGCACTGAAAGCTGTTGCTAGCCAGCACCCTACCTTGGAAACGCTCTTGTACCCCTAAGAACACTGGGGCTCTGTGTTTCTCTAGCCACCTAATCTTGTGCTCATCCTCTCGCGCAGTCTAAAGAGAGCTCAGGTGAGAAATTGCAAACGTCGAGCAATTGCTCAGAGATGAAAAGTGCCAGCACTGAAAGCTGTTGCTAGCCAGCACCCTTCCTTGGAAACGCTCTTGTAGGCCTAAAAACACTGGGGCTCTGTGTTTCTCTAGCCACCTAATCTTCTGCTCATCCTCTCGCGCACTCTAAAGAGAGCTCAGGTGAGAAATTGCAAAGGTCGAGCAATTGCTCAGAGATGAAAAGTGCCAGCACTGAAAGCTGTTGCTAGCCAGCACCCTTCCTTGGAAGCGCTTTCACAGGCGCAGTAACACTGGGGCTTTGCGCTTCTCTAGCCACCAAACGTCACGGTCACTATCTCTCTGTCTCGTAGACACGAGCTGAGAAATTGCAAACGTCGAGCAATTGCTCAGAGATGAAAAGTGCCAGCACTGAAAGCTGTTGCTAGCCAGCACCCTTCCTTGGATGTGCTTTTGTAGGCCTAAGAACACTGGGGCTCTGGGCTTCTCTAGCCACCTAATCTTCTGCTCATCCTCTCGCGCAGTCTAAAGAGGGCTCAGGTGAGAAATTGCAAAGGTCGAGCAATTGCTCAGAGATGAAAAGTGCCAGCACTGAAAGCTCTTGCTAGCCAGCACCCTTCCTTGGAAGCGCTTTCACAGGCGCAGCAATACTGGGGCTTTGCGCTTCTCTACCCACCAAACGTCATGGTCACTATCTCTCCGTCTCGTAGACACGAGCTGAGAAATTGCAAACGTCGAGCAATTGCTCAGAGATGAAAAGTGCCAGCACTGAAAGCTCTTGCTAGCCAGCACCCTTCCTTGGAAGCGCTTTCACAGGCGCAGCAACACTGGGGCTTTGCGCTTCTTTACCCACCAAAAGTCACGGTCATTCTCTTTCCGTCTCCCAGACACGAGCTGAGAAATTGCAAAAGTCGAGCAATTGCTCAGAGATGAAAAGTGCCAGCACTGAAAGCTGTTGCTAGCCAGCACCCTTCCTTGGAAGCGCTTTTGTAGGCCTAAGAACAGTGGGGCTCTGGGCTTCTCTAGCCACCTAATCTTCTGCTCATCCTCTCGCGCACTCTAAAGATAGCTCAGGTGAGAAATATCAAATGTCGAGCAATTGCTCAGAGATGAAAAGTGCCAGCACTGAAAGCTGTTGCTAACCAGCACCCTTCCTTGGAAGCGCTTTCAGAGGCGCAGCAACACTGGGGCTTTGCGCTTCTCTACCCACCAAAGGTCACGGTCACTATCTCTCTCCGTCTCGTAGACACGAGCTGAGAAATTGCAAACGTCGAGCAATTGCTCAGAGATGAAAAGTGCCAGCACTGAAAGCTGTTGCTAGCCAGCACCCTTCCTTGGAAGCGCTTTTGTAGGCCTAAGAACACTGGGGCTCTGGGCTTCTCTAGCCACCTAATCTTCTGCTCATCCTCTCGCGCACTCTAAAGAGAGCTCAGGTGAGAAATTGCAAAGGTCGAGCAATTGCTCAGAGATGAAAAGTGCCAGCACTGAAAGCTGTTGCTAGCCAGCACCCTTCCTTGGAAGCGCTTTCACAGGCGCAGTAACACTGGGGCTTTGCGCTTCTCTAGCCACCAAATGTCACGGTCACTATCTATCTCCGTCTCGTAGACACGAGCTGAGAAATTGCAAAGGTCGAGCAATTGCTCAGAGATGAAAAGTGCCAGCACTGAAAGCTCTTGCTAGCCAGCACCCTTCCTTGGAAGCGCTTTCACAGGCGCAGCAACACTGGGGCTTTGCGCTTCTCTAGCCACCAAACGTCACGGTCACTATCTCTCCGTCTCGTAGACACGAGCTGAGAGATTGCAAAGGTCGAGCAATTGCTCAGAGATGTAAAGTGCCAGCACTGAAAGCTGTTGCTAGCCAGCACCCTTCCTTGGAAGCGCTTTCACAGGCGCAGCAACACTGGGGCTTTGCGCTTCTCTACCCACCAAACGTCACGGTCACTATCTCTCTCTGTCTCGTAGACACGAGCTGAGAGATTGCAAACGTCGAGCAATTGCTCAGAGATGAAAAGTGCCAGCACTGAAAGCTGTTGCTAGCCAGCACCCTTCCTTGGAAGTGCTTTTGTAGGCCTAAGAACACTGGGGCTCTGTGTTTCTCTAGCCACCTAATCTTCTGCTCATCCTCTCGCGCACTCTAAAGAGAGCTCAGGTGAGAAATTGCAAACGTCGAGCAATTGCTCAGAGATGAAAAGTGCCAGCACTGAAAGCTGTTGCTAGCCAGCACCCTTCCTTGGATGTGCTTTTGTAGCCCTTAGAACACAGGGGCTCTGGGCTTCTCTAGCCACCTAATCTTCTGCTCATCCTCTCGCGCAGTCTAAAGAGAGCTCAGGTGAGAAATTGCAAAGGTCGAGCAATTGCTCAGAGATGAAAAGTGCCAGCACTGAAAGCTGTTGCTAGCCAGCACCCTTCCTTGGAAGCGCTTTCACAGGCGCAGTAACACTGGGGCTTTGCGCTTCTCTAGACACCAAACGTCATGGTCACTATCTCTCTGTCTCGTAGACACGAGCTGAGAGATTGCAAACGTCGAGCAATTGCTCAGAGATGAAAAGTGCCAGCACTGAAAGCTGTTGCTAGCAAGCACCCTTCCTTGGAAGTGCTTTTGTAGGCCTAAGAACAGTGGGGCTCTGGGCTTCTCTAGCCACCTAATCTTGTGCTCATCCTCTCGCGCAGTCTAAAGAGAGCTCAGGTGAGAAATTGCAAACGTCGAGCAATTGCTCAGAGATGAAAAGTGCCAGCACTGAAAGCTCTTGCTAGCCAGCACCCTTCCTTGGAAGCGCTTTCACAGGCACAGCAATACTGGGGCTTTGCGCTTCTCTAGCCACCAAACGTCACGGTCACTATGTCTCTCCGTCTCGTAGACACGAGCTGAGAAATTGCAAACGTCGAGCTATTGCTCAGAGATGAAAAGTGCCAGCACTGAAAGCTGTTGCTAGCCAGCACCCTTCCTTGGAAACGCTCTTGGAGCCCTAAGAACACTGGGGCTCTGGGCTTCTCTAGCCACCTAATCTTCTGCTCATCCTCTCGCGCAGTCTAAAAAGAGCTCAGGTGAGAAATATCAAATGTCGAGCAATTGCTCAGAGATGAAAAGTGCCAGCACTGAAAGCTGTTGCTAGCCAGCACCCTTCCTTGGAAGCGCATTCAGAGGCGCAGCAACACTGGGGCTTTGCGCTTCTCTACCCACCAAAGGTCTCGGTCACTATCACTCCGTCTCGTAGACACGAGCTGAGAAATTGCAAAGGTCGAGCAATTGCTCAGAGATGAAAAGTGCCAGCACTGAAAGCTGTTGCTAGCCAGCACCCTTCCTTGGAAGCGCTTTCACAGGCGCAGCAACACTGGGGCTTTGCGCTTCTCTACCCACCAAAGGTCACGGTCACTATCTCTCTGTCTCGTAGACACGAGCTGAGAGATTGCAAACGTCGAGCAATTGCTCAGAGATGAAAAGTGCCAGCACTGAAAGCTGTTGCTAGCAAACACCCTTCCTTGGAAGCGCTTTTGTAGGCCTAAGAACACTGGGGCTCTGTGTTTCTCTAGCCACCTAACCTTGTGCTCATCCTCTCGCGCAGTCTAAAGAGAGCTGAGGTGAGAAATTGCAAACGTCGAGCAATTGCTCAGAGATGAAAAGTGCCAGCACTGAAAGCTGTTGCTAGCCAGCACCCTTCCTTGGAAACGCTCTTGTAGGCCTAAGAACACTGGGGCTCTGGGCTTCTCTAGCCACCTAATCTTCTGCTCATCCTCTCGCGCACTCTAAAGAGAGCTCAGGTGAGAAATTGCAAAGGTCGAGCAATTGCTCAGAGATGAAAAGTGCCAGCACTGAAAGCTGTTGCTAGCCAGCACCCTTCCTTGGAAGCGCTTTCACAGGCGCAGTAACACTGGGGCTTTGCGCTTCTCTAGCCACCAAACGTCACGGTCACTATCTCTCCGTCTCGTAGACACGAGCTGAGAGATTGCAAACGTCGAGCAATTGCTCAGAGATGAAAAGTGCCAGCACTGAAAGCTGTTGCTAGCCAGCACCCTTCCTTGGAAGCGCTTTTGTAGGCCTAAGAACACTGGGGCTCTGGGCTTCTCTAGCCACCTAATCTTCTGCTCATCCTCTCGCGCAGTCTAAAGAGAGCTCAGGTGAGAAATTGCAAACGTCGAGCAATTGCTCAGAGATGAAAAGTGCCAGCACTGAAAGCTCTTGCTAGCCAGCACCCTTCCTTGGAAGCGCTTTCACAGGCGCAGCAATACTGGGGCTTTGCGCTTCTCTAGCCACCAAACGTCACGGTCACTATCTCTCTGTCTCGTAGACACGAGCTGAGAGATTGCAAACGTCGAGCAATTGCTCAGAGATGAAAAGTGCCAGCACTGAAAGCTGTTGCTAGCCAGCACCCTTCCTTGGAAGTGCTTTTGTAGGCCTAAGAACACTGGGGCTCTGTGTTTCTCTAGCCACCTAATCTTCTGCTCATCCTCTCGCGCACTCTAAAGAGAGCTCAGGTGAGAAATTGCAAACGTCGAGCAATTGCTCAGAGATGAAAAGTGCCAGCACTGAAAGCTGTTGCTAGCCAGCACCCTTCCTTGGAAGCGCTTTCACAGGCGCAGCAATACTGGGGCTTTGCGCTTCTCTACCCACGAAAGGTCACGGTCACTATCTCTCCATCTCGTAGACACGAGCTGAGAGATTGCAAACGTCGAGCAATTGCTCAGAGATGAAAAGTGCCAGCACTGAAAGCTGTTGCTAGCCAGCACCCTTCCTTGGATGTGCTTTTGTAGGCCTAAGAACACTGGGGCTCTGGGCTTCTCTAGCCACCTAATCTTCTGCTCATCCTCTCGCGCACTCTAAAGAGAGCTCAGGTGAGAAATTGCAAACGTCGAGCAATTGCTCAGAGATGAAAAGTGCCAGCACTGAAAGCTCTTGCTAGCCAGCACCCTTCCTTGGAAGCGCTTTCACAGGCGCAGCAACACTGGGGCTTTGCGCTTCTCTAGCCACCAAACGTCACGGTCACTATCTCTCTGTCTCGTAGACACGAGCTGAGAGATTGCAAACGTCGAGCAATTGCTCAGAGATGAAAAGTGCCAGCACTGAAAGCTGTTGCTAGCAAGCACCCTTCCTTGGAAGTGCTTTTGTAGGCCTAAGAACACTGGGGCTCTGTGTTTCTCTAGCCACCTAATCTTCTGCTCATCCTCTCGCGCACTCTAAAGAGAGCTCAGGTGAGAAATTGCAAACGTCGAGCAATTGCTCAGAGATGAAAAGTGCCAGCACTGAAAGCTGTTGCTAGCCAGCACCCTTCCTTGGAAGCGCTTTCACAGGCGCAGTAACACTGGGGCTTTGCGCTTCTCTACCCACGAAAGGTCACGGTCACTATCTCTCCGTCTCGTAGACACGAGCTGAGAGATTGCAAACGTCGAGCAATTGCTCAGAGATGAAAAGTGCCAGCAATGAAAGCTGTTGCTAGCCAGCACCCTTCCTTGGAAGCGCTTTTGTAGGCCTAAGAACACTGGGGCTCTGGGCTTCTCTAGCCACCTAATCTTCTGCTCATCCTCTCGCGCAGTCTAAAGAGAGCTCAGGTGAGAAATTGCAAACGTCGAGCAATTGCTCAGAGATGAAAAGTGCCAGCACTGAAAGCTCTTGCTAGCCAGCACCCTTCCTTGGAAGCGCTTTCACAGGCGCAGCAACACTGGGGCTTTGCGCTTCTCTAGCCACCAAACGTCACGGTCACTATCTCTCTGTCTCGTAGACACGAGCTGAGAGATTGCAAACGTCGAGCAATTGCTCAGAGATGAAAAGTGCCAGCACTGAAAGCTGTTGCTAGCCAGCACCCTTCCTTGGAAGTGCTTTTGTAGGCCTAAGAAGACTGGGGCTCTGTGTTTCTCTAGCCACCTAATCTTCTGCTCATCCTCTCGCGCAGTCTAAAGAGAGCTCAGGTGAGAAATTGCAAACGTCGAGCAATTGCTCAGAGATGAAAAGTGCCAGCACTGAAAGCTGTTGCTAGCCAGCACCCTTCCTTGGAAGCGCTTTCACAGGCGCAGCAATACTGGGGCTTTGCGCTTCTCTAGCCACCAAACGTCACGGTCACTATCTCTCCGTCTCGTAGACACGAGCTGAGAGATTGCAAAGGTCGAGCAATTGCTCAGAGATGAAAAGTGCCAGCACTGAAAGCTGTTGCTAGCCAGCACCCTTCCTTGGAAGCGCTTTCACAGGCGCAGCAACACTGGGGCTTTGCGCTTCTCTAGCCACCAAACGTCACGGTCACTATCTCTCTGTCTCGTAGACACGAGCTGAGAGATTGCAAAAGTCGAGCAATTGCTCAGAGATGAAAAGTGCCAGCACTGAAAGCTGTTGCTAGCCAGCACCCTTCCTTGGAAGTGCTTTTGTAGGCCTAAGAACACTGGGGCTCTGGGCTTCTCTAGCCACCTAATCTTCTGCTCATCCTCTCGCGCACTCTAAAGAGAGCTCAGGTGAGAAATTGCAAAGGTCGAGCAATTGCTCAGAGATGAAAAGTGCCAGCACTGAAAGCTGTTGCTAGCCAGCACCCTTCCTTGGAAGCGCTTTCACAGGCGCAGCAATACTGGGGCTTTGCGCTTCTCTAGCCACCAAACGTCACGGTCACTATCTCTCCGTCTCGTAGACACGAGCTGAGAGATTGCAAAGGTCGAGCAATTGCTCAGAGATGAAAAGTGCCAGCACTGAAAGCTGTTGCTAGCCAGCACCCTTCCTTGGAAGCGCTTTCACAGGCGCAGCAACACTGGGGCTTTGCGCTTCTCTAGCCACCAAACGTCACGGTCACTATCTCTCTGTCTCGTAGACACGAGCTGAGAGATTGCAAAAGTCGAGCAATTGCTCAGAGATGAAAAGTGCCAGCACTGAAAGCTGTTGCTAGCAAGCACCCTTCCTTGGAAGTGCTTTTGTAGGCCTAAGAACACTGGGGCTCTGGGCTTCTCTAGCCACCTAATCTTCTGCTCATCCTCTCGCGCAGTCTAAAGAGAGCTCAGGTGAGAAATTGCAAACGTCGAGCAATTGCTCAGAGATGAAAAGTGCCAGCACTGAAAGCTGTTGCTAGCCAGCACCCTTCCTTGGAAGCGCTTTCACAGGCGCAGCAATACTGGGGCTTTGCGCTTCTCTAGCCACCAAACGTCACGGTCACTATCTCTCCGTCTCGTAGACACGAGCTGAGAGATTGCAAAGGTCGAGCAATTGCTCAGAGATGAAAAGTGCCAGCACTGAAAGCTGTTGCTAGCCAGCACCCTTCCTTGGAAGCGCTTTCACAGGCGCAGCAACACTGGGGCTTTGCGCTTCTCTACCCACCAAACGTCACGGTCACTATCTCTCTGTCTCGTAGACACGAGCTGAGAGATTGCAAAAGTCGAGCAATTGCTCAGAGATGAAAAGTGCCAGCACTGAAAGCTGTTGCTAGCCAGCACCCTTCCTTGGAAGTGCTTTTGTAGGCCTAAGAACACTGGGGCTCTGGGCTTCTCTAGCCACCTAATCTTCTGCTCATCCTCTCGCGCACTCTAAAGAGAGCTCAGGTGAGAAATTGCAAACGTCGAGCAATTGCTCAGAGATGAAAAGTGCCAGCACTGAAAGCTGTTGCTAGCCAGCACCCTTCCTTGGAAGCGCTTTCACAGGCGCAGCAACACTGGGGCTTTGCGCTTCTCTAGCCACCAAAGGTCACGGTCACTATCTCTCCGTCTCGTAGACACGAGCTGAGAGATTGCAAACGTCGAGCAATTGCTCAGAGATGAAAAGTGCCAGCACTGAAAGCTCTTGCTAGCCAGCACCCTTCCTTGGAAGCGCTTTTGTAGGCCTAAGAACACTGGGGCTCTGGGCTTCTCTAGCCACTTAATCTTGTGCTCATCCTCTCGCGCAGTCTAAAGAGAGCTCAGGTGAGAAATTGCAAACGTCGAGCAATTGCTCAGAGATGAAAAGTGCCAGCACTGAAAGCTGTTGCTAGCCAGCACCCTTCCTTGGAAGCGCTTTCACAGGCGCAGCAACACTGGGGCTTTGCGCTTCTCTACCCACCAAAAGTCACGGTCACTATCTCTCTGTCTCGTAGACACGAGCTGAGAAATTGCAAACGTCGAGCAATTGCTCAGAGATGAAAAGTGCCAGCACTGAAAGCTGTTGCTAGCCAGCACCCTTCCTTGGAAGCGCTTTCACAGGCGCAGCAACACTGGGGCTTTGCACTTCTCTAGCCACCAAACGTCACGGTCACTATCTCTCTGTCTCGTAGACACGAGCTGAGAAATTGCAAACGTCGAGCAATTGCTCAGAGATGCAAAGTGCCAGCACTGAAAGCTCTTGCTAGCCAGCACCCTTCCTTGGAAGCGCTTTCACAGGCGCAGCAACACTGGGGCTTTGCGCTTCTCTAGCCACCAAACGTCACGGTCACTATCTCTCTGTCTCGTAGACACGAGCTGAGAAATTGCAAAGGTCGAGCAATTGCTCAGCGATGAAAAGTGCCAGCACTGAAAGCTGTTGCTAGCCAGCACCCTTCCTTGGAAGCACTTTTGTAGGCCTAAGAACACTGGGGCTCTGGGCTTACCTAGCCACCCAATCTTCTGCTCATCCTCTCGCGCACTCTAACGAGAGCTCAGGTGAGAAATTGCAAACGTCGAGCAATTGCTCAGAGATGAAAAGTGCCAGCACTGAAAGCTGTTGCTAGCCAGCACCCTTCCTTGGAAGTGCTTTTGTAGGCCTAAGAACACTGGGGCTCTGGGCTTCTCTAGCCACCTAATCTTCTGCTCATCCTCTCGCGCACTCTAAAGAGAGCTCAGGTGAGAAATTGCAAACGTCGAGCAATTGCTCAGAGATGAAAAGTGCCAGCACTGAAAGCTGTTGCTAGCCAGCACCCTTCCTTGGAAGCGCTTTCACAGGCGCAGTAACACTGGGGCTTTGCGCTTCTCTAGCCACCAAACGTCACGGTCACTATCTCTCTCCGTCTCGTAGACACGAGCTGAGAAATTGCAAACGTCGAGCAATTGCTCAGAGATGAAAAGTGCCAGCACTGAAAGCTGTTGCTAGCCAGCACCCTTCCTTGGAAGTGCTTTTGTAGGCCTAAGAACACTGGGGCTCTGGGCTTCTCTAGCCACCTAATCTTGTGCTCATCCTCTCGCGCAGTCTAAAGAGAGCTCAGGTGAGAAATTGCAAACGTCGACTAATTGCTCAGAGATGAAAAGTGCCAGCACTGAAAGCTCTTGCTAGCCAGCACCCTTCCTTGGAAGCGCTTTCACAGGCGCAGCAACACTGGGGCTTTGCGCTTCTCTAGACACCAAACGTCACGGTCACTATCTCTCCGTCTCGTAGACACGAGCTGAGAAATTGCAAAAGTCGAGCAATTGCTCAGAGATGAAAAGTGCCAGCACTGAAAGCTGTTGCTAGCCAGCACCCTTCCTTGGAAGCGCTTTCACAGGCGCAGCAACACTGGGGCTTTGCGCTTCTCTAGCCACCAAACGTCACGGTCACTATCTCTCTGTCTCGTAGACACGAGCTGAGAGATTGCAAACGTCGAGCAATTGCTCAGAGATGAAAAGTGCCAGCACTGAAAGCTGTTGCTAGCCAGCACCCTTCCTTGGATGTGCTTTTGTAGGCCTAAGAACACTGGGGCTCTGGGCTTCTCTAGCCACCTAATCTTCTGCTCATCCTCTCGCGCACTCTAAAGAGAGCTCAGGTGAGAAATTGCAAACGTCGAGCAATTGCTCAGAGATGAAAAGTGCCAGCACTGAAAGCTCTTGCTAGCCAGCACCCTTCCTTGGAAGCGCTTTCACAGGCGCAGCAACACTGGGGCTTTGCGCTTCTCTAGCCACCAAACGTCACGGTCACTATCTCTCTGTCTCGTAGACACGAGCTGAGAGATTGCAAACGTCGAGCAATTGCTCAGAGATGAAAAGTGCCAGCACTGAAAGCTGTTGCTAGCAAGCACCCTTCCTTGGAAGTGCTTTTGTAGGCCTAAGAACACTGGGGCTCTGTGTTTCTCTAGCCACCTAATCTTCTGCTCATCCTCTCGCGCACTCTAAAGAGAGCTCAGGTGAGAAATTGCAAACGTCGAGCAATTGCTCAGAGATGAAAAGTGCCAGCACTGAAAGCTCTTGCTAGCCAGCACCCTTCCTTGGAAGCGCTTTCACAGGCGCAGCAACACTGGGGCTTTGCGCTTCTCTACCCACGAAAGGTCACGGTCACTATCTCTCCGTCTCGTAGACACGAGCTGAGAGATTGCAAACGTCGAGCAATTGCTCAGAGATGAAAAGTGCCAGCAATGAAAGCTGTTGCTAGCCAGCACCCTTCCTTGGAAGCGCTTTTGTAGGCCTAAGAACACTGGGGCTCTGGGCTTCTCTAGCCACCTAATCTTCTGCTCATCCTCTCGCGCAGTCTAAAGAGAGCTCAGGTGAGAAATTGCAAACGTCGAGCAATTGCTCAGAGATGAAAAGTGCCAGCACTGAAAGCTCTTGCTAGCCAGCACCCTTCCTTGGAAGCGCTTTCACAGGCGCAGCAACACTGGGGCTTTGCGCTTCTCTAGCCACCAAACGTCACGGTCACTATCTCTCTGTCTCGTAGACACGAGCTGAGAGATTGCAAACGTCGAGCAATTGCTCAGAGATGAAAAGTGCCAGCACTGAAAGCTGTTGCTAGCCAGCACCCTTCCTTGGAAGTGCTTTTGTAGGCCTAAGAACACTGGGGCTCTGTGTTTCTCTAGCCACCTAATCTTCTGCTCATCCTCTCGCGCAGTCTAAAGAGAGCTCAGGTGAGAAATTGCAAACGTCGAGCAATTGCTCAGAGATGAAAAGTGCCAGCACTGAAAGCTGTTGCTAGCCAGCACCCTTCCTTGGAAGCGCTTTCACAGGCGCAGCAATACTGGGGCTTTGCGCTTCTCTAGCCACCAAACGTCACGGTCACTATCTCTCCGTCTCGTAGACACGAGCTGAGAGATTGCAAAGGTCGAGCAATTGCTCAGAGATGAAAAGTGCCAGCACTGAAAGCTGTTGCTAGCCAGCACCCTTCCTTGGAAGCGCTTTCACAGGCGCAGCAACACTGGGGCTTTGCGCTTCTCTAGCCACCAAACGTCACGGTCACTATCTCTCTGTCTCGTAGACACGAGCTGAGAGATTGCAAAAGTCGAGCAATTGCTCAGAGATGAAAAGTGCCAGCACTGAAAGCTGTTGCTAGCCAGCACCCTTCCTTGGAAGTGCTTTTGTAGGCCTAAGAACACTGGGGCTCTGGGCTTCTCTAGCCACCTAATCTTCTGCTCATCCTCTCGCGCACTCTAAAGAGAGCTCAGGTGAGAAATTGCAAAGGTCGAGCAATTGCTCAGAGATGAAAAGTGCCAGCACTGAAAGCTGTTGCTAGCCAGCACCCTTCCTTGGAAGCGCTTTCACAGGCGCAGCAATACTGGGGCTTTGCGCTTCTCTAGCCACCAAACGTCACGGTCACTATCTCTCCGTCTCGTAGACACGAGCTGAGAGATTGCAAAGGTCGAGCAATTGCTCAGAGATGAAAAGTGCCAGCACTGAAAGCTGTTGCTAGCCAGCACCCTTCCTTGGAAGCGCTTTCACAGGCGCAGCAACACTGGGGCTTTGCGCTTCTCTAGCCACCAAACGTCACGGTCACTATCTCTCTGTCTCGTAGACACGAGCTGAGAGATTGCAAAAGTCGAGCAATTGCTCAGAGATGAAAAGTGCCAGCACTGAAAGCTGTTGCTAGCAAGCACCCTTCCTTGGAAGTGCTTTTGTAGGCCTAAGAACACTGGGGCTCTGGGCTTCTCTAGCCACCTAATCTTCTGCTCATCCTCTCGCGCAGTCTAAAGAGAGCTCAGGTGAGAAATTGCAAACGTCGAGCAATTGCTCAGAGATGAAAAGTGCCAGCACTGAAAGCTGTTGCTAGCCAGCACCCTTCCTTGGAAGCGCTTTCACAGGCGCAGCAATACTGGGGCTTTGCGCTTCTCTAGCCACCAAACGTCACGGTCACTATCTCTCCGTCTCGTAGACACGAGCTGAGAGATTGCAAAGGTCGAGCAATTGCTCAGAGATGAAAAGTGCCAGCACTGAAAGCTGTTGCTAGCCAGCACCCTTCCTTGGAAGCGCTTTCACAGGCGCAGCAACACTGGGGCTTTGCGCTTCTCTACCCACCAAA
This sequence comes from Sarcoramphus papa, assembly GCA_037962945.1. Taxonomy (NCBI): domain Eukaryota; kingdom Metazoa; phylum Chordata; class Aves; order Accipitriformes; family Cathartidae; genus Sarcoramphus; species Sarcoramphus papa. The sequence goes on from CM075588.1 coordinate 21,335,370, forward strand.
CGTCACGGTCACTATCTCTCTGTCTCGTAGACACGAGCTGAGAGATTGCAAAAGTCGAGCAATTGCTCAGAGATGAAAAGTGCCAGCACTGAAAGCTGTTGCTAGCCAGCACCCTTCCTTGGAAGTGCTTTTGTAGGCCTAAGAACACTGGGGCTCTGGGCTTCTCTAGCCACCTAATCTTCTGCTCATCCTCTCGCGCACTCTAAAGAGAGCTCAGGTGAGAAATTGCAAACGTCGAGCAATTGCTCAGAGATGAAAAGTGCCAGCACTGAAAGCTGTTGCTAGCCAGCACCCTTCCTTGGAAGCGCTTTCACAGGCGCAGCAACACTGGGGCTTTGCGCTTCTCTAGCCACCAAAGGTCACGGTCACTATCTCTCCGTCTCGTAGACACGAGCTGAGAGATTGCAAACGTCGAGCAATTGCTCAGAGATGAAAAGTGCCAGCACTGAAAGCTCTTGCTAGCCAGCACCCTTCCTTGGAAGCGCTTTTGTAGGCCTAAGAACACTGGGGCTCTGGGCTTCTCTAGCCACTTAATCTTGTGCTCATCCTCTCGCGCAGTCTAAAGAGAGCTCAGGTGAGAAATTGCAAACGTCGAGCAATTGCTCAGAGATGAAAAGTGCCAGCACTGAAAGCTGTTGCTAGCCAGCACCCTTCCTTGGAAGCGCTTTCACAGGCGCAGCAACACTGGGGCTTTGCGCTTCTCTACCCACCAAAAGTCACGGTCACTATCTCTCTGTCTCGTAGACACGAGCTGAGAAATTGCAAACGTCGAGCAATTGCTCAGAGATGAAAAGTGCCAGCACTGAAAGCTGTTGCTAGCCAGCACCCTTCCTTGGAAGCGCTTTCACAGGCGCAGCAACACTGGGGCTTTGCACTTCTCTAGCCACCAAACGTCACGGTCACTATCTCTCCGTCTCGTAGACACGAGCTGAGAAATTGCAAACGTCGAGCAATTGCTCAGAGATGCAAAGTGCCAGCACTGAAAGCTCTTGCTAGCCAGCACCCTTCCTTGGAAGCGCTTTCACAGGCGCAGCAACACTGGGGCTTTGCGCTTCTCTAGCCACCAAACGTCACGGTCACTATCTCTCTGTCTCGTAGACACGAGCTGAGAAATTGCAAAGGTCGAGCAATTGCTCAGCGATGAAAAGTGCCAGCACTGAAAGCTGTTGCTAGCCAGCACCCTTCCTTGGAAGCACTTTTGTAGGCCTAAGAACACTGGGGCTCTGGGCTTACCTAGCCACCCAATCTTCTGCTCATCCTCTCGCGCACTCTAACGAGAGCTCAGGTGAGAAATTGCAAACGTCGAGCAATTGCTCAGAGATGAAAAGTGCCAGCACTGAAAGCTGTTGCTAGCCAGCACCCTTCCTTGGAAGTGCTTTTGTAGGCCTAAGAACACTGGGGCTCTGGGCTTCTCTAGCCACCTAATCTTCTGCTCATCCTCTCGCGCACTCTAAAGAGAGCTCAGGTGAGAAATTGCAAACGTCGAGCAATTGCTCAGAGATGAAAAGTGCCAGCACTGAAAGCTGTTGCTAGCCAGCACCCTTCCTTGGAAGCGCTTTCACAGGCGCAGTAACACTGGGGCTTTGCGCTTCTCTAGCCACCAAACGTCACGGTCACTATCTCTCTCCGTCTCGTAGACACGAGCTGAGAAATTGCAAACGTCGAGCAATTGCTCAGAGATGAAAAGTGCCAGCACTGAAAGCTGTTGCTAGCCAGCACCCTTCCTTGGAAGTGCTTTTGTAGGCCTAAGAACACTGGGGCTCTGGGCTTCTCTAGCCACCTAATCTTGTGCTCATCCTCTCGCGCAGTCTAAAGAGAGCTCAGGTGAGAAATTGCAAACGTCGACTAATTGCTCAGAGATGAAAAGTGCCAGCACTGAAAGCTCTTGCTAGCCAGCACCCTTCCTTGGAAGCGCTTTCACAGGCGCAGCAACACTGGGGCTTTGCGCTTCTCTAGACACCAAACGTCACGGTCACTATCTCTCCGTCTCGTAGACACGAGCTGAGAAATTGCAAAAGTCGAGCAATTGCTCAGAGATGAAAAGTGCCAGCACTGAAAGCTGTTGCTAGCCAGCACCCTTCCTTGGAAGCGCTTTCACAGGCGCAGCAACACTGGGGCTTTGCGCTTCTCTAGCCACCAAACGTCACGGTCACTATCTCTCCATCTCATAGACACGAGCTGAGAAATTGCAAAAGTCGAGCAATTGCTCAGAGATGAAAAGTGCCAGCACTGAAAGCTCTTGCTAGCCGGCACCCTTCCTTGGAATCGCTCTTGTAGCCCTTAGAACACTGGGGCTCTGGGCTTCTCTAACCACCTAATCTTCTGCTCATCCTCTCGCGCAGTCTAAAGAGAGCTCAGGTGAGAAATTGCAAACGTTGAGCAATTGCTCAGAGATGAAAAGTGCCAGCACTGAAAGCTGTTGCTGGCCAGCACCCTTCCTTGGAAACGCTCTTGTAGCCCTAAGAACACTGGGGCTCTGTGTTTCTCTAGCCACCTAATCTTCTGCTCATCCTCTCGTGCACTCTAAAGAGAGCTCAGGTGAGAAATTGCAAACGTCGAGCAATTGCTCAGAGATGAAAAGTGCCAGCACTGAAAGCTCTTGCTAGCCAGCACCCTTCCTTGGAAGCGCTTTTGTAGGCCTAAGAACACTGGGGCTCTGGGCTTCTCTAGCCACCTAATCTTCTGCTCATCCTCTCGCGCAGTCTAAAGAGAGCTCAGGTGAGAAATTGCAAAGGTCGAGCAATTACTCAGAGATGAAAAGTGCCAGCACTGAAAGCTGTTGCTAGCCAGCACCCTTCCTTGGAAGCGCTTTCACAGGCGCAGCAACACTGGGGCTTTGCGCTTCTCTACCCACCAAAGGTCACGGTCACTATCTCTCCATCTCGTAGACACGAGCTGAGAAATTGCAAACGTCGAGCAATTGCTCAGCGATGCAAAGTGCCAGCACTGAAAGCTGTTGCTAGCCAGCACCCTTCCTTGGAAGCGGTTTTGTAGGCCTAAGAACACCGGGGCTCTGGGCTTCTCTAGCCACCTAATCTTCTGCTCATCCTCTCGCGCACTCTAAAGAGAGCTCAGGTGAGAAATTGCAAAGGTCGAGCAATTGCTCAGAGATGAAAAGTGCCAGCACTGAAAGCTGTTGCTAGCCAGCACCCTTCCTTGGAAGCGCTTTCACAGGCGCAGCAACACTGGGGCTTTGCGCTTCTCTAGCCACCAAATGTCACGGTCACTATCTCTCTGTCTCATAGACACGAGCTGAGAAATTGAGAAAGTCGAGCAATTGCTCAGAGATGAAAAGTGCCAGCACTGAAAGCTGTTGCTAGCCGGCACCCTTCCTTGGAAACGCTCTTGTAGGCCTAAGACGACTGGGGCTCTGGGCTTCTCTAGCCACCTAATCTTCTGCTCATCCTCTCGCGCAGTCTAAAGAGAGCTCAGGTGAGAAATTGCAAAGGTCGAGCAATTGCTCAGAGATGAAAAGTGCCAGCACTGAAAGCTGTTGCTAGCCAGCACCCTTCCTTGGAAGCGCTTTCAGAGGCGCAGCAACACTGGGGCTTTGCGCTTCTCTACCCACCAAACGTCACGGTCACTATCTCTCCGTCTCGTAGACACGAGCTGAGAAATTGCAAACGTCGAGCAATTGCTCAGCGATGCAAAGTGCCAGCACTGAAAGCTCTTGCTAGCCAGCACCCTTCCTTGGAAGCGCTTTCACAGGCGCAGCAACACTGGGGCTTTGCGCTTCTCTAGCCACCAAACGTCACGGTCACTATCTCTCTGTCTCGTAGACACGAGCTGAGAAATTGCAAAGGTCGAGCAATTGCTCAGCGATGAAAAGTGCCAGCACTGAAAGCTCTTGCTAGCCAGCACCCTTCCTTGGAAGCACTTTTGTAGGCCTAAGAACACTGGGGCTCTGGGCTTACCTAGCCACCCAATCTTCTGCTCATCCTCTCGCGCACTCTAACGAGAGCTCAGGTGAGAAATTGCAAACGTCGAGCAATTGCTCAGGGATGAAAAGTGCCAGCACAGAAAGCTGTTGCTAGCCAGCACCCTTCCTTGGAAGTGCTTTTGTAGGCCTAAGAACACTGGGGCTCTGGGCTTCTCTAGCCACCTAATCTTCTGCTCATCCTCTCGCGCACTCTAAAGAGAGCTCAGGTGAGAAATTGCAAACGTCGAGCAATTGCTCAGAGATGAAAAGTGCCAGCACTGAAAGCTCTTGCTAGCCAGCACCCTTCCTTGGAAGCGCTTTCACAGGCGCAGCAACACTGGGGCTTTGCGCTTCTCTAGACACCAAACGTCATGGTCACTATCTCTCCGTCTCGTAGACACGAGCTGAGAAATTGCAAACGTCGAGCAATTGCTCAGAGATGAAAAGTGCCAGCACTGAAAGCTGTTGCTAGCCAGCACCCTTCCTTGGAAGCGCTTTCACAGGCGCAGCAACACTGGGGCTTTGCGCTTCTCTAGCCACCAAACGTCACGGTCACTATCTCTCCATCTCATAGACACGAGCTGAGAAATTGCAAAAGTCGAGCAATTGCTCAGAGATGAAAAGTGCCAGCACTGAAAGCTCTTGCTAGCCAGCACCCTTCCTTGGAAACGCTCTTGTAGCCCTTAGAACACTGGGGCTCTGGGCTTCTCTAACCACCTAATCTTCTGCTCATCCTCTCGTGCACTCTAAAGAGAGCTCAGGTGAGAAATTGCAAACGTTGAGCAATTGCTCAGAGATGAAAAGTGCCAGCACTGAAAGCTGTTGCTGGCCAGCACCCTTCCTTGGAAACGATCTTCTAGCCCTAAGAACACTGGGGCTCTGTGTTTCTCTAGCCACCTAATCTTCTGCTCATCCTCTCGTGCACTCTAAAGAGACCTCAGGTGAGAAATTGCAAACGTCGAGCAATTGCTCAGAGATGAAAAGTGCCAGCACTGAAAGCTGTTGCTAGCCAGCACCCTTCCTTGGAAGTGCTTTTGTAGGCCTAAGAACACTGGGGCTCTGGGCTTCTCTAGCATCCTAATCTTCTGCTCATCCTCTCGTGCACTCTAAAGAGAGCTCAGGTGAGAAATTGCAAAGGTCGAGCAATTGCTCAGAGATGAAAAGTGCCAGCACTGAAAGCTGTTGCTAGCCAGCACCCTTCCTTGGAAACGCTCTTGTAGCCCTAAGAACACTGGGGCTCTGTGTTTCTCTAGCCACCTAATCTTCTGCTCATCCTCTCGTGCACTCTAAAGAGACCTCAGGTGAGAAATTGCAAACGTCGAGCAATTGCTCAGAGATGAAAAGTGCCAGCACTGAAAGCTGTTGCTAGCCAGCACCCTTCCTTGGAAGCGCTTTTGTAGGCCTAAGAACACTGGGGCTCTGGGCTTCTCTAGCCACCTAATCTTCTGCTCATCCTCTCGCGCAGTCTAAAGAGAGCTCAGGTGAGAAATTGCAAACGTCGAGCAATTACTCAGAGATGAAAAGTGCCAGCACTGAAAGCTGTTGCTAGCCAGCACCCTTCCTTGGAAGCGCTTTCACAGGCGCAGCAACACTGGGGCTTTGCGCTTCTCTACCCACCAAACGTCACGGTCACTATCTCTCCATCTCGTAGACACGAGCTGAGAAATTGCAAACGTCGAGCAATTGCTCAGCGATGAAAAGTGCCAGCACTGAAAGCTGTTGCTAGCCAGCACCCTTCCTTGGAAGCGGTTTTGTAGGCCTAAGAACACTGGGGCTCTGGGCTTACCTAGCCACCCAATCTTCTGCTCATCCTCTCGCGCAGTCTAAAGAGAGCTCAGGTGAGAAATTGCAAAAGTCGAGCAATTGCTCAGGGATGAAAAGTGCCAGCACAGAAAGCTGTTGCTAGCCAGCACCCTTCCTTGGATGTGCTTTTGTAGCCCTTAGAACACAGGGGCTCTGGGCTTCTCTAGCCACCTAATCTTCTGCTCATCCTCTCGCGCAGTCTAAAGAGAGCTCAGGTGAGAAATTGCAAAGGTCGAGCAATTGCTCAGAGATGAAAAGTGCCAGCACTGAAAGCTGTTGCTAGCCAGCACCCTTCCTTGGAAGCGCTTTCACAGGCGCAGTAACACTGGGGCTTTGCGCTTCTCTAGACACCAAACGTCATGGTCACTATCTCTCTGTCTCGTAGACACGAGCTGAGAGATTGCAAACGTCGAGCAATTGCTCAGAGATGAAAAGTGCCAGCACTGAAAGCTGTTGCTAGCAAGCACCCTTCCTTGGAAGTGCTTTTGTAGGCCTAAGAACACTGGGGCTCTGGGCTTCTCTAGCCACCTAATCTTGTGCTCATCCTCTCGCGCAGTCTAAAGAGAGCTCAGGTGAGAAATTGCAAACGTCGAGCAATTGCTCAGAGATGAAAAGTGCCAGCACTGAAAGCTCTTGCTAGCCAGCACCCTTCCTTGGAAGCGCTTTCACAGGCGCAGCAATACTGGGGCTTTGCGCTTCTCTAGCCACCAAACGTCACGGTCACTATGTCTCTCCGTCTCGTAGACACGAGCTGAGAAATTGCAAACGTCGAGCTATTGCTCAGAGATGAAAAGTGCCAGCACTGAAAGCTCTTGCTAGCCAGCACCCTTCCTTGGAAACGCTCTTGGAGCCCTAAGAACACTGGGGCTCTGGGCTTCTCTAGCCACCTAATCTTCTGCTCATCCTCTCGCGCAGTCTAAAAAGAGCTCAGGTGAGAAATATCAAATGTCGAGCAATTGCTCAGAGATGAAAAGTGCCAGCACTGAAAGCTGTTGCTAGCCAGCACCCTTCCTTGGAAGCGCATTCAGAGGCGCAGCAACACTGGGGCTTTGCGCTTCTCTACCCACCAAAGGTCACGGTCACTATCACTCCGTCTCGTAGACACGAGCTGAGAAATTGCAAAGGTCGAGCAATTGCTCAGAGATGAAAAGTGCCAGCACTGAAAGCTGTTGCTAGCCAGCACCCTTCCTTGGAAGCGCTTTCACAGGCGCAGCAACACTGGGGCTTTGCGCTTCTCTACCCACCAAAGGTCACGGTCACTATCTCTCTGTCTCGTAGACACGAGCTGAGAGATTGCAAACGTCGAGCAATTGCTCAGAGATGAAAAGTGCCAGCACTGAAAGCTGTTGCTAGCCAGCACCCTTCCTTGGAAGTGCTTTTGTAGGCCTAAGAACACTGGGGCTCTGTGTTTCTCTAGCCACCTAATCTTGTGCTCATCCTCTCGCGCAGTCTAAAGAGAGCTGAGGTGAGAAATTGCAAACGTCGAGCAATTGCTCAGAGATGAAAAGTGCCAGCACTGAAAGCTGTTGCTAGCCAGCACCCTTCCTTGGAAACGCTCTTGTAGGCCTAAGAACACTGGGGCTCTGGGCTTCTCTAGCCACCTAATCTTCTGCTCATCCTCTCGCGCACTCTAAAGAGAGCTCAGGTGAGAAATTGCAAAGGTCGAGCAATTGCTCAGAGATGAAAAGTGCCAGCACTGAAAGCTGTTGCTAGCCAGCACCCTTCCTTGGAAGCGCTTTCACAGGCGCAGTAACACTGGGGCTTTGCGCTTCTCTAGCCACCAAAGGTCACGGTCACTATCTCTCCGTCTCGTAGACACGAGCTGAGAGATTGCAAACGTCGAGCAATTGCTCAGAGATGAAAAGTGCCAGCACTGAAAGCTGTTGCTAGCCAGCACCCTTCCTTGGAAGCGCTTTCACAGGCGCAGCAACACTGGGGCTTTGCGCTTCTCTACCCACCAAAGGTCACGGTCACTATCTCTCTCCGTCTCGTAGACACGAGCTGAGAGATTGCAAACGTCGAGCAATTGCTCAGAGATGAAAAGTGCCAGCACTGAAAGCTGTTGCTAGCCAGCACCCTTCCTTGGAAACGCTCTTGTAGGCCTAAGAACACTGGGGCTCTGGGCTTCTCTAGCCACCTAATCTTCTGCTCATCCTCTCGCGCACTCTAAAGAGAGCTCAGGTGAGAAATTGCAAACGTCGAGCAATTGCTCAGAGATGAAAAGTGCCAGCACTGAAAGCTCTTGCTAGCCAGCACCCTTCCTTGGAAGCGCTTTCACAGGCGCAGTAACACTGGGGCTTTGCGCTTCTCTACCCACGAAAGGTCACGGTCACTATCTCTCCGTCTCGTAGACACGAGCTGAGAGATTGCAAACGTCGAGCAATTGCTCAGAGATGAAAAGTGCCAGCACTGAAAGCTCTTGCTAGCCAGCACCCTTCCTTGGAAGCGCTTTTGTAGGCCTAAGAACACTGGGGCTCTGGGCTTCTCTAGCCACCTAATCTTCTGCTCATCCTCTCGCGCACTCTAAAGAGAGCTCAGGTGAGAAATTGCAAACGTCGAGCAATTGCTCAGAGATGAAAAGTGCCAGCACTGAAAGCTCTTGCTAGCCAGCACCCTTCCTTGGCAGCGCTTTCACAGGCGCAGCAATACTGGGGCTTTGCGCTTCTCTAGCCACCAAACGTCACGGTCACTATCTCTCCGTCTCGTAGACACGAGCTGAGAGATTGCAAAGGTCGAGCAATTGCTCAGAGATGAAAAGTGCCAGCACTGAAAGCTGTTGCTAGCCAGCACCCTTCCTTGGAAGCGCTTTCACAGGCGCAGCAACACTGGGGCTTTGCGCTTCTCTAGCCACCAAACGTCACGGTCACTATCTCTCTGTCTCGTAGACACGAGCTGAGAGATTGCAAACGTCGAGCAATTGCTCAGAGATGAAAAGTGCCAGCACTGAAATCTGTTGCTAGCCAGCACCCTACCTTGGAAACGCTCTTGTAGGCCGAAGAACACTGGGGCTCTGTATTTCTCTAGCCACCTAATCTTCTGCTCATCCTCTCGCGCACTCTAAAGAGAGCTCAGGTGAGAAATTGCAAACGTCGAGCAATTGCTCAGAGATGAAAAGTGCCAGCACTGAAAGCTGTTGCTAGCCAGCACCCTACCTTGGAAACGCTCTTGTAGGCCTAAGAACACTGGGGCTCTGTGTTTCTCTAGCCACCTAATCTTCTGCTCATCCTCTCGCGCACTCTAAAGAGAGCTCAGGTGAGAAATTGCAAAGGTCGAGCAATTGCTCAGAGATGAAAAGTGCCAGCACTGAAAGCTCTTGCTAGCCAGCACCCTTCCTTGGAAGCGCTTTCACAGGCGCAGTAACACTGGGGCTTTGCGCTTCTCTAGCCACCAAACGTCACGGTCACTATCTCTCTGTCTCGTAGACACGAGCTGAGAGATTGCAAACGTCGAGCAATTGCTCAGAGATGAAAAGTGCCAGCACTGAAAGCTGTTGCTAGCCAGCACCCTTCCTTGGAAGTGCTTTTGTAGGCCTAAGAACACTGGGGCTCTTGTGTTTCTCTAGCCACCTAATCTTCTGCTCATCCTCTCGCGCAGTCTAAAGAGAGCTCAGGTGAGAAATTGCAAACGTCGAGCAATTGCTCAGAGATGAAAAGTGCCAGCACTGAAAGCTCTTGCTAGCCAGCACCCTTCCTTGGAAGCGCTTTCACAGGCGCAGCAACACTGGGGCTTTGCGCTTCTCTAGCCACCAAACGTCACGGTCACTATCTCTCTGTCTCGTAGACACGAGCTGAGAAATTGCAAACGTCGAGCAATTGCTCAGAGATGAAAAGTGCCAGCACTGAAAGCTGTTGCTAGCCAGCACCCTTCCTTGGAAGTGCTTTTGTAGGCCTAAGAACACTGGGGCTCTGTGTTTCTCTAGCCACCTAATCTTCTGCTCATCCTCTCGCGCAGTCTAAAGAGAGCTCAGGTGAGAAATTGCAAAGGTCGAGCAATTGCTCAGAGATGAAAAGTGCCAGCACTGAAAGCTGTTGCTAGCCAGCACCCTTCCTTGGAAGCGCTTTCACAGGCGCAGCAATACTGGGGCTTTGCGCTTCTCTAGCCACCAAACGTCACGGTCACTATCTCTCCGTCTCGTAGACACGAGCTGAGAGATTGCAAAGGTCGAGCAATTGCTCAGAGATGAAAAGTGCCAGCACTGAAAGCTGTTGCTAGCCAGCACCCTTCCTTGGAAGCGCTTTCACAGGCGCAGCAACACTGGGGCTTTGCGCTTCTCTAGCCACCAAACGTCACGGTCACTATCTCTCTGTCTCGTAGACACGAGCTGAGAGATTGCAAACGTCGAGCAATTGCTCAGAGATGAAAAGTGCCAGCACTGAAATCTGTTGCTAGCCAGCACCCTACCTTGGAAACGCTCTTGTAGGCCGAAGAACACTGGGGCTCTGTATTTCTCTAGCCACCTAATCTTCTGCTCATCCTCTCGCGCACTCTAAAGAGAGCTCAGGTGAGAAATTGCAAAGGTCGAGCAATTGCTCAGAGATGAAAAGTGCCAGCACTGAAAGCTGTTGCTAGCCAGCACCCTACCTTGGAAACGCTCTTGTAGGCCTAAGAACACTGGGGCTCTGTGTTTCTCTAGCCACCTAATCTTCTGCTCATCCTCTCGCGCACTCTAAAGAGAGCTCAGGTGAGAAATTGCAAAGGTCGAGCAATTGCTCAGAGATGAAAAGTGCCAGCACTGAAAGCTCTTGCTAGCCAGCACCCTTCCTTGGAAGCGCTTTCACAGGCGCAGTAACACTGGGGCTTTGCGCTTCTCTAGCCACCAAACGTCACGGTCACTATCTCTCTGTCTCGTAGACACGAGCTGAGAGATTGCAAACGTCGAGCAATTGCTCAGAGATGAAAAGTGCCAGCACTGAAAGCTGTTGCTAGCCAGCACCCTTCCTTGGAAGTGCTTTTGTAGGCCTAAGAACACTGGGGCTCTGGGCTTCTCTAGCCACCTAATCTTCTGCTCATCCTCTCGCGCACTCTAAAGAGAGCTCAGGTGAGAAATTGCAAACGTCGAGCAATTGCTCAGAGATGAAAAGTGCCAGCACTGAAAGCTGTTGCTAGCCAGCAGCCTTCCTTGGAAGCGCTTTCACAGGCGCAGCAACACTGGGGCTTTGCGCTTCTCTAGCCACCAAAGGTCACGGTCACTATCTCTCCGTCTCGTAGACACGAGCTGAGAGATTGCAAACGTCGAGCAATTGCTCAGAGCTGAAAAGTGCCAGCACTGAAAGCTGTTGCTAGCCAGCACCCTTCCTTGGAAGCGCTTTTGTAGGCCTAAGAACACTGGGGCTCTGGGCTTCTCTAGCCACTTAATCTTGTGCTCATCCTCTCGCGCAGTCTAAAGAGAGCTCAGGTGAGAAATTGCAAACGTCGAGCAATTGCTCAGAGATGAAAAGTGCCAGCACTGAAAGCTGTTGCTAGCCAGCACCCTTCCTTGGAAGCGCTTTCACAGGCGCAGCAACACTGGGGCTTTGCGCTTCTCTACCCACCAAAAGTCACGGTCACTATCTCTCTGTCTCGTAGACACGAGCTGAGAAATTGCAAACGTCGAGCAATTGCTCAGAGATGAAAAGTGCCAGCACTGAAAGCTGTTGCTAGCCAGCACCCTTCCTTGGAAGCGCTTTCACAGGCGCAGCAACACTGGGGCTTTGCGCTTCTCTAGCCACCAAACGTCACGGTCACTATCTCTCCGTCTCGTAGACACGAGCTGAGAAATTGCAAACGTCGAGCAATTGCTCAGAGATGCAAAGTGCCAGCACTGAAAGCTCTTGCTAGCCAGCACCCTTCCTTGGAAGCGCTTTCACAGGCGCAGCAACACTGGGGCTTTGCGCTTCTCTAGCCACCAAACATCACGGTCACTATCTCTCTGTCTCGTAGACACGAGCTGAGAAATTGCAAACGTCGAGCAATTGCTCAGCGATGAAAAGTGCCAGCACTGAAAGCTGTTGCTAGCCAGCACCCTTCCTTGGAAGCACTTTTGTAGGCCTAAGAACACTGGGGCTCTGGGCTTACCTAGCCACCCAATCTTCTGCTCATCCTCTCGCGCACTCTAACGAGAGCTCAGGTGAGAAATTGCAAACGTCGAGCAATTGCTCAGAGATGAAAAGTGGCAGCACAGAAAGCTGTTGCTAGCCAGCACCCTTCCTTGGAAGTGCTTTTGTAGGCCTAAGAACACTGGGGCTCTGGGCTTCTCTAGCCACCTAATCTTCTGCTCATCCTCTCGCGCACTCTAAAGAGAGCTCAGGTGAGAAATTGCAAAGGTCGAGCAATTGCTCAGAGATGAAAAGTGCCAGCACTGAAAGCTGTTGCTAGCCAGCACCCTTCCTTGGAAGCGCTTTCACAGGCGCAGTAACACTGGGGCTTTGCGCTTCTCTAGACACCAAACGTCACGGTCACTATCTCTCTCCGTCTCGTAGACACGAGCTGAGAAATTGCAAACGTCGAGCAATTGCTCAGAGATGAAAAGTGCCAGCACTGAAAGCTGTTGCTAGCCAGCACCCTTCCTTGGAAGTGCTTTTGTAGGCCTAAGAACAGTGGGGCTCTGGGCTTCTCTACCATCCTAATCTTCTGCTCATCCTCTCGTGCACTCTAAAGAGAGCTGAGGTGAGAAATTGCAAAGGTCGAGCAATTGCTCAGAGATGAAAAGTGCCAGCACTGAAAGCTCTTGCTAGCCAGCACCCTTCCTTGGAAACGCTCTTGTAGCCCTAAGAACACTGGGGCTCTGTGTTTCTCTAGCCACCTAATCTTCTGCTCATCCTCTCGTGCACTCTAAAGAGAGCTCGGGTGAGAAATTGCAAACGTCGAGCAATTGCTCAGAGATGAAAAGTGCCAGCACTGAAAGCTCTTGCTAGCCAGCACCCTTCCTTGGAAGCGCTTTTGTAGGCCTAAGAACACTGGGGCTCTGGGCTTCTCTAGCCACCTAATCTTCTGCTCATCCTCTCGCGCACTCTAAAGAGAGCTCAGGTGAGAAATTGCAAAGGTCGAGCAATTACTCAGAGATGAAAAGTGCCAGCACTGAAAGCTGTTGCTAGCCAGCACCCTTCCTTGGAAGCGCTTTCACAGGCGCAGCAACACTGGGGCTTTGCGCTTCTCTACCCACCAAAGGTCACGGTCACTATCTCTCCATCTCGTAGACACGAGCTGAGAAATTGCAAACGTCGAGCAATTGCTCAGCGATGCAAAGTGCCAGCACTGAAAGCTGTTGCTAGCCAGCACCCTTCCTTGGAAGCGGTTTTGTAGGCCTAAGAACACTGGGGCTCTGGGCTTCTCTAGCCACCTAATCTTCTGCTCATCCTCTCGCGCACTCTAAAGAGAGCTCAGGTGAGAAATTGCAAAGGTCGAGCAATTGCTCAGAGATGAAAAGTGCCAGCACTGAAAGCTGTTGCTAGCCAGCACCCTTCCTTGGAAGCGCTTTCACAGGCGCAGCAACACTGGGGCTTTGCGCTTCTCTAGCCACCAAATGTCACGGTCACTATCTCTCTGTCTCATAGACACGAGCTGAGAAATTGAGAAAGTCGAGCAATTGCTCAGAGATGAAAAGTGCCAGCACTGAAAGCTGTTGCTAGCCGGCACCCTTCCTTGGAAACGCTCTTGTAGGCCTAAGAACACTGGGGCTCTGGGCTTCTCTAGCCACCTAATCTTCTGCTCATCCTCTCGCGCAGTCTAAAGAGAGCTCAGGTGAGAAATTGCAAAGGTCGAGCAATTGCTCAGAGATGAAAAGTGCCAGCACTGAAAGCTGTTGCTAGCCAGCACCCTTCCTTGGAAGCGCTTTCAGAGGCGCAGCAACACTGGGGCTTTGCGCTTCTCTACCCACCAAACGTCACGGTCACTATCTCTCCGTCTCGTAGACACGAGCTGAGAAATTGCAAACGTCGAGCAATTGCTCAGCGATGCAAAGTGCCAGCACTGAAAGCTCTTGCTAGCCAGCACCCTTCCTTGGAAGCGCTTTCACAGGCGCAGCAACACTGGGGCTTTGCGCTTCTCTAGCCACCAAACGTCACGGTCACTATCTCTCTGTCTCGTAGACACGAGCTGAGAAATTGCAAACGTCGAGCAATTGCTCAGCGATGAAAAGTGCCAGCACTGAAAGCTGTTGCTAGCCAGCACCCTTCCTTGGAAGCACTTTTGTAGGCCTAAGAACACTGGGGCTCTGGGCTTACCTAGCCACCCAATCTTCTGCTCATCCTCTCGCGCACTCTAACGAGAGCTCAGGTGAGAAATTGCAAACGTCGAGCAATTGCTCAGGGATGAAAAGTGCCAGCACAGAAAGCTGTTGCTAGCCAGCACCCTTCCTTGGAAGTGCTTTTGTAGGCCTAAGAACACTGGGGCTCTGGGCTTCTCTAGCCACCTAATCTTCTGCTCATCCTCTCGCGCACTCTAAAGAGAGCTCAGGTGAGAAATTGCAAACGTCGAGCAATTGCTCAGAGATGAAAAGTGCCAGCACTGAAAGCTCTTGCTAGCCAGCACCCTTCCTTGGAAGCGCTTTCACAGGCGCAGCAACACTGGGGCTTTGCGCTTCTCTAGACACCAAACGTCATGGTCACTATCTCTCCGTCTCGTAGACACGAGCTGAGAAATTGCAAACGTCGAGCAATTGCTCAGAGATGAAAAGTGCCAGCACTGAAAGCTGTTGCTAGCCAGCACCCTTCCTTGGAAGCGCTTTCACAGGCGCAGCAACACTGGGGCTTTGCGCTTCTCTACCCACCAAAGGTCACGGTCACTATCTCTCCATCTCATAGACACGAGCTGAGAAATTGCAAAAGTCGAGCAATTGCTCAGAGATGAAAAGTGCCAGCACTGAAAGCTCTTGCTAGCCAGCACCCTTCCTTGGAAACGCTCTTGTAGCCCTTAGAACACTGGGGCTCTGGGCTTCTCTAACCACCTAATCTTCTGCTCATCCTCTCGCGCACTCTAAAGAGAGCTCAGGTGAGAAATTGCAAACGTTGAGCAATTGCTCAGAGATGAAAAGTGCCAGCACTGAAAGCTGTTGCTGGCCAGCACCCTTCCTTGGAAACGGTCTTCTAGCCCTAAGAACACTGGGGCTCTGGGCTTCTCTAGCCACCTAATCTTCTGCTCATCCTCTCGTGCACTCTAAAGAGACCTCAGGTGAGAAATTGCAAACGTCGAGCAATTGCTCAGAGATGAAAAGTGCCAGCACTGAAAGCTGTTGCTAGCAAGCACCCTTCCTTGGAAGTGCTTTTGTAGGCCTAAGAACACTGGGGCTCTGGGCTTCTCTAGCATCCTAATCTTCTGCTCATCCTCTCGTGCACTCTAAAGAGAGCTCAGGTGAGAAATTGCAAAGGTCGAGCAATTGCTCAGAGATGAAAAGTGCCAGCACTGAAAGCTGTTGCTAGCCAGCACCCTTCCTTGGAAACGCTCTTGTAGCCCTAAGAACACTGGGGCTCTGTGTTTCTCTAGCCACCTAATCTTCTGCTCATCCTCTCGTGCACTCTAAAGAGACCTCAGGTGAGAAATTGCAAACGTCGAGCAATTGCTCAGAGATGAAAAGTGCCAGCACTGAAAGCTGTTGCTAGCCAGCACCCTTCCTTGGAAGCGCTTTTGTAGGCCTAAGAACACTGGGGCTCTGGGCTTCTCTAGCCACCTAATCTTCTGCTCATCCTCTCGCGCAGTCTAAAGAGAGCTCAGGTGAGAAATTGCAAACGTCGAGCAATTACTCAGAGATGAAAAGTGCCAGCACTGAAAGCTGTTGCTAGCCAGCACCCTTCCTTGGAAGCGCTTTCACAGGCGCAGCAACACTGGGGCTTTGCGCTTCTCTACCCACCAAACGTCACGGTCACTATCTCTCCGTCTCGTAGACACGAGCTGAGAAATTGCAAACGTCGAGCAATTGCTCAGCGATGCAAAGTGCCAGCACTGAAAGCTGTTGCTAGCCAGCACCCTTCCTTGGAAGCGGTTTTGTAGGCCTAAGAACACTGGGGCTCTGGGCTTCTCTAGCCACCTAATCTTCTGCTCATCCTCTCGCGCACTCTAAAGAGAGCTCAGGTGAGAAATTGCAAAGGTCGAGCAATTGCTCAGAGATGAAAAGTGCCAGCACTGAAAGCTGTTGCTAGCCAGCACCCTTCCTTGGAAGCGCTTTCACAGGCGCAGCAACACTGGGGCTTTGCGCTTCTCTAGCCACCAAATGTCACGGTCACTATCTCTCTGTCTCATAGACACGAGCTGAGAAATTGCAAAAGTCGAGCAATTGCTCAGAGATGAAAAGTGCCAGCACTGAAAGCTGTTGCTAGCCGGCACCCTTCCTTGGAAACGCTCTTGTAGGCCTAAGAACACTGGGGCTCTGGGCTTCTCTAGCCACCTAATCTTCTGCTCATCCTCTCGCGCACTCTAAAGAGAGCTCAGGTGAGAAATTGCAAAGGTCGAGCAATTGCTCAGAGATGAAAAGTGCCAGCACTGAAAGCTGTTGCTAGCCAGCACCCTTCCTTGGAAGCGCTTTCAGAGGCGCAGCAACACTGGGGCTTTGCGCTTCTCTACCCACCAAACGTCACGGTCACTATCTCTCCGTCTCGTAGACACGAGCTGAGAAATTGCAAACGTCGAGCAATTGCTCAGCGATGCAAAGTGCCAGCACTGAAAGCTGTTGCTAGCCAGCACCCTTCCTTGGAAGCGCTTTCACAGGCGCAGCAACACTGGGGCTTTGCGCTTCTCTAGCCACCAAACGTCACGGTCACTATCTCTCTGTCTCGTAGACACGAGCTGAGAAATTGCAAACGTCGAGCAATTGCTCAGCGATGAAAAGTGCCAGCACTGAAAGCTGTTGCTAGCCAGCACCCTTCCTTGGAAGCACTTTTGTAGGCCTAAGAACACTGGGGCTCTGGGCTTACCTAGCCACCCAATCTTCTGCTCATCCTCTCGCGCACTCTAACGAGAGCTCAGGTGAGAAATTGCAAACGTCGAGCAATTGCTCAGGGATGAAAAGTGCCAGCACAGAAAGCTGTTGCTAGCCAGCACCCTTCCTTGGAAGTGCTTTTGTAGGCCTAAGAACACTGGGGCTCTGGGCTTCTCTAGCCACCTAATCTTCTGCTCATCCTCTCGCGCACTCTAAAGAGAGCTCAGGTGAGAAATTGCAAACGTCGAGCAATTGCTCAGAGATGAAAAGTGCCAGCACTGAAAGCTCTTGCTAGCCAGCACCCTTCCTTGGAAGCGCTTTCACAGGCGCAGCAACACTGGGGCTTTGCGCTTCTCTAGACACCAAACGTCATGGTCACTATCTCTCCGTCTCGTAGACACGAGCTGAGAAATTGCAAACGTCGAGCAATTGCTCAGAGATGAAAAGTGCCAGCACTGAAAGCTGTTGCTAGCCAGCACCCTTCCTTGGAAGCGCTTTCACAGGCGCAGCAACACTGGGGCTTTGCGCTTCTCTACCCACCAAAGGTCACGGTCACTATCTCTCCATCTCATAGACACGAGCTGAGAAATTGCAAAAGTCGAGCAATTGCTCAGAGATGAAAAGTGCCAGCACTGAAAGCTGTTGCTAGCCAGCACCCTTCCTTGGAAGCGCTTTTGTAGGCCTAAGAACACAGGGGCTCTGGGCTTCTCTAGCCACCTAATCTTCTGCTCATCCTCTCGCGCACTCTAAAGATAGCTCAGGTGAGAAATATCAAATGTCGAGCAATTGCTCAGAGATGAAAAGTGCCAGCACTGAAAGCTGTTGCTAACCAGCACCCTTCCTTGGAAACGCTCTTCTAGCCCTAAGAACACTGGGGCTCTGGGCTTCTCTAGCCACCTAATCTTCTGCTCATCCTCTCGTGCACTCTAAAGAGACCTCAGGTGAGAAATTGCAAACGTCGAGCAATTGCTCAGAGATGAAAAGTGCCAGCACTGAAAGCTGTTGCTAGCAAGCACCCTTCCTTGGAAGTGCTTTTGTAGGCCTAAGAACACTGGGGCTCTGGGCTTCTCTAGCATCCTAATCTTCTGCTCATCCTCTCGTGCACTCTAAAGAGAGCTCAGGTGAGAAATTGCAAAGGTCGAGCAATTGCTCAGAGATGAAAAGTGCCAGCACTGAAAGCTGTTGCTAGCCAGCACCCTTCCTTGGAAACGCTCTTGTAGCCCTAAGAACACTGGGGCTCTGTGTTTCTCTAGCCACCTAATCTTCTGCTCATCCTCTCGTGCACTCTAAAGAGACCTCAGGTGAGAAATTGCAAACGTCGAGCAATTGCTCAGAGATGAAAAGTGCCAGCACTGAAAGCTGTTGCTAGCCAGCACCCTTCCTTGGAAGCGCTTTTGTAGGCCTAAGAACACTGGGGCTCTGGGCTTCTCTAGCCACCTAATCTTCTGCTCATCCTCTCGCGCAGTCTAAAGAGAGCTCAGGTGAGAAATTGCAAACGTCGAGCAATTACTCAGAGATGAAAAGTGCCAGCACTGAAAGCTGTTGCTAGCCAGCACCCTTCCTTGGAAGCGCTTTCAGAGGCGCAGCAACACTGGGGCTTTGCGCTTCTCTACCCACCAAACGTCACGGTCACTATCTCTCCATCTCGTAGACACGAGCTGAGAAATTGCAAACGTCGAGCAATTGCTCAGCGATGAAAAGTGCCAGCACTGAAAGCTGTTGCTAGCCAGCACCCTTCCTTGGAAGCGGTTTTGTAGGCCTAAGAACACTGGGGCTCTGGGCTTACCTAGCCACCCAATCTTCTGCTCATCCTCTCGCGCAGTCTAAAGAGAGCTCAGGTGAGAAATTGCAAAAGTCGAGCAATTGCTCAGGGATGAAAAGTGCCAGCACAGAAAGCTGTTGCTAGCCAGCACCCTTCCTTGGAAGCTCTTTTGTAGGCCTAAGAACACTGGGGCTCTGGGCTTCTCTAGCCACCTAATCTTCTGCTCATCCTCTCGCGCACTCTAAAGAGAGCTCAGGTGAGAAGTTGCAAACGTCGAGCAATTGCTCAGAGATGAAAAGTGCCAGCACAGAAAGATGTTGCTAGCCAGCACCCTTCCTTGGATGCGCTTTTGTAGGCCTAAGAACACTGGGGCTCTGGGCTTCTCTAGCCACCTCATCTTCTGCTCATCCTCTCGCGCACTCTAAAGAGAGCTCAGGTGAGAAATTGCAAACGTCGAGCAATTGCTCAGAGATGAAAAGTGCCAGCACTGAAAGCTGTTGCTAGCCAGCACCCTTCCTTGGAAGCGCTTTCACAGGCGCAGCAACACTGGGGCTTTGCGCTTCTCTAGCCACCAAACGTCACGGTCACTATCTCTCCGTCTCGTAGACACGAGCTGAGAGATTGCAAACGTCGAGCAATTGCTCAGAGATGAAAAGTGCCAGCACTGAAAGCTGTTGCTAACCAGCACCCTTCCTTGGAAGCGCTTTTGTAGGCCTAAGAACAGTGGGGCTCTGGCCTTCACTAGCCACCTAATCTTCTGCTCATCCTCTCGCGCACTCTAAAGAGAGCTCAGGTGAGAAATTGCAAAAGTCGAGCAATTGCTCAGAGATGAAAAGTGCCAGCACTGAAAGCTGTTGCTAGCCAGCACCCTTCCTTGGAAGCGCTTTCAGAGGCGCAGCAACACTGGGGCTTTGCGCTTCTCTAGCCACCAAATGTCACGGTCACTATCTCTCTGTCTCGTAGACAAGAGCTGAGAAATTGCAAACATCAAGCAATTGCTCAGCGATGAAAAGTGCCAGCACTGAAAGCTGTTGCTAGCCAGCACCCTTCCTTGGAAGCGCTTTTGTAGGCCTAAGAACACTGGGGCTCTGGGCTTCTCTAGCCACCTAATCTTCTGCTCATCCTCTCGCGCAGTCTAAAGAGAGCTCAGGTGAGAAATTGCAAACGTCGAGCAATTACTCAGAGATGAAAAGTGCCAGCACTGAAAGCTGTTGCTAGCCAGCACCCTTCCTTGGAAGCGCTTTCACAGGCGCAGCAACACTGGGGCTTTGCGCTTCTCTACCCACCAAACGTCACGGTCATTCTCTTTCCGTCTCGTAGACACGAGCTGAGAAATTGCAAAAGTCGAGCAATTGCTCAGAGATGAAAAGTGCCAGCACTGAAAGCTGTTGCTAGCCAGCACCCTTCCTTGGAAGCACTTTTGTAGGACTAAGAACACTGGGGCTCTGGGCTTACCTAGCCACCCAATCTTCTGCTCATCCTCTCGCGCAGTCTAAAGAGAGCAGGGTGAGAAATTGCAAACGTCGAGCAATTGCTCAGAGATGAAAAGTGCCAGCACTGAAAGCTGTTGCTAGCCAGCACCCTTCCTTGGAAGTGCTTTTGTAGGCCTAAGAACACAGGGGCTCTGGGCTTCTCTAGCCACCTAATCTTCTGCTCATCCTCTCGCGCAGTCTAAAGAGAGCTCAGGTGAGAAATTGCAAACGTCGAGCAATTGCTCAGAGATGAAAAGTGCCAGCACTGAAAGCTCTTGCTAGCCAGCACCCTTCCTTGGAAGCGCTTTCACAGGCGCAGCAACACTGGGGCTTTGCGCTTCTCTACCCACCAAAGGTCACGCTCACTATCTCTCCATCTCGTAGACACGAGCTGAGAAATTGCAAACGTCGAGCAATTGCTCAGAGATGAAAAGTGCCAGCACTGAAAGCTCTTGCTAGCCAGCACCCTTCCTTGGAAGCGCTTTTGTAGGCCTAAGAACACTGGGGCTCTGGGCTTCTCTAGCCACCTAATCTTCTGCTCATCCTCTCACGCACTCTAAAGAGAGCTCAGGTGAGAAATTGCAAACGTCGAGCAATTGCTCAGAGATGAAAAGTGCCAGCAATGAAAGCTCTTGCTAGCCAGCACCCTTCCTTGGAAGCGCTTTCACAGGCGCAGCAACACTGGGGCTTTGCGCTTCTCTACCCACCAAACGTTACGGTCATTCTCTTTCCGTCTCGTAGACACGAGCTGAGAAATTGCAAAGGTCGAGCAATTGCTCAGAGATGAAAAGTGCCAGCACTGAAAGCTGTTGCTAGCCAGCACCCTTCCTTGGAAGTGCTTTTGTAGGCCTAAGAACACTGGGGCTCTGGGCTTCTCTAGCCACCTAATCTTCTGCTCATCCTCTCGCGCAGTCTAAAGAGACCTCAGGTGAGAAACTGCAAACGTCGAGCAATTGCTCAGCGATGAAAAGTGCCAGCACTGAAAGCTGTTGCTAGCCAGCACCCTTCCTTGGAAGCGCTTTCACAGGCGCAGCAACACTGGGGCTTTGCGCTTCTCTAGCCACCAAACGTCACGGTCACTATCTCTCCGTCTCGTAGAGACGAGCTGAGAGATTGCAAAAGTCGAGCAATTGCTCAGAGATGAAAAGTGCCAGCACTGAAAGCTGTTGCTAACCAGCACCCTTCCTTGGAAGCGCTTTTGTAGGCCTAAGAACACTGGGGCTCTGGGCTTCTCTAGCCACCTAATCTTCTGCTCATCCTCTCGCGCACTCTAAAGAGAGCTCAGGTGAGAAATTGCAAAAGTCGAGCAATTGCTCAGAGATGAAAAGTGCCAGCACAGAAAGCTGTTGCTAGCCAGCACCCTTCCTTGGAAGCGCTTTCAGAGGCGCAGCAACACTGGGGCTTTGCGCTTCTCTAGCCACCAAATGTCACGGTCACTATCTCTCTGTGTCGTAGACACGAGCTGAGAAATTGCAAAAGTCGAGCAATTGCTCAGAGATGAAAAGTGCCAGCACTGAAAGCTGTTGCTAGCCAGCACCCTTCCTTGGAAGCGCTTTTGTAGCCCTAAGAACACTGGGGCTCTGGGCTTCTCTAGCCACCTAATCTTCTGCTCATCCTCTCGCGCAGTCTAAAGAGAGCAGGGTGAGAAATTGCAAAGGTCGAGCAATTGCTCAGAGATGAAAAGTGCCAGCACTGAAAGCTGTTGCTAGCCAGCACCCTTCCTTGGAAGCGCTTTCAGAGGCGCAGCAACACTGGGGCTTTGCGCTTCTCTACCCACCAAACGTCACGGTCACTATCTCTCCATCTCGTAGACACGAGCTGAGAAATTGCAAACGTCGAGCAATTGCTCAGCGATGAAAAGTGCCAGCACTGAAAGCTGTTGCTAGCCAGCACCCTTCCTTGGAAGCGGTTTTGTAGGCCTAAGAACACTGGGGCTCTGGGCTTACCTAGCCACCCAATCTTCTGCTCATCCTCTCGCGCAGTCTAAAGAGAGCTCAGGTGAGAAATTGCAAAAGTCGAGCAATTGCTCAGGGATGAAAAGTGCCAGCACAGAAAGCTGTTGCTAGCCAGCACCCTTCCTTGGAAGCTCTTTTGTAGGCCTAAGAACACTGGGGCTCTGGGCTTCTCTAGCCACCTAATCTTCTGCTCATCCTCTCGCGCACTCTAAAGAGAGCTCAGGTGAGAAGTTGCAAACGTCGAGCAATTGCTCAGAGATGAAAAGTGCCAGCACAGAAAGATGTTGCTAGCCAGCACCCTTCCTTGGATGCGCTTTTGTAGGCCTAAGAACACTGGGGCTCTGGGCTTCTCTAGCCACCTCATCTTCTGCTCATCCTCTCGCGCACTCTAAAGAGAGCTCAGGTGAGAAATTGCAAACGTCGAGCAATTGCTCAGAGATGAAAAGTGCCAGCACTGAAAGCTGTTGCTAGCCAGCACCCTTCCTTGGAAGCGCTTTCACAGGCGCAGCAACACTGGGGCTTTGCGCTTCTCTAGCCACCAAACGTCACGGTCACTATCTCTCCGTCTCGTAGACACGAGCTGAGAGATTGCAAACGTCGAGCAATTGCTCAGAGATGAAAAGTGCCAGCACTGAAAGCTGTTGCTAACCAGCACCCTTCCTTGGAAGCGCTTTTGTAGGCCTAAGAACAGTGGGGCTCTGGCCTTCACTAGCCACCTAATCTTCTGCTCATCCTCTCGCGCACTCTAAAGAGAGCTCAGGTGAGAAATTGCAAAAGTCGAGCAATTGCTCAGAGATGAAAAGTGCCAGCACTGAAAGCTGTTGCTAGCCAGCACCCTTCCTTGGAAGCGCTTTCAGAGGCGCAGCAACACTGGGGCTTTGCGCTTCTCTAGCCACCAAATGTCACGGTCACTATCTCTCTGTCTCGTAGACAAGAGCTGAGAAATTGCAAACATCAAGCAATTGCTCAGCGATGAAAAGTGCCAGCACTGAAAGCTGTTGCTAGCCAGCACCCTTCCTTGGAAGCGCTTTTGTAGGCCTAAGAACACTGGGGCTCTGGGCTTCTCTAGCCACCTAATCTTCTGCTCATCCTCTCGCGCAGTCTAAAGAGAGCTCAGGTGAGAAATTGCAAACGTCGAGCAATTACTCAGAGATGAAAAGTGCCAGCACTGAAAGCTGTTGCTAGCCAGCACCCTTCCTTGGAAGCGCTTTCACAGGCGCAGCAACACTGGGGCTTTGCGCTTCTCTACCCACCAAACGTCACGGTCATTCTCTTTCCGTCTCGTAGACACGAGCTGAGAAATTGCAAAAGTCGAGCAATTGCTCAGAGATGAAAAGTGCCAGCACTGAAAGCTGTTGCTAGCCAGCACCCTTCCTTGGAAGCACTTTTGTAGGACTAAGAACACTGGGGCTCTGGGCTTACCTAGCCACCCAATCTTCTGCTCATCCTCTCGCGCAGTCTAAAGAGAGCAGGGTGAGAAATTGCAAACGTCGAGCAATTGCTCAGAGATGAAAAGTGCCAGCACTGAAAGCTGTTGCTAGCCAGCACCCTTCCTTGGAAGTGCTTTTGTAGGCCTAAGAACACAGGGGCTCTGGGCTTCTCTAGCCACCTAATCTTCTGCTCATCCTCTCGCGCAGTCTAAAGAGAGCTCAGGTGAGAAATTGCAAACGTCGAGCAATTGCTCAGAGATGAAAAGTGCCAGCACTGAAAGCTCTTGCTAGCCAGCACCCTTCCTTGGAAGCGCTTTCACAGGCGCAGCAACACTGGGGCTTTGCGCTTCTCTACCCACCAAAGGTCACGCTCACTATCTCTCCATCTCGTAGACACGAGCTGAGAAATTGCAAACGTCGAGCAATTGCTCAGAGATGAAAAGTGCCAGCACTGAAAGCTCTTGCTAGCCAGCACCCTTCCTTGGAAGCGCTTTTGTAGGCCTAAGAACACTGGGGCTCTGGGCTTCTCTAGCCACCTAATCTTCTGCTCATCCTCTCACGCACTCTAAAGAGAGCTCAGGTGAGAAATTGCAAACGTCGAGCAATTGCTCAGAGATGAAAAGTGCCAGCAATGAAAGCTCTTGCTAGCCAGCACCCTTCCTTGGAAGCGCTTTCACAGGCGCAGCAACACTGGGGCTTTGCGCTTCTCTACCCACCAAACGTTACGGTCATTCTCTTTCCGTCTCGTAGACACGAGCTGAGAAATTGCAAAGGTCGAGCAATTGCTCAGAGATGAAAAGTGCCAGCACTGAAAGCTGTTGCTAGGCAGCACCCTTCCTTGGAAGTGCTTTTGTAGGCCTAAGAACACTGGGGCTCTGGGCTTCTCTAGCCACCTAATCTTCTGCTCATCCTCTCGCGCAGTCTAAAGAGACCTCAGGTGAGAAACTGCAAACGTCGAGCAATTGCTCAGCGATGAAAAGTGCCAGCACTGAAAGCTGTTGCTAGCCAGCACCCTTCCTTGGAAGCGCTTTCACAGGCGCAGCAACACTGGGGCTTTGCGCTTCTCTAGCCACCAAACGTCACGGTCACTATCTCTCCGTCTCGTAGAGACGAGCTGAGAGATTGCAAAAGTCGAGCAATTGCTCAGAGATGAAAAGTGCCAGCACTGAAAGCTGTTGCTAACCAGCACCCTTCCTTGGAAGCGCTTTTGTAGGCCTAAGAACACTGGGGCTCTGGGCTTCTCTAGCCACCTAATCTTCTGCTCATCCTCTCGCGCACTCTAAAGAGAGCTCAGGTGAGAAATTGCAAAAGTCGAGCAATTGCTCAGAGATGAAAAGTGCCAGCACAGAAAGCTGTTGCTAGCCAGCACCCTTCCTTGGAAGCGCTTTCAGAGGCGCAGCAACACTGGGGCTTTGCGCTTCTCTAGCCACCAAATGTCACGGTCACTATCTCTCTGTGTCGTAGACACGAGCTGAGAAATTGCAAAAGTCGAGCAATTGCTCAGAGATGAAAAGTGCCAGCACTGAAAGCTGTTGCTAGCCAGCACCCTTCCTTGGAAGCGCTTTTGTAGCCCTAAGAACACTGGGGCTCTGGGCTTCTCTAGCCACCTAATCTTCTGCTCATCCTCTCGCGCAGTCTAAAGAGAGCAGGGTGAGAAATTGCAAACGTCGAGCAATTGCTCAGAGATGAAAAGTGCCAGCACTGAAAGCTGTTGCTAGCCAGCACCCTTCCTTGGAAGTGCTTTTGTAGGCCTAAGAACACAGGGGCTCTGGGCTTCTCTAGCCACCTAATCTTCTGCTCATCCTCTCGCGCAGTCTAAAGAGAGCTCAGGTGAGAAATTGCAAACGTCGAGCAATTACTCAGAGATGAAAAGTGCCAGCACTGAAAGCTGTTGCTAGCCAGCACCCTTCCTTGGAAGCGCTTTCACAGGCGCAGCAACACTGGGGCTTTGCGCTTCTCTACCCACCAAACGTCACGGTCATTCTCTTTCCGTCTCGTAGACACGAGCTGAGAAATTGCAAAAGTCGAGCAATTGCTCAGAGATGAAAAGTGCCAGCACTGAAAGCTGTTGCTAGCCAGCACCCTTCCTTGGAAGCACTTTTGTAGGACTAAGAACACTGGGGCTCTGGGCTTACCTAGCCACCCAATCTTCTGCTCATCCTCTCGCGCAGTCTAAAGAGAGCAGGGTGAGAAATTGCAAACGTCGAGCAATTGCTCAGAGATGAAAAGTGCCAGCACTGAAAGCTGTTGCTAGCCAGCACCCTTCCTTGGAAGTGCTTTTGTAGGCCTAAGAACACAGGGGCTCTGGGCTTCTCTAGCCACCTAATCTTCTGCTCATCCTCTCGCGCAGTCTAAAGAGAGCTCAGGTGAGAAATTGCAAAGGTCGAGCAATTGCTCAGAGATGAAAAGTGCCAGCACTGAAAGCTCTTGCTAGCCAGCACCCTTCCTTGGAAGCGCTTTCACAGGCGCAGCAACACTGGGGCTTTGCGCTTCTCTACCCACCAAAGGTCACGCTCACTATCTCTCCATCTCGTAGACACGAGCTGAGAAATTGCAAACGTCGAGCAATTGCTCAGAGATGAAAAGTGCCAGCACTGAAAGCTGTTGCTAGCCAGCACCCTTCCTTGGAAGCGCTTTTGTAGGCCTAAGAACACTGGGGCTCTGGGCTTCTCTAGCCACCTAATCTTCTGCTCATCCTCTCACGCACTCTAAAGAGAGCTCAGGTGAGAAATTGCAAACGTCGAGCAATTGCTCAGAGATGAAAAGTGCCAGCAATGAAAGCTCTTGCTAGCCAGCACCCTTCCTTGGAAGCGCTTTCACAGGCGCAGCAACACTGGGGCTTTGCGCTTCTCTACCCACCAAACGTTACGGTCATTCTTTTTCCGTCTCGTAGACACGAGCTGAGAAATTGCAAAGGTCGAGCAATTGCTCAGAGATGAAAAGTGCCAGCACTGAAAGCTGTTGCTAGCCAGCACCCTTCCTTGGAAGTGCTTTTGTAGGCCTAAGAACACTGGGGCTCTGGGCTTCTCTAGCCACCTAATCTTCTGCTCATCCTCTCGCGCAGTCTAAAGAGACCTCAGGTGAGAAACTGCAAACGTCGAGCAATTGCTCAGCGATGAAAAGTGCCAGCACTGAAAGCTGTTGCTAGCCAGCAGCCTTCCTTGGAAGCGCTTTCACAGGCGCAGCAACACTGGGGCTTTGCGCTTCTCTAGCCACCAAACGTCACGGTCACTATCTCTCCGTCTCGTAGAGACGAGCTGAGAGATTGCAAAAGTCGAGCAATTGCTCAGAGATGAAAAGTGCCAGCACTGAAAGCTGTTGCTAACCAGCACCCTTCCTTGGAAGCGCTTTTGTAGGCCTAAGAACACTGGGGCTCTGGGCTTCTCTAGCCACCTAATCTTCTGCTCATCCTCTCGCGCACTCTAAAGAGAGCTCAGGTGAGAAATTGCAAAAGTCGAGCAATTGCTCAGAGATGAAAAGTGCCAGCACAGAAAGCTGTTGCTAGCCAGCACCCTTCCTTGGAAGCGCTTTCAGAGGCGCAGCAACACTGGGGCTTTGCGCTTCTCTAGCCACCAAATGTCACGGTCACTATCTCTCTGTGTCGTAGACACGAGCTGAGAAATTGCAAAAGTCGAGCAATTGCTCAGAGATGAAAAGTGCCAGCACTGAAAGCTGTTGCTAGCCAGCACCCTTCCTTGGAAGCGCTTTTGTAGCCCTAAGAACACTGGGGCTCTGGGCTTCTCTAGCCACCTAATCTTCTGCTCATCCTCTCGCGCAGTCTAAAGAGAGCAGGGTGAGAAATTGCAAACGTCGAGCAATTGCTCAGAGATGAAAAGTGCCAGCACTGAAAGCTGTTGCTAGCCAGCACCCTTCCTTGGAAGTGCTTTTGTAGGCCTAAGAACACAGGGGCTCTGGGCTTCTCTAGCCACCTAATCTTCTGCTCATCCTCTCGCGCACTCTAAAGAGAGCTCAGGTGAGAAATTGCAAACGTCGAGCAATTGCTCAGAGATGAAAAGTGCCAGCACTGAAAGCTCTTGCTAGCCAGCACCCTTCCTTGGAAGCGCTTTCACAGGCGCAGCAACACTGGGGCTTTGCGCTTCTCTAGCCACCAAACGTCACGGTCACTATCTCTCTCCGTCTCGTAGACACGAGCTGAGAAATTGCAAACGTCGAGCAATTGCTCAGAGATGAAAAGTGCCAGCACTGAAAGCTGTTGCTAGCCAGCACCCTTCCTTGGAAGTGCTTTTGTAGGCCTAAGAACACTGGGGCTCTGGGCTTCTCTAGCCACCTAATCTTCTGCTCATCCTCTCGCGCACTCTAAAGAGAGCTCAGGTGAGAAATTGCAAACGTCGAGCAATAGCTCAGAGATTAAAAGTGCCAGCACTGAAAGCTGTTGCTAGCCAGCACCCTTCCTTGGAAGCGCTTTCAGAGGCGCAGCAACACTGGGGCTTTGCGCTTCTCTAGACACCAAACGTCATGGTCACTATCTCTCCGTCTCGTAGACACGAGCTGAGACATTGCAAACGTCGAGCAATTGCTCAGAGATGAAAAGTGCCAGCACTGAAAGCTCTTGCTAGCCAGCACCCTTCCTTGGAAGCGCTTTCACAGGCGCAGCAACACTGGGGCTTTGCGCTTCTCTAGCCACCAAACGTCACGGTCACTATCTCTCCATCTCATAGACACGAGCTGAGAAATTGCAAAAGTCGAGCAATTGCTCAGAGATGAAAAGTGCCAGCACTGAAAGCTCTTGCTAGCCGGCACCCTTCCTTGGAAACGCTCTTGTAGCCCTTAGAACACTGGGGCTCTGGGCTTCTCTAACCACCTAATCTTCTGCTCATCCTCTCGCGCAGTCTAAAGAGAGCTCAGGTGAGAAATTGCAAACGTCGAGCAATTGCTCAGAGATGAAAAGTGGCAGCACTGAAAGCTGTTGCTGGCCAGCACCCTTCCTTGGAAACGCTCTTCTAGCCCTAAGAACACTGGGGCTCTGTGTTTCTCTAGCCACCTAATCTTCTGCTCATCCTCTCGTGCACTCTAAAGAGACCTCAGGTGAGAAATTGCAAACGTCGAGCAATTGCTCAGAGATGAAAAGTGCCAGCACTGAAAGCTGTTGCTAGCCAGCACCCTTCCTTGGAAGTGCTTTTGTAGGCCTAAGAACACAGGGGCTCTGGGCTTCTCTAGCCACCTAATCTTATGCTCATCCTCTCGCATAGTCTAAAGAGAGCTCAGGTGAGAAATTGCAAACGTCGAGCAATTGCTCAGAGATGAAAAGTGCCAGCACTGAAAGCTCTTGCTAGCCAGCACCCTTCCTTGGAAGCGCTTTTGTAGGCCTAAGAACACTGGGGCTCTGGGCTTCTCTAGCATCCTAATCTTCTGCTCATCCTCTCGTGCACTCTAAAGAGAGCTGAGGTGAGAAATTGCAAAGGTCAAGCAATTGCTCAGAGATGAAAAGTGCCAGCACTGAAAGCTGTTGCTAGCCAGCACCCTTCCTTGGAAGTGCTTTTGTAGGCCTAAGAACACTGGGGCTCTGGGCTTCTCTAGCCACCTAATCTTCTGCTCATCCTCTCGCGCAGTCTAAAGAGAGCTCAGGTGAGAAATTGCAAACGTCGAGCAATTACTCAGAGATGAAAAGTGCCAGCACTGAAAGCTGTTGCTAGCCAGCACCCTTCCTTGGAAGCGCTTTCACAGGCGAAGCAACACTGGGGCTTTGCGCTTCTCTACCCACCAAAGGTCACGCTCACTATCTCTCCATCTCGTAGACACGAGCTGAGAAATTGCAAACGTCGAGCAATTGCTCAGAGATGAAAAGTGCCAGCACTGAAAGCTGTTGCTAGCCAGCACCCTTCCTTGGAAGCGCTTTTGTAGGCCTAAGAACACTGGGGCTCTGGGCTTCTCTAGCCACCTAATCTTCTGCTCATCCTCTCACGCACTCTAAAGAGAGCTCAGGTGAGAAATTGCAAACGTCGAGCAATTGCTCAGAGATGAAAAGTGCCAGCACTGAAAGCTGTTGCTAGCCAGCACCCTTCCTTGGAAGCGCTTTCACAGGCGCAGCAACACTGGGGCTTTGCGCTTCTCTACCCACCAAACGTTACGGTCATTCTCTTTCCGTCTCGTAGACACGAGCTGAGAAATTGCAAAGGTCGAGCAATTGCTCAGAGATGAAAAGTGCCAGCACTGAAAGCTGTTGCTAGCCAGCACCCTTCCTTGGAAGTGCTTTTGTAGGCCTAAGAACACTGGGGCTCTGGGCTTCTCTAGCCACCTAATCTTCTGCTCATCCTCTCGCGCAGTCTAAAGAGACCTCAGGTGAGAAACTGCAAACGTCGAGCAATTGCTCAGCGATGAAAAGTGCCAGCACTGAAAGCTGTTGCTAGCCAGCACCCTTCCTTGGAAGCGCTTTCAGAGGCGCAGCAACACTGGGGCTTTGCGCTTCTCTAGCCACCAAACGTCACGGTCACTATCTCTCCGTCTCGTAGAGACGAGCTGAGAGATTGCAAAAGTCGAGCAATTGCTCAGAGATGAAAAGTGCCAGCACTGAAAGCTGTTGCTAACCAGCACCCTTCCTTGGAAGCGCTTTTGTAGGCCTAAGAACACTGGGGCTCTGGGCTTCTCTAGCCACCTAATCTTCTGCTCATCCTCTCGCGCACTCTAAAGAGAGCTCAGGTGAGAAATTGCAAAAGTCGAGCAATTGCTCAGAGATGAAAAGTGCCAGCACAGAAAGCTGTTGCTAGCCAGCACCCTTCCTTGGAAGCGCTTTCAGAGGCGCAGCAACACTGGGGCTTTGCGCTTCTCTAGCCACCAAATGTCACGGTCACTATCTCTCTGTGTCGTAGACACGAGCTGAGAAATTGCAAAAGTCGAGCAATTGCTCAGAGATGAAAAGTGCCAGCACTGAAAGCTGTTGCTAGCCAGCACCCTTCCTTGGAAGCGCTTTTGTAGCCCTAAGAACACTGGGGCTCTGGGCTTCTCTAGCCACCTAATCTTCTGCTCATCCTCTCGCGCAGTCTAAAGAGAGCTCAGGTGAGAAATTGCAAAGGTCGAGCAATTGCTCAGAGATGAAAAGTGCCAGCACTGAAAGCTGTTGCTAGCCAGCACCCTTCCTTGGAAGCGCTTTCAGAGGCGCAGTAACACTGGGGCTTTGCGCTTCTCTACCCACCAAAGGTCACGGTCACTATCTCTCCATCTCGTAGACACGAGCTGAGAAACTGCAAACGTCGAGCAATTGCTCAGAGATGAAAAGTGCCAGCACTGAAAGCTGTTGCTAGCCAGCACCCTTCCTTGGAAGCGCTTTCGTAGGCCTAAGAACACCGGGGCTCTGGGCTTCTCTAGCCACCTAATCTTCTGCTCATCCTCTCGCGCACTCTAAAGAGAGCTCAGGTGAGAAATTGCAAAGGTCGAGCAATTGCTCAGAGATGAAAAGTGCCAGCACTGAAAGCTCTTGCTAGCCAGCACCCTTCCTTGGAAGCGCTTTCACAGGGGCAGCAACACTGGGGCTTTGCGCTTCTCTACCCACCAAATGTCACGGTCATTCTCTTTCCGTCTCGTAGACACGAGCTGAGAAATTGCAAAAGTCGAGCAATTGCTCAGAGATGAAAAGTGCCAGCACTGAAAGCTGTTGCTAGCCAGCACCCTTCCTTGGAAGTGCTTTTGTAGGCCTAAGAACACTGGGGCTCTGCGTTTCTCTAGCCACCTAATCTTCTGCTCATCCTCTCGCGCAGTCTAAAGAGACCTCAGGTGAGAAACTGCAAACGTCGAGCAATTGCTCAGAGATGAAAAGTGCCAGCACTGAAAGCTCTTGCTAGCCAGCACCCTTCCTTGGAAGCGCTTTCACAGGCGCAGTAACACTGGGGCTTTGCGCTTCTCTAGCCACCAAACGTCACGGTCACTATCTCTCTGTCTCATAGACACGAGCTGAGAAAGTGAGAAAGTCGAGCAATTGCTCAGCGATGAAAAGTGCCAGCACTGAAAGCTGTTGCTAGCCAGCACCCTTCCTTGGAAACGCTCTTGTAGGCCTAAGAACACTGGGGCTCTGGGCTTCTCTAGCCACCTAATCTTCTGCTCATCCTCTCGCGCAGTCTAAAGAGAGCTCAGGTGAGAAATTGCAAAGGTCGAGCAATTGCTCAGAGATGAAAAGTGCCAGCACTGAAAGCTCTTGCTAGCCAGCACCCTTCCTTGGAAGCGCTTTCACAGGCGCAGCAACACTGGG
This sequence comes from Sarcoramphus papa, assembly GCA_037962945.1. Taxonomy (NCBI): domain Eukaryota; kingdom Metazoa; phylum Chordata; class Aves; order Accipitriformes; family Cathartidae; genus Sarcoramphus; species Sarcoramphus papa. The sequence goes on from CM075588.1 coordinate 21,366,799, forward strand.
GCTTTGCGCTTCTCTACCCACCAAACGTCACGGTCACTATCTCTCTGTCTCATAGACACGAACTGAGAAAGTGAGAAAGTCGAGCAATTGCTCAGCGATGAAAAGTGCCAGCACTGAAAGCTGTTGCTAGCCAGCACCCTTCCTTGGAAGTGCTTTTGTAGGCCTAAGAACACTGGGGCTCTGGGCTTCTCTAGCCACCTAATCTTCTGCTCATCCTCTCGCGCAGTCTAAAGAGACCTCAGGTGAGAAACTGCAAACGTCGAGCAATTGCTCAGCGATGAAAAGTGCCAGCACTGAAAGCTGTTGCTAGCCAGCAGCCTTCCTTGGAAGCGCTTTCACAGGCGCAGCAACACTGGGGCTTTGCGCTTCTCTAGCCACCAAACGTCACGGTCACTATCTCTCCGTCTCGTAGAGACGAGCTGAGAGATTGCAAAAGTCGAGCAATTGCTCAGAGATGAAAAGTGCCAGCACTGAAAGCTGTTGCTAACCAGCACCCTTCCTTGGAAGCGCTTTTGTAGGCCTAAGAACACTGGGGCTCTGGGCTTCTCTAGCCACCTAATCTTCTGCTCATCCTCTCGCGCACTCTAAAGAGAGCTCAGGTGAGAAATTGCAAAAGTCGAGCAATTGCTCAGAGATGAAAAGTGCCAGCACTGAAAGCTGTTGCTAGCCAGCACCCTTCCTTGGAAGCGCTTTCAGAGGCGCAGCAACACTGGGGCTTTGCGCTTCTCTAGCCACCAAAGGTCACGGTCACTATCTCTCTGTGTCGTAGACACGAGCTGAGAAATTGCAAACATCGAGCAATTGCTCAGCGATGAAAAGTGCCAGCACTGAAAGCTGTTGCTAGCCAGCACCCTTCCTTGGAAGCGCTTTTGTAGCCCTAAGAACACTGGGGCTCTGGGCTTCTCTAGCCACCTAATCTTCTGCTCATCCTCTCGCGCAGTCTAAAGAGAGCTCAGGTGAGAAATTGCAAAGGTCGAGCAATTGCTCAGAGATGAAAAGTGCCAGCACTGAAAGCTGTTGCTAGCCAGCACCCTTCCTTGGAAGCGCTTTCAGAGGCGCAGCAACACTGGGGCTTTGCGCTTCTCTACCCACCAAAGGTCACGGTCACTATCTCTCCATCTCGTAGACACGAGCTGAGAAATTGCAAACGTCGAGCAATTGCTCAGAGATGAAAAGTGCCAGCACTGAAAGCTGTTGCTAGCCAGCACCCTTCCTTGGAAGCGCTTTTGTAGGCCTAAGAACACCGGGGCTCTGGGCTTCTCTAGCCACCTAATCTTCTGCTCATCCTCTCGCGCACTCTAAAGAGAGCTCAGGTGAGAAATTGCAAACGTCGAGCAATTGCTCAGAGATGAAAAGTGCCAGCACTGAAAGCTGTTGCTAGCCAGCACCCTTCCTTGGAAGCGCTTTCACAGGGGCAGCAACACTGGGGCTTTGCGCTTCTCTACCCACCAAACGTCACGGTCATTCTCTTTCCGTCTCGTAGACACGAGCTGAGAAATTGCAAAAGTCGAGCAATTGCTCAGCGATGAAAAGTGCCAGCACTGAAAGCTGTTGCTAGCCAGCACCCTTCCTTGGAAGTGCTTTTGTAGGCCTAAGAACACTGGGGCTCTGCGTTTCTCTAGCCACCTAATCTTCTGATCATCCTCTCGCGCAGTCTAAAGAGACCTCAGGTGAGAAACTGCAAACGTCGAGCAATTGCTCAGAGATGAAAAGTGCCAGCACTGAAAGCTCTTGCTAGCCAGCACCCTTCCTTGGAAGCGCTTTCACAGGCGCAGCAACACTGGGGCTTTGCGCTTCTCTAGCCACCAAACGTCACGGTCACTATCTCTCTGTCTCATAGACACGAGCTGAGAAAGTGAGAAAGTCGAGCAATTGCTCAGCGATGAAAAGTGCCAGCACTGAAAGCTGTTGCTAGCCAGCACCCTTCCTTGGAAGTGCTTTTGTAGGCCTAAGAACACTGGGGCTCTGGGCTTCTCTAGCCACCTAATCTTCTGCTCATCCTCTCGCGCAGTCTAAAGAGAGCTCAGGTGAGAAATTGCAAAGGTCGAGCAATTGCTCAGAGATGAAAAGTGCCAGCACTGAAAGCTGTTGCTAGCCAGCACCCTTCCTTGGAAGCGCTTTCACAGGCGCAGCAACACTGGGGCTTTGCGCTTCTCTAGCCACCAAACGTCACGGTCACTATCTCTCTGTCTCATAGACACGAGCTGAGAAAGTGAGAAAGTCGAGCAATTGCTCAGCGATGAAAAGTGCCAGCACTGAAAGCTGTTGCTAGCCAGCACCCTTCCTTGGAAACGCTCTTGTAGGCCTAAGAACACTGGGGCTCTGGGCTTCTCTAGCCACCTAATCTTCTGCTCATCCTCTCGCGCAGTCTAAAGAGAGCTCAGGTGAGAAATTGCAAACGTCGAGCAATTGCTCAGAGATGAAAAGTGCCAGCACTGAAAGCTGTTGCTAGCCAGCACCCTTCCTTGGAAGCACTTTCACAGGCGCAGCAACACTGGGGCTTTGCGCTTCTCTAGCCACCAAAGGTCACGGTCACTATCTCTCTGTCTCGTAGACACGAGCTGAGAAATTGCAAACGTCGAGCAATTGCTCAGAGATGAAAAGTGCCAGCACTGAAAGCTCTTGCTAGCCAGCACCCTTCCTTGGAAGTGCTTTTGTAGGCCTAAAAACACTGGGGCTCTGGGCTTCTCTAGCCACCTAATCTTCTGCTCATCCTCTCGCGCACTCTAAAGAGAGCTCAGGTGAGAAATTGCAAACGTCGAGCAATTGCTCAGAGATGAAAAGTGCCAGCACTGAAAGCTCTTGCTAGCCAGCACCCTTCCTTGGAAGCGCTTTCACAGGCGCAGCAACACTGGGGCTTTGCGCTTCTCTAGCCACCAAATGTCACGGTCATTCTCTTTCCATCTCGTAGACACGAGCTGAGAAATTGCAAAAGTCGAGCAATTGCTCAGAGATGAAAAGTGCCAGCACTGAAAGCTGTTGCTAGCCAGCACCCTTCCTTGGAAACGCTCTTGTAGCCCTAAGAACACTGGGGCTCTGTGTTTCTCTAGCCACCTAATCTTCTGCTCATCCTCCTGTGCACTCTAAAGAGAGCTCCGGTGAGAAATTGCAAAGGTCGAGCAATTGCTCAGAGATGAAAAGTGCCAGCACTGAAAGCTCTTGCTAGCCAGCACCCTTCCTTGGAAACGCTCTTGTAGCCCTTAGAACACTGGGGCTCTGGGCTTCTCTAGCCACCTAATCTTCTGCTCATCCTCTCGCGCAGTCTAAAGAGAGCTCAGGTGAGAAATTGCAAACGTCGAGCAATTGCTCAGAGATGAAAAGTGCCAGCACTGAAAGCTCTTGCTAGCCAGCACCCTTCCTTGGAAGCGCTTTCACAGGCACAGCAACACTGGGGCTTTGCGCTTCTCTAGCCACGAAAAGTCACGGTCACTATCTCTCCGTCTAGTAGACACGAGCTGAGAGATTGCAAAAGTCGAGCAATTGCTCAGAGATGAAAAGTGCCAGCACTGAAAGCTGTTGCTAGCCAGCACCCTTCCTTGGATGCGCTTTTGTAGGCCTAAGAAGACTGGGGCTCTGGTCGTATCTAGCCGCCTAATCTTCTGCTCATCCTCTCGCGCAGTCTAAAGAGAGCTCAGGTGAGAAATTGCAAACGTCGAGCAATTGCTCAGAGATGAAAAGTGCCAGCACTGAAAGCTGTTGCTAGCCAGCACCCTTCCTTGGAAGCGCTTTCATAGGCGCAGCAACACTGGGGCTTTGCGCTTCTCTAGCCACCAAACGTCACGGTCACTATCTCTCTCCGTCTCGTAGACACGAGCTGAGAAATTGCAAACGTCGAGCAATTGCTCAGCGATGAAAAGTGCCAGCACTGAAAGCTCTTGCTAGCCAGCACCCTTCCTTGGAAGTGCTTTTGTAGGCCTAAGAACACTGGGGCTCTGGGCTTCTCTAGCATCCTAATCTTCTGCTCATCCTCTCGTGCACTCTAAAGAGAGCTGAGGTGAGAAATTGCAAAGGTCAAGCAATTGCTCAGAGATGAAAAGTGCCAGCACTGAAAGCTGTTGCTAGCCAGCACCCTTCCTTGGAAGTGCTTTTGTAGGCCTAAGAACACTGGGGCTCTGGGCTTCTCTAGCCACCTAATCTTCTGCTCATCCTCTCGCGCAGTCTAAAGAGAGCTCAGGTGAGAAATTGCAAACGTCGAGCAATTACTCAGAGATGAAAAGTGCCAGCACTGAAAGCTCTTGCTAGCCAGCACCCTTCCTTGGAAGCGCTTTCACAGGCGCAGCAACACTGGGGCTTTGCGCTTCTCTACCCACCAAAGGTCACGCTCACTATCTCTCCATCTCGTAGACACGAGCTGAGAAATTGCAAACGTCGAGCAATTGCTCAGAGATGAAAAGTGCCAGCACTGAAAGCTGTTGCTAGCCAGCACCCTTCCTTGGAAGCGCTTTTGTAGGCCTAAGAACACTGGGGCTCTGGGCTTCTCTAGCCACCTAATCTTCTGCTCATCCTCTCACGCACTCTAAAGAGAGCTCAGGTGAGAAATTGCAAACGTCGAGCAATTGCTCAGAGATGAAAAGTGCCAGCACTGAAAGCTGTTGCTAGCCAGCAGCCTTCCTTCGAAGCGCTTTCACAGGCGCAGCAACACTGGGGCTTTGCGCTTCTCTACCCACCAAACGTTACGGTCATTCTCTTTCCGTCTCGTAGACACGAGCTGAGAAATTGCAAACGTCGAGCAATTGCTCAGAGATGAAAAGTGCCAGCACTGAAAGCTGTTGCTAGCCAGCACCCTTCCTTGGAAGCGCTTTTGTAGCCCTAAGAACACTGGGGCTCTGGGCTTCTCTAGCCACCTAATCTTCTGCTCATCCTCTCGCGCAGTCTAAAGAGAGCTCAGGTGAGAAATTGCAAAGGTCGAGCAATTGCTCAGAGATGAAAAGTGCCAGCACTGAAAGCTGTTGCTAGCCAGCACCCTTCCTTGGAAGCGCTTTCAGAGGCGCAGCAACACTGGGGCTTTGCGCTTCTCTACCCACCAAAGGTCACGGTCACTATCTCTCCATCTCGTAGACACGAGCTGAGAAATTGCAAACGTCGAGCAATTGCTCAGAGATGAAAAGTGCCAGCACTGAAAGCTGTTGCTAGCCAGCACCCTTCCTTGGAAGCGCTTTTGTAGGCCTAAGAACACCGGGGCTCTGGGCTTCTCTAGCCACCTAATCTTCTGCTCATCCTCTCGCGCACTCTAAAGAGAGCTCAGGTGAGAAATTGCAAACGTCGAGCAATTGCTCAGAGATGAAAAGTGCCAGCACTGAAAGCTCTTGCTAGCCAGCACCCTTCCTTGGAAGCGCTTTCACAGGGGCAGCAACACTGGGGCTTTGCGCTTCTCTACCCACCAAATGTCACGGTCATTCTCTTTCCGTCTCGTAGACACGAGCTGAGAAATTGCAAAAGTCGAGCAATTGCTCAGAGATGAAAAGTGCCAGCACTGAAAGCTGTTGCTAGCCAGCACCCTTCCTTGGAAGTGCTTTTGTAGGCGTAAGAACACTGGGGCTCTGCGTTTCTCTAGCCACCTAATCTTCTGCTCATCCTCTCGCGCAGTCTAAAGAGACCTCAGGTGAGAAACTGCAAACGTCGAGCAATTGCTCAGAGATGAAAAGTGCCAGCACTGAAAGCTCTTGCTAGCCAGCACCCTTCCTTGGAAGCGCTTTCACAGGCGCAGCAACACTGGGGCTTTGCGCTTCTCTAGCCACCAAACGTCACGGTCACTATCTCTCTGTCTCATAGACACGAGCTGAGAAAGTGAGAAAGTCGAGCAATTGCTCAGCGATGAAAAGTGCCAGCACTGAAAGCTGTTGCTAGCCAGCACCCTTCCTTGGAAACGCTCTTGTAGGCCTAAGAACACTGGGGCTCTGGGCTTCTCTAGCCACCTAATCTTCTGCTCATCCTCTCGCGCAGTCTAAAGAGAGCTCAGGTGAGAAATTGCAAAGGTCGAGCAATTGCTCAGAGATGAAAAGTGCCAGCACTGAAAGCTGTTGCTAGCCAGCACCCTTCCTTGGAAGCGCTTTCACAGGCGCAGCAACACTGGGGCTTTGCGCTTCTCTAGCCACCAAACGTCACGGTCACTATCTCTCTGTCTCATAGACACGAGCTGAGAAAGTGAGAAAGTCGAGCAATTGCTCAGCGATGAAAAGTGCCAGCACTGAAAGCTGTTGCTAGCCAGCACCCTTCCTTGGAAACGCTCTTGTAGGCCTAAGAACACTGGGGCTCTGGGCTTCTCTAGCCACCTAATCTTCTGCTCATCCTCTCGCGCAGTCTAAAGAGACCTCAGGTGAGAAACTGCAAACGTCGAGCAATTGCTCAGCGATGAAAAGTGCCAGCACTGAAAGCTGTTGCTAGCCAGCACCCTTCCTTGGAAGCGCTTTCACAGGCGCAGCAACACTGGGGCTTTGCGCTTCTCTAGCCACCAAACGTCACGGTCACTATCTCTCCGTCTCGTAGAGACGAGCTGAGAGATTGCAAAAGTCGAGCAATTGCTCAGAGATGAAAAGTGCCAGCACTGAAAGCTGTTGCTAACCAGCACCCTTCCTTGGAAGCGCTTTTGTAGGCCTAAGAACACTGGGGCTCTGGGCTTCTCTAGCCACCTAATCTTCTGCTCATCCTCTCGCGCACTCTAAAGAGAGCTCAGGTGAGAAATTGCAAAAGTCGAGCAATTGCTCAGAGATGAAAAGTGCCAGCACAGAAAGCTGTTGCTAGCCAGCACCCTTCCTTGGAAGCGCTTTCAGAGGCGCAGCAACACTGGGGCTTTGCGCTTCTCTAGCCACCAAAGGTCACGGTCACTATCTCTCTGTGTCTTAGACACGAGCTGAGAAATTGCAAACATCGAGCAATTGCTCAGAGATGAAAAGTGCCAGCACTGAAAGCTGTTGCTAGCCAGCACCCTTCCTTGGAAGCGCTTTTGTAGGCCTAAGAACACTGGGGCTCTGTGTTTCTCTAGCCACCTAATCTTCTGCTCATCCTCTCGTGCACTCTAAAGAGAGCTCCGGTGAGAAATTGCAAAGGTCGAGCAATTGCTCAGAGATGAAAAGTGCCAGCACTGAAAGCTGTTGCTAGCCAGCACCCTTCCTTGGAAGCGCTTTCAGAGGCGCAGCAACACTGGGGCTTTGCGCTTCTCTACCCACCAAAGGTCACGGTCACTATCTCTCCATCTCGTAGACACGAGCTGAGAAATTGCAAACGTCGAGCAATTGCTCAGAGATGAAAAGTGCCAGCACTGAAAGCTGTTGCTAGCCAGCACCCTTCCTTGGAAGCGCTTTTGTAGGCCTAAGAACACCGGGGCTCTGGGCTTCTCTAGCCACCTAATCTTCTGCTCATCCTCTCGCGCACTCTAAAGAGAGCTCAGGTGAGAAATTGCAAACGTCGAGCAATTGCTCAGAGATGAAAAGTGCCAGCACTGAAAGCTGTTGCTAGCCAGCACCCTTCCTTGGAAGTGCTTTTGTAGGCCTAAGAACACTGGGGCTCTGCGTTTCTCTAGCCACCTAATCTTCTGCTCATCCTCTCGCGCAGTCTAAAGAGACCTCAGGTGAGAAACTGCAAACGTCGAGCAATTGCTCAGAGATGAAAAGTGCCAGCACTGAAAGCTCTTGCTAGCCAGCACCCTTCCTTGGAAGCGCTTTCACAGGCGCAGCAACACTGGGGCTTTGCGCTTCTCTAGCCACCAAACGTCACGGTCACTATCTCTCTGTCTCATAGACACGAGCTGAGAAAGTGAGAAAGTCGAGCAATTGCTCAGCGATGAAAAGTGCCAGCACTGAAAGCTGTTGCTAGCCAGCACCCTTCCTTGGAAACGCTCTTGTAGGCCTAAGAACACTGGGGCTCTGGGCTTCTCTAGCCACCTAATCTTCTGCTCATCCTCTCGCGCAGTCTAAAGAGAGCTCAGGTGAGAAATTGCAAAGGTCGAGCAATTGCTCAGAGATGAAAAGTGCCAGCACTGAAAGCTCTTGCTAGCCAGCACCCTTCCTTGGAAGCGCTTTCACAGGCGCAGCAACACTGGGGCTTTGCGCTTCTCTAGCCACCAAACGTCACGGTCACTATCTCTCTGTCTCATAGACACGAGCTGAGAAAGTGAGAAAGTCGAGCAATTGCTCAGCGATGAAAAGTGCCAGCACTGAAAGCTGTTGCTAGCCAGCACCCTTCCTTGGAAACGCTCTTGTAGGCCTAAGAACACTGGGGCTCTGGGCTTCTCTAGCCACCTAATCTTCTGCTCATCCTCTCGCGCAGTCTAAAGAGAGCTCAGGTGAGAAATTGCAAAGGTCGAGCAATTGCTCAGAGATGAAAAGTGCCAGCACTGAAAGCTGTTGCTAGCCAGCACCCTTCCTTGGAAGCACTTTCACAGGCGCAGCAACACTGGGGCTTTGCGCTTCTCTAGCCACCAAAGGTCACGGTCACTATCTCTCTGTCTCGTAGACACGAGCTGAGAAATTGCAAACGTCGAGCAATTGCTCAGAGATGAAAAGTGCCAGCACTGAAAGCTCTTGCTAGCCAGCACCCTTCCTTGGAAGTGCTTTTGTAGGCCTAAAAACACTGGGGCTCTGGGCTTCTCTAGCCACCTAATCTTCTGCTCATCCTCTCGCGCACTCTAAAGAGAGCTCAGGTGAGAAATTGCAAACGTCGAGCAATTGCTCAGAGATGAAAAGTGCCAGCACTGAAAGCTCTTGCTAGCCAGCACCCTTCCTTGGAAGCGCTTTCACAGGCGCAGCAACACTGGGGCTTTGCGCTTCTCTAGCCACCAAATGTCACGGTCATTCTCTTTCCATCTCGTAGACACGAGCTGAGAAATTGCAAAAGTCGAGCAATTGCTCAGAGATGAAAAGTGCCAGCACTGAAAGCTGTTGCTAGCCAGCACCCTTCCTTGGAAACGCTCTTGTAGCCCTAAGAACACTGGGGCTCTGTGTTTCTCTAGCCACCTAATCTTCTGCTCATCCTCTCGTGCACTCTAAAGAGAGCTCCGGTGAGAAATTGCAAAGGTCGAGCAATTGCTCAGAGATGAAAAGTGCCAGCACTGAAAGCTCTTGCTAGCCAGCACCCTTCCTTGGAAACGCTCTTGTAGGCCTAAGAAGACTGGGGCTCTGGGCTTCTCTAGCCACCTAATCTTCTGCTCATCCTCTCGCGCAGTCTAAAGAGAGCTCAGGTGAGAAATTGCAAACGTCGAGCAATTGCTCAGAGATGAAAAGTGCCAGCACTGAAAGCTGTTGCTAGCCAGCACCCTTCCTTGGAAGCGCTTTCACAGGCACAGCAACACTGGGGCTTTGCGCTTCTCTAGCCACGAAAAGTCACGGTCACTATCTCTCCGTCTAGTAGACACGAGCTGAGAGATTGCAAAAGTCGAGCAATTGCTCAGAGATGAAAAGTGCCAGCACTGAAAGCTGTTGCTAGCCAGCACCCTTCCTTGGAATCGCTTTTGTAGGCCTAAGAACACTGGGGCTCTGGGCTTCTCTAGCCACCTAATCTTCTGCTCATCCTCTCGCGCAGTCTAAAGAGAGCTCAGGTGAGAAATTGCAAACGTCGAGCAATTGCTCAGAGATGAAAAGTGCCAGCACTGAAAGCTGTTGCTAGCCAGCACCCTTCCTTGGAAGCGCTTTCATAGGCGCAGCAACACTGGGGCTTTGCGCTTCTCTAGCCACCAAACGTCACGGTCACTATCTCTCTCCGTCTCGTAGACACGAGCTGAGAAATTGCAAACGTCGAGCAATTGCTCAGCGATGAAAAGTGCCAGCACTGAAAGCTGTTGCTAGCCAGCACCCTTCCTTGGAAGTGCTTTTGTAGGCCTAAGAACACTGGGGCTCTGGGCTTCTCTAGCATCCTAATCTTCTGCTCATCCTCTCGTGCACTCTAAAGAGAGCTGAGGTGAGAAATTGCAAAGGTCAAGCAATTGCTCAGAGATGAAAAGTGCCAGCACTGAAAGCTGTTGCTAGCCAGCACCCTTCCTTGGAAGTGCTTTTGTAGGCCTAAGAACACTGGGGCTCTGGGCTTCTCTAGCCACCTAATCTTCTGCTCATCCTCTCGCGCAGTCTAAAGAGAGCTCAGGTGAGAAATTGCAAACGTCGAGCAATTACTCAGAGATGAAAAGTGCCAGCACTGAAAGCTGTTGCTAGCCAGCACCCTTCCTTGGAAGCGCTTTCACAGGCGAAGCAACACTGGGGCTTTGCGCTTCTCTAGCCACCAAATGTCACGCTCACTATCTCTCCATCTCGTAGACACGAGCTGAGAAATTGCAAACGTCGAGCAATTGCTCAGAGATGAAAAGTGCCAGCACTGAAAGCTGTTGCTAGCCAGCACCCTTCCTTGGAAGCGGTTTTGTAGGCCTAAGAACACTGGGGCTCTGGGCTTCTCTAGCCACCTAATCTTCTGCTCATCCTCTCACGCACTCTAAAGAGAGCTGAGGTGAGAAATTGCAAACGTCGAGCAATTGCTCAGAGATGAAAAGTGCCAGCACTGAAAGCTGTTGCTAGCCAGCACCCTTCCTTGGAAGCGCTTTCACAGGCGCAGCAACACTGGGGCTTTGCGCTTCTCTACCCACCAAACGTTACGGTCATTCTCTTTCCGTCTCGTAGACACGAGCTGAGAAATTGCAAAAGTCGAGCAATTGCTCAGAGATGAAAAGTGCCAGCACTGAAAGCTGTTGCTAGCCAGCACCCTTCCTTGGAAGTGCTTTTGTAGGCCTAAGAACACTGGGGCTCTGGGCTTCTGCAGCCACCTAATCTTCTGCTCATCCTCTCGCGCAGTCTAAAGAGACCTCAGGTGAGAAACTGCAAACGTCGAGCAATTGCTCAGCGATGAAAAGTGCCAGCACTGAAAGCTGTTGCTAGCCAGCACCCTTCCTTGGAAGCGCTTTCACAGGCGCAGCAACACTGGGGCTTTGCGCTTCTCTAGCCACCAAACGTCACGGTCACTATCTCTCTCTGTCTCGTAGAGACGAGCTGAGAGATTGCAAAAGTCGAGCAATTGCTCAGAGATGAAAAGTGCCAGCACTGAAAGCTGTTGCTAACCAGCACCCTTCCTTGGAAGTGCTTTTGTAGGCCTAAGAACACTGGGGCTCTGGGCTTCTCTAGCCACCTAATCTTCTGCTCATCCTCTCGCGCAGTCTAAAGAGAGCTCAGGTGAGAAATTGCAAAAGTCGAGCAATTGCTCAGAGATGAAAAGTGCCAGCACAGAAAGCTGTTGCTAGCCAGCACCCTTCCTTGGAAGCGCTTTCAGAGGCGCAGCAACACTGGGGCTTTGCGCTTCTCTAGCCACCAAATGTCACGGTCACTATCTCTCTGTGTCGTAGACACGAGCTGAGAAATTGCAAACATCGAGCAATTGCTCAGCGATGAAAAGTGCCAGCACTGAAAGCTGTTGCTAGCCAGCACCCTTCCTTGGAAGCGCTTTTGTAGCCCTAAGAACACTGGGGCTCTGGGCTTCTCTAGCCACCTAATCTTCTGCTCATCCTCTCGCGCACTCTAAAGAGAGCTCAGGTGAGAAATTGCAAACGTCCAGCAATTGCTCAGAGATGAAAAGTGCCAGCACTGAAAGCTCTTGCTAGCCAGCACCCTTCCTTGGAAGCGCTTTCACAGGCGCAGCAACACTGGGGCTTTGCGCTTCTCTACCCACCAAACGTCATGGACACTATCTCTCCGTCTCGTAGACACGAGCTGAGAGATTGCAAACGTCGAGCAATTGCTCAGAGATGAAAAGTGCCAGCACTGAAAGCTGTTGCTAGCCAGCACCCTTCCTTGGAAGTGCTTTTGTAGGCCTAAGAACACTGGGGCTCTGGGCTTCTCTAGCCACCTAATCTTCTGCTCATCCTCTCGCGCAGTCTAAAGAGAGCTCAGGTGAGAAACTGCAAACGTCGAGCAATTGCTCAGAGATGAAAAGTGCCAGCACTGAAAGCTCTTGCTAGCCAGCACCCTTCCTTGGAAGCGCTTTCACAGGCGCAGCAACACTGGGGCTTTGCGCTTCTCTAGCCACCAAACGTCACGGTCACTATCTCTCTGTCTCATAGACACGAGCTGAGAAAGTGAGAAAGTCGAGCAATTGCTCAGCGATGAAAAGTGCCAGCACTGAAAGCTGTTGCTAGCCAGCACCCTTCCTTGGAAACGCTCTTGTAGGCCTAAGAACACTGGGGCTCTGGGCTTCTCTAGCCACCTAATCTTCTGCTCATCCTCTCGCGCAGTCTAAAGAGAGCTCAGGTGAGAAATTGCAAACGTCGAGCAATTGCTCAGAGATGAAAAGTGCCAGCACTGAAAGCTGTTGCTAGCCAGCACCCTTCCTTGGAAGCGCTTTCACAGGCGCAGCAACACTGGAGCTTTGCGCTTCTCTAGCCACCAAACGTCACGGTCACTATCTCTCTGTCTCGTAGACACGAGCTGAGAGATTGCAAACGTCGAGCAATTGCTCAGAGATGAAAAGTGCCAGCACTGAAAGCTGTTGCTAGCCAGCACCCTTCCTTGGAAGCGCTTTTGTAGGCCTAAGAACACAAGGGCTCTGGGCTTCTCTAGCCACCTAATCTTCTGCTCATCCTCTCGCGCAGTCTAAAGAGAGCTCAGGTGAGAAATTGCAAACGTCGAGCAATTGCTCAGAGATGAAAAGTGCCAGCACAGAAAGCTGTTGCTAGCCAGCACCCTTCCTTGGAAGCGCTTTCAGAGGCGCAGCAACACTGGGGCTTTGCGCTTCTCTAGCCACCAAATGTCACGGTCACTATCTCTCTGTGTCGTAGACACGAGCTGAGAAATTGCAAACATCGAGCAATTGCTCAGCGATGAAAAGTGCCAGCACTGAAAGCTGTTGCTAGCCAGCACCCTTCCTTGGAAGCGCTTTTGTAGCCCTAAGAACACTGGGGCTCTGGGCTTCTCTAGCCACCTAATCTTCTGCTCATCCTCTCGCGCACTCTAAAGAGAGCTCAGGTGAGAAATTGCAAACGTCCAGCAATTGCTCAGAGATGAAAAGTGCCAGCACTGAAAGCTCTTGCTAGCCAGCACCCTTCCTTGGAAGCGCTTTCACAGGCGCAGCAACACTGGGGCTTTGCGCTTCTCTACCCACCAAAGGTCACGGTCACTATCTCTCCATCTCGTAGACACGAGCTGAGAAATTGCAAACGTCGAGCAATTGCTCAGCGATGAAAAGTGCCAGCACTGAAAGCTGTTGCTAGCCAGCACCCTTCTTTGGAAGTGCTTTTGTAGGCCTAAGAACACTGGGGCTCTGGGCTTCTCTAGCCACCTAATCTTCTGCTCATCCTCTCACGTAGTCTAAAGAGAACTCAGGTGAGAAACTGCAAACGTCGAGCAATTGCTCAGAGATGAAAAGTGCCAGCACTGAAAGCTCTTGCTAGCCAGCACCCTTCCTTGGAAGCGCTTTCACAGGCGCAGCAACACTGGGGCTTTGCGCTTCTCTAGCCACCAAACGTCACGGTCACTATCTCTCTGTCTCATAGACACGAGCTGAGAAAGTGAGAAAGTCGAGCAATTGCTCAGCGATGAAAAGTGCCAGCACTGAAAGCTGTTGCTAGCCAGCACCCTTCCTTGGAAACGCTCTTGTAGGCCTAAGAACACTGGGGCTCTGGGCTTCTCTAGCCACCTAATCTTCTGCTCATCCTCTCGCGCAGTCTAAAGAGAGCTCAGGTGAGAAATTGCAAACGTCGAGCAATTGCTCAGAGATGAAAAGTGCCAGCACTGAAAGCTGTTGCTAGCCAGCACCCTTCCTTGGAAGCACTTTCACAGGCGCAGCAACACTGGGGCTTTGCGCTTCTCTAGCCACCAAAGGTCACGGTCACTATCTCTCTGTCTCGTAGACACGAGCTGAGAAATTGCAAACGTCGAGCAATTGCTCAGAGATGAAAAGTGCCAGCACTGAAAGCTCTTGCTAGCCAGCACCCTTCCTTGGAAGTGCTTTTGTAGGCCTAAAAACACTGGGGCTCTGGGCTTCTCTAGCCACCTAATCTTCTGCTCATCCTCTCGCGCAGTCTAAAGAGAGCTCAGGTGAGAAATTGCAAACGTCGAGCAATTGCTCAGAGATGAAAAGTGCCAGCACTGAAAGCTCTTGCTAGCCAGCACCCTTCCTTGGAAGCGCTTTCACAGGCGCAGCAACACTGGGGCTTTGCGCTTCTCTAGCCACCAAATGTCACGGTCATTCTCTTTCCATCTCGTAGACACGAGCTGAGAAATTGCAAAAGTTGAGCAATTGCTCAGAGATGAAAAGTGCCAGCACTGAAAGCTGTTGCTAGCCAGCACCCTTCCTTGGAAACGCTCTTGTAGCCCTAAGAACACTGGGGCTCTGTGTTTCTCTAGCCACCTAATCTTCTGCTCATCCTCTCGTGCACTCTAAAGAGAGCTCCGGTGAGAAATTGCAAAGGTCGAGCAATTGCTCAGAGATGAAAAGTGCCAGCACTGAAAGCTCTTGCTAGCCAGCACCCTTCCTTGGAAACGCTCTTGTAGCCCTTAGAACACTGGGGCTCTGGGCTTCTCTAGCCATCTAATCTTCTGCTCATCCTCTCACGCAGTCTAAAGAGAGCTCAGGTGAGAAATTGCAAACGTCGAGCAATTGCTCAGAGATGAAAAGTGCCAGCACTGAAAGCTCTTGCTAGCCAGCACCCTTCCTTGGAAGCGCTTTCACAGGCACAGCAACACTGGGGCTTTGCGCTTCTCTAGCCACGAAAAGTCACGGTCACTATCTCTCCGTCTAGTAGACACGAGCTGAGAGATTGCAAAAGTCGAGCAATTGCTCAGAGATGAAAAGTGCCAGCACTGAAAGCTGTTGCTAGCCAGCACCCTTCCTTGGAAGCGCTTTTGTAGGCCTAAGAACACTGGGGCTCTGGTCGTATCTAGCCGCCTAATCTTCTGCTCATCCTCTCGCGCAGTCTAAAGAGAGCTCAGGTGAGAAATTGCAAACGTCGAGCAATTGCTCAGAGATGAAAAGTGCCAGCACTGAAAGCTGTTGCTAGCCAGCACCCTTCCTTGGAAGCGCTTTCACAGGCGCAGCAACACTGGGGCTTTGCGCTTCTCTAGCCACCAAACGTCACGGTCACTATCTCTCTCCGTCTCGTAGACACGAGCTGAGAAATTGCAAACGTCGAGCAATTGCTCAGCGATGAAAAGTGCCAGCACTGAAAGCTGTTGCTAGCCAGCAGCCTTCCTTGGAAGTGCTTTTGTAGGCCTAAGAACACTGGGGCTCTGGGCTTCTCTAGCCACCTAATCTTCTGCTCATCCTCTCGCGCACTCTAAAGAGAGCTCAGGTGAGAAATTGCAAACGTCGAGCAATTGCTCAGAGATGAAAAGTGCCAGCACTGAAAGCTCTTGCTAGCCAGCACCCTTCCTTGGAAGCGCTTTCACAGGCGCAGCAACACTGGGGCTTTGCGCTTCTCTAGCCACCAAATGTCACGGTCATTCTCTTTCCATCTCGTAGACACGAGCTGAGAAATTGCAAAAGTCGAGCAATTGCTCAGAGATGAAAAGTGCCAGCACTGAAAGCTGTTGCTAGCCAGCACCCTTCCTTGGAAGCGCTTTTGTAGCCCTAAGAACACTGGGGCTCTGGGCTTCTCTAGCCACCTAATCTTCTGCTCATCCTCTCGCGCAGTCTAAAGAGAGCTCAGGTGAGAAATTGCAAACGTTGAGCAATTGCTCAGAGATTAAAAGTGCCAGCACTGAAAGCTCTTGCTAGCCAGCACCCTTCCTTGGAAGCGCTTTCACAGGCGCAGCAACACTGGGGCTTTGCGCTTCTCTAGCCACCAAACGTCACGGTCACTATCTCTCTCCGTCTCGTAGACACGAGCTGAGAAATTGAGAAAGTCGAGCAATTGCTCAGAGATTAAAAGTGCCAGCACTGAAAGCTGTTGCTAGCCAGCACCCTTCCTTGGAAACGTTCTTGTAGGCCTAAGAACACTGGGGCTCTGGGCTTCTCTACCCACCAAACGTCACGGTCACTATCTCTCTCCGTCTCGTAGACACGAGCTGAGAAATTGCAAAAGTCGAGCAATTGCTCAGAGATGAAAAGTGCCAGCACAGAAAGCTGTTGCTAGCCAGCACCCTTCCTTGGAAGTGCTTTTGTAGGCCTAAGAACACCGGGGCTCTGTGTTTCTCTAGCCACCTAATCTTCTGCTCATCCTCTCGCGCAGTCTAAAGAGAGCTCAGGTGAGAAATTGCAAACGTCGAGCAATTGCTCAGAGATGAAAAGTGCCAGCACTGAAAGCTCTTGCTAGCCAGCACCCCTCCTTGGAAGCGCTTTCAGAGGCGCAGCAACACTGGGGCTTTGCGCTTCTCTACCCACCGGACGTCACGGTCACTCTGTTTAAATCTCCTAGACACGAGTTGAGAAATTGCAAACGTTGAGCAATTGCTCAGAGATGAAAAGTGCCAGCACTGAAAGCTGTTGCTAGCCAGCACCCTTCCTTGGAAGCGCTTTCACAGGCGCAGCAACACTGGGGCTTTGCACTTCTCTAGCCACCAAACGTCACGGTCACTATCTCTCCGTCTCGTAGACACGAGCTCAGAGATTGCAAACGTTGAGCAATTGCTCAGAGATGAAAAGTGCCAGCACTGAAAGCTCTTGCTAGCCAGCACCCTTCCTTGGAAGCGCTTTCAGAGGCGCAGCAACAATGGGGCTTTGCGCTTCTCTACCCACCAAAGGTCACGGTCACTATCTCTCCGTCTCGTAGACATGAGCTGAGAGATTGCAAAAGTCGAGCAATTGCTCAGAGATGAAAAGTGCCAGCACTGAAAGCTGTTGCTAGCCAGCACCCTTCCTTGGAAGCGCTTTTGTAGGCCTAAGAACACTGGGGCTCTGGGCTTCTCTAGCCACCTAATCTTCTGCTCATCCTCTCGCACACTCTAAAGAGAGCTCAAATGAGAAATTGCAAACGTCGAGCACTTGCTCAGAGATGAAAAGTGCCAGCACTGAAAGCTCTTGCTAGCCAGCACCCTTCCTTGGAAGCGCTTTCACAGGCGCAGCAACACTGGGGCTTTGCACTTCTCTACCCACCAAAGGTCACGGTCACTATTTCTCTGTCTCGTAGACTTGAGCTGAGAAATTGCAAACATCGAGCAATTGCTCAGAGATGAAAAGTGCCAGCACTGAAAGCTGTTGCTAGCCAGCACCCTTCCTTGGAAGCGCTTTTGTAGGCCTAAGAACACTGGGGCTCTGGGCTTACCTAGCCACCCAATCTTCTGCTCATCCTCTCGCGCAGTCTAAAGAGAGCTCCGGTGAGAAATTGCAAACGTCGAGCAATTGCTCAGAGATGAAAAGTGCCAGCACTGAAAGCTGTTGCTAGCCAGCACCCTTCCTTGGAAGCGCTTTTGTAGGCCTAAGAACACTGGGGCTCTGGGCTTCTCTAGCCACCTAATCTTCTGCTCATCCTCTCGCGCAGTCTAAAGAGAGATCAGGTGAGAAATTGCAAAGGTCGAGCAATTGCTCAGAGATGAAAAGTGCCAGCACTGAAAGCTCTTGCTAGCCAGCACCCTTCCTTGGAAGCGCTTTCACAGGCGCAGCAACACTGGGGCTTTGCGCTTCTCTACCCACCAAACGTCACGGTCACTATCTCTCTGTCTCGTAGACACAAGCTGAGAAATTGAGAAAGTCGAGCAATTGCTCAGAGATGAAAAGTGCCAGCACTGAAAGCTCTTGCTAGCCAGCACCCTTCCTTGGAAGCGCTTTTGTAACCCTAAGGATACAAGGGCTCTCTGCCTCTCCAGCCGCCTAATCTTCTGCTCATCCTCTCGCGCACTCTAAAGAGAGCTCAGGTGAGAAATTGCAAAAGTCGAGCAATTGCTCAGAGATGAAAAGTGCCAGCACTGAAAGCTGTTGCTAGCCAGCACCCTTCCTTGGAAGCGCTTTTAGAGGCGCAGGAACACTGGGGCTTTGCGCTTCTCTAGCCACCAAACGTCACGGTCACTATCTCTCCGTCTCGTAGACACGAGCTGAGAGATTGCAAACGTCGAGCAATTGCTCAGAGATGAAAAGTGCCAGCATTGAAAGCTGTTGCTAGCCAGCACCCTTCCTTGGAAATGCTTTTGTAGGCCTAAGAAGACTGAGGCTCTGGGCTTCT
Organism: Sarcoramphus papa; assembly: GCA_037962945.1. Taxonomy (NCBI): domain Eukaryota; kingdom Metazoa; phylum Chordata; class Aves; order Accipitriformes; family Cathartidae; genus Sarcoramphus; species Sarcoramphus papa. The sequence continues at coordinate 21,384,857 of CM075588.1, forward strand.
CTAGCCACCTAATCTTCTGTTCATCCTCTCTCGTAGTCTAAAGAGAGCTCAGGTGAGAAATTGCAAAGGTCGAGCAATTGCTCAGAGATGAAAAGTGCCAGCACTGAAATCTGTTGCTAGCCAGCACCCTTCCTTGGAAGTGCTTTTGTAGGCCTAAGAACACTGGGGCTCTGGGCTTCTCTAGCCACCTAATCTTCTGCTCATCCTCTCGCGTAGTCTAAAGAGAGCTCAGGTGAGAAATTGCAAACGTCGAGCAATTGCTCAGAGATGAAAAGTGCCAGCACTGAAAGCTGTTGCTAGCCAGCACCCTTCCTTGGAAGCGCTTTCACAGGCGCAGCAACACTGGGGCTTTGCGCTTCTCTAGCCACCAAAGGTCACGGTCACTATCACTCCGTCTTGTAGACACGAGCTGAGACATTGCAAAGGTCGAGCAATTGCTCAGAGATGAAAAGTGCCAGCACTGAAAGCTGTTGCTAGCCAGCACCCTTCCTTGGAAGCGCTTTCACAGGGGCAGCAACACTGGGGCTTTGCGCTTCTCTAGCCACCAAACTTCACGGTCATTCTCTTTCCATCTCGTAGATACGAGCTGAGAAATTGCAAATGTCGAGCAATTGCTCAGAGATGAAAAGTGCCAGCACTGAAAGCTGTTGCTAGCCAGCACCCTTCCTTGGAAGCGCTTTTGTAGGCCTAAGAACACTGGGGCTCTGGGCTTCTCTAGCCACCTAATCTTCTGCTCATCCTCTCGCGCACTCTAAAGAGAGCTCAGGTGAGAAATTGCAAAGGTCGAGCAATTGCTCAGAGATGAAAAGTGCCAGCACTGAAAGCTCTTGCTAGCCAGCACCCTTCCTTGGAAGCGCTTTCAGAGGCGTAGCAACACTGGGGCTTTGCGCTTCTCTACCCACCAAAGGTCACGGTCACTATCTCTCCGTCTCGTAGACATGAGCTGAGAGATTGCAAAAGTCGAGCAATTGCTCAGAGATGAAAAGTGCCAGCACTGAAAGCTGTTGCTAGCCAGCACCCTTCCTTGGAAGCGCTTTCACAGGCGCAGTAACACTGGGGCTTTGCGCTTCTCTAGCCACCAAACGTCACGGTCACCATCTCTCTGTCTCGTAGACACGAGCTGAGAAATAGCAAACGTCGAGCAATTGCTCAGAGATGAAAAGTGCCAGCACTGAAAGCTGTTGCTAGCCAGCACCCTTCCTTGGAAGCGCTTTTGTAGGCCTAAGAACACTGGGGCTCTGGCTTCTCTAACCACCTAATCTTCTGCTCATCCTCTCGCACACTCTAAAGAGAGCTCAGGTGAGAAATTGCAAACGTCGAGCAATTGCTCAGAGATGAAAAGTGCCAGCACTGAAAGCTGTTGCTAGCCAGCACCCTTCCTTGGAAGCGCTTTCACAGGCGCAGCAACACTGGGGCTTTGCGCTTCTCTAGACACCAAACGTCACGGTCACTATCTCTCTGGCTCGTAGACACGAGCTGAGAAATTGCAAACGTCGAGCAATTGCTCAGAGATGAAAAGTGCCAGCACTGAAAGCTGTTGCTAGCCAGCACCCTTCCTTGGAAACGCTCTTGTAGGCCTAAGAACACTGGGGCTCTGGGGTTCTCTAGCCACCTAATCTTCTGCTCATCCTCTCGCGCACTCTAAAGAGAGCTCAGGTGAGAAATTGCAAAGGTCGAGCAATTGCTCAGAGATGAAAAGTGCCAGCACTGAAAGCTCTTACTAGCCAGCACCCTTCCTTGGAAGCGCTTTCACAGGCGCAGCAACACTGGGGCTTTGTGCTTCTCTACCCACCAAACGTCACGGTCACTATCTCTCTCCGTCTCGTAGACACGAGCTGAGAAATTGCAAAAGTCGAGCAATTGCTCAGAGATGAAAAGTGCCAGCACAGAAAGCTGTTGCTAGCCAGCACCCTTCCTTGGAAGTGCTTTTGTAGGCCTAAGAACACCGGGGCTCTGTGTTTCTCTAGCCACCTAATCTTCTGCTCATCCTCTCGCGCAGTCTAAAGAGAGCTCAGGTGAGAAATTGCAAAGGTCGAGCAATTGCTCAGAGATGAAAAGTGCCAGCACTGAAAGCTGTTGCTAGCCAGCACCCCTCCTTGGAAGCGCTTTCAGAGGCGCAGCAACACTGGGGCTTTGCGCTTCTCTACCCACCGGACGTCACGGTCACTCTGTTTAAATCTCCTAGACACGAGTTGAGAAATTGCAAACGTTGAGCAATTGCTCAGAGATGAAAAGTGCCAGCACTGAAAGCTGTTGCTAGCCAGCACCCTTCCTTGGAAGCGCTTTCACAGGCGCAGCAACACTGGGGCTTTGCACTTCTCTAGCCACCAAACGTCACGGTCACTATCTCTCCGTCTCGTAGACACGAGCTCAGAGATTGCAAACGTTGAGCAATTGCTCAGAGATGAAAAGTGCCAGCACTGAAAGCTCTTGCTAGCCAGCACCCTTCCTTGGAAGCGCTTTCAGAGGCGCAGCAACAATGGGGCTTTGCGCTTCTCTACCCACCAAAGGTCACGGTCACTATCTCTCCGTCTCGTAGACATGAGCTGAGAGATTGCAAAAGTCGAGCAATTGCTCAGAGATGAAAAGTGCCAGCACTGAAAGCTGTTGCTAGCCAGCACCCTTCCTTGGAAGCGCTTTTGTAGGCCTAAGAACACTGGGGCTCTGGGCTTCTCTAGCCACCTAATCTTCTGCTCATCCTCTCGCACACTCTAAAGAGAGCTCAAATGAGAAATTGCAAACGTCGAGCACTTGCTCAGAGATGAAAAGTGCCAGCACTGAAAGCTCTTGCTAGCCAGCACCCTTCCTTGGAAGCGCTTTCACAGGCGCAGCAACACTGGGGCTTTGCACTTCTCTACCCACCAAAGGTCACGGTCACTATTTCTCTGTCTCGTAGACTTGAGCTGAGAAATTGCAAACATCGAGCAATTGCTCAGAGATGAAAAGTGCCAGCACTGAAAGCTGTTGCTAGCCAGCACCCTTCCTTGGAAGCGCTTTTGTAGGCCTAAGAACACTGGGGCTCTGGGCTTACCTAGCCACCCAATCTTCTGCTCATCCTCTCGCGCACTCTAAAGAGAGCTCCGGTGAGAAATTGCAAACGTCGAGCAATTGCTCAGAGATGAAAAGTGCCAGCACTGAAAGCTGTTGCTAGCCAGCACCCTTCCTTGGAAGCGCTTTTGTAGGCCTAAGAACACTGGGGCTCTGGGCTTCTCTAGCCACCTAATCTTCTGCTCATCCTCTCGCGCAGTCTAAAGAGAGATCAGGTGAGAAATTGCAAAGGTCGAGCAATTGCTCAGAGATGAAAAGTGCCAGCACTGAAAGCTCTTGCTAGCCAGCACCCTTCCTTGGAAGCGCTTTCAGAGGCGCAGCAACACTGGGGCTTTGCGCTTCTCTACCCACCAAACGTCACGGTCACTATCTCTCTGTCTCGTAGACACGAGCTGAGACATTGCAAACGTCGAGCAAGTGCTCAGAGATGAAAAGTGCCAGCACTGAAAGCTCTTGCTAGCCAGCACCGTTCCTTGGAAGTGCTTTTGTAGGCCTAAGAACACTGGGGCTCTGTGTTTCTCTAGCCACCTAATCTTCTGCTCATCCTCTCTCGTAGTCTAAAGAGAGCTCAGGTGAGAAATTGCAAACGTCGAGCAATTGCTCAGAGATGAAAAGTGCCAGCACTGAAAGCTCTTGCTAGCCAGCACCGTTCCTTGGAAGTGCTTTTGTAGGCCTAAGAACACTGGGGCTCTGGTCTTATCTAGCCGTCAAATCTTCTGCTCATCCTCTCGCGCACTCTAAAGAGAGCTCAGGTGAGAAATTGCAAAAGTCCAGCAATTGCTCAGAGATGAAAAGTGCCAGCACTGAAAGCTGTTGCTAGCCAGCACCCTTCCTTGGAAGCGCTTTCACAGGTGCAGCAACACTGGGGCTTTGCGCTTCTCTACCCACCAAACGTCACGGTCACTATCTCTCTGTCTTGTAGACAGAGCTGAGAGATTGCAAACGTCGAGCAATTGCTCAGAGATGAAAAGTGCCAGCACTGAAAGCTGTTGCTAGCCAGCACCCTTCCTTGGAAGCGCTTTCACAGGCGCAGTAACACTGGGGCTTTGCGCTTCTCTAGCCACCAAACGTCACGGTCACCATCTCTCTGTGTCGTAGACACGAGCTGAGAAATAGCAAACGTCGAGCAATTGCTCAGAGATGAAAAGTGCCAGCACTGAAAGCTGTTGCTAGCCAGCACCCTTCCTTGGAAGCGCTTTTGTAGGCCTAAGAACACTGGGGCTCTGGCTTCTCTAACCACCTAATCTTCTGCTCATCCTCTCGCACACTCTAAAGAGAGCTCAGGTGAGAAATTGCAAAGGTCGAGCAATTGCTCAGAGATGAAAAGTGCCAGCACTGAAAGCTGTTGCTAGCCAGCACCCTTCCTTGGAAGCGCTTTCACAGGCGCAGCAACACTGGGGCTTTGCACTTCTCTACCCACCAAAGGTCACGGTCACTATCTCTCTGCCTCGTAGACACGAGCTGAGAAATTGACAAAGTCGAGCAATTGCTCAGAGATGAAAAGTGCCAGCACTGAAAGCTGTTGCTAGCCGGCACCCTTCCTTGGAAGTGCTTTTGTAGGCCTAAGAACACTGGGGCTCTGGGCTCCTCTAGCCACCTAATCTTCTGCTCATCCTCTCGCGCACTCTAAAGAGAGCTCCGGTGAGAAATTGCAAACGTCGAGCAATTGCTAAGAGATGAAAAGTGCCAGCACTGAAAGCTGTTGCTAGCCAGCACCCTTCCTTGGAAGCGCTTTCACAGGCGCAGCAACACTGGGGCTTTGCGCTTCTCTACCCACCAAATGTCACGGTCACTATCTCTCTCTGTCTCGTAGACATAAGCTGAGAAATTGCAAATGTCGAGCAATTGCTCAGAGATGAAAAGTGCCAGCACTGAAAGCTCTTGCTAGCCAGCACCCGTCCTTGGAAGCGCTTTCACAGGCGCAGCAACACTGGGGCTTTGCGCTTCTCTACCCTCCAGACGTCACGCTCACTCTCTTTAAATCTCCTGACACGAGTTGAGAAATTGCAAAGGTCGAGCAATTGCTCAGAGATGAAAAGTGCCAGCACTGAAAGCTGTTGCTAGACAGCACCCTTCCTTGGAAGCGCTTTCACAGGCGCAGCAACACTGGGGCTTTGCGCTTCTCTAGCCACCAAACGTCACGGTTACTATCACTCCGTCTCGTAGACACGAGCTGAGAGATTGCAAACGTTGAGCAATTGCTCAGAGAAGAAAAGTGCCAGCACTGAAAGCTGTTGCTAGCCAGCACCCTTCCTTGGATGCGCTTTTGTAGGCCTAAGAACACTGGGGCTCTGGGCTTCTCTAGCCACCTAATCTTCTGCTCATCCTCTCGCGCAGTCTAAAGAGAGCTCAGGTGAGAAATTGCAAACGTCGAGCAATTGCTCAGAGATGAAAAGTGCCAGCACTGAAAGCTCTTGCTAGCCAGCACCCTTCCTTGGAAGTGCTTTTGTAGGCCTAAGAACACTGGGGCTCTGGGCTTCTCTAGCCACCTAATCTTCTGCTCATCCTCTCACGCACTCTAAAGAGAGCTCAGGTGAGAAATTGCAAACGTCGAGCAATTGCTCAGAGATGAAAAGTGCCAGCACTGAAAGCTCTTGCTAGCCAGCACCCTTCCTTGGAAGCGCTTTCACAGGGGCAGCAACACTGGGGCTTTGCGCTTCTCTAGCCACCAGACGTCACGGTCACTCTCTTAAAAACTCGTAGATACGAGTTGAGAAATTGCAAAGGTCGAGCAATTGCTCAGAGATGAAAAGTGCCAGCACTGAAAGCTCTTGCTAGCCAGCACCCTTCCTTGGAAGCGCTTTTGTAGCCCTTAGAACACTGGGGCTCTGTGTTTCTCTAGCCACCTAATCTTCTGCTCATCCTCTCGCGCACTCTAAAGAGAGCTCAGGTGAGAAATTGCAAACGTCGAGCAATTGCTCAGAGATGAAAAGTGCCAGCACTGAAAGCTCTTGCTAGCCAGCACCCTTCCTTGGAAGCGCTTTCACAGGCGCAGTAACACTGGGGCTTTGCGCTTCTCTAGCCACCAAACGTCACGGTCACTATCTCTCCGTCTCGTAGACATGAGCTGAGAGATTGCAAACGTCGAGCAATTGCTCAGAGACGAAAAGTGCCAGCACTGAAAGCTGTTGCTAGCCAGCACCCTTCCTTGGAAGCGCTTTTGTAGGCCTAAGAACACTGGGGCTCTGGGATTCTCTAGCCACCTAATCTTCTGCTCATCCTCTCACGCACTCTAAAGAGAGCTCAGGTGAGAAATTGCAAACGTCGAGCAATTGCTCAGAGATGAAAAGTGCCAGCACTGAAAGCTGTTGCTAGCCAGCACCCGTCCTTGGAAGCGCTTTCACAGGCGCAGCAACACTGGGGCTTTGCGCTTCTCTACCCACCGGACGTCACGGTCACTATCATTCCGTCTCGTAGACACGAGCTGAGAGATTGCAAACGTTGAGCAATTGCTCAGAGATGAAAAGTGCCAGCACTGAAAGCTCTTGCTAGCCAGCACCCTTCCTTTGAAGCGCTTTCAGAGGCGCAGCAACAATGGGGCTTTGCGCTTCTCTACCCACCAAATGTCACGGTCACTCTCTTTAAATCTCCTAGACACGAGTTGAGAAATTGCAAAGGTCGAGCAATTGCTCAGAGATGAAAAGTGCCAGCACTGAAAGCTCTTGCTAGCCAGCACCCTTCCTTGGAAGTGCTTTTGTAGCCCTTAGAACACAAGGGCTCTGTGCTTCTCTAGCCACCTAATCTTCTGCTCATCCTCTCGCGCACTCTAAAGAGAGCTCAGGTGAGAAATTGCAAACGTCGAACAATTGCTCAGAGATGAAAAGTGCCAGCACTGAAAGCTGTTGCTAGCCAGCACCCTTCCTTGGAAGTGCTTTTGTAGGCCTAAGAACACTGGGGCTCTGGGCTTCTCTAGCCACCTAATCTTCTGCTCATCCTCTCGCGCACTCTAAAGAAAGCTCAGGTGAGAAATTGCAAACGTCGAGCAATTGCTCAGAGATGAAAAGTGCCAGCACTGAAAGCTCTTGCTAGCCAGCACCCTTCCTTGGAAGCGCTTTCACAGGCGCAGCAACACTGGGGCTTTGCGCTTCTCTAGCCACCAAAGGTCACGGTCATTCTCTTTGCATCTCGTAGTCACGAGCTGAGACATTGCAAACGTCGAGCAAGTGCTCAGAGATGAAAAGTGCCAGCACTGAAAGCTCTTGATAGCCAGCACCCTTCCTTGGAAGTGCTTTTGTAGGCCTAAGAACACTGGGGCTCTGTGTTTCTCTAGCCACCTAATCTTCTGCTCATCCTCTCGCGCAGTCTAAAGAGAGCTCAGGTGAGAAATTGCAAACGTCGAGCAATTGCTCAGAGATGAAAAGTGCCAGCACTGAAAGCTGTTGCTAACCAGCACCGTTCCTTGGAAGTGCTTTTGTAGGCCTAAGAACAGTGGGGCTCTGGTCTTATCTAGCCGTCAAATCTTCTGCTCATCCTCTCGCGCACTCTAAAGAGAGCTCAGGTGAGAAATTGCAAAAGTCGAGCAATTGCTCAGAGATGAAAAGTGCCAGCACTGAAAGCTGTTGCTAGCCAGCACCCTTCCTTGGAAGCGCTTTCAGAGGCGCAGGAACACTGGGGCTTTGCGCTTCTCTACCCACCAAACGTCACGGTCACTATCTCTCTGTCTCGTAGACACGAGCTGAGAGATTGCAAACGTCGAGCAATTGATCAGAGATGAAAAGTGCCAGCACAGAAAGCTGTTGCTAGCCAGCACCCTTCCTTGGAAGCACTTTCAGAGGCGCAGTAACACTGGGGCTTTGCGCTTGTCTACCAACCAGGCGTCACGGTCATTCTCTTTCCGTCTCGTAGACACGAGCTGAGAGATTGCAAACATCGAGCAATTGCTCAGAGATGAAAAGTGCCAGCACTGAAAGCTCTTGCTAGCCAGCACCCTTCCTTGGAAGTGCTTTTGTAGGCCTAAGAACACTGGGGCTCTGGGCTTCTCTAGCCACCTAATCTTCTGCTCATCCTCTCGCGCACTCTAAAGAGAGCTCAGGTGAGAAATTGCAAAGGTCGAGCAATTGCTCAGAGATGAAAAGTGCCAGCACTGAAAGCTCTTGCTAGCCAGCACCCTTCCTTGGAAGCGCTTTCGCAGGGGCAGCAACACTGGGGCTTTGCGCTTCTCTAGCCACCAGACGTCACGGTCACTCTCTTTAAACCTCGTAGACACGAGTTGAGAAATTGCAAAGGTCGAGCAATTGCTCAGAGATGAAAAGTGCCAGCACTGAAAGCTCTTGCTAGCCAGCACCCTTCCTTGGAAGCGCTTTTGTAGCCCTTAGAACACAAGGGCTCTGTGCTTCTCTAGCCACCTAATCTTCTGCTCATCCTCTCGCGCACTCTAAAGAGAGCTCAGGTGAGAAATTGCAAACGTCGAGCAATTGCTCAGAGATGAAAAGTGCCAGCACTGAAAGCTCTTGCTAGCCAGCACCCTTCCTTGGAAGCGCTTTCACAGGCGCAGCAACACTGGGGCTTTGCGCTTCTCTACCCTCCAGACGTCACGGTCACTCTCTTTAAATCTCCTGACACGAGTTGAGAAATTGCAAAGGTCGAGCAATTGCTCAGAGATGAAAAGTGCCAGCACTGAAAGCTCTTGCTAGCCAGCACCCTTCCTTGGAAGCGCTTTCACAGGCGCAGCAACACTGGGGCTTTGCGCTTCTCTAGCCACCAAACGTCACGGTTACTATCACTCCGTCTCGTAGATACGAGCTGAGAGATTGCAAACGTTGAGCAATTGCTCAGAGATGAAAAGTGCCAGCACTGAAAGCTGTTGCTAGCCAGCACCCTTCCTTGGATGCGCTTTTGTAGGCCTAAGAACACTGGGGCTCTGTGCTTCTCTAGCCACCTAATCTTCTGCTCATCCTCTCGCGCACTCTAAAGAAAGCTCAGGTGAGAAATTGCAAACGTCGAGCAATTGCTCAGAGATGAAAAGTGCCAGCACTGAAAGCTCTTGCTAGCCAGCACCCTTCCTTGGAAGCGCTTTCACAGGCGCAGCAACACTGGGGCTTTGCGCTTCTCTAGCCACCAAAGGTCACGGTCATTCTCTTTGCATCTCGTAGTCACGAGCTGAGACATTGCAAACGTCGAGCAAGTGCTCAGAGATGAAAAGTGCCAGCACTGAAAGCTCTTGATAGCCAGCACCCTTCCTTGGAAGTGCTTTTGTAGGCCTAAGAACACTGGGGCTCTGTGTTTCTCTAGCCACCTAATCTTCTGCTCATCCTCTCGCGCAGTCTAAAGAGAGCTCAGGTGAGAAATTGCAAACGTCGAGCAATTGCTCAGAGATGAAAAGTGCCAGCACTGAAAGCTGTTGCTAACCAGCACCGTTCCTTGGAAGTGCTTTTGTAGGCCTAAGAACAGTGGGGCTCTGGTCTTATCTAGCCGTCAAATCTTCTGCTCATCCTCTCGCGCACTCTAAAGAGAGCTCAGGTGAGAAATTGCAAAAGTCGAGCAATTGCTCAGAGATGAAAAGTGCCAGCACTGAAAGCTGTTGCTAGCCAGCACCCTTCCTTGGAAGCGCTTTCAGAGGCGCAGGAACACTGGGGCTTTGCGCTTCTCTACCCACCAAACGTCACGGTCACTATCTCTCTGTCTCGTAGACACGAGCTGAGAGATTGCAAACGTCGAGCAATTGATCAGAGATGAAAAGTGCCAGCACAGAAAGCTGTTGCTAGCCAGCACCCTTCCTTGGAAGCACTTTCAGAGGCGCAGTAACACTGGGGCTTTGCGCTTGTCTACCAACCAGGCGTCACGGTCATTCTCTTTCCGTCTCGTAGACACGAGCTGAGAGATTGCAAACATCGAGCAATTGCTCAGAGATGAAAAGTGCCAGCACTGAAAGCTCTTGCTAGCCAGCACCCTTCCTTGGAAGTGCTTTTGTAGGCCTAAGAACACTGGGGCTCTGGGCTTCTCTAGCCACCTAATCTTCTGCTCATCCTCTCGCGCACTCTAAAGAGAGCTCAGGTGAGAAATTGCAAAGGTCGAGCAATTGCTCAGAGATGAAAAGTGCCAGCACTGAAAGCTCTTGCTAGCCAGCACCCTTCCTTGGAAGCGCTTTCGCAGGGGCAGCAACACTGGGGCTTTGCGCTTCTCTAGCCACCAGACGTCACGGTCACTCTCTTTAAACCTCGTAGACACGAGTTGAGAAATTGCAAAGGTCGAGCAATTGCTCAGAGATGAAAAGTGCCAGCACTGAAAGCTCTTGCTAGCCAGCACCCTTCCTTGGAAGCGCTTTTGTAGCCCTTAGAACACAAGGGCTCTGTGCTTCTCTAGCCACCTAATCTTCTGCTCATCCTCTCGCGCACTCTAAAGAGAGCTCAGGTGAGAAATTGCAAACGTCGAGCAATTGCTCAGAGATGAAAAGTGCCAGCACTGAAAGCTCTTGCTAGCCAGCACCCTTCCTTGGAAGCGCTTTCACAGGCGCAGCAACACTGGGGCTTTGCGCTTCTCTACCCTCCAGACGTCACGGTCACTCTCTTTAAATCTCCTGACACGAGTTGAGAAATTGCAAAGGTCGAGCAATTGCTCAGAGATGAAAAGTGCCAGCACTGAAAGCTCTTGCTAGCCAGCACCCTTCCTTGGAAGCGCTTTCACAGGCGCAGCAACACTGGGGCTTTGCGCTTCTCTAGCCACCAAACGTCACGGTTACTATCACTCCGTCTCGTAGATACGAGCTGAGAGATTGCAAACGTTGAGCAATTGCTCAGAGATGAAAAGTGCCAGCACTGAAAGCTGTTGCTAGCCAGCACCCTTCCTTGGATGCGCTTTTGTAGGCCTAAGAACACTGGGGCTCTGTGCTTCTCTAGCCACCTAATCTTCTGCTCATCCTCTCGCGCACTCTAAAGAAAGCTCAGGTGAGAAATTGCAAACGTCGAGCAATTGCTCAGAGATGAAAAGTGCCAGCACTGAAAGCTCTTGCTAGCCAGCACCCTTCCTTGGAAGCGCTTTCACAGGCGCAGCAACACTGGGGCTTTGCGCTTCTCTAGCCACCAAAGGTCACGGTCATTCTCTTTGCATCTCGTAGTCACGAGCTGAGACATTGCAAACGTCGAGCAAGTGCTCAGAGATGAAAAGTGCCAGCACTGAAAGCTCTTGATAGCCAGCACCCTTCCTTGGAAGTGCTTTTGTAGGCCTAAGAACACTGGGGCTCTGTGTTTCTCTAGCCACCTAATCTTCTGCTCATCCTCTCGCGCAGTCTAAAGAGAGCTCAGGTGAGAAATTGCAAACGTCGAGCAATTGCTCAGAGATGAAAAGTGCCAGCACTGAAAGCTGTTGCTAACCAGCACCGTTCCTTGGAAGTGCTTTTGTAGGCCTAAGAACAGTGGGGCTCTGGTCTTATCTAGCCGTCAAATCTTCTGCTCATCCTCTCGCGCACTCTAAAGAGAGCTCAGGTGAGAAATTGCAAAAGTCGAGCAATTGCTCAGAGATGAAAAGTGCCAGCACTGAAAGCTGTTGCTAGCCAGCACCCTTCCTTGGAAGCGCTTTCAGAGGCGCAGGAACACTGGGGCTTTGCGCTTCTCTACCCACCAAACGTCACGGTCACTATCTCTCTGTCTCGTAGACACGAGCTGAGAGATTGCAAACGTCGAGCAATTGATCAGAGATGAAAAGTGCCAGCACAGAAAGCTGTTGCTAGCCAGCACCCTTCCTTGGAAGCACTTTCAGAGGCGCAGTAACACTGGGGCTTTGCGCTTGTCTACCAACCAGGCGTCACGGTCATTCTCTTTCCGTCTCGTAGACACGAGCTGAGAGATTGCAAACATCGAGCAATTGCTCAGAGATGAAAAGTGCCAGCACTGAAAGCTCTTGCTAGCCAGCACCCTTCCTTGGAAGTGCTTTTGTAGGCCTAAGAACACTGGGGCTCTGGGCTTCTCTAGCCACCTAATCTTCTGCTCATCCTCTCGCGCACTCTAAAGAGAGCTCAGGTGAGAAATTGCAAAGGTCGAGCAATTGCTCAGAGATGAAAAGTGCCAGCACTGAAAGCTCTTGCTAGCCAGCACCCTTCCTTGGAAGCGCTTTCGCAGGGGCAGCAACACTGGGGCTTTGCGCTTCTCTAGCCACCAGACGTCACGGTCACTCTCTTTAAACCTCGTAGACACGAGTTGAGAAATTGCAAAGGTCGAGCAATTGCTCAGAGATGAAAAGTGCCAGCACTGAAAGCTCTTGCTAGCCAGCACCCTTCCTTGGAAGCGCTTTTGTAGCCCTTAGAACACAAGGGCTCTGTGCTTCTCTAGCCACCTAATCTTCTGCTCATCCTCTCGCGCAACCTAAAGAGAGCTCAGGTGAGAAATTGCAAACGTCGAGCAATTGCTCAGAGATGAAAAGTGCCAGCACTGAAAGCTCTTGCTAGCCAGCACCCTTCCTTGGAAGCGCTTTCACAGGCGCAGCAACACTGGGGCTTTGCGCTTCTCTACCCTCCAGACGTCACGGTCACTCTCTTTAAATCTCCTGACACGAGTTGAGAAATTGCAAAGGTCGAGCAATTGCTCAGAGATGAAAAGTGCCAGCACTGAAAGCTGTTGCTAGCCAGCACCCTTCCTTGGATGCGCTTTTGTAGGCCTAAGAACACTGGGGCTCTGGGCTTCTCTAGCCACCTAATCTTCTGCTCATCCTCTCGCGCACTCTAAAGAGAGCTCAGGTGAGAAATTGCAAAGGTCGAGCAATTGCTCAGAGATGAAAAGTGCCAGCACTGAAAGCTCTTGCTAGCCAGCACCCTTCCTTGGAAGTGCTTTTGTAGGCCTAAGAACACTGGGGCTCTGGGCTTCTCTAGCCACCTAATCTTCTGCTCATCCTCTCACGCACTCTAAAGAGAGCTCAGGTGAGAAATTGCAAACGTCGAGCAATTGCTCAGAGATGAAAAGTGCCAGCACTGAAAGCTCTTGCTAGCCAGCACCCTTCCTTGGAAGCGCTTTCACAGGCGCAGCAACACTGGGGCTTTGCGCTTCTCTAGCCACCAAACGTCACGGTCACTATCTCTCCGTCTCGTAGACACGAGCTGAGAAATTGCAAAAGTCGAGCAATTGCTCAGAGATGAAAAGTGCCAGCACTGAAAGCTGTTGCTAGCCAGCACCCTTCCTTGGAAGCGCTTTCACAGGCGCAGCAACACTGGGGCTTTGCGCTTCTCTACCCACCAGACGTCACGGTCACTCTCTTAAAACCTCGTAGACACGAGTTGAGAAATTGCAAAGGTCGAGCAATTGCTCAGAGATGAAAAGTGCCAGCACTGAAAGCTCTTGCTAGCCAGCAGCCTTCCTTGGAAGCGCTTTTGTAGCCCTTAGAACACTGGGGCTCTGTGTTTCTCTAGCCACCTAATCTTCTGCTCATCCTCTCGCGCACTCTAAAGAGAGCTCAGGTGAGAAATTGCAAAGGTCGAGCAATTGCTCAGAGATGAAAAGTGCCAGCACTGAAAGCTGTTGCTAGCCAGCACCCTTCCTTGGAAGCGCTTTCACAGGCGCAGTAACACTGGGGCTTTGCGCTTCTCTAGCCACCAAACGTCACGGTCACTATCTCTCCGTCTCGTAGACATGAGCTGAGAGATTGCAAACGTCGAGCAATTGCTCAGAGATGAAAAGTGCCAGCACTGAAAGCTGTTGCTAGCCAGCACCCTTCCTTGGATGCGCTTTTGTAGGCCTAAGAACACTGGGGCTCTGGGCTTCTCTAGCCACCTAATCTTCTGCTCATCCTCTCACGCACTCTAAAGAGAGCTCAGGTGAGAAATTGCAAAGGTCGAGCAATTGCTCAGAGATGAAAAGTGCCAGCACTGAAAGCTGTTGCTAGCCAGCACCCGTCCTTGGAAGCGCTTTCACAGGTGCAGTAACACTGGGGCTTTGCGCTTCTCTACCCACCAAGCCTCACGGTCATTCTCTTTCCATCTCGTAGACACGAGCTGAGAGATTGCAAACGTCGAGCAATTGCTCAGAGATGAAAAGTGCCAGCACTGAAAGCTGTTGCTAGCCAGCACCCTTCCTTGGAAGCGCTTTTATAGCCCTTAGAACACTGGGGCTCTGGGCTTCTCTAGCCACCTAATCTTCTGCTCATCCTCTTGCGCACTCTAAAGAGAGCTCAGGTGAGAAATTGCAAACGTCGAGCAATTGCTCAGAGATGAAAAGTGCCAGCACTGAAAGCTGTTGCTAGCCAGCACCCTTCCTTGGAAGCGCTTTTGTAGGCCTAAGAACACTGGGGCTCTGGGGTTCTCTAGCCACCTAATCTTCTGCTCATCCTCTCGCGCAGTCTAAAGAGAGCTCAGCTGAGAAATTGCAAACGTCGAGCAATTGCTCAGAGATGAAAAGTGCCAGCACTGAAAGCTGTTGCTAGCCAGCACCCTTCCTTGGAAGCGCTTTCACAGGCGCAGTAACAGTGGGGCTTTGCGCTTCTCTAGCCACCAAAGGTCACGGTCACTATCTCTCCGTCTCGTAGACACGAGCTGAGAAATTGCAAACGTCGAGCAATTGCTCAGAGATGAAAAGTGCCAGCCCTGAAAGCCCTTGCTAGCCAGCACCCTTCCTTGGAAGCGCTTTCACAGGCGCAGCAACACTGGGGCTTTGCGCTTCTCTACCCACCAAAGGTCACGGTCACTATCTCTCTCCGTCTCGTAGACACGAGCTGAGAGATTGCAAACGTCGAGCAATTGCTCAGAGATGAAAAGTGCCAGCACTGAAAGCTGTTGCTAGCCAGCACCGTTCCTTGGAAGCGCTTTCACAGGCGCAGCAGCACTGGGGCTTTGCACTTCTCTACCCACCAAACGTCACGGTCACTATCTCTCCGTCTAGTAGACACGAGCTGAGACATTGCAAACGTCGAGCAATTGCTCAGAGATGAAAAGTGCCAGCACTGAAAGCTGTTGCTAGCCAGCACCCTTCCTTGGATGCTCTTTTGTAGGCCTAAGAACACTGGGGCTCTGTGTTTCTCTAGCCACCTAATCTTCTGCTCATCCTCTCGCGCACTCTAAAGAGAGCTCAGGTGAGAAATTGCAAAGGTCGAGCAATTGCTCAGAGATGAAAAGTGCCAGCACTGAAAGCTGTTGCTAGCCAGCACCCTTCCTTGGAAGCGCTTTCACAGGCGCAGCAACACTGGGGCTTTGCGCTTCTATAGCCACCAAACGTCACGGTCACTATCTCTCCGTCTCGTAGACACGAGCTGAGAGATTGCAAAGGTCGAGCAATTGCTCAGAGATGAAAAGTGCCAGCACTGAAAGCTGTTGCTAGCCAGCACCCTTCCTTGGATGCGCTTTTGTAGGCCTAAGAACACTGGGGCTCTGTGCTTCTCTAGCCACCTAATCTTCTGCTCATCCTCTCGCGCACTCTAAAGAGAGATCAAGTGAGAAATTGCAAACGTCGAGCAATTGCTCAGAGATGAAAAGTGCCAGCACTGAAAGCTGTTGCTAGCCAGCACCCTTCCTTGGAAGCGCTTTCACAGGCGCAGCAACACTGGGGCTTTGCGCTTCTCTACCCACCAAAGGTCACTGTCACTATCTCTCCGTCTCGTAGACACGAGCTGAGAGATTGCAAACGTCGAGCAATTGCTCAGAGATGAAAAGTGCCAGCACTGAAAGCTGTTGCTAGCCAGCACCCTTCCTTGGAAGCGCTTTTGTAGGCCTAAGAACACTGGGGCTCTGTGTTTCTCTAGCCACCTAATGTTCTGCTCATCCTCTCGCGCACTCTAAAGAGAGCTCAGGTGAGAAATTGCAAACATCGAGCAATTGCTCAGAGATGAAAAGTGCCAGCACTGAAAGCTCTTGCTAGCCAGCAGCCTTCCTTGGAAGCGCTTTCACAGGCGCAGCAACACTGGGGCTTTGCGCTTCTCTAGCCACCAAACGTCACGGTCACTATCTCTCTGGCTTGTAGACACGAGCTGAGAAATTGCAAACGTCGAGCAATTGCTCAGAGATAAAAAGTGGCAGCACTGAAAGCTGTTGCTAGCCAGCACCCTTCCTTGGAAGCGCTTTTGTAGGCCTAAGAACACTGGGGCTCTGGGCTTCTCTAGCCACCTAATCTTCTGCTCATCCTCTCGCGCAGTCTAAAGAGAGCTCAGGTGAGAAATTTCAAAGGTCGACCAATTGCTCAGAGATGAAAAGTGCCAGCACTGAAAGCTGTTGCTAGCCAGCACCCTTCCTTGGAAGCGCTTTCACAGGCGCAGCAACACTGGGGCTTTGCGCTTCTCTAGCCACCAAACGTCACGGTCACTATCTCTCTGTCTCGTAGACCTGAGCTGAGAAATTGCAAAGGTCGAGCAATTGCTCAGAGATGAAAAGTGCCAGCACTGAAAGCTGTTGCTAGCCAGCACCCTTCCTTGGAAGCGCTTTCACAGGCGCAGCAACACTGGGGCTTTGCGCTTCTCTAGCCACCAAACGTCACGGTCACTATCTCTCCATCTCGTAGACACGAGCTGAGAAATTGCAAACGTCGAGCAATTGCTCAGAGATGAAAAGTGCCAGCACTGAAAGCTGTTGCTAGCCAGCACCCTTCCTTGGAAGCGCTTTTGTAGGCCTAAGAACACTGGGGCTCTGGGCTTCTCTAGCCACCTAATCTTCTGCTCATCCTCTCGCGCAGTCTAAAGAGAGCTCAGGTGAGAAATTGCAAACGTCGAGCAATTGCTCAGAGATGAAAAGTGCCAGCACTGAAAGCTGTTGCTAGCCAGCACCCTTCCTTGGAAGCGCTTTCACAGGCGCAGCAACACTGGGGCTTTGCGCTTCTCTACCCACCAAAGGTCACGGTCACTATCTCTCTCCGTCTCGTAGACACGAGCTGAGAAATTGCAAACGTCGAGCAATTGCTCAGAGATGAAAAGTGCCAGCACTGAAAGCTCTTGCTAGCCAGCACCCTTCCTTGGAAGCGCTTTCACAGGCGCAGCAGCACTGGGGCTTTGCACTTCTCTACCCACCAAACGTCACGGTCACTATCTCTCCGTCTAGTAGACACGAGCTGAGAAATTGCAAACGTCGAGCAATTGCTCAGAGATGAAAAGTGCCAGCACTGAAAGCTGTTGCTAGCCAGCACCCTTCCTTGGAAGCGCTTTTGTAGGCCTAAGAACACTGGGGCTCTGTGTATCTCTAGCCACCTAATCTTCTGCTCATCCTCTCGCTCACTCTAAAGAGAGCTCAGGTGAGAAATTGCAAAGGTCGAGCAATTGCTCAGAGATGAAAAGTGCCAGCACTGAAAGCTCTTGCTAGCCAGCACCCTTCCTTGGAAGCGCTTTCACAGGCGCAGCAACACTGGGGCTTTGCGCTTCTCTAGCCACCAAAGGTCTCGGTCACTATCTCTCTGTCTCGTAGACACGAGCTGAGAAATTGCAAACGTCGAGCAATTGCTCAGAGATGAAAAGTGCCAGCACTGAAAGCTCTTGCTAGCCAGCACCCTTCCTTGGAAGCGCTTTCACATGCGCAGCAACACTGGGGCTTTGCGCTTCTCTAGCCACCAAACGTCACGGTCACTATCTCTCCGTCTCGTAGACACGAGCTGAGAAATTGCAAACGTCGAGCAATTGCTCAGAGATGAAAAGTGCCAGCACTGAAAGCTCTTGCTAGCCAGCACCCTTCCTTGGAAGCGCTTTCACAGGCGCAGCAACACTGGGGCTTTGCGCTTCTCTAGCCACCAAAGGTCTCGGTCACTATCTCTCTGTCTCGTAGACACGAGCTGAGAAATTGCAAACGTCGAGCAATTGCTCAGAGATGAAAAGTGCCAGCACTGAAAGCTCTTGCTAGCCAGCACCCTTCCTTGGAAGCGCTTTCACATGCGCAGCAACACTGGGGCTTTGCGCTTCCCTACCCACCAAACGTCACGGTCACTATCGCTCTCCGTCTCGTAGACACGAGCTGAGAAATTGCAAACGTCGAGCAATTGCTCAGAGATGAAAAGTGCCAGCACAGAAAGATGTTGCTAGCCAGCACCCTTCCTTGGATGCGCTTTTGTAGGCCTAAGAACACTGGGGCTCTGGGCTTCTCTAGCCACCTAATCTTCTGCTCATCCTCTCGCGCACTCTAAAGAGAGCTCAGGTGAGAAATTGCAAAGGTCGAGCAATTGCTCAGAGATGAAAAGAGCCAGCACTGAAAGCTCTTGCTAGCCAGCACCCTTCCTTGGAAGCGCTTTCACAGGCGCAGCAACACTGGGGCTTTGCGCTTCTCTAGCCACCAAACGTCACGGTCACTATCTCTCCGTCTCGTAGACACGAGCTGAGAGATTGCAAACGTCGAGCAATTGCTCAGAGATGAAAAGTGCCAGCACTGAAAGCTGTTGCTAGCCAGCACCCTTCCTTGGAAGCGCTTTTGTAGGCCTAAGAACACTGGGGCTCTGTGTTTCTCTAGCCACCTAATCTTCTGCTCATCCTCTCGCTCACTCTAAAGAGAGCTCAGCTGAGAAATATCAAACGTCGAGCAATTGCTCAGAGATGAAAAGTGCCAGCACTGAAAGCTGTTGCTAGCCAGCACCCTTCCTTGGAAGCGCTTTCACAGGCGCAGCAACACTGGGGCTTTGCGCTTCTCTAGCCACCAAACGTCACGGTCACTATCTCTCTGGCTTGTAGACACGAGCTGAGAAATTGCAAAGGTCGAGCAATTGCTCAGAGATGAAAAGTGGCAGCACTGAAAGCTGTTGCTAGCCAGCACCCTTCCTTGGAAGTGCTTTTGTAGGCCTAAGAACACTGGGGCTCTGTGTTTCTCTAGCCACCTAATCTTCTGCTCATCCTCTCGCGCACTCTAAAGAGAGCTCAGGTGAGAAATTGCAAACGTCGAGCAATTGCTCAGAGATGAAAAGTGCCAGCACTGAAAGCTGTTGCTAGCCAGCACCCTTCCTTGGAAGCGCTTTTGTAGCCCTAAGAACACTGGGGCTCTGGGCTTCTCTAGCCACCTAATCTTCTGCTCATCCTCTCGCGCAGTCTAAAGAGAGCTCAGCTGAGAAATATCAAACGTCGAGCAATTGCTCAGAGATGAAAAGTGCCAGCACTGAAAGCTCTTGCTAGCCAGCACCCTTCCTTGGAAGCGCTTTCACAGGCGCAGCAACACTGGGTCTTTGCGCTTCTCTAGACACCAAACGTCACGGTCACTATCTCTCCGTCTCGTAGACACGAGCTGAGAAATTGCAAACGTCGAGCAATTGCTCAGAGATGAAAAGTGCCAGCACTGAAAGCTGTTGCTAGCCAGCACCCTTCCTTGGAAGCGCTTTCACAGGCGCAGCAACACTGGGGCTTTGCGCTTCTCTAGCCACCAAAGGTCACGGTCACTATCTCTCTCCGTCTCGTAGACACGAGCTGAGAGATTGCAAACTTCGAGCAATTGCTCAGAGATGAAAAGTGCCAGCACTGAAAGCTGTTGCTAGCCAGCACCGTTCCTTGGAAGCGCTTTCACAGGCGCAGCAGCACTGGGGCTTTGCACTTCTCTAGCCACCAAACGTCACGGTCACTATCTCTCCGTCTAGTAGACACGAGCTGAGACATTGCAAACGTCGAGCAATTGCTCAGAGATGAAAAGTGCCAGCACTGAAAGCTGTTGCTAGCCAGCACCCTTCCTTGGATGCGCTTTTGTAGGCCTAAGAACACTGGGGCTCTGTGTTTCTCTAGCCACCTAATCTTCTGCTCATCCTCTCGCGCACTCTAAAGAGAGCTCCGGTGAGAAATTGCAAACGTCGAGCAATTGCTCAGAGATGAAAAGTGTCAGCACTGAAAGCTCTTCCTAGCCAGCACCCTTCCTTGGAAGCGCTTTCACAGGCGCAGCAACACTGGGGCTTTGCACTTCTCTACCCACCAAACGTCACGGTCACTATCTCTCTGGCTTGTAGACACGAGCTGAGAAATTGCAAACGTCGAGCAATTGCTCAGAGATGAAAAGTGCCAGCACTGAAAGCTGTTGCTAGCCAGCACCCTTCCTTGGATGCGCTTTTGTAGGCCTAAGAACACTGGGGCTCTGGGCTTCTCTAGCCACCTAATCTTCTGCTCATCCTCTCGCGCAGTCTAAAGAGAGCTCAGGTGAGAAATTGCAAACGTCGAGCAATTGCTCAGAGATGAAAAGTGCCAGCACTGAAAGCTGTTGCTAGCCAGCACCCTTCCTTGGAAGCGCTTTCACAGGCGCAGCAACACTGGGGCTTTGCGCTTCTCTACCCACCAAAGGTCACGGTCACTATCTCTCTCCGTCTCGTAGACACGAGCTGAGAAATTGCAAACGTCGAGCAATTGCTCAGAGATGAAAAGTGCCAGCACTGAAAGCTCTTGCTAGCCAGCACCCTTCCTTGGAAGCGCTTTCACAGGCGCAGCAGCACTGGGGCTTTGCACTTCTCTACCCACCAAACGTCACGGTCACTATCTCTCCGTCTAGTAGACACGAGCTGAGAAATTGCAAACGTCGAGCAATTGCTCAGAGATGAAAAGTGCCAGCACTGAAAGCTGTTGCTAGCCAGCACCCTTCCTTGGAAGCGCTTTTGTAGGCCTAAGAACACTGGGGCTCTGTGTATCTCTAGCCACCTAATCTTCTGCTCATCCTCTCGCTCACTCTAAAGAGAGCTCAGGTGAGAAATTGCAAAGGTCGAGCAATTGCTCAGAGATGAAAAGTGCCAGCACTGAAAGCTCTTGCTAGCCAGCACCCTTCCTTGGAAGCGCTTTCACAGGCGCAGCAACACTGGGGCTTTGCGCTTCTCTAGCCACCAAAGGTCTCGGTCACTATCTCTCTGTCTCGTAGACACGAGCTGAGAAATTGCAAACGTCGAGCAATTGCTCAGAGATGAAAAGTGCCAGCACTGAAAGCTCTTGCTAGCCAGCACCCTTCCTTGGAAGCGCTTTCACATGCGCAGCAACACTGGGGCTTTGCGCTTCTCTAGCCACCAAACGTCACGGTCACTATCTCTCCGTCTCGTAGACACGAGCTGAGAAATTGCAAACGTCGAGCAATTGCTCAGAGATGAAAAGTGCCAGCACTGAAAGCTCTTGCTAGCCAGCACCCTTCCTTGGAAGCGCTTTCACAGGCGCAGCAACACTGGGGCTTTGCGCTTCTCTAGCCACCAAAGGTCTCGGTCACTATCTCTCTGTCTCGTAGACACGAGCTGAGAAATTGCAAACGTCGAGCAATTGCTCAGAGATGAAAAGTGCCAGCACTGAAAGCTCTTGCTAGCCAGCACCCTTCCTTGGAAGCGCTTTCACATGCGCAGCAACACTGGGGCTTTGCGCTTCCCTACCCACCAAACGTCACGGTCACTATCGCTCTCCGTCTCGTAGACACGAGCTGAGAAATTGCAAACGTCGAGCAATTGCTCAGAGATGAAAAGTGCCAGCACAGAAAGATGTTGCTAGCCAGCACCCTTCCTTGGATGCGCTTTTGTAGGCCTAAGAACACTGGGGCTCTGGGCTTCTCTAGCCACCTAATCTTCTGCTCATCCTCTCGCGCACTCTAAAGAGAGCTCAGGTGAGAAATTGCAAAGGTCGAGCAATTGCTCAGAGATGAAAAGAGCCAGCACTGAAAGCTCTTGCTAGCCAGCACCCTTCCTTGGAAGCGCTTTCACAGGCGCAGCAACACTGGGGCTTTGCGCTTCTCTAGCCACCAAACGTCACGGTCACTATCTCTCCGTCTCGTAGACACGAGCTGAGAGATTGCAAACGTCGAGCAATTGCTCAGAGATGAAAAGTGCCAGCACTGAAAGCTGTTGCTAGCCAGCACCCTTCCTTGGAAGTGCTTTTGTAGGCCTAAGAACACTGGGGCTCTGTGTTTCTCCAGCCACCTAATCTTCTGCTCATCCTCTCGCTCACTCTAAAGAGAGCTCAGCTGAGAAATATCAAACGTCGAGCAATTGCTCAGAGATGAAAAGTGCCAGCACTGAAAGCTGTTGCTAGCCAGCACCCTTCCTTGGAAGCGCTTTCACAGGCGCAGCAACACTGGGGCTTTGCGCTTCTCTAGCCACCAAACGTCACGGTCACTATCTCTCTGGCTTGTAGACACGAGCTGAGAAATTGCAAAGGTCGAGCAATTGCTCAGAGATGAAAAGTGGCAGCACTGAAAGCTGTTGCTAGCCAGCACCCTTCCTTGGAAGTGCTTTTGTAGGCCTAAGAACACTGGGGCTCTGTGTTTCTCTAGCCACCTAATCTTCTGCTCATCCTCTCGCGCACTCTAAAGAGAGCTCAGGTGAGAAATTGCAAACGTCGAGCAATTGCTCAGAGATGAAAAGTGCCAGCACTGAAAGCTGTTGCTAGCCAGCACCCTTCCTTGGAAGCGCTTTTGTAGCCCTAAGAACACTGGGGCTCTGGGCTTCTCTAGCCACCTAATCTTCTGCTCATCCTCTCGCGCAGTCTAAAGAGAGCTCAGCTGAGAAATATCAAACGTCGAGCAATTGCTCAGAGATGAAAAGTGCCAGCACTGAAAGCTCTTGCTAGCCAGCACCCTTCCTTGGAAGCGCTTTCAGAGGCGCAGCAACACTGGGTCTTTGCGCTTCTCTAGACACCAAACGTCACGGTCACTATCTCTCCGTCTCGTAGACACGAGCTGAGAAATTGCAAACGTCGAGCAATTGCTCAGAGATGAAAAGTGCCAGCACTGAAAGCTGTTGCTAGCCAGCACCCTTCCTTGGAAGCGCTTTCACAGGCGCAGCAACACTGGGGCTTTGCGCTTCTCTAGCCACCAAAGGTCACGGTCACTATCTCTCTCCGTCTCGTAGACACGAGCTGAGAGATTGCAAACTTCGAGCAATTGCTCAGAGATGAAAAGTGCCAGCACTGAAAGCTGTTGCTAGCCAGCACCGTTCCTTGGAAGCGCTTTCACAGGCGCAGCAGCACTGGGGCTTTGCACTTCTCTAGCCACCAAACGTCACGGTCACTATCTCTCCGTCTAGTAGACACGAGCTGAGACATTGCAAACGTCGAGCAATTGCTCAGAGATGAAAAGTGCCAGCACTGAAAGCTGTTGCTAGCCAGCACCCTTCCTTGGATGCGCTTTTGTAGGCCTAAGAACACTGGGGCTCTGTGTTTCTCTAGCCACCTAATCTTCTGCTCATCCTCTCGCGCACTCTAAAGAGAGCTCCGGTGAGAAATTGCAAACGTCGAGCAATTGCTCAGAGATGAAAAGTGTCAGCACTGAAAGCTCTTCCTAGCCAGCACCCTTCCTTGGAAGCGCTTTCACAGGCGCAGCAACACTGGGGCTTTGCACTTCTCTACCCACCAAACGTCACGGTCACTATCTCTCTGGCTTGTAGACACGAGCTGAGAAATTGCAAACGTCGAGCAATTGCTCAGAGATGAAAAGTGCCAGCACTGAAAGCTGTTGCTAGCCAGCACCCTTCCTTGGATGCGCTTTTGTAGGCCTAAGAACACTGGGGCTCTGGGCTTCTCTAGCCACCTAATCTTCTGCTCATCCTCTCGCGCACTCTAAAGAGAGATCAAGTGAGAAATTGCAAACGTCGAGCAATTGCTCAGAGATGAAAAGTGGCAGCACTGAAAGCTGTTGCTAGCCAGCACCCTTCCTTGGAAGCGCTTTTGTAGGCCTAAGAACAGTGGGGCTCTGGGCTTCTCTAGCCACCTAATCTTCTGCTCATCCTCTCGCGCACTCTAAAGAGAGCTCAGGTGAGAAATTTCAAAGGTCGACCAATTGCTCAGAGATGAAAAGTGCCAGCACTGAAAGCTGTTGCTAGCCAGCACCCTTCCTTGGAAGCGCTTTCACAGGCGCAGTAACACTGGGGCTTTGCGCTTCTCTAGCCACCAAACGTCACGGTCACTATCTCTCTGGCTTGTAGACACGAGCTGAGAAATTGCAAATGTCGAGCAATTGCTCAGAGATGAAAAGTGCCAGCACTGAAAGCTGTTGCTAGCCAGCACCCTTCCTTGGAAGCGCTTTTGTAGGCCTAAGAACACTGGGGCTCTGTGTTTCTCTAGCCACCTAATCTTCTGCTCATCCTCTCGCTCACTCTAAAGAGAGCTCAGGTGAGAAATTTCAAAGGTCGACCAATTGCTCAGAGATGAAAAGTGCCAGCACAGAAAGCTGTTGCTAGCCAGCACCCTTCCTTGGAAGCGCTTTCAGAGGCGCAGCTACACTGGGTCTTTGCGCTTCTCTAGCCACCAAAGGTCACGGTCACTATCTCTCTGTCTCGTAGACCTGAGCTGAGAGATTGCAAAGGTCGAGCAATTGCTCAGAGATGAAAAGTGCCAGCACTGAAAGCTGTTGCTAGCCAGCACCCTTCCTTGGAAGAGCTTTCACAGGCGCAGCAACACTGGGGCTTTGCGCTTCTCTAGCCACCAAATATCACGGTCACTATCTCTCTGTCTCGTAGACACGAGCTGAGAAATTGCAAACGTCGAGCAATTGCTCAGAGATGAAAAGTGCCAGCACTGAAAGCTCTTGCTAGCCAGCACCCTTCCTTGGAAGCGCTTTTGTAGGCCTAAGAACACTGGGGCTCTGTGTTTCTCTAGCCACCTAATCTTCTGCTCATCCTCTCGCGCACTCTAAAGAGAGCTCAGGTGAGAAATTGCAAACGTCGAGCAATTGCTCAGAGATGAAAAGTGCCAGCACTGAAAGCTCTTGCTAGCCAGCACCCTTCCTTGGAAGCGCTTTCACAGGCGCAGCAGCACTGGGGCTTTGCACTTCTCTACCCACCAAACGTCACGGTCACTATCTCTCCGTCTAGTAGACACGAGCTGAGAAATTGCAAACGTCGAGCAATTGCTCAGAGATGAAAAGTGCCAGCACAGAAAGCTCTTGCTAGCCAGCACCCTTCCTTGGAAGCGCTTTTGTAGGCCTAAGAACACTGGGGCTCTGTGTATCTCTAGCCACCTAATCTTCTGCTCATCCTCTCGCGCACTCTAAAGAGAGCTCAGGTGAGAAATTGCAAAGGTCGAGCAATTGCTCAGAGATGAAAAGTGCCAGCACTGAAAGCTCTTGCTAGCCAGCAGCCTTCCTTCGAAGCGCTTTCACAGGCGCAGCAACACTGGGGCTTTGCGCTTCTCTAGCCACCAAAGGTCACGGTCAATATCTCTCTGTCTCGTAGACACGAGCTGAGAAATTGCAAACGTCGAGCAATTGCTCAGAGATGAAAAGTGCCAGCACTGAAAGCTCTTGCTAGCCAGCACCGTTCCTTGGAAGCGCTTTCACATGCGCAGCAACACTGGGGCTTTGCGCTTCTCTAGCCACCAAACGTCACGGTCACTATCTCTCCGTCTCGTAGACACGAGCTGAGAAATTGCAAACGTCGAGCAATTGCTCAGAGATGAAAAGTGCCAGCACTGAAAGCTGTTGCTAGCCAGCACCCTTCCTTGGAAGCGCTTTCACAGGCGCAGCAACACTGGGGCTTTGCGCTGCTCTACCCACCAAACGTCACGGTCACTATCTCTCTCCGTCTCGTAGACACGAGCTGAGAAATTGCAAACGTCGAGCAATTGCTCAGAGATGAAACATGCCAGCACTGAAAGATGTTGCTAGCCAGCACCCTTCCTTGGAAGCGCTTTTGTAGGCCTAAGAACAGTGGGGCTCTGGGCTTCTCTAGCCACCTAATCTTCTGCTCATCCTCTCGCGCACTCTAAAGAGAGCTCAGGTGAGAAATTGCAAAGGTCGAGCAATTGCTCAGAGATGAAAAGAGCCAGCACTGAAAGCTCTTCCTAGCCAGCACCCTTCCTTGGAAGCGCTTTCACAGGCGCAGCAACACTGGGGCTTTGCGCTTCTCTAGCCACCAAAGGTCACGGTCACTATCTCTCCGTCTCGTAGACACGAGCTGAGAGATTGCAAACGTCGAGCAATTGCTCAGAGATGAAAAGTGCCAGCACTGAAAGCTGTTGCTAGCCAGCACCCTTCCTTGGAAGCGCTCTTGTAGCCCTTAGAACACTGGGGCTCTGTGTTTCTCTAGCCACCTAATCTTCTGCTCATCCTCTCGCGCACTCTAAAGAGAGCTCAGGTGAGAAATTGCAAACGTCGAGCAATTGCTCAGAGATGAAAAGTGCCAGCACTGAAAGCTGTTGCTAGCCAGCACCCTTCCTTGAAAGCGCTTTCACAGGCGCAGCAACACTGGGGCTTTGCACTTCTCTACCCACCAAACGTCACGGTCACTATCTCTCTGGCTTGTAGACACGAGCTGAGAAATTGCAAAGGTCGAGCAATTGCTCAGAGATGAAAAGTGCCAGCACTGAAAGCTGTTGCTAGCCAGCACCCTTCCTTGGAAGCGCTTTTGTAGGCCTAAGAACACTGGGGCTCTGTGTTTCTCTAGCCACCTAATCTTCTGCTCATCCTCTCGCGCACTCTAAAGAGAGCTCCGGTGAGAAATTGCAAACGTCGAGCAATTGCTCAGAGATGAAAAGTGTCAGCACTGAAAGCTCTTCCTAGCCAGCAGCCTTCCTTGGAAGCGCTTTCACAGGCGCAGCAACACTGGGGCTTTGCACTTCTCTACCCACCAAACGTCAGGGTCACTATCTCTCTGGCTTGTA
This sequence comes from Sarcoramphus papa, assembly GCA_037962945.1. Classification (NCBI taxonomy): domain Eukaryota; kingdom Metazoa; phylum Chordata; class Aves; order Accipitriformes; family Cathartidae; genus Sarcoramphus; species Sarcoramphus papa. The sequence continues at coordinate 21,411,302 of CM075588.1, forward strand.
GACACGAGCTGAGAGATTGCAAACGTCGAGCAATTGCTCAGAGATGAAAAGTGCCAGCACTGAAAGCTGTTGCTAGCCAGCACCCTTCCTTGGAAGTGCTTTTGTAGCCCTTAGAACACAAGGGCTCTGTGTTTCTCTAGCCACCTAATCTTCTGCTCATCCTCTCGCGCACTCTAAAGAGAGCTCAGGTGAGAAATTGCAAACGTCGAGCAATTGCTCAGAGATGAAAAGTGCCAGCACTGAAAGCTCTTGCTAGCCAGCACCCTTCCTTGGAAGCGCTTTCACAGGCGCAGTAACACTGGGGCTTTGCGCTTCTCTAGCCACCAAACGTCACGGTCACTATCTCTCTGGCTTGTAGACACGAGCTGAGAAATTGCAAACGTCGAGCAATTGCTCAGAGATGAAAAGTGCCAGCACTGAAAGCTGTTGCTAGCCAGCACCCTTCCTTGGAAGCGCTTTTGTAGGCCTAAGAACACTGGGGCTCTGTGTATCTCTAGCCACCTAATCTTCTGCTCATCCTCTCGCGCACTCTAAAGAGAGCTCAGGTGAGAAATTGCAAAGGTCGAGCAATTGCTCAGAGATGAAAAGTGCCAGCACTGAAAGCTCTTGCTAGCCAGCACCCTTCCTTCGAAGCGCTTTCACAGGCGCAGCAACACTGGGGCTTTGCGCTTCTCTAGCCACCAAAGGTCACGGTCACTATCTCTCTGTCTCGTAGACACGAGCTGAGAAATTGCAAACGTCGAGCAATTGCTCAGAGATGAAAAGTGCCAGCACTGAAAGCTCTTGCTAGCCAGCACCCTTCCTTGGAAGCGCTTTCACATGCGCAGCAACACTGGGGCTTTGCGCTTCTCTAGCCACCAAAGGTCACGGTCACTATCTCTCCGTCTCGTAGACACGAGCTGAGAAATTGCAAACGTCGAGCAATTGCTCAGAGATGAAAAGTGCCAGCACTGAAAGCTGTTGCTAGCCAGCACCCTTCCTTGGAAGCGCTTTCACAGGCGCAGCAACACTGGGGCTTTGCGCTGCTCTACCCACCAAACGTCACGGTCACTATCGCTCTCCGTCTCGTAGACACGAGCTGAGAAATTGCAAACGTCGAGCAATTGCTCAGAGATGAAAAGTGCCAGCACAGAAAGATGTTGCTAGCCAGCACCCTTCCTTGGATGCGCTTTTGTAGGCCTAAGAACACTGGGGCTCTGGGCTTCTCTAGCCACCTAATCTTCTGCTCATCCTCTCGCGCACTCTAAAGAGAGCTCAGGGGAGAAATTGCAAAGGTCGAGCAATTGCTCAGAGATGAAAAGAGCCAGCACTGAAAGCTCTTGCTAGCCAGCACCCTTCCTTGGAAGCGCTTTCACAGGCGCAGCAACACTGGGGCTTTGCGCTTCTCTAGCCACCAAACGTCACGGTCACTATCTCTCCGTCTCGTAGACACGAGCTGAGAGATTGCAAACGTCGAGCAATTGCTCAGAGATGAAAAGTGCCAGCACTGAAAGCTGTTGCTAGCCAGCACCCTTCCTTGGAAGCGCTTTTGTAGGCCTAAGAACACTGGGGCTCTGTGTTTCTCTAGCCACCTAATCTTCTGCTCATCCTCTCGCTCACTCTAAAGAGAGCTCAGCTGAGAAATATCAAACGTCGAGCAATTGCTCAGAGATGAAAAGTGCCAGCACTGAAACCTCTTGCTAGCCAGCACCCTTCCTTGAAAGCGCTTTCACAGGCGCAGCAACACTGGGGCTTTGCGCTTCTCTAGCCACCAAACGTCACGGTCACTATCTCTCTGGCTTGTAGACACGAGCTGAGAAATTGCAAAGGTCGAGCAATTGCTCAGAGATGAAAAGTGGCAGCACTGAAAGCTGTTGCTAGCCAGCACCCTTCCTTGGAAGTGCTTTTGTAGGCCTAAGAACACTGGGGCTCTGTGTTTCTCTAGCCACCTAATCTTCTGCTCATCCTCTCGCGCACTCTAAAGAGAGCTCAGGTGAGAAATTGCAAACGTCGAGCAATTGCTCAGAGATGAAAAGTGCCAGCACTGAAAGCTGTTGCTAGCCAGCACCCTTCCTTGGAAGCGCTTTTGTAGCCCTAAGAACACTGGGGCTCTGGGCTTCTCTAGCCACCTAATCTTCTGCTCATCCTCTCGCGCACTCTAAAGAGAGCTCAGGTGAGAAATTGCAAACGTCGAGCAATTGCTCAGAGATGAAAAGTGCCAGCACTGAAAGCTCTTGCTAGCCAGCACCCTTCCTTGGAAGCGCTTTCACAGGCGCAGCAACACTGGGTCTTTGCGCTTCTCTAGACACCAAACGTCACGGTCACTATCTCTCCGTCTCGTAGACACGAGCTGAGAAATTGCAAACGTCGAGCAATTGCTCAGAGATGAAAAGTGCCAGCACTGAAAGCTCTTGCTAGCCAGCACCCTTCCTTGGAAGCGCTTTCACAGGCGCAGCAACACTGGGGCTTTGCGCTTCTCTAGCCACCAAAGGTCACGGTCACTATCTCTCTCCGTCTCGTAGACACGAGCTGAGAGATTGCAAACGTCGAGCAATTGCTCAGAGATGAAAAGTGCCAGCACTGAAAGCTGTTGCTAGCCAGCACCCTTCCTTGCAAGCGCTTTCACAGGCGCAGCAGCACTGGGGCTTTGCACTTCTCTAGCCACCAAACGTCACGGTCACTATCTCTCCGTCTAGTAGACACGAGCTGAGACATTGCAAACGTCGAGCAATTGCTCAGAGATGAAAAGTGCCAGCACTGAAAGCTGTTGCTAGCCAGCACCCTTCCTTGGATGCGCTTTTGTAGGCCTAAGAACACTGGGGCTCTGTGTTTCTCTAGCCACCTAATCTTCTGCTCATCCTCTCGCGCACTCTAAAGAGAGCTCCGGTGAGAAATTGCAAACGTCGAGCAATTGCTCAGAGATGAAAAGTGTCAGCACTGAAAGCTCTTCCTAGCCAGCACCCTTCCTTGGAAGCGCTTTCACAGGCGCAGCAACACTGGGGCTTTGCACTTCTCTACCCACCAAACGTCACGGTCACTATCTCTCTGGCTTGTAGACACGAGCTGAGAAATTGCAAACGTCGAGCAATTGCTCAGAGATGAAAAGTGCCAGCACTGAAAGCTGTTGCTAGCCAGCACCCTTCCTTGGATGCGCTTTTGTAGGCCTAAGAACACTGGGGCTCTGGGCTTCTCTAGCCACCTAATCTTCTGCTCATCCTCTCGCGCACTCTAAAGAGAGATCAAGTGAGAAATTGCAAACGTCGAGCAATTGCTCAGAGATGAAAAGTGGCAGCACTGAAAGCTGTTGCTAGCCAGCACCCTTCCTTGGAAGCGCTTTTGTAGGCCTAAGAACACTGGGGCTCTGGGCTTCTCTAGCCACCTAATCTTCTGCTCATCCTCTCGCGCACTCTAAAGAGAGCTCAGGTGAGAAATTTCAAAGGTCGACCAATTGCTCAGAGATGAAAAGTGCCAGCACTGAAAGCTGTTGCTAGCCAGCACCCTTCCTTGGAAGCGCTTTCACAGGCGCAGTAACACTGGGGCTTTGCGCTTCTCTAGCCACCAAACGTCACGGTCACTATCTCTCTGGCTTGTAGACACGAGCTGAGAAATTGCAAATGTCGAGCAATTGCTCAGAGATGAAAAGTGCCAGCACTGAAAGCTGTTGCTAGCCAGCACCCTTCCTTGGAAGCGCTTTTGTAGGCCTAAGAACACTGGGGCTCTGTGTATCTCTAGCCACCTAATCTTCTGCTCATCCTCTCGCTCACTCTAAAGAGAGCTCAGGTGAGAAATTTCAAAGGTCGACCAATTGCTCAGAGATGAAAAGTGCCAGCACAGAAAGCTGTTGCTAGCCAGCACCCTTCCTTGGAAGCGCTTTCAGAGGCGCAGCAACACTGGGTCTTTGCGCTTCTCTAGCCACCAAAGGTCACGGTCACTATCTCTCTGTCTCGTAGACCTGAGCTGAGAAATTGCAAAGGTCGAGCAATTGCTCAGAGATGAAAAGTGCCAGCACTGAAAGCTGTTGCTAGCCAGCACCCTTCCTTGGAAGAGCTTTCACAGGCGCAGCAACACTGGGGCTTTGCGCTTCTCTAGCCACCAAACGTCACGGTCACTATCTCTCCGTCTCGTAGACACGAGCTGAGAAATTGCAAACGTCGAGCAATTGCTCAGAGATGAAAAGTGCCAGCACTGAAAGCTCTTGCTAGCCAGCACCCTTCCTTGGAAGCGCTTTTGTAGGCCTAAGAACACTGGGGCTCTGTGTTTCTCTAGCCACCTAATCTTCTGCTCATCCTCTCGCGCACTCTAAAGAGAGCTCAGGTGAGAAATTGCAAACGTCGAGCAATTGCTCAGAGATGAAAAGTGCCAGCACTGAAAGCTGTTGCTAGCCAGCACCCTTCCTTGGAAGCGCTTTCACAGGCGCAGCAGCACTGGGGCTTTGCACTTCTCTACCCACCAAACGTCACGGTCACTATCTCTCCGTCTAGTAGACACGAGCTGAGAAATTGCAAACGTCGAGCAATTGCTCAGAGATGAAAAGTGCCAGCACAGAAAGCTCTTGCTAGCCAGCACCCTTCCTTGGAAGCGCTTTTGTAGGCCTAAGAACACTGGGGCTCTGTGTATCTCTAGCCACCTAATCTTCTGCTCATCCTCTCGCGCACTCTAAAGAGAGCTCAGGTGAGAAATTGCAAAGGTCGAGCAATTGCTCAGAGATGAAAAGTGCCAGCACTGAAAGCTCTTGCTAGCCAGCAGCCTTCCTTCGAAGCGCTTTCACAGGCGCAGCAACACTGGGGCTTTGCGCTTCTCTAGCCACCAAACGTCACGGTCAATATCTCTCTGTCTCGTAGACACGAGCTGAGAAATTGCAAACGTCGAGCAATTGCTCAGAGATGAAAAGTGCCAGCACTGAAAGCTCTTGCTAGCCAGCACCGTTCCTTGGAAGTGCTTTCACATGCGCAGCAACACTGGGGCTTTGCGCTTCTCTACCCACCAAACGTCACGGTCACTATCTCTCCGTCTCGTAGACACGAGCTGAGAAATTGCAAACGTCGAGCAATTGCTCAGAGATGAAAAGTGCCAGCACTGAAAGCTGTTGCTAGCCAGCACCCTTCCTTGGAAGCGCTTTCACAGGCGCAGCAACACTGGGGCTTTGCGCTGCTCTACCCACCAAACGTCACGGTCACTATCTCTCTCCGTCTCGTAGACACGAGCTGAGAAATTGCAAACGTCGAGCAATTGCTCAGAGATGAAACATGCCAGCACTGAAAGATGTTGCTAGCCAGCACCCTTCCTTGGAAGCGCTTTTGTAGCCCTAAGAACACTGGGGCTCTGGGCTTCTCTAGCCACCTAATCTTCTGCTCATCCTCTCGCGCACTCTAAAGAGAGCTCAGGTGAGAAATTGCAAAGGTCGAGCAATTGCTCAGAGATGAAAAGAGCCAGCACTGAAAGCTCTTGCTAGCCAGCACCCTTCCTTGGAAGCGCTTTCACAGGCGCAGCAACACTGGGGCTTTGCGCTTCTCTAGCCACCAAAGGTCACGGTCACTATCTCTCCGTCTCGTAGACACGAGCTGAGAAATTGCAAAGGTCGAGCAATTGCTCAGAGATGAAAAGTGCCAGCACTGAAAGCTGTTGCTAGCCAGCACCCTTCCTTGGAAGCGCTTTTGTAGGCCTAAGAACACTGGGGCTCTGTGTTTCTCTAGCCACCTAATCTTCTGCTCATCCTCTCGCGCACTCTAAAGAGAGCTCCGGTGAGAAATTGCAAACGTCGAGCAATTGCTCAGAGATGAAAAGTGTCAGCACTGAAAGCTCTTCCTAGCCAGCACCCTTCCTTGGAAGCGCTTTCACAGGCGCAGCAACACTGGGGCTTTGCACTTCTCTACCCACCAAACGTCAGGGTCACTATCTCTCTGGCTTGTAGACACGAGCTGAGAAATTGCAAAAGTCGAGCAATTGCTCAGAGATGAAAAGTGCCAGCACTGAAAGCTGTTGCTAGCCAGCACCCTTCCTTGGATGCGCTTTTGTAGGCCTAAGAACACTGGGGCTCTGGGCTTCTCTAGCCACCTAATCTTCTGCTCATCCTCTCGCGCACTCTAAAGAGAGATCAAGTGAGAAATTGCAAACGTCGAGCAATTGCTCAGAGATGAAAAGTGCCAGCACTGAAAGCTGTTGCTAGCCAGCACCCTTCCTTGGAAGCGCTTTCAGAGGCGCAGCAACACTGGGGCTTTGCGATTCTCTACCCACCAAAGGTCACGGTCACTATCTCTCCGTCTCGTAGACATGAGCTGAGAGATTGCAAACGTCGAGCAATTGCTCAGAGATGAAAAGTGCCAGCACTGAAAGCTGTTGCTAGCCAGCACCCTTCCTTGGAAGTGCTTTTGTAGCCCTTAGAACACAAGGGCTCTGTGTTTCTCTAGCCACCTAATCTTCTGCTCATCCTCTCGCGCACTCTAAAGAGAGCTCAGGTGAGAAATTGCAAACGTCGAGCAATTGCTCAGAGATGAAAAGTGCCAGCACTGAAAGCTCTTGCTAGCCAGCACCCTTCCTTGGAAGCGCTTTCACAGGCGCAGTAACACTGGGGCTTTGCGCTTCTCTAGCCACCAAACGTCACGGTCACTATCTCTCTGGCTTGTAGACACGAGCTGAGAAATTGCAAACGTCGAGCAATTGCTCAGAGATGAAAAGTGCCAGCACTGAAAGCTGTTGCTAGCCAGCACCCTTCCTTGGAAGCGCTTTTGTAGGCCTAAGAACACTGGGGCTCTGGGCTTCTCTAGCCACCTAATCTTCTGCTCATCCTCTCGCGCAGTCTAAAGAGAGCTCAGGTGAGAAATTTCAAAGGTCGACCAATTGCTCAGAGATGAAAAGTGCCAGCACTGAAAGCTGTTGCTAGCCAGCACCCTTCCTTGGAAGCGCTTTCAGAGGCGCAGCAACACTGGGTCTTTGCACTTCTCTAGCCACCAAAGGTCACGGTCACTATCTCTCTGTCTCGTAGACCTGAGCTGAGAAATTGCAAAGGTCGAGCAATTGCTCAGAGATGAAAAGTGCCAGCACTGAAAGCTGTTGCTAGCCAGCACCCTTCCTTGGAAGAGCTTTCACAGGCGCAGTAACACTGGGGCTTTGCGCTTCTCTACCCACCAAACGTCACGGTCACTATCTCTCCGTCTCGTAGACACGAGCTGAGAAATTGCAAAGGTCGAGCAATTGCTCAGAGATGAAAAGTGCCAGCACTGAAAGCTGTTGCTAGCCAGCACCCTTCCTTGGAAGCGCTTTTGTAGGCCTAAGAACACTGGGGCTCTGTGTTTCTCTAGCCACCTAATCTTCTGCTCATCCTCTCGCGCACTCTAAAGAGAGCTCAGGTGAGAAATTGCAAAGGTCGAGCAATTGCTCAGAGATGAAAAGTGCCAGCACTGAAAGCTCTTGCTAGCCAGCACCCTTCCTTGGAAGCGCTTTCACAGGCGCAGCAACACTGGGGCTTTGCGCTTCTCTACCCACCAAACGTCACGGTCACTATCTCTCCGTCTCGTAGACACGAGCTGAGAAATTGCAAACGTCGAGCAATTGCTCAGAGATGAAAAGTGCCAGCACTGAAAGCTGTTGCTAGCCAGCACCCTTCCTTGGAAGCGCTTTCACAGGCGCAGCAACACTGGGGCTTTGCGCTGCTCTACCCACCAAACGTCACGGTCACTATCTCTCTCCGTCTCGTAGACACGAGCTGAGAAATTGCAAACGTCGAGCAATTGCTCAGAGATGAAACATGCCAGCACTGAAAGATGTTGCTAGCCAGCACCCTTCCTTGGAAGCGCTTTTGTAGGCCTAAGAACACTGGGGCTCTGGGCTTCTCTAGCCACCTAATCTTCTGCTCATCCTCTCGCGCACTCTAAAGAGAGCTCAGGTGAGAAATTGCAAACGTCGAGCAATTGCTCAGAGATGAAAAGAGCCAGCACTGAAAGCTCTTGCTAGCCAGCACCCTTCCTTGGAAGCGCTTTCACAGGCGCAGCAACACTGGGGCTTTGCGATTCTCTACCCACCAAAGGTCACGGTCACTATCTCTCCGTCTCGTAGACACGAGCTGAGAGATTGCAAACGTCGAGCAATTGCTCAGAGATGAAAAGTGCCAGCACTGAAAGATGTTGCTAGCCAGCACCCTTCCTTGGAAGCGCTCTTGTAGCCCTTAGAACACTGGGGCTCTGTGTTTCTCTAGCCACCTAATCTTCTGCTCATCCTCTCGCGCACTCTAAAGAGAGCTCAGGTGAGAAATTGCAAAGGTCGAGCAATTGCTCAGAGATGAAAAGTGCCAGCACTGAAAGCTGTTGCTAGCCAGCACCCTTCCTTGAAAGCGCTTTCACAGGCGCAGCAACACTGGGGCTTTGCACTTCTCTACCCACCAAACGTCACGGTCACTATCTCTCCGTCTAGTAGACACGAGCTGAGAAATTGCAAAGGTCGAGCAATTGCTCAGAGATGAAAAGTGCCAGCACTGAAAGCTGTTGCTAGCCAGCACCCTTCCTTGGAAGCGCTTTTGTAGGCCTAAGAACACTGGGGCTCTGGGCTTCTCTAGCCACCTAATCTTCTGCTCATCCTCTCGCGCACTCTAAAGAGAGCTCAGGTGAGAAATTGCAAAGGTCGAGCAATTGCTCAGAGATGAAAAGTGCCAGCACTGAAAGCTCTTGCTAGCCAGCACCCTTCCTTGGAAGCGCTTTCAGAGGCGCAGCAACACTGGGGCTTTGCACTTCTCTACCCACCAAACGTCACGGTCACTATCTCTCCGTCTCGTAGACACGAGCTGAGAAATTGCAAACGTCGAGCAATTGCTCAGAGATGAAAAGTGCCAGCACTGAAAGCTGTTGCTAGCCAGCACCCTTCCTTGGAAGCGCTTTCACAGGCGCAGCAACACTGGGGCTTTGCGCTGCTCTACCCACCAAACGTCACGGTCACTATCTCTCTCCGTCTCGTAGACACGAGCTGAGAAATTGCAAACGTCGAGCAATTGCTCAGAGATGAAAAGTGCCAGCACAGAAAGATGTTGCTAGCCAGCACCCTTCCTTGGAAGCGCTTTTGTAGCCCTTAGAACACTGGGGCTCTGTGCTTCTCTAGCCACCTAATCTTCTGCTCATCCTCTCGCGCACTCTAAAGAGAGCTCAGGTGAGAAATTGCAAACGTCGAGCAATTGCTCAGAGATGAAAAGAGCCAGCACTGAAAGCTCTTGCTAGCCAGCAGCCTTCCTTCGAAGCGCTTTCACAGGCGCAGCAACACTGGGGCTTTGCGCTTCTCTAGCCACCAAATGTCACGGTCACTATCTCTCCGTCTCGTAGACACGAGCTGAGAGATTGCAAACGTCGAGCAATTGCTCAGAGATGAAAAGTGCCAGCACTGAAAGCTGTTGCTAGCCAGCACCCTTCCTTGGAAGCGCTCTTGTAGCCCTTAGAACACTGGGGCTCTGTGTTTCTCTAGCCACCTAATCTTCTGCTCATCCTCTCGCGCACTCTAAAGAGAGCTCAGGTGAGAAATTGCAAACGTCGAGCAATTGCTCAGAGATGAAAAGTGCCAGCACTGAAAGCTGTTGCTAGCCAGCACCCTTCCTTGAAAGTGCTTTCACAGGCGCAGCAACACTGGGGCTTTGCACTTCTCTACCCACCAAACGTCACGGTCACTATCTCTCCGTCTAGTAGACACGAGCTGAGAAATTGCAAAGGTCGAGCAATTGCTCAGAGATGAAAAGTGCCAGCACTGAAAGCTGTTGCTAGCCAGCACCCTTCCTTGGAAGCGCTTTTGTAGGCCTAAGAACACTGGGGCTCTGGGCTTCTCTAGCCACCTAATCTTCTGCTCATCCTCTCGCGCACTCTAAAGAGAGCTCAGGTGAGAAATTGCAAAGGTCGAGCAATTGCTCAGAGATGAAAAGTGCCAGCACTGAAAGCTCTTGCTAGCCAGCACCCTTCCTTGGAAGCGCTTTCACAGGCGCAGCAACACTGGGGCTTTGCACTTCTCTACCCACCAAACGTCACGCTCACTATCTCTCTCGTCTCGTAGACACGAGCTGAGAAATTGCAAACGTCGAGCAATTGCTCAGAGATGAAAAGTGCCAGCACTGAAAGCTGTTGCTAGCCAGCACCCTTCCTTGGAAGCGCTTTCAGAGGCGCAGCAACACTGGGGCTTTGCGCTTCTCTAGCCACCAAATGTCACGGTCACTATCTCTCCGTCTCGTAGACACGAGCTGAGAAATTGCAAACGTCGAGCAATTGCTCAGAGATGAAAAGTGCCAGCACTGAAAGCTCTTGCTACCCAGCACCCTTCCTTGGAAGTGCTTTTGTAGGCCTAAGAACACTGGGGCTCTGTGTTTCTCTAGGCACCTAATCTTCTGCTCATCCTCTCGCGCACTCTAAAGAGAGCTCAGGTGAGAAATTGCAAACGTCGAGCAATTGCTCAGAGATGAAAAGTGCCAGCACTGAAAGCTGTTGCTAGCCAGCACCCTTCCTTGGAAGCGCTTTCACAGGCGCAGCAACACTGGGTCTTTGCGCTTCTCTAGCCACCAAACGTCACGGTCACTATCTCTCCGTCTCGTAGACACGAGCTGAGAGATTACAAACGTCGAGCAATTGCTCAGAGATGAAAAGTGCCAGCACTGAAAGCTGTTGCTAGCCAGCACCCTTCCTTGGAAGCGCTTTTGTAGGCCTTAGAACACTGGGGCTCTGTGCCTCTCCAGCCACCTAATCTTCTGCTCATCCTCTCGCGCACTCTAAAGAGAGCTCAGGTGAGAAATTGCAAACGTCGAGCAATTGCTCAGAGATGAAAAGTGCCAGCACTGAAAGCTGTTGCTAGCCAGCACCCTTCCTTGAAAGCGCTTTCACAGGCGCAGCAACACTGGGGCTTTGCGCTTCTCTAGCCACCAAACGTCACGGTCACTATCTCTCCGTCTCGTAGACACGAGCTGAGAGATTGCAAACGTCGAGCAATTGCTCAGAGATGAAAAGTGCCAGCACTGAAAGCTGTTGCTAGCCAGCACCCTTCCTTGGAAGCGCTTTTGTAGGCCTAAGAACACTGGGGCTCTGGGCTTCTCTAGCCACCTAATCTTCTGCTCATCCTCTCGCGCACTCTAAAGAGAGCTCAGGTGAGAAATTGCAAAGGTCGAGCAATTGCTCAGAGATGAAAAGTGCCAGCACTGAAAGCTGTTGCTAGCCAGCACCCTTCCTTGGAAGCGCTTTCAGAGGCGCAGCAACACTGGGGCTTTGCACTTCTCTACCCACCAAACGTCACGGTCACTATCTCTCCGTCTCGTAGACACGAGCTGAGAAATTGCAAACGTCGAGCAATTGCTCAGAGATGAAAAGTGCCAGCACTGAAAGCTGTTGCTAGCCAGCACCCTTCCTTGGAAGCGCTTTCACAGGCGCAGCAACACTGGGGCTTTGCGCTGCTCTACCCACCAAACGTCACGGTCACTATCTCTCTCCGTCTCGTAGACACGAGCTGAGAAATTGCAAACGTCGAGCAATTGCTCAGAGATGAAAAGTGCCAGCACAGAAAGATGTTGCTAGCCAGCACCCTTCCTTGGAAGCGCTTTTGTAGCCCTTAGAACACTGGGGCTCTGTGCTTCTCTAGCCACCTAATCTTCTGCTCATCCTCTCGCGCACTCTAAAGAGAGCTCAGGTGAGAAATTGCAAACGTCGAGCAATTGCTCAGAGATGAAAAGAGCCAGCACTGAAAGCTCTTGCTAGCCAGCAGCCTTCCTTCGAAGCGCTTTCACAGGCGCAGCAACACTGGGGCTTTGCGCTTCTCTAGCCACCAAACGTCACGGTCACTATCTCTCCGTCTCGTAGACACGAGCTGAGAAATTGCAAACGTCGAGCAATTGCTCAGAGATGAAAAGTGCCAGCACTGAAAGCTGTTGCTAGCCAGCACCCTTCCTTGGAAGCGCTTTCACAGGCGCAGCAACACTGGGGCTTTGCGCTGCTCTACCCACCAAACGTCACGGTCACTATCTCTCTCCGTCTCGTAGACACGAGCTGAGAAATTGCAAACGTCGAACAATTGCTCAGAGATGAAACATGCCAGCACTGAAAGATGTTGCTAGCCAGCACCCTTCCTTGGAAGCGCTTTTGTAGGCCTAAGAACACTGGGGCTCTGGGCTTCTCTAGCCACCTAATCTTCTGCTCATCCTCTCGCGCACTCTAAAGAGAGCTCAGGTGAGAAATTGCAAACGTCGAGCAATTGCTCAGAGATGAAAAGAGCCAGCACTGAAAGCTCTTGCTAGCCAGCACCCTTCCTTGGAAGCGCTTTCACAGGCGCAGCAACACTGGGGCTTTGCGATTCTCTACCCACCAAAGGTCACGGTCACTATCTCTCCGTCTCGTAGACACGAGCTGAGAGATTGCAAACGTCGAGCAATTGCTCAGAGATGAAAAGTGCCAGCACTGAAAGATGTTGCTAGCCAGCACCCTTCCTTGGAAGCGCTCTTGTAGCCCTTAGAACACTGGGGCTCTGTGTTTCTCTAGCCACCTAATCTTCTGCTCATCCTCTCGCGCACTCTAAAGAGAGCTCAGGTGAGAAATTGCAAAGGTCGAGCAATTGCTCAGAGATGAAAAGTGCCAGCACTGAAAGCTGTTGCTAGCCAGCACCCTTCCTTGAAAGCGCTTTCACAGGCGCAGCAACACTGGGGCTTTGCACTTCTCTACCCACCAAACGTCACGGTCACTATCTCTCCGTCTAGTAGACACGAGCTGAGAAATTGCAAAGGTCGAGCAATTGCTCAGAGATGAAAAGTGCCAGCACTGAAAGCTGTTGCTAGCCAGCACCCTTCCTTGGAAGCGCTTTTGTAGGCCTAAGAACACTGGGGCTCTGGGCTTCTCTAGCCACCTAATCTTCTGCTCATCCTCTCGCGCACTCTAAAGAGAGCTCAGGTGAGAAATTGCAAAGGTCGAGCAATTGCTCAGAGATGAAAAGTGCCAGCACTGAAAGCTCTTGCTAGCCAGCACCCTTCCTTGGAAGCGCTTTCAGAGGCGCAGCAACACTGGGGCTTTGCACTTCTCTACCCACCAAACGTCACGGTCACTATCTCTCCGTCTCGTAGACACGAGCTGAGAAATTGCAAACGTCGAGCAATTGCTCAGAGATGAAAAGTGCCAGCACTGAAAGCTGTTGCTAGCCAGCACCCTTCCTTGGAAGCGCTTTCACAGGCGCAGCAACACTGGGGCTTTGCGCTGCTCTACCCACCAAACGTCACGGTCACTATCTCTCTCCGTCTCGTAGACACGAGCTGAGAAATTGCAAACGTCGAGCAATTGCTCAGAGATGAAAAGTGCCAGCACAGAAAGATGTTGCTAGCCAGCACCCTTCCTTGGAAGCGCTTTTGTAGCCCTTAGAACACTGGGGCTCTGTGCTTCTCTAGCCACCTAATCTTCTGCTCATCCTCTCGCGCACTCTAAAGAGAGCTCAGGTGAGAAATTGCAAACGTCGAGCAATTGCTCAGAGATGAAAAGAGCCAGCACTGAAAGCTCTTGCTAGCCAGCAGCCTTCCTTCGAAGCGCTTTCACAGGCGCAGCAACACTGGGGCTTTGCGCTTCTCTAGCCACCAAATGTCACGGTCACTATCTCTCCGTCTCGTAGACACGAGCTGAGAGATTGCAAACGTCGAGCAATTGCTCAGAGATGAAAAGTGCCAGCACTGAAAGCTGTTGCTAGCCAGCACCCTTCCTTGGAAGCGCTCTTGTAGCCCTTAGAACACTGGGGCTCTGTGTTTCTCTAGCCACCTAATCTTCTGCTCATCCTCTCGCGCACTCTAAAGAGAGCTCAGGTGAGAAATTGCAAACGTCGAGCAATTGCTCAGAGATGAAAAGTGCCAGCACTGAAAGCTGTTGCTAGCCAGCACCCTTCCTTGAAAGTGCTTTCACAGGCGCAGCAACACTGGGGCTTTGCACTTCTCTACCCACCAAACGTCACGGTCACTATCTCTCCGTCTAGTAGACACGAGCTGAGAAATTGCAAAGGTCGAGCAATTGCTCAGAGATGAAAAGTGCCAGCACTGAAAGCTGTTGCTAGCCAGCACCCTTCCTTGGAAGCGCTTTTGTAGGCCTAAGAACACTGGGGCTCTGGGCTTCTCTAGCCACCTAATCTTCTGCTCATCCTCTCGCGCACTCTAAAGAGAGCTCAGGTGAGAAATTGCAAAGGTCGAGCAATTGCTCAGAGATGAAAAGTGCCAGCACTGAAAGCTCTTGCTAGCCAGCACCCTTCCTTGGAAGCGCTTTCACAGGCGCAGCAACACTGGGGCTTTGCACTTCTCTACCCACCAAACGTCACGCTCACTATCTCTCTCGTCTCGTAGACATGAGCTGAGAAATTGCAAACGTCGAGCAATTGCTCAGAGATGAAAAGTGCCAGCACTGAAAGCTGTTGCTAGCCAGCACCCTTCCTTGGAAGCGCTTTCAGAGGCGCAGCAACACTGGGGCTTTGCGCTTCTCTAGCCACCAAATGTCACGGTCACTATCTCTCCGTCTCGTAGACACGAGCTGAGAAATTGCAAACGTCGAGCAATTGCTCAGAGATGAAAAGTGCCAGCACTGAAAGCTCTTGCTACCCAGCACCCTTCCTTGGAAGTGCTTTTGTAGGCCTAAGAACACTGGGGCTCTGTGTTTCTCTAGGCACCTAATCTTCTGCTCATCCTCTCGCGCACTCTAAAGAGAGCTCAGGTGAGAAATTGCAAACGTCGAGCAATTGCTCAGAGATGAAAAGTGCCAGCACTGAAAGCTGTTGCTAGCCAGCACCCTTCCTTGGAAGCGCTTTCACAGGCGCAGCAACACTGGGTCTTTGCGCTTCTCTAGCCACCAAACGTCACGGTCACTATCTCTCCGTCTCGTAGACACGAGCTGAGAGATTACAAACGTCGAGCAATTGCTAAGAGATGAAAAGTGCCAGCACTGAAAGCTGTTGCTAGCCAGCACCCTTCCTTGGAAGCGCTTTTGTAGGCCTAAGAACACTGGGGCTCTGGGCTTCTCTAGCCACCTAATCTTCTGCTCATCCTCTCGCGCACTCTAAAGAGAGCTCAGGTGAGAAATTGCAAACGTCGAGCAATTGCTCAGAGATGAAAAGTGCCAGCACTGAAAGCTCTTGCTAGCCAGCACCCTTCCTTGGAAGCGCTTTCACAGGCGCAGCAACACTGGGGCTTTGCACTTCTCTACCCACCAAACGTCACGCTCACTATCTCTCTCGTCTCGTAGACACGAGCTGAGAAATTGCAAACGTCGAGCAATTGCTCAGAGATGAAAAGTGCCAGCACTGAAATCTCTTGCTAGCCAGCACCCTTCCTTGGAAGCGCTTTCACAGGCGCAGCAACACTGGGGCTTTGCGCTTCTCTAGCCACCAAATGTCACTGTCACTATCTCTCCGTCTCGTAGACACGAGCTGAGAAATTGCAAACGTCGAGCAATTGCTCAGAGATGAAAAGTGCCAGCACTGAAAGCTGTTGCTAGCCAGCACCCTTCCTTGGAAGTGCTTTTGTAGGCCTAAGAACACTGGGGCTCTGGGCTTCTCTAGGCACCTAATCTTCTGCTCATCCTCTCGCGCACTCTAAAGAGAGCTCAGGTGAGAAATTGCAAACGTCGAGCAATTGCTCAGAGATGAAAAGTGCCAGCACTGAAAGCTGTTGCTAGCCAGCACCCTTCCTTGGAAGCGCTTTCACAGGCGCAGCAACACTGGGTCTTTGCGCTTCTCTAGCCACCAAACGTCACGGTCACTATCTCTCCGTCTCGTAGACACGAGCTGAGAGATTACAAACGTCGAGCAATTGCTCAGAGATGAAAAGTGCCAGCACTGAAAGCTGTTGCTAGCCAGCACCCTTCCTTGGAAGCGCTTTTGTAGGCCTTAGAACACTGGGGCTCTGTGCTTCTCCAGCCACCTAATCTTCTGCTCATCCTCTCGCACACTCTGAAGAGAGCTCAGGTGAGAAATTGCAAACGTCGAACAATTGCTCAGAGATGAAAAGTGCCAGCACTGAAAGCTCTTGCTAGCCAGCACCCTTCCTTGGAAGCGCTTTCACAGGCGCAGCAACACTGGGGCTTTGCGCTTCTCTACCCACCAAAGGTCATGGTCACTATCTCTCCGTCTCGTAGACACGAGCTGAGAGATTGCAAACGTCGAGCAATTGCTCAGAGATGAAAAGTGCCAGCACTGAAAGCTGTTGCTAGCCAGCACCCTTCCTTGGAAGCGCTTTTGTAGGCCTAAGAACACTGGGGCTCTGTGTTTCTCTAGCCACCTAATCTTCTGCTCATCCTCTCGCGCACTCTAAAGAGAGCTCAGGTGAGAAATTGCAAAGGTCGAGCAATTGCTCAGAGATGAAAAGTGCCAGCACTGAAAGCTCTTGCTAGCCAGCACCCTTCCTTGGAAGCGCTTTCACAGGCGCAGCAACACTGGGGCTTTGCGCTTCTCTAGCCACCAAACGTCACGGTCACTATCTCTCCGTCTCGTAGACACGAGCTGAGAAATTGCAAACGTCGAGCAATTGCTCAGAGATGAAAAGTGCCAGCACTGAAAGCTCTTGCTAGCCAGCAGCCTTCCTTGGATGCGCTTTTGTAGGCCTAAGAACACTGGGGCTCTGGGCTTCTCTAGCCACCTAATCTTCTGCTCATCCTCTCGCGCACTCTAAAGAGAGATCAAGTGAGAAATTGCAAACGTCGAGCAATTGCTCAGCGATGAAAAGTGCCAGCACTGAAAGCTGTTGCTAGCCAGCACCCTTCCTTGGAAGCGCTTTCACAGGCGCAGCAACACTGGGGCTTTGCGCTTCTCTACCCACCAAAGGTCACTGTCACTATCTCTCCGTCTCGTAGACACGAGCTGAGAGATTGCAAACGTCGAGCAATTGCTCAGAGATGAAAAGTGCCAGCACTGAAAGCTGTTGCTAGCCAGCACCCTTCCTTGGAAGTGCTTTTGTAGGCCTAAGAACACAAGGGCTCTGTGTTTCTCTAGCCACCTAATCTTCTGCTCATCCTCTCGCGCACTCTAAAGAGAGCTCAGCTGAGAAATTGCTAACGTCGAGCAATTGCTCAGAGATGAAAAGTGCCAGCACTGAAAGCTCTTGCTAGCCAGCAGCCTTCCTTGGAAGCGCTTTCACAGGCGCAGCAACACTGGGTCTTTGCGCTTCTCTAGCCACCAAACGTCACGGTCACTATCTCTCTGGCTTGTAGACACGAGCTGAGAAATTGCAAACGTCGAGCAATTGCTCAGAGATAAAAAGTGGCAGCACTGAAAGCTGTTGCTAGCCAGCACCCTTCCTTGGAAGCGCTTTTGTAGGCCTAAGAACACTGGGGCTCTGTGTATCTCTAGCCACCTAATCTTCTGCTCATCCTCTCGCGCAGTCTAAAGAGAGCTCAGGTGAGAAATTGCAAACGTCGAGCAATTGCTCAGAGATGAAAAGTGCCAGCACTGAAAGCTGTTGCTAGCCAGCACCCTTCCTTGGAAGCGCTTTCACAGGCGCAGCAACACTGGGGCTTTGCGCTTCTCTACCCACCAAAGGTCACGGTCACTATCTCTCTCCGTCTCGTAGACACGAGCTGAGAAATTGCAAACGTCGAGCAATTGCTCAGAGATGAAAAGTGCCAGCACTGAAAGCTGTTGCTAGCCAGCACCCTTCCTTGGAAGCGCTTTCACAGGCGCAGCAGCACTGGGGCTTTGCGCTTCTCTACCCACCAAACGTCACGGTCACTATCTCTCTCCGTCTCGTAGACACGAGCTGAGAAATTGCAAACGTCGAGCAATTGCTCAGAGATGAAAAGTGCCAGCACTGAAAGCTGTTGCTAGCCAGCACCCTTCCTTGGAAGCGCTTTTGTAGGCCTAAGAACAGTGGGGCTCTGTGTATCTCTAGCCACCTAATCTTCTGCTCATCCTCTCGCGCACTCTAAAGAGAGCTCAGGTGAGAAATTGCAAACGTCGAGCAATTGCTCAGAGATGAAAAGTGCCAGCACTGAAAGCTCTTGCTAGCCAGCAGCCTTCCTTCGAAGCGCTTTCACAGGCGCAGCAACACTGGGGCTTTGCGCTTCTCTAGCCACCAAAGGTCACGGTCACTATCTCTCTGTCTCGTAGACACGAGCTGAGAAATTGCAAACGTCGAGCAATTGCTCAGAGATGAAAAGTGCCAGCACTGAAAGCTCTTGCTAGCCAGCACCCTTCCTTGGAAGCGCTTTCACATGCGCAGCAACACTGGGGCTTTGCGCTTCTCTAGCCACCAAACGTCACGGTCACTATCTCTCCATCTCGTAGACACGAGCTGAGAAATTGCAAACGTCGAGCAATTGCTCAGAGATGAAAAGTGCCAGCACTGAAAGCTGTTGCTAGCCAGCACCCTTCCTTGGAAGCGCTTTCACAGGCGCAGCAACACTGGGGCTTTGCGCTGCTCTAGCCACCAAACGTCACGGTCACTATCTCTCTCCGTCTCGTAGACACGAGCTGAGAAATTGCAAAGGTCGAGCAATTGCTCAGAGATGAAAAGTGCCAGCACAGAAAGATGTTGCTAGCCAGCACCCTTCCTTGGATGCGCTTTTGTAGGCCTAAGAACACTGGGGCTCTGGGCTTCTCTAGCCACCTAATCTTCTGCTCATCCTCTCGCGCACTCTAAAGAGAGCTCAGGTGAGAAATTGCAAAGGTCGAGCAATTGCTCAGAGATGAAAAGAGCCAGCACTGAAAGCTCTTGCTAGCCAGCACCCTTCCTTGGAAGCGCTTTCACAGGCGCAGCAACACTGGGGCTTTGCGCTTCTCTAGCCACCAAATGTCACGGTCACTATCTCTCCGTCTCGTAGACACGAGCTGAGAGATCGCAAACGTCGAGCAATTGCTCGGAGATGAAAAGTGCCAGCACTGAAAGCTGTTGCTAGCCAGCACCCTTCCTTGGAAGCGCTCTTGTAGCCCTTAGAACACTGGGGCTCTGTGTTTCTCTAGCCACCTAATCTTCTGCTCATCCTCTCGCGCACTCTAAAGAGAGCTCAGCTGAGAAATTGCAAACGTCGAGCAATTGCTCAGAGATGAAAAGTGCCAGCACTGAAAGCTGTTGCTAGCCAGCACCCTTCCTTGAAAGCGCTTTCACAGGCGCAGCAACACTGGGGCTTTGCGCTTCTCTAGCCACCAAACGTCACGGTCACTATCTCTCTGGCTTGTAGACACGAGCTGAGAAATTGCAAAGGTCGAGCAATTGCTCAGAGATGAAAAGTGCCAGCACTGAAAGCTGTTGCTAGCCAGCACCCTTCCTTGGAAGTGCTTTTGTAGGCCTAAGAACACTGGGGCTCTGTGTTTCTCTAGCCACCTAATCTTCTGCTCATCCTCTCGCGCACTCTAAAGAGAGCTCAGGTGAGAAATTGCAAACGTCGAGCAATTGCTCAGAGATGAAAAGTGCCAGCACTGAAAGCTCTTGCTAGCCAGCACCCTTCCTTGCAAGCGCTTTCACAGGCGCAGCAACACTGGGTCTTTGCGCTTCTCTAGACACCAAACGTCACGGTCACTATCTCTCCGTCTCGTAGACACGAGCTGAGAAATTGCAAACGTCGAGCAATTGCTCAGAGATGAAAAGTGCCAGCACTGAAAGCTGTTGCTAGCCAGCACCCTTCCTTGGAAGCGCTTTCACAGGCGCAGCAACACTGGGGCTTTGCGCTGCTCTACCCACCAAACGTCACGGTCACTATCTCTCTCCGTCTCGTAGACACGAGCTGAGAAATTGCAAAGGTCGAGCAATTGCTCAGAGATGAAAAGTGCCAGCACAGAAAAATGTTGCTAGCCAGCACCCTTCCTTGGATGCGCTTTTGTAGGCCTAAGAACACTGGGGCTCTGGGCTTCTCTAGCCACCTAATCTTCTGCTCATCCTCTCGCGCACTCTAAAGAGAGCTCAGGTGAGAAATTGCAAAGGTCGAGCAATTGCTCAGAGATGAAAAGTGCCAGCACTGAAAGCTCTTGCTAGCCAGCACCCTTCCTTGGAAGCGCTTTCACAGGCGCAGCAACACTGGGGCTTTGCGCTTCTCTACCCACCAAACGTCACGGTCACTATCTCTCCATCTCGTAGACACGAGCTGAGAGATTGCAAACGTCGAGCAATTGCTCAGAGATGAAAAGTGCCAGCACTGAAAGCTGTTGCTAGCCAGCACCCTTCCTTGGAAGCGCTCTTGTAGCCCTTAGAACACAAGGGCTCTGTGTTTCTCTAGCCACCTAATCTTCTGCTCATCCTCTCGCGCACTCTAAAGAGAGCTCAGGTGAGAAATATCAAACGTCGAGCAATTGCTCAGAGATGAAAAGTGCCAGCACTGAAAGCTGTTGCTAGCCAGCACCCTTCCTTGAAAGCGCTTTCACAGGCGCAGCAACACTGGGGCTTTGCGCTTCTCTAGCCACCAAACGTCACGGTCACTATCTCTCTGGCTTGTAGACACGAGCTGAGAAATTGCAAAGGTCGAGCAATTGCTCAGAGATGAAAAGTGCCAGCACTGAAAGCTGTTGCTAGCCAGCACCCTTCCTTGGAAGCGCTTTTGTAGGCCTAAGAACAGTGGGGCTCTGTGTTTCTCTAGCCACCTAATCTTCTGCTCATCCTCTCGCGCACTCTAAAGAGAGCTCAGGTGAGAAATTGCAAAGGTCGAGCAATTGCTCAGAGATGAAAAGTGCCAGCACTGAAAGCTCTTGCTAGCCAGCACCCTTCCTTGGAAGCGCTTTCAGAGGCGCAGCAACACTGGGGCTTTGCACTTCTCTAGACACCAAACGTCACGGTCACTATCTCTCTGTCTCGTAGACACGAGCTGAGAGATTGCAAACGTCGAGCAATTGCTCAGAGATGAAAAGTGCCAGCACTGAAAGCTGTTGCTAGCCAGCACCCTTCCTTGGAAGCACTTTTGTAGGCCTTAGAACACAAGGGCTCTTTGCTTCTCCAGCCACCTAATCTTCTGCTCATCCTCTCGCACACTCTGAAGAGAGCTCAGGTGAGAAATTGCAAACGTCGAACAATTGCTCAGAGATGAAAAGTGCCAGCACTGAAAGCTGTTGCTAGCCAGCACCCTTCCTTGGAAGCGCTTTCACAGGCGCAGCAACACTGGGGCTTTGCGCTTCTCTAGCCACCAAACGTCACGGTCACTATCTCTCCGTCTCGTAGACACGAGCTGAGAGATTGCAAACGTCGAGCAATTGCTCAGAGATGAAAAGTGGCAGCACTGAAAGCTGTTGCTAGCCAGCACCCTTCCTTGGAAGTGCTTTTGTAGGCCTAAGAACACTGGGGCTCTGTGTTTCTCTAGCCACCTAATCTTCTGCTCATCCTCTCGCGCACTCTAAAGAGAGCTCAGGTGAGAAATTGCAAACATCGAGCAATTGCTCAGAGATGAAAAGTGCCAGCACTGAAAGCTCTTGCTAGCCAGCAGCCTTCCTTGGAAGCGCTTTCACAGGCGCAGCAACACTGGGGCTTTGCGCTTCTCTAGCCACCAAAGGTCACGGTCACTATCTCTCTGTCTCGTAGACACGAGCTGAGAAATTGCAAACGTCGAGCAATTGCTCAGAGATGAAAAGAGCCAGCACTGAAAGCTCTTGCTAGCCAGCACCCTTCCTTGGAAGCGCTTTCACAGGCGCAGCAACACTGGGGCTTTGCGCTTCTCTAGCCACCAAACGTCACGGTCACTATCTCTCCGTCTCGTAGACACGAGCTGAGAGATTGCAAACGTCGAGCAATTGCTCGGAGATGAAAAGTGCCAGCACTGAAAGCTGTTGCTAGCCAGCACCCTTCCTTGGAAGCGCTCTTGTAGCCCTTAGAACACTGGGGCTCTGTGTTTCTCTAGCCACCTAATCTTCTGCTCATCCTCTCGCGCACTCTAAAGAGAGCTCAGCTGAGAAATATCAAACGTCGAGCAATTGCTCAGAGATGAAAAGTGCCAGCACTGAAAGCTGTTGCTAGCCAGCACCCTTCCTTGGAAGCGCTTTCACAGGCGCAGCAACACTGGGGCTTTGCGCTTCTCTACCCACCAAACGTCACGGTCACTATCTCTCTCCGTCTCGTAGACACGAGCTGAGAAATTGCAAACGTCGAGCAATTGCTCAGAGATGAAAAGTGCCAGCACAGAAAGATGTTGCTAGCCAGCACCCTTCCTTGGATGCGCTTTTGTAGGCCTAAGAACACTGGGGCTCTGGGCTTCTCTAGCCACCTAATCTTCTGCTCATCCTCTCGCGCACTCTAAAGAGAGCTCAGGTGAGTAATTGCAAAGGTCGAGCAATTGCTCAGAGATGAAAAGAGCCAGCACTGAAAGCTCTTGCTAGCCAGCACCCTTCCTTGGAAGCGCTTTCACAGGCGCAGCAACACTGGGGCTTTGCGCTTCTCTAGCCACCAAACGTCACGGTCACTATCTCTCCGTCTCGTAGACACGAGCTGAGAGATTGCAAACGTCGAGCAATTGCTCGGAGATGAAAAGTGCCAGCACTGAAAGCTGTTGCTAGCCAGCACCCTTCCTTGGAAGCGCTCTTGTAGCCCTTAGAACACTGGGGCTCTGTGTTTCTCTAGCCACCTAATCTTCTGCTCATCCTCTCGCGCACTCTAAAGAGAGCTCAGCTGAGAAATATCAAACGTCGAGCAATTGCTCAGAGATGAAAAGTGCCAGCACTGAAAGCTGTTGCTAGCCAGCACCCTTCCTTGAAAGCGCTTTCACAGGCGCAGCAACACTGGGGCTTTGCGCTTCTCTAGCCACCAAACGTCACGGTCACTATCTCTCTGGCTTGTAGACACGAGCTGAGAAATTGCAAAGGTCGAGCAATTGCTCAGAGATGAAAAGTGCCAGCACTGAAAGCTGTTGCTAGCCAGCACCCTTCCTTGGAAGCGCTTTTGTAGGCCTAAGAACACTGGGGCTCTGGGCTTCTCCAGCCACCTAATCTTCTGCTCATCCTCTCGCGCACTCTAAAGAGAGCTCAGGTGAGAAATTGCAAACGTCGAGCAATTGCTCAGAGATGAAAAGTGCCAGCACTGAAAGCTCTTGCTAGCCAGCACCCTTCCTTGCAAGCGCTTTCACAGGCGCAGCAACACTGGGTCTTTGCGCTTCTCTAGCCACCAAACGTCACGGTCACTATCTCTCCGTCTCGTAGACACGAGCTGAGAAATTGCAAACGTCGAGCAATTGCTCAGAGATGAAAAGTGCCAGCACTGAAAGCTGTTGCTAGCCAGCACCCTTCCTTGGAAGCGCTTTCACAGGCGCAGCAACACTGGGGCTTTGCGCTGCTCTACCCACCAAACGTCACGGTCACTATCTCTCTCCGTCTCGTAGACACGAGCTGAGAGATTGCAAAGGTCGAGCAATTGCTCAGAGATGAAAAGTGCCAGCACTGAAAGCTGTTGCTAGCCAGCACCCTTCCTTGGAAGTGCTTTTGTAGGCCTAAGAACACTGGGGCTCTGGGCTTCTCTAGCCACCTAATCTTCTGCTCATCCTCTCGCGCACTCTAAAGAGAGCTCAGGTGAGAAATTGCAAACGTCGAGCAATTGCTCAGAGATGAAAAGTGCCAGCACTGAAAGCTCTTGCTAGCCAGCACCCTTCCTTGGAAGCACTTTTGTAGGCCTAAGAAGACTGGGGCTCTGGGCTTCTCTAGCCACTTAATCTTCTGCTCATCCACTCACGCACTCTAAAGAGAGCTCAGGTGAGAAATTGCAAAGGTCGAGCAATTGCTCAGAGATGAAAAGTGCCAGCACTGAAAGCTGTTGCTAGCCAGCACCCTTCCTTGGAAGCGCTTTCACAGGCGCAGCAACACTGGGGCTTTGCGCTTCTCTACCCACCAAACGTCACGGTCACTATCTCTCCGTCTCGTAGACACGAGCTGGGAAATTGCAAAGGTCGAGCAATTGCTCAGAGATGAAAAGTGCCAGCACTGAAAGCTGTTGCTAGCCAGCACCCTTCCTTGGAAGCGCTTTTGTAGGCCTAAGAACACTGGGGCTCTGGGCTTCTCTAGCCACCTAATCTTCTGCTCATCCTCTCGCGCAGTCTAAAGAGAGCTCAGGTGAGAAATTGCAAACGTCGAGCAATTGCTCAGAGATGAAAAGTGCCAGCACTGAAAGCTGGTGCTAGCCAGCACCCTTCCTTGGAAGCGCTTTCACAGGCGCAGTAACACTGGGGCTTTGCGCTTCTCTAGACACCAAAGGTCACGGTCACTATCTCTCCGTCTCGTAGACACGAGCTGAGAAATTGCAAAGGTCGAGCAATTGCTCAGAGATGAAAAGTGCCAGCACTGAAAGCTCTTGCTAGCCAGCACCCTTCCTTGGAAGCGCTTTCAGAGGCGCAGCAACACTGGGGCTTTGCGCTTCTCTAGCCACCAAACGTCACGGTCATTCTCTTTCCATCTCGTAGACACGAGCTGAGAAATTGCAAACGTCGAGCAATTGCTCAGAGATGAAAAGTGCCAGCACTGAAAGCTGTTCTAGCCAGCACCCTTCCTTGGAAGTGCTTTTGTAGGCCTAAGAACACTGGGGCTCTGGGCTTCTCTAGCCACCTAATCTTCTGCTCATCCTCTCGCGCACTCTAAAGAGAGCTCAGGTGAGAAATTGCAAAGGTCGAGCAATTGCTCAGAGATGAAAAGTGCCAGCACTGAAAGCTGTTGCTAGCCAGCACCCTTCCTTGGAAGCGCTTTCACAGGCGCAGCAACACTGGGGCTTTGCGCTTCTCTAGCCACCAAACGTCACGGTCACTATCTCTCCGTCTCGTAGACACAAGCTGAGAAATTGCAAACGTCGAGCAATTGCTCAGAGATGAAAAGTGCCAGCACTGAAAGCTGTTGCTAGCCAGCACCCTTCCTTGGAAGCGCTTTTGTAGCCCTTAGAACACAAGGGCTCTGTGCTTCTCTAGCCACCTAATCTTCTGCTCATCCTCTCGCGCAGTCTAAAGAGAGCTCAGGTGAGAAATTGCAAACGTCGAGCAATTGCTCAGAGATGAAAAGTGCCAGCACTGAAAGCTCTTGCTAGCCAGCACCCTTCCTTGGAAGCGCTTTCAGAGGCGCAGCAACACTGGGGCTTTGCACTTCTCTACCCACCAAACGTCACGCTCACTATCTCTCTCGTCTCGTAGACACGAGCTGAGAAATTGCAAACGTCGAGCAATTGCTCAGAGATGAAAAGTGCCAGCACTGAAAGCTGTTGCTAGCCAGCACCCTTCCTTGGAAGCGCTTTCAGAGGCGCAGCAACACTGGGGCTTTGCGCTTCTCTAGCCACCAAATGTCACGGTCACTATCTCTCCGTCTCGTACACACGAGCTGAGAAATTGCAAAGGTCGAGCAATTGCTCAGAGATGAAAAGTGCCAGCACTGAAAGCTCTTGCTAGCCAGCACCCTTCCTTGGAAGTGCTTTTGTAGGCCTAAGAACACTGGGGCTTTGCGCTTCTCTAGCCACCTAATCTTCTGCTCATCCTCTCGCGCACTCTGAAGAGAGCTCAGGTGAGAAATTGCAAACGTCGAGCAATTGCTCAGAGATGAAAAGTGCCAGCACTGAAAGCTGTTGCTAGCCAGCACCCTTCCTTGGAAGCGCTTTTGTAGCCCTAAGAACAGTGGGGCTCTGGGCTTCTCTAGCCACCTAATCTTCTGCTCATCCTCTCGCGCACTCTAAAGAGAGCTCAGGTGAGAAATTGCAAAGGTCGAGCAATTGCTCAGAGATGAAAAGTGCCAGCACTGAAAGCTCTTGCTAGCCAGCACCCTTCCTTGGAAGCGCTTTCACAGGCGCAGCAACACTGGGTCTTTGCGCTTCTCTAGACACCAAACGTCACGGTCACTATCTCTCTGTCTCGTAGACACGAGCTGAGAGATTGCAAACGTCGAGCAATTGCTCAGAGATGAAAAGTGCCAGCACTGAAAGCTGTTGCTAGCCAGCACCCTTCCTTGGAAGCGCTTTTGTAGGCCTTATAACACAAGGGCTCTGTGCTTCTCCAGCCACCTAATCTTCTGCTCATCCTCTCGCACACTCTGAAGAGAGCTCAGGTGAGAAATTGCAAACGTCGAACAATTGCTCAGAGATGAAAAGTGCCAGCACTGAAAGCTGTTGCTAGCCAGCACCCTTCCTTGGAAGCGCTTTCACAGGCGCAGCAACACTGGGGCTTTGCGCTTCTCTACCCACCAAAGGTCACGGTCACTATCTCTCCGTCTCGTAGACACGAGCTGAGAGATTGCAAACGTCGAGCAATTGCTCAGAGAGGAAAAGTGCCAGCACTGAAAGCTGTTGCTAGCCAGCACCCTTCCTTGGAAGCGCTTTTGTAGGCCTAAGAACACTGGGGCTCTGGGCTTCTCTAGCCACCTAATCTTCTGCTCATGCTCTCGCGCACTCTAAAGAGAGCTCAGGTGAGAAATTGCAAACATCGAGCAATTGCTCAGAGATGAAAAGTGCCAGCACTGAAAGCTCTTGCTAGCCAGCACCCTTCCTTGGAAGCGCTTTCACAGGCGCAGCAACACTGGGGCTTTGCGCTTCTCTAGCCACCAAACGTCACGGTCACTATCTCTCCGTCTCGTAGACACGAGCTGAGACATTGCAAACGTCGAGCAATTGCTCAGAGATGAAAAGTGCCAGCACTGAAAGCTCTTGCTAGCCAGCACCCTTCCTTGGAAACGCTCTTCTAGCCCTAAGAACACTGGGGCTCTGGGTTTCTCTAACCACCTAATCTTCTCCTCATCCTGTAGTGTAGTCTAAAGAGAGCTCAGGTGAGAAATTGCAAACGTCGAGCAATTGCTCAGAGATGAAAAGTGCCAGCAATGAAAGCTCTTGCTAGCCAGCACCCTTCCTTGGAAGCGCTTTCACAGGCGCAGTAACACTGGGGCTTTGCGCTTCTCTAGCCACCAAACGTCATGGTCACTATCTCTCTGTCTCGTAGACATGAGCTGAGAAATTGCAAACGTCGAGCAATTGCTCAGAGATGAAAAGTGCCAGCACTGAAAGCTGTTGCTAGCCAGCACCCTTCCTTGGAAGTGCTTTTGTAGGCCTAAGAACACTGGGGCTCTGGGCTTCTCTAGCCACCTAATCTTCTGCTCATCCTCTCGCGCACTCTAAAGAGAGCTCAGGTGAGAAATTGCAAACGTCGAGCAATTGCTCAGAGATGAAAAGTGCCAGCACTGAAAGCTCTTGCTAGCCAGCACCCTTCCTTGGAAGCACTTTTGTAGGCCTAAGAAGACTGGGGCTCTGGGCTTCTCTAGCCACTTAATCTTCTGCTCATCCACTCACGCACTCTAAAGAGAGCTCAGGTGAGAAATTGCAAAGGTCGAGCAATTGCTCAGAGATGAAAAGTGCCAGCACTGAAAGCTGTTGCTAGCCAGCACCCTTCCTTGGAAGCGCTTTCACAGGCGCAGCAACACTGGGGCTTTGCGCTTCTCTACCCACCAAACGTCACGATCACTATCTCTCCGTCTCGTAGACACGAGCTGGGAAATTGCAAAGGTCGAGCAATTGCTCAGAGATGAAAAGTGCCAGCACTGAAAGCTGTTGCTAGCCAGCACCCTTCCTTGGAAGCGCTTTTGTAGGCCTAAGAACAGTGGGGCTCTGGGCTTCTCTAGCCACCTAATCTTCTGCTCATCCTCTCGCGCAGTCTAAAGAGAGCTCAGGTGAGAAATTGCAAACGTCGAGCAATTGCTCAGAGATGAAAAGTGCCAGCACTGAAAGCTGTTGCTAGCCAGCACCCTTCCTTGGAAGCGCTTTCACAGGCGCAGCAACACTGGGGCTTTGCGCTTCTCTAGCCACCAAAGGTCACGGTCACTATCTCTCTGTCTCGTAGACACGAGCTGAGAAATTGCAAACGTCGAGCAATTGCTCAGAGATGAAAAGTGCCAGCACTGAAAGCTGTTGCTAGCCAGCACCCTTCCTTGGAAGCGCTTTTGTAGCCCTTAGAACACTGGGGCTCTGTGTTTCTCTAGCCACCTAATCTTCTGCTCATCCTCTCGCGCACTCTAAAGAGAGCTCAGGTGAGAAATTGCAAACGTCGAACAATTGCTCAGAGATGAAAAGTGCCAGCACTGAAAGCTGTTGCTAGCCAGCACCCTTCCTTGGAAGCGCTTTCACAGGCGCAGCAACACTGGGGCTTTGCGCTTCTCTAGCCACCAAAGGTCACGGTCACTATCTCTCCGTCTCGTAGACACGAGCTGAGAGATTGCAAACGTCGAGCAATTGCTCAGAGATGAAAAGTGCCAGCACTGAAAGCTCTTGCTAGCCAGCACCCTTCCTTGGAAGCGCTTTTATAGCCCTTAGAACACAAGGGCTCTGTGCTTCTCTAGCCACCTAATCTTC
Organism: Sarcoramphus papa; assembly: GCA_037962945.1. Lineage (NCBI taxonomy): Eukaryota > Metazoa > Chordata > Aves > Accipitriformes > Cathartidae > Sarcoramphus > Sarcoramphus papa. Next base: position 21,439,482 of record CM075588.1, read on the forward strand.
TGCTCATCCTCTCGCGCAGTCTAAAGAGAGCTCAGGTGAGAAATTGCAAACGTCGAGCAATTGCTCAGAGATGAAAAGTGCCAGCACTGAAAGCTGGTGCTAGCCAGCACCCTTCCTTGGAAGCGCTTTCACAGGCGCAGTAACACTGGGGCTTTGCGCTTCTCTAGACACCAAAGGTCACGGTCACTATCTCTCCGTCTCGTAGACACGAGCTGAGAAATTGCAAACGTCGAGCAATTGCTCAGAGATGAAAAGTGCCAGCACTGAAAGCTCTTGCTAGCCAGCACCCTTCCTTGGAAGCGCTTTCACAGGCGCAGCAACACTGGGGCTTTGCGCTTCTCTAGCCACCAAACGTCACGGTCATTCTCTTTCCATCTCGTAGACACGAGCTGAGAAATTGCAAACGTCGAGCAATTGCTCAGAGATGAAAAGTGCCAGCACTGAAAGCTGTTCTAGCCAGCACCCTTCCTTGGAAGTGCTTTTGTAGGCCTAAGAACACTGGGGCTCTGGGCTTCTCTAGCCACCTAATCTTCTGCTCATCCTCTCGCGCACTCTAAAGAGAGCTCAGGTGAGAAATTGCAAAGGTCGAGCAATTGCTCAGAGATGAAAAGTGCCAGCACTGAAAGCTGTTGCTAGCCAGCACCCTTCCTTGGAAGCGCTTTCACAGGCGCAGCAATACTGGGGCTTTGCGCTTCTCTACCCACCAAACGTCACGGTCACTATCTCTCCGTCTCGTAGACACAAGCTGAGAAATTGCAAACGTCGAGCAATTGCTCAGAGATGAAAAGTGCCAGCACTGAAAGCTGTTACTAGCCAGCACCCTTCCTTGGAAGCGCTTTTGTAGGCCTAAGAACAGTGGGGCTCTGGGCTTCTCTAGCCACCTAATCTTCTGCTCATCCTCTCGCGCAGTCTAAAGAGAGCTCAGGTGAGAAATTGCAAACGTCGAGCAATTGCTCAGAGATTAAAAGTGCCAGCACTGAAAGCTGGTGCTAGCCAGCACCCTTCCTTGGAAGCGCTTTCACAGGCGCAGTAACACTGGGGCTTTGCGCTTCTCTAGCCACCAAACGTCACGGTCACTATCTCTCTGTCTCGTAGACACGAGCTGAGAAATTGCAAACGTCGAGCAATTGCTCAGAGATGAAAAGTGCCAGCACTGAAAGCTGTTGCTAGCCAGCACCCTTCCTTGGAAGCGCTTTTGTAGGCCTAAGAACACTGGGGCTGTGGGCTTCTCTAGCCACCTAATCTTCTGCTCATCCTCTCGCGCACTCTAAAGAGAGCTCAGGTGAGAAATTGCAAAGGTCGAGCAATTGCTCAGAGATGAAAAGTGCCAGCACTGAAAGCTGTTGCTAGCCAGCAGCCTTCCTTCGAAGCGCTTTCACAGGCGCAGCAACACTGGGGCTTTGCGCTTCTCTACCCACCAAACGTCACGGTCACTATCTCTCCGTCTCGTAGACACGAGCTGAGAGATTGCAAACGTCGAGCAATTGCTCAGAGATGAAAAGTGCCAGCACTGAAAGCTGTTGCTAGCCAGCACCCTTCCTTGGAAGCGCTTTTGTAGCCCTTAGAACACAAGGGCTCTGTGCTTCCCCAGCCACCTAATCTTCTGCTCATCCTCTCGCACACTCTGAAGAGAGCTCAGGTGAGAAATTGCAAAGGTCGAGCAATTGCTCAGAGATGAAAAGTGCCAGCACTGAAAGCTCTTGCTAGCCAGCACCCTTCCTTGGAAGCGCTTTCAGAGGCGCAGCAACACTGGGGCTTTGCGCTTCTCTAGCCACCAAACGTCACGGTCACTATCTCTCTGGCTCGTAGACACGAGCTGAGAAATTGCAAACGTCGAGCAATTGCTCAGAGATGAAAAGTGCCAGCACTGAAAGCTGTTGCTAGCCAGCACCCTTCCTTGGAAGCACTTTTGTAGCCCTAAGAACACTGGGGCTCTGGGCTTCTCTAGCCACCTAATCTTCTGCTCATGCTCTCGCGCACTCTAAAGAGAGCTCAGGTGAGAAATTGCAAACATCGAGCAATTGCTCAGAGATGAAAAGTGCCAGCACTGAAAGCTCTTGCTAGCCAGCACCCTTCCTTGGAAGCGCTTTCACAGGCGCAGCAACACTGGGTCTTTGCGCTTCTCTAGACACCAAACGTCACGGTCACTATCTCTCCGTCTCGTAGACACGAGCTGAGAGATTGCAAACGTCGAGCAATTGCTCAGAGATGAAAAGTGCCAGCACTGAAAGCTGTTGCTAGCCAGCACCCTTCCTTGGAAGCGCTTTTGTAGGCCTTATAACACAAGGGCTCTGTGCTTCTCCAGCCACCTAATCTTCTGCTCATCCTCTCGCACACTCTGAAGAGAGCTCAGGTGAGAAATTGCAAACGTCGAACAATTGCTCAGAGATGAAAAGTGCCAGCACTGAAAGCTGTTGCTAGCCAGCACCCTTCCTTGGAAGCGCTTTCACAGGCGCAGCAACACTGGGGCTTTGCGCTTCTCTACCCACCAAAGGTCACGGTCACTATCTCTCCGTCTCGTAGACACGAGCTGAGAGATTGCAAACGTCGAGCAATTGCTCAGAGAGGAAAAGTGCCAGCACTGAAAGCTGTTGCTAGCCAGCACCCTTCCTTGGAAGCGCTTTTGTAGGCCTAAGAACACTGGGGCTCTGGGCTTCTCTAGCCACCTAATCTTCTGCTCATGCTCTCGCGCACTCTAAAGAGAGCTCAGGTGAGAAATTGCAAACATCGAGCAATTGCTCAGAGATGAAAAGTGCCAGCACTGAAAGCTCTTGCTAGCCAGCACCCTTCCTTGGAAGCGCTTTCACAGGCGCAGCAACACTGGGGCTTTGCGCTTCTCTAGCCACCAAACGTCACGGTCACTATCTCTCCGTCTCGTAGACACGAGCTGAGACATTGCAAACGTCGAGCAATTGCTCAGAGATGAAAAGTGCCAGCACTGAAAGCTCTTGCTAGCCAGCACCCTTCCTTGGAAACGCTCTTCTAGCCCTAAGAACACTGGGGCTCTGGGTTTCTCTAACCACCTAATCTTCTCCTCATCCTGTAGTGTAGTCTAAAGAGAGCTCAGGTGAGAAATTGCAAACGTCGAGCAATTGCTCAGAGATGAAAAGTGCCAGCAATGAAAGCTCTTGCTAGCCAGCACCCTTCCTTGGAAGCGCTTTCACAGGCGCAGTAACACTGGGGCTTTGCGCTTCTCTAGCCACCAAACGTCATGGTCACTATCTCTCTGTCTCGTAGACATGAGCTGAGAAATTGCAAACGTCGAGCAATTGCTCAGAGATGAAAAGTGCCAGCACTGAAAGCTGTTGCTAGCCAGCACCCTTCCTTGGAAGTGCTTTTGTAGGCCTAAGAACACTGGGGCTCTGGGCTTCTCTAGCCACCTAATCTTCTGCTCATCCTCTCGCGCACTCTAAAGAGAGCTCAGGTGAGAAATTGCAAACGTCGAGCAATTGCTCAGAGATGAAAAGTGCCAGCACTGAAAGCTCTTGCTAGCCAGCACCCTTCCTTGGAAGCACTTTTGTAGGCCTAAGAAGACTGGGGCTCTGGGCTTCTCTAGCCACCTAATCTTCTGCTCATCCACTCACGCACTCTAAAGAGAGCTCAGGTGAGAAATTGCAAAGGTCGAGCAATTGCTCAGAGATGAAAAGTGCCAGCACTGAAAGCTGTTGCTAGCCAGCACCCTTCCTTGGAAGCGCTTTCACAGGCGCAGCAACACTGGGGCTTTGCGCTTCTCTACCCACCAAACGTCACGATCACTATCTCTCCGTCTCGTAGACACGAGCTGGGAAATTGCAAAGGTCGAGCAATTGCTCAGAGATGAAAAGTGCCAGCACTGAAAGCTGTTGCTAGCCAGCACCCTTCCTTGGAAGCGCTTTTGTAGGCCTAAGAACAGTGGGGCTCTGGGCTTCTCTAGCCACCTAATCTTCTGCTCATCCTCTCGCGCAGTCTAAAGAGAGCTCAGGTGAGAAATTGCAAACGTCGAGCAATTGCTCAGAGATGAAAAGTGCCAGCACTGAAAGCTGTTGCTAGCCAGCACCCTTCCTTGGAAGCGCTTTCACAGGCGCAGCAACACTGGGGCTTTGCGCTTCTCTAGCCACCAAAGGTCACGGTCACTATCTCTCTGTCTCGTAGACACGAGCTGAGAAATTGCAAACGTCGAGCAATTGCTCAGAGATGAAAAGTGCCAGCACTGAAAGCTGTTGCTAGCCAGCACCCTTCCTTGGAAGCGCTTTTGTAGCCCTTAGAACACTGGGGCTCTGTGTTTCTCTAGCCACCTAATCTTCTGCTCATCCTCTCGCGCACTCTAAAGAGAGCTCAGGTGAGAAATTGCAAACGTCGAACAATTGCTCAGAGATGAAAAGTGCCAGCACTGAAAGCTGTTGCTAGCCAGCACCCTTCCTTGGAAGCGCTTTCACAGGCGCAGCAACACTGGGGCTTTGCGCTTCTCTAGCCACCAAACGTCACGGTCACTATCTCTCCGTCTCGTAGACACGAGCTGAGAGATTGCAAACGTCGAGCAATTGCTCAGAGATGAAAAGTGCCAGCACTGAAAGCTCTTGCTAGCCAGCACCCTTCCTTGGAAGCGCTTTTATAGCCCTTAGAACACAAGGGCTCTGTGCTTCTCTAGCCACCTAATCTTCTGCTCATCCTCTCGCGCAGTCTAAAGAGAGCTCAGGTGAGAAATTGCAAACGTCGAGCAATTGCTCAGAGATGAAAAGTGCCAGCACTGAAAGCTGGTGCTAGCCAGCACCCTTCCTTGGAAGCGCTTTCACAGGCGCAGTAACACTGGGGCTTTGCGCTTCTCTAGACACCAAAGGTCACGGTCACTATCTCTCCGTCTCGTAGACACGAGCTGAGAAATTGCAAACGTCGAGCAATTGCTCAGAGATGAAAAGTGCCAGCACTGAAAGCTCTTGCTAGCCAGCACCCTTCCTTGGAAGCGCTTTCACAGGCGCAGCAACACTGGGGCTTTGCGCTTCTCTAGCCACCAAACGTCACGGTCATTCTCTTTCCATCTCGTAGACACGAGCTGAGAAATTGCAAACGTCGAGCAATTGCTCAGAGATGAAAAGTGCCAGCACTGAAAGCTGTTCTAGCCAGCACCCTTCCTTGGAAGTGCTTTTGTAGGCCTAAGAACACTGGGGCTCTGGGCTTCTCTAGCCACCTAATCTTCTGCTCATCCTCTCGCGCACTCTAAAGAGAGCTCAGGTGAGAAATTGCAAACGTCGAGCAATTGCTCAGAGATGAAAAGTGCCAGCACTGAAAGCTGTTGCTAGCCAGCACCCTTCCTTGGAAGCGCTTTCACAGGCGCAGCAATACTGGGGCTTTGCGCTTCTCTACCCACCAAACGTCACGGTCACTATCTCTCCGTCTCGTAGACACAAGCTGAGAAATTGCAAACGTCGAGCAATTGCTCAGAGATGAAAAGTGCCAGCACTGAAAGCTGTTACTAGCCAGCACCCTTCCTTGGAAGCGCTTTTGTAGGCCTAAGAACACTGGGGCTCTGGGCTTCTCTAGCCACCTAATCTTCTGCTCATCCTCTCGCGCAGTCTAAAGAGAGCTCAGGTGAGAAATTGCAAACGTCGAGCAATTGCTCAGAGATTAAAAGTGCCAGCACTGAAAGCTGGTGCTAGCCAGCACCCTTCCTTGGAAGCGCTTTCACAGGCGCAGTAACACTGGGGCTTTGCGCTTCTCTAGCCACCAAACGTCACGGTCACTATCTCTCTGTCTCGTAGACACGAGCTGAGAAATTGCAAACGTCGAGCAATTGCTCAGAGATGAAAAGTGCCAGCACTGAAAGCTGTTGCTAGCCAGCACCCTTCCTTGGAAGCGCTTTTGTAGGCCTAAGAACACTGGGGCTGTGGGCTTCTCTAGCCACCTAATCTTCTGCTCATCCTCTCGCGCACTCTAAAGAGAGCTCAGGTGAGAAATTGCAAAGGTCGAGCAATTGCTCAGAGATGAAAAGTGCCAGCACTGAAAGCTGTTGCTAGCCAGCAGCCTTCCTTCGAAGCGCTTTCACAGGCGCAGCAACACTGGGGCTTTGCGCTTCTCTACCCACCAAACGTCACGGTCACTATCTCTCCGTCTCGTAGACACGAGCTGAGAGATTGCAAACGTCGAGCAATTGCTCAGAGATGAAAAGTGCCAGCACTGAAAGCTGTTGCTAGCCAGCACCCTTCCTTGGAAGCGCTTTTGTAGCCCTTAGAACACAAGGGCTCTGTGCTTCTCCAGCCACCTAATCTTCTGCTCATCCTCTCGCACACTCTGAAGAGAGCTCAGGTGAGAAATTGCAAAGGTCGAGCAATTGCTCAGAGATGAAAAGTGCCAGCACTGAAAGCTCTTGCTAGCCAGCACCCTTCCTTGGAAGCGCTTTCACAGGCGCAGCAACACTGGGGCTTTGCGCTTCTCTAGCCACCAAACGTCACGGTCACTATCTCTCTGGCTCGTAGACACGAGCTGAGAAATTGCAAACGTCGAGCAATTGCTCAGAGATGAAAAGTGCCAGCACTGAAAGCTGTTGCTAGCCAGCACCCTTCCTTGGAAGCACTTTTGTAGGCCTAAGAACACTGGGGCTCTGGGCTTCTCTAGCCACCTAATCTTCTGCTCATGCTCTCGCGCACTCTAAAGAGAGCTCAGGTGAGAAATTGCAAACATCGAGCAATTGCTCAGAGATGAAAAGTGCCAGCACTGAAAGCTCTTGCTAGCCAGCACCCTTCCTTGGAAGCGCTTTCACAGGCGCAGCAACACTGGGGCTTTGCGCTTCTCTAGCCACCAAACGTCACGGTCACTATCTCTCCGTCTCGTAGACACGAGCTGAGACATTGCAAACGTCGAGCAATTGCTCAGAGATGAAAAGTGCCAGCACTGAAAGCTCTTGCTAGCCAGCACCCTTCCTTGGAAACGCTCTTCTAGCCCTAAGAACACTGGGGCTCTGGGTTTCTCTAACCACCTAATCTTCTCCTCATCCTGTAGTGTAGTCTAAAGAGAGCTCAGGTGAGAAATTGCAAACGTCGAGCAATTGCTCAGAGATGAAAAGTGCCAGCAATGAAAGCTCTTGCTAGCCAGCACCCTTCCTTGGAAGCGCTTTCACAGGCGCAGTAACACTGGGGCTTTGCGCTTCTCTAGCCACCAAACGTCATGGTCACTATCTCTCTGTCTCGTAGACATGAGCTGAGAAATTGCAAACGTCGAGCAATTGCTCAGAGATGAAAAGTGCCAGCACTGAAAGCTGTTGCTAGCCAGCACCCTTCCTTGGAAGTGCTTTTGTAGGCCTAAGAACACTGGGGCTCTGGGCTTCTCTAGCCACCTAATCTTCTGCTCATCCTCTCGCGCACTCTAAAGAGAGCTCAGGTGAGAAATTGCAAACGTCGAGCAATTGCTCAGAGATGAAAAGTGCCAGCACTGAAAGCTCTTGCTAGCCAGCACCCTTCCTTGGAAGCACTTTTGTAGGCCTAAGAAGACTGGGGCTCTGGGCTTCTCTAGCCACTTAATCTTCTGCTCATCCACTCACGCACTCTAAAGAGAGCTCAGGTGAGAAATTGCAAAGGTCGAGCAATTGCTCAGAGATGAAAAGTGCCAGCACTGAAAGCTGTTGCTAGCCAGCACCCTTCCTTGGAAGCGCTTTCACAGGCGCAGCAACACTGGGGCTTTGCGCTTCTCTACCCACCAAACGTCACGATCACTATCTCTCCGTCTCGTAGACACGAGCTGGGAAATTGCAAAGGTCGAGCAATTGCTCAGAGATGAAAAGTGCCAGCACTGAAAGCTGTTGCTAGCCAGCACCCTTCCTTGGAAGCGCTTTTGTAGGCCTAAGAACAGTGGGGCTCTGGGCTTCTCTAGCCACCTAATCTTCTGCTCATCCTCTCGCGCAGTCTAAAGAGAGCTCAGGTGAGAAATTGCAAACGTCGAGCAATTGCTCAGAGATGAAAAGTGCCAGCACTGAAAGCTGTTGCTAGCCAGCACCCTTCCTTGGAAGCGCTTTCACAGGCGCAGCAACACTGGGGCTTTGCGCTTCTCTAGCCACCAAATGTCACGGTCACTATCTCTCCGTCTCGTAGACACGAGCTGAGAGATTGCAAACGTCGAGCAATTGCTCAGAGATGAAAAGTGCCAGCACTGAAAGCTCTTGCTAGCCAGCACCCTTCCTTGGAAGCGCTTTTATAGCCCTTAGAACACAAGGGCTCTGTGCTTCTCTAGCCACCTAATCTTCTGCTCATCCTCTCGCGCAGTCTAAAGAGAGCTCAGGTGAGAAATTGCAAACGTCGAGCAATTGCTCAGAGATGAAAAGTGCCAGCACTGAAAGCTGGTGCTAGCCAGCACCCTTCCTTGGAAGCGCTTTCACAGGCGCAGTAACACTGGGGCTTTGCGCTTCTCTAGACACCAAAGGTCACGGTCACTATCTCTCCGTCTCGTAGACACGAGCTGAGAAATTGCAAACGTCGAGCAATTGCTCAGAGATGAAAAGTGCCAGCACTGAAAGCTCTTGCTAGCCAGCACCCTTCCTTGGAAGCGCTTTCACAGGCGCAGCAACACTGGGGCTTTGCGCTTCTCTAGCCACCAAACGTCACGGTCATTCTCTTTCCATCTCGTAGACACGAGCTGAGAAATTGCAAACGTCGAGCAATTGCTCAGAGATGAAAAGTGCCAGCACTGAAAGCTGTTCTAGCCAGCCCCCTTCCTTGGAAGCGCTTTTGTAGGCCTAAGAACACTGGGGCTCTGGGCTTCTCTAGCCACCTAATCTTCTGCTCATCCTCTCGCGCACTCTAAAGAGAGCTCAGGTGAGAAATTGCAAAGGTCGAGCAATTGCTCAGAGATGAAAAGTGCCAGCACTGAAAGCTGTTGCTAGCCAGCACCCTTCCTTGGAAGCGCTTTCACAGGCGCAGCAATACTGGGGCTTTGCGCTTCTCTAGCCACCAAACGTCACGGTCACTATCTCTCCGTCTCGTAGACACAAGCTGAGAAATTGCAAACGTCGAGCAATTGCTCAGAGATGAAAAGTGCCAGCACTGAAAGCTGTTACTAGCCAGCACCCTTCCTTGGAAGCGCTTTTGTAGGCCTAAGAACACTGGGGCTCTGGGCTTCTCTAGCCACCTAATCTTCTGCTCATCCTCTCGCGCAGTCTAAAGAGAGCTCAGGTGAGAAATTGCAAACGTCGAGCAATTGCTCAGAGATTAAAAGTGCCAGCACTGAAAGCTGGTGCTAGCCAGCACCCTTCCTTGGAAGCGCTTTCACAGGCGCAGTAACACTGGGGCTTTGCGCTTCTCTAGCCACCAAACGTCACGGTCACTATCTCTCTGTCTCGTAGACACGAGCTGAGAAATTGCAAACGTCGAGCAATTGCTCAGAGATGAAAAGTGCCAGCACTGAAAGCTGTTGCTAGCCAGCACCCTTCCTTGGAAGCGCTTTTGTAGGCCTAAGAACACTGGGGCTGTGGGCTTCTCTAGCCACCTAATCTTCTGCTCATCCTCTCGCGCACTCTAAAGAGAGCTCAGGTGAGAAATTGCAAAGGTCGAGCAATTGCTCAGAGATGAAAAGTGCCAGCACTGAAAGCTCTTGCTAGCCAGCACCCTTCCTTGGAAGCGCTTTCACAGGCGCAGCAACACTGGGGCTTTGCGCTTCTCTAGCCACCAAACGTCACGGTCACTATCTCTCCGTCTCGTAGACACGAGCTGAGACATTGCAAACGTCGAGCAATTGCTCAGAGATGAAAAGTGCCAGCACTGAAAGCTCTTGCTAGCCAGCACCCTTCCTTGGAAACGCTCTTCTAGCCCTAAGAACACTGGGGCTCTGGGTTTCTCTAACCACCTAATCTTCTCCTCATCCTGTAGTGTAGTCTAAAGAGAGCTCAGGTGAGAAATTGCAAACGTCGAGCAATTGCTCAGAGATGAAAAGTGCCAGCAATGAAAGCTCTTGCTAGCCAGCACCCTTCCTTGGAAGCGCTTTCACAGGCGCAGTAACACTGGGGCTTTGCGCTTCTCTAGCCACCAAACGTCATGGTCACTATCTCTCTGTCTCGTAGACATGAGCTGAGAAATTGCAAACGTCGAGCAATTGCTCAGAGATGAAAAGTGCCAGCACTGAAAGCTGTTGCTAGCCAGCACCCTTCCTTGGAAGTGCTTTTGTAGGCCTAAGAACACTGGGGCTCTGGGCTTCTCTAGCCACCTAATCTTCTGCTCATCCTCTCGCGCACTCTAAAGAGAGCTCAGGTGAGAAATTGCAAACGTCGAGCAATTGCTCAGAGATGAAAAGTGCCAGCACTGAAAGCTCTTGCTAGCCAGCACCCTTCCTTGGAAGCACTTTTGTAGGCCTAAGAAGACTGGGGCTCTGGGCTTCTCTAGCCACTTAATCTTCTGCTCATCCACTCACGCACTCTAAAGAGAGCTCAGGTGAGAAATTGCAAAGGTCGAGCAATTGCTCAGAGATGAAAAGTGCCAGCACTGAAAGCTGTTGCTAGCCAGCACCCTTCCTTGGAAGCGCTTTCACAGGCGCAGCAACACTGGGGCTTTGCGCTTCTCTACCCACCAAACGTCACGGTCACTATCTCTCCGTCTCGTAGACACGAGCTGGGAAATTGCAAAGGTCGAGCAATTGCTCAGAGATGAAAAGTGCCAGCACTGAAAGCTGTTGCTAGCCAGCACCCTTCCTTGGAAGCGCTTTTGTAGGCCTAAGAACAGTGGGGCTCTGGGCTTCTCTAGCCACCTAATCTTCTGCTCATCCTCTCGCGCAGTCTAAAGAGAGCTCAGGTGAGAAATTGCAAACGTCGAGCAATTGCTCAGAGATGAAAAGTGCCAGCACTGAAAGCTGTTGCTAGCCAGCACCCTTCCTTGGAAGCGCTTTCACAGGCGCAGCAACACTGGGGCTTTGCGCTTCTCTAGCCACCAAACGTCACGGTCACTATCTCTCCGTCTCGTAGACACGAGCTGAGAGATTGCAAACGTCGAGCAATTGCTCAGAGATGAAAAGTGCCAGCACTGAAAGCTCTTGCTAGCCAGCACCCTTCCTTGGAAGCGCTTTTATAGCCCTTAGAACACAAGGGCTCTGTGCTTCTCTAGCCACCTAATCTTCTGCTCATCCTCTCGCGCAGTCTAAAGAGAGCTCAGGTGAGAAATTGCAAACGTCGAGCAATTGCTCAGAGATGAAAAGTGCCAGCACTGAAAGCTGGTGCTAGCCAGCACCCTTCCTTGGAAGCGCTTTCACAGGCGCAGTAACACTGGGGCTTTGCGCTTCTCTAGACACCAAAGGTCACGGTCACTATCTCTCCGTCTCGTAGACACGAGCTGAGAAATTGCAAACGTCGAGCAATTGCTCAGAGATGAAAAGTGCCAGCACTGAAAGCTCTTGCTAGCCAGCACCCTTCCTTGGAAGCGCTTTCACAGGCGCAGCAACACTGGGGCTTTGCGCTTCTCTAGCCACCAAACGTCACGGTCATTCTCTTTCCATCTCGTAGACACGAGCTGAGAAATTGCAAACGTCGAGCAATTGCTCAGAGATGAAAAGTGCCAGCACTGAAAGCTGTTCTAGCCAGCCCCCTTCCTTGGAAGCGCTTTTGTAGGCCTAAGAACACTGGGGCTCTGGGCTTCTCTAGCCACCTAATCTTCTGCTCATCCTCTCGCGCACTCTAAAGAGAGCTCAGGTGAGAAATTGCAAAGGTCGAGCAATTGCTCAGAGATGAAAAGTGCCAGCACTGAAAGCTGTTGCTAGCCAGCACCCTTCCTTGGAAGCGCTTTCACAGGCGCAGCAATACTGGGGCTTTGCGCTTCTCTACCCACCAAACGTCACGGTCACTATCTCTCCGTCTCGTAGACACAAGCTGAGAAATTGCAAACGTCGAGCAATTGCTCAGAGATGAAAAGTGCCAGCACTGAAAGCTGTTACTAGCCAGCACCCTTCCTTGGAAGCGCTTTTGTAGGCCTAAGAACACTGGGGCTCTGGGCTTCTCTAGCCACCTAATCTTCTGCTCATCCTCTCGCGCAGTCTAAAGAGAGCTCAGGTGAGAAATTGCAAACGTCGAGCAATTGCTCAGAGATTAAAAGTGCCAGCACTGAAAGCTGGTGCTAGCCAGCACCCTTCCTTGGAAGCGCTTTCACAGGCGCAGTAACACTGGGGCTTTGCGCTTCTCTAGCCACCAAACGTCACGGTCACTATCTCTCTGTCTCGTAGACACGAGCTGAGAAATTGCAAACGTCGAGCAATTGCTCAGAGATGAAAAGTGCCAGCACTGAAAGCTGTTGCTAGCCAGCACCCTTCCTTGGAAGCGCTTTTGTAGGCCTAAGAACACTGGGGCTGTGGGCTTCTCTAGCCACCTAATCTTCTGCTCATCCTCTCGCGCACTCTAAAGAGAGCTCAGGTGAGAAATTGCAAAGGTCGAGCAATTGCTCAGAGATGAAAAGTGCCAGCACTGAAAGCTGTTGCTAGCCAGCAGCCTTCCTTCGAAGCGCTTTCACAGGCGCAGCAACACTGGGGCTTTGCGCTTCTCTACCCACCAAACGTCACGGTCACTATCTCTCCGTCTCGTAGACACGAGCTGAGAGATTGCAAACGTCGAGCAATTGCTCAGAGATGAAAAGTGCCAGCACTGAAAGCTGTTGCTAGCCAGCACCCTTCCTTGGAAGCGCTTTTGTAGCCCTTAGAACACAAGGGCTCTGTGCTTCTCCAGCCACCTAATCTTCTGCTCATCCTCTCGCACACTCTGAAGAGAGCTCAGGTGAGAAATTGCAAAGGTCGAGCAATTGCTCAGAGATGAAAAGTGCCAGCACTGAAAGCTCTTGCTAGCCAGCACCCTTCCTTGGAAGCGCTTTCACAGGCGCAGCAACACTGGGGCTTTGCGCTTCTCTAGCCACCAAACGTCACGGTCACTATCTCTCTGGCTCGTAGACACGAGCTGAGAAATTGCAAACGTCGAGCAATTGCTCAGAGATGAAAAGTGCCAGCACTGAAAGCTGTTGCTAGCCAGCACCCTTCCTTGGAAGCACTTTTGTAGGCCTAAGAACACTGGGGCTCTGGGCTTCTCTAGCCACCTAATCTTCTGCTCATCCACTCACGCACTCTAAACAGAGCTCAGGTGAGAAATTGCAAACGTCCAGCAATTGCTCAGAGATGAAAAGTGCCAGCACTGAAAGCTGTTGCTAGCCAGCACCCTTCCTTGGAAGCGCTTTCACAGGCGCAGCAACACTGGGGCTTTGCGCTTCTCTAGCCACCAAACGTTATGGTCACTATCTCTCCGTCTCGTAGACACGAGCTGAGAGATTGCAAACGTTGAGCAATTGCTCAGAGATGAAAAGTGCCAGCACTGAAAGCTGTTGCTAGCCAGCACCCTTCCTTGGAAGCGCTTTTGTAGGCCTAAGAACACTGGGGCTCTGGGCTTCTCTAGCCACCTAATCTTCTGCTCATCCTCTCGCGCAGTCTAAAGAGAGCTCAGGTGAGAAATTGCAAACATCGAGCAATTGCTCAGAGATGAAAAGTGCCAGCACTGAAAGCTCTTGCTAGCCAGCACCCTTCCTTGGAAGCGCTTTCACAGGCGCAGCAACACTGGGGCTTTGCGCTTCTCTAGCCACCAAATGTCACGGTCACTATCTCTCCGTCTCGTAGACACGAGCTGAGAAATTGCAAACGTCGAGCAATTGCTCAGAGATGAAAAGTGCCAGCACTGAAAGCTGTTGCTAGCCAGCACCCTTCCTTGGAAACGCTCTTGTAGCCCTTAGAACACTGGGGCTCTGGGCTTCTCTAGCCACCTAATCTTCTGCTCATCCTCTCGCGCACTCTAAAGAGAGCTCAGGTGAGAAATTGCAAAGGTCGAGCAATTGCTCAGAGATGAAAAGTGCCAGCACTGAAAGCTCTTGCTAGCCAGCACCCTTCCTTGGAAGCGCTTTCACAGGCGCAGCAACACTGGGGCTTTGCGCTTCTCTAGCCACCAAACGTCACGGTCACTATCTCTCTGGCTCGTAGACACGAGCTGAGAAATTGCAAACGTCGAGCAATTGCTCAGAGATGAAAAGTGCCAGCACTGAAAGCTGTTGCTAGCCAGCACCCTTCCTTGGAAGCGCTTTTGTAGGCCTAAGAACAGTGGGGCTCTGGGCTTCTCTAGCCACCTCATCTTCTGCTCATCCTCTCGCGCACTCTAAAGAGAGCTCAGGTGAGAAATTGCAAAGGTCGAGCAATTGCTCAGAGATGAAAAGTGCCAGCACTGAAAGCTGTTGCTAGCCAGCACCCTTCCTTGGAAGCGCTTTCACAGGCGCAGCAACACTGGGGCTTTGCGCTTCTCTAGCCACCAAACGTCACGGTCACTATCTCTCTGTCTCGTAGACACGAGCTGAGAGATTGCAAAGGTCGAGCAATTGCTCAGAGATGAAAAGTGCCAGCACTGAAAGCTGTTGCTAGCCAGCACCCTTCCTTGGAAGCGCTTTTGTAGCCCTTAGAACACAAGGGCTCTGTGCTTCTCCAGCCACCTAATCTTCTGCTCATCCTCTCGCACACTCTGAAGAGAGCTCAGGTGAGAAATTGCAAACGTCGAGCAATTGCTCAGAGATGAAAAGTGCCAGCACTGAAAGCTCTTGCTAGCCAGCACCCTTCCTTGGAAGCGCTTTCACAGGCGCAGCAACACTGGGGCTTTGCGCTTCTCTAGCCACCAAATGTCACGGTCACTATCTCTCTGGCTCGTAGACACGAGCTGAGAAATTGCAAACGTCGAGCAATTGCTCAGAGATGAAAAGTGCCAGCACTGAAAGCTCTTGCTAGCCAGCACCCTTCCTTGGAAGCGCTTTTGTAGGCCTAAGAACACTGGGGCTCTGGGCTTCTCTAGCCACCTAATCTTCTGCTCATCCTCTCGTGCACTCTAAAGAGAGCTCAGGTGAGAAATTGCAAACGTCGAGCAATTGCTCAGAGATGAAAAGTGCCAGCACTGAAAGCTCTTGCTAGCCAGCAGCCTTCCTTCGAAGCGCTTTCACAGGCGCAGCAACACTGGGGCTTTGCGCTTCTCTAGACACCAAAGGTCACGGTCACTATCTCTCCGTCTCGTAGACACGAGCTGAGAGATTGCAAACGTTGAGCAATTGCTCAGAGATGAAAAGTGCCAGCACTGAAAGCTGTTGCTAGCCAGCACCCTTCCTTGGAAGCGCTTTTGTAGGCCTAAGAACAGTGGGGCTCTGGGCTTCTCTAGCCACCTAATCTTCTGCTCATCCTCTCGCGCAGTCTAAAGAGAGCTCAGGTGAGAAATTGCAAACGTCGAGCAATTGCTCAGAGATGAAAAGTGCCAGCACTGAAAGCTCTTGCTAGCCAGCACCCTTCCTTGGAAGCGCTTTCACAGGCACAGCAACACTGGGGCTTTGCGCTTCTCTAGCCACCAAACGTCACGGTCACTATCTCTCTGTCTCGTAGACACGAGCTGAGAGATTGCAAACGTCGAGCAATTGCTCAGAGATGAAAAGTGCCAGCACTGAAAGCTCTTGCTAGCCAGCACCCTTCCTTGGAAGCGCTTTTGTAGACCTTAGAACACTGGGGCTCTGTGCTTCGCTAGCCACCTAATCTTCTGCTCATCCTCTCGCGCACTCTAAAGAGAGCTCAGGTGAGAAATTGCAAACGTCGAACAATTGCTCAGAGATGAAAAGTGCCAGCACTGAAAGCTCTTGCTAGCCAGCACCCTTCCTTGGAAGCGCTTTCACAGGCGCAGCAACACTGGGGCTTTGCGAGTCTCTACCCACCAAACGTCACGGTCACTATCTCTCCGTCTCGTAGACACGAGCTGAGAAATTGCAAACGTCGAGCAATTGCTCAGAGATGAAAAGTGCCAGCACTGAAAGCTCTTGCTAGCCAGCACCCTTCCTTGGAAGCGCTTTTGTAGGCCTAAGAACACTGGGTCTCTGGGCTTCTCTAGCCACCTAATCTTCTGCTCATCCTCTCGCGCACTCTAAAGAGAGCTCAGGTGAGAAATTGCAAATATCGAGCAATTGCTCAGAGATGAAAAGTGCCAGCACTGAAAGCTGTTGCTAGCCAGCACCCTTCCTTGGAAGCGCTTTCAGAGGCGCAGCAACACTGGGGCTTTGCGCTTCTCTAGCCACCAAACGTCACGGTCACTATCTCTCTGTCTCGTAGAAACGAGCTGAGAGATTGCAAAAGTCGAGCAATTGCTCAGAGATGAAAAGTGCCAGCACTGAAAGCTCTTGCTAGCCAGCACCCTTCCTTGGATGTGCTTTTGTAGGCCTAAGAACACTGGGGCTCTGTGTTTCTCTACCCACCTAATCTTCTGCTCATCCTCTCGCGCAGTCTAAAGAGAGCTCAGGTGAGAAATTGCAAAGGTCGAGCAATTGCTCAGAGATGAAAAGTGCCAGCACTGAAAACTGTTGCTAGCCAGCACCCTTCCTTGGAAGCGCTTTCACAGGCGCAGCAACACTGGGGCTTTGCGCTTCTCTAGCCACCAAACGTCACGGTCACTATCTCTCCGTCTCGTAGACACGAGCTGAGAGATTGCAAACGTCGAGCAATTGCTCAGAGATGAAAAGTGCCAGCACTGAAAGCTGTTGCTAGCCAGCACCCTTCCTTGGAAACGCTCTTGTAGCCCTTAGAACAGTGGGGCTCTGGGCTTCTCTAGCCACCTAATCTTCTGCTCATCCTCTCGCGCACTCTAAAGAGAGCTCAGGTGAGAAATTGCAAAGGTCGAGCAATTGCTCAGAGATGAAAAGTGCCAGCACTGAAAGCTCTTGCTAGCCTGCACCCTTCCTTGGAAGCGCTTTCACAGGCGCAACAACACTGGGGCTTTGCGCTTCTCTAGCCACCAAACGTCACGGTCACTATCTCTCTGGCTCGTAGACACGAGCTGAGAAATTGCAAACGTCGAGCAATTGCTCAGAGATGAAAAGTGCCAGCACTGAAAGCTGTTGCTAGCCAGCA
Source organism: Sarcoramphus papa (assembly GCA_037962945.1). Taxonomy (NCBI): domain Eukaryota; kingdom Metazoa; phylum Chordata; class Aves; order Accipitriformes; family Cathartidae; genus Sarcoramphus; species Sarcoramphus papa. The sequence continues at coordinate 21,456,363 of CM075588.1, forward strand.
CCCTTCCTTGGAAGCGCTTTTGTAGGCCTAAGAACACTGGGGCTCTGGGCTTTTCTAGCCACCTAATCTTCTGCTCATCCTCTCGCGCACTCTAAAGAGAGCTCAGGTGAGAAATTGCAAACGTCGAGCAATTGCTCAGAGATGAAAAGTGCCAGCACTGAAAGCTGTTGCTAGCCAGCACCCTTCCTTCGAAGCGCTTTCACAGGCGCAGCAACACTGGGGCTTTGCGCTTCTCTACCCACCAAAGGTCACGGTCACTATCTCTCTGTCTCGTAGACACGAGCTGAGAGATTGCAAAGGTCGAGCAATTGCTCAGAGATGAAAAGTGCCAGCACTGAAAGCTGTTGCTAGCCAGCACCCTTCCTTGGAAGCGCTTTTGTAGCCCTTAGAACACAAGGGCTCTGTGCTTCTCCAGCCACCTAATCTTCTGCTCATCCTCTCGCACACTCTGAAGAGAGCTCAGGTGAGAAATTGCAAACGTCGAGCAATTGCTCAGAGATGAAAAGTGCCAGCACTGAAAGCTGTTGCTAGCCAGCACCCTTCCTTGGAAGCGCTTTCACAGGCGCAGCAACACTGGGGCTTTGCGCTGCTCTACCCACCAAACGTCACGGTCACTATCTCTCTGGCTCGTAGACACGAGCTGAGAAATTGCAAACGTCGAGCAATTGCTCAGAGATGAAAAGTGCCAGCACTGAAAGCTGTTGCTAGCCAGCACCCTTCCTTGGAAGCGCTTTTGTAGGCCTAAGAACACTAGGGCTCTGGGCTTCTCTAGCCACCTCATCTTCTGCTCATCCTCTCGCGCACTCTAAAGAGAGCTCAGGTGAGAAATTGCAAACGTCCAGCAATTGCTCAGAGATGAAAAGTGCCAGCACTGAAAGCTCTTGCTAGCCAGCACCCTTCCTTGGAAGCGCTTTCACAGGCGCAGCAACACTGGGGCTTTGCGCTTCTCTACCCACCAAAGGTCACGGTCACTATCTCTCTGTCTCGTAGACACGAGCTGAGAGATTGCAAAGGTCGAGCAATTGCTCAGAGATGAAAAGTGCCAGCACTGAAAGCTGTTGCTAGCCAGCACCCTTCCTTGGAAACGCTCTTGTAGCCCTTAGAACACTGGGGCTCTGGGCTTCTCTAGCCACCTAATCTTCTGCTCATCCTCTCGCGCACTCTAAAGAGAGCTCAGGTGAGAAATTGCAAAGGTCGAGCAATTGCTCAGAGATGAAAAGTGCCAGCACTGAAAGCTGTTGCTAGCCAGCACCCTTCCTTGGAAGCGCTTTCAGAGGCGCAGCAACACTGGGGCTTTGCGCTTCTCTAGCCACCAAAGGTCACGGTCACTATCTCTCTGGCTCGTAGACACGAGCTGAGAGATTGCAAACGTTGAGCAATTGCTCAGAGATGAAAAGTGCCAGCACTGAAAGCTGTTGCTAGCCAGCACCCTTCCTTGGAAGCGCTTTTGTAGCCCTTAGAACAGTGGGGCTCTGGGCTTCTCTAGCCACCTCATCTTCTGCTCATCCTCTCGCGCACTCTAAAGAGAGCTCAGGTGAGAAATTGCAAAGGTCGAGCAATTGCTCAGAGATGAAAAGTGCCAGCACTGAAAGCTGTTGCTAGCCAGCACCCTTCCTTGGAAGCGCTTTCACAGGCGCAGTAACACTGGGGCTTTGCGCTTCTCTACCCACCAAATGTCACGGTCACTATCTCTCCGTCTCGTAGACACGAGCTGAGAAATTGCAAACGTCGAGCAATTGCTCAGAGATGAAAAGTGCCAGCACTGAAAGCTGTTGCTAGCCAGCACCCTTCCTTGGAAGCGCTTTCACAGGCGCAGCAACACTGGGGCTTTGCGCTTCTCTAGCCACCAAACGTCACGGTCATTCTCTTTCCATCTCGTAGACACGAGCTGACAAATTGCAAACGTCGAGCAATTGCTCAGAGATGAAAAGTGCCAGCACTGAAAGCTGTTCTAGCCAGCACCCTTCCTTGGAATTGCTTTTGTAGGCCTAAGAACACTGGGGCTCTGGGCTTCTCTAGCCACCTAATCTTCTGCTCATCCTCTCGCGCACTCTAAAGAGAGCTCAGGTGAGAAATTGCAAAGGTCGAGCAATTGCTCAGAGATGAAAAGTGCCAGCACTGAAAGCTGTTGCTAGCCAGCACCCTTCCTTGGAAGTGCTTTCAGAGGCGCAGCAACACTGGGGCTTTGCGCTTCTCTAGCCACCAAACGTCACGGTCACTATCTCTCTGTCTCGTAGACACGAGCTGAGAGATTGCAAACGTCGAGCAATTGCTCAGAGATGAAAAGTGCCAGCACTGAAAGCTGTTGCTAGCCAGCACCCTTCCTTGGAAGCGCTTTTGTAGCCATTAGAACACTGGGGCTCTGTGCTTCTCTAGCCACCTAATCTTCTGCTCATCCTCTCGCACACTCTGAAGAGAGCTCAGGTGAGAAATTGCAAACGTCGAGCAATTGCTCAGAGATGAAAAGTGCCAGCACTGAAAGCTGTTGCTAGCCAGCACCCTTCCTTGGAAGCGCTTTCACAGGCGCAGCAACACTGGGGCTTTGCGCTTCTCTAGCCACCAAACGTCACGGTCACTATCTCTCTGGCTCGTAGACACGAGCTGAGAAATTGCAAACGTCGAGCAATTGCTCAGAGATGAAAAGTGCCAGCACTGAAAGCTGTTGCTAGCCAGCACCCTTCCTTGGAAGCACTTTTGTAGGCCTAAGAACACTGGGGCTCTGCGCTTCTCTAGCCACCTAATCTTCTGCTCATCCTCTCGCGCACTCTAAAGAGAGCTCAGGTGAGAAATTGCAAACGTCGAGCAATTGCTCAGAGATGAAAAGTGCCAGCACTGAAAGCTCTTGCTAGCCAGCACCCTTCCTTGGAAGCGCTTTCACAGGCGCAGCAACACTGGGGCTCTGGGCTTCTCTAGCCACCTAATCTTCTGCTCATCCTCTCGCGCACTCTAAAGAGAGCTCAGGTGAGAAATTGCAAAGGTCGAGCAATTGCTCAGAGATGAAAAGTGCCAGCACTGAAAGCTCTTGCTAGCCAGCACCCTTCCTTGGAAGCGCTTTCACAGGCGCAGCAACACTGGGGCTTTGCGATTCTCTACCCACCAAACGTCACGGTCACTATCTCTCCGTCTCGTAGACACGAGCTGAGAGATTGCAAACGTTGAGCAATTGCTCAGAGATGAAAAGTGCCAGCACTGAAAGCTCTTGCTAGCCAGCACCCTTCCTTGGAAGTGCTTTTGTAGGCCTAAGAACACTGGGGCTCTGGGCTTCTCTAGCCACCTAATCTTCTGCTCATCCTCTCGCGCACTCTAAAGAGAGCTCAGGTGAGAAATTGCAAAGGTCGAGCAATTGCTCAGAGATGAAAAGTGCCAGCACTGAAAGCTGTTGCTAGCCAGCACCCTTCCTTGGAAGCGCTTTCACAGGCGCAGCAACACTGGGGCTTTGCGCTTCTCTACCCACCAAACGTCACGGTCACTATCTCTCCGTCTCGTAGACACGAGCTGAGAGATTGCAAACGTCGAGCAATTGCTCAGAGATGAAAAGTGCCAGCACTGAAAGCTGTTGCTAGCCAGCACCCTTCCTTGGAAGCACTTTTGTAGGCCTAAGAACACTGGGGCTCTGGGCTTCTCTAGCCACCTAATCTTCTGCTCATCCTCTCGCGCACTCTAAAGAGAGCTCAGGTGAGAAATTGCAAACGTCGAGCAATTGCTCAGAGATGAAAAGTGGCAGCACTGAAAGCTCTTGCTAGCCAGCACCCTTCCTTGGAAGCGCTTTCACAGGCGCAGCAACACTGGGGCTTTGCACTTCTCTACGCACCAAACGTCACGCTCACTATCTCTCTCGTCTCGTAGACACGAGCTGAGAAATTGCAAACGTCGAGCAATTGCTCAGAGATGAAAAGTGCCAGCACTGAAAGCTCTTGCTAGCCAGCACCCTTCCTTGGAAGCGCTTTCAGAGGCGCAGCCACACTGGGGCTTTGCGCTTCTCTAGCCACCAAACGTCACGGTCACTATCTCTCCGTCTCGTAGACACGAGCTGAGAAATTGCAAATGTCGAGCAATTGCTCAGAGATGAAAAGTGCCAGCACTGAAAGCTCTTGCTAGCCAGCACCCTTCCTTGGAAGTGCTTTTGTAGGCCTAAGAACACTGGGGCTCTGTGTTTCTCTAGCCACCTAATCTTCTGCTCATCCTCTCGCGCAGTCTAAAGAGAGCTCAGGTGAGAAATTGCAAACGTCGAGCAATTGCTCAGAGATGAAAAGTGCCAGCACTGAAAGCTCTTGCTAGCCAGCACCCTTCCTTGGAAGCGCTTTTGTAGGCCTAAGAACACTGGGGCTCTGGGCTTCTCTAGCCACCTAATCTTCTGCTCATCCTCTCGCGCACTCTAAAGAGAGCTCAGGTGAGAAATTGCAAAGGTCGAGCAATTGCTCAGAGATGAAAAGTGCCAGCACTGAAAGCTGTTGCTAGCCAGCACCCTTCCTTGGAAGCGCTTTCACAGGCGCAGCAACACTGGGTCTTTGCGCTTCTCTAGACACCAAACGTCACGGTCACTATCTCTCTGTCTCGTAGACACGAGCTGAGAGATTTCAAACGTCGAGCAATTGCTCAGAGATGAAAAGTGCCAGCACTGAAAGCTGTTGCTAGCCAGCACCCTTCCTTGGAAGCACTTTTGTAGGCCTTAGAACACAAGGGCTCTTTGCTTCTCCAGCCACCTAATCTTCTGCTCATCCTCTCGCACACTCTGAAGAGAGCTCAGGTGAGAAATTGCAAACGTCGAACAATTGCTCAGAGATGAAAAGTGCCAGCACTGAAAGCTGTTGCTAGCCAGCACCCTTCCTTGGAAGCGCTTTCACAGGCGCAGCAACACTGGGGCTTTGCGCTTCTCTAGCCACCAAACGTCACGGTCACTATCTCTCCGTCTCGTAGACACGAGCTGAGAGATTGCAAACGTCGAGCAATTGCTCAGAGATGAAAAGTGGCAGCACTGAAAGCTGTTGCTAGCCAGCACCCTTCCTTGGAAGTGCTTTTGTAGGCCTAAGAACACTGGGGCTCTGTGTTTCTCTAGCCACCTAATCTTCTGCTCATCCTCTCGCGCACTCTAAAGAGAGCTCAGGTGAGAAATTGCAAACATCGAGCAATTGCTCAGAGATGAAAAGTGCCAGCACTGAAAGCTCTTGCTAGCCAGCAGCCTTCCTTGGAAGCGCTTTCACAGGCGCAGCAACACTGGGGCTTTGCGCTTCTCTAGCCACCAAAGGTCACGGTCACTATCTCTCTGTCTCGTAGACACGAGCTGAGAAATTGCAAACATCGAGCAATTGCTCAGAGATGAAAAGAGCCAGCACTGAAAGCTCTTGCTAGCCAGCACCCTTCCTTGGAAGCGCTTTCACAGGCGCAGCAACACTGGGGCTTTGCGCTTCTCTAGCCACCAAACGTCACGGTCACTATCTCTCCGTCTCGTAGACACGAGCTGAGAGATTGCAAACGTCGAGCAATTGCTCGGAGATGAAAAGTGCCAGCACTGAAAGCTGTTGCTAGCCAGCACCCTTCCTTGGAAGCGCTCTTGTAGCCCTTAGAACACTGGGGCTCTGTGTTTCTCTAGCCACCTAATCTTCTGCTCATCCTCTCGCGCACTCTAAAGAGAGCTCAGCTGAGAAATATCAAACGTCGAGCAATTGCTCAGAGATGAAAAGTGCCAGCACTGAAAGCTGTTGCTAGCCAGCACCCTTCCTTGGAAGCGCTTTCACAGGCGCAGCAACACTGGGGCTTTGCGCTTCTCTACCCACCAAACGTCACGGTCACTATCTCTCTCCGTCTCGTAGACACGAGCTGAGAAATTGCAAACGTCGAGCAATTGCTCAGAGATGAAAAGTGCCAGCACAGAAAGATGTTGCTAGCCAGCACCCTTCCTTGGATGCGCTTTTGTAGGCCTAAGAACACTGGGGCTCTGGGCTTCTCTAGCCACCTAATCTTCTGCTCATCCTCTCGCGCACTCTAAAGAGAGCTCAGGTGAGAAATTGCAAAGGTCGAGCAATTGCTCAGAGATGAAAAGAGCCAGCACTGAAAGCTCTTGCTAGCCAGCACCCTTCCTTGGAAGCGCTTTCACAGGCGCAGCAACACTGGGGCTTTGCGCTTCTCTAGCCACCAAACGTCACGGTCACTATCTCTCCGTCTCGTAGACACGAGCTGAGAGATTGCAAACGTCGAGCAATTGCTCGGAGATGAAAAGTGCCAGCACTGAAAGCTGTTGCTAGCCAGCACCCTTCCTTGGAAGCGCTCTTGTAGCCCTTAGAACACTGGGGCTCTGTGTTTCTCTAGCCACCTAATCTTCTGCTCATCCTCTCGCGCACTCTAAAGAGAGCTCAGCTGAGAAATATCAAACGTCGAGCAATTGCTCAGAGATGAAAAGTGCCAGCACTGAAAGCTGTTGCTAGCCAGCACCCTTCCTTGAAAGCGCTTTCACAGGCGCAGCAACACTGGGGCTTTGCGCTTCTCTAGCCACCAAACGTCACGGTCACTATCTCTCTGGCTTGTAGACACGAGCTGAGAAATTGCAAAGGTCGAGCAATTGCTCAGAGATGAAAAGTGCCAGCACTGAAAGCTGTTGCTAGCCAGCACCCTTCCTTGGAAGCGCTTTTGTAGGCCTAAGAACACTGGGGCTCTGGGCTTCTCCAGCCACCTAATCTTCTGCTCATCCTCTCGCGCACTCTAAAGAGAGCTCAGGTGAGAAATTGCAAACGTCGAGCAATTGCTCAGAGATGAAAAGTGCCAGCACTGAAAGCTCTTGCTAGCCAGCACCCTTCCTTGCAAGCGCTTTCACAGGCGCAGCAACACTGGGTCTTTGCGCTTCTCTAGACACCAAACGTCACGGTCACTATCTCTCCGTCTCGTAGACACGAGCTGAGAAATTGCAAACGTCGAGCAATTGCTCAGAGATGAAAAGTGCCAGCACTGAAAGCTGTTGCTAGCCAGCACCCTTCCTTGGAAGCGCTTTCACAGGCGCAGCAACACTGGGGCTTTGCGCTGCTCTACCCACCAAACGTCACGGTCACTATCTCTCTCCGTCTCGTAGACACGAGCTGAGAGATTGCAAAGGTCGAGCAATTGCTCAGAGATGAAAAGTGCCAGCACTGAAAGCTGTTGCTAGCCAGCACCCTTCCTTGGAAGTGCTTTTGTAGGCCTAAGAACACTGGGGCTCTGGGCTTCTCTAGCCACCTAATCTTCTGCTCATCCTCTCGCGCACTCTAAAGAGAGCTCAGGTGAGAAATTGCAAACGTCGAGCAATTGCTCAGAGATGAAAAGTGCCAGCACTGAAAGCTCTTGCTAGCCAGCACCCTTCCTTGGAAGCACTTTTGTAGGCCTAAGAAGACTGGGGCTCTGGGCTTCTCTAGCCACTTAATCTTCTGCTCATCCACTCACGCACTCTAAAGAGAGCTCAGGTGAGAAATTGCAAAGGTCGAGCAATTGCTCAGAGATGAAAAGTGCCAGCACTGAAAGCTGTTGCTAGCCAGCACCCTTCCTTGGAAGCGCTTTCACAGGCGCAGCAACACTGGGGCTTTGCGCTTCTCTACCCACCAAACGTCACGGTCACTATCTCTCCGTCTCGTAGACACGAGCTGGGAAATTGCAAAGGTCGAGCAATTGCTCAGAGATGAAAAGTGCCAGCACTGAAAGCTGTTGCTAGCCAGCACCCTTCCTTGGAAGCGCTTTTGTAGGCCTAAGAACACTGGGGCTCTGGGCTTCTCTAGCCACCTAATCTTCTGCTCATCCTCTCGCGCAGTCTAAAGAGAGCTCAGGTGAGAAATTGCAAACATCGAGCAATTGCTCAGAGATGAAAAGTGCCAGCACTGAAAGCTGTTGCTAGCCAGCACCCTTCCTTGGAAGCGCTTTCACAGGCGCAGCAACACTGGGGCTTTGCGCTTCTCTAGCCACCAAAGGTCACGGTCACTATCTCTCTGTCTCGTAGACACGAGCTGAGAAATTGCAAACGTCGAGCAATTGCTCAGAGATGAAAAGTGCCAGCACTGAAAGCTCTTGCTAGCCAGCACCCTTCCTTGGAAGCGCTTTTGTAGCCCTTAGAACACTGGGGCTCTGTGTTTCTCTAGCCACCTAATCTTCTGCTCATCCTCTCGCGCACTCTAAAGAGAGCTCAGGTGAGAAATTGCAAACGTCGAACAATTGCTCAGAGATGAAAAGTGCCAGCACTGAAAGCTCTTGCTAGCCAGCACCCTTCCTTGGAAGCGCTTTCACAGGCGCAGCAACACTGGGGCTTTGCGATTCTCTAGCCACCAAACGTCACGGTCACTATCTCTCCGTCTCGTAGACACGAGCTGAGAGATTGCAAACGTCGAGCAATTGCTCAGAGATGAAAAGTGCCAGCACTGAAAGCTCTTGCTAGCCAGCACCCTTCCTTGGAAGCGCTTTTATAGCCCTTAGAACACAAGGGCTCTGTGCTTCTCTAGCCACCTAATCTTCTGCTCATCCTCTCGCGCAGTCTAAAGAGAGCTCAGGTGAGAAATTGCAAACGTCGAGCAATTGCTCAGAGATGAAAAGTGCCAGCACTGAAAGCTGGTGCTAGCCAGCACCCTTCCTTGGAAGCGCTTTCACAGGCGCAGTAACACTGGGGCTTTGCGCTTCTCTAGACACCAAAGGTCACGGTCACTATCTCTCCGTCTCGTAGACACGAGCTGAGAAATTGCAAAGGTCGAGCAATTGCTCAGAGATGAAAAGTGCCAGCACTGAAAGCTCTTGCTAGCCAGCACCCTTCCTTGGAAGCGCTTTCAGAGGCGCAGCAACACTGTGGCTTTGCGCTTCTCTAGCCACCAAACGTCACGGTCATTCTCTTTCCATCTCGTAGACACGAGCTGAGAAATTGCAAACGTCGAGCAATTGCTCAGAGATGAAAAGTGCCAGCACTGAAAGCTGTTCTAGCCAGCACCCTTCCTTGGAAGTGCTTTTGTAGGCCTAAGAACACTGGGGCTCTGGGCTTCTCTAGCCACCTAATCTTCTGCTCATCCTCTCGCGCACTCTAAAGAGAGCTCAGGTGAGAAATTGCAAAGGTCGAGCAATTGCTCAGAGATGAAAAGTGCCAGCACTGAAAGCTGTTGCTAGCCAGCACCCTTCCTTGGAAGCGCTTTCACAGGCGCAGCAACACTGGGGCTTTGCGCTTCTCTACCCACCAAACGTCACGGTCACTATCTCTCCGTCTCGTAGACACAAGCTGAGAAATTGCAAACGTCGAGCAATTGCTCAGAGATGAAAAGTGCCAGCACTGAAAGCTGTTGCTAGCCAGCACCCTTCCTTGGAAGCGCTTTTGTAGCCCTTAGAACACAAGGGCTCTGTGCTTCTCTAGCCACCTAATCTTCTGCTCATCCTCTCGCGCAGTCTAAAGAGAGCTCAGGTGAGAAATTGCAAACGTCGAGCAATTGCTCAGAGATGAAAAGTGCCAGCACTGAAAGCTCTTGCTAGCCAGCACCCTTCCTTGGAAGCGCTTTCAGAGGCGCAGCAACACTGGGGCTTTGCACTTCTCTACCCACCAAACGTCACGCTCACTATCTCTCTCGTCTCGTAGACACGAGCTGAGAAATTGCAAACGTCGAGCAATTGCTCAGAGATGAAAAGTGCCAGCACTGAAAGCTGTTGCTAGCCAGCACCCTTCCTTGGAAGCGCTTTCAGAGGCGCAGCAACACTGGGGCTTTGCGCTTCTCTAGCCACCAAATGTCACGGTCACTATCTCTCCGTCTCGTACACACGAGCTGAGAAATTGCAAACGTCGAGCAATTGCTCAGAGATGAAAAGTGCCAGCACTGAAAGCTCTTGCTAGCCAGCACCCTTCCTTGGAAGTGCTTTTGTAGGCCTAAGAACACTGGGGCTTTGCGCTTCTCTAGCCACCTAATCTTCTGCTCATCCTCTCGCGCACTCTGAAGAGAGCTCAGGTGAGAAATTGCAAACGTCGAGCAATTGCTCAGAGATGAAAAGTGCCAGCACTGAAAGCTGTTGCTAGCCAGCACCCTTCCTTGGAAGCGCTTTTGTAGCCCTAAGAACAGCGGGGCTCTGGGCTTCTCTAGCCACCTAATCTTCTGCTCATCCTCTCGCGCACTCTAAAGAGAGCTCAGGTGAGAAATTGCAAAGGTCGAGCAATTGCTCAGAGATGAAAAGTGCCAGCACTGAAAGATCTTGCTAGCCAGCACCCTTCCTTGGAAGCGCTTTCACAGGCGCAGCAACACTGGGTCTTTGCGCTTCTCTAGACACCAAACGTCACGGTCACTATCTCTCTGTCTCGTAGACACGAGCTGAGAGATTGCAAACGTCGAGCAATTGCTCAGAGATGAAAAGTGCCAGCACTGAAAGCTGTTGCTAGCCAGCACCCTTCCTTGGAAGCGCTTTCACAGGCGCAGCAACACTGGGGCTTTGCGCTTCTCTACCCACCAAAGGTCACGGTCACTATCTCTCCGTCTCGTAGACACGAGCTGAGAGATTGCAAACGTCGAGCAATTGCTCAGAGAGGAAAAGTGCCAGCACTGAAAGCTGTTGCTAGCCAGCACCCTTCCTTGGAAGCGCTTTTGTAGGCCTAAGAACACTGGGGCTCTGGGCTTCTCTAGCCACCTAATCTTCTGCTCATGCTCTCGCGCACTCTAAAGAGAGCTCAGGTGAGAAATTGCAAACATCGAGCAATTGCTCAGAGATGAAAAGTGCCAGCACTGAAAGCTCTTGCTAGCCAGCACCCTTCCTTGGAAGCGCTTTCACAGGCGCAGCAACACTGGGGCTTTGCGCTTCTCTAGCCACCAAACGTCACGGTCACTATCTCTCCGTCTCGTAGACACGAGCTGAGACATTGCAAACGTCGAGCAATTGCTCAGAGATGAAAAGTGCCAGCACTGAAAGCTCTTGCTAGCCAGCACCCTTCCTTGGAAACGCTCTTCTAGCCCTAAGAACACTGGGGCTCTGGGTTTCTCTAACCACCTAATCTTCTCCTCATCCTGTAGTGTAGTCTAAAGAGAGCTCCGGTGAGAAATTGCAAACGTCGAGCAATTGCTCAGAGATGAAAAGTGCCAGCAATGAAAGCTCTTGCTAGCCAGCACCCTTCCTTGGAAGCGCTTTCACAGGCGCAGTAACACTGGGGCTTTGCGCTTCTCTAGCCACCAAACGTCATGGTCACTATCTCTCTGTCTCGTAGACATGAGCTGAGAAATTGCAAACGTCGAGCAATTGCTCAGAGATGAAAAGTGCCAGCACTGAAAGCTGTTGCTAGCCAGCACCCTTCCTTGGAAGTGCTTTTGTAGGCCTAAGAACACTGGGGCTCTGGGCTTCTCTAGCCACCTAATCTTCTGCTCATCCTCTCGCGCACTCTAAAGAGAGCTCAGGTGAGAAATTGCAAACGTCGAGCAATTGCTCAGAGATGAAAAGTGCCAGCACTGAAAGCTCTTGCTAGCCAGCACCCTTCCTTGGAAGCACTTTTGTAGGCCTAAGAAGACTGGGGCTCTGGGCTTCTCTAGCCACTTAATCTTCTGCTCATCCACTCACGCACTCTAAAGAGAGCTCAGGTGAGAAATTGCAAAGGTCGAGCAATTGCTCAGAGATGAAAAGTGCCAGCACTGAAAGCTGTTGCTAGCCAGCACCCTTCCTTGGAAGCGCTTTCACAGGCGCAGCAACACTGGGGCTTTGCGCTTCTCTACCCACCAAACGTCACGATCACTATCTCTCCGTCTCGTAGACACGAGCTGGGAAATTGCAAAGGTCGAGCAATTGCTCAGAGATGAAAAGTGCCAGCACTGAAAGCTGTTGCTAGCCAGCACCCTTCCTTGGAAGCGCTTTTGTAGGCCTAAGAACAGTGGGGCTCTGGGCTTCTCTAGCCACCTAATCTTCTGCTCATCCTCTCGCGCAGTCTAAAGAGAGCTCAGGTGAGAAATTGCAAACGTCGAGCAATTGCTCAGAGATGAAAAGTGCCAGCACTGAAAGCTGTTGCTAGCCAGCACCCTTCCTTGGAAGCGCTTTCACAGGCGCAGCAACACTGGGGCTTTGCGCTTCTCTAGCCACCAAAGGTCACGGTCACTATCTCTCTGTCTCGTAGACACGAGCTGAGAAATTGCAAACGTCGAGCAATTGCTCAGAGATGAAAAGTGCCAGCACTGAAAGCTGTTGCTAGCCAGCACCCTTCCTTGGAAGCGCTTTTGTAGCCCTTAGAACACTGGGGCTCTGTGTTTCTCTAGCCACCTAATCTTCTGCTCATCCTCTCGCGCACTCTAAAGAGAGCTCAGGTGAGAAATTGCAAACGTCGAACAATTGCTCAGAGATGAAAAGTGCCAGCACTGAAAGCTGTTGCTAGCCAGCACCCTTCCTTGGAAGCGCTTTCACAGGCGCAGCAACACTGGGGCTTTGCGCTTCTCTAGCCACCAAAGGTCACGGTCACTATCTCTCCGTCTCGTAGACACGAGCTGAGAGATTGCAAACGTCGAGCAATTGCTCAGAGATGAAAAGTGCCAGCACTGAAAGCTCTTGCTAGCCAGCACCCTTCCTTGGAAGCGCTTTTATAGCCCTTAGAACACAAGGGCTCTGTGCTTCTCTAGCCACCTAATCTTCTGCTCATCCTCTCGCGCAGTCTAAAGAGAGCTCAGGTGAGAAATTGCAAACGTCGAGCAATTGCTCAGAGATGAAAAGTGCCAGCACTGAAAGCTGGTGCTAGCCAGCACCCTTCCTTGGAAGCGCTTTCACAGGCGCAGTAACACTGGGGCTTTGCGCTTCTCTAGACACCAAAGGTCACGGTCACTATCTCTCCGTCTCGTAGACACGAGCTGAGAAATTGCAAACGTCGAGCAATTGCTCAGAGATGAAAAGTGCCAGCACTGAAAGCTCTTGCTAGCCAGCACCCTTCCTTGGAAGCGCTTTCACAGGCGCAGCAACACTGGGGCTTTGCGCTTCTCTAGCCACCAAACGTCACGGTCATTCTCTTTCCATCTCGTAGACACGAGCTGAGAAATTGCAAACGTCGAGCAATTGCTCAGAGATGAAAAGTGCCAGCACTGAAAGCTGTTCTAGCCAGCACCCTTCCTTGGAAGTGCTTTTGTAGGCCTAAGAACACTGGGGCTCTGGGCTTCTCTAGCCACCTAATCTTCTGCTCATCCTCTCGCGCACTCTAAAGAGAGCTCAGGTGAGAAATTGCAAAGGTCGAGCAATTGCTCAGAGATGAAAAGTGCCAGCACTGAAAGCTGTTGCTAGCCAGCACCCTTCCTTGGAAGCGCTTTCACAGGCGCAGCAATACTGGGGCTTTGCGCTTCTCTACCCACCAAACGTCACGGTCACTATCTCTCCGTCTCGTAGACACAAGCTGAGAAATTGCAAACGTCGAGCAATTGCTCAGAGATGAAAAGTGCCAGCACTGAAAGCTGTTACTAGCCAGCACCCTTCCTTGGAAGCGCTTTTGTAGGCCTAAGAACACTGGGGCTCTGGGCTTCTCTAGCCACCTAATCTTCTGCTCATCCTCTCGCGCAGTCTAAAGAGAGCTCAGGTGAGAAATTGCAAACGTCGAGCAATTGCTCAGAGATTAAAAGTGCCAGCACTGAAAGCTGGTGCTAGCCAGCACCCTTCCTTGGAAGCGCTTTCACAGGCGCAGTAACACTGGGGCTTTGCGCTTCTCTAGCCACCAAACGTCACGGTCACTATCTCTCTGTCTCGTAGACACGAGCTGAGAAATTGCAAACGTCGAGCAATTGCTCAGAGATGAAAAGTGCCAGCACTGAAAGCTGTTGCTAGCCAGCACCCTTCCTTGGAAGCGCTTTTGTAGGCCTAAGAACACTGGGGCTGTGGGCTTCTCTAGCCACCTAATCTTCTGCTCATCCTCTCGCGCACTCTAAAGAGAGCTCAGGTGAGAAATTGCAAAGGTCGAGCAATTGCTCAGAGATGAAAAGTGCCAGCACTGAAAGCTGTTGCTAGCCAGCAGCCTTCCTTCGAAGCGCTTTCACAGGCGCAGCAACACTGGGGCTTTGCGCTTCTCTACCCACCAAACGTCACGGTCACTATCTCTCCGTCTCGTAGACACGAGCTGAGAGATTGCAAACGTCGAGCAATTGCTCAGAGATGAAAAGTGCCAGCACTGAAAGCTGTTGCTAGCCAGCACCCTTCCTTGGAAGCGCTTTTGTAGCCCTTAGAACACAAGGGCTCTGTGCTTCTCCAGCCACCTAATCTTCTGCTCATCCTCTCGCACACTCTGAAGAGAGCTCAGGTGAGAAATTGCAAAGGTCGAGCAATTGCTCAGAGATGAAAAGTGCCAGCACTGAAAGCTCTTGCTAGCCAGCACCCTTCCTTGGAAGCGCTTTCACAGGCGCAGCAACACTGGGGCTTTGCGCTTCTCTAGCCACCAAACGTCACGGTCACTATCTCTCTGGCTCGTAGACACGAGCTGAGAAATTGCAAACGTCGAGCAATTGCTCAGAGATGAAAAGTGCCAGCACTGAAAGCTGTTGCTAGCCAGCACCCTTCCTTGGAAGCACTTTTGTAGCCCTAAGAACACTGGGGCTCTGGGCTTCTCTAGCCACCTAATCTTCTGCTCATGCTCTCGCGCACTCTAAAGAGAGCTCAGGTGAGAAATTGCAAACATCGAGCAATTGCTCAGAGATGAAAAGTGCCAGCACTGAAAGCTCTTGCTAGCCAGCACCCTTCCTTGGAAGCGCTTTCACAGGCGCAGCAACACTGGGTCTTTGCGCTTCTCTAGACACCAAACGTCACGGTCACTATCTCTCCGTCTCGTAGACACGAGCTGAGAGATTGCAAACGTCGAGCAATTGCTCAGAGATGAAAAGTGCCAGCACTGAAAGCTGTTGCTAGCCAGCACCCTTCCTTGGAAGCGCTTTTGTAGGCCTTATAACACAAGGGCTCTGTGCTTCTCCAGCCACCTAATCTTCTGCTCATCCTCTCGCACACTCTGAAGAGAGCTCAGGTGAGAAATTGCAAACGTCGAACAATTGCTCAGAGATGAAAAGTGCCAGCACTGAAAGCTGTTGCTAGCCAGCACCCTTCCTTGGAAGCGCTTTCACAGGCGCAGCAACACTGGGGCTTTGCGCTTCTCTACCCACCAAAGGTCACGGTCACTATCTCTCCGTCTCGTAGACACGAGCTGAGAGATTGCAAACGTCGAGCAATTGCTCAGAGAGGAAAAGTGCCAGCACTGAAAGCTGTTGCTAGCCAGCACCCTTCCTTGGAAGCGCTTTTGTAGGCCTAAGAACACTGGGGCTCTGGGCTTCTCTAGCCACCTAATCTTCTGCTCATGCTCTCGCGCACTCTAAAGAGAGCTCAGGTGAGAAATTGCAAACATCGAGCAATTGCTCAGAGATGAAAAGTGCCAGCACTGAAAGCTCTTGCTAGCCAGCACCCTTCCTTGGAAGCGCTTTCACAGGCGCAGCAACACTGGGGCTTTGCGCTTCTCTAGCCACCAAACGTCACGGTCACTATCTCTCCGTCTCGTAGACACGAGCTGAGACATTGCAAACGTCGAGCAATTGCTCAGAGATGAAAAGTGCCAGCACTGAAAGCTCTTGCTAGCCAGCACCCTTCCTTGGAAACGCTCTTCTAGCCCTAAGAACACTGGGGCTCTGGGTTTCTCTAACCACCTAATCTTCTCCTCATCCTGTAGTGTAGTCTAAAGAGAGCTCAGGTGAGAAATTGCAAACGTCGAGCAATTGCTCAGAGATGAAAAGTGCCAGCAATGAAAGCTCTTGCTAGCCAGCACCCTTCCTTGGAAGCGCTTTCACAGGCGCAGTAACACTGGGGCTTTGCGCTTCTCTAGCCACCAAACGTCATGGTCACTATCTCTCTGTCTCGTAGACATGAGCTGAGAAATTGCAAACGTCGAGCAATTGCTCAGAGATGAAAAGTGCCAGCACTGAAAGCTGTTGCTAGCCAGCACCCTTCCTTGGAAGTGCTTTTGTAGGCCTAAGAACACTGGGGCTCTGGGCTTCTCTAGCCACCTAATCTTCTGCTCATCCTCTCGCGCACTCTAAAGAGAGCTCAGGTGAGAAATTGCAAACGTCGAGCAATTGCTCAGAGATGAAAAGTGCCAGCACTGAAAGCTCTTGCTAGCCAGCACCCTTCCTTGGAAGCACTTTTGTAGGCCTAAGAAGACTGGGGCTCTGGGCTTCTCTAGCCACTTAATCTTCTGCTCATCCACTCACGCACTCTAAAGAGAGCTCAGGTGAGAAATTGCAAAGGTCGAGCAATTGCTCAGAGATGAAAAGTGCCAGCACTGAAAGCTGTTGCTAGCCAGCACCCTTCCTTGGAAGCGCTTTCACAGGCGCAGCAACACTGGGGCTTTGCGCTTCTCTACCCACCAAACGTCACGATCACTATCTCTCCGTCTCGTAGACACGAGCTGGGAAATTGCAAAGGTCGAGCAATTGCTCAGAGATGAAAAGTGCCAGCACTGAAAGCTGTTGCTAGCCAGCACCCTTCCTTGGAAGCGCTTTTGTAGGCCTAAGAACAGTGGGGCTCTGGGCTTCTCTAGCCACCTAATCTTCTGCTCATCCTCTCGCGCAGTCTAAAGAGAGCTCAGGTGAGAAATTGCAAACGTCGAGCAATTGCTCAGAGATGAAAAGTGCCAGCACTGAAAGCTGTTGCTAGCCAGCACCCTTCCTTGGAAGCGCTTTCACAGGCGCAGCAACACTGGGGCTTTGCGCTTCTCTAGCCACCAAAGGTCACGGTCACTATCTCTCTGTCTCGTAGACACGAGCTGAGAAATTGCAAAGGTCGAGCAATTGCTCAGAGATGAAAAGTGCCAGCACTGAAAGCTGTTGCTAGCCAGCACCCTTCCTTGGAAGCGCTTTTGTAGCCCTTAGAACACTGGGGCTCTGTGTTTCTCTAGCCACCTAATCTTCTGCTCATCCTCTCGCGCACTCTAAAGAGAGCTCAGGTGAGAAATTGCAAACGTCGAACAATTGCTCAGAGATGAAAAGTGCCAGCACTGAAAGCTGTTGCTAGCCAGCACCCTTCCTTGGAAGCGCTTTCACAGGCGCAGCAACACTGGGGCTTTGCGCTTCTCTAGCCACCAAACGTCACGGTCACTATCTCTCCGTCTCGTAGACACGAGCTGAGAGATTGCAAACGTCGAGCAATTGCTCAGAGATGAAAAGTGCCAGCACTGAAAGCTCTTGCTAGCCAGCACCCTTCCTTGGAAGCGCTTTTATAGCCCTTAGAACACAAGGGCTCTGTGCTTCTCTAGCCACCTAATCTTCTGCTCATCCTCTCGCGCAGTCTAAAGAGAGCTCAGGTGAGAAATTGCAAACGTCGAGCAATTGCTCAGAGATGAAAAGTGCCAGCACTGAAAGCTGGTGCTAGCCAGCACCCTTCCTTGGAAGCGCTTTCACAGGCGCAGTAACACTGGGGCTTTGCGCTTCTCTAGACACCAAAGGTCACGGTCACTATCTCTCCGTCTCGTAGACACGAGCTGAGAAATTGCAAACGTCGAGCAATTGCTCAGAGATGAAAAGTGCCAGCACTGAAAGCTCTTGCTAGCCAGCACCCTTCCTTGGAAGCGCTTTCACAGGCGCAGCAACACTGGGGCTTTGCGCTTCTCTAGCCACCAAACGTCACGGTCATTCTCTTTCCATCTCGTAGACACGAGCTGAGAAATTGCAAACGTCGAGCAATTGCTCAGAGATGAAAAGTGCCAGCACTGAAAGCTGTTCTAGCCAGCACCCTTCCTTGGAAGTGCTTTTGTAGGCCTAAGAACACTGGGGCTCTGGGCTTCTCTAGCCACCTAATCTTCTGCTCATCCTCTCGCGCACTCTAAAGAGAGCTCAGGTGAGAAATTGCAAACGTCGAGCAATTGCTCAGAGATGAAAAGTGCCAGCACTGAAAGCTGTTGCTAGCCAGCACCCTTCCTTGGAAGCGCTTTCACAGGCGCAGCAATACTGGGGCTTTGCGCTTCTCTACCCACCAAACGTCACGGTCACTATCTCTCCGTCTCGTAGACACAAGCTGAGAAATTGCAAACGTCGAGCAATTGCTCAGAGATGAAAAGTGCCAGCACTGAAAGCTGTTACTAGCCAGCACCCTTCCTTGGAAGCGCTTTTGTAGGCCTAAGAACACTGGGGCTCTGGGCTTCTCTAGCCACCTAATCTTCTGCTCATCCTCTCGCGCAGTCTAAAGAGAGCTCAGGTGAGAAATTGCAAACGTCGAGCAATTGCTCAGAGATTAAAAGTGCCAGCACTGAAAGCTGGTGCTAGCCAGCACCCTTCCTTGGAAGCGCTTTCACAGGCGCAGTAACACTGGGGCTTTGCGCTTCTCTAGCCACCAAACGTCACGGTCACTATCTCTCTGTCTCGTAGACACGAGCTGAGAAATTGCAAACGTCGAGCAATTGCTCAGAGATGAAAAGTGCCAGCACTGAAAGCTGTTGCTAGCCAGCACCCTTCCTTGGAAGCGCTTTTGTAGGCCTAAGAACACTGGGGCTGTGGGCTTCTCTAGCCACCTAATCTTCTGCTCATCCTCTCGCGCACTCTAAAGAGAGCTCAGGTGAGAAATTGCAAAGGTCGAGCAATTGCTCAGAGATGAAAAGTGCCAGCACTGAAAGCTGTTGCTAGCCAGCAGCCTTCCTTCGAAGCGCTTTCACAGGCGCAGCAACACTGGGGCTTTGCGCTTCTCTACCCACCAAACGTCACGGTCACTATCTCTCCGTCTCGTAGACACGAGCTGAGAGATTGCAAACGTCGAGCAATTGCTCAGAGATGAAAAGTGCCAGCACTGAAAGCTGTTGCTAGCCAGCACCCTTCCTTGGAAGCGCTTTTGTAGCCCTTAGAACACAAGGGCTCTGTGCTTCTCCAGCCACCTAATCTTCTGCTCATCCTCTCGCACACTCTGAAGAGAGCTCAGGTGAGAAATTGCAAAGGTCGAGCAATTGCTCAGAGATGAAAAGTGCCAGCACTGAAAGCTCTTGCTAGCCAGCACCCTTCCTTGGAAGCGCTTTCACAGGCGCAGCAACACTGGGGCTTTGCGCTTCTCTAGCCACCAAACGTCACGGTCACTATCTCTCTGGCTCGTAGACACGAGCTGAGAAATTGCAAACGTCGAGCAATTGCTCAGAGATGAAAAGTGCCAGCACTGAAAGCTGTTGCTAGCCAGCACCCTTCCTTGGAAGCACTTTTGTAGGCCTAAGAACACTGGGGCTCTGGGCTTCTCTAGCCACCTAATCTTCTGCTCATGCTCTCGCGCACTCTAAAGAGAGCTCAGGTGAGAAATTGCAAACATCGAGCAATTGCTCAGAGATGAAAAGTGCCAGCACTGAAAGCTCTTGCTAGCCAGCACCCTTCCTTGGAAGCGCTTTCACAGGCGCAGCAACACTGGGGCTTTGCGCTTCTCTAGCCACCAAACGTCACGGTCACTATCTCTCCGTCTCGTAGACACGAGCTGAGACATTGCAAACGTCGAGCAATTGCTCAGAGATGAAAAGTGCCAGCACTGAAAGCTCTTGCTAGCCAGCACCCTTCCTTGGAAACGCTCTTCTAGCCCTAAGAACACTGGGGCTCTGGGTTTCTCTAACCACCTAATCTTCTCCTCATCCTGTAGTGTAGTCTAAAGAGAGCTCAGGTGAGAAATTGCAAACGTCGAGCAATTGCTCAGAGATGAAAAGTGCCAGCAATGAAAGCTCTTGCTAGCCAGCACCCTTCCTTGGAAGCGCTTTCACAGGCGCAGTAACACTGGGGCTTTGCGCTTCTCTAGCCACCAAACGTCATGGTCACTATCTCTCTGTCTCGTAGACATGAGCTGAGAAATTGCAAACGTCGAGCAATTGCTCAGAGATGAAAAGTGCCAGCACTGAAAGCTGTTGCTAGCCAGCACCCTTCCTTGGAAGTGCTTTTGTAGGCCTAAGAACACTGGGGCTCTGGGCTTCTCTAGCCACCTAATCTTCTGCTCATCCTCTCGCGCACTCTAAAGAGAGCTCAGGTGAGAAATTGCAAACGTCGAGCAATTGCTCAGAGATGAAAAGTGCCAGCACTGAAAGCTCTTGCTAGCCAGCACCCTTCCTTGGAAGCACTTTTGTAGGCCTAAGAAGACTGGGGCTCTGGGCTTCTCTAGCCACTTAATCTTCTGCTCATCCACTCACGCACTCTAAAGAGAGCTCAGGTGAGAAATTGCAAAGGTCGAGCAATTGCTCAGAGATGAAAAGTGCCAGCACTGAAAGCTGTTGCTAGCCAGCACCCTTCCTTGGAAGCGCTTTCACAGGCGCAGCAACACTGGGGCTTTGCGCTTCTCTACCCACCAAACGTCACGATCACTATCTCTCCGTCTCGTAGACACGAGCTGGGAAATTGCAAAGGTCGAGCAATTGCTCAGAGATGAAAAGTGCCAGCACTGAAAGCTGTTGCTAGCCAGCACCCTTCCTTGGAAGCGCTTTTGTAGGCCTAAGAACAGTGGGGCTCTGGGCTTCTCTAGCCACCTAATCTTCTGCTCATCCTCTCGCGCAGTCTAAAGAGAGCTCAGGTGAGAAATTGCAAACGTCGAGCAATTGCTCAGAGATGAAAAGTGCCAGCACTGAAAGCTGTTGCTAGCCAGCACCCTTCCTTGGAAGCGCTTTCACAGGCGCAGCAACACTGGGGCTTTGCGCTTCTCTAGACACCAAACGTCACGGTCACTATCTCTCTGTCTCGTAGACACGAGCTGAGAAATTGCAAACGTCGAGCAATTGCTCAGAGATGAAAAGTGCCAGCACTGAAAGCTGTTGCTAGCCAGCACCCTTCCTTGGAAGCGCTTTTGTAGCCCTTAGAACACTGGGGCTCTGTGTTTCTCTAGCCACCTAATCTTCTGCTCATCCTCTCGCGCACTCTAAAGAGAGCTCAGGTGAGAAATTGCAAACGTCGAACAATTGCTCAGAGATGAAAAGTGCCAGCACTGAAAGCTGTTGCTAGCCAGCACCCTTCCTTGGAAGCGCTTTCACAGGCGCAGCAACACTGGGGCTTTGCGCTTCTCTAGCCACCAAACGTCACGGTCACTATCTCTCCGTCTCGTAGACACGAGCTGAGAGATTGCAAACGTCGAGCAATTGCTCAGAGATGAAAAGTGCCAGCACTGAAAGCTCTTGCTAGCCAGCACCCTTCCTTGGAAGCGCTTTTATAGCCCTTAGAACACAAGGGCTCTGTGCTTCTCTAGCCACCTAATCTTCTGCTCATCCTCTCGCGCAGTCTAAAGAGAGCTCAGGTGAGAAATTGCAAACGTCGAGCAATTGCTCAGAGATGAAAAGTGCCAGCACTGAAAGCTGGTGCTAGCCAGCACCCTTCCTTGGAAGCGCTTTCACAGGCGCAGTAACACTGGGGCTTTGCGCTTCTCTAGACACCAAAGGTCACGGTCACTATCTCTCCGTCTCGTAGACACGAGCTGAGAAATTGCAAACGTCGAGCAATTGCTCAGAGATGAAAAGTGCCAGCACTGAAAGCTCTTGCTAGCCAGCACCCTTCCTTGGAAGCGCTTTCACAGGCGCAGCAACACTGGGGCTTTGCGCTTCTCTAGCCACCAAACGTCACGGTCATTCTCTTTCCATCTCGTAGACACGAGCTGAGAAATTGCAAACGTCGAGCAATTGCTCAGAGATGAAAAGTGCCAGCACTGAAAGCTGGTGCTAGCCAGCACCCTTCCTTGGAAGCGCTTTCACAGGCGCAGTAACACTGGGGCTTTGCGCTTCTCTAGCCACCAAACGTCACGGTCACTATCTCTCTGTCTCGTAGACACGAGCTGAGAAATTGCAAACGTCGAGCAATTGCTCAGAGATGAAAAGTGCCAGCACTGAAAGCTCTTGCTAGCCAGCACCCTTCCTTGGAAGCGCTTTTGTAGGCCTAAGAACACTGGGGCTGTGGGCTTCTCTAGCCACCTAATCTTCTGCTCATCCTCTCGCGCACTCTAAAGAGAGCTCAGGTGAGAAATTGCAAAGGTCGAGCAATTGCTCAGAGATGAAAAGTGCCAGCACTGAAAGCTGTTGCTAGCCAGCAGCCTTCCTTCGAAGCGCTTTCACAGGCGCAGCAACACTGGGGCTTTGCGCTTCTCTACCCACCAAACGTCACGGTCACTATCTCTCCGTCTCGTAGACACGAGCTGAGAGATTGCAAACGTCGAGCAATTGCTCAGAGATGAAAAGTGCCAGCACTGAAAGCTGTTGCTAGCCAGCACCCTTCCTTGGAAGCGCTTTTGTAGCCCTTAGAACACAAGGGCTCTGTGCTTCTCCAGCCACCTAATCTTCTGCTCATCCTCTCGCACACTCTGAAGAGAGCTCAGGTGAGAAATTGCAAAGGTCGAGCAATTGCTCAGAGATGAAAAGTGCCAGCACTGAAAGCTCTTGCTAGCCAGCACCCTTCCTTGGAAGCGCTTTCACAGGCGCAGCAACACTGGGGCTTTGCGCTTCTCTAGCCACCAAACGTCACGGTCACTATCTCTCTGGCTCGTAGACACGAGCTGAGAAATTGCAAACGTCGAGCAATTGCTCAGAGATGAAAAGTGCCAGCACTGAAAGCTGTTGCTAGCCAGCACCCTTCCTTGGAAGCACTTTTGTAGGCCTAAGAACACTGGGGCTCTGGGCTTCTCTAGCCACCTAATCTTCTGCTCATCCACTCACGCACTCTAAACAGAGCTCAGGTGAGAAATTGCAAACGTCCAGCAATTGCTCAGAGATGAAAAGTGCCAGCACTGAAAGCTGTTGCTAGCCAGCACCCTTCCTTGGAAGCGCTTTCACAGGCGCAGCAACACTGGGGCTTTGCGCTTCTCTAGCCACCAAACGTTATGGTCACTATCTCTCCGTCTCGTAGACACGAGCTGAGAGATTGCAAACGTTGAGCAATTGCTCAGAGATGAAAAGTGCCAGCACTGAAAGCTGTTGCTAGCCAGCACCCTTCCTTGGAAGCGCTTTTGTAGGCCTAAGAACACTGGGGCTCTGGGCTTCTCTAGCCACCTAATCTTCTGCTCATCCTCTCGCGCAGTCTAAAGAGAGCTCAGGTGAGAAATTGCAAACATCGAGCAATTGCTCAGAGATGAAAAGTGCCAGCACTGAAAGCTCTTGCTAGCCAGCACCCTTCCTTGGAAGCGCTTTCACAGGCGCAGCAACACTGGGGCTTTGCGCTTCTCTAGCCACCAAATGTCACGGTCACTATCTCTCCGTCTCGTAGACACGAGCTGAGAAATTGCAAACGTCGAGCAATTGCTCAGAGATGAAAAGTGCCAGCACTGAAAGCTGTTGCTAGCCAGCACCCTTCCTTGGAAACGCTCTTGTAGCCCTTAGAACACTGGGGCTCTGGGCTTCTCTAGCCACCTAATCTTCTGCTCATCCTCTCGCGCACTCTAAAGAGAGCTCAGGTGAGAAATTGCAAAGGTCGAGCAATTGCTCAGAGATGAAAAGTGCCAGCACTGAAAGCTCTTGCTAGCCAGCACCCTTCCTTGGAAGCGCTTTCACAGGCGCAGCAACACTGGGGCTTTGCGCTTCTCTAGCCACCAAACGTCACGGTCACTATCTCTCTGGCTCGTAGACACGAGCTGAGAAATTGCAAACGTCGAGCAATTGCTCAGAGATGAAAAGTGCCAGCACTGAAAGCTGTTGCTAGCCAGCACCCTTCCTTGGAAGCGCTTTTGTAGGCCTAAGAACAGTGGGGCTCTGGGCTTCTCTAGCCACCTCATCTTCTGCTCATCCTCTCGCGCACTCTAAAGAGAGCTCAGGTGAGAAATTGCAAAGGTCGAGCAATTGCTCAGAGATGAAAAGTGCCAGCACTGAAAGCTGTTGCTAGCCAGCACCCTTCCTTGGAAGCGCTTTCACAGGCGCAGCAACACTGGGGCTTTGCGCTTCTCTAGCCACCAAACGTCACGGTCACTATCTCTCTGTCTCGTAGACACGAGCTGAGAGATTGCAAAGGTCGAGCAATTGCTCAGAGATGAAAAGTGCCAGCACTGAAAGCTGTTGCTAGCCAGCACCCTTCCTTGGAAGCGCTTTTGTAGCCCTTAGAACACAAGGGCTCTGTGCTTCTCCAGCCACCTAATCTTCTGCTCATCCTCTCGCACACTCTGAAGAGAGCTCAGGTGAGAAATTGCAAACGTCGAGCAATTGCTCAGAGATGAAAAGTGCCAGCACTGAAAGCTGTTGCTAGCCAGCACCCTTCCTTGGAAGCGCTTTCACAGGCGCAGCAACACTGGGGCTTTGCGCTTCTCTAGCCACCAAACGTCACGGTCACTATCTCTCTGGCTCGTAGACACGAGCTGAGAAATTGCAAACGTCGAGCAATTGCTCAGAGATGAAAAGTGCCAGCACTGAAAGCTCTTGCTAGCCAGCACCCTTCCTTGGAAGCGCTTTTGTAGGCCTAAGAACACTGGGGCTCTGGGCTTCTCTAGCCACCTAATCTTCTGCTCATCCTCTCGTGCACTCTAAAGAGAGCTCAGGTGAGAAATTGCAAACGTCGAGCAATTGCTCAGAGATGAAAAGTGCCAGCACTGAAAGCTCTTGCTAGCCAGCAGCCTTCCTTCGAAGCGCTTTCACAGGCGCAGCAACACTGGGGCTTTGCGCTTCTCTACCCACCAAAGGTCACGGTCACTATCTCTCCGTCTCGTAGACACGAGCTGAGAGATTGCAAACGTTGAGCAATTGCTCAGAGATGAAAAGTGCCAGCACTGAAAGCTGTTGCTAGCCAGCACCCTTCCTTGGAAGCGCTTTTGTAGGCCTAAGAACAGTGGGGCTCTGGGCTTCTCTAGCCACCTAATCTTCTGCTCATCCTCTCGCGCAGTCTAAAGAGAGCTCAGGTGAGAAATTGCAAACGTCGAGCAATTGCTCAGAGATGAAAAGTGCCAGCACTGAAAGCTCTTGCTAGCCAGCACCCTTCCTTGGAAGCGCTTTCACAGGCACAGCAACACTGGGGCTTTGCGCTTCTCTAGCCACCAAACGTCACGGTCACTATCTCTCTGTCTCGTAGACACGAGCTGAGAGATTGCAAACGTCGAGCAATTGCTCAGAGATGAAAAGTGCCAGCACTGAAAGCTCTTGCTAGCCAGCACCCTTCCTTGGAAGCGCTTTTGTAGACCTTAGAACACTGGGGCTCTGTGCTTCGCTAGCCACCTAATCTTCTGCTCATCCTCTCGCGCACTCTAAAGAGAGCTCAGGTGAGAAATTGCAAACGTCGAACAATTGCTCAGAGATGAAAAGTGCCAGCACTGAAAGCTCTTGCTAGCCAGCACCCTTCCTTGGAAGCGCTTTCACAGGCGCAGCAACACTGGGGCTTTGCGCTTCTCTAGCCACCAAACGTCACGGTCACTATCTCTCCGTCTCGTAGACACGAGCTGAGAAATTGCAAACGTCGAGCAATTGCTCAGAGATGAAAAGTGCCAGCACTGAAAGCTCTTGCTAGCCAGCACCCTTCCTTGGAAGCGCTTTTGTAGGCCTAAGAACACTGGGTCTCTGGGCTTCTCTAGCCACCTAATCTTCTGCTCATCCTCTCGCGCACTCTAAAGAGAGCTCAGGTGAGAAATTGCAAATATCGAGCAATTGCTCAGAGATGAAAAGTGCCAGCACTGAAAGCTGTTGCTAGCCAGCACCCTTCCTTGGAAGCGCTTTCAGAGGCGCAGCAACACTGGGGCTTTGCGCTTCTCTAGCCACCAAACGTCACGGTCACTATCTCTCTGTCTCGTAGACACGAGCTGAGAGATTGCAAACGTCGAGCAATTGCTCAGAGATGAAAAGTGCCAGCACTGAAAGCTCTTGCTAGCCAGCACCCTTCCTTGGATGTGCTTTTGTAGGCCTAAGAACACTGGGGCTCTGTGTTTCTCTACCCACCTAATCTTCTGCTCATCCTCTCGCGCAGTCTAAAGAGAGCTCAGGTGAGAAATTGCAAAGGTCGAGCAATTGCTCAGAGATGAAAAGTGCCAGCACTGAAAACTGTTGCTAGCCAGCACCCTTCCTTGGAAGCGCTTTCACAGGCGCAGCAACACTGGGGCTTTGCGCTTCTCTAGCCACCAAACGTCACGGTCACTATCTCTCCGTCTCGTAGACACGAGCTGAGAGATTGCAAACGTCGAGCAATTGCTCAGAGATGAAAAGTGCCAGCACTGAAAGCTGTTGCTAGCCAGCACCCTTCCTTGGAAACGCTCTTGTAGCCCTTAGAACAGTGGGGCTCTGGGCTTCTCTAGCCACCTAATCTTCTGCTCATCCTCTCGCGCACTCTAAAGAGAGCTCAGGTGAGAAATTGCAAAGGTCGAGCAATTGCTCAGAGATGAAAAGTGCCAGCACTGAAAGCTCTTGCTAGCCTGCACCCTTCCTTGGAAGCGCTTTCACAGGCGCAACAACACTGGGTCTTTGCGCTTCTCTAGCCACCAAACGTCACGGTCACTATCTCTCTGGCTCGTAGACACGAGCTGAGAAATTGCAAACGTCGAGCAATTGCTCAGAGATGAAAAGTGCCAGCACTGAAAGCTGTTGCTAGCCAGCACCCTTCCTTGGAAGCGCTTTTGTAGGCCTAAGAACACTGGGGCTCTGGGCTTTTCTAGCCACCTAATCTTCTGCTCATCCTCTCGCGCACTCTAAAGAGAGCTCAGGTGAGAAATTGCAAACGTCGAGCAATTGCTCAGAGATGAAAAGTGCCAGCACTGAAAGCTGTTGCTAGCCAGCACCCTTCCTTCGAAGCGCTTTCACAGGCGCAGCAACACTGGGGCTTTGCGCTTCTCTACCCACCAAAGGTCACGGTCACTATCTCTCTGTCTCGTAGACACGAGCTGAGAGATTGCAAAGGTCGAGCAATTGCTCAGAGATGAAAAGTGCCAGCACTGAAAGCTGTTGCTAGCCAGCACCCTTCCTTGGAAGCGCTTTTGTAGCCCTTAGAACACAAGGGCTCTGTGCTTCTCCAGCCACCTAATCTTCTGCTCATCCTCTCGCACACTCTGAAGAGAGCTCAGGTGAGAAATTGCAAACGTCGAGCAATTGCTCAGAGATGAAAAGTGCCAGCACTGAAAGCTGTTGCTAGCCAGCACCCTTCCTTGGAAGCGCTTTCACAGGCGCAGCAACACTGGGGCTTTGCGCTGCTCTACCCACCAAACGTCACGGTCACTATCTCTCTGGCTCGTAGACACGAGCTGAGAAATTGCAAACGTCGAGCAATTGCTCAGAGATGAAAAGTGCCAGCACTGAAAGCTGTTGCTAGCCAGCACCCTTCCTTGGAAGCGCTTTTGTAGGCCTAAGAACACTAGGGCTCTGGGCTTCTCTAGCCACCTCATCTTCTGCTCATCCTCTCGCGCACTCTAAAGAGAGCTCAGGTGAGAAATTGCAAACGTCCAGCAATTGCTCAGAGATGAAAAGTGCCAGCACTGAAAGCTGTTGCTAGCCAGCACCCTTCCTTGGAAGCGCTTTCACAGGCGCAGCAACACTGGGGCTTTGCGCTTCTCTACCCACCAAAGGTCACGGTCACTATCTCTCTGTCTCGTAGACACGAGCTGAGAGATTGCAAAGGTCGAGCAATTGCTCAGAGATGAAAAGTGCCAGCACTGAAAGCTGTTGCTAGCCAGCACCCTTCCTTGGAAACGCTCTTGTAGCCCTTAGAACACTGGGGCTCTGGGCTTCTCTAGCCACCTAATCTTCTGCTCATCCTCTCGCGCACTCTAAAGAGAGCTCAGGTGAGAAATTGCAAAGGTCGAGCAATTGCTCAGAGATGAAAAGTGCCAGCACTGAAAGCTGTTGCTAGCCAGCACCCTTCCTTGGAAGCGCTTTCAGAGGCGCAGCAACACTGGGGCTTTGCGCTTCTCTAGCCACCAAAGGTCACGGTCACTATCTCTCTGTCTCGTAGACACGAGCTGAGAGATTGCAAACGTTGAGCAATTGCTCAGAGATGAAAAGTGCCAGCACTGAAAGCTGTTGCTAGCCAGCACCCTTCCTTGGAAGCGCTTTTGTAGCCCTTAGAACACTGGGGCTCTGGGCTTCTCTAGCCACCTCATCTTCTGCTCATCCTCTCGCGCACTCTAAAGAGAGCTCAGGTGAGAAATTGCAAAGGTCGAGCAATTGCTCAGAGATGAAAAGTGCCAGCACTGAAAGCTGTTGCTAGCCAGCACCCTTCCTTGGAAGCGCTTTCACAGGCGCAGTAACACTGGGGCTTTGCGCTTCTCTACCCACCAAATGTCACGGTCACTATCTCTCCGTCTCGTAGACACGAGCTGAGAAATTGCAAACGTCGAGCAATTGCTCAGAGATGAAAAGTGCCAGCACTGAAAGCTGTTGCTAGCCAGCACCCTTCCTTGGAAGCGCTTTCACAGGCGCAGCAACACTGGGGCTTTGCGCTTCTCTAGCCACCAAACGTCACGGTCATTCTCTTTCCATCTCGTAGACACGAGCTGACAAATTGCAAACGTCGAGCAATTGCTCAGAGATGAAAAGTGCCAGCACTGAAAGCTGTTCTAGCCAGCACCCTTCCTTGGAATTGCTTTTGTAGGCCTAAGAACACTGGGGCTCTGGGCTTCTCTAGCCACCTAATCTTCTGCTCATCCTCTCGCGCACTCTAAAGAGAGCTCAGGTGAGAAATTGCAAAGGTCGAGCAATTGCTCAGAGATGAAAAGTGCCAGCACTGAAAGCTGTTGCTAGCCAGCACCCTTCCTTGGAAGTGCTTTCAGAGGCGCAGCAACACTGGGGCTTTGCGCTTCTCTACCCACCAAACGTCACGGTCACTATCTCTCCGTCTCGTAGACACGAGCTGAGAGATTGCAAACGTCGAGCAATTGCTCAGAGATGAAAAGTGCCAGCACTGAAAGCTGTTGCTAGCCAGCACCCTTCCTTGGAAGCGCTTTTGTAGCCATTAGAACACTGGGGCTCTGTGCTTCTCTAGCCACCTAATCTTCTGCTCATCCTCTCGCACACTCTGAAGAGAGCTCAGGTGAGAAATTGCAAACGTCGAGCAATTGCTCAGAGATGAAAAGTGCCAGCACTGAAAGCTGTTGCTAGCCAGCACCCTTCCTTGGAAGCGCTTTCACAGGCGCAGCAACACTGGGGCTTTGCGCTTCTCTAGCCACCAAACGTCACGGTCACTATCTCTCTGGCTCGTAGACACGAGCTGAGAAATTGCAAACGTCGAGCAATTGCTCAGAGATGAAAAGTGCCAGCACTGAAAGCTGTTGCTAGCCAGCACCCTTCCTTGGAAGCACTTTTGTAGGCCTAAGAACACTGGGGCTCTGCGCTTCTCTAGCCACCTAATCTTCTGCTCATCCTCTCGCGCACTCTAAAGAGAGCTCAGGTGAGAAATTGCAAACGTCGAGCAATTGCTCAGAGATGAAAAGTGCCAGCACTGAAAGCTCTTGCTAGCCAGCACCCTTCCTTGGAAGCGCTTTCACAGGCGCAGCAACACTGGGGCTCTGGGCTTCTCTAGCCACCTAATCTTCTGCTCATCCTCTCGCGCACTCTAAAGAGAGCTCAGGTGAGAAATTGCAAAGGTCGAGCAATTGCTCAGAGATGAAAAGTGCCAGCACTGAAAGCTCTTGCTAGCCAGCACCCTTCCTTGGAAGCGCTTTCACAGGCGCAGCAACACTGGGGCTTTGCGATTCTCTACCCACCAAACGTCACGGTCACTATCTCTCCGTCTCGTAGACACGAGCTGAGAGATTGCAAACGTTGAGCAATTGCTCAGAGATGAAAAGTGCCAGCACTGAAAGCTCTTGCTAGCCAGCACCCTTCCTTGGAAGTGCTTTTGTAGGCCTAAGAACACTGGGGCTCTGGGCTTCTCTAGCCACCTAATCTTCTGCTCATCCTCTCGCGCACTCTAAAGAGAGCTCAGGTGAGAAATTGCAAAGGTCGAGCAATTGCTCAGAGATGAAAAGTGCCAGCACTGAAAGCTGTTGCTAGCCAGCACCCTTCCTTGGAAGCGCTTTCACAGGCGCAGCAACACTGGGGCTTTGCGCTTCTCTACCCACCAAACGTCACGGTCACTATCTCTCCGTCTCGTAGACACGAGCTGAGAGATTGCAAACGTCGAGCAATTGCTCAGAGATGAAAAGTGCCAGCACTGAAAGCTGTTGCTAGCCAGCACCCTTCCTTGGAAGCACTTTTGTAGGCCTAAGAACACTGGGGCTCTGGGCTTCTCTAGCCACCTAATCTTCTGCTCATCCTCTCGCGCACTCTAAAGAGAGCTCAGGTGAGAAATTGCAAACGTCGAGCAATTGCTCAGAGATGAAAAGTGCCAGCACTGAAAGCTCTTGCTAGCCAGCACCCTTCCTTGGAAGCGCTTTCACAGGCGCAGCAACACTGGGGCTTTGCGATTCTCTACCCACCAAACGTCACGGTCACTATCTCTCCGTCTCGTAGACACGAGCTGAGAGATTGCAAACGTTGAGCAATTGCTCAGAGATGAAAAGTGCCAGCACTGAAAGCTGTTGCTAGCCAGCACCCTTCCTTGGAAGCGCTTTTGTAGGCCTAAGAACACAGGGGCTCTGGGCTTCTCTAGCCACCTAATCTTCTGCTCATCCTCTCGCGCAGTCTAAAGAGAGCTCAGGTGAGAAATTGCAAAGGTCGAGCAATTGCTCAGAGATGAAAAGTGCCAGCACTGAAAGCTCTTGCTAGCCAGCACCCTTCCTTGGAAGCGCTTTCACAGGCGCAGTAACACTGGGGCTTTGCGCTTCTCTAGCCACCAAACGTCACGGTCACTATCTCTCTGGCTTGTAGACACGAGCTGAGAGATTGCAAACGTCGAGCAATTGCTCAGAGATGAAAAGTGCCAGCACTGAAAGCTCTTGCTAGCCAGCACCCTTCCTTGGAAGCGCTTTTGTAGCCCTTAGAACACTGGGGCTCTGGGCTTCTCTAGCCACCTAATCTTCTGCTCATCCTCTCGCGCACTCTAAAGAGAGCTCAGGTGAGAAATTGCAAAGGTCGAGCAATTGCTCAGAGATGAAAAGTGCCAGCACTGAAAGCTCTTGCTAGCCAGCACCCTTCCTTGGAAGCGCTTTCACAGGCGCAGCAACACTGGGGCTTTGCGAGTCTCTACCCACCAAACGTCACGGTCACTATCTCTCCGTCTCGTAGACACGAGCTGAGAAATTGCAAACGTTGAGCAATTGCTCAGAGATGAAAAGTGCCAGCACTGAAAGCTCTTGCTAGCCAGCACCCTTCCTTGGAAGCGCTTTTGTAGGCCTAAGAACACTGGGGCTCTGTGTTTCTCTAGCCACCTAATCTTCTGCTCATCCTCTCGCGCAGTCTAAAGAGAGCTCAGGTGAGAAATTGCAAACATCGAACAATTGCTCAGAGATGAAAAGTGCCAGCACTGAAAACTGTTGCTAGCCAGCACCCTTCCTTGGAAGCGCTTTCACAGGCGCAGCAACACTGGGTCTTTGCGCTTCTCTAGCCACCAAACGTCACGGTCACTATCTCTCTGTCTCGTAGACACGAGCTGAGAGATTGCAAACGTCGAGCAATTGCTCAGAGATGAAAAGTGCCAGCACTGAAAGCTCTTGCTAGCCAGCACCCTTCCTTGGAAGCGCTTTTGTAGCCCTTAGAACACAAGGGCTCTGTGCTTCTCTAGCCACCTAATCTTCTGCTCATCCTCTCGCGCACTCTAAAGAGAGCTCAGGTGAGAAATTGCAAACGTCGAGCAATTGCTGAGAGATGAAAAGTGCCAGCACTGAAAGCTGTTGCTAGCCAGCACCCTTCCTTGGAAGCGCTTTCACAGGCGCAGCAACACTGGGGCTTTGCGAGTCTCTACCCACCAAACGTCACGGTCACTATCTCTCCGTCTCGTAGACACGAGCTGAGAAATTGCAAACGTTGAGCAATTGCTCAGAGATGAAAAGTGCCAGCACTGAAAGCTCTTGCTAGCCAGCAGCCTTCCTTGGAAGCGCTTTTGTAGGCCTAAGAACACTGGGGCTCTGTGTTTCTCTAGCCACCTAATCTTCTGCTCATCCTCTCGCGCAGTCTAAAGAGAGCTCAGGTGAGAAATTGCAAACATCGAACAATTGCTCAGAGATGAAAAGTGCCAGCACTGAAAACTGTTGCTAGCCAGCACCCTTCCTTGGAAGCGCTTTCACAGGCGCAGCAACACTGGGGCTTTGCGCTTCTCTAGCCACCAAACGTCACGGTCACTATCTCTCTGTCTCGTAGACACGAGCTGAGAGATTGCAAACGTCGAGCAATTGCTCAGAGATGAAAAGTGCCAGCACTGAAAGCTGTTGCTAGCCAGCACCCTTCCTTGGAAGCGCTTTTGTAGCCCTTAGAACACAAGGGCTCTGTGCTTCTCTAGCCACCTAATCTTCTGCTCATCCTCTCGCGCACTCTAAAGAGAGCTCAGGTGACAAATTGCAAACGTCGAGCAATTGCTCAGAGATGAAAAGTGCCAGCACTGAAAGCTGTTGCTAGCCAGCACCCTTCCTTGGAAGCGCTTTCACAGGCGCAGCAACACTGGGGCTTTGCGAGTCTCTACCCACCAAACGTCACGGTCACTATCTCTCCGACTCGTAGACACGAGCTGAGAAATTGCAAACGTTGAGCAATTGCTCAGAGATGAAAAGTGCCAGCACTGAAAGCTGTTGCTAGCCAGCACCCTTCCTTGGAAGCGCTTTTGTAGGCCTAAGAACACTGGGGCTCTGGGCTTCTCTAGCCACCTAATCTTCTGCTCATCCTCTCGCGCACTCTAAAGAGAGCTCAGGTGAGAAATTGCAAAGGTCGAGCAATTGCTCAGAGATGAAAAGTGCCAGCACTGAAAGCTCTTGCTAGCCAGCACCCTTCCTTGGAAGCGCTTTCACATGCGCAGCAACACTGGGTCTTTGCGCTTCTCTAGCCACCAAACGTCACGGTCACTATCTCTCCGTCTCGTAGACACGAGCTGAGAGATTGCAAACGTCGAGCAATTGCTCAGAGATGAAAAGTGCCAGCACTGAAAGCTCTTGCTAGCCAGCACCCTTCCTTGGAAGCGCTTTTATAGCCCTTAGAACACAAGGGCTCTGGGCTTCTCTAGCCACCTAATCTTCTGCTCATCCTCTCGCGCACTCTAAAGAGAGCTCAGGTGAGAAATTGCAAACGTCGAGCAATTGCTGAGAGATGAAAAGTGCCAGCACTGAAAGCTGGTGCTAGCCAGCACCCTTCCTTGGAAGCGCTTTCACAGGCGCAGCAACACTGGGGCTTTGCGCTTCTCTAGACACCAAATGTCACGGTCACTATCTCTCCGTCTCGTAGACACGAGCTGAGAAATTGCAAAGGTCGAGCAATTGCTCAGAGATGAAAAGTGCCAGCACTGAAAGCTGTTGCTAGCCAGCACCCTTCCTTGGAAGCGCTTTCACAGGCGCAGCAACACTGGGGCTTTGCGCTTCTCTAGCCACCAAACGTCACGGTCACTATCTCTCTGGCTCGTAGACACGAGCTGAGAAATTGCAAACGTCGAGCAATTGCTCAGAGATGAAAAGTGCCAGCACTGAAAGCTCTTGCTAGCCAGCACCCTTCCTTGGAAACGCTTTTGTAGGCCTAAGAACACTGGGGCTCTGGGCTTCTCTAGCCACCTAATCTTCTGCTCATCCTCTCGCGCACTCTAAAGAGAGCTCAGGTGAGAAATTGCAAACGTCGAGCAATTCCTCAGAGATGAAAAGTGCCAGCACTGAAAGCTCTTGCTAGCCAGCAGCCTTCCTTCGAAGCGCTTTCACAGGCGCAGCAACACTGGGTCTTTGCGCTTCTCTACCCACCAAAGGTCACGGTCACTATCTCTCTGTCTCGTAGACACGAGCTGAGAGATTGCAAAGGTCGAGCAATTGCTGAGAGATGAAAAGTGCCAGCACTGAAAGCTGTTGCTAGCCAGCACCCTTCCTTGGAAGCGCTTTTGTAGCCCTTAGAACACAAGGGCTCTGTGCTT
This sequence comes from Sarcoramphus papa, assembly GCA_037962945.1. Taxonomy (NCBI): domain Eukaryota; kingdom Metazoa; phylum Chordata; class Aves; order Accipitriformes; family Cathartidae; genus Sarcoramphus; species Sarcoramphus papa. The sequence goes on from CM075588.1 coordinate 21,490,145, forward strand.
CTCCAGCCACCTAATCTTCTGCTCATCCTCTCGCACACTCTGAAGAGAGCTCAGGTGAGAAATTGCAAAGGTCGAGCAATTGCTCAGAGATGAAAAGTGCCAGCACTGAAAGCTGTTGCTAGCCAGCACCCTTCCTTGGAAGCGCTTTCACAGGCGCAGCAACACTGGGGCTTTGCGCTTCTCTAGCCACCAAACGTCACGGTCACTATCTCTCTGGCTCGTAGACACGAGCTGAGAAATTGCAAACGTCGAGCAATTGCTCAGAGATGAAAAGTGCCAGCACTGAAAGCTCTTGCTAGCCAGCACCCTTCCTTGGAAGCGCTTTTGTAGGCCTAAGAACACTGGGGCTCTGGGCTTCTCTAGCCACCTAATCTTCTGCTCATCCTCTCGCGCACTCTAAAGAGAGCTCAGGTGAGAAATTGCAAACATCGAGCAATTGCTCAGAGATGAAAAGTGCCAGCACTGAAAGCTCTTGCTAGCCAGCACCCTTCCTTGGAAGCGCTCTTGTAGCCCTTAGAACACTGGGGCTCTGGGCTTCTCTAGCCACCTAATCTTCTGCTCATCCTCTCGCGCACTCTAAAGAGAGCTCAGGTGAGAAATTGCAAAGGTCGAGCAATTGCTCAGAGATGAAAAGTGCCAGCACTGAAAGCTCTTGCTAGCCAGCACCCTTCCTTGGAAGTGCTTTCAGAGGGGCAGCAACACTGCGGCTTTGCGCTTCTCTACCCACCAAAGGTCACGGTCACTATCTCTCTGTGTCGTAGACACGAGCTGAGAGATTGCAAAGGTCGAGCAATTGCTCAGAGATGAAAAGTGCCAGCACTGAAAGCTGTTGCTAGCCAGCACCCTTCCTTGGAAGCGCTCTTGTAGCCCTTAGAACACTGGGGCTCTGGGCTTCTCTAGCCACCTAATCTTCTGCTCATCCTCTCGCGCACTCTAAAGAGAGCTCAGGTGAGAAATTGCAAACATCGAGCAATTGCTCAGAGATGAAAAGTGCCAGCACTGAAAGCTCTTGCTAGCCAGCACCCTTCCTTGGAAGCGCTTTCACAGGCGCAGCAACACTGGGGCTTTGCGCTTCTCTACCCACCAAACGTCACGGTCACTATCTCTCCGTCTCGTAGACACGAGCTGAGAAATTGCAAACGTCGAGCAATTGCTCAGAGATGAAAAGTGCCAGCACTGAAAGCTGTTGCTAGCCAGCACCCTTCCTTGGAAGCGCTTTTGTAGGCCTAAGAACACTGGGGCTCTGGGCTTCTCTAGCCACCTAATCTTCTGCTCATCCTCTCGCGCAGTCTAAAGAGAGCTCAGGTGAGAAATTGCAAACATCGAACAATTGCTCAGAGATGAAAAGTGCCAGCACTGAAAACTGTTGCTAGCCAGCACCCTTCCTTGGAAGCGCTTTCACAGGCGCAGCAACACTGGGTCTTTGCGCTTCTCTAGCCACCAAACGTCACGGTCACTATCTCTCTGTCTCGTAGACACGAGCTGAGAGATTGCAAACGTCGAGCAATTGCTCAGAGATGAAAAGTGCCAGCACTGAAAGCTGTTGCTAGCCAGCACCCTTCCTTGGAAGCGCTTTTGTAGCCCTTAGAACACTGGGGCTCTGCGCTTCTCTAGCCACCTAATCTTCTGCTCATCCTCTCGCGCACTCTAAAGAGAGCTCAGGTGAGAAATTGCAAACGTCGAGCAATTGCTCAGAGATGAAAAGTGCCAGCACTGAAAGCTGTTGCTAGCCAGCACCCTTCCTTGGAAGCGCTTTCACAGGCGCAGCAACACTGGGGCTTTGCGCTTCTCTAGCCACCAAACGTCACGGTCACTATCTCTCCGTCTCGTAGACACGAGCTGAGAAATTGCAAACGTTGAGCAATTGCTCAGAGATGAAAAGTGCCAGCACTGAAAGCTCTTGCTAGCCAGCAGCCTTCCTTGGAAGCGCTTTTGTAGGCCTAAGAACACTGGGGCTCTGGGCTTCTCTAGCCACCTAATCTTCTGCTCATCCTCTCGCGCACTCTAAAGAGAGCTCAGGTGAGAAATTGCAAAGGTCGAGCAATTGCTCAGAGATGAAAAGTGCCAGCACTGAAAGCTGTTGCTAGCCAGCACCCTTCCTTCGAAGCGCTTTCACAGGCGCAGCAACACTGGGTCTTTGCGCTTCTCTACCCACCAAAGGTCACGGTCACTATCTCTCTGTCTCGTAGACACGAGCTGAGAGATTGCAAAGGTCGAGCAATTGCTGAGAGATGAAAAGTGCCAGCACTGAAAGCTGTTGCTAGCCAGCACCCTTCCTTGGAAGCGCTTTTGTAGCCCTTAGAACACAAGGGCTCTGTGCTTCTCCAGCCACCTAATCTTCTGCTCATCCTCTCGCACACTCTGAAGAGAGCTCAGGTGAGAAATTGCAAAGGTCGAGCAATTGCTCAGAGATGAAAAGTGCCAGCACTGAAAGCTGTTGCTAGCCAGCAGCCTTCCTTGCAAGCGCTTTCACAGGCGCAGCAACACTGGGGTTTTGCGCTTCTCTAGCCACCAAACGTCACGGTCACTATCTCTCTGGCTCGTAGACACGAGCTGAGAAATTGCAAACGTCGAGCAATTGCTCAGAGATGAAAAGTGCCAGCACTGAAAGCTCTTGCTAGCCAGCACCCTTCCTTGGAAGTGCTTTTGTAGGCCTAAGAACACTGGGGCTCTGGGCTTCTCTAGCCACCTAATCTTCTGCTCATCCTCTCGCGCACTCTAAAGAGAGCTCAGGTGAGAAATTGCAAACATCGAGCAATTGCTCAGAGATGAAAAGTGCCAGCACTGAAAGCTCTTGCTAGCCAGCACCCTTCCTTGGAAGCGCTCTTGTAGCCCTTAGAACACTGGGGCTCTGTGCTTCTCTAGCCACCTAATCTTCTGCTCATCCTCTCGCGCACTCTAAAGAGAGCTCAGGTGAGAAATTGCAAAGGTCGAGCAATTGCTCAGAGATGAAAAGTGCCAGCACTGAAAGCTCTTGCTAGCCAGCACCCTTCCTTGGAAGCGCTTTCACAGGCGCAGCAACACTGGGGCTTTGCGATTCTCTAGCCACCAAACGTCACGGTCACTATCTCTCCGTCTCGTAGACACGAGCTGAGAGATTGCAAACGTCGAGCAATTGCTCAGAGATGAAAAGTGCCAGCACTGAAAGCTCTTGCTAGCCAGCACCCTTCCTTGGAAGCGCTTTTGTAGCCCTTAGAACACTGGGGCTCTGTGCTTCTCTAGCCACCTAATCTTCTGCTCATCCTCTCGCGCACTCTAAAGAGAGCTCAGGTGAGAAATTGCAAAGGTCGAGCAATTGCTCAGAGATGAAAAGTGCCAGCACTGAAAGCTCTTGCTAGCCAGCACCCTTCCTTGGAAGCGCTTTCACAGGTGCAGCAACACTGGGGCTTTGCGCTTCTCTAGCCACCAAACGTCACGGTCCTTCTCTTTCCATCTCGTACACACGAGCTGAGAAATTGCAAACGTCGAGCAATTGCTCAGAGATGAAAAGTGCCAGCACTGAAAGCTGTTGCTAGCCAGCACCCTTCCTTGGAAGTGCTTTTGTAGGCCTAAGAACACTGGGGCTCTGTGTTTCTCTAGCCACCTAATCTTCTGCTCATCCTCTCGCGCACTCTAAAGAGAGCTCAGGTGAGAAATTGCAAAGGTCGAGCAATTGCTCAGAGATGAAAAGTGCCAGCACTGAAAGCTCTTGCTAGCCAGCACCCTTCCTTGGAAGTGCTTTTGTAGGCCTAAGAACACTGGGGCTCTGGGCTTCTCTTGCCACCTAATCTTCTGCTCATCCTCTCGTGCACTCTAAAGAGAGCTCAGGTGAGAAATTGCAAACGTCGAGCAATTGCTCAGAGATGAAAAGTGCCAGCACTGAAAGCTGTTGCTAGCCAGCACCCTTCCTTGGAAGCGCTTTCACAGGCGCAGCAACACTGGGGCTTTGCGCTTCTCTAGCCACCAAATGTCACGGTCACTATCTCTCCGTCTCGTAGACACGAGCTGAGAGATTGCAAAGGTCGAGCAATTGCTCAGAGATGAAAAGTGCCAGCACTGAAAGCTGTTGCTAGCCAGCACCCTTCCTTGGAAACGCTCTTGTAGGCCTAAGAACACTGGGGCTCTGGGCTTCTCTAGCCACCTAATCTTCTGCTCATCCTCTCGCGCACTCTAAAGAGAGCTCAGGTGAGAAATTGCAAAGGTCGAGCAATTGCTCAGAGATGAAAAGTGCCAGCACTGAAAGCTGTTGCTAGCCAGCACCCTTCCTTGGAAGTGCTTTTGTAGGCCTAAGAAGACTGGGGCTCTGGGTTTCTCTAGCCACCTAATCTTCTGCTCATCCTCTCGTGCACTCTAAAGAGAGCTCAGGTGAGAAATTGCAAACGTCGAGCAATTGCTCAGAGATGAAAAGTGCCAGCACTGAAAGCTGTTGCTAGCCAGCAGCCTTCCTTGCAAGCGCTTTCACAGGCGCAGCAACACTGGGGTTTTGCGCTTCTCTAGCCACCAAACGTCACGGTCACTATCTCTCTGGCTCGTAGACACGAGCTGAGAAATTGCAAACGTCGAGCAATTGCTCAGAGATGAAAAGTGCCAGCACTGAAAGCTCTTGCTAGCCAGCACCCTTCCTTGGAAGTGCTTTTGTAGGCCTAAGAACACTGGGGCTCTGGGCTTCTCTAGCCACCTAATCTTCTGCTCATCCTCTCGCGCACTCTAAAGAGAGCTCAGGTGAGAAATTGCAAACATCGAGCAATTGCTCAGAGATGAAAAGTGCCAGCACTGAAAGCTCTTGCTAGCCAGCACCCTTCCTTGGAAGCGCTCTTGTAGCCCTTAGAACACTGGGGCTCTGTGCTTCTCTAGCCACCTAATCTTCTGCTCATCCTCTCGCGCACTCTAAAGAGAGCTCAGGTGAGAAATTGCAAAGGTCGAGCAATTGCTCAGAGATGAAAAGTGCCAGCACTGAAAGCTCTTGCTAGCCAGCACCCTTCCTTGGAAGCGCTTTCACAGGCGCAGCAACACTGGGGCTTTGCGCTTCTCTACCCACCAAAGGTCACGGTCACTATCTCTCTGTGTCGTAGACACGAGCTGAGAGATTGCAAAGGTCGAGCAATTGCTCAGAGATGAAAAGTGCCAGCACTGAAAGCTGTTGCTAGCCAGCACCCTTCCTTGGAAGCGCTCTTGTAGCCCTTAGAACACTGGGGCTCTGGGCTTCTCTAGCCACCTAATCTTCTGCTCATCCTCTCGCGCACTCTAAAGAGAGCTCAGGTGAGAAATTGCAAACGTCGAGCAATTGCTGAGAGATGAAAAGTGCCAGCACTGAAAGCTCTTGCTAGCCAGCACCCTTCCTTGGAAGCGCTTTCACAGGCGCAGCAACACTGGGTCTTTGCGATTCTCTAGCCACCAAACGTCACGGTCACTATCTCTCCGTCTCGTAGACACGAGCTGAGAGATTGCAAACGTCGAGCAATTGCTCAGAGATGAAAAGTGCCAGCACTGAAAGCTCTTGCTAGCCAGCACCCTTCCTTGGAAGCGCTTTTGTAGCCCTTAGAACACTGGGGCTCTGTGCTTCTCTAGCCACCTAATCTTCTGCTCATCCTCTCGCGCACTCTAAAGAGAGCTCAGGTGAGAAATTGCAAAGGTCGAGCAATTGCTCAGAGATGAAAAGTGCCAGCACTGAAAGCTCTTGCTAGCCAGCACCCTTCCTTGGAAGCGCTTTCACAGGTGCAGCAACACTGGGGCTTTGCGCTTCTCTAGCCACCAAACGTCACGGTCCTTCTCTTTCCATCTCGTACACACGAGCTGAGAAATTGCAAACGTCGAGCAATTGCTCAGAGATGAAAAGTGCCAGCACTGAAAGCTGTTGCTAGCCAGCACCCTTCCTTGGAAGTGCTTTTGTAGGCCTAAGAACACTGGGGCTCTGTGTTTCTCTAGCCACCTAATCTTCTGCTCATCCTCTCGCGCACTCTAAAGAGAGCTCAGGTGAGAAATTGCAAAGGTCGAGCAATTGCTCAGAGATGAAAAGTGCCAGCACTGAAAGCTCTTGCTAGCCAGCACCCTTCCTTGGAAGTGCTTTTGTAGGCCTAAGAACACTGGGGCTCTGGGCTTCTCTTGCCACCTAATCTTCTGCTCATCCTCTCGTGCACTCTAAAGAGAGCTCAGGTGAGAAATTGCAAACGTCGAGCAATTGCTCAGAGATGAAAAGTGCCAGCACTGAAAGCTGTTGCTAGCCAGCACCCTTCCTTGGAAGCGCTTTCACAGGCGCAGCAACACTGGGGCTTTGCGCTTCTCTAGCCACCAAATGTCACGGTCACTATCTCTCCGTCTCGTAGACACGAGCTGAGAGATTGCAAAGGTCGAGCAATTGCTCAGAGATGAAAAGTGCCAGCACTGAAAGCTGTTGCTAGCCAGCACCCTTCCTTGGAAACGCTCTTGTAGGCCTAAGAACACTGGGGCTCTGGGCTTCTCTAGCCACCTAATCTTCTGCTCATCCTCTCGCGCACTCTAAAGAGAGCTCAGGTGAGAAATTGCAAAGGTCGAGCAATTGCTCAGAGATGAAAAGTGCCAGCACTGAAAGCTGTTGCTAGCCAGCACCCTTCCTTGGAAGTGCTTTTGTAGGCCTAAGAAGACTGGGGCTCTGGGTTTCTCTAGCCACCTAATCTTCTGCTCATCCTCTCGTGCACTCTAAAGAGAGCTCAGGTGAGAAATTGCAAACGTCGAGCAATTGCTCAGAGATGAAAAGTGCCAGCACTGAAAGCTGTTGCTAGCCAGCACCCTTCCTTGGAAGCGCTTTCAGAGGCGCAGCAACACTGGGGCTTTGCGCTTCTCTAGCCACCAAACGTTACGGTCACTATCTCTCTCCGTCTCGTAGACACGAGCTGAGGAATTGCAAACGTCGAGCAATTGCTCAGAGATGAAAAGTGCCAGCACTGAAAGCTCTTGCTAGCCAGCACCCTTCCTTGGATGCGCTTTTGTAGGCCTAAGAACACTGGGGCTCTGGGCTTCTCTAGCCACCTAATCTTCTGCTCATCCTCTCGCGCAGTCTAAAGAGAGCTCAGGTGAGAAATTGCAAAGGTCGAGCAATTGCTCAGAGATGAAAAGTGCCAGCACTGAAAGCTCTTGCTAGCCAGCACCCTTCCTTGGAAGTGCTTTCACAGGCGCAGCAACACTGGGGCTTTGCGCTTCTCTACCCACCAAAGGTCACGGTCACTATCTCTCCGTCTCGTAGACACGAGCTGAGAAATTGCAAATGTCGAGCAATTGCTCAGAGATGAAAAGTGCCAGCACTGAAAGCTGTTGCTAGCCAGCACCCTTCCTTGGAAGCGCTTTCACAGGCGCAGCAACACTGGGGCTTTGCGCTTCTCTAGCCACCAAACGTCACGGTCATTCTCTTTCCATCTCGTACACACGAGCTGAGAAATTGCAAACGTCGAGCAATTGCTCAGAGATGAAAAGTGCCAGCACTGAAAGCTGTTGCTAGCCAGCACCCTTCCTTGGAAGCGCTTTTGTAGCCCTTAGAACACAAGGGCTCTGTGCTTCTCTAGCCACCTAATCTTCTGCTCATCCTCTCGCGCACTCTAAAGAGAGCTCAGGTGAGAAATTGCAAAGGTCGAGCAATTGCTCAGAGATGAAAAGTGCCAGCACTGAAAGCTGTTGCTAGCCAGCACCCTTCCTTGGAAGCGCTTTCACAGGCGCAGTAACACTGGGGCTTTGCGCTTCTCTAGCCACCAAACGTCACGGTCACTATCTCTCCGTCTCGTAGACACGAGCTGAGAAATTGCAAACGTCGAGCAATTGCTCAGAGATGAAAAGTGCCAGCACTGAAAGCTGTTGCTAGCCAGCACCCTTCCTTGGAAACGCTCTTGTAGGCCTAAGAACACGGGGGCTCTGGGCTTCTCTAGCCACCTAATCTTCTGCTCATCCTCTCGCGCACTCTAAAGAAAGCTCAGGTGAGAAATTGCAAAGGTCGAGCAATTGCTCAGAGATGAAAAGTGCCAGCACTGAAAGCTCTTGCTAGCCAGCACCCTTCCTTGGATGCGCTTTTGTAGGCCTAAGAACACTGGGGCTCTGGGCTTCTCTAGCCACCTAATCTTCTGCTCATCCTCTCGCGCACTCTAAAGAGAGCTCAGGTGAGAAATTGCAAAGGTCGAGCAATTGCTCAGAGATGAAAAGTGCCAGCACTGAAAGCTCTTGCTAGCCAGCACCCTTCCTTGGAAGTGCTTTCACAGGCGCAGCAACACTGGGGCTTTGCGCTTCTCTACCCACCAAAGGTCACGGTCACTATCTCTCCGTCTCGTAGACACGAGCTGAGAAATTGCAAACGTCGAGCAATTGCTCAGAGATGAAAAGTGCCAGCACTGAAAGCTGTTGCTAGCCAGCACCCTTCCTTGGAAGCGCTTTCACAGGCGCAGCAACACTGGGGCTTTGCGCTTCTCTAGCCACCAAACGTCACGGTCATTCTCTTTCCATCTCGTAGACACGAGCTGAGAAATTGCAAACGTCGAGCAATTGCTCAGAGATGAAAAGTGCCAGCACTGAAAGCTCTTGCTAGCCAGCACCCTTCCTTGGAAGTGCTTTTGTAGGCCTAAGAACACTGGGGCTCTGGGCTTCTCTAGCCACCTAATCTTCTGCTCATCCTCTCGCGCACTCTAAAGAGAGCTCAGGTGAGAAATTGCAAACGTCGAGCAATTGCTCAGAGATGAAAAGTGCCAGCACTGAAAGCTCTTGCTAGCCAGCACCCTTCCTTCGAAGCGCTTACACAGGCGCAGCAACACTGGGTCTTTGCGCTTCTCAACCCACCAAATGTCACGGTCACTATCTCTCTGTCTCGTAGACACGAGCTGAGAGATTGCAAAGGTCGAGCAATTGCTCAGAGATGAAAAGTGCCAGCACTGAAAGCTGTTGCTAGCCAGCACCCTTCCTTGGAAGCGCTTTTGTAGCCCTTAGAACACAAGGGCTCTGTGCTTCTCCAGCCACCTAATCTTCTGCTCATCCTCTCGCGCACTCTAAAGAGAGCTCAGGTGAGAAATTGCAAAGGTCGAGCAATTGCTGAGAGATGAAAAGTGCCAGCACTGAAAGCTCTTGCTAGCCAGCACCCTTCCTTGGAAGCGCTTTCACAGGCGCAGCAACACTGGGGCTTTGCGAGTCTCTACCCACCAAACGTCACGGTCACTATCTCTCCGTCTCGTAGACACGAGCTGAGAGATTGCAAACGTCGAGCAATTGCTCAGAGATGAAAAGTGCCAGCACTGAAAGCTGTTGCTAGCCGGCACCCTTCCTTGGAAGCGCTCTTGTAGCCCTTAGAACACTGGGGCTCTGTGTTTCTGTAGCCACCTAATCTTCTGCTCATCCTCTCGCGCAGTCTAAAGAGAGCTCAGGTGAGAATTTGCAAAGGTCGAGCAATTGCTCAGCGATGAAAACTGCCAGCACTGAAAGCTGTTGCTAGCCAGCACCCTTCCTTGGAAGCGCTTTTGTAGGCCTAAGAACACTGGGGCTCTGGGCTTCTCTAGCCACCTAATCTTCTGCTCATCCTCTCGCGCACTCTAAAGAGAGCTCAGGTGAGAAATTGCAAACGTCGAGCAATTGCTCAGAGATGAAAAGTGCCAGCACTGAAAGCTGTTGCTAGCCAGCACCCTTCCTTGGAAGCGCTTTCACAGGCGCAGCAACACTGGGGCTTTGCGATTCTCTAGCCACCAAATGTCACGGTCACTATCTCTCCGTCTCGTAGACACGAGCTGAGAGATTGCAAACGTCGAGCAATTGCTCGGAGATGAAAAGTGCCAGCACTGAAAGCTCTTGCTAGCCAGCCCCCTTCCTTGGAAGCGCTTTTGTAGGCCTAAGAACAGTGGGGCTCTGGGCTTCTCTAGCCACCTAATCTTCTGCTCATCCTCTCGCGCACTCTAAAGAGAGCTCAGGTGAGAAATTGCAAACGTCGAGCAATTGCTCAGAGATGAAAAGTGCCAGCACTGAAAACTGTTGTTAGCCAGCACCCTTCCTTGGAAGCGCTTTCACAGGCGCAGCAACACTGGGGCTTTGCGCTTCTCTACCCACCAAACGTCACGGTCACTATCTCTCCGTCTCGTAAACACGAGCTGAGAAGTTGCAAACGTCGAGCAATTGCTCAGAGATGAAAAGTGCCAGCACTGAAAGCTCTTGCTAGCCAGCACCCTTCCTTGGAAGCGCTTTTGTAGGCCTAAGAACACAAGGGCTCTGGGCTTCTCTAGCCACCTAATCTTCTGCTCATCCTCTCGCGCACTCTAAAGAGAGCTCAGGTGACAAATTGCAAACGTCGAGCAATTGCTCAGAGATGAAAAGTGCCAGCACTGAAAGCTGTTGCTAGCCAGCACCCTTCCTTGGAAGCGCTTTCACAGGCGCAGTAACACTGGGGCTTTGCGCTTCTCTACCCACCAAATGTCACGGTCACTATCTCTCCGTCTCGTAGACACGAGCTGAGAAATTGCAAACGTCGAGCAATTGCTCAGAGATGAAAAGTGCCAGCACTGAAAGCTGTTGCTAGCCAGCACCCTTCCTTGGAAACGCTCTTGTAGCCCTTAGAACACTGGGGCTCTGGGCTTCTCTAGCCACCTCATCTTCTGCTCATCCTCTCGCGCACTCTAAAGAGAGCTCAGGTGAGAAATTGCAAACGTCCAGCAATTGCTCAGAGATGAAAAGTGCCCGCACTGAAAGCTGTTGCTAGCCAGCACCCTTCCTTGGAAGCGCTTTCACAGGCGCAGCAACACTGGGGCTTTGCGCTTCTCTAGCCACCAAATGTCACGGTCACTATCTCTCTGGCTTGTAGACACGAGCTGAGAAATTGCAAACGTCGAGCAATTGCTCAGAGATGAAAAGTGCCAGCACTGAAAGCTGTTGCTAGCCAGCACCCTTCCTTGGAAGCGCTTTCACAGGCGCAGCAACACTGGGGCTTTGCGCTTCTCTACCCACCAAAGGTCACGGTCACTATCTCTCTGTGTCGTAGACACGAGCTGAGAGATTGCAAAGGTCGAGCAATTGCTCAGAGATGAAAAGTGCCAGCACTGAAAGCTGTTGCTAGCCAGCACCCTTCCTTGGAAGCGCTCTTGTAGCCCTTAGAACACTGGGGCTCTGGGCTTCTCTAGCCACCTAATCTTCTGCTCATCTTCTCGCGCACTCTAAAGAGAGCTCAGGTGAGAAATTGCAAACGTCGAGCAATTGCTGAGAGATGAAAAGTGCCAGCACTGAAAGCTGTTGCTAGCCAGCACCCTTCCTTGGAAGCGCTTTCACAGGCGCAGCAACACTGGGGCTTTGCGATTCTCTAGCCACCAAACGTCACGGTCACTATCTCTCCGTCTCGTAGACACGAGCTGAGAGATTGCAAACGTCGAGCAATTGCTCAGAGATGAAAAGTGCCAGCACTGAAAGCTCTTGCTAGCCAGCACCCTTCCTTGGAAGCGCTTTTGTAGCCCTTAGAACACTGGGGCTCTGTGCTTCTCTAGCCACCTACTCTTCTGCTCATCCTCTCGCGCACTCTAAAGAGAGCTCAGGTGAGAAATTGCAAAGGTCGAGCAATTGCTCAGAGATGAAAAGTGCCAGCACTGAAAGCTCTTGCTAGCCAGCACCCTTCCTTGGAAGCGCTTTCACAGGCGCAGCAACACTGGGGCTTTGCGCTTCTCTAGCCACCAAACGTCACGGTCACTATCTCTCCGTCTCGTAGACACGAGCTGAGAGATTGCAAACGTCGAGCAATTGCTCAGAGATGAAAAGTGCCAGCACTGAAAGCTCTTGCTAGCCAGCACCCTTCCTTGGAAGCGCTTTTGTAGGCCTAAGAACACTGGGGCTCTGGGCTTCTCTAGCCACCTAATCTTCTGCTCATCCTCTCGCGCACTCTAAAGAGAGCTCAGGTGAGAAATTGCAAACGTCGAGCAATTGCTGAGAGATGAAAAGTGCCAGCACTGAAAGCTGTTGCTAGCCAGCACCCTTCCTTGGAAGCGCTTTCACAGGCGCAGCAACACTGGGGTTTTGCGCTTCTCTACCCACCAAATGACACGGTCCTTCTCTTTCCATCTCGTACACACGAGCTGAGAAATTGCAAACGTCGAGCAATTGCTCAGAGATGAAAAGTGCCAGCACTGAAAGCTGTTGCTAGCCAGCACCCTTCCTTGGAAGTGCTTTTGTAGGCCTAAGAACACTGGGGCTCTGTGTTTCTCTAGCCACCTAATCTTCTGCTCATCCTCTCGCGCACTCTAAAGAGAGCTCAGGTGAGAAATTGCAAAGGTCGAGCAATTGCTCAGAGATGAAAAGTGCCAGCACTGAAAGCTCTTGCTAGCCAGCACCCTTCCTTGGAAGTGCTTTTGTAGGCCTAAGAACACTGGGGCTCTGGGCTTCTCTTGCCACCTAATCTTCTGCTCATCCTCTCGTGCACTCTAAAGAGAGCTCAGGTGAGAAATTGCAAACGTCGAGCAATTGCTCAGAGATGAAAAGTGCCAGCACTGAAAGCTCTTGCTAGCCAGCACCCTTCCTTGGAAGCGCTTTCACAGGCGCAGCAACACTGGGGCTTTGCGCTTCTCTAGCCACCAAATGTCACGGTCACTATCTCTCCGTCTCGTAGACACGAGCTGAGAGATTGCAAAGGTCGAGCAATTGCTCAGAGATGAAAAGTGCCAGCACTGAAAGCTGTTGCTAGCCAGCACCCTTCCTTGGAAACGCTCTTGTAGGCCTAAGAACAGTGGGGCTCTGGGCTTCTCTAGCCACCTAATCTTCTGCTCATCCTCTCACGCACTCTAAAGAGAGCTCAGGTGAGAAATTGCAAAGGTCGAGCAATTGCTCAGAGATGAAAAGTGCCAGCACTGAAAGCTGTTGCTAGCCAGCACCCTTCCTTGGAAGTGCTTTTGTAGGCCTAAGAAGACTGGGGCTCTGGGTTTCTCTAGCCACCTAATCTTCTGCTCATCCTCTCGTGCACTCTAAAGAGAGCTCAGGTGAGAAATTGCAAACGTCGAGCAATTGCTCAGAGATGAAAAGTGCCAGCACTGAAAGCTGTTGCTAGCCAGCACCCTTCCTTGGAAGCGCTTTCACAGGCGCAGCAACACTGGGGCTTTGCGCTTCTCTAGCCACCAAACGTTACGGTCACTATCTCTCTCCGTCTCGTAGACACGAGCTGAGGAATTGCAAACGTCGAGCAATTGCTCAGAGATGAAAAGTGCCAGCACTGAAAGCTCTTGCTAGCCAGCACCCTTCCTTGGATGCGCTTTTGTAGGCCTAAGAACACTGGGGCTCTGTGTTTCTCTAGCCACCTAATCTTCTGCTCATCCTCTCGCGCACTCTAAAGAGAGCTCAGGTGAGAAATTGCAAACGTCGAGCAATTGCTCAGAGATTAAAAGTGCCAGCACTGAAAGCTGGTGCTAGCCAGCACCCTTCCTTGGAAGTGCTTTCACAGGCGCAGCAACACTGGGGCTTTGCGCTTCTCTACCCACCAAAGGTCACGGTCACTATCTCTCCGTCTCGTAGACACGAGCTGAGAAATTGCAAATGTCGAGCAATTGCTCAGAGATGAAAAGTGCCAGCACTGAAAGCTGTTGCTAGCCAGCACCCTTCCTTGGAAGCGCTTTCACAGGCGCAGCAACACTGGGGCTTTGCGCTTCTCTAGCCACCAAACGTCACGGTCATTCTCTTTCCATCTCGTACACACGAGCTGAGAAATTGCAAACGTCGAGCAATTGCTCAGAGATGAAAAGTGCCAGCACTGAAAGCTGTTGCTAGCCAGCACCCTTCCTTGGATGCGCTTTTGTAGGCCTAAGAACACTGGGGCTCTGTGTTTCTCTAGCCACCTAATCTTCTGCTCATCCTCTCGCGCACTCTAAAGAGAGCTCAGGTGAGAAATTGCAAAGGTCGAGCAATTGCTGAGAGATGAAAAGTGCCAGCACTGAAAGCTCTTGCTAGCCAGCACCCTTCCTTGGAAGCGCTTTCACAGGCGCAGCAACACTGGGGCTTTGCGAGTCTCTACCCACCAAACGTCACGGTCACTATCTCTCCGTCTCGTAGACACGAGCTGAGAGATTGCAAACGTCGAGCAATTGCTCAGAGATGAAAAGTGCCAGCACTGAAAGCTGTTGCTAGCCGGCACCCTTCCTTGGAAGCGCTCTTGTAGCCCTTAGAACACTGGGGCTCTGTGTTTCTGTAGCCACCTAATCTTCTGCTCATCCTCTCGCGCAGTCTAAAGAGAGCTCAGGTGAGAATTTGCAAAGGTCGAGCAATTGCTCAGCGATGAAAACTGCCAGCACTGAAAGCTGTTGCTAGCCAGCACCCTTCCTTGGAAGCGCTTTTGTAGGCCTAAGAACACTGGGGCTCTGGGCTTCTCTAGCCACCTAATCTTCTGCTCATCCTCTCGCGCACTCTAAAGAGAGCTCAGGTGAGAAATTGCAAACGTCGAGCAATTGCTCAGAGATGAAAAGTGCCAGCACTGAAAGCTGTTGCTAGCCAGCACCCTTCCTTGGAAGCGCTTTCACAGGCGCAGCAACACTGGGGCTTTGCGATTCTCTAGCCACCAAATGTCACGGTCACTATCTCTCCGTCTCGTAGACACGAGCTGAGAGATTGCAAACGTCGAGCAATTGCTCGGAGATGAAAAGTGCCAGCACTGAAAGCTCTTGCTAGCCAGCCCCCTTCCTTGGAAGCGCTTTTGTAGGCCTAAGAACACAAGGGCTCTGGGCTTCTCTAGCCACCTAATCTTCTGCTCATCCTCTCGCGCACTCTAAAGAGAGCTCAGGTGAGAAATTGCAAAGGTCGAGCAATTGCTCAGAGATGAAAAGTGCCAGCACTGAAAGCTCTTGCTAGCCAGCACCCTTCCTTGGAAGTGCTTTTGTAGGCCTAAGAACAGTGGGGCTCTGGGCTTCTCTAGCCACCTAATCTTCTGCTCATCCTCTCGCGCACTCTAAAGAGAGCTCAGGTGAGAAATTGCAAACGTCGAGCAATTGCTCAGAGATGAAAAGTGCCAGCACTGAAAGCTCTTGCTAGCCAGCACCCTTCCTTGGAAGCGCTTTCACAGGCGCAGCAACACTGGGGCTTTGCGCTTCTCTAGCCACCAAAGGTCACGGTCACTATCTCCCTCCGTCTCGTAGACACGAGCTGAGACATTGCAAACGTCGAGCAATTGCTCAGAGATGAAAAGTGCCAGCACTGAAAGCTCTTGCTAGCCAGCACCCTTCCTTGGAAGCACTTTTGTAGGCCTAAGAACACTGGGGCTCTGGGCTTCTCTAGCCACCTAATCTTCTGCTCATCCTCTCGCGCACTCTAAAGAGAGCTCAGGTGAGAAATTGCAAACGTCGAGCAATTGCTCAGAGATGAAAAGTGCCAGCACTGAAAACTGTTGTTAGCCAGCACCCTTCCTTGGAAGCGCTTTCACAGGCGCAGCAACACTGGGTCTTTGCGCTTCCCTACCCACCAAACGTCACGGTCACTATCTCTCCGTCTCGTAAACACGAGCTGAGAAGTTGCAAACGTCGAGCAATTGCTCAGAGATGAAAAGTGCCAGCACTGAAAGCTCTTGCTAGCCAGCACCCTTCCTTGGAAGCGCTTTTGTAGGCCTAAGAACACTGGGGCTCTGTGTTTCTCTAGCCACCTAATCTTCTGCTCATCCTCTCGCGCACTCTAAAGAGAGCTCAGGTGAGAAATTGCAAACGTCGAGCAATTGCTCAGAGATGAAAAGTGCCAGCACTGAAAGCTGTTGCTAGCCAGCACCCTTCCTTGGAAGCGCTTTCACAGGCGCAGTAACACTGGGGCTTTGCGATTCTCTACCCACCAAATGTCACGGTCACTATCTCTCCGTCTCGTAGACACGAGCTGAGAAATTGCAAACGTCGAGCAATTGCTCAGAGATGAAAAGTGCCAGCACTGAAAGCTGTTGCTAGCCAGCACCCTTCCTTGGAAACGCTCTTGTAGCCCTTAGAACACTGGGGCTCTGGGCTTCTCTAGCCACCTAATCTTCTGCTCATCCTCTCGCACACTCTAAAGAGAGCTCAGGTGAGAAATTGCAAAGGTCGAGCAATTGCTCAGAGATGAAAAGTGCCAGCACTGAAAGCTGTTGCTAGCCAGCACCCTTCCTTGGAAGCGCTTTCACAGGCGCAGCAACACTGGGGCTTTGCGCTTCTCTAGCCACCAAATGTCACGGTCACTATCTCTCTGGCTTGTAGACACGAGCTGAGAAATTGCAAACGTCGAGCAATTGCTCAGAGATGAAAAGTGCCAGCACTGAAAGCTGTTGCTAGCCAGCACCCTTCCTTGGAAGCGCTTTCACAGGCGCAGCAACACTGGGGTTTTGCGCTTCTCTACCCACCAAATGTCACGGTCATTCTCTTTCCATTTCGTACACACGAGCTGAGAAATTGCAAACGTCGAGCAATTGCTCAGAGATGAAAAGTGCCAGCACTGAAAGCTGTTGCTAGCCAGCCCCCTTCCTTGGAAGTGCTTTTGTAGGCCTAAGAACACAAGGGCTCTGGGCTTCTCTAGCCACCTAATCTTCTGCTCATCCTCTCACGCACTCTAAAGAGAGCTCAGGTGAGAAATTGCAAAGGTCGAGCAATTGCTCAGAGATGAAAAGTGCCAGCACTGAAAGCTCTTGCTAGCCAGCACCCTTCCTTGGAAGTGCTTTTGTAGGCCTAAGAACACTGGGGCTCTGGGCTTCTCTAGCCACCTCATCTTCTGCTCATCCTCTCGCGCACTCTAAAGAGAGCTCAGGTGAGAAATTGCAAAGGTCGAGCAATTGCTCAGAGATGAAAAGTGCCAGCACTGAAAGCTCTTGCTAGCCAGCACCCTTCCTTGGAAGCGCTTTCACAGGCGCAGCAACACTGGGGCTTTGCGCTTCTCTAGCCACCAAACGTCACGGTCACTATCTCTCTCCGTCTCGTAGACACGAGCTGAGACATTGCAAACGTCGAGCAATTGCTCAGAGATGAAAAGTGCCAGCACTGAAAGCTCTTGCTAGCCAGCACCCTTCCTTGGATGCGCTTTTGTAGGCCTAAGAACACTGGGGCTCTGGGCTTCTCTAGCCACCTAATCTTCTGCTCATCCTCTCGCGCACTCTAAAGAGAGCTCAGGTGAGAAATTGCAAAGGTCGAGCAATTGCTCAGAGATGAAAAGTGCCAGCACTGAAAGCTCTTGCTAGCCAGCACCCTTCCTTGGAAGTGCTTTCACAGGCGCAGCAACACTGGGGCTTTGCGCTTCTCTACCCACCAAAGGTCACGGTCACTATCTCTCCGTCTCGTAGACACGAGCTGAGAAATTGCAAACGTCGAGCAATTGCTCAGAGATGAAAAGTGCCAGCACTGAAAGCTGTTGCTAGCCAGCACCCTTCCTTGGAAGCGCTTTCACAGGCGCAGCAACACTGGGGCTTTGCGCTTCTCTAGCCACCAAACGTCACGGTCATTCTCTTTCCATCTCGTAGACACGAGCTGAGAAATTGCAAACGTCGAGCAATTGCTCAGAGATGAAAAGTGCCAGCACTGAAAGCTGTTGCTAGCCAGCACCCTTCCTTGGAAGTGCTTTTGTAGGCCTAAGAACACTGGGGCTCTGTGCTTCTCTAGCCACCTAATCTTCTGCTCATCCTCTCGCGCACTCTAAAGAGAGCTCAGGTGAGAAATTGCAAAGGTCGAGCAATTGCTCAGAGATGAAAAGTGCCAGCACTGAAAGCTCTTGCTAGCCAGCACCCTTCCTTCGAAGCGCTTACACAGGCGCAGCAACACTGGGTCTTTGCGCTTCTCAACCCACCAAATGTCACGGTCACTATCTCTCTGTCTCGTAGACACGAGCTGAGAGATTGCAAAGGTCGAGCAATTGCTCAGAGATGAAAAGTGCCAGCACTGAAAGCTGTTGCTAGCCAGCACCCTTCCTTGGAAGCGCTTTTGTAGCCCTTAGAACACAAGGGCTCTGTGCTTCTCCAGCCACCTAATCTTCTGCTCATCCTCTCGCGCACTCTAAAGAGAGCTCAGGTGAGAAATTGCAAAGGTCGAGCAATTGCTGAGAGATGAAAAGTGCCAGCACTGAAAGCTCTTGCTAGCCAGCACCCTTCCTTGGAAGCGCTTTCAGAGGCGCAGAAACACTGGGGCTTTGCGCTTCTCTAGCCACCAAACGTCACGGTCACTATCTCTCCGTCTCGTAGACACGAGCTGAGAGATTGCAAACGTCGAGCAATTGCTCAGAGATGAAAAGTGCCAGCACTGAAAGCTGTTGCTAGCCGGCACCCTTCCTTGGAAGCGCTCTTGTAGCCCTTAGAACACTGGGGCTCTGTGTTTCTGTAGCCACCTAATCTTCTGCTCATCCTCTCGCGCAGTCTAAAGAGAGCTCAGGTGAGAATTTGCAAAGGTCGAGCAATTGCTCAGCGATGAAAACTGCCAGCACTGAAAGCTGTTGCTAGCCAGCACCCTTCCTTGGAAGCGCTTTTGTAGGCCTAAGAACACTGGGGCTCTGGGCTTCTCTAGCCACCTAATCTTCTGCTCATCCTCTCGCGCACTCTAAAGAGAGCTCAGGTGAGAAATTGCAAACGTCGAGCAATTGCTCAGAGATGAAAAGTGCCAGCACTGAAAGCTGTTGCTAGCCAGCACCCTTCCTTGGAAGCGCTTTCACAGGCGCAGCAACACTGGGGCTTTGCGCTTCTCTACCCACCAAATGTCACGGTCACTATCTCTCCGTCTCGTAGACACGAGCTGAGAGATTGCAAACGTCGAGCAATTGCTCGGAGATGAAAAGTGCCAGCACTGAAAGCTCTTGCTAGCCAGCCCCCTTCCTTGGAAGCGCTTTTGTAGGCCTAAGAACAGTGGGGCTCTGGGCTTCTCTAGCCACCTAATCTTCTGCTCATCCTCTCGCGCACTCTAAAGAGAGCTCAGGTGAGAAATTGCAAACGTCGAGCAATTGCTCAGAGATGAAAAGTGCCAGCACTGAAAACTGTTGTTAGCCAGCACCCTTCCTTGGAAGCGCTTTCACAGGCGCAGCAACACTGGGGCTTTGCGCTTCTCTACCCACCAAACGTCACGGTCACTATCTGTCCGTCTCGTAAACACGAGCTGAGAAGTTGCAAACGTCGAGCAATTGCTCAGAGATGAAAAGTGCCAGCACTGAAAGCTCTTGCTAGCCAGCACCCTTCCTTGGAAGCGCTTTTGTAGGCCTAAGAACACTGGGGCTCTGTGTTTCTCTAGCCACCTAATCTTCTGCTCATCCTCTCGCGCACTCTAAAGAGAGCTCAGGTGAGAAATTGCAAACGTCGAGCAATTGCTCAGAGATGAAAAGTGCCAGCACTGAAAGCTGTTGCTAGCCAGCACCCTTCCTTGGAAGCGCTTTCACAGGCGCAGTAACACTGGGGCTTTGCGCTTCTCTACCCACCAAATGTCACGGTCACTATCTCTCCGTCTCGTAGACACGAGCTGAGAAATTGCAAACGTCGAGCAATTGCTCAGAGATGAAAAGTGCCAGCACTGAAAGCTGTTGCTAGCCAGCACCCTTCCTTGGAAACGCTCTTGTAGCCCTTAGAACACTGGGGCTCTGGGCTTCTCTAGCCACCTCATCTTCTGCTCATCCTCTCGCGCACTCTAAAGAGAGCTCAGGTGAGAAATTGCAAAGGTCGAGCAATTGCTCAGAGATGAAAAGTGCCAGCACTGAAAGCTCTTGCTAGCCAGCACCCTTCCTTGGAAGCGCTTTCACAGGCGCAGCAACACTGGGGCTTTGCGCTTCTCTAGCCACCAAAGGTCACGGTCACTATCTCCCTCCGTCTCGTAGACACGAGCTGAGACATTGCAAACGTCGAGCAATTGCTCAGAGATGAAAAGTGCCAGCACTGAAAGCTCTTGCTAGCCAGCACCCTTCCTTGGAAGCACTTTTGTAGGCCTAAGAACACTGGGGCTCTGGGCTTCTCTAGCCACCTAATCTTCTGCTCATCCTCTCGCGCACTCTAAAGAGAGCTCAGGTGAGAAATTGCAAACGTCGAGCAATTGCTCAGAGATGAAAAGTGCCAGCACTGAAAACTGTTGTTAGCCAGCACCCTTCCTTGGAAGCGCTTTCACAGGCGCAGCAACACTGGGTCTTTGCGCTTCCCTACCCACCAAACGTCACGGTCACTATCTCTCCGTCTCGTAAACACGAGCTGAGAAGTTGCAAACGTCGAGCAATTGCTCAGAGATGAAAAGTGCCAGCACTGAAAGCTCTTGCTAGCCAGCACCCTTCCTTGGAAGCGCTTTTGTAGGCCTAAGAACACTGGGGCTCTGTGTTTCTCTAGCCACCTCATCTTCTGCTCATCCTCTCGCGCACTCTAAAGAGAGCTCAGGTGAGAAATTGCAAACGTCGAGCAATTGCTCAGAGATGAAAAGTGCCAGCACTGAAAGCTGTTGCTAGCCAGCACCCTTCCTTGGAAGCGCTTTCACAGGCGCAGTAACACTGGGGCTTTGCGCTTCTCTACCCACCAAATGTCACGGTCACTATCTCTCCGTCTCGTAGACACGAGCTGAGAAATTGCAAACGTCGAGCAATTGCTCAGAGATGAAAAGTGCCAGCACTGAAAGCTGTTGCTAGCCAGCACCCTTCCTTGGAAACGCTCTTGTAGCCCTTAGAACACTGGGGCTCTGGGCTTCTCTAGCCACCTAATCTTCTGCTCATCCTCTCGCACACTCTAAAGAGAGCTCAGGTGAGAAATTGCAAAGGTCGAGCAATTGCTCAGAGATGAAAAGTGCCAGCACTGAAAGCTGTTGCTAGCCAGCACCCTTCCTTGGAAGCGCTTTCACAGGCGCAGCAACACTGGGGCTTTGCGCTTCTCTAGCCACCAAATGTCACGGTCACTATCTCTCTGGCTTGTAGACACGAGCTGAGAAATTGCAAACGTCGAGCAATTGCTCAGAGATGAAAAGTGCCAGCACTGAAAGCTGTTGCTAGCCAGCACCCTTCCTTGGAAGCGCTTTCACAGGCGCAGCAACACTGGGGTTTTGCGCTTCTCTACCCACCAAATGTCACGGTCATTCTCTTTCCATTTCGTACACACGAGCTGAGAAATTGCAAACGTCGAGCAATTGCTCAGAGATGAAAAGTGCCAGCACTGAAAGCTGTTGCTAGCCAGCCCCCTTCCTTGGAAGTGCTTTTGTAGGCCTAAGAACACAAGGGCTCTGGGCTTCTCTAGCCACCTAATCTTCTGCTCATCCTCTCACGCACTCTAAAGAGAGCTCAGGTGAGAAATTGCAAAGGTCGAGCAATTGCTCAGAGATGAAAAGTGCCAGCACTGAAAGCTCTTGCTAGCCAGCACCCTTCCTTGGAAGTGCTTTTGTAGGCCTAAGAACAGTGGGGCTCTGGGCTTCTCTAGCCACCTCATCTTCTGCTCATCCTCTCGCGCACTCTAAAGAGAGCTCAGGTGAGAAATTGCAAAGGTCGAGCAATTGCTCAGAGATGAAAAGTGCCAGCACTGAAAGCTCTTGCTAGCCAGCACCCTTCCTTGGAAGCGCTTTCAGAGGCGCAGCAACACTGGGGCTTTGCGCTTCTCTAGCCACCAAAGGTCACGGTCACTATCTCTCTCCGTCTCGTAGACACGAGCTGAGACATTGCAAACGTCGAGCAATTGCTCAGAGATGAAAAGTGCCAGCACTTAAAGCTCTTGCTAGCCAGCACCCTTCCTTGGATGCGCTTTTGTAGGCCTAAGAACACTGGGGCTCTGGGCTTCTCTAGCCACCTAATCTTCTGCTCATCCTCTCGCGCACTCTAAAGAGAGCTCAGGTGAGAAATTGCAAAGGTCGAGCAATTGCTCAGAGATGAAAAGTGCCAGCACTGAAAGCTCTTGCTAGCCAGCACCCTTCCTTGGAAGTGCTTTCACAGGCGCAGCAACACTGGGGCTTTGCGCTTCTCTACCCACCAAAGGTCACGGTCACTATCTCTCCGTCTCGTAGACACGAGCTGAGAAATTGCAAACGTCGAGCAATTGCTCAGAGATGAAAAGTGCCAGCACTGAAAGCTGTTGCTAGCCAGCACCCTTCCTTGGAAGCGCTTTCACAGGCGCAGTAACACTGGGGCTTTGCGCTTCTCTAGCCACCAAACGTCACGGTCATTCTCTTTCCATCTCGTAGACACGAGCTGAGAAATTGCAAACGTCGAGCAATTGCTCAGAGATGAAAAGTGCCAGCACTGAAAGCTGTTGCTAGCCAGCACCCTTCCTTGGAAGTGCTTTTGTAGGCCTAAGAACACTGGGGCTCGGGGCTTCTCTAGCCACCTAATCTTCTGCTCATCCTCTCGCGCACTCTAAAGAGAGCTCAGGTGAGAAATTGCAAAGGTCGAGCAATTGCTCAGAGATGAAAAGTGCCAGCACTGAAAGCTCTTGCTAGCCAGCACCCTTCCTTCGAAGCGCTTTCACAGGCGCAGCAACACTGGGTCTTTGCGCTTCTCTACCCACCAAAGGTCACGGTCACTATCTCTCTGTCTCGTAGACACGAGCTGAGAGATTGCAAAGGTCGAGCAATTGCTCAGAGATGAAAAGTGCCAGCACTGAAAGCTGTTGCTAGCCAGCACCCTTCCTTGGAAGCGCTTTTGTAGCCCTTAGAACACAAGGGCTCTGTGCTTCTCCAGCCACCTAATCTTCTGCTCATCCTCTCGCGCACTCTAAAGAGAGCTCAGGTGAGAAATTGCAAAGGTCGTGCAATTGCTCAGCGATGAAAAGTGCCAGCACTGAAAGCTGTTGCTAGCCAGCACCCTTCCTTGGAAGCGCTTTTGTAGCCCTTAGAACACTGGGGCTCTGTGCTTCTCTAGCCACCTAATCTTCTGCTCATCCTCTCGCGCACTCTAAAGAGAGCTCAGGTGAGAAATTGCAAAGGTCGAGCAATTGCTCAGAGATGAAAAGTGCCAGCACTGAAAGCTCTTGCTAGCCAGCACCCTTCCTTGGAAGCGCTTTCACAGGCGCAGCAACACTGGGGCTTTGCGCTTCTCTACCCACCAAATGTCACGGTCACTATCTCTCCGTCTCGTAGACACGAGCTGAGAGATTGCAAAGGTCAAGCAATTGCTCAGAGATGAAAAGTGCCAGCACTGAAAGCTGTTGCTAGCCAGCACCCTTCCTTGGAAGCGCTTTTGTAGGCCTAAGAACACTGGGGCTCTGTGTTTCTCTAGCCACCTAATCTTCTGCTCATCCTCTCGCGCACTCTAAAGAGAGCTCAGGTGAGAAATTGCAAACGTCCAGCAATTGCTCAGAGATGAAAAGTGCCAGCACTGAAAGCTGTTGCTAGCCAGCACCCTTCCTTGGAAGCGCTTTCACAGGCGCAACAACACTGGGGCTTTGCGCTTCTCTAGCCACCAAATGTCACGGTCACTATCTCTCCGTCTCGTAGACACGAGCTGAGAAATTGCAAACGTCGAGCAATTGCTCAGAGATGAAAAGTGCCAGTACTGAAAGCTGTTGCTAGCCAGCACCCTTCCTTGGAAACGCTCTTGTAGCCCTTAGAACACTGGGGCTCTGGGCTTCTCTAGCCACCTAATCTTCTGCTCATCCTCTCGCACACTCTAAAGAGAGCTCAGGTGAGAAATTGCAAAGGTCGAGCAATTGCTCAGAGATGAAAAGTGCCAGCACTGAAAGCTGTTGCTAGCCAGCACCCTTCCTTGGAAACGCTCTTGTAGGCCTAAGAACACTGGGGCTCTGGGCTTCTCTAGCCACCTAATCTTCTGCTCATCCTCTCGCGCAGTCTAAAGAGAGCTCAGGTGAGAAATTGCAAAGGTCGAGCAATTGCTCAGAGATGAAAAGTGCCAGCACTGAAAGCTGTTGCTAGCCAGCACCCTTCCTTGGAAGTGCTTTTGTAGGCCTAAGAAGACTGGGGCTCTGGGTTTCTCTAGCCACCTAATCTTCTGCTCATCCTCTCGCGCAGTCTAAAGAGAGCTCAGGTGAGAAATTGCAAACGTCGAGCAATTGCTCAGAGATGAAAAGTGCCAGCACTGAAAGCTGTTGCTAGCCAGCACCCTTCCTTGGAAGCGCTTTCAGAGGCGCAGCAACACTGGGGCATTGCGCTTCTCTAGCCACCAAACGTCACGGTCACTATCTCTCTCCGTCTCGTACACACGAGCTGAGGAATTGCAAACGTCGAGCAATTGCTCAGAGATGAAAAGTGCCAGCACTGAAAGCTCTTGCTAGCCAGCAGCCTTCCTTGGATGCGCTTTTGTAGGCCTAAGAACACTGGGGCTCTGTGTTTCTCTAGCCACCTAATCTTCTGCTCATCCTCTCGCGCACTCTAAAGAGAGCTCAGGTGAGAAATTGCAAACGTCGAGCAATTGCTCAGAGATGAAAAGTGCCAGCACTGAAAGCTCTTGCTAGCCAGCACCCTTCCTTGGAAGTGCTTTCACAGGCGCAGCAACACTGGGGCTTTGCGCTTCTCTACCCACCAAAGGTCACGGTCACTATCTCTCCGTCTCGTAGACACGAGCTGAGAAATTGCAAATGTCGAGCAATTGCTCAGAGATGAAAAGTGCCAGCACTGAAAGCTGTTGCTAGCCAGCACCCTTCCTTGGAAGCGCTTTCACAGGCGCAGTAACACTGGGGCTTTGCGCTTCTCTACCCACCAAACGTCACGGTCCTTCTCTTTTCATCTCGTAGACACGAGCTGAGAAATTGCAAACGTCGAGCAATTGCTCAGAGATGAAAAGTGCCAGCACTGAAAGCTGTTGCTAGCCAGCACCCTTCCTTGGAAGTGCTTTTGTAGGCCTAAGAACACTGGGGCTCTATGCTTCTCTAGCCACCTAATCTTCTGCTCATCCTCTCGCGCACTCTAAAGAGAGCTCAGGTGAGAAATTGCAAAGGTCGAGCAATTGCTCAGAGATGAAAAGTGCCAGCACTGAAAGCTCTTGCTAGCCAGCACCCTTCCTTGGAAGCGCTTTCAGAGGCGCAGCAACACTGGGGCTTTGCGCTTCTCTACCCACCAAACGTCACAGTCACTATCTCTCCGTCTCGTAGACACAAGCTGAGAGATTGCAAACGTCGAGCAATTGCTCAGAGATGAAAAGTGCCAGCACTGAAAGCTCTTGCTAGCCAGCACCCTTCCTTGGAAGCGCTTTTGTAGCCCTAAGAACACTGGGGCTCTGTGCTTCTCTAGCCACCTAATCTTCTGCTCATCCTCTCGTGCACTCTAAAGAGAGCTCAGGTGAGAAATTGCAAAGGTCGAGCAATTGCTCAGAGATGAAAAGTGCCAGCACTGAAAGCTGGTGCTAGCCAGCACCCTTCCTTGGAAGCGCTTTCACAGGCGCAGTAACACTGGGGCTTTACGCTTCTCTAGCCACCAAACGTCACGGTCACTATCTCTCCGTCTCGTAGACACGAGCTGAGAAATTGCAAACGTCGAGCAATTGCTCAGAGATGAAAAGTGCCAGCACTGAAAGCTGTTGCTAGCCAGCACCCTTCCTTGGAAGCGCTTTTGTAGGCCTAAGAACACTGGGGCTCTGTGTTTCTCTAGCCACCTAATCTTCTGCTCATCCTCTCGCGCACTCTAAAGAGAGCTCAGGTGAGAAATTGCAAACGTCGAGCAATTGCTCAGAGATGAAAAGTGCCAGCACTGAAAGCTCTTGCTAGCCAGCACCCTTCCTTGGAAGTGCTTTTGTAGGCCTAAGAACACTGGGGCTCTGGGCTTCTCTTGCCACCTAATCTTCTGCTCATCCTCTCGCGCAGTCTAAAGAGAGCTCAGGTGAGAAATTGCAAACGTCGAGCAATTGCTCAGAGATGAAAAGTGCCAGCACTGAAAGCTCTTGCTAGCCAGCACCCTTCCTTGGAAGTGCTTTTGTAGGCCTAAGAAGACTGGGGCTCTGGGTTTCTCTAGCCACCTAATCTTCTGCTCATCCTCTCGTGCACTCTAAAGAGAGCTCAGGTGAGAAATTGCAAACGTCGAGCAATTGCTCAGAGATGAAAAGTGCCAGCACTGAAAGCTGTTGCTAGCCAGCACCCTTCCTTGGAAGCGCTTTCAGAGGCGCAGCAACACTGGGGCTTTGCGCTTCTCTAGCCACCAAACGTCACGGTCACTATCTCTCTCCGTCTCGTAGACACGAGCTGAGGAATTGCAAACGTCGAGCAATTGCTCAGAGATGAAAAGTGCCAGCACTGAAAGCTCTTGCTAGCCAGCAGCCTTCCTTGGATGCGCTTTTGTAGGCCTAAGAACACTGGGGCTCTGTGTTTCTCTAGCCACCTAATCTTCTGCTCATCCTCTCGCGCACTCTAAAGAGAGCTCAGGTGAGAAATTGCAAAGGTCGAGCAATTGCTCAGAGATGAAAAGTGCCAGCACTGAAAGCTGTTGCTAGCCAGCACCCTTCCTTGGAAGTGCTTTCAGAGGCGCAGCAACACTGGGGCTTTGCGCTTCTCTACCCACCAAAGGTCACGGACACTATCTCTCCGTCTCGTAGACACGAGCTGAGAAATTGCAAATGTCGAGCAATTGCTCAGAGATGAAAAGTGCCAGCACTGAAAGCTGTTGCTAGCCAGCACCCTTCCTTGGAAGCGCTTTCACCGGCGCAGCAACACTGGGGCTTTGCGCTTCTCTAGCCACCAAACGTCACGGTCATTCTCTTTCCATCTCGTAGACACGAGCTGAGAAATTGCAAACGTCGAGCAATTGCTCAGAGATGAAAAGTGCCAGCACTGAAAGCTGTTGCTAGCCAGCACCCTTCCTTGGAAGTGCTTTTGTAGGCCTAAGAACACTGGGGCTCTGGGCTTCTCTAGCCAGCTCATCTTCTGCTCATCCTCTCGCGCACTCTAAAGAGAGCTCAGGTGAGAAATTGCAAAGGTCGAGCAATTGCTCAGAGATGAAAAGTGCCAGCACTGAAAGCTCTTGCTAGCCAGCACCCTTCCTTGGAAGCGCTTTCAGAGGCGCAGCAACACTGGGGCTTTGCGCTTCTCTACCCACCAAACGTCACGGTCACTATCTCTCTGTCTCGTAGACACAAGCTGAGAGATTGCAAACGTCGAGCAATTGCTCAGAGATGAAAAGTGCCAGCACTGAAAGCTGTTGCTAGCCAGCACCCTTCCTTGGAAGCGCTTTTGTAGGCCTAAGAACAGTGGGGCTCTGTGCTTCTCTAGCCACCTAATCTTCTGCTCATCCTCTCGTGCACTCTAAAGAGAGCTCAGGTGAGAAATTGCAAAGGTCGAGCAATTGCTCAGAGATGAAAAGTGCCAGCACTGAAAGCTGTTGCTAGCCAGCACCCTTCCTTGGAAGCGCTTTCACAGGCGCAGTAACACTGGGGCTTTGCGCTTCTCTAGCCACCAAACGTCACGGTCACTATCTCTCCGTCTCGTAGACACGAGCTGAGAAGTTGCAAACGTCGAGCAATTGCTCAGAGATGAAAAGTGCCAGCACTGAAAGCTGTTGCTAGCCAGCACCCTTCCTTGGAAACGCTCTTGTAGCCCTAAGAACACTGGGGCTCTGTGTTTCTCTAGCCACCTAATCTTCTGCTCATCCTCTCGCGCACTCTAAAGAGAGCTCAGGTGAGAAATTGCAAACGTCGAGCAATTGCTCAGAGATGAAAAGTGCCAGCACTGAAAGCTCTTGCTAGCCAGCACCCTTCCTTGGAAGTGCTTTTGTAGGCCTAAGAATACTGGGGCTCTGGGCTTCTCTTGCCACCTAATCTTCTGCTCATCCTCTCGCGCACTCTAAAGAGAGCTCAGGTGAGAAATTGCAAACGTCGAGCAATTGCTCAGAGATGAAAAGTGCCAGCACTGAAAGCTCTTGCTAGCCAGCACCCTTCCTTGGAAGCGCTTTCACAGGCGCAGCAACACTGGGGCTTTGCGCTTCTCTACCCACCAAATGTCACGGTCACTATCTCTCCGTCTCGTAGACACGAGCTGAGACATTGCAAACGTCGAGCAATTGCTCAGCGATGAAAAGTGCCAGCACTGAAAGCTGTTGCTAGCCAGCACCCTTCCTTGGAAACGCTCTTGTAGGCCTAAGAACACTGGGGCTCTGGGATTCTCTAGCCACCTAATCTTCTGCTCATCCTCTCGCGCACTCTAAAGAGAGCTCAGGTGAGAAATTGCAAACGTCGAGCAATTGCTCAGAGATGAAAAGTGCCAGCACTGAAAGCTGTTGCTAGCCAGCACCCTTCCTTGGAAGTGCTTTTGTAGGCCTAAGAACAGTGGGGCTCTGGGCTTCTCTAGCCACCTAATCTTCTGCTCATCCTCTCGCGCACTCTAAAGAGAGCTCAGGTGAGAAATTGCAAAAGTCGAGCAATTGCTCAGAGATGAAAAGTGCCAGCACTGAAAGCTCTTGCTAGCCAGCAGCCTTCCTTCGAAGCGCTTTCACAGGCGCAGCAACACTGGGTCTTTGCGCTTCTCTACCCACCAAAGGTCACGGTCACTATCTCTCTGTCTCGTAGACACGAGCTGAGAGATTGCAAAGGTCGAGCAATTGCTCAGAGATGAAAAGTGCCAGCACTGAAAGCTGTTGCTAGCCAGCACCCTTCCTTGGAAGCGATTTTGTAGGCCTAAGAACACTGGGGCTTTGCGCTTCTCTAGCCACCTAATCTTCTGCTCATCCTCTCGCGTAGTCTAAAGAGCGCTCAGGTGAGAAATTGCAAAGGTCGAGCAATTGCTCAGAGATGAAAAGTGCCAGCACTGAAAGCTCTTGCTAGCCAGCACCCTTCCTTGGAAGCGCTTTCACAGGCGCAGCAACACTGGGGCTTTGCGCTTCTCTAGCCACCAAACGTCACGGTCACTATCTCTCCGTCTCGTAGACACGAGCTGAGAGATTGCAAACGTTGAGCAATTGCTCAGAGATGAAAAGTGCCAGCACTGAAAGCTCTTGCTAGCCAGCCCCCTTCCTTGGAAGCGCTTTTGTAGGCCTAAGAACACTGGGGCTCTGGGCTTCTCTAGCCACCTAATCTTCTGCTCATCCTCTCGCGCACTCTAAAGAGAGCTCAGGTGAGAAATTGCAAAGGTCGAGCAATTGCTCAGAGATGAAAAGTGCCAGCACTGAAAACTGTTGTTAGCCAGCACCCTTCCTTGGAAGCGCTTTCACAGGCGCAGCAACACTGGGTCTTTGCGCTTCTCTAGCCACCAAACGTCACGGTCACTATCTCTCCGTCTCGTAAACACGAGCTGAGAAGTTGCAAACGTCGAGCAATTGCTCAGAGATGAAAAGTGCCAGCACTGAAAGCTGTTGCTAGCCAGCACCCTTCCTTGGAAGCGCTTTTGTAGGCCTAAGAACACTGGGGCTCTGTGTTTCTCTAGCCACCTAATCTTCTGCTCATCCTCTCGCGCACTCTAAAGAGAGCTCAGGTGAGAAATTGCAAAGGTCGAGCAATTGCTCAGAGATGAAAAGTGCCAGCACTGAAAGCTGTTGCTAGCCAGCACCCTTCCTTGGAAGCGCTTTCACAGGCGCAGTAACACTGGGGCTTTGCGCTTCTCTACCCACCAAATGTCACGGTCACTATCTCTCCGTCTCGTAGACACGAGCTGAGAAATTGCAAACGTCGAGCAATTGCTCAGAGATGAAAAGTGCCAGTACTGAAAGCTGTTGCTAGCCAGCACCCTTCCTTGGAAACGCTCTTGTAGCCCTTAGAACACTGGGGCTCTGGGCTTCTCTAGCCACCTAATCTTCTGCTCATCCTCTCGCACACTCTAAAGAGAGCTCAGGTGAGAAATTGCAAAGGTCGAGCAATTGCTCAGAGATGAAAAGTGCCAGCACTGAAAGCTGTTGCTAGCCAGCACCCTTCCTTGGAAGCGCTTTCACAGGCGCAGCAACACTGGGGCTTTGCGCTTCTCTAGCCACCAAATGTCACGGTCACTATCTCTCTGGCTTGTAGACACGAGCTGAGAAATTGCAAACGTCGAGCAATTGCTCAGAGATGAAAAGTGCCAGCACTGAAAGCTGTTGCTAGCCAGCACCCTTCCTTGGAAGCGCTTTCACAGGCGCAGCAACACTGGGGTTTTGCGCTTCTCTACCCACCAAATGTCACGGTCATTCTCTTTCCATCTCGTACACACGAGCTGAGAAATTGCAAACGTCGAGCAATTGCTCAGAGATGAAAAGTGCCAGCACTGAAAGCTGTTGCTAGCCAGCCCCCTTCCTTGGAAGTGCTTTTGTAGGCCTAAGAACACTGGGGCTCTGTGTTTCTCTAGCCACCTAATCTTCTGCTCATCCTCTCGCGCACTCTAAAGAGAGCTCAGGTGAGAAATTGCAAAGGTCGAGCAATTGCTCAGAGATGAAAAGTGCCAGCACTGAAAGCTGTTTCTAGCCAGCACCCTTCCTTAGAAGCGCTTTCACAGGCGCAGCAACACTGGGGCTTTGCGCTTCTCTAGCCACCAAACGTCACGGTCACTATCTCTCCGACTCGTAGACACGAGCTGAGAAATTGCAAACGTCGAGCAATTGCTCAGAGATGAAAAGTGCCAGCACTGAAAGCTGTTGCTAGCCAGCACCCTTCCTTGGAAGTGCTTTTGTAGGCCTAAGAACACAAGGGCTCTGGGCTTCTCTAGCCACCTAATCTTCTGCTCATCCTCTCACGCACTCTAAAGAGAGCTCAGGTGAGAAATTGCAAAGGTCGAGCAATTGCTCAGAGATGAAAAGTGCCAGCACTGAAAGCTCTTGCTAGCCAGCACCCTTCCTTGGAAGTGCTTTTGTAGGCCTAAGAACACTGGGGCTCTGGGCTTCTCTAGCCACCTAATCTTCTGCTCATCCTCTCGCGCACTCTAAAGAGAGCTCAGGTGAGAAATTGCAAACGTCGAGCAATTGCTCAGAGATGAAAAGTGCCAGCACTGAAAGCTCTTGCTAGCCAGCACCCTTCCTTGGAAGTGCTTTCACAGGCGCAGCAACACTGGGGCTTTGCGCTTCTCTAGCCACCAAAGGTCACGGTCACTATCTCTCCGTCTCGTAGACACGAGCGGAGAAATTGCAAACGTCGAGCAATTGCTCAGAGATGAAAAGTGCCAGCACTGAAAGCTGTTGCTAGCCAGCACCCTTCCTTGGAAGCGCTTTCACAGGCGCAGCAACACTGGGGCTTTGCGCTTCTCTAGCCACCAAACGTCACGGTCATTCTCTTTCCATCTCGTAGACACGAGCTGAGAAATTGCAAACGTCGAGCAATTGCTCAGAGATGAAAAGTGCCAGCACTGAAAGCTCTTGCTAGCCAGCACCCTTCCTTGGAAGTGCTTTTGTAGGCCTAAGAACAGTGGGGCTCTGTGTTTCTCTAGCCACCTAATCTTCTGCTCATCCTCTCGCGCACTCTAAAGAGAGCTCAGGTGAGAAATTGCAAAGGTCGAGCAATTGCTCAGAGATGAAAAGTGCCAGCACTGAAAGCTGTTGCTAGCCAGCACCCTTCCTTCGAAGCGCTTTCACAGGCGCAGCAACACTGGGGCTTTGCGCTTCTCTACCCACCAAAGGTCACGGTCACTATCTCTCTGTCTCGTAGACACGAGCTGAGAGATTGCAAAGGTCGAGCAATTGCTCAGAGATGAAAAGTGCCAGCACTGAAAGCTGTTGCTAGCCAGCACCCTTCCTTGGAAGCGCTTTTGTAGCCCTTAGAACACAAGGGCTCTGTGCTTCTCCAGCCACCTAATCTTCTGCTCATCCTCTCGCGCACTCTAAAGAGAGCTCAGGTGAGAAATTGCAAACGTCGAGCAATTGCTCAGAGATGAAAAGTGCCAGCACTGAAAGCTCTTGCTAGCCAGCACCCTTCCTTGGAAGCGCTTTCACAGGCGCAGCAACACTGGGGCTTTGCGCTTCTCTAGCCACCAAATGTCACGGTCACTATCTCTCCGTCTCGTAGACACGAGCTGAGAGATTGCAAAGGTCAAGCAATTGCTCAGAGATGAAAAGTGCCAGCACTGAAAGCTGTTGCTAGCCAGCACCCTTCCTTGGAAGCGCTTTTGTAGGCCTAAGAACACTGGGGCTCTGTGTTTCTCTAGCCACCTAATCTTCTGCTCATCCTCTCGCGCACTCTAAAGAGAGCTCAGGTGAGAAATTGCAAACGTCGAGCAATTGCTCAGAGATGAAAAGTGCCAGCACTGAAAGCTGTTGCTAGCCAGCACCCTTCCTTGGAAGCGCTTTCACAGGCGCAGTAACACTGGGGCTTTGCGCTTCTCTACCCACCAAATGTCACGGTCACTATCTCTCCGACTCGTAGACACGAGCTGAGAAATTGCAAACGTCGAGCAATTGCTCAGAGATGAAAAGTGCCAGTACTGAAAGCTGTTGCTAGCCAGCACCCTTCCTTGGAAACGCTCTTGTAGCCCTTAGAACACTGGGGCTCTGGGCTTCTCTAGCCACCTAATCTTCTGCTCATCCTCTCGCACACTCTAAAGAGAGCTCAGGTGAGAAATTGCAAAGGTCGAGCAATTGCTCAGAGATGAAAAGTGCCAGCACTGAAAGCTGTTGCTAGCCAGCACCCTTCCTTGGAAGCGCTTTCACAGGCGCAGCAACACTGGGGCTTTGCGCTTCTCTAGCCACCAAATGTCACGGTCACTATCTCTCTGGCTTGTAGACACGAGCTGAGAAATTGCAAAAGTCGAGCAATTGCTCAGAGATGAAAAGTGCCAGCACTGAAAGCTGTTGCTAGCCAGCACCCTTCCTTGGAAGCACTTTCACAGGCGCAGCAACACTGGGGCTTTGCGCTTCTCTACCCACCAAATGTCACGGTCATTCTCTTTCCATCTCGTACACACGAGCTGAGAAATTGCAAAGGTCGAGCAATTGCTCAGAGATGAAAAGTGCCAGCACTGAAAGCTGTTGCTAGCCAGCCCCCTTCCTTGGAAGTGCTTTTGTAGGCCTAAGAACACTGGGGCTCTGTGTTTCTCTAGCCACCTAATCTTCTGCTCATCCTCTCGCGCACTCTAAAGAGAGCTCAGGTGAGAAATTGCAAAGGTCGAGCAATTGCTCAGAGATGAAAAGTGCCAGCACTGAAAGCTGTTTCTAGCCAGCACCCTTCCTTAGAAGCGCTTTCACAGGCGCAGCAACACTGGGGCTTTGCGCTTCTCTAGCCACCAAACGTCACGGTCACTATCTCTCCGACTCGTAGACACGAGCTGAGAAATTGCAAACGTCGAGCAATTGCTCAGAGATGAAAAGTGCCAGCACTGAAAGCTGTTGCTAGCCAGCACCCTTCCTTGGAAGTGCTTTTGTAGGCCTAAGAACACAAGGGCTCTGGGCTTCTCTAGCCACCTAATCTTCTGCTCATCCTCTCACGCACTCTAAAGAGAGCTCAGGTGAGAAATTGCAAAGGTCGAGCAATTGCTCAGAGATGAAAAGTGCCAGCACTGAAAGCTCTTGCTAGCCAGCACCCTTCCTTGGAAGTGCTTTTGTAGGCCTAAGAACACTGGGGCTCTGGGCTTCTCTAGCCACCTAATCTTCTGCTCATCCTCTCGCGCACTCTAAAGAGAGCTCAGGTGAGAAATTGCAAACGTCGAGCAATTGCTCAGAGATGAAAAGTGCCAGCACTGAAAGCTCTTGCTAGCCAGCACCCTTCCTTGGAAGTGCTTTCACAGGCGCAGCAACACTGGGGCTTTGCGCTTCTCTAGCCACCAAAGGTCACGGTCACTATCTCTCCGTCTCGTAGACACGAGCGGAGAAATTGCAAACGTCGAGCAATTGCTCAGAGATGAAAAGTGCCAGCACTGAAAGCTGTTGCTAGCCAGCACCCTTCCTTGGAAGCGCTTTCACAGGCGCAGCAACACTGGGGCTTTGCGCTTCTCTAGCCACCAAACGTCACGGTCATTCTCTTTCCATCTCGTAGACACGAGCTGAGAAATTGCAAACGTCGAGCAATTGCTCAGAGATGAAAAGTGCCAGCACTGAAAGCTCTTGCTAGCCAGCACCCTTCCTTGGAAGTGCTTTTGTAGGCCTAAGAACAGTGGGGCTCTGTGTTTCTCTAGCCACCTAATCTTCTGCTCATCCTCTCGCGCACTCTAAAGAGAGCTCAGGTGAGAAATTGCAAAGGTCGAGCAATTGCTCAGAGATGAAAAGTGCCAGCACTGAAAGCTGTTGCTAGCCAGCACCCTTCCTTCGAAGCGCTTTCACAGGCGCAGCAACACTGGGGCTTTGCGCTTCTCTACCCACCAAAGGTCACGGTCACTATCTCTCTGTCTCGTAGACACGAGCTGAGAGATTGCAAAGGTCGAGCAATTGCTCAGAGATGAAAAGTGCCAGCACTGAAAGCTGTTGCTAGCCAGCACCCTTCCTTGGAAGCGCTTTTGTAGCCCTTAGAACACAAGGGCTCTGTGCTTCTCCAGCCACCTAATCTTCTGCTCATCCTCTCGCGCACTCTAAAGAGAGCTCAGGTGAGAAATTGCAAACGTCGAGCAATTGCTCAGAGATGAAAAGTGCCAGCACTGAAAGCTCTTGCTAGCCAGCACCCTTCCTTGGAAGCGCTTTCACAGGCGCAGCAACACTGGGGCTTTGCGCTTCTCTAGCCACCAAATGTCACGGTCACTATCTCTCCGTCTCGTAGACACGAGCTGAGAGATTGCAAAGGTCAAGCAATTGCTCAGAGATGAAAAGTGCCAGCACTGAAAGCTGTTGCTAGCCAGCACCCTTCCTTGGAAGCGCTTTTGTAGGCCTAAGAACACTGGGGCTCTGTGTTTCTCTAGCCACCTAATCTTCTGCTCATCCTCTCGCGCACTCTAAAGAGAGCTCAGGTGAGAAATTGCAAACGTCGAGCAATTGCTCAGAGATGAAAAGTGCCAGCACTGAAAGCTCTTGCTAGCCAGCACCCTTCCTTGGAAGCGCTTTCACAGGCGCAGTAACACTGGGGCTTTGCGCTTCTCTACCCACCAAATGTCACGGTCACTATCTCTCCGACTCGTAGACACGAGCTGAGAAATTGCAAACGTCGAGCAATTGCTCAGAGATGAAAAGTGCCAGTACTGAAAGCTGTTGCTAGCCAGCACCCTTCCTTGGAAACGCTCTTGTAGCCCTTAGAACACTGGGGCTCTGGGCTTCTCTAGCCACCTAATCTTCTGCTCATCCTCTCGCACACTCTAAAGAGAGCTCAGGTGAGAAATTGCAAAGGTCGAGCAATTGCTCAGAGATGAAAAGTGCCAGCACTGAAAGCTGTTGCTAGCCAGCACCCTTCCTTGGAAGCGCTTTCACAGGCGCAGCAACACTGGGGCTTTGCGCTTCTCTAGCCACCAAATGTCACGGTCACTATCTCTCTGGCTTGTAGACACGAGCTGAGAAATTGCAAAAGTCGAGCAATTGCTCAGAGATGAAAAGTGCCAGCACTGAAAGCTGTTGCTAGCCAGCACCCTTCCTTGGAAGCACTTTCACAGGCGCAGCAACACTGGGGCTTTGCGCTTCTCTACCCACCAAATGTCACGGTCATTCTCTTTCCATCTCGTACACACGAGCTGAGAAATTGCAAAGGTCGAGCAATTGCTCAGAGATGAAAAGTGCCAGCACTGAAAGCTCTTGCTAGCCAGCACCCTTCCTTGGAAGTGCTTTTGTAGGCCTAAGAAGACTGGGGCTCTGTGTTTCTCTAGCCACCTAATCTTCTGCTCATCCTCTCGCGCAGTCTAAAGAGAGCTCAGGTGAGAAATTGCAAAGGTCGAGCAATTGCTCAGAGATGAAAAGTGCCAGCACTGAAAGCTGTTGCTAGCCAGCACCCTTCCTTGGAAGCGCTTTTGTAGGCCTAAGAACACTGGGGCTCTGTGCTTCTCTAGCCACCAAACGTCACGGTCACTATCTCTCCGTCTCGTAGACACGAGCTGAGAGATTGCAAACGTCGAGCAATTGCTCAGAGATGAAAAGTGCCAGCACTGAAAGCTGTTGCTAGCCAGCACCCTTCCTTGGAAGTGCTTTTGTAGGCCTAAGAACACTGGGGCTCTGTGTTTCTCTAGCCACCTAATCTTCTGCTCATCCTCTCGCGCACTCTAAAGAGAGCTCAGGTGAGAAATTGCAAACGTCGAGCAATTGCTCAGAGATGAAAAGTGCCAGCACTGAAAGCTCTTGCTAGCCAGCACCCTTCCTTGGAAGTGCTTTTGTAGGCCTAAGAAGACTGGGGCTCTGGGTTTGTCTAGACACCTAATCTTGTGCTCATCCTCTCGCGCACTCTAAAGAGAGCTCAGGTGAGAAATTGCAAACGTCGAGCAATTGCTCAGAGATGAAAAGTGCCAGCACTGAAAGCTGTTGCTAGCCAGCACCCTTCCTTGGAAGCGCTTTCACAGGCGCAGCAACACTGGGGCTTTGCGCTTCTCTAGCCACCAAACGTCACGGTCACTATCTCTCTCCGTCTCGTAGACACGAGCTGAGAAATTGCAAACGTCGAGCAATTGCTCAGAGATGAAAAGTGCCAGCACTGAAAGCTCTTGCTAGCCAGCACCCTTCTTTGGAAGTGCTTTTGTAGGCCTAAGAACACTGGGGCTCTGGGCTTCTCTAGCCACCTAATCTTCTGCTCATCCTCTCGCGCACTCTAAAGAGAGCTCAGGTGAGAAATTGCAAAGGTCGAGCAATTGCTCAGAGATGAAAAGTGCCAGCACTGAAAGCTCTTGCTAGCCAGCACCCTTCCTTGGAAGTGCTTTCACAGGCGCAGCAACACTGGGGCTTTGCGCTTCTCTAGCCACCAAACGTCACGGTCACTATCTCTCCGTCTCGTAGACACGAGCTGAGAAATTGCAAACGTCGAGCAATTGCTCAGAGATGAAAAGTGCCAGCACTGAAAGCTGTTGCTAGCCAGCACCCTTCCTTGGAAGCGCTTTCACAGGCGCAGCAACACTGGGGCTTTGCGCTTCTCTAGCCACCAAACGTCACGGTCATTCTCTTTCCATCTCGTAGACACGAGCTGAGAAATTGCAAACGTCGAGCAATTGCTCAGAGATGAAAAGTGCCAGCACTGAAAGCTGTTGCTAGCCAGCACCCTTCCTTGGAAGTGCTTTTGTAGGCCTAAGAACACTGGGGCTCTGTGTTTCTCTAGCCACCTAATCTTCTGCTCATCCTCTCGCGCACTCTAAAGAAAGCTCAGGTGAGAAATTGCAAAGGTCGAGCAATTGCTCAGAGATGAAAAGTGCCAGCACTGAAAGCTCTTGCTAGCCAGCACCCTTCCTTGGAAGTGCTTTCAGAGGGGCAGCAACACTGGGGCTTTGCGCTTCTCTACCCACCAAACGTCACGGTCACTATCTCTCCGACTCGTAGACACAAGCTGAGAGATTGCAAACGTCGAGCAATTGCTCAGAGATGAAAAGTGCCAGCACTGAAAGCTGTTGCTAGCCAGCACCCTTCCTTGGAAGCGCTTTTGTAGCCCTTACAACACAAGGGCTCTGTGCTTCTCTAGCCACCTCATCTTCTGCTCATCCTCTCGCGTAGTCTAAAGAGAGCTCAGGTGAGAAATTGCAAACGTCGAGCAATTGCTCAGAGATGAAAAGTGCCAGCACTGAAAGCTGTTGCTAGCCAGCACCCTTCCTTGGAAGCGCTTTCACAGGCGCAGCAACACTGGGGCTTTGCGCTTCTCTACCCACCAAATGTCACGGTCACTATCTCTCCGTCTTGTAGACACGAGCTGAGAAATTGCAAAGGTCGAGCAATTGCTCAGAGATGAAAAGTGCCAGCACTGAAAGCTCTTGCTAGCCAGCACCCTTCCTTGGAAGCGCTTTCACAGGCGCAGCAACACTGGGGCTTTGCGCTTCTCTACCCACCAAACGTCACGGTCACTATCTCTCCGTCTCGTAGACACGAGCTGAGAGATTGCAAACGTCGAGCAATTGCTCAGAGATGAAAAGTGCCAGCACTGAAAGCTGTTGCTAGCCAGCACCCTTCCTTGGAAGTGCTTTTGTAGGCCTAAGAACACTGGGGCTCTGTGTTTCTCTAGCCACCTAATCTTCTGCTCATCCTCTCACGCACTCTAAAGAGAGCTCAGGTGAGAAATTGCAAAGGTCGAGCAATTGCTCAGAGATGAAAAGTGCCAGCACTGAAAGCTCTTGCTAGCCAGCACCCTTCCTTGGAAGTGCTTTTGTAGGCCTAAGAACAGTGGGGCTCTGGGCTTCTCTAGCCACCTAATCTTCTGCTCATCCTCTCGCGCAGTCTAAAGAGAGCTCAGGTGAGAAATTGCAAACGTCGAGCAATTGCTCAGAGATGAAAAGTGCCAGCACTGAAAGCTCTTGCTAGCCAGCACCCTTCCTTGGAAGCGCTTTCACAGGCGCAGCAACACTGGGGCTTTGCGCTTCTCTAGCCACCAAACGTCACGGTCACTATCTCTCCGTCTCGTAGACACGAGCTGAGACATTGCAAACGTCGAGCAATTGCTCAGAGATGAAAAGTGCCAGCACTGAAAGCTGTTGCTAGCCAGCACCCTTCCTTGGATGCGCTTTTGTAGGCCTAAGAACACTGGGGCTCTGGGCTTCTCTAGCCACCTAATCTTCTGCTCATCCTCTCGCGCACTCTGAAGAGAGCTCAGGTGAGAAATTGCAAACGTCGAGCAATTGCTCAGAGATGAAAAGTGCCAGCACTGAAAGCTGTTGCTAGCCAGCACCCTTCCTTGGAAGTGCTTTTGTAGGCCTAAGAAGACTGGGGCTCTGTGTTTCTCTAGCCACCTAATCTTCTGCTCATCCTCTCGCGCACTCTAAAGAGAGCTCAGGTGAGAAATTGCAAAGGTCGAGCAATTGCTCAGAGATGAAAAGTGCCAGCACTGAAAGCTGTTGCTAGCCAGCACCCTTCCTTGGAAGCGCTTTCAGAGGCGCAGCAACACTGGGGCTTTGCGCTTCTCTAGCCACCAAAGGTCACGGTCACTATCTCTCTCCGTCTCGTAGACACGAGCTGAGGAATTGCAAACGTCGAGCAATTGCTCAGAGATGAAAAGTGCCAGCACTGAAAGCTCTTGCTAGCCAGCAGCCTTCCTTGGATGCGCTTTTGTAGGCCTAAGAACACTGGGGCTCTGGGCTTCTCTAGCCACCTCATCTTCTGCTCATCCTCTCGCGCACTCTAAAGAGAGCTCAGGTGACAAATTGCAAACGTCGAGCAATTGCTCAGAGATGAAAAGTGCCAGCACTGAAAGCTGTTGCTAGCCAGCACCCTTCCTTGGAAGTGCTTTCACAAGCGCAGCAACACTGGGGCTTTGCGCTTCTCTAGCCACCAAAGGTCACGGTCACTATCTCTCCATCTCGTAGACACGAGCTGAGAAATTGCAAACGTCGAGCAATTGCTCAGAGATGAAAAGTGCCAGCACTGAAAGCTGTTGCTAGCCAGCACCCTTCCTTGGAAGCGCTTTCACAGGCGCAGCAACACTGGGGCTTTGCGCTTCTCTACCCACCAAACGTCACGGTCACTATGTCTCCGTCTCGTAGACACAAGCTGAGAGATTGCAAACGTCGAGCAATTGCTCAGAGATGAAAAGTGCCAGCACTGAAAGCTGTTGCTAGCCAGCACCCTTCCTTGGAAGCGCTTTTGTAGCCCTTATAACACAAGGGCTCTGTGCTTCTCTAGCCACCTAATCTTCTGCTCATCCTCTCGCGCACTCTAAAGAGAGCTCAGGTGAGAAATTGCAAACGTCGAGCAATTGCTCAGAGATGAAAAGTGCCAGCACTGAAAGCTCTTGCTAGCCAGCACCCTTCCTTGGAAGCGCTTTCACAGGCGCAGCAACACTGGGGCTTTGCGCTTCTCTACCCACCAAAGGTCACGGTCACTATCTCTCTGGCTCGTAGAAACGAGCTGAGAAATTGCAAAGGTCGAGCAATTGCTCAGAGATGAAAAGTGCCAGCACTGAAAGCTGTTGCTAGCCAGCACCCTTCCTTGGAAGCGCTTTCACAGGCGCAGCAACACTGGGGCTTTGCGCTTCTCTACCCACCAAATGTCACGGTCACTATCTCTCCGTCTCGTAGACACGAGCTGAGAAATTGCAAACGTCGAGCAATTGCTCAGAGATGAAAAGTGCCAGCACTGAAAGCTGTTGCTAGCCAGCACCCTTCCTTGGAAGCGCTTTCACAGGCGCAGCAACACTGGGGCTTTGCGCTTCTCTAGCCACCAAACGTCACGGTCATTCTCTTTCCATCTCGTAGACACGAGCTGAGAAATTGCAAACGTCGAGCAATTGCTCAGAGATGAAAAGTGCCAGCACTGAAAGCTGGTGCTAGCCAGCACCCTTCCTTGGAAGTGCTTTTGTAGGCCTAAGAACACTGGGGCTCTGTGCTTCTCTAGCCACCTAATCTTCTGCTCATCCTCTCGCGCACTCTAAAGAGAGCTCAGGTGAGAAATTGCAAAGGTCGAGCAATTGCTCAGAGATGAAAAGTGCCAGCACTGAAAGCTGTTGCTAGCCAGCACCCTTCCTTGGAAGTTCTTTCAGAGGCGCAGCAACACTGGGGCTTTGCGCTTCTCTACCCACCAAACGTCACGGTCACTATCTCTCCGTCTCGTAGACACAAGCTGAGAGATTGCAAACGTCGAGCAATTGCTCAGAGATGAAAAGTGCCAGCACTGAAAGCTGTTGCTAGCCAGCACCCTTCCTTGGAAGCGCTTTTGTAGCCCTTAGAACACAAGGGCTCTGTGCTTCTCTAGCCACCTAATCTTCTGCTCATCCTCTCGCGCAGTCTAAAGAGAGCTCAGGTGAGAAATTGCAAACGTCGAGCAATTGCTCAGAGATGAAAAGTGCCAGCACTGAAAGCTCTTGCTAGCCAGCACCCTTCCTTGGAAGCGCTTTCACAGGCGCAGTAACACTGGGGCTTTGCGCTTCTCTAGCCACCAAACGTCACGGTCACTATCTCTCTGGCTCGTAGACACGAGCTGAGAAATTGCAAACGTCGAGCAATTGCTCAGAGATGAAAAGTGCCAGCACTGAAAGCTGTTGCTAGCCAGCACCCTTCCTTGGAAGCGCTTTTGTAGGCCTAAGAACACTGGGGCTCTGTGTTTCTCTACCCACCTAATCTTCTGCTCATCCTCTCGCGCACTCTAAAGAGAGCTCAGGTGAGAAATTGCAAACGTCGAGCAATTGCTCAGAGATGAAAAGTGCCAGCACTGAAAGCTCTTGCTAGCCAGCACCCTTCCTTGGAAGCGCTTTTGTAGGCCTAAGAACACTGGGGCTCTGGGCTTCTCTAGCCACCTAATCTTCTGCTCATCCTCTCGCGCAGTCTAAAGAGAGCTCAGGTGAGAAATTGCAAACGTCGAGCAATTGCTCAGAGATGAAAAGTGCCAGCACTGAAAGCTCTTGCTAGCCAGCACCCTTCCTTGGAAGCGCTTTCACAGGCGCAGCAACACTGGGGCTTTGCGCTTCTCTACCCACCAAACGTCACGGTCACTATCTCTCCGTCTCGTAGACA
The DNA here is from genome assembly GCA_037962945.1 of Sarcoramphus papa. NCBI lineage: Eukaryota > Metazoa > Chordata > Aves > Accipitriformes > Cathartidae > Sarcoramphus > Sarcoramphus papa. The sequence continues at coordinate 21,531,282 of CM075588.1, forward strand.
CGAGCTGAGACATTGCAAACGTCGAGCAATTGCTCAGAGATGAAAAGTGCCAGCACTGAAAGCTGTTGCTAGCCAGCACCCTTCCTTGGATGCGCTTTTGTAGGCCTAAGAACACTGGGGCTCTGGGCTTCTCTAGCCACCTAATCTTCTGCTCATCCTCTCGCGCACTCTGAAGAGAGCTCAGGTGAGAAATTGCAAACGTCGAGCAATTGCTCAGAGATGAAAAGTGCCAGCACTGAAAGCTGTTGCTAGCCAGCACCCTTCCTTGGAAGTGCTTTTGTAGGCCTAAGAAGACTGGGGCTCTGTGTTTCTCTAGCCACCTAATCTTCTGCTCATCCTCTCGCGCACTCTAAAGAGAGCTCAGGTGAGAAATTGCAAAGGTCGAGCAATTGCTCAGAGATGAAAAGTGCCAGCACTGAAAGCTGTTGCTAGCCAGCACCCTTCCTTGGAAGCGCTTTCAGAGGCGCAGCAACACTGGGGCTTTGCGCTTCTCTAGCCACCAAAGGTCACGGTCACTATCTCTCTCCATCTCGTAGACACGAGCTGAGGAATTGCAAACGTCGAGCAATTGCTCAGAGATGAAAAGTGCCAGCACTGAAAGCTCTTGCTAGCCAGCAGCCTTCCTTGGATGCGCTTTTGTAGGCCTAAGAACACTGGGGCTCTGGGCTTCTCTAGCCACCTCATCTTCTGCTCATCCTCTCGCGCACTCTAAAGAGAGCTCAGGTGACAAATTGCAAACGTCGAGCAATTGCTCAGAGATGAAAAGTGCCAGCACTGAAAGCTGTTGCTAGCCAGCACCCTTCCTTGGAAGTGCTTTCACAAGCGCAGCAACACTGGGGCTTTGCGCTTCTCTAGCCACCAAAGGTCACGGTCACTATCTCTCCGTCTAGTAGACACGAGCTGAGAAATTGCAAACGTCGAGCAATTGCTCAGAGATGAAAAGTGCCAGCACTGAAAGCTGTTGCTAGCCAGCACCCTTCCTTGGAAGCGCTTTCACAGGCGCAGCAACACTGGGGCTTTGCGCTTCTCTACCCACCAAACGTCACGGTCACTATCTCTCCGTCTCGTAGACACAAGCTGAGAGATTGCAAACGTCGAGCAATTGCTCAGAGATGAAAAGTGCCAGCACTGAAAGCTGTTGCTAGCCAGCACCCTTCCTTGGAAGCGCTTTTGTAGCCCTTAGAACACAAGGGCTCTGTGCTTCTCTAGCCACCTCATCTTCTGCTCATCCTCTCGCGCACTCTAAAGAGAGCTCAGGTGAGAAATTGCAAACGTCCAGCAATTGCTCAGAGATGAAAAGTGCCAGCACTGAAAGCTCTTGCTAGCCAGCACCCTTCCTTGGAAGCGCTTTCACAGGCGCAGCAACACTGGGGCTTTGCGCTTCTCTACCCACCAAAGGTCACGGTCACTATCTCTCTGGCTCGTAGAAACGAGCTGAGAAATTGCAAAGGTCGAGCAATTGCTCAGAGATGAAAAGTGCCAGCACTGAAAGCTGTTGCTAGCCAGCACCCTTCCTTGGAAGCGCTTTCACAGGCGCAGCAACACTGGGGCTTTGCGCTTCTCTACCCACCAAACGTCACGGTCACTATCTCTCCGTCTCGTAGACACGAGCTGAGAAATTGCAAACGTCGAGCAATTGCTCAGAGATGAAAAGTGCCAGCACTGAAAGCTGTTGCTAGCCAGCACCCTTCCTTGGAAGCGCTTTCACAGGCGCAGCAACACTGGGGCTTTGCGCTTCTCTAGCCACCAAACGTCACGGTCATTCTCTTTCCATCTCGTAGACACGAGCTGAGAAATTGCAAACGTCGAGCAATTGCTCAGAGATGAAAAGTGCCAGCACTGAAAGCTGGTGCTAGCCAGCACCCTTCCTTGGAAGTGCTTTTGTAGGCCTAAGAACACTGGGGCTCTGTGCTTCTCTAGCCACCTAATCTTCTGCTCATCCTCTCGCGCACTCTAAAGAGAGCTCAGGTGAGAAATTGCAAAGGTCGAGCAATTGCTCAGAGATGAAAAGTGCCAGCACTGAAAGCTGTTGCTAGCCAGCACCCTTCCTTGGAAGTGCTTTCAGAGGCGCAGCAACACTGGGGCTTTGCGCTTCTCTACCCACCAAACGTCACGGTCACTATCTCTCCGTCTCGTAGACACAAGCTGAGAGATTGCAAACGTCGAGCAATTGCTCAGAGATGAAAAGTGCCAGCACTGAAAGCTGTTGCTAGCCAGCACCCTTCCTTGGAAGCGCTTTTGTAGCCCTTAGAACACAAGGGCTCTGTGCTTCTCTAGCCACCTAATCTTCTGCTCATCCTCTCGCGCAGTCTAAAGAGAGCTCAGGTGAGAAATTGCAAACGTCGAGCAATTGCTCAGAGATGAAAAGTGCCAGCACTGAAAGCTGTTGCTAGCCAGCACCCTTCCTTGGAAGCGCTTTCACAGGCGCAGTAACACTGGGGCTTTGCGCTTCTCTAGCCACCAAACGTCACGGTCACTATCTCTCTGGCTCGTAGACACGAGCTGAGAAATTGCAAACGTCGAGCAATTGCTCAGAGATGAAAAGTGCCAGCACTGAAAGCTGTTGCTAGCCAGCACCCTTCCTTGGAAGCGCTTTTGTAGGCCTAAGAACACTGGGGCTCTGTGTTTCTCTACCCACCTAATCTTCTGCTCATCCTCTCGCGCACTCTAAAGAGAGCTCAGGTGAGAAATTGCAAACGTCGAGCAATTGCTCAGAGATGAAAAGTGCCAGCACTGAAAGCTCTTGCTAGCCAGCAGCCTTCCTTGGAAGCGCTTTTGTAGGCCTAAGAACACTGGGGCTCTGGGCTTCTCTAGCCACCTAATCTTCTGCTCATCCTCTCGTGCACTCTAAAGAGAGCTCAGGTGAGAAATTGCAAAGGTCGAGCAATTGCTCAGAGATGAAAAGTGCCAGCACTGAAAGCTGTTGCTAGCCAGCACCCTTCCTTGGAAGCGCTTTCACAGGTGCAGCAACACTGGGGCTTTGCGCTTCTCTACCCACCAAACGTCACGGTCATTCTCTTTCCATCTCGTAGACACGAGCTGAGAAATTGCAAACGTCGAGCAATTGCTCAGAGATGAAAAGTGCCAGCACTGAAAGCTGTTGCTAGCCAGCACCCTTCCTTGGAAGTGCTTTTGTAGGCCTAAGAACACTGGGGCTCTGGGCTTCTCTAGCCACCTAATCTTCTGCTCATCCTCTCGCGCACTCTAAAGAGAGCTCAGGTGAGAAATTGCAAAGGTCGAGCAATTGCTCAGAGATGAAAAGTGCCAGCACTGAAAGCTGTTGCTAGCCAGCACCCTTCCTTGGAAGCGCTTTCACAGGCGCAGCAACACTGGGGCTTTGCGCTTCTCTAGCCACCAAACGTCACGGTCACTATCTCTCTGGCTCGTAGACACGAGCTGAGAAATTGCAAACGTCGAGCAATTGCTCAGAGATGAAAAGTGCCAGCACTGAAAGCTCTTGCTAGCCAGCACCCTTCCTTGGAAGCGCTTGCACAGGCGCAGCAACACTGGGGTTTTGCGCTTCTCTACCCACCAAATGACACGGTCATTCTCTTTCCATCTCGTACACACGTGCTGAGAAATTGCAAACGTCGAGCAATTGCTCAGAGATGAAAAGTGCCAGCACTGAAAGCTGTTGCTAGCCGGCACCCTTCCTTGGAAGTGCTTTTGTAGGCCTAAGAACACTGGGGCTCTGTGTTTCTCTAGCCACCTAATCTTCTGCTCATCCTCTCGCGCACTCTAAAGAGAGCTCAGGTGAGAAATTGCAAAGGTCGAGCAATTGCTCAGAGATGAAAAGTGCCAGCACTGAAAGCTCTTGCTAGCCAGCACCCTTCCTTGGAAGCGCTTTCACAGGCGCAGCAACACTGGGGCTTTGCGCTTCTCTAGCCACCAAACGTCACGGTCACTATCTCTCCGACTCGTAGACACGAGCTGAGAGATTGCAAACGTCGAGCACTTGCTCAGAGATGAAAAGTGCCAGCACTGAAAGCTGTTGCTAGCCAGCACCCTTCCTTGGAAGTGCTTTTGTAGGCCTAAGAACACTGGGGCTCTGGGCTTCTCTAGCCACCTCATCTTCTGCTCATCCTCTCGCGCAGTCTAAAGAGAGCTCAGGTGAGAAATTGCAAAGGTCGAGCAATTGCTCAGAGATGAAAAGTGCCAGCACTGAAAGCTCTTGCTAGCCAGCACCCTTCCTTGGAAGTGCTTTTGTAGGCCTAAGAACAGTGGGGCTCTGGGCTTCTCTAGCCACCTAATCTTCTGCTCATCCTCTCGCGCACTCTAAAGAGAGCTCAGGTGAGAAATTGCAAACGTCGAGCAATTGCTCAGAGATGAAAAGTGCCAGCACTGAAAGCTCTTGCTATCTACCACCCTTCCTTGGAAGCGCTTTCACAGGCGCAGCAACACTGGGGCTTTGCGCTTCTCTAGCCACCAAACGTCACGGTCACTATCTCTCCGTCTCGTAGGCACGAGCTGAGACATTGCAAACGTCGAGCAATTGCTCAGAGATGAAAAGTGCCAGCACTGAAAGCTGTTGCTAGCCAGCACCCTTCCTTGGAAACGCTCTTGTAGGCCTAAGAACACTGGGGCTCTGGGCTTCTCTAGCCACCTAAACTTCTGCTCATCCTCTCGCGCACTCTGAAGAGAGCTCAGGTGAGAAATTGCAAACGTCGAGCAATTGCTCAGAGATGAAAAGTGCCAGCACTGAAAGCTCTTGCTAGCCAGCACCCTTCCTTGGAAACGCTCTTGTAGCCCTTAGAACACTGGGGCTCTGGGCTTCTCTAGCCACCTAATCTTCTGCTCATCCTCTCGTGCACTCTAAAGAGAGCTCAGGTGACAAATTGCAAAGGTCGAGCAATTGCTCAGAGATGAAAAGTGCCAGCACTGAAAGCTGTTGCTAGCCAGCACCCTTCCTTGGAAGCGCTTTCACAGGCGCAGCAACACTGGGGCTTTGCGCTTCTCTACCCACCAAAGGTCACGGTCATTCTCTTTCCATCTCGTAGACACGAGCTGAGAAATTGCAAAAGTCGAGCAATTGCTCAGAGATGAAAAGTGCCAGCACTGAAAGCTGTTGCTAGCCAGCACCCTTCCTTGGAAGTGCTTTTGTAGGCCTAAGAACACTGGGGCTCTGTGTTTCTCTAGCCACCTAATCTTCTGCTCATCCTCTCGCGCACTCTAAAGAGAGCTCAGGTGAGAAATTGCAAAGGTCGAGCAATTGCTCAGAGATGAAAAGTGCCAGCACTGAAAGCTGTTGCTAGCCAGCACCCTTCCTTGGAAGCGCTTTCACAGGCGCAGCAACACTGGGGCTTTGCGCTTCTCTAGCCACCAAATGTCACGGTCACTATCTCTCTGGCTCGTAGACACGAGCTGAGAAATTGCAAAGGTCGAGCAATTGCTCAGAGATGAAAAGTGCCAGCACTGAAAGCTGTTGCTAGCCAGCACCCTTCCTTGGAAGCGCTTTCACAGGCGCAGCAACACTGGGGCTTTGCGCTTCTCTAGCCACCAAATGTCACGGTCATTCTCTTTCCATCTCGTACACACGTGCTGAGAAATTGCAAAGGTCGAGCAATTGCTCAGAGATGAAAAGTGCCAGCACTGAAAGCTGTTGCTAGCCGGCACCCTTCCTTGGAAGTGCTTTTGTAGGCCTAAGAACACTGGGGCTCTGTGTTTCTCTAGCCACCTAATCTTCTGCTCATCCTCTCGCGCACTCTAAAGAGAGCTCAGGTGAGAAATTGCAAACGTCGAGCAATTGCTCAGAGATGAAAAGTGCCAGCACTGAAAGCTGTTGCTAGCCAGCACCCTTCCTTGGAAGCGCTTTCACAGGCGCAGTAACACTGGGGCTTTGCGCTTCTCTAGCCACCAAACGTCACGGTCACTATCTCTCTGGCTCGTAGACACGAGCTGAGAAATTGCAAACGTCGAGCAATTGCTCAGAGATGAAAAGTGCCAGCACTGAAAGCTGTTGCTAGCCAGCACCCTTCCTTGGAAGCGCTTTTGTAGGCCTAAGAACACTGGGGCTCTGTGTTTCTCTACCCACCTAATCTTCTGCTCATCCTCTCGCGCACTCTAAAGAGAGCTCAGGTGAGAAATTGCAAAGGTCGAGCAATTGCTCAGAGATGAAAAGTGCCAGCACTGAAAGCTCTTGCTAGCCAGCAGCCTTCCTTGGAAGCGCTTTTGTAGGCCTAAGAACACTGGGGCTCTGGGCTTCTCTAGCCACCTAATCTTCTGCTCATCCTCTCGTGCACTCTAAAGAGAGCTCAGGTGAGAAATTGCAAAGGTCGAGCAATTGCTCAGAGATGAAAAGTGCCAGCACTGAAAGCTGTTGCTAGCCAGCACCCTTCCTTGGAAGCGCTTTCACAGGTGCAGCAACACTGGGGCTTTGCGCTTCTCTACCCACCAAACGTCACGGTCATTCTCTTTCCATCTCGTAGACACGAGCTGAGAAATTGCAAACGTCGAGCAATTGCTCAGAGATGAAAAGTGCCAGCACTGAAAGCTGTTGCTAGCCAGCACCCTTCCTTGGAAGTGCTTTTGTAGGCCTAAGAACACTGGGGCTCTGGGCTTCTCTAGCCACCTAATCTTCTGCTCATCCTCTCGCGCACTCTAAAGAGAGCTCAGGTGAGAAATTGCAAAGGTCGAGCAATTGCTCAGAGATGAAAAGTGCCAGCACTGAAAGCTGTTGCTAGCCAGCACCCTTCCTTGGAAGCGCTTTCACAGGCGCAGCAACACTGGGGCTTTGCGCTTCTCTAGCCACCAAACGTCACGGTCACTATCTCTCTGGCTCGTAGACACGAGCTGAGAAATTGCAAACGTCGAGCAATTGCTCAGAGATGAAAAGTGCCAGCACTGAAAGCTCTTGCTAGCCAGCACCCTTCCTTGGAAGCGCTTGCACAGGCGCAGCAACACTGGGGTTTTGCGCTTCTCTACCCACCAAATGTCACGGTCATTCTCTTTCCATCTCGTACACACGTGCTGAGAAATTGCAAACGTCGAGCAATTGCTCAGAGATGAAAAGTGCCAGCACTGAAAGCTGTTGCTAGCCGGCACCCTTCCTTGGAAGTGCTTTTGTAGGCCTAAGAACACTGGGGCTCTGTGTTTCTCTAGCCACCTAATCTTCTGCTCATCCTCTCGCGCACTCTAAAGAGAGCTCAGGTGAGAAATTGCAAAGGTCGAGCAATTGCTCAGAGATGAAAAGTGCCAGCACTGAAAGCTCTTGCTAGCCAGCACCCTTCCTTGGAAGCGCTTTCACAGGCGCAGCAACACTGGGGCTTTGCGCTTCTCTACCCACCAAACGTCACGGTCACTATCTCTCCGACTCGTAGACACGAGCTGAGAGATTGCAAACGTCGAGCACTTGCTCAGAGATGAAAAGTGCCAGCACTGAAAGCTGTTGCTAGCCAGCACCCTTCCTTGGAAGTGCTTTTGTAGGCCTAAGAACACTGGGGCTCTGGGCTTCTCTAGCCACCTAATCTTCTGCTCATCCTCTCGCGCAGTCTAAAGAGAGCTCAGGTGAGAAATTGCAAAGGTCGAGCAATTGCTCAGAGATGAAAAGTGCCAGCACTGAAAGCTCTTGCTAGCCAGCACCCTTCCTTGGAAGTGCTTTTGTAGGCCTAAGAACAGTGGGGATCTGGGCTTCTCTAGCCACCTAATCTTCTGCTCATCCTCTCGCGCACTCTAAAGAGAGCTCAGGTGAGAAATTGCAAACGTCGAGCAATTGCTCAGAGATGAAAAGTGCCAGCACTGAAAGCTCTTGCTATCTACCACCCTTCCTTGGAAGCGCTTTCACAGGCGCAGCAACACTGGGGCTTTGCGCTTCTCTAGCCACCAAACGTCACGGTCACTATCTCTCCGTCTCGTAGGCACGAGCTGAGACATTGCAAACGTCGAGCAATTGCTCAGAGATGAAAAGTGCCAGCACTGAAAGCTGTTGCTAGCCAGCACCCTTCCTTGGAAACGCTCTTGTAGGCCTAAGAACACTGGGGCTCTGGGCTTCTCTAGCCACCTAAACTTCTGCTCATCCTCTCGCGCACTCTGAAGAGAGCTCAGGTGAGAAATTGCAAACGTCGAGCAATTGCTCAGAGATGAAAAGTGCCAGCACTGAAAGCTCTTGCTAGCCAGCACCCTTCCTTGGAAACGCTCTTGTAGCCCTTAGAACACTGGGGCTCTGGGCTTCTCTAGCCACCTAATCTTCTGCTCATCCTCTCGTGCACTCTAAAGAGAGCTCAGGTGAGAAATTGCAAAGGTCGAGCAATTGCTCAGAGATGAAAAGTGCCAGCACTGAAAGCTGTTGCTAGCCAGCACCCTTCCTTGGAAGCGCTTTCACAGGCGCAGCAACACTGGGGCTTTGCGCTTCTCTAGCCACCAAACGTCACGGTCATTCTCTTTCCATCTCGTAGACACGAGCTGAGAAATTGCAAAAGTCGAGCAATTGCTCAGAGATGAAAAGTGCCAGCACTGAAAGCTGTTGCTAGCCAGCACCCTTCCTTGGAAGTGCTTTTGTAGGCCTAAGAACACTGGGGCTCTGTGTTTCTCTAGCCACCTAATCTTCTGCTCATCCTCTCGCGCACTCTAAAGAGAGCTCAGGTGAGAAATTGCAAACGTCGAGCAATTGCTCAGAGATGAAAAGTGCCAGCACTGAAAGCTGTTGCTAGCCAGCACCCTTCCTTGGAAGCGCTTTCACAGGCGCAGCAACACTGGGGCTTTGCGCTTCTCTACCCACCAAAGGTCACGGTCACTATCTCTCTGGCTCGTAGACACGAGCTGAGAAATTGCAAACGTCGAGCAATTGCTCAGAGATGAAAAGTGCCAGCACTGAAAGCTGTTGCTAGCCAGCACCCTTCCTTGGAAGCGCTTTTGTAGCCCTTAGAACACAAGGGCTCTGTGCTTCTCTAGCCACCTAATCTTCTGCTCATCCTCTCGCGCACTCTAAAGAGAGCTCAGGTGAGAAATTGCAAACGTCGAGCAATTGCTCAGAGATGAAAAGTGCCAGCACTGAAAGCTCTTGCTAGCCAGCACCCTTCCTTGGAAGTGCTTTTGTAGGCCTAAGAAGACTGGGGCTCTGGGCTTCTCTAGCCACCTAATCTTCTGCTCATCCTCTCGTGCACTCTAAAGAGAGCTCAGGTGAGAAATTGCAAACGTCGAGCAATTGCTCAGAGATGAAAAGTGCCAGCACTGAAAGCTGTTGCTAGCCAGCACCCTTCCTTGGAAGCGCTTTCACAGGCGCAGCAACACTGGGGCTTTGCGCTTCTCTACCCACCAAACGTTACGGTCACTATATCTCCGTCTCGTAGACACAAGCTGAGAAATTGCAAACGTCGAGCAATTGCTCAGAGATGAAAAGTGCCAGCACTGAAAGCTCTTGCTAGCCAGCACCCTTCCTTGGAAGTGCTTTTGTAGGCCTAAGAACAGTGGGGCTCTGGGCTTCTCTAGCCACCTAATCTTCTGCTCATCCTCTCGCGCACTCTAAAGAGAGCTCAGGTGAGAAATTGCAAACGTCGAGCAATTGCTCAGAGATGAAAAGTGCCAGCACTGAAAGCTGTTGCTAGCCAGCACCCTTCCTTGGAAGCGCTTTCACAGGCGCAGCAACACTGGGGCTTTGCGCTTCTCTACCCACCAAACGTCACGGTCACTATATCTCCGTCTCGTAGACACAAGCTGAGAGATTGCAAACGTCGAGCAATTGCTCAGAGATGAAAAGTGCCAGCACTGAAAGCTGTTGCTAGCCAGCACCCTTCCTTGGAAGCGCTTTTGTAGCCCTTAGAACACAAGGGCTCTGTGCTTCTCTAGCCACCTAATCTTCTGCTCATCCTCTCGCGCACTCTAAAGAGAGATCAAGTGAGAAATTGCAAACGTCGAGCAATTGCTCAGAGATGAAAAGTGCCAGCACTGAAAGCTGTTGCTAGCCAGCACCCTTCCTTGGGAGCGCTTTCACAGGCGCAGTAACACTGGGGCTTTGCGCTTCTCTAGCCACCAAAGGTCACGGTCACTATCTCTCTGGCTCGTAGACACGAGCTGAGAAATTGCAAACGTCGAGCAATTGCTCAGAGATGAAAAGTGCCAGCACTGAAAGCTCTTGCTAGCCAGCACCCTTCCTTGGAAGCGCTTTTGTAGGCCTAAGAACACTGGGGCTCTGTGTTTCTCTAGCCACCTAATCTTCTGCTCATCCTCTCGCGCACTCTAAAGAGAGCTCAGGTGAGAAATTGGAAAGGTCGAGCAATTGCTCAGAGATGAAAAGTGCCAGCACTGAAAGCTCTTGCTAGCCAGCACCCTTCCTTGGAAGTGCTTTTGTAGGCCTAAGAAGACTGGGGCTCTGGGTTTCTCTAGCCACGTAATCATCTGCTCATCCTCTCGTGCACTCTAAAGAGAGCTCAGGTGAGAAATTGCAAAGGTCGAGCAATTGCTCAGAGATGAAAAGTGCCAGCACTGAAAGCTGTTGCTAGCCAGCACCCTTCCTTGGAAGCGCTTTCAGACGCGCAGCAACACTGGGGCTTTGCGCTTCTCTACCCACCAAAGGTCACGGTCACTATCTCTCTCCGTCTCGTAGACACGAGCTGAGAAATTGCAAACGTCGAGCAATTGCTCAGAGATGAAAAGTGCCAGCACTGAAAGCTCTTGCTAGCCAGCACCCTTCCTTGGAAGCACTTTCACAGGCGCAGCAGCACTGGGGCTTTGCGCTTCTCTAGCCACCAAACGTCACGGTCATTCTCTTTCCATCTCGTAGACACGAGCTGAGAAATTGCAAACGTCGAGCAATTGCTCAGAGATGAAAAGTGCCAGCACTGAAAGCTGTTGCTAGCCAGCACCCTTCCTTGGAAGTGCTTTTGTAGCCCTAAGAACACTGGGGCTCTGGGCTTCTCTAGCCACCTAATCTTCTGCTCATCCTCTCGCGCACTCTAAAGAGAGCTCAGGTGAGAAATTGCAAAGGTCGAGCAATTGCTCAGAGATGAAAAGTGCCAGCACTGAAAGCTCTTGCTAGCCAGCACCCTTCCTTGGAAGTGCTTTCACAGGCGCAGCAACACTGGGGCTTTGCGCTTCTCTACCCACCAAAAGTCACGGTCACTATCTCTCCGTCTCGTAGACACAAGCTGAGAGATTGCAAACGTCGAGCAATTGCTCAGAGATGAAAAGTGCCAGCACTGAAAGCCTTTGCTAGCCAGCACCCTTCCTTGGAAGCGCTTTTGTAGCCCTTAGAACACAAGGGCTCTATGCTTCTCTAGCCACCTAATCTTCTGCTCATCCTCTCGCGCACTCTAAAGAGAGCTCAGGTGAGAAATTGCAAACGTCGAGCAATTGCTCAGAGATGAAAAGTGCCAGCACTGAAAGCTGTTGCTAGCCAGCACCCTTCCTTGGAAGCGCTTTCACAGGCACAGCAACACTGGGGCTTTGCGCTTCTCTAGCCACCAAACGTCACGGTCACTATCTCTCTGGCTTGTAGACACGAGTTGAGAAATTGCAAACGTCGAGCAATTGCTCAGAGATGAAAAGTGCCAGCACTGAAAGCTGTTGCTAGCCAGCACCCTTCCTTGGAAGCGCTTTTGTAGGCCTAAGAACACTGGGGCTCTGTGTTTCTCTAGCCACCTAATCTTCTGCTCATCCTCTCGCGCACTCTAAAGAGAGCTCAGGTGAGAAATTGCAAAAGTCGAGCAATTGCTCAGAGATGAAAAGTGCCAGCACTGAAAGCTGTTGCTAGCCAGCACCCTTCCTTGGAAGTGCTTTTGTAGGCCTAAGAACACTGGGGCTCTGGGCTTCTCTAGCCACCTAATCTTCTGCTCATCCTCTCGCGCAGTCTAAAGAGAGCTCAGGTGAGAAATTGCAAAGGTCGAGCAATTGCTCAGAGATGAAAAGTGCCAGCACTGAAAGCTGTTGCTAGCCAGCACCCTTCCTTGGAAGTGCTTTCAGAGGCGCAGCAACACTGGGGCTTTGCGCTTCTCTACCCACCAAAGGTCACGGTCACTATCTCTCCGTCTCGTAGACACGAGCTGAGAAATTGCAAACGTCGAGCAATTGCTCAGAGATGAAAAGTGCCAGCACTGAAAGCTGTTGCTAGCCAGCACCCTTCCTTGGAAACGCTCTTGTAGGCCTAAGAACACTGGGGCTCTGGGCTTCTCTAGCCACCTAAACTTCTGCTCATCCTCTCGCGCACTCTGAAGAGAGCTCAGGTGAGAAATTGCAAACGTCGAGCAATTGCTCAGAGATGAAAAGTGCCAGCACTGAAAGCTCTTGCTAGCCAGCACCCTTCCTTGGAAACGCTCTTGTAGCCCTTAGAACACTGGGGCTCTGGGCTTCTCTAGCCACCTAATCTTCTGCTCATCCTCTCGTGCACTCTAAAGAGAGCTCAGGTGAGAAATTGCAAAGGTCGAGCAATTGCTCAGAGATGAAAAGTGCCAGCACTGAAAGCTGTTGCTAGCCAGCACCCTTCCTTGGAAGCGCTTTCACAGGCGCAGCAACACTGGGGCTTTGCGCTTCTCTACCCACCAAACGTCACGGTCATTCTCTTTCCATCTCGTAGACACGAGCTGAGAAATTGCAAAAGTCGAGCAATTGCTCAGAGATGAAAAGTGCCAGCACTGAAAGCTCTTGCTAGCCAGCACCCTTCCTTGGAAGTGCTTTTGTAGGCCTAAGAACACTGGGGCTCTGTGTTTCTCTAGCCACCTAATCTTCTGCTCATCCTCTCGCGCACTCTAAAGAGAGCTCAGGTGAGAAATTGCAAACGTCGAGCAATTGCTCAGAGATGAAAAGTGCCAGCACTGAAAGCTGTTGCTAGCCAGCACCCTTCCTTGGAAGCGCTTTCACAGGCGCAGCAACACTGGGGCTTTGCGCTTCTCTAGCCACGAAATGTCACGGTCACTATCTCTCTGGCTCGTAGACACGAGCTGAGAAATTGCAAAGGTCGAGCAATTGCTCAGAGATGAAAAGTGCCAGCACTGAAAGCTGTTGCTAGCCAGCACCCTTCCTTGGAAGCGCTTTCACAGGCGCAGCAACACTGGGGTTTTGCGCTTCTCTACCCACCAAATGTCACGGTCATTCTCTTTCCATCTCGTACACACGTGCTGAGAAATTGCAAACGTCGAGCAATTGCTCAGAGATGAAAAGTGCCAGCACTGAAAGCTGTTGCTAGCCAGCACCCTTCCTTGGAAGTGCTTTTGTAGGCCTAAGAACACTGGGGCTCTGTGTTTCTCTAGCCACCTAATCTTCTGCTCATCCTCTCGCGCACTCTAAAGAGAGCTCAGGTGAGAAATTGCAAAGGTCGAGCAATTGCTCAGAGATGAAAAGTGCCAGCACTGAAAGCTGTTGCTAGCCAGCACCCTTCCTTGGAAACGCTCTTGTAGGCCTAAGAACACTGGGGCTCTGGGCTTCTCTAGCCACCTAATCTTCTGCTCATCCTCTCGCGCACTCTGAAGAGAGCTCAGGTGAGAAATTGCAAACGTCGAGCAATTGCTCAGAGATGAAAAGTGCCAGCACTGAAAGCTGTTGCTAGCCAGCACCCTTCCTTGGAAGTGCTTTTGTAGGCCTAAGAACACTGGGGCTCTGTGTTTCTCTAGCCACCTAATCTTCTGCTCATCCTCTCGCGCACTCTAAAGAGAGCTCAGGTGAGAAATTGCAAACGTCGAGCAATTGCTCAGAGATGAAAAGTGCCAGCACTGAAAGCTGTTGCTAGCCAGCACCCTTCCTTGGAAGCGCTTTCACAGGCGCAGCAACACTGGGGCTTTGCGCTTCTCTAGCCACCAAACGTCACGGTCACTATCTCTCTCCGTCTCGTAGACACGAGCTGAGAAATTGCAAACGTCGAGCAATTGCTCAGAGATGAAAAGTGCCAGCACTGAAAGCTCTTGCTAGCCAGCACCCTTCCTTGGATGCGCTTTTGTAGGCCTAAGAACACTGGGGCTCTGGGCTTCTCTAGCCACCTAATCTTCTGCTCATCCTCTCGCGCACTCTAAAGAGAGCTCAGGTGAGAAATTGCAAAGGTCGAGCAATTGCTCAGAGATGAAAAGTGCCAGCACTGAAAGCTCTTGCTAGCCAGCACCCTTCCTTGGAAGTGCTTTCACAGGCGCAGCAACACTGGGGCTTTGCGCTTCTCTAGCCACCAAAGGTCACGGTCACTATCTCTCTGGCTCGTAGACACGAGCTGAGAAATTGCAAACGTCGAGCAATTGCTCAGAGATGAAAAGTGCCAGCACTGAAAGCTCTTGCTAGCCAGCACCCTTCCTTGGAAGCGCTTTCACAGGCGCAGCAACACTGGGGCTTTGTGCTTCTCTAGCCACCAAACGTCACGGTCATTCTCTTTCCATCTCGTAGACACGAGCTGAGAAATTGCAAACGTCGAGCAATTGCTCAGAGATGAAAAGTGCCAGCACTGAAAGCTGTTGCTAGCCAGCACCCTTCCTTGGAAGTGCTTTTGTAGGCCTAAGAACACTGGGGCTCTGGGCTTCTCTAGCCACCTAATCTTCTGCTCATCCTCTCGCGCACTCTAAAGAGAGCTCAGGTGAGAAATTGCAAAGGTCGAGCAATTGCTCAGAGATGAAAAGTGCCAGCACTGAAAGCTGTTGCTAGCCAGCACCCTTCCTTGGAAGTGCTTTCAGAGGCGCAGCAACACTGGGGCTTTGCGCTTCTCTACCCACCAAAGGTCACGGTCACTATCTCTCCGTCTCGTAGACACAAGCTGAGAGATTTCAAACGTCGAGCAATTGCTCAGAGATGAAAAGTGCCAGCACTGAAAGCTGTTGCTAGCCAGCACCCTTCCTTGGAAGCGCTTTTGTAGCCCTTAGAACACAAGGGCTCTGTGCTTCTCTAGCCACCTAATCTTCTGCTCATCCTCTCGCGCACTCTAAAGAGAGCTCAGGTGAGAAATTGCAAACGTCGAGCAATTGCTCAGAGATGAAAAGTGCCAGCACTGAAAGCTCTTGCTAGCCAGCAGCCTTCCTTGGAAGTGCTTTTGTAGGCCTAAGAAGACTGGGGCTCTGGGCTTCTCTAGCCACCTAATCTTCTGCTCATCCTCTCGTGCACTCTAAAGAGAGCTCAGGTGAGAAATTGCAAACGTCGAGCAATTGCTCAGAGATGAAAAGTGCCAGCACTGAAAGCTGTTGCTAGCCAGCACCCTTCCTTGGAAGCGCTTTCACAGGCGCAGCAACACTGGGGCTTTGCGCTTCTCTACCCACCAAACGTCACGGTCATTCTCTTTCCATCTCGTAGACACGAGCTGAGAAATTGCAAACGTCGAGCAATTGCTCAGAGATGAAAAGTGCCAGCACTGAAAGCTGTTGCTAGCCAGCACCCTTCCTTGGAAGTGCTTTTGTAGGCCTAAGAACAGTGGGGCTCTGGGCTTCTCTAGCCACCTAATCTTCTGCTCATCCTCTCGCGCACTCTAAAGAGAGCTCAGGTGAGAAATTGCAAACGTCGAGCAATTGCTCAGAGATGAAAAGTGCCAGCACTGAAAGCTGTTGCTAGCCAGCACCCTTCCTTGGAAGCGCTTTCACAGGCGCAGCAACACTGGGGCTTTGCGCTTCTCTACCCACCAAACGTCACGGTCACTATATCTCCGTCTCGTAGACACAAGCTGAGAGATTGCAAACGTCGAGCAATTGCTCAGAGATGAAAAGTGCCAGCACTGAAAGCTGTTGCTAGCCAGCACCCTTCCTTGGAAGCGCTTTTGTAGCCCTTAGAACACAAGGGCTCTGTGCTTCTCTAGCCACCTAATCTTCTGCTCATCCTCTCGCGCACTCTAAAGAGAGATCAAGTGAGAAATTGCAAACGTCGAGCAATTGCTCAGAGATGAAAAGTGCCAGCACTGAAAGCTGTTGCTAGCCAGCACCCTTCCTTGGGAGCGCTTTCACAGGCGCAGTAACACTGGGGCTTTGCGCTTCTCTAGCCACCAAAGGTCACGGTCACTATCTCTCTGGCTCGTAGACACGAGCTGAGAAATTGCAAACGTCGAGCAATTGCTCCGAGATGAAAAGTGCCAGCACTGAAAGCTCTTGCTAGCCAGCACCCTTCCTTGGAAGCGCTTTTGTAGGCCTAAGAACACTGGGGCTCTGTGTTTCTCTAGCCACCTAATCTTCTGCTCATCCTCTCGCGCACTCTAAAGAGAGCTCAGGTGAGAAATTGGAAAGGTCGAGCAATTGCTCAGAGATGAAAAGTGCCAGCACTGAAAGCTCTTGCTAGCCAGCACCCTTCCTTGGAAGTGCTTTTGTAGGCCTAAGAAGACTGGGGCTCTGGGTTTCTCTAGCCACGTAATCATCTGCTCATCCTCTCGTGCACTCTAAAGAGAGCTCAGGTGAGAAATTGCAAAGGTCGAGCAATTGCTCAGAGATGAAAAGTGCCAGCACTGAAAGCTGTTGCTAGCCAGCACCCTTCCTTGGAAGCGCTTTCAGACGTGCAGCAACACTGGGGCTTTGCGCTTCTCTACCCACCAAAGGTCACGGTCACTATCTCTCTCCGTCTCGTAGACACGAGCTGAGAAATTGCAAACGTCGAGCAATTGCTCAGAGATGAAAAGTGCCAGCACTGAAAGCTCTTGCTAGCCAGCACCCTTCCTTGGAAGCACTTTCACAGGCGCAGCAGCACTGGGGCTTTGCGCTTCTCTAGCCACCAAATGTCACGGTCATTCTCTTTCCATCTCGTAGACACGAGCTGAGAAATTGCAAACGTCGAGCAATTGCTCAGAGATGAAAAGTGCCAGCACTGAAAGCTGTTGCTAGCCAGCACCCTTCCTTGGAAGTGCTTTTGTAGCCCTAAGAACACTGGGGCTCTGGGCTTCTCTAGCCACCTAATCTTCTGCTCATCCTCTCGCGCACTCTAAAGAGAGCTCAGGTGAGAAATTGCAAAGGTCGAGCAATTGCTCAGAGATGAAAAGTGCCAGCACTGAAAGCTCTTGCTAGCCAGCACCCTTCCTTGGAAGTGCTTTCACAGGCGCAGCAACACTGGGGCTTTGCGCTTCTCTACCCACCAAAAGTCACGGTCACTATCTCTCCGTCTCGTAGACACAAGCTGAGAGATTGCAAACGTCGAGCAATTGCTCAGAGATGAAAAGTGCCAGCACTGAAAGCCTTTGCTAGCCAGCACCCTTCCTTGGAAGCGCTTTTGTAGCCCTTAGAACACAAGGGCTCTATGCTTCTCTAGCCACCTAATCTTCTGCTCATCCTCTCGCGCAGTCTAAAGAGAGCTCAGGTGAGAAATTGCAAACGTCGAGCAATTGCTCAGAGATGAAAAGTGCCAGCACTGAAAGCTGTTGCTAGCCAGCACCCTTCCTTGGAAGCGCTTTCACAGGCACAGCAACACTGGGGCTTTGCGCTTCTCTAGCCACCAAACGTCACGGTCACTATCTCTCCGTCTCGTAGACACGAGCTGAGAAATTGCAAACGTCGAGCAATTGCTCAGAGATGAAAAGTGCCAGCACTGAAAGCTGTTGCTAGCCAGCACCCTTCCTTGGAAGCGCTTTTGTAGGCCTAAGAACACTGGGGCTCTGTGTTTCTCTAGCCACCTAATCTTCTGCTCATCCTCTCGCGCACTCTAAAGAGAGCTCAGGTGAGAAATTGCAAACGTCGAGCAATTGCTCAGAGATGAAAAGTACCAGCACTGAAAGCTGTTGCTAGCCAGCACCCTTCCTTGGAAGCGCTTTTGTAGGCCTAAGAACACTGGGGCTCTGGGCTTCTCTAGCCACCTAATCTTCTGCTCATCCTCTCGCGCAGTCTAAAGAGAGCTCAGGTGAGAAATTGCAAAGGTCGAGCAATTGCTCAGAGATGAAAAGTGCCAGCACTGAAAGCTGTTGCTAGCCAGCACCCTTCCTTGGAAGCGCTTTCACAGGCGCAGCAACACTGGGGCTTTGCGCTTCTCTAGCCACCAAACGTCACGGTCACTATCTCTCCGTCTCGTAGACACGAGCTGAGAGATTGCAAACGTTGAGCAATTGCTCAGAGATGAAAAGTGCCAGCACTGAAAGCTGTTGCTAGCCAGCACCCTTCCTTGGAAGCGCTTTCACAGGCGCAGCAACACTGGGGTTTTGCGCTTCTCTACCCACCAAATGTCACGGTCATTCTCTTTCCATCTCGTACACACGTGCTGAGAAATTGCAAACGTCGAGCAATTGCTCAGAGATGAAAAGTGCCAGCACTGAAAGCTGTTGCTAGCCAGCACCCTTCCTTGGAAACGGTCTTGTAGGCCTAAGAACACTGGGGCTCTGGGCTTCTCTAGCCACCTAATCTTCTGCTCATCCTCTCGCGCACTCTGAAGAGAGCTCAGGTGAGAAATTGCAAACGTCGAGCAATTGCTCAGAGATGAAAAGTGCCAGCACTGAAAGCTGTTGCTAGCCAGCACCCTTCCTTGGAAGCGCTTTCACAGGCGCAGCAACACTGGGGCTTTGCGCTTCTCTAGCCACCAAACGTCACGGTCACTATCTCTCTCCGTCTCGTAGACACGAGCTGAGAAATTGCAAACGTCGAGCAATTGCTCAGAGATGAAAAGTGCCAGCACTGAAAGCTCTTGCTAGCCAGCAGCCTTCCTTGGATGCGCTTTTGTAGGCCTAAGAACACTGGGGCTCTGGGCTTCTCTAGCCACCTAATCTTCTGCTCATCCTCTCGCGCACTCTAAAGAGAGCTCAGGTGAGAAATTGCAAAGGTCGAGCAATTGCTCAGAGATGAAAAGTGCCAGCACTGAAAGCTCTTGCTAGCCAGCACCCTTCCTTGGAAGTGCTTTCACAGGCGCAGCAACACTGGGGCTTTGCGCTTCTCTAGCCACCAAACGTCACGGTCACTATCTCTCCGACTCGTAGACACGAGCTGAGAAATTGCAAACGTCGAGCAATTGCTCAGAGATGAAAAGTGCCAGCACTGAAAGTTCTTGCTAGCCAGCACCCTTCCTTGGAAGTGCTTTCACAGGCGCAGCAACACTGGGGCTTTGCGCTTCTATAGCCACCAAACGTCACGGTCATTCTCTTTCCATCTCGTAGACACGAGCTGAGAAATTGCAAACGTCGAGCAATTGCTCAGAGATGAAAAGTGCCAGCACTGAAAGCTGTTGCTAGCCAGCACCCTTCCTTGGAAGTGCTTTTGTAGGCCTAAGAACAGTGGGGCTCTGGGCTTCTCTAGCCACCTAATCTTCTGCTCATCCTCTCGCGGACTCTAAAGAGAGCTCAGGTGAGAAATTGCAAAGGTCGAGCAATTGCTCAGAGATGAAAAGTGCCAGCACTGAAAGCTGTTGCTAGCCAGCACCCTTCCTTGGAAGTGCTTTCAGAGGCGCAGCAACACTGGGGCTTTGCGCTTCTCTACCCACCAAAGGTCACGGTCACTATCTCTCTGTCTCGTAGACACAAGCTGAGAGATTGCAAACGTCGAGCAATTGCTCAGAGATGAAAAGTGCCAGCACTGAAAGCTGTTGCTAGCCAGCACCCTTCCTTGGAAGCGCTTTTGTAGCCCTTAGAACACAAGGGCTCTGTGCTTCTCTAGCCACCTAATCTTCTGCTCATCCTCTCGCGCACTCTAAAGAGAGCTCAGGTGAGAAATTGCAAACGTCGAGCAATTGCTCAGAGATGAAAAGTGCCAGCACTGAAAGCTCTTGCTAGCCAGCACCCTTCCTTGGAAGCGCTTTCACAGGCGCAGTAACACTGGGGCTTTGCGCTTCTCTACCCACCAAACGTCACGGTCACTATCTCTCCGTCTCGTAGACACGAGCTGAGAAATTGCAAACGTCGAGCAATTGCTCAGAGATGAAAAGTGCCAGCACTGAAAGCTGTTGCTAGCCAGCACCCTTCCTTGGAAGCGCTTTTGTAGGCCTAAGAACACTGGGGCTCTGGGCTTCTCTAGCCACCTAATCTTCTGCTCATCCTCTCGCGCACTCTAAAGAGAGCTCAGGTGAGAAATTGCAAACGTCGAGCAATTGCTCAGAGATGAAAAGTGCCAGCACTGAAAGCTCTTGCTAGCCAGCACCCTTCCTTGGAAGTGCTTTTGTAGGCCTAAGAACACTGGGGCTCTGGGCTTCTCTAGCCAGCTCATCTTCTGCTCATCCTCTCGTGCACTCTAAAGAGAGCTCAGGTGAGAAATTGCAAATGTCGAGCAATTGCTCAGAGATGAAAAGTGCCAGCACTGAAAGCTGTTGCTAGCCAGCACCCTTCCTTGGAAGCGCTTTCACAGGCGCAGCAACACTGGGGCTTTGCGCTTCTCTACCCACCAAACGTCACGGTCGTTCTCTTTCCATCTCGTAGACACGAGCTGAGAAATTGCAAACGTCGAGCAATTGCTCAGAGATGAAAAGTGCCAGCACTGAAAGCTCTTGCTAGCCAGCACCCTTCCTTGGAAGTGCTTTTGTAGGCCTAAGAACACTGGGGCTCTGGGCTTCTCTAGCCACCTAATCTTCTGCTCATCCTCTCGCGCACTCTAAAGAGAGATCAAGTGAGAAATTGCAAACGTCGAGCAATTGCTCAGAGATGAAAAGTGCCAGCACTGAAAGCTGTTGCTAGCCAGCACCCTTCCTTGGAAGCGCTTTCACAGGCGCAGCAACACTGGGGCTTTGCGCTTCTCTAGCCACCAAAGGTCACGGTCACTATCTCTCTGGCTCGTAGACACGAGCTGAGAAATTGCAAACGTCGAGCAATTGCTCAGAGATGAAAAGTGCCAGCACTGAAAGCCTTTGCTAGCCAGCACCCTTCCTTGGAAGCGCTTTTGTAGGCCTAAGAACACTGGGGCTCTATGCTTCTCTAGCCACCTAATCTTCTGCTCATCCTCTCGCGCAGTCTAAAGAGAGCTCAGGTGAGAAATTGCAAACGTCGAGCAATTGCTCAGAGATGAAAAGTGCCAGCACTGAAAGCTGTTGCTAGCCAGCACCCTTCCTTGGAAGCGCTTTCACAGGCACAGCAACACTGGGGCTTTGCGCTTCTCTAGCCACCAAATGTCACGGTCACTATCTCTCTGGCTCGTAGACACGAGCTGAGAAATTGCAAACGTCGAGCAATTGCTCAGAGATGAAAAGTGCCAGCACTGAAAGCTGTTGCTAGCCAGCACCCTTCCTTGGAAGCGCTTTTGTAGGCCTAAGAACACTGGGGCTCTGTGCTTCTCTAGCCACCTAATCTTCTGCTCATCCTCTCGCGCACTCTAAAGAGAGCTCAGGTGAGAAATTGCAAACGTCGAGCAATTGCTCAGAGATGAAAAGTGCCAGCACTGAAAGCTGTTGCTAGCCAGCACCCTTCCTTGGAAGCGCTTTTGTAGGCCTAAGAACACTGGGGCTCTGGGCTTCTCTAGCCACCTAATCTTCTGCTCATCCTCTCGCGCAGTCTAAAGAGAGCTCAGGAGAGAAATTGCAAAGGTCGAGCAATTGCTCAGAGATGAAAAGTGCCAGCACTGAAAGCTGTTGCTAGCCAGCACCCTTCCTTGGAAGCGCTTTCACAGGCGCAGCAACACTGGGGCTTTGCGCTTCTCTAGCCACCAAACGTCACGGTCACTATCTCTCCGTCTCGTAGACACGAGCTGAGAAATTGCAAACGTTGAGCAATTGCTCAGAGATGAAAAGTGCCAGCACTGAAAGCTGTTGCTAGCCAGCACCCTTCCTTGGAAGTGCTTTTGTAGGCCTAAGAACACTGGGGCTCTGTGTTTCTCTAGCCACCTAATCTTCTGCTCATCCTCTCGCGCAGTCTAAAGAAAGCTCAGGTGAGAAATTGCAAACGTCGAGCAATTACTCAGAGATGAAAAGTGCCAGCACTGAAAGCTCTTGCTAGCCAGCACCCTTCCTTGGAAGCGCTTTCACAGGCGCAGCAACACTGGGGCTTTGCGCTTCTCTAGCCACCAAACGTCACGGTCACTATCTCTCCGTCTCGTAGACACGAGCTGAGAAATCGCAAACGTCGAGCAATTGCTCAGAGATGAAAAGTGCCAGCACTGAAAGCTGTTGCTAGCCAGCACCCTTCCTTGGAAGTGCTTTTGTAGGCCTAAGAACACTGGGGCTCTGGGCTTCTCTAGCCACCTAATCTTCTGCTCATCCTCTCGCGCACTCTAAAGAGAGCTCAGGTGAGAAATTGCAAAGGTCGAGCAATTGCTCAGAGATGAAAAGTGCCAGCACTGAAAGCTGTTGCTAGCCAGCACCCTTCCTTGGAAGCGCTTTCAGACGCGCAGCAACACTGGGGCTTTGCGCTTCTCTACCCACCAAAGGTCACGGTCACTATCTCTCTCCGTCTCGTAGACACGAGCTGAGAAATTGCAAACGTCGAGCAATTGCTCAGAGATGAAAAGTGCCAGCACTGAAAGCTCTTGCTAGCCAGCACCCTTCCTTGGAAGCACTTTCACAGGCGCAGCAGCACTGGGGCTTTGCGCTTCTCTAGCCACCAAACGTCACGGTCATTCTCTTTCCGTCTCGTAGACACGAGCTGAGAAATTGCAAACGTCGAGCAATTGCTCAGAGATGAAAAGTGCCAGCACTGAAAGCTGTTGCTAGCCAGCACCCTTCCTTGGAAGTGCTTTTGTAGCCCTAAGAACACTGGGGCTCTGGGCTTCTCTAGCCACCTAATCTTCTGCTCATCCTCTCGCGCACTCTAAAGAGAGCTCAGGTGAGAAATTGCAAAGGTCGAGCAATTGCTCAGAGATGAAAAGTGCCAGCACTGAAAGCTCTTGCTAGCCAGCACCCTTCCTTGGAAGTGCTTTCACAGGCGCAGCAACACTGGGGCTTTGCGCTTCTCTACCCACCAAAAGTCACGGTCACTATCTCTCCGTCTCGTAGACACAAGCTGAGAAATTGCAAAGGTCGAGCAATTGCTCAGAGATGAAAAGTGCCAGCACTGAAAGCCTTTGCTAGCCAGCACCCTTCCTTGGAAGCGCTTTTGTAGCCCTTAGAACACAAGGGCTCTATGCTTCTCTAGCCACCTAATCTTCTGCTCATCCTCTCGCGCAGTCTAAAGAGAGCTCAGGTGAGAAATTGCAAACGTCGAGCAATTGCTCAGAGATGAAAAGTGCCAGCACTGAAAGCTGTTGCTAGCCAGCACCCTTCCTTGGAAGCGCTTTCACAGGCACAGCAACACTGGGGCTTTGCGCTTCTCTAGCCACCAAACGTCACGGTCACTATCTCTCCGTCTCGTAGACACGAGCTGAGAAATTGCAAACGTCGAGCAATTGCTCAGAGATGAAAAGTGCCAGCACTGAAAGCTGTTGCTAGCCAGCACCCTTCCTTGGAAGCGCTTTTGTAGGCCTAAGAACACTGGGGCTCTGTGTTTCTCTAGCCACCTAATCTTCTGCTCATCCTCTCGCGCACTCTAAAGAGAGCTCAGGTGAGAAATTGCAAACGTCGAGCAATTGCTCAGAGATGAAAAGTACCAGCACTGAAAGCTGTTGCTAGCCAGCACCCTTCCTTGGAAGCGCTTTTGTAGGCCTAAGAACACTGGGGCTCTGGGCTTCTCTAGCCACCTAATCTTCTGCTCATCCTCTCGCGCAGTCTAAAGAGAGCTCAGGTGAGAAATTGCAAAGGTCGAGCAATTGCTCAGAGATGAAAAGTGCCAGCACTGAAAGCTGTTGCTAGCCAGCAGCCTTCCTTGGAAGCACTTTTGTAGGCCTAAGAACACTGGGGCTCTGGGCTTTTCTAGCCACCTAATCTTCTGCTCATCCACTCACGCACTCTAAAGAGAGGTCAGGAGAGAAATTGCAAAGGTCGAGCAATTGCTCAGAGATGAAAAGTGCCAGCACTGAAAGCTGTTGCTAGCCAGCACCCTTCCTTGGAAGCGCTTTCACAGGCGCAGCAACACTGGGGCTTTGCGCTTCTCTAGCCACCAAACGTCACGGTCACTATCTCTCCGTCTCGTAGACACGAGCTGAGAGATTGCAAACGTTGAGCAATTGCTCAGAGATGAAAAGTGCCAGCACTGAAAGCTGTTGCTAGCCAGCACCCTTCCTTGGAAGCGCTTTCACAGGCGCAGCAACACTGGGGTTTTGCGCTTCTCTACCCACCAAATGTCACGGTCATTCTCTTTCCATCTCGTACACACGTGCTGAGAAATTGCAAACGTCGAGCAATTGCTCAGAGATGAAAAGTGCCAGCACTGAAAGCTGTTGCTAGCCAGCACCCTTCCTTGGAAGTGCTTTTGTAGGCCTAAGAACACTGGGGCTCTGTGTTTCTCTAGCCACCTAATCTTCTGCTCATCCTCTCGCGCACTCTAAAGAGAGCTCAGGTGAGAAATTGCAAAGGTCGAGCAATTGCTCAGAGATGAAAAGTGCCAGCACTGAAAGCTGTTGCTAGCCAGCACCCTTCCTTGGAAACGGTCTTGTAGGCCTAAGAACACTGGGGCTCTGGGCTTCTCTAGCCACCTAATCTTCTGCTCATCCTCTCGCGCACTCTGAAGAGAGCTCAGGTGAGAAATTGCAAACGTCGAGCAATTGCTCAGAGATGAAAAGTGCCAGCACTGAAAGCTGTTGCTAGCCAGCACCCTTCCTTGGAAGCGCTTTCACAGGCGCAGCAACACTGGGGCTTTGCGCTTCTCTAGCCACCAAACGTCACGGTCACTATCTCTCTCCGTCTCGTAGACACGAGCTGAGAAATTGCAAACGTCGAGCAATTGCTCAGAGATGAAAAGTGCCAGCACTGAAAGTTCTTGCTAGCCAGCACCCTTCCTTGGAAGTGCTTTCACAGGCGCAGCAACACTGGGGCTTTGCGCTTCTATAGCCACCAAACGTCACGGTCATTCTCTTTCCATCTCGTAGACACGAGCTGAGAAATTGCAAACGTCGAGCAATTGCTCAGAGATGAAAAGTGCCAGCACTGAAAGCTGTTGCTAGCCAGCACCCTTCCTTGGAAGCGCTTTTGTAGGCCTAAGAACAGTGGGGCTCTGGGCTTCTCTAGCCACCTAATCTTCTGCTCATCCTCTCGCGGACTCTAAAGAGAGCTCAGGTGAGAAATTGCAAAGGTCGAGCAATTGCTCAGAGATGAAAAGTGCCAGCACTGAAAGCTGTTGCTAGCCAGCACCCTTCCTTGGAAGTGCTTTCAGAGTCGCAGCAACACTGGGGCTTTGCGCTTCTCTACCCACCAAAGGTCACGGTCACTATCTCTCCGTCTCGTAGACACAAGCTGAGAGATTGCAAACGTCGAGCAATTGCTCAGAGATGAAAAGTGCCAGCACTGAAAGCTGTTGCTAGCCAGCACCCTTCCTTGGAAGCGCTTTTGTAGCCCTTAGAACACAAGGGCTCTGTGCTTCTCTAGCCACCTAATCTTCTGCTCATCCTCTCACGCACTCTAAAGAGAGCTCAGGTGAGAAATTGCAAACGTCGAGCAATTGCTCAGAGATGAAAAGTGCCAGCACTGAAAGCTCTTGCTAGCCAGCACCCTTCCTTGGAAGCGCTTTCACAGGCGCAGTAACACTGGGGCTTTGCGCTTCTCTACCCACCAAACGTCACGGTCACTATCTCTCCGTCTCGTAGACACGAGCTGAGAAATTGCAAACGTCGAGCAATTGCTCAGAGATGAAAAGTGCCAGCACTGAAAGCTCTTGCTAGCCAGCACCCTTCCTTGGAAGCGCTTTTGTAGGCCTAAGAACACTGGGGCTCTGGGCTTCTCTAGCCACCTAATCTTCTGCTCATCCTCTCGCGCACTCTAAAGAGAGCTCAGGTGAGAAATTGCAAAGGTCGAGCAATTGCTCAGAGATGAAAAGTGCCAGCACTGAAAGCTCTTGCTAGCCAGCACCCTTCCTTGGAAGTGCTTTTGTAGGCCTAAGAAGACTGGGGCTCTGGGCTTCTCTAGCCACCTAATCTTCTGCTCATCCTCTCGTGCACTCTAAAGAGAGCTCAGGTGAGAAATTGCAAATGTCGAGCAATTGCTCAGAGATGAAAAGTGCCAGCACTGAAAGCTGTTGCTAGCCAGCACCCTTCCTTGGAAGCGCTTTCACAGGCGCAGCAACACTGGGGCTTTGCGCTTCTCTACCCACCAAACGTAACGGTCATTCTCTTTCTGTCTCGTAGACACGAGCTGAGAAATTGCAAACGTCGAGCAATTGCTCAGAGATGAAAAGTGCCAGCACTGAAAGCTGTTGCTAGCCAGCACCCTTCCTTGGAAGTGCTTTTGTAGGCCTAAGAACACTGGGGCTCTGGGCTTCTCTAGCCACCTAATCTTCTGCTCATCCTCTCGCGCACTCTAAAGAGAGCTCAGGTGAGAAATTGCAAACGTCGAGCAATTGCTCAGAGATGAAAAGTGCCAGCACTGAAAGCTGTTGCTAGCCAGCACCCTTCCTTGGAAGCGCTTTCACAGGCGCAGCAACACTGGGGCTTTGCGCTTCTCTACCCACCAAACGTCACGGTCACTATATCTCCGTCTCGTAGACACAAGCTGAGAGATTGCAAACGTCGAGCAATTGCTCAGAGATGAAAAGTGCCAGCACTGAAAGCTGTTGCTAGCCAGCACCCTTCCTTGGAAGCGCTTTTGTAGCCCTTAGAACACAAGGGCTCTGTGCTTCTCTAGCCACCTAATCTTCTGCTCATCCTCTCGCGCACTCTAAAGAGAGATCAAGTGAGAAATTGCAAACGTCGAGCAATTGCTCAGAGATGAAAAGTGCCAGCACTGAAAGCTGTTGCTAGCCAGCACCCTTCCTTGGAAGCGCTTTCACAGGCGCAGTAACACTGGGGCTTTGCGCTTCTCTAGCCACCAAAGGTCACGGTCACTATCTCTCTGGCTCGTAGACACGAGCTGAGAAATTGCAAACGTCGAGCAATTGCTCAGAGATGAAAAGTGCCAGCACTGAAAGCCTTTGCTAGCCAGCACCCTTCCTTGGAAGCGCTTTTGTAGGCCTAAGAACACTGGGGCTCTATGCTTCTCTAGCCACCTAATCTTCTGCTCATCCTCTCGCGCAGTCTAAAGAGAGCTCAGGTGAGAAATTGCAAACGTCGAGCAATTGCTCAGAGATGAAAAGTGCCAGCACTGAAAGCTGTTGCTAGCCAGCACCCTTCCTTGGAAGCGCTTTCACAGGCACAGCAACACTGGGGCTTTGCGCTTCTCTAGCCACCAAACGTCACGGTCACTATCTCTCTGGCTCGTAGACACGAGCTGAGAAATTGCAAACGTCGAGCAATTGCTCAGAGATGAAAAGTGCCAGCACTGAAAGCTGTTGCTAGCCAGCACCCTTCCTTGGAAGCGCTTTTGTAGGCCTAAGAACACTGGGGCTCTGTGTTTCTCTAGCCACCTAATCTTCTGCTCATCCTCTCGCGCACTCTAAAGAGAGCTCAGGTGAGAAATTGCAAACGTCGAGCAATTGCTCAGAGATGAAAAGTGCCAGCACTGAAAGCTGTTGCTAGCCAGCACCCTTCCTTGGAAGCGCTTTTGTAGGCCTAAGAACACTGGGGCTCTGGGCTTCTCTAGCCACCTAATCTTCTGCTCATCCTCTCGCGCAGTCTAAAGAGAGCTCAGGTGAGAAATTGCAAAGGTCGAGCAATTGCTCAGAGATGAAAAGTGCCAGCACTGAAAGCTGTTGCTAGCCAGCAGCCTTCCTTGGAAGTGCTTTTGTAGGCCTAAGAACACTGGGGCTCTGGGCTTTTCTAGCCACCTAATCTTCTGCTCATCCACTCACGCACTCTAAAGAGAGCTCAGGAGAGAAATTGCGAAGGTCGAGCAATTGCTCAGAGATGAAAAGTGCCAGCACTGAAAGCTGTTGCTAGCCAGCACCCTTCCTTGGAAGCGCTTTCACAGGCGCAGCAACACTGGGGCTTTGCGCTTCTCTAGCCACCAAACGTCACGGTCACTATCTCTCCGTCTCGTAGACACGAGCTGAGAAATTGCAAACGTTGAGCAATTGCTCAGAGATGAAAAGTGCCAGCACTGAAAGCTGTTGCTAGCCAGCACCCTTCCTTGGAAGTGCTTTTGTAGGCCTAAGAACACTGGGGCTCTGTGTTTCTCTAGCCACCTAATCTTCTGCTCATCCTCTCGCGCAGTCTAAAGAAAGCTCAGGTGAGAAATTGCAAACGTCGAGCAATTACTCAGAGATGAAAAGTGCCAGCACTGAAAGCTCTTGCTAGCCAGCACCCTTCCTTGGAAGCGCTTTCACAGGCGCAGCAACACTGGGGCTTTGCGCTTCTCTAGCCACCAAACGTCACGGTCACTATCTCTCCGTCTCGTAGACACGAGCTGAGAAATCGCAAACGTCGAGCAATTGCTCAGAGATGAAAAGTGCCAGCACTGAAAGCTGTTGCTAGCCAGCACCCTTCCTTGGAAGTGCTTTTGTAGGCCTAAGAACACTGGGGCTCTGGGCTTCTCTAGCCACCTAATCTTCTGCTCATCCTCTCGCGCACTCTAAAGAGAGCTCAGGTGAGAAATTGCAAAGGTCGAGCAATTGCTCAGAGATGAAAAGTGCCAGCACTGAAAACTGTTGCTAGCCAGCACCCTTCCTTGCAAGCGCTTTCACAGGCGCAGCAACACTGGGGCTTTGCGCTTCTCTACCCACCAAAGGTCACGGTCACTATCTCTCTCCGTCTCGTAGACACGAGCTGAGAGATTGCAAACGTCGAGCAATTGCTCAGAGATGAAAAGTGCCAGCACTGAAAGCTGTTGCTAGCCAGCACCCTTCCTTGGAAGTGCTTTTGTAGGCCTAAGAACACTGGGGCTCTGTGCTTCTCTAGCCACCTAATCTTCTGCTCATCCTCTCGCGCACTCTAAAGAGAGCTCAGGTGAGAAATTGCAAACGTCGAGCAATTGCTCAGAGATGAAAAGTGCCAGCACTGAAAGCTCTTGCTAGCCAGCACCCTTCCTTAGAAGCGCTTTCACAGGCGCAGCAACACTGGGGCTTTGCGATTGTCTACCCACCAAACGTCACGGTCACTATCTCTCCGTCTCGTAGACACGAGCTGAGAGATTGCAAACGTTGAGCAATTGCTCAGAGATGAAAAGTGCCAGCACTGAAAGCTGTTGCTAGCCAGCCCCCTTCCTTGGAAGCGCTTTTGTAGGCCTAAGAACACTGGGGCTCTGGGCTTCTCTAGCCACCTAATCTTCTGCTCATCCTCTCGCGCACTCTAAAGAGAGCTCAGGTGAGAAATTGCAAACATCGAACAATTGCTCAGAGATGAAAAGTGCCAGCACTGAAAACTGTTGCTAGCCAGCACCCTTCCTTGGAAGCGCTTTCACAGGCGCAGCAACACTGGAGCTTTGCGCTTCTCTAGCCACCAAACGTCACGGTCACTATCTCTCTGTCTCGTAGACACGAGCTGAGAGATTGCAAACGTCGAGCAATTGCTCAGAGATGAAAAGTGCCAGCACTGAAAGCTGTTGCTAGCCAGCACCCTTCCTTGGAAGCGCTTTTGTAGGCCTAAGAACACAAGGGCTCTGGGCTTCTCTAGCCACCTAATCTTCTGCTCATCCTCTCGCGCACTCTAAAGAGAGCTCAGGTGAGAAATTTCAAACGTCGAGCAATTGCTCAGAGATGAAAAGTGCCAGCACTGAAAGCTCTTGCTAGCCAGCACCCTTCCTTGGAAGCGCTTTTGTAGGCCTAAGAACACTGGGGCTCTGGGCTTCTCTAGCCACCTAATCTTCTGCTCATCCTCTCGCGCACTCTAAAGAGAGCTCAGGTGAGAAATTGCAAACATCGAACAATTGCTCAGAGATGAAAAGTGCCAGCACTGAAAACTGTTGCTAGCCAGCACCCTTCCTTGGAAGCGCTTTCACAGGCGCAGCAACACTGGAGCTTTGCGCTTCTCTACCCACCAAACGTCACGGTCACTATCTCTCCGTCTCGTAGACACGAGCTGAGAGATTGCAAACGTCGAGCAATTGCTCAGAGATGAAAAGTGCCAGCACTGAAAGCTGTTGCTAGCCAGCACCCTTCCTTGGAAGCGCTTTTGTAGCCCTTAGAACACAAGGGTTCTGTGTTTCTCTAGCCACCTAATCTTCTGCTCATCCTCTCGCGCACTCTAAAGAGAGCTCAGGTGAGAAATTGCAAACGTCGAGCAATTGCTCAGAGATGAAAAGTGCCAGCACTGAAAGCTGTTGCTAGCCAGCACCCTTCCTTGGAAGCGCTTTCACAGGCGCAGCAACACTGGGGCTTTGCGCTTCTCTACCCACCAAAGGTCACGGTCACTATCTCTCCGTCTCGTAGACACGAGCTGAGAAATTGCAAAGGTCGAGCAATTGCTCAGAGATGAAAAGTGCCAGCACTGAAAGCTGTTGCTAGCTAGCACCCTTCCTTGGAAGTGCTTTTGTAGCCCTAAGAACACTGGGGCTCTGGGCTTCTCTAGCCACCTCATCTTCTGCTCATCCTCTCGCGCACTCTAAAGAGAGCTCAGGTGAGAAATTGCAAACGTCGAGCAATTGCTCAGAGATGAAAAGTGCCAGCACTGAAAGCTGTTGCTAGCCAGCACCCTTCCTTGGAAGCGCTTTCACAGGCGCAGCAACACTGGGGCTTTACGCTTCTCTACCCACCAAACGTCACGGTCACTATCTCTCCGTCTCGTAGACACGAGCTGAGAAATCACAAACGTCGAGCAATTGCTCAGAGATGAAAAGTGCCAGCACTGAAAGCTGTTGCTAGCCAGCACCCTTCCTTGGATGCGCTTTTGTAGGCCTAAGAACACTGGGGCTCTGGGCTTCTCTAGCCACCTAATCTTCTGCTCATCCTCTCGCGCACTCTAAAGAGAGCTCAGGTGAGAAATTGCAAACGTCGAGCAATTGCTCAGAGATGAAAAGTGCCAGCACTGAAAGCTCTTGCTAGCCAGCACCCTTCCTTGGAAGCGCTTTCACAGGCGCAGCAACACTGGAGCTTTGCGCTTCTCTAGCCACCAAACGTCACGGTCACTATCTCTCCGTCTCGTAGACACGAGCTGAGAAATCGCAAACGTCGAGCAATTGCTCAGAGATGAAAAGTGCCAGCACTGAAAGCTGTTGCTAGCCAGCACCCTTCCTTGGATGCGCTTTTGTAGGCCTAAGAACACTGGGGCTCTGGGCTTCTCTAGCCACCTAATCTTCTGCTCATCCTCTCGCGCACTCTAAAGAGAGCTCAGGTGAGAAATTGCAAAGGTCGAGCAATTGCTCAGAGATGAAAAGTGCCAGCACTGAAAACTGTTGCTAGCCAGCACCCTTCCTTGGAAGCGCTTTCACAGGTGCAGCAACACTGGGGCTTTGCGCTGCTCTACCCACCAAACGTCACGGTCACTATCTCTCTCCGTCTCGTAGACACGAGCTGAGAAATTGCAAACGTCGAGCAATTGCTCAGAGATGAAAAGTGCCAGCACTGAAAGCTGTTGCTAGCCAGCACCCTTCCTTGGAAGCGCTTTTGTAGGCCTAAGAACACTGGGGCTCTGTGCTTCTCTAGCCACCTAATCTTCTGCTCATCCTCTCGCGCACTCTAAAGAGAGCTCAGGTGAGAAATTGCAAACGTCGAGCAATTGCTCAGAGATGAAAAGTGCCAGCACTGAAAGCTCTTGCTAGCCAGCACCCTTCC
Organism: Sarcoramphus papa; assembly: GCA_037962945.1. Lineage (NCBI taxonomy): Eukaryota > Metazoa > Chordata > Aves > Accipitriformes > Cathartidae > Sarcoramphus > Sarcoramphus papa. The sequence continues at coordinate 21,562,639 of CM075588.1, forward strand.
TTAGAAGCGCTTTCACAGGCGCAGCAACACTGGGGCTTTGCGATTCTCTACCCACCAAACGTCACGGTCACTATCTCTCCGTCTCGTAGACACGAGCTGAGAGATTGCAAACGTTGAGCAATTGCTCAGAGATGAAAAGTGCCAGCACTGAAAGCTCTTGCTAGCCAGCCCCCTTCCTTGGAAGCGCTTTTGTAGGCCTAAGAACAGTGGGGCTCTGTGTTTCTCTAGCCACCTAATCTTCTGCTCATCCTCTCGCGCAGTCTAAAGAGAGCTCAGGTGAGAAATTGCAAACATCGAACAATTGCTCAGAGATGAAAAGTGCCAGCACTGAAAACTGTTGCTAGCCAGCACCCTTCCTTGGAAGCGCTTTCACAGGCGCAGCAACACTGGAGCTTTGCGCTTCTCTACCCACCAAACGTCACGGTCACTATCTCTCCGTCTCGTAGACACAAGCTGAGAGATTGCAAACGTCGAGCAATTGCTCAGAGATGAAAAGTGCCAGCACTGAAAGCTGTTGCTAGCCAGCACCCTTCCTTGGAAGCGCTTCTGTAGTCCTTAGAACACAAGGGCTCTGTGCTTCTCTAGCCACCTAATCTTCTGCTCATCCTCTCGCGCACTCTAAAGAGAGCTCAGGTGAGAAATTGCAAACGTCGAGCAATTGCTCAGAGATGAAAAGTGCCAGCACTGAAAGCTGTTGCTAGCCAGCACCCTTCCTTGGAAGAGCTTTCACAGGCGCAGCAACACTGGGGCTTTGCGCTTCTCTACCCACCAAACGTCACGGTCACTATCTCTCCGTCTCGTAGACACGAGCTGAGAAATTGCAAACGTCGAGCAATTGCTCAGAGATGAAAAGTGCCAGCACTGAAAGCTGTTGCTAGCCAGCACCCTTCCTTGGCAGTGCTTTTGTAGCCCTAAGAACACTGGGGCTCTGGGCTTCTCTAGCCACCTAATCTTCTGCTCATCCTCTCGCGCACTCTAAAGAGAGCTCAGGTGAGAAATTGCAAACGTCGAGCAATTGCTCAGAGATGAAAAGTGCCAGCACTGAAAGCTGTTGCTAGCCAGCACCCTTCCTTAGAAGCGCTTTCACAGGCGCAGCAACACTGGGGCTTTGCGATTCTCTACCCACCAAACGTCACGGTCACTATCTCTCCGTCTCGTAGACACGAGCTGAGAGATTGCAAACGTTGAGCAATTGCTCAGAGATGAAAAGTGCCAGCACTGAAAGCTGTTGCTAGCCAGCCCCCTTCCTTGGAAGCGCTTTTGTAGGCCTAAGAACACTGGGGCTCTGTGCTTCTCTAGCCACCTAATCTTCTGCTCATCCTCTCACGCAGTCTAAAGAGAGCTCAGGTGAGAAATTGCAAAGGTCGAGCAATTGCTCAGAGATGAAAAGTGCCAGCACTGAAAACTGTTGCTAGCCAGCACCCTTCCTTGGAAGCGCTTTCACAGGCGCAGCAACACTGGGGCTTTGCGCTTCTCTACCCACCAAATGTCACGGTCACTATCTCTCCGTCTCGTAGACACGAGCTGAGAGATTGCAAAGGTCGAGCAATTGCTCAGAGATGAAAAGCGCCAGCACTGAAAGCTCTTGCTAGCCAGCCCCCTTCCTTGGAAGCGCTTTTTTAGGCCTAAGAACAGTGGGGCTCTGTGTTTCTCTAGCCACCTAATCTTCTGCTCATCCTCTCGCGCACTCTGAAGAGAGCTCAGGTGAGAAATTGCAAACATCGAGCAATTGCTCAGAGATGAAAAGTGCCAGCACTGAAAACTGTTGCTAGCCAGCACCCTTCCTTGGAAGCGCTTTCAGAGGCGCAGCAACACTGGAGCTTTGCGCTTCTCTAGCCACCAAACGTCACGGTCACTATCTCTCTGTCTCGTAGACACGAGCTGAGAGATTGCAAACGTCGAGCAATTGCTCAGAGATGAAAAGTGCCAGCACTGAAAGCTCTTGCTAGCCAGCACCCTTCCTTGGAAGTGCTTTTGTAGGCCTAAGAACAGTGGGGCTCTGTGTTTCTCTAGCCACCTAATCTTCTGCTCATCCTCTCGCACACTCTAAAGAGAGCTCAGGTAAGAAATTGCAAACATCGAGCAATTGCTCAGAGATGAAAAGTGCCAGCACTGAAAACTGTTGCTAGCCAGCACCCTTCCTTGGAAGCGCTTTCACAGGCGCAGCAACACTGGAGCTTTGCGCTTCTCTAGCCACCAAAGGTCACGGTCACTATCTCTCTGTCTCGTAGACACGAGCTGAGAGATTGCAAACGTCGAGCAATTGCTCAGAGATGAAAAGTGCCAGCACTGAAAGCTGTTGCTAGCCAGCACCCTTCCTTGGAAGCGCTTCTGTAGCCCTTAGAACACAAGGGCTCTGTGCTTCTCTAGCCACCTAATCTTCTGCTCATCCTCTCGCGCACTCTAAAGAGAGCTCAGGTGAGAAATTGCAAACGTCGAGCAATTGCTCAGAGATGAAAAGTGCCAGCACTGAAAACTGTTGCTAGCCAGCACCCTTCCTTGGAAGCGCTTTCAGAGGCGCAGCAACACTGGGGCTTTGCGCTTCTCTAGCCACCAAAGGTCACGGTCACTATCTCTCTGGCTCGTAGACACGAGCTGAGAAATTGCAAAGGTCGAGCAATTGCTCAGAGATGAAAAGTGCCAGCACTGAAAGCTGTTGCTAGCCAGCACCCTTCCTTGGAAGCGCTTTCACAGGCGCAGCAACACTGGGGCTTTACGCTTCTCTACCCACCAAACGTCACGGTCACTATCTCTCCGTCTCGTAGACACGAGCTGAGAAATCGCAAACGTCGAGCAATTGCTCAGAGATGAAAAGTGCCAGCACTGAAAGCTCTTGCTAGCCAGCACCCTTCCTTGGATGCGCTTTTGTAGGCCTAAGAACACTGGGGCTCTGTGCTTCTCTAGCCACCTAATCTTCTGCTCATCCTCTCGCGCACTCTAAAGAGAGCTCAGGTGAGAAATTGCAAAGGTCGAGCAATTGCTCAGAGATGAAAAGTGCCAGCACTGAAAACTGTTGCTAGCCAGCACCCTTCCTTGGAAGCGCTTTCACAGGCGCAGCAACACTGGGGCTTTGCGCTTCTCTAGCCACCAAAGGTCACGGTCACTATCTCTCTCCGTCTCGTAGACACGAGCTGAGAGATTGCAAACATCGAGCAATTGCTCAGAGATGAAAAGTGCCAGCACTGAAGCTGTTGCTAGCCAGCACCCTTCCTTGGAAGTGCTTTTGTAGGCCTAAGAACACTGGGGCTCTGTGCTTCTCTAGCCACCTAATCTTCTGCTCATCCTCTCGCGCACTCTAAAGAGAGCTCAGGTGAGAAATTGCAAACGTCGAGCAATTGCTCAGAGATGAAAAGTGCCAGCACTGAAAGCTGTTGCTAGCCAGCACCCTTCCTTAGAAGCGCTTTCACAGGCGCAGCAACACTGGGGATTTGCGATTCTCTACCCACCAAACGTCACGGTCACTATCTCTCCGTCTCGTAGACACGAGCTGAGAGATTGCAAAGGTCGAGCAATTGCTCAGAGATGAAAAGCGCCAGCACTGAAAGCTCTTGCTAGCCAGCACCCTTCCTTGGAAGCGCTTTTTTAGGCCTAAGAACAGTGGGGCTCTGTGTTTCTCTAGCCACCTAATCTTCTGCTCATCCTCTCGCGCACTCTAAAGAGAGCTCAGGTGAGAAATTGCAAACATCGAGCAATTGCTCAGAGATGAAAAGTGCCAGCACTGAAAGCTGTTGCTAGCCAGCACCCTTCCTTGGAAGCGCTTTCACAGGCGCAGCAACACTGGAGCTTTGCGCTTCTCTAGCCACCAAACGTCACGGTCACTATCTCTCTGTCTCGTAGACACGAGCTGAGAGATTGCAAAGGTCGAGCAATTGCTCAGAGATGAAAAGTGCCAGCACTGAAAGCTGTTGCTAGCCAGCACCCTTCCTTGGAAGCGCTTTTGTAGGCCTAAGAACACTGGGGCTCTGTGCTTCTCTAGCCACCTAATCTTCTGCTCATCCTCTCGCGCACTCTAAAGAGAGCTCAGGTGAGAAATTGCAAACATCGAGCAATTGCTCAGAGATGAAAAGTGCCAGCACTGAAAGCTGTTGCTAGCCAGCACCCTTCCTTGGAAGCGCTTTCACAGGCGCAGCAACACTGGAGCTTTGCGCTTCTCTACCCACCAAACGTCACGGTCACTATCTCTCCGTCTCGTAGACACGAGCTGAGAAATTGCAAACGTCGAGCAATTGCTCAGAGATGAAAAGTGCCAGCACTGAAAGCTGTTGCTAGCCAGCACCCTTCCTTGGAAGTGCTTTTGTAGCCCTAAGAACACTGGGGCTCTGGGCTTCTCTAGCCACCTAATCTTCTGCTCATCCTCTCGCGCACTCTAAAGAGAGCTCAGGTGAGAAATTGCAAACGTCGAGCAATTGCTCAGAGATGAAAAGTGCCAGCACTGAAAGCTGTTGCTAGCCAGCACCCTTCCTTGGAAGCGCTTTCACAGGCGCAGCAACACTGGGGCTTTGCGCTTCTCTACCCACCAAACGTCACGGTCACTATCTCTCCGTCTCGTAGACACGAGCTGAGAGATTGCAAACGTTGAGAAATTGCTCAGAGATGAAAAGTGCCAGCACTGAAAGCTCTTGCTAGCCAGCCCCCTTCCTTGGAAGCGCTTTTGTAGGCCTAAGAACACTGGGGCTCTGGGCTTCTCTAGCCACCTAATCTTCTGCTCATCCTCTCGCGCACTCTAAAGAGAGCTCAGGTGAGAAATTGCAAACATCGAGCAATTGCTCAGAGATGAAAAGTGCCAGCACTGAAAGCTGTTGCTAGCCAGCACCCTTCCTTGGAAGTGCTTTTGTAGGCCTAAGAAGACTGGGGCTCTGGGTTTCTCTAGCCACCTAATCTTCTGCTCATCCTCTCGTGCACTCTAAAGAGAGCTCAGGTGAGAAATTGCAAAGGTCGAGCAATTGCTCAGAGATGAAAAGTGCCAGCACTGAAAGCTGTTGCTAGCCAGCACCCTTCCTTGGAAGCGCTTTCACAGGCGCAGCAACACTGGGGCTTTGCGCTTCTCTAGCCACCAAACGTCACGGTCACTATCTCTCTCCGTCTCGTAGACACGAGCTGAGAAATTGCAAACGTCGAGCAATTGCTCAGAGATGAAAAGTGCCAGCACTGAAAGCTCTTGCTAGCCAGCACCCTTCCTTGGATGCGCTTTTGTAGGCCTAAGAACACTGGGGCTCTGGGCTTCTCTAGCCACCTAATCTTCTGCTCATCCTCTCGCGCACTCTACAGAGAGCTCAGGTGAGAAATTGCAAACATCGAGCAATTGCTCAGAGATGAAAAGTGCCAGCACTGAAAACTGTTGCTAGCCAGCACCCTTCCTTGGAAGCGCTTTCACAGGCGCAGCAACACTGGGGCTTTGCGCTTCTCTACCCACCAAAGGTCACGGTCACTATCTCTCTGTCTCGTAGACACGAGCTGAGAGATTGCAAACGTCGAGCAGTTGCTCAGAGATGAAAAGTGCCAGCACTGAAAGCTGTTCCTAGCCAGCCCCCTTCCTTGGAAGCGCTTCTGTAGGCCTAAGAACACTGGGGCTCTGTGTTTCTCTAGCCACCTAATCTTCTGCTCATCCTCTCGCGCACTCTAAAGAGAGCTCAGGTGAGAAATTGCAAACGTCGAGCAATTGCTCAGAGATGAAAAGTGCCAGCACTGAAAGCTCTTGCTAGCCAGCACCCTTCCTTCGAAGCGCTTTCACAGGCGCAGCAACACTGGGGCTTTGCGCTTCTCTACCCACCAAAGGTCACGGTCACTATCTCTCCGTCTCGTAGACACGAGCTGAGAGATTGCAAACGTCCAGCAATTGCTCAGAGATGAAAAGTGCCAGCACTGAAAGCTGTTGCTAGCCAGCACCCTTCCTTGGAAGCGCTTTCACAGGCGCAGCAACACTGGGGCTTTGCGCTTCTCTACCCACCAAAGGTCACGGTCACTATCTCTCTCCGTCTCGTAGACACGAGCTGAGAGATTGCAAACGTCGAGCAATTGCTCAGAGATGAAAAGTGCCAGCACTGAAAGCTGTTGCTAGCCAGCACCCTTCCTTGGAAGCGCTTTTGTAGGCCTAAGAACACAAGGGCTCTGGGCTTCTCTAGCCACCTAATCTTCTGCTCATCCTCTCGCGCACTCTAAAGAGAGCTCAGGTGAGAAATTGCAAACATCGAGCAATTGCTCAGAGATGAAAAGTGCCAGCACTGAAAACTGTTGCTAGCCAGCACCCTTCCTTGGAAGCGCTTTCACAGGCGCAGCAACACTGGAGCTTTGCGCTTCTCTACCCACCAAACGTCACGGTCACTATCTCTCTGGCTCGTAGACACGAGCTGAGAGATTGCAAACGTCGAGCAATTGCTCAGAGATGAAAAGTGCCAGCACTGAAAGCTGTTGCTAGCCAGAACCCTTCCTTGGAAGCGCTTCTGTAGCCCTTAGAACACAAGGGCTCTGTGCTTCTCTAGCCACCTAATCTTCTGCTCATCCTCTCTCGTAGTCTAAAGAGAGCTCAGGTGAGAAATTGCAAACGTCGAGCAATTGCTCAGAGATGAAAAGTGCCAGCACTGAAAGCTGTTGCTAGCCAGCACCCTTCCTTGGAAGCGCTTTCACAGGCGCAGCAACACTGGGGCTTTGCGCTTCTCTACCCACCAAATGTCACGGTCATTCTCTTTCCATCTCGTAGACACGAGCTGAGAAATTGCAAACGTCGAGCAATTGCTCAGAGATGAAAAGTGCCAGCACTGAAAGCTGTTGCTAGCCAGCACCCTTCCTTGGAAGTGCTTTTGTAGGCCTAAGAACACTGGGGCTCTGGGCTTCTCTAGCCACCTAATCTTCTGCTCATCCTCTCGCGCACTCTAAAGAGAGCTCAGGTGAGAAATTGCAAACGTCGAGCAATTGCTCAGAGATGAAAAGTGCCAGCACTGAAAGCTGTTGCTAGCCAGCACCCTTCCTTGGAAGCGCTTTCACAGGGGCAGCAACACTGGGGCTTTGCGCTACTCTACCCACCAAAGGTCACGGTCACTATCTCTCCGTCTCGTAGACACAAGCTGAGAAATTGCAAACGTCGAGCAATTGCTCAGAGATGAAAAGTGCCAGCACTGAAAACTGTTGCTAGCCAGCACCCTTCCTTGGAAGCGCTTTCACAGGCGCAGCAACACTGGGGCTTTGCGATTCTCTACCCACCAAAGGTCACGGTCACTATCTCTCTCCGTCTCGTAGACACGAGCTGAGAGATTGCAAAGGTCGAGCAATTGCTCAGAGATGAAAAGTGCCAGCACTGAAAGCTGTTGCTAGCCAGCACCCTTCCTTGGAAGTGCTTTTGTAGCCCTAAGAACACTGGGGCTCTGTGCTTCTCTAGCCACCTAATCTTCTGCTCATCCTCTCGCGCACTCTAAAGAGAGCTCAGGTGAGAAATTGCAAACATCGAGCAATTGCTCAGAGATGAAAAGTGCCAGCACTGAAAGCTGTTGCTAGCCAGCACCCTTCCTTAGAAGCGCTTTCACAGGCGCAGCAACACTGGGGCTTTGCGATTCTCTACCCACCAAACATCACGGTCACTATCTCTCCGTCTCGTAGACACGAGCTGAGAGATTGCAAAGGTCGAGCAATTGCTCAGAGATGAAAAGCGCCAGCACTGAAAGCTCTTGCTAGCCAGCACCCTTCCTTGGAAGCGCTTTTTTAGGCCTAAGAACAGTGGGGCTCTGTGTTTCTCTAGCCACCTAATCTTCTGCTCATCCTCTCGCGCACTCTAAAGAGAGCTCAGGTGAGAAATTGCAAACATCGAGCAATTGCTCAGAGATGAAAAGTGCCAGCACTGAAAGCTGTTGCTAGCCAGCACCCTTCCTTGGAAGCGCTTTCACAGGCGCAGCAACACTGGGGCTTTGCGCTTCTCTACCCACCAAACGTCACGGTCACTATCTCTCTGTCTCGTAGACACGAGCTGAGAGATTGCAAACGTCGAGCAATTGCTCAGAGATGAAAAGTGCCAGCACTGAAAGCTGTTGCTAGCCAGCACCCTTCCTTGGAAGCGCTTTTGTAGGCCTAAGAACACTGGGGCTCTGTGCTTCTCTAGCCACCTAATCTTCTGCTCATCCTCTCGCGCACTCTAAAGAGAGCTCAGGTGAGAAAGTGCAAACATCGAGCAATTGCTCAGAGATGAAAAGTGCCAGCACTGAAAACTGTTGCTAGCCAGCACCCTTCCTTGGAAGCGCTTTCACAGGCGCAGCAACACTGGAGCTTTGCGCTTCTCTACCCACCAAACGTCACGGTCACTATCTCTCTGTCTCGTAGACACGAGCTGAGAGATTGCAAACGTCGAGCAATTGCTCAGAGATGAAAAGTGCCAGCACTGAAAGCTCTTGCTAGCCAGCACCCTTCCTTGGAAGCGCTTTTGTAGCCCTTAGAACACAAGGGCTCTGTGCTTCTCTAGCCACCTAATCTTCTGCTCATCCTCTCGCGCACTCTAAAGAGAGCTCAGGTGAGGGATTGCAAACGTCGAGCAATTGCTCAGAGATGAAAAGTGCCAGCACTGAAAACTGTTGCTAGCCAGCACCCTTCCTTGGAAGCGCTTTTGTAGGCCTAAGAACACAAGGGCTCTGGGCTTCTCTAGCCACCTAATCTTCTGCTCATCCTCTCGCGCACTCTAAAGAGAGCTCAGGTGAGAAATTGCAAACATCGAGCAATTGCTCAGAGATGAAAAGTGCCAGCACTGAAAACTGTTGCTAGCCAGCACCCTTCCTTGGAAGCGCTTTCACAGGCGCAGCAACACTGGAGCTTTGCGCTTCTCTACCCACCAAACGTCACGGTCACTATCTCTCTGTCTCGTAGACACGAGCTGAGAGATTGCAAACGTCGAGCAATTGCTCAGAGATGAAAAGTGCCAGCACTGAAAGCTGTTGCTAGCCAGAACCCTTCCTTGGAAGCGCTTCTGTAGCCCTTAGAACACAAGGGCTCTGTGCTTCTCTAGCCACCTAATCTTCTGCTCATCCTCTCTCGTAGTCTAAAGAGAGCTCAGGTGAGAAATTGCAAACGTCGAGCAATTGCTCAGAGATGAAAAGTGCCAGCACTGAAAGCTGTTGCTAGCCAGCACCCTTCCTTGGAAGCGCTTTCACAGGCGCAGTAACACTGGGGCTTTGCGCTTCTCTACCCACCAAATGTCACGGTCATTCTCTTTCCATCTCGTAGACACGAGCTGAGAAATTGCAAACGTCGAGCAATTGCTCAGAGATGAAAAGTGCCAGCACTGAAAGCTGTTGCTAGCCAGCACCCTTCCTTGGAAGTGCTTTTGTAGGCCTAAGAACACTGGGGCTCTGGGCTTCTCTAGCCACCTAATCTTCTGCTCATCCTCTCGCGCACTCTAAAGAGAGCTCAGGTGAGAAATTGCAAACGTCGAGCAATTGCTCAGAGATGAAAAGTGCCAGCACTGAAAGCTGTTGCTAGCCAGCACCCTTCCTTGGAAGCGCTTTCACAGGCGCAGCAACACTGGGGCTTTGCGCTTCTCTACCCACCAAAGGTCACGGTCACTATCTCTCCGTCTCGTAGACACAAGTTGAGAGATTGCAAACGTCGAGCAATTGCTCAGAGATGAAAAGTGCCAGCACTGAAAGCTGTTGCTAGCCAGCACCCTTCCTTGGAAGCGCTTTTGTAGCCCTTAGAACACTGGGGCTCTGGGCTTCTCTAGCCACCTAATCTTCTGCTCATCCTCTCGCGCACTCTAAAGAGAGCTCAGGTGAGAAATTGCAAAGGTCGAGCAATTGCTCAGAGATGAAAAGTGCCAGCACTGAAAGCTCTTGCTAGCCAGCACCCTTCCTTGGAAGCGCTTTCACAGGCGCAGTAACACTGGGGCTTTGCGCTTCTCTACCCACCAAACGTCACGGTCACTATCTCTCTGGCTCGTAGACACGAGCTGAGAAATTGCAAACGTCGAGCAATTGCTCAGAGATGAAAAGTGCCAGCACTGAAAGCTGTTGCTAGCCAGAACCCTTCCTTGGAAGCGCTTTTGTAGGCCTAAGAACACTGGGGCTCTGGGCTTCTCTAGCCACCTAATCTTCTGCTCATCCTCTCGCGCACTCTAAAGAGAGCTCAGGTGAGAAATTGCAAAGGTCGAGCAATTGCTCAGAGATGAAAAGTGCCAGCACTGAAAACTGTTGCTAGCCAGCACCCTTCCTTGGAAGCGCTTTCACAGGCGCAGCAACACTGGGGCTTTGCGCTTCTCTACCCACCAAAGGTCACGGTCACTATCTCTCCGTCTCGTAGACACGAGCTGAGAAATTGCAAACGTCGAGCAATTGCTCAGAGATGAAAAGTGCCAGCACTGAAAGCTGTTGCTAGCCAGCACCCTTCCTTGGAAGCGCTTTTGTAGCCCTAAGAACACTGGGGCTCTGGGCTTCTCTAGCCACCTAATCTTCTGCTCATCCTCTCGCGCACTCTAAAGAGAGCTCAGGTGAGAAATTGCAAAGGTCGAGCAATTGCTCAGAGATGAAAAGTGCCAGCACTGAAAGCTGTTGCTAGCCAGCACCCTTCCTTGGAAGCGCTTTCACAGGCGCAGCAACACTGGAGCTTTGCGCTTCTCTACCCACCAAACGTCACGGTCACTATCTCTCTCCGTCTCGTAGACACGAGCTGAGAGATTGCAAACGTCGAGCAATTGCTCAGAGATGAAAAGTGCCAGCACTGAAAGCTGTTGCTAGCCAGCACCCTTCCTTGGAAGCGCTTTTGTAGGCCTAAGAACACAAGGGCTCTGGGCTTCTCTAGCCACCTAATCTTCTGCTCATCCTCTCGCGCACTCTGAAGAGAGCTCAGGTGAGAAATTGCAAACATCGAGCAATTGCTCAGAGATGAAAAGTGCCAGCACTGAAAACTGTTGCTAGCCAGCACCCTTCCTTGGAAGCGCTTTCAGAGGCGCAGCAACACTGGAGCTTTGCGCTTCTCTAGCCACCAAACGTCACGGTCACTATCTCTCTGTCTCGTAGACACGAGCTGAGAGATTGCAAACGTCGAGCAATTGCTCAGAGATGAAAAGTGCCAGCACTGAAAGCTCTTGCTAGCCAGCACCCTTCCTTGGAAGTGCTTTTGTAGGCCTAAGAACAGTGGGGCTCTGTGTTTCTCTAGCCACCTAATCTTCTGCTCATCCTCTCGCACACTCTAAAGAGAGCTCAGGTAAGAAATTGCAAACATCGAGCAATTGCTCAGAGATGAAAAGTGCCAGCACTGAAAACTGTTGCTAGCCAGCACCCTTCCTTGGAAGCGCTTTCACAGGCGCAGCAACACTGGAGCTTTGCGCTTCTCTAGCCACCAAAGGTCACGGTCACTATCTCTCTGTCTCGTAGACACGAGCTGAGAGATTGCAAACGTCGAGCAATTGCTCAGAGATGAAAAGTGCCAGCACTGAAAGCTGTTGCTAGCCAGCACCCTTCCTTGGAAGCGCTTCTGTAGCCCTTAGAACACAAGGGCTCTGTGCTTCTCTAGCCACCTAATCTTCTGCTCATCCTCTCGCGCACTCTAAAGAGAGCTCAGGTGAGAAATTGCAAACGTCGAGCAATTGCTCAGAGATGAAAAGTGCCAGCACTGAAAACTGTTGCTAGCCAGCACCCTTCCTTGGAAGCGCTTTCAGAGGCGCAGCAACACTGGGGCTTTGCGCTTCTCTAGCCACCAAAGGTCACGGTCACTATCTCTCTGGCTCGTAGACACGAGCTGAGAAATTGCAAAGGTCGAGCAATTGCTCAGAGATGAAAAGTGCCAGCACTGAAAGCTGTTGCTAGCCAGCACCCTTCCTTGGAAGCGCTTTCACAGGCGCAGCAACACTGGGGCTTTACGCTTCTCTACCCACCAAACGTCACGGTCACTATCTCTCCGTCTCGTAGACACGAGCTGAGAAATCGCAAACGTCGAGCAATTGCTCAGAGATGAAAAGTGCCAGCACTGAAAGCTCTTGCTAGCCAGCACCCTTCCTTGGATGCGCTTTTGTAGGCCTAAGAACACTGGGGCTCTGTGCTTCTCTAGCCACCTAATCTTCTGCTCATCCTCTCGCGCACTCTAAAGAGAGCTCAGGTGAGAAATTGCAAAGGTCGAGCAATTGCTCAGAGATGAAAAGTGCCAGCACTGAAAACTGTTGCTAGCCAGCACCCTTCCTTGGAAGCGCTTTCACAGGCGCAGCAACACTGGGGCTTTGCGCTTCTCTAGCCACCAAAGGTCACGGTCACTATCTCTCTCCGTCTCGTAGACACGAGCTGAGAGATTGCAAACATCGAGCAATTGCTCAGAGATGAAAAGTGCCAGCACTGAAGCTGTTGCTAGCCAGCACCCTTCCTTGGAAGTGCTTTTGTAGGCCTAAGAACACTGGGGCTCTGTGCTTCTCTAGCCACCTAATCTTCTGCTCATCCTCTCGCGCACTCTAAAGAGAGCTCAGGTGAGAAATTGCAAACGTCGAGCAATTGCTCAGAGATGAAAAGTGCCAGCACTGAAAGCTGTTGCTAGCCAGCACCCTTCCTTAGAAGCGCTTTCACAGGCGCAGCAACACTGGGGATTTGCGATTCTCTACCCACCAAACGTCACGGTCACTATCTCTCCGTCTCGTAGACACGAGCTGAGAGATTGCAAAGGTCGAGCAATTGCTCAGAGATGAAAAGCGCCAGCACTGAAAGCTCTTGCTAGCCAGCACCCTTCCTTGGAAGCGCTTTTTTAGGCCTAAGAACAGTGGGGCTCTGTGTTTCTCTAGCCACCTAATCTTCTGCTCATCCTCTCGCGCACTCTAAAGAGAGCTCAGGTGAGAAATTGCAAACATCGAGCAATTGCTCAGAGATGAAAAGTGCCAGCACTGAAAGCTGTTGCTAGCCAGCACCCTTCCTTGGAAGCGCTTTCACAGGCGCAGCAACACTGGAGCTTTGCGCTTCTCTAGCCACCAAACGTCACGGTCACTATCTCTCTGTCTCGTAGACACGAGCTGAGAGATTGCAAAGGTCGAGCAATTGCTCAGAGATGAAAAGTGCCAGCACTGAAAGCTGTTGCTAGCCAGCACCCTTCCTTGGAAGCGCTTTTGTAGGCCTAAGAACACTGGGGCTCTGTGCTTCTCTAGCCACCTAATCTTCTGCTCATCCTCTCGCGCACTCTAAAGAGAGCTCAGGTGAGAAATTGCAAACATCGAGCAATTGCTCAGAGATGAAAAGTGCCAGCACTGAAAGCTGTTGCTAGCCAGCACCCTTCCTTGGAAGCGCTTTCACAGGCGCAGCAACACTGGAGCTTTGCGCTTCTCTACCCACCAAACGTCACGGTCACTATCTCTCCGTCTCGTAGACACGAGCTGAGAAATTGCAAACGTCGAGCAATTGCTCAGAGATGAAAAGTGCCAGCACTGAAAGCTGTTGCTAGCCAGCACCCTTCCTTGGAAGTGCTTTTGTAGCCCTAAGAACACTGGGGCTCTGGGCTTCTCTAGCCACCTAATCTTCTGCTCATCCTCTCGCGCACTCTAAAGAGAGCTCAGGTGAGAAATTGCAAACGTCGAGCAATTGCTCAGAGATGAAAAGTGCCAGCACTGAAAGCTGTTGCTAGCCAGCACCCTTCCTTGGAAGCGCTTTCACAGGCGCAGCAACACTGGGGCTTTGCGCTTCTCTACCCACCAAACGTCACGGTCACTATCTCTCCGTCTCGTAGACACGAGCTGAGAGATTGCAAACGTTGAGAAATTGCTCAGAGATGAAAAGTGCCAGCACTGAAAGCTCTTGCTAGCCAGCCCCCTTCCTTGGAAGCGCTTTTGTAGGCCTAAGAACACTGGGGCTCTGGGCTTCTCTAGCCACCTAATCTTCTGCTCATCCTCTCGCGCACTCTAAAGAGAGCTCAGGTGAGAAATTGCAAACATCGAGCAATTGCTCAGAGATGAAAAGTGCCAGCACTGAAAGCTGTTGCTAGCCAGCACCCTTCCTTGGAAGTGCTTTTGTAGGCCTAAGAAGACTGGGGCTCTGGGTTTCTCTAGCCACCTAATCTTCTGCTCATCCTCTCGTGCACTCTAAAGAGAGCTCAGGTGAGAAATTGCAAAGGTCGAGCAATTGCTCAGAGATGAAAAGTGCCAGCACTGAAAGCTGTTGCTAGCCAGCACCCTTCCTTGGAAGCGCTTTCACAGGCGCAGCAACACTGGGGCTTTGCGCTTCTCTAGCCACCAAACGTCACGGTCACTATCTCTCTCCGTCTCGTAGACACGAGCTGAGAAATTGCAAACGTCGAGCAATTGCTCAGAGATGAAAAGTGCCAGCACTGAAAGCTCTTGCTAGCCAGCACCCTTCCTTGGATGCGCTTTTGTAGGCCTAAGAACACTGGGGCTCTGGGCTTCTCTAGCCACCTAATCTTCTGCTCATCCTCTCGCGCACTCTACAGAGAGCTCAGGTGAGAAATTGCAAACATCGAGCAATTGCTCAGAGATGAAAAGTGCCAGCACTGAAAACTGTTGCTAGCCAGCACCCTTCCTTGGAAGCGCTTTCACAGGCGCAGCAACACTGGGGCTTTGCGCTTCTCTACCCACCAAAGGTCACGGTCACTATCTCTCTGTCTCGTAGACACGAGCTGAGAGATTGCAAACGTCGAGCAGTTGCTCAGAGATGAAAAGTGCCAGCACTGAAAGCTGTTCCTAGCCAGCCCCCTTCCTTGGAAGCGCTTCTGTAGGCCTAAGAACACTGGGGCTCTGTGTTTCTCTAGCCACCTAATCTTCTGCTCATCCTCTCGCGCACTCTAAAGAGAGCTCAGGTGAGAAATTGCAAACGTCGAGCAATTGCTCAGAGATGAAAAGTGCCAGCACTGAAAGCTCTTGCTAGCCAGCACCCTTCCTTCGAAGCGCTTTCACAGGCGCAGCAACACTGGGGCTTTGCGCTTCTCTACCCACCAAAGGTCACGGTCACTATCTCTCCGTCTCGTAGACACGAGCTGAGAGATTGCAAACGTCCAGCAATTGCTCAGAGATGAAAAGTGCCAGCACTGAAAGCTGTTGCTAGCCAGCACCCTTCCTTGGAAGCGCTTTCACAGGCGCAGCAACACTGGGGCTTTGCGCTTCTCTACCCACCAAAGGTCACGGTCACTATCTCTCTCCGTCTCGTAGACACGAGCTGAGAGATTGCAAACGTCGAGCAATTGCTCAGAGATGAAAAGTGCCAGCACTGAAAGCTGTTGCTAGCCAGCACCCTTCCTTGGAAGCGCTTTTGTAGGCCTAAGAACACAAGGGCTCTGGGCTTCTCTAGCCACCTAATCTTCTGCTCATCCTCTCGCGCACTCTAAAGAGAGCTCAGGTGAGAAATTGCAAACATCGAGCAATTGCTCAGAGATGAAAAGTGCCAGCACTGAAAACTGTTGCTAGCCAGCACCCTTCCTTGGAAGCGCTTTCACAGGCGCAGCAACACTGGAGCTTTGCGCTTCTCTACCCACCAAACGTCACGGTCACTATCTCTCTGGCTCGTAGACACGAGCTGAGAGATTGCAAACGTCGAGCAATTGCTCAGAGATGAAAAGTGCCAGCACTGAAAGCTGTTGCTAGCCAGAACCCTTCCTTGGAAGCGCTTCTGTAGCCCTTAGAACACAAGGGCTCTGTGCTTCTCTAGCCACCTAATCTTCTGCTCATCCTCTCTCGTAGTCTAAAGAGAGCTCAGGTGAGAAATTGCAAACGTCGAGCAATTGCTCAGAGATGAAAAGTGCCAGCACTGAAAGCTGTTGCTAGCCAGCACCCTTCCTTGGAAGCGCTTTCACAGGCGCAGCAACACTGGGGCTTTGCGCTTCTCTACCCACCAAATGTCACGGTCATTCTCTTTCCATCTCGTAGACACGAGCTGAGAAATTGCAAACGTCGAGCAATTGCTCAGAGATGAAAAGTGCCAGCACTGAAAGCTGTTGCTAGCCAGCACCCTTCCTTGGAAGTGCTTTTGTAGGCCTAA
The DNA here is from genome assembly GCA_037962945.1 of Sarcoramphus papa. Lineage (NCBI taxonomy): Eukaryota > Metazoa > Chordata > Aves > Accipitriformes > Cathartidae > Sarcoramphus > Sarcoramphus papa. Next base: position 21,578,559 of record CM075588.1, read on the forward strand.
GAACACTGGGGCTCTGGGCTTCTCTAGCCACCTAATCTTCTGCTCATCCTCTCGCGCACTCTAAAGAGAGCTCAGGTGAGAAATTGCAAACGTCGAGCAATTGCTCAGAGATGAAAAGTGCCAGCACTGAAAGCTGTTGCTAGCCAGCACCCTTCCTTGGAAGCGCTTTCACAGGGGCAGCAACACTGGGGCTTTGCGCTACTCTACCCACCAAAGGTCACGGTCACTATCTCTCCGTCTCGTAGACACAAGCTGAGAAATTGCAAACGTCGAGCAATTGCTCAGAGATGAAAAGTGCCAGCACTGAAAACTGTTGCTAGCCAGCACCCTTCCTTGGAAGCGCTTTCACAGGCGCAGCAACACTGGGGCTTTGCGATTCTCTACCCACCAAAGGTCACGGTCACTATCTCTCTCCGTCTCGTAGACACGAGCTGAGAGATTGCAAAGGTCGAGCAATTGCTCAGAGATGAAAAGTGCCAGCACTGAAAGCTGTTGCTAGCCAGCACCCTTCCTTGGAAGTGCTTTTGTAGCCCTAAGAACACTGGGGCTCTGTGCTTCTCTAGCCACCTAATCTTCTGCTCATCCTCTCGCGCACTCTAAAGAGAGCTCAGGTGAGAAATTGCAAACATCGAGCAATTGCTCAGAGATGAAAAGTGCCAGCACTGAAAGCTGTTGCTAGCCAGCACCCTTCCTTAGAAGCGCTTTCACAGGCGCAGCAACACTGGGGCTTTGCGATTCTCTACCCACCAAACATCACGGTCACTATCTCTCCGTCTCGTAGACACGAGCTGAGAGATTGCAAAGGTCGAGCAATTGCTCAGAGATGAAAAGCGCCAGCACTGAAAGCTCTTGCTAGCCAGCACCCTTCCTTGGAAGCGCTTTTTTAGGCCTAAGAACAGTGGGGCTCTGTGTTTCTCTAGCCACCTAATCTTCTGCTCATCCTCTCGCGCACTCTAAAGAGAGCTCAGGTGAGAAATTGCAAACATCGAGCAATTGCTCAGAGATGAAAAGTGCCAGCACTGAAAGCTGTTGCTAGCCAGCACCCTTCCTTGGAAGCGCTTTCACAGGCGCAGCAACACTGGGGCTTTGCGCTTCTCTACCCACCAAACGTCACGGTCACTATCTCTCTGTCTCGTAGACACGAGCTGAGAGATTGCAAACGTCGAGCAATTGCTCAGAGATGAAAAGTGCCAGCACTGAAAGCTGTTGCTAGCCAGCACCCTTCCTTGGAAGCGCTTTTGTAGGCCTAAGAACACTGGGGCTCTGTGCTTCTCTAGCCACCTAATCTTCTGCTCATCCTCTCGCGCACTCTAAAGAGAGCTCAGGTGAGAAAGTGCAAACATCGAGCAATTGCTCAGAGATGAAAAGTGCCAGCACTGAAAACTGTTGCTAGCCAGCACCCTTCCTTGGAAGCGCTTTCACAGGCGCAGCAACACTGGAGCTTTGCGCTTCTCTACCCACCAAACGTCACGGTCACTATCTCTCTGTCTCGTAGACACGAGCTGAGAGATTGCAAACGTCGAGCAATTGCTCAGAGATGAAAAGTGCCAGCACTGAAAGCTCTTGCTAGCCAGCACCCTTCCTTGGAAGCGCTTTTGTAGCCCTTAGAACACAAGGGCTCTGTGCTTCTCTAGCCACCTAATCTTCTGCTCATCCTCTCGCGCACTCTAAAGAGAGCTCAGGTGAGGGATTGCAAACGTCGAGCAATTGCTCAGAGATGAAAAGTGCCAGCACTGAAAACTGTTGCTAGCCAGCACCCTTCCTTGGAAGCGCTTTTGTAGGCCTAAGAACACAAGGGCTCTGGGCTTCTCTAGCCACCTAATCTTCTGCTCATCCTCTCGCGCACTCTAAAGAGAGCTCAGGTGAGAAATTGCAAACATCGAGCAATTGCTCAGAGATGAAAAGTGCCAGCACTGAAAACTGTTGCTAGCCAGCACCCTTCCTTGGAAGCGCTTTCACAGGCGCAGCAACACTGGAGCTTTGCGCTTCTCTACCCACCAAACGTCACGGTCACTATCTCTCTGTCTCGTAGACACGAGCTGAGAGATTGCAAACGTCGAGCAATTGCTCAGAGATGAAAAGTGCCAGCACTGAAAGCTGTTGCTAGCCAGAACCCTTCCTTGGAAGCGCTTCTGTAGCCCTTAGAACACAAGGGCTCTGTGCTTCTCTAGCCACCTAATCTTCTGCTCATCCTCTCTCGTAGTCTAAAGAGAGCTCAGGTGAGAAATTGCAAACGTCGAGCAATTGCTCAGAGATGAAAAGTGCCAGCACTGAAAGCTGTTGCTAGCCAGCACCCTTCCTTGGAAGCGCTTTCACAGGCGCAGTAACACTGGGGCTTTGCGCTTCTCTACCCACCAAATGTCACGGTCATTCTCTTTCCATCTCGTAGACACGAGCTGAGAAATTGCAAACGTCGAGCAATTGCTCAGAGATGAAAAGTGCCAGCACTGAAAGCTGTTGCTAGCCAGCACCCTTCCTTGGAAGTGCTTTTGTAGGCCTAAGAACACTGGGGCTCTGGGCTTCTCTAGCCACCTAATCTTCTGCTCATCCTCTCGCGCACTCTAAAGAGAGCTCAGGTGAGAAATTGCAAACGTCGAGCAATTGCTCAGAGATGAAAAGTGCCAGCACTGAAAGCTGTTGCTAGCCAGCACCCTTCCTTGGAAGCGCTTTCACAGGCGCAGCAACACTGGGGCTTTGCGCTTCTCTACCCACCAAAGGTCACGGTCACTATCTCTCCGTCTCGTAGACACAAGTTGAGAGATTGCAAACGTCGAGCAATTGCTCAGAGATGAAAAGTGCCAGCACTGAAAGCTGTTGCTAGCCAGCACCCTTCCTTGGAAGCGCTTTTGTAGCCCTTAGAACACTGGGGCTCTGGGCTTCTCTAGCCACCTAATCTTCTGCTCATCCTCTCGCGCACTCTAAAGAGAGCTCAGGTGAGAAATTGCAAAGGTCGAGCAATTGCTCAGAGATGAAAAGTGCCAGCACTGAAAGCTCTTGCTAGCCAGCACCCTTCCTTGGAAGCGCTTTCACAGGCGCAGTAACACTGGGGCTTTGCGCTTCTCTACCCACCAAACGTCACGGTCACTATCTCTCTGGCTCGTAGACACGAGCTGAGAAATTGCAAACGTCGAGCAATTGCTCAGAGATGAAAAGTGCCAGCACTGAAAGCTGTTGCTAGCCAGAACCCTTCCTTGGAAGCGCTTTTGTAGGCCTAAGAACACTGGGGCTCTGGGCTTCTCTAGCCACCTAATCTTCTGCTCATCCTCTCGCGCACTCTAAAGAGAGCTCAGGTGAGAAATTGCAAAGGTCGAGCAATTGCTCAGAGATGAAAAGTGCCAGCACTGAAAACTGTTGCTAGCCAGCACCCTTCCTTGGAAGCGCTTTCACAGGCGCAGCAACACTGGGGCTTTGCGCTTCTCTACCCACCAAAGGTCACGGTCACTATCTCTCCGTCTCGTAGACACGAGCTGAGAAATTGCAAACGTCGAGCAATTGCTCAGAGATGAAAAGTGCCAGCACTGAAAGCTGTTGCTAGCCAGCACCCTTCCTTGGAAGCGCTTTTGTAGCCCTAAGAACACTGGGGCTCTGGGCTTCTCTAGCCACCTAATCTTCTGCTCATCCTCTCGCGCACTCTAAAGAGAGCTCAGGTGAGAAATTGCAAAGGTCGAGCAATTGCTCAGAGATGAAAAGTGCCAGCACTGAAAGCTGTTGCTAGCCAGCACCCTTCCTTGGAAGCGCTTTCACAGGCGCAGCAACACTGGAGCTTTGCGCTTCTCTACCCACCAAACGTCACGGTCACTATCTCTCTCCGTCTCGTAGACACGAGCTGAGAGATTGCAAACGTCGAGCAATTGCTCAGAGATGAAAAGTGCCAGCACTGAAAGCTGTTGCTAGCCAGCACCCTTCCTTGGAAGCGCTTTTGTAGGCCTAAGAACACAAGGGCTCTGGGCTTCTCTAGCCACCTAATCTTCTGCTCATCCTCTCGCGCACTCTAAAGAGAGCTCAGGTGAGAAATTGCAAACATCGAGCAATTGCTCAGAGATGAAAAGTGCCAGCACTGAAAACTGTTGCTAGCCAGCACCCTTCCTTGGAAGCGCTTTCACAGGCGCAGCAACACTGGAGCTTTGCGCTTCTCTACCCACCAAACGTCACGGTCACTATCTCTCTGGCTCGTAGACACGAGCTGAGAGATTGCAAACGTCGAGCAATTGCTCAGAGATGAAAAGTGCCAGCACTGAAAGCTGTTGCTAGCCAGAACCCTTCCTTGGATGCGCTTCTGTAGCCCTTAGAACACAAGGGCTCTGTGCTTCTCTAGCCACCTAATCTTCTGCTCATCCTCTCTCGTAGTCTAAAGAGAGCTCAGGTGAGAAATTGCAAACGTCGAGCAATTGCTCAGAGATGAAAAGTGCCAGCACTGAAAGCTGTTGCTAGCCAGCACCCTTCCTTGGAAGCGCTTTCACAGGCGCAGCAACACTGGGGCTTTGCGCTTCTCTACCCACCAAATGTCACGGTCATTCTCTTTCCATCTCGTAGACACGAGCTGAGAAATTGCAAACGTCGAGCAATTGCTCAGAGATGAAAAGTGCCAGCACTGAAAGCTGTTGCTAGCCAGCACCCTTCCTTGGAAGTGCTTTTGTAGGCCTAAGAACACTGGGGCTCTGGGCTTCTCTAGCCACCTAATCTTCTGCTCATCCTCTCGCGCACTCTAAAGAGAGCTCAGGTGAGAAATTGCAAACGTCGAGCAATTGCTCAGAGATGAAAAGTGCCAGCACTGAAAGCTGTTGCTAGCCAGCACCCTTCCTTGGAAGCGCTTTCACAGGCGCAGCAACACTGGGGCTTTGCGCTACTCTACCCACCAAAGGTCACGGTCACTATCTCTCCGTCTCGTAGACACAAGCTGAGAAATTGCAAACGTCGAGCAATTGCTCAGAGATGAAAAGTGCCAGCACTGAAAACTGTTGCTAGCCAGCACCCTTCCTTGGAAGCGCTTTCACAGGCGCAGCAACACTGGGGCTTTGCGATTCTCTACCCACCAAAGGTCACGGTCACTATCTCTCTCCGTCTCGTAGACACGAGCTGAGAGATTGCAAAGGTCGAGCAATTGCTCAGAGATGAAAAGTGCCAGCACTGAAAGCTGTTGCTAGCCAGCACCCTTCCTTGGAAGTGCTTTTGTAGCCCTAAGAACACTGGGGCTCTGTGCTTCTCTAGCCACCTAATCTTCTGCTCATCCTCTCGCGCACTCTAAAGAGAGCTCAGGTGAGAAATTGCAAACATCGAGCAATTGCTCAGAGATGAAAAGTGCCAGCACTGAAAGCTGTTGCTAGCCAGCACCCTTCCTTAGAAGCGCTTTCACAGGCGCAGCAACACTGGGGCTTTGCGATTCTCTACCCACCAAACATCACGGTCACTATCTCTCCGTCTCGTAGACACGAGCTGAGAGATTGCAAAGGTCGAGCAATTGCTCAGAGATGAAAAGCGCCAGCACTGAAAGCTCTTGCTAGCCAGCACCCTTCCTTGGAAGCGCTTTTTTAGGCCTAAGAACAGTGGGGCTCTGTGTTTCTCTAGCCACCTAATCTTCTGCTCATCCTCTCGCGCACTCTAAAGAGAGCTCAGGTGAGAAATTGCAAACATCGAGCAATTGCTCAGAGATGAAAAGTGCCAGCACTGAAAGCTCTTGCTAGCCAGCACCCTTCCTTGGAAGCGCTTTCACAGGCGCAGCAACACTGGGGCTTTGCGCTTCTCTACCCACCAAACGTCACGGTCACTATCTCTCTGTCTCGTAGACACGAGCTGAGAGATTGCAAACGTCGAGCAATTGCTCAGAGATGAAAAGTGCCAGCACTGAAAGCTGTTGCTAGCCAGCACCCTTCCTTGGAAGCGCTTTTGTAGGCCTAAGAACACTGGGGCTCTGTGCTTCTCTAGCCACCTAATCTTCTGCTCATCCTCTCGCGCACTCTAAAGAGAGCTCAGGTGAGAAATTGCAAACATCGAGCAATTGCTCAGAGATGAAAAGTGCCAGCACTGAAAACTGTTGCTAGCCAGCACCCTTCCTTGGAAGCGCTTTCACAGGCGCAGCAACACTGGAGCTTTGCGCTTCTCTACCCACCAAACGTCACGGTCACTATCTCTCTGTCTCGTAGACACGAGCTGAGAGATTGCAAACGTCGAGCAATTGCTCAGAGATGAAAAGTGCCAGCACTGAAAGCTCTTGCTAGCCAGCACCCTTCCTTGGAAGCGCTTTTGTAGCCCTTAGAACACAAGGGCTCTGTGCTTCTCTAGCCACCTAATCTTCTGCTCATCCTCTCGCGCACTCTAAAGAGAGCTCAGGTGAGAGATTGCAAACGTCGAGCAATTGCTCAGAGATGAAAAGTGCCAGCACTGAAAGCTGTTGCTAGCCAGCACCCTTCCTTGGAAGCGCTTTTGTAGGCCTAAGAACACAAGGGCTCTGGGCTTCTCTAGCCACCTAATCTTCTGCTCATCCTCTCGCGCACTCTAAAGAGAGCTCAGGTGAGAAATTGCAAACATCGAGCAATTGCTCAGAGATGAAAAGTGCCAGCACTGAAAACTGTTGCTAGCCAGCACCCTTCCTTGGAAGCGCTTTCACAGGCGCAGCAACACTGGAGCTTTGCGCTTCTCTACCCACCAAACGTCACGGTCACTATCTCTCTGTCTCGTAGACACGAGCTGAGAGATTGCAAACGTCGAGCAATTGCTCAGAGATGAAAAGTGCCAGCACTGAAAGCTGTTGCTAGCCAGAACCCTTCCTTGGAAGCGCTTCTGTAGCCCTTAGAACACAAGGGCTCTGTGCTTCTCTAGCCACCTAATCTTCTGCTCATCCTCTCTCGTAGTCTAAAGAGAGCTCAGGTGAGAAATTGCAAACGTCGAGCAATTGCTCAGAGATGAAAAGTGCCAGCACTGAAAGCTGTTGCTAGCCAGCACCCTTCCTTGGAAGCGCTTTCACAGGCGCAGTAACACTGGGGCTTTGCGCTTCTCTACCCACCAAATGTCACGGTCATTCTCTTTCCATCTCGTAGACACGAGCTGAGAAATTGCAAACGTCGAGCAATTGCTCAGAGATGAAAAGTGCCAGCACTGAAAGCTGTTGCTAGCCAGCACCCTTCCTTGGAAGTGCTTTTGTAGGCCTAAGAACACTGGGGCTCTGGGCTTCTCTAGCCACCTAATCTTCTGCTCATCCTCTCGCGCACTCTAAAGAGAGCTCAGGTGAGAAATTGCAAACGTCGAGCAATTGCTCAGAGATGAAAAGTGCCAGCACTGAAAGCTGTTGCTAGCCAGCACCCTTCCTTGGAAGCGCTTTCACAGGCGCAGCAACACTGGGGCTTTGCGCTTCTCTACCCACCAAAGGTCACGGTCACTATCTCTCCGTCTCGTAGACACAAGTTGAGAGATTGCAAACGTCGAGCAATTGCTCAGAGATGAAAAGTGCCAGCACTGAAAGCTGTTGCTAGCCAGCACCCTTCCTTGGAAGCGCTTTTGTAGCCCTTAGAACACTGGGGCTCTGGGCTTCTCTAGCCACCTAATCTTCTGCTCATCCTCTCGCGCACTCTAAAGAGAGCTCAGGTGAGAAATTGCAAAGGTCGAGCAATTGCTCAGAGATGAAAAGTGCCAGCACTGAAAGCTCTTGCTAGCCAGCACCCTTCCTTGGAAGCGCTTTCACAGGCGCAGTAACACTGGGGCTTTGCGCTTCTCTACCCACCAAACGTCACGGTCACTATCTCTCTGGCTCGTAGACACGAGCTGAGAAATTGCAAACGTCGAGCAATTGCTCAGAGATGAAAAGTGCCAGCACTGAAAGCTCTTGCTAGCCAGAACCCTTCCTTGGAAGCGCTTTTCTAGGCCTAAGAACACTGGGGCTCTGGGCTTCTCTAGCCACCTAATCTTCTGCTCATCCTCTCGCGCACTCTAAAGAGAGCTCAGGTGAGAAATTGCAAAGGTCGAGCAATTGCTCAGAGATGAAAAGTGCCAGCACTGAAAACTGTTGCTAGCCAGCACCCTTCCTTGGAAGCGCTTTCACAGGCGCAGCAACACTGGGGCTTTGCGCTTCTCTACCCACCAAAGGTCACGGTCACTATCTCTCCGTCTCGTAGACACGAGCTGAGAAATTGCAAACGTCGAGCAATTGCTCAGAGATGAAAAGTGCCAGCACTGAAAGCTGTTGCTAGCCAGCACCCTTCCTTGGAAGCGCTTTTGTAGCCCTAAGAACACTGGGGCTCTGGGCTTCTCTAGCCACCTAATCTTCTGCTCATCCTCTCGTGCACTCTAAAGAGAGCTCAGGTGAGAAATTGCAAACGTCGAGCAATTGCTCAGAGATGAAAAGTGCCAGCACTGAAAGCTGTTGCTAGCCAGCACCCTTCCTTGGAAGCGCTTTCACAGGCGCAGCAACACTGGAGCTTTGCGCTTCTCTACCCACCAAACGTCACGGTCACTATCTCTCTGTCTCGTAGACACAAGCTGAGAGATTGCAAACGTCGAGCAATTGCTCAGAGATGAAAAGTGCCAGCACTGAAAGCTGTTGCTAGCCAGCACCCTTCCTTGGAAGCGCTTTTGTAGCCCTTAGAACACAAGGGCTCTGTGCTTCTCTAGCCACCTAATCTTCTGCTCATCCTCTCGCGCACTCTAAAGAGAGCTCAGGTGAGAAATTGCAAACGTCGAGCAATTGCTCAGAGATGAAAAGTGCCAGCACTGAAAGCTGGTGCTAGCCAGCACCCTTCCTTGGAAGCGCTTTCACAGGCGCAGCAACACTGGGGCTTTGCGCTTCTCTACCCACCAAATGTCACGGTCACTATCTCTCCGTCTCGTAGACACGAGCTGAGAAATTGCAAACGTCAAGCAATTGCTCAGAGATGAAATGTGCCAGTACTGAAAGCTGTTGCTAGCCAGCACCCTTCCTTGGAAACGCTCTTGTAGCCCTTAGAACACTGGGGCTCTGGGCTTCTCTAGCCACCTAATCTTCTGCTCATCCTCTCGCGCACTCTAAAGAGAGCTCAGGTGAGAAATTGCAAAGGTCGAGCAATTGCTCAGAGATGAAAAGTGCCAGCACTGAAAGCTGTTGCTAGCCAGCACCCTTCCTTGGAAGCGCTTTCAGAGGCGCAGCAACACTGGGGCTTTGCGCTTCTCTAGCCACCAAACGTCACGGTCACTATCTCTCTGGCTCGTAGACACGAGCTGAGAAATTGCAAAGGTCGAGCAATTGCTCAGAGATGAAAAGTGCCAGCACTGAAAGCTGTTGCTAGCCAGCACCCTTCCTTGGAAGCGCTTTCACAGGCGCAGCAACACTGGGGCTTTGCGCTTCTCTACCCACCAAATGTCACGGTCATTCTCTTTCCATCTCGTAGACACGAGCTGAGAAATTGCAAACGTCGAGCAATTGCTCAGAGATGAAAAGTGCCAGCACTGAAAGCTCTTGCTAGCCAGCACCCTTCCTTGGAAGCGCTTTCACAGGCGCAGCAACACTGGGGCTTTGCGCTTCTCTAGCCACCAAACGTCACGGTCACTATCTCTCTGGCTCGTAGACACGAGCTGAGAAATTGCAAAGGTCGAGCAATTGCTCAGAGATGAAAAGTGCCAGCACTGAAAGCTGTTGCTAGCCAGCACCCTTCCTTGGAAGCGCTTTCACAGGCGCAGTAACACTGGGGCTTTGCGCTTCTCTACCCACCAAATGTCACGGTCATTCTCTTTCCATCTCGTAGACACGAGCTGAGAAATTGCAAACGTCGAGCAATTGCTCAGAGATGAAAAGTGCCAGCACTGAAAGCTGTTGCTAGCCAGCACCCTTCCTTGGAAGAGCTTTCACAGGCGCAGCAACACTGGGGCTTTGCGCTTCTCTACCCACCAAAGGTCACGGTCACTATCTCTCCGTCTCGTAGACACAAGCTGAGAGATTGCAAACGTTGAGCAATTGCTCAGAGATGAAAAGTGCCAGCACTGAAAGCTGTTGCTAGCCAGCACCCTTCCTTGGAAGCGCTTTTGTAGCCCTTAGAACACTGGGGCTCTGTGCTTCTCTAGCCACCTAATCTTCTGCTCATCCTCTCGCGCACTCTAAAGAGAGCTCAGGTGAGAAATTGCAAACGTCGAGCAATTGCTCAGAGATGAAAAGTGCCAGCACTGAAAGCTGTTGCTAGCCAGCACCCTTCCTTGGAAGCGCTTTCACAGGCGCAGCAACACTGGGGCTTTGCGCTTCTCTACCCACTAAAGGTCACGGTCACTATCTCTCTGGCTCGTAGACACGAGCTGAGAAATTGCAAAGGTCGAGCAATTGCTCAGAGATGAAAAGTGCCAGCACTGAAAGCTCTTGCTAGCCAGCACCCTTCCTTGGAAGTGCTTTTGTAGGCCTAAGAACACTGGGGCTCTGGGCTTCTCTAGCCACCTAATCTTCTGCTCATCCTCTCGCGCACTCTAAAGAGAGCTCAGGTGAGAAATTGCAAACGTCGAGCAATTGCTCAGAGATGAAAAGTGCCAGCACTGAAAACTGTTGCTAGCCAGCACCCTTCCTTGGAAGCGCTTTCACAGGCGCAGCAACACTGGGGCTTTGCGCTTCTTTAGCCACCAAAGGTCACGGTCACTATCTCTCCGTCTCGTAGACACGAGCTGAGAAATTGCAAACGTCGAGCAATTGCTCAGCGATGAAAAGTGCCAGCACTGAAAGCTCTTGCTAGCCAGCACCCTTCCTTGGAAGCGCTTTCACAGGCGCAGTAACACTGGGGCTTTGCGCTTCTCTACCCACCAAACGTCACGGTCATTCTCTTTCCATCTCGTAGACACGAGCTGAGAAATTGCAAACGTCGAGCAATTGCTCAGAGATGAAAAGTGCCAGCACTGAAAGCTCTTGCTAGCCAGCACCCTTCCTTGGAAGTGCTTTTGTAGGCCTAAGAACACTGGGGCTCTGTGTTTCTCTAGCCACCTAATCTTCTGCTCATCCTCTTGCGCACTCTAAAGAGAGCTCAGGTGAGAAATTGCAAACGTCGAGCAATTGCTCAGAGATGAAAAGTGCCAGCACTGAAAGCTGTTGCTAGCCAGAACCCTTCCTTGGAAGCGCTTTCACAGGCGCAGCAACACTGGGGCTTTGCGCTTCTCTACCCACCAAAGGTCACGGTCACTATCTCTCCGTCTCGTAGACACAAGCTGAGAGATTGCAAACGTCGAGCAATTGCTCAGAGATGAAAAGTGCCAGCACTGAAAGCTGTTGCTAGCCAGCACCCTTCCTTGGAAGCACTTTTGTAGCCCTTAGAACACTGGGGCTCTGTGCTTCTCTAGCCACCTAATCTTCTGCTCATCCTCTCACGCAGTCTAAAGAGAGCTCAGGTGAGAAATTGCAAACATCGAGCAATTGCTCAGAGATGAAAAGTGCCAGCACTGAAAGCTGTTGCTAGCCAGCACCCTTCCTTGGAAGCGCTTTCACAGGCGCAGCAACACTGGGGCTTTGCGCTTTTTTAGCCACCAAAGGTCACGGTCACTATCTCTCTGGCTCGTAGACACGAGCTGAGAAATTGCAAACGTCGAGCAATTGCTCAGAGATGAAAAGTGCCAGCACTGAAAGCTGTTGCTAGCCAGAACCCTTCCTTGGAAGCGCTTTTGTAGGCCTAAGAACACTGGGGCTCTGGGCTTCTCTAGCCACCTAATCTTCTGCTCATCCTCTCGCGCACTCTAAAGAGAGCTCAGGTGAGAAATTGCAAACGTCGAGCAATTGCTCAGAGATGAAAAGTGCCAGCACTGAAAACTGTTGCTAGCCAGCACCCTTCCTTGGAAGCGCTTTCACAGGCGCAGCAACACTGGGGCTTTGCGCTTCTCTAGCCACTAAAGGTCACGGTCACTATCTCTCTGGCTTGTAGACACGAGCTGAGAAATTGCAAACGTCGAGCAATTGCTCAGAGATGAAAAGTGCCAGCACTGAAAGCTGTTGCTAGCCAGCACCCTTCCTTGGCAGTGCTTTTGTAGGCCTAAGAACACTGGGGCTCTGGGCTTCTCTAGCCACCTAATCTTCTGCTCATCCTCTCGCGCACTCTAAAGAGAGCTCAGGTGAGAAATTGCAAACGTCGAGCAATTGCTCAGAGATGAAAAGTGCCAGCACTGAAAACTGTTGCTAGCCAGCACCCTTCCTTGGAAGCGCTTTCACAGGCGCAGCAACACTGGGGCTTTGCGCTTCTCTAGCCACCAAAGGTCACGGTCACTATCTCTCCGTCTCGTAGACACGAGCTGAGAAATTGCAAACGTCGAGCAATTGCTCAGAGATGAAAAGTGCCAGCACTGAAAGCTGTTGCTAGCCAGCACCCTTCCTTGGAAGTGCTTTTGTAGGCCTAAGAACACTGGGGCTCTGGGCTTCTCTAGCCACCTAGTCTTCTGCTCATCCTCTCGCGCACTCTAAAGAGAGCTCAGGTGAGAAATTGCAAACATCGAGCAATTGCTCAGAGATGAAAAGTGCCAGCACTGAAAGCTCTTGCTAGCCAGCACCCTTCCTTGGAAGCGCTTTTGTAGGCCTAAGAAGACTGGGGCTCTGGGTTTCTCTAGCCACCTAATCTTCTGCTCATCCTCTCGCGCACTCTAAAGAGAGCTCAGGTGAGAAATTGCAAAGGTCGAGCAATTGCTCAGAGATGAAAAGTGCCAGCACTGAAAGCTGTTGCTAGCCAGCACCCTTCCTTGGAAGCGCTTTCAGAGGCGCAGCAACACTGGGGCTTTGCGCTTCTCTACCCACCAAACGTCACGGTCACTATCTCTCTCCGTCTCGTAGACACGAGCTGAGAAATTGCAAACGTTGAGCAATTGCTCAGAGATGAAAAGTGCCAGCACTGAAAGCTGTTGCTAGCCAGCCCCCTTCCTTGGAAGCGCTTTTGTAGGCCTAAGAACACTGGGGCTCTGTGTTTCTCTAGCCACCTAATCTTCTGCTCATCCTCTCGCGCACTCTAAAGAGAGCTCAGGTGAGAAATTGCAAAGGTCGAGCAATTGCTCAGAGATGAAAAGTGCCAGCACTGAAAGCTCTTGCTAGCCAGCACCCTTCCTTGGAAGTGCTTTCACAGGCGCAGCAACACTGGGGCTTTGCGCTTCTCTAGCCACCAAAGGTCACGGTCACTATCTCTCCGTCTCGTAGACACGAGCTGAGAAATTGCAAACGTCGAGCAATTGCTCAGAGATGAAAAGTGCCAGCACTGAAAGCTGTTGCTAGCCAGCACCCTTCCTTGGAAGTGCTTTTGTAGGCCTAAGAACAGTGGGGCTCTGTGTTTCTCTAGCCACCTAATCTTCTGCTCATCCTCTCGCGCACTCTAAAGAGAGCTCAGGTGAGAAATTGCAAACGTCGAGCAATTGCTCAGAGATGAAAAGTGCCAGCACTGAAAGCTGTTGCTAGCCAGCACCCTTCCTTGGAAGCGCTTTTGTAGGCCTAAGAACACTGGGGCTGTGGGCTTCTCTAGCCACCTAATCTTCTGCTCATCCTCTCGCGCACTCTAAAGAGAGCTCAGGTGAGAAATTGCAAAGGTCGAGCAATTGCTCAGAGATGAAAAGTGCCAGCACTGAAAGCTGTTGCTAGCCAGCAGCCTTCCTTCGAAGCGCTTTCACAGGCGCAGCAACACTGGGGCTTTGCGCTTCTCTACCCACCAAACGTCACGGTCACTATCTCTCCGTCTCGTAGACACGAGCTGAGAGATTGCAAACGTCGAGCAATTGCTCAGAGATGAAAAGTGCCAGCACTGAAAGCTCTTGCTAGCCAGCAGCCTTCCTTCGAAGCGCTTTCACAGGCGCAGCAACACTGGGTCTTTGCGCTTCTCTACCCACCAAAGGTCACGGTCACTATCTCTCTCCGTCTCGTAGACACGAGCTGAGAGATTGCAAACGTCGAGCAATTGCTCAGAGATGAAAAGTGCCAGCACTGAAAGCTGTTGCTAGCCAGCACCCTTCCTTGGAAGTGCTTTTGTAGCCCTAAGAACACTGGGGCTCTGGGCTTCTCTAGCCACCTAATCTTCTGCTCATCCTCTCGCGCAGTCTAAAGAGAGCTCAGGTGAGAAATTGCAAACGTCGAGCAATTGCTCAGAGATGAAAAGTGCCAGCACTGAAAGCTGTTGCTAGCCAGCACCCTTCCTTGGAAGCGCTTTCACAGGCGCAGCAACACTGGGGCTTTGCGATTCTCTACCCACCAGACGTCACGGTCACTATCTCTCTGTCTCGTAGACACGAGCTGAGAGATTGCAAACGTTGAGCAATTGCTCAGAGATGAAAAGTGCCAGCACTGAAAGCTGTTGCTAGCCAGCACCCTTCCTTGGAAGCGCTTTTGTAGGCCTAAGAACACTGGGGCTCTGTGCTTCTCTAGCCACCTAATCTTCTGCTCATCCTCTCGCGCACTCTAAAGAGAGCTCAGGTGAGAAATTGCAAACATCGAGCAATTGCTCAGAGATGAAAAGTGCCAGCACTGAAAACTGTTGCTAGCCAGCACCCTTCCTTGGAAGCGCTTTCACAGGCGCAGCAACACTGGAGCTTTGCACTTCTCTACCCACCAAACGTCACGGTCACTATCTCTCTGTCTCGTAGACACGAGCTGAGAGATTGCAAACGTCGAGCAATTGCTCAGAGATGAAAAGTGCCAGCACTGAAAGCTGTTGCTAGCCAGCACCCTTCCTTGGAAGCGCTTCTGTAGCCCTTAGAACACAAGGGCTCTGTGCTTCTCTAGCCACCTAATCTTCTGCTCATCCTCTCGCGCACTCTAAAGAGAGCTCAGGTGAGAAATTGCAAACGTCGAGCAATTGCTCAGAGATGAAAAGTGCCAGCACTGAAAGCTGTTGCTAGCCAGCAGCCTTCCTTGGAAGCGCTTTCACAGGCGCTGTAACACTGGGGCTTTGCGCTTCTCTAGCCACCAAATGTCACGGTCATTCTCTTTCCATCTCGTAGACACGAGCTGAGAAATTGCAAACGTCGAGCAATTGCTCAGAGATGAAAAGTGCCAGCACTGAAAGCTGTTGCTAGCCAGCACCCTTCCTTGGAAGTGCTTTTGTAGGCCTAAGAACACTGGGGCTCTGTGCTTCTCTAGCCACCTAATCTTCTGCTCATCCTGTCGCGCACTCTAAAGAGAGCTCAGGTGAGAAATTGCAAACATCGAGCAATTGCTCAGAGATGAAAAGTGCCAGCACTGAAAGCTGTTGCTAGCCAGCACCCTTCCTTGGAAGCGCTTTCAGAGGCGCAGCAACACTGGGGCTTTGCGCTTCTCTACCCACCAAAGGTCACGGTCACTATCTCTCCGTCTCGTAGACACAAGCTGAGAGATTGCAAACGTCGAGCAATTGCTCAGAGATGAAAAGTGCCAGCACTGAAAGCTGTTGCTAGCCAGCACCCTTCCTTGGATGCGCTTTTGTAGGCCTAAGAACACTGGGGCTCTGTGCTTCTCTAGCCACCTAATCTTCTGCTCATCCTCTCGCGCACTCTAAAGAGAGCTCAGGTGAGAAATTGCAAACGTCGAGCAATTGCTCAGAGATGAAAAGTGCCAGCACTGAAAACTGTTGCTATCCAGCACCCTTCCTTGGAAGCGCTTTCACAGGCGCAGCAACACTGGGGCTTTGCGCTTCTCTACCCACCAAACGTCACGGTCACTATCTCTCCGTCTCGTAGACACGAGCTGAGAAATTGCAAACGTCGAGCAATTGCTCAGAGATGAAAAGTGCCAGCACTGAAAGCTGTTGCTAGCCAGCACCCTTCCTTGGAAGTGCTTTTGTAGCCCTAAGAACACTGGGGCTCTGGGCTTCTCTAGCCACCTAATCTTCTGCTCATCCTCTCGCGCACTCTAAAGAGAGCTCAGGTGAGAAATTGCAAATGTCGAGCAATTGCTCAGAGATGAAAAGTGCCAGCACTGAAAGCTGTTGCTAGCCAGCACCCTTCCTTAGAAGCGCTTTCAGAGGCGCAGCAACACTGGGGCTTTGCGATTCTCTACCCACCAAACGTCACGGTCACTATCTCTCTCCGTCTCGTAGACACGAGCTGAGAAATTGCAAACGTTGAGCAATTGCTCAGAGATGAAAAGTGCCAGCACTGAAAGCTGTTGCTAGCCAGCCCCCTTCCTTGGAAGCGCTTTTGTAGGCCTAAGAACAGTGGGGCTCTGGGCTTCTCTAGCCACCTAATCTTCTGCTCATCCTCTCGCGCACTCTAAAGAGAGCTCAGGTGAGAAATTGCAAACATCGAGCAATTGCTCAGAGATGAAAAGTGCCAGCACTGAAAGCTGTTGCTAGCCAGCACCCTTCCTTGGAAGCGCTTTCACAAGGCGCAGCAACACTGGAGCTTTGCGCTTCTCTACCCACCAAACGTCACGGTCACTATCTCTCTGTCTCGTAGACACGAGCTGAGAGATTGCAAACGTCGAGCAATTGCTCAGAGATGAAAAGTGCCAGCACTGAAAGCTGTTGCTAGCCAGCACCCTTCCTTGGAAGCGCTTTTGTAGCCCTTAGAACACAAGGGCTCTGTGCTTCTCTAGCCACCTAATCTTCTGCTCATCCTCTCGCGCAGTCTAAAGAGAGCTCAGGTGAGAAATTGCAAACGTCGAGCAATTGCTCAGAGATGAAAAGTGCCAGCACTGAAAGCTGTTGCTAGCCAGCACCCTTCCTTGGAAGCGCTTTCAGAGGCGCAGCAACACTGGGGCTTTGCGCTTCTCTAGCCACCAAACGTCACGGTCACTATCTCTCTGGCTCGTAGACACGAGCTGAGAAATTGCAAACGTCGAGCAATTGCTCAGAGATGAAAAGTGCCAGCACTGAAAGCTGTTGCTAGCCAGCACCCTTCCTTGGAAGCGCTTTCACAGGCGCAGTAACACTGGGGCTTTGCGCTTCTCTACCCACCAAATGTCACGGTCATTCTCTTTCCATCTCGTAGACACGAGCTGAGAAATTGCAAACGTCGAGCAATTGCTCAGAGATGAAAAGTGCCAGCACTGAAAGCTCTTGCTAGCCAGCACCCTTCCTTGGAAGTGCTTTTGTAGGCCTAAGAACACTGGGGCTCTGGGCTTCTCTAGCCACCTAATCTTCTGCTCATCCTCTCGCGCACTCTAAAGAGAGCTCAGGTGAGAAATTGCAAAGGTCGAGCAATTGCTCAGAGATGAAAAGTGCCAGCACTGAAAGCTGTTGCTAGCCAGCACCCTTCCTTGGAAGCGCTTTCACAGGCGCAGTAACACTGGGGCTTTGCGCTTCTCTACCCACCAAAGGTCACGGTCACTATCTCTCCGTCTCGTAGACACAAGCTGAGAGATTGCAAACGTCGAGCAATTGCTCAGAGATGAAAAGTGCCAGCACTGAAAGCTGTTGCTAGCCAGCACCCTTCCTTGGAAGCGCTTTTGTAGCCCTTAGAACACTGGGGCTCTGTGTTTCTCTAGCCACCTAATCTTCTGCTCATCCTCTCGCGCACTCTAAAGAGAGCTCAGGTGAGAAATTGCAAACGTCGAGCAATTGCTCAGAGATGAAAAGTGCCAGCACTGAAAGCTGTTGCTAGCCAGCACCCTTCCTTGGAAGCGCTTTCACAGGCGCAGTAACACTGGGGCTTTGCGCTTCTCTAGCCACCAAACGTCACGGTCACTATCTCTCTGGCTCGTAGACACGAGCTGAGAAATTGCAAAGGTCGAGCAATTGCTCAGAGATGAAAAGTGCCAGCACTGAAAGCTGTTGCTAGCCAGAACCCTTCCTTGGAAGCGCTTTTGTAGGCCTAAGAACACAAGGGCTCTGTGCTTCTCTAGCCACCTAATCTTCTGCTCATCCTCTCGCGCACTCTAAAGAGAGCTCAGGTGAGAAATTGCAAACGTCGAGCAATTGCTCAGAGATGAAAAGTGCCAGCACTGAAAACTGTTGCTAGCCAGCACCCTTCCTTGGAAGCGCTTTCACAGGCGCAGCAACACTGGGGCTTTGCGCTTCTCTACCCACCAAATGTCACGGTCACTATCTCTCCGTCTCGTAGACACGAGCTGAGAAATTGCAAACGTCGAGCAATTGCTCAGAGATGAAAAGTGCCAGCACTGAAAGCTCTTGCTAGCCAGCACCCTTCCTTGGAAGTGCTTTTGTAGCTCTAAGAACACTGGGGCTCTGGGCTTCTCTAGCCACCTAATCTTCTGCTCATCCTCTCGCGCACTCTAAAGAGAGCTCAGGTGAGAAATTGCAAACGTCGAGCAATTGCTCAGAGATGAAAAGTGCCAGCACTGAAAGCTGTTGCTAGCCAGCACTCTTCCTTAGAAGCGCTTTCAGAGGCGCAGCAACACTGGGGCTTTGCGCTTCTCTACCCACCAAACGTCACGGTCACTATCTCTCCGTCTCGTAGACACGAGCTGAGAAATTGCAAACGTTGAGCAATTGCTCAGAGATGAAAAGTGCCAGCACTGAAAGCTCTTGCTAGCCAGCACCCTTCCTTGGAAGCGCTTTTGTAGGCCTAAGAACACTGGGGCTCTGGGCTTCTCTAGCCACCTAATCTTCTGCTCATCCTCTCGCGCACTCTAAAGAGAGCTCAGGTGAGAAATTGCAAACATCGAGCAATTGCTCAGAGATGAAAAGTGCCAGCACTGAAAGCTGTTGCTAGCCAGCACCCTTCCTTGGAAGCGCTTTCACAGGCGCAGCAACACTGGGGCTTTGCGCTTCTCTACCCACCAAACGTCACGGTCACTATCTCTCTGTCTCGTAGACACGAGCTGAGAGATTGCAAACGTCGAGCAATTGCTCAGAGATGAAAAGTGCCAGCACTGAAAGCTGTTGCTAGCCAGCACCCTTCCTTGGAAGCGCTTCTGTAGCCCTTAGAACACAAGGGCTCTGTGCTTCTCTAGCCACCTAATCTTCTGCTCATCCTCTCGCACACTCTAAAGAGAGCTCAGGTGAGAAATTGCAAAGGTCGAGCAATTGCTCAGAGATGAAAAGTGCCAGCACTGAAAGCTGTTGCTAGCCAGCACCCTTCTTTGGAAGTGCTTTCACAGGCGCAGTAACACTGGGGCTTTGCGCTTCTCTACCCACCAAATGTCACGGTCACTATCTCTCCGTCTCGTAGACACAAGCTGAGAGATTGCAAACGTCGAGCAATTGCTCAGAGATGAAAAGTGCCAGCACTGAAAGCTGTTGCTAGCCAGCACCCTTCCTTGGAAACGCTCTTGTAGCCCTTAGAACACTGGGGCTCTGGGCTTCTCTAGCCACCTAATCTTCTGCTCATCCTCTCGCACACTCTAAAGAGAGCTCAGGTGAGAAATTGCAAACGTCGAGCAATTGCTCAGAGATGAAAAGTGCCAGCACTGAAAGCTGTTGCTAGCCAGCACCCTTCCTTGGAAGCGCTTTCACAGGCGCAGCAACACTGGGGCTTTGCGCTTCTCTACCCACCAAACGTCACGGTCACTATCTCTCTGGCTCGTAGACACAAGCTGAGAGATTGCAAACGTCGAGCAATTGCTCAGAGATGAAAAGTGCCAGCACTGAAAGCTGTTGCTAGCCAGCACCCTTCCTTGGAAGCGCTTTTGTAGCCCTTAGAACACTGGGGCTCTGTGTTTCTCTAGCCACCTAATCTTCTGCTCATCCTCTCGCGCAGTCTAAAGAGAGCTCAGGTGAGAAATTGCAAACGTCGAGCAATTGCTCAGAGATGAAAAGTGCCAGCACTGAAAGCTGTTGCTAGCCAGCACCCTTCCTTGGAAGCGCTTTCACAGGCGCAGTAACACTGGGGCTTTGCGCTTCTCTACCCACCAAACGTCACGGTCACTATCTCTCCGTCTCGTAGACACGAGCTGAGAAATTGCAAACGTCGAGCAATTGCTCAGAGATGAAAAGTGCCAGCACTGAAAGCTGTTGCTAGCCAGCACCCTTCCTTGGAAGCGCTTTTGTAGGCCTAAGAACAGTGGGGCTCTGGGCTTCTCTAGCCACCTAATCTTCTGCTCATCCTCTCGCGCACTCTAAAGAGAGCTCAGGTGAGAAATTGCAAAGGTCGAGCAATTGCTCAGAGATGAAAAGTGCCAGCACTGAAAACTGTTGCTAGCCAGCACCCTTCCTTGGAAGCGCTTTCACAGGCGCAGCAACACTGGGGCTTTGCGCTTCTCTACCCACTAAAGGTCACGGTCACTATCTCTCCGTCTCGTAGACACGAGCTGAGAGATTGCAAACGTCGAGCAATTGCTCAGAGATGAAAAGTGCCAGCACTGAAAGCTCTTGCTAGCCAGCACCCTTCCTTGGAAGCGCTTTTGTAGCCCTTAGAACACAAGGGCTCTGTGCTTCTCTAGCCACCTAATCTTCTGCTCATCCTCTCGCGCACTCTAAAGAGAGCTCAGGTGAGAGATTGCAAACGTCGAGCAATTGCTCAGAGATGAAAAGTGCCAGCACTGAAAGCTGTTGCTAGCCAGCACCCTTCCTTGGAAGCGCTTTCACAGGCGCAGCAACACTGGGGCTTTGCGCTTCTCTAGACACCAAACGTCACGGTCACTATCTCTCTGGCTCGTAGACACGAGCTGAGAAATTGCAAACGTCGAGCAATTGCTCAGAGATGAAAAGTGCCAGCACTGAAAGCTCTTGCTAGCCAGAACCCTTCCTTGGAAGCGCTTTTGTAGCCCTTAGAACACTGGGGCTCTGTGCTTCTCTAGCCACCTAATCTTCTGCTCATCCTCTCGCGCACTCTAAAGAGAGCTCAGGTGAGAAATTGCAAAGGTCGAGCAATTGCTCAGAGATGAAAAGCGCCAGCACTGAAAGCTGTTGCTAGCCAGCACCCTTCCTTGGAAGCGCTTTCACAGGCGCAGCAACACTGGGGCTTTGCGCTTCTCTACCCACCAAAGGTCACGGTCACTATCTCTCCGTCTCGTAGACACGAGCTGAGAGATTGCAAACGTCGAGCAATTGCTCAGAGATGAAAAGTGCCAGCACTGAAAGCTCTTGCTAGCCAGCAGCCTTCCTTCGAAGCGCTTTCACAGGCGCAGCAACACTGGGTCTTTGCGCTTCTCTACCCACCAAAGGTCACGGTCACTATCTCTCTCCGTCTCGTAGACACGAGCTGAGAGATTGCAAACGTCGAGCAATTGCTCAGAGATGAAAAGTGCCAGCACTGAAAGCTGTTGCTAGCCAGCACCCTTCCTTGGAAGTGCTTTTGTAGCCCTAAGAACACTGGGGCTCTGGGCTTCTCTAGCCACCTAATCTTCTGCTCATCCTCTCGCGCAGTCTAAAGAGAGCTCAGGTGAGAAATTGCAAACGTCGAGCAATTGCTCAGAGATGAAAAGTGCCAGCACTGAAAGCTGTTGCTAGCCAGCACCCTTCCTTGGAAGCGCTTTCACAGGCGCAGCAACACTGGGGCTTTGCGATTCTCTACCCACCAGACGTCACGGTCACTATCTCTCTGTCTCGTAGACACGAGCTGAGAGATTGCAAACGTTGAGCAATTGCTCAGAGATGAAAAGTGCCAGCACTGAAAGCTGTTGCTAGCCAGCACCCTTCCTTGGAAGCGCTTTTGTAGGCCTAAGAACACTGGGGCTCTGTGCTTCTCTAGCCACCTAATCTTCTGCTCATCCTCTCGCGCACTCTAAAGAGAGCTCAGGTGAGAAATTGCAAACATCGAGCAATTGCTCAGAGATGAAAAGTGCCAGCACTGAAAACTGTTGCTAGCCAGCACCCTTCCTTGGAAGCGCTTTCACAGGCGCAGCAACACTGGAGCTTTGCACTTCTCTACCCACCAAACGTCACGGTCACTATCTCTCTGTCTCGTAGACACGAGCTGAGAGATTGCAAACGTCGAGCAATTGCTCAGAGATGAAAAGTGCCAGCACTGAAAGCTGTTGCTAGCCAGCACCCTTCCTTGGAAGCGCTTCTGTAGCCCTTAGAACACAAGGGCTCTGTGCTTCTCTAGCCACCTAATCTTCTGCTCATCCTCTCGCGCACTCTAAAGAGAGCTCAGGTGAGAAATTGCAAACGTCGAGCAATTGCTCAGAGATGAAAAGTGCCAGCACTGAAAGCTGTTGCTAGCCAGCAGCCTTCCTTGGAAGCGCTTTCACAGGCGCTGTAACACTGGGGCTTTGCGCTTCTCTAGCCACCAAATGTCACGGTCATTCTCTTTCCATCTCGTAGACACGAGCTGAGAAATTGCAAACGTCGAGCAATTGCTCAGAGATGAAAAGTGCCAGCACTGAAAGCTGTTGCTAGCCAGCACCCTTCCTTGGAAGTGCTTTTGTAGGCCTAAGAACACTGGGGCTCTGTGCTTCTCTAGCCACCTAATCTTCTGCTCATCCTGTCGCGCACTCTAAAGAGAGCTCAGCTGAGAAATTGCAAACATCGAGCAATTGCTCAGAGATGAAAAGTGCCAGCACTGAAAGCTGTTGCTAGCCAGCACCCTTCCTTGGAAGCGCTTTCAGAGGCGCAGCAACACTGGGGCTTTGCGCTTCTCTACCCACCAAAGGTCACGGTCACTATCTCTCCGTCTCGTAGACACAAGCTGAGAGATTGCAAACGTCGAGCAATTGCTCAGAGATGAAAAGTGCCAGCACTGAAAGCTGTTGCTAGCCAGCACCCTTCCTTGGATGCGCTTTTGTAGGCCTAAGAACAGTGGGGCTCTGGGCTTCTCTAGCCACCTAATCTTCTGCTCATCCTCTCGCGCACTCTAAAGAGAGCTCAGGTGAGAAATTGCAAACGTCGAGCAATTGCTCAGAGATGAAAAGTGCCAGCACTGAAAACTGTTGCTCTCCAGCACCCTTCCTTGGAAGCGCTTTCACAGGCGCAGCAACACTGGGGCTTTGCGCTTCTCTAGCCACCAAACGTCACGCTCACTATCTCTCCGTCTCGTAGACACGAGCTGAGAAATTGCAAACGTCGAGCAATTGCTCAGAGATGAAAAGTGCCAGCACTGAAAGCTGTTGCTAGCCAGCACCCTTCCTTGGAAGTGCTTTTGTAGCCCTAAGAACACTGGGGCTCTGTGCTTCTCTAGCCACCTAATCTTCTGCTCATCCTCTCGCGCACTCTAAAGAGAGCTCAGGTGAGAAATTGCAAATGTCGAGCAATTGCTCAGAGATGAAAAGTGCCAGCACTGAAAGCTGTTGCTAGCCAGCACCCTTCCTTAGAAGCGCTTTCAGAGGCGCAGCAACACTGGGGCTTTGCGATTCTCTACCCACCAAACGTCACGGTCACTATCTCTCTCCGTCTCGTAGACACGAGCTGAGAAATTGCAAACGTTGAGCAATTGCTCAGAGATGAAAAGTGCCAGCACTGAAAGCTGTTGCTAGCCAGCCCCCTTCCTTGGAAGCGCTTTTGTAGGCCTAAGAACAGTGGGGCTCTGGGCTTCTCTAGCCACCTAATCTTCTGCTCATCCTCTCGCGCACTCTAAAGAGAGCTCAGGTGAGAAATTGCAAACATCGAGCAATTGCTCAGAGATGAAAAGTGCCAGCACTGAAAGCTGTTGCTAGCCAGCACCCTTCCTTGGAAGCGCTTTCACAAGGCGCAGCAACACTGGAGCTTTGCGCTTCTCTACCCACCAAACGTCACGGTCACTATCTCTCTGTCTCGTAGACACGAGCTGAGAGATTGCAAACGTCGAGCAATTGCTCAGAGATGAAAAGTGCCAGCACTGAAAGCTGTTGCTAGCCAGCACCCTTCCTTGGAAGCGCTTTTGTAGCCCTTAGAACACAAGGGCTCTGTGCTTCTCTAGCCACCTAATCTTCTGCTCATCCTCTCGCGCAGTCTAAAGAGAGCTCAGGTGAGAAATTGCAAACGTCGAGCAATTGCTCAGAGATGAAAAGTGCCAGCACTGAAAGCTGTTGCTAGCCAGCACCCTTCCTTGGAAGCGCTTTCACAGGCGCAGCAACACTGGGGCTTTGCGCTTCTCTAGACACCAAACGTCACGGTCACTATCTCTCTGGCTCGTAGACACGAGCTGAGAAATTGCAAACGTCGAGCAATTGCTCAGAGATGAAAAGTGCCAGCACTGAAAGCTGTTGCTAGCCAGCACCCTTCCTTGGAAGCGCTTTCACAGGCGCAGTAACACTGGGGCTTTGCGCTTCTCTACCCACCAAATGTCACGGTCATTCTCTTTCCATCTCGTAGACACGAGCTGAGAAATTGCAAACGTCGAGCAATTGCTCAGAGATGAAAAGTGCCAGCACTGAAAGCTGTTGCTAGCCAGCACCCTTCCTTGGAAGCGCTTCTGTAGCCCTTAGAACACAAGGGCTCTGTGCTTCTCTAGCCACCTAATCTTCTGCTCATCCTCTCGCGCACTCTAAAGAGAGCTCAGGTGAGAAATTGCAAACATCGAGCAATTGCTCAGAGATGAAAAGTGCCAGCACTGAAAGCTGTTGCTAGCCAGCACCCTTCCTTGGAAGCGCTTTCACAGGCGCAGTAACACTGGGGCTTTGCGCTTCTCTACCCACCAAATGTCACGGTCACTATCTCTCCGTCTCGTAGACACAAGCTGAGAAATTGCAAAGGTCGAGCAATTGCTCAGAGATGAAAAGTGCCAGCACTGAAAGCTGTTGCTAGCCAGCACCCTTCCTTGGAAACGCTCTTGTAGCCCTTAGAACACTGGGGCTCTGGGCTTCTCTAGCCACCTAATCTTCTGCTCATACTCTCGCGCACTCTAAAGAGAGCTCAGGTGAGAAATTGCAAACGTCGAGCAATTGCTCAGAGATGAAAAGTGCCAGCACTGAAAGCTGTTGCTAGCCAGCACCCTTCCTTGGAAGCGCTTTCACAGGCGCAGCAACACTGGGGCTTTGCGCTTCTCTACCCACCAAACGTCACGGTCACTATCTCTCTGGCTCGTAGACACAAGCTGAGAGATTGCAAACGTCGAGCAATTGCTCAGAGATGAAAAGTGCCAGCACTGAAAGCTGTTGCTAGCCAGCACCCTTCCTTGGAAGCGCTTTTGTAGCCCTTAGAACACTGGGGCTCTGTGTTTCTCTAGCCACCTAATCTTCTGCTCATCCTCTCGCGCAGTCTAAAGAGAGCTCAGGTGAGAAATTGCAAACGTCGAGCAATTGCTCAGAGATGAAAAGTGCCAGCACTGAAAGCTGTTGCTAGCCAGCACCCTTCCTTGGAAGCGCTTTCACAGGCGCAGTAACACTGGGGCTTTGCGCTTCTCTAGCCACCAAACGTCACGGTCACTATCTCTCCGTCTCGTAGACACGAGCTGAGAAATTGCAAACGTCGAGCAATTGCTCAGAGATGAAAAGTGCCAGCACTGAAAGCTGTTGCTAGCCAGAACCCTTCCTTGGAAGCACTTTTGTAGGCCTAAGAACACTGGGGCTCTGGGCTTCTCTAGCCACCTAATCTTCTGCTCATCCTCTCGCGCACTCTAAAGAGAGCTCAGGTGAGAAATTGCAAAGGTCGAGCAATTGCTCAGAGATGAAAAGTGCCAGCACTGAAAACTGTTGCTAGCCAGCACCCTTCCTTGGAAGCGCTTTCACAGGCGCAGCAACACTGGGGCTTTGCGCTTCTCTACCCACTAAAGGTCACGGTCACTATCTCTCCGTCTCGTAGACACGAGCTGAGAAATTGCAAACGTCGAGCAATTGCTCAGAGATGAAAAGTGCCAGCACTGAAAGCTGTTGCTAGCCAGCACCCTTCCTTGGAAGTGCTTTTGTAGCCCTTAGAACACTGGGGCTCTGTGTTTCTCTAGCCACCTAATCTTCTGCTCATCCTCTCGCGCACTCTAAAGAGAGCTCAGGTGAGAAATTGCAAACGTCGAGCAATTGCTCAGAGATGAAAAGTGCCAGCACTGAAAGCTGTTGCTAGCCAGCACCCTTCCTTAGAAGCGCTTTCACAGGCGCAGCAACACTGGGGCTTTGCGATTCTCTACCCACCAAACGTCACGGTCACTATCTCTCCGTCTCGTAGACACGAGCTGAGAGATTGCAAACGTTGAGCAATTGCTCAGAGATGAAAAGTGCCAGCACTGAAAGCTCTTGCTAGCCAGCACCCTTCCTTGGAAGCGCTTTTGTAGGCCTAAGAACACTGGGGCTCTGGGCTTCTCTAGCCACCTAATCTTCTGCTCATCCTCTCGCGCACTCTAAAGAGAGCTCAGGTGAGAAATTGCAAAGGTCGAGCAATTGCTCAGAGATGAAAAGTGCCAGCACTGAAAGCTGTTGCTAGCCAGCACCCTTCCTTGGAAGCGCTTTCACAGGCGCAGCAACACTGGAGCTTTGCGCTTCTCTACCCACCAAACGTCACGGTCACTATCTCTCTGTCTCGTAGACACGAGCTGAGAGATTGCAAACGTCGAGCAATTGCTCAGAGATGAAAAGTGCCAGCACTGAAAGCTCTTGCTAGCCAGCACCCTTCCTTGGAAGCGCTTTTGTAGCCCTTAGAACACAAGGGCTCTGGGCTTCTCTAGCCACCTAATCTTCTGCTCATCCTCTCGCGCACTCTAAAGAGAGATCAAGTGAGAAATTGCAAACGTCGAGCAATTGCTCAGAGATGAAAAGTGCCAGCACTGAAAGCTGTTGCTAGCCAGCACCCTTCCTTGGAAGCGCTTTCAGAGGCGCAGCAACACTGGGGCTTTGCGCTTCTCTAGACACCAAACGTCACGGTCACTATCTCTCTGGCTCGTAGACACGAGCTGAGAAATTGCAAACGTCGAGCAATTGCTCAGAGATGAAAAGTGCCAGCACTGAAAGCTGTTGCTAGCCAGCACCCTTCCTTGGAAGCGCTTTCACAGGCGCAGCAACACTGGGGCTTTGCGCTTCTCTACCCACCAAACGTCACGGTCACTATCTCTCTGGCTCGTAGACACAAGCTGAGAGATTGCAAACGTCGAGCAATTGCTCAGAGATGAAAAGTGCCAGCACTGAAAGCTGTTGCTAGCCAGCACCCTTCCTTGGAAGCGCTTTTGTAGCCCTTAGAACACTGGGGCTCTGTGTTTCTCTAGCCACCTAATCTTCTGCTCATCCTCTCGCGCAGTCTAAAGAGAGCTCAGGTGAGAAATTGCAAAGGTCGAGCAATTGCTCAGAGATGAAAAGTGCCAGCACTGAAAGCTGTTGCTAGCCAGCACCCTTCCTTGGAAGCGCTTTCAGAGGCGCAGTAACACTGGGGCTTTGCGCTTCTCTAGCCACCAAAGGTCACGGTCACTATCTCTCTGGCTCGTAGACACGAGCTGAGAAATTGCAAACGTCGAGCAATTGCTCAGAGATGAAAAGTGCCAGCACTGAAAGCTGTTGCTAGCCAGCACCCTTCCTTGGAAACGCTCTTGTAGCCCTTAGAACACTGGGGCTCTGGGCTTCTCTAGCCACCTAATCTTCTGCTCATCCTCTCGCACACTCTAAAGAGAGCTCAGGTGAGAAATTGCAAAGGTCGAGCAATTGCTCAGAGATGAAAAGTGCCAGCACTGAAAGCTGTTGCTAGCCAGCACCCTTCCTTGGAAGCGCTTTCACAGGCGCAGCAACACTGGGGCTTTGCGATTCTCTACCCACCAAACGTCACGGTCACTATCTCTCCGTCTCGTAGACACGAGCTGAGAGATTGCAAACGTTGAGCAATTGCTCAGAGATGAAAAGTGCCAGCACTGAAAGCTGTTGCTAGCCAGCCCCCTTCCTTGGAAGCGCTTTTGTAGGCCTAAGAACACTGGGGCTCTGGGCTTCTCTAGCCACCTAATCTTCTGCTCATCCTCTCGCGCACTCTAAAGAGAGCTCAGGTGAGAAATTGCAAAGGTCGAGCAATTGCTCAGAGATGAAAAGTGCCAGCACTGAAAGCTGTTGCTAGCCAGCACCCTTCCTTGGAAGCGCTTTCACAGGCGCAGCAACACTGGAGCTTTGCGCTTCTCTACCCACCAAACGTCACGGTCACTATCTCTCTGTCTCGTAGACACGAGCTGAGAGATTGCAAACGTCGAGCAATTGCTCAGAGATGAAAAGTGCCAGCACTGAAAGCTGTTGCTAGCCAGCACCCTTCCTTGGAAGCGCTTTTGTAGCCCTTAGAACACAAGGGCTCTGTGCTTCTCTAGCCACCTAATCTTCTGCTCATCCTCTCGCGCACTCTAAAGAGAGCTCAGGTGAGAAATTGCAAACGTCGAGCAATTGCTCAGAGATGAAAAGTGCCAGCACTGAAAGCTGTTGCTAGCCAGCACCCTTCCTTGGAAGCGCTTTCAGAGGCGCAGCAACACTGGGGCTTTGCGCTTCTCTAGACACCAAACGTCACGGTCACTATCTCTCTGGCTCGTAGACACGAGCTGAGAAATTGCAAACGTCGAGCAATTGCTCAGAGATGAAAAGTGCCAGCACTGAAAGCTGTTGCTAGCCAGCACCCTTCCTTAGAAGCGCTTTCACAGGCGCAGCAACACTGGGGCTTTGCGATTCTCTACCCACCAAACGTCACGGTCACTATCTCTCCGTCTCGTAGACACGAGCTGAGAGATTGCAAACGTTGAGCAATTGCTCAGAGATGAAAAGTGCCAGCACTGAAAGCTGTTGCTAGCCAGCCCCCTTCCTTGGAAGCGCTTTTGTAGGCCTAAGAACACTGGGGCTCTGGGCTTCTCTAGCCACCTAATCTTCTGCTCATCCTCTCGCGCACTCTAAAGAGAGCTCAGGTGAGAAATTGCAAAGGTCGAGCAATTGCTCAGAGATGAAAAGTGCCAGCACTGAAAGCTGTTGCTAGCCAGCACCCTTCCTTGGAAGCGCTTTCACAGGCGCAGCAACACTGGAGCTTTGCGCTTCTCTACCCACCAAACGTCACGGTCACTATCTCTCTGTCTCGTAGACACGAGCTGAGAGATTGCAAACGTCGAGCAATTGCTCAGAGATGAAAAGTGCCAGCACTGAAAGCTGTTGCTAGCCAGCACCCTTCCTTGGAAGCGCTTTTGTAGCCCTTAGAACACAAGGGCTCTGTGCTTCTCTAGCCACCTAAT
Source organism: Sarcoramphus papa (assembly GCA_037962945.1). Classification (NCBI taxonomy): domain Eukaryota; kingdom Metazoa; phylum Chordata; class Aves; order Accipitriformes; family Cathartidae; genus Sarcoramphus; species Sarcoramphus papa. The sequence goes on from CM075588.1 coordinate 21,607,338, forward strand.
CTTCTGCTCATCCTCTCGCGCACTCTAAAGAGAGCTCAGGTGAGAAATTGCAAACGTCGAGCAATTGCTCAGAGATGAAAAGTGCCAGCACTGAAAGCTGTTGCTAGCCAGCACCCTTCCTTGGAAGCGCTTTCAGAGGCGCAGCAACACTGGGGCTTTGCGCTTCTCTAGACACCAAACGTCACGGTCACTATCTCTCTGGCTCGTAGACACGAGCTGAGAAATTGCAAACGTCGAGCAATTGCTCAGAGATGAAAAGTGCCAGCACTGAAAGCTCTTGCTAGCCAGAACCCTTCCTTGGAAACGCTTTTGTAGCCCTTAGAACACAGGGGCTCTGTGCTTCTCTAGCCACCTAATCTTCTGCTCATCCTCTCGCGCACTCTAAAGAGAGCTCAGGTGAGAAATTGCAAACGTCGAGCAATTGCTCAGAGATGAAAAGTGCCAGCACTGAAAGCTGTTGCTAGCCAGCACCCTTCCTTGGAAGCGCTTTCACAGGCGCAGCAACACTGGGGCTTTGCGCTTCTCTAGACACCAAACGTCACGGTCACTATCTCTCTGGCTCGTAGACACGAGCTGAGAAATTGCAAACGTCGAGCAATTGCTCAGAGATGAAAAGTGCCAGCACTGAAAGCTGTTGCTAGCCAGCACCCTTCCTTGGAAGCGCTTTCACAGGCGCAGTAACACTGGGGCTTTGCGCTTCTCTACCCACCAAATGTCACGGTCATTCTCTTTCCATCTCGTAGACACGAGCTGAGAAATTGCAAACGTCGAGCAATTGCTCAGAGATGAAAAGTGCCAGCACTGAAAGCTCTTGCTAGCCAGCACCCTTCCTTGGAAGCGCTTCTGTAGCCCTTAGAACACAAGGGCTCTGTGCTTCTCTAGCCACCTAATCTTCTGCTCATCCTCTCGCGCACTCTAAAGAGAGCTCAGGTGAGAAATTGCAAAGGTCGAGCAATTGCTCAGAGATGAAAAGTGCCAGCACTGAAAGCTGTTGCTAGCCAGCACCCTTCCTTGGAAGCGCTTTCACAGGCGCAGTAACACTGGGGCTTTGCACTTCTCTACCCACCAAATGTCACGGTCACTATCTCTCCGTCTCGTAGACACAAGCTGAGAAATTGCAAAGGTCGAGCAATTGCTCAGAGATGAAAAGTGCCAGCACTGAAAGCTGTTGCTAGCCAGCACCCTTCCTTGGAAACGCTCTTGTAGCCCTTAGAACACTGGGGCTCTGGGCTTCTCTAGCCACCTAATCTTCTGCTCATCCTCTCGCACACTCTAAAGAGAGCTCAGGTGAGAAATTGCAAACGTCGAGCAATTGCTCAGAGATGAAAAGTGCCAGCACTGAAAGCTGTTGCTAGCCAGCACCCTTCCTTGGAAGCGCTTTCACAGGCGCAGCAACACTGGGGCTTTGCGCTTCTCTACCCACCAAACGTCACGGTCACTATCTCTCTGGCTCGTAGACACAAGCTGAGAGATTGCAAACGTCGAGCAATTGCTCAGAGATGAAAAGTGCCAGCACTGAAAGCTGTTGCTAGCCAGCACCCTTCCTTGGAAGCGCTTTCACAGGCGCAGTAACACTGGGGCTTTGCGCTTCTCTAGCCACCAAACGTCACGGTCACTATCTCTCCGTCTCGTAGACACGAGCTGAGAAATTGCAAACGTCGAGCAATTGCTCAGAGATGAAAAGTGCCAGCACTGAAAGCTGTTGCTAGCCAGAACCCTTCCTTGGAAGCACTTTTGTAGGCCTAAGAACACTGGGGCTCTGGGCTTCTCTAGCCACCTAATCTTCTGCTCATCCTCTCGCGCACTCTAAAGAGAGCTCAGGTGAGAAATTGCAAAGGTCGAGCAATTGCTCAGAGATGAAAAGTGCCAGCACTGAAAGCTGTTGCTAGCCAGCACCCTTCCTTGGAAGTGCTTTTGTAGCCCTTAGAACACTGGGGCTCTGTGTTTCTCTAGCCACCTAATCTTCTGCTCATCCTCTCGCGCACTCTAAAGAGAGCTCAGGTGAGAAATTGCAAAGGTCGAGCAATTGCTCAGAGATGAAAAGTGCCAGCACTGAAAGCTGTTGCTAGCCAGCACCCTTCCTTAGAAGCGCTTTCACAGGCGCAGCAACACTGGGGCTTTGCGATTCTCTACCCACCAAACGTCACGGTCACTATCTCTCCGTCTCGTAGACACGAGCTGAGAGATTGCAAACGTTGAGCAATTGCTCAGAGATGAAAAGTGCCAGCACTGAAAGCTCTTGCTAGCCAGCACCCTTCCTTGGAAGCGCTTTTGTAGGCCTAAGAACACTGGGGCTCTGGGCTTCTCTAGCCACCTAATCTTCTGCTCATCCTCTCGCGCAGTCTAAAGAGAGCTCAGGTGAGAAATTGCAAAGGTCGAGCAATTGCTCAGAGATGAAAAGTGCCAGCACTGAAAGCTGTTGCTAGCCAGCACCCTTCCTTGGAAGCGCTTTCACAGGCGCAGCAACACTGGAGCTTTGCGCTTCTCTACCCACCAAACGTCACGGTCACTATCTCTCTGGCTCGTAGACACGAGCTGAGAAATTGCAAACGTCGAGCAATTGCTCAGAGATGAAAAGTGCCAGCACTGAAAGCTCTTGCTAGCCAGAACCCTTCCTTGGAAGCGCTTTTGTAGCCCTTAGAACACTGGGGCTCTGTGCTTCTCTAGCCACCTAATCTTCTGCTCATCCTCTCGCACACTCTAAAGAGAGCTCAGGTGAGAAATTGCAAAGGTCGAGCAATTGCTCAGAGATGAAAAGTGCCAGCACTGAAAGCTGTTGCTAGCCAGCACCCTTCCTTGGAAGCGCTTTCAGAGGCGCAGCAACACTGGGGCTTTGCGCTTCTCTAGCCACCAAACGTCACGGTCACTATCTCTCTGGCTCGTAGACACGAGCTGAGAAATTGCAAACGTCGAGCAATTGCTCAGAGATGAAAAGTGCCAGCACTGAAAGCTGTTGCTAGCCAGCACCCTTCCTTGGAAGCGCTTTCACAGGCGCAGTAACACTGGGGCTTTGCGCTTCTCTACCCACCAAATGTCACGGTCATTCTCTTTCCATCTCGTAGACACGAGCTGAGAAATTGCAAACGTCGAGCAATTGCTCAGAGATGAAAAGTGCCAGCACTGAAAGCTGTTGCTAGCCAGCACCCTTCCTTGGAAGTGCTTTTGTAGTCCTAAGAACAGTGGGGCTCTGTGCTTCTCTAGCCACCTAATCTTCTGCTCATCCTCTCGCGCACTCTAAAGAGAGCTCAGGTGAGAAATTGCAAAGGTCGAGCAATTGCTCAGAGATGAAAAGTGCCAGCACTGAAAGCTGTTGCTAGCCAGCACCCTTCCTTGGAAGCGCTTTCACAGGCGCAGTAACACTGGGGCTTTGCGCTTCTCTACCCACCAAAGGTCACGGTCACTATCTCTCCGTCTCGTAGACACAAGCTGAGAGATTGCAAACGTCGAGCAATTGCTCAGAGATGAAAAGTGCCAGCACTGAAAGCTGTTGCTAGCCAGCACCCTTCCTTGGAAGTGCTTTTGTAGCCCTTAGAACAGTGGGGCTCTGTGTTTCTCTAGCCACCTAATCTTCTGCTCATCCTCTCGCGCAGTCTAAAGAGAGCTCAGGTGAGAAATTGCAAACGTCGAGCAATTGCTCAGTGATGAAAAGTGCCAGCACTGAAAGCTGTTGCTAGCCAGCACCCTTCCTTGGAAGCGCTTTCACAGGTGCAGTAACACTGGGGCTTTGCGCTTCTCTACCCACCAAACGTCACGGTCACTACCTCTCTGGCTCGTAGACACGAGCTGAGAAATTGCAAAGGTCGAGCAATTGCTCAGAGATGAAAAGTGCCAGCACTGAAAGCTGTTGCTAGCCAGCACCCTTCCTTGGAAGCGCTTTTGTAGGCCTAAGAACACAAGGGCTCTGGGCTTCTCTAGCCACCTAATCTTCTGCTCATCCTCTCGCGCACTCTAAAGAGAGCTCAGGTGAGAAATTGCAAAGGTCGAGCAATTGCTCAGAGATGAAAAGTGCCAGCACTGAAAACTGTTGCTAGCCAGCACCCTTCCTTGGAAGCGCTTTCACAGGCGCAGCAACACTGGGGCTTTGCGCTTCTCTACCCACCAAATGTCACGGTCACTATCTCTCCGTCTCGTAGACACGAGCTGAGAAATTGCAAACGTCGAGCAATTGCTCAGAGATGAAAAGTGCCAGCACTGAAAGCTCTTGCTAGCCAGCACCCTTCCTTGGAAGTGCTTTTGTAGGCCTAAGAACACTGGGGCTCTGGGCTTCTCTAGCCACCTAATCTTCTGCTCATCCTCTCGCGCACTCTAAAGAGAGCTCAGGTGAGAAATTGCAAACGTCGAGCAATTGCTCAGAGATGAAAAGTGCCAGCACTGAAAGCTGTTGCTAGCCAGCACCCTTCCTTAGAAGCGCTTTCACAGGCGCAGCAACACTGGGGCTTTGCGATTCTCTACCCACCAAACGTCACGGTCACTATCTCTCCGTCTCGTAGACACGAGCTGAGAAATTGCAAACGTTGAGCAATTGCTCAGAGATGAAAAGTGCCAGCACTGAAAGCTCTTGCTAGCCAGCACCCTTCCTTGGAAGCGCTTTTGTAGGCCTAAGAACACTGGGGCTCTGGGCTTCTCTAGCCACCTAATCTTCTGCTCATCCTCTCGCGCACTCTAAAGAGAGCTCAGGTGAGAAATTGCAAACATCGAGCAATTGCTCAGAGATGAAAAGTGCCAGCACTGAAAGCTGTTGCTAGCCAGCACCCTTCCTTGGAAGCGCTTTCACAGGCGCAGCAACACTGGGGCTTTGCGCTTCTCTACCCACCAAACGTCACGGTCACTATCTCTCTGGCTCGTAGACACAAGCTGAGAGATTGCAAACGTCGAGCAATTGCTCAGAGATGAAAAGTGCCAGCACTGAAAGCTGTTGCTAGCCAGCACCCTTCCTTGGAAGCGCTTTTGTAGCCCTTAGAACACTGGGGCTCTGTGTTTCTCTAGCCACCTAATCTTCTGCTCATCCTCTCGCGCAGTCTAAAGAGAGCTCAGGTGAGAAATTGCAAACGTCGAGCAATTGCTCAGAGATGAAAAGTGCCAGCACTGAAAGCTCTTGCTAGCCAGCACCCTTCCTTGGAAGCGCTTTCACAGGCGCAGTAACACTGGGGCTTTGCGCTTCTCTAGCCACCAAACGTCACGGTCACTATCTCTCCATCTCATAGACACGAGCTGAGAAATTGCAAACGTCGAGCAATTGCTCAGAGATGAAAAGTGCCAGCACTGAAAGCTGTTGCTAGCCAGAACCCTTCCTTGGAAGCGCTTTTGTAGGCCTAAGAACACTGGGGCTCTGGGCTTCTCTAGCCACCTAATCTTCTGCTCATCCTCTCGCGCAGTCTAAAGAGAGCTCAGGTGAGAAATTGCAAAGGTCGAGCAATTGCTCAGAGATGAAAAGTGCCAGCACTGAAAACTGTTGCTAGCCAGCAGCCTTCCTTGGAAGCGCTTTCACAGGGGCAGCAACACTGGGGCTTTGCGCTTCTCTACCCACTAAAGGTCACGGTCACTATCTCTCCGTCTCGTAGACACGAGCTGAGAGATTGCAAACGTCGAGCAATTGCTCAGAGATGAAAAGTGCCAGCACTGAAAGCTGTTGCTAGCCAGCACCCTTCCTTGGAAGCGCTTTTGTAGCCCTTAGAACACAAGGGCTCTGTGCTTCTCTAGCCACCTAATCTTCTGCTCATCCTCTCGCGCACTCTAAAGAGAGCTCAGGTGAGAAATTGCAAACGTCGAGCAATTGCTCAGAGATGAAAAGTGCCAGCACTGAAAGCTGTTGCTAGCCAGCACCCTTCCTTGGAAGCGCTTTCAGAGGCGCAGCAACACTGGGGCTTTGCGCTTCTCTAGACACCAAACGTCACGGTCACTATCTCTCTGGCTCGTAGACACGAGCTGAGAAATTGCAAACGTCGAGCAATTGCTCAGAGATGAAAAGTGCCAGCACTGAAAGCTGTTGCTAGCCAGAACCCTTCCTTGGAAGCGCTTTTGTAGCCCTTAGAACACTGGGGCTCTGTGCTTCTCTAGCCACCTAATCTTCTGCTCATCCTCTCGCGCACTCTAAAGAGAGCTCAGGTGAGAAATTGCAAACGTCGAGCAATTGCTCAGAGATGAAAAGTGCCAGCACTGAAAGCTGTTGCTAGCCAGCACCCTTCCTTGGAAGCGCTTTCAGAGGCGCAGCAACACTGGGGCTTTGCGCTTCTCTAGCCACCAAACGTCACGGTCACTATCTCTCTGGCTCGTAGACACGAGCTGAGAAATTGCAAACGTCGAGCAATTGCTCAGAGATGAAAAGTGCCAGCACTGAAAGCTGTTGCTAGCCAGCACCCTTCCTTGGAAGCGCTTTCACAGGCGCAGTAACACTGGGGCTTTGCGCTTCTCTACCCACCAAAGGTCACGGTCATTCTCTTTCCATCTCGTAGACACGAGCTGAGAAATTGCAAACGTCGAGCAATTGCTCAGAGATGAAAAGTGCCAGCACTGAAAGCTCTTGCTAGCCAGCACCCTTCCTTGGAAGTGCTTTTGTAGGCCTAAGAACACTGGGGCTCTGTGCTTCTCTAGCCACCTAATCTTCTGCTCATCCTCTCGCGCAGTCTAAAGAGAGCTCAGGTGAGAAATTGCAAAGGTCGAGCAATTGCTCAGAGATGAAAAGTGCCAGCACTGAAAGCTGTTGCTAGCCAGCACCCTTCCTTGGAAGCGCTTTCACAGGCGCAGTAACACTGGGGCTTTGCGCTTCTCTACCCACCAAAGGTCACGGTCACTATCTCTCCGTCTCGTAGACACAAGCTGAGAGATTGCAAACGTCGAGCAATTGCTCAGAGATGAAAAGTGCCAGCACTGAAAGCTGTTGCTAGCCAGCACCCTTCCTTGGAAGCGCTTTTTTAGCCCTTAGAACACTGGGGCTCTGTGTTTCTCTAGCCACCTAATCTTCTGCTCATCCTCTCGCGCAGTCTAAAGAGAGCTCAGGTGAGAAATTGCAAACGTCGAGCAATTGCTCAGTGATGAAAAGTGCCAGCACTGAAAGCTGTTGCTAGCCAGCACCCTTCCTTGGAAGCGCTTTCACAGGTGCAGTAACACTGGGGCTTTGCGCTTCTCTAGACACCAAACGTCACGGTCACTACCTCTCTGGCTCGTAGACACGAGCTGAGAAATTGCAAACGTCGAGCAATTGCTCAGAGATGAAAAGTGCCAGCACTGAAAGCTGTTGCTAGCCAGAACCCTTCCTTGGAAGCGCTTTTGTAGGCCTAAGAACACAAGGGCTCTGGGCTTCTCTAGCCACCTAATCTTCTGCTCATCCTCTCGCGCACTCTAAAGAGAGCTCCGGTGAGAAATTGCAAAGGTCGAGCAATTGCTCAGAGATGAAAAGTGCCAGCACTGAAAGCTCTTGCTAGCCAGCACCCTTCCTTGGAAGCGCTTTCACAGGCGCAGCAACACTGGGGCTTTGCGCTTCTCTACCCACCAAATGTCACGGTCACTATCTCTCCGTCTCGTAGACACGAGCTGAGAAATTGCAAACGTCGAGCAATTGCTCAGAGATGAAAAGTGCCAGCACTGAAAGCTCTTGCTAGCCAGCACCCTTCCTTGGAAGTGCTTTTGTAGCTCTAAGAACACTGGGGCTCTGGGCTTCTCTAGCCACCTAATCTTCTGCTCATCCTCTCGCGCACTCTAAAGAGAGCTCAGGTGAGAAATTGCAAACGTCGAGCAATTGCTCAGAGATGAAAAGTGCCAGCACTGAAAGCTGTTGCTAGCCAGCACCCTTCCTTAGAAGCGCTTTCAGAGGCGCAGCAACACTGGGGCTTTGCGATTCTCTACCCACCAAAGGTCACGGTCACTATCTCTCCGTCTCGTAGACACGAGCTGAGAAATTGCAAACGTTGAGCAATTGCTCAGAGATGAAAAGTGCCAGCACTGAAAGCTCTTGCTAGCCAGCACCCTTCCTTGGAAGCGCTTTTGTAGGCCTAAGAACACTGGGGCTCTGGGCTTCTCTAGCCACCTAATCTTCTGCTCATCCTCTCGCGCACTCTAAAGAGAGCTCAGGTGAGAAATTGCAAACATCGAGCAATTGCTCAGAGATGAAAAGTGCCAGCACTGAAAGCTGTTGCTAGCCAGCACCCTTCCTTGGAAGCGCTTTCACAGGGGCAGCAACACTGGGGCTTTGCGCTTCTCTACCCACCAAACGTCACGGTCACTATCTCTCTGGCTCGTAGACACAAGCTGAGAGATTGCAAACGTCGAGCAATTGCTCAGAGATGAAAAGTGCCAGCACTGAAAGCTGTTGCTAGCCAGCACCCTTCCTTGGAAGCGCTTTTGTAGCCCTTAGAACAGTGGGGCTCTGTGTTTCTCTAGCCACCTAATCTTCTGCTCATCCTCTCGCGCAGTCTAAAGAGAGCTCAGGTGAGAAATTGCAAACGTCGAGCAATTGCTCAGAGATGAAAAGTGCCAGCACTGAAAGCTGTTGCTAGCCAGCACCCTTCCTTGGAAGCGCTTTCACAGGCGCAGCAACACTGGGGCTTTGCGCTTCTCTAGCCACCAAACGTCACGGTCACTATCTCTCTGGCTCGTAGACACGAGCTGAGAAATTGCAAACGTCGAGCAATTGCTCAGAGATGAAAAGTGCCAGCACTGAAAGCTGTTGCTAGCCAGAACCCTTCCTTGGAAGCGCTTTTGTAGGCCTAAGAACACTGGGGCTCTGGGCTTCTCTAGCCACCTAATCTTCTGCTCATCCTCTCGCGCACTCTAAAGAGAGCTCAGGTGAGAAATTGCAAAGGTCGAGCAATTGCTCAGAGATGAAAAGTGCCAGCACTGAAAACTGTTGCTAGCCAGCACCCTTCCTTGGAAGCGCTTTCACAGGGGCAGCAACACTGGGGCTTTGCGCTTCTCTACCCACTAAAGGTCACGGTCACTATCTCTCCGTCTCGTAGACACGAGCTGAGAAATTGCAAACGTCGAGCAATTGCTCAGAGATGAAAAGTGCCAGCACTGAAAGCTGTTGCTAGCCAGCACCCTTCCTTGGAAGTGCTTTTGTAGCCCTTAGAACACTGGGGCTCTGTGTTTCTCTAGCCACCTAATCTTCTGCTCATCCTCTCGCGCACTCTAAAGAGAGCTCAGGTGAGAAATTGCAAACGTCGAGCAATTGCTCAGAGATGAAAAGTGCCAGCACTGAAAGCTGTTGCTAGCCAGCACCCTTCCTTAGAAGCGCTTTCACAGGCGCAGCAACACTGGGGCTTTGCGCTTCTCTACCCACCAAACGTCACGGTCACTATCTCTCCGTCTCGTAGACACGAGCTGAGAGATTGCAAACGTTGAGCAATTGCTCAGAGATGAAAAGTGCCAGCACTGAAAGCTGTTGCTAGCCAGCACCCTTCCTTGGAAGCGCTTTTGTAGGCCTAAGAACACTGGGGCTCTGGGCTTCTCTAGCCACCTAATCTTCTGCTCATCCTCTCGCGCACTCTAAAGAGAGCTCAGGTGAGAAATTGCAAAGGTCGAGCAATTGCTCAGAGATGAAAAGTGCCAGCACTGAAAGCTGTTGCTAGCCAGCACCCTTCCTTGGAAGCGCTTTCACAGGCGCAGCAACACTGGAGCTTTGCGCTTCTCTACCCACCAAACGTCACGGTCACTATCTCTCTGTCTCGTAGACACGAGCTGAGAGATTGCAAACGTCGAGCAATTGCTCAGAGATGAAAAGTGCCAGCACTGAAAGCTCTTGCTAGCCAGCACCCTTCCTTGGAAGCGCTTTTGTAGCCCTTAGAACACAAGGGCTCTGTGCTTCTCTAGCCACCTAATCTTCTGCTCATCCTCTCGCGCACTCTAAAGAGAGCTCAGGTGAGAAATTGCAAAGGTCGAGCAATTGCTCAGAGATGAAAAGTGCCAGCACTGAAAGCTGTTGCTAGCCAGCACCCTTCCTTGGAAGCGCTTTCACAGGCGCAGCAACACTGGGGCTTTGCGCTTCTCTAGACACCAAACGTCACGGTCACTATCTCTCTGGCTCGTAGACACGAGCTGAGAAATTGCAAACGTCGAGCAATTGCTCAGAGATGAAAAGTGCCAGCACTGAAAGCTCTTGCTAGCCAGCACCCTTCCTTGGAAGCGCTTTCACAGGCGCAGTAACACTGGGGCTTTGCGCTTCTCTACCCACCAAATGTCACGGTCATTCTCTTTCCATCTCGTAGACACGAGCTGAGAAATTGCAAAGGTCGAGCAATTGCTCAGAGATGAAAAGTGCCAGCACTGAAAGCTGTTGCTAGCCAGCACCCTTCCTTGGAAGCGCTTTCACAGGCGCAGCAACACTGGGGCTTTGCGCTTCTCTACCCACCAAACGTCACGGTCACTATCTCTCCGTCTCGTAGACACGAGCTGAGAAATTGCAAACGTCGAGCAATTGCTCAGAGATGAAAAGTGCCAGCACTGAAAGCTGTTGCTAGCCAGAACCCTTCCTTGGAAGCGCTTTTGTAGCCCTTAGAACACTGGGGCTCTGGGCTTCTCTAGCCACCTAATCTTCTGCTCATCCTCTCGCGCACTCTAAAGAGAGCTCAGGTGAGAAATTGCAAACATCGAGCAATTGCTCAGAGATGAAAAGTGCCAGCACTGAAAGCTGTTGCTAGCCAGCACCCTTCCTTGGAAGCGCTTTCACAGGCGCAGCAACACTGGAGCTTTGCGCTTCTCTACCCACCAAACGTCACGGTCACTATCTCTCTGTCTCGTAGACACGAGCTGAGAGATTGCAAACGTCGAGCAATTGCTCAGAGATGAAAAGTGCCAGCACTGAAAGCTCTTGCTAGCCAGCACCCTTCCTTGGAAGCGCTTCTGTAGCCCTTTAGAACACAAGGGCTCTGTGCTTCTCTAGCCACCTAATCTTCTGCTCATCCTCTCGCGCACTCTAAAGAGAGCTCAGGTGAGAAATTGCAAAGGTCGAGCAATTGCTCAGAGATGAAAAGTGCCAGCACTGAAAGCTGGTGCTAGCCAGCACCCTTCCTTGGAAGCGCTTTCACAGGCGCAGTAACACTGGGGCTTTGCGCTTCTCTAGCCACCAAACGTCACGGTCACTATCTCTCCGTCTCGTAGACACAAGCTGAGAGATTGCAAACGTCGAGCAATTGCTCAGAGATGAAAAGTGCCAGCACTGAAAGCTGTTGCTAGCCAGCACCCTTCCTTGGAAACGCTCTTGTAGCCCTTAGAACACTGGGGCTCTGGGCTTCTCTAGCCACCTAATCTTCTGCTCATCCTCTCGCGCACTCTAAAGAGAGCTCAGGTGAGAAATTGCAAACGTCGAGCAATTGCTCAGAGATGAAAAGTGCCAGCACTGAAAGCTGTTGCTAGCCAGCACCCTTCCTTGGAAGCGCTTTCACAGGCGCAGCAACACTGGGGCTTTGCGCTTCTCTACCCACCAAACGTCACGGTCACTATCTCTCCGTCTCGTAGACACAAGCTGAGAGATTGCAAACGTCGAGCAATTGCTCAGAGATGAAAAGTGCCAGCACTGAAAGCTGTTGCTAGCCAGCACCCTTCCTTGGAAGAGCTTTTGTAGCCCTTAGAACACTGGGGCTCTGTGTTTCTCTAGCCACCTAATCTTCTGCTCATCCTCTCGCGCACTCTAAAGAGAGCTCAGGTGAGAAATTGCAAACGTCGAGCAATTGCTCAGAGATGAAAAGTGCCAGCACTGAAAGCTCTTGCTAGCCAGCACCCTTCCTTGGAAGCGCTTTCACAGGCGCAGCAACACTGGGGCTTTGCGCTTCTCTAGCCACCAAACATCACGGTCACTATCTCTCCGTCTCGTAGACACGAGCTGAGAAATTGCAAACGTCGAGCAATTGCTCAGAGATGAAAAGTGCCAGCACTGAAAGCTCTTGCTAGCCAGAACCCTTCCTTGGAAGCGCTTTTGTAGGCCTAAGAACACAAGGGCTCTGGGCTTCTCTAGCCACCTAATCTTCTGCTCATCCTCTCGCGCACTCTAAAGAGAGCTCAGGTGAGAAATTGCAAAGGTCGAGCAATTGCTCAGAGATGAAAAGTGCCAGCACTGAAAACTGTTGCTAGCCAGCACCCTTCCTTGGAAGCGCTTTCACAGGCGCAGCAACACTGGGGCTTTGCGCTTCTCTACCCACTAAAGGTCACGGTCACTATCTCTCCGTCTCGTAGACACGAGCTGAGAAATTGCAAACGTCGAGCAATTGCTCAGAGATGAAAAGTGCCAGCACTGAAAGCTGTTGCTAGCCAGCACCCTTCCTTGGAAGTGCTTTTGTAGGCCTAAGAACACTGGGGCTCTGGGCTTCTCTAGCCACCTAATCTTCTGCTCATCCTCTCGCGCACTCTAAAGAGAGCTCAGGTGAGAAATTGCAAACGTCGAGCAATTGCTCAGAGATGAAAAGTGCCAGCACTGAAAGCTGTTGCTAGCCAGCACCCTTCCTTAGAAGCGCTTTCACAGGCGCAGCAACACTGGGGCTTTGCGATTCTCTAGCCACCAAACGTCACGGTCACTATCTCTCCGTCTCGTAGACACGAGCTGAGAGATTGCAAACGTTGAGCAATTGCTCAGAGATGAAAAGTGCAAGCACTGAAAGCTCTTGCTAGCCAGCACCCTTCCTTGGAAGCGCTTTTGTAGGCCTAAGAACAGTGGGGCTCTGGGCTTCTCTAGCCACCTAATCTTCTGCTCATCCACTCACGCACTCTAAAGAGAGCTCAGGTGAGAAATTGCAAACATCGAGCAATTGCTCAGAGATGAAAAGTGCCAGCACTGAAAGCTGTTGCTAGCCAGCACCCTTCCTTGGAAGCGCTTTCACAGGCGCAGCAACACTGGGGCTTTGCGCTTCTCTACCCACCAAAGGTCACGGTCACTATCTCTCTGTCTCGTAGACACGAGCTGAGAGATTGCAAACGTCGAGCAATTGCTCAGAGATGAAAAGTGCCAGCACTGAAAGCTGTTGCTAGCCAGCACCCTTCCTTGGAAGCGCTTCTGTAGCCCTTAGAACACAAGGGCTCTGTGCTTCTCTAGCCACCTAATCTTCTGCTCATCCTCTCGCGCACTCTAAAGAGAGCTCAGGTGAGAAATTGCAAAGGTCGAGCAATTGCTCAGAGATGAAAAGTGCCAGCACTGAAAGCTCTTGCTAGCCAGCACCCTTCCTTGGAAACGCTCTTGTAGCCCTTAGAACACTGGGGCTCTGTGCTTCTCTAGCCACCTAATCTTCTGCTCATCCTCTCGCACACTCTAAAGAGAGCTCAGGTGAGAAATTGCAAAGGTCGAGCAATTGCTCAGAGATGAAAAGTGCCAGCACTGAAAGCTCTTGCTAGCCAGCACCCTTCCTTGGAAGCGCTTTCAGAGGCGCAGCAACACTGGGGCTTTGCGCTTCTCTACCCACCAAACGTCACGGTCACTATCTCTCCGTCTCGTAGACACAAGCTGAGAGATTGCAAACGTCGAGCAATTGCTCAGAGATGAAAAGTGCCAGCACTGAAAGCTGTTGCTAGCCAGCCCCCTTCCTTGGAAGCGCTTTTGTAGCCCTTAGAACACAAGGGCTCTGTGCTTCTCTAGCCACCTAATCTTCTGCTCATCCTCTCGCGCAGTCTAAAGAGAGCTCAGGTGAGAAATTGCAAACGTCGAGCAATTGCTCAGAGATGAAAAGTGCCAGCACTGAAAGCTCTTGCTAGCCAGCACCCTTCCTTGGAAGCGCTTTTGTAGCCCTTAGAACACTGGGGCTCTGTGCTTCTCTAGCCACCTAATCTTCTGCTCATCCTCTCGCGCAGTCTAAAGAGAGCTCAGGTGAGAAATTGCAAACGTCGAGCAATTGCTCAGAGATGAAAAGTGCCAGCACTGAAAGCTGTTGCTAGCCAGCACCCTTCCTTGGAAGCGCTTTCAGAGGCGCAGCAACACTGGGGCTTTGCGCTTCTCTAGCCACCAAACGTCACGGTCACTATCTCTCTGGCTCGTAGACACGAGCTGAGAAATTGCAAACGTCGAGCAATTGCTCAGAGATGAAAAGTGCCAGCACTGAAAGCTGTTGCTAGCCAGCACCCTTCCTTGGAAGCGCTTTCACAGGCGCAGTAACACTGGGGCTTTGCGCTTCTCTACCCACCAAATGTCACGGTCATTCTCTTTCCATCTCGTAGACACGAGCTGAGAAATTGCAAACGTCGAGCAATTGCTCAGAGATGAAAAGTGCCAGCACTGAAAGCTCTTGCTAGCCAGCACCCTTCCTTGGAAGTGCTTTTGTAGGCCTAAGAACACTGGGGCTCTGTGCTTCTCTAGCCACCTAATCTTCTGCTCATCCTCTCGCGCAGTCTAAAGAGAGCTCAGGTGAGAAATTGCAAAGGTCGAGCAATTGCTCAGAGATGAAAAGTGCCAGCACTGAAAGCTGTTGCTAGCCAGCACCCTTCCTTGGAAGCGCTTTCACAGGCGCAGTAACACTGGGGCTTTGCGCTTCTCTACCCACCAAAGGTCACGGTCACTATCTCTCCGTCTCGTAGACACAAGCTGAGAGATTGCAAACGTCGAGCAATTGCTCAGAGATGAAAAGTGCCAGCACTGAAAGCTGTTGCTAGCCAGCACCCTTCCTTGGAAGCGCTTTTGTAGCCCTTAGAACACTGGGGCTCTGTGTTTCTCTAGCCACCTAATCTTCTGCTCATCCTCTCGCGCAGTCTAAAGAGAGCTCAGGTGAGAAATTGCAAACGTCGAGCAATTGCTCAGAGATGAAAAGTGCCAGCACTGAAAACTGTTGCTAGCCAGCACCCTTCCTTGGAAGCGCTTTCACAGGCGCAGCAACACTGGGGCTTTGCGCTTCTCTACCCACCAAATGTCACGGTCACTATCTCTCCGTCTCGTAGACACGAGCTGAGAAATTGCAAACGTCGAGCAATTGCTCAGAGATGAAAAGTGCCAGCACTGAAAGCTCTTGCTAGCCAGCACCCTTCCTTGGAAGTGCTTTTGTAGCTCTAAGAACACTGGGGCTCTGGGCTTCTCTAGCCACCTAATCTTCTGCTCATCCTCTCGCGCACTCTAAAGAGAGCTCAGGTGAGAAATTGCAAACGTCGAGCAATTGCTCAGAGATGAAAAGTGCCAGCACTGAAAGCTGTTGCTAGCCAGCACCCTTCCTTAGAAGCGCTTTCAGAGGCGCAGCAACACTGGGGCTTTGCGATTCTCTACCCACCAAAGGTCACGGTCACTATCTCTCCGTCTCGTAGACACGAGCTGAGAAATTGCAAACGTTGAGCAATTGCTCAGAGATGAAAAGTGCCAGCACTGAAAGCTCTTGCTAGCCAGCACCCTTCCTTGGAAGCGCTTTTGTAGGCCTAAGAACACTGGGGCTCTGGGCTTCTCTAGCCACCTAATCTTCTGCTCATCCTCTCGCGCACTCTAAAGAGAGCTCAGGTGAGAAATTGCAAACATCGAGCAATTGCTCAGAGATGAAAAGTGCCAGCACTGAAAGCTGTTGCTAGCCAGCACCCTTCCTTGGAAGCGCTTTCACAGGCGCAGCAACACTGGGGCTTTGCGCTTCTCTACCCACCAAACGTCACGGTCACTATCTCTCTGGCTCGTAGACACAAGCTGAGAGATTGCAAACGTCGAGCAATTGCTCAGAGATGAAAAGTGCCAGCACTGAAAGCTGTTGCTAGCCAGCACCCTTCCTTGGAAGCGCTTTTGTAGCCCTTAGAACACTGGGGCTCTGTGTTTCTCTAGCCACCTAATCTTCTGCTCATCCTCTCGCGCAGTCTAAAGAGAGCTCAGGTGAGAAATTGCAAACGTCGAGCAATTGCTCAGAGATGAAAAGTGCCAGCACTGAAAGCTGTTGCTAGCCAGCACCCTTCCTTGGAAGCGCTTTCACAGGCGCAGTAACACTGGGGCTTTGCGCTTCTCTAGCCACCAAACGTCACGGTCACTATCTCTCTGGCTCGTAGACACGAGCTGAGAAATTGCAAACGTCGAGCAATTGCTCAGAGATGAAAAGTGCCAGCACTGAAAGCTGTTGCTAGCCAGAACCCTTCCTTGGAAGCGCTTTTGTAGGCCTAAGAACACTGGGGCTCTGGGCTTCTCTAGCCACCTAATCTTCTGCTCATCCTCTCGCGCAGTCTAAAGAGAGCTCAGGTGAGAAATTGCAAAGGTCGAGCAATTGCTCAGAGATGAAAAGTGCCAGCACTGAAAACTGTTGCTAGCCAGCACCCTTCCTTGGAAGCGCTTTCACAGGGGCAGCAACACTGGGGCTTTGCGCTTCTCTACCCACTAAAGGTCACGGTCACTATCTCTCCGTCTCGTAGACACGAGCTGAGAAATTGCAAACGTCGAGCAATTGCTCAGAGATGAAAAGTGCCAGCACTGAAAGCTGTTGCTAGCCAGCACCCTTCCTTGGAAGTGCTTTTGTAGCCCTTAGAACACTGGGGCTCTGTGTTTCTCTAGCCACCTAATCTTCTGCTCATCCTCTCGCGCACTCTAAAGACAGCTCAGGTGAGAAATTGCAAAGGTCGAGCAATTGCTCAGAGATGAAAAGTGCCAGCACTGAAAGCTGTTGCTAGCCAGCACCCTTCCTTAGAAGCGCTTTCACAGGCGCAGCAACACTGGGGCTTTGCGATTCTCTACCCACCAAACGTCACGGTCACTATCTCTCCGTCTCGTAGACACGAGCTGAGAGATTGCAAACGTTGAGCAATTGCTCAGAGATGAAAAGTGCCAGCACTGAAAGCTCTTGCTAGCCAGCACCCTTCCTTGGAAGCGCTTTTGTAGGCCTAAGAACACTGGGGCTCTGGGCTTCTCTAGCCACCTAATCTTCTGCTCATCCTCTCGCGCACTCTAAAGAGAGCTCAGGTGAGAAATTGCAAAGGTCGAGCAATTGCTCAGAGATGAAAAGTGCCAGCACTGAAAGCTGTTGCTAGCCAGCACCCTTCCTTGGAAGCGCTTTCACAGGCGCAGCAACACTGGAGCTTTGCGCTTCTCTACCCACCAAACGTCACGGTCACTATCTCTCTGTCTCGTAGACACGAGCTGAGAGATTGCAAACGTCGAGCAATTGCTCAGAGATGAAAAGTGCCAGCACTGAAAGCTCTTGCTAGCCAGCACCCTTCCTTGGAAGCGCTTTTGTAGGCCTTAGAACACAAGGGCTCTGTGCTTCTCTAGCCACCTAATCTTCTGCTCATCCTCCCGCGCACTCTAAAGAGAGCTCAGGTGAGAAATTGCAAACGTCGAGCAATTGCTCAGAGATGAAAAGTGCCAGCACTGAAAGCTGTTGCTAGCCAGCACCCTTCCTTGGAAGCGCTTTCACAGGCGCAGCAACACTGGGGCTTTGCGCTTCTCTAGACACCAAACGTCACGGTCACTATCTCTCTGGCTCGTAGACACGAGCTGAGAAATTGCAAACGTCGAGCAATTGCTCAGAGATGAAAAGTGCCAGCACTGAAAGCTCTTGCTAGCCAGCACCCTTCCTTGGAAGCGCTTTCACAGGCGCAGTAACACTGGGGCTTTGCGCTTCTCTACCCACCAAATGTCACGGTCATTCTCTTTCCATCTCGTAGACACGAGCTGAGAAATTGCAAAGGTCGAGCAATTGCTCAGAGATGAAAAGTGCCAGCACTGAAAGCTGTTGCTAGCCAGCACCCTTCCTTGGAAGCGCTTTCACAGGCGCAGCAACACTGGGGCTTTGCGCTTCTCTACCCACCAAACGTCACGGTCACTATCTCTCCGTCTCGTAGACACGAGCTGAGAAATTGCAAACGTCGAGCAATTGCTCAGAGATGAAAAGTGCCAGCACTGAAAGCTCTTGCTAGCCAGCACCCTTCCTTGGAAGTGCTTTTGTAGCTCTAAGAACACTGGGGCTCTGGGCTTCTCTAGCCACCTAATCTTCTGCTCATCCTCTCGCGCACTCTAAAGAGAGCTCAGGTGAGAAATTGCAAACGTCGAGCAATTGCTCAGAGATGAAAAGTGCCAGCACTGAAAGCTGTTGCTAGCCAGCACCCTTCCTTAGAAGCGCTTTCACAGGCGCAGCAACACTGGGGCTTTGCGATTCTCTACCCACCAAACGTCACGGTCACTATCTCTCCGTCTCGTAGACACGAGCTGAGAAATTGCAAACGTTGAGCAATTGCTGAGAGATGAAAAGTGCCAGCACTGAAAGCTCTTGCTAGCCAGCCCCCTTCCTTGGAAGTGCTTTTGTAGGCCTAAGAACACTGGGGCTCTGGGCTTCTCTAGCCACCTAATCTTCTGCTCATCCTCTCGCGCACTCTAAAGAGAGCTCAGGTGAGAAATTGCAAAGGTCGAGCAATTGCTCAGAGATGAAAAGTGCCAGCACTGAAAGCTGTTGCTAGCCAGCACCCTTCCTTGGAAGCGCTTTCACAGGCGCAGCAACACTGGAGCTTTGCGCTTCTCTACCCACCAAACGTCACGGTCACTATCTCTCTGTCTCGTAGACACGAGCTGAGAGATTGCAAACGTCGAGCAATTGCTCAGAGATGAAAAGTGCCAGCACTGAAAGCTCTTGCTAGCCAGCACCCTACCTTGGAAGCGCTTCTGTAGCCCTTTAGAACACAAGGGCTCTGTGCTTCTCTAGCCACCTAATCTTCTGCTCATCCTCTCGCGCACTCTAAAGAGAGCTCAGGTGAGAAATTGCAAAGGTCGAGCAATTGCTCAGAGATGAAAAGTGCCAGCACTGAAAGCTGGTGCTAGCCAGCACCCTTCCTTGGAAGCGCTTTCACAGGCGCAGTAACACTGGGGCTTTGCGCTTCTCTAGCCACCAAACGTCACGGTCACTATCTCTCCGTCTCGTAGACACAAGCTGAGAGATTGCAAACGTCGAGCAATTGCTCAGAGATGAAAAGTGCCAGCACTGAAAGCTGTTGCTAGCCAGCACCCTTCCTTGGAAACGCTCTTGTAGCCCTTAGAACACTGGGGCTCTGGGCTTCTCTAGCCACCTAATCTTCTGCTCATCCTCTCGCACACTCTAAAGAGAGCTCAGGTGAGAAATTGCAAACGTCGAGCAATTGCTCAGAGATGAAAAGTGCCAGCACTGAAAGCTGTTGCTAGCCAGCACCCTTCCTTGGAAGCGCTTTCACAGGCGCAGCAACACTGGGGCTTTGCGCTTCTCTACCCACCAAACGTCACGGTCACTATCTCTCCGTCTCGTAGACACAAGCTGAGAGATTGCAAACGTCGAGCAATTGCTCAGAGATGAAAAGTGCCAGCACTGAAAGCTGTTGCTAGCCAGCACCCTTCCTTGGAAGAGCTTTTGTAGCCCTTAGAACACTGGGGCTCTGTGTTTCTCTAGCCACCTAATCTTCTGCTCATCCTCTCGCGCACTCTAAAGAGAGCTCAGGTGAGAAATTGCAAACGTCGAGCAATTGCTCAGAGATGAAAAGTGCCAGCACTGAAAGCTCTTGCTAGCCAGCACCCTTCCTTGGAAGCGCTTTCACAGGCGCAGTAACACTGGGGCTTTGCGCTTCTCTAGCCACCAAACGTCACGGTCACTATCTCTCCGTCTCGTAGACACGAGCTGAGAAATTGCAAACGTCGAGCAATTGCTCAGAGATGAAAAGTGCCAGCACTGAAAGCTGTTGCTAGCCAGAACCCTTCCTTGGAAGCGCTTTTGTAGGCCTAAGAACACAAGGGCTCTGGGCTTCTCTAGCCACCTAATCTTCTGCTCATCCTCTCGCGCACTCTAAAGAGAGCTCAGGTGAGAAATTGCAAAGGTCGAGCAATTGCTCAGAGATGAAAAGTGCCAGCAATGAAAACTGTTGCTAGCCAGCACCCTTCCTTGGAAGCGCTTTCACAGGCGCAGCAACACTGGGGCTTTGCGCTTCTCTACCCACTAAAGGTCACGGTCACTATCTCTCCGTCTCGTAGACACGAGCTGAGAAATTGCAAACGTCGAGCAATTGCTCAGAGATGAAAAGTGCCAGCACTGAAAGCTGTTGCTAGCCAGCACCCTTCCTTGGAAGTGCTTTTGTAGGCCTAAGAACAGTGGGGCTCTGTGTTTCTCTAGCCACCTAATCTTCTGCTCATCCTCTCGCGCACTCTAAAGAGAGCTCAGGTGAGAAATTGCAAACGTCGAGCAATTGCTCAGAGATGAAAAGTGCCAGCACTGAAAGCTGTTGCTAGCCAGCACCCTTCCTTAGAAGCGCTTTCACAGGCGCAGCAACACTGGGGCTTTGCGATTCTCTAGCCACCAAACGTCACGGTCACTATCTCTCCGTCTCGTAGACACGAGCTGAGAGATTGCAAACGTTGAGCAATTGCTCAGAGATGAAAAGTGCAAGCACTGAAAGCTCTTGCTAGCCAGCACCCTTCCTTGGACGCGCTTTTGTAGGCCTAAGAACACTGGGGCTCTGGGCTTCTCTAGCCACCTAATCTTCTGCTCATCCTCTCGCGCACTCTAAAGAGAGCTCAGGTGAGAAATTGCAAACATCGAGCAATTGCTCAGAGATGAAAAGTGCCAGCACTGAAAGCTGTTGCTAGCCAGCACCCTTCCTTGGAAGCGCTTTCACAGGCGCAGCAACACTGGGGCTTTGCGCTTCTCTACCCACCAAAGGTCACGGTCACTATCTCTCTGTCTCGTAGACACGAGCTGAGAGATTGCAAACGTCGAGCAATTGCTCAGAGATGAAAAGTGCCAGCACTGAAAGCTGTTGCTAGCCAGCACCCTTCCTTGGAAGCGCTTCTGTAGCCCTTAGAACACAAGGGCTCTGTGCTTCTCTAGCCACCTAATCTTCTGCTCATCCTCTCGCGCACTCTAAAGAGAGCTCAGGTGAGAAATTGCAAAGGTCGAGCAATTGCTCAGAGATGAAAAGTGCCAGCACTGAAAGCTGTTGCTAGCCAGCACCCTTCCTTGGAAACGCTCTTGTAGCCCTTAGAACACTGGGGCTCTGTGCTTCTCTAGCCACCTAATCTTCTGCTCATCCTCTCGCACACTCTAAAGAGAGCTCAGGTGAGAAATTGCAAAGGTCGAGCAATTGCTCAGAGATGAAAAGTGCCAGCACTGAAAGCTCTTGCTAGCCAGCACCCTTCCTTGGAAGCGCTTTCAGAGGCGCAGCAACACTGGGGCTTTGCGCTTCTCTACCCACCAAACGTCACGGTCACTATCTCTCCGTCTCGTAGACACAAGCTGAGAGATTGCAAACGTCGAGCAATTGCTCAGAGATGAAAAGTGCCAGCACTGAAAGCTGTTGCTAGCCAGCACCCTTCCTTGGAAGCGCTTTTGTAGCCCTTAGAACACAAGGGCTCTGTGCTTCTCTAGCCACCTAATCTTCTGCTCATCCTCTCGCGCAGTCTAAAGAGAGCTCAGGTGAGAAATTGCAAACGTCGAGCAATTGCTCAGAGATGAAAAGTGCCAGCACTGAAAGCTCTTGCTAGCCAGCACCCTTCCTTGGAAGCGCTTTTGTAGCCCTTAGAACACTGGGGCTCTGTGCTTCTCTAGCCACCTAATCTTCTGCTCATCCTCTCGCGCAGTCTAAAGAGAGCTCAGGTGAGAAATTGCAAACGTCGAGCAATTGCTCAGAGATGAAAAGTGCCAGCACTGAAAGCTGTTGCTAGCCAGCACCCTTCCTTGGAAGCGCTTTCACAGGCGCAGTAACACTGGGGCTTTGCGATTCTCTACCCACCAAACGTCACGGTCACTATCTCTCCATCTCATAGACACGAGCTGAGAAATTGCAAACGTCGAGCAATTGCTCAGAGATGAAAAGTGCCAGCACTGAAAGCTGTTGCTAGCCAGCACCCTTCCTTGGATGCGCTTTTGTAGGCCTAAGAACACTGGGGCTCTGGGCTTCTCTAGCCACCTAATCTTCTGCTCATCCTCTCGCGCACTCTAAAGAGAGATAAAGTGAGAAATTGCAAAGGTCGAGCAATTGCTCAGAGATGAAAAGTGCCAGCACTGAAAGCTGTTGCTAGCCAGCACCCTTCCTTAGAAGCGCTTTCACAGGCGCAGCAACACTGGGGCTTTGCGATTCTCTACCCACCAAACGTCACGGTCACTATCTCTCCGTCTCGTAGACACGAGCTGAGAAATTGCAAACGTTGAGCAATTGCTCAGAGATGAAAAGTGCCAGCACTGAAAGCTCTTGCTAGCCAGCCCCCTTCCTTGGAAGCGCTTTTGTAGGCCTAAGACCACTGGGGCTCTGGGCTTCTCTAGCCACCTCATCTTCTGCTCATCCTCTCGCGCACTCTAAAGAGAGCTCAGGTGAGAAATTGCAAACGTCGAGCAATTGCTCAGAGATGAAAAGTGCCAGCACTGAAAGCTCTTGCTAGCCAGCACCCTTCCTTGGAAGCGCTTTCACAGGCGCAGCAACACTGGAGCTTTGCGCTTCTCTACCCACCAAACGTCACGGTCACTATCTCTCTGTCTCGTAGACACGAGCTGAGAGATTGCAAACGTCGAGCAATTGCTCAGAGATGAAAAGTGCCAGCACTGAAAGCTCTTGCTAGCCAGCACCCTTCCTTGGAAACGCTCTTGTAGCCCTTAGAACACTGGGGCTCTGGGCTTCTCTAGCCACCTAATCTTCTGCTCATCCTCTCGCGCAGTCTAAAGAGAGCTCAGGTGAGAAATTGCAAAGGTCGAGCAATTGCTCAGAGATGAAAAGTGCCAGCACTGAAAGCTCTTGCTAGCCAGCACCCTTCCTTGGAAGTGCTTTTTTAGGCCTAAGAACAGTGGGGCTCTGGGCTTCTCTAGCCACTTAATCTTCTGCTCATCCTCTCGCGCACTCTAAAGAAAGCTCAGGTGAGAAATTGCAAATGTCGAGCAATTGCTCAGAGATGAAAAGTGCCAGCACAGAAAGCTGTTGCTAGCCAGCACCCTTCCTTGGAAGCGCTTTCACAGGCGCAGCAACACTGGGGCTTTGCGCTTCTCCAGCCACCAAACGTCACGGTCACTATCTCTCCGTCTCGTAGACACGAGCTGAGAAATTGCAAACGTCGAGCAATTGCTCAGAGATGAAAAGTGCCAGCACTGAAAGCTGTTGCTAGCCAGCACCCTTCCTTGGAAGTGCTTTTGTAGCCCTTAGAACACAAGGGCTCTGTGCTTCTCTAGCCACTTAATCTTCTGCTCATCCTCTCGCGCACTCTAAAGAGAGCTCAGGTGAGAAATTGCAAACGTCGAGCAATTGCTCAGAGATGAAAAGTGCCAGCACTGAAAGCTGTTGCTAGCCAGCACCCTTCCTTGGAAGCGCTTTTGTAGCCCTTAGAACACAAGGGCTCTGTGCTTCTCTAGCCACCTAATCTTCTGCTCATCCTCTCGCGCAGTCTAAAGAGAGCTCAGGTGAGAAATTGCAAACGTCCAGCAATTGCTCAGAGATGAAAAGTGCCAGCACTGAAAGCTCTTGCTAGCCAGCAGCCTTCCTTGGAAGCACTTTTGTAGCCCTTAGAACACTGGGGCTCTTGGCTTTTCTAGCCACCTAATCTTCTGCTCATCCACTCACGCACTCTAAAGAGAGCTCAGGTGAGAAATTGCAAAGGTCGAGCAATTGCTCAGAGATGAAAAGTGCCAGCACTGAAAGCTGTTGCTAGCCAGCACCCTTCCTTGGAAGCGCTTTCACAGGCGCAGCAACACTGGGGCTTTGCGCTTCTCTACCCACTAAAGGTCACGGTCACTATCTCTCCGTCTCGTAGACACGAGCTGAGAAATTGCAAACGTTGAGCAATTGCTCAGAGATGAAAAGTGCCAGCACAGAAAGCTGTTGCTAGCCAGCCCCCTTCCTTGGAAGCGCTTTTGTAGGCCTAAGAACAGTGGGGCTCTGTGTTTCTCTAGCCACCTAATCTTCTGCTCATCCTCTCGCACACTCTAAAGAGAGCTCAGGTGAGAAATTGCAAAGGTCGAGCAATTGCTCAGAGAAGAAAAGTGCCAGCACTGAAAGCTGTTGCTAGCCAGCACCCTTCCTTGGAAGCGCTTTCACAGGCGCAGCAACACTGGGGCTTTGCGCTTCTCTACCCACCAAACGTCACGGTCACTATCTCTCCGTCTCGTAGACACGAGCTGAGAGATTGCAAACGTCGAGCAATTGCTCAGAGATGAAAAGTGCCAGCACTGAAAGCTGTTGCTAGCCAGCACCCTTCCTTGGAAGCGCTTTTGTAGCCGTTTCAACACTGGGGCTCTGTGCTTCTCTAGCCACCTAATCTTATGCTCATCCTCTCGCGCACTCTAAAGAGAGCTCAGGTGAGAAATTGCAAACGTCGAGCAATTGCTCAGAGATGAAAAGTGCCAGCACTGAAAGCTCTTGCTAGCCAGCACCCTTCCTTGGAAGCACTTTCAGAGGCGCAGCAACACTGGGGCTTTGCGCTTCTCTACCCACCAAACGTCACGGTCACTATCTCTCTGGCTCGTAGACACGAGCTGAGAGATTGCAAACGTTGAGCAATTGCTCAGAGATGAAAAGTGCCAGCACTGAAAGCTCTTGCTAGCCAGCCCCCTTCCTTGGAAGCGCTTTTGTAGGCCTAAGAACACTGGGGCTCTGTGTTTCTCTAGCCACCTTATCTTCTGCTCATCCTCTCGCACACTCTAAAGAGAGCTCAGGTGAGAAATTGCAAAGGTCGAGCAATTGCTCAGAGATGAAAAGTGCCAGCACTGAAAGCTGTTGCTAGCCAGCACCCTTCCTTGGAAGCGCTTTCACAGGCGCAGTAACACTGGGGCTTTGCGCTTCTCTAGCCACCAAACGTCACGGTCACTATCTCTCCGTCTCGTAGACACGAGCTGAGAAATCGCAAACGTCGAGCAATTGCTCAGAGATGAAAAGTGCCAGCACTGAAAGCTGTTGCTAGCCAGCAGCCTTCCTTGGATGCGCTTTTGTAGGCCTAAGAACACTGGGGCTCTGGGCTTCTCTAGCCACCTAATCTTCTGCTCATCCTCTCGCGCACTCTAAAGAGAGCTCAGGTGAGAAATTGCAAACGTCGAGCAATTGCTCAGAGATGAAAAGTGCCAGCACTGAAAACTGTTGCTAGCCAGCACCCTTCCTTGGAAGCGCTTTCACAGGTGCAGCAACACTGGGGCTTTGCGCTTCTCTACCCACCAAAGGTCACGGTCACTATCTCTCTCCGTCTCGTAGACACGAGCTGAGAGATTGCAAACGTCGAGCAATTGCTCAGAGATGAAAAGTGCCAGCACTGAAAGCTGTTGCTAGCCAGCACCCTTCCTTGGAAGTGCTTTTGTAGCCCTAAGAACACTGGGGCTCTGGGCTTCTCTAGCCACCTAATCTTCTGCTCATCCTCTCGCGCACTCTAAAGAGAGCTCAGGTGAGAAATTGCAAACGTCGAGCAATTGCTCAGAGATGAAAAGTGCCAGCACTGAAAGCTCTTGCTAGCCAGCACCCTTCCTTAGAAGCGCTTTCACAGGCGCAGCAACACTGGGGCTTTGCGATTCTCTACCCACCAAACGTCACGGTCACTATCTCTCCGTCTCGTAGACACGAGCTGAGAGATTGCAAACGTTGAGCAATTGCTCAGAGATGAAAAGTGCCAGCACTGAAAGCTGTTGCTAGCCAGCACCCTTCCTTGGAAGCGCTTTTGTAGGCCTAAGAACACTGGGGCTCTGGGCTTCTCTAGCCACCTAATCTTCTGCTCATCCTCTCGCGCACTCTAAAGAGAGCTCAGGTGAGAAATTGCAAACATCGAGCAATTGCTCAGAGATGAAAAGTGCCAGCACTGAAAGCTCTTGCTAGCCAGCACCCTTCCTTGGAAGTGCTTTTGTAGGCCTAAGAAGACTGGGGCTCTGGGTTTCTCTAGCCACCTAATCTTCTGCTCATCCTCTCGTGCACTCTAAAGAGAGCTCAGGTGAGAAATTGCAAAGGTCGAGCAATTGCTCAGAGATGAAAAGTGCCAGCACTGAAAGCTGTTGCTAGCCAGCACCCTTCCTTGGAAGCGCTTTTGTAGGCCTAAGAAGACTGGGGCTCTGGGTTTCTCTAGCCACCTAATCTTCTGCTCATCCTCTCGTGCACTCTAAAGAGAGCTCAGGTGAGAAATTGCAAAGGTCGAGCAATTGCTCAGAGATGAAAAGTGCCAGCACTGAAAGCTGTTGCTAGCCAGCACCCTTCCTTGGAAGCGCTTTCAGAAGCGCAGCAACACTGGGGCTTTGCGCTTCTCTACCCACCAAAGGTCACGGTCACTATCTCTCTCCGTCTCGTAGACACGAGCTGAGAAATTGCAAACGTCGAGCAATTGCTCAGAGATGAAAAGTGCCAGCACTGAAAGCTGTTGCTAGCCAGCACCCTTCCTTGGATGCGCTTTTGTAGGCCTAAGAACACTGGGGCTCTGGGCTTCTCTAGCCACCTAATCTTCTGCTCATCCTCTCGCGCACTCTAAAGAGAGCTCAGGTGAGAAATTGCAAAGGTCGAGCAATTGCTCAGAGATGAAAAGTGCCAGCACTGAAAGCTGTTGCTAGCCAGCACCCTTCCTTGGAAGTGCTTTCACAGGCGCAGCAACACTGGGGCTTTGCGCTTCTCTAGACACCAAACGTCACGGTCACTATCTCTCCGTCTCGTAGACACGAGCTGAGAAATTGCAAACGTCGAGCAATTGCTCAGAGATGAAAAGTGCCAGCACTGAAAGCTCTTGCTAGCCAGCACCCTTCCTTGGAAGCGCTTTCACAGGCGCAGCAACACTGGGGCTTTGCGCTTCTCTAGCCACCAAACGTCACGGTCATTCTCTTTCCATCTCGTAGACACGAGCTGAGAAATTGCAAACGTCGAGCAATTGCTCAGAGATGAAAAGTGCCAGCACTGAAAGCTGTTGCTAGCCAGCACCCTTCCTTGGAAGTGCTTTTGTAGGCCTAAGAACACTGGGGCTCTGGGCTTCTCTAGCCACCTAATCTTCTGCTCATCCTCTCGCGCACTCTGAAGAGAGCTCAGGTGAGAAATTGCAAACGTCGAACAATTGCTCAGAGATGAAAAGTGCCAGCACTGAAAGCTGTTGCTAGCCAGCACCCTTCCTTGGAAGCGCTTTCACAGGCGCAGCAACACTGGGGCTTTGCGATTCTCTAGCCACCAAAGGTCACGGTCACTATCTCTCCGTCTCGTAGACACGAGCTGAGAAATCGCAAACGTCGAGCAATTGCTCAGAGATGAAAAGTGCCAGCACTGAAAGCTCTTGCTAGCCAGCACCCTTCCTTGGATGCGCTTTTGTAGGCCTAAGAACACTGGGGCTCTGGGCTTCTCTAGCCACCTAATCTTCTGCTCATCCTCTCGCGCACTCTAAAGAGAGCTCAGGTGAGAAATTGCAAACGTCGAGCAATTGCTCAGAGATGAAAAGTGCCAGCACTGAAAACTGTTGCTAGCCAGCACCCTTCCTTGGAAGCGCTTTCACACGCGCAGCAACACTGGGGCTTTGCGCTTCTCTACCCACCAAAGGTCACGGTCACTATCTCTCTCCGTCTCGTAGACACGAGCTGAGAGATTGCAAACGTCGAGCAATTGCTCAGAGATGAAAAGTGCCAGCACTGAAAGCTCTTGCTAGCCAGCACCCTTCCTTGGATGTGCTTTTGTAGCCCTAAGAACACTGGGGCTCTGTGCTTCTCTAGCCACCTAATCTTCTGCTCATCCTCTCGCGCACTCTAAAGAGAGCTCAGGTGAGAGATTGCAAACGTTGAGCAATTGCTCAGAGATGAAAAGTGCCAGCACTGAAAGCTCTTGCTAGCCAGCACCCTTCCTTGGAAGCGCTTTTGTAGGCCTAAGAACAGTGGGGCTCTGGGCTTCTCTAGCCACCTAATCTTCTGCTCATCCTCTCGCACACTCTAAAGAGAGCTCAGGTGAGAAATTGCAAAGGTCGAGCAATTGCTCAGAGAGGAAAAGTGCCAGCACTGAAAGCTGTTGCTAGCCAGCACCCTTCCTTGGAAGCGCTTTCACAGGCGCAGCAACACTGGGGCTTTGCGCTTCTCTACCCACCAAAGGTCACGGTCACTATCTCTCCGTCTCGTAGACACAAGCTGAGAGATTGCAAAGGTCGAGCAATTGCTCAGAGATGAAAAGTGCCAGCACTGAAAGCTGTTGCTAGCCAGCACCCTTCCTTGGAAGCGCTTTTGTAGGCCTAAGAACACTGGGGCTCTGGGTTTCTCTAGCCACCTAATCTTCTGCTCATCCTCTCGCGCAGTCTAAAGAGAGCTCAGGTGAGAAATTGCAAAGGTCGAGCAATTGCTCAGAGATGAAAAGTGCCAGCATTGAAAACTGTTGCTAGCCAGCACCCTTCCTTGGAAGCGCTTTCACAGGCGCAGCAACACTGGGGCTTTGCGCTTCTCTACCCACCAAAGGTCACGGTCACTATCTCTCCGTCTCGTAGACACGAGCTGAGAAATTGCAAACGTCGAGCAATTGCTCAGAGATGAAAAGTGCCAGCACTGAAAGCTGTTGCTAGCCAGCACCCTTCCTTGGAAACGCTCTTCTAGCCCTAAGAACACTGGGGCTCTGGGCTTCTCTATCCACCTAATCTTCTGCTCATCCTCTCGCGCACTCTAAAGAGAGCTCAGGTGAGAAATTGCAAACGTCGAGCAATTGCTCAGAGATGAAAAGTGCCAGCACTGAAAGCTCTTGCTAGCCAGCACCCTTCCTTAGAAGCGCTTTCAGAGGCGCAGCAACACTGGGGCTTTGCGCTTCTCTAGCCACCAAAGGTCACGGTCACTATCTCTCCGTCTCGTAGACACGAGCTGAGAAATTGCAAACGTTGAGCAATTGCTCAGAGATGAAAAGTGCCAGCACTGAAAGCTCTTGCTAGCCAGCCCCCTTCCTTGGAAGTGCTTTTGTAGGCCTAAGAACACTGGGGCTCTGGGCTTCTCTAGCCACCTAATCTTCTGCTCATCCTCTCGCGCACTCTAAAGAGAGCTCAGGTGAGAAATTGCAAACATCGAGCAATTGCTCAGAGATGAAAAGTGCCAGCACTGAAAGCTCTTGCTAGCCAGCACCCTTCCTTGGAAGCGCTTTCACAGGCGCAGCAACACTGGAGCTTTGCGCTTCTCTAGCCACCAAACGTCACGGTCACTATCTCTCTGTCTCGTAGACACGAGCTGAGAGATTGCAAACGTCGAGCAATTGCTCAGAGATGAAAAGTGCCAGCACTGAAAGCTCTTGCTAGCCAGCACCCTTCCTTGGAAGCGCTTTCACAGGCGCAGCAACACTGGGGCTTTGCGCTTCTCTAGACACCAAACGTCACGGTCACTATCTCTCTGTCTCGTAGACACGAGCTGAGAAGTTGCAAACGTTGAGCAATTGCTCAGAGATGAAAAGTGCCAGCACTGAAAGCTGTTGCTAGCCAGCACCCTTCCTTGGAAGCGCTTTTGTAGCCCTAAGAACACTGGGGCTCTGGGCTTCTCTAGCCACCTAATCTTCTGCTCATCCTCTCGCGCACTCTAAAGAGAGCTCAGGTGAGAAATTGCAAAGGTCGAGCAATTGCTCAGAGATGAAAAGTGCCAGCACTGAAAGCTCTTGCTAGCCAGCACCCTTCCTTGGAAGCGCTTTCAGAGGCGCAGCAACACTGGGGCTTTGCGCTTCTCTACCCACCAAACGTCACGGTCACTATCTCTCCGACTCGTAGACACAATCTGAGAGATTGCAAACGTCGAGCAATTGCTCAGAGATGAAAAGTGCCAGCACTGAAAGCTGTTGCTAGCCAGCACCCTTCCTTGGAAGCGCTTTCACAGGCACAGTAACACTGGGGCTTTGCGCTTCTCTAGCCACCAAATGTCACGGTCACTATCTCTCTGGCTCGTAGACACGAGCTGAGAAATTGAGAAAGTCGAGCAATTGCTCAGAGATGAAAAGTGCCAGCACTGAAAGCTGTTGCTAGCCAGCACCCTTACTTGGAAGTGCTTTTGTAGGCCTAAGAACACTGGGGCTCTGTGTTTCTCTAGCCACCTAATCTTCTGCTCATCCTCTCGCGCACTCTAAAGAGAGCTCAGGTGAGAAATTGCAAACGTCGAGCAATTGCTCAGAGATGAAAAGTGCCAGCACTGAAAGCTCTTGCTAGCCAGCACCCTTCCTTGGAAGTGCTTTTGTAGGCCTAAGAACACTGGGGCTCTGTGCTTCTCTACCCACCTAATCTTCTGCTCATCCTCTCGCGCACTCTAAAGAGAGCTCAGGTGAGAAATTGCAAACATCGAGCAATTGCTCAGAGATGAAAAGTGCCAGCACTGAAAGCTGTTGCTAGCCAGCACCCTTCCTTGGAAGCGCTTTCACAGGCGCAGCAAAACTGGGGCTTTGCGCTTCTCTAGACACCAAACGTCACGGTCACTATCTCTCCGTCTCGTAGACACGAGCTGAGAAATTGCAAACGTCGAGCAATTGCTCAGAGATGAAAAGTGCCAGCACTGAAAGCTGTTGCTAGCCAGCACCCTTCCTTGGAAGCGCTTTTGTAGCCCTTAGAACACAAGGGCTCTGGGCTTCTCTAGCCACCTAATCTTCTGCTCATCCTCTCGCGCACTCTAAAGAGAGATAAAGTGAGAAATTGCAAAGGTCGAACAATTGCTCAGAGATGAAAAGTGCCAGCACTGAAAGCTCTTGCTAGCCAGCACCCTTCCTTGGAAACGCTGTTCTAGCCCTAAGAACACTGGGGCTCTGGGTTTCTCTAGCCACCTAATCTTCTGCTCATCCTCTCGTGCAATCTAAAGAGAGCTCAGGTGAGAAATTGCAAAGGTCGAGCAATTGCTCAGAGATGAAAAGTGCCAGCACTGAAAGCTGTTGCTAGCCAGCACCCTTCCTTGGAAGCGCTTTCACAGGCGCAGCAACACTGGGGCTTTGCGCTTCTCTACCCACCAAAGGTCACGGTCACTATCTCTCTCCGTCTCGTAGACATGAGCTGAGAAATTGCAAACGTCGAGCAATTGCTCAGAGATGAAAAGTGCCAGCACTGAAAGCTCTTGCTAGCCAGCAGCCTTCCTTGGATGCGCTTTTGTAGGCCTAAGAACAGTGGGGCTCTGGGCTTCTCTAGCCACCTAATCTTCTGCTCATCCTCTCGCACACTCTAAAGAGAGCTCAGGTGAGAAATTGCAAACGTCGAGCAATTGCTCAGAGATGAAAAGTGCCAGCACTGAAAGCTCTTGCTAGCCAGCAGCCTTCCTTGGAAGTGCTTTCACAGGCGCAGCAACACTGGGGCTTTGCGCTTCTCTAGCCACCAAAGGTCACGGTCACTATCTCTCCGTCTCGTAGACACGAGCTGAGAAATTGCAAAGGTCGAGCAATTGCTCAGAGATGAAAAGTGCCAGCACTGAAAGCTGTTGCTAGCCAGCACCCTTCCTTGGAAGCGCTTTTGTAGGCCTAAGAACAGTGGGGCTCTGGGCTTCTCTAGCCACCTAATCTTCTGCTCATCCTCTCGCACACTCTAAAGAGAGCTCAGGTGAGAAATTGCAAAGGTCGAGCAATTGCTCAGAGTTGAAAAGTGCCAGCACTGAAAGCTCTTGCTAGCCAGCACCCTTCCTTGGAAGCGCTTTCACAGGCGCAGCAACACTGGGGCTTTGCACTTCTCTAGCCACCAAACGTCACGGTCACTATCTCTCTGGCTCGTAGACACGAGCTGAGAAATTGCAAACGTCGAGCAATTGCTCAGAGATGAAAAGTGCCAGCACTGAAAGCTGTTGCTAGCCAGCACCCTTCCTTGGAAGCGCTTTCACACGCGCAGCAACACTGGGGCTTTGCGCTTCTCTACCCACCAAACGTCACGGTCACTATCTCTCTCCATCTCGTAGACACGAGCTGAGAAATTGCAAACGTCGAGCAATTGCTCAGAGATGAAAAGTGCCAGCACTGAAAGCTCTTGCTAGCCAGCCCCCTTCCTTGGAAGCGCTTTTGTAGGCCTAAGAACACTGGGGCTCTGGGCTTCTCTAGCCACCTAATCTTCTGCTCATCCTCTCGCGCACTCTAAAGAGAGCTCAGGTGAGAAATTGCAAACGTCGAGCAATTGCTCAGAGATTAAAAGTGCCAGCACTGAAAGCTGTTGCTAGCCAGCAGCCTTCCTTGCAAGCGCTTTCACAGGCGCAGCAACACTGGGGCTTTGCACTTCTCTACCCACCAAACGTCACGGTCACTATCTCTCCGTCTAGTAGACACGAGCTGAGAAATTGCAAACGTCGAGCAATTGCTCAGAGATGAAAAGTGCCAGCACTGAAAGCTCTTGCTAGCCAGCACCCTTCCTTGGAATCGCTCTTGTAGGCCTAAGAACACTGGGGCTCTGTGTTTCTCTAGCCACCTAATCTTCTGCTCATCCTCTCGCACACTCTAAAGAGAGCTCAGGTGAGAAATTGCAAAGGTCGAGCAATTGCTCAGAGATGAAAAGTGCCAGCACTGAAAGCTGTTGCTAGCCAGCACCCTTCCTTGGAAGCGCTTTCACAGGCGCAGCAACACTGGGGCTTTGCGCTTCTCTACCCACCAAACGTCACGGTCACTATCTCTCTCCATCTCGTAGACACGAGCTGAGAAATTGCAAACGTCGAGCAATTGCTCAGAGATGAAAAGTGCCAGCACTGAAAGCTGTTGCTAGCCAGCACCCTTCCTTGGAAGTGCTTTTGTAGGCCTAAGAGCAGTGGGGCTCTGGGCTTCTCTAGCCACCTAATCTTCTGCTCATCCTCTCGCGCAGTCTAAAGAGAGCTCAGGTGAGAAATTGCAAACGTCGAGCAATTGCTCAGAGATGAAAAATGCCAGCACTGAAAGCTGTTGCTAGCCAGCACCCTTCCTTGGAAGCGCTTTCACAGGCGCAGCAACACTGGGGCTTTGCACTTCTATAGCCACCAAATGTCACGGTCACTATCTCTCTGTCTCGTAGACACGAGCTGAGAAATTGCAAACGTCGAGCAATTGCTCAGAGATGAAAAGTGCCAGCACTGAAAGCTGTTGCTAGCCAGCACCCTTCCTTGGAAGCGCTTTCACAGGCGCAGCAACACTGGGGCTTTGCGCTTCTCTACCCACCAAACGTCACGGTCACTATCTCTCTCTGTCTCGTAGACACGAGCTGAGAAATTGCAAACGTCGAGCAATTGATCAGAGATGAAAAGTGCCAGCACTGAAAGCTGTTGCTAGCCAGCACCCTTCCTTGGAAGCGCTTTTGTAGGCCTAAGAACACTGGGGCTCTGGGCTTCTCTAGCCACCTAATCTTCTGCTCATCCTCTCGCGCACTCTAAAGAGAGCTCAGGTGAGAAATTGCAAACGTCGAGCAATTGCTCAGAGATGAAAAGTGCCAGCACTGAATGCTCTTGCTAGCCGGCACCTTTCCTTGGAAACGCTTTTGTAGGCCTAAGAAGAGTGGGGCTCTGGGCTTCTCTAGCCACCTAATCTTCTGCTCATCCTCTCGCGCACTCTAAAGAGAGCTCAGGTGAGAAATTGCAAACGTCGAGCAATTGCTCAGAGATGAAAAGTGCCAGCACTGAAAGCTGTTGCTAGCCAGCACCCTTCCTTGGAAGCGCTTTCACAGGCGCAGCAACACTGGGGCTTTGCGCTTCTCTAGCCACCAAATGTCACGGTCACGATCTCTCTGTCTCGTAGACACGAGCTGAGAAATTGCAAACGTCGAGCAATTGCTCAGAGATGAAAAGTGCCAGCACTGAAAGCTGTTGCTAGCCAGCACCCTTCCTTGGAAGCGCTTTCACAGGGGCAGCAACACTGGGGCTTTGCGCTTCTCTACCCACCAAACGTCACGGTCATTCTCTTTCCATCTCGTAGACACGAGCTGAGAAATTGCAAACGTCGAGCAATTGCTCAGAGATGAAAAGTGCCAGCACTGAAAGCTGTTGCTAGCCAGCACCCTTCCTTGGAAGCGCTTTCACAGGCGCAGCAACACTGGGGCTTTGCGATTCTCTACCCACCAAACGTCACGGTCACTATCTCTCCGTCTCGTAGACACGAGCTGAGAAATTGAGAAAGTCGAGCAATTGCTTCAGAGATGAAAAGTGCCAGCACTGAAAGCTCTTGCTAGCCAGCACCCTTCCTTGGAAACGCTCATGTAGCCCTAAGAACACTGGGGCTCTGGGCTTCTCTAGCCACCTAATCTTCTGCTCATCCTCTCGCGCACTCTAAAGAGAGCTCAGGTGAGAAATTGCAAAGGTCGAGCAATTGCTCAGAGATGAAAAGTGCCAGCACTGAAAGCTGTTGCCAGCCAGCACCCTTCCTTGGAAGCGCTTTCACAGGCGCAGCAACACTGGGGCTTTGCGCTTCTCTACCCACCAAACGTCACGGTCACTATCTCTCCATCTCGTAGACACGAGCTGAGAAATTGAGAAAGTCGAGCAATTGCTCAGAGATGAAAAGTGCCAGCACTGAAAGCTCTTGCTAGCCAGCACCCTTCCTTGGAAACGCTCTTGTAGCCCTAAGAACACTGGGGCTCTGGGTTTCTCTAGCCACCTAATCTTCTGCTCATCCTCTCGCGCACTCTAAAGAGAGCTCAGGTGAGAAATTGCAAAGGTCGAGCAATTGCTCAGAGATGAAAAGTGCCAGCACTGAAAGCTGTTGCTAGCCAGCACCCTTCCTTGGATGCGCTTTTGTAGGCCTAAGAACACTGGGGCTCTGGGCTTCTCTAGCCACCTAATCTTCTGCTCATCCTCTCGCGCAGTCTAAAGAGAGCTCAGGTGAGAAATTGCAAACGTCGAGCAATTGCTCAGAGATGAAAAGTGCCAGCACTGAAAGCTGTTGCTAGCCAGCACCCTTCCTTGGAAACGCTCTTGTAGCCCTTAGAACACTGGGGATCTGGGCTTCTCTAGCCACCTAATCTTCTGCTCATCCTCTCGCGCACTCTAAAGAGAGCTCAGGTGAGAAATTGCAAACGTCGAGCAATTGCTCAGAGATGAAAAGTGCCAGCACTGAAAGCTGTTGCTAGCCAGCACCCTTCCTTGGAAGCGCTTTAACAGGCGCAGCAACACTGGGGCTTTGCGCTTCTCTAGCCACCAAACGTCACGCTCACTATCTCTCTGTCTCGTAGACACGAGCTGAGAAATTGCAAACGTCGAGCAATTGCTCAGAGATGAAAAGTGCCAGCACTGAAAGCTGTTGCTAGCCAGCAGCCTTCCTTGGAAGCGCTTTCACAGGGGCAGCAACACTGGGGCTTTGCGCTTCTCTACCCACCAAACGTCACGGTCATTCTCTTTCCATCTCGTAGACACGAGCTGAGAAATTGCAAATGTCGAGCAATTGCTCAGAGATGAAAAGTGCCAGCACTGAAAGCTGTTGCTAGCCAGCACCCTTCCTTGGAAGCGCTTTCACAGGCGCAGCAACACTGGGGCTTTGCGCTTCTCTAGCCACCAAATGTCACGGTCACTATCTCTCCATCTCGTAGACACGAGCTGAGAAATTGAGAAAGTCGAGCAATTGCTCAGAGATGAAAAGTGCCAGCACTGAAAGCTCTTGCTAGCCAGCACCCTTCCTTGGAAACGCTCTTGTAGCCCTAAGAACACTGGGGCTCTGGGCTTCTCTAGCCACCTAATCTTCTGCTCATCCTCTCGCGCACTCTAAAGAGAGCTCAGGTGAGAAATTGCAAACGACGAGCAATTGCTCAGAGATGAAAAGTGCCAGCACTGAAAGCTGTTGCTAGCCAGCACCCTTCCTTGGAAGCGCTTTCACAGGCGCAGCAACACTGGGGCTTTGCGCTTCTCTAGCCACCAAATGTCACGGTCACTATCTCTCTGGCTCGTAGACACGAGCTGAGAAATTGAGAAAGTCGAGCAATTGCTCAGAGATGAAAAGTGCCAGCACTGAAAGCTCTTGCTAGCCAGCACCCTTCCTTGGATGCGCTTTTGTAGGCCTAAGAACACTGGGCTCTGTGTTTCTCTAGCCACCTAATCTTCTGCTCATCCTCTCGCGCACTCTAAAGAGAGCTCAGGTGAGAAATTGCAAAGGTCGAGCAATTGCTCAGAGATGAAAAGTGCCAGCACTGAAAGCTGTTGCTAGCCAGCACCCTTCCTTGGATGCGCTTTTGTAGCCCTAAGAACACTGGGGCTCTGGGCTTCTCTAGCCACCTAATCTTCTGCTCATCCTCTCACGCACTCTAAAGAGAGCTCAGGTGAGAAATTGCAAACGTCGAGCAATTGCTCAGAGATGAAAAGTGCCAGCACTGAAAGCTGTTGCTAGCCAGCACCCTTCCTTGGAAACGCTCTTGTAGCCCTTAGAACACTGGGGCTCTGGGCTTCTCTAGCCACCTAATCTTCTGCTCATCCTCTCGCGCACTCTAAAGAGAGCTCAGGTGAGAAATTGCAAACGTCGAGCAATTGCTCAGAGATGAAAAGTGCCAGCACTGAAAGCTGTTGCTAGCCAGCACCCTTCCTTGGAAGCGCTTTCACAGGCGCAGCAACACTGGGGCTTTGCGCTTCTCTAGCCACCAAAGGTCACGGTCACTATCTCTCTGTCTCGTAGACACGAGCTGAGAAATTGCAAACGTCGAGCAATTGCTCAGAGATGAAAAGTGCCAGCACTGAAAGCTGTTGCTAGCCAGCAGCCTTCCTTGGAAGCGCTTTCACAGGGGCAGCAACACTGGGGCTTTGCGCTTCTCTAGCCACCAAACGTCACGGTCACTATCTCTCTGGCTCGTAGACACGAGCTGAGAAATTGAGAAAGTCGAGCAATTGCTCAGAGATGAAAAGTGCCAGCACTGAAAGCTCTTGCTAGCCAGCACCCTTCCTTGGAAACTCTCTTGTAGGCCTAAGAACACTGGGGCTCTGGGCTTCTCTAGCCACCTAATCTTCTGCTCATCCTCTCGCGCACTCTAAAGAGAGCTCAGGTGAGAAATTGCAAAGGTCGAGCAATTGCTCAGAGATGAAAAGTGCCAGCACTGAAAGCTGTTGCTAGCCAGCACCCTTCCTTGGAAGTGCTTTCACAGGCGCAGCAACACTGGGGCTTTGCGCTTCTCTAGCCACCAAACGTCACGGTCATTCTCTTTCCATCTCGTAGACACGAGCTGAGAAATTGCAAACGTCGAGCAATTGCTCAGAGATGAAAAGTGCCAGCACTGAAAGCTGTTGCTAGCCAGCACCCTTCCTTGGAAGTGCTTTTGTAGGCCTAAGAACACTGGGGCTCTGGGCTTCTCTAGCCACCTAATCTTCTGCTCATCCTCTCGCGCACTCTAAAGAGAGCTCAGGTGAGAAATTGCAAAGGTCGAGCAATTGCTCAGAGATGAAAAGTGCCAGCACTGAAAGCTGTTGCTAGCCAGCACCCTTCCTTGGAAGCGCTTTCACAGGCGCAGCAACACTGGGGCTTTGCGCTTCTCTACCCACCAAATGTCACGCTCACTATCTCTCTGTCTCGTAGACACGAGCTGAGAAATTGCAAACGTTGAGCAATTGCTCAGAGATGAAAAGTGCCAGCACTGAAAGCTGTTGCTAGCCAGCACCCTTCCTTGGAAGCGCTTTCACAGGCGCAGCAACACTGGGGATTTGCGCTTCTCTAGCCACCAAACGTCACGGTCACTATCTCTCTGTGTCGTAGACACGAGCTTAGAAATTGCAAAAGTCGAGCAATTGCTCAGAGATGAAAAGTGCCAGCACTGAAAGCTGTTGCTAGCCAGCACCCTTCCTTGGATGCGCTTTTGTAGGCCTAAGAACACTGGGGCTCTGTGTTTCTCTAGCCACCTAATCTTCTGCTCATCCTCTCGCGCAGTCTAAAGAGAGCTCTCAGGTGAGAAATTGCAAACGTCGAGCAATTGCTCAGAGATGAAAAGTGCCAGCACTGAAAGCTGTTGCTAGCCAGCACCCTTCCTTGGAAGCGCTTTCACAGGCGCAGCAACACTGGGGCTTTGCGCTTCTCTACCCACCAAAGGTCAAGGTCACTATCTCTCCGTCTCGTAGACACGAGCTGAGAAATTGCAAACGTCGAGCAATTGCTCAGAGATGAAAAGTGCCAGCACTGAAAGCTCCTGCTAGCCAGCCCCCTTCCTTGGAAGCGCTTTTGTAGGCCTAAGAACAGTGGGGCTCTGGGCTTCTCTAGCCACCTAATCTTCTGCTCATCCTCTCGCGCACTCTAAAGAGAGCTCAGGTGAGAAATTGCAAAGGTCGAGCAATTGCTCAGAGATGAAAAGTGCCAGCACAGAAAGCTGTTGCTAGCCAGCACCCTTCCTTGGATGCGCTTTTGTAGGCCTAAGAACACTGGGGCTCTGGGCTTCTCTAGCCACCTAATCTTCTGCTCATCCTCTCGCGCACTCTAAAGAGAGCTCAGGTGAGAAATTGCAAAGGTCGAGCAATTGCTCAGAGATGAAAAGTGCCAGCACTGAAAGCTGTTGCTAGCCAGCACCCTTCCTTGGAAACGCTCTTGTAGGCCTAAGAACACTGGGGCTCTGGGCTTCTCTAGCCACCTAATCTTCTGCTCATCCTCTCGCGCACTCTAAAGAGAGCTCAGGTGAGATATTGCAAACGTCGAGCAATTGCTCAGAGATGAAAAGTGCCAGCACTGAAAGCTGTTGCTATCTAGCACCCTTCCTTGGAAGCGCTTTCAGAGGCGCAGCAACACTGGGGCTTTGCGCTTCTCTAGCCACCAAAGGTCACGGTCACTATCTCTCTGTCTAGTAGACACGAGCTGAGAAATTGCAAACGTCGAGCAATTGCTCAGAGATGAAAAGTGCCAGCACTGAAAGCTGTTGCTAGCCAGCACCCTTCCTTGGAAGCGCTTTCACAGGCGCAGCAACACTGGGGCTTTGCGCTTCTCTACCCACCAAACGTCACGGTCACTATCTCTCTCCGTCTCGTAGACACGAGCTGAGAAATTGCAAAAGTCGAGCAATTGCTCAGAGATGAAAAGTGCCAGCACAGAAAGCTGTTGCTAGCCAGCACCCTTCCTTGGATGCGCTTTTGTAGCCCTAAGAACAGTGGGGCTCTGGGCTTCTCTAGCCACCTAATCTTCTGCTCATCCTCTCGCGCACTCTAAAGAGAGCTCAGGTGAGAAATTGCAAACGTCGAGCAATTGCTCAGAGATGAAAAGTGCCAGCACTGAAAGCTGTTGCTAGCCAGCACCCTTCCTTGGAAGCGCTTTTGTAGGCCTAAGAACACTGGGGCTCTGGGCTTCTCTAGCCACCTAATCTTCTGCTCATCCTCTCGCGCACTCTAAAGAGAGCTCAGGTGAGAAATTGCAAACGTCGAGCAATTGCTCAGAGATGAAAAATGCCAGCACTGAAAGCTGTTGCTAGCCAGCACCCTTCCTTGGAAGCGCTTTCACAGGCGCAGCAACACTGGGGCTTTGCGCTTCTCTAGCCACCAAACGTCACGGTCACTATCTCTCCGTCTCGTAGACACGAGCTTAGAAATTGCAAACATCGAGCAATTGCTCAGAGATGAAAAGTGCCAGCACTGAAAGCTGTTGCTAGCCAGCACCCTTCCTTGGAAACGCTCTTGTAGCCCTAAGAACAGTGGGGCTCTGGGCTTCTCTAGCCACCTAATCTTCTGCTCATCCTCTCGCGCACTCTAAAGAGAGCTCAGGTGAAAAATTGCAAAGGTCGAGCAATTACTCAGAGATGAAAAGTGCCAGCACTGAAAGCTCTTGCCAGCCAGCACCCTTCCTTGGAAGCGCTTTCACAGGCACAGCAACACTGGGGCTTTGCGCTTCTCTAGCCACCAAACGTCACGGTCACTATCTCTCCGTCTCGTAGACACGAGCTGAGAAATTGCAAACGTCGAGCAATTGCTCAGAGATGAAAAGTGCCAGCACAGAAAGCTCTTGCTAGCCAGCACCCTTCCTTGGAAGCGCTTTTGTAGCCCTTAGAACACTGGGGCTCTGGGCTTCTCTAGCCACCTAATCTTCTGCTCATCCTCTCGCGCACTCTAAAGAGAGCTCAGGTGAGAAATTGCAAACGTCGAGCAATTGCTCAGAGATGAAAAGTGCCAGCACTGAAAGCTGTTGCTAGCCAGCACCCTTCCTTGGAAGCGCTTTCACAGGCGCAGCAACACTGGGGCTTTGCACTTCTCTAGCCACCAAATGTCACGGTCACTATCTCTCCGTCTCGTAGACACGAGGTGAGAAATTGCAAACGTCGAGCAATTGCTCAGAGATGAAAAGTGCCAGCACAGAAAGCTGTTGCTAGCCAGCACCCTTCCTTGGAAGTGCTTTTGTAGGCCTAAGAACACTGGGGATCTGGGCTTCTCTAGCCACCTAATCTTCTGCTCATCCTCTCGCGCACTCTAAAGAGAGCTCAGGTGAGAAATTGCAAACGTCGAGCAATTGCTCAGAGATGAAAAGTGCCAGCACTGAAAGCTCTTGCTAGCCAGCACCCTTCCTTGGAAACGCTCTTCTAGCCCTAAGAACACTGGGGCTCTGGGCTTCTCTAGCCACCTAATCTTCTGCTCATCCTCTCGCGCACTCTAAAGAGAGCTCAGGTGAGAAATTGCAAACGTCGAGCAATTGCTCAGAGATGAAAAGTGCCAGCACTGAAAGCTCTTGCTATCTACCACCCTTCCTTGGAAGCGCTTTCACAGGCGCAGCAACACTGGGGCTTTGCGCTTCTCTACCCACCAAAGGTCACGGTCACTATCTCTCCGTCTCGTAGACACGAGCTGAGAAATTGCAAACGTCGAGCAATTGCTCAGAGATGAAAAGTGCCAGCACTGAAAGCTGTTGCTAGCCAGCACCCTTCCTTGGAAGCGCTTTCACAGGCGCAGCAACACTGGGGCTTTGCGCTTCTCTAGCCACCAAACGTCACGGTCACTATCTCTCTCCGTCTCGTAGACACGAGCTGAGAAATTGCAAACGTCGAGCAATTGCTCAGAGATGAAAAGTGCCAGCACAGAAAGCTGTTGCTAGCCAGCACCCTTCCTTGGATGCGCTTTTATAGCCCTAAGAACACTGGGGCTCTGGGCTTCTCTAGCCACCTAATCTTCTGCTCACCCTCTCGCGCACTCTAAAGAGAGCTCAGGTGAGAAATTGCAAACGTCGAGCAATTGCTCAGAGATGAAAAGTGCCAGCACTGAAAGCTGTTGCTAGCCAGCACCCTTCCTTGGAAGTGCTTTTGTAGGCCTAAGAACACTGGGGATCTGGGCTTCTCTAGCCACCTAATCTTCTGCTCATCCTCTCACGCACTCTAAAGAGAGCTCAGGTGAGAAATTGCAAAGGTCGAGCAATTGCTCAGAGATGAAAAGTGCCAGCACTGAAAGCTGTTGCTAGCCAGCACCCTTCCTTGGAAGTGCTTTTGTAGGCCTAAGAACACTGGGGCTCTGGGCTTCTCTAGCCACCTAATCTTCTGCTCATCCTCTCGCGCACTCTAAAGAGAGCTCAGGTGAGAAATTGCAAACGTCGAGCAATTGCTCAGAGATGAAAAGTGCCAGCACTGAAAGCTGTTGCTAGCCAGCACCCTTCCTTGGAAGCGCTTTCACAGGCGCAGCAACACTGGGGCTTTGCGCTTCTCTACCCACCAAATGTCACGCTCACTATCTCTCTGTCTCGTAGTCACGAGCTGAGAAATTGCAAACGTCGAGCAATTGCTCAGAGATGAAAAGTGCCAGCACTGAAAGCTGTTGCTAGCCAGCACCCTTCCTTGGAAGCGCTTTCACAGGCGCAGCAACACTGGGGATTTGCGCTTCTCTAGCCACCAAACGTCACGGTCACTATCTCTCTCCGTCTCGTAGACACGAGCTGAGAAATTGCAAAAGTCGAGCAATTGCTCAGAGATGAAAAGTGCCAGCACTGAAAGCTCTTGCTAGCCAGCACCCTTCCTTGGATGCGCTTTTGTAGGCCTAAGAACACTGGGGCTCTGTGTTTCTCTAGCCACCTAATCTTCTGCTCATCCTCTCGCGCAGTCTAAAGAGAGCTCTCAGGTGAGAAATTGCAAACGTCGAGCAATTGCTCAGAGATGAAAAGTGCCAGCACTGAAAGCTGTTGCTAGCCAGCACCCTTCCTTGGAAGCGCTTTCACAGGCGCGGCAACACTGGGGCTTTGCGCTTCTCTACCCACCAAAGGTCACGGTCACTATCTCTCCGTCTAGTAGACACAAGCTGAGAAATTGCAAAGGTCGAGCAATTGCTCAGAGATGAAAAGTGCCAGCACTGAAAGCTGTTGCTAGCCAGCACCCTTCCTTGGAAGCGCTTTTGTAGGCCTAAGAACACTGGGGCTCTGGGCTTCTCTAGCCACCTAATCTTCTGCTCATCCTCTCGCGCACTCTAAAGAGAGCTCAGGTGAGAAATTGCAAACGTCAAGCAATTGCTCAGAGATGAAAAGTGCCAGCACAGAAAGCTGTTGCTAGCCAGCACCCTTCCTTGGAAACGCTCTTCTAGCCCTAAGAACACTGGGGCTCTGGGCTTCTCTAGCCACCTAATCTTCTGCTCATCCTCTCGCGCAGTCTAAAGAGAGCTCAGGTGAGAAATTGCAAACGTCGAGCAATTGCTCAGAGATGAAAAGTGCCAGCACTGAAAGCTCTTGCTAGCCAGCACCCTTCCTTGGAAACGCTCTTGTAGGCCTAAGAACACTGGGGCTCTGGGCTTCTCTAGCCACCTAATCTTCTGCTCATCCTCTCGCGCACTCTAAAGAGAGCTCAGGTGAGAAATTGCAAACGTCGAGCAATTGCTCAGAGATGAAAAGTGCCAGCACTGAAAGCTCTTGCTATCTAGCACCCTTCCTTGGAAGCGCTTTCAGAGGCGCAGCAACACTGGGGCTTTGCGCTTCTCTACCCACCAAAGGTCACGGTCACTATCTCTCCGTCTAGTAGACACGAGCTGAGAAATTGCAAACGTCGAGCAATTGCTCAGAGATGAAAAGTGCCAGCACTGAAAGCTGTTGCTAGCCAGCACCCTTCCTTGGAAGCGCTTTCACAGGCGCAGCAACACTGGGGCTTTGCGCTTCTCTACCCACCAAAGGTCAAGGTCACTATCTCTCCGTCTCGTAGACACGAGCTGAGAAATTGCAAACGTCGAGCAATTGCTCAGAGATGAAAAGTGCCAGCACTGAAAGCTCCTGCTAGCCAGCCCCCTTCCTTGGAAGCGCTTTTGTAGCCCTAAGAACAGTGGGGCTCTGGGCTTCTCTAGCCACCTAATCTTCTGCTCATCCTCTCGCGCACTCTAAAGAGAGCTCAGGTGAGAAATTGCAAACGTCGAGCAATTGCTCAGAGATGAAAAGTGCCAGCACTGAAAGCTGTTGCTAGCCAGCACCCTTCCTTGGAAACGCTCTTCTAGCCCTAAGAACACTGGGGCTCTGTGTTTCTCTAGCCACCTAATCTTCTGCTCATCCTCTCGCGCAGTCTAAAGAGAGCTCAGGTGAGAAATTGCAAACGTCGAGCAATTGCTCAGAGATGAAAAGTGCCAGCACTGAAAGCTGTTGCTAGCCAGCACCCTTCCTTGGAAGCGCTTTTGTAGGCCTAAGAACACTGGGGCTCTGGGCTTCTCTAGCCACCTAATCTTCTGCTCCTCCTCTCGCGCACTCTAAAGAGAGCTCAGGTGAGAAATTGCAAAGGTCGAGCAATTGCTCAGAGATGAAAAATGCCAGCACTGAAAGCTGTTGCTAGCCAGCACCCTTCCTTGGAAGCGCTTTCACAGGCGCAGCAACACTGGGGCTTTGCGCTTCTCTAGCCACCAAACGTCACGGTCACTATCTCTCCGTCTCGTAGACACGAGCTTAGAAATTGCAAACATCGAGCAATTGCTCAGAGATGAAAAGTGCCAGCACTGAAAGCTGTTGCTAGCCAGCACCCTTCCTTGGAAACGCTCTTGTAGCCCTAAGAACAGTGGGGCTCTGTGTTTCTCTAGCCACCTAATCTTCTGCTCATCCTCTCGCGCACTCTAAAGAGAGCTCAGGTGAGAAATTGCAAACGTCGAGCAATTACTCAGAGATGAAAAGTGCCAGCACTGAAAGCTCTTGCCAGCCAGCACCCTTCCTTGGAAGCGCTTTCACAGGCACAGCAACACTGGGGCTTTGCGCTTCTCTACCCACCAGACGTCACGGTCACTATCTCTCCGTCTCGTAGACACGAGCTGAGAAATTGCAAACGTCGAGCAATTGCTCAGAGATGAAAAGTGCCAGCACAGAAAGCTCTTGCTAGCCAGCACCCTTCCTTGGAAGCGCTTTTGTAGCCCTTAGAACACTGGGGCTCTGGGCTTCTCTAGCCACCTAATCTTCTGCTCATCCTCTCGCGCACTCTAAAGAGAGCTCAGGTGAGAAATTGCAAACGTCGAGCAATTGCTCAGAGATGAAAAGTGCCAGCACTGAAAGCTGTTGCTAGCCAGCACCCTTCCTTGGAAGCGCTTTCACAGGCGCAGCAACACTGGGGCTTTGCACTTCTCTAGCCACCAAATGTCACGGTCACTATCTCTCCGTCTCGTAGACACGAGGTGAGAAATTGCAAACGTCGAGCAATTGCTCAGAGATGAAAAGTGCCAGCACAGAAAGCTGTTGCTAGCCAGCACCCTTCCTTGGAAGTGCTTTTGTAGGCCTAAGAACACTGGGGCTCTGGGCTTCTCTAGCCACCTAATCTTCTGCTCATCCTCTCACGCACTCTAAAGAGAGCTCAGGTGAGAAATTGCAAACGTCAAGCAATTGCTCAGAGATGAAAAGTGCCAGCACTGAAAGCTCTTGCTAGCCAGCACCCTTCCTTGGAAGTGCTTTTGTAGGCCTAAGAACACTGGGGCTCTGGGCTTCTCTAGCCACCTAATCTTCTGCTCATCCTCTCGCGCACTCTAAAGAGAGCTCAGGTGAGAAATTGCAAACGTCGAGCAATTGCTCAGAGATGAAAAGTGCCAGCACTGAAAGCTCTTGCTAGCCAGCACCCTTCCTTGGAAGCGCTTTCACAGGCGCAGCAACACTGGGGCTTTGCGCTTCTCTACCCACCAAATGTCACGCTCACTATCTCTCTGTCTCGTAGACACGAGCTGAGAAATTGCAAACGTTGAGCAATTGCTCAAGATGAAAAGTGCCAGCACTGAAAGCTGTTGCTAGCCAGCACCCTTCCTTGGAAGCGCTTTCACAGGCGCAGCAACACTGGGGATTTGCGCTTCTCTAGCCACCAAACGTCACGGTCACTATCTCTCTTCGTCTCGTAGACACGAGCTGAGAAAT
Source organism: Sarcoramphus papa (assembly GCA_037962945.1). Lineage (NCBI taxonomy): Eukaryota > Metazoa > Chordata > Aves > Accipitriformes > Cathartidae > Sarcoramphus > Sarcoramphus papa. The sequence continues at coordinate 21,652,221 of CM075588.1, forward strand.
TGCAAACGTCGAGCAATTGCTCAGAGATGAAAAGTGCCAGCACTGAAAGCTGTTGCTAGCCAGCACCCTTCCTTGGATGCGCTTTTGTAGGCCTAAGAACACTGGGGCTCTGTGTTTCTCTAGCCACCTAATCTTCTGCTCATCCTCTCGCGCAGTCTAAAGAGAGCTCTCAGGTGAGAAATTGCAAACGTCGAGCAATTGCTCAGAGATGAAAAGTGCCAGCACTGAAAGCTCTTGCTAGCCAGCACCCTTCCTTGGAAACGCTCTTCTAGCCCTAAGAACACTGGGGCTCTGGGCTTCTCTAGCCACCTAATCTTCTGCTCATCCTCTCGCGCACTCTAAAGAGAGCTCAGGTGAGAAATTGCAAACGTCGAGCAATTGCTCAGAGATGAAAAGTGCCAGCACTGAAAGCTCTTGCTATCTACCACCCTTCCTTGGAAGCGCTTTCACAGGCGCAGCAACACTGGGGCTTTGCGCTTCTCTACCCACCAAAGGTCACGGTCACTATCTCTCCGTCTCGTAGACACGAGCTGAGAAATTGCAAACGTCGAGCAATTGCTCAGAGATGAAAAGTGCCAGCACTGAAAGCTCTTGCTAGCCAGCACCCTTCCTTGGAAGCGCTTTCACAGGCGCAGCAACACTGGGGCTTTGCGCTTCTCTACCCACCAAACGTCACGGTCACTATCTCTCTCCGTCTCGTAGACACGAGCTGAGAAATTGCAAACGTCGAGCAATTGCTCAGAGATGAAAAGTGCCAGCACAGAAAGCTGTTGCTAGCCAGCACCCTTCCTTGGATGCGCTTTTGTAGCCCTAAGAACACTGGGGCTCTGGGCTTCTCTAGCCACCTAATCTTCTGCTCATCCTCTCGCGCACTCTAAAGAGAGCTCAGGTGAGAAATTGCAAACGTCGAGCAATTGCTCAGAGATGAAAAGTGCCAGCACTGAAAGCTGTTGCTAGCCAGCACCCTTCCTTGGAAGCGCTTTCACAGGCGCAGCAACACTGGGGCTTTGCACTTCTCTAGCCACCAAACGTCACGGTCACTATCTCTCCGTCTCGTAGACACGAGGTGAGAAATTGCAAACGTCGAGCAATTGCTCAGAGATGAAAAGTGCCAGCACTGAAAGCTGTTGCTAGCCAGCACCCTTCCTTGGAAGTGCTTTTGTAGGCCTAAGAACACTGGGGATCTGGGCTTCTCTAGCCACCTAATCTTCTGCTCATCCTCTCACGCACTCTAAAGAGAGCTCAGGTGAGAAATTGCAAAGGTCGAGCAATTGCTCAGAGATGAAAAGTGCCAGCACTGAAAGCTCTTGCTAGCCAGCACCCTTCCTTGGAAGTGCTTTTGTAGGCCTAAGAACACTGGGGCTCTGGGCTTCTCTAGCCACCTAATCTTCTGCTCATCCTCTCGCGCACTCTAAAGAGAGCTCAGGTGAGAAATTGCAAACGTCGAGCAATTGCTCAGAGATGAAAAGTGCCAGCACTGAAAGCTGTTGCTAGCCAGCACCCTTCCTTGGAAGCGCTTTCACAGGCGCAGCAACACTGGGGCTTTGCGCTTCTCTACCCACCAAATGTCACGCTCACTATCTCTCTGTCTCGTAGTCACGAGCTGAGAAATTGCAAACGTCGAGCAATTGCTCAGAGATGAAAAGTGCCAGCACTGAAAGCTGTTGCTAGCCAGCACCCTTCCTTGGAAGCGCTTTCACAGGCGCAGCAACACTGGGGATTTGCGCTTCTCTAGCCACCAAACGTCACGGTCACTATCTCTCTCCGTCTCGTAGACACGAGCTGAGAAATTGCAAAAGTCGAGCAATTGCTCAGAGATGAAAAGTGCCAGCACTGAAAGCTGTTGCTAGCCAGCACCCTTCCTTGGATGCGCTTTTGTAGGCCTAAGAACACTGGGGCTCTGTGTTTCTCTAGCCACCTAATCTTCTGCTCATCCTCTCGCGCAGTCGAAAGAGAGCTCTCAGGTGAGAAATTGCAAACGTCGAGCAATTGCTCAGAGATGAAAAGTGCCAGCACTGAAAGCTGTTGCTAGCCAGCACCCTTCCTTGGAAGCGCTTTCACAGGCGCGGCAACACTGGGGCTTTGCGCTTCTCTACCCACCAAAGGTCACGGTCACTATCTCTCCGTCTAGTAGACACAAGCTGAGAAATTGCAAAGGTCGAGCAATTGCTCAGAGATGAAAAGTGCCAGCACTGAAAGCTGTTGCTAGCCAGCACCCTTCCTTGGAAGCGCTTTTGTAGGCCTAAGAACACTGGGGCTCTGGGCTTCTCTAGCCACCTAATCTTCTGCTCATCCTCTCGCGCACTCTAAAGAGAGCTCAGGTGAGAAATTGCAAACGTCAAGCAATTGCTCAGAGATGAAAAGTGCCAGCACTGAAAGCTGTTGCTAGCCAGCACCCTTCCTTGGAAACGCTCTTCTAGCCCTAAGAACACTGGGGCTCTGGGCTTCTCTAGCCACCTAATCTTCTGCTCATCCTCTCGCGCAGTCTAAAGAGAGCTCAGGTGAGAAATTGCAAACGTCGAGCAATTGCTCAGAGATGAAAAGTGCCAGCACTGAAAGCTCTTGCTAGCCAGCACCCTTCCTTGGAAACGCTCTTGTAGGCCTAAGAACACTGGGGCTCTGGGCTTCTCTAGCCACCTAATCTTCTGCTCATCCTCTCGCGCACTCTAAAGAGAGCTCAGGTGAGAAATTGCAAACGTCGAGCAATTGCTCAGAGATGAAAAGTGCCAGCACTGAAAGCTCTTGCTATCTAGCACCCTTCCTTGGAAGCGCTTTCAGAGGCGCAGCAACACTGGGGCTTTGCGCTTCTCTACCCACCAAAGGTCACGGTCACTATCTCTCCGTCTAGTAGACACGAGCTGAGAAATTGCAAACGTCGAGCAATTGCTCAGAGATGAAAAGTGCCAGCACTGAAAGCTGTTGCTAGCCAGCACCCTTCCTTGGAAGCGCTTTCACAGGCGCAGCAACACTGGGGCTTTGCGCTTCTCTACCCACCAAACGTCACGGTCACTATCTCTCTCCGTCTCGTAGACACGAGCTGAGAAATTGCAAACGTCGAGCAATTGCTCAGAGATGAAAAGTGCCAGCACTGAAAGCTGTTGCTAGCCAGCACCCTTCCTTGGATGCGCTTTTGTACCCCTAAGAACAGTGGGGCTCTGGGCTTCTCTAGCCACCTAATCTTCTGCTCATCCTCTCGCGCAGTCTAAAGAGAGCTCAGGTGAGAAATTGCAAACGTCGAGCAATTGCTCAGAGATGAAAAGTGCCAGCACTGAAAGCTGTTGCTAGCCAGCACCCTTCCTTGGAAACGCTCTTCTAGCCCTAAGAACACTGGGGCTCTGGGCTTCTCTAGCCACCTAATCTTCTGCTCATCCTCTCGCGCAGTCTAAAGAGAGCTCAGGTGAGAAATTGCAAACGTCGAGCAATTGCTCAGAGATGAAAAGTGCCAGCACTGAAAGCTGTTGCTAGCCAGCACCCTTCCTTGGAAGCGCTTTTGTAGGCCTAAAAACACTGGGGCTCTGGGCTTCTCTAGCCACCTAATCTTCTGCTCATCCTCTCGCGCACTCTAAAGAGAGCTCAGGTGAGAAATTGCAAACGTCGAGCAATTGCTCAGAGATGAAAAATGCCAGCACTGAAAGCTGTTGCTAGCCAGCACCCTTCCTTGGAAGCGCTTTCACAGGCGCAGCAACACTGGGGCTTTGCGCTTCTCTACCCACCAAAGGTCACGGTCACTATCTCTCCGTCTCGTAGACACGAGCTGAGAAATTGCAAACGTCGAGCAATTGCTCAGAGATGAAAAGTGCCAGCACTGAAAGCTCTTGCTAGCCAGCACCCTTCCTTGGAAACGCTCTTGTAGCCCTAAGAACACTGGGGCTCTGGGCTTCTCTAGCCACCTAATCTTCTGCTCATCCTCTCGCGCACTCTAAAGAGAGCTCAGGTGAGAAATTGCAAACGTCGAGCAATTGCTCAGAGATGAAAAGTGCCAGCACTGAAAGCTCTTGCCAGCCAGCACCCTTCCTTGGAAGCGCTTTCCCAGGCGCAGCAACACTGGGGCTTTGCGCTTCTCTACCCACCAAAGGTCACGGTAACTATCTCTCCGTCTCGTAGACACGAGCTGAGAGATTGCAAACGTCGAGCAATTGCTCAGAGATGAAAAGTGCCAGCACTGAAAGCTGTTGCTAGCCAGCAGCCTTCCTTGGAAGCGCTTTCACAGGCGCAGCAACACTGGGGCTTTGCGCTTCTCTACCCACCAAACGTCACGGTCACTATCTCTCTCCATCTCGTAGACACGAGCTGAGAAATTGCAAACGTCGAGCAATTGCTCAGAGATGAAAAGTGCCAGCACTGAAAGCTCTTGCTAGCAAGCACCCTTCCTTGGAAGCGCTTTTGTAGGCCTAAGAACACTGGGGCTCTGGGCTTCTCTAGCCACCTAATCTTCTGCTCATCCTCTCGCGCACTCTAAAGAGAGCTCAGGTGAGAAATTGCAAACGTCGAGCAATTGCTCAGAGATGAAAAATGCCAGCACTGAAAGCTCTTGCTAGCCAGCACCCTTCCTTGGAAGCGCTTTCACAGGCGCAGCAACACTGGGGCTTTGCACTTCTCTAGCCACCAAACGTCACGGTCACTATCTCTCCGTCTCGTAGACACGAGCTGAGAAATTGCAAACGTCGAGCAATTGCTCAGAGATGAAAAGTGCCAGCACAGAAAGCTGTTGCTAGCCAGCACCCTTCCTTGGAAGAGCTTTCACAGGCGCAGCAACACTGGGGCTTTGCGCTTCTCTACCCACCAAATGTCACGGTCACTATTTCTCCGTCTCGTAGACACGAGCTGAGAAATTGCAAAAGTCGAGCAATTGCTCAGAGATGAAAAGTGCCAGCACTGAAAACTGTTGCTAGCCAGCACCCTTCCTTGGAAGCGCTTTCACAGGCGCAGCAACACTGGGGCTTTGCGCTTCTCTAGCCACCAAATGTCACGGTCACTATCTCTCTGGCTCGTAGACACGAGCTGAGAAATTGAGAAAGTCGAGCAATTGCTCAGAGATGAAAAGTGCCAGCACTGAAAGCTCTTGCTAGCCGGCACCCTTCCCTGGAAACGCTCTTGTAGCCCTAAGAACACTGGGGTTCTGGGCTTCTCTAGCCACCTAATCTTCTGCTCATCCTCTCGCGCACTCTAAAGAGAGCTCAGGTGAGAAATTGCAAAGGTCGAGCAATTGCTCAGAGATGAAAAGTGCCAGCACTGAAAGCTCTTGCTAGCCAGCACCCTTCCTTGGAAGCGCTTTCACAGGCGCAGCAACACTGGGGCTTTGCGCTTCTCTAGCCACCAAAGGTCACGGTCACTATCTCTCCGTCTCGTAGACACGAGCTGAGAGATTGCAAACGTCGAGCAATTGCTCAGCGATGAAAAGTGCCAGCACTGAAAGCTGTTGCTAGCCGGCACCCTTCCTTGGAAGTGCTTTTGTAGCCCTTAGAACACAAGGGCTCTGTGTTTCTCTAGCCACCTAATCTTCTGCTCATCCTCTCGCGCACTCTAACGAGAGCTGAGGTGAGAAATTGCAAACGTCGAGCAATTGCTCAGAGATGAAAAGTGCCAGCACTGAAAGCTCTTGCTAGCCAGCACCCTTCCTTGGAAGCGCTTTCACAGGCGCAGCAACACTGGGGCTTTGCGCTTCTCTACCCACCAAAGGTCACGGTCACTATCTCTCTGTCTCGTAGACACGAGCTGAGAAATTGCAAACGTCGAGCAATTGCTCAGAGATGAAAAGTGCCAGCACTGAAAGCTCTTGCTAGCCAGCACCCTTCCTTGGAAGCGCTTTTGTAGGCCTAAGAACACTGGGGCTCTGTGTTTCTCTAGCCACCTAATCTTCTGCTCATCCTCTCGCGCACTCTAAAGAGAGCTCAGGTGAGAAATTGCAAACGTCGAGCAATTGCTCAGAGATGAAAAGTGCCAGCACTGAAAGCTCTTGCTAGCCAGCACCCTTCCTTGGAAGTGCTTTTGTAGGCCTAAGAACACTGGGGCTCTGGGCTTCTCCAGCCACCTAATCTTCTGCTCATCCTCTCGCGCACTCTAAAGAGAGCTCAGGTGAGAAATTGCAAACGTCGAGCAATTGCTCAGAGATGAAAAGTGCCAGCACTGAAAGCTCTTGCTAGCCAGCACCCTTCCTTGGAAGCGCTTTCACAGGCGCAGCAACACTGGGGCTTTGCGCTTCTCTACCCACCAAACGTCACGGTCATTCTCTTTCCGTCTCGTAGACACGAGCTGAGAAATTGCAAAGGTCGAGCAATTGCTCAGCGATGAAAAGTGCCAGCACTGAAAGCTCTTGCTAGCCAGCACCCTTCCTTGGAAGTGCTTTTGTAGGCCTAAGAACACTGGGGCTCTGGGCTTCTCTAGCCACCTAATCTTCTGCTCATCCTCTCGTGCACTCTAAAGAGAGCTCAGGTGAGAAATTGCAAACGTCGAGCAATTGCTCAGAGATGAAAAGTGCCAGCACTGAAAGCTCTTGCTAGCCAGCACCCTTCCTTGGAAGCGCTTTTGTAGGCGCAGTAACACTGGGGCTTTGCGCTTCTCTAGCCACCAAATGTCACGGTCACTATCTCTCCGTCTCGTAGACACGAGCTGAGAAATTGCAAAGGTCGAGCAATTGCTCAGAGATGAAAAGTGCCAGCACTGAAAGCTGTTGCTAGCCAGCACCCTTCCTTGGAAGCACTTTTGTAGCCATTTGAACACTGGGGCTCTGTGTTTCTCTAGCCACCTAATCTTCTGCTCATCCTCTCGCACACTCTAAAGAGAGCTCAGGTGAGAAATTGCAAAGGTCGAGCAATTGCTCAGAGATGAAAAGTGCCAGCACTGAAAGCTCTTGCTAGCCAGCACCCTTCCTTGGAAGCGCTTTCACAGGCGCAGCAACACTGGGGCTTTGCGCTTCTCTAGCCACCAAAGGTCACGGTCACTATCTCTCCGTCTCGTAGACACGAGCTGAGAAATTGCAAAGGTCGAGCAATTGCTCAGCGATGAAAAGTGCCAGCACTGAAAGCTGTTGCTAGCCGGCACCCTTCCTTGGAAGTGCTTTTGTAGCCCTTAGAACACAAGGGCTCTGTGTTTCTCTAGCCACCTAATCTTCTGCTCATCCTCTCGCGCACTCTAAAGAGAGCTCAGGTGAGAAATTGCAAACGTCCAGCAATTGCTCAGAGATGAAAAGTGCCAGCACTGAAAGCTCTTGCTAGCCAGCACCCTTCCTTGGAAGCGCTTTCACAGGCGCAGCAACACTGGGGCTTTGCGCTTCTCTACCCACCAAAGGTCACGGTCACTATCTCTCTGTCTCGTAGACACGAGCTGAGAAATTGCAAACGTCGAGCAATTGCTCAGAGATGAAAAGTGCCAGCACTGAAAGCTCTTGCTAGCCAGCACCCTTCCTTGGAAGCGCTTTTGTAGGCCTAAGAACAGTGGGGCTCTGTGTTTCTCTAGCCACCTAATCTTCTGCTCATCCTCTCGCGCACTCTAAAGAGAGCTCAGGTGAGAAATTGCAAAGGTCGAGCAATTGCTCAGAGATGAAAAGTGCCAGCACTGAAAGCTCTTGCTAGCCAGCACCCTTCCTTGGAAGTGCTTTTGTAGCCCTTAGAACAATGGGGCTCTGTGTTTCTCTAGCCACCTAATCTTCTGCTCATCCTCTCGCGCACTCTAAAGAAAGCTCAGGTGAGAAATTGCAAACGTCGAGCAATTGCTCAGAGATGAAAAGTGCCAGCACTGAAAGCTCTTGCTAGCCAGCACCCTTCCTTGGAAGCGCTTTCACAGGCGCAGTAACACTGGGGCTTTGCGCTTCTCTAGCCACCAAACGTCACGGTCACTATCTCTCTCCGTCTCGTAGACACGAGCTGAGAAATTGCAAAGGTCGAGCAATTGCTCAGAGATGAAAAGTGCCAGCACTGAAAGCTCTTGCTAGCCAGCACCCTTCCTTGGAAACGCTCTTGTAGGCCTAAGAACACTGGGGCTCTGTGTTTCTCTAGCCACCTAATCTTCTGCTCATCCTCTCGCGCACTCTAAAGAGAGCTCAGGTGAGAAATTGCAAACGTCGAGCAATTGCTCAGAGATGAAAAGTGCCAGCACTGAAAGCTGTTGCTAGCCAGCACCCTTCCTTGGAAGCGCTTTCACAGGCGCAGCAACACTGGGGCTTTGCACTTCTCTACCCACCAAACGTCACGGTCACTATCTCTCTCCGTCTCGTAGACACGAGCTGAGAAATTGCAAAAGTCGAGCAATTGCTCAGAGATGAAAAGTGCCAGCACTGAAAGCTCTTGCTAGCCAGCACCCTTCCTTGGAAGTGCTTTTATAGCCCTTAGAACACTGGGGCTCTGGGCTTCTCTAGCCACCTAATCTTCTGCTCATCCTCTCGCGCACTCTAAAGAGAGCTCAGGTGAGAAATTGCAAACGTCGAGCAATTGCTCAGAGATGAAAAGTGCCAGCACTGAAAGCTCTTGCTAGCCAGCACCCTTCCTTGGAAGTGCTTTTGTAGCCCTTAGAACAATGGGGCTCTGTGTTTCTCTAGCCACCTAATCTTCTGCTCATCCTCTCGCGCACTCTAAAGAGAGCTCAGGTGAGAAATTGCAAACGTCGAGCAATTGCTCAGAGATGAAAAGTGCCAGCACTGAAAGCTCTTGCTAGCCAGCACCCTTCCTTGGAAGCGCTTTCACAGGCGCAGCAACACTGGGGCTTTGCGCTTCTCTACCCACCAAACGTCACGGTCACTATCTCTCTCCGTCTCGTAGACACGAGCTGAGAAATTGCAAACGTCGAGCAATTGCTCAGAGATGAAAAGTGCCAGCACTGAAAGCTCTTGCTAGCCAGCACCCTTCCTTGGAAGTGCTTTTGTAGGCCTAAGAACAGTGGGGCTCTGTGCTTCTCTAGCCACCTAATCTTCTGCTCATCCTCTCGCGCAGTCTAAAGAGAGCTCAGGTGAGAAATTGCAAAGGTCGAGCAATTGCTCAGAGATGAAAAGTGCCAGCACTGAAAGCTCTTGATGGCCAGCACCCTTCCTTGGAAGTGCTTTTGTAGGCCTAAGAACAGTGGGGCTCTGGGCTTCTCCAGCCACCTAATCTTCTGCTCATCCTCTCGCGCACTCTAAGGAGAGCTCAGGTGAGAAATTGCAAACGTCGAGCAATTGCTCAGAGAGGAAAAGTGCCAGCACTGAAAGCTGTTGCTAGCCAGCACCCTTCCTTGGAAGCGCTTTCACAGGCGCAGCAACACTGGGGCTTTGCGCTTCTCTACCCACCAAACGTCACGGTCATTCTCTTTCCGTCTCGTAGACACGAGCTGAGAAATTGCAAACGTTGAGCAATTGCTCAGCGATGAAAAGTGCCAGCACTGAAAGCTCTTGCTAGCCAGCACCCTTCCTTGGAAGTGCTTTTGTAGGCCTAAGAACACTGGGGCTCTGTGTTTCTCTAGCCACCTAATCTTCTGCTCATCCTCTCGCGCACTCTAAAGAGAGCTCAGGTGAGAAATTGCAAACGTCGAGCAATTGCTCAGAGATGAAAAGTGCCAGCACTGAAAGCTGTTGCTGGCCAGCACCCTTCCTTGGAAGCGCTTTTGTAGGCGCAGTAACACTGGGGCTTTGCGCTTCTCTAGCCACCAAATGTCACGGTCACTATCTCTCTCCATCTCGTAGACACGAGCTGAGAAATTGCAAAGGTCGAGCAATTGCTCAGAGATGAAAAGTGCCAGCACTGAAAGCTCTTGCTAGCCAGCACCCTTCCTTGGAAGCGCTTTCACAGGCGCAGCAACACTGGGGCTTTGCGCTTCTCTACCCACCAAACGTCACGGTCACTATCTCTCCGTCTCGTAGACACAAGCTGAGAGATTGCAAACGTCGAGCAATTGCTCAGAGATGAAAAGTGCCAGCACTGAAAGCTGTTGCTAGCCAGCACCCTTCCTTGGAAGCGCTTTTGTAGCCATTTGAACACCGGGGCTCTGTATTTCTCTAGCCACCTAATCTTCTGCTCATCCTCTCGCACACTCTAAAGAGAGCTCAGGTGAGAAATTGCAAACGTCGAGCAATTGCTCAGAGATGAAAAGTGCCAGCACTGAAAGCTCTTGCTAGCCAGCACCCTTCCTTGGAAGCGCTTTCACAGGCGCAGCAACACTGGGGCTTTGCGCTTCTCTACCCACCAAACGTCACGGTCACTATCTCTCCGTCTCGTAGACACGAGCTGAGAAATTGCAAACGTCGAGCAATTGCTCAGAGATGAAAAGTGCCAGCACTGAAAGCTGTTGCTAGCCGGCACCCTTCCTTGGAAACGCTCTTGTAGCCCTTAGAACACAAGGGCTCTGTGTTTCTCTAGCCACCTAATCTTCTGCTCATCCTCTCGCGCACTCTAAAGAGAGCTCAGGTGAGAAATTGCAAACGTCGAGCAATTGCTCAGAGATGAAAAGTGCCAGCACTGAAAGCTCTTGCTAGCCAGCACCCTTCCTTGGAAGCGCTTTCACAGGCGCAGCAACACTGGGGCTTTGCGCTTCTCTACCCACCAAAGGTCACGGTCACTATCTCTCTGTCTCGTAGACACGAGCTGAGAAATTGCAAACGTTGAGCAATTGCTCAGAGATGAAAAGTGCCAGCACTGAAAGCTCTTGCTAGCCAGCACCCTTCCTTGGAAGCGCTTTTGTAGGCCTAAGAACACTGGGGCTCTGGGCTTCTCTAGCCACCTAATCTTCTGCTCATCCTCTCGCGCACTCTAAAGAGAGCTCAGGTGAGAAATTGCAAACGTCGAGCAATTGCTCAGAGATGAAAAGTGCCAGCACTGAAAGCTCTTGCTAGCCAGCACCCTTCCTTGGAAGCGCTCTTGTAGCCCTTAGAACACTGGGGCTCTGGGCTTCTCTAGCCACCTAATCTTCTGCTCATCCTTTCGCGCACTCTAAAGAGAGCTCAGGTGAGAAATTGCAAACGTCGAACAATTGCTCAGAGATGAAAAGTGCCAGCACTGAAAGCTGTTGCTAGCCAGCACCCTTCCTTGGAAACGCTCTTGTAGGCCTAAGAACACTGGGGCTCTGTGTTTCTCTAGCCACCTAATCTTCTGCTCATCCTCTCGCTCACTCTAAAGAAAGCTCAGGTGAGAAATTGCAAACGTCGAGCAATTGCTCAGAGATGAAAAGTGCCAGCACTGAAAGCTCTTGCTAGCCAGCACCCTTCCTTGGAAGCGCTTTCACAGGCGCAGCAACACTGGGGCTTTGCGCTTCTCTAGACACCAAACGTCACGCTCATTCTCATTCCATCTCGTAGACACAAGCTGAGAGATTGCAAAGGTCGAGCAATTGCTCAGAGATGAAAAGTGCCAGCACTGAAAGCTGTTGCTAGCCAGCACCCTTCCTTGGAAGCGCTTTTGTAGCCATTTGAACACTGGGGCTCTGTGTTTCTCTAGCCACCTAATCTTCTGCTCATCCTCTCGCGCACTCTAAAGAGAGCTCAGGTGAGAAATTGCAAACGTCGAGCAATTGCTCAGAGATGAAAAGTGCCAGCACTGAAAGCTGTTGCTAGCCAGCACCCTTCCTTGGAAGTGCTTTTGTAGGCCTAAGAAGAGTGGGGCTCTGGGCTTCTCTAGCCACCTAATCTTCTGCTCATCCTCTCGCGCACTCTAAAGAGAGCTCAGGTGAGAAATTGCAAACGTCGAGCAATTGCTCAGAGATGAAAAGTGCCAGCACTGAAAGCTCTTGCTAGCCAGCACCCTTCCTTGGAAGCGCTTTCACAGGCGCAGCAACACTGGGGCTTTGCGCTTCTCTACCCACCAAACGTCACGGTCACTATCTCTCCGTCTCGTAGACACAAGCTGAGAGATTGCAAACGTCGAGCAATTGCTCAGAGATGAAAAGTGCCAGCACTGAAAGCTGTTGCTAGCCGTCACCCTTCTTGGAAACGCTCTTGTAGGCCTAAGAACAGTGGGGCTCTGGGCTTCTCTAGCCACCTAATCTTGTGCTCATCCTCTCGCGCAGTCTAAAGAGAGCTGAGGTGAGAAATTGCAAAGGTCGAGCAATTGCTCAGAGATGAAAAGTGCCAGCACTGAAAGCTCTTGCTAGCCAGCACCCTTCCTTGGAAGCGCTTTCACAGGCGCAGCAATACTGGGGCTTTGCGCTTCTCTAGCCACCAAAGGTCACGGTCACTATCTCTCTGTCTCGTAGACACGAGCTGAGAGATTGCAAATGTCGAGCAATTGCTCAGAGATGAAAAGTGCCAGCACTGAAAGCTGTTGCTAGCCAGCACCCTTCCTTGGAAGTGCTTTTGTAGGCCTAAGAACACTGGGGCTCTGGGCTTCTCTAGCCACCTAATCTTCTGCTCATCCTCTCGCGCACTCTAAAGAGAGCTCAGGTGAGAAATTGCAAAGGTCGAGCAATTGCTCAGAGATGAAAAGTGCCAGCACTGAAAGCTCTTGCTAGCCAGCACCCTTCCTTGGAAGCGCTTTCACAGGCGCAGCAACACTGGGGCTTTGCGCTTCTCTAGCCACCAAACGTCACGGTCACTATCTCTCTGGCTCGTAGACACGAGCTGAGAGATTGCAAACGTCGAGCAATTGCTCAGAGATGAAAAGTGCCAGCACTGAAAGCTGTTGCTAGCCAGCACCCTTCCTTGGAAGCGCTTTCACAGGCGCAGCAACACTGGGGCTTTGCGCTTCTCTAGCCACCAAACGTTATGGTCACTATCTCTCCGTCTCGTAGACACGAGCTGAGAAATTGCAAACATCGAGCAATTGCTCAGAGATGAAAAGTGCCAGCACTGAAAGCTGTTGCTAGCCAGCACCCTTCCTTGGAAGCGCTTTTGTAGCCCTTAGAACACAAGGGCTCTGGGCTTCTCCAGCCACCTAATCTTCTGCTCATCCTCTCGCGCACTCTAAAGAGAGCTCAGGTGAGAAATTGCAAAGGTCGAGCAATTGCTCAGAGATGAAAAGTGCCAGCACTGAAAGCTGTTGCTAGCCAGCACCCTTCCTTGGAAGTGCTTTTGTAGGCCTAAGAACAGTGGGGCTCTGGGCTTCTCTAGCCACCTAATCTTCTGCTCATCCTCTCGCGCACTCTAAAGAAAGCTCAGGTGAGAAATTGCAAAGGTCGAGCAATTGCTCAGAGATGAAAAGTGCCAGCACTGAAAGCTGTTGCTAGCCAGCACGCTTCCTTGGAAGCGCTTTCACAGGCGCAGCAACACTAGGGCTTTGCGCTTCTCTAGCCACCAAATGTCACGGTCACTATCTCTCTGGCTCGTAGACACGAGCTGAGAGATTGCAAACGTCGAGCAATTGCTCAGAGATGAAAAGTGCCAGCACTGAAAGCTCTTGCTAGCCGTCACCCTTCTTGGAAACGCTCCTGTAGGCCTAAGAACACTGGGGCTCTGTGTTTCTCTAGCCACCTAATCTTCTGCTCATCCTCTCGCGCACTCTAAAGAGAGCTCAGGTGAGAAATTGCAAACGTCGAGCAATTGCTCAGAGATGAAAAGTGCCAGCACTGAAAGCTCTTGCTAGCCAGCACCCTTCCTTGGAAGTGTTTTTGTAGCCCTTAGAACAATGGGGCTCTGTGTTTCTCTAGCCACCTAATCTTCTGCTCATCCTCTCGCGCACTCTAAAGAAAGCTCAGGTGAGAAATTGCAAACGTCGAGCAATTGCTCAGAGATGAAAAGTGCCAGCACTGAAAGCTGTTGCTAGCCAGCACCCTTCCTTGGAAGCGCTTTCACAGGCGCAGCTACACTGGGGCTTTGCGCTTCTCTACCCACCAAAGGTCACGGTCACTATCTCTCTCCGTCTCGTAGACACGAGCTGAGAAATTGCAAACGTCGAGCAATTGCTCAGAGATGAAAAGTGCCAGCACTGAAAGCTCTTGCTAGCCAGCACCCTTCCTTGGAAGTGCTTTTGTAGGCCTAAGAACACTGGGGCTCTGGGCTTCTCTAGCCACCTAATCTTCTGCTCATCCTCTCGCGCACTCTAAAGAGAGCTCAGGTGAGAAATTGCAAACGTCGAGCAATTGCTCAGAGATGAAAAGTGCCAGCACTGAAAGCTCTTGCTAGCCAGCACCCTTCCTTGGAAGTGCTTTTGTAGGCCTAAGAACAGTGGGGCTCTGGGCTTCTCCAGCCACCTAATCTTCTGCTCATCCTCTCGCGCACTCTAAAGAGAGCTCAGGTGAGAAATTGCAAACGTCGAGCAATTGCTCAGAGATGAAAAGTGCCAGCACTGAAAGCTCTTGCTAGCCAGCACCCTTCCTTGGAAGCGCTTTTGTAGGCGCAGTAACACTGGGGCTTTGCGCTTCTCTAGCCACCAAATGCCACGGTCACTATCTCTCTCCATCTCGTAGACACGAGCTGAGAAATTGCAAAGGTCGAGCAATTGCTCAGAGATGAAAAGTGCCAGCACTGAAAGCTCTTGCTAGCCAGCACCCTTCCTTGGAAACGCTCTTGTAGCCCTAAGAACAGTGGGGCTCTGGGCTTCTCTAGCCACCTAATCTTCTGCTCATCCTCTCGCGCAGTCTAAAGAGAGCTCAGGTGAGAAATTGCAAATGTCGAGCAATTGCTCAGAGATGAAAAGTGCCAGCACTGAAAGCTCTTGCTAGCCAGCACCCTTCCTTGGAAGCGCTTTCACAGGCGCAGCAATACTGGGGCTTTGCGCTTCTCTAGCCACCAAACGTCACGGTCACTATCTCTCTGGCTCGTAGACACGAGCTGAGAGATTGCAAACGTCGAGCAATTGCTCAGAGATGAAAAGTGCCAGCACTGAAAGCTCTTGCTAGCCAGCAGCCTTCTTGGAAACGCTCTTGTAGGCCTAAGAACAGTGGGGCTCTGTGTTTCTCTAGCCACCTAATCTTCTGCTCATCCTCTCGCGCACTCTAAAGAGAGCTCAGGTGAGAAATTGCAAACATCGAGCAATTGCTCAGAGATGAAAAGTGCCAGCACTGAAAGCTGTTGCTAGCCAGCACCCTTCCTTGGAAGCGCTTTCACAGGCGCAGCAACACTGGGGCTTTGCGCTTCTCTAGCCACCAAATGTCACGGTCACTATCTCTCTCCGTCTAGTAGACACGAGCTGAGAAATTGCAAACGTCGAGCAATTGCTCAGAGATGAAAAGTGTCAGCACTGAAAGCTGTTGCTAGCCAGCACCCTTCCTTGGAAGCGCTTTCACAGGCGCAGCAACACTGGGGCTTTGCGCTTCTCTACCCACCAAACGTCACGGTCATTCTCATTCCATCTCGTAGACACGAGCTGAGAAATTGCAAAGGTCGAGCAATTGCTCAGAGATGAAAAGTGTCAGCACTGAAAGCTGTTGCTAGCCAGCACCCTTCCTTGGAAGTGCTTTTATAGCCCTTAGAACACTGGGGCTCTGGGCTTCTCTAGCCACCTCATCTTCTGCTCATCCTCTCGCGCACTCTAAAGAGAGCTCAGGTGAGAAATTGCAAACGTCGAGCAATTGCTCAGAGATGAAAAGTGCCAGCACTGAAAGCTCTTGCTAGCCAGCACCCTTCCTTGGAAGCGCTTTCACAGGCGCAGTAACACTGGGGCTTTGCGCTTCTCTACCCACCAAATGTCACGGTCACTATCTCTCCTTCTCGTAGACACGAGCTGAGAGATTGCAAAGGTCGAGCAATTGCTCAGAGATGAAAAGTGCCAGCACTGAAAGCTGTTGCTATCCAGCACCCTTCCTTGGAAGCGCTTTCACAGGCGCAGCAACACTGGGGCTTTGCGCTTCTCTACCCACCAAACGTCACGGTCACTATCTCTCTGGCTCGTAGACACGAGCTGAGAGATTGCAAACGTCGAGCAATTGCTCAGAGATGAAAAGTGCCAGCACTGAAAGCTCTTGCTAGCCGTCACCCTTCTTGGAAACGCTCTTGTAGGCCTAAGAACAGTGGGGCTCTGGGCTTCTCTAGCCACCTAATCTTCTGCTCATCCTCTTGCGCACTCTAAAGAGAGCTCAGGTGAGAAATTGCAAACGTCGAGCAATTGCTCAGAGATGAAAAGTGCCAGCACTGAAAGCTGTTGCTAGCCAGCACCCTTCCTTGGAAGCGCTTTCACAGGCGCAGCAACACTGGGGCTTTGCGCTTCTCTAGCCACCAAACGTCACGGTCACTAACTCTCTGGCTCGTAGACACGAGCTGAGAGATTGCAAACGTCGAGCAATTGCTCAGCGATGAAAAGTGCCAGCACTGAAAGCTCTTGCTAGCCAGCACCCTTCTTGGAAACGCTCTTGTAGGCCTAAGAACAGTGGGGCTCTGGGCTTCTCTAGCCACCTAATCTTCTGCTCATCCTCTCGCGCAGTCTAAAGAGAGCTCAGGTGAGAAATTGCAAACGTCGAGCAATTGCTCAGAGATGAAAAGTGCCAGCACTGAAAGTTCTTGCTAGCCAGCACCCTTCCTTGGAAGCGCTTTCACAGGCTCAGCAACACTGGGGCTTTGCGCTTCTCTAGCCACCAAAGGTCACGGTCACTATCTCTCCGTCTCGTAGACACGAGCTGAGAGATTGCAAACGTTGAGCAATTGCTCAGCGATGAAAAGTGCCAGCACTGAAAGCTGTTGCTAGCCGTCACCCTTCTTGGAAACGCTCTTGTAGGCCTAAGAACAGTGGGTCTCTGTGTTTCTCTAGCCACCTAATCTTCTGCTCATCCTCTCGCGCACTCTAAAGAGAGCTCAGGTGAGAAATTGCAAACGTCGAGCAATTGCTCAGAGATGAAAAGTGCCAGCACTGAAAGCTCTTGCTAGCCAGCACCCTTCCTTGGAAGCGCTTTCACAGGCGCAGCAACACTGGAGCTTTGCGCTTCTCTAGCCACCAAACGTCACGGTCACTATCTCTCTGTCTCGTAGACACGAGCTGAGAGATTGCAAACGTCGAGCAATTGCTCAGAGATGAAAAGTGCCAGCACTGAAAGCTCTTGCTAGCCAGCACCCTTCCTTGGAAGCGCTTTCACAGGCGCAGCAACACTGGGGCTTTGCGCTTCTCTAGACACCAAACGTCACGGTCACTATCTCTCTGGCTCGTAGACACGAGCTGAGAAGTTGCAAACGTCGAGCAATTGCTTAGAGATGAAAAGTGCCAGCACTGAAAGCTCTTGCTAGCCAGCAGCCTTCCTTGGAAGCGCTTTCACAGGCGCAGTAACACTGGGGCTTTGCGCTTCTCTACCCACCAAATGTCACGGTCATTCTCTTTCCATCTCGTAGACACGAGCTGAGAAATTGCAAACGTCGAGCAATTGCTCAGAGATGAAAAGTGCCAGCACTGAAAGCTGTTGCTAGCCAGCACCCTTCCTTGGAAACGCTCTTGTAGGCCTAAGAACAGTGGGGTTCTGTGTTTCTCTAGCCACCTAATCTTCTGCTCATCCTCTCGCGCACTCTAAAGAGAGCTCAGGTGAGAAATTGCAAAGGTCGAG
Source organism: Sarcoramphus papa (assembly GCA_037962945.1). Classification (NCBI taxonomy): domain Eukaryota; kingdom Metazoa; phylum Chordata; class Aves; order Accipitriformes; family Cathartidae; genus Sarcoramphus; species Sarcoramphus papa. Next base: position 21,669,576 of record CM075588.1, read on the forward strand.
CAATTGCTCAGAGATGAAAAGTGCCAGCACTGAAAGCTCTTGCTAGCCAGCACCCTTCCTTGGAAGCGCTTTCAGAGGCGCAGCAACACTGGGGCTTTGCGCTTCTCTACCCACCAAACGTCACGGTCACTATCTCTCCGACTCGTAGACACAAGCTGAGAGATTGCAAACGTCGAGCAATTGCTCAGAGATGAAAAGTGCCAGCACTGAAAGCTGTTGCTAGCCAGCACCCTTCCTTGGAAGCGCTTTCACAGGCGCAGTAACACTGGGGCTTTGCGCTTCTCTAGCCACCAAATGTCACGGTCACTATCTCTCTGGCTCGTAGACACGAGCTGAGAAATTGAGAAAGTCGAGCAATTGCTCAGAGATGAAAAGTGCCAGCACTGAAAGCTCTTGCTAGCCAGCACCCTTCCTTGGAAGTGCTTTTGTAGGCCTAAGAACACTGGGGCTCTGTGTTTCTCTAGCCACCTAATCTTCTGCTCATCCTGTCGCGCACTCTAAAGAGAGCTCAGGTGAGAAATTGCAAAGGTCGAGCAATTGCTCAGAGATGAAAAGTGCCAGCACTGAAAGCTGTTGCTAGCCAGCACCCTTCCTTGGAAGTGCTTTTGTAGGCCTAAGAAGACTGAGGCTCTGGGCTTCTCTAGCCACCTAATCTTCTGCTCATCCTCTCGCGCACTCTAAAGAGAGCTCAGGTGAGAAATTGCAAACGTCGAGCAATTGCTCAGAGATGAAAAGTGCCAGCACTGAAAGCTCTTGCTAGCCAGCACCCTTCCTTGGAAGTGCTTTTGTAGGCCTAAGAACACTGGGGCTCTGTGCTTCTCTACCCACCTAATCTTCTGCTCATCCTCTCGCACACTCTAAAGAGAGCTCAGGTGAGAAATTGCAAACGTCGAGCAATTGCTCAGAGATGAAAAGTGCCAGCACTGAAAGCTGTTGCTAGCCAGCACCCTTCCTTGGAAGCGCTTTCACAGGCGCAGCAAAACTGGGGCTTTGCGCTTCTCTAGACACCAAACGTCACGGTCACTATCTCTCCGTCTCGTAGACATGAGCTGAGAAATTGCAAACGTCGAGCAATTGCTCAGAGATGAAAAGTGCCAGCACTGAAAGCTGTTGCTAGCCAGCACCCTTCCTTGGAAGCGCTTTTGTAGCCCTTAGAACACAAGGGCTCTGGGCTTCTCTAGCCACCTAATCTTCTGCTCATCCTCTCGCGCACTCTAAAGAGAGATAAAGTGAGAAATTGCAAAGGTCGAACAATTGCTCAGAGATGAAAAGTGCCAGCACTGAAAGCTCTTGCTAGCCAGCACCCTTCCTTGGAAACGCTGTTCTAGCCCTAAGAACACTGGGGCTCTGGGTTTCTCTAGCCACCTAATCTTCTGCTCATCCTCTCGTGCACTCTAAAGAGAGCTCAGGTGAGAAATTGCAAACGTCGAGCAATTGCTCAGAGATGAAAAGTGCCAGCATTGAAAAATGTTGCTAGCCAGCACCCTTCCTTGGAAGCGCTTTCACAGGCGCAGCAACACTGGGGCTTTGCGCTTCTCTACCCACCAAACGTCACGGTCACTATCTCTCTCCGTCTCGTAGACACGAGCTGAGAAATTGCAAACGTCGAGCAATTGCTCAGAGATGAAAAGTGCCAGCACTGAAAGCTCTTGCTAGCCAGCAGCCTTTCTTGGATGCGCTTTTGTAGGCCTAAGAACACTGGGGCTCTGGGCTTCTCCAGCCACCTAATCTTCTGCTCATCCTCTCGCACACTCTAAAGAGAGCTCAGGTGAGAAATTGCAAACGTCGAGCAATTGCTCAGAGATGAAAAGTGCCAGCACTGAAAGCTCTTGCTAGCCAGCAGCCTTCCTTGGAAGTGCTTTCACAGGCGCAGCAACACTGGGGCTTTGCGCTTCTCTAGCCACCAAAGGTCACGGTCACTATCTCTCCGTCTCGTAGACACGAGCTGAGAAATTGCAAAGGTCGAGCAATTGCTCAGAGATGAAAAGTGCCAGCACTGAAAGCTGTTGCTAGCCAGCACCCTTCCTTGGAAGCGCTTTTGTAGGCCTAAGAACAGTGGGGCTCTGGGCTTCTCTAGCCACCTAATCTTCTGCTCATCCTCTCGCACACTCTAAAGAGAGCTCAGGTGAGAAATTGCAAAGGTCGAGCAATTGCTCAGAGTTGAAAAGTGCCAGCACTGAAAGCTCTTGCTAGCCAGCACCCTTCCTTGGAAGCGCTTTCACAGGCGCAGCAACACTGGGGCTTTGCACTTCTCTAGCCACCAAACGTCACGGTCACTATCTCTCTGGCTCGTAGACACGAGCTGAGAAATTGCAAACGTCGAGCAATTGCTCAGAGATGAAAAGTGCCAGCACTGAAAGCTGTTGCTAGCCAGCACCCTTCCTTGGAAGCGCTTTCACAGGCGCAGCAACACTGGGGCTTTGCGCTTCTCTAGCCACCAAACGTCACGGTCACTATCTCTCTCCATCTCGTAGACACGAGCTGAGAAATTGCAAACGTCGAGCAATTGCTCAGAGATGAAAAGTGCCAGCACTGAAAGCTCTTGCTAGCCAGCCCCCTTCCTTGGAAGCGCTTTTGTAGGCCTAAGAACACTGGGGCTCTGGGCTTCTCTAGCCACCTAATCTTCTGCTCATCCTCTCGCGCACTCTAAAGAGAGCTCAGGTGAGAAATTGCAAACGTCGAGCAATTGCTCAGAGATTAAAAGTGCCAGCACTGAAAGCTGTTGCTAGCCAGCAGCCTTCCTTGCAAGCGCTTTCACAGGCGCAGCAACACTGGGGCTTTGCACTTCTCTACCCACCAAACGTCACGGTCACTATCTCTCCGTCTAGTAGACACGAGCTGAGAAATTGCAAACGTCGAGCAATTGCTCAGAGATGAAAAGTGCCAGCACTGAAAGCTCTTGCTAGCCAGCACCCTTCCTTGGAATCGCTCTTGTAGGCCTAAGAACACTGGGGCTCTGTGTTTCTCTAGCCACCTAATGTTCTGCTCATCCTCTCGCACACTCTAAAGAGAGCTCAGGTGAGAAATTGCAAAGGTCGAGCAATTGCTCAGAGATGAAAAGTGCCAGCACTGAAAGCTGTTGCTAGCCAGCACCCTTCCTTGGAAGCGCTTTCACAGGCGCAGCAACACTGGGGCTTTGCGCTTCTCTACCCACCAAACGTCACGGTCACTATCTCTCTCCATCTCGTAGACACGAGCTGAGAAATTGCAAACGTCGAGCAATTGCTCAGAGATGAAAAGTGCCAGCACTGAAAGCTCTTGCTAGCCAGCACCCTTCCTTGGAAGCGCTTTTGTAGGCCTAAGAACACTGGGGCTCTGGGCTTCTCTAGCCACCTCATCTTCTGCTCATCCTCTCGCGCACTCTAAAGAGAGCTCAGGTGAGAAATTGCAAACGTCGAGCAATTGCTCAGAGATGAAAAGTGCCAGCACTGAAAGCTGTTGCTAGCCAGCACCCTTCCTTGGAAGCGCTTTCACAGGCGCAGTAACACTGGGGCTTTGCGCTTCTCTAGCCACCAAACGTCACGGTCACTTTCTCTCTCCGTCTCGTAGACACGACCTGAGAAATTGCAAACGTCGAGCAATTGCTCAGAGATGAAAAGTGCCAGCACTGAAAGCTCTTGCTAGCCAGCACCCTTCCTTGGAAGCGCTTTTGTAGGCCTAAGAACAGTGGGGCTCTGTGTTTCTCTAGCCACCTAATCTTCTGCTCATCCTCTCGCGCAGTCTAAAGAGAGCTCAGGTGAGAAATTGCAAACGTCGAGCAATTGCTCAGAGATGAAAAGTGCCAGCACTGAAAGCTCTTGCTAGCCAGCACCCTTCCTTGGAAGTGCTTTTGTAGGCCTAAGAAGAGTGGGGCTCTGGGCTTCTCTAGCCACCTCATCTTCTGCTCATCCTCTCGCGCAGTCTAAAGAGAGCTCAGGTGAGAAATTGCAAACGTCGAGCAATTGCTCAGAGATGAAAAGTGCCAGCACTGAAAGCTCTTGCTAGCCAGCACCCTTCCTTGGAAGCGCTTTCACAGGCGCAGTAACACTGGGGCTTTGCGCTTCTCTACCCACCAAATGTCACGGTCACTATCTCTCCGTCTCGTAGACACGAGCTGAGAGATTGCAAAGGTCGAGCAATTGCTCAGAGATGAAAAGTGCCAGCACTGAAAGCTGTTGCTATCCAGCACCCTTCCTTGGAAGCGCTTTCACAGGCGCAGCAACACTGGGGCTTTGCGCTTCTCTACCCACCAAACGTCACGGTCACTATCTCTCTGGCTCGTAGACACGAGCTGAGAGATTGCAAACGTCGAGCAATTGCTCAGAGATGAAAAGTGCCAGCACTGAAAGCTCTTGCTAGCCGTCACCCTTCTTGGAAACGCTCTTGTAGGCCTAAGAACACTGGGGCTCTGGGCTTCTCTAGCCACCTAATCTTCTGCTCATCCTCTTGCGCACTCTAAAGAGAGCTCAGGTGAGAAATTGCAAACGTCGAGCAATTGCTCAGAGATGAAAAGTGCCAGCACTGAAAGCTCTTGCTAGCCAGCACCCTTCCTTGGAAGCGCTTTCACAGGCGCAGCAACACTGGAGCTTTGCGCTTCTCTAGCCACCAAACGTCACGGTCACTAACTCTCTGGCTCGTAGACACGAGCTGAGAGATTGCAAACGTCGAGCAATTGCTCAGCGATGAAAAGTGCCAGCACTGAAAGCTCTTGCTAGCCAGCACCCTTCTTGGAAACGCTCTTGTAGGCCTAAGAACAGTGGGGCTCTGGGCTTCTCTAGCCACCTAATCTTCTGCTCATCCTCTCGCGCAGTCTAAAGAGAGCTCAGGTGAGAAATTGCAAACGTCGAGCAATTGCTCAGAGATGAAAAGTGCCAGCACTGAAAGTTCTTGCTAGCCAGCACCCTTCCTTGGAAGCGCTTTCACAGGCTCAGCAACACTGGGGCTTTGCGCTTCTCTAGCCACCAAAGGTCACGGTCACTATCTCTCCGTCTCGTAGACACGAGCTGAGAGATTGCAAACGTTGAGCAATTGCTCAGCGATGAAAAGTGCCAGCACTGAAAGCTGTTGCTAGCCGTCACCCTTCTTGGAAACGCTCTTGTAGGCCTAAGAACAGTGGGTCTCTGTGTTTCTCTAGCCACCTAATCTTCTGCTCATCCTCTCGCGCACTCTAAAGAGAGCTCAGGTGAGAAATTGCAAACGTCGAGCAATTGCTCAGAGATGAAAAGTGCCAGCACTGAAAGCTCTTGCTAGCCAGCACCCTTCCTTGGAAGCGCTTTCACAGGCGCAGCAACACTGGAGCTTTGCGCTTCTCTAGCCACCAAACGTCACGGTCACTATCTCTCTGTCTCGTAGACACGAGCTGAGAGATTGCAAACGTCGAGCAATTGCTCAGAGATGAAAAGTGCCAGCACTGAAAGCTCTTGCTAGCCAGCACCCTTCCTTGGAAGCGCTTTCACAGGCGCAGCAACACTGGGGCTTTGCGCTTCTCTAGACACCAAACGTCACGGTCACTATCTCTCTGGCTCGTAGACACGAGCTGAGAAGTTGCAAACGTCGAGCAATTGCTCAGAGATGAAAAGTGCCAGCACTGAAAGCTCTTGCTAGCCAGCAGCCTTCCTTGGAAGCGCTTTCACAGGCGCAGTAACACTGGGGCTTTGCGCTTCTCTACCCACCAAAGGTCACGGTCATTCTCTTTCCATCTCGTAGACACGAGCTGAGAAATTGCAAACGTCGAGCAATTGCTCAGAGATGAAAAGTGCCAGCACTGAAAGCTGTTGCTAGCCAGCACCCTTCCTTGGAAACGCTCTTGTAGGCCTAAGAACACTGGGGTTCTGTGTTTCTCTAGCCACCTAATCTTCTGCTCATCCTCTCGCGCACTCTAAAGAGAGCTCAGGTGAGAAATTGCAAAGGTCGAGCAATTGCTCAGAGATGAAAAGTGCCAGCACTGAAAGCTCTTGCTAGCCAGCACCCTTCCTTGGAAGCGCTTTCAGAGGAGCAGCAACACTGGGGCTTTGCGCTTCTCTACCCACCAAACGTCACGGTCACTATCTCTCCGACTCGTAGACACAAGCTGAGAGATTGCAAACGTCGAGCAATTGCTCAGAGATGAAAAGTGCCAGCACTGAAAGCTGTTGCTAGCCAGCACCCTTCCTTGGAAGCGCTTTCACAGGCGCAGTAACACTGGGGCTTTGCGCTTCTCTAGCCACCAAATGTCACGGTCACTATCTCTCTGGCTCGTAGACACGAGCTGAGAAATTGAGAAAGTCGAGCAATTGCTCAGAGATGAAAAGTGCCAGCACTGAAAGCTCTTGCTAGCCAGCACCCTTCCTTGGAAGCGCTTTCACAGGCGCAGCAAAACTGGGGCTTTGCGCTTCTCTAGACACCAAACGTCACGGTCACTATCTCTCCGTCTCGTAGACACGAGCTGAGAAATTGCAAACGTCGAGCAATTGCTCAGAGATGAAAAGTGCCAGCACTGAAAGCTGTTGCTAGCCAGCACCCTTCCTTGGAAGCGCTTTTGTAGCCCTTAGAACACAGGGCTCTGGGCTTCTCTAGCCACCTAATCTTCTGCTCATCCTCTCGCGCACTCTAAAGAGAGATAAAGTGAGAAATTGCAAAGGTCGAACAATTGCTCAGAGATGAAAAGTGCCAGCACTGAAAGCTCTTGCTAGCCAGCACCCTTCCTTGGAAACGCTGTTCTAGCCCTAAGAACACTGGGGCTCTGGGTTTCTCTAGCCACCTAATCTTCTGCTCATCCTCTCGTGCACTCTAAAGAGAGCTCAGGTGAGAAATTGCAAACGTCGAGCAATTGCTCAGAGATGAAAAGTGCCAGCATTGAAAACTGTTGCTAGCCAGCACCCTTCCTTGGAAGCGCTTTCACAGGCGCAGCAACACTGGGGCTTTGCGCTTCTCTACCCACCAAACGTCACGGTCACTATCTCTCTCCGTCTCGTAGACACGAGCTGAGAAATTGCAAACGTCGAGCAATTGCTCAGAGATGAAAAGTGCCAGCACTGAAAGCTCTTGCTAGCCAGCAGCCTTCCTTGGATGCGCTTTTGTAGGCCTAAGAACACTGGGGCTCTGTGTTTCTCTAGCCACCTAATCTTCTGCTCATCCTCTCGCACACTCTGAAGAGAGCTCAGGTGAGAAATTGCAAACGTCGAGCAATTGCTCAGAGATGAAAAGTGCCAGCACTGAAAGCTCTTGCTAGCCAGCAGCCTTCCTTGGAAGTGCTTTCACAGGCGCAGCAACACTGGGGCTTTGCGCTTCTCTAGCCACCAAAGGTCACGGTCACTATCTCTCCGTCTCGTAGACACGAGCTGAGAAATTGCAAAGGTCGAGCAATTGCTCAGAGATGAAAAGTGCCAGCACTGAAAGCTGTTGCTAGCCAGCACCCTTCCTTGGAAGCGCTTTTGTAGGCCTAAGAACAGTGGGGCTCTGGGCTTCTCTAGCCACCTAATCTTCTGCTCATCCTCTCGCACACTCTAAAGAGAGCTCAGGTGAGAAATTGCAAAGGTCGAGCAATTGCTCAGAGTTGAAAAGTGCCAGCACTGAAAGCTCTTGCTAGCCAGCACCCTTCCTTGGAAGCGCTTTCACAGGCGCAGCAACACTGGGGCTTTGCACTTCTCTAGCCACCAAACGTCACGGTCACTATCTCTCTGGCTCGTAGACACGAGCTGAGAAATTGCAAACGTCGAGCAATTGCTCAGAGATGAAAAGTGCCAGCACTGAAAGCTGTTGCTAGCCAGCACCCTTCCTTGGAAGCGCTTTCACAGGCGCAGCAACACTGGGGCTTTGCGCTTCTCTACCCACCAAACGTCACGGTCACTATCTCTCTCCATCTCGTAGACACGAGCTGAGAAATTGCAAACGTCGAGCAATTGCTCAGAGATGAAAAGTGCCAGCACTGAAAGCTGTTGCTAGCCAGCACCCTTCCTTGGAAGCGCTTTTGTAGCCCTTAGAACACAAGGGCTCTGGGCTTCTCTAGCCACCTAATCTTCTGCTCATCCTCTCGCGCACTCTAAAGAGAGCTCAGGTGAGAAATTGCAAAGGTCGAGCAATTGCTCAGAGATGAAAAGTGCCAGCATTGAAAACTGTTGCTAGCCAGCACCCTTCCTTGGAAGCGCTTTCACAGGCGCAGCAACACTGGGGCTTTGCGCTTCTCTACCCACCAAACGTCACGGTCACTATCTCTCTGGCTCGTAGACACGAGCTGAGAAATTGCAAACGTCGAGCAATTGCTCAGAGATGAAAAGTGCCAGCACTGAAAGCTCTTGCTAGCCAGCAGCCTTCCTTGGATGCGCTTTTGTAGGCCTAAGAACACTGGGGCTCTGGGCTTCTCTAGCCACCTAATCTTCTGCTCATCCTCTCGCACACTCTAAAGAGAGCTCAGGTGAGAAATTGCAAACGTCGAGCAATTGCTCAGAGATGAAAAGTGCCAGCACTGAAAGCTCTTGCTAGCCAGCAGCCTTCCTTGGAAGTGCTTTCACAGGCGCAGCAACACTGGGGCTTTGCGCTTCTCTAGCCACCAAAGGTCACGGTCACTATCTCTCCGTCTCGTAGACACGAGCTGAGAAATTGCAAAGGTCGAGCAATTGCTCAGAGATGAAAAGTGCCAGCACTGAAAGCTGTTGCTAGCCAGCACCCTTCCTTGGAAGCGCTTTTGTAGGCCTAAGAACAGTGGGGCTCTGGGCTTCTCTAGCCACCTAATCTTCTGCTCATCCTCTCGCACACTCTAAAGAGAGCTCAGGTGAGAAATTGCAAAGGTCGAGCAATTGCTCAGAGTTGAAAAGTGCCAGCACTGAAAGCTCTTGCTAGCCAGCACCCTTCCTTGGAAGCGCTTTCACAGGCGCAGCAACACTGGGGCTTTGCACTTCTCTAGCCACCAAACGTCACGGTCACTATCTCTCCGTCTCGTAGAAACGAGCTGAGAAATTGCAAACGTCGAGCAATTGCTCAGAGATGAAAAGTGCCAGCACTGAAAGCTGTTGCTAGCCAGCACCCTTCCTTGGAAGCGCTTTCACAGGCGCAGCAACACTGGGGCTTTGCGCTTCTCTACCCACCAAACGTCACGGTCACTATCTCTCTCCATCTCGTAGACACGAGCTGAGAAATTGCAAACGTCGAGCAATTGCTCAGAGATGAAAAGTGCCAGCACTGAAAGCTCTTGCTAGCCAGCCCCCTTCCTTGGAAGCGCTTTTGTAGGCCTAAGAACACTGGGGCTCTGTGCTTCTCTAGCCACCTAATCTTCTGCTCATCCTCTCGCGCACTCTAAAGAGAGCTCAGGTGAGAAATTGCAAACGTCGAGCAATTGCTCAGAGATTAAAAGTGCCAGCACTGAAAGCTGTTGCTAGCCAGCAGCCTTCCTTGCAAGCGCTTTCACAGGCGCAGCAACACTGGGGCTTTGCACTTCTCTACCCACCAAACGTCACGGTCACTATCTCTCTGGCTCGTAGACACGAGCTGAGAAGTTGCAAACGTCGAGCAATTGCTTAGAGATGAAAAGTGCCAGCACTGAAAGCTCTTGCTAGCCAGCAGCCTTCCTTGGAAGCGCTTTCACAGGCGCAGTAACACTGGGGCTTTGCGCTTCTCTACCCACCAAATGTCACGGTCATTCTCTTTCCATCTCGTAGACACGAGCTGAGAAATTGCAAACGTCGAGCAATTGCTCAGAGATGAAAAGTGCCAGCACTGAAAGCTGTTGCTAGCCAGCACCCTTCCTTGGAAACGCTCTTGTAGGCCTAAGAACAGTGGGGTTCTGTGTTTCTCTAGCCACCTAATCTTCTGCTCATCCTCTCGCGCACTCTAAAGAGAGCTCAGGTGAGAAATTGCAAAGGTCGAGCAATTGCTCAGAGATGAAAAGTGCCAGCACTGAAAGCTCTTGCTAGCCAGCACCCTTCCTTGGAAGCGCTTTCAGAGGCGCAGCAACACTGGGGCTTTGCGCTTCTCTACCCACCAAACGTCACGGTCACTATCTCTCCGACTCGTAGACACAAGCTGAGAGATTGCAAACGTCGAGCAATTGCTCAGAGATGAAAAGTGCCAGCACTGAAAGCTGTTGCTAGCCAGCACCCTTCCTTGGAAGCGCTTTCACAGGCGCAGTAACACTGGGGCTTTGCGCTTCTCTAGCCACCAAAGGTCACGGTCACTATCTCTCTGGCTCGTAGACACGAGCTGAGAAATTGAGAAAGTCGAGCAATTGCTCAGAGATGAAAAGTGCCAGCACTGAAAGCTCTTGCTAGCCAGCACCCTTCCTTGGAAGTGCTTTTGTAGGCCTAAGAACACTGGGGCTCTGTGTTTCTCTAGCCACCTAATCTTCTGCTCATCCTGTCGCGCACTCTAAAGAGAGCTCAGGTGAGAAATTGCAAAGGTCGAGCAATTGCTCAGAGATGAAAAGTGCCAGCACTGAAAGCTGTTGCTAGCCAGCACCCTTCCTTGGAAGTGCTTTTGTAGGCCTAAGAAGACTGAGGCTCTGGGCTTCTCTAGCCACCTAATCTTCTGCTCATCCTCTCGCGCACTCTAAAGAGAGCTCAGGTGAGAAATTGCAAACGTCGAGCAATTGCTCAGAGATGAAAAGTGCCAGCACTGAAAGCTCTTGCTAGCCAGCACCCTTCCTTGGAAGTGCTTTTGTAGGCCTAAGAACACTGGGGCTCTGTGCTTCTCTACCCACCTAATCTTCTGCTCATCCTCTCGCACACTCTAAAGAGAGCTCAGGTGAGAAATTGCAAACGTCGAGCAATTGCTCAGAGATGAAAAGTGCCAGCACTGAAAGCTGTTGCTAGCCAGCACCCTTCCTTGGAAGCGCTTTCACAGGCGCAGCAAAACTGGGGCTTTGCGCTTCTCTAGACACCAAACGTCACGGTCACTATCTCTCCGTCTCGTAGACATGAGCTGAGAAATTGCAAACGTCGAGCAATTGCTCAGAGATGAAAAGTGCCAGCACTGAAAGCTGTTGCTAGCCAGCACCCTTCCTTGGAAGCGCTTTTGTAGCCCTTAGAACACAAGGGCTCTGGGCTTCTCTAGCCACCTAATCTTCTGCTCATCCTCTCGCGCACTCTAAAGAGAGATAAAGTGAGAAATTGCAAAGGTCGAACAATTGCTCAGAGATGAAAAGTGCCAGCACTGAAAGCTCTTGCTAGCCAGCACCCTTCCTTGGAAACGCTGTTCTAGCCCTAAGAACACTGGGGCTCTGGGTTTCTCTAGCCACCTAATCTTCTGCTCATCCTCTCGTGCACTCTAAAGAGAGCTCAGGTGAGAAATTGCAAACGTCGAGCAATTGCTCAGAGATGAAAAGTGCCAGCATTGAAAAATGTTGCTAGCCAGCACCCTTCCTTGGAAGCGCTTTCACAGGCGCAGCAACACTGGGGCTTTGCGCTTCTCTACCCACCAAACGTCACGGTCACTATCTCTCTCCGTCTCGTAGACACGAGCTGAGAAATTGCAAACGTCGAGCAATTGCTCAGAGATGAAAAGTGCCAGCACTGAAAGCTCTTGCTAGCCAGCAGCCTTTCTTGGATGCGCTTTTGTAGGCCTAAGAACACTGGGGCTCTGGGCTTCTCCAGCCACCTAATCTTCTGCTCATCCTCTCGCACACTCTAAAGAGAGCTCAGGTGAGAAATTGCAAACGTCGAGCAATTGCTCAGAGATGAAAAGTGCCAGCACTGAAAGCTCTTGCTAGCCAGCACCCTTCCTTGGAAGTGCTTTCACAGGCGCAGCAACACTGGGGCTTTGCGCTTCTCTAGCCACCAAAGGTCACGGTCACTATCTCTCCGTCTCGTAGACACGAGCTGAGAAATTGCAAAGGTCGAGCAATTGCTCAGAGATGAAAAGTGCCAGCACTGAAAGCTGTTGCTAGCCAGCACCCTTCCTTGGAAGCGCTTTTGTAGGCCTAAGAACAGTGGGGCTCTGGGCTTCTCTAGCCACCTAATCTTCTGCTCATCCTCTCGCACACTCTAAAGAGAGCTCAGGTGAGAAATTGCAAAGGTCGAGCAATTGCTCAGAGTTGAAAAGTGCCAGCACTGAAAGCTCTTGCTAGCCAGCACCCTTCCTTGGAAGCGCTTTCACAGGCGCAGCAACACTGGGGCTTTGCACTTCTCTAGCCACCAAACGTCACGGTCACTATCTCTCTGGCTCGTAGACACGAGCTGAGAAATTGCAAACGTCGAGCAATTGCTCAGAGATGAAAAGTGCCAGCACTGAAAGCTGTTGCTAGCCAGCACCCTTCCTTGGAAGCGCTTTCACAGGCGCAGCAACACTGGGGCTTTGCGCTTCTCTAGCCACCAAACGTCACGGTCACTATCTCTCTCCATCTCGTAGACACGAGCTGAGAAATTGCAAACGTCGAGCAATTGCTCAGAGATGAAAAGTGCCAGCACTGAAAGCTCTTGCTAGCCAGCCCCCTTCCTTGGAAGCGCTTTTGTAGGCCTAAGAACACTGGGGCTCTGGGCTTCTCTAGCCACCTAATCTTCTGCTCATCCTCTCGCGCACTCTAAAGAGAGCTCAGGTGAGAAATTGCAAACGTCGAGCAATTGCTCAGAGATTAAAAGTGCCAGCACTGAAAGCTGTTGCTAGCCAGCAGCCTTCCTTGCAAGCGCTTTCACAGGCGCAGCAACACTGGGGCTTTGCACTTCTCTACCCACCAAACGTCACGGTCACTATCTCTCCGTCTAGTAGACACGAGCTGAGAAATTGCAAACGTCGAGCAATTGCTCAGAGATGAAAAGTGCCAGCACTGAAAGCTCTTGCTAGCCAGCACCCTTCCTTGGAATCGCTCTTGTAGGCCTAAGAACACTGGGGCTCTGTGTTTCTCTAGCCACCTAATGTTCTGCTCATCCTCTCGCACACTCTAAAGAGAGCTCAGGTGAGAAATTGCAAAGGTCGAGCAATTGCTCAGAGATGAAAAGTGCCAGCACTGAAAGCTGTTGCTAGCCAGCACCCTTCCTTGGAAGCGCTTTCACAGGCGCAGCAACACTGGGGCTTTGCGCTTCTCTACCCACCAAACGTCACGGTCACTATCTCTCTCCATCTCGTAGACACGAGCTGAGAAATTGCAAACGTCGAGCAATTGCTCAGAGATGAAAAGTGCCAGCACTGAAAGCTCTTGCTAGCCAGCACCCTTCCTTGGAAGCGCTTTTGTAGGCCTAAGAACACTGGGGCTCTGGGCTTCTCTAGCCACCTCATCTTCTGCTCATCCTCTCGCGCACTCTAAAGAGAGCTCAGGTGAGAAATTGCAAACGTCGAGCAATTGCTCAGAGATGAAAAG